>CM037015.1:7162401-9759901 GCA_020875875.1 Dioscorea alata
AACTCTTTGTTTTGCACACAAGCACACTCTTTTTGCACACCTTACTTACAAACACTAAGGGGCCTTATATAGGCTCCAAGACTTGGCCCTTAAGAAACCTAAATCATGGTTAACAAGCTAACCATGGTTAGGTGATCTTATCCTAATGATAAGACACTTACCTACCAAGTACAATGATTAAGACACTTACCAAACTTACTTGGAGTATAATATTATCCTATAGTGTTTTTACTATTCTTCTACAGTGTTTTTACTGTACAAGCTATCTTTCTTATTTATACAATAAAAAAAACAAACACCGCTTCAGTCCTCCAAAGGATGAGTAAGAGTCATTTCATCTGTCTGAAGGGACTGATCTGAGTAGTATCCACGTGGGAAGCCCAAAGGAAGTTCATCTTCTTCTTCAACAATAGGAAGATATCCGGTAGAGTAGTCTCCCATATGAGAGAGTGAGATAATTGCATTAACATCTTTGAAGTGTTGGATTACTGAAGGGTTGTTGAATTTCAGATTAGGGAATGGAATGTCAATGGGGAGTACCTCTTTTCTTGCATAAACCTTCATCGTGGCATCTTCAAGCGCTAAAGGATGGTAGTAAGATTGCCCATTATTTATAAAAGTGAATGCTCGCCACAGAGATATTTGTTCAGCAACAGAAGTGTCAAATTGTTGAAGTTCCTCTTTGAATGCTCCAATTGGAATGTGTGATTGATAAGGAACAGATTTTGTAAAGACTTCGATTGTAATTCGGTGTCGTGCACCCTCTATGTATCCTTCATTGTAGCTTGGTGGAATTGATATGATTGCTAAGTTGATGACTGCAGGAAACTTTGTCTTCTTGAATATCTTGGTTAGTAGATAGGAAAGCTTCCAATGTTTCTGAAGGAATTTGATTTGTTTAGGCTTTGTGAGCACGATTCTTCCAATCATTCCAAACTTCATTAATTTTTCAATACTGAGTTCTACTCCTTTAATTTCTTGATCAATCCACGAAGAGAGCTCAAAGGATGCTTTGACAATAAGAAATCCTTTTTCGCATTGACAGTTTTGATGTCGATGTGGTTCTTCTTTGAACAGGTCTACTGAAAACGCCATTCCCAGAGGTTGTATCTCATCTTCAGCCATTTCTCTGAGAAGTACTTGTGTCTGAACAAAGTCTTCATATTCTGTCTTTAGAACTTTTTGTAAGATGATCTGTTGTACGTCTTTGAATGTCGGAGGAAATCTTTCCAGAACCTCTTCTTTTTGCTTCTGAGATTTAATCATGTGCTTGGTCATCTCATCATGATCATCAGTCATCTTTTGTAATTTCTTTTGGAATTCTTCAATTTCTTTTTTCTTAACTTCTATTTCTGTTTCCATTATTTTAATTTTTCTGTCTTGAGCAATAAAATGTTCAACAGCTGGTGGAGAGAAAACTTTGGTTTGTGGTTGATTTTTGGTTGTGGAGTTATAAGGAATTATCTGATCAGGTTTTTCATTCTGTTCTTGAAAATATTGGCTAAGGTTTTTCATGGATTGAAGGAACAGAGGATTGTTTCTTGTAGTCCAAAGGTCATCAAGAATAGTTTGCTGTTGATGATCCAGAATATTTGTAGTACGGAATTTTTGAATTGATCTTTTTGGGAAGATGGAAGGGTAGGGTGTGATATTTAGTGGAGTTTTTTCTTGAGTTGACAAATTCCTTGATGTTGCCATCTGCAAATAAGGAATTAGTTAATAAAAATTTCTTGCTAATTCAAGCAAGTGTTAACCTGCAAATAAACTTGTTAGTAAAATATTTCTTGCTTTCGCAAGCATTATGGAAAGGATAATCCAGACTTCCACCATAGTAAGAACGCGAATGGACCTGCTGGTTTTTGCAGCCACAGTCTCACTATACAGATGGACAAGTCTTTTGTCTAATCATGTTTGCTTTCTTGTATAATTCTGCTTAATTGATCTGCAATGATATTATCTTTTCCTTTAATATGTTCTATCACAACATGAAAGCCATTTCCCACTATATAATCTATGAATGTTAACCATCTGTTTGTTGACAATTTATTTTCTGACTTTTTATGGTAAAAAGACACTATTGCTTGGCAGTCAGTTCTTAATAAAAATTCTTTACTTTCTATCACAAATAATTTAAATTTTTCCATTGCTTTTATACAGGCTAAAATCTCTGCATCTGTGCTTGTTACTTTGGTATTGTATGTACCGCTGTCATATCTACTAATTTTTTCTTCATTTTTCAAGGACTCTTTTTTGGGTCTAAATTTCAAAACAGCTCCCCATCCACCTATACGACCATCTGTTTCAATTATTAAATAATAATTTGGTGGAGGCAATTCTAAAGGTTTTATGTTACTTACAATTTGTTTTATTTTCTGGACTAATTTGATATCTTCACTGTTGAATTTTCTTTCACCATTTTGTTTTGTTTTATTATATAATGGTCCAGCTAATTTGCTTAGATTTGGTATGAAATTTCTTGCATAATTTAATTTTCCTAGAAAAGATTGAATCTGTTTTAGTCCTTCTAATTTGTCTGGCATTTCTAGGATACTGCTTGTTATGTGATTTTGTAATTCTATTTCCCCTTTTCCTATAATGACTCCTAGGAATTCTATTTTCCTGCATCCGATTTTCATCTTTTTCTCCGATAAAACAAGACCATGTTTTTTGCATTTTTGAAAAAAGATTTTTAAATGATTTACATGCTCTTTTAAATGATTACTGAAAATTAAAATATCATCAATGTATGTCACAATAAAAGAATCATTTCTAAAGATATTGTCCATTTTTCTTTGAAATATTTGAGGGGCATTTTTTAAACCAAAAGGCATAACTTTCCATTCATAATGTCCATTGTGTGTTACAAATGCTGTCCATTTTCTACTTTCTTTTTCTAATCTAACTTGCCAAAAACCACTTTTTAAATCAAATTTGCTGTAAATATTTGTTCCTTTTATTTTATTTAATAATGCTTCTTTGTTTGGTAATGGGTATCTATCATCTTCTGTGTTGTCATTAAGTCTTTTATAATTAAATACCATTCTGCTTTTTCCTCTTACTATTTCACTGTGTTTATTTACTATGAAAGCTCTAGTTCTGTGAGGACTTTTTGTTGGTTCTATTATTTTTAAATCAAGAAGTTCTTTGATATGTTTATTAAATTCTTCTTGTTCATATGGCGTTGATTTTATTACTGGGCAAGTTATTTTTATTTCTGGATTTATTATTTCTAGTTTGCATTCTTCACTTGTTCTATCTATATTTTTTATAGGATTTTCTCCTATTGTTCCATCTATTCTTAGATCTTCTAAAATGGGTTCTATTTTATCTTTTAATGGAGTTATTTGATTTAGTTCTATATAGTTTATGACTTCTATTTCTTCATCTAATGGGATACTTAATTCTGATAAATATTCTAAAGATTGCACTTTTGTTGTTGTTTCTAAATGATTTGCTTTGTTAAATAACATTACTTTTTCTCCTTGAATAAATATTCCTCCTGATTGATTTTTAATGAAATTCATTCCTAATAAAAATTGTATTGAATTTTCATTTGTGATTGGTTTTATCCATGTGTATGGTAGATTATATTTTTGATTGTTTAATATTATTGAACAGTCTACCAATTTTTCATTTAAGGTTAATTGATTTCCAAAGGCATCTTTTACTATTGCTTTTTGAGAAGTTTTTTCTTTGTATTTTGATGGGACTAGATTTTCTGTTATATATGTTTTGCTTGCTCCTGTATCTATTATTCCTTTTCCTGATATTTTAAATTTATCCTTAAATTCTAAAATGAAATCTATATTCAGTAGATTATTATCTTTATAATGAATTGACATTATACTTTCTTCATTTATATTGTTTTTATTTTCTTGATTTTCTTGGATATTATTTTCCTGAATTTCTACCTTTTCTTCTTTTATTATTTTATTTTTTATTTTTTGTTCATCATCTTCTATAATTATTGGATTATTTTTATCATTTCCTTGTATATTATTTAATTCTTCTTTTATTTTGCTCATTCTTTTTATTTCTTTTCTTAGATTTTCTAATTCTTTTTTAAGTTCTATGTTTTCTAGATTTAATTTTTCATTTTCTTCTTCTAAATTTTTTATTCTTTTTAACAATTGTTCTATTATGCTGTTATTTGTCATATATATATTACTTTCTTTTGTTTCAATTTTTTGTTCTTCAAAGCTATATTTATATAGTTCTAGGATACATTTCCTACATAAAGATAAGTCACATTTTTGACATGTTGCCCTATGTTTTGTGATATGAAATCTATAACATTTGTCACATTTTTGCTTATAATTGATTTTATATGGCTCAAATTTATGATTACAATTTTCAAAATTTTCTACTTGATTATATTTTTCTAATAAATATTTTGGATTATTATCTAGATTGTATGTCTGTTTGTTCATTTTGTTATTTTAGTCTTCAGAATAAAAATTTGGACCTTCATTTCCATCAAATATACTACAGACATCACTATCATTTTCACTGTCATTGCTGTCTATACTTACAATATCTATTTCATCATGGATTTCTAAATTTTGGTACATATTTAATCTTTCTTTTTTAACTTGTGAGTTTTTACATTCTCTTGCATAATGTCCTTCTATACCACATAGATAACATTTGCATTTTCCTGGTGGTTTATGTGTTTTAAATTTTTTAACATGGTTTGGCTTTGGTCTTCCTTTCTTAAAATATTGACTTCTTTTTAATCCTTTTGTCTTTTTCCATTCATTGTTTAATGCTGGTACATAGATTTTACTACAATAATTGTAATTTGAAATTTGTCTGTTTGCTTCTGCTTCTAAACATTTTTCTTTTAGATAATTAAATGTGAACATTATTGCTGGCCCTATTCCAGTTAAATTTTCATGTCCTTTTTCTATCCAATTTCTTAAAATTATGTCTCCTAAGGGTTTTGGAAGTTTGTTAAACCATTTTTTAGTTAATTCATTATTTGTAAATGCTCTTCCTGTTTTGGCTGCTAATGTGATGTATGCTTGACTAAATTGGACAATTTCTCCAAAATTATTGATTTGAATTCTTTCTAAATCTCTGGCTGCCATATCTTGTAATAATGTATCTCCCCTAGATGGATTTGTTCCTAAAATGATTTGTCTAATTTGTCCTGTTACATTATAAGGGTTATCTGCCATTTGTACCATGTATTGATATTCTTCTGCATAATTAATTTTCCAACTGTTTAACAGATCTCTTGCTGTGGTTCCTAAAAGATTTTCAATAAAATTTGTTGTTCCTATTGAATCTAATGTATGAGGTATTCTTTCTAATGCATTTATGGCATCTGATTCCCATCTGTCTATTAATTCTGGCCATTTTTGAGGATGGATTGTACTTAATATTAACATGCTTCCTTCATTATTTTGTTTTGGCATTGTTTTTATAACTTCTAAGGGATCTGGTTTTCCTTTGTTTATTTTATAATTTTGTTCATAATAGTTATTATTAAAATTATGTTGAGATGGAAATTGTAGAGGTTGAGTTGTTCTACTAGTTTTTTCAATTGTTGTTGGTGTTATTATTGGTCTAGTATTTGAACTTTCTGCTCTTTGGTTATTTGGATTATGGCTTGCTCCTGATTCTACATTCATCATTATTTCTTCAATATTAATTTCTTCTAGTTGTTTAATCATTTCATTATATTCTTCATCTTCATTGTTGTTGTTAATTTCTTCCATTATGTTTGTTTCTTCTTTGTTTTCAATAGTATTTAATTCTTCAATTATATAGGTTTCTTCTATTTTATTTTTTATAGGATAGTTATATTTATCATATTTGCATTCAATTAGAAATATTATATCATCCATTTCTTCTGGTAATTCTTCAAAATCTATTTTCCAGTTATATCCTGGATATATATTTTCAATTTTTTCTTCCATTTTTATATATTTTTTAGTAATTCCATATTATTTTGATAATATATTTTTGATTCATTTGGTTTTTAGATTGATTTGATTGATTTTAGATGTACTACTTGTAGTAGTAATTTTAGTTTGTTTTTAATATGTTGTTGATTTAATTTTGTTTTTGCTTTTTAATTTTTGATTTTTTTAAGTTTCTTTTTGGTTTTTTAATTTTTAGTTGTTTTTCAGATTTATAATATATACTTTGCTGAAAGTAAAGTACTGAAAGTAAAATACTGAAATAAAAGTACTGAAAAATAAACTGTGCAAAAATAAAAGTTGCTGAAAGTAACTTGCTGAAATTTAAAGACTTGAAAGTAAAATTGCAGAAATTAAACTGCTGAAAGTAAAAGTGCTGAAATACTGAAATTAAAATTTTCACAAAGAAAATTAAGAGAGAAATCTTATGCTCAAACAAGATCACCAACATGTAACATATGATAGAAGTTAAACTTAGTCAAATAACTTATATTGATCCATATTTAATTGAAAATAAAGTTGCATGTTTTTTGGTTTTTAGTTTTTTGGTTTTTTCTTTTCTTTTTAGTTGGCATATATTCACGTCTCTTGATATGATCAAGAATCATGATTTTATCCTTTATATTGTGAGTTAACCCTTCTTTTTTAATGATCTTATGTTCACTCATCTTAATATGATACAAACGCCCATAAGTAAGAATCATGATTATATCCTCCATATTGAGAGTTAATCTTTCCAATTTTAAGAGTAGTTAAGACTTACCTCCACACTCTGTCAGACCCTTTTCTAACGGCTCTCCCTCGCCTCTTTGGGTACTAATGGTGCTCTCCAGTTTATCTTTACTAACTCTTTCTACCAGTTGGATTTTCTCAATTCAAATATTTTGGATTATGTTTAAGTGATTAAAGATGGATTATCTCATACAAATATTTAGGATGATCATTTCATTGGTTGCCAATAATTTTTTCCATAATTTTTAGTTGGTTTTTGTTTTATGTTTTATATGGATCAACATTAAGTTATAAAACTAAGATAAAACTTACTATCTACATGTTGGGGACCCTGTTAAGGGTTTACCCCTGCATGGTTAGAGATTACCTTTCTGAGGAAGGTAACCTGGGCTCTGGTACCACTGTAGATCACCGGATGCCTTTCAACCTACTCCAGTGTGTCCGTCCACCGGGGTGAGGTAAAGGTTAGGGCGGAAGCCTTCTCCCCTAGGCTGAGAGCCTCCCTTAGGGCTCAGGGCATAGAGAAGGAGAACTCAGAGAGAAGAGAGACTAGAGATGGAGATAAAGAGACAAGATCTAAGAAGAAAGGATTTTTCTTTTATTTCATAAGCTCACACTTTCTTACAACTCTTTGTTTTGCACACAAGCACACTCTTTTTTGCACACCTTACTTACAAACACTAAGGGGCCTTATATAGGCTCCAAGACTTGGCCCTTAAGAAACCTAAATCATGGTTAACAAGCTAACCATGGTTAGGTGATCTTATCCTAATGATAAGACACTTACCTACCAAGTACAATGATTAAGACACTTACCAAACTTACTTGGAGTATAATATTATCCTATAGTGTTTTTACTATTCTTCTACAGTGTTTTTACTGTACAAGCTATCTTTCTTATGATCACCGGATGCCTTTCAACCTACTCCAGTGTGTCCGTCCACCGGGGTGAGGTAAAGGTTAGGGCGGAAGCCTTCTCCCCTAGGCTGAGAGCCTCCCTTAGGGCTCAGGGCATAGAGAAGGAGAACTCAGAGAGAAGAGAGACTAGAGATGGAGATAAAGAGACAAGATCTAAGAAGAAAGGATTTTCTTTTATTTCATAAGCTCACACTTTCTTACAACTCTTTGTTTTGCACACAAGCACACTCTTTTTTGCACACCTTACTTACAAACACTAAGGGGCCTTATATAGGCTCCAAGACTTGGCCCTTAAGAAACCTAAATCATGGTTAACAAGCTAACCATGGTTAAGTGATCTTATCCTAATGATAAGACACTTACCTACCAAGTACAATGATTAAGACACTTACCAAACTTACTTGGAGTATAATATTATCCTATAGTGTTTTTACTATTTTTCTACAGTGTTTTTACTGTACAAGCTATCTTTCTTATTTATACAATAAAAAAAACAAACACCGCTTCAGTTCACCAAGTTGCTTTATAGATCCATCATGTCTTCAAGGTTGAAATCAGCAATGTCATCTAAGCCTTGTGGAGATCCTTCTGTATCTGGACTTGGTAGCATTAAGACTGCAGAGGGGATACTGAGTCTTGAGTAATCTCCAAATTTATATTCTCTTGCCCATGCATAAATCTTCTTCATGTGATATTCAGTAGCTGGCATTTGAGAAATCAAGCTTGGAAAAGGACAGTACATAGGGAACATGTACTGGTCAACATATACTTTCATTACTTTTGTTTCCAGCACCATCTGACATTTTTGGTTATCCACGATAGTTGGGCAAGTTCTTTTCCAGTCAGTTGAGATTGTACAGGCACGCCATAACTTTAATTGTTTCTTGATATCTCCTGTAATAATCACATCTTCTAACTGAATAGGAGTTATCCTTGCTTGATCAGGATTATGATGTCGGAGAAGAGTAATCTTAATATGGTGTCTTGCTTCATCTGGATACCCTTCATCATAACAAGGTGGTATTGAATTTAATTCTAAATTTACGTACCCATCAATTTGAGGTCCGAAAGCCTTAAAGAATTTGTGTAGAAGATGAATCAGTTGCCAGTAGTTGTTCAAGAAGCTTGCTTGCTCAGGACTTGTCAGAATAATTCTGGATAGGTAGCCATGCTTAAAGAGATTTAATGCCTTGATCTGGACGCCATTGATTTCTTGGTCTCTCCATTGGGACATATCAAGTGAGCATTTGAGAACCGAAAATCCTTCTTCACATTGGCATCCTGTATCCTTATGTGCCAATTCTCTGAACACATTTCCTGCTAATGCGAATCCTGCAGGGAATACTTCTCCTTTTGCCAGTTGTCTAAACACTTCTTGCTCAGAGATAAACTGATTGTATTTTGTTGTCATAAGTTTCTTGAACACCAGTTGTTTTACTTCTTCAATATGTTCAGGAAACAGTTCAAGCTTTTCCATTCTTTGTCTTCTGTCCTCTATTAATATATCTTTCATTTTTTCTGCTTCAGAGGAAATCTCTTGAAATTGTTGTTGCATTATTTTGATTTCTTCTGTTTTTTGAATTACTTCTGTCTCTAGACTTTTGATTCTTTTTTCTTGATCAACCATGTAATCAAGAGTTTGGGGTTTCAAAGAAAATTTTATATTGGAGTTTGGTGGTAAAGGTAGATGTAAATTTTTTGGTGGATTTTGGATTTTTTCATTGGACTGATGAAAATATTTTGCAAGAGAGTGGAAGAGAGGGATGAGGTTTTTTGGGTCGTGCTTATTGGCCCAAAGATTATCAAGAAGAGTTTGTTGTGACAAGCTAAGGTTGGCTTGTGTACGGAATTTCAAGGATGAGGTTGAGGGGAATATTGGCAGATTGAGTTGAGGATCAAAAGAGGATGATTGGTTGTAGAAGTTTTTTCCTGCCATTTTCTGCAAAGTAATAAAAACTTATTTCAATAATTTTTCTTGCATAGCAAGCATTTATCTGCAAAACAAAAATTTGTTAGCATAAACATTTCTTGCTATTAAGCAAGTGTTATGGGAAAGTTAATCCAGACTTTCACCATAGTAAGAACGCAAATGGACCTGCTGGTTTTTGCAGCCACAGTCTCACTATTCAGATGAACAAGTCTTTTGTCTATTTGGGACTTTTGGTTTCATAGTTCCCACAATTAAAGAAAACGCATATGAACCTGCTGGTTTAGCAGTCACAGTTTCCTCTAATGCAAATGGACAAACTATGGGCTAATTTTTAGACTTTTTTCCTCATAGAATTATTCATGATATAATGAGGATATTAATACTTTTTCTTTTATTTTTATCTTTTCTTCTTCCTTTTCTTTTTCATTTCTTTTTATGTTTCCCACAAAGGAGAGAGGAAGGGGAATTCTTTTTGTTGAGTATTTTCTAGATTTAAAGATAATTGTAAATCTTCCATTTCTAGATTAAGAATAGGGTTTGAAAAGAATTGTGAACTTTGTATTCCTAAAGAAGAGGAACATCCTAATGAAATATGATTTTCAGTTTCAAACTGTTTTAATTTTTCTTGAATATTTCTTATTTCATTTTCTAACATACTAATTTTTTGTTTCATTGTTAATTTCTTTTCTTTCATTCCAATTATTTCTCCATTAATTCTATTTTTCCTTTTTGTGATTAAGTCTATAGAATTTTGTAATGACTCTACGGCTTTACTTCTAGAATGAGAAAGGTGATATTTTTGAATTATTTTTTCTTTACATTCTTTTAAATCTTTTATTATATTTTCTAAGTCTATAGGATTTTCCTTTTGACTTTGTTTCTTTTTCTTTTTAACCATTGTATTCTTGTTTTTCTTGACTAGTATTTCCCTGAAAATTTTCTTGGATATTTTCCTGGATTACTATACCTTTTTGTTTAGTTATTTTATTTTCTTGTATACTATTTTCTAATATGTTTTTTCCTTTAATTATTTTTCTTAGGTTATTTATTTCTTCTCTGAAATTTTCTTCTGTTATATTTTCTTTGATTTCCATTCTTTCTAGATCTTTTCTTAATTTTTCATTTTCTTCTTCTAAATTTTTTATTCTTTTTAACAATTGTTCTATTACATCTCTATTTATGATATTTGTTTTATTTCTAAATTTTTCTGATTTTTGTTCTTCAAAACTAAATTTATATAATTCTAGGACACATTTCCTACACAAAGATAAATCACATTTTTGACATGTTGCCCTATGTTTTGTAATATGAAATCTATAACATTTATCACATTTTGTTTTATAATTTATTTTGTGTGGTTCAAATTCATGATTACAATTTTCAAAATTTTCTACTTGATTATATTGTTCTAATAGATATTTAGGATTATCATCTAAATTGTATGTTTGTTTATTCATAGCTTATTTCTATTTCATCATATTCATTTATTAATCTTTGTTTAATGAAACTTAGCCTGTTTTGATTTCTAAGATATTCACTTTGATGAAAATATTTATGTTTTATTTTTGTTGGTTTCCATATTGATTTTCCTTTTTCATCTTTTTCTTTTATTTTAGTTTTTACTTCTATTAATTGTTCTGCTTCATAATTTAGTTGATCTCTTAGATTTATGTAACTTTTAACTTCTCTTAACCACATACATTTTCTAGCTTTTATTTTTTCTTTTAAAGTTTTATTTTCTTTTATTGTATATTTGATTGAATTTTGTATCAGAATATCTATTATTTTCAAATCTGATGAGTCTATTAGATTTTTCATGTGTAACAGCTTTCTATTGATTCATGATGGTTTATTAGTGATTTTTTCCATTTTCTTAGTGTATTTTGTCTATGTTGATGTTCTAAAGGATGTAATTCTTTTCTTAATATATTTTTTGTTATTAATTTCCAATTTCCTTGATTATCATATTCTACTGAATTTACTTCAATTATTGTTTCTGATTGTTGTTGATATATGTTTTTTATTGTTATATAATCTCTTACACATATTAACCAAATTGCTCTTCTGTATTTTATCTGATCATTTATATTTATATTTATTTGAGTTAAATATTTCCTTAAAGGTTTTAATTCATTTTCTATTAATTCTAAATCTTTTGCTTCTATTAAATCCATTTTCTTTTTTAGATTTATTCTTGAAGTTCTTCTATTACTACTCCTTTATTTTTATAGTTTAACATTCTTACACTAGTACTGCCGTCTGTATTTTCATAAAATTCTGCATCACTAGGTCTTTTTGTTGTTTCGATTTCTATTGGTTGGATATTCCATTCAGTTTCTTCTAAAGCTTCTGTTGAGTAATATTTTCCTTTTATTCCTTTTAAACCTTGATTTTCTAAGAAAGATTTTATTGTTTTTGGGGTTAAAATATATTTTATCCTACAGCTGTTTGTTAATTGTCCTGTAAAAGATTTTGTTATACATAGATTTGATACATTTGGGATCATGTTGTAACCTTTTGAATTTATCACTATTTTGATATATTTGTGGAATATTTCTAGAGGGATTAAGAAATTGGGTGTCATATAAATTATTTCAGGATGATTTTGATTCATGTCTATTTCAATTGATTCTATTGTTGCTTTTGTCATATTTTTTATTTGTCTTATGTCAACTAAACTTACTAAAACTTTTGCTCCTAGGCCTTGTCTGTGTAAACCAATTACTCCTAACATTAATAGGCCCATATGAATTAGAGTATAGCCTGACATTTTTAATTTTTCATATGATTCTTCTGTTATTAAGTCTAAAATTATTTGTTTTTCATCACTTGTACAACAAATTTCCATTTCATCATAATGTTCATATATTTTTGTTTTTAATTCAAACATTCCAAATTTATATAATTCTTCTCCAGGTATTAATTTGATTTCCATGTTCTTTATTCTATTTTGTTGTTCTTCAATTGTATGTGTTACTTCTTTTCTTTTTTGATGTTTAATTTGATTTGTGTATTTTAGATGATTTAAGAGAGAGAATCTTCTTATATTATCCATATTTTTTACTATTTTATTTTCTGAATTTTCTTTAGACATATTTTGTTTCTATTTCTTTTAATTGTTTGGATAATTTTATTTTCCAATTTTTTAAGGATTCTTTTTCTTCTTTTGATTTATTTTTTCCTATTCTTATTTTTTCCATTAAATATTCTTCTACTTCATTTAGCCATTGAAATTTTTGATATTTTATTTTATCTTTTAAATTTTGTTGTTTTAAGTCTTCTAGAGGATAGTATCTTATTTTTATTAATTCTATTTTATAGAATTCTGTTGTTTTAAGTAGATGTTTCATTTCTTGGGAATTTTAACCTATATTCTGGTGGTTTTAATAATTCTTCTTTAGTCCAAATTTTAAATGGTGTATTTTGTTTTCTAATTTTTTGATTTGTTCCTATTTGGATATTTTTTACTTGATTGCATAATTTATCTATTTCAATTTTATTATTTTCTTTTTCTTTTATACTATTTTTCACATAATCTAGGTTTGATAATATAGTTTCTAATTTTAATAGTTGAGTTTCCAAATTATTTAATTTTTTGATTATTAAGTCCATTTTTGCATCCATTTTAAGTGCTTTCTGTTACTATTATTTCTAGGATTTGTATTGTAAATTTTACTATTTTCATTATTGTTGTGATTATTTTTAATTCTTTCTTCTTAATATTTTTCATTTGATTTTTCATTTCAAGATTGTATTTATTATTATGTTTATTATCATAGCTGTGATTATAAATATTATTTGTATTAATAATATTTCTATAATTTCTCCAGTTATCATTGTTGATTTGATTTTTTGATAATATATTTTTGATTCATTTGGTTTTTAGATTGACTTGATTGATTTTAGATGTACTACTTGTAGTAGTAATTTTAGTTTGTTTTTAATATGTTGTTTGATTTAATTTTGTTTTTGCTTTTTAATTTTTGATTTTTTTTTAGTTTCTTTTTGGTTTTTTAATTTTTAGTTGCTTTTCAGATTTATAATATATACTTTGCTGAAAGTAAAGTACTGAAAGTAAAATACTGAAATAAAAGTACTGAAAAATAAACTGTGCAAAAATAAAAGTTGCTGAAAGTAACTTGCTGAAATTTAAAGACTTGAAAGTAAAATTGCAGAAATTAAACTGCTGAAAGTAAAAGTGCTGAAAGATAAAAATACTGAAATTAAAATTTTCACAAAGAAAATTAAGAGAGAAATCTTATGCTCAAACAAGATCACCAACATGTAACATATGATAGAAGTTAAACTTAGTCAAATAACTTATATTGATCCATATTTAATTGAAAATAAAGTTGCATGTTTTTTGGTTTTTAGTTTTTTGGTTTTTTCTTTTCTTTTTAGTTGGCATATATTCACTTCTCTTGATATGATCAAGAATCATGATTTTATCCTTTATATTGTGAGTTAACCCTTCTTTGTTAATGATCTTATGTTCACTCATCTTAATATGATACAAACGCCCATAAGTAAGAATCATGATTATATCCTCCATATTGAGAGTTAATCTTTCCAATTTTAAGAGTAGTTAAGACTTACCTCCACACTCTGTCAGACCCTTTTCTAACGGCTCTCCCTCGCCTCTTTGGGTACTAATGGTGCTCTCCAGTTTATCTTCACTAACTCTTTCTACCAGTTGGATTTTCTCAATTCAAATATTTTGGATTATGTTTAAGTGATTAAAGATGGATTATCTCATACAAATATTTAGGATGATCATTTCATTGGTTGCCAATAATTTTTTCCATAATTTTTAGTTGGTTTTTGTTTTATGTTTTATATGGATCAACATTAAGTTATAAAACTAAGATAAAACTTACTATCTACATGTTGGGGACCCTGTTAAGGGTTTACCCCTGCATGGTTAGAGATTACCTTTCTGAGGAAGGTAACCTGGGCTCTGGTACCACTGTAGATCACCGGATGCCTTTCAACCTACTCCAGTGTGTCCGTCCACCGGGGTGAGGTAAAGGTTAGGGCGGAAGCCTTCTCCCCTAGGCTGAGAGCCTCCCTTAGGGCTCAGGGCATAGAGAAGGAGAACTCAGAGAGAAGAGAGACTAGAGATGGAGATAAAGAGACAAGATCTAAGAAGAAAGGATTTTCTTTTATTTCATAAGCTCACACTTTCTTACAACTCTTTGTTTTGCACACAAGCACACTCTTTTTTGCACACCTTACTTACAAACACTAAGGGGCCTTATATAGGCTCCAAGACTTGGCCCTTAAGAAACCTAAATCATGGTTAACAAGCTAACCATGGTTAAGTGATCTTATCCTAATGATAAGACACTTACCTACCAAGTACAATGATTAAGACACTTACCAAACTTACTTGGAGTATAATATTATCCTATAGTGTTTTTACTATTTTTCTACAGTGTTTTTACTGTACAAGCTAGGGTGAGGTAAAGGTTAGGGCGGAAGCCTTCTCCCCTAGGCTGAGAGCCTCCCTTAGGGCTCAGGGCATAGAGAAGGAGAACTCAGAGAGAAGAGAGACTAGAGATGGAGATAAAGAGACAAGATCTAAGAAGAAAGGATTTTCTTTTATTTCATAAGCTCACACTTTCTTACAACTCTTTGTTTTGCACACAAGCACACTCTTTTTTGCACACCTTACTTACAAACACTAAGGGGCCTTATATAGGCTCCAAGACTTGGCCCTTAAGAAACCTAAATCATGGTTAACAAGCTAACCATGGTTAGGTGATCTTATCCTAATGATAAGACACTTACCTACCAAGTACAATGATTAAGACACTTACCAAACTTACTTGGAGTATAATATTATCCTATAGTGTTTTTACTATTCTTCTACAGTGTTTTTACTGTACAAGCTATCTTTCTTATTTATACAATAAAAAAAACAAACACCGCTTCAGTCCTCCAAAGGATGAGTAAGAGTCATTTCATCTGTCTGAAGGGACTGATCTGAGTAGTATCCACGTGGGAAGCCCAAAGGAAGTTCATCTTCTTCTTCAACAATAGGAAGATATCCGGTAGAGTAGTCTCCCATATGAGAGAGTGAGATAATTGCATTAACATCTTTGAAGTGTTGGATTACTGAAGGGTTGTTGAATTTCAGATTAGGGAATGGAATGTCAATGGGGAGTACCTCTTTTCTTGCATAAACCTTCATCGTGGCATCTTCAAGCGCTAATGGATGGTAGTAAGATTGCCCATTATTTATAAAAGTGAATGCTCGCCACAGAGATATTTGTTCAGCAACAGAAGTGTCAAATTGTTGAAGTTCCTCTTTGAATGCTCCAATTGGAATGTGTGATTGATAAGGAACAGATTTTGTAAAGACTTCGATTGTAATTCGGTGTCGTGCACCCTCTATGTATCCTTCATTGTAGCTTGGTGGAATTGATATGATTGCTAAGTTGATGACTGCAGGAAACTTTGTCTTCTTGAATATCTTGGTTAGTAGATAGGAAAGCTTCCAATGTTTCTGAAGGAATTTGATTTGTTTAGGCTTTGTGAGCACGATTCTTCCAATCATTCCAAACTTCATTAATTTTTCAATACTGAGTTCTACTCCTTTAATTTCTTGATCAATCCACAAAGAGAGCTCAAAGGATGCTTTGACAATAAGAAATCCTTTTTCGCATTGACAGTTTTGATGTCGATGTGGTTCTTCTTTGAACAGGTCTACTGAAAACGCCATTCCCAGAGGTTGTATCTCATCTTCAGCCATTTCTCTGAGAAGTACTTGTGTCTGAACAAAGTCTTCATATTCTGTCTTTAGAACTTTTTGTAAGATGATCTGTTGTACGTCTTTGAATGTCGGAGGAAATCTTTCCAGAACCTCTTCTTTTTGCTTCTGAGATTTAATCATGTGCTTGGTCATCTCATCATGATCATCAGTCATCTTTTGTAATTTCTTTTGGAATTCTTCAATTTCTTTTTTCTTAACTTCTATTTCTGTTTCCATTATTTTAATTTTTCTGTCTTGAGCAATAAAATGTTCAACAGCTGGTGGAGAGAAAACTTTGGTTTGTGGTTGATTTTTGGTTGTGGAGTTATAAGGAATTATCTGATCAGGTTTTTCATTCTGTTCTTGAAAATATTGGCTAAGGTTTTTCATGGATTGAAGGAACAGAGGATTGTTTCTTGTAGTCCAAAGGTCATCAAGAATAGTTTGCTGTTGATGATCCAGAATATTTGTAGTACGGAATTTTTGAATTGATCTTTTTGGGAAGATGGAAGGGTAGGGTGTGATATTTAGTGGAGTTTTTTCTTGAGTTGACAAATTCCTTGATGTTGCCATCTGCAAATAAGGAATTAGTTAATAAAAATTTCTTGCTAATTCAAGCAAGTGTTAACCTGCAAATAAACTTGTTAGTAAAATATTTCTTGCTTTCGCAAGCATTATGGAAAGGATAATCCAGACTTCCACCATAGTAAGAACGCGAATGGACCTGCTGGTTTTTGCAGCCACAGTCTCACTATACAGATGGACAAGTCTTTTGTCTAATCATGTTTGCTTTCTTGTATAATTCTGCTTAATTGATCTGCAATGATATTATCTTTTCCTTTAATATGTTCTATCACAACATGAAAGCCATTTCCCACTATATAATCTATGAATGTTAACCATCTGTTTGTTGACAATTTATTTTCTGACTTTTTATGGTAAAAAGACACTATTGCTTGGCAGTCAGTTCTTAATAAAAATTCTTTACTTTCTATCACAAATAATTTAAATTTTTCCATTGCTTTTATACAGGCTAAAATCTCTGCATCTGTGCTTGTTACTTTGGTATTGTATGTACCGCTGTCATATCTACTAATTTTTTCTTCATTTTTCAAGGACTCTTTTTTGGGTCTAAATTTCAAAACAGCTCCCCATCCACCTATACGACCATCTGTTTCAATTATTAAATAATAATTTGGTGGAGGCAATTCTAAAGGTTTTATGTTACTTACAATTTGTTTTATTTTCTGGACTAATTTGATATCTTCACTGTTGAATTTTCTTTCACCATTTTGTTTTGTTTTATTATATAATGGTCCAGCTAATTTGCTTAGATTTGGTATGAAATTTCTTGCATAATTTAATTTTCCTAGAAAAGATTGAATCTGTTTTAGTCCTTCTAATTTGTCTGGCATTTCTAGGATACTGCTTGTTATGTGATTTTGTAATTCTATTTCCCCTTTTCCTATAATGACTCCTAGGAATTCTATTTTCCTGCATCCGATTTTCATCTTTTTCTCCGATAAAACAAGACCATGTTTTTTGCATTTTTGAAAAAAGATTTTTAAATGATTTACATGCTCTTTTAAATGATTACTGAAAATTAAAATATCATCAATGTATGTCACAATAAAAGAATCATTTCTAAAGATATTGTCCATTTTTCTTTGAAATATTTGAGGGGCATTTTTTAAACCAAAAGGCATAACTTTCCATTCATAATGTCCATTGTGTGTTACAAATGCTGTCCATTTTCTACTTTCTTTTTCTAATCTAACTTGCCAAAAACCACTTTTTAAATCAAATTTGCTGTAAATATTTGTTCCTTTTATTTTGTTTAATAATGCTTCTTTATTTGGCAATGGATATCTATCATCTTCTGTGTTATCATTAAGTCTTTTGTAATTAAACACCATTCTGCTTTTTCCTCTTACTATTTCACTGTGTTTATTTACTATGAAAGCTCTAGTTCTGTGAGGACTTTTTGTTGGTTCTATTATTTTTAAATCAAGAAGTTCTTTGATATGTTTATTAAATTCTTCTTGTTCATATGGCGTTGATTTTATTACTGGGCAAGTTATTTTTATTTCTGGATTTATTATTTCTAGTTTGCATTCTTCACTTGTTCTATCTATATTTTTTATAGGATTTTCTCCTATTGTTCCATCTATTCTTAGATCTTCTAAAATGGGTTCTATTTTATCTTTTAATGGAGTTATTTGATTTAGTTCTATATAGTTTATGACTTCTATTTCTTCATCTAATGGGATACTTAATTCTGATAAATATTCTAAAGATTGCACTTTTGTTGTTGTTTCTAAATGATTTGCTTTGTTAAATAACATTACTTTTTCTCCTTGAATAAATATTCCTCCTGATTGATTTTTAATGAAATTCATTCCTAATAAAAATTGTATTGAATTTTCATTTGTGATTGGTTTTATCCATGTGTATGGTAGATTATATTTTTGATTGTTTAATATTATTGAACAGTCTACCAATTTTTCATTTAAGGTTAATTGATTTCCAAAGGCATCTTTTACTATTGCTTTTTGAGAAGTTTTTTCTTTGTATTTTGATGGGACTAGATTTTCTGTTATATATGTTTTGCTTGCTCCTGTATCTATTATTCCTTTTCCTGATATTTTAAATTTATCCTTAAATTCTAAAATGAAATCTATATTCAGTAGATTATTATCTTTATAATGAATTGACATTATACTTTCTTCATTTATATTGTTTTTATTTTCTTGATTTTCTTGGATATTATTTTCCTGAATTTCTACCTTTTCTTCTTTTATTATTTTATTTTTTATTTTTTGTTCATCATCTTCTATAATTATTGGATTATTTTTATCATTTCCTTGTATATTATTTAATTCTTCTTTTATTTTGCTCATTCTTTTTATTTCTTTTCTTAGATTTTCTAATTCTTTTTTAAGTTCTATGTTTTCTAGATTTAATTTTTCATTTTCTTCTTCTAAATTTTTTATTCTTTTTAACAATTGTTCTATTATGCTGTTATTTGTCATATATATATTACTTTCTTTTGTTTCAATTTTTTGTTCTTCAAAGCTATATTTATATAGTTCTAGGATACATTTCCTACATAAAGATAAGTCACATTTTTGACATGTTGCCCTATGTTTTGTGATATGAAATCTATAACATTTGTCACATTTTTGCTTATAATTGATTTTATATGGCTCAAATTTATGATTACAATTTTCAAAATTTTCTACTTGATTATATTTTTCTAATAAATATTTTGGATTATTATCTAGATTGTATGTCTGTTTGTTCATTTTGTTATTTTAGTCTTCAGAATAAAAATTTGGACCTTCATTTCCATCAAATATACTACAGACATCACTATCATTTTCACTGTCATTGCTGTCTATACTTACAATATCTATTTCATCATGGATTTCTAAATTTTGGTACATATTTAATCTTTCTTTTTTAACTTGTGAGTTTTTACATTCTCTTGCATAATGTCCTTCTATACCACATAGATAACATTTGCATTTTCCTGGTGGTTTATGTGTTTTAAATTTTTTAACATGGTTTGGCTTTGGTCTTCCTTTCTTAAAATATTGACTTCTTTTTAATCCTTTTGTCTTTTTCCATTCATTGTTTAATGCTGGTACATAGATTTTACTACAATAATTGTAATTTGAAATTTGTCTGTTTGCTTCTGCTTCTAAACATTTTTCTTTTAGATAATTAAATGTGAACATTATTGCTGGCCCTATTCCCAAAGGTCATCAAGAATAGTTTGCTGTTGATGATCCAGAATATTTGTAGTACGGAATTTTTGAATTGTTCTTTTTGGGAAGATGGAAGGGTAGGATGTGATATTTAGTGGAGTTTTTTCTTGAGTTGACAAATTCCTTGATGTTGCCATCTGCAAATAAGGAATTAGTTAATAAAAATTTCTTGCTAATTCAAGCAAGTGTTATCCTGCAAATAAACTTGTTAGTAAAATATTTCTTGCTTTCGCAAGCATTATGGAAAGGATAATCCAGACTTCCACCATAGTAAGAACGCGAATGGACCTGCTGGTTTTTGCAGCCACAGTCTCACTATACAGATGGACAAGTCTTTTGTCTAATCATGTTTGCTTTCTTGTATAATTCTGCTTAATTGATCTGCAATGATATTATCTTTTCCTTTAATATGTTCTATCACAACATGAAAGCCATTTCCCACTATATAATCTATGAATGTTAACCATCTGTTTGTTGACAATTTATTTTCTGACTTTTTATGGTAAAAAGACACTATTGCTTGACAGTCAGTTCTTAATAAAAATTCTTTACTTTCTATCACAAATAATTTAAATTTTTCCATTGCTTTTATACAGGCTAAAATCTCTGCATCTGTGCTTGTTACTTTGGTATTGTATGTACCGCTGTCATATCTACTAATTTTTTCTTCATTTTTCAAGGACTCTTTTTTGGGTCTAAATTTCAAAACAGCTCCCCATCCACCTATACGACCATCTGTTTCAATTATTAAATAATAATTTGGTGGAGGCAATTCTAAAGGTTTTATGTTACTTACAATTTGTTTTATTTTCTGGACTAATTTGATATCTTCACTGTTGAATTTTCTTTCACCATTTTGTTTTGTTTTATTATATAATGGTCCAGCTAATTTGCTTAGATTTGGTATGAAATTTCTTGCATAATTTAATTTTCCTAGAAAAGATTGAATCTGTTTTAGTCCTTCTAATTTGTCTGGCATTTCTAGGATACTGCTTGTTATGTGATTTTGTAATTCTATTTCCCCTTTTCCTATAATGACTCCTAGGAATTCTATTTTCCTGCATCCGATTTTCATCTTTTTCTCCGATAAAACAAGACCATGTTTTTTGCATTTTTGAAAAAAGATTTTTAAATGATTTACATGCTCTTTTAAATGATTACTGAAAATTAAAATATCATCAATGTATGTCACAATAAAAGAATCATTTCTAAAGATATTGTCCATTTTTCTTTGAAATATTTGAGGGGCATTTTTTAAACCAAAAGGCATAACTTTCCATTCATAATGTCCATTGTGTGTTACAAATGCTGTCCATTTTCTACTTTCTTTTTCTAATCTAACTTGCCAAAAACCACTTTTTAAATCAAATTTGCTGTAAATATTTGTTCCTTTTATTTTGTTTAATAATGCTTCTTTATTTGGCAATGGATATCTATCATCTTCTGTGTTATCATTAAGTCTTTTGTAATTAAACACCATTCTGCTTTTTCCTCTTACTATTTCACTGTGTTTATTTACTATGAAAGCTCTAGTTCTGTGAGGACTTTTTGTTGGTTCTATTATTTTTAAATCAAGAAGTTCTTTGATATGTTTATTAAATTCTTCTTGTTCATATGGCGTTGATTTTATTACTGGGCAAGTTATTTTTATTTCTGGATTTATTATTTCTAGTTTGCATTCTTCACTTGTTCTATCTATATTTTTTATAGGATTTTCTCCTATTGTTCCATCTATTCTTAGATCTTCTAAAATGGGTTCTATTTTATCTTTTAATGGAGTTATTTGATTTAGTTCTATATAGTTTATGACTTCTATTTCTTCATCTAATGGGATACTTAATTCTGATAAATATTCTAAAGATTGCACTTTTGTTGTTGTTTCTAAATGATTTGCTTTGTTAAATAACATTACTTTTTCTCCTTGAATAAATATTCCTCCTGATTGATTTTTAATGAAATTCATTCCTAATAAAAATTGTATTGAATTTTCATTTGTGATTGGTTTTATCCATGTGTATGGTAGATTATATTTTTGATTGTTTAATATTATTGAACAGTCTACCAATTTTTCATTTAAGGTTAATTGATTTCCAAAGGCATCTTTTACTATTGCTTTTTGAGAAGTTTTTTCTTTGTATTTTGATGGGACTAGATTTTCTGTTATATATGTTTTGCTTGCTCCTGTATCTATTATTCCTTTTCCTGATATTTTAAATTTATCCTTAAATTCTAAAATGAAATCTATATTCAGTAGATTATTATCTTTATAATGAATTGACATTATACTTTCTTCATTTATATTGTTTTTATTTTCTTGATTTTCTTGGATATTATTTTCCTGAATTTCTACCTTTTCTTCTTTTATTATTTTATTTTTTATTTTTTGTTCATCATCTTCTATAATTATTGGATTATTTTTATCATTTCCTTGTATATTATTTAATTCTTCTTTTATTTTGCTCATTCTTTTTATTTCTTTTCTTAGATTTTCTAATTCTTTTTTAAGTTCTATGTTTTCTAGATTTAATTTTTCATTTTCTTCTTCTAAATTTTTTATTCTTTTTAACAATTGTTCTATTATGCTGTTATTTGTCATATATATATTACTTTCTTTTGTTTCAATTTTTTGTTCTTCAAAGCTATATTTATATAGTTCTAGGATACATTTCCTACATAAAGATAAGTCACATTTTTGACATGTTGCCCTATGTTTTGTGATATGAAATCTATAACATTTGTCACATTTTTGCTTATAATTGATTTTATATGGCTCAAATTTATGATTACAATTTTCAAAATTTTCTACTTGATTATATTTTTCTAATAAATATTTTGGATTATTATCTAGATTGTATGTCTGTTTGTTCATTTTGTTATTTTAGTCTTCAGAATAAAAATTTGGACCTTCATTTCCATCAAATATACTACAGACATCACTATCATTTTCACTGTCATTGCTGTCTATACTTACAATATCTATTTCATCATGGATTTCTAAATTTTGGTACATATTTAATCTTTCTTTTTTAACTTGTGAGTTTTTACATTCTCTTGCATAATGTCCTTCTATACCACATAGATAACATTTGCATTTTCCTGGTGGTTTATGTGTTTTAAATTTTTTAACATGGTTTGGCTTTGGTCTTCCTTTCTTAAAATATTGACTTCTTTTTAATCCTTTTGTCTTTTTCCATTCATTGTTTAATGCTGGTACATAGATTTTACTACAATAATTGTAATTTGAAATTTGTCTGTTTGCTTCTGCTTCTAAACATTTTTCTTTTAGATAATTAAATGTGAACATTATTGCTGGCCCTATTCCAGTTAAATTTTCATGTCCTTTTTCTATCCAATTTCTTAAAATTATGTCTCCTAAGGGTTTTGGAAGTTTGTTAAACCATTTTTTAGTTAATTCATTATTTGTAAATGCTCTTCCTGTTTTGGCTGCTAATGTGATGTATGCTTGACTAAATTGGACAATTTCTCCAAAATTATTGATTTGAATTCTTTCTAAATCTCTGGCTGCCATATCTTGTAATAATGTATCTCCCCTAGATGGATTTGTTCCTAAAATGATTTGTCTAATTTGTCCTGTTACATTATAAGGGTTATCTGCCATTTGTACCATGTATTGATATTCTTCTGCATAATTAATTTTCCAACTGTTTAACAGATCTCTTGCTGTGGTTCCTAAAAGATTTTCAATAAAATTTGTTGTTCCTATTGAATCTAATGTATGAGGTATTCTTTCTAATGCATTTATGGCATCTGATTCCCATCTGTCTATTAATTCTGGCCATTTTTGAGGATGGATTGTACTTAATATTAACATGCTTCCTTCATTATTTTGTTTTGGCATTGTTTTTATAACTTCTAAGGGATCTGGTTTTCCTTTGTTTATTTTATAATTTTGTTCATAATAGTTATTATTAAAATTATGTTGAGATGGAAATTGTAGAGGTTGAGTTGTTCTACTAGTTTTTTCAATTGTTGTTGGTGTTATTATTGGTCTAGTATTTGAACTTTCTGCTCTTTGGTTATTTGGATTATGGCTTGCTCCTGATTCTACATTCATCATTATTTCTTCAATATTAATTTCTTCTAGTTGTTTAATCATTTCATTATATTCTTCATCTTCATTGTTGTTGTTAATTTCTTCCATTATGTTTGTTTCTTCTTTGTTTTCAATAGTATTTAATTCTTCAATTATATAGGTTTCTTCTATTTTATTTTTTATAGGATAGTTATATTTATCATATTTGCATTCAATTAGAAATATTATATCATCCATTTCTTCTGGTAATTCTTCAAAATCTATTTTCCAGTTATATCCTGGATATATATTTTCAATTTTTTCTTCCATTTTTATATATTTTTTAGTAATTCCATATTATTTTGATAATATATTTTTGATTCATTTGGTTTTTAGATTGATTTGATTGATTTTAGATGTACTACTTGTAGTAGTAATTTTAGTTTGTTTTTAATATGTTGTTTGATTTAATTTTGTTTTTGCTTTTTAATTTTTGATTTTTTTTAAGTTTCTTTTTGGTTTTTTAATTTTTAGTTGTTTTTCAGATTTATAATATATACTTTGCTGAAAGTAAAGTACTGAAAGTAAAATACTGAAATAAAAGTACTGAAAAATAAACTGTGCAAAAATAAAAGTTGCTGAAAGTAACTTGCTGAAATTTAAAGACTTGAAAGTAAAATTGCAGAAATTAAACTGCTGAAAGTAAAAGTGCTGAAATACTGAAATTAAAATTTTCACAAAGAAAATTAAGAGAGAAATCTTATGCTCAAACAAGATCACCAACATGTAACATATGATAGAAGTTAAACTTAGTCAAATAACTTATATTGATCCATATTTAATTGAAAATAAAGTTGCATGTTTTTTGGTTTTTAGTTTTTTGGTTTTTTCTTTTCTTTTTAGTTGGCATATATTCACGTCTCTTGATATGATCAAGAATCATGATTTTATCCTTTATATTGTGAGTTAACCCTTCTTTTTTAATGATCTTATGTTCACTCATCTTAATATGATACAAACGCCCATAAGTAAGAATCATGATTATATCCTCCATATTGAGAGTTAATCTTTCCAATTTTAAGAGTAGTTAAGACTTACCTCCACACTCTGTCAGACCCTTTTCTAACGGCTCTCCCTCGCCTCTTTGGGTACTAATGGTGCTCTCCAGTTTATCTTTACTAACTCTTTCTACCAGTTGGATTTTCTCAATTCAAATATTTTGGATTATGTTTAAGTGATTAAAGATGGATTATCTCATACAAATATTTAGGATGATCATTTCATTGGTTGCCAATAATTTTTTCCATAATTTTTAGTTGGTTTTTGTTTTATGTTTTATATGGATCAACATTAAGTTATAAAACTAAGATAAAACTTACTATCTACATGTTGGGGACCCTGTTAAGGGTTTACCCCTGCATGGTTAGAGATTACCTTTCTGAGGAAGGTAACCTGGGCTCTGATACCACTGTAGATCACCGGATGCCTTTCAACCTACTCCAGTGTGTCCGTCCACCGGGGTGAGGTAAAGGTTAGGGCGGAAGCCTTCTCCCCTAGGCTGAGAGCCTCCCTTAGGGCTCAGGGCATAGAGAAGGAGAACTCAGAGAGAAGAGAGACTAGAGATGGAGATAAAGAGACAAGATCTAAGAAGAAAGGATTTTTCTTTTATTTCATAAGCTCACACTTTCTTACAACTCTTTGTTTTGCACACAAGCACACTCTTTTTTGCACACCTTACTTACAAACACTAAGGGGCCTTATATAGGCTCCAAGACTTGGCCCTTAAGAAACCTAAATCATGGTTAACAAGCTAACCATGGTTAAGTGATCTTATCCTAATGATAAGACACTTACCTACCAAGTACAATGATTAAGACACTTACCAAACTTACTTGGAGTATAATATTATCCTATAGTGTTTTTACTATTTTTCTACAGTGTTTTTACTGTACAAGCTATCTTTCTTATTTATACAATAAAAAAAACAAACACCGCTTCAGTTCACCAAGTTGCTTTATAGATCCATCATGTCTTCAAGGTTGAAATCAGCAATGTCATCTAAGCCTTGTGGAGATCCTTCTGTATCTGGACTTGGTAGCATTAAGACTGCAGAGGGGATACTGAGTCTTGAGTAATCTCCAAATTTATATTCTCTTGCCCATGCATAAATCTTCTTCATGTGATATTCAGTAGCTGGCATTTGAGAAATCAAGCTTGGAAAAGGACAGTACATAGGGAACATGTACTGGTCAACATATACTTTCATTACTTTTGTTTCCAGCACCATCTGACATTTTTGGTTATCCACGATAGTTGGGCAAGTTCTTTTCCAGTCAGTTGAGATTGTACAGGCACGCCATAACTTTAATTGTTTCTTGATATCTCCTGTAATAATCACATCTTCTAACTGAATAGGAGTTATCCTTGCTTGATCAGGATTATGATGTCGGAGAAGAGTAATCTTAATATGGTGTCTTGCTTCATCTGGATACCCTTCATCATAACAAGGTGGTATTGAATTTAATTCTAAATTTACGTACCCATCAATTTGAGGTCCGAAAGCCTTAAAGAATTTGTGTAGAAGATGAATCAGTTGCCAGTAGTTGTTCAAGAAGCTTGCTTGCTCAGGACTTGTCAGAATAATTCTGGATAGGTAGCCATGCTTAAAGAGATTTAATGCCTTGATCTGGACGCCATTGATTTCTTGGTCTCTCCATTGGGACATATCAAGTGAGCATTTGAGAACCGAAAATCCTTCTTCACATTGGCATCCTGTATCCTTATGTGCCAATTCTCTGAACACATTTCCTGCTAATGCGAATCCTGCAGGGAATACTTCTCCTTTTGCCAGTTGTCTAAACACTTCTTGCTCAGAGATAAACTGATTGTATTTTGTTGTCATAAGTTTCTTGAACACCAGTTGTTTTACTTCTTCAATATGTTCAGGAAACAGTTCAAGCTTTTCCATTCTTTGTCTTCTGTCCTCTATTAATATATCTTTCATTTTTTCTGCTTCAGAGGAAATCTCTTGAAATTGTTGTTGCATTATTTTGATTTCTTCTGTTTTTTGAATTACTTCTGTCTCTAGACTTTTGATTCTTTTTTCTTGATCAACCATGTAATCAAGAGTTTGGGGTTTCAAAGAAAATTTTATATTGGAGTTTGGTGGTAAAGGTAGATGTAAATTTTTTGGTGGATTTTGGATTTTTTCATTGGACTGATGAAAATATTTTGCAAGAGAGTGGAAGAGAGGGATGAGGTTTTTTGGGTCGTGCTTATTGGCCCAAAGATTATCAAGAAGAGTTTGTTGTGACAAGCTAAGGTTGGCTTGTGTACGGAATTTCAAGGATGAGGTTGAGGGGAATATTGGCAGATTGAGTTGAGGATCAAAAGAGGATGATTGGTTGTAGAAGTTTTTTCCTGCCATTTTCTGCAAAGTAATAAAAACTTATTTCAATAATTTTTCTTGCATAGCAAGCATTTATCTGCAAAACAAAAATTTGTTAGCATAAACATTTCTTGCTATTAAGCAAGTGTTATGGGAAAGTTAATCCAGACTTTCACCATAGTAAGAACGCAAATGGACCTGCTGGTTTTTGCAGCCACAGTCTCACTATTCAGATGAACAAGTCTTTTGTCTATTTGGGACTTTTGGTTTCATAGTTCCCACAATTAAAGAAAACGCATATGAACCTGCTGGTTTAGCAGTCACAGTTTCCTCTAATGCAAATGGACAAACTATGGGCTAATTTTTAGACTTTTTTCCTCATAGAATTATTCATGATATAATGAGGATATTAATACTTTTTCTTTTATTTTTATCTTTTCTTCTTCCTTTTCTTTTTCATTTCTTTTTATGTTTCCCACAAAGGAGAGAGGAAGGGGAATTCTTTTTGTTGAGTATTTTCTAGATTTAAAGATAATTGTAAATCTTCCATTTCTAGATTAAGAATAGGGTTTGAAAAGAATTGTGAACTTTGTATTCCTAAAGAAGAGGAACATCCTAATGAAATATGATTTTCAGTTTCAAACTGTTTTAATTTTTCTTGAATATTTCTTATTTCATTTTCTAACATACTAATTTTTTGTTTCATTGTTAATTTCTTTTCTTTCATTCCAATTATTTCTCCATTAATTCTATTTTTCCTTTTTGTGATTAAGTCTATAGAATTTTGTAATGACTCTACGGCTTTACTTCTAGAATGAGAAAGGTGATATTTTTGAATTATTTTTTCTTTACATTCTTTTAAATCTTTTATTATATTTTCTAAGTCTATAGGATTTTCCTTTTGACTTTGTTTCTTTTTCTTTTTAACCATTGTATTCTTGTTTTTCTTGACTAGTATTTCCCTGAAAATTTTCTTGGATATTTTCCTGGATTACTATACCTTTTTGTTTAGTTATTTTATTTTCTTGTATACTATTTTCTAATATGTTTTTTCCTTTAATTATTTTTCTTAGGTTATTTATTTCTTCTCTGAAATTTTCTTCTGTTATATTTTCTTTGATTTCCATTCTTTCTAGATCTTTTCTTAATTTTTCATTTTCTTCTTCTAAATTTTTTATTCTTTTTAACAATTGTTCTATTACATCTCTATTTATGATATTTGTTTTATTTCTAAATTTTTCTGATTTTTGTTCTTCAAAACTAAATTTATATAATTCTAGGACACATTTCCTACACAAAGATAAATCACATTTTTGACATGTTGCCCTATGTTTTGTAATATGAAATCTATAACATTTATCACATTTTGTTTTATAATTTATTTTGTGTGGTTCAAATTCATGATTACAATTTTCAAAATTTTCTACTTGATTATATTGTTCTAATAGATATTTAGGATTATCATCTAAATTGTATGTTTGTTTATTCATAGCTTATTTCTATTTCATCATATTCATTTATTAATCTTTGTTTAATGAAACTTAGCCTGTTTTGATTTCTAAGATATTCACTTTGATGAAAATATTTATGTTTTATTTTTGTTGGTTTCCATATTGATTTTCCTTTTTCATCTTTTTCTTTTATTTTAGTTTTTACTTCTATTAATTGTTCTGCTTCATAATTTAGTTGATCTCTTAGATTTATGTAACTTTTAACTTCTCTTAACCACATACATTTTCTAGCTTTTATTTTTTCTTTTAAAGTTTTATTTTCTTTTATTGTATATTTGATTGAATTTTGTATCAGAATATCTATTATTTTCAAATCTGATGAGTCTATTAGATTTTTCATGTGTAACAGCTTTCTATTGATTCATGATGGTTTATTAGTGATTTTTTCCATTTTCTTAGTGTATTTTGTCTATGTTGATGTTCTAAAGGATGTAATTCTTTTCTTAATATATTTTTTGTTATTAATTTCCAATTTCCTTGATTATCATATTCTACTGAATTTACTTCAATTATTGTTTCTGATTGTTGTTGATATATGTTTTTTATTGTTATATAATCTCTTACACATATTAACCAAATTGCTCTTCTGTATTTTATCTGATCATTTATATTTATATTTATTTGAGTTAAATATTTCCTTAAAGGTTTTAATTCATTTTCTATTAATTCTAAATCTTTTGCTTCTATTAAATCCATTTTATTTTTTAGATTTATTCTTGAAGTTCTTCTATTACTACTCCTTTATTTTTATAGTTTAACATTCTTACACTAGTACTGCCGTCTGTATTTTCATAAAATTCTGCATCACTAGGTCTTTTTGTTGTTTCGATTTCTATTGGTTGGATATTCCATTCAGTTTCTTCTAAAGCTTCTGTTGAGTAATATTTTCCTTTTATTCCTTTTAAACCTTGATTTTCTAAGAAAGATTTTATTGTTTTTGGGGTTAAAATATATTTTATCCTACAGCTGTTTGTTAATTGTCCTGTAAAAGATTTTGTTATACATAGATTTGATACATTTGGGATCATGTTGTAACCTTTTGAATTTATCACTATTTTGATATATTTGTGGAATATTTCTAGAGGGATTAAGAAATTGGGTGTCATATAAATTATTTCAGGATGATTTTGATTCATGTCTATTTCAATTGATTCTATTGTTGCTTTTGTCATATTTTTTATTTGTCTTATGTCAACTAAACTTACTAAAACTTTTGCTCCTAGGCCTTGTCTGTGTAAACCAATTACTCCTAACATTAATAGGCCCATATGAATTAGAGTATAGCCTGACATTTTTAATTTTTCATATGATTCTTCTGTTATTAAGTCTAAAATTATTTGTTTTTCATCACTTGTACAACAAATTTCCATTTCATCATAATGTTCATATATTTTTGTTTTTAATTCAAACATTCCAAATTTATATAATTCTTCTCCAGGTATTAATTTGATTTCCATGTTCTTTATTCTATTTTGTTGTTCTTCAATTGTATGTGTTACTTCTTTTCTTTTTTGATGTTTAATTTGATTTGTGTATTTTAGATGATTTAAGAGAGAGAATCTTCTTATATTATCCATATTTTTTACTATTTTATTTTCTGAATTTTCTTTAGACATATTTTGTTTCTATTTCTTTTAATTGTTTGGATAATTTTATTTTCCAATTTTTTAAGGATTCTTTTTCTTCTTTTGATTTATTTTTTCCTATTCTTATTTTTTCCATTAAATATTCTTCTACTTCATTTAGCCATTGAAATTTTTGATATTTTATTTTATCTTTTAAATTTTGTTGTTTTAAGTCTTCTAGAGGATAGTATCTTATTTTTATTAATTCTATTTTATAGAATTCTGTTGTTTTAAGTAGATGTTTCATTTCTTGGGAATTTTAACCTATATTCTGGTGGTTTTAATAATTCTTCTTTAGTCCAAATTTTAAATGGTGTATTTTGTTTTCTAATTTTTTGATTTGTTCCTATTTGGATATTTTTTACTTGATTGCATAATTTATCTATTTCAATTTTATTATTTTCTTTTTCTTTTATACTATTTTTCACATAATCTAGGTTTGATAATATAGTTTCTAATTTTAATAGTTGAGTTTCCAAATTATTTAATTTTTTTATTATTAAGTCCATTTTTGCATCCATTTTAAGTGCTTTCTGTTACTATTATTTCTAGGATTTGTATTGTAAATTTTACTATTTTCATTATTGTTGTGATTATTTTTAATTCTTTCTTCTTAATATTTTTCATTTGATTTTTCATTTCAAGATTGTATTTATTATTATGTTTATTATCATAGCTGTGATTATAAATATTATTTGTATTAATAATATTTCTATAATTTCTCCAGTTATCATTGTTGATTTGATTTTTTGATAATATATTTTTGATTCATTTGGTTTTTAGATTGACTTGATTGATTTTAGATGTACTACTTGTAGTAGTAATTTTAGTTTGTTTTTAATATGTTGTTTGATTTAATTTTGTTTTTGCTTTTTAATTTTTGATTTTTTTTTTAGTTTCTTTTTGGTTTTTTAATTTTTAGTTGCTTTTCAGATTTATAATATATACTTTGCTGAAAGTAAAGTACTGAAAGTAAAATACTGAAATAAAAGTACTGAAAAATAAACTGTGCAAAAATAAAAGTTGCTGAAAGTAACTTGCTGAAATTTAAAGACTTGAAAGTAAAATTGCAGAAATTAAACTGCTGAAAGTAAAAGTGCTGAAAGATAAAAATACTGAAATTAAAATTTTCACAAAGAAAATTAAGAGAGAAATCTTATGCTCAAACAAGATCACCAACATGTAACATATGATAGAAGTTAAACTTAGTCAAATAACTTATATTGATCCATATTTAATTGAAAATAAAGTTGCATGTTTTTTGGTTTTTAGTTTTTTGGTTTTTTCTTTTCTTTTTAGTTGGCATATATTCACTTCTCTTGATATGATCAAGAATCATGATTTTATCCTTTATATTGTGAGTTAACCCTTCTTTTTTAATGATCTTATGTTCACTCATCTTAATATGATACAAACGCCCATAAGTAAGAATCATGATTATATCCTCCATATTGAGAGTTAATCTTTCCAATTTTAAGAGTAGTTAAGACTTACCTCCACACTCTGTCAGACCCTTTTCTAACGGCTCTCCCTCGCCTCTTTGGGTACTAATGGTGCTCTCCAGTTTATCTTCACTAACTCTTTCTACCAGTTGGATTTTCTCAATTCAAATATTTTGGATTATGTTTAAGTGATTAAAGATGGATTATCTCATACAAATATTTAGGATGATCATTTCATTGGTTGCCAATAATTTTTTCCATAATTTTTAGTTGGTTTTTGTTTTATGTTTTATATGGATCAACATTAAGTTATAAAACTAAGATAAAACTTACTATCTACATGTTGGGGACCCTGTTAAGGGTTTACCCCTGCATGGTTAGAGATTACCTTTCTGAGGAAGGTAACCTGGGCTCTGATACCACTGTAGATCACGGGATGCCTTTCAACCTACTCCAGTGTGTCCGTCCACCGGGGTGAGGTAAAGGTTAGGGCGGAAGCCTTCTCCCCTAGGCTGAGAGCCTCCCTTAGGGCTCAGGGCATAGAGAAGGAGAACTCAGAGAGAAGAGAGACTAGAGATGGAGATAAAGAGACAAGATCTAAGAAGAAAGGATTTTTCTTTTATTTCATAAGCTCACACTTTCTTACAACTCTTTGTTTTGCACACAAGCACACTCTTTTTTGCACACCTTACTTACAAACACTAAGGGGCCTTATATAGGCTCCAAGACTTGGCCCTTAAGAAACCTAAATCATGGTTAACAAGCTAACCATGGTTAAGTGATCTTATCCTAATGATAAGACACTTACCTACCAAGTACAATGATTAAGACACTTACCAAACTTACTTGGAGTATAATATTATCCTATAGTGTTTTTACTATTTTTCTACAGTGTTTTTACTGTACAAGCTATCTTTCTTACCTACTACTTAGAAAAGCAGTCATTAGCACAAGTTTGAAAGTCCAATTGAGAAGTCAACACTAGTTGATGTACCCTTAGAGACTGGAGCAACAAACTCCACAACAGAATTCGATCCTAAATCAACAATTTCTAAAACTTATTTTAGAAAAATATATAACAATGATGATACTGTAACTCATGCTAGGTGTAATTATTGTAGTGCAGAGTTTAAGCACAATAAGAGAGAAGGGTAGAAATTCGTTTATGGGTGTTATGGCAAATTGGATTGATGATTAGTCAAATATCCAAAAGTGAGTTGGAGGTTGTTCAAGTTCAGCAACAAGAAGCAAAGATGAGAGGTCCATAAGCTAGTGCCTTCTTCTTCTTAAAGGCAAAAGATTAAAAAAAAATTATTCAATAAAATAATTATCTCAGATAAAAATAGTGTGCAAATATAATAATAATTTGAATATATATATATAAACATAAACCATAAGTTGAACCATTGCCATTGTCGGTGCCAAACTTATGAAATATATGAGTAAGAGAAGGTAGTTACATCTCTTTGATTTGTATATTTAAAATCGATCCTTCTTAATATTGACAACCAAACTATAATTTATTTGTAAAAAATTGCTATATATTTGACTCATCATATCATGATTTTTTTAATTACTAACTTTTTTTAAAAAAAAATTAACATGCAAATTTTAAATTTTTATTAAAATATCTGTATTTTTAAAATAAATTTAAAATAAAAAATGGAAATTGAAAAACAAAATTTGAACCTGCACACTAACATATGCCATGCCTTATAGCCACTAACCATTCAAGCACACCCACATTTTACATTCAAAGCATCTAAATAAATTATTATCACATCAATTTTAATATAAAACTTTTACCCAGTATCCCCCTTGTCAGCGGCAATTGTCCCCATAATTTTTTTTCCCTATATCTTGCTTGAAAAACTTAAATAAAAGAAGGGTGAGAATTGACACCTACATCCACAGCAAATCAGATTTGAGAATTGACACTTAATGTCCAATTTTATCTGGATATTATTTCTCTATGTCTACTGAAGATGTTACCCTTTCTCACAAAGTAAATGATTTGAGGCCATGAAGATAAAATATAGGGAAATACGGTTCTTACTTGTTGTAGCCAAGCCTATATATTTTTATTTAAACTTTTTTCTTTAAACCCAGAAATATGCACTTTAAAGAGGCAAGTTCATATATATTTTTCTTTCAAAATCTAAACAAATTTAAAAATTAATTTGGTATTCATTATTTTTAGTCAGCTTATTACAACAAGAATAAAAACACCACACGTTTTATTTGTATATACCTCCTTTGGTTTAAATTGTTTCTAAAAATGTTTTTATAATTTGAAAAATTAGAAAATTATTCCAATCAACTTTGTTCTGTGCTACTTTCTTAGTGAAAGTGGAAGGTGATTAAGATATTTTATAATTTTACCTTATTTTATTTATTTTTGTTTGTGCTTTAAATTTTTTTGCTATTAAAATTTAGTATAATGGCATTGTTTAATTTTCTCAAATTTTTGTGTTGTTGTAGTCATTTTTAATTTAATTTTTCCTCTTATTCTCTAGCATTGTTATTTTAGTCATTTAGTTTAATTTAGTTTACTTTATTTTAGTTTAATTGTTATTGATAATTTTTAATTTATCTTATACTTTCTTAATCTTGTTTAATTTTGTTAAGCTTGTATCTTATAATTTTTTTCCTTATTTTGTTTGTTATTTAATCTTTGCTATAATTCCTTACTACTTCTCATTGTTTAATTTTTATAGTTTCCGTTTAGAGTTATCTTAGGGCTCGTATGACATTGTTGCCAATTCCTGTTTTTTGTTTTTCAATTTCATGTTTTGGAAACAAAACTGAGAAAATATGCTTGGCAGCTCGTTTTTGTTTTAAAAAATTTTGGCAACAATCTTCGTGTTTCCAAAAAAACAGAAAACAACAATTTTATGTTTTCAACTGTTTTGGAAACGTTTTTAAAACTTTTCCTCTCACAATGAAACCCTTCCTCTTCTACTCCTTTCTCTCTCTCTCCTTTTAATTTTTAAATTTTATTTTTGTAAAAAAATATAATTTTTTTTAAAATTAATAATAATAATTTAAAAAAAATATATTTTTTAAAATATTTATAAAAATTTATTATTTTGGCTTGATAGTTTACAAATTATTTTATATAATATAAAAAATTATATTTTTAGAAATTATTTGTGAAATAATTGTTTGACCCTTGATTTTGATAAACTATAATATAATATAATATAATATAATAATAATTTATGTTATTACTTTTATTTAATAATATAATCAGTAAACTAATATGAAAAATAAAGTTTTATAAAAAATAAAAAATTAAAAATATGAATTTGAAAAAAAAACGATAAAAAAGATGTTATAATAATTTTATACTAACCAAACATGTTTTTGTTTAAAGATTTTTAAAATAGAAAATAGTCACTGTATCTAAACATGTCGTTTGACATCGTTTCTGTTTTCTTGTTTTTTGTTTTTGTTTCTCTTTTGTTTTGTTTTTGCTTTGTTTTCGTTTTATTTTCAATTTTTTGAAAACAAAAACATGTTTGGATACAGTGACTATTTTCTATTTTAAAAAGCTTTAAACAAAAACATATTTGGTTAGTATAAAATTATTATAACGTCTTTTTTATAGTTTTTTTTAAATTCATATTTTTAATTTTTTTATAAAACTTTAATTTTCATATTGGTTTACTTGATTATATTATTAAATAAAATTAATAACATAAATTATTATTATATTATATTTTTTTTAAAATTATTATTATTAATTTGTAAAAAAAATTATATTTTTTACAAAAATAAAAAATAAAAATTAAAAGGAGAGAGAGAAAGGAGTAGAAGAGGAAGGGTTTCATTGTGAGAGCAAGAGTTTTGAAAACGTTTCTAAAACAGTTGAAAACATAAAATTGTTGTTTTATATTTTTTTGGAAACATGAGGATTATTGCCAAAATTTTTGAAAACAAAAACGAGCTGCCAAACATGTTTTCTCAGTTTTGTTTCCAAAACATGAAATTAAAAACAAAAAACATGAATTGGCAACAATACCAAACGAGTAGTTATTTTGTTTTTAATTTAATTTCTCCCTTAATTCCTCAATACTATTTAGTTTTTTTAATTTTATATTTGCCGTCATTTATTAACTTTAATTGTTATTGATAACTTTTTTGACTTCGTCCCAACACATAAGCTTGTATTTGGGGTGGCTTGTTGACATTAAAAAAATAAATAAATAAAAAATCAAGAAGAAATCCTAGAGGTATTCAAGGAGATGTATTGGAACTAGTAAAATTCTACCACCATAATTTTACTGGGGTATTATCATCGGTTACTCACTTTTGTTTTCTTTGTTTTTGTTTTTGTTTTTTGTTTTTTTTTTTTTTTGTTGGACGAAGGCCACAAGTACCACCAACCCACAAAGAGATGCCAAAAAGACAGACAGATATAGTGATGCATCAGTTACAGTAGCTTAACAATCTTCTAAAAATTTACCATATAGGACGAGCTACCATACGGGGCAATTAGGGCTTGACACATGCGTCCAAGATGATATCTCAATGAACACAACCCTATAATGATAAATCCCCTTATCTTACAACTCTAAATGGGTGGATAATACAATTTTTCTTACAGAAAACCCTATAAATAATACTAATATATAATATATTTACACAATAGTTATAGTACTGCAGCACAAAAAAATTTGATCTTGCACCACTCCCTCACATCTTTTGGTAAATAAGAATTGAAGACATGTTTAATAATAAAGAAAATTAAGGAGAGCACATTTGTGTAAGCAAAAGTATACGGAGAATGGATTGTTAATTATTTCTAGAGTATATAGGGCTCAGAGAGAGGGTTTTCTTTTGCACATAAAGGAAAGAATCTTTTATCTTGAAAGAAAAAGAGTTTGGAAAAGAGAGGAAGATCCAAGACCATGCATGTTAAACGCATGGCATTGCTCATCATCATGACGATCAAAGCATTCATCTCATCCTTGCCGTCATCATGATGGGCAAACATTATGCAATATATCTTAAGTTTGGTTCTCTTCTAGCAGTTAGAGAGGGGCAACGGGCCGATTAATCGGGCGCAAGTCGGTTTTAAGCCGACCAAAACAGGCCCGGGAAACAGTATTGACTATGGGACAGCCTAAAGGAACCTGGGCCAGGCCTGGCAGTTTTTCAAACCCACAGGGTCCGGGCCCAACCGCCAGGCCCGACGATTTTTTACTTCATTTTATGATTTCTTTTAATATTATATTAAAAACACTCTGTTTTTTTTAATGTTATATTAGACATTTTTAATGTTATATTGAACACTGAATGCTTTTGCTGAGAATCGAACCGATCCAATGTAAAAACCTTTCACCTCCTGGCCGTCCTTTCCAAAGATTTTTCTGGGAATGATTATTAAAATAAATAAATAAAATGTATCTCAAATCGGTTTTTTCCTAAAATACTTTTAAAAATAAAAATATAATTCTAATAAATTAAATGAAATTGAGACAACTAAAAAAATTCAAAATAATTTTGGTAAAAAAAGAAGTTCTTGCACTAAATTCATTTATCTATATAATTAAATTGTTTTGTACTTTTTTTTATGTGAGAAATATTAGTTCCCTAATTTTTTATTAGAGTTATCACTCACTCACTTATTTATAAGCATTGAGATCTATCTAAGCTTTATCTTTGGTCTCCAACTCTGAGTTGTTATTTTTATGCTCATTATGTTTGTCGATGAAGAAATCACTAATTTCATAGCTCCTTGTTTATGTTTATTGTCATTGAACTAATTCCACTTATTCAAGTGATTAGTGGTATTAAAAATAAATCTCTCATATGGTGTGCGGAGTGGTGAGGTTTTGAATCCTCGTTGAAGAAAATAACTCATGAGTGATGCAATCCATACTCGATCACCCGCCATAAAGACAGGCGCTTGTCTCCTTTAAAAAAAAAAACACTAAAGCAAGCTTCCGATTATTTATATAAATTTACATTTCAATGATGACAATTAAGAATTTGTTAAGTCCAACATGTTTTTAGTTAAATATATGTTTATACTTTATTGCAAGAACAAAATATACAAAAAATATGTTTAATAATTAATAATGTCTAACAATTATATATATATATATGGTAGCGGACAACTAATGGAGGTGGTTAGAGCATCACATTGAAGAGATAACGGTCTTGAGTTTAAAGCTTAGGAGATGCTTATTTGGATGTTTTAATGACTTGTATATATATACAGGGACGGAACCAAGGGGGGGCTAGCAGGGGCTTCAGCCCCCCTCCTCCGGAGTCCGGCCCTCCCCAGCCTCGCCCCCCTCCTCGGCTCGACTCCTACTCCTAGCCGGCTAGCCTCCTTCTCAACTCTCAAGTTCTCATCGTCATCGTCGGGTTACTGAGATAGTGAGATGAGTTTCTATGCCTAATGCCTTGAATGAAGATGGGATGTGGACAGTGGATCATGACATCATGTGGTCACGAGTCTCGTCAAGACGTCACGTGGAGGTTCAACCGTTCAAGCCTTCAAGGTTGCCAGGAAACTTTGGAAATTTATTAAAAAACCATTGACTAAGTCAATGTGACAATGACAATGAGAATTTTTTTTCTTTTAAATTGTTTGGGCCTGGCCCGCCTGGGAAAGGAGTTTGGCATATTACATTAATTGAATTTGAACTTTGGCATATTAACTTGACTCTTGGTATGGATTTTTTAGGAATGAAATAATTTAAAAAAAAAAAAACCAAATTGCAAACCTGAGTTGTGTCATGTGTGCAATTGTGGGTTGTATACTTGTATGGGTTGTGGGCCTGTGGCTTATGGGCCAACCCACTGGCTGTATATATTATGTTATTGATTTCAAAACAATTGGTTGTTTTTGGTTGGAAACTTGGGAGTTGGGAGTCTAGAAGATAATAATAACTAGTGAGTATATTAGATTATTATTATTTATTTTTGTTAATTGTTAGATCAAAGGATCATGTATTACTTTTTAATGAAAATGAGAGTGAATGTATAAAATTTTTGGGTGAAATAAATAGAACATGAATGCTAAACTTTATTTTTATAAATATGCCTACAATGTGTTTGATGAAATGCCTTAATGAGTTAAAATGTTGAAAATATCAAATATCAAATATCAAATATCAAATATCAAATATCAAATATTAATATGTATCATAATGTATATATTAATATATGCATAACTAAATAATGTTTAGTGTTAAGTCTATATAGCAAAATGCATAACAAAATAGGTTTCAATAAGACTAGTTTTACCAAAGGTTTCATATTCAATAAGACTATACCAATTAGGCAATTACCAAATGATTAATGATACAAACAATTTTGTGTGCTAGATTCTTCTAAGTTCTAATGATCTTGGTTGTGTCATGATAGCAATGTAATGTTAGCAAGTTAGCACCTATAATATTTTGCTTGTTATTTTTTGTAGTCTATAATTAAAGTTTTTTTTACTTATTTTTTATAGATCATGGACAAATTTTTGATCAAACGACCAAGGAGTGAAGAGTCATCAAATACTCCAAAAGTTCCATTGGACTCTAAATCAAGCGAGGAGAACATTAATACAAATTTTAATTTCAACGACATTGTTAGTGACTCCGGATTACGAAAACCAATTGAAGACTTTGATAATGGGATTAGAGACCAAGTTAGAAGAGAGTATTTGACTAGAGGCCCATGTCAATCAATTGGCCACAAATTTCCACAGAAAGATTATGGTAAACAAAAAAGAAGTTTTCAAGATGCTTGGTTTAAACAACATCCATGGTTGGAGTATAGTATAACAAAAGATGCGGCATTTTGTTTTTGGTGTTATCTTTTCAAGCCAAGTAAAGGAAACCGAATGGGAGAATATGCATTCACCAAAATGGGATCCAATAATTGGAAAAAAGCATTGGAAAAATTCGTTGAACATATTGGTGCCGTAAATAGTTTGCATAATGATGCGAGAGTAAAATTTCAAGGGTTCCAAAGTCAAAGACAAAGTGTATCACACCTATTGGCTACGCATTCACATGAGATGGAGGTTGCATATCGTATTCGTTTGACGGCGGTTTTGGATGTGACCTGTTTTCTATTAAAGCAAGGTTTACCTTTCCGTGGAAATGATGAATCTTCAAACTCACTAAATAAAGGCAATTTTCTTGAGTTGCTTGAGTGGTATAGCCTACAAAATGAAGAGGTTTGGAAGACATTCAATCAAAATACCCCTGGAAACAATCAATTGACTTCCCCGAAAATTCAAAAGGAGTTGGCAAATGCTTGTGCAACAAAGATTACACGTGTTATTATTGATGATATTGGGGATAGTTATTTCTCTCTTATGATTGATGAAGCCCGAGATGCCTCAGTAAAACAACAAATGGGAGTTGTTTTGCGATATGTTAATAAGAATGGGCATGTGATTGAGCGATTCCTTGCATTGGTTCATGTCCCTGATACCTCTGCTATTTCTTTAAAGAATGCCATTGATTGTTTGTTTGCTAAACACAAGTTGTCTCTTTCAAGGTTAAGAGGGCAAGGATATGACGGGGCTTCAAATATGCGAGGCGAATTCAATGGTTTGAAAGCACTTATTTTAAGAGAAAATCCATATGCAAGATACGTACATTGTTTTGCTCACCAACTACAATTAGTAATTGTTGTCGTTGCTAAAGACAATCGAATTGTGAGTGATTTTTTTCAATATGTTAATATGATTGTTAATGCCACCGGAGCATCATGTAAAAGGAGAGATCAACTTCGGAAACATCATCATGATAGATTGGTTGAGCAATTGGAGAAAGTAGAGATAGTCAGTGGCAAAGGCAAAAATCAAGAATCCAGTTTAGCAAGACCAGGGGATACTCGTTGGGGATCGCATTACACTACCATTCTCCGGCTAATTTGTATGTGGACCTCAATTTTAGAGGTACTCCAAAATGTGCATGATGATGGGGCTTCTAGTGATAATAGAGGCATAGTAGCAAGTTTAATTGACAAAATAGAGAATTACAAGTTTGTGTTTGTGATGTACTTGATGAGGCGTTTATTGGGGATGACAAATGAGTTGTCGCTTTCCTTACAACAAAAGGATCAAAATATTGTTCAAGCCATATGATTGATTGAAGCGGTAAAAGCTCGACTTCAACACTTTAGGGAGACAGGTTGGGAGGAATTTTTGGGAGAGGTTAAATCTTTTTGTAAGGAGAACTCAATCGATGTGCCTAATATGGAGGATAATATGCCAATTCGTGGTCGTTCTAGGCGGGAAGGACAATTCATTACTCATTTTCACCATTATCGTGTAGAGATTTTTTGTGAGGTAATTATTTTTTGTATTTATCATAAATCTCATTAATTTATTCTTTTTATTAATATTTTCTATCTATTTCAATGTTAGGTTATTGATTTGATTTCTCAAGAAATGCACAACCGCTTTTCTGAAGCTAGTACGGAGTTACTTCTTTTGATATCATGTCTTGATCCAAGGGACTCATTTTCTAAATTCAACATCCATAAGCTACTCCGTCTTGCAGAGATGTATCCTAAAGACTTCTCGGTGACTGAACGTATGATGCTTGAGGATCAACTTGCTACTTTCATTTATGATGTGCGACATGATGATGATTTTGCAAATATCGGGGACTTGGGAGGTTTTGCTATGAAGATGGTTGATACCGGTAAATGTGCTATTTTTCCACTCGTTTATCGCCTTATTAAGTTGGCATTGGTTTTGCCAGTTGCGACAGCTAGTGTTGAGAGGGCATTTTCGGCAATGAATGTTGTGAAAACTGACTTGCGCAACAAAATGGGAGACGAGTGGATGAACGATAGCATGATTGTGTATATTGAGAAAGAGGTTTTTGCAACTATCGACAATGAGACAATTCTACAGTGTTTTCAAAAAATGCAAACTCGTCGTATTCAGTTGCCTCCTCTGAGTAGTATGTGTCGCGTAAATGGAAGTTCTAGCTCTAGTGTGCGTAGATAAACGTTTTATGTTTTTTTGTAATTGTTTTAATTAAATGTCACAATGTTGCACTATTTTATATCGAAAACAATTGTTATGTAGACTAAATTTTTTTTTTTACATTTTGCCCTCAACCTCCCCTATCAATTAATCCTGGTTCCGTCCCTGTATATATATATATATATCTATGGTAGTGGACAACTAATGGAGGTGGTTAGAGCATCATATTGAAGAGATAGCGGGCGTGAGTTTAAAGCTTAGGAGATGCTTATTTGGATGTTTTAATGACTTGTCAAAATTTTTTTAAAACCATGTCAACCCTGAGGGTCAACCTGCCGACTCATCATGTTGGAAAAACCGGAACAGCTATGTCACTAAGTCAGCTGACCCGACGGGTTTTGCTGGGTCGGGCCTGGCCAAATGTTAGCCGGTGCCCCCCTTTACTCACAGTGGTACTATTGAAGCTTGTTAAGTCTTAGGGGTGAGCAAAAAAATCTGGATCCGATGATCCGATCCGATATCCTGTTTGTTTACCCAAATTTTTTGGGTAGCCGATCCAAAAAAGAGAGTCGGGTACCAGATCCGAATTTTTAAGATGAAAACCGGATCAGATCCGGGTCTGGAGAAATTAAAAACTGGGTATCCGAATCCGATCCGGTTTTTTGTATATTCTTATATATAAATATATATTAATAAATTTAAAATTTTATTAGGGCTTAAGTAGAAAAAAAAATCAAAATCCCTTGTTTAAAAACTTAAAGAGTTATATACTTAATCGCTTATATAGTTATATTTATATATGTACATATTAATTAATTTAAACTCTTCTAGGGTTAAAAGTAAAAAGAAAAAAATTTAAATCCTAGCCTCCTAGTTCTCAACGTCCATCACCCCGCCTCTTCTCTCTAGCTTTCATCCTTCTCTAAGATTGATGCTTCAGAAGATATTTGGTTTTTTTTTTTTTAATGTCTAAAATTGATAAAGCTCTTTATTATTTTTTTATGAATTTTTTTTGTGGGGTGAATAATGTAAGGTTTTATCAGACAACCTACATTTCATCAAAAACTCTAATTAGGTTTTATATACTTTTATATAAAATAATTGTGTACTTGAAAAAAGAAAAAAAAGAAAAAACTATATTAAAAGTAAATATCAAGCTCCAAGAAAATTTCAACCAAAATAACACAAAAAATTAAAAAAAAAATGAAAGAAAGTTTGGGGCTTATTCTTAAAAAAAAAAAAAAAAACAACTCAAAAACTAATGTTTTTCATTCATACTCCCAATGGTTAGAGGGTTCTCCTTATTTGGAAGAAGAGATTACTATTTTAAAATTATGGGTGCCCATGATTTTATGAAACCACTTTATGCGACAAGTCATGTCACATCGTCCTATCTAGAGTAGGTTTTGACTAATTTTATATAATTTGTGATTATTTTACAAAGACATAATAATAACCCTAATAACCCTACCTAGAGTAGGTTTTGACTATAAAGACACCATAATTATCCTACCTAAAGTAAGTTTTGACTAATTACATTCATAATTATACCCATCACCCACATACAAAAGACCTCAATTCTTAGCTTGTATCTCTAAATGTTTAGAACAATGGTTGCAAAACTAGCAGGTTCATTAGTGTTTCTAAGCATGGGATGAGCTAAGTTGATACAAATTATCTGTAGCATATGATAGCGAATAGGGTTTCATCATATTACAAGGATCCTTTAATTTTGCTACTTGGAAGAACCAATCTATTGAAGGAGTTCAGTTTTGAAAATTTTAGGATCTCAAGGAATTCAAGCATGTCCAGCTAAGATGTATAGCTCAGAAAACTTAGTAGAAACAGAATGGAAGATAAATATTCTTAGCATGATGATTATAATTTATATCTTCCTTATTTTTTGCTTAAATATTGAACCTATGCGCTATCCACAAATCATTAAATGTGTGAAACCATCATTATTTTCCTCAAAGGTTATTTTGATTTTTATTGGATCAATACAACCATCATTGTGTTTTTTTTTCCTTTGAATATATATTTTTAAGGTTTATTCTTATTTCATAAGATTTTATTCATTTGTATGCCCATGCATAATCTTGTTTACGGTTATTTTTGGAGAAAACTATAAAAGCTTCATAAATGTGAAATGTGACATGATTGTTCTATTGTCTAGTTTATTTTATCCCAAAATGTCTAAATTTATGGTAATATGTTAATTTGTTATTTTAAAAATGTGTTCATATTTCAATCTTTTTGAAGTGATTATATAAAAGGGTTCATTTTTTATGTTTTACTATAGTTGTTTATTATTATTGCATTTATTTAATTTTATTTTTAAATTATTCAAATCTGTGGGGAATGTGATCATTTTTATATTTATTATGAATTATAGACTTCAACCAAATTTATGCAATTGTTTAGTATGATGTGCAGTTGATTAGAAACTGAGCAAAATTTAGAAGCCTTTTAGAATGTGTTTGTTTGCACAGATTTCATTGTCACTGAATTATAAATCCCATATTTGTTTATCAGGATTTTGATTTTGCTTTGCTTTTCAAATCCCATACATGAGGATTTCAATTTTCAGCCAAAACTATCGTAAATCAAAATTCGGGATTTGGAATCCCACTCATGGGTTGTCAAGTGAGGGATTCAAGGGTTCATCAAAGATGGGTGAGACGATCTCATCTTTGCGATCTTGCTTCTTCTTATCTTTAGCCATCCGATAGATCATGCAAATTTCTAGATCAGAGTATTCCTTGCAGCCCAGGTGACTTCAAGATTTTGATTTTGTCAAGCTTCAACTTGAATCCAAGGTGCTTGCATAAATTTTTGTGATGTATTTTTCTTCTTTTTTCTCCTCCTCCTCCTCCTTCTTGTTCTTGTTCTTGTTCTCATAATTAGATTTGAGAATTTGTTATATTATTTTTTAATGTGAAAGAGTTATAGAATACTAACTATATTTTGGTAAAATGTGGAGTGAAATTGATCAGAATTTGTTGTTGTTTTTCTTTTTTCTTCTTGTTTTCTTGGGCGAAGACTGAATAAAGGAAATTGGGAGAGGAGGATTCACGAACTAGACTTGGAATTTGAGAGTTTGTAATTGTTCGATGAGTAACTTGTATTTTTATATGAAATAAACCGCAAGGCCGTGCCCTTCGAAAATCTCATACAAATTGGTTAAAATTGTTCCACAATCATTTAACAATTAAATGTGCATTAAAATCAACTAAAATCCAACGAAATAAACCAATGTATGCAAAAAAAGATTAATTAGATAAACGAAGAAGATGAAGGAGGGCTTACTGACGAAATTGAAATAAAAAACCTTGAAATTGGCTGGTGACAGAGGCCCGAAAGTGCACGGGTTGTCGAAATAATAATATACCCTGGTGAGTGGGTAGTCGTATCCACAGGGAATAGGGATTTGAGATACAAGTATTCACTATGTAGTTAGTGCGATGTGTGGAAAAAAATTCAATGAATGAGTGTGAAAGCAATTAATAAAAACAAGAATTAAAATAGAAGTGTGGAAGGTGAGAGAGTGCAAGTAGAAGTAAAAAGAGTAGGACAAGCAATGAGTAAAGATGGGTACCCGGACAAGCTACCCCTAGGACTTATGCTTCTAGTGAAAGACTATGTTATTATACTTTCCTATTGATGTTAATTGAGTCAAGGATATCCTTAAACACACGGTCCCAAACCTAAGGTCAACCGTGACTAACCCCAATACTATGCTCCGGTATTAGGTTTTCACTATGACCCTTGACTCTTGTTGACCTGTCAACTAAGCCCTAAGGGAGTCTGTCTTCCTAAGCCTCACACTACGTAGGATTGCTTTAAGTTCTAGGGATTCCTAATGATAAAATCTGTTCCTATGTATAGTTCTAACCCTTTGGTCCAGGTGGAAGAACCCTAGTCTAAATTAAGCCCTAGCACTAGGATTTACTTCAACCCTTCACTCCGTTGCTCGCGCAACTAAGCCCCAGGGGAGTTCCTCTCCTAGCACTTCACTCTATCTCGACCGCTAAGAAATCATGAAACATGGAGGTAGGAAGAATCACACCGGAGAGGAAAGGGGACGTTCCGCTACCTCACGACTCACCCTCTCAACCGTCTTCAATCCTAAGTAGTCTAATCCTATAGGAGTTGTCATACCTCCAAAGGATAACCTAGATTGTTCTCAACCCTAGTGTTACGGCTAAGGGGAAACAATAACAAGAAGCAATTAAGATTGAAACTCGAATTTATTCATTAATAATGGAAAAGCATAATAACAATGTTATAGAAACATAATAATCCTAGGGTTTACAATTCCGAATACCCACAAGGGGTGTAGCTCCTCATGGAGCTATACAAATCCATCAAAATATAAAATTGAAAACAAATTGAAAGCATCGATGAAAACCTCCTTGTGTGTGATGTGGCCGTGGTCTTGTGCGGCCGTCGGACGTTGATGTATTTATTCATCAATAACTTGCTACAATATTTTTTTACAGTAACTTGCTACAATGGTGCTACAGTAATTGTGCCGAAATGCTCTCGAATTCGTCGTTATTCATCGAGGCCGTTGAATTGGGCACACAATCAACGGTAGACCGTGCCGATTGCTTCAAGTCTCCTTATTGACCGGAGTTTTCCTCAGAGGTTGGCTCACACTCACAAGTCTATGCTCATGCCTTGTTCCTTGCTTAGTTCGAAAACTCCCCAACAACGGCGAACACGATCTAACTCCGTTCTTTTTCTTCAATTTATCTTCACAACCCTACAATGCACAAAAGTAAACAAATACACACTTTTTAGTGATAAAATCTAATTAAATCAATGCTCATTGCAAGATAATAACACTTCGCATTACTATAACATGAGCACTTATCAAACCCCCCCCCCCCCTCACACTTAAGCTTTTGCTTGTCCTCAAGCAAAATAGAACGTGAAAGTACTTGGGAAGAACAATTGAAAGTGCTCGGCCTTAGGTTCACCAAAAATATGCAAAAGAAGCATTCTACAAGTAAGGGGAAATTAAAACATTGCATAAAGTTACCATTGCTCTAGCTAAAAACTCAAATAAAAAAGGATAACAACTCGAAAATGTGTAAGTATGTGCGAATTCATTCAAGAGAACCAATGGGTACTCCTCAAACTCTTGTTACAAGGACTTATTTATATACACAAAGTAAGGAAGTAGTAGCTTCACTCAACCTCTAAGGTAGCCCTTTCCTAGGCGGCCACCAAAGGTGGCTTTTACACTTTCGAGGAGGTAGCTCTTTCTACCGGGGTAGTAGCTTTCACACTTTCCATGAGATAGCTCTTTCTCCCATTAAGGCATAACTTGTATCCGACTTATGAGAGTAGCTACATACTTCATAGGAGGTAGCTCTTTCCACCCCAAATGCAATGATAAACGCTAAACTAATATTCACAAGCTCACAAGAAATTTTTTTTTTCAGCTACATAGAACTTCAACACTTACTAAAGTAGTACTAAACTAGTCCTTAAAACTTCGAGTTCAAGTTTCCAAAAGATTTCAAGAGTGAGTAGTGCAATAAGAGATAATCGAGCAAAAATTCCCTAAAATTCAAGTAAAACTAGAGCATGATAGGATACAATGTTAAAAATTCTCCTAAACTCTAAGAATACAAACGTTGCAACTAAGGTGAACCGCCATAGGCTACATAAGCATAAGCAATTGAACGCACAAGTAAAGGTGTGTGCAAAGTGAACTCCCCCACACACTTAAGATGTACATTGTCCCCAATGTATGCATGCAAGCACAAGAAAAAGTAAATAATTATAAAACAATTAGTGTGGAAGTAGGCAATTGAAACATTACTCCCCTGAACTCCAAGTGTTGCATTTGGTGGAGCTAGGTTCATTGAGAGTTGAGTCTCAATGGGTTATGAAGCACACACGGTCCCATGATCGTGCCTATGACTATTCCTCAAATTCCTTACATCCAAGACCATCTGCACACACACACACAAGGGATTCAGTATAGCTGAAGAAAAACCAAAATAAAGCTCAAGTATATAAAGATAGATAAATGAGATACAACTCGAGAAAATAAGAAAAATAACAGATAAACTCAGAAGAAGAATCCTTTCTGAGTACTACAAGTTCAAAATATCAAAAATAAAAATAAAAACTAAAATAACTACGACGCCTCAGCGTCGGTGTCCTAAGTGTAAGCCTCTGGTGCTGCTGATGGCTCTGAAGGTGGTGGTGGATCTGCTGCTATTGCTGGAGGAGACGGTGATGGGGTGAAAGCTCGAGGCTGGGCCACAAATGGTGACGACATGGCTTGCTCAAGTAGTCTACTGATGATATCGAGCCGTGCCATCACCTCTGAACGCTGTGCGGCTTGGGTGGCCCTGATCTCGGCCACCTCTGTCTGGAGGATGCCCACAGCACTCTCGAGGCGCTCTAATCGGTCCTGGCCTCGAGAAGGCGAAAACATGCTCACTGGAGGTGGCTCCGGTGCTGTGGGTGGTGCCTCGGCCTCTGCCTGCCCCGGGGGTGGTTCTAATGTTGCCTGCGACCCTTTGGCCTGATCTAACTGGGTATGATCATGGAGTAGACTCCAAGTCCTGATCTGCGGATCATACCCATCAATCGCAACGTCTCTGTACTCAGAGGAGCCGGTACTGTAGTCTTCTCGGCCTCGCGCACCCCGTCTCTGAGACCCATCCCGATCAGGAGTCTAGTGATGTAGGGCCCCGAGAAGATCACTCCAACCCTAGGGTAATGGCCCTGGTGCCGCAAGTACTCTACTAGGATGTGCCCTAGGTGGAGTGGTACGCTCTGAGCCATAGAATATAAGTAGAGCAGCTCCTGACGGCTCAAGACCCCAGTGTTGTCACCCCGGGCACTCACTGACCTGCTCAAAATAGCGTGAACGTATCTGTAGGCCGGACGAGACAAGCACGTAGCCTTCGAAACCCCCGGCTCGTACTGTCCCTCTCCGCATAATTCCCTGTAGGCCCTCTGCAAAGTAAGACTGCTTGGGTAATCAGTGGGGAGTCCCTCGTACTCCTCTGTATGTGTATAAGCCTCATCATATAACCCCATCATGGTCGAGAATTGGGTCATACTGAGGCTGAAATGTCGTCCCAGTGCTCTAAACTAAATAATATCGAGGGTGGAGAAAGCATTGTACGATCTATCGAACTCGAATCGATCTCCTCGAGGGGTGGGGAAGGGTCACGGGGGCGCTTCCCCTGCCGATTTCTTGGACCTAGAAGCCATATCTGCGAGATTGAAAAAGAAAACGGTCAAAATCAGTTCAGAAACACAATCTGTAGAAATCCACACGGCCGTGTGGATCGTCGGGCAGACAGAGCCCCACGGCTGTGAAGGCCAAAAATCTCATTTTTACACTATAATTCATTCTAGATTCTCTTTAAACACGTTCGCATACATTCTAATCATTCAGAACAAGCGAAATAACTTAAAAAGAATGAATTAAATGAAGAATTGATGAAGAAAAAGGTTTTGAATTTCTTACCGACGGTGTGGATGGGGAAAACTTTAAAATCAGCCGAAAAAACTCAAAGAAAACCTTAAATAAACTCGGAGACGGTCGAGGAAGTGAAAAAGAGGGTCGGAGAGTGTTTTAGAGTGAAAAACAAATGAGGTACGAGTGAAATCCAAAAGAAAATGCGCGGCTTTTGAAGTTCTGGGAATCCATACGGCCGTGTGGAAATTACACACGACCGTGTGCCTCTGATATTAGGGTTCATGGGGGCTAGCACACGCTGTGTAAGAACCCCATACGGTCGTGTGCCAGGTCTCTAGAAACTTTCACACGGCCGTGTTGAAATTCCACACGGCCGTATGCCCAACCTGGCTAAGAACACAAGGCTAGCCACAGGGGCACCCACACGCCCTTGTGACTTCTCTGGATCAACTCAAGAAACTCTAAGTGTTCCACACGGCCGTCTGAATAATCCACACGGCCGTGTGCCTTTCACAAGCGCTCCCACAAGGGCAGCCACACGCCCCTGTGTTTTCTCGGGATGGAAAGGGACTCTCTGCAGAGTTTCATACGGCCGTGTGCTTAACACATGGGCACTCACAGGGGCACCCACACGGCCCCTATGACTCTTGGGAACGAGAATGCAAGTTCTGCAAGATTTCACACGGCCGTGTGCCCCTTCTGAGGTTTTTCACAGGGGCAAGGTCACACCACTATGCCCTCTCTGGTTGAGCCCTAATTTTAAATTTCAGGACACCAAAACTAAGACTTTTATTCATGCTAAAACTAAACTAGATCCTAGAAAAACAGTAAAACTTGGATTGCCTCCCAAGAAGCGCTTGTTTAACGTCACTTAGCTTGACGTACCTGTCTTACCTTATGGGGGTTCATGAATGAAGGTTGCCCTCTTCCCTACAACCTGAAAGCATGCAGTACATAACCTTTGTAGAGTAGAGGGAGAGTTGTCGAATTTGTTACCACACAAGGGTGAAATACCCTTACTCCGTGAATGCTCATCCACATTGTCCTTGGGCCTTTTCGTGTGGCGCCTCTTCGCTTTCTTTATCTTTCTTCTAATCTTCTTCATGAGTCCCGGTTCCGGCTTAACCTCCTTCTCGACTAGACCAAGCAAAAGTACTTCTTCTTCAATCTCCGCATCTTGGTCCGGCCACCCTTCATATAGATCTGGGTTCAACATTTTCTACACATAATCATCAATTAGTTCATCGGTGGTGTCAAGAAAATACAAAGTATCATCAAAGTCAAGAGAGTGTCTCATGGATTCGGTGAGGCAGTATGTAAGTTTGTCATTTTAACTCGCAATGTGAGCTCTCCACCGTCCATGTCTATCAAAGCCTTGGAAGTGCGCAAGAAGGGCCTTCCAAGAATCAGCGGCACTTCGACATCCTCATTGACATCCAACACCTCGAAGTCAACAGGAAATATGTATTTGTCCACCTTCACCAACACATCTTCCACAATCCCCCTCGGATGCCTCACCGATCGGTCCGCAAGTTGAAGTGTCATCCGAGTAGGTCTAGGCTCGCCCAAGCCTAGCTTTTGGAAGAAGGTATAGGGCATGACATTGATGCTTGCCCCCGAGTCAGCCAATTCCATCTCTTCACCCAAGTTGCCAATGTTACAAGGTATGATAAAACTTCCGGGATTTTTTCTGATCTTACTCGGTATGTTCTTTTGCAACACGACCAAGCAATTGGCATCAAGGATTACAGCTTCACTCTCCTCCAACTTCCTCTTGTTGGTCAAGAGGTCCTTCAAGAACTTCGCATACTTGGGCATTTGGGCCAATGCCTCCGCGAACGGTATGCTGATGTGTAACTGTTTGAAAATACCTAGAAATTTCTTGTATTGCTCATTGTCTTGGTTATTCTTCAATCGTGAAGGATAGGGAATCCTCGGCTTGTAGGGTGGGGGTGCCACCTCTTTTTCCTTTGATGTTTCTTCTCCTATCTCCATGACCTCGGGTGTTTCTTTTATTTTCTCTAGAGGGAGATTTCTCTCGCCCTCTTTTCCACTTCTCAAGGTAATCGCCTTCAATTGCTCCCTCGGATTGGTCTCTGTATTACTAGGCAAACTACCTTGAGGTTTTTTCGCTAAAGTTTTCGCAATTTGCCCCACTTGATTCTCCAAATTGTGTAGGGAGGCGGTGTGATTGCGAAGTGTAGCCTCTACCGACTGAAATCTAGCATCCGAAGAGGAAACAAACCTTGTGAGGACTCTTTCTAGATCAGTCATCTTTCCCTCTAGCTCGGTCACTCAGCTCTCTAAGTTCGGTGCTTGTTGCCCTTGGAATCCCAACGGTGCATTGTTCTTTTGTTGCGACTGCCCTTGATTGCTCAATGAGAAATTCGGGTGGTTCTTCCACCCCGGATTGTATGTTCCACTGTACGGGTTGCCTTGGCCTTGTCCTCTATATGCATTGCCAATAAAATCAACATGTTCCACCGCATTAGTGCCTCCGATAGCAATAGGACAATCACTCGAAGCGTGACCTCCCCCACAACCGTTACATGTAGTGATGGCCGCAACTCTTGGTGAAGCTAGAGCATCTAGCTTCTTACTCAATGATTCAACCTGTGCTACCAAAGATGTAACTGCAACTTTCATTTTGTCCCTTGAATTCCATTAATAGCTATTGAGAGCCATCTTCTCTATAAGTTGCCAGGCCTCACCGGGAGTTTTGCTTCCAAGAGTACCCCCTGCTGCAGCATCTAATAACTGTTTAGTGCTCGGATTCAACCCTTTGTAGAAGGTATGAATGATCATCCAATCGAGAAATACGTGTTGTGGACACTTCCGTAGGAGCTCTTTGAACCTATCCCACATCTCAAAAGAGACTCCAATTCCGTTTTGCATGAAGGATAAGATCTCATTGCGAAGCTTTGCTGATTTACCAGGAGGGAAATATCGGGCCAAGAACGCTTCAACCATCTCCTCCCACGTGGTAATAGATGCCCTTGGTGGTGAGTGCAACCATTGCTTCGCTCTCCCCTTCAAGGAAAATGGGAAAGCTCTAAGTCAAATGTTATCATCCATTACTCTGTTGATCTTCAACATGTCGCACATCTCCAAGAAGTTCTCGATATGGCTGTTGGGATCTTCATCAGCCAATCCATTAAACTGTACTATCTGTTGCAACATCTGGATAAAACCAGGCTTTAGCTCAAAATTTTGAGCCGTAATTGGGGGGCCTCACTATGCTTGATTGAGTCCCCAAGATTGCGGGTCTAGCAAAATCGGACAATGTCCTCTGCTGTTCGTTCTGTTCTGCCATTGTTTCTGACCCATCTATCTCAATATCTGCTTGATTCGAAGATTCTTGTACAGGTTCCTTCCATTTACGATGTGTTCTTCTACCAACGTCCGGGTCTCCTTCAACAAGAATCGAAGGGTTCACACGGGTCATAACCTGAAGCCGAAAACAAAGAAAAGAAAACCAATAAGAACCATGATAGATAAAGAAAGTGTGAAAAAAACGAAGTCAAATAGCTAAAATAGCAAAAACAATTGATGAGTTCTCGGACCAAGCAAGGAACAAGGCACGAATCTAGACTTGTGGGTGTGTGCGAGCACTTATTAGCTGGCAACTACCTCTAAAACCTCTAAAATCAACTGAGAGAAGGTCAGGAGAGTGAAAGGAAGTGTTCTTTTAGTATAGAATCGTTTAGAAATGAAGAAGCATGAGTTAGATTTAAAGAAAGGTTGCGGCCTTTTGAGTTCTACGCATCCACACGTCCGTGTGGAAATTCCACACGGCTGTATGCCTCCACTAAAGAGAGCTCACAAGGGCAGTCACACGCCCTTGTGTTCTTTTTGTTTGCTTCTGAACACCTCCACACGGCCGTGTGCCTTCACAGGGGAGCTTCATAGGGGCAGTCACATGCCCCTGTGTACTCTCAAGATAGCACTCAGGCTTCTGAACACATCCACACGGCCGTGTGCCCAACTTGGCCAATACACAAGGTCGACTACAGGGGCACCCACATGCCCCTGTGGTCTCTCTGGACTTCATGAAATTCTCCTATGTGTTCCACACGACCGTGTGGAAATTCCACACGGCCATGTGCTTTACACATGGTCACTCACAGGGGCAGTCACACACCCCTGTGTCTTCTCTGGATGGAGAACTTCAGCTTTGTAGAGATCCACACGGCCGTGTGCCCTTCACAAGGTCGTTCACAGGGGCATTCACACGCCCATGTGTCGTCTTTGGATGAGCTCTGAATGGAGACACACGCCCGTGTTGAATTTCCGCATGGCCGTGTGTCTTCTCTGGATGACTTAGAAAATATTACAGACTCTACAAAAAAAATTTCAGAACTCTAATGCTAAGTACAAAGCCTACAAACATAATAAAATTACACCCAAAGATCCATGAAAACATGCTCAAATGACCTAAAACTTTGTCAATCACATTAAGGCACACGATAAACACCAAATATCCACGAGAAAATCACAGCACACATGTATATAAACCAAAACACCGAATTGAGACTTTTATTCAACCTAAAACTAAACTAAGTTCTAGAAAAACAGTAAAAGCTTGGGTTGACTCCCAAGAAGCGCTTGTTTAACGTCACAAAGCTTGATGTACCTGATCTTACCTCATGGGGGTTCATGAATGAAAGTTACCCTCTTACCTACAACTTGAAAGCATGTAAAACATAATCTTTACAAGGTAGAGGGAGAGTTATCGAGTTTGTTACCATACAAGGGCTTGTCACCCTTACTCCGTGAATGCTCATCCCCACTAGCCTTGGGGCATTTCTTGTGGCATCTTCAAGCTCTCCTTAGCTTCTGGATCATCCTCTTCATGACTCCCGGGGTGGGTTTCAACTCCTCCACTAGACCAATTGATGAAATGTCTTCAACCTCCACATTTTGGTCTAGCGACCCTTCATACGGGTCTGGACACATCATTTCCTGCACATATTCATCAATTTGTTTATCAGTAGTGTCAAGATAATATAAAGTATCATCAAAGTCTAGAGAATGTCTCATGGCTTCAGCGAAACGATAGGTGAGCTTTTCATCTCTGACTCTCAAAGTTAGCTCCCCGCCATCCATGTCAATGAGTGCCTTGGAAGTGCGCAAGAATGGCCTTCCAAGAATCAATGGAACCTCTACATCCTCATCAACATGTAACACCACGAAATCCACATGAAATATGTACTTGTCAACTTTTACGAGCACATCCTCGATAATACCCCTCGGATGTCTAACTGATCGATCCGCTAGTTGAAGAGTCATCCGAGTGGGTGTAGGCTTTCCTAAGCCTAAATTCTAAAAAAATGTGTATGGCATGACATTAATTGATGCTAGCTCCTGAATCCGCCAATGCCTTTTCTTCACCCAAGTCACCAATGTTATAAGGAATGATGAAGCTTCCGGGGTCTTTCCTCTTGCTCGGCATACCCTTTTGCAATACCGCCGAGCAAGTGGTATCTAGTATCACTGATGCACTCTCCTCCAATTTCCTCTTGTTAGTTAAGAGGTCCTTCAAGAACTTCACGTATTTAGGCATTTGAGATAACGCATCCACGAATGGCATGTTGATGTGCAACTGTTTGAACAACCTCAAGAACTTCTTGTATTGCTCGTCATTTTGGTCTTTCTTCAACCGTCAAGGATAGGGGATTCTTAGCTTGTAAGGTGGGGATTCCATCTCCTTCTCCTTAGGTACTTCCTCTACCTCCACATCCTTTGGTGCTTCACTTCCTATCTTCTCAAGAGGGAGTTTACTCTCAACCTCACGGCCACTCCTCAAAGTAATCACCTTCACATGCTCTCTTGGGTTTGTCTCCGTGTTGCTTGGCAAACTTCCTTGAGGTCTCTCGGATAGAGACTTCGCAATTTGACCAACTTGGTTCTCTAAGTTGTGCAACGATGCGGTGTGGTTGTGAAGTGTGGCTTCAGCTGATTGAAATCTTACATCCGATGATTGAACAAACCTTATAAGTGCCTTCTCCAAATCGGTCATCTTGTTCTCCAAACCCAACACTCGGTTCTCCAAATTCAGTGCTTGTTGATGTTGGAAGCCCTGTGGTCCATTTGTCTTTTGTCGTTGCCCTTGATTGCTCCATGACAAGTTTGGATGATTCCTCCACCCTGGATTGTAGGTGCCACTATACAGATTTCCTTGACCTCTCATTGCATTACCCACAAAATCCACTTGTTCCACTGAAGAGTTACCACCAATGGTAATCGCGCAATCACTGGAAGCATGTCCTCCCCCACATCCATTGCAACTCATAACGACGGCCACTCTAGAAGAAGTTAGGGTATCCAATTTCTTGCTTAATGACTCAACTTGGACCACTAATAAAGTTATCGCATCAATCTCATGAAGTCCGGCTACATTTCTCCTATCTCTTGAGTTCCACTGATAGCTATTCAGAGTCATTTCTTCAATAAGGTGTCGGGCTTCTTCGGGGGTCTTGCTTCCTAAGGTACCTCCTACCGTAGCATCAAGTAATTGCTTTGTGCTCAAATTCAACCCATTGTAGGAAGTGTGGACAATCATCCACTCGGGGAATCCATGCTGTGGACATCTCCACAGGAGATCCTTGAACCTGTCCCACGTCTCAAAAAGAAACTCCAATTCCGTCTGAACGAAGGAAGATATCTCATTCCTAAGCTTCACGGATTTTCCGGGAGGGAAATATCGAGCAAGGAAAGCTTCCGCCATCTCCTCCCAAGTAGTAATCGAAGCTCTGGGTAATGACTGTAACCACTATTTTGCTTTCCCCTTCAAGGAAAATGGGAAGACTCTCAATCTAATAGCATCATCCATAACTCCGTTGATCTTGAGTATGTCACACACCTCTAAGAATTTCTCAATGTGGTTGTTTGGATCTCATCGGGCAAACCATTGAACAGTGCTGATTACTGTAACATCTGGATGAAGCCTGGCTTGAGCTTAAAGTTCTGAGCTGCAATTGGTGGCCGCACAATACTAGACTGCGTGCCAAAAACTGCGGGTCTAGCATAATCTAAGAGTGTCCTCTGCTGCTCATGTTGTTCTGCCATAGTGTCTGACCCTTCAGTATCTATTTCAACTTGATTGGACTGTTCTTGCACAGGTTCCTTTCCCCTTCTATGAGTTCTTCTTCTAATTTCTGGATCTTCTTCAACCAATGTTGAAGGGTTGCCTCGGGTCATAACATGGAGCTGAAATCAAAGAAAGAAAAACAAATAAGAATGATGGAAGAATAAGAAAGTATGAAATAGAATGAATGATGAATAGCTAAAATAGTAAAGTGCAAATGTCTCTAAAACGCCTATTCCCCGGCAACGGCACCAAAAACTTTAACACAAATCCGAATTGCGTGTGTGTATCGCAAGTGTACTAGTGTTGAAGTAATAAAATACCCTAGTGAGTGGGTAGTCGTATCCACAGGGAATAGTGTTTAAAAACAAGAGCGATCACTATTTAGCTACAATGAGAATCGATGATGAGAGAAGTCAATGCATAAATGCAAAAGAAAATAAGAGAATGCAGGAAGAGCAATAAGAGCAAGAGAGGTAATCGATAGTAAAATGGGGCACCCGGACAATGCTCGCTCTAGGACTATTGTTTCAAGTGCAAGACTAGTATTATACTTCCTAATTGATGTTTAATGAGTCGTGAAAATCCTAAAGGACACGGTCCCAAACCTAAGGTCAACTGTGACTAGCCCTCTACACTATGCCTCGGCGGAGAGAATGCTCTCGACACCTCACATTATGTTGGACTGCTTGGGGTTTTAGGGATTCCAAGTGATAAACCCTATTCCTAAGTATAGTTCTAACCCTTTGGTCCAAGCGAAAGAACCCTAGTCTCAATTAAGCCCCAGCACTAAGATTCACTACAACCCTTCACTCTGTTGCTCGCACAACTAAGCCCAAGGGAAGTTCATCTCTTAGCACTTCGCTCTACTTTGATCGCAAAGAACTCTTGGAACGCGGAGGTAGGATAAATCACACCGGAAAGAAAAGGGGACGTTTCGCTATCTCTCGACTCACCCTCTCAACTCTCTCCAATCTTGTGTAATCTAATCCTATAGAAGTTGTCATGCCTTCAAAGGATAACCTAGATGACTCTCAACCCTAGTGTCATGGCTAAGGGAAAATCAATGCAATTAACATGCAAAATTGGAACTCAATTAAAAGCATCAATTAAAAAAACATAATAAAAGTCATAGAAACAAAGTCATCCTAGGGTTTACAAGTCCGAATACCCACTAGGGGTTTAGCTCTCCATGGAGCTATACAAATATCAACAAAATGTTTACATCAATAAGCATATAAAACATGAAGAAAACCCTCTTGTAGTCTGTGTCGATGGTCTTGTGAAGCCGCTTCGTCTTCTCCAATGAATCTCTTGTCAAACCTAGGGCACACCTCACCGAATCAATGCCGATGAAAGCTCCCCTAATAGCTATCTTCTAAAGGATGTCAATGTCGTTGTCGTAGACTTGCTCCAAAAGCCTTGCAAAATCCTCTCCGAACCCTAGCAACAAGCTCTCCAGAAGTTTGGTGAAAAATAGGTCAAAAGTCTCCAAATAAATATGAAGTCACGGTATTTAAAGGGTTAAAATCAGGCATCCACATGGGCATGTGGACTTTATAGAAATCTGATTTTTGGCGCGTTGTGAACAGTAACTACTACAGTGAATCGGTACATTATTTTGCTGCAGTAGCTGCTACAGTACTTGCGCTAAAGTTGCTCCCGACTTCATTTTCTTCATCGAGGCCGCTCGGTTGGGCACACAACCCCGCGGTAAATCATGTCGTTTCTTCTTTTCTCCGCATTTACGAAGTTTTTTAATGTTACACGAGTTAGACTTTATGGGTGTGACTGCCTTTGTGCCCATCCAAATTATAGAATAATTTAAGCACATTGGAGGTTGGTACACATCCACAAATCTACAACCCATGCCTTGATTCTTGCTTGGTTCAAGAAACTCCTCAACAATCACGGACATGATCTAATTTTGCTCCTTTCTTTTAAATTCTTCTCTACAACCCTACATGCACAAAAGAACACAAATACATATGAATTAATGATAAAACTCGAGAAAAGTAATGCTCAATGTAAGAAAAGAATACTTTGTATTACTTATACACGAGCACTTATCAAAGAGGCTGGCTATGATAGTCATCTTTAGCTCGTAGCTTTTCTTTACATCTATGGGTGTTTTTCTTGGGGTAAAAAAGATTGAAAATACCTTTCATTCTTGTTATAAGTTTAAAGCTTCTCATCAATGGATTTCTTATATGATAGAAAACTGTTTATGTGGATATATATCTGTCACTTCCACTCAATGACACAGATCTTAATTAATGAGTTAAAGGAAAAAAATTTGACATTAAAAACTCCTCATCCTTACAAAAGTGTAATGTAACTCTATAACTTTTACCAATACCCCTTATTTGGGATTTCCTTATGAGATTTCTGTATGGTTCATTTTCTTGATTCACTAGTTCCCTTCAATCAACACATTAAGATCAGTCTAACTTTTTGTGTAGGAGGAGATTGTTCAGTACCTCAATCAAAATAGGATTAATATCTTTAAAAAAAAGAAAAAAAAAATAGAAAATGAGTCTCAGTTGCTTATGTGAAATCCCAAAAAGTTCCCTCTTTCTCTCTTCTCACTCTCTGGATAACGAATATCACCTTTTATATCTCTAGTTTCATTAACTTAAATTTTTTTTATTGATTCAATTTTTGCTATATGGCTAGGTTAATCTAAGTGGACTTAGTACCTCTAAGTGAGTTCATCGCCTCATCGCATTTATTTAATGACTATGCAATCTTCATTGTTTATTTTTTTTCATTTAATAATTGGTTAAGCTTAGGAATGGCAACGGGGCGGGGATTCACCGGGGAACACATTCCCCGGCCCTGGCCCCGACCCCGATTTTCTACTCCCATCCCCAACCTTGGCCCCGAACCCGAATACGGGGAATTTTTTTTCCCCGTCCCCGCCCCCGCGGGGATTTTTCGGTTTCGGGGATTCCCCGGCCCCGATTAATAAATTAAATTATTATTATTATTTAATATAACATTTATATTACATTATAAATTTCACATAACTCAATGAAAATTCAACAAAACAACAACTCTACTTGACACAAAAAAAAAAACATTTAAAAGCAAAAGAAGAATTATGTTAGACAAGTCAAATAATTGAAAAGAAAAAAAAATATTCAATGGCTCAAATTAAAGGAACCATAAAAATTTTGTGATAAAGGAAATGTAAATCTACTTTCTTCATTCAAGCTGAACATTAGCCAAATTTAGTTGTAATGGAAAAGATAAAATTTAACATCCAATAATTGGCCAAATTTAACATCTCCCATACATAGTTAATAGAAAAGGTAAAAGCAAACATAAATTAAAACCTTAGATCATAAACTTAACAAAACACTTGAAACACCATTGGTCCACGATAAGAAGTTCAAATTGCATATTCCTATTTGGATTCAATGAATACTCTTCAGTTGTAATGGAAGTACCTGTTGTAGTAGTAAACAACAAGAACAAATTTATATATATTAGTAATAAGTTGTGATGAGACATAATATTAGTAATAATATATGATCTTATAATTCAAGGTCAATCATCTAAATGCAACTTTCATGATGACCACATAGTATAATTAAAATATACCTTTATTTATTCCATCTCTTCTTCACTCTCGAAATCTTCATTAATAGTGCCATATGTATCTTCTTTTTTGGAACACTCACCTATGGAACAAAAATAATATTCATTTAATACAAAATAAATAAAAGTTATAATTTTTTGCAAGTAAATTTGATTACCTTCAATATCTTTCAACAACCAATTTTGCGTGCACATCAATACCTCCAAAGTATTCGCATGAAGCCTACTACGATGAGGACTCACCAATCTACCACCAGTACTAAAAGCATATTCTGAAGCCGCAGTAAAAATTGGAATAGCCAAGATGTTTTTAGCAATCATTTGCAAAATCGGATAACGGAGTCCACAACTTTTCCACCAAGCTAAAATGTCAAAATCCGGAGTTCTTGGCAAGACTTTTTCCTCCAAATAATGATCCAACTCCGACTTCAATATATTTTTGTTTGAATCACTCACATAGGAATCAAAACCATCAAGGAAGCTTGAATTGATAATATCATTCTCCTTTGGGTCATTACATGAAGTTTGCCGGGTAATTTTGCTAATTTGTGTAGAACTTTCATATTCATGTAACAAGTCATAATAATAACTTGTAATCCTTTGAATTTCATAATCGGCCAAATACCCATAAAGATGAGGAAAAAAATATTCCATTAATTTCAACTTATATCTTGGATCAAGTACGGTAGCTACTCCCATGATTCCATGAACCGTTTCCTAATATTTATCAAACTTTATTGACATACTTGTAGCCATATTTCTAATAGTTTCAATAGAAGATTTAACCCAAGTGCTCAAAGAAGCTTTAATCTCACACATCAATGGAAAGAAAACATTGGATGTGGGATATTTTCTCCCCGAAAATGCATTTGAAGCGGTATAAAATTCTTGCAACCTTTTACAAATCTCCTCGGCTAACATCCAATCTTCTTCGGTTGGTGTAGAAATAAAATGCGGGTCCGTTTGTTGCAAACGATAAAAAACATCTTTATATTCCAAAGCAACACTAAGCATCAAATATGTAGAATTCCATCGAGTCTTGCAATCAAGCATCAATTGTTTGGAATAGTTTATGTTCAAAATTTGCACATTTTCCTTGAAAGTTTGTAACCTTTTTGGTGTGGCCGTCCAAAAAGCAACACTATCTCTAACCCTCTCTATTCCATCACCTATGAGCTTTAACCCATCTTAAACAATTAAATTCAAAATATGTGCACAACAACGCATATGAATCAATTTTCCATGCAACAAGATATGATTAGGGTTGAGCTTAGACACTAGGATATCAACCATAGCATCATTAGTTGTACAATTATCAACCGTCAAAATAGACAACTTTCTTTCTATATTCCAATCAAATATGCATTTCAAGAATTCTTTAGAGAGAACGGCTGGCGTATGTGGACAAGGCACATAAACAAACCTAACAAGTTAAGAAAAATTGCATAACTATAAGAAATAAAATAGCATATAAACTTACTTTTATAATTATAACAATGCAAAATAAATTTAATAAAATAAACTATTCTGATGTCAATAAATTAAACATACCTCAAAACCAAACTTTGCAAATTCCAATTGTTGTCAATAAAATGTCCCGTGATAGCCATGAATCCTTTCTTTTGATTTGAAGCCATCCACATATCGGTAGTTATTGCAACCTTACTTAAATTCTTCTTCAAAAGGTCTATGATCTTGGATTTTTCATTAGCATACATCTTCATGATATCTTTTTTAATTGTATTCCGAGACGGAATTTTGAACAAAGGTTGAAGATTTGCCGAATATTTTTTGAACCCATGATGTTCAACCATTGAAATTGGGTATTCATGCGTTATTATCATACTAGCAAGATCCTTTATTGAAGATTCTTGGTCAAATGTGTAGTTGCTTACACACATTTTCCCATCCGCCTTCCATTGTTGTTGCACTAAGGTTTTTTGTCTTATGTTGTTAAAAGGCCGCATTTTGCAAACTTTATGATGGTCATGCAAATGTCTTGTTCCATTTTTGCTATCTCCACCAAGCAATTTCTTACAATAATTGCATTCCGCTTTATCGGATTCACCAACTTTGATCTTTTTAAAATGTTGCCAAACCATTGATTTCAATTGCTTCTCACCAACTTGTGTTGTTTCTTCACTAACTTGAGTAGGAGTGTCTATAGGTGACTCATTTGGTGACTCCATAGGAGAATCAATTCCTATAGCGGATTGACTACTACCAACCGGAGTAGAAGAATTACCACCTTGAGATGTCATCACTTCTCTATAGAAAATGTATGCATATATGTTAATCAATTGTTTTAATTAGAACTTATTAGTAACCAAAAAAAGGATAATTTAATTGAACAAGCTATGTGCACACAAAAAAGGATAATGGAGATGAATTTAATAAATTTATGTGAGATATATTTATGTTGAAGTCTAATAGTGGTGATGATGACCAATGATAAATAATGGAGATGAATGGCATGCTAACATGTGTCCATGTGTATGAGCTATCAGATCAATATGAGAGTTGGAGAATGATTACTCCATTATATTTCCTTGCCAACCATTTCATTTTACTGACATGCATTGTTCCCATTTTGCCAGTTTAAAAAAAAAATTATTTATCATAATTCAATAAATATAAATTCCAAAAGGCCAAAGATGGCAAAGTAAAAATCACAATCATACCAACCACTACTTAATTATAAGCAGTAAATTGGATGGATATACACTTTTTTTAGCAGAATCCTAAGACTCATCAACTAATGGATAGACCATTGTTTGTAGAATAATAACATATAAGTTCCACAATTCAATTGCTACAATATTTGAAGTTTCTTTGCTATATTTCATTAATGAGATGTACTGCAGAAATTGCACCAATGGAGATAATACAGTGTCCACATTTCAGATTGTCGATTTGGAAGTTACATGCACTGGCACTTTATTTCTTGTAGTGAATAAAGATGGTGTATTTGGCACTTGATCAAAAGACAGACAAATGTAATATTGACAGGATAGTGTGATCTTATAGTAGTCCATGTGCTTCCCTTGGAGTTTTCAGCAAAAACAAAAATTTTGAATAGTTAATTGGAAAGGTTCCTTCGCCATTGAAAGCTATTATTTAGATAGCTGACAATCTTTTCATGGAAATAAAGAAACCACCTGACAAATAAAATAATATACAGATCTATAATACGAGCCTTCTAAATAATTCCTATCAAGTGCCACTATATGGCTAAAATTTCATCAATTTTAGGACCAGATAAAAAATCTAAAAGAGTCGAAAACATGCTAAAATTTGTAAAGTAAAAATCACAATCATACCAAGGTAAAGAGCACTTACTCCAAAACTAAGATGAAACCCCTAAGATCTCTTGAGGTGTGAGAAGAAAGATGATAGATCTTGTGTGCGGTTGTAGATTTGTCTCCTCTAGGGTTTTTAGAGAAGTTAGGATGAGATGGTGAATTGGTGAGGAGAATGAGATAGATGATAGATAAGTAAAGATTAGGGATTGATTCGGGTTAACGGGTTAAAATCCGACACTATAGCAAATGAACCAAAGTCCAAAGATCTTTAATTTATTATTTTTTTTTATATGCATATAAAAAAAATTTGGCTTAAAAATATCATTAAGATATAAATATATTTACACTTATTAATTATTTCAAATGAGAAAAAAATATCCTTATATATTAAGAGTGCTAAATTTTAATTTTTAAAAATCAAAAACAAATTATTTAAAAAGTGAATAAATTAGCCAAATATTAAAGATAAACAAAATAACAGATATTCATAGGAGAGAGATGAAAATATGCAATATCTTTCTTTTTTTTATTTGGTTTATTTGATTTTTATAAAATTTAAATTATTGGTTATTGAAAAAAAAGTTAGTTATTTCGATTGATTATTTATCCGGTCTGTTGGGTTGGGGAGAGATGAAAACATTTTTTGATTTTGTTTCGTTATTGAAAAAATAGTCTGTTATTTTCATTGATCTTATACGGTCTATAATGTCTATTTATTATTTCACATAGGGTATTGCTTTATTGCCTTTGAAATGCTAAATTGTTAATCAATTTTATTTCTTAATTAATATAAATAATTTTTTAAAATTTTTAAAGACAAATACATAACTTTCTTTTATTCATTAGATTGAGACTATCTATTCTCTAATCTCATCTCTTAATCTCACAATCCCCAATTCAATTATAATTTATAATTAATTAATATAATGAGATCGATAGTTGCATCGATTTATACAATCTTACATAATGCTAATATATCAAATTTATTATCTTCAATTGTATATATAATTTTATGTAAATAAGTTTTCAACTTAAAAATAATAAATAAAAAGCTTCTTTTAATCCAAGGAACTCACGGCATCAATTTTAATCTCTAACTTTTTATTTAGTTAATAAATTATTTACAAAAATTACAAAATTTTAAAAAAATGCAATATAATTAATATTAGTTTATGATTGTAGTTACTTTTTATACTAATGTCCATTTAATTATTAATAATTTGCTAATTAAATAAATATGTTGTCTTTTATTCAATTTAAAATTTTTAATTTAGATATTTCATATTTATAATATTATATATATATATAATATTTAAATTAAATATTACTGTGCAGGGCCGGGGCGGGGAGGATATGGAGCGGGGAATCGGATTCCCCGTCGGGGCCAGGGCCAATTGACATCACTAGTTAAGCTGTACCTTTTTTAAAATTTGACTTTCTTATTTGATGCCCGGGTACTTAAATATGGTTTTATCAGTTTGTATCATGTCATGTGTTTATCATACTATATGTCTGAATATTTTTTTTGTTCCCCAAGTTAATTAGATAATTATTAATTAATTAATTAGATTGAGAAAATAATCAAATATCCAATAGAACCAATTTTTTAAATTTAAATTAAAGAGTCTAATTTATAAAATCTAACAAATGACAAATCTCTAAAAGGTATTAGTATTTCATTTTCAAAATTAAGAACGAAAAATCAACCTGCCGAAAAATAATGGTATAAATATCAAAATGGTCCCTCTATTTTGTGATTTCCGTCCTTTTAATCCCTCTAATATAAAATCAGCCCTTTTGGTCCTTGTAATTGCACATTTTCGTCCTTAAGCTGTAAAATTTGCCCTTTTGGTCCTTGTATTTACACATTTTCATCTTTTTTAGTCCCTCTAATTTATTAGATGAAAAGACCAAAAAGGCTGATCATTCAATTAGAGGGACTAAAAGGATAGAAATGTGCAAATACGAGGACAAAAAAGGCGAATTTTATATTAGAGGGACTAAAAGGGTAGAAAACGCAAAATAGAAGGACTATTTTGATATTTTGACAAAAAATAATCACACCGGCCTCCTCAAACAAAACAATAAAAAAAATAAAATAAAATAAAATAAAATAAAATCTACAATTTCTCTGACGCGAATCACAAGGAAAACAAACGGCTAGGATGCGTTCATTTATGCGAGACACGTGCCAATTCGACCACTCCGGTTACACGTGTTCGTCTTCCTCGATATCTAAACCCTGTGGATTTAGAACTCCGACGGCTCTGCTTCTCACCTTGCGAGCGCATTCGAGCATTCTTCTCCTCTTCGCCATGGAGGAGGAACCGATGATCAGGAGAGTTCGTGTGGTCTTCGATGACCATCGTCACCTCCTCACCAAGCCCCAGCGCTTGGACGGCCTAAAAAAATGCTGGCTTCTCCTCCGCCCTAAGCTCGCTACCATCTCCGATCTCTCCTCTCATCTCTCCCGACGTTTTCATCTCCGCCGATCCTGCCCCCTTGGGCTTGTTCTCTCTGTAAGCCATACCTCTCTTCATTGTCGAAATGCTGGTGTTATCGGGTTTTTATTTGCGGCAGGATCGCTGATTAGTGGTCTTTAAGGAGAAAAAAGCACTGAAAAGATAGGTTTGGTCGTAACTTTTCTAGTTCTTGGGGTATTTCTGAAAGAAATTTGTGGTTTTGATGATGGATGTGCATGTTGATTCTTATTCAGCTAAACTTGGGCATCATATCTGATGATTTTTGATTTTTAAGTAGAAGCCTCGAAGTATATATATATTTTTTAGTTTCTTCTCCCTTTATTTCATTTAGTATGCACAGAATGATTCTGGCTTAATTTTTGAAAATGTCCTTGGGAGACAGATAATCTAATATCAAAGTATCTCATGATACTTGCTGTTTTTCCCGCTAAGAAAATGGGTTTAAAAACTTATTTTTACTTTGGATGTTATTCTTTTACTATATAAGAAGGAATTGGATAACTGCTCGGTTGTGAGAATAAGAGCCACATATTTTGGTATTCACAAGAAATTTCTGTAACTTGCAAATTACTGTTTAGAGCTGGCTCATTAATATTGTGCATATTTTTGGCAGAATACATGAAAGCACAGTTTAATGATGTGTATAGGCATTAGTTCTACTCTTTTCATTGTCCACATCAAGAACATAATCCTTTTGTTGAATTGATTTTCTTTTGTGATTCATTGCTTCACATGGAATCTAGCCTTTATAATTCTCAATCAGAAAGTGAATATAACAAAAGATTTAATTAATAGACTGACTTTTGTGGATCCTGGGTTGTTGCATTTTTCTTTTTTTTCTTTTTTGGTGGTTGAATAATCTCTAGATGAAACATTTAACAAGATTTTTAAGTCTTCATTTCTGCTGCCTCATAAAAGAAGCATTAAAATGCTAATTATGGTTTGTTCAATAATATTGGATAAGTGAATTGGAAAATACAATGGCCATTAACTTTGTTACCTTTTCATTTGGTTTAGCGAATTCATACTGAATGCACAATGGAAAAAGGGCTACTTTACTGGCTTTCTATGACCACTGAGATGATGGTACAATTTTGGGAATTTAATTTGAGTTGATCATAATATAATAATGTAGTGTTCTAGTTGTTGATATTTCAGTTTTTAAAATGCATAAATTAGGTTGTAAACAGTGATTTTACCCTTGGGCTTAGTTGAAGATTTTCCTTCACTAAAATTCTTGCCAATGCTGTGACAGACTTGAAGAAATGCTATGGCTTTTCATTTTCATTATTGTTCCAAGAACCTCAGATTCTCTATTGATGCAACTTGGAAGACATGTGATCTCTATAAATTATGGTTGTTTGGGTTCAATGTTGTTGTTAATGTAGCTGGTATTATGAGGTTCACTCCTCATTTTGTTGTGAGGTATTTATAGGCCTGTATATAGAGTACCTTTTACATCACTTCTGATGAGCATTGAAGCTATCTGTGGTTCTATCTTTTAATTTAGAAACAAGGTGTGAGCATGGATTTGAATTCACAGTATATAAGTTGAAACTGTATTTGGGTTCATATTTTGATATTTATAAGGTACATACTTGTAAACAGTTTCATATTTGTGATCTTGTTGCAAATTGACAGATCAATAGTCAAACTAGTGTGCATGCAGAAAAAAAAAAGTAACCAATGAATTGGAGAGTTAGTTAGCAAGAAGAAACATTGTTTTTTGGGTTTTGGAAATTCTGAAATTTACTTATGTTTTTCTTCACTTGTGATCAACTCTAAATCCATCATGAAGATCTTTCATATGTTACCTGTAGATGATGACTTCCACTATTGCTAGCTTATATGTGATAAAGAGAAATAATACTGCCAAACTGCTATATTTTTTGTGAGAAATTACTTGGATGAATTTTAGCATAGGTTATCATCTAAAGTTACTCATTACTTAAAAGTTTTCAATTGTAAGAATATCACAGCATAAATATCTTCAGCCTACCATTCATAATGTACAAATGACCCTCTTTTATCTGAACTTAAGTTCTTTATTTTGTTTTGGTGGAAGTTTTTTAGTGTCTTGTATCCCCAACTTGAATTATATATTAGTGCCCATACCTAAGCTTGCCAAACATATTTTGTGTTGATGGTGATGGTTCTTGTAAAGATGTTTCTATCATTTATTGGTTGTTGATTTGCGAGTGATGTTTTATATTTGCACTTCTACCATTTGATAATTTTACATGTATTGATTTGTTTTGACTTCAAGTTGTATTTCAACTTATGGATCATCAGTTCACGATTATACAGAAATAAATTGTTGTTAGAAAAGATGTTGTTAAGAGCTAGGGCTATCAATCAACTGTTACGATTTTGAAAGTTTTAAAGCACTTAATTATGTATCAAATATTTGCTAGTAGGAAAAGTGATTTTACAGTTATCAATTACTGCCAGACCATTCCTACTTTCGCAAATCTTGCAATGCTGTGAATGGCGGGAAGATGAATGTTTCTGAAAGATACAGCATCAAATGTGAACTTTATACTTTGTAATTAGTTTCACATATTGATTATGTCTCAGGTTTGTAAACTATTATTAATTGCCTTTGAATGTTTTTTTTTATTGCAGATGGATGACTTTGTTCTGCCATCATTTGAATCAACTTACATCCTTAATGATGGAGATATCATCAGGTTACCCTCGTATAACCCTTCTCTTGCAGGTGTTGTTTATTTATGAGCTCTTCGTTCTATTATCATTTATGCCCATGCAATGATATATTATAAATTTTTTATGACAGTACTATGATAGTTGGTAATGTTTTCCAAGTTGGATGAAAACGAGGGTTTAATCACACTAAATCAATGTGTTACCATTTATCATTTTAAATTTAGTTGAAATCATAGAGTTGTTGGTGCTGCTATAAGATATATGGTTTTAAGCATTGTTTTAAATGCCCCATGAAAATTACACCATTTTCAAAGCACCCTTAAGTTCCCATGGGGATATATTTTCCTTCTGTGTAGAAAAATAGAGTGCTGCTGAAGTCCCTCCCAACTCTAATTTGCTATTTTTTGGCGTGTGTGAACTCTGATGTGCATGGTTCTTTTTCTCAGCTATATATGTAGTATTGCTTTATGTGTACCTAGGATGCTAATATGTTCAGGAACCAATGAAGAGGCTAGGGATCGCACATTGTGAGGTTACTTATGTATCAACACACTTTTGGCAGACTTAGTAAATGCTTAGAACCTAATGAGCAGTGAAATTCCTGACGTTCTGCATACAATAGTTCCTTGATCAATTTGCAAGCTGGAATTCACATGAGCCACTTCCCCATAAAAGTTGATATATGTGGGCTTAGTGGTGATTAGTGTGAGTATGCTACTTAAGAATAGTACTGGGTGTATAGGTAGTGAATTTTAGAGAGATACCTCTATTTCAATTTTTTAAACAGTCTCTCTTAAAAACAATAAAAAAGGAAAAACATTCTCATTTTTAATTCTTGAATGTATATATTTATATATATTTTTTTGTGAATGAACAAGTGGGTTAAGGGATTAGATTTGCTTGTGCTTGATGAGAAAAAAGAACTCCACAGTCTAATTGGTTGATGTATGCCACAAGCACACGGTTTGCCAAATAGTAATAAAGATATCATTCTTACAAGGACTATGTTGTTGATTACCGATCAATTGCAATAAAGAAACAAGCCAATGTTGAGTAAAGAAACTAAACAATTGAATTAAAGAAACAACAATTAACAAAAGCTAAGAGTAATTGAGGATGATGGCTGGAGGCAAGGATTCAAATTTAAGTTATAGGATTAGGGTTCACCACAAGGAAGAATAGAAGATTCTATTCCGAGCTCTTCTTGGTTTGGTTTAATCAATTTTGGAGGTGAATCGTCCCAAAGTACTTGTTATCCCCTTTCAAAATATAGCAAGGTATCTAATTAGGCCAACTTCTATTTTCATAGTAATTAAACCTAACTAGACACTTTGAGTTTTATTACAATTCAATGGACCTTTAAGAAATCCTAATCTAGGATCTTAGGTTTAGTTTTAGGATTTCCAACATCAATGTTCACATTTCAGTCCTTCCCTTAATCTCTATGATCATGCAAAACTGAGGCCTACACATTCACAAGCATTAAGGGTCTGTTTGATTCACATATGGGTACAACATAAAGAAAACACAAGTGGCTGTGGTATAGCACAAGTGCTTGTATTGTTCTCTAATTGATATTCAATGGACAACACAAAACTTTGTGTTCTCCCTTTGATTCGCGAACGTACTGGACAAAAAACTATAAAATTACTACAACACCCTTTGTATATTTCTATGTTGTTTTGGAATATAAAAATTTCACAAGACAAAAAATTCAAGTTTTTCTCTCATTTTTAGTACTTGTCAGTATTAATTCTTTTATAATTAGTAAAATCATCAGTACATAGTTATATTTTTTAAATTTCCATAATGTATTAATTAACAATTACTTAGCAAAATTATATCATAAATTCTGTTAACATGTCAATTTTTTGGCGCCATTTAAAACATTTTTCATTTTGTTAGCACTGTGAAATCAAAAGGGTTGTTGTCACTAGTTTGGTGTTATAATTTTTTTATTTTAAATGGGCCAAAATTGTCTATTGGTTGTGCTATCCCGTAGTTAAAAAGTTGTACCAAAGTTTTGGTGGGACAAGACTTTTAGCAACTTGTGTCGTACTCAAACGACTCCTTGTGTTGTACTCTAAGCCCATTTACAAATCAAACAAGGGACGAGAGTTTGTGCTGTGTTATGCCTCATTTTTTTTCTTGCATCAAACAAACCCTAAGTACCTTATAACCAAATAAAAAATAATTAACCATTAACAAGGAGAAATAATTTAGAGCATGAGCGTCTATTACAACCTTGGGCTAATCCCAATCCTAGAATAAGAGTATTATACTCCCATATCTAATATATAAACCATAGACACTAATTTAAACATAGAACAAGCAAATACAAAATCAAAAGAAAAGAAAAAACCCCTTATCCTCCATGCTACGGTAGGTAGATGCTCGCCAATCAATGAATCCAAACTCCATCTTTGATCTTCGATCTTATCCACTCTCAAATCTCTTCTTGCTCTTGGAGATAGGTTTTTTTTCTAGCCACAAGCCTCTGCTCCTCTCAGAAATCCCTTTCAGCTGCCTTATATAGGGAGTGAGTAAGTTAGGGTTTCTTAAGTCTATCTCGGTACACAGGTGTGTCACATAACACTGGCGGGCTATGTCCCTTTCTGACTGGGAGTCTGAAACTTCTGCTGCAATTTTGAAGGGGCACTGGTCATGTTTCATAGCACAAGTTGGTCGTGTTTCTTATTGAATTGCATTTTGCACTCCATTCTCTCTCCAAAGCAGGTATATTGATTCTCATCTCTGAAATGCTTTGAATTATCATGGAATTGAGGCCGAACTCCAACTGCCTACATGAAAAAAACATCAAAAGCAGTGATCTGAACTATAAATGGCAAAACAAATACAAAAGCCAAGAGATGTGCATGATCATACAACAATTTAGAACCAAATTCATATAAAAATTTTTATACAATTTTCAACCGCACATTGGTCTTAATAAAAGAGATGCAAATGCTTTTGGATGATCAGTTCAGATGTCTTTCAGAGTGTTTATGAGGTCAAGGTCTTGCCTATAAGAGACTTTAGAAGACCATTGATGCACAAAATAGGAAGGATTATTTCTTTTGAAATGAGTCCATTGGGGTTGTGTCTTCAATTCCTCAAGTAACCTCTATTCTTTTTCTAATGTCCATTTATGCTCTATGGACTCTATTAGAAGAGAGGAAGCTAAATACAAAAGGGTCAATGGAATATGAGGAGTTATTAATGTGAACTGACAAGATGAGTTGTTTGGCAACGAAAAATGTGAATCATGGGGTTTTCAGATGAGCAATATGGGCAAAAGAACAGCTGAGTCTGGGGAGTTTTGCATGTCTTGGAGTACCACCATGGGCTTAAGTAAAAAATTTAAGTTGTGGACCAACATGATGCTTGGTTTTGACAAAGATTCTTGGCTTGTTCCATGTTGAAACTTGTTGTGAAATGCTAGCTTCTGCCAATTTATTGGGAAATCACATATATGGAGTATCTTTTAAGAGGTCAATGGCTCTATAAGAATTTGCTTTCCTCCCATCATCTTTTCTTTTGTATTGGATTGCATGAAGGCATAATTTCGCTGTGTGATAGTGAGGGGCTGGTAGGTGAGCCATTTCTCAAGCAAGCACAAGCTTGTGTAAAAGGGCACATGGGACCATGGGAGTTTATTTGCAGATGGTGTTTGAATATGTAGACAGTGTTCAAAGCTAGAACATTATTTTTTGGGGTGCCCCTAGGAGTTAGATGCTATACACTCGGAAAAATATGTGGGCACTGGTGTTTACAGGATGATGTGGAAAATGTAATGTGATGTAATGCAATGGTTCTATTGACTTGCAAGCATAAAGTGGGAGCAACTATTTTTGGATGGCATGGCTGCATAGGAGATATTAGTAGTTGTATATCTGAGTCATTATTGCCTGTATGAGGCAGATATGTGCATTGGTGAGACTAAAGGCACTGAGGTGCGTGTTGCTGTCTTCTTGGGGAGTAGGCACAAGACACTAAATATGTATTACTTACAATTACAATATTTTGGGATAAATTGATGGCAGAGGTGAGGTATGGCAGTTACATGATGGACAAAGGCATCTAAAAACATGATAACTCATCTCAAGATCTAGTTAGACATTGGTGACAATTTGCAATTGAGAATTCATATGACATGTTTATGTCTAAAATATGTTTTTAAATTATATTTCACTGAAATTGTATCAGATTTTTCTCAATTCTTAATAATAAATGCCTTGATACGCATAATACTAGAAAGCAATCTGAGGTATCATCTTGGTAAAAAACTAGGTTTTTGATCCCTTGTGGTAGCATGCCAATTGTATGCCCTTGGTGTTGCTATAAGAATTTATAAGGAATTTGTTCAGGGTGATGCTCTGAATGTATATAATAGTCAAAGAATGATAGCAGAAAAGAGAAAAAAATAATGAGAAAATTTTAGTATGATCATCAATTGATATTTCTTGGTCTAGACTCTAGACCATCAATATACAGATTAAAAATCTTCATTGAGCAGCCAACAATCTTTATTAATGATCTTATCCCTTTGTGTTTACTACTTGTTCACATAAATTTAACATTTTTGTCATTTTGTATCAGGGTAAGAAAGAAAGATAGTAAATTGAAGGCTGTGGAGAAGGCTAATGGTGACTGCCACATTCAGAAGCATTTGGATACAGTGGAGAGGCTGCCCCTAAGATCAAGTGGTGAAGTTATGGTCAATAAGGATACCCACGAAGAGCTGGAGGAATATAAAGCTAACAAGGCGTGCGATCTTCAGATTGGCACTTCGACGGGTTCTCCCCTAGTTCTTGACTTAAATTCAAAGAGAAAAAGAGCAGATCCAGATGTGCTTCAAAAGTCAGAGTATGTTTCTATATCCCTCTTTCCCTCTTCTGTATCCTGATTACTTGTTAGATTATAGGGGTATCTTGTTGAGGCTTCCCTACCAAATAGTGCACAAAATTATCCCACCAACTCTGTTTCACAAGATTAAATTATTCAAATAAACATATTTAATAATTACATAAACAATACTAATATTAATGTACACATAATTAATTAGAAAAGTAAATTTAATAATATTAAATGTTTAATTTTGGTTTTATTAAGTCAAAGTTTGGCAAACTCCAATTATGCCCTAGAGTTCTCCTTCCCTTTGCTGTCCATTGACCTCATGATTTATTAACTTCCTTATTTCACATCGAGTTTTTCTTATCCATAATACTGCCCTGGAATGAGGGCATATTTGTGCTGGTTGAATTGCATTTATAAACTGGATATACTCATCACTAGTTTGAGCATTTCAACTGCAATTTTTTGATTCACAAGCAATCTTGACGTGGTTTTATTCTTTTAAGCTCTAAAATAGATGGTAAAAGTGAATCTAACCAAGGATAAGAGTGCCAGCAAGAGATGTACAATAGGATGAAACTTCTCTTTATTTCATGTGCAAGTAAGCTTGGTGTAATTTTGCTTTGTGTATGACATCTACTTAGTAAAGTTGAAAAATATCCTCCTAAAGGATTTTTTTTTTTTTTAAGATCTGTAATTTATTAAATTTGAATTGTTGTGGATTGGTTTCTTGATGGCATGCTAAAAGCATCTAACTAGGCTCAGAATTTGCCAAATTGAAATGCCATGACTGTTTAAAACTGCATCAACACTGATTAATAATAGAATCCCATGTCAGAAAATTTATCCAGAGAAAAGGAAACCTAAAATTCCACACCGGTAAACTTAGAGTCATGCAAGAATTATATTCAATTACCACTTATTTTGGTACTGAACTCAGAATTCATGTATGAACTTTAGAACGGGACCTTTATTAATATTTAGCCACACATCTGGTGCTAGAGAATATGATGAAATTTAATTCAACCATAAGTATTATGCTATTCATGTACCACTTGTATCACAAGAATCATTTAGGTTTACTTATGATTGCAGAAAAGGTTACTTTCTACAGTTTGCATCAAGGATTTGAATGGTCCTGACCTAATTGTGCACATGGCAAAATTTGGGCTTAGCACAAATCTGGGCATATAGATGCTTCTGAATGGCCAGTACTGCTGTACACTGGCGTTGTTGGTGATTGAAAATTGTTTCTTGTGAGATATGGTTAACAACATGAAAATGATTAGTTTGACCAATTAAGAGAAAGAATGAGGTTGGATTGAGTCTTAAAATATATTATAATATTATATGACGCGACCTAGGTAACCATTTTATGTCTACAAATAGATGCCACCCGATTATCATCTATACTTGGCAATGACTGAGATAGATATGCCTAATATCATCCTTTTATTTTCCGTCTTGTGGCTTTGCTCTGGAAATCCTAGATAACTTCTTATCTAGGTTTATCTTTATATCAAACACCATCATGTGGTCCAAATCCTTCTATATAGTCTCTTTTTAAACATTTCTTGTTGTTGCAGTTTTAATGGCTTGGTAGGATTTATAATCGAATCTTGTCCTTAGAACTTCATTTCATTTCTTTTGGTGTAAAAGCCTACTATTTATCTAACTGTTAAGTACACATTTTATAATAAATTGGAAGTCACTAAACCATCATCTAGATTCTAGATTTCCTAAATTGTTTTGCTCTGTGCTAAGAGATCCACACCCAGGGTGTCTGGTCTTTGATAATGAAATTCTTGATAGCCTTCGTACGAGCAAAAGGGAGCTAAAATCAGGTCCGTATCTGGGGATCCTATCAATGCCTGATTGAAGATGTCAATCATTTGGTATATGTGATGCAGTGCAAGAGAAGGAAGTTTTGATAATGAAGATATAGGTAAATTATATCTGGAATAATATGATTATGTTAAATATGGAAAGACTTCCTCAAGGATGTTTCTCACCAAATAAGGGAATTATTATCTTAAGAAGTTATATTTATGTTAAGATTTTAGCAAGGAGTTTTTTATATTAGGAAGTTATGTTTAGGAATTTTCTTAGGTCTATGGACAAAACCCAAGTACTATTTATTCTATGAAGAAAGGATTTGATGATTGATGAAAGAATTCATCTGTTTTCCATTATTTTCTGTGATTTTTGCACTATTTCCCATCCTGTTTTCTTTTGAGTTTCCAACATTATTCTTCTAACACTTTAGAGGGATCTTTGTGAGAGAGTTGTAAGAAATTGGTTAGAGAGTGAGTATCATGCCTATGCATTTGTTTTCAGTCTTGATCACAGGTTTTATTTATAGTCCTTTGTCAAGTTACAAGCTTTTTAGTCTTTGAAATCCTACCACAATTGTTTCATGGATTAAATCTTCTGTTTATCCACCCCACATAACGCCAATATGATTGTGCTTTGAGATTTTTCTTGCATGGTGCTTTCTACCACTTTCATGTGACTACTTGTTACCCTTGAACCATCTATGATCTTCATCTGAAATCTCAATCATGCATGCCTTGCTTAAACAACTGCATCAGTTTCCATTTTTGCGACACACTCTGTCTCCCATTCCATATCTCCTAGCTGCCTTCTTTGGCACAATCATCCATGATGACAATCATCTATCTTTTCATTTATTCCACCAATACATTCCACTGCTTCACTGACCAATTGCTTCTGTTAAATGTCGTCTTGTATGAATTTTAGAATTGCGACCTTTGCCTTTTTGTCATGCTAAGCTCTGATCTGTTGTTTTTTGACGCTTTGGTTTCGCTGCAGACATTTTAAGTGCCACCATAGCAGGCTTTGATTGACTTGCTTCCATCTGCCAAGTATCTCAATACTTGATTTGGAGTTGTGACCTTTTTGTCCTGTTGTGAGCCTCTGTTCTCATTCTTGTATATTTGATTATCTAGTTTTGTTGGGTACTTTGGAGCTCTACTATATAGCTGTTTTCAGTTGCTTTGGGGTTGGTTGTCCAATTAATATGTATGAGGTAAGGATTTCAGTTCCAAATCTTGAAATACGAGGGTTGGTATGATAACTTAGCATGTTAGTATCCCTTAGTTTCAATCTTTGGACTAATTTTATTGTATTTTTTGCAATCTAGTGAAGGTGTGATATATTTGGTTTGTACTTCTCTTAAAGTTTGAACTTCATTTGCATTTTTTTTATTGATTATAGTTAAATTATTTCCTTGCCTTTCTAAGATTGCTCTTGAGAAGAAAGATTATCCACTTCTTAACTCGTTTTTCTTCTGTTTTTGGTTGTATCAAGACAAATATTAATTCTTTGGGCAAATCTTGCTATGTGTTGACTGGTATCCTTCAATTGAGCTTTTCTCCTCTGTATGTTCAATTTAGAGGAATGAGATTAAAAGTTGAAAGGCCCTTGAAGGAATGAGATTAAAAGTTGAAAGGCCCTTGAAATATGGGAAAATACTTGATCCAAAACAAGGGACATGATTGAAATCTTCTCTCTGATTTTGAGGCGTCTTATTATTCCATAATTTTATAACTTCTTCTCTTATTTATTTTGGAGTTCTTATTATGATGTTGCTAGTAAAATGCAATGCTTTCTCTGCAGGAGGAGGAAGAAATCAAAACTGATGATTTCTGATAAGCCTGTGGTTTCTGATGAAGATGCTGAATTTGTTCCCTTGCTGCAGAGACATCTATGTTCAATGATAGCTGACAATTCATGTGATAGGTCACATGTAAAAGAAGAGCTACTTAGAGAAAAGGGTAAATCAAATGCAGTTACCTTCTATCCAGTTGGTTGTAGTGCTATGAAGACAACTGATTGTGTGCTTAATGGACGGAGGTATGGTCAACATTTTGTTGTTGCTTTTTAAATGTTTAATATTTATCTGACTGTGTATTATAGGTTTATAATATGGTTTTTCGTTTACATGAGTAGCATACATCGTCATGTTTTATTGGCTTGGACATGTTTGTTTATGGCATTAAAGTTTGATTGATTAGCTTTGATAATATCATAAACGCTAGGTTTAACTGTTAGTACTTGAGTCGTATCAACTGCAAATCCCTTGATAGTGCATTGCTTCTTCTAGTATAAATGGATGAATTTATTGAGAAACTTCTGTTTTGTATCTTACGTTGTATGGTTGAAAATTTATGTGCTTGCCATCATATCTTTGTTGTATCCATCTATGCATTTTTTGAGAAACTTGTAAACAATTCTTTTGATCTAATTATTTGTTGGACGATGCATTTTCGTGAAGGATTTTTTGGATCATCTCTGCACTGTTTTTTTTTAATTTATATTTTCTCTATCCTATCTTGAATCACTGTAATTATGATTGTCAACTTCAAGTTTTAATCCATAGTATGGAACTCTGAACTGTTAGATGCAAACCAAAAGCATGTTGTCTGGTTTTCGTTTCAGTGAAGAGCTTAAATTGATAGATTGAGAGACATAGACTTGTATATTTATTTGCATATCATACTAACTTAACCAATGTTGGACTATTAATTACTACAATTAGCTAGTGTGTACGCAATATTTTTGAGTGATGGAAAATAATAATAAAGTAATAATATATGTTCAAAGTACAATGGTGTTAATGCCTTCTGGTTTAAGTTACAAAAACCCTATGACTCTTATTTAAAGAGAGTTCTGGCTCAATTATATTTTAGTGAGGAGGATTTTTTTTTTTTTTTTAGTTCAAATAATACATTTTTTTCGTAGTTTATTTGCTTGTTTGGATTGCAATAACATAAGTTAGTTTCGATTGACTTATGATGTTTATTCTTTTATTAATTTGCACATACTATTCATATTGCTGTTGTTTTTGCTCATAGTTTCAAGGATGATTGTATCTAATCAATAATGCTAATCAGGACTGATATGTGCAAATGCAAGCCATACTGATTTAACTGACACTCTGATGTGCCCAATGATGTAGGTGACCTCAATTATAATGAAGACAGAATTCAGGTGCAAGGGTAACTTTGTAGCTATCAAATTGAGTTAAAAAGTCGTTTGAGGTGTACGATTAGGTTACATTGTGTTTATCTAGCTTAGGTTTGAAGACGATTTGGTAATTCTGAATCTTGGTATGGTTTATATTATCTATGTCACTATTCTATATGTAAACGATTAGGTTGAGAGAGTAAGAAACCACCCATTAGCACTTAGAACACTTGTTACAATTGACTGTCCTTTAGTTTGTTCTCTTTACCAGTAAATTATAGCTTTGGTATTTACTCTCTCCCTCTTCTTTCACTAAGAAAAGATTTCGCAGCTGCTAAAAACATCCTAATAGCTGTCAAATTCAAGTGACTTAAACAGCTAAAAAAAAACCACCTGCACTACCTAATCAGATCATAAAGAAGACTAGACATCTCTTGTCAGTCGTCCACGGGATCAGGAGATGACACCAATAATAGATGCCTCTCCTCTGATAGACAGTCGTAAACTTTGGCCTGGTTCTTAGTTTGGCATCTGTGTCAGGCTCCTCAGAGTTTTATGTTTTTTAGTTAAATAGAAATTAAATTCTATGAAGGATGCTTAGAAAACCAAAAAATCATTAACAAAATTGGATGAAGGTTTAAGAGGATTGGCCACATGGTGTAAAATATAATTAGACTGCACAGAATCTGGCAAAGCATGCAAAGGTTCACAATGTTATTTTTGTTACTAATGTAATTAGTCCATATTACAAGTGGCACTTGGTGACATGGAGTGAGGCTAAGGTGGAATGAAGTAGTAAGAAGCAGAGTTAAAAGCTATGCTGTGGAAGTAGAAGGGTGATTCCCATTTCTTTCATTGACTATAGAAAGATATCCTTATTTTTATGTTCATGTTTAGTTTCTGATACTAAGATGCTATAGTTAATGATGCTTTAATTTTTTTTAATTCATTGAACATATGTATAACATATAAATATATTCATAAATAAGTATAAATCATACATACATACATATATATATACACACATATTGTGTATATGCCAGTAAAATGACTCCATACATATATGACCTCATTAAATTTATATTTTCCTTTATGTAATTTATAAATTCCTAATAGTTGCATCAAATTCTTCCCATAATTTTCACCAATGTGTCCCTAATTTGAGTGGTGTATAGTTCAGATACACATTTACTGAAGTATAATTGTGCCATTTACATATTTACAATTGTGATTGCGTTTCTTATAACCCGCAGATGCGCACACACAGTTGCCTGTATGAGAAAAACACATCTGTTTAGATTGGCATACTGCAGATAGTAGGTTTCATGGAGTTACATGTAATTGTACTGCAGATAGTAGGTTCATTGAGTTGCATGTAATTGTACTGCAGATAGTAGGATCCATAGAGTTGCATGCAATTGCAATGGTATTTACATTTAATTTAGCTATTTAAAATTTGTTATATAGGCGACCCATTTTTTAGAGGAGCATATATACAAATGTTGGGCTTGTTGTGATATATTATTATAAATGTTTGAGGGGGATGAGTACTGATGTATGGCCTTTTTATTTTCTATATGCCCAATTACTGAATTTAAGTGTATGTAATTGAACTATCTTGAAGGGTTTTGAGTCCAAGACATTACGAGCTGCTTCTTGATTCAAATCTGACTGGGCATTCTGAACATGGTAGAATGCTGTTCTTACGTTTAAAAAATAACCAAGCATGGCAACAGGAAGCAAAAGGCGGAATTAGAATACAGCTGCTGCCTAACAAATGCCACATTTGGGTTTTACTCAAAATTGGCTTTAAGGTTATTTGATGGCTATAGGATTAACGATTTAGTTGATTAGGGTTGTCACTGGGTCCCGACCTCGACAGGGAACCTGATTCCTCGCCCCGATGGGGCCGGGATGGGGAAAATTTTCAAAGGCCAGGGCCGGGGCGGCCCGGCCCCAAAATATTAAATGTTAAATTTAAATACTATATACATATATATATATATATATATATTTTTTTATATTATTAATATCTATATAAAAATTGAACAAAAGCCATATGTTTATTTAATTGTCAAATTACTAATAATTAAATGAGCATTAGTGTATGGCCAATCGGCCTTTAACATATATATCATATGATGATTGTATATATTGGTATTTGGTGTTGGGTCTTCAACATGTCAACTACTCATATTTGTAAATGTGTTTTTCAATTATCAAGTATTTTTATGAGTTTTTTTAGCAAATATTTTATAAATTTCATTTTAAATAATAATAATATTTTAATTTATAAAAAATTAATCGGGGCTAGGGAATCTCCGAACCCGAATATTCCCCATGGGAAAGGGGATGGGGGATTACCCATACTCGGGTTCGGGGCCAGGGTCGGGGATGGACTTATAAATTTGGGGCCGGGACCGGAGAATGTATCCCCGGGTGAATCCCCACCCCGTTGACATCTCTATTTGATAGCTATTGAAAATTCTTAATTTGTTAATTACTTTTTCTTCTTTTGAAGAAAATGCCAAGAAAATGAAAGAATTTGTATGTATAATAAATATAGATTTATGTTCTATTAGTATTTTTTTTTAATACAGTGATTTTCAAAAGAAATGTTTCTTGAGGAAAAGTGGCCCAGTTACCTTTTTTTTTTAAGTATATTTTCCCCTTTTTCATAACTAAACAAAGATGTAAAGATGTTTAGAAAATTTCATCTCTTGTTTTTTCAGTAATAAAATTGAAGAAGAGAAGAATGGATGATTCAATGGCCTTTTATTAATGAATTGCTTGGAGTTTCTGCCCTACATAATGAAATAAGTGGCATGCGATTGTTTTTACTGTTCTTAAGCCTTAAAGAATAGCTGCCGTTGATCTTGAAATAATTTATTTTGTTAATTCAAAATATAACATTTCTTTCCTTTCAGAAAATTTCCCGTACACATTATTGTGTTTAATTTATTTTGTAGGACTGACCAAGTTGGGGAGAGTAGCAAAGTTAAACAATCTGATCCTTGTATTGATGGCTCAAAGAAGGTTTATTTTCTTGCTGGCATTTTAGTTGAGTACTTACAATTCTAGTTGAATGGTAGGCTGGAGTTGATCCTATTTGTTATATTAATTGCTTTGTTATAGCCAATTATCAGCCTATGTGCCCTACTTTTTGTAAATGGTTTGTGTAAATTCATGCAAGAATCACCTAAAATCCAAGTTACCACTTACTAGAATTCAAAACATTAAAACAACTCAGGAAGAGAAAAATGACATTTGGGATGATAATATTCATATTGGGAAAACTTGCAGCAATTATAGATTTTGTGTTGGCCAATGTTCAAAATTGGACAAAGGAAGAAGCCATGGTGATTTCCTGCATTTAAATTTTAACAATTATTCATATAGTTTCATGCTCTATATATATGAAAGTGGGTTTTCATCATGAACATATAATTGTGATTCAATATTATCTCCTAATTCATTAGGATCAAGTTTTTGATGGTTTTTGGAGTAAAAATACTTAGAGAAATGGATGATTCCTGGCTCAAATCATGTCTGCGTATTAAATGAAGTAGCACGCAAAAAAAGAATTATTCTGATGTTTTCGTTGTTTTTGTTCCACTTTTCTCCTCATTTATTTACACTTGTCTTAATCTTCAATGTTAAGTTCGGTTAAATAAACATGCTTGTTTCATTCTGTACTTCCCCTTCATTGTTTAACCTACATAATTAAAATTCTTATCTTCCTCAACAATCTCTTCTTACACCCTCTCCAAGATAGACTCTTATGGAGCTAACGGGAATCTAAAAGGAAGGGATAGGGAGCAAAACGTTCTAGAATTGTTGTAAAATAATCTCAAAACCAACTTAATTTTGAATCCTTAAGGTTATACATTTTCTTTAGCCAGTGTCTGCTAGGCCTTATCCACCTTAGAACCTGATATTTCAATTTTAGATTCTATTCATCAATTTGGAGTCAGTTTTGATAATTTTCTCAGTCCTTTATTTCCATCTTATATTTTATTTTATTGGTTTCTGTTACACGTCTATTATTGATTCTTGCTGAAGGCCATATATTTGATCATTACTTCTGTATCTAGACAAGATTGCAACAGAAATTCGGTTTGGTCTCTCATAATCTTCTGTCAGAGCTAATTTCTAGGATGAGATATGACGGTTTTATACATTTTCTGGTAGAATAATCTTTGGAATAATTTCAAATGGAAAATCATGTAATAACTGTCAAACCTGATCAATATTTTACCTACAGTATAAATTTTCTAAGCTTGAGATTTGTCTCATTTGCAGAACATTGCTTCATGCTTTCTGCATTCTACCAAAATCTTGTTATGTTTTAAATTCCTCTGGTTAATTGAGTTTTCTTGGTTATGTGCATTGCAGTGTGGTGATAAGCTAACATTTGTTCCTTATTGTCATCTTGATTGAATCTTATTCCTTTGTCTTATTTGGATTTTTTATTTACATTTCCTTTCCTTTATCAGTTGCCTAGTAGGAATGCTCGTCGGAAGAAGGCCAGCAGAGAATGGTTGAAGGAACTGAATTTACAGAATAAGGTATTTGGTTCACTTGAAAGAACTTTCATGTTTTTTAGCCTTTCTGAGATAATTTTCTTGCACCTGTTATATTTAATTTGGCTTCAAGTTTTTGTTCTGACTTCTATGCCATCTGATCATTAACCTTTGGGTATTTCTAACTGACTTAACTTGCAATACGTTTATGGCTTTCAGAACCATACCTCAAGCTGTGTAACCGCAAAAGCCATTCAGGTGACATCATCAGACCGTTCAACAGTGGACTTGGATGCAGTCATGGAAAATGAGATTATTCCCATTGTAGTTCGTCCTGGTCACATTCGTTTTGAGACCGCAGGTATCCACTCTAGTTTTCAGAAAATTACATGATATCAGTGCTAAATAATGGCTTGTTATATTATAATGCAATGCAAGTACTGTTGTGAATATAATTTGTATTTGTAGGTACTCATTCTTTTCTGTTTTGTTATTTGCTATGTATATAAATGCAGCCCAACGCACAAGGTTGGGTTCCCATCTTGCGGGTTGTGGGAAGGGTTAATTTTACAGATTTGGCCTCATTCAAGGGGACCGTTTTCTTGGTTTCTTGCATTAAAACATTGATGGCCAGGCTAATGCTAGATATACCTTTAGCTGGAAAATGTGTCTGAAGAATATCATGGCTCATGGACAAACTATTTAATCTGAACCCTGAAGTACTTGTGTCCATCTTTACCTATCCAGTGGCCTGTTGATAATTCTTTCGACCGTTTTGATTGTATGATATCTGTAGGTGTTTAGCAATTTTCTTTTATATGTAATTCTTTGATGATATGATCTTTATTTGTGTACATCTCGATTATTACAAACTCCCAAGTTCAGCCATGGGAGTTGATGTGATCTTATAAAGCAAGTGATGTTTGGATGTTCAATTGAAGCCTTTTATTTATAGATGAATCATCTTTATTTTAGCTAGATCATAACCTTTTAATTTGACCTGCATGCGTATTTTACCCAATGTTTTGGCTTCCATTTAGGCTACTCTCTCAGAAGAAGATTATGTGAGTTACCTGATTTATTTGCTTTTGTGTTGGCCCTGGTTAGCTCTAAAGGACACCAATTCTTGTGTCCATCTTTCATGTGTATGTATAATTCATGGGACTTTGTAATGTAGAACTCATAATCCACTCACTGGCTCAGTCTTCAGTACTAGAGTTATGATTGTGTATAGCAATGTTAAACCAAGCCTTGTGTTCTTTGTTATACTTCAATTTCTCGGTGTTTAATGTAAATTCCCCTGAAACTTCTCTAACCTCTATTTTCAATTCCACCCTCATATCAGAAGGTTATATAAAAATTGTTTTTTCCTATGGTATTTGGATATTGTCTACATTTGACATGGATCTAATTTGTAAATTATGCTTCTATTGATGTTTTTTTTTTCTCTAAGAATCATCTCTTGCTGCTTTTTTCAGCTATAGCAGGTATTTTGGCCATAGTTGTTTCTTCATGGAGCAGCTTCTGGTTATGAGCTGTGCTATATTTGATCCATTTCTTTTATATTGATGAACATTTTTCTCAAAGATAGTTGACTTATTGTTACTTTACTGTATGACCTGAGAGTTGTTTAGTTAAGGTGTTATTTTTGTCCACTTTTATTAAAACAGGTGTTATTTTTTGTAAAATTCTTCTAAGAGAAACCATTTTCATCGCATGTCTGAAGAATGTGTAATGTTTAATTGATAATAATTTTGAAATAACTGAATTATTATACTTTTGATGAATGCAGATCGAAGCAAAGAGCCACAACATGCACCGGTATGTCTACATCTTGATATTAATTGGTGTATCATGATATTTGAGTTGCTTGCTCTTTGATATGCTGCTATCATGCTTGTAGTCACTTGGTTGCTTATTTTGGTTTTTCGACTAATGTAGTTACTTTGCTTGCCCGCTATTATAGATGCTCATTTAAGGATCGGTTCTACCTAGTTTGATGTGATTGAAGCCAACTGTTTATCTCTTGAATACAAGGCCTTGTCATATATTTCTCTTGAAAATTTCAGGCTTTAAATTTGCATACAGATCATTAATAAGTTAATCAACTATGTATATATATTTATATAGCTATAGTACTAACTATGCTAAGTACTATTACCTTTTTCTAAAAATAAAAAAATAAAACAAGAAAGTGGCAAATGTCAATCTGGTGTATTATGAACTTTGTAAAGGTGACAAATTGGTGTCTGGGCGGTGGAAGCTTTACTGCTCAGGCATTATCCAAGATGCCTGGGCAGACTTAGCTACATCTACAAAAAATATTAATTATTATTTTTTGATATTATTTCTGAGTTCATAACTAATGTTGAACAAAATTATCAATTGAGTAAACTAAATGTAATAGACACTTTGAAACTAAAATACTGAATCTAGAGATCAAAATTGTGCATGATTAAGAGATTAATTTATAGGTTAAAATATGTTCATTAAAAAATTAAACCCCCAAAATATTGATTACTTTTTGGATTATATAATGGATTGTAAGTTTATTGAGATGAGTTGGATGCCACTAGGCTTTGTTGGACCAAATTAAATTAATTAAAACTAATTGGTCATCTTGTGTAGCATGCGACCATTAATCAGCTAGGGCATCCAGTGGCAACTACTGAGTAAACTGGTTAGTTGATTAGATGTTTAGTGACTAATTGCTGTTGATTAATTGATCCCATTCATGGAACTGCTCTGTGGAGCCACCTAGGTGTCTAGGTGGGTCCATTTAATGGTGTTGGAAGTGATTAACGTAATTCTCAAGGATCTCTATGCCTAGTCAAGGAAAATCTTGTTTCTATTTTTCCATTTTATCCCAGTTGATTTGATTTGTTCTTGGTTATGTTCTTCCCCCATTCATTTTATATTGTTCTTCTTTTTTTTCTTCCTTTTTTCTGTTTTGTGTGGAAAATCTCCAGTTGTTTATGTGCATGTCTAAGGCAAATAGTTGTCTCTTACCTTGTCAATGAAAAATTCTTGTACTCCTCTGTGCTTTTCTTCAGTTCCATTTATCTTTGTTTGGATGGTTGTGCTTCAAATAGAAGTTTTATATTTAAGGACAAGCATTTTCTAATCAAAATGATATTCTCTAGACACTTAGATATTCTCTGCTGCGTGTGGGATGACTTCCGAATAGTTGGAGAGATAAGTTCTTATATTAATAGGATTTACTGGTCTCTGATTTCTCTGGTGTATCATGAAAGATGTATGAAACCTGGTTATCTTGATACTCATGTGTTGCCACACTTGTCTCTTCTAGAAGGATTGTTTACTGGAAAACCAGCCTCATTTCAGATAGTTGCAATTTTAAAGTTGTACTAGTGGAGCAATTAGAGAAACTCCTTTAGATTGAATTTGAATCAGAGAGTAGTTATTTCCTGTGGACTGTGCTGTACCAAATTGAAAGCATGTAAAATGTTTTCGAATGTGGACACTCCAAAGTCCAAATTGACACTGAAAGGTGTGCATGGTTAATGTTTCACCAGCAAAACTCCATTGGTTGCTTTATTCTGCAGCATTGATGATTTTCCTTTATCTGTTACTTTGTTGATATTTTGCTGGGAGGCCTTCAGATTTTGAGGCTTGTTTCATTCCTATGTCTATGTATGAATGAGAGAGAGATTGTAGTTTTTGAAAAAAAGGAGAAAGTGCACTTTTGACTCCTGAACTAAGGATCTCTGAATCTAAAAACATGCCATTTAGGTCCCTGAATTGTCAGTGCACTAGTTTAGTCTTCGTGTTATGCAGTCAATTTATATCTGCTAATGTTGATCATTGGGCTAAGGTAATATATAATGTGTCATAAACATGTCAACACTTACGCCAGGTCATGTGATTTAAATTTTTTTTAAAATCGTTGATGTGATCGTTGATGTGACAGAAAAAGTTAGAACTAAAAGACTTTAAAAACATTAAAAAAGTAAAATAAATCACATCATAGGCTTTTCCTAAGTTGCTGATATGGCAACTTATGCAATGCCAGCAATTTAAAAAGCAGTGTTATTAAAAGCGAGAAAGGCGCTCGCCTAGGCGCTCAGGCGAGGCGAGGCGAGGCCCTAGCGCCTCAACACCTTCTAGGCGAGGCGCCTTCAATGAGGCGAGCGCCTTTTGCCGGGCGCCAGGCATTAAAAAGGCGCGCCTGACTTAATTTTCTTGGTAAAAGCCTTTTATTTAATGCTTTCAATTAATGTTTATTGGAATATAAAAAATGCACATTTACTAATAAGGTATGACATAAATTTGGGAGATGAAAATTAGGTGGTTTTAAAAAGGCACGTTTATTAACAAGTAAGGAAATAAATTTAGAGGAGAAAAATTAGGAGATTTAAATGTATAGTTGCTATTTTTTAAAACTAATGATTAAATCAAAGAATTAACTAATCAATTAACTAATCAAGGAATTAACAAAATGTATACTTGCCATAAAAGTCTAAAAAAAAAAGGACATCATACAATAGCAAGAAAAGAAAAAGAAAAGATGAAGATGGAACAAGGTTGATGTTTTGGTGGAAGCATGTGACAAAGGAAAAACACAAAAGGACTAGCTTAGAAGAGGAGAATGATGATATTGAAGAATTATATGACTTATGAAAACAAAATATGCATGTGATAAACTTGAGTAGTTCTAGACTTCTAGGAATTGTTTTGTTTGACATTATATTATGCTTTGATTGACTTTAATTATTCTAAAGATTATATATATATATATATATATATATATATATATTAACTAGCGCTTTATTTTGTTCGGGCGAGCGCCTTTCGTGGCGCTTCTCGCCTTGAGCAATAAAATGTCTTAGCGCCTTAAGAGCGCCTAGCGCCTTTAATTACACTGTTAAAAAGTAAAAAAAAAAAAAAAATTAGAACAACACAACACATGGAAGCTGATGTGGTGTATGGACTGGAGTGTCTATGACACGTCACGTGTCATGTGCTCCGCTTAGCCCTATCCCCTTCTAGGGGTATTTTAGTGATAGGTTCTATAGGAACTGGACAGTCCTATTTGGTCAAATACCTAGCGACAAACTCCTATGTTCCTTTCATTACGGTATTTGCTGATGTAATGACGTGGGTCTATAAGTGCACCTTTCTCCTAGTTCAAGGATCTAATGACACTTTTGATTTTGAGGACCAAAATGATGAAAGGTTCTGGATGAAAAGTGAACTTTACCAAGTCAATTGAAAAATAAAGGCGAGTCCATGTCATCATCTGTACTTGGAAGAAGGTAGAGATTTGTCGTCAACTTCTTGAATTAGGTGGTTCTTTATAACCTGGGCCAAGTCAAGATATGCCCTTTTGAACTATAAATGATCAGAAAAAATTAACTGTGGGGACGTTATAAGGCTAGTGTTATTTCAGTTGAAGGTTATTTTACTGATTTTAGAAGGTAGACTCAGGGGAGAGAAGGATAATCAGCCTATTATTCTATGAAATGCATATGGCAAGAGTATAGTCGCAGCCGATGACCCATCTTTTATCTGTGGATTGTAAGGTGTTGCGTAATGTTGTTTCTGTTAAACTGCCTTTTAATCATCAGGTGTTAGCCAATAGCTCTTTCAAAATGAAATGATTGTCCCCTATATGATCGGCCTTACTTCTTATGTAAAGGCTATAACTTTTCATTCTAAATTATATATATATATATATATATATATATATATATATATATATATATATATATTGTGAGCTGGGCACTAAGTATTGTGTTTCTTGTCATATTCTTCTAGCTCTTTATTGTCAGTTACTCAATTTGCATGTTTCTTCCTTTCAGAAGACCCAGAATCAATAGTTCTGATATTTTATCTGTACCATTAAGTCTTGTTAGGATGAAATTTAATAGCATTTATAATCGAAGCCCATGGTAAGATGAATTTTGTATTATGTGAAATTAAAAACATGTTGACATAAATTAACAAGCTTATCATTCTTCATGTCTGTGTGCATTTACCCTTGTCTTTCCAGGACGATCTGCAATGGCATGGAACAAGTAACAAGAAAAGAGAGGGGTGGCTTAAGGGCATAAATGCGAAAAAGGTTTTTGTTTCTGAAGTAGAGCAACGTACAAAATATAATGTTGATGAGGGCAAGTCACCCGTTGTTCATATTGACTTTGAGAGACTATTTCCTTTAACTCGTCCTCCAAAGGTTAGCTGCCCTTGCTGGAATTGTTTGAGTAAAGCTTCGACTTTATTGTTGTCATTTTTCCCTCTTAACTCATATGTAATGTAAAGATATCGTGATATAAATTGCTGATAACATCCAGTTTTCTCAGGAAGGAGACGTGGTTGCATATCGTATGATTGAGTTATCATCAGCCTGGAGTGCAGAGCTTTCTTCATTTCGAGTATTTCTCTTTTCTTTCATGTGAATCAAGTATTTTCATATGCCACTTTGGTTTAAATCATATTTAAAAGAGATTGATGCTGCTGCTTTTCTTTTTATCTTAAAACTAGTATAATTTTTTTTATGTTGCATCTGTAGATGCCCTTCATAATGGAAGAAATTAAATTTCATGCTTTAATGCAAGTAAAAAGTTTCAACTACGGATCCTCTGCATTATTACTGCAATAAATGATTAATAATCAAAGAGTGCGTTATAGTTTGAGTGCTTTGTTTGGTTGTAGGTTGGAAAAGTTTCATCGTATGATCCTGTGTCCATGAAAATCTGCCTAGTGCCTGTTCCTGAGTACCCATTTAACTTGCCTGATAAAAAAGATGCTGAATCCTCGGAGAAGCCAAATGTTTCACCTTACAATGAAGATGGATCTTTAGAGGTATGGACATACCTATGCCCCCATGATTTACTCGTGAGCTTTTTGCATCTTCAGTTTCTTAGTTTGGCTAAAACTTAATAACGATGGCCCTAATTGTAGATTGAGTATCGGTCACTTGTGGATGTCCGGCTATTCAAAACCAGCAACAAGGGAGCATCAAATGCGCATTCTTTTGAGAGAAAAGCATTTTCAGCAGACAATTGGGAACTGGCTATTAAAAGCACAAAGGAGACTTATACCACTCACATGGGTATTTATTAAAAGCGCATACCTTTGGTGTTACAAAATGTTCTGTGGTTTATTTGTAAGTGATAAATTCATAGAAGGTAAATCTTGTGCCTTACCAGGAAGCTGGGATCAATTTGTGCAATCTTCAAATGAGGCACCAAAGCTTGTAGAAAATGATGGTTGGCGTGAATGGCCAAAAGAGAATCCGGGCATCGCCTTATGGTTTGATTATTGTAGATCCCTTCGAGAAAGCAAATCATTCTTTCCAAAAAGGGATAATTGGAAAAGCAAGTCAGGAAAGCCCAATGGTGTGCGTGTCAGATATTTCCATCACCCGCTAAAGTTTGGCAAGTAGACTAGCTACTGCTTCCCTATGACCATCTCTAGTCTGAGATCCTTGTGTAAAATATGACCAGAAGGATACTTTTAAACTGAAACTATTGTAAACTGGTAAGGACTCGTAGTATTCTCCTGCTAAATGTGTTCTATGGCTTATGAACTTTTTATTTAGTTAATAGATGTGCAAGTGCTGGCTATCACTTGGCATTCTTCATTCTTTGGGTGATTGGCTTTTCTTTTCTTGGTCATTATAATATATTTATAATAGAGGGCTTTTGGTGTTGGCGCAGCCATGGCAGTCAAGCTTGTTTATCTAAGTTTAAGTGCTACTCTCTGTGGTCTGCTGACTTTAGTATTGTGTTAGTTTAGGCATGTTTGTGCTCTACTTAAATTGGATGGAATTGTGCGAACTTGTACTGTTGCAATCATTCTTCACCGATGGGATTTGTGAGCATAGTGAAAAAGGGGCCTACTAAATTGGTCTTTACATTATTGAGGCTTTGTGCATTATTATTAATTGCATGTTTATGTATGCTGGTTTTAAAGTCTAATTTAATTTTGTTTTTTCGTTTTTTTTTGAAATTTTTATTTGGTTGTATGAGCCGCGTTTCATTTCTACTAATTAATAATGTGGTATACAGTGTTGAAACGGACGTGAACCACGATGTGAAAGATAGATGGAGTAGGCTCTTGTTTGGTAGTAACAGGTGATGGTGCATCCCATGTTTGGCATGAAACAGGTGATGATTAAATTGATGGTTTTGACATCTATTGGGTGTGATTCATAGAACTGTCCATGGGTTGGGCCGGGTTCGGGCTGCGCCGAATTTATAATTAATAAAATTTAATTTTGTTCAAGTCCAGACTGGTTCGATAATATGGGCTTTAACTTTTATCAAAACTTACCCGAATTTTATGGCCTTTAACCAAGAACAATCCAAATAAATTTTTTCATTAAATAATAAATAAGTTATAAAAAAATAACAATAATATTAATCTTACAAAATATTATTTTACAAAACACATTAAAATTATAACACCACGAGGCGTGGGCTCCAGGGAGAAGGAGGTTCTAAGACTCCAAGGTGAAGTAAAGATTGGAGCGGAAGCTTAAGCTACTTAGAGCATTAGAGGGAGAGAACAAGCATAGGGAAGGAGAACAAGGAACAGATGGGAGAAGCCCAAGGGATCCACAAAGGAAGGCTTTTTATTTATCTCATCCAAGTGTGTCTATCTTACAAGCATAAGGGTCCTTATATAGACTCAAGAGACTTAAACCCTAAGTAACCTTAACTCTGGTTAACAGGCTAACCATAGTTAAACTACTTAACTCCTAAGTAATGGGGGACAATGACAAGACTTTAGTGGAGTATTAATATTCTCCACTAATTACAAAGATAAGACTCTTATCTTGTGGAGTATAAGATTTTCCACATTTATACTGTAGCTACAGCGAGTCTACAGTTACAATCCTATTTTACACACTAAAAAAATAAACACTGCCTATTTTACATACTAAAAAAAAACAAACACTGCTTTAGTTCACCAAGTTTGTTCTCTTAGGCTTCCATCATGTTGTCAAGGTTGAACTCAGAAATGTCATCTAAGCCTTGTGGAGATTCTTCTGGTTCTGGACTTAGTAGCATTAAGACAACAGAGGGAATACTGAGTCTTGAATAATCTCCAAATCTATATTCTCTTGCCCATGCATAAACTTTCTTCATGTGGTACTCGGTAGCTGGCATTTGTGAAATTAAGTTTGGAAATGGATAATACATGGGGAACATGTACTGGTCAACATAAACTTTCAGCACTTTGGTTTCCAACACCATTTGGCATCTTTGATTGTCCACAATTATAAGGCAAGTTCTTTTCTAATCAGTGGAAACAACACATGCACGCCATAATTTCATTTGTCTTTTGATATCTCCTGGAACGATCATATCTTCAAGTCTGACAAGAGTTATTCTTTCTTGATCAGGCTTATGGTGTCGGAGAAGAGTAATCTTTTATGTGATGTCTTGTTTCATCTGGATACCCTTCATCATAACAAGGTGGAATGGAATTGAGTTTTAAATTCACATACCCATCAATTTGAGGTCCAAGAGCCTTGAAAAATTTATGGAGAAGATGTATCAATTGCCAGTAATCATTCAGGAAGTTTGCTTGCTCCGGACTTGTCAGCATATTTCTGGATAGGTATCCATGCATGAAAAGATTGATTGCTTTTATTTAAATGCCATTGATGCCTTGGTCTCTCCATTGGGACATATCTAATGAGCACTTGAGAACAGTAAAACCTTCTTCACATAGGCATCCTGTATTTTTATGTGCTATCTCTCTGAACATATTTCCTGCTATAGCAAATCCTGTAGGAAAAATTTCTCCTTTTGCTAATTGTCGGAAGACTTCTTGTTTAGAGATAAACTTATTGTATTGTGTTGCCATTAATTTCTTGAATACAAGTTGCTTTACTTCTTCAATTGGCTCAGGAAATAATTCAAGCTTTTCCATTCTTTCTTTTCTATCTTCAATTAATACCTTTTTCATTTCATCTGCTTCTTGAGTAATTTTTTTGAAGTTGTTTTCGGATCTTCAATATTTCTCTAGAATTTTGAATTAATTCTGCCTCAAGACTTTTGATTTTCTCTTCTTGATCTACCATGTAGTCAAGTGTTTGTGGTTTTAATGAGAATTTTATATTTGGTTTTTCTGGTAAAGGCAAATGAAGTGGATTCTGTGGTGGATTTTGGATTTTTTTCATTTAATTGGTGGAAATATCTAGCCAGGGTGTGAAAGATAGGGATAAGGTTTTTTGGGTTGTATTTATTGGCCCAAAGGTTGTCAAGAATGATTTGTTGTGGCAAGTTTAAATTTGCTTGAGTACAGAACTTTAATGGGAAGGTTTAGTTGGGGTTCAAAGGAGGATGATTGGTTGTAGAAGTTTTTACCTGCCATTTCTGCAAAACAATAAACTGTTAAGTTTAATATATTTTCTTGCTTTTTGCAAGCTTTTATCTGTAAAAGCTAAACTTGTTAGTTTAATAAAATTTCTTGCTTTCGCAAGCTTTTTCTGAAAGGTAATCCAGACTCCCACCATAGTAAGAACTCGAATGGACCTGTTGGTTTTTACAACCACAGTCTCACTATGCAGATGGACAAATCTTTTGTTTGCTAATAACTACTTGGGACTTTGGTTACATAGTTCCCACAATTAAAGAAAACATATATGAACCTGCTGGTTTTGCAGTCACAGTTTCTTTCAATGTGAATGGACGAACTATGGGTTGATTTTATTTTTCCTAAAAAAAGATGTTATTATATTTTTCAAAAATAATAAGGATGTTAAAGTTTTACATTTCTTTTAAGTTTCCCACAAAGAAAAGAATAAATGAGATTCTGTTTTCTGAGGATTTTCTATTCCTAAATGTAAAGAAGGAGATAAACTATTCTGTATTTCATTTAGCAAAGATGAGAAAGTTATTGTTTCTTGTTGTCTTAAATAATTTTCATTTTCTAATTGTTTTAAGATTTCTTTAATCCTTTCTATTTCTTTTTCTATTATTGTCACTTTTTGTTTTAATGTTAATTTCTTTTCTTTAATTCCAATTACTTCTCCATTAATTCTACTTTTCCTTTTTTGAAATTAAATCTATGCAGTTTTGTAATGATTCTACAACTTTACTTCTAGAATGGGGTATATGATATTTTAAAATTATTTTATCTTTACATTCTTTTAAGTCATTTATTATTTTTTCTAATTCTTTAGAATTCTTTTTTTTCTTTTTCTTTATTTCTTTTCTTAGGCATTTATTTTTATGATTTATGTATGAGTAAGTATATCTTTCTGTTTATGAATAGTTTTTTCTGGTATTATTATACCTTTTCCTTTAATTAATTTTTTCATCTTTTCTTTCAATTTGTAATTTTCTTCTTCTAAGGTTTTTATTCTTTTTATTAGTTGTTCTATTATGTCATTATTTGTTATATTTATTGTTTCATTATTAAATTTTTTTAATTTTTGTTCTTCAAAGTTAAATTTGTACAATTCTAGGACACATCTTCTACATAAAGAAAGTTCACATTTTTTACAAGTTGCCCCATGTTTTGTTATGTGGAATCTGTAATATTTATCACATTTTTGTTTATAATTTATTTTATATGGTTCAAATTCATGTTTGCATTTTTCAAAGTCATATATTTGATTATATTGTTCAAATAAATATTTTGGATTATTATCTAGATTATATGTTTGTTTATTCATTTTGTGATTTTGGAAAAATCTATTAATTATTTAGAGAAGAAGTTTGGTCCTTCATTTCCATCAAATATGCTACAAACATCACTATCATTTTCATTATCATTCCTATCTATACTTACCATATCTATTTCATCATGGATTTCTAAGTTTTGATACATGTTTAACCTTTCTATTTTAAATTGTGGATTTTACATTCTCTAGTATAATATCCTTCTATTCCACATAGATAACATTTACATTTTTCTAGTGGTTTATGTGTTTTAAATTTTTTAACATGATTAGGTTTTGGTCTTCCTTTTTTAAAGTATTGACTTCTTTTTAATTCTTTTGTCTTTTTCCATTTTGTATTAAGTGCTAGTACATAAATTTTACTACAATAACTATAATTTGAAATTTATCTATTTGCTTCTGCTTCTAAACATTTTTCTTTTAGATAATTAAATGTGAACATTATTGCTGGCCCTATTCCAGTTAGATTTTCATGTCCTTTATCCAATTTTTTAAAATAATGTCTCCTAGAGGTTTAGGGAATTTTTTGAACCATTTTTTTAGTTAACTCATTATTTGTGAATGCTCTTCCTGTTTTAGCTGCTAAGGTGATATATGCTTGACTAAATTGGACTATTTCATTGAAATTGTTTATTTGGAGTCTTTCTAGGTGTTTTGCTGCCATATCTTGTAATAATGTGTCTCCTCTTGTTGGAATTGTTCCTAACATGGTTTGTCTAATTTGTCATGTTACATTATAAGGGTTGTTTGTCATTTGTACCATGTATTGATATTCTTCTGAATAATTAATTTTTCAACTGTTTAATAAATCTCTTGCGGTGGTTCCTAAAAGATTTTCAATAAAATTTGTTGTTCCTATTGAATATAGTGTATGAGGTATTCTTCCTAATTTATGGCGTCCGATTCCGATCTATCAATTAATTCTGGCCATTTTTGAGGATGAATTGTACTCAATACTAACATGCTTCCTTCATTGTTTTGTTTTGGCATTGTTTTTATTACTTCTAAAAGAATTTTCCTTTATTTATTCTGTAATTTTGTTCATAATAATTGTTTGAAGTGAAATTATGTTGGGATGGAAATTGTAAAAGTTGTGTTGTTCTACTTATTCTTTCAATTGATGTTGGGGTGATTATTGTTCTAGTATTTGAACTTTCTGCTCTTTATGGTTTGCTCCTGATTCTACATTCATCATTATTTCTTCTATATTAATTTCTTTTAATTATCTAACTATTTCTTGATATTCTTCATCTTCTGTGTTGTTATTAATTTCTTCCATTATATATGTTTCTTCTTTATTTTCTTTAGTATTTATTTCTTCTCTTATATAGGTTTCTTCTATTTTTTTTCTTTTGTAGGATAATTATATTTATCATATCTGCATTCTATTAGAAATATTATATCTTCTATATCTTCTGGTAATTCTTCAAAATCTATTTTCTAGTTATATTCTGAATATATCTTTTCAATTATTTCTTCCATTTTAATTATTTTATGTTATTAAGATTTTATTGTGATTATTTTTAATTTTTTTTCTAGGAATTCTAGATTGTTTTTATTTTAAGATATTTATTATTATAGTTGTAATTATAAATATTATTATTTGTTTTATAATTTCTCTTTTATTCATTAATTGTTATATTTATAATTTATTTAATTTTATTGTTTATTTTGAATTTTTAGATTCTTTTTGTTGATATTACCTTCTATTTTAATGTTGATTTTTGGTTTCATACTTATATTGTTAATTTGTTTTAGGTTAATTTTAGTTGATTAATTTTTTTTTTAGTTTGATTTGATTTATACTTTATAGTTTATTTCTTTATAATTTGTATTATTATGTTTATTTTATAATTATATTTTTCTTTATACTGCATAAGTAATCTGATTTATATGATTTTTAAATTTATTTTGATTATATATTATTTTTAGTTTTCTATTCTTAGATTGATTTTAATATTTTAGATTTATATTTATATAATTGCTTTTAGGTGGACTTCATATTTGCTTTTTAATACTTATACTTGTATTTATAGATTGTTTTATAATATTTTTTAGTTTAAATATTGTTAATTATTTTTGTTTTTTGGTTTTTTGGTTTTTTGGTTTTTATTTTCTTTTTGGTTTTATATTTTTTATTTGCTTTTATGATTTATATATATACTTGCTGAAATAAAATTGCAGAAATAAAAACTACTACTACTTTACGAGAAATAAAAGTGTTGAAATAAAAGTTTAATATTTACTGAAAGTAAAAGTTGGAGAAAATAAAATTGTTGAAATTAAAATTTTCACAAAGAAAAGTAAGAGAGAAATCTTATGCTCAAACAAGATCACCAACATGTAATATGATAGAAGTTATACTTAGTTAAATAACTCATATTGATCCATAATTATTGAAAGTAAATTCATTTTTTGGTTTTTTATTTTTAAAATTTTAATTTTCTTTTTTAGTTGTTTGGCTTAAGTTGATTTATCTTGATCTGGTACAAACGCCCATTGTTGATCAAGCATCATGATTATACCCTTCCTATTTAGAGTTAATTCGCTTTTTAATTATCTTATGTTCACTCACTTTGATCTGGTACAAACGCCCATGATGATCAAGATTTATAATTATATCCTTCATATTGAGAGTGAATCCTTTTAGTTTTCAGAGTCAAGACTTACCTCCACACTCTTTTTCCCCGAAACGACTCTCTTGGCCTCTGGCGGGTACTGTTTGGTGTTCTCCAGTTCATCTTACTCCTTATACTAGTTGGATCATCTCATACAAATATTTAGGATTATCTTTTCATTGGTTGTCATTAGTTTTTCAGATTTTAGTTGAAAGACATCCCCCTCGTATAGTGGTATTAGAGCTACAGCTTTTTTTCTCTGAAATAAGGTAACTTTCATTATGCAGGGGTAAAACCCTTAACACAGTCCCCAACATGTAGAGAGTAAGTTTTATCTTGGTTTTATGATTTTTTTATTGATCTATAAACCCTAAAACAAAAAACAATTAAAAATCTGAAAAACTAATAGCAACCAATGAAAAGATAATCCTAAATATTTGTATGAGATGATCCATCTTTAAGCACTCAAAACATAATCCTAAATATTTGTATGAGATGATTTAACTGATATAAGGAGTAAGATGAACTGGAGAGCACCAAATAGTACCCGCCAAAGGCCAAAAGGGCCGTTTAGGGGAAAAAGAGTGTGGAGGTAAGTCATGATTCTGAAAACTAAAAGGATCTACTCTCAATATGAAGGAAATAATCATAAATCTTGATCATCATGGGCGTTTGTACCAAATCAAGATAAGTGAACATAAGATAATTAAAAAGAGGATTAACTCTCAATATGAAGGATATAATCATGATGCTTGATCAACAATGGGCTTTTGTACCAGATCAAGATAAATGAACTTAAGCCAAACAACTAAAAAAGAAGTGTACATTTTTATTCAATCACCATCTAAAATTCAAACCGTTTTGATCAATGGTAATCAACAATGAGGTCAAGTAGACCATTTATTCATAGTTAATCAATCCAAAATAGTAGTGTGTGCTTTAAATATACACACATACAATATATAAATGTTTGATTTTATTAATACAAGAACATAGTAGCAAATAAGAAAATTGGGAATGATAGAGGAAGAAGGATAAAAAGGAAGCAACTTTGTTTAGAATCTTGGGAATCAAGAATTGAGCCATCTTCCAAAGGTACATAAAGAATGCAATGTCCATGATTAAGCATGAGAATAACTCCCTCAATATATAAAAACAATGAGGAAATAACAACAAATTAAATATGAGAGTCTATGATATGCTGAAGTAATGTATTCCAGATGAAGAAATAGAAAGGCTTTTAAAGATTAGCTATTTGGAAAAAGACACAAAGCCGGCGTGGCATTGTAAATGAACTTGAAGGGAAACGAATAATATATCATATACATCACTAAATCATCATCCATTTTTTTTTTTCTAAAAAAACCATCAATCTAGTTCCAATAAAAAAACAAAGATCCAGAAATAGAAAAGATTGCCCATTGTTCAGTAAATCAACAAAAAAAAAATGTAACTAAAGCAATATAAACTCAATGACTTTTGAAAACATGCATCAACTGAGCAAACAAATGTTGTGTGCAATCTAAGTAATTTAAGATCAAAAACACACAAAGGGATTTGAAGATCATGAAAATTACAAGGCCGACCAAGAAAAAAGAATTTAGCCAATGATTCACAAATATTGCAAATATGGTTCTAAATGCACTCATGAAAAAGATTTCTCCCAATTTAATTGCAGCATTTTGGAAAAATTAGGGAATAAAATATAGTGAATAGAATATAATAGAACCTCAGAATTGGTATACAGTCTGGATTCTTGTTATGAAGCTTACTTGCAGAATTTCTTTAAGAGAGAATGGATCTTGGAGAGGGAGAATAGATCTCCGAGAGGGAGAATAGATCTTGGACAATCAGCCGGTGAGAGAGTCAGGGCTTTAATCTTCGATAGTCAGCCAGTGAAACGGAGATGAAGGAAAGAGGATGGTCAGCTGATGAGAGAGTTAGGGCTTAGATTTTTAATGGATAGGCGGTGAATGGAGGTGAAGGAAGATTGGAAGATGATCAACCGATGAGAGAGTTAGGACAGTGAAACGGAGGTGAAGGAAAGAGGATGGTGGTGTTGATTTGGTTTTTCTTGTGAGCTCTTTGGGATCCCGTGTGAGGTTTCTCAAAATCCCAGGATTTGGTTTTACACCCAAATTGGCCGTAAAACCAAATTCGGAATTTTGGGCCTGCCAAAGGAAGACTAAATCTCTCAAAACAAACAACTGAACAAAAAAAAAAGTGGTGTATTTGGAGTTACATGTTACTCCAAATGCATTAAAACAAACACTACCTAATAGAAAATTCTTCCTCTAGAATATTTATAAGCTTAAAGTTGAACAAATGATATTTAGCTTCTGATGCAAAACCATTGAAAATTTTATTGTTAAAATTAAAATATTAAGTTTTCTATTATCGTGGAGATATTATTATTATTATTATTATTATTATTATTATTATTATTATTATTATTATTATACCAATGTTTCTCATGATATTCTCATAAAATTGATGTTAGAATTTATATGTTTGCACTTGCCAAAATAATATATTAGTATGTTATTGATATTCTTATTGTTATAAATTTTTTGTTCTCATTATCTTTGTTTAACTTTAAATCACCAATTTAATAGGTTTTTATATTGTGAAATAACTTTGATATATATATATTTCTTTTAAATGTTTTTAAATTTTTATACTACTATAAAGTTTGACCTTGCAAATATTGTTACTTGTTCATACATCTTAGGTATGTATTTATAAAAATTTACAGGGAAAATGGTCTAAAGTCGATTTCTTTTTTTATTTTTATTTTTGGCCAATTATTTGTGTGATTCCACTGCGATTTTTTTTTATTTGTGTTTTCTGGGAATATCAAGCTTGGGAAGCTACAATTTCATCATAATTTCTTTGTTAGTGCACTTGTTGGAGGTTTCATACTTTACAACGGAATTTCAGAATCTTGTTTTCTTGAATTTTTTTTTTTAATCCTATTCTTCTCTTTACTTAACTTTTCAAATTTTATGGGGATTTTAAAAAGCTTATTTGTTTTCTACTTTTATAAATAAAAATAATGTTTTTTTTTTGTCAAATTATGGAGGTTGCCTTTCCATTTGCAAGACTTTTTTTTTTTTTTAATCTCATGGTCTGATTCTATGTTTTTTTGCTTTGAACTTCTTGACTTTTTGTACGTATCTGTTTTGGGAATGGATTATAGAATCTTTTATGTGGTTTTGAAGATATTTGGAAAAATAACTTTTGTGAAAATTATTCACTAGTTGTTATCTACGGATTAAATGGTGGATGTATGAATTTTACTTGAGTGTGCAAGGGGAAGCTTGATGTTAGTATCATCAAAACAAGTTATTTGTCATTACTCTTGCACATCTTGCCAAGGATTTCCTAGATCAAACTTGTTATTATTTCTATTAATAACAGTAAATATCAGTAGCATTGATGTGATTTAAAGCTGATTGGTGGATGGTTTGTTGTGATTATCTTAACTTAGAGTTTAGATGCATGGAAACTTTGTTGATGCTTCAATGTGAAGGTAAAGTTGTGTTTTGATTTTTCAGATTAATCACATATTTTGACTGGTGATTATATGTTTACAATATTTCTGAAAATTGCTTACCTTGAGCATTTATGGAGCTTTATTTTTAAAAATAAATAAATAAAATCACAATAAACCTTGAAGGATGGAACTAACTTGATCAATTGAGAAAGTGTTATTCTATATGCGCTTCAAGACAATGTGCAAACTATTCTATATGGCCTGTACCACATGGTAATTTTTTCATTGTTATTTATCTTTTGTGCATAATGCTGTATTAATAGGGGCACTATATTGTAAGAATGCAAAGGAGTAAGTTTGCCATACAAATTAAATTTAGATTATGGGATAGTGATACCAGTGTTTTGGGTTCTCTTCAATGAGTTACAGCTATGATGCTTATCAAGCAATCATATCTGGTTTGTACATCATCTTTTCATTGGTATTTATTTTTTCGTATATGTGATGTTGAGCAAGTTTAGGCTATTCATTTTATCTACAACGTGTATACATCTTGTCACTGGTTACGAACACATTTCTTTATTTTATTGCCTTATTTGGAGAATTAAAAGCTAATTTTATGACTTTAATCAATATTTCTCAATGCAAATGCCAATTTTATAAATTTAATCATAAAAATATTTTATCTCATTCTTTCACATTTTGTTGCAGCCTATTGATTAGTTGAATTTTCTTTGCTACCACTTAACGTGTTTGGTTAGCCTTATTCGGAATATTGGTAATTTGGCATTTATTCAAGTGAAGCACATTGCAAAGGTAAGTGCTATGTATTTTTTATTTATATGAATTTAAAAATCAAAATATATTTTATGAAATATGATAGGGTCACATGTACATGATATTTCATGGCACTAGATATACAACACTTCAACATTCCGGTGATTTAAACCATCACTAGAAATTGTAATGTTGAGTGTGAGCAATAATTCGATATGCATGTAGTTTTCCCTTTAAACAAAATATTTTAATTATTAGAGGTCCAATAAATAATGTTCACTGATTCCATCCTTTTATAACACAGTGCTTAATAAAATGAGTTCAGAAAGGAGTTGGATGTATGTTAGGCTTAAAAATGGTTTTTAAAACCTAATTTTTTACAAGGAATCCATGAATTTATTGAGTTTGCAAAGAAGCACCCAGAATGTATGTATGGAATCAAAATCAAGTGTCTCTGTAATCATCGCAAATGTCAAAATCGTGCCTTTTTGGATGAAAATACAGTTAGATATCATCTAATGAAGTATGAATTTGTAAAGTACTATTACCAATGGATTCTCCATGGACAATCTAATGAGCCACGAATCAATGCTCATGGTGAAAAGGATGTAACCGCTAAACTAGTTACAAGTGCTGGACCATCATCATATAATATATATGAACATATGGTCATAGACGCTGGAGGGCTTGATTTCTCACCTAGTTCTGTGGAGGAACCTCCAAATGCAGTGGCTCAGAAATTATTTGATCTGTTAAGAGCCGCTAACTAAGTGGCATGGTCGGGCTGTGAAAATCACTCACAACTATCAGTTGTTGCAAGAATGTTAAATATGAAGGCAGAACATCATTTATCAGAAAGGTGTTTCAATGACCTTTGTCAATTTTTGAAAGAAATGTTACCAGCCAATAATGTAATAACAAGTAACTTTTATAGCACAAAGAAGTTAGTTCAAGGCTTGGGTCTACCGGTTGAGAAAATTCATTGTTGTCTTAATGGATGCATGATATACTGGAGAGGAGATAGTGAACTAATGAGTTGCAAAATTTGTGAGCATCCTAGGTATAAGCGCCGACAAGGTAGCTCATATATAAAAAAGAAAAATATTCCATACAAGAAAATGTATTACTTTCCTTTAACGGCAAGGCTACAGAGATTATATGCATCAAATGCAACAGCAAAAGAAATGAGATGGCATGCTGAATATAAGACTGAAGAAGGGGTCATGCACCATTGTTCTGATTGCCTTGTGTGGAAGCATTTTAATAACACCTACCCTTCATTTGCAGTAGAAAGTCGGAATGTGAGATTGGGGTTGTGCACTAATGGATTCCAACCTTTTGGGCAGTCGGGTCAGCAGTATTCCTCTTGGCCAGTAATTGTCACTCCTTACAATTTGCCTCCTTTAATGTGTATGAAAGAGAAGTATATGTTCCTAACGGTGATAGTTCCAGGCCCAAAAAACCGGAAGGATATGTTGGATGTGTATTTGCAGCCACTCATTGCAGAATTGAGGCAATTGTGGGAAATTGGAGCTGAAACCTATGATACATCAAGAAAGAATAATTTTCAAATGCGTGCTGTACTCATGTGGACTATAAGTGATTTCCCAGCATTCTTGATGTTGTCTGGATGGAGCACTGCAGGTAGAAAAGCTTGTCCGTACTGTAAGGAAGATTCAGATGCATTTACTTTAACAAAAGGGAGAATGCAATCATGGTTTGATAATCACCGCAAGTTCTTACCTCCTAATCATCCATTTAGAAAGAACAAAACTGCTTTTTGGAAAAATATAATGGTCACAAAATGGCTCCTACTATCCAAACCAGTGAAGAAATCTTTAAAGAAATACAAGATCTGAAGCTAAAAAGAGTCATCGATATTGGTGAGTCTGAGACCAATAGCCGCATTGCTAAGACTGCTGGGTGGAGAAAATGTAGCATTTTTTGGGATTTACCCTATTAGCAAACAAATCTAATCCGTCACAATCTTGATGTTATGCATATTGAGAAAAATGTGTTTGAGAACATATTTAATATTGTGATGAATGTTGAAGGCAAGACCAAAGATAATGCTAAATCAAGAGAATATTTGAAAGAATTCTGTTATCGGCCTGAGTTAGAAAGAATTGATGCTACAAGGAAATATAATTGAATATTGAAAGATTCGTTATATTATTGTAGCGATCGAAGCTTGGTCGTGAGCCTTTTCCATATGAGCTTTTTCAAGCAACACATACAAAGAAGGGTATCTCTGACCTTATTGATGCAAGAGCTCAGGCCATCAAGGTAAATAAATCAAATAACTCATTATGTGTATTGAGTTATGGATGAGTAATTTATTTATATATATTTAAGTTGTTGACTTTGTTTACAATTCATGAGCTTTTAATCAATTGTGTTAATCACAATATTTGAATTCTCAATTTTATTGTGGCAGGATCGTTATTTGACCCTTGTGGATCAAGCATCACAAACTTAAGAAGAGGGTAATGAGCCTTTTGTTGTGGACAAAGCAAATATATTCGTTCAAGTTGTCGGAGGGGAAAAGAAACAACGGTTTTATGGAGCGGGCTCCCAAGCATCTGTTTTCTATCCCCAGTTATTACAGATCTCATCTACAGGTGCATCATTTATGGACCTACATGCTAACATTAGACAAGCATGCGATATTGTTGAATTGCTTCTCATTTATAGGTACATCATCCAAAGAGCTACAAGTTAAGATTACAAAGCTGAGTGAGATTGTTGATCAGCTACAAAATAAAAACAAAGAGCTTCAGGAGAGTTTGCACGAGATGAAGGATAATAACAAGGGGCTTCACCAAAGTCTGCATGAGATGAAGGATGATAACAAGGGGCTTAAGTAGAGCCTACACGAGATGAGGGATGATTCAGTATCGTGAACAGATGTTGCGTCAAATGCAGGATATGATGATTGATTTCGAGCCTAAGATCCTTCAGCACTCACAGTTCACTCTGGACTCACAGCCAACTAATGATGATCGTGATATTGACTATCTAGATGAGTCGTAGTCAATTAGTTATTTGTTAGCATGTTTCTTTTGTTAAACTTTGTTTTTGGACATTTGTTTTCTACATGGATTAATGAAATAATTATTTGTTAGCTTTATTAGTTGGAAAAATTAATTTGTTATAACAGGCATTGTATATATCAATTATATAAATAAAAATAATATTTTATATTTTTTTGTTAATTAGGATTTTAATAACAGATTAGAAACATATTAATATGTTTTAAATATATATATATATAAATTTTAATTTTAGCAATGGATTTACAACGGAATATTTTTTGTTTCTAATTAAAAAACAAATTTAAAACATTCCCAAATCCATTTCAAATCTGTTTCTACATTCTGGAACGGAAATTATTCTATTGCAAATCTGTTGTTAAATTATGAGACGGGTTAGCAACAAAATAAATTCTGTTGCAGAATTTAGTAACGATTTTGAAAGTGAATAATTTCAGTTGCAATTTTCAAAATTTGGAAACAGAATTTATTCCATTACAAATCCTTTGCAAATTTCTGAAATGGAATCCTATTTCGTTTGTAAAAAATTAGCAACACCCTTTTTAGAAACTGAAAAATTCTGTTTCTAATCTGTTGCTGAAGTGAGTTAGCAACGGATTAGAAACGAAAAATGATGTTTGTAAAATGCAATTTTCTTGTAGTGTTAAGCTTAGTTCACATGTTTGAAATTACCCTTGGCTCAAGTCCATTGGTGGATTTTTCAGTAAAACTACACTATGTAGGTGTCACGAGACTGACCGAGCATCACTCGACCAGTGCGGCAATTGGCTACACACTGCACGCACCAATCCAGCCTAAGTCCAAGAATCACGCATCCGCACCTCTACAAGCAAAGATACAAACAACCAAGCCCACAAGACAAGGAAACAAGAAAGGAACCGGAGATAAGAGAGAAAAACTAAACTCTCTAAAATGATGTCAAGGTTACATCACGAGCCAAGACAACCCTGGCCAAGCCCTTCACTCAACTCACTAAGGATGAAGGTATTCCAAAGCCTATTTCTCAAAGACTAGGACCAAGGGATGGCCAAAGACCCAATAAGGATCAAAGGATCAAGAACACCAAGGAGAAGTCCGTCTCTCCAAGGTTATCCAAGATGCCATTCCAATGCTCTTCATTCCCTTTTATAGGCAAAGACAAAGAGATAACCTTTCTTTGCCCATACCAGCCATACCGTTGGCATTAGCCCTGCCATCTGCATTATCCTGATGCGACCTGTTCCATGCCGCACCATGTCATGCCCACGCCTTGGGTCATGCCATGTCATGTCATGCCACTCCTTAGGCTATGTTGCGCCATACCTTGCCCACTCCTTAGGCTATGTTGCGCCATACCTATATGTGTTGTCTCGGCTCACGGCTGGGTGAGAATCCTTTCCAGCCCGCCCGATCAAGCTGACCCACTGTACAATGTCAGTTCTTACGCTTAACCCGGTTGATCGCCTAACACTTAGCCAATCTTCGGGCCCTCGATCGGCTTTTCCTTTCAATCACGATCATCCATCCTCGGTTAAGGTTCCTCGGCCACGTGCATCACTCCCTGCGCGCTGCTCGGCAAGCTAATCGGTCACATGCGACACTGGCCCGTGTGATTCTAGCTCGACACTCCCGGCTAGAATCCTCGATCATGTGCAACTCCTGCGCACTACTTGAATGATCGTACGGACATCAACTCTCTTTGGACTTGGATTTTTGACCTACCTTGGCCTCCTCGGCCATCTCCCCTCGGTAAAGGGCCGCCTTTACCGAGCATGCGAAGAAACCTCGTGACAGTAGGCCTATCTATACTCAAGTTATATGAAATATGAAAAAAATCATGTTACTATCAATCAACAATTCAACATGGATTCAAGTTTATATTTGAAAACTATAGTGCTTGAAAAATAAATATAATATTTTGTTTATCGAATAAATATATACAAATTTTAAAGTCTTTGTAAAAGGAAAAAAGAAAATTTTAAAGTGTTTAAGTTGATGAGATAAAATCATACAAAATCATTTTAAGAACACAATTTAATTATTTGGTTTAATAAGAACCCTTGTCTCAAATTTTCCTTCAATATTCTCAGGGGTATTTATGTAAAAATGATTTAGAGGGTTTGATTGTGAATGTGAACCATCCCTTCCAATGGGCCAACAAATCCACGGCCCAAAAGCTGATGCTACCCAAAACCATAGAACTCGTCGAGGGCTCTATAGGATAAGGCCGACTCCCACCGTTTGATTTATGTTCTCATGTCAACGATGCCGATCTCGAGGACGAGCCCAACTTGAGTCAAGATTTAACCCCAGTTAAATCCGGAGTCGAGACTTTTCTGTGGCTACAAATAGGGCATATTCGCCGCTTCTCGGATGCTGCTCCTCGTCCTTTTAGGGTTAGGGTTTCGTCCTCAATTTCTCGTCGATTTCTTACTTTTTGGATCATGGAGATGGAGCTTTTAGCTGAGTATCCTCACGCTCACATGGATCGGCGCCCTCGAAAGAGGGCCAGGTTAGGCTGGGACGTTCCTGAGGCTCCTAAGGTAATTATTTTTCTAGATCTTTCTTTTTTCATGAAGTTTTATTTTTTTCTCTGTCCGATCTACTAAATCTGGTGGATTTTTATGTAGATCTATTGGTTTCAATCAGGTATGGGTTGTTTATGTATGTTAATTCGAATATGGATCGAATTTTTTCTTTTATGTTTGGATCTTGTGCGTAGGAAAGGTTGCGTAGATTCATCTATTTTTGACAATTTTTATTTCAATTTTTTAATTGGCAAAGAAAAAGGAGACAGGTCTTTGTGGTCATTAAATTTGGTTTTTTAAATTTCTAAATATGCGCTTTTTAGAGATTTTTTAATGTAATCCTGGTTGATTTAGTTAGTTTTGCGTGTTTTCGACCCTTTTGAACTGTAATTAGTGGTTACTTTTGATGTGTTTTCTTTGGTTAGAAAATTTAATTCCTTCTCGTTCTTTTACCTATTCGGATTTATTAAGCTTGAGGAACACAAGCTATATATATATTGTTTTCCTGCTATGGTGAATGTATTTGAACTTGTTAGGGGGCTTTTTGTTTATTAAACCTATTTATTTTAAGTGAAAACTGAATGATTGTTTTCAGAAATAGAACTTCAATATATCTTTTAAATTTTAGTGTTTGGTGGAGTTGATTGAGTAAAGATTTGCATTCTTTTATAATTTAACCATTCATGTGTGGACCAGTTTTGGTGCAGAGCCTCAATATATGAGGAAATTTGGTAGATTATTAACAGATAAGTTATTCCTAGAGATACCAGTTTCACTTCAAATATGAGACTATGTGTATGCTTGTTTGCTTTGCCCACTTTTATGAATCATTTTTTTTTAGCAAGGTCGTGGATTCAATATCTCGTTGATTTTTTAATTGTGGTTGGAAAGGTTTAAAACTAACGAGGGGTTAAAGATCATGCTTATATTTCTTTAGCATCAAAAAAATAAATGGATGGCTATGTGTAGGCTCAAGTAGGAATGTTTTGTGGGCAAGAAGTTGGAGATGTGACAAGCTTTGTATCATCGGGGGCACCTTCGGACCTTACTTGTTCTTCTTTATATGCTAAGGAAGTGGCTCGAAATGCTTCCCCTCCTTGGAGAGAAGATGATAAAGATGGGCATTACATGTTTGCGCTTGGAGAAAATTTAACTTCACGCTGTAATTACACTTGATCACAATTGTCAAAAGTTTTATTCATCTTGTGTTTGGTTTTGTCGGCTTTATTATTTTTTGCTCACTTAAGTCTTCATGAAAAGAGAATTATGAACTCAGTTTATTTAATTTTTTAATTTGAATCGGTTTTACTTGTGTTTTGTGTGCTTTCTGGGGTCCATTAAGTAGCTGTTCTATTCTCTATGGATGCTAAGTACCTCATAGTTAACGAAGTGCCAATGTCATCTTAATTTCTTCATTCTTATTTTGTTGCTGTTGGTGCTTGCTTTCTCCCACATGAGTTTCTTTTACTTTTACTTATTTTTTCCTTCAGATATTCCATATACATTGCAGCTCTTTCTCCGGTTTAATGTTATCTCTTTTCTCATCTATGCTTTAGTTTGAAGTCCTATATTTTCCATATAAGTAAAATCCTGTATTCATTTGAAAACTTGCCCTATTAGTAGTTCTTTTATTTGTAACTGTTAATTTTATTTAAAGTTGCTATTTGGTTTCTCAAGTGTTATTTTCTGTGTGGTTTTGAGTTTTGTCTCGTCTTCTCACAATTTTCTTTTTCTTATCAATTGCAGACAAGATCCACAGCAAGATGGGTGAAGGTTAGTATTATCTCTCTTGAAGGTTTCTATATTAATGGTATAATTGCTCCTTGAGAAATTTTGTTTACTGTTGTAACACATCTCTGTATTTTCCTCTGGTACTTTTTGTTTGATCAGGATGCACCTACATCTTGTCTGAATTTGGGTCATTTCTTGTCTTTCTGCTGCTTCTTATTTGGGCTTTGCTTATTATTATTTACTCTTTTTATCAATTTGGTTAGGTACTTTTGGCCAAGTTTTGGAATGCTGGGACAGGGAGCGAAGAGAGATGGTGGCAATTAAAATTGTCCGTGGCATTAAGAAGTATCGTGAAGCTGCTATGATAGAGATTGATATGCTTCAACAGCTTGGGAAGCACGATAAAAATGGCACTCGGTAAGTCTCCCTTAAGTTATTTTTTTCTAATTTTAGATAGGATTCTAGTAGCTTTCAAGGTTCTATATGTGAGCCGGTGTGTTTTGCAGTTGTGTGCAAATACGGAACTGGTTTGACTATCGTAACCATATCTGTATTGTAAGTATGCAAATATGCAGTTGATTTGTATGAATTTCCCAATTACCCAAATGCCTTTTGGGTTCAACAATGAATTTAAATGATCTCAACAGGTCTTTGAGAAGCTTGGACCAAGTTTATACGATTTTCTACGCAAAAACAATTATCGACCATTTCCCATTGATCTAGTTCGCGAGCTTGGAAGACAACTGTTGGAATGTGTTGCATGTGTGTAGACAGTACTTTACAAGTTTATTCATTAAGCATTATTTTTGTTTGTTTATTCTGAGATTTTCCCCAGCGTATTGCTGTAGTAGTTTAAAACTCATCTGAAACTCTGTAAGGTTTATGTTCTAATTTTGTTACATGATTATGATGGCTGTTAGAGTATTTTTCCTGGTTTGCTTATTTATTTATATTTTCGGTTGAATATGTTGTGTTGTTTTGGTGTAATTATAACCCTGCCAATTTATACTGTGCAGTTATGCATGATTTGCGACTTATTCATACTGATTTGAAGCCTGAGAATGTACTTCTGGTTTCTTCAGAGTACATAAAAGTACCTGATTACAAGGTATTAACTACTCTTTTCCACTTTTGATAATCTGCCCAATTTTGTGCACTCTTGAGAATTTGTCAAAACCTTAGTTATGAAGCCATCAACTCGTTGGTTAGATTTTCTTTGAGTTTTCCCTTCTTGATAGACTTCAGTTCTTGCTGGTAATGATGTGCCCAGGTTTCTTCTCGATCACCAAAGGATGGTTCCTATAGCAAAAGATTACCAAAATCGAGTGCAATCAAAGTAATTGATTTTGGTAGCACCACTTACGATCATCAAGATCATACATATATTGTCTCTACTAGACATTATCGGGCGCCTGAGGTTATCTTGGGTATGTTGCTCTTTTGATATATAATTAAATTTATATCTTGTAAGGTTCTTCTCAGGAAACTTACTTCTTGCAATTTTCATTAGGGCTTGGATGGAGCTACCCATGTGATATTTGGAGTGTTGGTTGTATCTTGGTGGAACTTTGTTCGGTTTGTAATCACCATCTGCATTTGTTTTGGGTTGCTTTAGGTTAAATAACTAATGCTAAATGTCAACCATATAAACCTCCACCAGGGTGAAGCATTGTTTCAGACACATGAGAACTTGGAGCACCTGGGTATGATGGAGAGGGTGTTGGGTCCCCTCCCTCAACATATTCTAAAGAGAGCAGAGTAAGTGCAATTGAATAAGTGAACAAGTTCCAGTATCCATTTATAGGTCTCTCTTCTTAACTTACCCATTAATATTTGCGGTGCATTTTCCAGTCGACATGCTGAGAAATACATAAGAAGAGGTCGACTCAATTGGCCACAAGGTGCTACATCCAGGGAAAGCATTAAAGCTGTTCTGAAACTGCCCCGGCTTCAGGTATTTTAATCAGGAAGATAATCTGTATGTTTTTTCTACCTATTTGAGCTGGTATACTACGGGTACAACCCTTAAATGCATTTTGTGTTTCCTTAGCGTTTTCATGAAATTCCATCTTGCAGAACCTGGTGATGCAGCATGTGGATCATTCAGCAGGGGAACTTATTCATCTGTTGCAAGGACTTCTCAAGTATGATCCTTCTGATAGATTGACAGCTCATGAAGCACTTGGGCATCCATTTTTTGCAAGGTACCATGGGAGGTCATAGAATCAAAAGTATCATCCTCTGTGACAAGCACCATCAATTACATGGTTTCACCAACTGTATTAAATCATGTATCGGCCCCTGCAAGTGTTTCATTTATATCCTAACCCAATGTGTTTGAAGTATAAAAATTTACCTCTTCGCCGCACACTTACCTGCAATCTCTGTTCATTTGCAGAGTGGTTACAATACATGTACAGTGTAAATTGGAGAATTTTATTCTATTATTTAAACCTGTCTACAATATAGATAAACAATTTTCTGCGTTTGCAATGGTCCGCTGTCTTTATCTTAATTGTTATTCTTTGTTGGCGTATTAAATAAAAGTGTTCTGAATTGTGAATTTACCGTCATAGCTAAGTTATCTGTGATTGGATGTGGGCAGCAAAAAATGTTTCCATATATTTTTTTATATTGCAGTTAATTTCTTGCAAATTAAATGCATGTTATGCAAATGACCTTATTTCATCAACTATTTTTAAGTATTATATGTTCTTAATTAAAGCATTAAAATCGGTTTGTGGAACAAAAATGGCTTCAGAAGTCAGAAATGGGTCAAAAATGGGATTATTGAAAATAGGTAGCATGCAGCTAGAACCAACTCAATTTTTAGGACAAAACCACAACCGCCTCTCAGTTAAAAAGGACAAGTCAAGGATAGGATTATAGGAATCTTGACGTTTTAAAAAAAGGACGGGTATCTTGGAATAGGCGAAGGGGCTATTTATGTTCAAGCATAATTTATAATTGTTGTTTAAAAAATTATTTGCATATACATTAAAAAAAAAAAAAAAGGGAATTGTATGCAGATACTTGTGGATAATGTACTTGTTGCATGTTCTTTGCAAATGTCATAGTTATGATTCTTAGATGTAATAGTATTATTAACAAGGCTATGATGCTAGTGCAGGTATACATCCTCAGTGAAAAAAAAAATACAATTCTCAAATACACTAATTTAAAATTCTCACCCACATATCTACCCAAAACCTATGGTAAATTCCATATAAATTCCCAAGCCGTCCCAAACCGGTTAAACGTGTACCATTTAAGATTTAAATTAGAATAAATTAATCTATATTTTTACCAAATTAATACTGATTTGTTTCAAATAATTGTAAAATTAATCTTAGACAATTTTAATAAATCGATCTTCATAATTTTGCAAAAAAATAACTGTACAAAATTTTTATATAAATAAAAAATTATAAATTACTGAATATTTATTAATATAAGAAATATATAAATGATCCAAATAAATCAACATGAACTTGTCATAAACTTGTGAAAATGAATAACTCATAAACTGCTAATCACTCCACATGCCGTCCAAATAAAATCATTAACACATCACTTCATGGTGTTTAGAAACTAGTAAATTTTATAAACTAATTTAATAAAAAAAGTCAGATTTCAAAATAAATATTGAAAAAGAATTGCAATAAATTTGTAAAAAATGAAGAAAATAAAAATATCTACAATATTCAATGCTTCAATTCCCTTGTAATGAAGAGATGATAATTTTTTGGTCAAAATATCAAAATAGTTCATCTATTATGTAAATTCAACCCCTTTAATCTCTCTAATATAAAGTATGCCTTTTAAGTCCACTTATTTCCACATTTAGGAAATTTTAGTTTAATTAACAGCCGTTACTTGCACCATTTGACGTTTGCTAATGTGCCTTACTATCAAAAATTTCTTTGCAAGCTAGAAAAAGTTAATAATATTGCTAAAATAAGTAAAAAAAAAAGATTCGGATCCTTTCTTTGGGATCCAAATCCAATCCCATCCCTCTGAAATCCCTAACAGTGAGCAACGGCTACCAAATTGTGAAAAACTCCGGGCAACCTCTACTTCTCAACTTTGGCAACCCTTAACCATCATGAGCGAAGGTCCCTTCTACGAAGCTAGAGTTCCTCCACACTCTTATGTTGCTTTCCCTATCGCTTCTCTGGCTAGGTATGCTTATCTCTTCTAGCATTTCCTTTCTATGGATGAACTAAGATCTAGAATCTCTAATTTGGCTTGTTTGTCTTGTTGTATATGTTATATCTGTTTTAATTTTGGTTCATTGAAGTTTTGTTACTGTGGTTAGTGATGTGATGGATAGAGTGCAAGGGTTTGGTTTATTTCTAGCCTACATTCAAATCGGCTACAATGAAGATGCCTTTCTTTTTTTACTTTGCTCTACAAAAATATGTTCTAGTTTTTTTATGACATCCTGATTTTCAGTAAAACTTAGTCTTTTCATCTATCACATCTAGAGATTGTGTTAATCACACTGCAATAGAATAAATTGCATGCTAAGTTGTCAAAATGTAATTTTGGACAGCAACAAATAGACTACTTGGGACATGTGTGTCAATGAAACAAGTGGAAATAGATCCTTCCAAAGTTGTATGCAGTTCTACAATGGCCTATTCCTCGTTCAATTAAACAAGTTCGGGCTTTCTTGGGTCTTAGTTGGTATTATTGAAAATTCATTAAACAATATGCTACTTTGGCATGTCCATTGACTGATTTACTAAAAAAAGACTCATTTCATTGGTCTGAAACAGCTTAGTCAGCTTTTGAAGCACTCAAACAAGCCATGGTATCAACATCAATGTTAGCCTTACTGAATTTCTCTTTGCCTTTTACATTAGAGACAGATGCTTTGGGAGTGGTAACTGGTGCCATATTGAGCCAGAACAATCATCCTATTGCATATTTTTCCAAGTAAATGTCGTCACGGATGCAAAATCAATCGGTTTATATCCGTGAACTATTTGTTGTCACTGAAGTTGTAACTAAGTTTCGCCATTATTTGTTAGGACATCTGTTTACAATTAGAACATATTCAACAAGCTTTAAGGCACATTTGTCAACAAACAATACAAACCCCCGAACAACAGTGTTGGCTTCCTAAACTCTTGGGCTTTGATTTTGTGATTGAATACAAACCGGGCAAAGAGAATGTAACTGCTGATGCTTTATCTCATTGTTTTGCTCTTTCTTCTTCTTAGACTCAGGCATCTTTTCTTACTAAATTACAGCAATTACAGTGTAGGGATCCGTAATATGGATTGTTGATAGCCACATTACAGGAATTAGGAACTCATAATTTAGTCTATTTTCTTAGACAAGGTCTATTATGCTAGAAGGGCCGTTTGATGATTCCTGATGATGGGATACTGAAGCAAAGAATGCTGTAAGACTTTCACAATTCTCTCTTAGGATGTCATGCAGGGTCTCTTCGAACTTACATGCGCATGGCTGCTCAATTCTTTTGGAAAGGAATGCCCCAAGATGTACATGATTATTTCAAAAGTGTTTAGTTTGTCAGTAAGCTAAATCACTCACAACAGCTGCCAGGAGTTTATTACAGCCACATCCCATTCCACAGAAAGTGTGGGAAGATAATGCTTGATCTAAATCATTAGGATGCAAAAGAATAATCTCTGTTGTTTATGTTGTGATTGATCAGCTGTCCAAATTTGGACATTTCATGCCCTTTAAGAATGATTTTTCTAGCGTTGTGGTGGCATAGGTGTTTAGTGATGGCAATAATACCCAAACCTGACCCGACCCGAGTTTGACGGGTAAAACCCGGTTTGACCGGGTTTTGGGTCCGGTTCGGGTAAAACCCGATTAATGTAAAGCAGGTGTGGGTGCGGGTGCGGGTATGAGAATCCTGATACCCGACCCGTACCCGAATATGAACCTGACCCGAAATTCAAATAATAAATATTTACAATGATATATATATATATATATATGGTTTAATTACCAAATTGGTCCCTCTATTATAGTGAAAGTGCCTCTTTAATCCCTCTAATATTTTTCGTCCACAGGAGATCCCTCTATTGTTCATTTTGGGTAAAAGCAGTTCTTCACCCTGACGCCCGTTGTATTTTCCGTCTTCCCATCTGACGTGGCATGAAATGCGATTAAAGTATTAATAAAATAATGCAAAAAATTATATAAAAGCCATTAGTAAGCTAACAACTTAATTACAATATCGGGTTCGGATATTAAATAACTAAGGATCCAAACTTGAAAACTAATCCCTTCTCCCCCTCTCCCCTAATCCCTTCTCCCCTTCTCAGCTTCTCTCCCTCTCCACTCTGTGATGATGATGAGGCCGAACGCTGCAACCTGCGACCGCGTGTAAGGCTGCCACCGCATCCAACACCTCCAGACGAAGAATTCTTACAACCAGGAGTGAACGGTCGTTCTCGATGCCACCATCGCCATCGACGACCTAATTTCTAAGGCAACTTATTCTCTATTTGATAGTCCCTCCAACGCAATAGTAGTTTATGTCCATCTTCAATCGGCCCGATCGGGTAACTGTTGTTGATTTTGTCAGTAGGATTTAGTTCTCTTGTCATGTCTTTGGTGGGTGAATTTGATTAGGCATGCACTTGTTCCTCTCTATTTCGGCAAGAGATTCAAGGCAAAAAGAATTTGTGGATACCATGCCAAGCATCATAATTGACTCTGAAGCTCCAGAATTTGGCACACAATAGAGCATGGCAACTGTTGCAGTTAAAGAAAACTATGTTGTATTTTGCGGATCACTATGTTGTATAGACTTGTGAATGTATGCCAACCTCCAATGTGCTCAAACTGTTCTATGATTTGGAGAGGCACAAAGGCAGTCACACTCATAAAGTCTAGCCCGTGTAACATTGAAGAATCTCGTCAATAAGAAGAAAAGAAGAAACAATATGATCTACTGTTGGTTGTGTGCCCAACGCAATGGTCTTGATAAAGAACATGAAGTCGGGAACAACTTGGGTGTGAGCACTGTAGCAAATCAATGTAGCAGTTTACTGTTCACTGCGTGCCAGAAATTCATTTCTAGAAAATCCACACGAGCGTGTGGAAATTCCACAAGGCCGTGTGGATGCCTGATTTCAGACTTTAAATAGTTGCGACTTAGATTTATTTGAGGAATTTTCGACCTATTTTTCCCCCAACTTCGAGAGAGCTCGTGGTTAGGGTTTGGAGAGGATTTTGGAGGGCTTTTGGAGTGTTTGACGGCATTGACATCGACGTCCTTTGGAAGATAGTTATTGGGGGATTTTTCGTTGGCATCGATTCGGCGAGTCATGCCTTAGGCTTGACAAGGGACTTGGTGGAGAAGACGGAATGGCTTCTCAAGATCATCGCCACGCATCACAAGGGGTTTTATTCATGTTTGCTATGCTTGTTTATACATACACTTTGATGATTTTGTATAGCTCCATGTAGAGTTAAACCCCTAGTGGGTATTCGGACTTGTAAACCCTAGGATGACATTGTTTCTATGACTTTTATTATGCTTTCTTAATTGATAGTTTTAATTGAGTTTCAATCTTGCATGATAATTGTATTGATTTTCCCTTAGCCGTGACACTAGGGTTGAGAGTCATCTAGGTTATCTTTGGAAGGTGTGACAACTTCTATAGGATTAAACTACTTGAGATTGGAGAGGGTCGAGAGGGTGAGTCGAGAGGTAGCGAAACGCTCTCTTTCCCCTTCGGTGTGATTTTCCCCTGAGGGTTAGTTGCGTGAGTAGCAGAGTGAGTGCTAGGAGATGAACTTCCCTTGGGCTTAGTTGCACGAGCAACAGAGTGAAGGGTTGTAGTGAATCCTAGTGATGGGGCTTAACTTAGATTAGGGTTTTTTCGCCTGGACCAAAGGGTTAGAACTATATTTAGGAACAGAGTTTATCACTTGAATCCCTAGAACCCCAAGCAGTTCCACGTAGTGTGAGGCTTAGGAGATGGATTCCCCTGGGGCTTAGTTGAGCGATCAACAGAGTGAAGGGTTATAGTGAATCCTAGTGCCGGGGCATAATGTTAGAGCTAGTCACGGTTAACCTTAGGTTTGGGACTGTGTGCTTAAGGATTTCCACAACTCATTAGACATCAATTAGAAGGTATAATACTAGTCTTGCACTAGAAGCATTAGTCCTAGGGGGAGCTTTGTCCGGGTACCCCATATTCACATTGATTGTTTCCTCCTTACTCTTTGCTTGCACTCTTCTTTCTTTCATATTTCTTTTCCTTTTATTGTACACACATTGTTTTCTCTTACCACCATTATTTTCGTACTAGCTAAGTAGCAATTCCTCTTGTCTTGAATCACTACTCCCTGTGAATTCGGCTACCCACTCACCGGGGTGCTTTATTACTTCGACAACCCGCGCATTTTCGGGGCACCCTCGAAAGGGTGTTGTCACCAGCAAACCCTATCTCAGCCAAATCTTTCCTCTTCTCCGAACGCCGCAGCCGCGACAGTCGATTTCCTCTTCTCCGAACTCTACAGCCGTGGCAGCCGCTTTCTTCTTCTCCGAACGCCGCAACCGTTTTCCTCTTCTCCGAACGCTGCAACCGCTTTACTGTTTTGTTTTGTGTAGGTTTGTATCTTCAAATTTATCAGTATTTTGTAAGGCCTTATCATGATTTTGTTTGACTGAAATTATGTTTTTGAAACTTCAGATTGTGAGTTTGTTTAGATTTTGTGTTATTTCTAGGCCTTTTATTTATCTTCAACGTGAATTTTAAGATCAATTAATTTTTAATTGTTTCATATTTTAATTTTATGCTCCAAGAATTAAACAATTACTACTTTTATGCTTTGTAGATTTCAAGTTTTATCAACTGAAATTATGGTTTGGAAATATTAACATGTTTTATCAAGAGATAGCAAACATAACCTATTTTTGATCCATTTGACTCCTTCCTTATTTTTTAATTATAATTCATATAACGAAGAATTTGCATTATTACGTCAAATGACAGTTTGAAATCAGGATTTTTTTTTTTGGATTTGTTTGGATACATTCTTTGAAATGATATAGATTTTCTCTCCCTTTTGAATCCTCTTATAAAGTATAGAATTGGCAATCCTTAGTTGGCAAGGAGTCTTGGAAATTTAAAAGTGTTGTTACATCCTAGGTATGATGTTCATATTACTATGTTTAGAATCTATGCCAGAGTCTTAAATTTTTAATATGATGTTCATTAATCACAAGGTTCTAGTCTTTTTTTATGATTTAGGCAATTTTTAAATTTAATTTATTCATTAATCACAAGGTTCTAATCTTTTTGATGAGTTAGTTTTTATGATAAGGCAAATAGTACAAATTTTTTGGATAGATTATGTTGTTACTTGTTAATCTCATAAAAATAACTTTGTATGATATATTAGTTGAAGATTTGTTGTATTTGGAAATATTAATACGGTTATTTGGACATTCTCTGTGAATAATGAACAAGTGTAGCACAGTGAATCAACTCCAATTTACACTGAATTTTGAGAATATGAAATGAAGTAAATAACCCAAGAAGCCAATGCTAACTTAGGATAGGATGTTGGACTTTAGCTTTTGGATATAAGTTTCTATCCAAAAGTCATAATTTTGTTTGTTTGTTTTTTTTTTTTTTTAAGTTGAGGATTTGCTGTATTAAGAGAAGTTGAGGCACTTCCTTGATTTACCAATTACAATTGAATGCTCTTTAAATGACGCAAATGTTTTCCAAACTAAGATAATGTAAGATGTAATTATTGTTTTTTTTTTGTAGATGGGTGACGATATTGGTTCTCATCAATCAAGATCACATCCAATTCGGAATTCAACCCAATCAAATGAAATTGAAAGTCCTAATCCTGAAGGTTCTTTTCCAAATGAAAATGCCATTGAAGAGGGCGTGGGAGATCATATAGAGTCTACTACACAAAGTGGAAGGCTAAAAAGTGTTGTGTGGAGTCATTTTAAAAGGACTCAAGTTAATAGAGAGGACAAAGCTCAATGTAATTATTATAAGAAATTGCTCAGTGGGAAATCAAAGAATGGAACGAAACACATCCATCTACATATGGAATCATGTATCCAACAAAAGATTAGCCTAAGAGGGCAGAAACTTATCACATCTAAGATAGTGAAAGGCAAACAAGAAATGACAACTACAATTTATGATCCAGAATCTGCAAAGAAGGAGCTAGCTCAAGCGATCATTATGCATGAATATCCACTTTCGATATTGGATCATCTTGGTTTTAAAAAATATTCATTCGCACTTCAACCACTATTCAAAGTTCCTCCTTGAAACACCATGAAGAAAGAAATTTTAAAAATTTTATGATATTGAAAAAACGGTGGCATTAAAATTGATGGGCACTAATGAAAGAAGAGTGGCAATTACAACAAATATGTGGACAACAAACAATAAAAAAAAAAGGTACATGGCAATTACTGCACACTATATTGATCACTCTTGGAATTTGCAAAGCCGTATTTTAAGGTAAATATAAATTCATTTTATGATTATAAATTATTTTTCCATAATAGTAATAATTGTTCTTTATTTTTTATATATATTAGAATGATTGATAGTTTTCTTTTATATTAGGTTCATCTATGTCCCTGCTCCTCACACAAGTGAGAAACTTAGTACTATATTGGTTGGGTGTTTATTGGATTGGAATATTGATGGCAAATTATCCACCATAACTTTGGATACTGTAGCACAAATGATTCCATGATTGAAAAGATAAAAAATAAGTTGCATCTTGGGTCTTTGCTATAGGATGGTTCTTTGCTTCATATGCATTGTTGTGCGCATATATTAAATCTAATTATGAAGGATGGGTTGGAAGTAGTGAAAGATGGGGTAGAAAAGATTCATGACAGTGTAGCTTATTAGACTGCAACTCCTAAAAGAGTAGAAAAATTTAAGGAAACTGCATGACATACATTAAAAGCTTGTGCTTGTATTGTCCAAGTAGATGGAATTCGACTTATAAAATGCTTGATATTGCTATTTCATATAAAGAAGTATTTTGTAGGCTAAAACATCGTGATGATAAATACACTTGTTTGCCAACAACAACGCAGTGGGAATTTGCAAGTGAAGTTTGTGAGAAGTTGAAGATTTTTAATAGTGTTACAGAATTGTTTTCTGGCACTGATTATCCTACTGCTAATCTTTATTTCCCCAAGTTTTGTGAAATTAATTTGGCAATATCAAGTTGGCTTACTTCTTTCAATGTGGTTGGTGGCTCCGAGAATGGCAACAAAGATGATGGATAAATTTAAATGTTATTGGAGTGTGATTCATGATATTATGGGAGTTGCTACAATATTAGATCCAAGATACAAAATGAGCTTACTTGAGTATTATTATCAAAACTTGTATCCTACTGATGCCTACCATGAAACTAGAAGAATTCAAAAGCTTTGCTATGATTTGTTTTCTGATTATGAGTTGAAGAGTAAAGAATTAACTAACTCTCCATTTGAAGATATCAACAATTCTGTGGTTGATGATTCCTTGAATGACTTTGATGCATTTGTGAAGAGTAAAAAAAGGGCAAAAACTACACATCTTGAGTTAGATCTCGATCTTTATTTGGAGGAAGATATTTTATCAAGAACATCTGATTTTGATATTTTGATATGGTGGAAGTTAAAAAGAGTTAAGCATCCAACACCACAAAAAATTGCAAAAGATGTATTAGCCATTCCAATATCTTCTGTGGCTTCTGAATCTGCATTTAGTACTGGTGGTCGAATACTAAGTCCGCAGCGTAATCGACTTCATTGGCATACGTTAGAGGCTTTGATGTGTGCTACAAGTTGGTTATGGAGTGAAGAAAATAAAGGTAAAGTAGTTTTCATACATGTTTTATGTATTAATTTTTTAATATGTTATGTTTTATTATTAATAACTTATTAAATTTCATGTGGCTTATTTAGGAATGAGTTATAAAGGAATGGAAGACTATGGCAATTTACTTGATGAGACAGACTCCGAAGATGAAGGTAAAAAGAAGATTTTACAAATTAAACGATATTTGGTGCAAAATATATAAATTTTATTTTTCAAATCCAAAATTCCTTTTGTTTAATGTAGATGAACAATTAGCAAGTGAAGCTACTCATGGATTGGAAGATGATTGATTATTTGTTGATGAACGGTGATCACCTAAACAAATAAATGCTCTTATTTTGATAGTGTTGTACTTATGGTTTCATTATCACTAACTCATTAAATTTAATATGGGTTATATAGGAATGAGTTCTAAAGCAATGAAAGACTTCAATTTACTTAATGGGAAAGATTTGAAGATGAAGGTAAAAAGAAAATTTTACAAATTTAAAGATATTTGGTAGAAAATATATAGTTTCATATTTGGAATCTTAATATTTATTTTGTTTTATGTAGATGAATTATTAGCAAGTGGAGCTACTCATGGATTGGAAGATAATTGATTTCTATGAAGATATGATGATGATGAATGATGGTCATTTGAAAAAAAAAAAACTATGCTTTTGGATTGAAATTTTCAATTCTTACTCTAAAATTATTTTTGTGACTTTGAATGTCTATTTTCTTGTAGCTTTGAATGACTATTTTCATTTCATATTACGAATGTTTTATGATTTAGGGTGTGACATTGAGACCATGAAGACATGTATGAATTTCATTCTTGTTCTATTTTTTTGTGACTTTGAATGTATATTTTCAATTTCATTTTTGTTTAACTCATAAATAACTTAGTATTTTAATTTTATTTTAAATATTTTTAAATATGGTCATAGCGGGGCGAGTATACCTACGGGTACCCAATTACCCGTTGGGTGTAGGTATGGGTTGAGGTTTTAAAAACCCATCCGGTTCGGGTATAGGAGCGGGGTAGCGGGTGCGGGTACGGATATGGCAAAACTTGCACCCGACCCGACCCGTTGCCATCCCCACAGGTGTTCATTAATTCATTTTTCAAATTACATGGACTCCTAAGATCTATTGTTTGTGATCGTGACAAAACTTTTACCAGTCGTTTTTGGAAACATCTATTTTCCGAAATGGGTACTTCCATTCAAATGTCCACAACCTACCATCCTCAATTGGATGGGCAAACAGAGGCATTGAATAGGTGTCTTAAAATGTACCTTTGTTGTTTTACTAATGAATATCATGGCAAATGGATAGACTTGTTACCATGGGCAGAGTACAGGTATAACACCTCTTATAAAACAAGTGACACCTTTTCGGGTGGTATATGGGCGGGATCCTCCAGGTTTATTATTATATACAGAGACAATGGATGACCCTCCTTTAGTCGCACAATGGTTGACTCAAATGGACAAAATTCTAGTCAAGTTGAAAAGCAATTTTCTTAGCGCTCAGATGAGAATGAAGAGCAATGTTGATAAGAAGCGCTCGGAGGTAACATTTAAGGAAAGTGACTGGGTCTTTTTAAGCTTCAACCTTACCGTCAGAACTTGGTTGTGCTTCGAAGAAACTAGAAACTAGGAATGAAATACTTTGGTCACTTTCAAATAGCCCAAAAGATTGGTAAGGTTGCATATCGTTTGCAGTTACCAACAGGTACAAAAATCCATTAGGTCTTTCATGTATCACTTTTGAAACCATGTTTGGGTCATCCGAGCTATACAACTATGCCCTTGCCTTTGATGTCATCCTTTGAAGGTCTGTTGATTACCCTGGAAATATTTCTTTAATATCTGCAGATTGTGTTGAAGGATCAACCTGTGAAAAGAGTGTTAATTCAATGGAATGGATTAGCCCCTGAGGAAACAGCCTGGGAGGATGTAAATCAACTAGCATACTAATATCCTCAGCTGGACCTTGAGGACAAGGTCCTTGATTATGAGAGGGGCATTGTTACGTTACCAGTTAAATTGGTCAACAAAAGGGAAAAAGAAACATTAGAAGAGGGGGCGTGTGGCAAGAAACAGATAGGATCTGGAGAAGGAATCATGAAACAGCACGTGGCGCCATTGTCCCTGAGGGATTATGATGAGTAGGAGATATGATCAGGGGAGGAAATGGGGCAGCAACAAGTGGCAGCATCTCATTCAGAGGTTCACGGGGAACCAGGGATAGGATCAAGAGGGGGAATCAAGAAGTTACATATGGCATCATTTTTGGGAATGGAAAAAGAAGGGCCAAATCACATGGGCAAAGGGCAAAAGGAAGACACGCGTCTGCATAGCAGGGGCGAGAAAGGATAAGATCACAACTCCAAGGGTACATTATACCAGTGCATCAACAAAACATAAAAGGGAGGCAATTGCAAGAGAAAAAGACAGCTTGATTCTGGACTGTGTGAAAGCCTTGGTTTCTCTCCAGCGTGGAAGCATGGAGGTTTTGGTTTTCTGGGTTTCTTCAGGAATTAGAGTGGTTTATTTCTTGATCCTTGAGACTTTTTCGCATTAGTGAAATTTAGGTGAGATTGTTCTCAATCGGATCTTGGATTCCTGTCTGCATTAATTTTTCTATCTCTTGTTTCAATTAATTTTGAGTGTTGTGATGAATGAACTCCTTTCTTTTGAGATCATGGATTATGTTTCTATGGAATGGATGTCTTAGCATTTGCATTGTAATGGCTTAAACCTGCAGTCTATCAGTGAAATTGGTGTGGATTTAATTTCTACAGAGTAGATTGACTTGATTTACTTCTCTGAAATTTTATATATTACAATTTCTCCATTGATCTGCGAAGCAGAGGGTGCTTGCTCTGCTTTGCCGAAGGCCATGAAGACAAACACTAGACCAGGAACTTGTACCTTGGGCCCGGGTAGCCACCGTAGGCGTCGGAGTCACCGACATTAGAGTCGTCGAAACAGGTGAGATCTGACTGTGGAAAAAATAGTTTTCTATTCCTTCTCTTACGGCTCTAATGGCGGGAGACGGCGGCGACGAAAAAAAGGTTGAGTTGGGCAAAACGATGAGGATTTGGTTTAATTGTCTAGGGATTTTGTATGTGCACCCTCATAAAATTTAAAAAATTAAAAAATACTATTTTCACTTAAGTTACTATTCTTCTGTTAATTTCGTTGATTTTTTCCAAATAAACTAAATGTTTTCTTTTTGGTGCATATATAATTATGTGTATATAAAAAATATTAATTCAATGATAATCCTTAATTGTTAAGGGTATATATGCACATATTATATATAATATGTGCATATATACTCTTAAAAATTAGGGATTATCAAGAACAAGTAAAAATGGGGAATTATTCCCTCGTTGTACTATGTTTGGAAGGAAACATCTTATATAGAAAAACCGGTGCCAATAAACCATAAAAAAAGCATAGGGTATATATACAAATAAATTAAATTTTAAAATATATATATATATATATATATATATATATATATAATTTGGTTTTATTAGGGTGTATATACTTAATTAGTCAAATTTTTAGTGATATATAAGTAAAAAATATTTTATAAATGAGATTGTATACTTTAAGTATCATTTTCAAAACAAAAACAAAAATACTTTTTAAAAAATAGATGATTGGAAAAGTCTCATTTTCGGAAGCTAAATAATATAAAATATATTTTGATAATGTAAAATCTGAATGTGACAAGAAGGGTGAAGGTAGAGGGTTAAAAATAAAGTGTCTATAGAGAAGTAGTCTTGTAATTACCTACAAACCAAAACACTTTTTTAGCTGGGAGAAATATAATTTTTTTATTGTTAAACTTTGGAACATATTTTGGGACGCCGATAGATCGTTGCAAATAATGTGTCGCAATTTGTGACAAACGACAATTACATGTTGGGCCCCAAAATGTGGATTTTGCGACGCCAATAGATCGTCGCAAATAAAGTGTCGCAATTTTTGTTGCAAACCAATTACATGTTGGACCCCAAAATTTTGGGGCACATTTTGCGATATTCTTGAATGATCATTTTTTTTTTTTTTGGCAACACAATTTTTTTTGCTACGTTTTTGGTTTTTTGTCGCACATTGTTGCAATTTGTGTTGCAAATTTGCAACATTTTCAGGCGTTGCATGTTGCAAATTTATGTGTCACAAATAGCATTTTTTCTTGTAGTGCTAGCTACTTATCTTCTTTCAGGGCACTTGTGCCTTACAATATCCTATATATACATGAGATTCTTTGTCAATAACCTCTAGGAGATAGATTTGTCTGCAATTTGTCCTTTTTTTTCTCCTTGCCATTCGTGATTTTAGAGCTATATCAAAAACAAAAAAAAAAGTGACTATAATGCAACATAAATTATTAGTGAAGGGAAGGACGTCCTCAATTGTATTATGGAAAAAGAACATAATATGAAGGAAAGAAAACACTGAATCTGCTCTATATTGATCTATGTCAATAGTGTTGAATTTATACAAGTATCTAAATAGAAAAATAAGGGAAGCAACCAGCTAATGGGAACTAGCTAACTAATGGGAAACAACTAGCTAATTTACAAAACACAATAGAAGCCTAAATTTTAGATGTTTGCAACTAGTTATAGTAATTCATAGGGAATCAACTCCAAAAGGAAACATATCTTCAAGATCACCCCTCAAGTTGGAGTATGAAAGTCCTGAATTCCTAACTTGTGAAGAAGAAAATGAAAGAGAACATGACCAAAAATTTTAGTGAAGATATTTGAGAATAGAAATTGAGTTGAAACATACTATGTGGCAATGGTACAAGATTGCAAATACTCATGGATCAATTGGCAGTTGATCTCAATGTGTTTAATGCACTCATGGAAAATTGGATTAGCAGCACTGCGTAAATGTGATTGGTTGTCATAATGTAAAAGCATAGGTTGAGAACTAGACAAACAAAGATTAGCAAGTATACTATGTAACCATATCAATTTTCTAGTTATAGCAACCAGAAAATGATATTTTGATTTTGCAAAGGAGTGTGAGATTGTAGGCTACTTCCTAGACTTCCAAGAGATAGGAGTGTCACAAAGAAAAATGTAATAATCAGTAATAAATCATTGGGTCTGGGAACAATTTGCTAGCATCACAAAAAGTTTTAATTTGAAAATCACTATTTGAAGGGGAAAAAAAGACCTTGATCAGAAGAACTCTTCAGATAACCAAGAACATGATAAACAACATCAAGATGATGGTGATAAGGTGTTTGCATGAAATGCCGAAGAATTTATATTGCATAAGTGATATCGGACTGAGATATAGTGAGATAAATGAGACACCTAATCAGACGACAATATTGTCTTGTATCATTTAAAGGTTCACCATAATTTGAAGACAATACATGTTAAGGAATGGCAAAAAACCTTGTTTCTTTTAAGAGATCAAGAGTGTGCTTGCATTGACAAAGAGATATCCCTTGAGGAGAGCAGCAAGTTCCATGCCAAGAAAATACTTAAGTGTACCAAGATCCTTTATGGAGAAATATGTGCTAAGATATTTTTTATTTTTTAAATTTGTAGAATATCATTTATGGCAATAACCATGTCATCTACATAGACAAGGAGAGCAAGAAATGAGATACCTCTAGTCCAAGTAAAAAGTGAATGATTATTACGCGATTGAACAAAGCCATATTTTCTCAAAGATAGAGAGAACTTTTCAAACCATTAGTGAGGAGCCTATTTTAAAGAGTGGCCTTTCGATCATGGCAGATGACAACTAGATATTTAATAATACTTTAAGGTGTTAGTTTTATACAATTAAGACCTTAAATTATTATTATTATTATTATTATTATTATTATTATTATTATTATTATTATTTACGTTTAGTTTACCATGGTTGCCTTGCGTCAAAGTTTTAGTCACATTGGAAAAATACGACCATGACCAAGATGTGCGTTATGTCAACGTGGTTTTCTAGTCTGTTATTCTCATAGGCAACATATTTCAGTTGGTTGCATTTTGATCATAAAAGAAAAAGCTTTTGATGAAGATTACAATTTAATTTTTTGTTTCGTGCTTTGTTTAGCTTGTTTGTTGGTATAATTTCTAGTTTTATTTATTATTATTTGCTATCAAATATTGCAGATGCCCACCCGATACTTAATAATAGTTTAAGGTGTTACTTTTTATATAATTAAGAGCTTAAATTATCATCATCATCATCATCATCATCATCATCATCATCATCATTATTATTATTATTATTATTATTATTATTATTATTATTATTATTATTATTTACGGTTAGTTCATCATGGTCGCCTTGTGTCAAAGTTTAGTCACATTAGAAAATACGGCCATAACCAATGATGTGTGTTATGTGCACATGGTTTTCTGGTGTGTTATTCTTGTTAGTTCCACCGGTTAAGTTTTGTGGGTTATATGCACACTCAACATTCACAAGAAAAAGCACACACAAACCAAACAAGAAGAAGACACGAGAAGTTGGTAACCCAGTTCGGTGTCAACTCGCCTACGTCTGGGGGGCCAAGCCCGGAGACAAACAATCCACTAAAAGAGAAAATAAAAGAAGAGTACAAACACTTTGTCACTCTTTCACTCAAACAACAATACTACCCTCTCTAGATTGTCCGGTGCCTCCCTACTCCCTCTTTCAAGAGTCGCACCCAATCTCAGACCAAGGTAGTTCATATAGACGCCTCAACGTCCCAAATATAGTCTATGGCCTCTTTTAGAATCTCCGCAGCTACTAACTTTAGAACCTTCCGAAATTAACTATTGCAACTTCTGTTGTAACATATGTTGCAACATGGCCCTGACTGCTGACTTGATTGAGTTCTGGTTACGTTGCTAAGCGACCTCAAGACCCATCAACCACCTGGTCATGCTTAGTCCGAGTCGATGCATCCAAATCACCTGATCTTAACTACCGACAACTAGCCTCCCTCCTCAGCTCCTCATCAGGTAGTCCCCTCGCAAGGGGCGCACGCCTTTGTGCGTCTTCACAAAACTTTCCAAACTTGATCTTCAATTCACCCAAGTTTGGTCTTCAAATCTTCTACCAAAGATCTTCAATCAATCTTCAAGAATAGTCTTCAAATTTTTCCATTGAGAGATATTTCTTCATTTAGCTCCATCCATATTTAGTCTTCAATCACATCTCCTAAATATGGTTTTGATGAGATCTTGTCTTCAAGATATTGCTTGCTTGATCCACTTGCCAAAAATAGCTTTATCAAGATCTTCAAGAATATTTGCCTCCTAGCCAAGTTTGTTTGCCATGTCACCATGCTATCCGCGTCACTATTTATGCCACATCACCATGATTACCATGTCACCTTGACTAGGTGTCAAATTATGCCAATTTAAAGTGCTCTTGCACTAACAATTCTCATAGACAACATATTTCAATTGGCTGTATTTTGATCATGAAAGAAAGAGCTTTTGATGAAAATTACAATTTAATTTTTTTTGTTTCATGCTTTGTTTAGCTTGTTTGTTTGTATAATTTCTAGTTTTATTTATTTATTATTTTTTTATCAAACATTGCAGACGCCCACCCGATATTTAATAATAGTTTAAGGTGTTATCTTTTATATAATCAAGAGCATAAATTATTATTATTATTATTATTATTATTATTATTATTATTATTATTATTTAGGGTTAGTTCACCATGGTCAGCTTACGCCAAAGTTTACTCACATTGGAAAAATATGTCCATGACCATGATGTGTGTTATGTGGGCATGGTTTTCTGGTGTGTTCATTTCATAGGCAACATATTTCAGTTGGTTATGTTTTGATCATAAAAGAAAGAGCTTTTGGTGAAGATTACAATTTAAATTTTTGTTTCATGCCTTGTTTAGCTTGTATAATTTCTAGTTTTATTTATTATTATTATTTTATCAAACATTGCATGCAGACACGCGCCCAATATTTAATAATAGTTTAAGGTGTTATCTTTTATATAATTAAGAGTATAAATTATTCTTATTCTTTTCATCATCATCATCATCATCATCATCATCATCATTATTATTATTATTATTATTATTTAGGGTTAATTCACCGTCATCGCCTTGCGTCAAAGTTTAGTCACATTGGAAAAATAAGGCCATGACCATGATGTGAGTTATGTGGACGTGGTTTTGTAGTGTGTTATTCTCATAGGCAACATATTTCAATTGGATGTATTTTGATCATAAAAAAAAAGCTTTTGATGAAGATTACAATTTAATTTTTTTTGTTTCATGCTTTGCTTTGCTTGTTTGTTTGTATAATTTCTAGTTTTATTGATTATTATTTTTTTATCACAAATTGCAGATGCTCACCCGATATTTAATAATAGTTTAAGGTGTTATTTTTATATAATAAAGAGCATAAATTATTCTTATTCTTGTTATCATCATCATCATCATCATCATCATTATTATTATTATTATTATTATTATTATTATTATTTAGGGTTAGTTCACCACCGTCGCCTTGCGTCAAAGTTTAGTCACATTGGAAAAATACAGCAATGACCATGATGTGCATTATGTGGACGTGATTTTCTAGTGTGTTGTTCTCATAGCCAACATATTTCAATTGGTTGTATTCTGATCGTAAAAGGAGTTTTTGATGAAGATTACAATTTAATTTTTTGTTTCATGCTTTGCATAGCTTGTTTGTTTGTACAATTTCCAATTTTGTTTATTATTATTTTTTTATCACACATTGTACAATTTCCAATTTTGTTTATTATTATTTTTTTATCACACATTGCAGATGCTCACCTGATATTTAATAATAGTTTAAGGTGTTATCTTTTATATAATTAAGAACATAAATTATTCTTATTCTTGTTATTATAATTATTATAATTATTATTATTATTATTACTATCATCATCATCATCATTATTATTATTATTATTTAGGGTTAGTTCACCATCGCCGCCTTGTGTCAAAGTTTAGTCACATTAAAAAAATACTGCCATGATCATGATGTGTGTTATGTGGACTTGGTTTTGTAGTGTGTTATTCTCATAGGCAACATATTTCAATTGGTTGTATTTTGATCATAAAAGAAAGAGATTTTGATGTAGATTACAATTTAATTTTTTGTTTCATCCTTTGCTTAGCTTGTTTGTTTGTATAATTTCTAGTTTTATTTATAATTATTTTTTTATCAAACATTTTAGATGCTCACCCGATATTAAATAATAGTTTAAAGTGTTATCTTTTGTATAATTAAGAGCATAAATTATTCTTATTCTTGCTATTATGATGATGATGCATCATCATCATCATTATTATTTAGGGTTAGTTCACCATCGTTGCCTTGCATCATAGTTTAGTCACATTGGAAAAATACGGCCATGACCATAATGTGCGTTATGTGGACGTGGTTTTGTAGTGTGTTATTCTCATAGGAAACATATTTCAATTGGTTGTATTTTGATCATAAAAGAAAGAGATTTTGATGAAGATTACAATTTAATTTTTTGTTTCATGCTTTGCTTAGCTTGTTTGTTTGTATAATTTCTAGTTTTATTGATTATTATTTTTTTATCACATATTGCAGATGCTCACCCGATATTTAATAATAGTTAAAGGTGTTATCTTTTAAATAATTAAGAGCTTAAATTATTATTATTATTATTATTATTATTATTATTATTATTATTATTATTTAGGGTTAGTTCGCCATGTTCGCCTTGGGTCAATGTTTAGTCACAGTGGAAAAATACGGCCATGACTATGATGTACTTTATGTGGATATGGTTTCCTAATGCGTTATTCACACATGCAACATAATCATTCAGAAAATATCTTCATTATTAAACTTATATATTTTTGCTTTTTTCATTTGAATTATGTTAATGGTTTTAAAAAAATTATACATACAAATATTTAGTGTACTGTTTTGAATGAAAAAAAATCATTATGTTATAGATTAAATTTTATAAAAATTGGAAAAAAAAAACTATTTGCTAAATTTTTCATTAACTCTGAATATGTACTAACGACTCTCACAACATTAGTTGGAAAGAGTAGTTTGCTCAACTTATTAAAAAAAAAAATCAACTAAAATAAAGCAACATATAGGTAGTTAATTTAGAATAAAATAAAATTTTCACTTTCGTCAAGAATTTTTTTTGAAATTGTTTAAAGCATAAATATTTTTCACTTTTTAAGTTTTTTAAATTTATTATTAATATGTTCATTAATTAAAATATTATATTTAATTTTTGTTAGTTGTTTATTGATAATTTTATTATCATTGCTAAAAAAAACTAAAATAAATTAAAATAAAAGAAAAGAAAAAAAGAAGTCCGGGGTTTATTTTTAAAATCACCCGCCTTCTTCTTTCTCATTCCCTCTATAAATACCAACTCATTTTCCTCATGTTCGCCAAGCTCACTCCCAGCATCAATGGCGGAAACCCTCCAATTGCCACTAACCTCTCTTTTCCCAACCCTTCCTCTCCTCCTCCTCCTGTTACTTCTCCTCCTAAATCTCAAGAAAAACCATCAGAAATCAAGCCTCAAGCTTCCACCAGGCCCTCGCTCACTTTCGATAATCGGAAACTGTTGGGGTTTACGAGGTTTCCCGGATGTGCAACAGTAAAAAATTGCGGAAATCACTGTAGGACAAACACTGTTCATATATACTGTAACACTGCACTGTTCACCTGCGTGGCCTATGCGCGGGCGCGCAATTGCCCGCGGAACTCACAGCCGATTTTGCGCACTCTCCAGCCACCGACTGAAGTAGATTTACTGTTCACAAACACTGTTCACTGTTTACTGTTCATGAGTACTGTTCATCCGCGTGCGACCTGGTGCCCGGGGCGCGCAGTTGCCCGCGCGCTTCACAGAAATCTTCAAAAAACCCTCCTTTGAGCTCCAAGACTCTCCCAAAACCTCTACAATGATCCTAGACTTCAAACAAAGCTCAAACAACACATAAAACCCCGGATTCTTGTGAGAAACAAGATGATCAAACACACATTCACACACAAACACAACAATTTAGCGTGGAAACCCTACAAATCGAGGGAAAAACCACGGGACTCCTAAGAGCCTCTTAAACAATTTTCACTATATCAACTAGGATGACAAAAGACTTCTCTAGATACCACTAGAGGAACAACAATGCATCACATACATTCAACAAGAGGATTTCATCACAACAATCATTAAGAAGAGGGGTAAAATGAGAAAGCAAACCCTAAGGCCGAGGAGAGCAACTTGCAAGAATAACTCCACAAGCTTGGATGAAAGTCCGGCACCGGTTTGCCGATCCAACTCTTGCCCTAGCTCTATCCTCCCTTCTTCCTCACACTCTCTTCTTGGTTCTCTTCTCTCTTTTCCTAATTAAAATGAACAGTTGCCCTAAAGCCTCATCATACGAATGAGAAGAAGACCATCTAACTCTCTTGTCAAATTCCTCTTTTGCCCTTCCATAATTGACATAGTTTTTTTTTTTTTTTTTTTTTTTGTTAACTTGGGCCAAGAAGCTAGCACATTATTCATCCACCCAAATGGGCTGGACCCAACAGAAACCTCCACCAGTTGGGCACCATTCCACATCTCTCTCTCCACCGCCTCTCCAAACTTCACGGTCCGATAATCTACTTAACTCTCGGCGAGATCCCGACGATCGTCGTCTCCTCCGCCCGTCTTGCCCGTGACTTCCCAGCTGGACCCATGACTTCCCTCTCTCGAGCCGCCCCAGATCTACTCCACCTTCCAGCTCTTCTACGGCTGCACCGACATCACCTTCTCCCCTTACGGTCCTTACTGGAGACAAATTCGTAAGCTCAGCATGGTCGAGCTCCTCAGCGCCAAGCGGGTCGAATCCTACTCCATCTTCAGATCTTCGGAGGTGGAGAGGCTTATTTAGCGGATCGAGTCCAGATCCGGCTCATTTTTTAATATGACCAAAGCTTTAGGGTTGTATGCGAATGGGGTGCTTTGCAGGGCGGCGTTTGGGAAGGATTTCTTGGAAGGAGGGGAGCATGAGAGGCATGGGTTTTAGAGGATGCTGGAGAAGTACCAGGTACTGCTTGGAGGGTTTAGTTTGGGGGATTTCTTCCCTTCTTTGGAGTGGATTAATTCGGTGAATGGGATGAAGAGGAGATTGAACATACTTTTAAGCGTTTTGATGCGTTGTTTGATGAAATTATTAAGGATCATTTGGAGAGGAGGGAACAGATGATCAGGGGTAGCAGCAATGATGATGATGATGATGATGATGATGAGCAACATGACAAGGAGAAGATGGACGCTAAGGATTTGGTTGATGTTTTGCTGGATGTCCAAAACGGGACCGGTTTGGAGATTCCTCTCACTATGGACAACATCAAGGCGGTCATTTTGGTAAGTCCGCTTTATAATTTATATTTTATTTTTAATTTTTTTTAAATCTATCTTTTTATTTATACTTATACACATACATATACATATAAATACATATATTTTATATAAACATACATAAATATGTTTACATATATATACATATCTACACTTCTACATATGACATAAAGGCGGTCATTTTGGTAAGTCCGCTTTATAATTTATATTTTATTTTTAATTATTTTTTTTAAATCTATCTTTTTATTTATACGCATACATATACATATAAATACATATATTTTATATAAACATACATAAGTATGTTTACATATATATACATATCTACACTTCTACATATGCATATACCTATACATATACTCATATACATATATGTATATATATATATGCATATATTCATATATACATACACATACATATACTTATATATATACGCGCGCACACATACACGGTATATATATATATATATATATATATATATATATATATATATATACACGTGTTTTCCAATTCCAGATTTACAAATTTTTTCAAACAAACAAAAAAATCTTATAATACAGTAATTCCAGTTACACCGAACCAAATACAAGATTTGACTGCACTGTTTTTTGAAAACCAAATAGAGGGTGTTTGTTTTGGTGGATTTGAAAGTCATGGGAGTTGGAATTACATGATTTTACCCAAATCATGTGTTTGGTTTAGGGGATTTAAAAAGGTGATGTAGTTGGAAATACATTTTCAATGGTTTTGGGTGAATTTGGAACTACACTCAAATTGGGTGTAGTTCCAACTCCATGATTTGGAACTCCAACAAGTCACTATTTTTCATAATATTTGATAATATATAAAACTAGTGACTATTTTATAAAATATTAAATAAAATATATTATAATGTAATTAATATTAGTATTTTATATATAATTAATATATTATATTACATTAATTATTTGAATAAATAAATACAATATTATATTTTATTATAATAAATTAAGTATATAATTATCATATTAATTATTCATAACATGTAATCCAGGCAAAAATACATCAAACCAAACACATGTTTTCCAAATCCAAATTTACAAATCCCTCCAACCAAACACAAAATTCTATGATCCAGCATTGCAAATACATCCAACCAAACACTGGATTTGACTCTCCTGAATTTTCAAATACAAGGATTTGTAAATACAAATCCACTGCATTTTTAACTACATCCAACCAAACGCTTAAAAATCCACTGCATTTAGAATTACATCCAACCAAATCCCACCTTACTAGAAAACAAGTTATGAATGTGAAATTTATAATTTGAATTGGGCGTCTTGTACCGTTCTCATAACGATAATCCAAGAGACAATTCAAGGGACTTTTTTATATTTGTTTTTTTCCCCTTAAATTATACCATATATAAGGTGCTAAATATTGTAAGAGTCTTATTTTATTTTTTTAAATTGATTTATTGTGATTTTTTATAAGGTGAAAATTAAATGTCCTAACACTAGTGCTTCACTGTAATCATATTCAGGCTTGTGACTAATGCTATCATGTATTTCAATAGTTTAATTATAATAATATTAATTATTTGGATAGCTGAGGCGGTAGCAGCGGGAGATTCCAAGCTAGCCCTTGTTTTGTTAGTTTTCTTTTCAGACATATTTACATGTTCACCCTAAACAATTTTATATTTACACATCTACCTGTATAAACATTCATACTTGCAAATACACTCTCACTAAAGTTTATATACATTTTTTCAAAAATTAATTATTTACAATTCACACCTTTAAATTTCATTTTGGCACGTATGTGTATACAAGGACCTTTTTTTTTTTTTTTTTTTTTTTGAAATTTACTGGAGGTTCGTATTTGCATCTTTATTCTAATACTATTACATATTTATACTTTCTAGGCATATTTACATTGTGACAATTATAAAATAATAAAAATTCATATTTTTCATGTAAACCTATATCAAAATTTGTATTTGCGTAGACAGCACTATAAAAGGTATATTTTCATTTATAACCTCATAAATTGCCTTATTTTATACACATAATTTTTTTTTGATGTATGGACCCAATGAAAATCACATATGCATAAATGCTTTTTTCAAGTGTCTATTTATAAATATGTGTATATACACAATATGATTTTTGTGAGGAATATATGCAAATGTGTATATTTTCATATGGATTTGTTTACCGGTGTAACTGTGATAATATATAGTTTTAGTCTTGGCGAAAATAAAAGTATGCACTTTTATAGGCAGTGCGAAGGTAGAAATCATAGACAAGTACTACATAAACAAGTACTACAAATCAAAATTAACAAAAGCAAATTCAACTATAATCAAAATTATATAATCATTTTTAAAATAAGTCTTTTACATAAACAAGTACTACAAATCATTAACAAAAGCAAATTCACAATTATCCCTACGAGTTTTAATATTTTGAAAATAATGAATGATTATTTCATTATATATCAATATAATTAAAGATATTTTTCTCGATCTACGTCACTAAGCAACAATTGATCACCAATTCTATTACGCAGTTGAGTTTTCATAATCTTCATTGAAGAGAAAACCCTCTCCACAAATGCAGTTGAAATTGATAAAATGAGAACTAAATTTAAAACATTAAATAAATAAATAAATAAATATTAAATAAATTTAATTTCTAATAAAAAAAGTCACAGCCTCATCATTAATAAACAATGTTTTCAGAACAGGACCCGGAAGTGAACCGGCCAAGCAACCGGGTCATGGGTCAATCGGTTGGACCGGATGACGTAATATATATTCTCCAAAATTCTAAACTCACATATATATATTCCATGTCCAATTTAATCTGTCCAAATTTCCATTGCTTCAATACTTTGTCAATAGTGAATATTACTATATTAGATAATAATGAAGAAGGTGAATTGAAGGCTTGAAGGCTGAAGCCATGAATCAAATCAAATGTTTTTAGATTGAGTGATGGCCCAATTGAACTATTGAAGCAGGTGAATTGAATTGAGTAACGGGCCTAAGCCTAATGGCCCAATTCAATTCTAAATAGTAAATAGTTAAACAAAACTATAGAACCGAGGTTAACCTGGTTCTGGTCAAACCGGCCAGGTTTGACCGGGTTGACTCCCGGTCAACCAAATCTAAAGAACCGGACCGGACTGCCGGCCGGTTCCCGGTTCTGCCGGTCCAGTCCTGTTCTCAAAACATGGTTAATAAAGATGAGACTAGTCTCCTTGTATTTTTAGTTAGTAAAAAGCTAAGGGGTCAATTGTAAAATAGATGTGGGTAATTAGGACATCAATTAATTAAATTAATATTAAATTAACTTATTCTCAAATTATAAGGGGGCAATTGCCCCATTTCTCCACCACGTGGCTCCGCCACTGTTTATAGGGACATATATAGCTATATGATATTTCATAAGACCATATATCTAAAAATATACTTTCAAAGGGTGTATATAGAAGTATAAACTTTTATCAGGTTTTATACGAACATATTTTTGTTATAAATATAAATATAAATTTTTATAAGGATATATATACCAGAACTTTAATATATATATATATTTGACAAGAAAGTGAGCTCTGTAAAGTTAGTGGAGGACTAATTTGAACCTAATTTTAGAGGTCAAATTGAATTTTGGGTATAATTTGAAAAGCAAAAATTTAATTTGCTCAATTTTTTTTTAATAAAAGTTCTACCCTGGTGTTTAGTTGGCATTTATATCATAATCCACTTTATTTTTCTTTTTTTTTTAATAAAAAAATTATATCTTTTCAATTATTTAAATCATATATCTAAACTTTAAACTGTACATAATTAGAAAATTTCTCACTAAACTCTAAATGGAAATCACAAAAGGAACACTATAGCTTTTAGAATTTAGGGTATATATATTTTTAATTTAAAATTTATAGAAAAAAACAACTTGAATGATGATAACGAGGCCAACTTGACATCCATGTTATTCAAAAAATTAAAATTATTATGTAAATATGGCATCGCTCTTATAGATTATAGATTGAAGAATTCTTTTGGATTAATGATAAAAACCAAACATTTAAGATATTTAACAATAATGATAAATATAAAGAAATAGTGTACACTATGAAGATGAACTAATTTTTTTAATATAGTATTTCTTTTATGAAGTGATATTTTCAGTTGGCTGTATTTTGATTATAAAAGAAGAGCTTTTGATAAATATTACAATTTAAAATTTTCCTTTCCTACTTTGTTTAGCTCGTTGATTTATATTTCTAGTTTTATTTATTATTATTATTTTTTGTCAAACATCGCAGCAAACGACCACTAGATATTTAATAATATTTTGAGGTGTTTTTTCTTATACAATTAAAAGCTTAAACTATTATTATTATTATTATTATTATTATTATTATTATTATTATTATTATTATTATTTATGGTTGGGTAACCAGGGCGCCTTGCGTCAAAGTTTAGTCATATTGGAAAAATATGACCATGATCAGCTAGGCATCATAATCATCCAGAAAATATCTTCATTATTGAACTTAGAAATTTTTTTTACCTTTGAATTATGCTAATGATTTTAAAAAAAAATTACATAAAAATATTTAGTGCAAGGGTTTTGACAAAAAAAAAAATATCAATTTTCTTTTGAAAAATTTACATACAAATATCTTCATTACTGAACTTAGATATTTTTTGTTTTTTTCCTTTTAATTATGTTAATGATTTTTAAAAAAATTTCATACAAATATTTAATGCTGGGTTTTTGAGAAAAAAAAACCAATATGTTCAAGATTAAATTTTATAAATTAGGAAAAAAAAAAAACTATTTGCTTGATCCTTCTTGAACTCTGAATATGTACTAAGTAGCCTCGCAACATTAATTGAGAAGAGTAGCTTGTTAACCTTATAAAAAAAATGTATCAACTAAAATAGAGCAAAATTTAGATAGTTAATTTAGAGTAGAAAAAATATCCTTTTACTTTTGTAAAGAATTTTTTTTAAATTATTATATAGAAAAAACTTTTATTTAAAAACTAAATTTTATTTCTGAATAAATAATTAAGTTTTGTTAATATTAACAAAATTTACAAATTATTAGATATTTATTTAAATAATTAAATATTATAAGAGAAAGTTTATGGAATAGTATTGTTCTCAATCTTTGAATGTGTAGGGCATGTTCGCTGGTGGAACTGACACCATATTCATCACACTAGACTGGGGAATGACAGAGCTGATCATCAATCCAAGAGTGATGAAGAAAGCACAAGAAGAAGTTCGAAATAGAGTTGGAAATAGAAAGTTTGTGTTAGAGAGTGACCTCCCTCACCTTCTTTACTTAAAAGCAGTGATCAAGGAAATATTTAGATTCCATCCACCAGCTCCATTGCTAGTGCCTAGAGAATCTATGGAACAAGTCACCATTGAAGGCTACCAAATCCCAGCCAAAACAAGAGTGTTCATCAATGCATGGGCAATTGGAAGGGACATAGAGAGTTGGGAAAACCCAGAGGTTTTTGAACCTGAGAGGTTTATGAATTCTAGTGTTGATTTTAAAGGGCAGGACTTTGAGCTTATACCTTTTGGAGCAGGAAGAAGAGGCTGCCCAGCTATCACTTTTGGGGCTGTGACTATTGAGATTGCTCTTGCACAGCTTCTCCATGGTTTTAATTGGGAGCTTCCTCCAGGCATTGCTGTTGAAGGCCTGGATATGAAGGAGGTCTTTGGTATAACTATGCATAGGATTCAAGAATTGGTTGTGGTGGCCAAGCCTCATTTTATGTAGGGATGTTTGTTTGCATGTATTGTAGTGTCTGCATGTACTGCTTTTAGTTATCATCTTGATCACAAATATCAATAATTAATGCGATCAAGTGTGATGCTCAATAATAAAAGGTAGTGACATATGGTGTTTATATTTATGAACACATGCATTACTCAGATTTGTTATCAAGGTATATATGATTAGAAAAGTAATAATCAAACAAGTCTTGATTTGTATAAAAGAGATCTTTTGTACATAAATTAGAGCTAAGTATGGTTATAATAATGCACTTACCAATTGAGTATGTATGATTCTGAGTTATCATGTTTAAATATAAAATTATGTAATTCTTTATCTGACATATTGCATTGACTTTAAAAAAACCCAACAAACATTTTAAGTTTAGTTGGCATGTGTTCTCAGCTAGAATGCATTTCAGAGTTGAACAAGTTAATTATAGTTGCAAATTTACATTTTTTTTTTAATGAAAGTATTCCTTCAACAAGACAAAGACAGTCATAAGCCAAATAAGCCGAATTTTTTTTTAAATGAGATTAATATATAATATAATATATATGATTAATATATATATATAAATTTAAAAATATAAAAAATACAAAAAAGAAAAAAGAACTAAGAAATTTCATTAAAAATTTGTATTTCAAGAAAACGCCTCAAACAATTGGAAGTGGAAACTAATTTTAGAGTTTAATTAGATTGTATGATGTAGCTTGAAAGGGGAACAGAAAAAACCTAGCATTTTTGTGATTTTAATTTTTAAATAAAATGAGAGTGAGGCATAATGGTTATCATGTTTGATTGTGTTAAAAATTAGGCAGGAATGTAAATTCTAAAAAATTGGCCTTTTAAACTTTTAATATATATATATAATGACCCAAATGATTCTCATAAATCTTTTTTAATATTGTATATTAACCCAACTTTTTCCAATTTAGTGGAGTCAATTCAGTAATTTTTCCAAAAAATATATATACTATCATACTATCAATATTTCTAAAATTCATCCAACCCCATAATTAATTATGTGGCTCCGTCATGTTACAAGAGTAAGGCCAGCAAAATGAAAGCCACTAATCTCAAATTTTTCAGTTTTAGTTTTAGTCTAAAATCTATTATTTTAGTCTCAAATTTGACACTGACTTGCTCATGGATGGGGCCAAGGGCCATAGACTGAATTGATGAGCTTTCACCTCACTAATGGCACAACAAAAGTACTTTGTGCATTGCATCTAACTCTAAGACTTGTTATTGGATGATTTAGTCGGGTGAACTACAATTATGACTACATTGTTACTTCTTGGTAAAAAACATACTAGGGAATGAATAAAATTTGTATGTCACACTATGATCCTGATGTACGAATAAAAGGTTTTATACCTACAAGGCGGAAACCTAGTAGACATGTAAAACCTCAAACCCTGTCTTAAATCAGATTATACAATCTAATAAAAGCATAAATTTTAAATATAAAGCTACCTCAAAGCTACAAGTGTTGAAATTTTCATAAATCAAAGTTTAAGGTCTACCATGAAAAAAAAAATAACAACTTAAACTAGCTTGTAGTTTGACTTTTATTTGATAACCACTGTTAAGCTACCTACTGCTTTACCTTACTCTTAATGTGAAAAAAATAAAAATAATTTTATGAGCATGACAACTTAGTAAATAATTCATTAAAAATACTAAGAATCATATAGAGATTTGAAGAAAAATTAAGAACCCAAATATGATAGCCTTAGAATATATAGCATGATCATAACAGATACAACATATCAGAGTGTTTAGAAATTGAATAGAGATCAAAGGGAAAAATAGAAACAATCACAGAAATACAAGATATTTAATGAGGTTCGGCAGAGTATGTATACATCCTCAGTAGCGGAGAGGCTATCAATTCTTTTATTAGAATAATTAGTGTTATAAATTACATGAATATATATTCAAACCCTACATGGTTCAATTTACCAAAATAACCGTATAGCGTGCCATGCACGGGGCCGTTGACCCCCGCATCCCCAACCCATCTTGTCGCTCTACTCCAGCATCTGCTCATTCACCCTTGTATATGAGTCATATACAACAATCTCCACCATGGCGAATATAGCCCATGGAGATAGAAAACCGGGGAGCTTCTCATCATCTAAATAGGTTGGGTGTCATGCTCTATCTTAGTGACCCTTATCCAATTCCTTCCCCAACCTTTCTTTACCCTTTTAGATTTTTAGTTTTATTTTTTTAATTTACCCAACCTTTTGATCCAGCTAGATATTAGAAGAACAATTAGTACTAAAAGCTTTCCGGTCTCTATGGATTCGACTACTCGACCTAATTGGGTACATTTTACTACTTGTATGACCCCTGCACTTGCGAATAGCAAGGGTTTGCTTATGTTGAGAATAATTCAAAGTTAGTTAAAATCTTGTTAATTTCTTGATTGTGTTTGTTTTGTTAGTTTAGATTTTATAGATTTTCGGTTGCTTTGTATGGCTTATTTAAGCAAGTGAGAACTCAATAAAAATTAAGGAAGATTGATCATTATGTTTTTATTATTCTTTTATCTCCTTTTTTTTCATTAAAACCCAACAATTGGTATCCGAGCTATTAGATCTAACGGGCTTGTGAATGATCAACATGGCTACTACCAATACGTCTTTTTCACCTCCAGTTTTTAATGGCGAAAATTATCAAGTTTGGGCCATCAAAATGAAAGCTTATTTGAAGGGGCTTGGTTTGTGGCAATCAGTTGAAGATGAGAGGAGCATACAACCTTTGGGAGATAATCCGACGCTCAATCAAATGAGGGTTCATGCAGAGGAAGAAGCAAAAGCTCCAAGGGCCTTATCCTTTATTCATGCAGCTGTTTCAGAATCAATTTTCACAAGAATTATGATCTGTGAAACAGCCAAAGAAGCTTGGGATGCGCTACAAGAACTATATCAAGGTAATGACAGAACAAGACGAATTCAAGTGCTAAATCTCAAAAGAGATTTTGAGATTCTACGCATGAAAAAAAAAGAGACCATACAAGCCTATTTTGACAGGTTGACAATAGTGGTGAATAAAATCAGGTTGATGGGAGAAGAGCTACCTGATAGTAGAGTTGTGAAAAAGGTGTTTGTAAGTTTGCCCGAACGATTTGAGGCAAAGATTTCATCTCTAGAAGATTCAAGAGATATTAGTCAAATTACTTTATCAGAACTAATCAATGCTTTACAAGCACAGGAACAAAGGCGAAGTATGAGAGATGAAGGAGTAGAATAGAAAGTTGAGGAAGCATATTTAGCCAAAAATTCACCTTCAAAAGGAAAAAGAAGAACACTTCTATGCGACCATTGCCAGAAGCTAGGCCATGAAGAGAAAGACTGCTGGCACAAAGGAAAACCTCAATGTTTCAAGTGCAAAAAATTTGGACATTTACAAGTAAATTGTAGATTTAAGAATGAAGAACATGTAAATTTGGCAGAAGAGACTAAAGAAGAAGTTTTTTTTTAATTAGTTGGTGAGAAGTGCATCAGCTAGGCATCAGCTAGTGAAGAGAGGTGCTTCACAAATTTTTAAGAAGTTTGGAGAGAAGTGCTCCATGGAGTTTGAAGTTTGGAGAGACGTGCTCCACAAAATTTCTCATTCAGAGAGAAGTGTTCTATAAAATCTTAATTATTATTTATTTATTTATTAGAAACTTTGAATTAAGGGAGTATGTTGAGAATAAGTCAAAGTTAAAATCTTGTTAATTTCTTGATTGTGTTTGTTTTGTTAGTTTAGATTTTATAGATTTTCGGTTGCTTTGTATGGCTTATTTAAGCAAGTGAGAACTCAATAAAAATTAAGGAAGATTGATCGTTATGTTTTTATTATTCTTTTATCTCCTTTTTTTTTCATTAAAACCCAACAGCTTATCATTGTGCTAGATAGATTTCTCTTTTTAACTCATGAATGCATAGAACATTTCATTGAGAGAAACGTTGTTGCAAGTCTCACCACGTCTCAAATGTTGTATCTACATATACAATACCGTCATGTAATTCTGGAGCTAGAGCATTAAAGATCCAATAGATTACCATTGAGTTACAATTCTCCCAAGACTGAATTTCTTGGTTATTCTCATCTGGTTTGGTTAGGGAGTCATCAACAAAACATAATTTGGTTTTGCCACGAAAAGCATTAATCATAGCGCATCTTGATGTTGGATAATTCTCATCTTTGAGAACACAAGAAACATGAATTTTGCCTGGGTTATTAGAAGAATTCAGAAAATAAGGAGAAAAAGAATCATGTTCAGACATCAACTTTGATGCTAAACCTTTACATCTCATTGTGGAAATTTCTTCACTGATAATGATTAGAGTTGAGGATTAGAACTATATCTCTAATACCATGAAAAAGGAACAGAAATATGAAGTAAAGAAATCACTGAATCCTTTCTATATTGATTTGTATCAATGGGGTTGAATTTATACATGTACATAAAGAGAGAAATAAGGGAAACAATCCATTGATGGAAACCTGCCAGCTAATGGGAAATAATTAGCTAATTTACTTTCATTTGTATTGGTTCTTGAGTTACCTACAAAGTGTTACCTTGCAGCTCTAACATGACTTTGGATGGTTAATGTGATTAAGAGTAGCCCATCCGCCAATCACATTATATGCTTATCTAGTTACATTCCTTATTTAGAAAGTTGTCATTCTTGGCTATCCAGGCTTTACTAGGAAATTATACAATGCTATTTAGTAGGAAATTATGCAAGGTAGTTTACTATAAATTAATTCACAAACATATCACATTAGATACTTTACAATTTATAACTTTGCTTGTTTATTGTTCAGCCTCTAGTTGTGCCAGACCGTTCTTTATGGTGTGGCACATACACTGTGACCTCTAGCCGGGGACATCTGCTATCCTTGGTTTGGTTTGTTCTTTTTTTGCATCTATTCCATAAATGCATGACGAACATCTATTCCTTGGGACACCGGCGCGTCGCCGCGAATGGCGGAGTATCGATTTGCGCGCTGTGGTCAAATTCATGATCCGGACTTAATTTTATTAATAAAATAATTTAAAATAATTCTCATTATAATAATATTTTACTAATAATAATAATAATAATAATAATAATAATTTTAAATAATTAATACTTCATTAATTATCACTCTAATAATAATAAAAATATTAATAAAAATTTTAAAATATTTTCTCTTTTAATAAATGTCATGTTAATAATAATAATTCTACTTTCAGATAATGCTTGTATTTTAATAATAATTTTTTAAAAAAATTAGGTTAAAAACCACAAATAAACCATTTAAATAATTATAAAAAAAGGTTAAAATGTAAAAAAATAAATTTTAAAAAAGTAATGCTCAGTCAGAGTCATAGGGTCATTTTGACAAATAAAATAGTCTTACGAAAATTTGGACAATATTAAAAAAAAAAAAAACAGAGGGATTAATTTGGGAAAAAGCCCCAAATTTAAAAAAAAGGGAATCTAACAATTTTGTCAAACGCTTGTAGCCTGCAAATTGCATTAATATCGGAAACATGTTTATGTTATTTTATAACATTGAGTTCATTGGTTGGCGAGCTTTCCACTCTCTAAATATCATCATTTATTAATTATTTTAAATATTAATATTTATCATACCATTTATAAGTAACTTTTTAAAAATAGTAATATAAAAGAATACGTAAAAGACAAATTTTAATTTTGATTAAATCAAAGTGTAATTAAATTTTATAAAGGTTTAATTCTAAATTAATTAAAAAAAATTTCTTTAACAAGAGAATCTCAATTAAAAAAAACCACTCAAGATGACGTGAACTTTATATTAATGCTATTATATTTGTTAAGGTCAAAATATTTTATCTTTTTTGTCCTTTCAGCTGATGAACATTAGTCAGTTGGTGGAACCAAAAATATAAAAATGTACAAATACAAAGAACAAAAGCTCAGATTTTATATTAGCGAGACTGAAAAAATGAAAATCACAAAATAAAAATACCATTTTGATATTTTAACCTATTTGTTATATTTATAAGTTTAAGATGATTTTATTATTAAAATATAAAAGCCTCATTCATTTCAAGTTATATATATATATATAATAAAAAATTTCTTCGGCAGAAGAAAACATCAAATCATGAACATATTTTAATGATCAGTATAATGTTTTTTTTACCAGTAGTAGGGACTGTCCGAGTTATATATATACACACACGAGATCCTGTCCTCGTGAAAGATTCCCTGCAGATCCTGGACAGTCCCCACACAATGTGTGCACAATCCTCATAAAGTAGTGCTAAGAATGTGTCTCTGTGTGTGTGTCTATATATATATACTGGACAGTCCCCACACAATGTGTGCACAATCCTCATAAAGTAGTGCTAAGAATGTGTCTCTGTGTGTGTGTGTCTATATATATATATATATATATATATACGCGCATGCAATAAAAAAATTCATCACAATCAATGAATGCAAAAATTCTCACTAACCCTTTTCCATATAGTTTTATAATTTTAATTAACAATTAGTATAATATCCAAATGATAATGCCAGTGGTCAGACAACTTCGACTCTTGACGTGTGTAATTGAATGGCTAGTTCACATGGCTAAGGAAAAATATATAAATAAATAATTAATTTTAATTTTTATATTTATTGATATTAATAAGCATGCTTTTTATTAATGAAAATAATAAATTTATCTTTTAATATATTCAATTTTGATTTGTGTTAATTAATTAATAAGTTGATTATTATTATTCCCAAAAATAAATAACAAAAAAGTCCGGCGTTTATCTTAAAAATCTCCCACCTTCTTCTTTCTCATTCCCTCTATAAATACCAACTCATTTTCCTCATGTTCGCCATGCTCACTCCCAGCACCAATGGCGGAAACCCTCCAATTGCCACTAACCTCTCTTTTCCCAACCCTTCCTCTCCTCCTCCTCCTCCTGTTACTTATCCTGCTAAATCTCAAGAAAAACCATCAGAAATCAAGCCTCAAGCTTCCACCAGGCCCTCGCTCACTTCCGATCATCGGAAACCTCCACCAGTTGGGCACCATGCCACATCTCTCTCTCCAACGCCTCTCCAAACTTCACGGTCCCATAATCCACTTAACTCTCGGCGAGATCCCAACCATCATCGTCTCCTCCGCCCGTCTCGCCCGCGAGGTTCTCCGCACCCATGACCTCCCTCTCTCGAGCCGCCCCCAGATCTACTCCGCCTTCCAGCTCTTCTACGGCTGCACCGACATCGTCTTCTCCCCTTACGGTCCTTACTGGCGACAAATTCGTAAGCTCAGCATCGTCGAGCTCCTCAGCGCCAAGCGGGTCGAATCCTACTCCATCTTCAGATCGGCGGAGGTGGAGAGGCTTGTTCAGAGGATCGAGTCCAGATCCGGCTCAGTTTTGAATCTGACCAAAGCTTTAGGGTTGTATGCGAATGGGGTGCTTTGCAGGGCGGCGTTTGGGAAGGATTTCTTGGAAGGAGGGGAGTATGAGAGGCATGGGTTTCAGAGGATGCTGGAGGAGTACCAGGTACTGCTTGGAGGGTTTAGTTTGGGGGATTTCTTCCCTTCTTTAGAGTGGATTAATTCGGTGAATGGGATGAAGAGGAGATTGAAGCATACTTTTAAGCGTTTTGATGCATTGTTTGATGAGATTATTAGGGATCATTTGAAGAGGAGGGAACAGATGATCAGGGGTAGCAGCAATGATGATGATGATGATGATGATGAGCAAGATGACAAGGAGAAGATGAACGCTAAGGATTTGGTTGATGTTTTGCTGGATGTCCAGAACGGGACTGGTTTGGAGATGCCCCTCACTATGGACAATATCAAGGCGGTCATTTTGGTAAGTCCGCTTTTTAATTTATATTTTATTTTTAATTATTTTTTAAAATCTATCGTTCTATAATAATGAAATAAAATAGAATTTAATTATTTAAGAATAACAATTTATACCGTAGCTAATCAGCGTTAGTGTTGATGTTTTTGCTCATGCTCTGGGTAGGTTTGAACCATAGAGGCTATAGAGCAGATAAGATCAAGCAACATACATGATTGTTTAAACTATTACATTACAAAACAAATACAGAAAAATTATATAAATTATTATAGGTAGTCACACCTCAAACATAATAAGTGATTTAAGTTTAAGACTTTTTTTAAATAATTATGGTTGTTGCTATTATTTATTGATATTTAAAATAAATCCAAACAACTCTTTGTTGTGTCTCAGTGACTATGGGGTCCCAATTATGGGCACTGATAATTCAAAATTGATTTACTAGAAAACAAGTTTATGAATGTGATTTAATTTGTCTTGGGCGTCTTGTACTGTTTTCATAACAATGATACAAGAGACAAGTTTATTTAAGGGACTTTTTATATTTGTTTTTTTTTACTTAAATTATACCATATATAAAGGTGCTAAATATTGTAAGAGTCTTTTTTTTTTTTCAATTGATTTACTGTGATTTTTAGGGGCTGTTTGGTTACAAGGAATGAAGTTGAGGAGGAATAAGATAGGAATGAGATAGGAATGAGAATGATGGGGAATAGATTAAGAATGAAAGAAAAACTGTGTTTGGTTGGAGGGTATGTGAGAGTAATTCATTGGGATTGGGAAAAGTAAATATAAGAAATATATGGAAAATGTCTTTTATGCCTTTACAGAGTAAGTATTAAATAAATAAATATATTACCAAATAATATTATTTTATTTGTAATATGTTGATTATTATTATAATTATTTTTTATAATTAAGTTTACAAATTCTTTATTATTAATATTGTTGTTTTGTTAAAATGTTATCATATTATTTTTATTATTTTAAAATTAATTTAAGTTTTATTATTATTATTATTATTATTATTTTATAGTATTATTTTATTTGTAATATGTTATCATTATTATTTTTTTACAATGTTGTCAACATTTTTTTATAATTAATTAATAATAATAATAATAATAATAATAATAATAATAATAATAATAATAATAATTATTATTATTATTATTATTGTTTTTTATAGTATTATTTTATTTGTAATAGGTTATCATTATTATTTTTTTACAATGTATTATTTTATTGTTTTGTTAAAAGTATATATATATTGGATGGAAATAAAATTAAAGTAAGGGGTAAGATGGTAATTTACTATTCCGGATTGGCCATTCCTCATGAAAATGGAGGGCATCCCAATCACCCTTCTCCCCTCATCCCATTCCCCATATAATCCTCTCTAATTCCTATGCCTTGCAACCAAACAATGGATTGGGCCCATTCCTAATCCATTCCCACTCCATTCCCAATCCAATGCTTGCAAACAAACATAGGCTTAATAAGGTGAAAATAAAATGCCCTAACACTAGTGATTCACTTAACCACATTCAGGCTTGTGACTAATGCTATCATGTATTCATTAGTTTAATTATAATAATATTAATTATTTGGATAGCTGAGGCGGTAGCAGCCGGAGATTCCAAGCTAGCCCTTGTTACATATTTACATGTGCACCCTAAACAATTTTATATTTACACATCTACCTGCATAAACATTCATATTTGAAAATACACTCTCATTAAAGTTCATATGCATATTTTTCAAAAATTAATTATTTACAATTCACACCTTTGAATTTCATTTTGGCACGTATGTGCATACAAGGACCTTTTTTTTTTTTTTTGAAATTTACGGAAGGTACGTATTTGCATCTTTATTCTAATACTGTTTTATATTTATACTTTCAAGGCATATTTACATTGTGGCAATTATAAAATAATAAAATCATATTTTTCATGTAAACCTATATCAAAGTTTGTATTTGCGTAGACAGCACTATAAAAGGTATATTTTCATTTATATCCTCATAAATTGCATTATTTTATACACATAAAATTTTTTGATATATGTACCCCATGAAAATCACATATGCATATATGCTTTTATAAAGTGTCTATTTATAAATATGATTTTCATTGTGTATACACAATATGATTTTTGTGAGGAATATGCTCAAATATTTATATTTTCATATGACTTTGTTCAGTTGTGTAACTGTGATAATATAGAGTTTTGGTCTTGGTGAAGATAAAAATATGCACTTTTATAGGGACATATATGGCAATATGATATTTCATAAGACCATCTATCTAAAAATATACTTTCATAGGGTGTATATAGCAGTATAAACTTTTATCAGGTTTTATATGAACATATTTCTTTTGTTGTAAATATAAGTATAGATTTTTATAAGGATATACTTACAAATATGAACTTTTACAGCGGTCTATATATATATTTGACAAGAAAGTGAGCCCAGTAAAGTTGGTTGAGGACTAATTTGACCCTAATTTTAGAGGTCAAATTGAATTTTCGGTATAATTTGAAGAGCAAAAATTTCATTTGCTCAATTTATTTAATAAAAATTCTACACTTGTGTTTAGTTGTCATTCAGATTAGCATCCACTTTATTTTTCTCTTTCTTTTTTTTTTTAATAAAAAATTGTATTTTCAATTATTTGAATCATAAATCTAAACTTTGAACTGTATAGTAATTAAAAAAATTCCTCACTAAACTGTAAATGGAAATCACAAAAGGTTTAGGGTTTAAGATTTTTTAATATAGGGTTTTATAATATTTGAGTTTAAGAAATTAGGGTTTTGAATTTAAAATTTTATAGTGGTTTATAGCTTTTAGAATTTAGGGTATATATATTTTTAATTTAAAGTTTATAGAAAAAACAACTTGAATGATGATATCGAGGCCAACTTGACATTCAGGAGGTGTTTGGAAAAGATTATCATGTTTGGATTGGGGGGCGGTGATAATATTGATGGTAATCTTTGATTACCAACCTTGAAAGATTACTAAGAAACTTGATAATCTCATTACCACCAAAATAGGTGGCTATGTTGGATTACCATAGCAATCCGAAACATTTTTTTGGACAAATATGCCATTTATTTAAAAATAATAATTTTCATACTTTATTTACTGGATAAAAAAATTAAATTTGAATAACATTATTTTGGGAATATGTTCAATTTTGAAAATTTTATAATTTTTTTTAATCCAAAATTTTATTTTACTTTAAATTTAAATTTGCATAAAATGGTAGATACAAAGGGTATTTTGGAAAATTTAGAACATTACCAAGTTGATTACCATGTAATATGAGTTACCAACCAAACATGGTTATCATAAATTACCACAACATTTATAGATATATAACATTTCCGATATTATTACCACGGTAATCTCATTACGTGATAATATATCATTATCGCGAATCAAACGCTCCTCATGTTATTCGGAAAATTAATATTATTATGTAAACATGGCATCACTTTTATAGATTAAAGAATTCTTTTGGATTAATGATAAAAACCAAACATTTAATATATTTAACAATAATGATAAATATAAAGAAATAGTGTACGCTGTGGAGATGAACTAATTTTTTTTAGTATAGTATTGCTTTTATGAAGTGATATTTTCAGTTCCTCTATTTTTATTATAAAAGAAGAGCTTTTGATAAATATTACAATTTAAAATTTCCTTTCATATTTTGTTTAGCTCGTTTGTTCATATTTCTAGTTTTATTATTATTATTATTATTATTATTATTTAAGGTTGGGTAATCAAGACGCTTTGCACGAAAGTTTAGTCACATTTGAAAATACAGCCATGATCATGATATGCATTTTATGGACATGGTTTTCTAGTGTGTTATTTTCATAGCTAGACATAATCATCCAGAAAATATCTTCATTATTAAACTTAGATTTTTTTTTTTTTCCCTTTGATTTATGTTAATGATTTAAAAAAAAAATTACATACAAATATTTAGTGCAGGGTTTTTGACAAAAAAAAAAAAAAATCATTTTTCTTTTGAAAAATTTACATACAAATATCTTCATTATTGAAATTAGATATTTTTGTTTTTTTTCCTTTGAATTATGTTAATGATTTTTAAAAACAATTTACATACAAATATTTAGTGCTGGGTTTTTGAGAAAAAAAACCAATATGTTCTAATTTTATAAATTAGGAAAAAAACCCTATTTGCTTGATCTTTCATGAACTCTTCATGAACTCTGAATATGTACCAACTTGCCTCACAACATTAATTGAGAAGTGTGGCTTATTAACCTTGTGAAAAATTGTATCAACTAAAATAGAGCAAAATTTAGATAGTTAATTTGGAGTAAAAAAAATATCCTTTCACTTTTGTAAAGAATTTTTTTTTAAATTATTAGAGAGAAAAAACTTTTATTTAAAAACTAAAATTTATTTTTGAATAAATAATTAAGCTTTGTTAATATTAACAAAATTTACAAATTATCAAATATTTATTTAAATAATTAAAAGATTATAATAAAAAGTTTATGGAATAGTACTGTTCTCAATGTTTGAATGTGCAGGACATGTTTGCGGCTGGAACTGACACCACATTCATCACACTAGACTGGGGAATGACAGAGCTGATTATGAATCCAAGAGTGATGAAGAAAGCACAAGAAGAAGTTCGAAGTAGGGTTGGAAATAGAAAGTTTGTGTTGGAGAGTGACCTCCCTCACCTTCCTTACTTAAAAGCAGTGATCAAGGAAATATTTAGACTCCATCCACCAGCTCCATTACTAGTGCCTAGAGAATCTATGGAACAAGTCACCATTGAAGGCTACCAAATCCCAGCCAAAACAAGAGTGTTCATCAATGCATGGGCAATTGGAAGGGACATAGAGAGTTGGGAAAACCCAGAGGTTTTTGAACCTGAGAGGTTTATGAATTCTAGTGTTGATTTTAAAGGGCAGGACTTTGAGCTTATACCTTTTGGAGCAGGAAGAAGAGGCTGCCCAGCTATCACTTTTGGGGCTGTGACTATTGAGATTGCTCTTGCGCAGCTTCTCCATGGTTTTGATTGGGAGCTTCCTCCAGGCATTGCTGTTGAAGACCTGGATATGAAGGAGGTCTTTGGTATAACTATGCATAGGATTCAAGAATTGGTTGTGGTGGCCAAGCCTCATTTTATGTAGGGATGTTTGTCTGCATGTATTGTAGTGTCTGCATGTGTTGCTTATAGTTATCATCTTGATCACAAATATCAATAATTAATGCGATCAAGTGTGATGCTCAATAATAAAAGGTGGTGACATATGGTGTTTATATTTATGAACACATGCATTATTCAGATTTGTTATCAAGGCATGATTAGAAAAGTAATAATCAAACAAGTCTTGATTTGTATAAAAGAGATCTTTTGTACGTAAATTAGAGCTAAGTATGGTTATAATAATGCACTTACCAATTGAGTATGTATGATTCTGAGTTATCATGTTTAAATATAAAATTATGTAATTCTTTATCTGACATATTGCATTGACTTTAAAAAAAGCCAACAAACATTTTAAGTTTAGTTGGCATTTGTTCTCAGCTAGAATGCATTTCAGAGTTGAACAAGTTAATTATAGTTGCAAAGTTACATTTTTTTTAATGAAAGTATACCTTCAACAAGACAAAGACAATCATAAGCCAAATAAGCCGAATTTTTTTTTAAATGAGATTAATATATAAGTATAATATATATATATATATATATATATATATATATATATATATATATATATAAAATTTAAAAATATAAAAAAAATACAAAAACAAAAATGAACTAAGAAATTTCATTAAAAATTTGTATTTCAAGAAAAAGCCTCAAACAATTGGAAGTGGAAACTAATTTTAGAGTTTAATTAGATTGTTTGATGTAGCTTGAAAGGGGAACAGAAAAAACCTAGCATTTTTGTGATTTTAATTTTTAAATAAAATGATAGTGAGGCATAATGGTTATCTTGTTAGATTGTGTTAAAAATTAGGAAGGAATGTATATTCTAAAAAATTGGTCTTTTAAACTTTTAATATATGTATAACGAACGAAATGGTTATAAATCTTTTTTAATATTGTATATTAACCCACTTTTTTTCCAATTTAGTGGAGTCAATTCCGTAATTCTTCCAAGAAAATATATATACTATCATACTATCAATATTTCTAAAATTCGTCTGACCCGTAATTCATTATGTGGCTCTGTCATAAAACAAAAGTAAGTCCAGCAAACTGAAAGCCACTAATCTCACATTTTTAGTTTCAGTTTTAGTCTAAAATCTATTATTTTAGTCTCAAATTTGACACTGACTTGCTCATGGATGGGGCCAAGGGCCATAGACTGAATTGATGAGTTTTCACCTCATTAATGGCACAACAAAAGTACTTTGTGCATTACTTCTAATTCTAAGACTTGTTAGTGGATGGTTTAGTGGGGTGAACTAAAATTATGACTCCATTGTTAATTCCTGGGGAAAAACATACTAGGAAATGAATAAAAGTTGTATGCCACACTATGATCCCAATATACGGATAAAAGGTCTCATACCTACAAGGCGGAAACCTAGTAGACATGTAAGACCTCAAAACTTGTCTCAAAGTAGATTATACAATCTAATAAAAGCATGAATTTTTAATATAAAGCTACCTCAAGCTACAAATGTAGAAATTTTCATAATTCAAAGTTCATGGTCTACCATGGAAACCAAAAATAACAACTTAAACTAGCTTGTAGTTTGCCTTTTATTGAGAACCACTGTTAAGCTACCTACTGCTTTACCTTACTCTTAATGTGAAAAAAGTAAAAACAAGAAAAATTAAGAACCCAAATATGATAGCCTTAGAATATATAGCATGATCATAATAGATACAATATATCAGAGTGTTGAGAAATTGAACAGAGATCAAAGGGGTGGAACATAAACAATCACACAAATTCAAGGGATTTAATGAGGTTTGGCAGAGTAGGCATACGTTCTCGGGAGCGGAGAGGTTGTCGATTCTCTTATTACAACAGTTAGGGTTATAAATTACATGAATATATATTCAAACTCTACCAGGTATAATTTACCAAAATACCCCTATACTGTACCGCCGGGCTGTTGACCCTTGCAACCCTAACCCATCTTGTCACTCTGCTCCAGTATCTGCTCGTTCTCCCTTGTATAGAACCATAAACAACAATCTCTACCTTGGCGAATATAGCCCATGGAGATAGAAAACCGGGGAGCTTCTCATCATCTAAATAGGTCCGGTGTCATGATCTATCTTAGTGATCCTCATCCAATTCTTTCCCCGACCTTTATTTACCTTTTTAGATTTTTAGTTTTATTTTTTTAGTTTACCCAACCTTTCGATCCAACTAGATATTAGAAGAACAATTGACACTGAAAGCTTTCCGGTCCTTGTGGATTCGACTACTTGACCTAAATGGGTACATTTTACTACTTGTATGACCCCCGCACTTGGGAATAGCAAGGGGTTGCTTATCCTACTAACATTCATTCAATCCAAGGACAGTCACATACCGCACTCCTCGGCACCCTGGATAGGCATCCACACCCTTTCAAGATTCTACAAAAGGCTGTCCCATCATTGCTCATGAGAATTGACCTTCTACATGTTCATTCCTCAGTCGATGCCAATGGTGCCGTACTCAAGATCATGTAGTTTTCTACTGTCCTATTTTTCGCAAAAAATTTCCACAAGTTCAACCACCACGTCTCAGCACCTCATCTCAAATTTGACCATCGATCGGCTCCATGGCATGCTCAAGAAAATATTGCAATTACTCCTACCCCCAACACAACATGGCTTCCAGATAGTGGAGCCTCCCATCATGTCACTACCGACCTCAACAATCTAGCATTGCACAACCCTTATCATGGTATAGATGAAATTATGATTGGTAATAGCTCTGGTCTCAACATATCCCACACTGGTTCCACCTCTCTTACCACTCCTTCTCACTCATTTACTTTATCTGATGTTCTTTATGTTCCCATTTGATGTTCTTTATGTTGCCACAATGCAATGTAACCTTATATCTATTTCTCAATTTTGCAAGACCAATAATACTTCCATTGAATTCTTACCCTTTTCTTTTCATGTGAAGGATCTTTGCACGGGCAATTCTCTTGCAGGGTCAGGCTAAGGAAGGTGTATATGAATGGCCAGTCTCCAACTCGACCACTCAGACACCTTTAGTTGCCTTTTCGAGTGTCAAAACCACTTTGTCCGAGTGACATCATAGGCTTGGTCATCCATCAACGTCAACTTTTCAAACTATTATGTCTTCTTTCCTCTCAATGTCTCTCGTCCAATCAATTTTAATTTTCATTGCAATTCTTGTCAATGCTCTAAAATTTATATTTACTAACATATGGACATCACCAATCTACTCCATTGATTAGTTTAAACATTACATCATCTTTGTTGATCACTTTACAAAATATATTTGGCTTTATCCACTCAAAAGCAAGTCTGGCACACGTGATGTCTTATTTAATCGTCTAATCATAAATCTCTACTTTGACAATGGTGGGGGGTGGGGGAAGGGGAATATCAAGCCTTGTCTTCATTCTTAAGAATAAATGGAGTCTCACATCTCACGTCTCCTCCTCACACTCGTGAACACAATGGATACTCTGAATGTCATCATCATCACATTCTTAAAATGGATCTCTCCCTTCTTGCACATGCCTCTATGCCTCTTTCATATTGGTCCTTTGCCTTTATGACTATTGTTTACCTCATCAATCGTCTTCCTACACCAACTTTAAATCACCTCTCACCAAATTTCAAACTCTTTGGCACCTTTCCTAGCTACTCCAAACTTCGAAGCTTTTGATGCCTTTTCTATCCTTGGCTTCGACCATATACATCTCATAAACTAGAGTCTCATTCAGCTCCTTGGGTGTTCATCGGGAACTCTCCCACTCAAAGTGCCTATCTATGTCTTGACACATCAACCTCTTGCTTATACACTTCATGTCATGTCTGCTTTGTTGAGTCTATTTTTCCTTTTGTTAGCTCTCCTACTACTCTTTCCCAAGTCTCATCATCCACCTTCTCTGAGTGGTGCTCCATGAGTTTACCAGTCATTAACTGACCATCTATATAGACCGACTCTGCTTCCCAAACAAGTGTTCAAGTTCCTACCGATTCTCCAAATCTAACACAATCTTATCTCATCTTTACCTTTCACTCAAGAGAGCCCACCATCCACTCTAATGTATCTATGTCAGAAATAGAATACAATCATACCCAACACCAATCATCTTCAACTACCACCCCACCTACTCAAAATGTGCCTATCTAACAACCTAACTTACCATCCTTGCCTCGTCCTCCAATTACCCGTTCCAAACATAACATTTATAAACCCATCCAAAAACTCAATCTAATTGCCCAACTCCAACACTCTACTCTTGAACCTGCCACTGTCACACAAGCCCTCAACAACCAGAAATGGCGGCAAGCTATGAATAAAGAATTTGATGCTTTACAATGGAACCTAGTTGCATCACAACCAACTTAAAATGTTGTTGGGTGTAAGTGGATTTTCCATAGTAAATATCTACCCAATGGTTATATAGATCGGCACAAAGCTCAGTTGGTTGCCAAAGGCTTTCATCAACGTCCTGGAGTTGATTATAAAGAAACATTTAATCCAGTTATCAAACCTACCACTGTTTGACTTGTTCTTAGCCTTGCCGTCAGTTAGGGTTGGTCACTGTGACAATTAGATGTTAACAATGCCTTCCTTCAAGGCACCCTTATTGAGGATGTGTTTATGTCACAACCACCTGGCTTTATTTATCGTGATCATCCGCATCATATCTGTAAGCTACAAAAGGCTATCTATGGGCTCAAACAAGCACCACGTGCCTGGTACCATGAATTGCATCAATTTCTTCTCAATTATGGCTTCTCCAATTCCATTACTGACACCTTCCTATTCATCATCAACAAGTGTAGCACCATCATCTATTTGTTTGTTTATGTTGATGACATCATTATCATAAGGAATAATGTACAAGATGTATATACTATGATATGTCATCTCTCTTAACACTTCTTCCTCAAGGATCTTAGACCTCTGGCATACTTTATTGGTGTAGAGGTCATCTTCCACAAATGGTATTTTTCTTAGTCAACACAAGTATATTGTTGATCTGCTTAACAGTACTCACATAACCAATGCTAAACCTGCTTCCACACCCCTTATAAGCAATCCTATTCTCATATTACAATCAAGTACTTCATTCTCTGATCCATCCGAGTATCGAACCGTTGTTGGTAGCCTACAATATCTCTCCATCACTCAGCCCAACCTTGCCTACGTTGTGAATAAATCTGCCCAATTCATACAGTAACCAACAAATGATCATTGCCATGTAGTCAAACATCTATTGCGGTATCTATGTGGCACCTTAATTAGATCATAGAATTACACTTCATTGCTCATCTCCACTATCACTTCATGCCTTTTTTTATGCCAATTGGGTAGGGAACAAAGATGATTTCACCTACACCAATGAATATATTGTTTTCCTAGGTAATAATCCTATTTCTTCGAGCTCCAAAAAAACAACGAATTATGGCTCGCTCTTCCACTGAGGCTGAGTATCGCTCCTTGGCCTTTACTATTGCAGAAATTCATTAGCTTTGCTCCCTCAACAGTCATTTATTGCGATAATTTTGGTGCAACAAATCTCAGCTCTAATCTAGTCTTTCACTCGCGCATGAAGCATGTTGAGCTCATCTATCATTTTATTGGAGAACAACTTCAACATGGTTTTCTTCGAGTGACACATCTCTGGACTTGATCAACTCGCAGACGCTCTTGCTAAACCTCTTGCTTGTCCTCAATTCGATTCCATAAAGGCCAAGATTGGACTTACTCCATGGTTGTCCATCTTGTGGGGGCATGATAAGAATATTAAGTCATATGGAAACAATCAAGACATACCAAATCAGGCAAAACAATCAAGGAATGAATCAATGCAAATCAAATCATGTGGAGATGGTTAAGGGCTAAATCATATCAAATCATATGGAGAAGATTAAGGGCCAAATCAAGGGAATATTCAATCTCTATAATTAAGTTATATGTTTCCTATGGTTTGTAATTTGTTTCCTTACTCCATGTTTTGTAATATGTACAAATTCACATCACACTCTAACGAAAGAGGTGAGCATTAATTTCCTCAACTCTCTCTACTTCATAGTTCTATAAGGACGTCCCACAACAGTCATTAGATTATCATCTAATGGTTGTTGTTTTATTATAAGTATAAACCTAGTGCCGGAGTTAGCATCACTAACTCCAGTATCTGGTTAGTAATGAAACAACAGCCGTTAAATAGTTGATATATCTAACGGCTGCTGTGGGGACATCCCTAGATTTGTTTTTTGGGGACGACCCTAGAAAACGAATTGTCATATATATATATATATATATATATATATATATATATATATATATATATATATATATATATATATATATAGATTTATATATATATAGAGAGAGAGAGAGAGGGAGAGAGATATTTATATGCATACCACTGTAAAAGTTCATGCTTGTATATATATCCTTATAAAAATTTATACTTATATTTACAACAAAAAATATTTTCATACGTAATTTGATTAAAGTTTATACTTCTATATCGACCCCTATGAAAGTATATTTTCAGATATATGGCCTCATGAAAAATCATATTGTCATATATATGTCCCTATAAAAGTGTATATATATTTTTTTAATCTCCACCGCTACTAAAAATGTATATTATCACACTTACACCAGTTAAACAATTGCATATGAAATTATACATATTTGCACATATTCCTCACAAAAGTCATATTGTGTTTATACACTGAAAATCATATTTTTGAATAGAGACTTTATAAAAGCATATATACATAAGTGATTTTCATGGGGTACATACATAAAATTTTTTATGTGTATAAAATAATGCAATTTATGAGGATATAAATGAATATATAACTTTTACAGCAAATTACCAAAAAAACCCACAAAGTTTGCAATATGCACAAAAAAACCCCACACATTTTCATATCCCTAAAAACACCCTCCTTTTGAATATAATGATTTTTAAACCCCCAAATATCTAACAGTGATTAATAGAGTTAATTTTAAACTTTTTGGACGAAATTGTCCTTTGCATGGGAAGTTGTGGCTCAAAACAGGTTGAAGCTTCTTCAAAGACTTGTTCTTAAAGGAGAACTTCTTCCTTGGGACAAGCTCAGTGGAGAGGGCATCTAGGGATTCTTTCAAATCGGAAATGGATTTGAGAGAAGAGCGAACATCGTAGAAAGGCAAGAAGTAGGAGTTATCAGCGATGAGGTGCTCAAGGTCGGCGATCATGGCTGAGAGGGCTTCTAGCTGAGGCTTCACGACGGGCTTGGTAGAGGGATTGAGCACACGGAGGCAGGAGAGTTCCACATCGATGGAGAGCTTAAGGTCGTAGAATCGAGAGAGGAGGGATGCCACGGATTCGAAGGATGGGGCGGCTTCAGATCCAGATCCGGATCCGGTTTTACGAGCCTGGCGGAGGTTCTCGAGGCGCTCAAGCATCAAATACTCATTCATGCTTGGAGACAATAAACATTAAATACTCATGCATGCAACAAATTAATTGCTCTTCTTTCCCTAGACCTTGCTTGAAGATGAGAAATGTGGTTTATGTTTAATTGTTTAATAGCACCAGTTGAAGAAATGTGGTTTTCGTTTTAAAAAAGAGGTTTTCGTTTAAACAAAGAGGTTTCCGTTTAAAAAAAAAAAGTTTCTGTTTAAAAAATCGGGTTTCTGTTAAAATAACATTACAAAGACAAGAAAACTTGGAATGGGACAAGAGATTAAAGTCATGCACTCTTGGAACAAGAAACATTAACTACTCATGCATGCTTGGAGACAATAAACATTAAATACTCATGCATGCAACAAATTAATTGCTCTTCTTTCCCTAGACCTTGCTTGAAGATGAGAAATGTGGTTTATGTTTAATTGTTTAATAGCACCAGTTGAAGAAATGTGGTTTTCGTTTTAAAAAAGAGGTTTTCGTTTAAACAAAGAGGTTTCCATTTAAAAAAAAAAGTTTCTGTTTAAAAAATCGGGTTTCTGTTAAAATAACATTACAAAGACAAGAAAACTTGGAATGTGACAAGAGATTAAAGTCATGCACTCTTGGAACAAGAAACATTAACTACTCATGCATGCTTGGAGACAATAAACATTAAATACTCATGCATGCAACAAATTAATTGCTCTTCTTTCCCTAGACCTTGCTTGAAGATGAGAAATGTGGTTTCTGTTTAATTATTTAATAGCACCAGTTGAAGAAATGTGGTTTTCGTTTAAAAAAAGAGGTTTTCGTTTAAACAAAGAGGTTTCCGTTTAAAAGAAAAAGTTTCTATTTAAAAAATCGGGTTTCTGTTAAAATAGCATTACAAAGACAAGAAAACTTGGAATGGGACAAAAGATTAAAGTCATGCCCTCTTGGAACAAGAAACATTAACTACTCATGCATGCTTGGAGATAATAAACATTAAATACTCATGCATGCAACAAATTAATTGCTCTTCTTTCCCTAGACCTTGCTTGAAGATGAGAAATGAGGTTTTTGTTTAATTGTTTAATAGCACCAGTTGAAGAAATGTGGTTTTCGTTTTAAAAAAAGAGGTTTTTGTTTAAACAAAGAGGTTTCCGTTTAAAAGAAAAAGTTTCTGTTTAAAAAATCGGGTTTCTGTTAAAACAACATTACAAAGACAAGAAAATTTGGAATGGGACAAAAGATTAAAGTCATGCCCTCTTGGAACAAGAAACATTAACTACTCATGCATGCTTGTAGACAATAAACATTAATTACTCATGCATGCAACAAATTAATTGCTCTTCTTTCCCTAGACCTTGCTTGAAGATGAGAAATGAGGTTTCTGTTTAATTATTTAATAGCACCAGTTGAAGAAATGTGGTTTTCGTTTAAAAAAAGAGGTTTCGTTTAAACAAAGAGGTTTCCGTTTAAAAGAAAAAGTTTCTATTTAAAAAATCGGGTTTCTGTTAAAATAGCATTACAAAGACAAGAAAACTTGGAATGGGACAAGAGATTAAAGTCATGCCCTCTTGGAACAAGAAACATTAACTACTCATGCATGCTTGGAGACAATAAACATTAAATACTCATGCATGCAACAAATTAATTGCTCTTCTTTCCCTAGACCTTGCTTGAAGATGAGAAATGAGGTTTCTGTTTAATTATTTAATAGCACCAGTTGAAGAAATGTGGTTTTCGTTTAAAAAAAGAGGTTTTCGTTTAAACAAAGAGGTTTCCGTTTAAAAGAAAAAGTTTCTATTTAAAAAATCGGGTTTCTGTTAAAATAACATTATAAAGACAAGAAACTTGGAATGGGGCAAGGATAGTAGAAAATTTAAGCGGGAACGTCGGCGGAGGAAGGACTGCTCATGAACGGAGAAGATGGAAACGCGCGGCGAGCTTGTTGTCGTCCTTGTCGAACCGGAAGTAGGCGAGGAATGAACCAGAAGTAAGATCTTTCTTCGGATGAGCGGTCATGCCCATGAAGAGTTTGCCGGAGAAGTCTTCACGGACGAGAGTGGAGATGTCGCCATTGGTGGTGGAAAGCGAGAGGAGATAAGAGGGGGTGACGAGGAGGAGGAGGGAGTGGAGCATGTCGTTGCCGTCGAAAAGATGGTGAGGACTGCGAGGGAGATATTGAGGGTTGGGGCCGTTTCGGATGTAGGCGCCACCTGCGAGGCAAGGTGGTATACGGCCATGAATGATGGGGCATGAGGTTGGGGGGAGCTCGGAGTCGGGAGGAGCTCGGAGACGTGGGTGAAGTTGTTGGAGAGGACTCTACGGGGGTCGACGGAGGGCCGGAGAAGAAAGCAAAAAAGGGGCAGATGAAAGTAGAGGAAAGAGAATCCATGGTGGATTTTTCCCACCATGTTCAAGGGCAAATAAAGAATTTCACAACATGGACCCAGTCTAAATGATCTACAGGGGGCAAAAAAAAAGTAAAACAATAAAGGAAGGGCTGTCTGGGGTATTCAAACTTTGCAGGGGCTGACTGGGAAGTTTTGAATTCCCCGAGGGGTAAAAAATAATTTTCCCTAACTTTTATTGTACTGTCTACAAACTTTGATATAAGTTTACATGAAAATATGAATTTTTATTATTTTATAATTGTCATAATGTAAATGTGCCTTGAAAAGTATAAATATAAAATAGTATTAGAATAAAGATGCAAATACGAACCTCCTGTAAATTTCAAAACAAAAAAAAAATATAATGTCCTTGTATACACAAACGTGCCAAAATGAAATTCAAAGGTGTGAATTGTAAACAATTAATTTTTGAAAAATATGTATATGAACTTTAATGAGAGTGTATTTGCAAATATGAATGTTTATACAGGTATAGATGTGTAAATATGAAGTTGTTTAGGGTGCACATGTAAATATGTCTGAAAAAAAACTAACAAAACAAGGGCTAGGTTGGAATCTCCCGCTGCTACCGCCTCAGCTATCGAAATAATTAATATTATTATAATTAAACTAATGAAATACATGACAACATTAGCCACAAGACTAAAATTAGTTGATTCTTTAGGCAATAGCGGTTTTGGGTTGGCTTAACCAAAACTCTAAGTTTAATACTGAGAATTATATTGTCATTCCAAATGGAAACACCAGGTTTTTTTGTTTTGAAAGATGATCAATGAGCATTTTAAGGAACATGCCGAAAATAAAAAATGGATAAAGTTAGTTTATATTTAATTATAAAAACTTTGTGTGTATATATTTTAAAATGCTAAACTTGCTATATTATTAAACTCTATCTATATTTGGTGACTCAAGTTTACAAAAAAAATAATAATAATAATAATAATAATAATAATAATAATAATAATAATAATAATAATATATTTATAGTTGTACAGGTACCTGCAGCGTCAGCATAGGGCACCTTGCTAGTAACAATTAATACAATCTTTAAATTACTAAGATGTAAGTCCATGATAAAATGTAATTACATTCCACAAACCAAATTTTACATAATTCTTTCAAGCCTAATGTTCCAGGCCTTTTTTTTTTTTTAATTAAAAGTGGATAAACCACTGATTTATTGAAAAGAACTAGGAGTACAGACAATAAAGCAAAGAAGAGTACAACCAAACAGCAAGAAAATAAGGGTAATCCTCACCAGAAGTGAGGAGAGATACTGATAAGTGCTTGTGTTATAATAACGCGAAGCGTTATTATCTTACAATGAACATATATTTTATCAGATTTTGTCACTAAATAGTGTGCATTTGTGTATTCTTGTGCATTGTAGGTTTGTGGAGCCAATTTAGAAAGGAAGAACGCAGTTAGATCGTGTTCGCTGTTGTTGGGAAGTTTTTGGACCAAACAAGGAACAAGGCACGAGATTAGACTTGTGAGTGTGTGCCAACCTCCTTTAGAGGGGCACAAAGGCAGTCACATTCACAACAAGTTTAACTTGTGTAGCTTAGGAGAACCTTGCCAAGAAAGAGACTTGAAGCAATCGGCACGATCTACCATTGATTGTGTGCGCAATTCAATGGTCTCGATGAAGAACGACGGATTCAGGAGTGTTTCGGCGAGCTACTGTAGCAAGCTACTGTTCACTTTCGTCCGAATTTCAGAATTCTAGAGAATTCACACAGGCGTGTGGAAATTCCACACGGCCGTGTGAACTAATTTTTCAACAGACAGAAACTTCACATGCCCGTGTGTTAATTCCACACGGCCGTGTGAAGTCCCGATAAGTCCAAATTTAAAGCCGCGACTCAGCATTATAAAAGCCCGATTTGGAGACTTTGAGAATATCTTTTGACCTATCTTTCTCCCCAACTTCTGGAGAGTGCGGCGAGGGTTTCGGAGAGGACTTTGTGGAGGATTGGAGCGCGTCATCGGCATCGACATCGACCTTCGACGGCTGCACAAGACCACGGCCACACCATACGCAAGGGGGTTTTCATCAATGCTTTTGCTTTATTCTTTCTTTCATATTTTGATGAATATGTATAGCTCCATGAGGAGCTAAACCCCTCGTGGGTATTCAGACTTGTAAATCCTAGGATTATTACGTTTCTATGACATTGTTATTATGCTTTTCCATTATTGATGAATAAATTCGAGTTTCAATTTTAATTATCTTGTGTTATTGTTTTCCCTTAGCCGTGACACTAAGGATGAAAGCAATCTAGGTTATCCTTTGGAGATGTGACAACTCCTATAGGGTTAGACTCCTTAAGGTTGAAGAGGGTTGAGAGGGAGAGTTGTGAGGTAGCGATGTATCCCCTTTCCCTTCCGGTGTGATTTCTCCCTACCTCCGTTTCCTTGATTTATTAGCGGTCGAGATAGAGTGAAGTGTTAGGTAGATAAACTCCCCTGGGGCTTAGTTGTGCAAGCAACAGAGTGAAGGGTTGACGTGAATCCTATGCACTGGGGATTAATTTAGACTAGGGTTCTTTCACCTGGACCAAAGGGTTAGAACTATTCATAGGAACATGTTTTATCACTAGGAATCCCTAAAGCTTAAAGCAATCCCACGTAGTGTTAGGCTTAGGTAGAAATACTCCCCTGGGGCTTAGTTGCGTGAGCGACAGAGTGAAGAGTTGACGTGAATCCTAATGCAGGGACATAGTGTTGGGGTTAGTCATGGTTGACCTTAGGTTTGGGACCGTGTGTTTAAGGATATCCTGGACTCAATTAACATCAATAGGAAAGTATAATAGCATAATCTTGCACTAGAAGCATAAGTCCTAGAGGTAACTTGTCCGGATATCCTATTTCATTCATTGTTAGTCTTTCTCCTTCTATCCTTACTTGCACTTTCTTGTCTCCCATCTCTCTATTTACTTTCTTGTCTTTTATTTTAATGTTTCCCTAAACCGATTCACTGCTAGTCTTTCTCCTTCTATCCATAATTCTCTCATCAAACCGATTGTCACTTTTCGTGCACCGCATAACTAAAGAGTTAATTCTTGTGCTCCAAATCCCTATTCCCTGTGGATTCGACTACCCACTCACCAGGGTAATTTTATTACTTCGACAAGCCCGTGCACTTGCGGGATACACGCAAGGGGTCGTGTCAGATACAAGAAGAAAAACAACAAGAAAAGGAAGATAGAAGAAAGTCTGGACTAACGAAGACAACCAGCAGGAGCCACAGGTCAGTCCAGTCTGAAGGAGAAGACGACTACTCTCGATCCAGGGGTGGTCTGGATCTCCAGAATGATCGACAATTCTGGAGCTCAAGAAGCTGAGAGATCTCTTGATCTTCCTTGAAGCTTCGATGTTCTCTTGCGAATTAGATTCCGAATCTGCAGAAAGCCAGGACAGAAGCATGTTAGCAATCTTATAAAAAACTGAATGAACATGAGAGCAATTAAAATTAAAAATTTGATTGTTTCGCTCAAGCCAGATATTCCAAAAGAAGGCACGGACGCTAAGATCCAGCAAGGCCCGGTGGGAAGCATTTAAAGAAGGAATCCAAGAGGTCCAAATGAGAGAAACCGAGGTTGGAAGCCGATGAAGATCAAGGGAATGACGGAGGAAAGACCAAATTCGATCAGAGAACTCACAATCAATAAAGAGGTGATCCACTGATTAGGAATTTTTGTGACACAAAACACAAGTATCAGTAGCCAGAAGGTTACAACCTTTTTGGAATAAGTTATCAAGGGTGAGAATTTTGTGTTCACAAGCAAGCCAGCAGAATAAAGTGACTTTACTAGGTGAATGAATTTTCCAAAAATGAGGATACAACTGGCTTCGGGTGCCTCCATCCATAAGGAATTTGTAGTATGATTTGACAGAGAAGATTCCATTTTTTCTAGTGGCCAAGAGTAAGAGTCATCCTGATCACCAGAACAATCCGGAAATGAATCTATTAAATCGAGAAAATCTTCGAGGGAAGCATTATGAAAGAGATTTCCCTGAGAGGTAACAATCTGGGTAAATTGTTTTAAAGATAAGCATGGATAACAACAGTCCGTGAAGTAGTTCGTCCAAAGATCTTTGGGTGAATGACCATAATACCATCTATCAAACCAAAAGGAGGTACGATCACCGTTCCCAATAACATTAGAAACATATGCATTAAAAGATGGTAGGATGGTGTTAATCCTAGCCCAGAAGAAGGATTTGTTTCTTGGTGGATTCTGGAATAAAATCCCAGGTGGTTTTTTGAGTGAGTAGTTTGCATCGATAATTTTGTACCAACAACTGTTCAAAGTTGTGATAAGCTTCCATCACCATTTCCCGAGTAAAGCTTTGTTAAATTCCTGCAAGTTAAGAATTCCCCAACCCCCCATATGGCGAGGTCGACAAATCCTATTCCAAGCGATCAACCGGAAACCTTTCGGACCAAGATCAGGGCCTTTCCACAGAAAATCTCTCCTGATGCTGTCAATGTCGTGAATGACCCAAGCAGGGAGTTTGAAGACAGACATCTAATAGACTGGGATGGTGGACAACACTAAGTTAATTAGAGTTAATCTCCCTCCCAAGGAAAGGTAGATGGCCTTCCAAGAAGAAAGTCTGGAGCGAATAGATTCGATGAGTTTGGTCCAGTCGAGGCGTCTAGGACGTCTACCAGAAAGGGGAACTTCCAGATAAGTAAGAGGTAGGAAGTTCCTTTTGCAGTTGAGAATCGCGGCAGAGGAAGAACGCGGTTGAAAGCCATAGTTTGTAGAGTATAAGCAGCTCTTAGTGTAGTTGATAGAAAGACCAGAAGAGCCTTCAAAGAGGTAGAGAATTAATTTTATGATTTTAAGGTCTTCGTGTCCACCTGCAGAGAAAATGATGAGATCATCAGCATACTGAAGGTGACAAATGTTATTAACTTGATCAAGTGGAACACCAATCAAGACCTTGGATCTTAAGGCATGACAGAACATCGCACTAAGAGCATCAGCTGCTATTGCAAAAAGAAGAGGTGAGAAAGAATCTCTTTGTCGTAATCCTCTGTTGCAACGAATATACCCCTGGGTCGTACCATTAATGAGAAATTGCGCTTTCGCAGTTTTAAGTATGGAATGAATCCAAGAAATCCAGCAGCTACCAAAGCCTCTAGCTACAAGTATATCCAAAAGAAAATTCCAGTCTAGAGAGTCAAATGCTTTGGCGAAGTCAACTTTAAAGACAAAGCCAAAAAGTTTTCTATATATAACTCTATGGAGTAAATAATATGGTCGACTGCAAAATCACTTAACCCCATTCTCTTACCATACCAATTAATGCAGTAGTTTTGTAATATTTTACATTAATTAGTGTTAGAGATAGACTAATTTTTGTCATCCCGTACAAGGAAAACTAAGGAAAACCTTCAAATTAGATAATATATTTATCTATAAACTCTTTAGTATACATAATACAGCAATCTTGAACCTCACAACAAACAGTACATATTGAACAATGAATGACACTCTTCCCTTGCAACAGATCAGCAGAAATAAGATTAATTACAACCATCACATAATTATATCACATTCTCTCCATAAATAATGAATGTGTTAGTTATCGAACTTGCTCTTGTTTACTTGAAGCTTAAAGACATGGTTGAATAAAAAGTAAGCCACCAATTAGAACTTCACAAGGAACAATTAGAAAAAGGTGAAGCCTTGCATTTGGTCCAAATAATTCTCAAACTTCTTTGAAATAAAAGTCTCATCAAATTCATGCAGCATGAATTGCCACAATGCATGCAAACTGTGTCACCGCAAGAATAATATTGAACGCTTCCATGGTCCTCTGCAAAAGCACGCCACACAACAATGTGAATATATAACATGGTTTATATTTGAGTCTTTTTACTTGCCTCCTGATTAATTTTTCAAATGTTACTTTCCAATTTCTTTTTTTAATATATATATATAATTTTGGAAAATATTTTAATTAAATAACTTTGGTTAAAAATAATTTTTCCCCTTTATTATTTAATTAAAATTACTTTTGCAATGGGTATCATTATATACTAAATATATATGGCTGATTTTAATAAATAAATCATAGGCTTTTTTAATTAAAAAATAAAAAGATGTAGAAATGATTTTACTGAATAAATCATCTGGTTTTTAAATTAAAATAAAACTTTCTTTTATATTTTAAGTCTATTATTTAAGGACATACATCACCCAACTGATTTTATAGAAAAAATGGTAAAAGTCAACCATTGGATAGCCTAATGGTATGACACCAATGTATTAAAGGGAAGGTCATGAGTTCAAATTCTCTCTCTGACAATACTGTTCTATGTACTATTCATACACTATTCATCCGGGATGTTTGTACTATTCTATACTGTTCATACACTGTACACCGGCTCTAACACTATTCATATACCGGGGCTCTTGTCGCCTATTATTCAAAAAAAAAAAAAAAAAAATTGGTAAAAACAAAAGCAATTTCAAAGGTAGTTAAAACATCACCAACTCAATTAAGGTTGAAAAAATAATGTCTGAAATGAAATAATTTCCCTTTTTGTTAGAGGGGAGGATGCAAGGGAAAAGCAATATTATTATTTATGTATATATATATCTCTAAGTAAGCACGCATTAATTATTACTGTTTGATTGAGGGAGAAGGATTAAAACTCACCAAACGTGCATTTCTCTCTTCAAGAACAATCTCCTTAATAGCCAAACTGCTAGTCAAAATCATAACTTTACTTTTAACACTTAAGATATATTTATTCATACAAGTCCAGCTTTGAGATTCAGATTATGGCATGCTTGGATACTAACCTCGCAGAAAGCAGAGTGAGAACCCATGCAGTAAAACCTGAAGACCGAGCAGCCGGAAGCCAGCCATGATCAGAACCCCAAGAACGCATCTTAGATAACACAGCAATAGCCGATGCAGCACCAACAACTCCAGATATCAGTGAAAATAAAACAAAGAAACCGGTGGCACCATTTCCCATGGGGAAGTACACCGGCGAGTACTCTCTCGGTGGCACCACCCCCCTATCTGCATACCAAAGCATCATGAATGAATACATAAGCATAGGCCTCTCATCCTATTTACATCATTTAGTAGATTAGTACTATATATATCATGATATTTATGAATTGAGAATAATAGTTTATGATAGAAACTGACCTACCTATGAAATAGTCATTTTGGAGGGAATAATTTACGGCCCATCCTCCAATACAAGCAAGAATGAGGGATATGCAGAAGTTGAGGAGGAGGAGCAATATGACACAGTTCTGAGATGGACTGCTGGCCATGGAATGTTAATCGAGTTTCTTGATTATTTCTTTTTAAGTTTGTGGTTAGGTACAGAGATTTGGTTGGGGTTTGGATGGAGGATTAAGAGAAGGGTTTACTTCTAATAGAGTCGTTTTTCTAAAGATAATTAGCTGGACATGGGCAATAAAGGAGGATGCAGCTTGCAGTGTAGGCAAAGTAGAGAATGGTTTTGTGTTTGGGCAATCCTCAAAATTAGTTAAAGGTTTATTGTGTGAGTGGGTCCAATATTAACAACATTGCTTGGCGCCAAGAATTCTTTTTTTTTTTTAAATCAATTAACTAAAATGTTAATTGTGAATCAGAGATTTTTCTATGTGGAGATCAAAGGCAAGGAAAATATAAAACACCTGTTTCAATTCTATACTTGCATAGAAGAAAATAATTATTTAATATAATTTGGAGAAGAAAAAAAAAAAAAAGACTCCGTGGCATCATTTTCCCTTGATATTTGCCCCTTGCATAATACCACTAGAAAAATGTAGGAATCTACTACAGTATTTGACACATAAAATACATTTTGCTTGCGTCTTCTGAAGCCAGTTGAATTCTTTCTATAAGGTGACTATTCTTTTTTGTTTTTTTATTGCCTTTATCTTGTTAATGACCTAAAAGCTTTTTAGGAATTAATCTAAAATACAATCTAGTTACTACTGCATGTGGAGCATTCATTTGTGACATTCCATCTATTAAAACATTTTGAAATTCACGTCTTAATTTGCGAATTTCAAAACTAGATCATTTTAATCGATGAGTTACATAAACAGATAAACTTGACTAATAAACATTAGTATATTATTGATGAAAATCTTATGCTTAACCTAGTAAACATTACCATGCTAATAATGGATATGCCATATTGTTTTATTTGATTTGCTAAAAAAAATCGTTGACATTTTAAAACAACAAAATTAATATACTTTTCGAATAATTGGAAGAATAGTAATGAGTTACATCGTCATAAATCTCTCTAGATAAATGATCAAACTACCACTACTTATCTCCATTGGTACCTACCCTTTATATAATTTAGTAAAAGATAAATTTTAAGTAGATAACGATCTTTCTGTAATTTAACAAAATAATGACATTTTGATTATTTTAAGAAAATAAGGGTTGCTGTGGTGATTTTGATAATGTGATTTTGATCATTTTAAGCTGAGAAGGAAATGCTTATATTGGTAAATTTTGTTCTTCTTTGTGGAATGAAAGGGTAAAAGTTTGGGTAGGCCATCATACTATGACTTTTTTTATTCATTTTGGATACTGAATTTTAATTTGTCTCATTTTAGTCACTAGACATCAATAACATTTCATTGGGAGTTTCTATACCTATGGGATTCCAACCACATTAATCTCATGTGGCTGTCGGAATGGACACATCAATGATGAGTTGGCATTCATTAAACATAACTAGACATGACAAGTCATGCAAGGGCCATGTCACCTTGTTTTTACCACAACATTCTCTATTTAGAGACCATCCCTTCCAATATCCTCCTCTATCCAAGAGAGTAAGAAACCCATTTCTTCATCCGATATAGCGCGAGACACTTAAGTGCAAGGGTTCCTTTTTCATCTGAAAAGAAGCAAGGCATCAGAGTCGAGAGCCCAAAAACCCTAGCTGTTGATGGCTAGAGCTAGAGCTAGAGCCAATATATAGATCTTGGCTTATCATGGCGAACAATTGGGAGATAAGATTGTGGATGATGAAGCACCAACTTATTGTGAGTCCTTTAATTCATATTTCCATTGTTTTGAAATGTGAAATGGAGATATCGACGTTAGGAATTGCGTTTGGAAAGTTTAAGTTTAAAATAAAATTTGGGTTTTATGAGGGTTTACCTTTCAAAAAAGTAACTATATATATAAACAATGTATTTTTTTGAAGCTATAAATAAGTTCTAATCTTGTGTACTTTGTGAGTTTTTAATTTGTTAACACAATGTTTTTATTTCGATGGACTTTATCATGTTTGTTGATGTTTACACTATTCTTGTTTAATTTCAAGTCTCAATATGCATCTAATCTGGAAAGAGGTCCTGATGGTAGAATTAGAATTTTGATAGGAGCTTTAATAGTTGCATATGGTTTTTTTTTTAAAGTGGTTAGTGCTCCATATAGTTTATTCACACAATATTGGTTGAAGCTTTCATCGACAGTGCTTGAACTAACAATGCTTGTTATCTGAAACATGAAAGAGGGGTGGAGGGACAGGGGGTAGGGGGCGGCCGGCCGCACTTTCCCCGATAGGCAGTGTCTCGTGCTTGCAACCCTACAGCGGTTTGTGACTCAATCGCCGACGCAAGAAGCGTGAACGCCGATCGAGGAAAGCTTTGGGATTAAGAAAGGTGACGAGCAATAGTCTAATTAAGTTTAAAAGAGCCAATGAAAATTTGAAACATGTTTTTTTTTTTTTTTTTTGGGTTATGCTGCAAATCGAGTTAGGAACTTATTGAATGTTACAGATAATCTAATGTGTTAATTTGTTTCTTTGTTGCTGCTTGGTAATTATGATTAGTATTTTATTGAATGTTGAGGCTTGTTTTATGTGGGGGTTTGATTTATATGTTTATTTATTTGTTCCTTCATGTGTTTGTTTTATGTGTTTGCCCTTCATGTGGAGCTTGATTTATTTGTTCATTTATTTGTTGCTTAATGTGTTTGTTTTTATGTGTTTGGCCTTCATGTGGGGTTGGATTTATATGTTTTTTTTTTTAATTTGTTCCTTCATGTGTTTGTTTTATGTGTTGGGCCTATATGTGAGGTTTACTTCATGGAAGACCCTATCTGTTTGTTTATGTGGTTGTTGATTGAGTGGTATGTGTAAGGTGTTAATCAAATAAATGTATAGCCATACAACTTCATTATTGTCCAATATTATGTACTATCAAAATATTCATAGGATACCCAAATTAGTTTCAATCCATAGATGGGCAATATTTTATTAATATTTTCCCATTTTTATGTTAGTGACCATTGTTGAATATTTCACAATACAAATGTACTATAGTTTTGGTGATGTAGAGAACTGGAGTAACTATAGGTTTTCCAAATTTGCTAATTTTTGTTCCACTAATTATATATCGAAGTTAAAAATTATAAGCATGGCTAAAGATTTGGAATTACATCTAGATGGATGTAGTTTTTTGTGGAAGGACATTAAGAATAAAGGGTGGAAATGACTGAAATAAAAAATGATTTGAACCCAGTGGCAATGACTTTAGCTGTGGATCATATATAGTAGGGTTACAAATGTGTATGTTAAGGTGACTAAGGTAAGTTTTAGTGGTAGTTAATTATGTCTTCAGAAATGCTACTAGTGCTAGTGGGGGTATAAGACAAGGGAAGGTTGCTTCAGAAGAAGATTTAGAAGAAGATGAAGAAGAAGTAGGCAGGAAGATGTTGAAGAAAAAGTTATAGAACATGAAGATGTTGAAGAAGAAGTAGAAGAAGCTGCTAATTTAGTAAGTAATTTAGTTGTCAAAGAAAGCAAGGGAAATGAAGTTGATGAAGATTGGCATGGAATTTAGTAGTTTTGAATAGTTCAAAGAGGCAATAAAGAATTACGGCATTAACAATAGGTGTGATAAATTTCAAGCACAACAAAAAGAAGAGGTGTAAGGCGTTTTGTAGAGATGGTTGCCCTTTTTACCTATGGTCTACATCAACAATGGTCATAGATAAGAGTGCAGTCTAAATAAAGGCTTGGATTTTGAAGCATAAGTGTATTAAGGATCATAACATCAAACCTGTGAATTCTTAGTGAATAACAAAGCACTACCTAGAGTAATTTAGGCCAAATCTTTTCCTCGAAGATTGTTGGGATCATTTAAGCTGTTAAAACTAATCAAAAGGTAGATATAAGTAGGTTGAAAGTTTAGAGCTCTAAAAGCATTACAACAAGGTAGTTTTGTGCTTTATTTTAATGGATGCAAGTTATAAAACTAGTTTATTCTAGGTAGTAATTGTTATCCTTTCCCTTTCCTTTCCTTTTCTTTTCTTTTTCTTTTTCTTTCTTTTTTTTTCTTTTGGTGTTCTACATCTATATTTAGGAATTAGGCTGTTTTATGGGGATGAGCATGCATAGATGGCCAGATTATATGATTAAAGACTTGAGTTGACTAGAACACACTATAGCTCAATAGTTAAGTTTATGTGTAATGAAGGTATATTTGAATATATGCATGTGTTCTTATCCCCACTTAGAGCATGATTATATTAAGATGCAGGCATATTGTATCTGTGGATGGCTGCTTCCCTAAAGGTCTTTGTGGAGAGCAATTGTTGCCAGTAGTTAGAATAGATGCAAATGATTGCATCTATTAAATAACATGGCTATGGTGAACAGGGAAAATTATGAGAATTGGATTTGCTTTCTGTAGTTGTTGGCTAAAGATTTACAAATAACTAACAATCATAATTGGCCATTCATGAGTGATAGACAAAAAATAAGTATTCCCTGTCTTGCTATTATTTCATTTAATGTGTGTTTCATAAATTTGTTGATTACTTTTTTGTTTTTGTTTTCTATATATTTTCTTGTTGTCGTTGTTGTTGTTCTTTACCATGTTTGCTGGTGATGGTGTGCAATAAGTTAATACATATGGCCTTTAAGCTACAATCCAAGAATTAATCCCTCACGGTGAACATAGGTTTTGTTTAAGATATATTCACACAAATTTTAAGAAAAAAATTCAGAGGCAAAATTCTTAAGGATCAACTATGGACTTGTGCTTGATCTTGTTACATTCCTACCTAAAACCTAGCTATGGATATTCTAAAAGACTTGTCTGCAAAAGCTTATGGGTTCATTAAAAACATTAGTCTTTTTTTGTTGGAGTATATCACACTTCAAAACACAATTTTAGTTTGATATGCTACTAAATAACTTGTGTAGCTACTTTATAGTCAGATACTTCAAGCTAGAACCAAGGTATAGTCACCATGAATGAAATGATTAGGACATAATTGATGACTAGAATTCAAAAAAAAAAAAAAAAAAAAAAAAAAAAAAAAAAAAAAAAGAAAAGAAAAGAAAAGAAAAAAGATGTCATGCAAAGAAGTAGAACTAAGCACTGCCCAAGTATTCTTAGAAAGTTAGAGATATTAAAGTAACTAAGTTGGTCTTGAAAAACAACATGGTTTTGGGTGATAAATATCAGGTTGTGGGCTTTGGTGGGAAGTTCATTGTAGATGACAAAGAAAGATCATGTACTTTTTAGAGATGGCAGTTAATAAGCAATTTCAACAATTTATTATAACAAAAATAAACTTAAGGACTGACCTAGATGACTGCTATAAGATAACCACCTTCTTGACAATACATAGTCACATCTTATAATTAACCAAATATAACAATTGTTAGCCTAAGGGTGACCAAGCCCCCATGATACCACCTAATCCTAGAAATAATAATAGGTGCAAGAAGCCATTCCTTAGAAGAAAGAAGGTATACTTGCTTCACAAATGGGAATGCCAGTAGGAAGGGGATCACAATAATCTACGGCATTTGTGGGGCTTCAAGGCACAATAAGAGACACCATGGAGTGCAGATACTGAATTATTGTCAATTTTGACTTCTTTAGTTATATATGTAATGTTTATTTTAATATGTTTTGACTTAAATGTCCATCAATTATTGGAAAAGAATCAAATTGCAACAGGGAGACAAGATGGGTAGCCTTCTACAATAACCAATACAAGTGTTGTGAGTACATTGGGTTAATTTTGTTTGTTAATTTATTTGGTAATGATCTATATTAATTTATGGTATTTGGTAGGGTGCTAATAATAACCAAGACCCAATGGGTACAATTGATCCTCAGGTGCTAGAGGAACATTTTCTTGAGTAAATAAAAATAATTTTCTCAACTCTTTGCTGAATTGGTTTTGCGGGCATGATAAGGCTGATATGTTGAGAAAAAACAATGATAATGAGAATTCAAAATAGTAGATGAAATTTTTCCAATGAACCAATGTCATAGGTATGTTAATGTAATGCAGTGTGAAAATGCTTCAATGTTATGCGTCAATGATTTATGATTTTTTTTAACATTACAGGTAGTTGACATACCTGTTTGGACTTCCCCAAGTCATCAACTTTACGTGAAGATCCTGTTGCAGCTAAAAATATTTCAACTAAACCAATGTCACAGGTATCTTTCAATATAATAAGACTCTTGTAATGTTTTGCATCAACGAATTAAGAAAATTTACTTTTTTTTTCTAACAATGTAGCTTGTTGACATACCTATTCAGACTTTCCCTAGTTCATCAACTGTAGATGCCACTGGCATGAGAATGTAAAATTTGGCCATAAGAAGAGGAAAGAGGCAACTTCTCTCAAAAAGCAAAGCAAGGAAGGAATTCCTAGCAAAGCCCCTGTGTTGGAACAACAAGTGATAGAGAAAGATGATGAAGATACGAGAAAATTAGGTGGTGTTGAAAGAAAAAAAACAAGAGAGTATGCCTTCCTCCAGATCTTAAACTATTTAGTGGACCTACATGAAGACCTTCTTAAAGGATATGTGATAAGTGTTTGAGTAGACATGTTTTATATACATGTTTTACATGCATTGAGCATCATTTTACCATGGTTTATGTCTCATAAAGTGTATTTGGCGTTACTTAATGCAATTAGGTTGTGAAATCGTTGAAGGAGTAAAAAGAAGCAAAGATGGGTTGTAAAGACATTGTGTTGGGGCCTTTTGTGCAACACAAAGGTCAAGGCACAAGAGGGATTCATGTACATGAGGGTGTGTACCAACTTCCAAGAGAATTCAAGCCGATTTATGTGTTGGAAGGGCACAAAGGCAATCATATCCTTATGTCCCATCTTGTGTGAAGATAGTGAGAGCTTCCAAACGATGATTTGATGAAGGAAAGTCTTAGAACCCACCACATGGACATGTGCCCGACCATGTGGCCTCAAGAGAATAGAGTGTGGACTGTGTCTATGAAGAATACTGTAGCAGGTTCATGTAGCAAGTTACTGTAGAAGAAATACTGTTCACGCGACCGCATGAAAATTCCATGCGATCGCATGGAAATTTTGGCAGCCCACATGACCACGTGGAATCTCACACAGTCGCATGGAGGCACATGATAGACACGGTTCCAGCCTAAAAATAGCCTATTTCGCCGATTCTTTGCGGACTTTTTGCGCACGTTTGAAGCAAGGAGTGGCTAGGGTTTCAAGGAGGAGGTCTTTGACAATATTGGGGGCCTTTCTTCACCAACTTTGATAGATCTTTCGCCATCATAGTATCGGGGAGCCATTGGAGACCTAGCTTCGGAGAAAGATCTTTCAAGACGTTGGGCGACCCATCAGGGCCATCATCATGAATTCAAGGGGATTTATTTCCATGGTTTACATTGCTTTTCATTGTGTTATCTCTTGCTTTGTAATAAGCTCTATGGAGGCTAAACCCTAGTAGGTATTTGGGCATGTGAACCCTAGGATCATATTCATGTATTGATTTATTTTATGTTTTCTATTAAATCCGAGTTTATTTGAGTTTCAATATTGTTTAATCAATGCTTGCATGTCTTATTCATCTTTGTGATTGATTGATTGTGCTTGATTTGTTGCCTTGGTGAGAGAGGTCTCCATTAGGGTTAGAACATACAAGATTGAAGAAAGTTGAGAGGGTGAGTTATGAGATAGTGGAGTGTCCCCTTTCCTCTCCGATTGAGTGTTTTCTATCTCAGTATTCCCTAAGCTTTATGCAACCATATTTGGTGTAAGGCGTGAGATTGATAGATTTCTCTACCGGGACCTCGTTGGGCGTTAGGGATCTTTCGCCTGGACCAAAGGGTTAGATCTATCTTTAAAAATCAGTTTCACTCTTAGGTATCCCTAGAGTTCATAGTGGTCATATGTGGTGTGAGGTGTTGAGATTGAGCGATTTCTCTACCGGAACCTCGTAGGAGACTAGTATTAGTTGCCTCGAGGTAGAGACCGATTATTCTCTGATTACCTCGACTCTTATAACTAAGTCTAGAAGCATTTAGTAAGTCTTGCACTTCGTGATAGATCCTAGGGGAGCATTGCCCGGGTACCTCATCTTCATTGATTGAGATCTCCCTTATTTTCTTGTCTCTTTGCTTGCTTACAATTTTTGTAGGTTTCGCATTAAGTTCATTCCATCATATTATTGATTCTGACTAGATAATTGAGAATTAGTCATTACTAGTACTTCCGTTCCCTGTGGATTCGACTACCCTACTCACTGGGTATTTTATTACTTCGACACCTGTGCACTTGCGGTGCCTACAGACTAGTGATCTTTAAAGGCTTCAACAGACTAGTGGAGACCTTATGCATTTTAATTTTGAATACTTGGTGAACTTTGCTTAGTCCACACTATATGTGTGTGTGTGTGTGTGTGTGTGTAGAAAGTTTCACATGTGACATATTGGTTTTTGCACAAGAAATTGTAAATGTGCAGCAAAGATCATAATGTATTTAGACACTTTGATATGGTAAATAATTTGTCTTTAATTTGTTTTTATTATTATGTTTTCTTCCATTTTGAGAGGCATGAATCACACAAAATACTAAAAAAGAATTTAAATACTTGTGTGAATATGTAGGGTTGTTCATTATACAGATTGAGTTTGTTGTTATGAGATACACACAAAATACATGATGGATTGGCATGATATGTTTGTCAAAAGTTCATACATTCATTATGCATTCTTAATAGGAAGAAAATGTTTACAAAATTCATATATTCATTATACATTCATCGTAAAGATTCCACTAGTTCCTTCAAATGACTATTGATAGTGATAATGAAGGGGAAATGGTAGTGATCTCCTTAAATGCTAATATACCTGGAGAAATTAGAAGGAACTTTGGTCATATGAACTATTGGTATATACATAAATGAAAGAAAGAAACGGATATGATGTTCTTTCAGATATACAAGCTCAATATATTTTTTTGCTATCAACAAGTACTTAATTCACATTATAATGCAGTAATAGTAGGTTGTTGGTTTGTAACTTTTGATCTTCAAGCTTAATGAAGAACAAAGTCAAATAATAAAGACAAATTTGATGATAATCAACATAATTTACAACTTCTGACATGAAACAAGACATTCAATATGAAAACTATAATTAAATTAGGGAACTCAACCTTTAGATTGATCCATGAAATCAAGTTTCAACAACATTTGACTAAAAAAAAAAATCAAATTAAATAGAAACAAAATAAAGATATCCTTATGCCATCTCACATTAAGAGAAAATATAACGATGTTTTCATGAAGTTCTCACATGTTGACAAAAATAGCAACAACAATTATTCAAGATGGGAAAAATACATCCGAGACCAAGGATTTAAAGCTGTCTTCCTCTTTGGAATCCTTCCAACCAAGAGAAGCTAGCCATGTTCACCGTCTTCAAAGAGCCTCGCTATATGTACTTTCTCCGATGAAGAGATGGGTTTCTTGCTCTCTCTCGGATAGAGGAAGATGGTGGAAGGGCTAGGTTAATGTGGATGATGGTAAAAAAAAAAATAAGTGGCATGGTCCATGTATAATGTGTCATGTTTAGTTCGGTTTAATGAATGCCAACTCATCATCGTCATTTCCATTTCAACAGCCACATCAGATTAATTGGTAGGAATCCCATGAGTACTATCCACGTGAAATGTTATGTCTAGTGACTAGATAGGTACAAATTGAAATTTAGGACCCAAAGTGAAAAAGATCAAAGTATGGTGACCTACCCAAATTTTTACCCATGAAAAGAAACAATGGTTGAAAGTGGGGTGGAAGTCATAATCTGGAAAATATGGCTTCAGCAGTGATTAGTGTTTACTAGCATGGAAGTGGGTGATAACTGCTCGTGTATAAGTAACACGAAGTATTATTTTCTTACATTGAGCATTACTTTTCTCAGGTTTTATCATTAATTAGTGTGCATTTGTGTTGTTTTGTGCATGTAGGGTTGTGGAGAAGAGTTAGAGAAAAAGGAGCAAAATTAGGTCATGTCCGCGTTTGTTGAGGAGTTTCTTGGACCAAGCAAGGATCAAGGCACGGGTTCTAGACTTGTGGGTGTGTGTCAACCTCCAATGTGCTCAAATTGTTTTATGATTTGGAGGGGCACAAAGGCAGTCACACTCATAAATTCTAGCCCGTGTAACATTGAATAATTTCGTCAATAAGGAGAAAGAAAAAATGACATGATCTACCATTGATTGTGTGCCTAACTCAACGGCCTCGATGAAGAAAATGAAGTCGGGAACAACTCGGGTGCGAGCACTATAGCAGTTTACTGTAGCAAATCAATGTAGCATTTTACTGTTCACTGCGCGCCAGAAATCAACTTCCAGAAAATCCACACGGCCGTGTTGATGCCCGATTTCATCCTTTAAATACCGCGACTCAGATTTATTTTAAAGGCTTTTCAACCTATTTTTCGCCCAATTTCTGGAGAGCTCGAAGCTAGGGTTCGGAGAGAATTTTGGGAGGCTTTTGGAGCGTTATACGTCATCGACATCGACGTTCTTTGGAAGAAAGCTATTGGGGGAGTTTTTGTCGGCATTAATTCAGTGAGGCATGCCCTAGGCTTGACAAGGGACTTGGTGGAAAAGACGAAGTGGCTTCACAAGACCATCGCCACTCATCATAAGAGGGTTTTATTCATGTTTGCTATGCTTTTTGTTACAAATACTTTGATGATTTTTTATAGCTCCATGGAGAGCTAAACCCCTTGTGGGTATTCGGACTTTTAAACCCTAGGATGACATTGTTTCTATGAGTTTTATTATGCTTTCTTAATTGATGCTTTTAATTGAGTTCCAATCTTGTATGATAATTGCGTTGATTTTCCCTTAGGCGTGACACTAGGGTTGAGAGTCATCTAGGTTATCCTTAGAAGGTGTGACAACTATAGGATTAGACTACACGAGATTGGAGAGAGTCGAGAGGTAGCGAAACGTCCCCTTTCCCCTTCGGCATGATTTTCCCTACCTCCGTGTTCCAAGAGTTCTTTGCGATCGAAATAGAGTGAAGTGCTAGGAGATGAACTTCCCTAGGGCTTAGTTGCGCGAGCAATAGTGAATGGTTGAAGTGAATCGTAGTGCTGGGGCTTAACTGAGACTAGGGTTCTTTCGCTTGGACCAAAGAGTTAGAACTATACTTAGGAACAGGGTCTATCACTTGGAATCCCTAGAACCCCAAGCAATTTCACGTAGTGTGAGGCTATAGGAGATGGACTCCCCTGGGCTTAGTCGAGAGATCAACAGAGTGAAGGGTTATAATGAATCCTAGTGCTAGGGCATAGTATTGGAGCTAGTCACGATTGACTTTAGGCTTGGGACCATGTGCTTAAGGATTTCCATGACTCATTAGACATCAATTAGAAGGTATAATACTAGTCTTGCACTAGAAGTATTAGTCCTAGGGGGAGCTTTGTCCAGGTACCCCATATTTGCATTGATTGTTTCCTCCTTACTCTTTGCTTGCACTCTTTTTTTTTTTCTTTCATATTTCTCACCACCATTATTTCCACACTAGCTATGTAGCAACTTCTCTTGTCTTGAATCACTACTCCCTATAGATTCGACTACCCTCTCACCGGGGTATTATTACTTCGACAACCCGTGCACTTGCTGTACACACACGCAAGGGGTGTATCAGTGGGGTTGCTATCACTATTTCATTAAAGCTTTTATATGTATTCTCTTTGTGAATATTAAAACTTATAATTAGTATGTTAATGTTTTTTAAAATGTAATCAAAGTTAGAATATAGCTTTTGACATGTTAATGAATGTATTCAATAGAGCAATAAGGCAAACCTATAAGTGCAATAAAAACCAATTAAATTTCATAGGAGAAATTCAAAATTAATTAATATTTTCCCCTGGTTAATAAATTCATATATCAATACCCAACTCTAGGATACAAAGCAATAGTTACAATAAAAATTGATTATAATTTGTTGGGATTCCACTTCAATACAAGTTTAGCTATAATGTTTTGAAAGAAATACAAAGGTAAGACAAGTGAAAGAAACTGAGATTATTACAAACTCACAAAAAGGTCATACAACTTTTAATTGTAATTATCTACAACTTACAAATAAAGAAGAAAAAAAGTAGTTGTAATTGATAAGTGTATAATGTTCTATTATTTCATACCATGTTGTGCACTCATTAGGCATGCATTAGAAGTATATTATGGAATTCGACACTAAACATAGTGTGTTTTGTATTCTAAGGTTTCGGGCAACACTTAAAGATGAGAGAGAGCAAAAAAAAAAAAAAGTATTCTAGACCCTAAACAAAGAAAATAGAGCTCTCTCGACATCAACTGGCTAAGGACAAGGCAAATAGGATGGCTTATGGGTAGCTTATGGCTAACTTACAATCATAAGCCTCTTCCAGAGAACCTTGTGGGCAAGCATATGGCCGTAAGAAGGAGTACAAAGTCAAATCAGAGGACCTTACAGGTAGGACTAACGCCAGTAAGGACGCTCGTAAGACACATCCAGAGGAGTTTATAAGCAGAGCTTACGCCCGTAATAATGGTCGCAAAGGCAGCATAGTAAAGCTAACAGTCTAGTACTTACGGCCGTAAGCTAGACCTTAACACAAACAAAAGACCTTACAGATGGGGCATATGGGTGAGTGTCACTGTAACACTCATAACCCATCATCTCAAGCTCCTTACGGCCACGTCCATACGGCCGTAAGAGGATCATAAGTGGTAGAGTATAAATAGACCTGATGAGAATTTTTAGGGCAATTTTTATTCATTTCTTAGAGGCGAGGCTAGGGAAGAAAGGAGGCAAATCTCCAAAGCTTTAGAGGTGACTTTTGAAGGAGATTTGGATCCATTATCAAGAGGAGAAAGATTGTAGCCTTCAAGTTCACCATGGCATCGTCTGCGGAAGGTTCTTGGGGGTTTTCCGGTGATCAACCTTTGGCAAAATTAAGAAGGGAATTTTCATGTTTATGTTCATTCTCTTCGTGTCTTGTGATTTGAATGCTTGCCCTTTATTAATCGAAGGTTAATTTTGCAGATGTTTGTGTATGATTAAACTCTAGGGTTTAATCTCTTTTGACATTGGTTGTAGATCTTTGGGATTTATTTGTTTCTTAATTGCAATGTATGTTATTTGAATCTAATTGCATCTTTGTACTGCTTGATTGCTATCATGGCAAAAGCCCTATTTGTCATACTCAATATGCTTTGTAACATGTAGAAATACCCACTAAGCATAGACATACTATGATTAGAGTGGATTGTGAGTAAACCTAGCAATAGGGTACGTTTGAGAATTCTTCTCCCTTAGTCCTCTCGAGTTAATGAGTATTTTTGTGCTCTTTGTAATCATGTGGAATAGATTTTATGAGAAATCACATCTCCATTCTGTATTCGGATTAGGGGTAATCTCTTTGCAAGTAGAATTACCGAATTAAAAAATTCTTGTTACTCACTTTGAGATCTCACAGAGCGTAATGCGACTGTGTGGTGATTGTATTAGCATTGTACCGATTCAGTTACTTCTCACCATTGAAAGAGGGTTTTAGTATAATTTAGGAAATCTCTCAGTTCAAATAAGATTGCATGCTTAGAAAACCTTTGTCCTGTACACAACAAAACCCTATAGGGACGCCATTCCCGGACATCATTTCTTATCTTGATTCCTCTACTCTTTGTTTCGTATTTCTCATTTCTATTTTCTAGTTCTTTTATTCACATACATCACTACTTTTGGTCAGGCTAAATTTTGGAAATAGGGTTATTACTAGTAGCTCAATCTTTCCTGTAGACTGATACCCACTTTTTAGCACTTTATACCCACTGCTAGAAGAATGTGAGTTGATAAGTGCTAAATTGATCATATTTTCTATATCATTTACACTGCATTTAGCATACAATTATAATTGTTTAGCGCCTCAGTAGTATGAAATTTCATTCTTTTGTTCACAACTACCCTTATTTCTCTTTTAGGAACAAAGAAGTGAATTCTAGGATGTTTTGAAGCAAAGTGAAACAAGTTGCTGAATCAAGGCTGCACCATGACTCATAACGGGCGTTATGGCAACTCACAATGCCCGTTCTCTACACTTACCCCTGTCGTGATCAAGCTGTGGTAGCATGAGCTCATTGGTAGTAATATAAAAGTCACAACGTACTCACAACAGCCATTGTGAAATCCATAACAGCTGTTGCCAAGACACATAACACCAAAAAATCATGCCAGGACGTGACTTGGAGCCCAAGCAACAACTTACTGACAACGGGTATCACAACGCCAGTGATGAGGCCGTGGCAGAGCCGATTGCTATAAATACCCTAGTTTTCTCTAAATTCACTGAGTCACTTTTGCTGAAGAAACTAGGACGGCTAGATTTCTAGAGATATGAGCATCGGGAGATAGTGTTGCTTTTACATTCCAATGGATTCTGGCAGATTTCTCAAGAATAAGCCAATGAGCATCATTGGAGAAGATCGTGCATGACAGGCATCTTCAAAGATCATCATTAGAGGGTGTGAGTGACACACTTCATCAGATAATCTTGGGGTCCTCTAATCCTATCTTTGGAGAACTATTGGAGGGAGTTAGTCTAGGAATACATTAAATGCTTATTTATTCTTTATTTAGTCTTGTTGTTCTCTTATGCTTTGATGCTTTACTTGTTATGCCTCATAAGAACCTAATTCGAGGTGAATTGTAAGTCTAGGTTCCTCGGTTAATATTTATGAATCTTGATTGATTCATACAAATTATTCTAGTTGTCGTAATCATTGTATATTCTTAATTAATTGTTACATGTTGATGTAGATACGGAGGATATGCCCCCATGTTGATGATGCCCATGCTATGATAGACCTATGCATGTTCTAAGAGGTTAGGCATAGCTAGGTTTCCGGATTAGGGATTGATTATCACTTAGGCTTAGGGTCTGACTGGTCTTTTCTCGTTAGATTCCCATACCTAAGTCAAACCTAGGAGGCTGGGGTGGAAGAAATTCCATCTTAAGTTCCTAATGTTTAGACTTAGTTGCTATGGCTTATTAGAGCTAGTAGGCCTTTGAATTTCCCCAGTTCGAACCTAGAATACAATTGACACTTAACGACTATCATAATTAATAATCAAGATACTTATAATACATACTCCCAACTCCTTCTAAGTGTGCTTAATGTTGTCTCCAATTGTATTATTTAATACTGTTGTACAAGTAAACTAAAGAAAGAATATAAAAGATTATGCTATTGATTAAGTAAAAAAGAAAGTAATAGAAGCTTCTCGTTGTTCCTTTGGAAATACAACCCTTGTGCTCACCCAAGAGGTATTACTTGACGACCTGTACACTTGCTGTATAACGGATCAATTGTAGTATTAAGTGCATACTTACATGCTTATATATTTGCATAATTTAGACACCCATAACACGTCCGTCAAGTTTTTGGTGCCGTTACTGGGGAACACAGTCAATAGATTCTAAAAAACTTGTAACTTAGTGTTTTATCCAATTCTTTTTTATTAATATACTATTATTAGACTCATACAACGTTGAAGACTTATTGTCGTTACTCTCTTCTATAGGTGACTATTCATGACTAGAGCTAATCCCACAGAGTTAGTAGAAGGAAGCAGCGAACCAGAAAGAACCATAACTTTGTTGAAGAGACTCTGGAAGAGGCCAGTTGTGGAAGTTGATAGAGATAGTGATAGTGCAGAATCTACAACCATGGCTAAACCAAGAAAACCATTGTCGGAGTATGAGAGGCCGCAGTTTACATTCGAAGAATGCAAGCCCCGCTAACAACTTTGAAATGAAAGCTTCTATTGGGATGATTCAGAACTCTTATTAGTTTGATGGCCTAGCAGATAAAGACCTAAATGCCCATCTCTCAAAATTTTTGTAGATCTACTCAACATTCAAGATGAGCACAGTGACAGATGATGGGATTAGATTGTGACTCTTTCCGTTCAGCTTGAGAGGTTTGGTATACCGGTGGCTTACTTCCTTAGCACAATCAAGACATGGAACGACTTAGTGGAGAAATTCCTTGGATGATACTTACCACCAAGTAAGGCAGCAACGATCAGGCAGGAGATCTCAGCATTTAAACAAGGAAAATAAAAAACATTGTTCAAGGCATATGAATGATTCAAGGACCTTCTTAAGTGGTTCCCACATCATGGATTCAGTTCATGGATGAGATTGTAAATTTTGTACAATAGGCTGAACTACTAGACTAAGCAGATCATTGACGCTACAATAGGAGGATCTCTAAGTAACAAGTACCCTAAAGAAGCAGAATAGTTATTCGAAGACATGGCAAGCAATGAATCACACTAGAGTTCAAGAGGAAGAAAGCCAAGGATGGCCAGACTGCATGAGATAGACGAAAATACTACTTTGGCAGCAAAAGTAGATTGTTTTGTGAAAACTGGATCTATTCTTGAGCAATGGTCAGGGTGCCAACTTGAATTCCAAGGCTGTTTTGTTTTGTGAAACTTGTGAAGAAGGGTATGGAGCATCTTAGTGCCTGATTGTAAGCATAGCAGTGGCTCCTATGGAACAGGTTAACTATATCGGAGGAGGTCAGAGAAACTAGAATAACCTGTATAGCAGCACCTACAACTAGGGGTGGAAGAACAATCCTAACTTCTCCTAGACTCAGGGTCAGTAGTAGAGGCCTCCCCCGCAATAGAACTACTAATACTAGTCCCAGATACAACCTGAAATGAAGATCTCCACAAAGATATTTTGGCCAAGTATATGACTAGTAACAATGTGCAAATGGACGAGTTTGGTATGACATTACGAAATGCTCAAGCATCAATCAAGAACTTGAAAAATCAAGTTGGGCAGTTGTAAAGCTAGTACTGAATGACCTTAATGAAGGCTCCCAAGCAATACTGAAGCAAACTTAAGGGAGCAGCTTAAGGTTATCTCACTCTATAGTGGTATGAACATTGAGGCAAGGGTCGCTCACTGTCTTAATGTCGCGATAGAGAGGACAACCTTACAGGAAGGCCCTGGTACTTCATTAGAATCCATAGATGAGGAAGAGGAAGCAGTTGAGGAAGAACCAAAAGAGTCATCACTAGCTCAATCCACAATTTAAGAATACAAAACCCAAGTTTTTATCCTTCCAGACTAAAAGCCGATAAGGAGGAGGTGCAGTTTAAGAATTCATGAGTATCTTCTAGCAACTCCATATAAGCATCCCCATAGTTGAAGAATTGTCCCAAATGATAAGCATGCCAAATTTTTGAAGTACTTGCTCACCAACAAGAGGAAGTTGGAAAAGGTAAACATAGTAGCTCTCAACGAGAATTGTTTCACCATCGTGGATAAAAAGATGCTGATGAAGTTGAGATATTCTGGAAGCTTTGTGATCCCATGTTTGTTGGGTGATGGCATGGAGGAAAACACACTCGCCGATTCGGAGCTAGCATAAACATAATGCCATGCACCATCATTAAGCTTGGATTAGGAGAATGACCTTGTAGTTGGCCGATAGGTTAGTAAGGAGATGGCAGGGAATTGCAGAAGATGCGCCTGTAAATGTGGAAAAACTTGTCTTCCCCGTAGACTTTGTAATTCTTGACATAGATGAGGATGTAGAGACCCCACTCATTCTTGGATTACGCTTCCTAAATATATCCGGGGCCCTCAGAATTGGAGAGATGGAAAGATGAGATTGAAAATGGAAGATGAAGAAGTGGTGTACCAACTTCCCAGTGCCATGAAACACTTAATAGACCAAGATAATGAATGTTATTTCGATATGAGCCTAATCTTTCTATGTATGACTTTGTGCAGGATGTATTTATGGTGAACCCTCGCGAATAGCTAGAGGAGAAGCTTGGAAAGGATAGATACAACTAGTAAAGCCAGGGCTTTAGAGGAACAATAGAGGGAGCAATGTGAGAGCTGCATCAACAAAGAAGATGTGGAGGAAGGTACAACCAAAAGAGGATCACACTATTGAAGTAACAAACTCTAGTACTTTCAAAACATGTAATGAAGAAAAAGCTCCCCTACATGCTCCGAGTAACGTCATACTTGTGATATAAAACAAGCATTTCTTGGGAGGCAACCCAAGTAGTTTTCTAGGCTTTAGTTTGCTTACTCTTAGTTTTCAATATCATTCGTAGTTAATAAAATACAAAAATTGGTAATTTATATGAAATTGAGAAATTGGCTCACCCATGCTGAACTTTATGAGAAAAACATGATTGGGGAATCTAGTACTATCCATAGTAATTTTTTTCATGATGTTTTACATAGGGAAAATCTCTAGTTTTTCACTCCGAGCATCACAATGGGCGTGGTAAACCTGTTATACCCGTTGTGATGTCTAGATAGGGAGATAGGCTTTTTTTTTGGAAAATTGAGTGAGTTTGCAATGGGCTTAAAACACCGTTGTGAAAGCTATAGTAATTTACAATGGCCGTTACGCAGAGCGTGCCATGGTTTTGGGTTTTCCAGAGGTCTGCCATGGCTTTACCACGCCCGTTCTCTACCCGTGGTGAACATAACGAGCCCTAGAATGGTTGTTGCCAACACTTAGAAATTTTTTAGCCCCAATCAAGTTGATAATGACACCATAACATACTTATAACGGTCGTGGTACCTCAAAGAGATTGAACGCATGAACAACGGCCATTATTTGGCCATTGTTAACCCTAGTTACAGTGAGATATAGGGTCGATGATGGCCGACTCTTGGCCTATCTCATTCAAAACTTATTTTCCTCTATGTCACTTCATGGGGACCCTTTCTTGACCTTTAACTAGTGATTCCAAAGAGCTTGGGCTTGTTTCCACTCGATTTAGCACCACATCCACTCGATTCTCACCACGGAAAAATCTCTTTCTTTTACCAATTTTGTAATAACCCTTCCAAACCTTTTAAATCCCAAGTTTATAATGTTTGAATGGCATGAAATTGTTTAATGATGCTTGGTGAATTTTTTTATGTAAATTTTCATCAAAATAGACCAATGTATAGAAATTTTTCACCATGGTTGGGCACCACAATGGTTGTTCCTCGATGAACAATGGCCGTTGTGATGACCGCTATGTTCAAACACTAAACAAGGGAAAGATGAGCCACAACGGGCGTTGTCCGCCCATTGTGAGTCCGTTATAAGATTTTTCCCACCCATCTCAGCTCAGAAACACTTGGCAATGGGAGGAAGCCCGTTGTCAACTGGCCATTGCTCAATTTGAGGTCACAACGGATGCACTAACAGCATTGTGCGCTTGTAGTAGCCCTAGCACAATGCACTGTTGAACTGCTGAGTCACACAACGGACCATTGTGTACTTGCTGAACAACTAAGAGAGACATCACAACCTTGATAATAGGCGTTGTGAGGTCGTTATGGTCATATAATGAGCGCGATGTACCCATTGTGTACCCATTATCCCTTCATGCATTGCATTTTTCATATTTAATTGATTGATTGTTCATATTTTTTCGAAAATAGCGGTCCATAGGCAGAGGCCAAGAAGATCCCAAGAACTGAGCCCGTTATAAGAGGCTCATCGATCAAAGATTTGTTGATGATCGGGTCATTGACTAGTGAACTCTTGAGTGCATAGGTCTCTCCGATGATGTACGAGATCTTATTTCAGTACAGGGCTGGGAGTAGTTCTTCGACATTCGAGAGCCGACTTTGTGGGAGCCGACATTAAAGGCGATGAGTTTGTTCGAGCTGGATAGGACAATCATTAGCCTTAACCACCACGAGACCATCAGCTTCCAAATGTTCGCGGTGGAGTACCTGATGTCGAACATGGAGTTCTTCGTGGTGATGGGGCTTGTTGACGTGAGTACATCCGCACCGAGTTGTACTCCCAACTCCATGTTAACTTGCCGGTCCACCTAAGTACTAATTAGGTCTAGACCGAGAGACTTCAAGGCTGCGAGACATACGTCTGTGGGACTTCGAAGGCATATACCCTGGGACGTCCTATTTCTAGGTATCTCCACGCCATCCTATCTCAGATGTTGATTGGAAGAGGAGGCAACATGGGGGTCATAAAACTCCATGACTTGTATTTCCTATGGAGCATCATAGCTAGGGAGCCAATTCACATCGGTCACATGATAGCTTGCTAGTTGAAACATTAATCTCAGGACCGCCTGGTGACCATATTCCATGGTCCGTACATTACCAGGCTTGCATGGCGGCTTGGTTTGATCAATAGCAGCATAAGCATGCTCCATGTAGGGACATTCAGCTGCTTGGAGACACACCCCACTGGGTGTAGTACCAGGTAGTCTATGGGACCGATTCTGAGACTTTGGACGATGAGGAATCTCTTCAAAGACCACCGCCACAACAGTTCCTTCAATCTCGGCTCCAGCTCCTGCTACTGTTGTGCTGTTGCTGCTCCTCCTCCTACAATACACTAACTCCATCAGCTCCATCAGCTCTTAAGGAGCGCTTAACCCATCTTGAGGAGGGTCAATCGAGGATCGATGGTCTATTTCAACATATCCTGGTGCATCTACAGCGTCAGGACCCCTCGACCACTCTGGCACTTACATCACCCACCGTTATAATTCCATTGGCGCCAGAGTCTCCTCCAGCATCACCGACACCACCAGTACTTCATCGATCACATACAACGCCAGACTTCCCCTGCCGAACTCTGCCTTTTTGATTTTATATACCACTTTTGTACTTGTTTTATTTTAGTACATTGTACATTTTATCACGGCAAGGGACACTTGCCCTGCTGCTTTTGTACTTTCTAATATTAGTGGATTTTATTTTACAGCAATATATAGTTCTGTTTACTATATATTTAACTACCCTATTTTTGTCTCATTAGGGTTTAAGGTGATTGACTGTTGTTCTGGCAGGCACAATTTGTTGTTTGGACAAGGGTAACTTCATTCCCCTGGTGGGGCAAACTAAGAAATGAGGGAAGTACTAGTGACTATACACTCTTTTAATTTATTTCCTTATTATATATCACTACACTTATGCATGCATGTGTACATTGGGGACAATGTATTTCTTTAAGTGTGGGGAGGGAGTGTAGGTTTACTTTTTCTTTACATGTTATTGAGAATTTCGTACTATACTATACTATGTTTCTATGTTATCTATCTTGTAAAATTTTATTTAGGGATGCTTGTATCTTATACAGATGCTAGTGTTGATCATTGAAGGCATTGCACTTGTTGGAGTTTCTTTGGTCTAGGGACATGATATGTTAGACTAGCAATTCTTTTGTTCCCTTTAGAGAGTTTGACTGCTCTGCTGTCCTTACCCTATCTTGTGTCCCCCTTGACTTCACCTTGCATCCTATGTTCACCTAATGAGTGATGTTTTATAATGTGGGTATGATCAGTACTTACTTTATTGTTCTAAGTTAGGATATATGTACAAAAGAAAAAGCTACCTTCTTTGTAGTATGTAGTCACTCCCAACAAGTCGGGTACAAAGTGTATGTCCTAGTGGGAGAAAGGGGTGCCTTATGGGAAACGTGAAAGCTACTAAATGTGAAAAAAAAGAAAATTAGAGAAAAAAGGGATAAAAAGGGTAATCATGTATAGAAATTATGAAAACAGTAAGAGTGAGACTGAATAAAAAGATAAAAAGTTTCTTTACATAATCTAGACTATAAGATAGTGGACCAGGAGACTGACACTTGGGAAAGTACTTTTCATCGTCAAGTAGACTAATTTTTGTAGAGGAATAATCATGCTACCTAGCATTTGATTGTTTCCCCGTACTACTAAAACTCCATATTTAGTTGACCTGAGATCAAGAACTTATCATATATTCTATTTTTATTGGTTTTATTTACTTGAGAACAAGCAAACGCTTAAGTGTAGGGATATTTGATAAGTGCTAAATTGATCATATTTTCTATATCATTTATACTGCATTTAGCATGCAATTGTAATTGTTTAGCACCTCATTAGTATGAAACTTCATTCTTTTGTTCACATTGACCCTTATTTCTCTTTTAGGGAGAAAGAAGTGAATTCAATAAAGTTTTGAAGCAAAATGAAGCAAGTTGACACGACCCCTTGCTTGTATCCCGCAAGTGCACGGGTTTGTCGAAGTAATAAATTTACCCTAGTGAGTGGGTAGTCGAATCCACAGGGAATAGGGAATTAGAATACGAGATTTCACTAATTAAGCTATGCGGAGTACGGAAAAGCAATAGTAGGATGAATGAGTGAATATAGAATAAAGTAGAATAAAAGACAAGAAATTAAATAGAAAGATGGAAGATAAGAGAGTGCAAGTAAAAGAGAATAGAGAGGACTAGTAATGAATGAAATAGGGCATCCGGACAAGCTACCTCTAGGGTCTATGCTTCTAGTGCAGGACTATGCTATTATACTTTCCTATTGATGTTTAATTGAGTCGAGGATATCCGAAGACTCACGGTCCCAAACCTAAGGACAACCGTGACTAACCCCAACACTATGCCCCGGTATTAGGATTCACGTCACCCTTCACTCTGTCGCTCGCACGACTAAGCCCCAGGGGAGTATATCTACCTAAACCTCACACTACGTGGGATTGCTTTGAGCTCTAGGGATTCCTAGTGGTAAAACCTATTCCTATGTGTAGTTCTAACCCTTTGGTCCAGGTGGAAGAACTCTAGTCTAGATTAAGCCCCAGCGCATAGGATTCACTTCAACCCTTCACTCTGTTACTTGCGTAACTAAGCCCCAGGGGAGTTTATCTGCCTAGCACTTCACTCTATTTCGACCGCTATGAAATCAAGGAAACGGAGGTAGGGAGAAACCACGTCGGAGGGGAAAGGGGTACATCGCTACCTCACAACTCTCCTTCTCAACCCTCTTCAATCTTAAGTAGTCTAACCCTAAGGAGTTGTCACACCTCCAAAAGGCAACCTAAATTGTTCTCAATCCTAGTGTCACATCTAAGAGAAAACATTAGCAAGATGAAATTAAGATTGAAACTCAATTTTATTCATCAATAATGGAAAAGCATAATAACAATGTCAAAGAAACATAATAACCCTAGAGTTTACAAGTCCGAATACCCTTAAGGGATTTAGCTCCTCATGGAGCTATACATGTTCATCAATGTATGAAAGAAAGCACAAAATAAGGACATCAATGAAAACCTCTTGGCGTATGGTGTGGCCGTGGTCTTGTGCGGTCGTCGAACGTCGGTGACGATGCCGATGACGCGCGGTAAACCTCCACGAAATCCTCTCCGAAACCCTAGCCGCACTCCCCAAGTTGAAGAGAAAGATAGGTCAAAAGATATCCCAAAAGGTCTCCAAAATCGCCTTTTATAATGTTGAATTGCGGCTTTAAAATTTGACTTATCGGGGGCTTCACACGGCCGTGTGGAATTAACACACGGGCGTGTGAAGTTTCTGTCTACTGAAAAATTAATTCACACGACCGTGTGTTAATTCCACATGCCCGTGTGAATTCTCTGGAATTCTGAATTTCGGCCGAAAGTGAACAGTAACTTGTTACAGTGCTTTACTACAGTAACAAGCTACCACAACTATTGGAGGGACTTAGTCTAGGAATACATTAAACACTTATTTATTCTTTTTTTAGTCTTGTGGTTCTCTTATACTTTGATGCTTTACTTGTTATGCTCCATAAGAACCTAATTCGAGGGGAATTTTATATCTAGGTCCCTCGGTTATTATTTATGAATCTTGATTGATTAATACAAATTGTTCTAGTTATCATAATGATTGTATTTTCTTAATTGATTATTACATGTTGATGTGGATGAGGAGGATATGCCTCATGTTGATGACATCCATGCTGTGATAGATCTATGCATGCTCTAAGAGGTTAGGCATAATTATGTTTTCGGATTAAGGATTGATTGTCCCTTAGGCTTAGGGTCTGATTGGTCTCTTCTCGTGGGATTCCCACACTTTATGCAAACCTAGGAGGCTAATGTGAAAAAGATTCCATCTTAAGTTCCTAATGGTTTAGACCTAGTGGTCATGGCTTATTGGGGATAGTATTCCTTTGAATTCCCCCGGTTCAAACCTAAAACACGAATGACACTTAACGCCTATCATAATTAATAATCAAGATACTTATAGCACATACTCCCAACTCCTTCTAAGTGTGCTTAACGTCGTCTCCAATTGTATTGCTTAATACTGTTGTACAAGTAAACTAAAGAAAAAGCATAAATGATTAGAGTATTGATTAAGTGAAAAGGAAGTAATCATGCTCATCCATGAGTTATTACTTGACGACCCGTACATTTACGGTATAATGGACTAATTATAGTATTAAATGCATACTTGCATGCTTATATATTTGTATAATTTAGGCACCCATAACGAGTCCGTCATGAATATCATGTACAACTTACATAATCTACAAATGTAATTGACAAAACTTATGAATATAATCAATAGCCACCAACATAATGTTGTGACCATTACCATTCAAAATGGGATTCAACAAGCTATACAAGTGAGCCCACTTCTCTTTCGTTGAACAATTCCAACATCAGCTATAAGTTCCCTTACAAATATAAGTAACATGCTAGTAATTTGCTAGTTAGCCAAAAATAAATTACCTATAAGTAAATGAACAAAAAATCATTCTTGAAATCAGTAGACTTTATCATACAACATAGAACAAGAGGTATGTAAAATCCAATACAAGTCATTAGTAATAAATAACTCTATAACTTGAATTCACTTGGGGAATTAAGCATGATAAGATCAATATCAAATGCTATAAAAGAAGCAAAGTAAGTGTAATTAAATGAAATCACAAGGAGATTATATCAATCAACTTTCAGATTACACTAGCACTAAAAGTATTGAAACATCAACCTAAAAATCAAGAACAAAAATAGACATCCCTTGATGGCATACCAACATACAAGAAATTATTGAACATACCCTTCAGATTTTTTCTTGACATGGCCTTTAACAACTCAACTTTTAACTGACATGGCTCAGCTAACAAGAGTGATATTTTATCAATTTCATTAGTATTTATAGGTCCCCTTATATTTTTTCTTCTTGAGTTACTATAAAAAACAAGCAATGTGACCAACAACAAATGCAGTAAAAGCAACGAAATATAAACTATGAAAAAAACCTATCTAATAAATAAGACACTGAAGATAACATTAATTGTTAGCTACAAACACACTGCAATGCTTGTATTGTATGGCTCTTGATTGCCTCTCCTCGTACATCATGAAAATCAAGCAATTACTTAGAATCAAAAGGAAATAACAAATTAAGAGAGTGATAAAAGAAACCACAAAATACATGCCACTAGCCTGCTAACATGAATATAACAAAATAAATATCTAAGAAAATGGAGAAGAAAACATTAATATAGTAAACAAGAAAACCATACATAACCAGAACAACAAACATGAAAATGTAAAAGGAATCAACAAGTGAAGATGGTATAGAATAAAAGAACACATGAATAACAACATCCATGTTATTATATCCTAAATCCCCTCAAACAAAATGAGATGCATTATGGCTGCAAAAGAAAGGCATCTATCACCCTTCATTTTGACCTGCTAATGAACCCATTTGCTTGGAGGCCATACCAAGACACTATATCCCAATAATTTTGTCACAAAATTCTTATACTCATCATTGCCATTCTATCGTCACTTGAGAGAATCCATAAAACATATCAAATGCAGGTCACTCAGAAATGCACACAAAGGCAAAACAAGTGATCCACATAAAACTAATAGTTTCACATATAAATCACATAACACAAGGTACATAAATGAAACACACATGAAATGTAGACCCATATAGAGTGCAAGTATGCATGAAAACAATTAGTTACTCTCTCCCGGGCTCTCAAAAATTGCTCCACTTTCATGGGTAAAATGTCCTAACTGAAAATGTACACACAGTGATGACTCTTGATCTGAAATTCACCTATGTGCTAGCTGGTTAGAAAGGATCAGCAAAATGACTTTGTTGTCTTAAGATAATCAATATGAAGACCACAACCCAAAGACCACTTGAAAATAGATGGTGGGAAAAGTTATAGTTTAGCTCCTATAACTTTAAAAGCAATCCTATTTGATCATCGTCCTTTCTTGTATGGAAATATTAATTGGTAGATGGTGGTTACACAAGAATGAATAGGTTTATAACTCCATATTGAGGCGTTAGATATCATTTAAAAGAACATAATGGAAGATAACTAATAAAACCAAAGGTAATTTTTAATCTTAAAGTTGAGCTTAAGGTCAAGTGATCATTTTCCATCTAGAAGAATCGATTCAAAATTCTTGCATTATGCATTTTCTTCCCATTCAGAACTCATGTAAAGTTAGTACTTGTGTTTTGCATGCCACGTTTTTGAATGATTTATCATATTCAAGGCTTTTCCTTGTTTACTCCACAAGTAGTAGAATCAAGAAACTGCCACACTCAGGCTTCTATTTCTTGTTGGGAGTTCTATGCTTGGTTCCATAAATCTTTGAGCAAGAAGCATCACTCATATGATCATGACCCCTCATTTAATGCAGAATTTTAATGAAAAAATACATAAAGAAAATTGTAGAAATTAAATTTAATGAAGATGCTGAAGATACATGTAGTTATAAAGAAAACAAAAGTAAGGAAAACATAGAGCATAGCTTCATAAAGCACAACAAGTGAAAACGCATCCCCTATAGTGGTCATACATACCCACTATATTGAATCCACACATCATTCGTTATCTTGTCCCTGAGCCACCTATGTAATTGTCTATTTTCTTCATGTTGTTCTCGTTGCATCCGGCTCTATGATGAGACAAGCGGCTCTTCTTGCTGTGAACTTCCTTGATTCAATATCTTGTTATTCGGGTCAATGCCTACTATGAACTTCTGTGTGGGTGATGGGTATCTTTATGTAAAATTAGTCAAATTCTACTTTAGGTAGGTTACTTATAATCATGGTTAATATGTCTTTATAGTCAAATCCAACTATAGGTTGAGTTTTTATGGTTATTATTAATGTCTTTGTAAAATAATAAAAAATTATGTGAAATTAGTCAAACCCCACTCTAGGTAGGATAATATGGAATGACTTGTCACATCAAATGGTTTCATAAATCAATGGGGCACCCATGATTTTAGAACAGTATTCTCTCCTTATATGTAAGGAGAAGCCTTGTAAGTATTTGGACCAAGAATGAAGAAGCATGTGAAGACTTTGAAAAATGATATAACCAAATCATGCCTAGAAATTCAAAAGAATTAAAAAATTTAAGAGGTTTATCTTATAAACTTAGACATCATATGTTTTATGGACTTGGTTTATTAAAAAAAAAAAGTGTTTGTTGTACATTAGAATTTTTGCACATAAATTTTCTTTTGAAGTGTGAATTCAATCTTAGAAATTAAGATACTTGTGTATGCCCTACTAAAAGAAAGGGCTACCTCAAAATATGTGTGTTTGGTGTAAAAAGCTACGACTTTTGATGTGTGAAACTTCTCTTAGAAAGTCAGATACTTTTATATGCCCTACTAAGAGAAAAGGATACCTAGGAAGATGTGTGAAAGCTATAACCAGTATTTAAAGAAAAACAAGAAAAAGAAAGTTGTTGTAAAAACAGTATGTAAAAAAAAAGGAGAAAAAAAAGAGTAATGAAGAGAAAAGTTTTCTAAGTCCTTTGTTTGCATACTCTTATTCAATTTTAATTGTGAATTAGCAAGGTCTTAATAGACTTTTGCACATTCAAATATGAGAAACACAAGTTAAGTTTAGCTAAACTTCTAGTCAAATTCTTTTATTCCATTGAACCGAATGGGAGTATTCTTTTATAGCTAAATGCTTCCATATTTTTCAACTCCATGATCAAGCTCTTATGCTTCTTTAATTTCTAATCTTATTTGCATGAGGACAAGCAAAAGCTTCAGTGTGGGGATATTTGATAAGTTCTTGATGAGTCATTATTCTTATCAGGTTTCACCTTGCATTTTGCTTGATCTTATAGAGTATTTTGTTAACATTTGATGCTTAATCTTGTTAAATTTCATGTGTAGGGTCATATTACAAGTTTTGTGACAAAAGAAAGCAATTTTGATTAAGTTTTGATCTATTTGAAAAATAAAACAAAGTGAATAAACTAAACATGCTTCTGAAACACTCTCGTGTATTGTCCTATAGGGCCATGATTAAAAAAAGCACGATCATTCTTCAGTTCTGTGAGTGAATGTTTCCAAGCCATGTTTATGCTTGAAGATGTCATTTCAAGAATCTTAACCACCCTCGTGTTTTGTAGGTGTGTTTAATAGTTCTAGATTCTATAAACAACTTCTGAAGAGTAAAGATGTTGACTTTTTGGCTATCTTTTGTGTTAGAAGATAGCTTCTTGTAGAAGGAATTGAAGATCTATCATTAGCTCAAGTACTAGCAAGCGAAGATCATCCTCAATTCGAGAAGGAGGTGATGATTGAGAGAAGAATCTAGAAGAAGATCAAGTTTCAAGAGAATTGAGCCATCTCATCAATTCTTTTTGATATTGAGATTCAATTGTGACATTGTTTGATCGGTGATTCTGGATCTCTTATTTTCTTGTATTCTGATTGTATTTTGTGTGGTACTTATGTCCATGAGTGGCTATATGCCTTCATAGTGCTTAGATTTGATGAGTTGTGGTCGATATATAATTTCTTGATTTCCTTTCTATTGATCTAATTCATTTTGATATTGAGATTCAATTGTGACATTATTTGATCGGTGATTCTGGTTAGTGAAAGCACAAATTTGTGAGCATAGGCTTAGTTATCGAGTGACCAAACCTATGATTGGTAACATTGTTAGTTAGTGAGAGCCTGAATGTGTGAATAATCTTTCATAATTGAAAGAGTTTGAATTCAATTCTCATGGTTATAATGGACTAGGGTGATTTAGTAAGGAGGATCAGGAAATCAAAATGCATTCATGGAGGAAACGTGTGAAATATGTGCCCTTTCATGTTTTGGAACGAGTCACTTAGAGATAAGACTAGCTTATGTAAAGAACCTCCATGGCCTAATGATCTTAATTAATTAAATTAAAAAATCCATCAAATTAGAAGTCTTTACTCTAAACATCCAAGGGAATTCATGTTTAAGGACCATTCTTATTATGTTGGTTTTAACTTGATATATTTTGCATCTTGGAAGCATATTTTTAGCCTTAGTTTTCTTGCTTATTGTGTTTGGCCAGATAATAGGAGGAAAGTTAGTATCTAGTATTTAATTTCCTTGCTTTATATGGACTCCTTCCCACTTGGAAGCATACTTTTACTATTTAACATGATATGTGCACTTGCGTTTCTTTAGGCTCACTTGTGGGCCTCCTCACTTTAGGCCCCAATTTTAAGAGACATCTAAATAATTATTTATTATAATTAATAGATATTAATTTTTTAGATTAATACTTAAATAATATAATATAATTTCAACTAAGTTTCCAAAACTTAGAATAATAAATCAAGATATTTAAATATTTTAATTTAATGTTTCATCAGTTGTATATCTTCTTTAAACTAATTTATGTTTTAAATTAATGCTTAGTTAATATAATATAATTTCAACTATTTTTTAAAATTTAGAATAATAAAACAAGGTATTTATATTTCATAAATTGTTTATCTACTTTGATCTAATTATTTAAAATTTTCTTTTCCTTATCCTTCTAGTTGCCTATTCTGAATACAGTGCACACCCTTTTACTAGCAAATCTACAATTTTTTAATTATAAAAAATTTAAATTTATTGGTATATTTTAATTTTTTAACTTTTGTCCCTAAATTTAAAATATATCTATTTAAGTAATAATGAGTTTAAGTTGCCGTACAAAAAATTAACATCTCATAGACTTTTTTTAATAATTAAATAAAAATTAAGTTTTGTTAAATAAGTGAAAGGCCTCATTTTTAAATTTGGCATGATATCTCTAGTTAAGTTGAGCCACCCTATCTCTAGTAATGTATAAAGCACAATTTCAATGTAATGTGATAACTTGTGAGGCACCAATCCTCCTACTAATCAAAGCTATTGGCATAGATGACAAAAAATCGTTAAGGCCATGATTTCCACAGCTTGATCCTTGTCACCATCACTACATATTATCTCTTGAAAAAAAAAATTATGAAATCATTTAAAAAAGGCAACATAAAAAATTATAAAGGTTTGATTCAAGAATGACGTAGAGCATATTGGAAAAATAATTTATTTAACACAATAATGGGGAAATAAGATATCAAGATTGCTATCATTTTTTATTAAACAAAAACTATTATTTACACACATTTATTGAGCAATATAATTAAATCTTGTAAGTGCAAAGGCACTTTAAGTTGGTATAATTTGACACCTAGTCAAGGTAACGTGACAAATATAGTGACGTGGCATGGATAATGACATGGAAAACATGATGACGTGACAAACATAGTGACATGGCACGGTGATTTGACTAGGAGGCAAATATTCTTGAAGATCTTGATTAAGCTATTTTTGGCAAGTGGATCAAGCAAGCAACAACTTGAAGGCAAGATCTTATCAAGACCATATTTATGAGATGTGATTGAAGACTAAATATGGAGGGAGCTTTAATGAAGAAATATCTATCAATGTTAAGATTTGGAGGATATTGAAGATATGATTTGATTGACCTTAATTGATTTGATTGAAGACTATTAAGGGTAAGATTTGAAGACATGCCTATTGTTGGCATGATTGGTTGATTGATTGAAGATCTTTGGTAGAAGATTTGAAGACCAAACTTGGGTGAAGTGAAGATCAAGTTTGGAAAGTTTCATGAAGACGCACAAAGGCGTGCTCCCCTTGTGAGGGGACTGCTTGATGAGGAGTTGAGGAGTGAGGCTAGTTGCCTGTAGTCAGGATCAAGTGATCTGGTTGCATTGACTCGGACTAAGCATGACCAGTTGGTTGATGAGTCTTGAGGTCGATTAGCAACTTAACCAGAACTCAGTCAAGTCAGCAGTCAGGGCCATGTTGCAACACATGTTACAACAGAAGTTGCAACAGTTAATTTCGGAAGGCTCTAAAGTTAGTAGCCGTGGAGATTCTAAAAGAGGTATGGACTATATTTGGGATGTTGAGGCGTCTATATATACTACATTGGTCTGAGATTGGGTGCGACTCTTGAAAGAGGGAGTAGGGAGGCACCAGACAATCTAGAGAGGGTAGTATTCTTGTTTGTGTGAGAGAGTGACAAAGTGTTCGTACTCTTCTTTAATTACCGCTTTTAGTGGATTGTTTGTCTTCCGGTTTGGCCCCCCAGACGTAGGCGAGTTGATGCCGAACTGGGTTACCAACTTCTTGTGTCTCCTTCTTGTTTGGTTTGTGTGTGCTTTTCTTTGAGTGTTTGAATGTTCTTCTAACCAACAAACCTTAACTGGCAGAACTAACAAATCTCAATTCAATAAACACAAAAATAACAAACTAATGACTAAGCTGAATGCATTAAATAAAGAAAGACTCAAACAACTGAAACACTTACTAATTATAAGGGCTTAATTTGAGAATGATGTAAAACAGGTCAAATAACAATTTATTGAACACAATAAAGAGGAAATAAAATATCAAGATTGCTTTTATTTTTTCTTGAACAATAACTCTTATTTACACAAATTTATGGACCAATATAACTAAATCTAAAAAAAAGTTCAATTCAGTAAGCACATAAGGAACAAACTAATGATTAAATCAAACAAGTAAAATAGAGAAAAACTCAAACAATTGAAATACTTACTCAAATAAATAACAACTTAATAATTAGGAGAAAGACCTAAAATAAGAGAAGACTGGGAAGATAAACCTTTTTTATTCCACTAAGCCTCCTCTGGAGGAAGCATTAATTCCATGATTTACTTGGTTCTTTCTCTCGGGAGCATGGTGTATGCTACCAACTTTTCACACTTGTATTGTGGAAGCTGTTCAGTCTATTGAGGACCCGTCCAATAACTGGGAAGATTAAGAGATTTGTGACAAAAACTAAGAAGGGGATACGGGGGGAGATGAGATAATCCCTGACACTCAACTATCAGCAGATTCGCACAGTGCAGACATTGTTGGTTCGGAAGACTCAAGATCTGACTTTGAAGCCAAAATTAAGAAATTGCTTCCAGGCTCTTACAGTGGGGTTGAGGCTTCTGCTCCCCTCTTCCTGCTAGTTCCAATCTAGAAGGTAATAGAAGAAGTGGAAAACAGAAGAAGCTGTCCTCCAAATGGACTGAGGAAGTAGGTTTTGTAGCTCACCTTCCTTGTTCAGCTAGGAAAAAAAAGACCAATCTCAATGAGCTTTCCCCTGAAGGTACTGCTGCAACCCCTCTTTTATTTTCTAAATAGACTGATGCTTAGCTTGATAAATTCTGTAATGCATGTGGCATTGTTCTGTCTGATATTAATGGTCACAATAAGGTATGCTTTGACAAAATCAGATCTCTAGAATCTAGCCATGCGGCTCATGCTAGGAGCCCGACTGAGTCATCCTAATTGGATCCCATCGTCACTTTAGTTTCTCATGACTCAAAATATTATTACATGGAACGTTAGGGGGTTAGGGAGACCTGAAAAAAGATTCTTAGTTAAAAATTTTATTGATTTACACTTGGCGGATGTTTGTTGTATACAAGAATCCAAACTCGCAAATCTTAATCAGTCCATTTGGAGAAGCATTGGGAGAGGGAGGTTGGATGACTTTAGCTTTACCCCTGCCAAGGGTTTTTCCGGGGGTATGATTATTGGTTGGAATAATAGTATTCTTGGAGGCAAGGTTGTCTTTGCGGGGGCACCTTCTGCTTGACAGTTGAGTTCACCAATCTCTCTGAAAACTCAATCTGGTGGTGCACCTCGGTGTATGGTCCTAACCTAAATCATCTCAAACAGACCTTTTGGGAGGAGATCAAGTCATGTCGTAGTGACCTCCCATGGGTTATTTGCGGCGATTTCAACGCAATCTTTGCCATTGATGATAAAAACTGTGGCATCCCAAATCTGCGGGATATTAAGCAGGCTAAGAGACTACTTAATGACTTAAACCTCTCTGAACCCCCTCTTGTTGGTAGGAAATTTACATGGACCAACGGTCAAGCGTGCCCTACCTGGGTCAAGCTAGATAGATTTTTAACTAATTATAATTGGAGTCTGCTCTTCCCGAGGGCCCACCAGGTCAGGCTCCCTAGATTTGGTTCAGATCATGCTCCCCTTCACTTGGAATCTGGGGTTTTCCAACCCAAGGCAAGGACATTTTGATTTGAGCAAATCTGGTTCACTGATGATAATCTCATAAGCCTTATAAAATCCTGGTGAGAGGAAATGGATCTTGTGGGGTGCGGGGCTTATATTTTAGCGAAGAAGCTTAGATTAACAAAACTAAAACTAAAAGAGTGGGCTAAAACAACCTTTGGCTCGATTAAGTTGCGTAAGCTAGGCTTACTCCATGATCTTGCCCTATTGGATCAAAAGAAAGAGTGCTTGCTCCTATCCCCAGAGAATTTGAACTGCGAGTTTGAGCTTCACTCTGAACTGAATGACATCCTTAGGAAAGAGGAAATTTATTGGCGTCAACATTCTAGAGATAAGTGGATCAAAGAAGGGGATGGGAATACAAAATTTTTTCATGCTTTTGCAATTGGTAAAAGAAATCGCAACTTTATCCCTAGAATTATTCATAATGGTGTCCTTGCTAAGGGGAATGAGGAGATTGGTAAAGTGTTTGCCAACCATTTCCGATCCTTTTTTGGCACCAAGAATGATTTTCGTTTCCAATTTGACTGGAACTTCCTTCTCAAAATCAAGAATCTACCTGACTTATCCTTTCTTGAGATTCCTTTCTCAAAAGATGAGATCAAATGCGTGGTCTTCGACATGAGGGCCAACAAAGCACCTAGACCAGATTGTTTCCCAGTCTCTATTTTCCAAAATTTTTGGCCAGTTGTGGAGAATGATATTTTCAAACTTTGTGTGGACTTTTAAGAGGGCAATATTAACTTGGAAAAAATTAATTGGGCTAGCATTGCTTTGATTCCTAAGATTGATGGCCCTGAAAAATTCTGCTGACTTTAGACCTATCAGTCTAATTAACACCACCTTCAAAATCCTCTCCAAAATCTTGCCAATAGGCTTGGTAAAATCATCGATCTCTTGATTTAGTGTCAGCAATCTGCATTCATCAAAGGGAGATGTATTCTTGACAACATTTTCGCGGCTGAGGAACTCATCTTCAGTCTTCAAAAAAGACTGACACACCCCTTTGCGTGTGTGTACCGCAAGTGCACGGGTTGTCGAAGTAATAATTACCCTGGTGAGTAGGATAGTCGAATCCACAGGGAACAGGGCTACTAGTACTAACTTTTTCTCTGCAATCTAGCCTAATGACCAATGTGATTTTGTGGTGATCTAGTGTGCATAGAAATTAATACCAGAGATGAATAGGCAAAAGGTAAATAAAGGGAGATCTCAATCAATGAAGATGAGATACCCGGGCAATGCTCCCCCTAGGCTCTATCATGAAGTGCAAGACTAACTAAATGCTTCTAAACCGAGTTCTATGAGTCGAGGTAATCCAAGAATAATCGGTCCCTGCTTCCAGGCCACCGATACTAGTCCCCTACAAGGTCCCGGTGGAGAAATCGCTCAATCTCAACACCTCACACCCCATATGACCGCAATAAGCTTTAGGGATACCTAAAAGTGAAACCGATTCCTAAAATTAGATCTAACCCTACTTCTAGGCGGAAGATCCCTAACCCCCTACAAGGTCCCGGCGGAGAAATCTCTCAAACTCACACCTCACACCAAATATGGTTGCATAGATCTTAGGGAATACGGAGATAGGAAACACTTAATCGGAAGGGAAAGGGGACGCTCCACTATCTCATGACTCACCCTCTCAACCCTCTTCAATCTCATATGTTCTAACCCTAATGGAGACCTCTCTCTCACCAAGGCAACAAATCAAGCATACCAAACAACCATACGAATCAATAAGGCATGCAAGCAATGATAAAACAAGATTGAAACTCAAATAAACTCGGATTTAAAAGAAAGCATAAAGAAAGTCAATACATGAATCGAAACCTAGGGTTCACATGCCCAAGTATCTACTAGGGTTTAGCCCTCCATGGGGCTTATTACAAAGCAAAACATAACACAATGAAAAGCAATGTAAACCATGGAAATAAACCCCCTTGAATTCGTGATGATGGCCTTGATGGGTCGCTCAACGTCTTGAAGGATCCTTCTCCGAAGCTAGGTTGCCAATGACTCCCTCGATGCTATGACGGAGGAAAGAACTATCAAAGTTGGTGAAGAACGGCCCTCCAATTCGGCAAAGACCTCCTCCTCAAACCCTAGCCGCTTCCTCTCTCAAAAGGCACACAAAAGATGTCAAAAGAATCGACGAAACGGCCTATTTATAAGTCTGAATCGCGCCAGTCACGTGTCTTCACGCGACCGCGTGAGATCCCACGCGATCGCGTGGGCTGCAGAATTCCCACGCGGTCGCGTGGGATTTTGATGCGGTCGCGTGAACAGTAATTCTGCTACAGTGATGCTACAGTGAAATGAACAGTGTCATCTTGAGGCCACATGGTCGGGCACACGTCCATGTGGTGAGTTATAAGACTTCTCCTTCTTCGAATCATCATTTGAGAGCTTTAACTATCTTCACACAAGTTGGGACATGAAGGTGTGACTGCCTTTGTGCCCTTCCATCACATAAATCATCTTGAATTCTTCAGGAAGTTGGCACACACCCTCATGTGCATGATCCCCTCTTGTGCCTTGCCACTTGTGTTGTACAAAAGCTCCCAACAATACGTCTTTATAACCCATCTTTGCTTCCTTTTCCTCCTTTAACACTTCCACAACCTAATTGCATAAAAGAACACCAAAATACATTTTATGAGACATAATCAATGGTAAAATGATGCTCAATGTATGTAAAACAAGTAGGTAAAACATGTATAATCAAGCACTTATCAAAGACAGATGTACGGTTTTATTCTCAAAGTAGATTTCACCAAAGCCTTTGATATGGTGGGTTGGGATTTCCTATTTGAGCTGTTGGTGTTGTTTGGATTTGGTCCCAAATGGATCAGTTGGATCAAAGCTTGTCTTTTTTCTGGGAAAGCCAACTTCATCATCAATGGGGAACAAAAGGGGTACGTCAGAAATCTCAGAGGGCTAAGGCAGGGAGACCCACTGTCTCCTCTCCTTTTTGTTCTTATTACTGACGTACTGAGTTTCATGTTCAACCATACTTTGGACTCGACTATCCTAGTAGGAGTCCCCTTGGGTAACCAGGGTAAAATGTGTCACCTGCAATTCGCCGATGATCTCCTGATCATTTCGGCGGGAGGGATCGAGGACTTGAGAATTATTAAGCTCATCGTTTATCTTTTCGAAGGAATTTCTGGCCTCTCTATTAATTTTCAAAAAACGTATCTTTACGAAGCAACTACGAACCGGTTACGTAGTAATGCTGCTACTATGTTCTGAACTGCGCTAGCAGGTTACTGCCAGTAACTTACCTTGGGATACCCATTTCTGGGAAGAGACCCATAGACAAGACTGGGAAGTGCTTATCGATAAGATTAGAGTAAGGCTTACCTCCTGGAAAGCCAAATTACTCTCCTTGGGGGGTCGACTTATGCTGGTGAAATCTGTTCTCTCTTCCATCCCCTCCTACAGGATGTCTGTCTTCAAGCTCCCAAGCTGGGTGATTAAATCTATTAACCACATTAGGAGAGATTTTCTTTGGTCTAGCCCGGACATTGAACATTCGAAATTGCGTTGGGTGAGATGGAAATAGTTATGTCAGCCCAGAGAGCTTGGGGGTGGGGAATCCTGTGCCTGGAGGATTTCAATTAGACCTTGTTAGGCAAATGGTGGTGGAAAATCAGCTCTGGGGTTCCTTGGAGTGGTGAGAGGATCATTTCCTTTAACTATTTTCAAAATTCCCCACAATCGAATCTGTATATTCAACCTCCTAGAAGGAGATCCTTCATCTGGAATGGTATCTAGCAGGGCCTTCCTGCATTTTGGGCATGTAACTCCCCAATTACTCATAACGGCAAAAGAACACTTTTCTGGCAGGACAATTGGATTGATAACAGAGCCCCGCGCAATTGTAGCCCGATTATTTTAACATGGCTGAGCAACCCTTTGGAACTCCTTTTGAGCTGAAGCACCTGACGCAGGAACAGTGGTTTGCTTACAAATTAGTTAGAATCGGCTTAAGGGATCCCCCTTGGCTCTCTCCTCAGCAAGGCCACCAAAACAGGAAACTTTGGACCCTTACGGCTAACGGTTCTTTCTTTGTCAAATCTTTCTATGGCTTCCTTATCCATGGTGGCATTAGATGTGACATCACCCATGTGATTTGGAAAGGGATCTGCCCGAAAAAAGTCAGCTTGTTTAATTGGTTGGAAAAAAGTCAGCTTGTACCCACCTTAGATAATCTGGCGAAGAGAGGTTGTAACAGATTGCCGACTTCCACCTGTGTGTTGTGTAACAAAGAGATTGAATCTGTGGACCACCTGTTCATCTCTTATGCTTTCTCGTTGAGCTTGTGAGACTTTGTGGCTCGCTAACTAAATCTTTCTCCTCCCCCCTAGTCTATTAAGATGTGGGGAAGCTGGCGTGCCTTAATCCCGAGTCGTAGTAGAGACTTGAGTGATCTATTTGTTAAATCTTTGTTTTGGAATATATGTTTGGAATAGAATGCTCGCATCTTTAGAAATTGTTTCTCTATTCTTGATTCTGTTATCCGCAAATGTTTTCTCATGATTTTTTCTTTGATAAATGCAGCTCCTGAGGCCAAAATGGCCAAAGTGGGAGGATCTGGCCGCTCCTGCTAAATGGTGTCTGGACTTCAATAGTAGCCAGTCTTGGCCGGGGGAGGCCAACTTGACTGAGTAGTAGCCGCTGCGCGGAGGGTGAGCCCGCCTGACCCTCCGTCTAGGGAGTTTCTTGGTTTCTGTTGTTTTGAGTCCTTGTTTTGGGTTTGTCGGTTGTTGTCCTTGTTTGGTCTGTAGTTTGTGGTTTGTGGTTTATCCGTTTTTTCCAAAAAAAAAAAAAAAATAATAATAAAAAAAATAAGAGAATACTCAACCAAGTGATTTGCTTATTCGAATAAGTTGCCACTAATTTGTAATAGACAACTCCAAAATAGTTATGGCCGAGCAACAAACGGCAACAATAGTTGGACGATATTGTTGGACGATGACTTGCAATAATAAACAAAATCAAAATGAAATCTCCATCTCAATCATTCAAAATGACAGGTGTAAAGGATAATCCCATTACTTCATAGACTACCAAATCTCTTAGTGACCTTAGGCTTATCTTCCTCTCACCAGAGAGAATGACTTTTGAACATTATTTTAATAAACTTAGGTCTAAATGCAATTTAAATTTCCTCATATACTTTACCTAGCATGATTGAAATGAAAGGAACAAAGGAACGTCCCCAGAAAAAACCGAAAGTTATATATATATATATATATACGCCGACCTGTTGTGAGTCTTGTGACCTACGGTTAATCTAGCTCACAAGCACCTGAAAAGAATTCGACACTGTTTCACTAAATTTAGTATTGATAGAAGTTGGTAAGAATCTAACAAGTATTATGGTTTCTCTTATCTTTTGCCAACATCGGGCGTTAGTAAGATTGAAATGAAAATAACAGAAGAAATTATAGAAAACACCAAAAGATTTATTTATATACACATATAAAAGGAATAAATCACAAACTAATTAGACAAAAAATTACTAGAAAATTAAAAGATATTCTCTTAAAAATAAAATAAAGTTAAGCAAACTTAAACGAAAAACAAAAATGAAATAAAAGTGGTATTTAAAGTGGTATTCGAAGCAATACTAGAAAATCATTTGTATGTTATAAAAACATTAAAAAAATTGAAAGGATTTATATAATAAAATACAGCAACTATATTATTTTCAGTCTCTTCCCATATTAGATATAACAAAATTTTCTTTAACTCTAATTGTTTTAATTTATATTGAGTATCTCCAAATAGATTGAGGTTAGTTCCCATATTAGATATAACAAAATTTTCTTTAACTCTAATTGTTTTAATTTATACTGAGTATCTCGAAATAGATTGAGGATAGTTCCCATATTAGATATAACAAAACTTTCTTTAGCTCTAATTGATTTAATTTATACTATAAGTATCTCCAAATAGATGGAGTTTACTGAAGAGAGTTTCTGAATTTGAAATAGTGGTAAATATCTATACAAAATATGAGATGAAATTCAATCAGTTATCTCATCATGCACCATTCATAGCATGCGCTATTAGAGACAAACAAGACCACTATTGTAGATGTTGAAACTTATACTAAATTGAAAGCTACTACAATTAGAGCAGAAAGATTAGAGAAAGAAAGGAAGACTGAGCAATGGTTTAAGAGGGGATCAAATGAGTTCATAGGAGATTCTAGCAGCCAAGCAAACATAGAGGATATATGCAACCGCAACCTAGTAGGAGAAGTGCTTATTCTACTTACAAAGGTAGAAAGGCTGGAGTTCCATCATATAGAAGAGGAAGCCTTGGGCAAAGTGTTGAATAAAGACCTTCATGTGTTTAAAGGGACAACAAGATGGGGTAGAGAAAAAATTAAACAATAGATGCTACTTTTGTGGATCTTTTGATCATATGCTCCGAGATTGCCATGTAAGAGCTAGAGTTCCTAAGTGCTAGAATCCACAATGGAGATTTCGTCAAGTCGAGCAGTACCAACATAGGGCAAAGGCCAGGTTATGATAAGATGCTTACAATTAGCAGAGGTATATATATCTTAGAGCGCCACCATACTAGACCCCAAGCATAGTGATGCTATACCAACATCTACCAGTAAACTAGTAAGTGTACTAGTTGTTCAAGATGTCAATCCTATAAGGACTATGAGTACAAGTAATAACCTCTCTTCTATAATCTTGCTGGCCAAACAATATAATTACAACGATTAAATCAATGTGGAAATAAATGAAAGTAGAGACTAACAAGAGTGATGAATCAATCAAGAAAACAATCAATGATTAAGGTAGTACTTGGATAATGAATTCCCCTAGGATTTCTAATGCAACAAGACCTCAAAGATTAGGTTTAATCCCAAGTTCATTTGACCGTGGAGATTCCTAGATTATGTTAATATCTATTTCAAGAATATTAACAATGAACCCTAGGTTGAATAATTAAAATCTATTTCTAATCAAAACTCCCTAGATTACATTAATCATTGGGTGTATCCCTCTATTAGGTTTGACCCTAATTAGGCGGATTTATGTCATCCTATCTATAAGATTGCATAAAACTCCTATCAATTATAGTAGCTTTAATTTGTTCATGCAAAGGGATTTCTCATTCTCAACCATATAAAATCAAACATGAATTGATGTGCTAATAATATTCAACTCAAGGTAATCAAGAATACGTAACTAAATCATAGTGAATGTAAGCATTAAATTGATATAAATAAAGTTAAATTACAAAATTTATCCAAGGGTTCAGTAATATCTAAATATCGAAGGATGCTCAGTTATTCATAAAAATAAAAATAAAAATAACATAAAATAAAAAATAGAAGCACTAAACTATCAAAAACATGATAAGCCCATTTTGAATCTTTCCAATCCTCTTTGTTTGATCGAATTCTCTCCGTGGATGCTTAATTCTTTGACCTTCAATTTATGCTAGATCTCTGATATGTACTCTAAGATCACCTCCTAAGAATGATGTTAGTTCCGTCGGTTAAGGTTTGTGTAGATAGATAAACACTCAACACTCACAAATGAAGAACACACAAACCAAACAAGAAAGAGACACAAGAAGTTGGTAACCCAGTTCGGGGTCAACTCGCCTACATCTGGGGGGCCAAGCCTAGAGATCAACAATCCACTAAAAGAGGTAAAAATAGAAGAGTACAAACACACTTGTCACTCTCACTCACATACAAAGAATACTACCCTCTCTAGATTGTCCGGTGCCTCCCTACTCCCTCTTTCAAGAGTCGCACCCAATCTCAGACCAAGGTAGTATATATAGACTCCTCAATGTCCCAAATATAGTCCATACCTCTTTTAGAATCTCCGCAGCTACTAACTTTAGAACCTTCCGAAATTAGCTGTTGCAACTTATGTTGTAACATATGTTGCAACATGGCCCTGACTACTGGCTTGACTGAGTTTTGGCTCCATTGCTAAGCGACCTCAAGACCCATCAACCACCTGGTCATGCTTAGTCTGAGTCGATGCAGTCATATCACCTGATCATGACTACCGGCAACTAACCTCCTTCCTCAGTTCCTCAACACACAGTCCTCTCGCAAGGGGCACACGTCCTATGTGCATCTTCATGAAACTTTCCAAACTCAGTCTTCACTTCACCAAAGTTTGGTCTTCAAATCTTCTACAAAGATCTTCAATTAATTAGCTCAATCTTGCCAACAATAGACATGCTTCATACCCTTAATAGACTTCATATCATATCCATTAGGGTTCTTCAAATCTTGCCTTCAATAGTCTTCAAAATCATACCATTGATAGGTATTTCTTCATTTAAGCTCCGCCCATATTTAGTCTTCAATCACATCTTCTAAATATGGTTTTGATGAGATCTTGTCTTCAACTTGTTGCTTGCTTGATCTACTTGCCAAAAATACAAATGTCTTTATTTAGGCTTCATGAAAGTTGCAACTTCTTGCCAAAAATAACTTCACCAAGATCTCCAAGGATATTTGTCTCCTAGCCAAGTCACCTTGCGATGTCATCATTCTTTCCACATCATCATCTATGCCACATCACCATGGTTGCCATGTCACCTTGACTAGGTGTCAAATTATGCCAACTTAAAGTGATCTTGCACTAACAATCTCCCTCTTTGGCATAATTTGACATAACTGCTTCTGCTCCCAGACTGACCACTGTTACAACATCCAGTGACAACATTTAACTGGGACACAGACTTTACAAACTGACATATCAACTAGTTGCTTACAAGATACATGATTACACTGTAACTAGTGATTTAGAAATTCAGCATAATTGTAAAAACACAAAAGTAAGATAACTGCACAATTCAGTCTAGAGCTCTTCAACTCTTCAATTTCTCCCCCTTTGTGACATAATGATGCCAAAGTCTTCACTGGTTGTTGCAAGACATGTTACAACTGTTTTTGCAACTCCTCCTATCTTCAGCACTTTTTCTTGCTGCTGCAAACGACATTGATAAACTGTAGTAGATGCAGGTCGTTTGCAGTCCCCAATAGGGATTAAAGTTGGCAAAGACCAATCTCACCCCTCAACTTTTCGTATCTTGTAGCATCAAGGGGTTTGGTAAAGATATCCGCCAATTGCTTTTCTGTTGCAACATAATCCATAACAACTGTTTTGTTTTCAACCAAATCTCGTATAAAATGGTGTCGAAGATCAATATGTTTGGTACGAGAATGTTGGACTGGATTCTTGGAGATATCAATTGCACTTTTTTTGTCACAAAATATAGTCAACAATCCTTGTTGTAAGCCATAATCTTCAAGCATTTGCTTCATCCATAACAATTATGTGCAACAACTTCCTGTCGCTATGTATTCAGCCTCTGTAGTGGAGAGTGAGATAGAGCTTTGCTTCTTGCTGTACCATGTGACCAAGTTGTTACCAAGATAGAAACATCCTCCCGAGGTGCTCTTTCTATCATCAATGTTTCCTACCTAGTCTGCATTACTATAATCGGCAAGGTGTGAGTTGGAGTCTTTTGAATACCAAATTCCATATTCTGCAGTGCCATTGACATATCTAATGATGCGTTTAACAGCCTTCAAATGAGATTCCTTTGGTGTTGCTTGATATCTAGCACAAACTCGAACACTGAAAGAGATATCTGGCCTACTAGCTGTGAGATAAAGCAAACTTCCAATCATGCTTCTATAGAGACTTGGATCCACATCTTTTCCATGCTCATCTTTTGTCAACTTCTCATTTACACTCATGGGTGTCCTCATGTGTCTGGCATTCTCCAAACCAAATCTTTTCACCAAGTTCTTTGCATATTTGGTTTGAGAAATGAAAATTCCTTCATTTCTTTGTTTGACTTGAAAACCCAAGAAGTAGCTTAGTTCACTTACCATTCTCATCTCAAACTCTTCTTGCATTAGAAGAACAAACTCATCCACTTGCTTCTGAGATGTTGAACCAAATATAATATCATCAACATTGATTTGTGCCACCATGAGATCTGACTTGGTCTTCTTGATGAATAGGGTTTTGTCTACTCCCCCTCTTTGGTAGCCCTTCTCAAGTAAAAACTTTGTGAGTCTTTCATACCAAGCCCTAAGAGCTTGCTTGAAGCCATAGAGAGCCTTTTTCAATTTATACACATGCTCTGGATGTTGAGGATGTTCAAAACCTTTTAGTTGCTCCACAAAAACTTCTTCATTTATAACTCCATTTAGAAAAGCACTCTTGACATCCATTTAATGTAGCTTGAACCCCATGCAACATGCTACTGCTAACAGTAATTTGATAGATTCTAGGCGTGCAACTGGTGCAAATGTTTCATCAAAGTCAACTCCTTCAACTTGAGTATACCCTTGAGCCACTAGTCTTGCTTTATTTCTAGTGATGTTGCCTTTGTCATCTGTCTTGTTCTTGAAGATCCACTTTGTTCCAATAACATTCACATCCTTTGGCCTTGGGACCAATGTCCACACATCATTTCGAACAAACTGATTTAATTCTTCGTGCATTGCTTCAATCTAGTATTCATCAACTAAGGCCTCCTTGACATTCTTTGGTTCAATAAGAGAGATGTAACATGTGTATCCGGCCAATGCTCGATAATCAATTTTTTGAGTGCTTCTAGTTCTTCTTTCTTCAACCACATTACCAATCACATTCTGTATAGGATGATTCTTCTTTACTCTCAAGGATGGTTCAAGACTGCTGTCTTCATTTTCTTTATCTGAAATGATTCCTCCTGTTGTATCTTTTGTTGTAACATCAGTTGCAACATCAGTTATAACCTGTTGTCTGTTTGCATACTGACCAGTTTCTCTTGTTGCAGTTGGTGCTGTAGCCTGTTGTCCTGCTTGTAACTCTTCATCGGCCGATTCATCATTATGTGTCATAAGCTTGTTTGGCTTGCTTAAATGAGCATTTTCAAATTCTCTTACATGATCACTTCTGATTCTAACTATCTTCCCAATTTGGCACTCTTTCTCATTTTGAAGTTGCATGCATAGCTTCTTGAAGGCTTCAAAGGTATTTGATTTCTGATAAACGTCTAAATGTATGTATTTTGTACGTATACTTGTGCATGCTTTTTGTATTTTGTTAATGAATCGATGCCCTTTTAGGTCTAAATTGGTTTATTTCGTGTTTCAGGTACAAAAGATGCCTAGGTGAGCTCAACGACACGATTTGAGGAGAAATACACGCCGTATTCGTCGTTTTAGGGTCCCGGGCACTGTAGCAACATTGTAGTAGCCTGAAGCACGAACATTTGGAGATTTTTCTAAGTCTGGAAACCCTCACGGTAGTGAGGTCAACCGCAAGGAATTAAGGGGCAGAGTTACTGTAGCAGGGCTACTGTAGCAGTTTCGCATCTTTGCAGATTCTTTCGTCCCACATTACAGGCTACCTTACGGGCCGTATATGGACCATGAACTCACCTGTGAAGAGGCACGAATTCAGCTTTTTATAGGACTTGGAGAGTTTTATTTAGAGGGAGAAAAGTCTTCTTCTTGGAGCCTCTCACCACCACCTTAGATTTGAGGAAGAAAGAGCTTTTGGAGGGCGATCTCGGCTAGGATTTGGTGAGGAGAGTAAGGTTTTGGGAAGAATCTACATCCTAGGGCTCACATTTGGAGGTTGAAGTCAAGGGAAGCTACCCCTTTGAGTGGCGTCTTTGGAACATCTTCGGCCTTCATCCTTTGAGGGAGTTCTTCTCATGCCTTTGTTGGTTGTTTGCATGTATTCTTTGTTGTATTTGTTGAACATGAGCAACTAAACCCAAAGGTCACCGGATGTAGGTGAACCTTGTGGGTGAACTTGTGATGTTTGGATGATCTTATTCTAATTCATGTTTGTGGCTTGTTTGTGATCCATTGTTTTGTGTTTTTACATGCTTGGTATGTATGAGAACTCTATGTATCAAAAGACTTAGGTAATGCTAGGTTGCATGACCATTGCCCTAGTGTTAAACTCACTAACTTTGGAAGAGAAATACATATAAATACGCCGTGACCATCGGGTATTTGTACCCCTCCACTCCTAGGGTTAATTACTCATTTGTATTTTAACCCTAGTTTGAGAAAACCACTTCACCCTTTGTAATCGTAGGGGTATTTTTGGGCGGTAGACGTATCGTATCCAATACCCGTACCGGATTAGGGGTCAATTGCCGTGACCATCGGGTTGGCCTAGTTTAGGGTTTTCTCGGTCCAATTAGCCACTTGCATGTTAGTCCAAGCTTCCTACCCACTTTAGTAGCCCCTAAGGGAATCCTCATCCGTGACCACTCCTAGCCCTAATTTCATCCCGTATTTTGTCCTCGTATGTTTGTATTGTTTATTATTTGCCTAGTGTCTTTACATGCTATTCATTCTCTTGAATTGTATCGGTTGAACAACATTGTAAAAGGGAAGTAAGGGTAGCTTCTCGGGCCCTAGGGAATACGACCCTCTCGTGTTCGCACGAGAGGTATTACTTGATGATCCGTGCGCTTGCGGGATCTCGCGTCGTACGACGTATATCAAGTTTTTGGCGCCGTTGCCGGGGAGTTACGAGAAATACTCGGAAAACTTTGAGCGTGTTGATTTGACCATTTTCTTGTTTAATTTCTACCACTTTTGTAGATATTCCATCATTTCTTTGTTTGCATTCTATTTTCTTGTTTCTAAAATTTTTGTAGTCGATTTTCCTTTTAGTGTGTACATATTCTTTTTACCATGCTTTCGACAGTTAACTGGGATAATTTTGTTTTGCCACAGGTACCCCATCTTGGCGATCTTAACTCTGGCGCTGCATCGATTCCTCCCAGCTTTTATGATAACCAATGGGGAAGGAAGTTTTGTGATGATTCAACCAACTTAACCGTGGAAAATCACAGCACTGTTTCTCTACTCCAGCAATATATGCAGTCAGAAAAGGTGAATCTTGTAGCGGGCCCTTATCCACCGTGCTGTCAACCTGACCCCGTCAACATGTGGTCGAACAATAATCTAGATGGGTACTTTGGGTCATCGACTCCAGTTGAAAAAAGGACAATTCAAGCAGGATCAGACAACTCTAGTTGAACGGATTATGTGCAGGGTAGAGACTTGAATTCTGTCGAGGCAGAGATACATATAATGGACGATAGCTCAGGGAGTGATAGTTCATCTGAATTGGAAGATCAAAGAATCGAGAAGCATGATTTAAGTAATTATGGAAGATTGATATCATCACTTGAAGAACCTCCTGCACTGGAGCTGAAGCCACTACCTGATCATTTGGAATATGCTTTCTTGGGGGAAGACTCTACACTCCTGGTTGTCATTGCATCAGATTTGACAGGGCAGCAGAAACGTAAACTTTTGGATGTACTTAAGAAACACAAGAGGCAATTGCTTGGAAAATCGCTGATATTAAGGGGATTAGTCCATCATTCTGCACCCACAAAATTCTTATGGAAGATAACTACAAGCCGATGGCAATACCTCAACGAAGACTGAATCCCAACATGAATGAAGTAGTAAAGAATGAGGTCATTAAGCTTCTTGATGCGGGCATCATCTACCCCATTTCCGACAGTGCTTGGGTGAGTCCAGTCCAGGTGGTACCTAAGAAGGGGGGTATGACAGTTGTGACTAATGAGAAAAATGAACTCATCCCTGCTAGAACAGTAACAGGTTGGAGGATATACATAGACTATAGGAAACTTAATGATGCCACAAGGAAAGGTCATTTCCCCTTACCCTTCATCGATCAGATGCTTGAGAGGCTTGCAGGACAATCCTATTATTGCTTTTTAGATGGCCTTTCTGGATATTTTCAGATTCCAATTGCCCCAGAAGATCAGGAGAAGACAACTTTCACCTGTCCCTATGGAACCTTTGCCTATCGGCGGATGCCTTTTGGGCTCTGTAACGCGCCGGCCACTTTCCAGAGATGCATAATGGCTATTTTCGAGGACATGGTGGAAGACATTATGGAAGTATTCATGGATGACTTCTCAGTTTTCGGTGATTCATTTGAGTTTTGTCTCAACAACCTTGAACGGGTCCTAAGCAGATGTGAGGAGACAAATCTAGTGCTCAGCTGGGAAAAGTGCCATTTTATGGTGAAGAACGGTATAGTTCTTGGGCATAAAATTTCGAAACATGGGATTGAGGTAGACAGGGCAAAGATCGCCACTATTGAGAAACTTCCACCTCCAACTTCTGTGAAGTCAATCAGAAGTTTTTTGGAACATACCGGGTTCTACAGAAGGTTTGTGCAAGATTTCTCATCCATTGCCCGACCATTGACAAAGCTGTTGGAGAAGGATGCCCCTTTTGAATTCACTAGTGAATGTTTGCACGCTTTCTTAACACTCAAACAGAGACTAATCGAAGCACCCATCATGTTTTCCCTTGACTGGAGTCTGCCATTTGAGCTGATGTGTGATGCAAGTGACTATGCTGTTGGCACAGTGCTTGGGCAATGAAGGGATAACACTTTCATCCTATCTATTATGCAAGCAAAACTTTGAATGATGGTCAAGAGAACTACACTACTACCGAGAAGGAATTGCTGGCAGTTTTCTTCGCATTTGACAAATTCAGGTCCTATTTGGTGTTGTCCAAGGTGATTGTTTACACGGACCATTCGGCCCTGAAATATCTGTTGAACAAGTCGGATGCCAAGCCTCGACTGATCCGTTGGGTGCTACTTCTTCAAGAATTCGATTTGGAAATAAGAGATAAGAAAGGGGTAGAAAATTTAGCTGCTAACCACCTCTCCCGCCTTGAGGATCCCAACGATGACAAGCTAGAAAGGAGAGAGATAAATGATACATTTCCGAGGGAGCAACTTTGTAGTATTCAAGTGATTGCAGATGATGAGACTCCATGGTTCGCCGACATCGTAAACTATCTCGCGGAGAATAGTTTTCCCAAGTGGCTCACTGAGCAACAAAGGAAAAAGTTCTTTGCTGAATTGAAATACTATATCTGGGAGGACCCCCACTTGTTCAGGGTTTGCTCTGATCAGATCGTGAGGAGGTGTGTTTCGAAAGTGGAAGGTCTTGACATCCTGAGGCATTATCATTCTGGGCCGACAGGAGGTCACTATAGTGGAAGCCGAACAGCTAAGAAGGCACTCGATGCTGGGTTTTATTGGCCAACAATATTTCAAGATGCTCAGGCGTTGGTGCAACATTGTGACAGATGCCAGCGTACGGGAAACATCTCAAGAAGAGAAGAAATGACACAGTCATGGAACCAAGCATGCGAAGCATTTGATGTCTGGGGCATCGATTTCATGGGCCCATTCCCTAGCTCTCAGGGAAACAAATATATCCTAGTGGCAGTCGACTATGTCTCCAAGTGGGTGGAAGCTCAGGCCTTCCCATCATGTGATGCAAGGGTTGTGGTAAAATTCTTAAAAAAATTATTTTCTCGGTTCGGGACACCCAGAACGATAATTAGTGACTGGGGCACCCACTTCTGCAACTCCCAATTCGAAAAGGTCTTGAAAAGATATGGGGTGTCCCACCGAACATCGACCGCCTATCATCCTCAAACTAGTGGTCAGGTTGAAGTTTCGAATAGAGAGTTGAAGCGAATACTAGAGAAAACAGTCAGTCATCACAGGCGAGATTGGGCTGACCTACTCGATGATGCACTGTGGCCATATAGGACCGCATTTAAAATACCCATTGGGTCCACTCCCTATCGAATGGTCTATGGGAAGGCATGTCATCTACCAGTTGAACTATGAACATAAAGCCTATTGGGCCATAAAGCAATTCATCTTTGATCCTTACATTTGTGGTCGCAAGAGAAAGTTCCAACTAAATGAGTTAGAGGAATGGCGATCCTTGGCCTATGACTCATCGGTGAGGTATAAAGAGAGGATGAAGGGGTATCATGACTGGCATATCAAACAAGCTAAATGTTTCCAACCCAGAGACCAAGTATTGCTATTCAATGCAAGATTGAAGTTATTCCCCGGGAATTTAAAATCACGATGGCATGTCCCTTACACCGTGACTCAAGTATTCCCTCATGGTGCCGTCGAGATAACTCATCCACAAAATGGAGCCTTTAAAGTCAATGGTCACCGTTTAAAGCACTACTTTTCGGGTAACATTGCATCACCAAAGAATGGAGGTAAATTCCCTCCTTTTGTCCCACCATGATTGTCGAGGTAAAACACGTCAAGCTAACGACGTTAACCAAGCGCTTCTTGGGAGGCTACCCAAGTTTAAATTCATTGCAATTTCATTTTCTTGTATTTGGAATGCATATCATGTCTTTCTTTTTCGTATTCTTGAAGTGTGTTGGCATGTTAGTTGTCTAAGTATTCTTCATGTGTAGTCATCTTTTCATCAATTTTTGTTTCATCATTAATGCATGCTTGTGTGTGGTTGTGATTAGATTTCATGAGATTCATGTTTTGAATGCTTTCATGCTTTGTTCGGCTTTATTTTAAGTGTTTTTAAGACTTAGAGGAGTGTTCTTCAATGCTAAATCGAGTTGAGAGCCTTTTAATGCCCATGATTGAGTCTTTATGCGAGGGAAAGAGCCCTTGCGGGCAAGCTCACGGCCGTGAGCTTGTCCGCAAGCCAAATAGAGGCTATTCATGGGCAAACTCACCCCCGTGAGCTCGGCCCGTGAGCAAACCAGAGGCTGCTCATGGTTTGGCTCACGGCCGTGAGCTTGGCCGTGAGCCAAACCGAGAGGGCTCACGGGTGAGACCCTTCGGCCTTTGAGTTTAAAACTCCCTTTTTGGGTCTTCATCCTATTCATCTTCTTCTCCACTCAAACCCTCACTTCCCTCTCATTTCTTCTCCATTTTCTTTAATTTTTCTTGCTTTAAAACACTCTCCTCCTCCTCTAAAAACATTTTGAGCTGAAGTTTTGAAGAGAAACCACTCTTTTGGCCGGATTCAACCTAACAAACACTCCATAAACCCTAGGTTCAAGGTGATCATCTCTTCTTGTGAAACTTTGGGTTTTCATGGCTTTTTGGGCTGATTTTTCCATGGATTTTTGTCTCCTTGAGTGCTATAATCTTGTAATGATGTTTTGGAATGGTTGTATTTTTGGATCATCAAGTTTTCAAACAAGACTCTTGAAAATTTCTTTTCGGAATTACTGTAGCACTGCAAATTTTTCATCAATCTTTCATTTTTTTCAAGATTGTTTTGCTTGTAAGTTGTTTAATTGAGTTCCTCTTGACCTTGTAGGATGAGAACAAAGAAAGTTGCCTACAAGAGAGCCCGGAATGAACCTCCTCCGCCCCCTGAGCAACCCAAACTTAAGAAGGAAGATCACAAGAACCGTTTCACGCTCCTCTCGCGCAAGAATTTTGGAACGATCAAGAAAATAGATTGGGATGTATTGAAAACCTTGGGCTTGGATGAAACAATCTTGGAACTCATCACACACGGCGGTTGGGACAAGCTATTCTCTATTGAAGAACCTACATACAAGGAATTGACTCTCGAAGTGTTGAGCACTTTCAAGATTTATCATTTCAATCCCTTCTCTCACCAACCCGGCTCTGTGTCATTCCGTGCTTTTGGGAAGAGCCACAAAGTAACTCAAGATCAAATAGGAGTTTACATGGGATTCTACATGGAAGCATTCACCCAAAGGCCGGAATTCAAGGAGTTAGGCAAGGATTTTCCTTATCCTATAACTAGTGCCACTTACTGGAGCACCATTGCTACCCGGTCGCGCACCAAGAAGGCCTCCCAGTTGAAGGACCCAGCACACAGATATATTCACGCCCTACTGACACGGAGCATAGGGGGTCGACTGGATTCCACCGGGGTGGTATCACGCACGGACTTACTGATGTTGTACAATATCATACAGCGGTACCCCCTTCATATGGGTCACTTGGTCGCCGACGTTTTTGCTCATCAGGGAAAGTTTGTTCGCCTTGGATTCATTTATACCGGGCCTTACATCACGCGCATGATTAAGGGTATGGGACTTATTGAGAGAACCCAAGGCATGACAGTTGTGGGTGCAGTTGTACCACTCAGTATGCAGACACTGGTGTGTATTGGTATTGTTGAGCGGCGGGGTAGTACCCACAGGGTGGTGCGACGCCAGACTGACCCCGGCCCATCTCATGACACCGAGTCTGAGTCTCAGTCCGAGTCCGAGCCGGACGATGATGCTGCGCCCAGGGAGCGTCGACATTCACTTGAGGAGAGATTTGAGACATTCCGTGCCGAGGTCCGCGAGCAGTTGCAGATGCTGACTGCCTCGGTGAGCCGCATTGAGACCACAACTGCCGACATTTTAGCGTTCTTGCGCAGCTCTTCATCGTCAGTTGGCACCACCTCTGCGGCCACCACCTGCGTAGCCCCATCATTTCCTTCTGACCCCTAGACTCACACAACATGCTTGCCATTTTACTTTGTTGTTTTTTTTATTTTTGTGTTAGCTACATTTCCTGTCTTGTGTTGTACTTTGTACTCTTGAGTTAGCTAGGGCTTCGTCCTTACTAAATTTTATCTGGTTGTTTTGAGATTCTGGTCTACTTGCTCTTTTCTACTATTTTCATTTCTGGAGTTGTGATCTGCGCTTTTCTTTTGTATTTTCAGGACGTTTGTACTGGGTTTCACACTCCACGCCCTCACTGCACTATTTGCCCCAACAAACTAGAGGATCACTTTACATACTTCATCAGCTGTTGGGGAAGTTTCTTTTACTCCATTTACTTGTACTTATCATGTATGTCCCACCCTGTTTTGCTGACTCATGTACATTGGAGACAATGTACAGCTTTAGGTGTGGGGATGGATTTTTGGAGTACCTTTTATCTATGCATGCTTGGACTACCTGTGATAGCTATGATTTACATGTTTAGAACTTCCTAGCTTGGTGGAATGATAGTTGTGAGCTGTACTGTACCTGTGCTTGAATGTAGTTCTATTTCTATTTTAGTGCACCCCTACACCTGTACATGATCACTTCCACCTTGTACACTCCAACTAACCCATCATGATGATTTTGGCATTAGATTGTTAAATTCTATTTTCAATACTCCTTTAAGAGCTTTTGTGTTCCTTTATTGTTTTCTTTAGCCTAAAGTGAACTGTTGTAGTGGGTTTAACCAGGAGATTTGAGAGATAGTCTGTACATAAAAAAAAGGAGTCTATGACAGTATTTCTCTGCTAGTATAGCATGAATGCGTCTATGTAGACTGTAATCGAGTAGGATAGGTGGCTCTTGTGCCTGCCCAGCATCTGCATCCATCTGAAAGATTTTCTGTGCAGTCTATGTTAGTCGGGGACTCAGAAAAAAAAAAAAAGGTGTGTATGTTTGTATATATTTGAGAAGTAATTAGGTATCTTAATCCCCCAGTACTCGCTGCATAGTCACTTAAGAGCTATAGTTTTCTCTAGGAGCCGAAGGACTCTTAACTGAGTATTGAGGATGTATTTAACATTTTTAATGCCATTTTCATTGTGTGTGGGGTGAATGGTCATCCTAGGGTAATCTAGGATGAGGAGGTCTAGGTGGGAGTTAGCACACACTCACGGGGCACTCTAGGAGAAATAGAGCTAGTATTACTTGGCTATTCACTGAACAGCTCATTTCTTGATTTCTGTCTATTCGTGATTGTGAAGTTCTTTACTTTTGAGCTTGAGGTCGTACATTTAGCCGTTTATCTTCTTGCCCCTGTTCTTCATGTTTGTTTGCTTGGGGACAAGCAAACACTTAGGTGTGGGGATGTTTGATAAACGTCTAAATGTAGCAACACTGTAGCAGCATGAAGCATGCACATTTGGAGATTTTTCTAAGCCTGGAAACCCTCACGGGCAACCTCACGGCTGTGAGGTCAACCGCAAGGAATTCAGGGGCAGAGTTACTGTAGCATAGTACTGTAGTAGTTTTGCATCTTTGCAGATTCTTTCGTCCCGCATTACAGGCTACCTCACGGGCCGTATATGGACCGTGAACTCACCCATGAAGAGGCGCGAATTCAGCTTTTTATTGGACTTGGAGAGTTTTTGTTAGAGGGAGGAAAGTCTTCATCTTGGAGCCTCTCACCTCCACCTTAGATCTGAGGAAGAAGGAGCTTTTGGAGGGCGATCTCAGCTAGGATTTGGCGAGGAGAGTAAGGTTTTGGGAAGAATCTACATCCTAGGGCTCACATTTGGTGGTTGAAGTCAAGGGAAGCTACCCCTTTGAGTGGCGTCTTTGGAACTTCTCCGGCCTTCATCCTTTGAGTGAGTTCTTCTCATGCCTTTGTTGGTTGTTTGCATGTATTCTTTGTTGTATTTGTTGAACATGAGCAACTAAACCCAAAGGTCACCGGATGTAGGTGAACCTTGTGGGTGAACTTGTGATGTTTGGATGATCTTGTTCTAATTCATGTTTGTGTCTTGTTTGTGATCCATTGTTTGGTGTTTTTACATGCTTGGTATGTATGAGAACTCTATGTATCAAAAGACTTAGGTAATTCTAGGTTGCATGACCATTGCCCTAGTGTTAGACTCACCAACTTTGGAAGAGAAATACGTATAAATACGCCGTGACCATCGGGTATTTGTACCCCTCCACTCCTAGGGTTAATTACTCATTTGTATTTTAACCCTAGTTTGAGAAAACCACTTCACCCTTTGCATTCGTAGGGGTATTTTTGGCCGGTAGACGTACCGTATCCAATACCCGTACCGGATTAGGGGTCAATTGCCGTGACCATCGGGTTGGCCTAGTTTAGGGTTTTCTCGGTCCAATTAGCCACTTGCATGTTAGTCCAAGCTTCCTACCCACTTTAGTAGCCCCTAAGGGAATCCTCATCCGTGACCACTCCTAGCCATAATTTCATCCCGTATTTTGTCCTCATATGTTTGTATTTTTTATTATTTGCCTAGTGTCTTTACATGCTATTCATTCTCTTGAATTGTATCGGTTGAACAACATTGTAAAAGGGAAGTAAGGGTAGCTTCTTGGGCCCCAGGGAATACGACCCTCTTGTGTTTGCACGAGAGGTATTACTTGATGATCCGTGCGCTTGCGGGATCTCGCGTCGTACGACGCGCATCAATTTCTCCTTGACAAGCTCTCTATCTGTGTGGGTCCAATAAGATCCATATGTAAGAGTTCTACCACTCTTGTTGTAACAATGTCCAGTAGCACTTTGTGAGTAGCACGATTTTGCTTTTCCAATTGACAAGGTCCGCAAACACCATCTTCCCTTTTTGTAAGCTTGGACACTCCCTTAACAGCTCCCATTTCTGTTATCTTTATTAAGTTCCTGAAGTTCAGGTGTCCAAGCTTCTGGTGCTAGATTTCAGTGATGTTGTAAGAAGTGTTGTAACAGACTTCCAATTTTTCTAGAAAATAGCAATTGTCTGAAGATCTTGAACTAGTTAGAACACATTAGCCAGCTTCATCATAGACCACACATCTGTCCTGAGTGAATTTGACCACCAGATTTTGATCACACAATTGACTTATACTCAGAAGATTTGCCTTGAGTCCTTCTACATGCAAAATGTTTTTCAATCTTGGATACCCATGAACCATCAATGTTCCTTTTCCAACTACTTGACCTTTCTTACCATCACCAAAGGTCACATGCCCAATTTGACATTCTTTGTAATTCATCAAAAAATTTTTGTCACCTGTCATGTGTCTTGAGCAACCACTGTCGAAATACCAATTGTCCTTTTTGGATTTTTTTTCATTGATGAGTATCCCACTAAATCTTCCTTTTTGACCCACATCCTATTAGTTTCTTTCTTCTTTTCTCTGGTATATGGTGACTGCCTCACATATCTATCATTCTTCAAGTCTCTCTTCATCTTCCAACATCTTGGACGAATGTGCCCTTTGACCCCACAATAGTGACATGTTGGAATCCACTTCTTTGTTTTTCCAAGTACTCTTCCATTCTTCATGTCTTCCTTCAGTTGATAACACTCGGATCTTATATGGCCTCTTCTTCCACAATGAAAGCATATTGGGACTTGTCTTCTATGTCTTCTCTTCACCTTGTTGTGCTTCACTTCTTTGGATTTTAGAGCCTTTGATAGAATATAACCAACTTCAACTTTGCCTTTCTTGACTTCTGATGTCTCTTTTTCAGTTTTAAACTTGTGTTGAGTCAAACTTGTTTGAGAAGGAATTTCATCAATCTTGGCTTTTCTTTTCTTCATGTAGTCTATTGTCTTTTCAGCATCATTCAACTTTTCTTGACATTCTTCCAATCTTTTTACAAGATATTTATTTTCTGTGACCACCTGATTAAATGTTTTTATCACAAGTTCATAGCCATGAAGAAGATTTTTTTCAGTAACCTCTTCACAATCTCTTTCTATGGATGTTGCAACAGATGTTGTAACAGGACTTGCAACGGCATTGAAATTTCTGAAAACTTCACCCTTTTTTATCACAACTGGTAAGGACGCATTATGGCTGATTACATCTTCTGCTTTGTCTTCTGTTACTGTCGATCTTATTGCTTCAGCTTTCAGAACTATATCTTCTTCTCTTCTTTATGGATTCAGATTTATCTTATAAGCTTGTAGAGATCCCATCAACTCATCAAGTCTCATAGTTGTGATGTCCTTTGCTTCTTCTATTGCAGTAACTTTTGCTTCAAATCTTCTTGGAAGAGATCTAAGAGTCTTCTGAACTAACTTTTTATCTGAGAACTTCTTTCCAAGTTGGTAGGCTTGATTAGCTATGTCCATCAGCTTTGCATTGAAAGTGGCTATTGTCTCTTCCTCTGCCATCCTGAGATTTTCAAACATGGTAGTCAACATTTGAAGTTTAGAGATTCTTACCAAGTTTGTGTCTTCATTGATCGTTTGAAGGATCTCCCAAGCTTCTTTGGCACTTTCACATGTAGTAACATACTTGAACTAGTTCTCGTCTACTCCTCAAAAAATTGCATTTAGAGCTTTTCCATTTGCATTAGCTCTCTTCATATCTTCGGAACTCCAGTTAATCTTCTTCTTAGCAGTCTCGTTCTTGTCTTCATCAACTTGAATTGGAGGAGACCATCCATCTTCAATAGCTATCCATGCACTCTCATCAATCGACTTGATGAAAACCTTCATTCGAGCCTTCCAATATGGGTAGTTGGAGCCGTTGACCAATGGAGGACGTGTGACGGAGGCACCTTCTCTTCCGGCCATCAAAGGAACTAGCTAGGATCTTGCCAACCTTGGAAACAAAGTTAACACGATGACCTAATCTCTGATGCCACTTGTTAGTTCCGCTGGTTAAGGTTTGTGTAGATAGATAAACACTCAACACTCACAAATGAAGAACACACAAACCAAACAAGAAAGAGACACAAGAAGTTGGTAACCCAGTTCGGGGTCAACTCGCCTACATCTGGGGGGCCAAGCCTGAAGATCAACAATCCACTAAAAGAGGTAAAAATAGAAGAGTACAAACACACTTCTCACTCTCACTCACATACAAAAAATACTACCCTCTCTACATTGTCCGGTGCCTCCCTACTCCCTCTTTTAAGAGTCGCACGCAATCTCAGACCAAGGTAGTATATATAGACGCCTCAATGTCCCAAATATATTCCATACCTCTTTTAGAATCTACGCGGCTACTAACTTTAGAACCTTCCGAAATTAGTTGTTGCAACTTATGTTGTAACATATATTGCAACATGGCCCTGACTGCTGGCTTGACTGAGTTCTGGCTCCATTACTAAGAGACCTCAAGACCCATTAACCACCTGGTCATGCTTAGTCCGAGTCGATGCAGTCATATCACCTGATCATGACTACTGACAACTAACCTCCTTCCTCAGTTCATCACTACACAGTCCTCTCGCAAGGGGCGCACGTCCTATGTGCGTCTTCATGAAACTTTCCAAACTTAGTCTTCACTTCACCATAGTTTGGTCTTCAAATCTTCTACAAAGATCTTCAATCAATTAGCTCAATCTTGCCAACAATAGACATATCTTCATACCCTTAATAGACTTTATATCATATCCATTAGGGTTTTTCAAATCTTGCCTTCAATAGTCTTCAAAATCATACCATTGATAAGTATTTCTTCATTTAAGCTCCGCCCATATTTAGTCTTCAATCACATCTTCTAAATATTGTCTTGATGAGATCTTGTCTTCAACTTGTTGCTTGCTTGATCTACTTGCCAAAAATACAAGTGTCTTCATTTAGGCTCCATGAAAGTTGCAACTTCTTGGCAAAAGTAACTTCACCAAGATCTCTAAGGATTTTGTCTCCTAGCCAAGTCACCATGCCATGTCATCATTCTTTCCACATCATCATCTATGCCACATCACCATGGTTGCCATGTCACCTTGACTAGGTGTCAAATTATGCCAACTTAAAGTGATCTTGTACTAACAAATGTTATTTAAAAATATAAATCCTGTTAGTTCAAAGAAACTTTTATTAAGTTGCCATAATTTGACACCTAGTCATGGTGACGTAGTGACGATGGTGACGTTGCATAGATGGTGACGTGGATAGCATGATGACATGGCAAGGTGACTTGGCTAGGAGACAAATATCCTTGGAGATCTTGGTGAAGTTATTTTTGGCAAGAAGTTGCAACTTTCATGAAGCCTAAATGAAGACACTTGTATTTTTGGCAAGTAGATCAAGCAAGCAACAAGTTGAAGACAAGATCTCATCAAGACTATATTTAGAAGATGTGATTGAAGATTAAATATGGGCGGAGCTTAAATGAAGAAATACCTATCAATGGTATGATTTTGAAGACTATTGAAGGCAAGATTTGAAGAACCCTAATATATATGATATGAAGTCTATTAAATCTAATTCTAAAAAGTCTAATCCCTCCCGCTCTAATCATCCTTTAAACCCTATTTAGTCTTACCCTTCTATATCTGCGGATTTTAGGGCTAGACTCATACTTCAACACGACAATGTAATAGGCCATGTAACTTAAAAATACATGGTATTTGGAGCAAGTCTCAAAATCAGCATGGGCTTGTAACTCTTCTTGCTAGTGTGTTGCTAAAAACACCCTTCCCTATAGTTGTGTAAATAGCCATATAAGTCACAAGGTGGACCACACAGTTCAACTTTATCATTTTCAATTGACTTTGACAAACAAATGTTAGCATGACTATGTGTATAGCCATATATCTACTCTCAAAACTCCTTGGAGCTTCAATTCTTCCTTAAAACAGCTTTGTATTTCTCTAAACAAGTAAAGTATTTCTTGAATACCAAATATAAACAAAATAACTACCATAATCAACAAAACTCATCAAAGGAGCAAGCAAAATTCATCAATAAAGCAAGAAAAATGCTTCAAACAAAGCATTATCAAACTTCAACACACCTAAGCATTTGCTTATCCTCAAACAAATAAGGACAAAGGCAAAAATAAAACAAGCATGATAAATTCCTTGCCCTTAGGCCTCAACAATGGGACTATCAAAGTCTATGGAAAAAAAATTCAAAATGCCAAGTAAAGCTTGCAGTCCTAATCAAAGAATAAGTTTCATTTCATTTAGGAATCCTCATGTGAATTTGTGTTTCAGTCTTCCCTATGATACTTCCTTTCAACTTATATCTAGTTATGAAAATAAAGGACTTATTAGACCCCTAATTTTTATTTTTATTTTTAGAATCTACAAATAGTAACTTTCACACATCCCCTGAGGTTGCTCTTTCTCTCTATAAATAAGCTATATATTATTTACACAGCAGTATTCGATTACTCAAGAGCAACTTTCACATTTCAAAGGTGGTAGGTCTTTTTGTTCTCTTTTACTTAAATCTTGAATATTATACACATCCCTTGAGGGTCTTTTCTCTTTGTAGAATCACTCAAAAATGGTTATCATGCTTCAAGGTTGGTAGCTTTTTCTATTCTTTAATTATAAATAAGATGAAGATATAGCTATATTTGTAAAATCTATGGCAATTCCTATTCACAAAAAAATTTTTTTCCAAGCATCTTGAGTGCCATATATTAAAGATTAGGGCATCTAAAAGTGTGTAAAGGAACAAAAATAAAGCAAAAAAAAAAAAAAATTAATCAAGAAATAAATTACCCAACATATGTCATTTTCCCATACTAAGAAGCTCCCAATCATTACTATCATTTGCCTTCATAGGTTTACACTTTCAATGAAGCCCTAGTTTCTTGTTTTCACAATATTAAGCCTAAGTCTGATTCCAAGCTTTATAGAAAATCCTAAGGGAATTCTTTACCTTGATACCTATCTTATAGATTGGTTTTTCTTTAGCTATATATCGTTTCTCTAGTAATTAGTCATTTTAGTTTAGCGTAAGTCTTTTTAGGAGTTAACACCCATTATTGTTTTCTTTGGCTAAACAATAGAAAAATAGTTAGTACTAGTACTTCTGTTCCTCATGGAATACAACAACCTTATTCATCCATTTTATTACTTGAGTAACTTGTACACTTGCTGGCCACTTAAGAGAGCATCAAATTTTTGGCGCCATTACCATGGAATAGGATATTAGGAAAAATAGGATTTTATTATTTTAGCCATTTTTGTTTATTTATTTCTTTTTGCTATTTTTTATATCATTATCACACTTATTTATTGGCTATTTTTTTTTCATATTTTAGGAGACAGTATATGGCCTAGGCAAATCGAACAAATATTAGTGGAAGAAGATTATGAAATGGAGAGAAATTTGCATTAGAGATTAATTACCTGAGTAACTACTTAACCTAAGGCTTGATTATGGTGAACAATTTAAGAGGTAAATGAGATTGAGGAGCCACTATAAATGGTAGAGCAAAACAGATAGCAAAGGACATTTTCAGATTATGCAAGACACTAAATGAAAAGGACATAATCTGCTCTTTGTAAGGCTAATAATGTCAGCAAATAATTCTAAGCTGAAGCAGGTTTTCATTTAGATGGTCAGAAATTTGTGAACTTCAATTGGTTACTAGATGAAGACCCAAATTGCCACGTCACCAACTTTTTGGATGTGTGTGACATGCTGAAAATCGACTAAGTCTAGGATGACGCTATTAGACTCTGGTTGTTCCCATCCTCTTTAAAAAATGAGCCAAGCAATAGCTCACATCACTTCCTCGAGCATCAATCTCGGCATGGAAATAGATGCCTGAGTTATTTTTAGTGAGATGCTTCTGTCACACCCTTGCGTGTATGTACCGCATTTGTATAGATGTCGAAATAATAAAGTACCTGAAGGTCGGGGTAGTAAAAATCCACAAGGAATAAGATTTTAGTAACTTGTAGACTTTGTTAAGTAACTAAGTTGAAAATCAATTGGTGAATGTGATCAAAATGTTATCAAATCAAGGAGAAAAAGAGAACAAGCAAATGAGTAAAGATAAGGAAACATGCAATGAGAAATGGGGTACTCGAAAAAATGCTCCACCTAGGATTTTCATGTTCAAATGCAAGACTAAAATTACACTTTCTAATTGATATTAATTGAGTCATGGAAGTCCAAAAGCACACCACTCCAAAACCTAAGGTCAACCAATGACTAGTCCCCTACGAGGTCCCAGCGGAAAGGAAACTCTTGATGCCTCACACCATATATGATTGCTTGAGATTCTACGGATTCCAAATGATAAACCCTATTCCTAAAAATAGATCAATATCTTTGGTGCAGACGAACGATCCCTAGTCTCATATGAGATCCTGGTGTATAAGAAACTCTCAACGCCTCACATGACCTACAATTTCGAAGAGCTCATGGAATATGGAGGTAGGTTAAATCAAATCTGAAGGGAAAGGAGACGCTCCGCTACCTCTTGAGTCACCCTCTCTACCCTCTTCAATCTTAGTATATCAAATCCTAATGGTGATGGTCACTCGTCACTAGGATGATTAGATGGCTCTCAACCCAAGTGTCACTCTAGGGGAAAATACAAAGTAAACCACATAAGATTGAAACTCAAATAAATTCTTAATTAAAGGAAACACAATAAAAGCTAATGAATAATTAATCCTAGGGTTCACATGTCCAAGTACCCACTAAGGGGTTTAGCTCTCCATAGAGAATTACAATGGTAAGAATGAATACAAATAAGAGTGAATGCAATCCATAAGAATAACCCCTTTTGTTCTGTGACGATGATCTCTAAGAGTTATTCCTTCTTCTCCAAAGACCCCTCCTTCAAGTCTAGGGCACGCCTCAATGAAAAAATGTCGGCGGCGGCTCCACTAATAACTATCCTAAGAAAGATTCGATGTTGAACAGCGTAGAAGTGCTCCTTTTGATCGACAAAGATCTCTCCAAACCTTAGCCAACCGCCTCTTTAAAAAATAAACAAAAAGATACTTTAAACTCTTCAAATTGGCTCTTTAAAATCTGAAATCAAGCATCCAAACCCTCGCCCATATGCCCACCTGCCCGTGTGGAATTTCCACACGGGCAAGCCACACGGCTGTGTGGATTCCTGTACCATAAAAAGTAAGGACAAGAATTCCATGCTTCACTTCTTCTCTTCTTTTGAGGCCACATGGTCAGGCACACTCCCGTGTTGCAGGTCATGTGGCATTTATGATGATTAAAACCCTTGGAAAAGCTCTTGAAATCCTCATACAAGTTGGAACATGAGCGCGTGACTACCTTTGTGCCTTTTTAACTCACGCATTGACTTGAAACTCTTTAGAAGTTGGCACACACTCCCATGTATATAAGCACGGCTTGTGTCTTGCTCATTATATTACATAAGAGAACTCCAAAGTGAACCTTCATGATCTATCTTTACATTTTTTTTCTCTACATGCCTTCATAGCCCTATTTGCATAAAAGAACACAAATATGAGGCATAAAATCTAACAAAAGAGATGCTCAATGTATGCAAAATGCATAGTAATACACACACACACACACACACACACACAAACACTTGTCAACTTCCTGCTAGCCATGACTATTAAGCTGAGACATGAAATTTCTTCTCACACCCAGCTAGATATAGAATCAATTTTGTATAGTTAGGATATATTTAAGGATCTATTACCACAATGTCCTCATTATGTTCTCCCCTAGTGGATGAAGGTACATATATTTTATAATAGACTAAACCAAAATACATGCCAAATAATAAATAATGCTGCTTTATGATTTCATAATGTACATGATAATTACATGTATTGTTCATGCACTTAGCTTGTCTTCTTGCATAACTATTTATATTTTAGTGCTACATTGGGTATTTTATGCTTCATTGAATAGGTACATAGGTTTTAGGACAAAAGAACCAAAATATGAGAAAATCATAGCTAAACAAGTGAGAAAAGAGCAACCTAGAAAAGAGCACAGTCATGCTTAGCCTGTGCTTAAGCAGTACAAATCACAGGAGACAAGAAATATGAGTGTAAAGTGCAACATAGCAAGCTTTCATCTTGCATGACCAAGCAAAAGGAAGTAAGGACATGCTTATGCCCAAGCAAATTATAGAAATGAACAAAAGAAGAAGCACAAGTAGGCAACCCCTTGCACGGTCATTCTTGGGATAAGAACAATCATGCTCAAGGCTGTGCAAATCCTGGGTTGTATTATTTTTGCCCTATTTGAGTCCCATACTTTGCCAGTAAAGTGTATGGCATCGAACACACTCTCAATAAGGTCGTGCACTAGTCATACCTTCTTTTAAAAAGGCAAAAGTTAGATTTTAAATGGGACTTTTGGTTGGAGGAACGACTAGAGTTTTGGAGTGAGAGCCCAAGGTTATCATTTAGAGGTGGATTAATGCGGTATTCCAACCTTTTTCCTACTTTCCTACCTTGTTTTCAACCCATTCTCTCTTGTATATCTCTTGTTTTTTTTTTTGTTTTCGGAAGTGTTTCCATGAGTTTAGATCCAAAAAGGGGTCTTATGGTCACCATGATGGCATTTAGAGCCCGCATAAGCATGGTTGTGAGCCATGCGGGCTACCATGCGGGCAACATGGATGCTCGCATGGACTAGGCTAAAAGCCATGCTGCCACCAATGAGGGCCGCAAAGGTGTCAGCATCGACCCTCAAGCCTATGGCTTTAAAAAGCCCCTTTCTCTTGAGGTTTTCATCCTCTTTCTTGCCCTTTTTCAACGCCATACTTCTCCTCCCCTAAACCTCATCCTCTACTCTCCAAACTTCCCCATATCTTGCCTCTAGATCAACAATAAAGCTTAGAGAGGTTCCATCTTCTTCTCCTCTTGTAAAGATTCATGATAAGTGTTTGTGTTATAGTACCGCGAAGCGTTATTGATAAGTGCTTGTGTTATAGTGACGCGAAGCGTTATTATCTTACTATTAGCATCTCTTTATCAGATTTTATCACTAAATAGTGTGCATTTGTGTATTCTTGTACGTTGTAGGTTTGTGGAGCCAAGTTGGAAAAGAAGAACAAAGTTAGGTTGTGTTCGCCGTTGTTGGGAGGTTTTCGGACCAAGCAAGGAACAAGGCACGAACTTGGACTTGTGAGTGTGTGCCAACCTCCTTTGGAGGGGCACAAAGGCAGTCACATTCACAACAAGTCTAACTCGTGTAGCCTAGGAGAACTTCACCAAGAAGGAGACTTGAAGCAATCGGCACGATCTACCATTGATTGTGTGAATCAAGTTTCGGCAAGTTACTATGCATTTTCTGCCGAAGATCAAGTTTCCAGAGAATTCACACGGACGTGTGGAATTAACACACGGCCGTGTGAATCATTTTCCAGCAAGCCAGAGACTTCACACGGGCGTGTGGAAATTCCACACGGCCGTGTGAAGTAATTTTTCAGGAAGACAGAAAACTTCACACGGGCGTGTGGAAATTCAACACGGCCGTGTGAAGTCCCAATAAGTTCAAATTTAAAGCCGTACTCAGCCTATTTAAAGCTCGATGGGGAGAATTTTTGAGGATCTTTTAAACCTAGCTTTCTCTCCAACTTCGAGAGGGTGCGGCTAGGGTTTCGGAGAGGACTTTGTGGAGGATTGGAGCACGCCAACGACATCGTCATCGACGTCCGACGGCAGCACAAGACCATGACCACATCACACGCGAGGGGGTTTTTATTGATGTTCTTATTTTGTAATTTATTTTACACTTTGATGAAGATGTATAGCTCCATGAGGAGCTAAACCCCTCGTGGGTATTCGGACTTGTAAAACCCTAGGATCATTATGTTTCTATGACATTGTTATTATGCTTTTCCAATATTGATGAATAAATTCGAGTTTCAGTTTTAATTATCTTTTGCTATTGTTCTTCCTTAGCCGTGACACTAGGGTTGAGAACAATCTAGGTTATCTTTTGGAGGTGTGACAACTCCTATAGGATTAGACTACTTAAGACTGAAGAGGGTTGAGAGGGAGAGTTGTGAGGTAGCAATGTACCCCTTTCCCTTCCGGTGTGATTTCTCCCTACCTCCGTTTCCTTGGTTAATTAGCGGTCAAGATAGAGTTTTAGGGTTCAATCTAGACTAGGGTTCTTCCACCTGGACCAAAGGGTTAGAACTACATAGAGGAACAGGTTTTATCACTAGGAATCCCTAGAGCTTAAAGCAATCCCACGTAGTGTTAGGGTTAAGAAGATAGACTCCACTAGGAATCCCTGGGGCTTAGTTGACAGGTCAACAAGAGTCAAGGGTCGTAGTGAATCTTAATACTGGGACATTGCCCTAAAAAACTTCTAATGGCCCTGACAGATGTCGGAGGAGGGAGTTTCTCGATGGCAGAAATCTTCGCCTTATCTATTTCAATACCACTGCATGAAATTTTGAGTTCCAAAACTATCCCTTCTCTTACCATGAAGTGGCATTTCTCCCAGCTCAGAACTAGATTGGTTTCCTCGCATCGTATCAAAACACGCTCCAAATTCTTCAAGCATGTGTCAAATGAGCTCCCATACACAGAAAAATCATCCATGAACACCTCCATCGTGTTTTCAACCATGTCCTCAAAAATGGCAAGCATGCATCTCTGAAATGTAGCGAGGGCATTACATAGGCCAAAGGGCATCATGTGATAGGTAAAAGTATCATATGGATAGGTGAAGGTTGTCTTCTGTTGATCTTCAGGAGCAATAGGAATTTGAAAGTACCCAGAAAAACCATCTAGGAAGCAATAGTACTCATGTCCAGCTAGTCTTTCGAGCATTTGATCAATGAATGGGAGAGGGAAGCGGTCCTTACGAGTAGCATCATTGAGTTTCCTGTAATCAATACAAACTCGCCAACCCGTGACCTGCCTAGTAGGGATGAGCTCATTCTGCTCGTTAGTCACCACCGTCATGCCCCTTTTTTTTGTACCACCTAGGTAGGACTGACCCAAGCACTATCAGAGTTTGGGTAAATTATACCGTCGTCTAGCAATTTGATGACTTCAGCTTTCACCACTTCTTTCATGTTTGGATTCAACCTCCTTTGCAGTAGAGCTGACGGCTTGTGGTTGTTTTCCATTAAAATCTTATGAGTGCAGAAAGATGGATTTATTCCCCTGATGTCTGAAATCTTCCATGCCAAGGCTTGCTAATGTTTCTTCAATACTTTTAACAGTTCATTCTTGTTTTCTGTTGAAAGACTGGAGGAAATTATTACCGGTAGCTTAGAATTCTCTTCAAGAAATGTGTACTCAAGATGAGGGGATAATTCTTTTAACTCCAATTCCGTTGGTTCATCGATGGATGGCTTTAGCTTGTTCATGCTGTCGCGCTGTATCCTCTCGAATTCTTCCAATTCATCATTAGAACTATCCGATTCCGATTCCCTTTTCATCTCATACACAAACTCTTTAGACTGTATAGGGCTGGTATACTCATCAACTATGCTCGGCTGTTGGTCATGAGTCCCACCTTTTGCAAAATCTAAACATTCGGCTTTATTCATGAACTGAGAGAAAATTTCGTTGTTGCTGAGGTTTCTTTCTTTTTGATCCAGAATGCTTAAGTTAACGATCTCATCATGAACCAAAAACTGCCTTGCCCATTGATCCAAATAGTGTGATGCAGGTTCACTTAGGTATCGATCCATCGATGCGGAGAAGTATAACGGTGCACCTGGAAAACGAAAATTAAAAAGGGATGTTAGTTGATATGTACAAAGGATGAAAATAAAAAGCTAGGAAAGAAAAATAATTACAAATGAAAGAGAAATGACTAGATCAATGATCCAAAAGTTTTTCTAGTATTCTCGGATGTCCCTGGCAACGGTGCCAAAAACTTGATGAGCGAGCGCGCGACTAGCTACAGAGCTAGCACGCGACTCCTGATAAGTGCCTAAATATATCATGTTTTAGCGATGATGTTCTTGTGCTTTCATACAACTTATGTGTATTTTCGATGACATTTTGCGCACTTGATGTTTTTATTTTCATTTCAGGGTTTCGAGGACCAGATGCGCGTGATCGAACCGTATTCGTGTCGTTTCGGGGAGGATTGAAGAAGAAATGAAGACTCGGAGCACCCCGGAAGCCGACACGCCGCACACGAAGCCAGCTCTCTCGGCCATGTGTGGCCAACACAGTGGCCGCACACCCTGGCCAGTGAGCTATGCGGCCTGGTGTGCGGCCCGCACACCAGGCCGCACAGAGTGGCCAGAAGACCGTGCGGGCACACGTGCGGCCCGCACACAGCCCGCACGGTCTCGGGATTATATAGGGGCTCTTCAGTTTTTGTGAAGGATTATGTTCTCTATCCGGCCTCCACTCCACCACACGCCATTCTCATCATCTTTGGAGGGATTTGGAGGGATTTTTGGGCAGATTAGAAGGAGAGAAGAAGGGGAAGACGTGGAGAAGCTTCATAGGGCTCGCTGGCGTGGATCCGACGAGCTACACCATCAACCCTAGTTGACACCTTTGAGGGAGTTTTTCTTGTTTTCATTTGATGGATTCTTTGTATGAAGAGCTCCTTAGCTTTGTGATGTCGAACTAAACCTCCCAAGGCCGCCGGGCTCCAGGTGAACCTTGGGAGGAGACCTTGTATGAATGACCTTTATATTGTCTTGAATGAATGTGTTGGTTTGATTGTTTGGTTTTAATTCATCATCTTGTTGTTCATCTACCATGGATGGATTCCGTAGAATTGATTTTTGAATGATACTTGTTTGGCGGGATGCTAGCTTGTATTAGGTCACTTGATGAGTTAAAGAGGGATTCATGTATTAATACACCGAAGGTTCCGGGTGCTAATAGCCTTTCGCGCGTTTAGGGTTAATTTAGCCGAAAGTGTGCATTAGATTAACCCTAATCAAGACTCCTTGTTCTCATTGACATTGTAGGGGTATTTTCTGGATAGAGAAACCCGTAGTGGATTAGGGCTACACTACGGAGGTTCCGGGGTGGTCGATATCCGAGTCTAGCGGACCAAAACCAACCCAACCCTAGTTTATTGGATTCCATGGTCATTCGTACTTAGTCTCCTCCCGGGGGAATCCTCGCCCAAGGCCTTCCCTAATTATTGGCTTCTTCATCTCTAGCTTTACTCCGGATTGAGCTTTATTTTATTTGCACTTCTTTACTAGTTTTTATTATTTTAGTATCGCTTCAACCCTGTTTCGATCGACTAGAAAGTGACACCCAAAAGGAAGTAATAGTAGATCTCGGGCCCTTGGGAATACGACCCTCCTTGTGAGGTTTATTACTTGACGACCCGTGCACTTGCGGCCGGGGAGTCGCGTGCTAGCTCTGTAGCTAGTTGATAAGTATCTAAATGTATGTATTTCAGTATATGTATTTTATTCACTTAGCATGTATTTTTGTATGAATAGATACCCGTTTTGTGCATAATCAAGTATTATTTGCTTTGTAGGGCATGTAGAAGCCATAGAGATCATGAGCACATATTCTGGGCAGAAAAGAGAAGAAAAACCTGGTCACGGCGTTGTAGCATTTGCACTGTAGCAAGTACTGTAGCACCTGGGGGTCTTCGGGCAAGAAAATCCTGAGAATTTTGCCTAAGCCTCACGGCCCCGTCTGCTACCCCGTGAGGATCTCACGGCCCAGTCTGCGACCCAGTAAAGTGTTTCCAGCATGTTTTGCCTACCTTTCACTACCTAGTTAACTGCCCAGTTAACTACCCAGTGAGGCTCGAGATTTGGGGCTTTCTTGACCTAATCTACATCCATACGGCCCTCCATACGGCCTGTATGCTTCGGGGGTATAAATGGGGACTTCTTGGGCTTTTGAAGGGGACTTTTGGCTTGGCCTTTAAGGCCGCCGCCACCGCACCTCCTTGGGGCCTTCCGGCCATCTTTCGGCGGGGATCTTTGTGGAAAACAAGCACACATCATCACCAAGAGGGAGAGGAGCAAGGGAGAAGGAGTTGGAGTGAAGATCTACGCCACCATTGCATCATCATTTGAAGCTTCATTCATTCAAGGAGATCACAACCTAGAGGGGGTTTTCATTGCTTCTTTTATGTTTTTGTCTTCCTTGTATGTTGTTTAAGTGTCCCTTGTAATGAGGGATTAACTTATCATTGTGTTTGGATTTGGATGAACCCTAGGGTTAATCTTTTGTATGAACTTTGGATGTTGTTATTAATCTAGTTTGTTGGTTGTTTTGAGATTCAATCTTTCATGCTTTCATGTCTAGAATTACATATATGGAGAAATCCATGATTCTTTTATGAGTTGTACACGTAGACATGACCTACTCACGTGTACTAGATCTAGGAGAGATTGAAAGGGGATTCTTGTGCCGACACGCCGAGAAATTGGGTGTCGGTAGCCCTCCATTGCTAGGTTTAGCCGAAGGATAGTAGGTTTACTCCTATTAGAGACTTCCTTGAACTCTTTGCGATCGTAGGTGGGTTAATACGGAGAGATTCTGATTAACACTCATATGGGATCAGGGGTTAGTCGCTGAGAAATCGGGGCTAATCTACTCACGAGGTCTCTTGGTCTCAACTATCATTAATGCATCTTTATATCATCCTAGTTTGGGACTTAATGACAACCCTAGGTGGATTCCTTGTCCATACACACCCTTCTCATGCTTGATACTCCCTTGATTGTTTACATCCGTGTGTTAGTTACCAGGCCATAGGATTAGTTTAAATTAGTTTGTTTGTTTTATTTCTCTTCTACTCATATTGAATGGTAGGCTAGAAAATAGATGAAGGGTGAGTAATAGTACTTCCTTGGCCCCAGTGGAATACGACCCCTGTGTCACTCACAGGGTATTACTTGGCGATCCCGTACACTTGCGGGGAAGCTATCACTAGTCGCGCGCTCACTCATCAACTCCCCAGCCGCAAGTGCACGGGTCGTCAAGTAATAACCTCTCGTGCACGCACGAGAGGGTCATATTCCCTAGGGCCTGAGATCTACTATTACTTCCTTTTGGGAGTCACTTTCTAGTCGATCAAAACAAGGTTGAAGAAATATTAAAATAATAAAAACAAGTAAAGAAATGCAAATAAAATAAAGCTCAATCCGGAATAAAGTTAGAGACGAAGAAGCCAATAATTATGGAAGACCTCGGGTGAGGATTCGCCCGGGAGGAGACTAAATACGAATAACCATGGAATTCAATAAATTGGGGTTGGTTTGGTTTTGGTCCGCTAGACTCGGATGTCGACTACCCCGGAACCTCCGTAGTGTAGCCCTAATCCAGTACGGGTTTCTCTATCCAAAAAATACCCCCACGATGTCAATGAGAACAAGGAGTCTCGATTAGGGTTAATCTAATGCACACTCTCGGCTAAATTAACCCTAAACGCGTGGGAGGCTACTAACACCCGGAACCTCCGGTGTATTAATACATGAAACCCTCTTTAACTCATCAAGTGACCTAATACAAGCTAGCATCCCGCCAAACAAGTATCATTCAAAAATAAATTCTACAGAATCCATCCATTGTAGAATGAACAACAAGATGATGAATTAAAACCAAACAACCAAGACAACTCATCCATTCAAAGCATAAAAAGGGTCATTCATACAAAGTCTCCTCCGAAGGTTCACCGGGAGCCCGGTGGCCTTCGGAGGTTTAGTTCGACATCACAAAATCAAGGAGCTCATCATACAAAGATTCCATCAAACAAAAACAAGAAAAACTCCCTCAAAGATGTCGGCTAGGGTTGATGGTGTAGCTCATCGGATCCGCGCCGGCGAGCCCTTTGATGCTTCTCTATGTCTTCCCCTTCTTCTCTCCTTCAAATCTGACCGGAAATCCCTCTAAAGCCCTCCAAAGATGAAGAAAGTGGTGTATGGTGGAGTGGAGGCCGGAAGAGAGCAAGAATCCCAAAGAATACCTCTCAAAAGCCCTCAGATCTGCTTAAATACCCCGAGGGTGTGCGGGTACTGTGCGGGCCTCACAGTGCCCGCACAGCCTTCTGTCTGTGGTGTGCGGCCACTGTGCGGGCCGCACAGTGGCCGCACACAGCCGAGAAGATCGGCTCCGTGTGCGGCGCGTCGGCTTCCGGGGTGCTTCAACTCTTCGTTTCTTCTTCAATCATCCCCGAAACGACACAAATATGGTTTAATCTCGCGCACTTGGTCCTCGAAACCTTGAAACGAAAATAAAAACATCAAGTACGCAAAATGTCATCGAAAATACACAAAAGTTGCACGAAAGTACAAGAACATCATCGCTAAAGCATGATGTATTTAGGCACTTATCAGCTATACATAGGAAGAGGGTTTATCATTAAGAATCCCTAGAACTTAAAGCAATCCCGTGGAGTGTGAGGCTTAGGAAGATAGACTCCCCTAGGGCTTAGTTGACAGGTCAACAAGAGTCAAGGGTCGTAGTTAAACCTAATGCCGGGGAATAGTATCGAGGTTAGTCACGGTTGACCTTAGGTTTGGGACCCTGTGTTTGAGGATTTCCTCGACTCAATTTACATCAATAGGAGAGTATAATAGTATTGTCTTGCACTAGAAGCATAAGTCCTAGGGGTAGCTTGTCCAGGTACCCCACTTTACTCATTGATTGTCCTTCTCTATTTACTCCTACTTGCACTCTCTTACCTTCCATATTTCTATTCTATTTCTTGCTCTTTACAATTGCATTTACACTCACTCATTGATTCTCTTCACACTTATCATACACCGCATAGCTAAATAGTGAATTCTTATGTCTTAAATCCCTATTCCTTGTGGATACGACTATCCACTCACCAGGGTATTTTATTACTTTGACAAACCTATACACTTGCGAGATACATGCAAGGGGTCATGTCAACAAGCTTCCCCTAGGACTAATGTTCTAGTGCAAGACTATGAATTATATTCTTTTATTGATGTTTAATGAGTCATAGACATCCTAAAGCACACGGTGCCAAACCTAAGGTCAACCGTGACTAATCCCAACATTATGTCCCGGCATTAGGTTTCACTACGACCCTTCACTTTGTTGATCTATCAATTAAGCCTCAGGGGAGTCCATCTTCCTAAGCCTCAGACTACGTGGAATTGTATTACGTTCTAGGGATTCCTAGTGATAAACCCTATTCCTAAGTATAGTTCTAACCCTTTGTTCCAGGTGAAAGAACCCAAGTCTCAATTAAGCCCCAGCACTAATATTTATTACGACCCTTGAAGGGAAAATCACACTGGAAGGGAAAAGGGACGTTTCGCTACCTCACGACTCACCCTCTCAACTCTCTCCAATCTCGAGTAGTCTAATCCTATAGGAGTTGTCACACCTCCAAAGGACAACCTAGATGATTCTCACCCTTAGTATCATGGCTAAGGGAAAATCAATACGATAAGAAATTAAGATTGAAACTCAATTAAATGCATCAATTAAGAAGGCATAATAACATGTCATAGAAACAATGTCATCCTAGGGTTTACAAGTCCGAATACCCATAAGGAGTTTAGGTCTCCATGGAGCTATACAAATCCATCAATGTGTATGAATACACAAAAATAGAAAACATAGATGAAACCCCTTGCGATGAGTAGCGATGGTCTTGTGAGGTTGCTCTGTCCTTTCCACCAAGCCCCTTGTCAAGCCTAGGGCGCACCTCGCCAGATGGGTGCCGATGAAAGCTCCCCCAATAGCTATCTTCCAACGGACTTTGATGTCGATGCCGTGAACTCGCTCTAATCCTCGACAAAGTCCTCTCCAAACCCTAGCCACGACCCTCCAGAAGATAGGGGAAAAGATCCTTCAAAAAGTCCCAAAAATTCCTTTAAATAGGCTAAAAATCGGGTATCCACATGGCCGTATGGATTCTCTGGAATTGGTTTTCTGGCGCACAATAAATAGTAAACTACTACAATACTGCTATAGTACTCACGCATCGAATGTTCCCGATTTCATCGTTCTTTATCGAAGCCGTTGAATTGGGCACACAATCAATAGTAGATCATGTCGATTGCTTCATTACTCCTTATTGACGAAGTTCTCCAATTTTACACGGGTTAGACTTTTGTGAATGTGACTGCCCTTTATGCCCCTCCAAAGGAGGTTGGCACACATCCACAAGTCTAGACTCGTACCTTGTTCCTTGCTTGGTCCAAAAACTGCTCAACAACAGTGAACATGACCTAACTTTGCTCTTCCTTCACTAAGTTTACTCCACAACCTTACAATGCACAAAAGAAGACAGATGCACAATAATTAATGATAAAATCTGATAAAAGTAATGTTCAATGTAAGAAAATAACACTTTGTATTACTTTAACACGAGCACTTATCAAGCATTAAGCCAAATTCTAAGTCTTCAGGTTTACAGAAAATCCTAAGGATATTTTTTGATTGGATACCTATCTTATAGATTGTGATTCCTTCAATTCTTCATCATTTCTCTCATAAATAGTAATTTTAATTATGTGTTAGTCCTTTTAGGAGTTAACACCCATCGTTATTTTCTCTAGCTAAATAATAAAATAATAGTTAGTATTAGTACTTCCGTTCTTTGTGGGATACCATAACCCTACTAGTTCACTTTATTTCTTAAGTGACTAATGTACTTGCTAGCCACTTTGGAGTGAATAGATAAACAATTATGAGAAAGGGTGCATATAAAGTAACTAGTATTTCCCCTATTTGTATCAAGATAATTAATATTCATTGGCATGCATTCCATTCCCATTAAATCCAACAACCCTTATCCTATAAAAAACAATTGCTCAACATGGCAAAAAGGAAATCAATAAATGAAATATGAAATTAAATAAAATACATTCAGCAAAATGGAACTCTTACCAACTATAAAATACATCAAACTGATAATAGAATGATAAAGAAAAGATAGCAAAATGTGAAATCTTGTCAATTACTAGTCTTGCCATGGTGTTGGCCATCAGAGTACACTCCTCCAATGACTGGAGAGAGATGACAGGAGTCGAGGAACCCTTAGGTAGATAAGTGATTTGAACACTCTGATAAGGGAAGATGCTTCCTAGGGCATTCTCCAACCTTGACATGTGTTGTGTCATCCCATTGACTATTCACCATTTGCTACTTTAATCCTAGGATTTTCTTAGCCTATGGCTCCAAGCGCTCTAATCTGTCATGGTGAAGTGGTAATATAGGCGATGGGGCTACAAGGGTGTGCTTTAGCTCCTATAGCTAGAAACACACCTTTGATTACTCGCTTCTCTCATTGTCTAATGACTCGGACTCCAGTGTTCCAGCTAATGTGTAGGGATCTCCCTTGGACTCTAGCACTTTTGGACTAACCCTATTGCCCTCAAAGTCTCTATAGTGATCAGCATTGTTTGGCTAACAATTTGTAAGCCGCTTATGCATGCTAATAGACCCATGCCTCTGATCAAGCATGCTACATACTACCTTATAAAGAGGACTCTTACCTTGTATTTTGGGCTTGGTGTCTAGTGAACCAGGCTAGTGTGTGTCCAAATGATTTAGTATCCTTTCAACCATGTTGTAAAGGTAATAGACATCTAGCTTAGTGAATACCACCATACTATCATGACACGACTCCTTGCATGTATCCAGCAAGTGCACAGGCTTGTCGAAGTAATAAAATTACCCTGGTGAGTGGGTAGTCGAATCAACAGGGAATAGGGATTTAAGACACAAGTACTCACTATTTAGCTAAGCGATGTACGGTGAGTGTGAAGAGAATCAATGAGTGAATATAAAAGCAAATATAAAGAGACAAGAAATAAAATAGAAAGATGGAAGGTAAGAGAGTGCAAGAATAAGTAAATAGAGAGGGACTAGCAATGGATGAAATAGGGTACCCGGACAAGCTACTTCTACGACTTATGCTTCTAGTGCAAGACTATACTATTATACTTTCCTATTGATGATAATTGAGTCGAGGATATCCTTAAACACACGGTCTCATAACCTAATGTCAACCGTGACTAACCCAACACTATGCCCCGGCATTAGGTTTTCACTACGACCCTTGATTCTCGTTGACCTGTCAACTAAGCCCTAGGGGAGTCTGTCTTCCTACGCCTCACACTACGTGGGATTGCTTTAAGTTCTAGAGATTCCTAGTGATAAATCACGCTCCTATCTATAGGTCTAACCGTTTAGTCTAGGTGGAAGAACCCTAGTCTAAATTGAGCCCAGCATTAAGATTCACTTCAACCCTTCACTCTGTTGCTCGCGCAACTAAGCCCCAGAGAGTTCCTCTCCTAGAACTTCACTCTTTCTCGACCGCTAAGAACTCATGGAACACGGAGGTAGGAAGAATCACACAGGAGGGGAAAGGAGACGTTCCGTTACCTCACGACTCACCCTCTCAACCCTCTTCAATCTTAAGTAGTCTAACTCTACAGAAGTTGTCACACCTCCAAAGGATAACCTAGATTGTTCTCAACCCTAGTATCACGGCTAAGGGAAAACAATTACAAGAAACAATTAAGATTGAAACTCGAATTTATTCATCAATAATGGAAAAGTATAATAACAATGTCATAGAAACATAATAATCCTAGGGTTTACAAGTCCGAATACCCAGAATGGATTTAGCTCCTCACGGAGTTATACAAATTCATCAAAATATGAAAGAAAGCACAAATTGAAAGCATCGATGAAAACCCCTTGCGTATGATGTGGCCGTAGTCTTGTGCAGCCACCCGATGTCGATGACGATGCCAATGACACGCTCCAAACCTCCACGAAGTCCTCTCCGAAATCCTAGCTGCGCTCTTTGGAAGTTGGGGAGAAAGATTGGGAAAAAGATGTGTCAAAAGTCTCCAAATCGGGCTTTTATAACGTTGAGTCACGGCTTTAAAATTGGACTTATTGGGATTTGACACGGCGGTGTGGAATTTCCACACGCCCATGTGAACTCTCTGATTTTCAGAATTTTGGGTGAAAGTCAACAGTGTTTTGCTACAGTAGATTACTTCGAATTTCTACTGAAAGTGAACAGTAGATTGCTTCAAATTTCCTTTTTGGTGAAGTTCTCCTAAACTACACGAGTTAGACTTATTGTGAATGTGACTGCCCTTGTGCCCCTTCAAAGGAGGTTGGCACACAATCACAAGTCTAGGCTCGTGCCTTGTTCCTTGCTTTGTCCGAAAACTCTCCAATAATGGCAAACACGACCTAACTTCGTTCTTCTTCTTCTTCTTCTTCAAAATAACCCCACAAACCTACAATGCACAAAAGCAAACAAATGCACACAATTTAGTGATAAAATCTGATAAAAGATATGCTCATTGTAAGATAATAGCGCTTCGCGGTACTATAACACAAGCACTTATGAAACTCCCCCACACTTAAGCTTTTGCTTGTCCTCAAGCAATTATAGAACGTGAAAGTACTTGGAAAGAACAATTGAAAGTGCTCGGCCTTAGGTTCACCAAAAGTATGCAAAAAAAGCATTCTAAAAGTAAGGGGAAATTACAACATTGCATAGGGTTACCATTGCTCTAGCTAAAAACTCGAATAAAAAAGGATAACAACTCAAAAATGTGTAAGTGTGTGCGAACTCAAGAGAACCAACAAGTACTCCTTAAACTCTTGTTACAAAGACTTATTTATATACATAAAGTAAGGAAGTAGTAGCTTCACTCAACTTCTAAGGTAGTCCTTTCCTACGCGGCCGCCAAAGGTGGCTTTCATACTTTCGAGGAGGTAGCTCTTTCTACCGGGGTAGTAGCTTTCACGTTTCCCATGAGATAGCTCTTTCTCCCATTAGGGCATAACTTGTATCCGCCTTATGAGAGTAGCTACATACTTCATAGGAGTTAGCTCTTTCCACCCCAAATGCAATTATAAACGTTAAACTAATATTCACAAGCTCACAAGTTTTTTTTTTTTAGCTACATAGAACTTCAAAACTTACTAAAGTAGTATTAAACTAGTCCTTAAACCTTTGAGTTCGAGTTTCCAAAAGATTTCAAGAGTGAGTAGTGCAATAAGAGGTAATCGAGCAAAAATCCCCTAAAATTCAAGTAAAACTAGAGCATGATAAGATACAATGTTAAAAATTCTCCTAAACTCTAAAAATACTAATGTTGCAACTAAGGTGAATCGCCATAGGCTACATAAGCATAAGCAATTGAACGCACAAGTAAAGATGTGTGCAAAGTGAACTCCCCCCACACTTAAATTGTACATTGTTCCCAATTTACGCATGCTAGCACAATTAAACATAAAGCAATGAAAAACAATTAGTGTGGAAGTGGGCAATTGAAACATTACTCCCCTGAACTCTAAATGTTGTGTTTGATGGAGCTAGGTTCATTGAGAGTTGAGTCTCAATGGTTTGTGGAGCACACACGGTCCCATGACCGTGTCTATGACTTATCCCTCAATTTCCTTACATCCAAGACCATCTGCACACATACACAAGGGTTCAGTATAGCTCAAGAAGAAATCAAACTAAACTCGAGTATATAAAGATATAGAAATGAAATACAACTCGAGACAAATAAAAGAAGAAAAATAAAAGATAAAATCAGAAAGGAGAGTCCTTTCTGAGTGCTACAAGTCCAAAATAATACGAAAAGTGCAACAGAAAAAAAAACTAAAAATAAACTACGACGCCTCAGGGTTAGTGTCTGTAATTGGGCCTCTAGTGTTGTTGAAGGCCCTAAAGCTGGTGGATCTGCTGGTGGTGATGGATATGGGGGTAGGGTCGAGGCTCTGGGCTGTACCACAAAAGGTGACGTCGACACAGATCGCTCAAGTAACTGAAGTATGGCGGCGAGCTGTGTCGACATATGCAGAAACTGTGCAGCCTGTGTGGCTCTGACCTCGGGCAACTCCGTCTGAAGGACACCCACAGTACTCTCGAGGCGCTCGAACCTGTCCTGGCTCCGAGAGGAAGAAAAGATCTGCACTGGAGGTGGCTCCGGTGCTGTGGGTGGTGCCTCAGCCTTTGTCGGTCCTGGGGGTGGCTCTAACGCTGCCTGCTCTCCCTCTGTAGACTCTGAGTGGGGGATGATCAAGGTGTATACTCTTGGTCCTAATCTACGGACCATCCCCATCATCCTCAAAGTCTCTGTGCCAAGGGGGGTACGTATTATCTCCTTCGCAGCCCCCTTGATCCCGTCTGCTAGACTCATACACATAGCAAGTCGAGTGATATACGGTCCTACGAATATCACTCCAACTCGAACATACTGTCCCTGATGTCGAATGTAATATGCCAGAATATGCCCGAGGTGAAGTGGCTCGGTCTGTGCCATCGAGTATAGATATAGCATCTCCTTCCGACTCAAAAAGCCTGTGCTGTCACCCCGGCCGCTAACCGATCTGCTCAAAACTGTGTGTATGTATCGATGAGCGGGACGAGTGAGACAAGTCACCTTCGACACTCTCGACTCGTACTGCCCCTGTCCACATAAAGTGCTATAGGATTTCTAAGGAGTCAGGTTACCGGGATAATCTGTAGGAAGGCCCTCATACTCCTCTGTCTCGGTATAGGTCTCATCGTATAGGCCCATGCGCAGGGAGAACTGGGTCACTGACATATTGAAAAACTGGCCGAAGTCCTTGAACTGTATCGCATCGGTGCTCGAAAAATCTCTATAGGATCTGTCAAACTTGAATAATGCGAGCACCTCCAGTGTTAGTGCCCGGATAGCTGGCTCTCTAATGGACAATAACTGGTGCCAACTACCCACAGAGAGCAGCTCATCTAACTCCTCTGTCAACGCAATACCCCTGAATCTCCCTCACAATACTCAAATCAATGTAGCGTTACTGGCCGAATCTCAACTTCGAGAGAGACTTGAACCGTTCCTGGTGCTCGGGAACCGAAAACTAGACATCAATCTGTTCGAGAGATTGCTCCCGAGGGCGCTTACCAGCTGCATTATTTACCCTGGAGGCCATATCTGCAAGATTGAAAAGATAAATCATCAAATCTAATTCAGAAACACAATCTGAAGAAATCCACACGGCCGTGTGGAAATTTCACACGCCGTGTGGATTATCGGGTGGACAGAGCCTCATGGCCATGAGGCTAAATACTCAAAATTTTACACTAAAATTTATTCTAAGTTCTTTCTAAATAAGTTCGCAAGCAAGTAAATCATGCAACACAGGCAAAACAATGATAATAAACAAATTAAATCAAGATTGACGAAGGAGAAGATGGGGGAGAGAGCTTACCGACGGTGTGAACTGTAGAACCTTAAAATCGGCCGGAAAACTCAACAAAAACCGCAACAAATAAACAAAAGAGGGTCGGGTGAGTGCGAGAGGGGTTCAAAGAATGATTTGGAGAGGAACGATCAAGAGGCACGAGTGAAAACCAAAAGAAAATCGCGGCTTTTGAAGTTTTGGGAATTCTCACGGCCGTGTGGAAATTCCACACGACCGTGTGCCTCTACAATAAGGATTTACAGGGGCCGGTACACGCCCCTGTGTGCACTCTGGTTGCTCTGTGAACTACTCCAAACGGCCGTGTGCCTGCACAAGAGAGATCCACAGGTGCTGGTACACGCCCCTGTGGATTCACGGGAAACAGAGAAGGTCTCTGGAAAATTTCACATGGCCGTGTGGAAATTCCACACGCCCGTGTGCCCAACCTAGCCAAGAACACAAGGCTGGCCATAAGGGCACCCACACGCCCCTCTGGCTTCTTTGGTTTGTCTTGAGAAAGTCTAAGTGTTCCACACGGATGTGTGAATAATCCACACGGCCGTGTGCTATTCACAAGCTCTCCCACATGGGCAGCCACATGCCCCTGTGGTTTCTCGGGAAGGAAGGGAACTCTCTACAGAATTTCACACGGCCATGTGGAAATACCACACAGCCATGTGCCGTAAGACATGGACACTCACAGGGGCACCCACACACCCCTGTGGACTCTCTGGAACGAGAGTTTAAGTTCTGCAAGATCTCACACGGCCATGTGGAAATTCCACACGGCCGTGTGTTTTCTCTGGTTTACTTAGAAAAATTCACAGAATCCACAGAAAAATTCAGAAACAAAAATACGATACATAGAGCCTGTGAAAACCATCAAAACACGCTTGATACCATGGAAAACATGCTCAACCGACTCAAACTTCATCAATTATTGTTTAGGCACACGAAAACATCAACAATCCACAAAAATATTGCAGCACATGCAGTAAAAAAAAATCCTAGACACCAAAACTAAGACTCTTATTCATGCTAAGACTAAACTAAATCCTAGAAAAACTGTAAAACCTTGGGTTGCCTCCCAAGAAGCGCTTGTTTAACGTCACTTAGCTTGACGTACCTGCCTTATCTTACGGCGGCTTGAAAAGAGTGTGTTTCTTCCGATAAGAACTTGCATAGCTATTTCCTTTAAACCACAAATCTACTTGCCTGGGTGGAGTATTTGTTGGAGGGTCCAACCATCTTACTTTTGGCCTCCAAGGAAACAATTTGGGTTGGGAATTGTCCAAGCTTAGCATATGTGGGTCATTGGATGGTTTAAGTATCCTATCCACATCTTTTTTCCTTCCCACAATCTCCTTCTCACTTTTTGTGAGTTGATAAATTCCAAAGAGATATGCTTGCTCCATTACATTAGGGTTTGCGTCTTCTTGTGTATTTTCATCTTGAAAGGAACATGACACTAGCAAATCCCCTTGAAAATTTCCTTGCTCACGAGCAGCATCTTCATTCAAGCAATCCCAATTCTTCAAATGATCTTCTTTTTTTTCCTCTTCAATCTCTACAGCAATATACTCGGTCTGCCCCATTTCTTTATTATCGTTCACTACCACATCATCTCTACAAGGAACTTGTGTTGCTCGCTCAAACACTTCATTTTCCTTGCAGAGTGTGTCAAGTATCCATCCTAATTGATGCACAAGGTTGTTATAGGAGGCTTTATGACACTTTCATGTGGCTTCCATACTTTGGCAAGAGGCATCGAATACTTCAATAAAGTTAGCTAGTACTTTTTTCCATTGAGGTGCATCCTCCTCAAGTGTCTCATCTGTTTGACATTGCTCTTGAGGTGCTTCCCAATGTTGTCCATTATTATTCCATAAAAAATTTGGGTAGCTCCTCTCATTTGGATGATATGTGTTGTAGCATGGATTGCTCTGTTGTTGTGAAGCAAAAATTCTATCAGCTTTTTTACTTAGAGCCTCAACTTGAAAATATAGCTCAATGACTGGATCAATCTCCATTTAGGCTCCTTGCAAGAAAAAGTAAGACAAAACAAAAGAAAACAAATAAGAATGACAGAAGAATAAAAAAGGGTGAAATAGAATGAATGATGAATAGCTAAAATAACAAAAACAAGTATTAAAAATACGCCTATTCCTCGGCAACGGTGCAAAAAACTTGACATGACCCCTTGCTTGTATCCCGCAAGTGCACAGGCTTGTCAAAGTAATAAAATTACCTTGGTGAGTGGGTAGTCGAATCCACAAGGAATAGGGATTTAAGACACAAGTACTCACTATTTAGCTAAGCGATGTACGGTGAGTGTGAAGAGAATCAATGAGTGAATATAAAAGCAAATATAAAGAGACAATAAATAAAATAGAAAGATGGAAGGTAAGAGAGTACAAGAATAAATAAATAGAGAGGGACTAGCAATGAATGAAATAGGGTACCCGGAGAAGCTACCCCTAGGACTTATGCTTCTAGTGCAAGACTATGCTATTATACTTTCCTATTGATGATAATTGAGTCGAGGATATCCTTAAACACACGGTCTCAAAACCTAAGGTCAACCGTGACTAACCCAACACTATGCCCCGGCATTAGGTTTTCACTACGACCCTTGACTCTCGTTGACCTGTCAACTAAGCCCTAGGGGAGTCTGTCTTCCTAAGCCTCACACTACGTGGGATTGCTTTAAGTTCTAGGGATTCCTAGTGATAAAATATGTTCCTATGTATAGTTCTAACCCTTTGGTCTAAGTGGAAGAACCCTAGTCTAAATTGAGCCCCAGCATTAAGATTCACTTCAACCCTTTACTCTGTTGCTCGTGCAACTAAGCCCTAGGGGAGTTCCTCTCCTAGCACTTCACTTTTTTTTTACTGCTAAGAGCTCATGGAACACGGATGTAGGAAGAATCACACAAGAGGGGAAAGGGGACGTTCCGTTACCTCACGACTCACCCTCTCAACCCTCTTCAATCTTAAATAGTCTAACCCTATAGGAGTTGTCACATCTCCAAAGGATAACATAGATTGTTCTCAACCCTAATGTCACGGCTAAGGGAAAACAATTACAAGAAACAATTAAGATTGAAACACGAATTTATTCATCAATAATGGAGAAGCATAATAACAATGCCATGGAAACATAATAATCCTAGGGTTTACAAGTCCGAATGCCCACAAGAGGTTTAGCTCCTCATGGAGTTATACAAATTTATCAAAATATGAAAGAAAGCAGAAATTGAAAGCATTGATGAAAACCCCCTTGCGTATGACGTGGCCGTGGTCTTGTGCGGCAACTGGATATCGATGACGATGCCGATGACGCACTCCGAACCTCCATGAAGTCTTCTCTGAAACCCTAGCCGCGCTCTCCAGAAGTTGGGAAGAAAGATTGGGAAAAAGATGTGTCAAAAGTCTCTAAATCGGGCTTTTATAACGTTGAGTCGCGGCTTTAAAATTGGACTTATCGGGATTTCACACGGCCGTGTGGAATTTCCACACGCCCGTGTGAACTCTCTGCTTTTCTGAATTTCTGCTGAAAGTGAACAGTAGTTTGCTACAATGTTTTACCGCAGTAACTTACTACGGTGCTACTACACTACTCTCCGAAACGCTCCCGAATTCGTTGTTCTTCATCGAGACCATTGAATTGGGCACACAATCAACGGTAGATCGTGCCGATTGCTTCAAATTTCCTTCTTGGTGAAGTTCTCCTAGGCTACACGAGTTAGACTTATTGTGAATGTGACTGCCCTTGTGCCTCTCCAATGGAGGTTGGCACACAATCACAAGTCTAGGTTCGTGCCTTGTTCCTTGCTTGGTCCGAAAACTCTCCAACATTGGCAAACACAAATGCACAAACCTACAATACACAAACCTAACTTCGTTCTTCTTCTTCGAAATAACCCCACAAACCTACAATGCACACAATTTAGTGATAAAATCGGATAAAAAATATGCTCATTGTAAGATAATAGCGCTTTGCGGTACTATAACACAAGCACTTATCCAGGCTAGTGTGTGTTCAAATGATTTAGTATCCTCTCAACCATGTTGTAAAGGTAATAGACATCTAGCTTAGTGAATACCACCATACTATCCCCTCACCTATTTAAGTTATAGCTTAAGAAGGAGTGAAGATATCATAAAGCCAAGGAGTATAGCATGGAATCCTTTAACTAGGAAGAGTTTTACTAGGGCTCTCTATTGATGTACTGCCAATACAACCTTGGAAAAGTGCCAACTAGAGGTCTACTAGGAACTCAAAAGTATGTTGAGGTGACAACGCCCCTAAAGTGCACGGGTTTATCGAAGTAATAAAATTTACCTGGTGAGTGGGTAGTCGAATCCACAGGGAATAGGGAGTTAAAATACAAGTTTCACTATTTAAACTATGTGGAGTATGGAAAGATAAGAATAGAATCGATGAGTGAATATGGAAGCAAATATAATAAAAGACAAGAAATCGAACAGAAAGATGGAAGATAAGGAAGTGCAAGTAAAAGAGAATAGAGAGAAACTGGCAATGGATGTAATAGGGTATCCGGACGAGCTACCTCTAGGATCTATGCTTCTAGTGCAAGACGATGCTATTATACTTTCCTATTGATGTCAATTAAGTCGAGGAAATCCTTCGATACACGGTCCCAAACCTAAGGACAACCGTGACTAACCCCAACATTATGCCCTGGTATTAGGATTCACGTCAACCCTTCACTCTGTCGCTGCCACGACTAAGCCCCAGGGGAGTATATCTACCTAAAACTCACACTACATGGGATTGCTTTAAGTTCTAGGGACTCCTAGTGGTAAAACCTGTTCATATGTGTAGTTCTAACCCTTTGGTCCAGGTGGAAGAACCCTAGTCTAGATTAAGCCCCAGTGTGTACGATTCACTTCAACCCTTCACTCTGTTACTTGTGTAACTAAGCCCCAGGGGAGTTTATCTCCCTAGAACTTCACTCTATCTCGACCGCTAAGAAATCAAGGAAACGGAGGTAGGGAGAAACCACATCGGAAGGGAAAGGGGACGCTTCGCTACCTCACGACTCACCCTCTCAACCCTCTTCAATCTTAAATAGTCTAATCCTATAGGAGTTGTCACACCTCCAAAGGACAACCTAGATTGTTCTCAACCCTAGTGTCACGTCTAAAGGAAAACATTAACAAGATGAAATTAAGATCGAAACTCAATTTTTATTCATCAATAATGGAAAAGCATAATAACAATGTCAAAGAAACATAATAACCCTAGAGTTTACAAGTCTGAATACCCACAAGGGGTTTAGCTCCTCATAAAGCTGTATATATTCATCAAAATATAAAAGAAAGCACAAGGTAAAGACATCGATGAAAAACCCCTTGCGTATGGTGTGGCCGTGGTCTTGTGCGACCGCTCGACGTCGGTGACGATGCCGATGACGCACTCTAAACCTCCATGAAGTCCTCTCCAAAACCCTAGCCACACTCTCCAGAAGTTGGGGAGAAAGATAGGTCAAAAGATATCCTAAAAGGCTCCAAAATCGCTCTTTATATTGTTGAGTGCAGCTTTAAAAATCGGACTTATTGGGACTTCACACGGCCGTGTGGAATTTCCACACGGGCGTGTGAAGTTTCTGGCTTGCTGGAAAATTAATTCACACGGTCGTGTGGAATTTCCACACGCCCGTGTGAATTCTCTGGAATTCTGAATTTTGGCCGAAGAGGAACAGTAGCTTGCTGCAGTAATTTTGCTACAGTGCTGCTACAGTATTGTCCGTAACGCTCCTGAATTCGTCGTTCTTCATTGAGGCCGTTGAATTGGGCACACAATTAACGGTAGATTGTGCCGATTGCTTCAAATCTCCTAATTGGTGAAGTTTTCCTTGTTAGCATGAGTTAGACTTATTGTGAATGTGACTGCGTTTGTGCCCCTCCAAAAGAGGTTGGCACACACTCACAAGTCTCTACTCATGCCGTGCTCCTTGCTTAGTCCGAGAATCTTCCCAACAATGGCGAACACGATCTCACTTCATTTCTTTCCTTCACTTTATCTTCACAACCCTACAATGCACAAAAGTAAACAAATGCACACTTTTTAGTGATAAAATATAATTAAATTAATGCTCATTGCAAGATAATAACGCTTTGCATTACTATAACATGAGCACTTATCAAATCCCCCCCACAATTAGGCTTTTGCTTGTCCTTAAGCAAAATAGAACGTGAAAGTACTTGGGAAGAACAATTGAAAGTGCTCGGCCTTAGGTTCACCCAAAGTATGCAAAAGTGGCATTCTCTAAGTAAGGGAAAATCAAAATATTGCATAAGGTTACCAATGCTCTAGCTAAAAACTCGAATAAAAAAGGATAAAAACTCGAAAATGTGTTAGTGTGTGCGATTTTACTCAAGAGAACCAACGAGTACTCCTCAAACTTTTGTTAGAAAGGACTTATTCATATACAAAAACAAAAATAAAAAAAAAGGAAGTAGTAGCTTCACACATCCTTGAAAGTAGCCCTTTCCTAGGCAGCCGCCAAAGGTGGCTTTCACACTTTCGAGGAGGTAGCTCTTTCTACAGGGGTAGTAGCTTTCACGCATCCCATGAGATAGCTCTTTCTCTCATTAGGGTATAACTTGTATCCGACTTATGAGAGTAGCTACATACTTCATAGGTGGTAGCTCTTTCCACCCCAAATGCATATAACAAAGCAAATATTCACAACTCATATTTTTCTTTTTCTCTTTTTTTTTATGCATTTTCCAAAGTAAAACTAAGAACGATGATAAATTTGTCCTTAAAAACTTCAAGATTGAGTTTCCAAAAGATTCCAAGAGTGAGTTGTGCAATATGAGATAATCGAGCAAAAATTCACTAAAATTCAAGTAGAAACTAGAGCATGATAGAACATAATGTTAAAAATTCTCCTAAACTCTAAGAATACAACCGTTGCAAATAAGGTGAACCGCCATAGGCTACATGAGCATGAGCAATTGAACGCACAAGTAAGGGTGTGCGCAATGTGAACTCCCCCCACACTTAAGATGTACATTGTCCCCAATGTACGCATGCAAGCATAATATAAGTGAAAGAAAAATTGTAAAACAATTAGTGTGGAAGTAGGCAATTGAAACATTACTCCCCTGAACTCCAAGTGTTGCGTTTGATGGAGCTAGGTGCATTGAGAGTTGAGTCCCAATTGGTTGTGAAGCACACACTGTCTCATGACCATGCCTATGACTATTCCTTAGATTCCTTTCATCCAAGACCATCTGCGCACACACACACACACAAGGGTTCAGTATAGCTCAATAAAAACTCGAGTATATTGACACGACCTTTTGTGTGTGTACCGCAAGTGCACGGCCTTGTCGAAGTAATAAAATTACCCCGGTGAGTGGGTAGTCGAATCCACAGGGAATAGGGATTTAAAATACAAGAAATTGCTATTCAATCGTGCGATATACGAAAAGAAACAATGATCGGCGTGATGAGTGAGTTTATGAAAATTAGAGTAGATGCAAGGCAAGTAAATAGAAGGATGAAAGAGAGAAAAGTGCAAGCAACGAGTAAAGAGAGAGACTAGCAATAAGTGAGAATAGGGTATCCGAACAAGTTACCTCTAGCACTTATGCTTCTAGTGCAAGACTATGCTATTATACTTTCCTATTGATGTTAATTGAGTCGAGGAAAATCCTTAAACACACGGTCCCAAATCTAAGGTCAACCGTGACTAACCCCCAACACTATGTCCCGGCATTAGGATTCACGTCAACCCTTCACTCTGTTGATTGCTCAACTAAGCCCCAGGGGAGTATTTCTACCTAAGCCTAACACTACGTGGAATTGCTTTGAGCTCTAGGGACTCCTAGTGATAAAACCTGTTCCTATGTGAAGTAGTTCTAACCCTTTGGTCCAGGAGGTTGAACCGTAGTCTAAATTAAGCCCCAGTGCGTAGGATTCACGTCACCCCAAAGCCTTGGGGGAGTATATCTTCCTAGCACTTCACTCTATTTCGACCGCTAATAAATCAAGGAATCGGAGGTAGGGAGAAATCACATCGGAAGGGAAAGGGGTACGGTGCTACCTCACAACTCTCCCTCTCAACCCTCTTCAATTTTAAGTAGTCTAATCCTATAGGAGTTGTCACACCTCCAAAGGATAACCTAGATTGTTCTCAATCCTTAGTGTCACGGCTAAGAGAAAACAATAGCACAAGATATCTAAAATTGAAACTCGAATTTATTCATCAATTAATGGAAAAGAATAATAACAATGTCAGAGAAACATAATTATCCTAGAGTTTTACAAGTCTGAATACCCACGAGGGGTTTAGCTCCTCATAGAGCTATACATGTTCATCAATGTATGAAATAAAACACAAACTAAAGACATCAATGAAAAACCCCCTCGCGTATGATGTGGCCGTGGTCTTGTGCGGCCGTCGAACGTCGGTAACGATGCCGATGGCGCGCTCCAATCCTCCATAAAGTCCTCTCCGAAACCCTAGCCGCACTCTCCAGAAGTTCGAAAGAAAGATAGGTTCAAAGATACTCAAAAAGTCTCCAAATCGGGCTTTAAATAGGTTGAGTGCGGCTTTAAATTTGAAGTTATCGGGGTTTCACACGGGCGTGTGGAATTTCCACACGCCCGTGTGAAGTTTCTGTCTTTCCTGAAAAATTACTTCACACGGCCGTGTGGAATTTCCACACGCCCGTGTGAAGTCTCTGGCTTGCTGGGAAATCAATTCACGCGGCCGTGTGTTAATTCCACACGCCCGTGTGAGGTCTCTGCTTGCTGGAAAATTAATTCACACGGCCGTGTGTTAATTCCACACGCCCGTGTGAATTCTCTGGAATCTTGATTTTCGGCAGAAGTGCACAGTACTTGCTACAGTGATTTTGCTACAGTGACAAAGATACAGTGCTGCTGCAGTAACTCTCCGAAATGCTCCCGAATACGTTGTTCTTCATCGAGGCCATTGAATTGGGCACACAATCAATGGTAGATCGTGCCTATTGCTTCAAGTCTCCTTCTTGGTGAAGTTTTCCTAAGCTACACGAGTTGGACTTGTTGTGAATGTGACTGCCTTTGTGCCCCTCCAATGGAGGTTGGCACACACTCACAAGTCTAAACTCGTGCCTTGTTCCTTGCTTGGTCCGAAAACCTTCCAACAATGGCGAACACGACCTAACTTCGTTCTTCTTTCCCAACTTAGCTCCACGAACCTACAATGCACAAGAATACACAAATGCACACTATTTAGTGATAGAATCTGATAAAAAGTATGTTTATTGTAAGATAATAACGCTTCGCGTTACTACAACACAAGCACTTATCATATATATAAAGATAAAGCGATGAATAAAACTAGAGATAAAAAGGAAAACAAAATAAGGGATAAACTCAGAAGGAAGATCCTTTCTGAGTGTTAGAAGTCCAAAATAGAATGAAAAGTACAAAAAAAGAAATCAAAAGCAAGTAAAAACTAAAACCACGACGCCTCAGCGTCGGTGTCCTGTGCAGTAGCCTCCGGTGGTACTGGAGCTGGTGCTGGTGGATTTGCTGCTGCAGGAGCCGGAGAAGATGGTGGTGGAGTAGGGGCCCGAGGCTGGACCACAAATGGTGATGACACGGCCTGCTCAAGTAAACGCTGAATGGTATCAAGCCATGCCATCGTCTCAGTATGCTGTGCTGTCTGTGTGGCTCTGACCTCGGCCAACTCTGTCTCAAGGACACCCACGGCGCTCTCGAGGCGCTCTAATCTATCCTGGCCTCGAGAGGGCGAGAACATGCGCACCGGAGGTGGCTTCGGTGCTGTGGGTGGTGCCTGTGCCTCTGTATCTGCTGGGGGTGGCTCTGAGGATGCCTGTGACCCCTCGGTATGGTCTGGCTGGGGTATGATCCATGCGTAAGTCCCTGATCCAGCTCTACGGATCATCCCCATAAGTCTCAGTGTCTTTGTGCCTAAAGGAGCTGGTACCATCGTCTTCTCGGTCCCCCGAACTCTGTCTCTAAGAACCATCCCGATCAGGAGTCTCGTGATGTAAGGTCCCAGTGGTATCACCTCCGCCACTCACTGATGGCGCAAATACTCTGCTAGGATGTGCCCTAGGTGGAGTGGTACGCTTTGAGCCATAGAATATAGATAGAGAAGCTCCTGTCGGCTCAAAACTCCAGTGCTATCACCTCGGCGTGTACATATCTGTAGGCCGGGTGGGATAGGCACGTAGCGTTTGAGAGCCCCGGCTCATACTGACCCTCTCCGCAGAGCTCCCTGTAGGCTCTCTATTGAGTAAGATCGCCCGGATAATAAGTGTAGAGGCCCTCGTACTCGTCTGTCTGTGTGTAAGTCTCATCATATAACCCCATCTGGATAAAAAATTGAGTCAGGTTGAGGCTAAAATGCTGTCCCAATACTCTAAACTGAATCACGTCAGGAGCAGAGAAGTCCCCGTATGATCTGTCAAACTCGAACGAGGCTAAGAACTCAAGTGTCACCGCTCGAATAGCTGGATCTCTGATAGTCAGTAACCTCTGCCAACTACCTACTGAAAGTAACTCCTCGACCTTGTCTACGACATCATCGCCCCCCTGTATCCCTCTAACTATGCTCAAGTCCAGGTATCGTGACTGTCCAAACCTAAGTGTCGATAAACGCTCAAAACGTGTCTGATGCTCTGGTATATTGAACTCGGGTTTCTCTGTAGGGGGTGATGGCTCTCGAGGACGCTTGCCAGCCGATTTCTTAGACCTAGAAGACATAGCTGTGAGATTGAAAAAGAAAACGGTAAAAAATCAGTTCAAAAACACAATCTGCAGAAATCCACACGTCTGTGTGGAAATTCCACACTCCCGTGTGGAGCTTCTAGCGGACAGAGCATCACCGCCGTGAGCTAAAATTTTGATTTTTACAACTAAATTCGTTCTAAATTCATTGTAACTACGTTCGCATGCACTTAAAGCATTCAATTTAAGCAAATCATCCAAAAAAACAAATCATATCAAGAATTAACGAAGAAAAAGGGCTTGAAGTTCTTACCAACAGAGTGGATGAAGAAATTACAGAAATCGGCCGGAAAAACTCCAATAAAACCTCCAGAAAACTCGGAGAAGGTCGGGGAATCGACGGAGAGGGTCGGAGAGTGATTTAGAGTGAAGAAATGAAGAGGTACAAGTGAATTCTAAAAGAGAAACGCGCGGCTTTTGAAGTTCTGGGAATTCACACGGCCGTGTGGCATTTCCACACGGCCGTGTACCTATACAATTATGGTTCACAGGGGCCAACACACGCTCTTTTGTGCACTTGGGTTACTCTCTGGACTACCCCACACGGCCGTGTGTTAATTACACACACGCCCGTGTGCCTTTGCATGGGAGCTCACAGGGGCAATGACACGCCCTTGTGAATTCTCGGGAGAACACAGAAAGTCTCTGAAAATATTCACACGGCCGTGTGGAAATTCCACACGGCCGTGTGCCCAACCTAGCCAAGAACACAAGGCTGGCCACAGGGGCACCTCACACGCCCTTGTGACTTTTCTGGTTCATCCCGAGAATTGTCTAAGTGTTCCACACGGCCGTGTAAATAATCCACATGGCAGTGTGCCTTTCGTAAGCTCTTCCACAGGGGCATACACACGTCCCTTTGTATTCTCGGGATGGATGGGTTGTCTTTGCAGAGTTTCACACGGCCGTGTGGAATTTCCACACGGCCGTGTGCCTTAACACAGTGGTACTCATAGGGGCACCCACACGCCCCTGTGGACTCTATGGAAAAGAGTTTTAAGTTCTGCGAGATTTCACACGGCCGTGTGGAAATTCCACACGGCCGTGTGCCCCTTCTGAGGTTGTTCACAGGGGCACGGACACGCCCATGTGCCCTCACTGGTTGAGCCCTAATTGGTAACGCACGCCCGTGTGGAAATTCCACACGGCCGTGTGTTTTCTCTGGTTTACTTTGAAAAATTCACAGACCTACAGAAAAATTCAGAAACATAAATACAATGCTTGAGGCCTGTGAAAACTATCAAAACACGACCAGATACCATAGAAAACATGCTCAACCAGCTTAAACTTTATCAATTATCATTTAGGCACACGAAAACATCATTAATCCACAAGAAAAACACAGTATAAGCACATGAAATTCAGGACACCCAACCTAAGACTTTTATTCAACCTAAAACTAAACTAGGTCCTAGAAAAACTGTAAAAGCTTGGGTTGCTTCCCAAGAAGTGCTTGTTTAACGTCACTTAGCTTGACGTACCTGATCTTACCTTACGGAGATTCATGAATGGAGGTTGCCCTCTTCCTTACAACCTGAAAGCACGCATTACATAATTTTTGTAGAGTAGAGGGAGAGTTGTCGAATTTGTTACCACAAAAGGGTGAAACACCCTTACTCCGTGAATGCTCATCCCCCTTCTTGTTGGGGTTCTTCTTGTGGCATCTTTTCAACCTCTTCATCCTCCGAAACATCTTCTTCATACGCTCCCTTTCCATCTTGATGTCTGTCTTGACTAGACCAAGCGAAAGTACTTCTTCTCTTTCGATCTCCACGTCTTAGTCTGGCCATCCTTCATATGGATCCGGGTTTAATATTTCCTACACATATTCATCAATACACTCATCAGTAGCATCAAGATAATATAGAGTGTCGTCAAAATCAAGAGAATGTCTCATGGCTTCGGCGAGGCGATAGGTAAGCTTGTCATCTCCAACTCTAAGTGTGAGCTCTCCACCGTCCATATCTATCAAAGCCTTGGAAGTGCGCAAGAACGACCTCCCAAGAATCAGCGGTACTTCGACATCCTCATCCACATCAAGCACAACAAAGTCCACCGGAAAGATGTACTTGTCTACCTACACTAAGACATCTTCCACAATCCCCTCGGATGCCTTACTGATCGATCCGCAAGTTGAAGTGTCATCCGAGTTGGTCTAGGTTCGCCCAAACCTAGCTTTTGGAAGAATGTGTAGGGCATGACATTGATACTTGCCCCGGAATCGGCCAATGCCATCTCTTCACCCAAGTTGCCGATATTACATGGTATTATGAAACTACCGGGATCTTTCTTCTTGCTTGGCATTTTCTTTTGCAAATACGGCCGAGCAATTTGCATCAAGGACCACAGATGCACTCTCCTCTAATTTCCTCTTGTTGGTCAAGAGGTCCTTCAGGAACTTCGCGTACTTAGGCATTTGGGCGAATGCCTCCGCGAATGGTATGTTGATGTGCAATTGTTTGAAGATACCCAGAAATTTCTTGTATTGCTCATTGTCTTGGTCATTCTTTAATCATGAGTGGTAGGGGATCCTCGTCTTGTAGGGTGGTGGTGCCACCTCTTTCTCCTTTGGTGCTTCCCCCCTTGCTTCTTCAACTTCGGGTGCTTCTTTTGTCTTCTCTAGAGGGAGATTTCTCTCAACCTCTTTCCCACTCCTCAAGGTGATTGCCTTTAGTTGCTCCCTTGGATTAGTCTCCGTATTGCTAGGCAAGCTACCTTGAGGCCTTTCCGCCAATGTCTTCGCAATTTGCCCCACTTGATTTTCCAAATTATGTACGGAGGTGGTGTCATTGCGAAGAGTAGCCTCCACCGACTAAAACCTAGTGTCCGATGAAGAAACAAACCATGTGAGTGCTCTCTCAAGGTCGGTCATCTTTCCTTCTAGCCCGGTCACTCGGTTTTCTAGATTCGGAGCTTGTTGACTTTGAAATCCTGGTGGTGCACTATTTTTCTGTTGTGATTGTCCTTGATTGCTCCAAGAGAAATTTGGATGGTTCTTCCACCCTGAGTTATATGTTCCACTGTACGGGTTGCCTTGGCCTTGTCCTCTATAAGAATTTCCAACAAAATCAGCCTGCTCTACCGCACTAGTGCCTCGAATAACAATAGGACAATCACTCGAAGCATGTCCTCCCCCACAACCGTTACAAGTAGTGATGGCCGCAACTCTTGGTGAAGCTAGTGCATCTAGCTTCTTACTTAATGATTCCACTTGTGCCGCCAAAGATGTAACCACATCAACCTCATGAATTCCGGCAACCTTATTTCTGTCCCTTGAGTTCCATTGATAGCTATTTGATAAGTGCTCGTGTTATAGTAATGCGAAGTGTTATTATCTTGCAATGAGCATTAATTTAATCAGATTTTATCACTAAAAAGTGTGCAATTGTTTACTTTTGTGCATTGTAGGGTTGTGAAGATAAAATGAGTTTTCCAGAATTTTCCCACGGGCAAGTTACTGTTCACAGTCGGCCGAAAATCAGTTTTCCAGAATTTTCCCACGGGCCTGTGGAAATTCCACACGGCCGTGTGAAACCCCGATTTCAGCAAATTTAAAGCCGCGACTCCACATTATAAAAGCCCTATTTGGAGACTTTTTGAGGGATCTTTGGACCTAATTTTCTCCTCAACTTTGGAGAGGGCGGCTAGGGTTTTGGAGAGGACTTCGTGGAGGTTTGGAGCGCGTCATTAGCATCGTCATCGACGTCCGGCGGCCGCACAAGACCACGGCCACACCATACGCAAGGGGTTTTTCATTTATGTCTTTACTTCTTGTTTTATTATATACATTGATGAACATATATAGCTCCATGAGGAGCTAAATCCCTTGTGGGTATTCGGACTTGTAAAACTCTAGGGTTATTATGTTTCTTTGACATTGTTATTATGCTTTTCCATTATTGATGAATAAGAATTGAGTTTCAATCTTAATTTTATCTTGCTATTGTTTTCCCTTAGATGTGACACTAGGGTTGAGAGCAATCTAGGTTTTCCTTTGGAGGTGTGACAACTCCTATAGGATTAGACTCTTTAAGATTGAAGAGGGTTGAGAGGGAGAGTTGTGAGGTAGCGATGTACCCCTTTCCCCTCCGGTGTGATTTCTCCCTACCTCCGTTTCCTTGATTTAATAGCGGTCAAGATAGAGTGAAGTGCTAGGTAGATAAACTCCCCTGGGGCTTAGTTACGCAAGTAACGGAGTGAAGGGTTGAAGTGAATCTTATACACTGGGGCTTAATTTAGACTAGGGTTCTTCCTCCTGGACCAAAGGGTTAGAACTACACATAGGAACAGGTTTAATCACTAGGAGTCCCTAAAACTTAATGCAATCCCACGTAGTGTGAGGTTTAGGTAGATGTACTCCCCTGGGACTTAATCGTGCGAGCGATAGAGTGAAAGGTTGTTGTGAATCCTAATACCGGGGCATAGTATTGGGGTTAGTCACGGTTGACCTTAGGTTTGGGACCGTGAGTCTAAGGATTTCCTCGACTTAATTAGCATCAATAGGAAGGTATAATAGCATAGTCTTGCACTAGAAGCATAGATCCTAGAGATAACTTGTCCGGATACCTCACTTCATTAATTGTTAAATCCTCTTTAATCTCTTTTCTTGCGATTTCTAATCTTTCACCTTTCTCTATTTAATTTACTGTCTTTAGTATAATTGTTCTCGCAATTCACACACAAATCGATTACTACTTTTCCGTACTTCGCATAGTTTTAATAGTGAAATCTCGTATTCTAACTCCCTATTCCCTGTGGATTCGACTACCCTCTCACCGGGGTAACTTTTATTACTTCGACAAACCCGTGCACTTTCGGGGAGCCTGTCACTATTCATAGCCATCTCCTCTACAAGGTGCCGGGCTTCACCGGGAGTCTTGCTTCCTAGAGTTCCTCCAGCCGCCGCATCTAAGAGTTGCTTGGTACTCGGATTCAACCCGTTATAGAAGGTGTGAATGATCATCCACTCGGGAAATCCATGTTGTGGGCACTTTCGAAGGAGCTCCTTGAACCTATCCCATGTCATGAATAGAGACTCCAATTCCATTTGCACAAAGGATGATATCTCATTCCGGAGCCTTGCTGACTTTCCCGGCGCAAAGTATCTAGCTAAGAATGCCTCGGCCATCTCTTCCCACGTAGTGATGGATGCTCTCGGTTATGAATGAAGCCAATGTCTTGCTTTTCTCTTTAATGAAAATGGGAAGGCTCTCAAACGAATCGTGTCGTCCGTCACTCCATTAATCTTCAACATGTCGCACACTTCAAGGAAATTCTCTATATGACTGTTGGGATCTTCATCGGCTAACCAATTAAATTGTGTGGACTGTTGCAACCTCTGAATGAACGACGGCTTCAACTCAAAATTCATTGCCGTAGTTGGGGGCCTCACAATGCTCGATTGGGTCCCCATGACTGCAGGTCTAGCAAAATCGGACAATGTCCTCTGCTGTTCATTCTGTTTTGCCATTGTTTCTGATCCTTCTATCTCAATATCAGCTTGATTAGAAGCTTTTTACGCAGGTTCTTTACCCTTGCGATGTGTTCTTTGTCCAATGTCTGGATCTCCTTCAACAAGAATCAAAGGGTTCCCGCGGGTCATAACCTAAAGCCAAAGCAAAGGAAAGAAAAATAAGAACAATGATAGATAAAGAAAGTGTGAAATAAAAAGTGAAGTGAATAACTAAAATAATGAAAAACAAATATCTAAAACGCCTATTCCCCGGCAACGGAGCCAAAAACTTTGACAACGCCCCGAAAGTGCACGGGTTTGCCGAAGTAATAAAATTTACCCGGTGAGTGGGTAGTTGAATCCACAGGGAATAGGGAGTTAAAATACGAGATTTCACTATTTAAGCTATGTGGAGTATGGAAAAATAAGAATAGAATCGATGAGTGAATATGGAAGCAAATATAATGAAGTGGAAGTAAAAGATAATAGAGAGAAACTGGCAATGGATGAAATAGGGTATCCGGACGAGCTACCTCTAGGATCTATGCTTCTAGTGCAAGACGATGCTATTATACTTTCCTATTGATGTCAATTAAGTCGAGGAAATCCTTAGATACACGGTCCCAAACCTAAGGACAACCGTGACTAACCCCAACATTATGCCCTGGTATTAGGATTCACGTCAACCCTTCACTCTGTCGCTGCCACGACTAAGCCCCAGGGGAGTATATCTACCTAAAACTCACACTATGTGGGATTGCTTTAAGTTCTAGGGACTCCTAGTGGTAAAACCTGTTCCTATGTGTAGTTCTAACCCTTTGGTCCAGGTGGAAGAACCCTAGTCTAGATTAAGCCCCAGTGCGTTGGATTCACTTCAACCCTTCACTCGGTTACTTGCGTAACTAAGCCCCAGGGGAGTTTATCTCCCTAGCACTTCACTCTATCTCGACCGCTAAGAAATCAAGGAAACGGTAGTAGGGAGAAACAATATCGGAAGGGAAAGGGGACGCTTCACTACCTCACGACTCACCCTCTCAACCCTCTTCAATCTTAAATAGTCTAATCCTATAGGAGTTGTCACACCTCCAAAGGACAACCTACATTGTTCTCAACCCTAGTGTCACGTCTAAAGGAAAACATTAACAAGATGAAATTAAGATCGAAACTCAATTTTTATTCATCAATAATGGAAAAGCATAATAACAATGTCAAATAAACATAATAACCCTAGAGTTTACAAGTCCGAATACCCACAAGGGGTTTAGCTCCTCATGGAGCTGTACATGTTCATCAAAATATAAAAGAAAGCACAAGATAAAGAAATCGATGAAAAACCCCTTGTGTATGGTGTGGCTGACAGGAATCCCGAAAGTGCACGGGTTTGTCGAAGTAATAAAAGTTACCCCGGTGAGAGGGTAGTCGAATCCACATGGAATAGGGAGTTAGAATACGAGATTTCACTATTAAAACTATGCAAAGTACGAAAAAGTGATCAATTGATTCGATGAGTGAATTATGGAAACAATTATGCTAAAAGACGAGAAATTAAATAGAAAGATGGAAGATAAGAGAGTGCAAGTAAAAGAGAATAGAGAGGACTAGTAATGAATGAAATAGGTCATTCGGACAAGCTACCTCTAGGGTCTATGCTTCTAGTGCAGGACTATGCTATTATACTTTCCTATTGATGTTTAATCGAGTCGAGGATATCCTAAGACTCACGGTCCCAATCCTAAGGACAACCGTGACTAACCCCAACACTATGCCCCGGTATTAGGATTCACGTCACCCTTCACTCTATCGCTCGCATGACTAAGCCCCAGGGGAGTATATCTACCTAAACCTCACACTACGTGGGATTGTTTTAAGCTCTAGGGATTCCTAATGGTAAAACCTGTTCCTATGTGTAGTTCTAACCCTTTGGTCCAGGTGGAAGAACCCTAGTCTAGATTAAGCCCCAATGCATAGGATTCACTTCAACCCTTCACTCTGTTACTTACGTAACTAAGCCCCAGGGGAGTTTATCTACCTAGCACTTCACTCTATTTTGACTGCTATGAAATCAAGGAAACGGAGGTAGGGAGAAACCACGTCGGAGGGGAAAGGGGTACATCGTTACCTCACAACTCTCCCTCTCAACCCTCTTCAATCTTAAGTAGTCTAACCCTAAGGAGTTGTCACACCTCCAAAAGGCAACCTAAATTGTTCTCAATCCTAGTGTCACATCTAAGAGAAAACATTAACAAGATGAAATTAAGATTCAAACTCAATTTTATTCATCAATAATGGAAAAGCATAATAACAATGTCCAAGAAACATAATAACTCTAGAGTTTACAAGTCCAAATACCCTTAAGAGGTTTAGCTCCTCATGGAGCTATACATGTTCATCAATGTATGAAAGAAAGCACAAAATAAGGACATCAATGAAAACCCCCTTGCGTATGGAGTGGCCGTGGTCTTGTGCGGCCGTCGAACGTCGGTGACGATGCCGATGACGTGCGCTAAACCTCCACGAAATCCTCTCTGAAACCCTAGCCGCACTCCCCAAGTTGAAGAGAAAGATAGGTCAAAAGATATCCCAAAAGGTCTCCAAAATCGCCTTTTATAATGTTGAATCGCGGCTTTAAAATTTGACTTATCGCGGGCTTCACACAGCCGTGTGGAATTAACACACGGGCGTGTGAAGTTTCTGTCTGCTGAAAAATTAATTCACACGGCCGTGTGTTAATTCCACACGCCCGTGTGAATTCTCTGGAATTCTGAATTTCGGCCGAAAGTGAATAGTAACTTGCTACAGTGTTTTGCGCCAGTAACAAGCTACAGTACTCGCCCGAAAACGCTCCCGAATCCGTCGTTCTTCATCGAGGCCATTAAATTGGGCACATAATCAATGGTAGATCGTGCCGAATGTTTCAAGTCTCCTTCTTGGTGAAGTTCTCCTAAGCCACACGAGTTAGACTTGTTGTGAATGTGACTGCCTTTGTGCCCCTCCAAAGGAGGTTGGTACACACTCACAAGTCTCTACTCATGCCTTGCTCCTTGCTTAGTCCAAGAATCTTCCCAACAATGGCGAACACGATCTAACTTCGTTCCTTTCCTTCACTTTATCTTCACAACCCTACAATGCACAAACGTAAACAAATGCACACATTTTAGTGATAAGATTTGATTAAATTAATGCTCATTACAAGATAATAACGCTTTGCATTACTATAACACGAGCACTTATCATGAGGCTCCCCATAAACCAATATCTAAATAGTGCCCTCCTAGCTAATAAGTGACTGTTCAGTTCATGGATCATAAAGATGCAATCTCACCTGTAAATATTAATCAACTCTCATATCTCCTGATCTAACCTGATTTACGACAAAACATTAGAGTCTATGCACCAAGCCTCACTGAATGGCTTAGTCCTCAGTTCTTGGCAACACTTAATATGCGTCATTGCTTTGAAATCAAGAATGAGCTGTAAAGAAATTGATCTGGAAGAACCTTCTCCTTGCTACCTCTTCTATGGAAAAGCATGATGTATAATAATCTTCCTCAGCGTTTTTCTAAAATTAAAGACATATCTATATAAACCAAAAACTTCACCCAACATGATCTCCAAACACGGCCATATATCTCATGCTTCTACCTATGTTGAAGATCATTGTGGAAAACATGGTAATATTCTTTCCAATACATCAATCTAAAGCCTATTACTCAAAATTCCCTAATGCATTGTAAAATATGTATAAAGTGAAACTAGAAAATGGAGAAACTTGGAAGAAGAATTTTTTCTGTAGTCTATTGATAAGTGCTCGTGTTTAAGTAATACGAAGTATTATTTTTCTTACATTGAGCATTACTTTTCTCAGATTTTATCACTGATTGGTGTGCATTTGTTTTCTTTTGTGCATGTAGGGTTGTGGAGTAGATTTAGAGAAGAAAGAGAAAAATTAGGTCATGTTCGCCGTTGTTGAGTAGTTTTTTTACCAAGCAAGGAACAAGGCATGGGTTCTAAACTTGTGAGTGTGTGCCAACCTCCATTGGTGGGGCACAAAGGCAGTTACACTCATAAAAGTCTAGCCTGTGAAGTATTGAAGAACTCCGTCAATGAGGAGAAAAGAAGCAAACGACATGATCTACCATTGGTTGTGTGCCCAATTCAACGGGCTCGATGAAGAACATGAAATCGGGAGCATTTTGTGCGCGAGTACTGCAGCAGTTATTGTAGCAATTCACTGTAGCAAATTATTATAGCAGTTACTGTTCGCTGCACGCCAGAAATTCAATTCCAGAGAATCCACACGGGCATGTGGAAATTCCACACGGCAGTGTGGATGCTTGATTTCAGCATATTTAAAGCCGCGACTCAGATTTATTCGGGGTCTTTTCGATCTATTTTTCACCCAACTTCTAGAGAGCTCGTGGCTAGGATTTTGTGGAGGTTTGGAGCGAGTCTATTGGCATCATCATTGATGTCTTTTGGAAGATAGCTATTGGGGGGAGCTTTCGTCAGCACCGATCCGGCAAGATGTGCCCTAGGCTTAACAAGGGGCTTGGTGGAGATGACGCAGTGGCCTCACAAGACCATCGCCATGCACCACAATGGGGTTTTATCTATGTTTTCTATGCTTTGTGATTCAAATACATTGGCGATTTTTTATAGCTCCATGGAGAGGTAAACCCCTCGTGGGTATTCGGACGTCTAAACCCTAGGATGACATTGTTTCTATGACTTTAATTATGCTTTCTTAATTGATGATTTTAATTGAGTTCCAATCTTGCATGTTAATTGTAATTGATTTTCCCTTAGCCGTGACACTAGGATTAAGAATCATCTAAGTTATCCTTTAAAGGTGTGACAACTTCTATAGGATTAGGCTACTCGAGATTGGAGATGGTCCAGACGATGGTCGTGACGTAGTGAAACGTCCCTTTTCCCCTTCGGCGTGATTTTCCTTACCTCCGTGTTCCAAGAGTTCTTTGCAATCGAAGTAGAGTGAAGTGGTAGGAGATGAACTCCCCTGGGGCTTAGTTGCCCAAGCAACAGAGTGAAGGGTTGTAGTGAATCCTAGTGCTGGGGCTTAACTTAGATTAGGGTTCTTTCGCCTGGACCAAAGAATTAGAACTATACTTAGGGATAGGGTCTATCATTTGGAAACCCTAGAACGTCAAGCAGTTCCACATAGTGTGAGGCTTAGGATGATGGACTCCCCTGAGGCTTAGTTTAGAGATCGACAGAGTGAAGGGTTGGAGTGAAACATAATGGCGGGGCATAGTGTTGGAACTAGTCACGGTTGACCTTAGGTTTGGGACCGTGTGTTTAAGGGTTTCCACTACTCATTAAACATCAATAAGGCAGTATAATATTAGTCTTGCACTAGAAACATTAGTCCTAAGGGGAGCTTGTCCGAGTACTCCATATTCACTTTGATTGTTTTCTCTCTACTCTTTACTTGCACTCTCTTATCTTTCATATTTCTCTTTCTTTTATTTATACACACATTGATTTCTCTCACCAACCGTATTTTGCACTAGCTAATTAGAAATTCCTCTTGTCTTGAATCACTACTCCTAGTGGATTCTACTACCCTCTCACCGGGGTACTTTATTACTTCGATAACCCGTGCACTTTTGGGCCCCTATCATTTATGAATTTTAATGATGAAAAGAAATGTGTTAGAACAAAGAAAACAGATCTAAAACCTTGACTAAAAACAACTCAAGTGCCTCAAAAACTTACTTTGGATGTCAAAATTGGTAGTGTAATGTAAAGGAAGTAGTAGTGTGAAGAAGAAAAGGTTTTAAATGCGGAATTTCAAAGGTCACACGTATGTTCTAAATTTGAAGTAAATACCTACAGTAACATGGATTTGTTGCCATGACTAGACTTTTACAAAAAAAGGATAATTGGTTACATGGCCACTAACACAGGTATGTTAATGCCCGTATATCTTTTTGTATTGAAAAACTTAACTAGTCCTTGTGCACAAGTGTGTTCATACCCTTGCAACTTACCACCAACATGGGCGCACATACAATCATGTTTATGCCTGCATATCTCTCGGTATTTTGAACCCAACTTTCTTCAAAGAAAAATATGGCCATCGATCTCCAACTGATATAGGTGTTCATTTATATTACCCTTAACATGAGTGTGTCTGAAGTAGTGTGATCTCTCAGAGTGATAGGCTCCCTTAACCTCTAATGTACACAAATAAGATCACTAACTTGTTCTTTCCCATGTACTCTCTATAATTTTATACATGGAAAATTTCACCTGTTTGTAGTCTATCAACCAACACAAACCTAAAGAATAAAAATTAAGGAATGAAAAAATTATAAATGATAATATCATCTTAAACTTTATTAAAACAAAATAAAGAAAACCTAAGAAAAACCTTCAATTTAAATGAAAACTAAAAAAAGGGATACTTTGGTTGCCTCCTAAGAAGCATTTATTTAACATCATTAGCTTGCCATACTTGTTCAATGTCAAGGTGGCTTATGGAGATTGATCTCCTCCCAAATATCATTCACAAAATCTCTTCTTAAACACAAGTTGGTCTTAATCTTACCAAGAAATACTTTCAAATAGGAATCATTCAACTCCAAAATAGGCAGTTCTATAATGGGTGGCTTCAACCTTGTTGTTTTCTTATGATCAACCACTACATGATCTATCTGCTAGCTATATGCTCATCCAAGTCGGTTTTGGTTTTCATAGCTTAATTTCTTAAATAATTTATAAGGCATCAAATTAATACTAGCACAACGAAATCAACTAATACCTTTTTATTTACAAAACTACTAATTCAATAAGGTAAAATGAAATGCTCTGGATCCTTAAGCTTGCAAGGTAGCTTGTTTTGAAGTATCAACAAGCAATCCTTACTTAGTATCATAGTTAAAAGCTCCTCGAGTTTCCTCTTGTTCATCTGTATGTTCTTCAAAAAATTTGCATAATAGGGTTTCTACAAAGCTTTAAAAAAAGTATGTTAATTGACACTATTTAAAACATTCAAGAAACTTCCCAAGCTATTGATCCATATAGTCATTCTTTACTTTCATTGAGTATAAAATGCTATGTGTATACTACCAAATTGGTGAAAAGTGTTCAATAACTTTCTCTTTCTCTCTGTCTTTATCAACAAATGGTTCTTTCTCATCTTGCTACCTTTCCATCCTCACCTTACCATTTTGAGGACTAATTGCCTTGATGTGTTCTCTTGGATTCGGCTTAGTGTTACATGCCAAACTCCTATGTGGTTTCTCATAAATTAATTTTACGAATTAACCAATTTGATTCTTCAAATTATAGATTGATTCCTGCTAATTTCATAATAAAGTCTCATTAGCTTGGAAGCAAGCTTTTAAGATTTGAATGAATTTTTATAATAAACCCTTCCAAATTTGGCATCTTCTCTTAATATGGCTACTGAATCTAGGTAAAAGATTTGGTCTTTGTTGTCCTTGATTACTCTAAGATAGATTTGGGAGATTCCTCTAACCTGGGTTGCATGTAATCCTCTAGGGCTTATTTTAAGGACAAAATATTTTACCCAAGTAATCAACATACTTCGTAGACTTTGACATAGACCCAACAACTTGATAACCTTGATTTACATGTCCTTTGCAACAAACATCACAATGCATCACTAAAGTTAGTTGTAAAATTGATAACTGACACGACCCCTTGCGTGTATCCCACAAGTGCACGGGCTTGTCTAAGTAATAAAATTACCCTGGTGAGTGGGTAGTCGAATCCACAGGGAATAGGGATTTAAACACAAGATTTCGCTATTTAGTTATGCGGTGTACGAAAAGAGATAATCGAATTGATGGGTGGATTATGGAATCAATTATACTAAAAGACAAGAAATTACACAGAGAGGTGGAAGGTAAGAACGTGCAAATAAAAGTTAAAAGAGAAAGACTAGCAATGGATGAAATAGGGTATCCGGACAAGCTACCTCTAGGACTTATGCTTCTAGTGCAAGACTATGCTATTATACTTTCCTATTGATGTTAATTGAGTCGAGGATATCCTTAAACTCACGGTCCCAAACTTAAGGTCAACCGTGACTAACCCCAACATTATGCCCCGGCATTAGGATTCACTACGACCCTTGACTCTTGTTGAGCTGTCAACTAAGCCCCAGGGGAGTCTATCTTCCTAAGCCTAACACTACGTGGAATTGCTTTAAGCTCTAGGGATTCCTAGTGATAAAACCTGTTCCTATATGTAGTTCTAACCCTTTGGTCCAGGTGGAAGAACCCCGGTCTAAATTTAGCCCTAACACTCTATCTCGACCGCTAATTATCCAAGGAAACGGAGGTAGGGAGAAATCACACCGGAAGGGAAAGGGAACGTTTCGCTACCTCAAGACTCACCTTCTCAACCCTCTTCAATCCTAAGTAGTCTAACCCTATAGGAGTTGTCACACCTCCAAAGGGTAACCTAGATTGCTCTCAACCCTAGTGTTACGGCTAAGGGAAAACAATAGCAAAAGATAATTAAAATTGAAACTCAAATTTATTCATCAATAATGGAAAAGCATAATAGCAATGTTATAGAAACATAATAATCCTAGGGTTTTACTAGTCCGAATACCCACGAGGGGTTCAGCTCCTCATGGGGCTATACATGTTTATCAAAATATAAAATAAAGTGCAAATAAAAAGCATTGATGAAAACCCCCTCGCGTATGGTGTGGCCATGGTCTTGTGTGGCCACCGGACGTTGGTGACGATGCCGATGACCCGCTCCAAACCTCCACGAAGTCCTCTTCGAAACCCTAGCCGCACTCTCCAGAAGTTGGGGAGAAAGTTAGGTCCAAAGATGTCTTGAAAGTCTCCAAATCGGGCTTTTATAATGATGAGCGCGGCTTTAAATTTGAACTTATCGGGACTTCACACGGCCGTGTGGAATTTCCACACCGGCGTGTGAAGTTTTTGGCTTGCTGAAAAATTAATTCACACGGCCGTGTGGAATTTCCACACGCCCGTGTGAATTCTCTGGAATTCTGAATTTCGGCAGAAAGTAAACAGTAGTTTGCTACAGTGTTTTGCTACAGTTCTCACCGAAACGCTTCCGAATCCGTTGTTCTTCATCGAGGCCATTGATTTGGGCACACAATCAATGGTTGATAGTGCCAATTGCTTCAAGTCTCCTCCTTGGTGAATTTCTCCTAAGCAACACGAGTTAGACTTATTGTGAATGTGACTGCCTTTGTGCCCCTCCAAGGGAGGTTGGCACACACTCACAAGTCTAGGCTTGTACCTTGTTCCTTGCTTGGTTCGAAAACCTCCCAACAACGGCGAACACGATCTAACTTCGTTCTTTTTGTCCAAATTAGCTCCAAAAACCTACAATGCATAAGAATACACAAACACACACAATTTAGTGATAAAATCTGATAAAAGATAAGTTCATTGTAAGATAATAATGCTTCGCGTTACTATAACACAAGCACTTATCAAATCCCCCCACACTTAAGCTTTTGCTTGTCCTCAAGCAAAATAGAACATGGAAGTACTTGGGAGAAGCAATTGAAAGTGCTCGGCCTTAGGTTCACCAAAAGTATACAAAAGAAGCATTCTACAAGTAAGGGGAAATCAAAACATTGCATAAGGTTATCATTGCTCTAGCTAAAAACATGAATCAAAAAGGATAACAACTCGAAAACGTGTAAGTGTGTGCGAATTCACTCAAGAGAACCAACGAGTACTCCTCAAACTCTTTTTACAAGGACTTATTTATATACACAAAGTAAGGAAGTAGTAGCTTCACTCAACCTCTAAGGTAGCCCTTTCCTAGGTGTCCGCCACAGGTGGCTTTCACACTTTTGAGGAGGTAGCTCTTTCTACCGGGGTGGTAGCTTTTACGCTTCCCATGAGATAGCTCTTTCTCTTATTAGGGCATTACTTGTATCCGACTTATGAGAGTAGCTTCATACTTCATAGGAGGTAGCTCTTTCCACCCCAAATGTAAAGCTCAAACTAATATTCACAAGCTCACAAGTTTTTTTTTCCAGCTACATAGTACTTCACAACTTACTAAAGTAATACTAAATTAGTCCTTAAAACTTCGAGTTCGATTTTCCAAAAGATTTTGATAAGTGGTTGTGTTATAATACCGCGAAGCGTTATTATCTTACATTGAGCATATCTTTTATCAGTTTTTATAACTAAATGGCGTGCATTTGTGTATTCTTGTGCATTGAAGGTTTGTGGAGCTAAATTGGAGAAGAAGAATGAAATTAGGTCGTGTTCACCGATGTTGGGAAGTTTTCGGACCAAGCACGGAACAAGGGACGAGCTTGGACTTGTGAGTTTGTGCCAACCTCCTTTGGAGGGGCACAAAGGCAGTCACATTCACAACAAGTCTAACTCGTGTGGCTTAGGAGAACTTCACCAAGAAGGAGACTTGAAGCAATCGGCACGATCTACCATTGATTATGTGCCCAATTTAATGGCTTCGATGAAGAACGACGGATTCGGGAGCGTTTCGGGCGAGTACTGTAGCTTGTTACTAGCACAAAACATTGTAGCAAGTTACCATTCACTTTCGGACGAAATTCAGAATTCCAGGGAATTCACACGGGTGTGTGGAATTAACACACAGCCGTGTGAATTAATTTTTCAGCAGACAAAAACTTCACACGCCCATGTGTTAATTCCACACGGCCGTGTGAAGCCCCCGATAAGTCAAATTTTAAAGCCGCGATTCAACATTATAAAATGCGATTTTGGAGACCTTTTGGGATATCTTTTGACCTATCTTTATCTTCAACTTGGGGGAGTGCGGCTAGGGTTTCGGAGAGGATTTCGTGGAGGTTTAGCGCACGTCATCGGCATCGTCACCGACGTTCGACGGCTGCACAAGACCACGGTCACACCATACGCAAGGGGGTTTTCATTGATGTCCTTATTTTGTGCTTTCTTTCATACATTGATGAACATGTATAGCTCCATGAGGAGCTAAACCAATTAAGGGTATTCGGACTTGTAAACTCTAGGGTTATTATGTTTCTTTGACATTGTTATTATGCTTTTCCATTATTGATGAATAAAATTGAGTTTCAATCTTAATTTCATCTTGTTAATGTTTTCTCTTAGATGTGACACTAGGATTGAGAACAATTTAGGTTGCCTTTTGGAGGTGTGACAACTCCTTAGGGTTAGACTACTTAAGATTGAAGAGGTTGAGAGGGAGAGTTGTGAGGTAGCGATGTACCCCTTTCCCCTCCGACATGGTTTCTCCCTACCTCCGTTTCTTTGATTTCATAGCGGTCGAAATAGAGTGAAGTGCTAGGCAGATAAACTCCCCTAGGGCTTAGTTACGCAAGTAATAGAGTGAAGGGTTGAAGTGAATCCTATGCATTGGGGCTTAATCTAGACTAGGGTTCTTCCACCTAGACCAAAGGGTTAGAACTACACATAGGAACAGGTTTTACCATTAGGAATCCCTAGAGCTTAAAGCAATCCCACGTAGTGTGAGGTTTAGGTAGATATACTCCCTGGGGCTTAGTCATGCCAGCGATAGAGTGAAGGGTGACGTGAATCCTAATACCGGGGAATAGTGTTGGGGTTAGTCACGGTTGTCCTTAGGCTTGGGACCGTGAGTCTTAGGATATCCTCGACTCGATTAAACATCAATAGGAAAGTATAATAGCATAGTCCTGCACTAGAAGCATAGACCCTAGAGGTAGCTTGTCCGGATGCCCTATTTCATTCATTACTAGTCCTCTCTATTCTCTTTTACTTGCACTCTCTCATCTTCCATTTTCTATTTAATTTCTCGTCTTTTAGTATAATTGTTTCCATAATTCACTCATCGAATCAATTGATCACTTTTCCGTACTTCGCATAGTTTTAATAGTGAAATCTCGTATTCTAACTCCTTATTCCCTGTGGATTCGACTACCCTCTCACCGGGGTAACTTTTATTACTTCGACAAACCCATGCACTTTCGGGCTTCCTGTCAAAGTTTTTTGGCGCCGTTCCTGGGGAATAGGCGTTTTAGATATTTGTTTTTCATTATTTTAGCTATTCATTTTGCATTTATTTCATATTTTCTTTATCTACCATTGTTCTTTTTTTTTTTCTTGGTTTTCGGTTACAGGTTATGACCCGTGGGAACCCTTCGATTCTTGTTGAAGGAGACCCGGACATTGGACGAAGAACACATCATAAAGGGAAGGAACCTGTGCAAGAAGCTTCAAATCAAGCCGATATTGAGACAGAAAGGTCAGAAATAATGGTATAACAGAATGAACAATAACGGACATTGTCCGATTTTGCTAAACCCGCAGTCATGGGGACCCAATCGAGCATTGTGAGGCACCCAATCACGGCAATGAATTTTGAGTTGAAGCCGTCGTTCATACAGATGTTGCAACAGTCCGCACAATTCAATGGGCTGGCCGATGAAGATCCCAACAGTCATATAGAGAATTTCCTTGAAGTGTGTGACATGTTGAAGATTAATGGAGTAACGGATGACGCAATTCGTTTGAGAGTCTTCCCATTTTCATTGAAGGGAAAAGCAAGACATTGGCTTCATTCATTACTGAGAGCATCCATCACTACGTGGGAGGAGATGGCCGAGGCATTCTTGGCTAGATACTTTCCGCTGGGGAAATCTGCAAGGCTTCGGAATGAAATATCATCCTTCGTGCAAATGGAATTGGAGTCTCTATTTGAGACATGGGATCGGTTCAAGGAGCTCCTTCGCAAGTGCCGCAACATGGATTTCCAGAGTGGATGATCATTCAAACCTTCTACAACGGGTTAAATACGAGTACCAAGCAACTCTTAGATGCGGCGGCCGGAGGGACTCTAGGAAGCAAGACTCCCGGTGAAGCCCGGCACCTTGTAGAGCAGATGGCTATGAATAGCTATCAATGGAATTCAAGGGACAGAAAGAAGGTTGCCGGAATTGATGAAGTTGACGCGGTTACATCATTGGCGGCACAAGTAGAGTCACTAAGTAGGAAGCTTGATGCTTTAGCTTCACCAAGAGTTGCGGCCATCACTACATGTAACGGTTGTGGGGGAGGTCACGTTCGAGTGATTGTCCGATTGCTATTGGAGGTACTAGTGCGGTGGAGCAGGCTGATTTTGTTGGTAATGCTTATAGAGGCCAAGGCCAAGGCAACCCGTACAGTGGAACATACAATCCGGGGTGGAAGAACCACCCAAATTTCTCTTGGAGCAATCAAGGGCAGTCACAACAGAAAAATAGTGCACCACCAGGATTTCAAAGTCAACAAGCTCCGAATTTAGAAAGCCGAGTGATCGGACTAGAAGGAAAGATGACCGACCTTGAGAGAGCACTCACACAGTTTGTTTCTTCATTGGATGCTGGATTTCAGTCGGTGGAGGCTACTCTTCGCAATCACACTGCCTCCTTACATAATTTGGAAAATTAAGTGGGGCAAATTGCGAAGACATTGGTGGAAAGGCCTTAAGGTAGCTTGCCTAGCAATACGGAGACTAACCCAAGGGAGCCACTAAAGGCAATCACCTTGAGGAGTGGGAAAGAGGTTGAGAGAACTCTCCCTCTAGAGAAGACAAAAGAAGCACCCGAAGTGGAAGAAGTAGGAGGAGAAGCACCAAAAGAGAAAGAGGTGGCACCACCACCCTACAAACCAAGGATCCCCTACCCTTCGAGGTTGAAGAATGACCAAGACAATGAGCAATACAAGGAATTCCCGGGCATCTTCAAACAATTGCACATCAACATACCATTCGCGGAAGCATTAGCACAAATGCCCAAGTACGCGAAGTTTCTAAAGGACCTCTTAACCAATAAGAGGAAGTTGGAGGAGAGTGCAGCTATAATTCTCGATGCTAATTGCTCGGCCGTCTTACAAAAGAACATGCCGAGTAAGAGGAAAGATCCCGGGAGTTTCATCATACCTTGCAACATCGCCAATTTAGGTGAAGAGATGGCATTGGCCGATTCCAGGGCAAGTATCAACGTCATGCCCTACACATTCTTCCAAAAGCTAGGCATGGGCGAGCCTATACCGACTCGGATGACACTTCAACTTGCGGATCGATCGGTGAGGCATCCGAGGGGTATTGTGGAAGATGTGTTGGTGAAGGTAGACAAGTACATCTTCCCGGTGGACTTTGTTGTGCTTGTTGTGGACGAGGATGTCGAGGTGCCGCTGATTCTTGGGAGACCGTTCTTGCGCACTTCCAAGGCTTTGATAGACATGGACGGTGTAGAGCTCACACTTAGAGTCGGAGATGACAAGCTCACTTATCGCCTCGCTGAAACCATGAGACATTCTCTTGACTTTGATGACACTCTTTATTATCTTGATGTTACTGATGATTGCATTGATGAATATGTGCAGGAAATGTTAAACCCGGATCCATATGATGGGTGGCCAGACCAAGACATGGAGATACAAGAAGAAGTACTTGCACTTGGTCCAGTCAAGATAGACATCAAGATGGAGAAGGAGCGTATGAAGAAGATGCTTCGGAGGATGAAGAGGTCGAGAAGACGCCACAAGAAGAAACCCAACAAGAAAGGGAATGAGCATTCACGGAGTAAGGGTGTTACACCCTCTTGTGGTAACAAATTCGACAACTCTCCCTCTACTCTACAAACACTATGTAATGTATGTTTTCAGGTTGTAGGAAGACGGCAACCTTCATTCATGAACCTCCATAAGTTAAGATCAGTTACGTCAAGTTTAGTGATGTTAAACAAGCGCAACTTGGGAGGCAACCCAAGGTTTTACAGTTTTTCTAGGAGTTAGTTTCGTTTTAGTCTGAATAAAAGTCTTAGTTTTGGTGTCCTAATTTTCATGTGCTTATGCTATGATTTTCATTATGGATTATTAACGTTTTCATGTGCCTTAATGTTAATTGACGAAGTTTAAGTCGGTTGAGTGTGTTTTCTATGTTCTCTGGCCATGTTTTCATGAATTGTACAGGCTCTAAGTCTTTTAAAAGAGTTTCTGAATTTTTTCTGAGAGTCTGTAAATTTGTCTAAGTTAGCCAGAGAAAACACACTGCCGTGTGTTACCAATTAGAGCTCAACCAGTAAGGGCACAAGGGCTTGTCTATGCCACTGTGAACAACCTCAGAAGGGGCACACGGCCGTGTGGAAATTCGCAGAACTTAAACCCTTTTCCAGAGAGTCCACAAGGTCGTGTGAGTGTGACACGACCCCTTGCGTGTATCCCGCAAGTGCACGGGTAGTCGAAGTAATAAAATACCCTTGTGAGTGGGTAGTCGTATCCACAGGGAATAGTGTTCAGAAACAAGTGTTATCGCTATTTAGCTATGATGGGAATCGATGATGAGAAAAGTATGTATGTATAGATATAAAAGAAAATAAAAGGGTGCAAGAAGAATAATGAGGGTAGGAGAGGTAATCGATATAACGATGGGGTACCCGGACAAAGCTCCTCCTAGGACTAATGCTTCTAGTGCAAAACTTGTATTATGCTCTACAATTGATGCCTATTGAGTCGAGGATATCCTTAAACTCACGGTCCCAAAACTTAAGGTCAACCGTGACTAACCCCAACATTATGTCCCGGCATTAGGATTCACTACGACCCTTGACTCTTGTTGACCTGTCAACTAAGCCCCAGGGGAGTCTATCTTCCTAACCCTAACACTACGTGGGATTGCTTTAAGCTCTAGGGATTCCTAGTGATAAAACCTGTTCCTCTATGTAGTTCTAACCCTTTGGTCCAGGTGTAATAACAATAGTCTAGATTGAGCCCTAAAACTCTATCTCGACCGCTAATTAACCAAGGAAACGGAGGTAGGGAGAAATCACACCGGAGGGGAAAGGGGTACATCGCTACCTCACAACTCTCCTTCTCAACCCTCTTCAATCTTAAGAAGTCTAACCCTATAGGAGTTGTCACACCTCCAAAGGATAACCTAGATTGCTCTCAACCTTAGTGTCACGGCTAAGGGAAAACAATAGCACAAGATAATTAAAATTGAAACTCAATTAAATTCATCAATAAAGAAAGCATAATAAAAGTCATAGAAACAATATCATCCTAGGGCTTACAAGTCCGAATACCCACTAGGGTTTAGCTCTCCATGGAGCAATACAAAATCAATAAAGAGATTAAGAACATATGCATAAAAACCATAAAGAAAACCCCCTTGTAGATCGTATCGATGGTCTTGTGGAGCCGCCTAATCTTCTCCACAAATCCCTTGTCAAGCCTAGGGCACACCTCGCCGAATCGATGCCGAAGAAAGCTCCACCAATAGCTTTCTTCCAAAGGATGTCGATGTCGATGCCGTATAATCGCCTCTAAATACCTCCAAGAACCTCTCCAAACCCTAGCCGAAAGCCCCCCAAAAGATAGGCAAGTGATAGAAGGGGAGGGTCCCCAAATAGATCTGAAAACGGGCTATTTATAAGCTGAAATCGGGCTGAAATCGGAGTTCCACACGCCCCTGTGGATTTTCCACACGCCCCTGTGGATTTTCCACACGGGCTGCAGAATTTCTATACGCCCGTGTGTTAATTCCACACGGCCGTGTGGAAATTCTGTTTTGCTGATTTTCGCCAAGCTGTGAACAGTAACTTGCTACAGTGTTTTCCTACAGTACTTTTGCTACAGTGAACCCTAATTTCAGAGGCACACGGCGGTGTGGAATTTCCACACGGCCGTGTGATTTCCCAGAACGTCAAAAGCCGCGCGATTTCTTTAAGTTTTCACTTGTGCCTCTTGACATTTTCATTCTAAACTCTTCTCTACCCTCTCTATTACTTTCCCGACCGTCTCAAAGGATTTGTGAGGTGTTATTGAAGTTTTTCCAGCCAATTTTAAAACATTTCTTCATCCATTTCGTCGGTAAGGACTTCAAGCCTTTTTCTTCGTTAATTCTTAATTTGATTCATTCTATTGGATGATTTCGCTTGTTTTAAATGCTTATGATGTTTGCGAACATGTTTTAGATGAATATAGAACTAATTTAGTTGTAAATTTTGAAATTTTAGTCCCACGGCCGTGGGCTCTGTCCGCCAGAAGCTCCACACGGGCGTGTGGAAATTCCACACGGCCGTGTGGTTTTCTGCAGATTGTTCTGTTGAACTGATTTTTGAAAATTTTCTTTTGCAACATTGCAGATATGACTTCTAGGTCTAGGAAATCAGTAGGGAAGCGACACCGTGAGCCCACCCCACCTATCGAGGAGACAGATTTCTCAATATCAGAGCATATGGAGCGGTTCAAGCGATTATTACAGCTCCGTTTTAGCCAATCACGATACCCCGACCTGAGCATTATTAGAGGGATTCAGGGGGGTGACAGTATTGCCGACAAGGTTGATGAGCTACTCTCGGTGGGTAGTTGGAGGAGATTACTAAGGATCAGAGATCCAAACATTCGGGGAGTGACACTTGAGTTCTTGGCCTCGTTCGAGTTTGGCAGATCGTACCACCAGAGGCCACTATCCAGGACACCGACGCCGAGGCGTCTTAGTTTTAGTTTTTATTGCTTTTGATTTTCATTTTTGTACTTTTTATTTTATTTTGGACTTGTAGTACTCAGAAAGGATTATCCTTCTGAGTTTATCTTTTATTTTTCTTTTTTTTTATCTCGAGTTGTATTAATTGCTTCATATTTTATATACTCGAGTTTTATTGAGCTATACTGAACCCTTGTGTATGTGTGTGCAGATGGTCTTGGATGTAAGGATTTTGAGGAACAGTCATTGGCACGGTCATAGGATTTCGAGTTTTATTGAGTTTTATATATATATGACTTTGTGAATATTTGCTTTGTTTTATGCATTTGGGTTGGAAAGAGCTACCACCTATGAAGTACGTAGCTACTCTCAAGAGTCGGATACAAGTTATGCCCTAATGAGAGAAAGAGCTATCTCATGGGATGCGTGAAAGCTATTACCCCGGTAGAAAGAGCTACCTCCTCGAAAGTGTGAAAGCCACCTTTGGCGGCCGCCTAGGAAAGGGCTACCTTCGAGGTTGTTGATAAGTGCTTAAGTTGTAGTACCGCAAAGCGTTATTATCTTACATTAAGCATATTTTTTATCAATTTTTATCACTAAATGGCGTGCATTTGTGTATTCTTGTGCATTGAAGGTTTGTGGAGCTAAATTGGAGAACAAGAACGAAATTAGGTCGTGTTCACCGATGTTGGGAAGTTTTCGGACCAAGCACGGAAAAAGGTACGAGCTTGGACTTGTGAGTGTGTGCCAACCTCCTTGGGAGGGGCACAAAGGCAGTCACATTCACAACAAGTCTAACTCGTGTGGCTTAGGAGAACTTCACCAAGAAGGAAACTTGAAGCAATCGGCACGATCTACCATTGATTGTGTGCCCAATTCAATGGCCTCGATGAAGAACGATGGATTCGGGAGCATTTCGGCGAGTACTGTAGCAACACTGTAGTTTGTGTATTGGCGTAAAACACTGTAGCAAGTTACTATTAACTTTCGGCCTAAATTCAGAATTCCAGAGAATTCACACGGGCGTGTGGAATTAAAACACGGCCGTGTGAATTAATTTTTCAGCAGATAGAAACTTCACTCGCCCGTGTGTTAATTCCACACGGCCGTGCGAAGCCCCCGATAAGTCAAATTTTAAAGCCGCGATTCAACATTATAAAAGGCGAATTTGGAGACCTTTTGGGATATCTTTTGACCTATCTTTCTCTTCAACTTGTGGAGTGCGGCTAGGGTTTCGGAGAGGATTTCGTGGAGGTTTAGTGCGCGTCATCGGCATCGTCACCGACGTTCGACGGCCGCACAAGACCACGGCCACACCATACTTAAGGGGGTTTTCATTGATGTCCTTATTTTGTGCTTTCTTTCATACATTGATGAACATGTATAGCTCCATGAGAAGCTAAACCCCTTAAGGGTATTCGGACTTGTAAATTCTAGGGTTATTATGTTTCTTTGACATTGTTATTATGCTTTTCAATTATTGATGAATAAAAATTGAGTTTCAATCTTAATTTCATCTTGCTAATGTTTTCTCTTAGATGTGACACTAGGATCGAGAACAATTTAAGTTGCCTTTTGGAGGTGTGACAACTCCTTAGGGTTAGACTACTTAAGATTGAAGAGGGTTGAGAGGGAGAGTTGTGAGGTAGCGATGTACCCCTTTCCCCTCCGACATGGTTTCTCCCTACCTCCGTTTCCTTCATTTCATAGCGGTCGAAATAGAGTGAAGTGCTAGGCAGATAAACTCCCCTAGGGCTTAGTTACGCAAGTAACAGAGCGAAGGGTTGAAGTGAATCCTATGCATTGGGGCTTAATCTAGACTAGGGTTCTTCCACCTAGACCAAAGGGTTAGAACTACACATAGGAACAAGTTTTACCATTAGGAATCCCTAGAGCTTAAAGCAATCCCACGTAGTGTGAGGTTTAGATAGATATACTCCCCTGGGGCTTAGTCGTGCCAGCGATAGAGTGAAGGGTGACGTGAATCCTAATACCGGGGAATAGTGTTGGGGTTAGTCACGGTTGTCCTTAGGCTTGGGACCGTGAGTCTTAGGATATCCTCGACTCGATTAAACATCAATAGGAAAGTATAATAGCATAGTCCTGCACTAGAAGCATAGACCCTAGAGGTAGCTTGTCCGGATGCCCTATTTCATTCATTACTAGTCCTCTCTATTCTCTTTTACTTGCACTCTCTCATCTTCCATCTTTTTATTTAATTTCTCGTCTTTTAGTATAATTGTTTCCATAATTCACTCATCGAATCAATTGATCACTTTTCCGTACTTCGCATAGTTTTAATAGTGAAATCTCGTATTCTAACTCCCTATTCCCTGTGGATTCGACTACCCTCTCACCGGGGTAACTTTTATTACTTCGACAAACCCGTGCACTTTCGGGCTTCCTGTCAGATTTCAAGAGTGAGTAGTGCAATAGGGTGTAATCGAGCAAAAATCCCCTAAAATTCAAGTAAAACTAGGGCATTATAGGATACAATGTTAAAAATTCTCCTAAAATCTAAGAGTACAATCGTTGCAACTAAGTTGAACCGCCGTAGGCTACATGAGCATAAACAATTGAACAAACAAGTAAAGGTGTGTGCAATGTGAACACCCCCCCCCCCCCCCCCCCCACACACACACACTTAAGATGTACATTGTTCCCAATGTACGCATGTAAGCACAATAAAAATAAAGCAATGAAAAACAATTAGTATGGAAGTTGGCAATTGAAACATTACTCCCCTGAACTCCAAGTGTTGCATTTGATGGAGCTAGGTCATTGAGATTTGAGTTTCAGTGGTTTGTGGAGCACACACGGTCCCCATGACCGTGCCTATGACTATTCCTCAAATTCCTTAAATCCAAGACCATCTGCACACATACACAAGGGTTCAGTATAGCTTAAGAGAAATCAAAATAAAGCTCGAGTATATAAAGATATAAAAATGAAATACAACTTGAGACAAAAATAGAGAAAATACAAAAAAAACAACCCCAGAAGGAGAGTCCTTTCTGGGTAACACAAGTCCAACAGAATATGAAAATAAAAAGTACAATTGCAATAAAAAAAAAAAAAACTACGACGCCTCAACGTCGGTGTCCTGCTGTGGACCCTCTGGTGCTTGTGCTGGTGCTGGTAGATCTGCTGCTGATGGAGACGGTGGTGGAGTAGGTGATGGGATCCGTCAGGGCCGCACCACAAATCGCTCGAAGAACTGGATAACCATGGCCAGCTGTGCTGATGTCTGACCAAACTGTGATGCCTGTGTGGCCCTAATCTCAGCGAACTCTGCTGCCTGTGCGGCCCTCATCTAGGCCAACTCCGCCTGCATGATACCCACAGCACTCTCGAGGCGCTCGAACCTATCCTGGCCCCGAGAAGGAGAAAAGATACGCACTGGAGGTGGCTCCGGTGCTATGGGTGGTGCCTCGGCCTTGTCCTGCCCTGGAGGTGGCTCTAAGGCTCTCTAAGACTCCTCGGCCTAATCTGACTGGGTTATGATCATGGTATATACTCCTGGTCCTGATCTGCGGACCATACCCATCAGTCTCAGTGTATCTCTAGTAAGCGGAGCTGGTGTAGCAATCTTCTCGGCCTAGCGCACCCCGTCTCTGAGCCCCAAGCCTATGATGAGGTGTGTGATGTAGGGGCCTGCAAAGATGACTCCAACCGTGGGGTACTGGCCCTTGTGGCGCATGTACTCAGCTAAAATGTGCCCCAGATAGAGTGGCTCGCTCTGTACCATGGAGTGTATGTAGAGCAGCTCCTATCTACTCAGCACCCCTGTGCTATCTCCTCTATCGCTCACTGACCTACTCAGTACGGCATGGATGTACCTGTATGCTGGCCGGGAAAAGAATGTCGCCTTCGAAACCCCCGGCTCGTACTGCCCATCCCCGCTCAACGCCCTGTAAACCCTTTGAGGTGTCAGGGTCCATGGGTAATCGGTGGGCAGTAGCGCGTACTCCTCCGTCTCGGTAAATGCCTCATCGTAGAGGCCCATCATAACCGCGAACCGGGTAATACTCAGGCTAAAGTGTCGACCGAGTGCACGGAACTGTATCGTCTCTTCATTTGTAAAGCTATCGTACCCTCGATCGAACTCAAAGTTTGATAAGACCTCGAGTGTCAGTGCTCGAGTCCCTGGCTCTCGGATAGATAGCAACCGATCCCAACTACCTACTGCCAGCAAGTCCTCCACCTCTGTGGCTATAGTATCACCCCCTGTATATCTCTCAGTGTGCTCAGGTCTGGGTAGCTACTGTCCAAATCGAAACGCCGATAATCTCTTGAATCTTTCCCTGTGCTCTGGTAAATCAAAATCCATCTCTTCGGGGGGTCAGGTGGGCTCACGGGGGTGCTTCTTTGACCTAGAAGACATATCGATGGTGTGGATGAAGAAATTATAAAAATCGGCTGGAAAAACTCCAATAAAACCTCCAAAAAACTCAGAGAAGCTCGTTGAAGTGACGGAGAGGGTTGGAGAGTGGTTTAGAGTTGAGAAATCAAGAGGTACGAGTGAAATCCAAAAAGAAAACGCGCGGCTTTTGAAGTTCTGGGAATTTACACGGCCGTGTGGAAATTCCACACGGCCGTGTGCCTTTGAAATTAGGGTTCACAGGGGCCCACACACGCCCCTGTGTGCACTCTAGTCACTCTCTGAACTACCCCACACGGCCGTGTGAGACTCCCACACGGCCGTGTGCCTTCACAAGGGACTCCACAGGGGCTGGTACACACCCCTGTGGATTCACGGGAAAACACAGAAGGTCTCTGTAAAATTCCACACGGCCGTGTGCCCGCCCTAGCCAAGAACACAAGGCCAGCCACAGGGGCTCTCACACGCCCTGTGACTTCTCTGGATTAACCCGAGAAAACTCTAAGTGTTTTCACACAGATGTGTGATTACGCCACACGGCCGTGTGCTTTTCACAAGCCCTCGCACAGGGGCAGCCGCATGCGAACAAGATAGAACAAGATAGAACATCAAAGATGTAACAAGATAGAGCAAGATGTTAACAAAGATGTAACAAAGTATATCTTTACATATTTGACCTATCAGTAGAACAAGATAGAACAAGATAGAACATCAAAAACCAACTGGGAAGTAACATTTATTGTTAATTAAAACTTGGAAATTGGAAGGAATGATTACGGATTTTATGATTAGATACCTAAGACACAAAGGAAGAATGATCCCATATCAGACAACAAGAAATCAAGAGAGAGGCAACTGGAAAATGGCTATTGAAATATCACATTGTACACCCTATTGATGATATCGACATCTTATTATCTACGGAATAAGACTTCATAAATTCAACTATTTTTTGTTAAGATTACCAATAGAATCCTAAGGAATAGTGATAGATAATTATGAGGTGGTGTAAAAATATGCAAATATAAATATGCGAATATGCAAGTAATATTACAATTGGTCTATTAATACCGCAAGTGTATGGGTAATCAAGTAATACCTTGTGGGTGAGCACGAGGGTCATATTTCCCCAGGAACGTCGAGAGGGTCCTATTACTTCTACAACTATTACACAATACAATTGGAGAATCATTAAGAACAATTGGAAGGAGTTGAGAGAGTGTATGGTAGTTATCTTGATTATTACTTATGGTAGGCGTTGAGTGTGACAATCGTGTTCTAGAATTGGACTGGGGGAATTCAAAGGCCTAGTAGTCCCAATATCTTGTATCTAGGTCTAAATCACTAAGAACTTAAGATGAAATCTCTTCCACCTAGGCATCCTATGTTTACCTTAAGTTCAAGAACTCCACTAGAAGAGACAAAGCAAACCCTAAGCCTAAGGGGCAATCGGTCCCTAATCTAGAGATCTAGCAATACCTAACCTCTTAGAATATGCATAGATCTAACATAGAATGGGTCTCCTAATGTGGGTGCATATCTTCCTCATCCACATTAACAAGAGTATCATTCAAGCACACATGCAATGATTCACAAAAACTAGAAAGATTTATTGAATATATCAATCAAAGTTCATAAACAATAATTAGAATACTTAAGCATGCAATTCCCCTAGAATTGGGGTCCTCTAATGGATGTAAAAGAATATAAATCAATTAATAGCAATCAACCATAGGAAATTATATCAAAAGAAATCCTAGACTAAATCCCTAGAATAGGTCTGCTAAGGTTAAAGATGAGAGGATCCCAAGATTGACAAGAAGACGTCGAACGCCTTCGCACACCCTCCTCTAATGATGATCGGTGAATTATCCTTGAGAAACTCACAAGAATCTATTGGAATATGACATGAACTCATCTCTAGCCACTTAGATCTTTAGAACTCTGGTTGCCTTACCTTATTTGGACAAAAAATCTCCCTTTTAATCAGAAAACCCTAGGGTATTTATAATATCAGGTCCACCACGACCTCACCACGGGCATCATGATACCCGTGGTGAGTAAGTTGTTGCTGGGGCTCAAAGTCACGTCCTGGCACGGCTCTCTAAGTGTTGTGTGGTGAGACAATGGGTGTGAGGGGTTTTCACAATTGCCGTTGTGATGCCGTTATGGTTTCTATGTGGCTTCCAGTGGTTCCACATTGCCACGGCTTCATAACAGCAATGTTGGTCATGGACAACAGACATGGTAAGATTCCACCAAAGCAGTTGTGAGCCGTGGTAAAGCTCTAATTCAAAACCTTGGCTTGTTTTGCTTTAAAACGCACCCATAAAGATCATGGTGAACAAAAGAATGAAATTTTGTACTAAATAAGTGCTAAACATGTCAAAATCCATGCCAAATGCTAAGGGTGAACAAAACCGGATCGGATACCCGATATTTTGGATATGCGAAAACTCAACCTGTATCTTATCCGGTTTAAACTGGGTACCGAGAATCAGGTACCAAGTTTAAACCAAATCAGATATCAAATATCTGGATCCGAATTTAAGTTTTTATCTACTCTCTTTATATAACAACATTACATAAAAGACAAATATGAAAAACTTATAACTTATAAAGAGCATTAAACTCTTATATTATTCTCCACAAAACAAAAGTCATAATAAATATAATAAAGAGTTTATCAATCTTAGTCATTAAAAAAAATCTTCAAAAACATGATCATTGGTTGCTAGAGAAAGAAGAGATTTAGATGGAGACTAGAGAAAAGAGTCAGGATGATGGCCGTTGGGAACTGGGAGGCAGGGATTTGGAGGTTTTTTTTTTCTTTTTACTTTTAATCTATGTAGAATATATATATATATATAACTCTTAAAGTGTTTAGAAGTGAAGGATTTATTTATTTATTTATTTATATATTTACTTTTTAGATCATATAAAATTTAAAATTATTATGTATCTATATATAAGAATATACTAAAAAGTACTAGATCAGATTCGGTTACTCGATTTTTAATTTCTCCCCACTCGGATACAACCCGGTTTTCATCTAAAAAATTTGGATTGGATACCTGACCCTTTTTCCTCATCGGGTACCCAAAAAATTCGGTTCAAAAATTCAAATAACAGATTGGATCATCAGATCCAGATTTTTTGCTCACCCCTATCAAATGAAGTGTAAATGATATGAAAAATATGAACTATTTAGCACTTCTGACACGACCCCTTGCGTGTATCCCGCAAGTGCACGGGTTTGTCGAAGTAATAAATTTTACCCTAGTGAGTGGGTAGTCGTATCCACAGGGAATAGGGATTTAAGACACAAAAACTCACTGTTTAGCTATGCGGTGTACGAAAAGTGAGAGTAGAATTGATGAGTGAGTGTGAAACCAATCAAAAGTAGAAAGATGGAATGTAAGAGAGTGCAAGAATCTAGTAAATAGAGAAGGACTAGCAATGGATGAAATAGGGTACCCGGACAAGCTACCCCTAGGACTTATGCTTCTAGTGCAAGACTATACTATTATACTTTCCTATTGATGTTAATTGAGTCGAGGATATCCTTAAACACCCTGTCCCAAACCTAAGGTCAACCGTGACTAACCCCAATACTATGCCCGGCATTAGGTTTTCACTACGACTCTTGACTCTCGTTGACCTGTCAACTAAGCCCTAGAGGAGTACGTCTTCCTAAGTCTCACACTACGTGGGATTGCTTTAAGTTCTAAAGATTCCTAGTGATAAAACCAGTTCCTATGTATAGTTCTAACCCTTTGGTCCAGGTGGATGAACCCTAGTCTAAATTAAGCCCCAGCACTAGGATTCACTTCAACCCTTCACTCGGTTGCTCGCGCAACTAAGCCCCAGGGGAGTTCCTCTCCTAGCACTTCACTCTATCTCGACCACTAAGAAATCATGGAACATGAAGGTAGGAAGAATCACACTGGAGGGGAAAGGGGACGTTCCGCTATCTCACGACTCACCCTCTCAACCCTCTTCAACCTTAAGTAGTCTAACCCTATAAGAGTTGTCACACCTCCAAAGGATAACCTAGATCGTTCTCAACCCTAGTGTCACGTCTAAGGGAAAACAATTACAAGAGATAATTAAGATTGAAACTCGAATTTATTTATCAATAATGGAAAAGCATAATAACAATGTCATAGAAACATAATGATCCTATGGTTTACAAGTCCGAATACCCACGAGGAGTTTAGCTCCTCATGGAGCTATACAAATTCATCAAAATATAAAAGAAAGCACAAATTGAAAGAATCGATGAAAACCCCCTTGCGTATGATGTGGCTCTGGTCTTGTGCGGGCGCCAGACGTCGGTGACGATGTCGATAACGTGCTCCGAACCTCCATGAAGTCTTCTCGAAAACCCTAGCCGCGCTCTCCAGAAGTTGGGGAGAAAGATTGGTCAAAAGATGTGTCAAAAGTCTCCAAATCGGGCTTTTATAACGTTGAGTCGCAGCTTTAAAATTGGACTTATCTGGATTTCACACCGCCGTGTGGAATTTCCACACGCCCGTGTGAACTCTCTGGTTTTCTGAATTTCGGCTGAAAGTGAACAATAGCTTGCTACAGTGTTTTGCTACAATAACTTGCTGCAGTGCTGCTACAATACTCGCCGAAACGCTCCTGAATTCGTTGTTCTTCATCGAGGCCATTGAATTGGGCACACAATCAATGGTAGATCATGCCAATTGCTTCAAATTTCCTTCTTTGTGAAGTTCTCCTAAGCTACACGAGTTAGACTTATTGTGAATATGACTGCCCTTGTGCCCCTCCAAAGGAGGTTGGCACACAATCACAAGTCTAGGCTCGTGCGTTGTTCCTTGTTTGGTCTGAAAACTCTCCAACAATGGCAAACACGACCTAACTTTGTTCTTCTTCTTCAAAATAACCCCACAAACCTACAATGCACAAAAGCACACAAATGCACACAATTTAGTGATAAAATCTGATAAAAGATATGCTCATTGTAAGATAATAGCGCTTCGCAGTACTATAACACAAGCACTTATCGACTTCTCAGATATCCTCACACTTAAGCATTTGCTTGTCCTCAAGCAAATAGAAAAGATAAAAATAGAAGACATGATAAGTATTTAACTTCAAGTAACTAAATATGGAGTTTCAGTAGTACAAGGGCACAATCAAATGCTAGGTAGCATGAATATGCTTCTACGATGAAGAGTCTACTTCATGGTGAAAAATACTTTCCCAAGTGTCGGTTTCCTGGTCCACTAACTTATCATCTAGATTTTGATGCAAAACTTTTTGGGGTTTTATTCAAACTAACTTTGTATTTTTTCCCAGCTCTTTACACACAAACACACTTCTTCTTCTTCTTCTTCTTCTTCTTAACATAGTCAGTAGCTTTCACACTTCCCAAGAGGTAGCCCTCTCTCACAATAGGGCATACTCTTGGTATACAACTTGTTGGGAGTGACTACACATTACAAAGGAGATAGGTCATTCTGCTATCAACACATTTTCACTAAAACGAAGAAAATAAATAACACTAACGATACCCCTACTACACAACATCATTTTCTAAACAGACATAAAGTGCAAGGTGTACTCAAGAGGGACACAAGATAGGGCAAAAACTCACAAAGCAACCAAACTCTTGAGAGGCCAAGAAAAACTGCTAATCTAACATATATCATGTCCCTAAGCTGAAGAAACTCCAAGAAGTTAGTACAATGTCTTCAAAAATCAACACTAGCATGCATATAAATTATAAGCACCATTCTCGAAGAAAAGAAAAAATAATTAAATACGAGCATAAAGTAAAATATTGAAAAATAAAGTCCACTATGATCAAAATAAGTATAAGGCAGTAGGGTAAATGTCCCTTGCTGATATAAAATGTAAAATGTACGACTGAAGTGAAAATACAAAAGTGGTAAATGAAAAGATCAAAATGGTGGGAGTCAACACAGAAAGTCTAGAGTTGTGTATGATCGGTGGAGGACAGGTGGAGTCTGTGAAGTAGGTGGAGACTCCGGCGTCACTAGAGCTAATATAATCATTGAAGAAGGCGCCGAAGTGGATAAGGAGTCCTAGCGCTGCAAATGCGCCAAGATCTATCAAAGTAGATTCTCAATCCTCACCTGACTCTCCTTGAAGTGAGCCGCGCGCTCCTCAGGAGCTGATGGAGTCAGTGCAGTAGTCGGTGGTGGAGGAGGAGGAGTAATAGCAACAACAGCAACTAGAGCTGGGATTAGAGGAATTGTGGTGGTAGTAGTCTATAAGAGAAACTCCTCATCGTTCTAAGACTCAGAATCAGACTCATGGACCACCTGGTACTACACCCCATAAGCTGTGTCCCACCACTCTATCATGGGCATTACCCGGAGTGTGGTGACTCTGAGCGGCATCATGAACCTACACGACGCATACTGACATAACAATCAATCAATCAAAGCCCCTGTTCAAGCCTGGTGATATAACTACCAAGAAATATGGTTGCCAAGTAGGGCTCCTAAGACTAATGTCTCAACTGGCGAGCAAGCATGTAACCAATGTAAATCGGCTCCATAGCTACCATGCTCCATAAAAAAATAAAAATCTCGGAGGTTCACAACCCCCGTGTTGTTTCCTCGCCCGGTTAGTGTTCGCGACAGAATGGCATAGAGACAGCAGAACGCTAAGCATTCTAAGGCTGAGACGCATTTGACGTCCCGCATACGTAGGTATCACGACCCTGAAATGTCTGGGTCTATACCTGATTTGAGCTGAAGTGGACTGGCAGGTCAACATGGAGCTGCGAGTATGACTTGGTGCGAGTATACTCCACATCGACCAACCCTATACGCATAGAAAAATCCATGTAGGATATTAGAAACTCTTCCCCGAACATTTGGAAACTGATAGTCTCCAATTGTCTAACATTGATGATGGTATAATTAAGCTCAAAAGAGCTCATGACCTCCATTGTGAGCTCCCAGTAAGTCGGCTCGTGATGCAGAAGAACTGATCCCATCCCCGAATAGAAATGAGATCTCGTACCTCATCAGTGAGACCTTTACACTCGAGTGTCGGCCAGTCAATCCAACATCCTTTGACGAATCTTTGATCCATTACCCTCCAATGTCAGGCTTTGTGCTAGGGATCCCCAAATCACAGAATCAAAGGCCAAGAAGACTCCCCGATCTTCTTCTTCTTCTTAGGCTCTTCCTGTGGACCAACGGCAGTTCTCTTCTGACACATGACCTACCATTCAGAAAGAATACAGAAAATCAATCATAGAATATGAAAAATTCAATGCATGAATGGAAAATGGGTGTAAAACAAGTATACGACACCCGTTATGAGACCATAACAGTCCTACCACGCCCGTAACCATGACCGTGATAACCCTCTGGATGTGTATAACGGGCACACAACAACCAATTGTATAAATCAGCAGCTCTGGTGTACATTGTTCAAGCGCCACCACATGTGCACAACACCCCTGGTGCATCTATTATGTGCTTGAGGCAATGGCCAACTGACAATAGGCAAACACCTTTGCCAGACATCTCCAAGGCAATATGAGGGGAAAAAATTTCATAATGGCCTCACAACGGAAGCATAATGCCAGATGTGGCTCATCTATAACTTGTTTATAATTTGAACACAACGGTTATCACAACAGCCATTGTGAAGCCCGACTTCGGTGAAAATTTTTCATGCAATGGCTTGTTTTGACTGAAATTCATATAAAAACATTAACCAAGAAACCCTAAACTATTCCATGCCATTTATTCATCATAAAATCACTATTTAAAATGTTTTAGAAGTTTCTTACAAAATTAGCAGAGAAGAAAGGATTGTTCCGCGGTGAAAATTGAAGTGATTGGGTGCTACATCAAGCGAGAACAGTCTCAAAGCTTCTCAAAGTCACTAAAAGATCATCTGGGGAGAGTTCTCCGATCGAGTGGGAGAAAGAAAGATATGATTCGAGTGAGAAAGGAGAAGGGTCAGTAAGTGGCAATCCTATATCGCCTTGGAATGAACTTAACAATAGCTTGATAACAGCTGTTGTTTCTCGATTCAATTCTCTGAGGCACCATGACCGTTAAGGGCCTATTATGGGGCCGTTATCACTCAGTTATGACTTAAAATTTTCTAAGTGTTGGCAATGGCCGTTTTAGGACACATTATGCTCACAACGGTCTTACCACGGGCGTGGTAAAGCCGTGCCAGACTTTTGGAAAACCCAGAGACATAGCATGCGCTATAGAACGACCATGATGAATTACCATAACCATGACCATGACCATGGGCATTGTAAGCCCGTGACAGACTCACCCAAATTTTTCCAAAAAACATATCTCTCCGCCAGTGCAACACAACGGGTGTATAAGAGTTAGACTAGGGCAGTTGTGCTATAAACAATGAGAAACTAAGGATTCTCCCTATGTAAAACAGAATGAAAATAATTCCTAATAATAGAACTAGACTCCATGATAAGTGCTCGTGTTTAAGTAATACAAAGTATTATTTTCTTACATTGAGCATTACTTTTCTCAGATTTTATCATTAATTAGTGTGTATTTGTGTTCTTTTGTGCATGTAGAGTTGTGAAGAAGGTTTAGAGAAAAAGGAGCAAAATTAGGTCATGTTCACCATTGTTGTGGAGTTCTTAGACCAAGCAAAGCTCAAGGCACGGGTTCTAAACTTGTGAGTGTGTGCCAACCTCCATTGTGCTCAAATGGTTCTATGATTTGGAGGGGCACAAAGGCAGTCACACTCAATAAGTCTAACCCGTGTGACATTGAAGAACTTCATCAATAAAGAGAAATAAAGAAACGACATGATCTACCGTTGGTTGTGTGCCCAATTCAATGGCCTCAATGAAGAACATGAAATTGAGAACATTTTGTGCGCGAGCACTACAGAAATTACTGTCGCAGTTTACTGTTCACTGCGCGCCAAAAATTCGATTCCAGAGAATCCACACGAGCGTGTGCAAATTCCACACGGCCATGTGGATGCCCTATTTCAACCTATTTAAAGCCGCGACTCAGATTTATTTGGGGACTTTTTGACCTATTTTTCACCCAACTTCTGGAGAGCTCGCGGCTAAGATTTGGAGAGGATTTTGTGAAGGTTTGGAGTGAGTCTACAGCATCAACATCGACATCCTTTGGAAGATAGCTATTGGGGGAGCTTTCATCGACACCAATCCGGCGAGGTGTGCCCTAGTCTTGATAAGGGGCTTGGTGGAGAAGACGGAGCGGCCTCACAAAACCATCGCCACACATCACAAGGGGGTTTTATCTATGTTTGCTATGCTTGTTGATTCATATACTGATTTTGTATAGCTCCATGAAGAGCTAAACCCCTCGTAGGTATTCGGACTTGTAAACCCTAGGATGACATTATTTCTATGACTTTTATTATGATTTCTTAATTGATGATTTTAATTGATTTCCAATCTTATATGTTAATTGTAATTGATTTTCTCTTAGCCGTGACACTAGGGTTGAGAATCATCTAGGTTATCCTTTGAAGGTGTGACAACTTCTGTAGGATTAGACTACTCGAGATTAGAAAGGGTCGAGAATGTGAGTCGTGAGATAGCAAAACGTCCCCTTTCCCCTTCGGCGTGATTTTCCCTACCTCCGTGTTCCAAGAGTTCTTTGCAATCAAAGTAGAGTGAAGTGCTAGGAGATGAACTCCCCTGGGGCTTAGTTGCGCAAGCAACGGAGTGAAGGGTTGTAGTGAATCCTAATGCTAGGGCTTAACTTAGAATAGGATTCTTTCACCTGGACCAAAGGGTTAGAACTATACTTAGGGACAGGGTCTATCACTTGGAATCCATAGAACGTCAAGCAGTTCCACATAGTGTGATGCTTAGGATGATGGACTCCCCTAGGGCTTAGTTGAGAGATCAACAGAGTGAAGGGTTGTAGTGAAATCTAATGCGGGGGCATAGTGTTGGAACTAGTTATTGTTGACCTTAGGTTTGGGACGTTGTGTTTAAGGATTTCCACGACTCATTAAATATCAATAAGGGAGTATAAAACTAGTCTTGCATTAGAAACATTAGTCGTAAGGGTGGATTTACTTGCACTCTCTTGTCTTTCATACTTCTCTTTCTTTTATTTACACATACATTGATTTCTCTCACCGCCCATATTTCACATTAGCTAAGTAAAAATTTCTCTTATCTTGAATCACTACTCCCTGTGGATTCGACTACTCTCTCACCGGGGTACTTTATTTCTTCGACACCGCATGCACTTTTGGGGCACACTCGAAAGGGTGGTTGTCACTCCACGACCAAATTTTGCTCATAGAATTCAATAAAGATGAGTCATCTTCACACTATGAAATTAAATACCACTTTTTATTCAATCAGTAGATGATTAAAACTAAACCTAAACAAAATAAATGAATTAATGCATAAAAACTACCTGGGTTGTCTCCCAAGAAGAGCTTGTTTTACGGTATGAGCCTAACATTCCTGCTTTTACCTCAATATGACTTTGGGTCAATTGGAGTAAATAGAGACAATGTTTCTTCATTACCTACTTTCAAAGTGATGGAGATTATTACCTTAGTAGTGCATTCATCCTTTGTTTCTACCTTCCTTCATACATTCTTTATTGTTGTGGATCTCACATTACTCCTTCTGTTATTCCTTTGAAGGTGTAATTTTGTGGGTCTTGTCTGTTCTTCCTCAAGTTGTCATTCAAAGTACTCACAAAGGGGGTTTACCATGAACACATCTGATAAGTGCTCGTGTTATAGTAATGCGAAGTGTTATTATCTTGCAATGAGCATTAATTTAATAAGATTTTATCACTAAAAAGTGTGCAATTGTTTACTTTTGTGCATTGTAGGGTTGTGAAGATAAAATGAAGCAAAGGAACGAAGTTAGGTCGTGTTTGGCGTTGTTGGTAAGATTTTCGGACTAAGCAAGGAGTAACGCGTGAGCATAGACTTGTGGGTGTGTGCCAACCTCCTTTGGAGGGGCACAAAGGCAGTCACATTCACAATAAGTCTAACTCATGCCAACAAGGAGAACTTCACCAATTAGGCGATTTGAAGCAATCGACACGATCTACCGTTGATTGTGTGCCCAATTTAACGGCCTCGATGAAGAACGACGAATTCGGGAGCGTTTTGGCACAATACTGTAGCAGGACTGTAGCAAATTACTGCAGCAAGTTACTGTTCGCAGTCGGCCGAAAATCAGTTTTCCAGAATTTTCACACGGGCGTGTGGAAATTCCACACGGCCGTGTGAAATCCCGATTTCAGCAAATTCAAAGCCGCGACTCCACATTATAAAAGCCCGATTTTGAGACTTTTTTAGATATCTTTTGACCTAATTTTCTCCTCAACTTTGGAGAGGGCGGCTAGGGTTTTGGAGAGGACTTCGTGGAGGTTTGGAGCGCGTCATCGGCATCGTCATCGACGTCCGACGGCCGCACAAGACCACGGGCCACACCATACGCTAGGGTGTTTTCATCTATGTCTTTACTTCTTGTTTTATTATATACATTGATGAACATGTATAGCTTCATGATGAGCTAAACCCCTTGTGGGTATTCGGACTTGTAAAACTCTAGGGTTATTATGTTTCTTTGACATTGTTATTATGCTTTTCCATTATTGATGAATAAGAATTGAGTTTCGATCTTAATTTTATCTTGCTATTGTTTTCCCTTAGATGTGACACTAGGGTTGAGAGCAATCTAGGTTTTCCTTTGGAAGTGTGACAACTCCTATAGGATTAGACTCTTTAAGATTGAAGAGGGTTGAGAGGGAGAGTTGTGAGGTAGCGATGTACCCCTTTCCCCTCCGGTGTGATTTCTCCCTACCTCCGTTTCCTTGATTTAATAGCGGTCAAGATAGAGTGAAGTGCTAGATAGATAAACTCCCCTGGGGCTTAGTTACGCGAGTAACGGAGTTAAGGGTTGAAGTGAATCCTATGCACTGGGGCTTAATCTAGACTAGGGTTCTTCCTCCTGGACCATAGGGGTAGAACTACACATAGGAACAGGTTTAATCACTAGGAGTCCCTAAAACTTAATGCAATCCCACGTAGTGTCAGGTTTAGGTAGATGTACTCCCCTGGGACTTAATCGTGCGAGCGATAGAGTGAAGGGTTGTTGTGAATCCTAATACCGGGGCATGGTGTTGGGGTTAGTCACGGTTGACCTTAGGTTTGGGACCATGAGTCTAAGGATTCCCTCGACTCAATTAGCATCAATAGGAAGGTATAATAGCATAGTCTTGCACTAGAAGCATAGATCCTAGAGATAACTTGTCCGGATACCCCACTTCATTAATTGTTAAATCCTCTTTAATCTCTTTTCTTGCGATTTCTAATCTTTCACATTTCTCTATTTAATTTCCTGTCTTTAGTATAATTGTTCTCGCAATTCACACACAAATCGATTACTACTTTTCCGTAGTTCGCATAGTTTTAATAGTGAAATCTTGTATTCTAACTCCCTATTCCCTGTGGATTCGACTACCCTCTCAACGGGGTAACTTTTATTACTTCGACAAACCCGTGCACTTTCGGGGATCCTGTCAACATCTTGTACAAAATCAAACATAGAATAATTAGGTTCATGTGCAAAGTAACATTCATCGTCTTATTCTATAGAGTATTTTATAGCATTAGGGAGTTTGTACACCACTTCTTCATCTCCCACTTTTAATGTCATCTTCCCATCTTTCCAATTGATGAAAGCCCCAAATGTGTTTAAGAACGGTCTTCAAAGGATAAGTGGGGTCTCTACATCCTCATCTATGTCAAGAATCACAAAGTCCACAAGAAAGACAAGCTTCTTAATGGTTACCAGCACATCTTCCACAATTCCCCGTGGTCTTCTTACTTATCCATCAGCCAAATGTAGAGTCATTCTTGTCAATCTAAGCTTTATGTAAATAGTGCATAGCATTACATTTATACTAGCCCCAAAATTGGCAAGTGCATTCTCTCAACAAGCATGGGATCACGAAACTTCCAAGATCTCTCAACTTCATCGCCATTTTTCTATCCAAGATAGTGGAACAATTTTTTTTAAGAGACACCATATCAACTTCTTTCAACTTCCTCTTGTTGGTAAGCAAGTCCTTCAAGAATTTGGCATATTTCGGCATCTAGGATAATGCTTCAACAATGGGGACATATGTAGAGTTGCTTGAAAATAGTCATGAACTTCTTAAATTGCACATCCGCCTTATCGGTTTTTAGTTTGGAAGGGGAAGGATCTTGAGCTTTATATCCCTAAACTGCGGGCCGAGCTGTTGATGACTCTTTAGGTTCTTCCTTAACTACCTGCTCATCCTCCTCAATGGTTTCCTATAAAGTACCAGGGCAATCCTGTATAACTGCCCTTTCTATCTTGTTAATTCTACACTGAGCGGTCTTTTCCTTGATGGTCTTACCACTGGGAAGTGAGATGACCTTAAGCTGCTCCCTTAGATTCACTTTAGTGTTACTTGGGAGGGTTCTTTGAGATCTTTCTGTACTAGTTCTTGCCAACTGTGCAACCTGATTCTCCAAGTTCTTAATTGATGTTTGGACGTTTCTTAATGTAGCGCTAACCTTGCCTATCCTCGCATCATTACTTGTTATATACTTGGCCAAAATATCTTCTATAGAGAACTTTCTTTCAGACTGTGGCTGCTGTGATTGATATTGGTAATTTTGTTGTTGAGGAGGCCTCTACTGCTAACCTTGAGTCCAAGAGAAGTTTGGATGACTCTTCCATCCCTGGTTGTAGGTACTGATGTATGGATTATTCTGGTTTCTCTGACCTCCTCCAATATAATCAACCTTTTCTATAGGAGCTACTGCTGAACTCACTATTGGGCACTGAGTTGCCCCATATCCTCCTCCGCAAGTTTCATAAAACATAACGACCCCGGAATTCAAGTTGACTCCCTAACCATTAATCACGAGTAGATCCAACTTCTGTGTGAGCGCATCCATTTTTGTTGCCAAAGCAGTATATGCGTTTATCTCATGTAACCCAGCCACCTTTGGCTGTCTGCCTCTTGAACTCTAGTATGACTCATTGTTAGCCATGTCCTCAAACAACTATTTTTTCTTTTCAGGGTACTTGTTACTCTATGATCCTCCTATTACAGGATCAATGATCTACCTAGTCTGGTAGTTCAGTCTGTTGTAAAAAATCTACAATCTCATCCATGAACTAAACCCATGATGTGGGCACCATCTAAGTAGGTCCTTAAATTATTCATGTGCTTCAAACAGTGTTTCAGACTCTCTTTGCTTAAACGTTGATATCTCCTACCTGATCTTTTATGCCTTGCTTAGTGGGAAATAACATCCAAGGAACCTTTCCACCAAGTAATTCCATGTCTTAATTGTCCCAGGTGCTAGGGAAATAAGCCACCTATATGCTGAACCTCACAAACTGAACAAGAAAAGTCACAGTCTGATCACATCATTTATAATTGTGCTCATCTTGAAAGCCGAACAGATCTGTAGAAACTTTGAGAGATGGGTGATAAATGCTCGTGTATAAACTATACAAAGTATACTTTTCTTACATTAAGCATCGCTTTATTCAGATTTTATCGCTTATATGTGTGTATTTGTGTTCTTTTGTGCATATAGGGTTGTGGAGGCGAATTCAGGAAAAAAGAAGCAAGAATAGGTCATGAACGTGATTGTTGAGGAAGTTCTTGGACCGGGCAAGAAACAAGGCACAAGATGTGTTCAAAGACATGTTAGTATGTGCCAACCTCCAACTGAGTTCAAGGGAATATGTGAATTGGAGGGGCACAAAGGCAGTCACACTCGCATGTTCTGACTTGTGCGACATCATAAAAAACTTCATCAATGTAGTTAACTTGAAGACACGACGTGATCTACCGCAAGACTGTGTGCCCAACTCGACGGCCTCGATAAAGAAATGAAGCCGGGAGCATTTTAGCGCAAAGTACTGTAGCAGTTTACTACAGCAAACCACCATAGCAGTTACTGTTCACAACGCAATGAAAATTAGAATTTCAGAGAATCCACAAGGGCGTGTGGAAATTCCACACGGTTTTGTGGATGCTTGATTTCAGCCCTTCAAATACCGCGATTTCAGATTTATAAAGGATCTTTTTTCTCATTTCTCACCCATCTTGGGTAGAGCTCGCTACTAGGGTTTGGAGAGTTTCTTGGAAGTCTTTGGGTGCGGTCCTACGGCATCGACATCGAGTTCCTTTGGAGGAGAGCTATTAGGGGAGGTTTCATCGGCATCGATTCGGCGAGATGTGCCCTAAGTTTGACAAGAGAACCTTTGGAGAAGACGAGGAAGCTCCGTAAGACCATCAACACGGACTACTAGGGGTTTTCTTTACAGATTTTATGCATACGTTTTCAAACTCTTTGTTGACTTTGTATTGCTCCATGGAGAGCTAAACATCTAGTGGGTACTTGGACTTGTAAATCCTAGGATGAATTTGTTTCATTGACTTTTATTATGCTTCCTTAATTGATAATTTTAATTGTGTTTCAATCTTGAATGTTAATTGCATGATTTTCCCTTAGATGTGACACTAGGTTGAGAATCCATCTAGTTAATTCTTTGAAGGTGTGACAACTTCATGAGGGTTAGACTAAGCAAGATTGAAGAGGGTTGAGAGGGTGAATCGAGAGGTAGGGAAACGTCCCCTTTCCCTTCCGAAGTGATTTATCCTACCTCCACATTCCGAGTGTTCTTTGCGCTCATAATGGAGTGAAATACTAAGAGATGAACTCCACTGGGGCTTAGTTGCACAAGCAACAAAGTGAAGTGCTGTAGTGAATCTTAGTACTAGAGCTTAATTGTGACTAGGGTTCTTTTGCCTGGACCAAAGGGTTAGAACTATATTAGAGAATAGGGTTTATCACTTGGAGTCTCTAGAACCCCATGCAGTCCCACACAATGTGAGGTGTCAAGAATATCACTATCCACCGAGGTATAGTGTAGAGGGCTAGTCACGGTTGACCTTAGGTTTGGGACCATGTGTTTTTGGATTTCCACAACTTATTAAAACATCGATTAGGAGGTATAATATTAGTTTTGCACTTGAAACAATAATCCTAGGGTGAGCATTGTCCAGGTGCCCCCATCTTCATATCAATTACCTCTCTTTACTCTCATTGTTCTTCTTGCGTTCTTTTGTTTTCTTTTGCATTCTTATACTGATTTCTCTCATCATCAATTTTCTTCATAGCTAAATAGTGATAACTCTTGTTTCTAAACACTATTCCCTGTGGATACGACTACCCACTCACTGGGGTAAAATTTTATTACTGTGATGACCAGTGCACTTGCGGAACACTCAAGCAAGGGGTGTGTCAATGGGCATTTGGGTCTTCATCTACTAAGTCATCAAATTGACAAGAGTTTTGAATTATTCCAATAGTGCTAGCTTTAATTTCAAAGTTGTTAGTTACTACTGCTGGGGATTACACATTGAACTCTTCTCTTGTAAATTTATGGCATCTCATACTTTGAAAGTGTTCTTCTTGGTTCAGCAGTGGTAGTATATTCTGCTTCCACAATTACCTTACTTCAAAGCTTTCTCAACAGTGTTCTCTCAACTTCACTACCTCCTTCCACTATATTTGTAGGACTGTTTATATAAAAAAAAAAATTCACATATCCTAATTCAAATCAAATTAAAATTTTAAATCACATATAACCAAATTCTAATCGAATTAGGACAACATATGGTTAAGATAAATTAATATTGATGATATTTGGATATATTCTAGATTATCTCAGAACACATATTTCGAGGTAATCTAAAAAAACAAATCTCTAGATCAGCTAAGGGCATAGATCTCAAGACGATCTAAAAAAAAATACCCAAATCTCAAGATCAGCTGAGAGTACGTATCTCGAGGCAATCTAAATACATAAATCTCAAGATCAGTCGAGAGCACCGATCTCGAGGCCATCTAAAAAAATATATATATTCAAATCTCTGATCAGGTAAGAGCACTGATCTCGAGGGAGGAGAATCTTTAATAAATTCTTTAGAAGTAGTTCGTCCCAATGATGGCGAATTTTCATCATCTCGAACGCCTAAAATTCAAAAGACATGTTAATGCTATCTGGTATGAATAGGTGAATAAATAAATAAAAGAATACCTTCTGGGACTAATGGCGAATGGTGTTGTGGTTCAATCTATAAGACAGTTGGTATATCACCTAAGACATAGTCAAATGTAAATAAAGACAAAAATAAAAAATAAAATAAATAAATAAAATTTTTTATGAATGATAACAAATTAATCATACCGTGTGGTTGATCAGAGACGATTTCCTCATCTTGGGTGGGTATGACATTTTCTGATGGTGTATCATCAATTTGTATACCTACTAAGAAAAAGTTTGAGTAAAGAAAATATGTATTCGCCAAAAAAAAATCTGAAGAATATTTATACATGTTATATGTATAAAGAAAAGAGAGGAAAAAAATTTTGAAGAATATTTATTGAGGAAATTAATAAAAAAGCACATAAATAGTGAATTAATGGGGTGTGCAGGATGTCAAAAAAAAAAATTTGAAAGGCAGACGCAAAGTGGTGAACGCGGACACAGAGTGACGGACGAAGCAACAACATATATACTGATGATTTATATATGCCCATTCAATCGCCAATTTTACTTCCGCCTATTTGTTCGGTTTTTTTCTTTTTTTTTTACTTTTTTACTTTCTCCTTATATATATATATATAAAAGTAATGATAAACAAATAAATGAAAGCTTTAATTTGTGTATATATATACACACCTTGAGTTCGTTGGGGTTTTACGGAAGTGGGTGGATCGACGGTAGAGTGACCTCGCTTGGACGTAGAGAGACCAATTAAAATACCTTCATCGATAAATTGTGGTGTTCTTGAAGATTGACCTCGATCCTTACTTGTGATATGCTCTTCTCGAGTTAGAGATGTAATGCTTTGATTGAAGAAAGCTTCGACATTGTTGAACCACTTATGCGCATAGACTAACAAGAGTTTACCACTCTTGTCATGCTCAGGAATATAAAACAAACTCGAAGTCCTTTGGCGAGAGAAATGAAGCCAGTAACCCGCAAGAATCCCAAGGGAGGAAGGCTTTCTAAGGACATTAACATATTTTGGAAAATATTGGTCATAACCAAATTGACGCCCAAATCAATGAGGATTGTAAGGCTCTGCATAAATATCCCAAGCACAACGTAGTGGAAGATCCCCACAATGAAGACAAATTACATACTCTATTGTGGAAGAGTCCAAAGCTTCTGGCCCTGAAGAATACCTAGAGTCTCGTATCCTCACGCCATTATGTTGTAGAAATGGAAACGGACGCCATATAAAATTTTCTTCACGTCTGATAAATCTTCTCACATTCAAAGGGCAATCAAATGGGGTTGGAGAAGCATTCATATATTATAACATCTCTGGTATTGCTGAAAGTCCTGGAATAGTAGATGTGTCAGCATGAATCCTCCTTTGAAGATATATTCTAGGGAAGTGACATTCGGACCATGCTTATAGAAAGTGAAAAGGAAAAATTGTTGTGGAAAATCCAGGACCTCTCCTATTATTAACCATGGCATTCAACCCTACACATATGCATGCTAATACTGTGGGAGCAAAAGTGATCTTATTAGCATGATGAAGCAACAAATCCAAAGGGCTACGAAAGCCGCTAAGTCAACATATTGAGATGGTTTTGGAGGAGGATCAGACTTTGAATCAAACTGTGTTCTTTTTCTAAAAAAACCTATCCAATTATCAAACAACACATCTTTGTCATGTCGGGAAAAATCTTGTCTTGCGAGCCACTGATATATATCAAAAAGGTTTCGTAAAACAGAAAAGTCAAAAATCCCTCTCTGCTGAAGTATGTCATTAGTAGGGATGAACTCATCATACATATCACCGCTAATAGGAAGCCCTCCAAGAAGTTTGATATCCCACAAAGAAATTCCTACCTCTCCATGTAGAAAGTGAAAGGTGTTAGTTTCAGGACACCACAATTCGACCAATGACTTATAAAAATTAAGATCCATGTCATTTGTCTAATTGAGGATATAATCCCTCCCACTAGTTCCCCATGGGACAACTCATTGCGATAATCATTAATAATATCTTTGGCCTAATCAGCATAATCCGGAGAATCAATCAACTCACTTTTGATGGGATTTTTACCCTTCCACCCTAGACGGTGATTGATGATTTTATATCCAAGAGGTTGGAAAATATGCGAATCTTGTGCACTCCCTTCAGGCTTCAAGTAAATTGCATCAATCCTACTATCTTCATAACATCCGTTCAAAGTAAGCCTCGCAGTGACTGAACGAGCCGTAGGGCGTTTCACCCACTCTGAATGCTCTTCTCCCTCATAATTAATAAACACCTCAGATCCCACACCAAAAGTAGGGATCTGTCGAGTAAAAATTTGACAATGTGGGGATTCATTGCAACCTTGGTCAATATCCCAAAAAGGTTCATTCACTGAATTGTCGGCCATAACAACACAAAAGATATGGAGTTCCTACTTATCTCAGTCAATCTCACTAAAGTTTTTCGTGAGAAAAGTATGAAGGGGGCATTTGTTTATATAAAAAAAATTCACATGTCCTAATTCAAATCAAATTAAAATTTTAAATAACATATAAGCAAATCCTAATCGAATTAGGACAACATATGGTTAAGAGAAATTAATATTGATAATATTTGGATATATTCTAGATTATCTGAGAACACATATTTCGAAGTAATCTAAAAATACAAATCACTAGATCAGCTGAGGGCATAGATCTCAAGACGATCTAAAAAAAATACCCAAATCTCAAGATCAGCTGAGAGTACGTATCTCGAGGCGATCTAAATACACAAATCTCAAGATCAGCCAAGAGCGGCGATCTCGAGGCGATCTAAAAAAATATATATATTCAAATCTCTGATAAGCTAAGAGCACCGATCTCGAGGCTATCCAAAATATTCAAATCTCAAGATCAGCCGAGGGTGCAGATCTCGAGATGATCTAAAATACACAAATCTCAAAATCAGTCAAGAGCACATATCTCGAGGCGATAAAAAAATCTAAATCTCAGGATCAGCTAAGAGCACCGATCTCGAGGCAATCCAAAATATCCAAATATTAAGATCAGCTATGAGCACAGATCTCAAGGCGATCTAGAATATTTAAATCCCGAGACGCCCTATCCCAAGATCAGCCATGGATACACATTACGAGGCAAAAAAAATAAAAATTAAATTAACTTAAAATATATTTAAAAAAAATTAATCAAAATCAAACAAGATATATATATATATATATATATATATATATATATATATATATATATATATATATATATATCATGAATAAAATAATTAAAAAATATAAAATAAATAAAATAAAACGAAATAAATAAAATAAATATAATAATAATAATAATAATAATTAATTAATTTTCGCGCTGTGGGGTGTCGTGGTCCGCAACCGCCTCACGATCAGTACAACTGCTCCATGTCGCGCACAACCGTTGCACTTTGCGATGAGAGCTTTTAAAATGAAGAGGTTCTCGGTTTCCTAAGGGGGGACCGGCAAAAAAAGAAAACGAGTGATGAGTGCATTTTATATCATGTTTCTTGCCTTTTATCATAGTCTTTTCTCCGTCCTTAAGCATATTTACTGATTGAAATTTGTGTTATTTAAGGTATTTTACTCTTTGTGTAGGAATCTGGGGCACGAGTCAATTTGATATGAAACTAAGGGCGTTTCCCTCGTATGCAGTGGCCAAAGGTTCAAAACTGGCTGACACGGGCATGACACGCCCGTACCCCTAGTGCTGCAAGTCCCAGCCTGGAGTGTGGAAGAGCTAAAACCTTGACACGGGAGTGTCCCAGGGCGGACACGATAACCACACACCCGAACCCAGTACACGGTCTTGTGCTATGTAACACGGGGAACGCACGCCTGTGTCCCAACTACTGCAAACCTCAGGAGTGTCACCCCAGGATTTCCTAGAAAAGTACACGGTCGGAATACGCCCGTGTCCAGAACGTGTCGGGCCCCTAATCAGCCTTTTTAACTATAGAAATTAAGGTTCTTTCTCATCTTTTGTTCGGGGATTCATCTCTCCACCGTGAGGACTTTGATGAGATCGAAGATCAAGCTTCACCAAACCGTAGGAGGCATTCCAAGAGGTGGAGAGTTGGCGCAAGGACACTACAAGGGAGGACATCTTGAGCATTAAAGGGAGTTCTTTCTCTCTTTCTTTGTTCTATCTTTTGTCTCACCCTGTGTACCTACCCTCAGGGGCTAACTGGCCATAGTGCCTTGGTTGTTGACAATCGTCAGACTGTATTGCTTATAAACTCATTGTATTTGACTATGGAGTTCTAATTGATGCTTGTGTTAAATCCTGTCACCTTTTATTCATTGTTGTTATGATCCCATACCTTTTCTATTTGTTTGACTAGACATCAAAGGATCAACGAGTACTTGAAGTATCGCTCCCTGAGGTTCGACAACTCTACTCTTAATTGAGTACCACTTTATTACTTCTTGCGACACGTACACTTGCGGAGAGCGCATCAAGTTTTTGGCACCGTTACAGGGGAGCTGGTCACTTTTAGGAAAATGAGGAATTTGGTGATCTAGTGTGTGAATATTTATTTGCATTTTTTCATTATTATTTCTTATTTTGATTTTGATTTGGTTCTTGATTGCCCTGCGAACTCATAGCACTTACCTTGTGCGCAGGTACCGTTGTATGACCCGTGGGAGAACATCATCCCCACTACTGAACCCTAATCCAGAAATTGAGAGAAATTTCATAAGAAGACTTCGACAAGTACATCTGAGTGAATCAGGGTCAGTTGAGATTAGTGTAGAAGTCAATTAAGAACAGGAAATTGTTGAAAACCAACAACAGAGCATTTCAGATTTTGCCCGGCCAAACTTTGACGGAACGGGGTCGAGTATTGTCCGACCACCTGTCGTGGCCAACAACTTTGAATTGAAGCTGAATTTTATTCAGTGGTTGCAACAGGAGTGTCAGTTTGTTGGGTTCCAGGATGAAGATCCTTACGAGCACCTTCGTAAATTTTTAGAGATTTGTGACACATGTAAGATGAACAACGTTACCGAGGATGCCATTCGTCTGAGATTGTTCTCGTTCTCCTTGAGAGGAAGGGCTAAGCAATGGATTACTTCATTACCCGCGGGTTCCCTCAAGGATTGGAAACAAGTTACAGATAGTTTTCTGGCGCGATACTTCCCTCCGGTGAAAATCACAAAGTTAAGAAGTGATATTTCCTCTTATCGCCAAATTTAGTCGGAATCCTTGTACGACACTTAGGAAAGGTACAAGGAATTGTTGAGAAAGTGCCCTCTACATGGAATTGTTAAGTGGATGTAGATTCAAATTTTTTACAATGGGTTGAGCAACGCCACCAAGCAAATGCTCGACACCGCCGCAGCAGGATCTTTGTGCAATAAACAGCCCAGTGCCGCTTTCACTTTGATTGAGGAGATGGCGGGTACCAATGGAGCACTGAACGTAGCAAGCTGGCCAAATCAGCCGGTATATATCAAGTGGATGCTGTTACAACACTCGCGGCTCAAGTCGAGGCTATTGCTAAGTGACTTGATGCCATGCACATACCTCCCCCGAGTTCTGGACCTTCTTGCAGTTCTTGTGGTCCTTCTGATGTGATTCTTTGCCCTCCATCATCTGATTCAGGGACAGGACCAGTGGAGCAAGTCGACTATGTGGGGCAAACTCGCAAATTTCAGAGTAACCCATATAGTAACACCTACAACCCCGGATGGAGAAATCACCCAAATTTTTCTTGGTCAAGTTAGTCTGGGTAAGGGCAAGGGGCACCAATGCAACAGTAAGAAACTTGGAACACCAGATGGCCCAATTATCCAAATTGACTGACGAAAGGTTGCCGGGATCTCTCCCAAGCAACACAATGGTGAATCCTAGGGAATCCTTGAAGGATGTACAGTTGAGAAGTGGGAAACAAGTGCAAAAATCTTTTGAGAAGCCCCTTACAGAAGAACATGTCAGCCCCACTGTGGTTGTGGAACTTGAGGACCCAATTGATGATGAAAACAGAAGGGAGCCGGGAAAGGAGAAGGAGCCAGTTGTGGAGTACCAACCAAAGCTTCCCTACCCGGTAAGGCTTCAAAAGGCGAAGCATGATGAGCAATTCAAAAAATTTCTGGATGTCTTCAAAACCCTACGCATCAATGTTCCCTTCATTGAGGCTCTTGCACAAATACCAAAATATGCTAAGTTCCTCAAGGAGTTGCTCACGAACAAGAGGAAATTGGAAGAAGTGCCATCCGTAACACTTAGTGAAGAATATTCGGCTCTTATTTGCAACAAGCTCCCTAAGAAAGAAAAGGACCCGGGTGGGTTCATTATTCCCTGCACTATCGGGGGTCTTGTAGATGAAAAAGCTCTTGCCGATTTGGAGGCAAGTATTAACCTCATGCCCTACAAAATTTTTCAGAAACTGGGCGTCGGAGAGCCAAAGGCCACCAACATGACACTACAGCTTGCTGATAGGTCCGTCCGGCAACCGAAGGGGATTATTAAGGATGTGTTAGCCAAGGTTGACAAGTTCATCTTTCCGGTGGACTTTGTTATTCTTGATATTGACGACCAAGTTGAGGTGCCATTGATTTTGGGTCGGCCGTTTCTTGCAACATCTATGGCGTTGATCGATGTACAGGATGGCCAAATGACGCTTCGTGTGGGGGATGAAGAAGTCATTCTCAAGCTTAAGGATTCAATGAGACACTCCATGGATTTTGATGACACATGCTACTCTCTTGATGTTATTGATGATTTTGTTTTTGATTTTGTTCAGGGCACATTTGTGAGGGATGACTTGGGAGAATTATTAGGGGGAGAACCCCTATCGGTGGATAGTGTGGTGAGTGAGCTACAGTGTGCGAACCTGGTTGCGGTAGAGAGTATATCACCTCCCGCACTCCTTCGAAGAAGCTCTCTCGCGAAAAAACTTGGTGGTGCTCGTCACCCATTGATAAGTGCTTCTGTTATAGTAACGCAAAGGGTTATTATCTTACAATGAGCATCTCTTTTATCAGATTTTATCACTAAATGGTGTGCATTTATGTACTCTTATGCATTGTAGGTTTGTGGAGCTACTTTGAAGAAGAACGACGAAGTTAGATCGTGTTTGCTATTGTTGGGGAGTTTTCGGACCAAGCAAGGAACAAGCCACGAGTTTAGACTTGTGAGTGTGTGCCAACCTCCTTTGGAGGGGCACAAAGGCAGTCACATTCACAACAAGTTTAACTCATGTAGCTTAGGAGAACTTCACAAAGAAGGAGATTTGAAGCAATCGGCACGATCTACCATTGATTGTGTGCCTAATTCAATGGCCTCGATGAAGAACAACGAATTCGGGAGAGTTTCAGTGAGTACTGTAGCAGCACCGTAGCAAGTTACTTTAGTAAAACACTGTAGCAAGCTACTGTTCACTTTCAGCCGAAATTCATAAAACCAGAGAGTTCACACGTGCGTGTGGAAATTCCACACGGCCGTGTGAAATCCCGATAAGTTCAATTTTAAAAGCGCGACTCAATGTTATAAAAGCCTGCTTTGGAGACTTTTTACATATCTTTTGACCTATCTTTCTCCCCAACTTCTGGAGAGCACGGCTAGGGTTTCGTAGAAGACTTGGTGGAGGTTTGAAGCGCGTCATCGGCATCGTTACCGATGTCCGGCGGCCGCACAAGACCACGGCCACATCATACGCAAGGTGGTTTTCATCAATGCTTTCAATTTGTGCTTTCTTTTATATTTTGATGAATTTGTATAGCTCCATGAGGAGCTAAACCCCTCGTGGGTATTCGGACTTGTAAACCCTAGGATATTATGTTTCTATGACATTGTTATTATGCTTTTCCATTATTGATGAATAAATTCGAGTTTCAATCTTAATTATCTCTAGTAATTGTTTTCCCTTAGCCGTGATAATAGGGTTGAGAACAATCTAGGTTATCCTTTGGAGGTGTGACAACTCCTATAGGGTTAGACTGCTTAAGATTGAAGAGGATTGAGAGGGTGAGTCGTGAGGTAGCAGAACGTCCCCTTTCCCCTCCTGTGTGATTCTTCCTACCTTCATGTTCCATGATATCTTAGTGGTCGAGATAGAGTGAAGTGCTAGAAGATGAACTACCCTAGGGCTTAGTTGCGCGAGCAACAGAGTGAAGGGTTGAAGTGAATCCTAGTGCTGGGGCTTAATTTAGACTAGGGTTCTTCTACCTGGATCAAAGGGTTAGAACTATACATAGGAACTGGTTTTATCACTAGGAATCCCTAGAACTTAAACCAATCCAACGTAGTGTGGGGCTTAGGAAGACATACTCCTCTAGGGCTTAGTTGACAGGTCAACGAGAGTCAAGAGTCGTAGTGAAAACCTAATGCCGGGGCATAGTATTGGGGTTAGTCACGGTTGACCTTAGGTTTGGGACCGTGTGTTTAAAGATATCCTCGACTCAATTAACATCAATAGGAAAGTATAATAGCATAGTCTTGCACTAGAAGCATAAGTCCTAGGGGTAGCTTGTCCGGGTACCCTATTTCATCCATTGCTAGTCCTTCTCTATTTACTCATTCTTGCATTCTCTTGTATTCCATCTTTCTATTTAATTTCTTGTTTCTTTATATTGTTTTCCTATTCACTCATTAATTGTTTTCACACCCACCGTACATTACTTAGCTAATTAGTGAAACCTCGTGTGTTAAATCCCTATTCCCTGTAGATTCGACTACCCATTCACCAGGGTAAATTTATTACTTCGACAAGCCCGTGCACTTGCGAGATACACGCAAGGGGTCGTGTCAAGTTTTTGGCGCCGTTGCCGGGGAATAGGCGTATTTTTTTATACTTGTTTTTGCTATTTTAGCTATTCACTTCGTTTTCTATTTCACACTTCTTTTATCTATCATCATTCTCACCGTTTTTCTTTTCTTTGATTTCAGCATCCAAAAGGATGTTTGACACAATTGAAGCCTTTGATACACTTACAGGACTGGTTAAGGTTGTGGAATAGAAAATGCAGTTATTCACTGTACAATCATTTACTAATCATACTGAGTTTGAGCAACCAGCGGGTAATCCTTTCGCAGAGTTAGAAACTATTGTTGATCCTTTTGGTATGGAGCAGAACATGAATTATGAATTGGGCAGTGTATTGGACGAATTTGATAAATCAACCCTAGCTTTTTCAAGTGGAGATACAGAAGAAAACCTAGAAAAGGTCCTTGCTCAAATTTAATCAGCTTATTGGGAGCACAAGCAAGAAGTCTTTTCAGTGGGAGTTGTAGATCTAATAGAGGAAGCTTGTGAGTTAGGGACTTTAGTGGGATCTCAAGATCAACTCAATGAACATGGTTTGGAGAAGGTTTCAGATAGTGTCAATGAACAGCAAGTGACAGGCTCCCCGAAAGTGCACGGGTTTGTCGAAGTAATAAAAGTTACCCCGGTGAGAGGGTAGTCGAATCCACAGGGAATAGGGAGTTAGAGTATGAGATTTCACTATTAAAACTATGCGGAGTATGAAAAAGTGATAATCGATTCGTGCGTGAATTGTGAGAACAACTATACTAAAAGACAGGAAATTAAATAGAGAGAGATGAAAGATTAGAGAGTGCAAGAAAAAGAGATTAAGGAGGATTTAACAATGAATGAAGTGGGGTATCCGGACAAGTTACTTCTAGGATCTATGCTTCTAGTGCAAGACTATGCTGTTATACCTTCCTATTGATGCTAATTGAGTCAAGGAAATCCTTAGACTCACGGTCCCAAACCTAAGGTCAACCGTGACTAACCCCAACATTATGCCCCGGTGTTAGGATTCACAACAACCCTTCACTCTATCGCTCGCACGATTAAGTCCCAGGGGAGTACATCTACCTAAACCTCACACTACATGGGATTGCATTAAGTTCTAGGGATTCCTAGTAATTAAACCTGTTCCTATGTGTAGTTCTAACCCTTTGGTCCAGGAGGAAGAACCCTAGTCTAGATTAAGCCCCAGTGCATAGGATTCACTTAAACCCTTCACTCTGTTACTCTCGTAACTAAGCCCAGGGGAGTTTATCTACCTAGCACTTCACTCTATCTTGACCGCTAATAAATCAAGGAAACGGAGGTAGGGAAAAATCACACCGGAAGGGAAAGGGGTACATCCCTACCTCACAACTCTCCCTCTCAACCCTCTTCAATCTTGAATAGTCTAATCCTACAGGAGTTGTCACACCTCCAAAGGAAAACCTAGATTGCTCTCAACCCTAATGTGACATCTAAGGGAAAACAATAGCAAAATAAAATCAAGATTGAAACTCAATTCTTATTCATCAATAATGGAAAAGCATAATAACAATATCAAAGAAATATGATAACCCTAGAATTTACAAGTCCGAATACCCACAAGGGGTTTAGCTCCTCATGGAGCTATACATGTTCATCAATGTACGAAATAAAACACAAAGTAAAGACATAGATGAAAACCCCCTTGCGTATGGTGTGGCCGTGGTCTTGTGCGGCCACCAGACGTCGGTGATGATGCCGATGACGTGCTCTACACCTCCACGAAGTCCTCTCCAAAACCCTAGCCGCACTCCCAGAAGTTGGGGAGAAGAATAGGTCAAAAGATGTCTCAAAAAGTATTTTGCTACAGTACTGCTACGGTAATTGTGCCGAAACACTCCCAAATTCGTCGTTCTTCATCGAGGCCGTTGAATTGGGTACACAATCAACGGTAGATCGTGCTGATTGCTTCGAATCGCCTAATTGGTGAAGTTCTCCTTGTTGGCATGAGTTAGACTTATTGTGAATGTGACTGCCTTTGTGCCCCTCCAACGGAGGTTGGCACACACTCACAAGTCTATGCTCACGCCTTGCTCCTTGCTTGGTCCGAAAATCTTCCCAACAATGCCAAACATGACCTAACTTCGTTCCTTTCCTTCATTTTATCTTCACAATCCTACAATGCACAAAAGTAAACAATTGCACACTTTTTAGTGATAAAATCTGATTGAATTAAAGCTCATTGCAAGATAATAACGCTTCGCATTACTATAACACGAGCACTTATCAGCAAGCGACTTAATTTGAAGAAATTGATAGTTTAAAGGAAAGCCGACTTCGACCATCCATTATAGAGCCACCTGATCTAGAGTTGAAAACACTTCTAAAGCACTTGGAGTATGCATTTTTTGGCAGAAGAAATGAAGTTACCCATGATTATAGCATCAGATCTTTCTTTGGAACAAAAGACTAAGTTGGTGAATGTGTTGAAGAAGCACAAGTTTGCCCTTGCATGGAAAATTGCAGACTTAAAGGGAATCAACCCCTCATTTTGTACGCATAAAATTTTAATGGAGGATAACTTCAAGTCGGTGATCCAACCTCAAAGAAGACTAAACCCGAACATGAAGGAAGTTGTAAAAGCAAAGGTGGTGAAACTATTGGATGCAGGGATCATTTATCCTATTTCTGATAGCGCTTGGGTGAGCCCAACGCAAGTGGTTCCGAAGAAATGCGGGATGACAGTGATCAAGAATGAAAGAAATGAACTCATCCCAAATAGAATGATCATAGGATGGAGGGTGTGCATTGATTACAGAAGGCTGAATGATGCAACCCGGAAGGATCACTTTCCACTACCTTTTATTGATCAAATGTTGGAGCGATTGGTAGGGCATCAGTTTTACTGTTTCCTAGATGGGATGTCAGGATATTTTCATATTCCTATTGCTCCGGAAGATCAAGAGAAGACCACTTTCACTTGTCCTTACGGGACTTTTGCATACAGACGAATGTCGTTCGGGCTATGCAACGTACCTGCTACATTCCAACATTGCATGACTGCAATCTTTGATGACCTTGTTGAAGACATAATAGAGGTGTTTATGGATGATTTCTCTATGTTTGGTGATTCCTTTGACAAATGTTTGAAGAATTTGGAGAGAGTGCTGATGAGATGTGAGGAGACAAATCTTATGCTAAATTTGGAGAAGTGTCACTTCATGGTTCAGGAAGGCATTGTTCTCTGGCACAAGATCTCTCAAATGGATTTGGAGGTGGACAAGGCAAAAATCGAAGTCATAGATAAACTTCCTCCACCAACAAACGTTAAGGGAATTCGGAGTTTTCTTGGGCATGCAGGCTTCTATAGGTGGTTCATTAAGGATTTGTCGAAAATCACTCAACTGTTGACTAAGCTCCTTGAAAAATATGCTCCGTTTGATTTTGGGGAAGAATGTGCGGCAGCTTTTAATGTGTTAAAAGAAAAAATAGTTCAAGCTCCAATTTTGATTACACCTGATTGGAATGAACCCTTCGAGCTTATGTGCGATGCAAGTGACTATGCAATTGTAGCAGTTTTGGGGCAGAGGAAGGGCAAGCAGTTTCAACCAATATATTATGCTAGTAAGACTCTCACATGTGCTCAAGAAAATTATACCACTACATAAAAGGAATTGCTAACAGTCATGTTCGCCCTTGACAAATTCAGATCGTATCTCATCTTGTCAAGGGTCGTTGTGTTCACAGATCACTCAGCTCTCCATTACCTCATGAACAAGGCTGATGCAAAACCGAGACTAATTTGATGGATATTACTCTTGTAAGAGTTTGATATGGAGATAAAAGACAAGAAAGGGACTGAAAACATAGTGGCAGATCACTTGTCGCTGTTAGAGGGCAGTATTGGACAAGAGCCATCAAGCAAGGAGATCAATGAATCTTTCCCGGAGGAGCACTTGTATTCGCTCCAAAACTCAGCATCATCAGGTGATACTCCATGGTTTGCAAACTTTGCAAATTATTTGTCAGGGAAGGTCTTTAAACAAGGGCTCATGTTCCAACAAAAGAGGAAGTTCTTTAGCAATTTAAAGAACTATTTCTGGGATGATCCGTTCCTCTTTCGTATTTGTGCAGATCATATAGTTCGAAGATGTGTATCAAGGGAGGAAGGATGGGATATCTTGCTCATTATCATTCAGGACCTGTTGGAGGGCACTATGCATCAAGTAGAAGTGCAAAAAAGGTTTTGGCTCCAGGATTTTATTGGCCGACTCTCTTCCAGGATGCACACCAGTTTGTTCTCCGTTGTGATAATTGTCAGAGGGCAGGAAATTTATCTCTGCGGGATGAGATGCCTCAGAACCCCATGCAATTCTGTGAGGTATTCGATGTTTGGGGCATTGATTTCGTGGGACCGTTTCCGAAGTCTAACGGGAACCAATACATATTAGTGGTAGTTGATTATGTCTCTAAATGGGTTGAAGCCCAAGCATTGCCAACTAATGATGCTAGAACTATAGTAAAATTTTTGAAGAGGTTGTTTACACAGTTTGGAACTCCGCGAATCATCATTAGTGATCGAGGGACCCATTTTTGCAACACCCAATTAGAAAAAGTGTTGAAATGATATGGGGTACGACACCGCCTTGCAACCCCGTATCATCCGCAAACTAGTGATCAAGTGGAAGTCACAAATAGAGAACTCAAGCGAATATTGACAAAGTCTGTGGAACAAGGGAAGCGGGATTGGTCTGAGCGGTTGGATGATACACTCTGGGCTCATCACACAGCATAAAAGACACCAATAGGAACCACCCCATACAATCTGGTTTATGGGAAATCATGTCATTTACCCGTGGAACTTGAACATAAAGCATATTGGGCAATCAAGGCAATGAACTTCGATTTGAGAAAAGGCGGTGAACAAAGACTACTTCATCTTAAAGAGCTCGATGAATGGAGACTGAAAGCATATGAGAATGCTAGAATTTACAAGGAGAAGATTCAAAAGTGGCATGACAAGCATATCAAGTTGTCTAAGGAGTTCAAAGTAGGTAACCAAGTGCTACTATTCAATTCTCGGTTGCGACTTTTCCCCGGGAAACTAAAGTCGAGATGGTTTGGCCCATACACAGTCACCCAAGTATCACCTCATGGGTCAAATGAGATCACTCATCTTGAGAAGAGTACGTTCAAAGTAAACGAGCACCGGCTGAAGCCATACTTTGGCGGCGAGGTTTGTAACAATGACAAGGAGATATTCTTTCTTCAACCGCCGTAACGTAAGGCAGGTACGTCAAGCTAAGTGACATTAAACAAGCGCTTCTTGGGAGGCAACCCAAGGTTTTTTAGTTTTTTCTAGGATCACGTTTAGTGTTAGCATGAATAAAAGTCTTAGTTTTTGTGTCCTGAATTTTTAATGCATGTGTTGCGATTTTTCATGTGGATCGTTGATGTTTTCGTGTACCTAAATGATTATTGATGAATTTTTGGTTGGTTGAGCGTGTTTTCTATGATATCTGGTCGTGTTTTTATGGTATTCACAGGCTCTACGTATTGTGTCAATATTTCTGAAATTTTCTTGAGAGTCTGTAAAATTTTCTAAGTAAGCCAGAGAAAACACACGGCCGTGCGGAATTTCCACACCGGCGTGTGTTACTAATTGTGGTTCAACCAGAGAGGGCAAAGGGGCGTGACCTTGCCCCTGTGAAAAAAACCTCAAAAAGGGCACACGGCCGTGTGGAATTTTCACACGGCCCGTGTGAAATTTTTCAGAACTTAAGCTCAGGGTCCAGAGAGTCCACAGGGGCATGTGGGTGCCCCTGTGAGTGCCCATGTGTTAAGTCACACGGCCCCTGTGGAAAAGCTTGTGAACGGCACACAGCTGTGTGGATTCTTCACACTGTAGTGTGGAACACTTAGAATTTCTCTGGTTGATCCAGAGAAGTCACAGGGCCGTGTGGGTGCCCCTGTGGCTGGCCTTGTGCTTGGCCAGGTTGGGCACACGGCCGTGTGAAAATTCTTCAGAGGCCTCAGTGTTTTCCTAAGAGTCCACAGGGGCGTGTATCTGCCCCTGTGAACTCCCTTGTGAAGGCACACGGCTGTGTATGCTTATCACACGGCCATGTAGGGGTATTCCAGAGAGCAGCCAGAGTAGGCACAGGGGCGTGTGAGTGCCCCTACGAACACTCTCAGTAGGGGCACACGGCCGTGTGGTATATCCACACGGCCGTGTGAGTGTGCAGAATTAAATAGGGCCAAAACTTTTGTTCAGACCCTTTCTGCCTTTTGGTTTCTAGATTCCTCTACACTCGAAGGAACACTCTTCTCTGTATTCTTGATCACCTCTCTTGTGATTTCTACTGGTTTAACAGGGTTTTCCGGCCGAATTTTGAGTTTGTGATTTATTCATCATCGGTAAATCGTTCTTGCTCTTTCCACTTCGACAATATGATTTTATTAATTGTTTGGATCTATTTACATGAGTTTCACTTGCGTATTTACTTTTTCAATGGTTCTGGAAAATTACAAAACAATTTCGGGGAATTTTGTACGAGATTTTGGCCTCACGACCTTATGTTTAGAATACCCCGAGGATCCACACGGGCATGTAGAAATTCCACACGGTCGTGTGGAACCCTGCAAAGTAACTTCCCAACAATGTTCTAATTAGTTTTTACACTTTGTAGGAATGACACATAGAAAGAAGTAAATAACTGGGAAGAGGCCCCTTGAACCTTCTACCGAACAATTGAACTTTGCCACAAAAGAACATCAGACAAGATATGCAAGGTTGACAAAGCTCAAGTTTGGACAATCTCAATACATAGATTTGAGCTACCTAAGGCCAGCTTATTAGGGTAATGATATGGCAGACGAGATTGAAGAGCTCATAGCAGCGGGGAATTGGAAGAGCTTGCTGTCTATTCGAGATCCAGCCAATCGCTCACTTTCTTTGGAGGTGCTCGCATCCTTTGAGTTTGACAAATCACGTAAAGGCTTGACAAGTGCAAACGCTATACAGTTTAGGCCTTTTGGGCATGATTACAGTATGTCAGTGACGCAGTTTTCTGTTCGCATGGGTTTGTATAATGAAGCATTTACTAAGACAGAAGAGTATGAGAACCTTCCGACTGATTACCTTGGCAGTTTGACCCCTCAAGGAGCTTACCAAGTGTTGTGTGGACAGGGGCAATATGAGCCAGGGATATCAAAGGCTACTTGTCTATCACGGCTAGCTTATAGATACATTCATGCCATTCTGAGTAGGTTAGTGAGCGGCCGGGGTGATAGTACAGGGTCCTTAGCTGACAGGAGCTCTTGTACGTACATTCAATGGTACAGCGTGAACCGCTCCATCTTGGTAATATTATCGCAGATTACATGCGTCATCAAGGCCAATACCCCAGGCTTGGAGCTATCTTTGCAAGACCATATGCTACAAGACTTATTAAGCGGATGGGCCTTCGTGAGGCAATTAGAGGGATGGAGAAGACTGTCATACCCTCTCCTATCAGCTTGGAAATGTTGAGACAAATGGGCATGGCCAAAAAACGTTATCAAACTTATACGCTGAACTGGCCCACATCTAAGCCAACAGAGGGAGACATGGGCGGAAGTTCACAACCGTCGTTGAAGTTGCCTACAACACTACCAGAGACACAGATACCACCTACAGCGCAAGAGCCACCTCTAGTGCGCATGTTTTCACCTTCTCGAGCCCAGGACAGACTTAAGCACCTCGAGAATGCTGTAGTGGTGTTACAGAGCGAGGAGCTGAGTTTCGAGCGACACATGCTGCACAGTTTTTGCACACGTCGACACAGCTCGCCGCCATACTTCACCTACTTGAGCGATCTGTGTCGACATCACCGTTCGTGGTGCGACCTCGAGCCTCGAGCCCACCTCTATCTCCATCACCACCAGCAGATCCACCAACGACTTCTGAGCCAGCAGCAGCAGCACCTGAGTTATCGACACAGGACACCGACGTTGAGCCGTCATAGTTTCTTTTAGCTTTTCTTTCTTTTGCACTTTTTCGTATTATCTTGGACTTGTAGCACTCAGAAAGGACTTTCCTTCTGAGTTTCTCTTTTATTTTTCTTTTCTTTTATTTGTCTCGAGTTGTATTTCATTCCTCTATCTTTATATACTCGAGTTTATTTTGATTCTTCTTGAGCTATACTGAACCCTTGCGTATGTGTGCAGATGGTCTTGGATGTATGGAATTTGAGGAATAGTCATAGGCACGGTCATGGGACCATGTTTGCTCCACAAACCATTGAGACTCAACTCTCAATAAACCTAGCTCCATCAAATGCAACACTTGGAGTTCAGGGGAGTAATGTTTCAATTGCCTACCCCTACATAAATTGTGTGACTTGTTTTTATTTTTCATTATGCTTGCATGTGTACATTGGGGACAATGTACATCTTAAGTGTGGGGGGGAGTTCCCTTTGCACACACCTTTACTTGTGCTTTCAATTGCTTATGCTTTTCTAGCCTATGGCGGTTCACCTTAGTTGCAACGGTTGTATTCTTAGAGTTTAGGAGAATTTTTTTTTAACATTGTATCCTATCATGCTCTAGTTTTTACTTGAATTTTAGGGAATTTTTGCTCAATTATCTTATCTTGCCCAACTCACTCTTGGAATCTTTTGGAAACTCAAGCTTGAAGTTTTTAAGGACAAGTTTATTATCGTTCTTAGTAAGTTTTTAGTTTTACTTTGGAAAATACATATATATAAAAAAAAATTATGAATGAAAAAGAAAAAAAATGAGTTTGTGAATATTTGCTTTGTTTTATTTATGCATTTGGGGTGGAAAGAGCTACCACCTATGAAGTATGTAGCTACTCTCATAAGTCGGATACAAGTTATGCCTTAATGAGAGAAAGAGCTATCTTATGGGATGCGTGAAAGCTATTACCCCGGTAGAAAGAGCTACCTCCTCAAAAGTGTGAAAGCCACCTTTGGCGGCCACCTAGGAAAGGGCTACCTTCGAGGTTGTGTGAAGCTACTACTTCCTTTCTTCTTGTATATAAATAAGTCCTTGTTAACAAGAGTTTGAGGAGTACTTTTTGGGTTGTCTTGAGTGAGTGCACACACACTACACGTTTTCGAGTTGAATGTTCTTTTTTATTCGAGTTTTTGGCTAGAGCGATGGTAACCTTATGCAATGTTTTGATTTCCCCTTACTTGTAAAATGCTTCTTTTGCATACTTTTGGTGAACCTAAGGCCAAGCACTTTCAATTGCTCTTCCCAAGTACTTTCACGTTTTACTTTTGCTTGAATACAAGCAAAAGCTTAAGTGTGGGGAAGTTTGATAAGTGCTTGTGTTATAGTAACGCGAAGCGTTATTATTTTACAATGAGCATCTCTTTTATCAGATTTTATCACTAAATGGTGTGCATTTTATACTCTTATGCATTGTAGGTTTGTGGAGCTACTTTGAAGAAGAAGAACGAAGTTAGACCGTGTTTACCATTATTGGGGAGTTTTCGGACCAAGCAAGGAACAAGGCACGAGTTTAGACTTGTGAGTGTGTGCCAACCTCCTTTGGAGGGGCACAAAGTCAGTCACATTCACAACAAGTTTAACTCGTGTAGCTCAAGAGAACTTCACAAAGAAAGAGATTTGAAGCAATCGGCACAATCTACCATTGATTGTGTGCCCAATTCAATGGCCTCGATGAAGAACAATGAATTCAGGAGCGTTTCGGTGAGTACTGTAGCTAGCTACTATTCACTTTCAGCCGAAATTCAGAAAAACGGAGAGTTCACACGGCCTTGTGAAATCCCGATAAGTTCAATTTTAAAGCCGCAACTCAACGTTATAAACGCCCGTTTTGAAGACTTTTTACATATCTTTTGACCTATCTTTCTCCCCAACTTCTGGAAAGCACGGCTAGGGTTTCAGAGAGGACTTCGTGGAGGTTTGGAGCGCGTCATCGGCATTGTTACCGATGTACGGCGGCGGCACATGACCACGGCCACATCATACGCAAGGGGGTTTTCATCAATGCTTTCAATTTGTGCTTTCTTTTATATTTTGATAAATTTGTATAGCTCCATGAGGACCTAAACCCCTCGTGGTTATTCTGACTTGTAAACCCTAGGATCATTATGTTTTTATGACATTGTTATTATGCTTTTCCATTATTGATGAATAAATTCGAGTTTCAATCTTAATTATCTCTTGTGATTGTTTTCCCTTAGCCATGACACTAGGGTTGAGAACAATCTAGGTTATCCTTTGGAGGTGTGACAACTCCTATAGGGTTAGACTACTTAAGATTGAAGAGGGTTGAGAGGGTGAGTCGTGAGGTAGCGGAACGTCCCCTTTCTCCTCTGCTGTGATTCTTCCTACCTTCATGTTCCATGATTTCTTAGCGGTCGAGATAGAGTGAAATGCTAGGAGAGGAACTCCCCTGGGGCTTAGTTGCGCGAACAACAGAGTGAAGGGTTGAAGTGAATCCTAGTGCTGGGGCTTAATTTAGACTAGGGTTCTTCCACCTGGACCAAAGGGTTAGATCTACACATAGGAACTGGTTTTAACACTAGGAATCCCTAGAACTTAAACCAATCCAACGTAGTGTGAGGCTTAGGAAGACGTACTCCTCTAGGGCTTAGTTGACAGGTCAACGAGAGTCAAGAGTCGTAGTGAAAACCTAATGCCGGGGCATAGTATTGGGGTTAGTCACGGTTGATCTTAGGTTTGGGACCGTGTTTTTAAGGATATCCTAGACTCAATTAATATCAATAGGAAAGTATAATAGCATAGTCTTGCACTAGAAGCATAAGTCCAAGGGGTAGCTTGTCCGGGTACCCTATTTCATCCATTGCTAGTCCTTCTCTATTTACTCATTGTTGCATTCTCTTGCCTTCCATCTTTCTATTTAATTTCTTATTTCTCTATATTGCTTTCCTATTCACTCATTAATTGTTTTCACACCCACCGTACATTACTTAGCTAATTAGTGAAACCTTGTGTCTTAAGTCCCTATTCCCTGTAGATTCGACTACCCACTCACCAGGGTAAATTTATTACTTCAACAAGCCCGTGCACTTGCGGGATACACGCAAGGGGTCGTGTCACCCATGAAAGGAAGAAAAAGCCACATCACCCCCTCCGGGTCCTGGCACGCCAAAGACAATCTGTCCCCGACCTTTCAGTGAGAGTGAACTAATTGATTCTTTGCATCCATATCATTGTGGTGTGATTTCAAGAAAATTGGTGAGGTCTGGATTGTCTGAGCCGCCTTGAGACGAAACGTGGACGTCAAGCTAGTGAAGGAAAACAAGCGCTTCTTGGGAGGCAACCCAAGTATTTCGTGTTTAAATTCTGTTCATTTGACTTCTTTGTTAGTGTTTTTGATTTATCTTGTTTTTGAACTATGTTGCTGACGATTCGAGGGGAAAGCCTGTTAGTTTTTCCCTTCGGTATGAAGTAATAAAGGGGATTGATCATTGTAGTTAAGATAGTTGTTTTCAGGTTGACACAAGGGTGACACGGGCGTGTGTGGGCCCTGACACGACAAGAGCACTCGGTACACGATCGTGTCCCACTTAGGTAAGTTTAAATTTTTTTTCTGCAATCTGCAGCACTTGGGACACAAGCGGGACATGGGCGTGCCACCTTGGAAATGGCACTGGCCTCAGGACACACGTGTCAGGAGCGTGTTAGGTCACCCCTCTTCAATGCTCGGCCGTTACCTTCGAAGCGCATCTTCACCCTCCGCGCACTCGTTCATCGTGCCGCCGCTTCACCCCCGATCTCCTCCTTAAATCCTCACGAACCAGGTTTTTTTCTTCTCACTCTTCTATGTTGATCCTCAGTCATTCATGGTTTCTCTGAGCTAAGGTATGTGAAATGTTCTCAAGCTCGGTTCTCTTCGATGTGGAGTAGATCTGTGGTTGTTGCATACATTCTCATTCCCCGATGTTTTAATTTTGATTAATTTGGTGGTTGCGGTCTTCGCGACCTCGGTTGGGGACGATGACCATCGCTGACACGGGCGTGTCATTATGGCACGACCGTGTCAGCCCCTTGTTTGATTTTTTCTGCGCTGGTTCGACACGGTTGTAACTCCCATGACACGACCGTGTCGATAACTTGTTCCCTGGCTTTGACTGAATTCGTGTTGTCTTCTTCTCCTACAGTCATGCCTAGGAAACCTATTGCTTCAAGGGCTCTAAAGGTGCTGCGAACTGACCCTCCCGCTAGTCGTAATGACACGACACTGCGATTCCACACTCAAGTCCACCAAGCACGCTACGATCGCCTTGTTCGCGAAGTTGACTGGGATGCTTTGCGCGAGGTGGGTCTTGAGGAGGATGTCCGGCGATTAGTGGATGTTGGGGCTTGGAGTCAGTTATTCTCGATCACGGACACCACATATGAGCGGTTGGCTCTCGAGATCCTCTCTACATTCGAGATGTCCCGGGGCACCATTGCCTTCCATCAGGCCGATTATATTCAGTTTCAGGCTTTCAGAGCTCTCTACCAGATGAGTCTTACTGAGTTTTCCATCCATCTGGGGCTTTATGATGCTACTTTCACTCAGACTCCCGAGTATAATGCTTTACTGACATCTCGGCCACCGGGTGAATCTATTGAGCATGCTTGGCAGCGCATTGGCACGACACTACCATATGACCCTCGTTGGACTAAGGCGACTGCACTGCTCTCTCCCGCCGTCAGTTACATACACTATCTGCTGAGTCATACCATAGTGGGGAGTTGGGACAGCACAGGGGTCGTGAGTCTGCGTGAGTTGGATTTTCTGTTGAGTATGGTGGATGGTTTTCACCTTCATTTGGGATACGAGGTCGCCGTTTCCATCTCGCGTCAGGGGACGAACCTCCGTATCGGCGCTATCTTTGTTGGCCCGTACATCACGCGACTAGCTCGGCACATGGGTTTTCTTCCTAACACGGTCACGTGCGGGATGCGGGTGGGCGATGGGGTGCTTCTCGTTTCCATTGAGACATTGAGGTCTATGGGGATGCTTCGCCGGATCCAGACTACCCAGGGGATCGAGTACCGGGTTCGGTACGATTCTAATCCTCCGGAGCCCACTCCTGCTGCCATACCCTCATCTGGGCCAGGCTCCTCTACCCGCCACCTGGGCCCGATTACCTGTTCATCTGCGGCATTCCAGTAGCTGCAGAGGAGTCTCCAGCTCATCGCTGATCATTTGGGGGTCCGTCTGTCGACCCCGCCACTTTCGCCCGTTCATACACCCCCACGCTCGCCCACTGATGTTCATCCTGCCCCTGCTTCGTCTGGTTCTGGTTCGGGCAGTGCATCGGAGGCTGACGCTTCTAGCTAGGGCGATGCTTCTGAGGATGGCAGTGCCACCCCTTGATCATCATCTGTAGCATATGTTTTTATTTGTTGCGTTTATGTTCCGTTGTTTATTGTGTTCCATTGTTTGAACTTTGTACTGTGTAAGTCCAGTAGCAAGGGGACCCCCCTGCTCAACTGGCATTTTGGTTTGTTTACTTTCAGCATGCCATTTCCATATTTTGTTGCACTATTTCACCTGTATGACTCTTCATATCTCAGGTGTGTTTTGGTTGCTTGGAGTTAAGTTGGCAACGAGTTGAGAGTAGCCACATCACTCTCCACAAATTGGTTGTTTAGCACCCATGTGAGAGCGACACCTTCACTCTCCATGTTCAGGGAAGATTTTCGCATCCTCGTCCTTTCTTTTTGTTCCCCATGATCATTATGTCTACTATTTGTTTCTACATTGGGGACAATGTAGATTTCAAGTGTGGGGGAGGATTGCATGCTTGCATGAGTGTTGTATGCTTGTATAGATGAGTACCTTGCTAATGATAACCTATGAATTGTTTGTTTGACTTGGCTTAAACTTAGGAAGACATGAGTTTGTTAGGAGCTTTTTGAACTTAAGTGTAGACCCTTCTCTACTTTCAAAGCAAATATCAGTTCACTTCACCAAGAATTCTGTGCCACTCATCTCGTTTAAGGCAAGTAGTTTATTCATTCTGTAAAAAAAAAAAAAAAAAAAAAAAAAAAAAAAAAAAAAAAAAAAACTGGAAAGTCGGATCCCGACCCCGGGATGCCCTACCAGTCCCACTTTTGGTTAAATTATTGAAAAAAGATGGTAGAAAGAGCTATCGCCCTATGATGAGTGAAAGCCGCTCTTGAGTAGTCAAATTTTGGGCATTACACTTGTACATTTGATGACCTACCGGGAGAAAAGGCTACCACTAGGGTGTATGAAGCTACTATCCATTTCGTTGAGTGTAAATAGAGTGGAGTAGTTTAAGTCCTTTCGAGATTGTGGGGCTTATACTTTTGGGTCCTGCACACACACATGGTCTTGTGAATGGAGGAGGGTCTTATATGAATTATGGGGTCTTCTAACACTCATTGTTCCTCTTTTGTTTTAAGCTCTGTCTTTCATGTGAGGATGGAAGTTGGGCACTCATCTATATTTCTCTTTACGTGTTTGTGCTATGCTTGAGGATAAGCAAATGTTCAAGTGTGGGGCATTTGATGAGTGCATTTTATATCATGTTTCTTGCCTTCTATCTTAGTCTTTTCTCTGTCCTTAAGCATATTTACTGATTGGAATTGGTGCTATTTAAGGTATTTTACTCCTTGTGTAGGAATCGGGGGCCCGAGTCAATTTGATATGAAACTGAGGGCGTTTCCCACGTGTGCAATGGCCAAAGGTTCAGAACTGGCTGACACGGGCATGACACGCCAGTGCCTCTAGTGCTGCAAGTGCCAGCCTGGAGTGTAGAAGAGCTAAAACCCTGACACGGGAGTGTCCCAGGCGGACACAGTCACCACACCCAAATCCTAAGCGCTGCAAATCTCAGGAGACGTTCTCTCAAGAAGGACACTGGCACGTTGCCCAGTACACGGTCGTGTGCTATGTAACACGGGGGATGCACGCCTATGTCCCAACTACTGCAAACCTGAGGAGTGTCACCCCAGGATTTCCTAGAAAAGTACACGGTCGGAACACGACCGTGTCCAGACCTTGTCGGGCCCCGAATCAGCCTTTTTAACTCCAGAAATTAGGGTTCTTTCTCATCTTTTGTTCGGGGATTCATCTCTCCACCGGGAGGACTTTGATGAGATCGAAGATCAAGCTTCACCAAACCGCCTAAGGAGATCAAGGACTAGTAGGAGGCATTGCAAGAGGTGGAGAGTTGGCGCAAGGACACTACAAGGGAGGACATCTTGAGCATTAAAGAGGGTTCTTTCTCTCTTTCTTTGTTCTATCTTTTGTCTTACCTTGTGTACCTGCCCTCAGGGGCTAACTGGCCATAGTGCCTTGGTTGTGGATAATCGTCAGACTGTATTGCTTATAAACTCATTGTATTTGACTATGGAGTTCTAATTTATGCTTGTGTTAAATCCTGTTTTGGATAACTGTGGTGTGCTTAGACTGCATAGTTGTTAGGTTGTCCTAGCAAAACTGTAATGTATCTACGAACACACAGATGCAATATTGCTATTGAGCACACACGAACATTATTGGAATGTACCGAGGTAGTCAACTAGGATGAGATAGTGTGCACGAGTTATTGGAGACTTCCGAAGGGATTTACTCTTGTGATTGCTGAGTACTTGGTCCTAATCTCCTCCATTATCATCACCATCACCTTTTATTCATTGTTGTTATGATCCCATAACTTTTCTATTTGTTTCACTAGACATCAAAGGATCAACGAGTACTTTAAGTATAGCTCCCTGAGGTTCGACAACCCTACTCTTAATTGAGTACCACTTTATTACTTTTTGCGACCCGTACACTTGCGGAGAGCACATCAATAAGGGAGAGGAGCTGGGCAAGGAGATAAGGATTTAGGAAAGAAGAAAGAGACGAAGGGGAAGAAAAAAGAAGCCGGCTGCGGAGAAAATAACCCAGAAGAAGAGGTTGCTGCCGCCACTGCTGTCATTTCCTGCCGCTGCTGCCAGTGCTAGCGAGGGTAGAATATCCCTCGCTCGCCTGGTCGTATGTTCAAAGCTCTCGTCATTTCTTGTTGCCGTTGTTGCTGTTGCTACCTGCCAATGTTGTTGCAGCTGATCACCGCATTTCAGTGGAGATCAAGCACAAGGATGATCACTAGTATGTCGTTGTTCCTGAGCATCAACACACCCATTACTGGGCCATGCAAAAGAAGCAAGCTGTGCATACCATTGTGCCAAAGACCCTCACTAGAAGGCACGAAATATCAAGATCCACAGTGCTTATCTTCATGTTCTTGAAGATTTAATTCAGAGCATTATGATGATGATCGAAGTAGCTATCATATGGTACAAGCCTGAATGGAAGATCTTAGACCTGGTATGCACGCTACTCTTCTCGTTCATTGTCCTCTTTACAACCATCAAGATGCTAAGAGACAATCTCGACGGGCTCATGGAGAGCACACCTCGGGAAATCGATGCACATAAACCAGAACAGGGACTGTACTGATAAACACTATATAGAAAATAGAGGATACAAGGAACAACTTTCTTATAGAAATCAAAGATCAAAAACCACTAGATAAGTCAGGAAAAATCAAACAAGTATAGAGAGGAACAAGAACTTCAATAAAACTTTCTCTCAAGTCTGAAAATAAAACCAGTTTGCTTTTATACTTTACATAAACCTCAGTACCCAAAATGAAATAGACCAGCTTAGTCATCAATACACGCGTCTGCACCTAACCAACTTAACCGCTTAAGCCTCTTTGCCTCGAACTTACACAGATCTCTGATTAATTTATCCTGGCTGTTGATCAACCTTAGTGCTTCTCCATCAAGATTGCCTTGAACTAACACCATTTCCTTGATCAAGCCAATCTCCACCGTTCCTTGCTTTCCTGCTACAACTTAACGAACAAAACAGATATTCAAACACTTGAAAAGACACCTTTACCCTTCCAATCCAAACTAATACCACCAGGACAACAGCATCAGGCCTTCTTGCTTCTTTACTACCTCTGCTCTGCAATTCTTCCTTTTTTACTGCCTCTACTCTGCAATTCAGCTATCTTCAATTATATCTAACAAACCTCCCCTTAATTGAAGACTACACACACCAAGTGCTTCACGAAATTGAGTTTGCTTTCTTGCATCTAGACCCTTAGTAAACAAATTAGCCAAATGATCTTCAGATCTGCAGAAGTGAAGCCTCACTGTCTGTTTGGAAACCAATTCCAGGATGAAATGATATTTGACATCTATATGCTTTGTTCTATCATGCATAACTAGATTTTTGGCCACTGCTATACATGATTTATTATCACAGAAGATATCAATTGGTTCTTCTTGTTTTCTGCCACAATCTTGTAACATTCTGATCAACCAAACTCCTTGACAACAAGCAGCACATAGAGTAATATATTCAACTTCAGTAGATGATAAAGCTACAATCTCCTGTTTTTTAGCAATCCATGAAATAGCACCAGTTCCATACATAAATACCACACCTGAAGTACTCTTCCTCTCCACCATACTACCTCCCCAATCACTATCAGAATAGCCAACCAAAGAACCATTGACATTCCTTTTGAACATTATTCCACAATCTACAGTACCAGCCAAATATCTCAAAACATGCTTTGTTATACCAAAAGCCATTTTAGATGGTCTATGCATAAATCTACTGAGAAAATTGACAGGAAAAGCTATATCAGGCCTTGTATGTGTGACATACATTAACTTGTCAATTAATTTTCTATATTCAGTCACATTCACCAAATCTTCATGCCAATTTCCACATAGTTTATAATCTGATTACAAAGGAGTTAGAACATACTACAGTGCTACATTTGATGAGATTTCAGTAAATCCTGCACGTACTTTCTCTGAAAAATGTGAATTCCATGCTGATCTTGCTTCACTTCAAGACCCAAAAAATAAGACATCAAACCTAAGTCACTCATTTCAAACACCATCTTCATATTTTGCTTGAACCCTTCTATCAACCCTGCAGAAGTTCCGATACAAATAAAATCATCCGCATAAATGCAAACCAATAAATAATTTCCTTCACCTGCAACCTTTTCATATAAAGTATGTCACTGGAATTTTTCACAAAACCTTACTTCAGGAAATATTCATCAATCTTGCCATACCATGCTCTAGGTGCTTGTTTTAATCCATGCAAAGCTTTGTGTAGTTTATAAACAAAAGCTTCTTGTCTAGCAACTTCAAACCCCTTAGGTTGTTCAACAAAAACCTCTTCTTTCCATTCACCATTCAGAAAAGCTGATTTTACATCCAACTGATAAACTAACCAGTTATTCGTAATAGCCAAAGCCAATAATAATCTCACAACTTCCATTCTAGCTACTAGTGCAAAGATTTGATCATAGTCAACACCATATTCCTGTACATATCCCTTTGCAACCAATCTAGCTTTATACTTTTGAATCTCACCATCAGGTGTATATTTGGTTCTATACACCCATTTTACTCCAATTGCCTTTCTTTCTTCAGGTAATTCACACAAACTCCATGTTTGATTCCTTTCTATGGCTTTAATCTCTTCTAGCATTGCTTCTTTCCAATGATTACATTAAATTGCTTCATCATAAGTCCCTGGATCTGTCACTGCCAAGGCAAAAGAACAACTTTCATAAAGTTCTTTCAAAGTTTTTACCCTTTGTATTGGTGATTCATCAATACTTGAATCACTTGTCTGTTCAAACTGCCTCACAGGTGAATTCGCTTCATTTCCTTCTTCTGCAGAAGATGAACTACTTGATTCCCCATTTCTTGAATTTCCTGCAGATATATCAATTCCTAAATTTCCTGCACATGTATCACCTTTTTTTTTGCAATCTAACCATACTAGCTGAAGCTTTCTGCATTTCTGACCATTTCCAGATTTCAGATTCCACAAATCTGACATCTCTACTAACCAGGACCTTTTCATCATCAAGCAAATAAATCTTGTAAGCCTTAGCATCTGTACAATACCCAATGAAGACCCCTTTTACAGCCCTATTATCCATTTTTTGCAAATTCTGCACAAGTATGTGAACAAAAGCCACACATTCAAAGACTCTCAAATGTGACACTTTTGGTTTTACATCAAACCATACTTCATGTGGTGTTTTTCCCATAACTGCATAAGTTGGTGAGATATTTGAAATATAAGCAGCAGTAACAATTGTATCTGCCCAAAACCTCTTTGGTAATTCACTTGCTTTCAACATACTTCTTGCTTTCTCCACTAAGGTCCTACTCTTTCTCTCTGCAATTCCATTTTGCTGGGGAGTATAAGGGGTTGTTAATTCATGCTTTACTCCTTTTTGTTCACAAAACTTCTGAAATTCTTTGGATACAAATTCTCCACCTCTGTCAATCCTGAGAATTTTCAATTTATGTCCCGTTTGCCTCTCAACCAATGACATAAATTTCTGAAAACAACTGAACACTTCATGCTTGAACTTCAGTATATATACCCAGCTCATCCTTAAGAAATCATCAACAAATAATAAAAAATACTTACCACCTCCAATTGATTTAGTCTGCATTGGTCCACACACATCAGCATGGACCAATTAAAGCTTGTATCTTGCCCTCCAGGACCTTCCAGTCTGAAATGGAAATCTTGTTAACTTTCCATACACACATTCCTCACAATAATTCAATTTCTTCACTTCAGGTAGTCCAACAACCATGTACTTTTGAGCTAACACTTGTAGAACTTGGAAGTTCAAATGCCCATACCTTTTGTGCCATAATACTGCTGTATCTTCATCTTTCACTACCAAATTAACCTGATCATCACTTGAAAACTCAATAGGAAATTAATTGTTTCCACTTCTCTGAATATTCAGTAAAATTCTGTCAGTATCTGCTGCCTGAATCACACAACCATGTTTACTAAAATACACATCATAACCTCCTTCAACCAACTAACCCACACTAAGAAAATTATGAGCTAGTGAAGGAACAAACTGAACACCATGAATTAATCTTGCTTCACCTCCACACACTTTAATCATCACAGAACCTTTGCCTAAAACATCCACCTCTTTGTCATCTCCTAATCTTACTTTATGTTTCAATGTTTCATCTAATGTGTGAAACAATTCTCTTCTTCCTGTCATATGATTAGATGTGCCACTATCCAATAACCAGATAGAGGAATTATGAACCTCTTCTACATTATGAACCATGAACAAACTCCCATATTCATTTGAGCTTGGATTATTCGAGGAACTAGACCCCTCATCAGAATTCCTTCACTGTGAAGACCAACAATGTGATTGATAGTAACCAAATTTTTTGCATTTAAAACATTGTATATGTTGTAAATCTCCTCTACCAAACCTTGGACCATCTTGCCTTTGACCTCTAGTAAATCTTCCAAATGGCCTTGGACCACCTTTGCCACTCTCATTCATAACTTGTTGTCTCTGCAAATTTGATCTTTGATCACCACCTCTAAAATTATATCTTCCTCTTGCTCTGAAGTTCCTGCATCTTCCTCTCACACCAAATCTTTCACCTCTTGTGTCTCCTTGAACCACAAATGCCTTGTCTTCATGTTTCTCATAAAATTGGTTGAATCTAGCTTCATGAGCTTATAATGAACTGCTCAATTCATCTAAAGACACCTTGGACATGTCTCTGGCTTCTTCAATTGAAGTGGCTGCGTTTACAAACCTTGATGACAAACTTCTTGTCACTTTTAACACCACCTCAGCATCCTTTAAATCATTACCCATTCCTCTAATCTGATTCACCACTGCCAACACTCTAGTAATATAATGTTGGATTGTTTCCTCCACTTTCATTTGCAACAAATCAAAATTTTATCTCAAAGTTTGCAACCTTACTGTCAACATTCTTGAAGTTCCTTGATTTTCATTTTTAATATGATCACAAGCCTCCTTCGCTGAATCATATCTAACTATCCTGTGAAGAGTTGTCTCATCAACAGCTTGTTGTAGCAAGAATAACACCTTAGCATCATTCTCCACATCTTTCTCTGTTGGCTTTCCTTCACTAATCCCATTTTCAACAATTTTCTATAAATCTTGAGACCTGAAAAACGTTCTCATTCTATAATTCCAGTGCTCATAGCCATGTCCTTTGAATACTGGCAACAAAGTATGTGTAATTTCTGGTTTTGGTGTTGAACTTGAAGCCATCTTCACCTACAAATCTCACTCAATGCACAATAATACTAGTCAGCCAAACCAAGCACCAAAATACCTGCAAAACCCTCAAATCACAGCTCTGATACCACTGATAAACACTATATAGAAAGTAGAGGATACAAGGAACAACTTTCTTATAGAAATCAAAGATCAAAAACCACTAGATAAGTCAGGAAAAATCATACAAGTATAGAGAGGAACAAGAACTTCAGTAAAACTTTCTCTCAAGTCTGAAAATAAAACCAGTTTGCTTTTATGCTTTACATAAACCTCAACACCCAAAATGAAACGGACCAGCTTAGTCATCAATACACGCGTCTGCACCTAACCAGCTTAACCGCTTAAGCCTCTTTGCCTCGAACTTACACAGATCTCTGATTAATCTATCCTGGCCGTTGATCAACCTTAGTGCTTCTCCATCAAGGTTGCCTTGAACTAACACCATTACCTTGATCAAGCCAATCTCCACCGTTCCTTGCTTTCCTGCTACAACTCAACGAACAAAACAGATATTCAAACACTTGAAAAGACACCTTTACCCTTCCAATACAAACTAATACCACCAGGACAACAGCATCAAGCCTTCCTGCTTCTTTACTACCTCTGCTCTGCAATTCTTCCTTTTTTTACTGCCTCTACTCTGCAATTCAGCTATCTTCAATTATATCTAATATGTACAAGATGGACAAAGTGGTAGCCATCCACGAGCTACACATATGGGCGCTTACTCTTAACAAGGTTCTTCTTGCATGCCATTACACCGGAAGCAGACGTCGATCTTCTTCTTAACAAGGTTATAGACTACATAAAAAATATATAACAAGGTTCTTGCCAAAAGACTCGTCCCTCGGCCTGCCTTGACCAGAATCCTACATCAGAGCTCTGAACCTAGGTGAACTCGAAGTAGGCCTTCATGTGAGAGTTGACAACTTGGAAGTGGCGGCATTCATGGTAACGACAACGATGACAACAGTGGTTGTCGTGGCGGAGGAGGAGGTGCGGCATGATGCTATTAAAAAAAAACCTGAGATTCCTCGACTTGTCACCGTCTGAATGATTCGTGTGCAATGATCTTGGCGTGTGCATGTGCCAGTAATACACATTGATAGTAGCAAGGAAATTAAAGACTTGGAGACTGCACCAATTAATGGTGGCCTGATTTGAGAACCACCACTGTAGGATTGCCAGGAGATTCTTGGAGCATTTACCATGAATGCTGCTGATGTGGATAATAGTGTGTGGTACCATGGATTATAGAGAATTTATTGTTCCATTTCGGCATATTAACAAATTAGAACATGATGAGTTATTATCCTCTCTATTCTTTGCTTACACTCTTCTCTCTTTCATATTTCTCTTTCGTTTTATTGCATACATATTGATTTCTCTCACCACCATTATTCTTGCACTAGCTAAGTAGCAATTCCTCTTATCTTGAATCATTACTCCCTGTGGATTCGACTACCCTCTCACCGGGGTACTTTATTACTTCGACAACCCGTGCACTTTCGGGCCCTTGTCAGCGCTGACTTAACCCCTTCCCTAATGTGTGCCCTAGCTAGACGAATAGAATCTATCCTCTAGACAGCAGGAAGTTAATATAGGGTTAACTAGCAACTTAAATTACGATTGCACCAACAGGAAACTAGCAACGAAAAATCAATGCTCATGCGGCTATTGGCAATCCCCATGTTATGTTAATAATGAACACGCAATAAGGCAATCAACGGAAAGATGAATAAACAATATGAATAAAAGGGAGACCACAAGGAAACTTAAGAAACAATATCACTAAAATCAAAGCATTAGAAGTCAAGGTACATAATCCGGGGCACCAAAAGATGGTTAAGCCGTCATAGTCTTACAGACAATTATAGGAAAGCAATAAGAGAATTATACTCCCTTATTGATGTTTAATGATTCGTGGAAATCGTTAAGCACATGGTCCCAAACCTAAGGTCAACCGTGACTAGTTCCAACACTATGCCCCGGCATTAGGTTTCACTACAACCCTTCACTCTGTCGATCTCTCAACTAAGCCCCAGGGGAGTCCATCTTCCTAAGCCTCACACTACGTGGAACTGCTTGACGTTCTAAGGATTCCAAGTGATAGGTTCCTAAGTATAGTTCTAACCCTTCGGTCTAGGCGAGAGAACACTAGTCTCAGTTAAGCCCCAGCACTAGGATTCACTACAACCCTTCACTCTGTTGCTGTCACAACTAAGCCCTAGGGAAGTTCATCTCCTAGAACTTCACTCTACCTTGACCACAAAAAACTCATAGAACACGGAGGCAGGGAAAATCACGCCGAAAGGGTAAGGGGACGTTTTGCTACCTCTCGACTGACCCTCTAGACCCTCTCCAAACTCGGGTAGTCTAATCCTATAGAAGTTGTCACACCTTCAAAGGATAACCTAAATGATTCTCAACTTTAGCGTCACGGCTAAGGAAAAATCAATACAATTAACATGCAAGATTGGAACTCAATTTAAAGCATCAATTAAGAAAGCATAATAAAAGTCATAGAAACAATGTCATCCTAGGGTTTACAAGTCCGAATACCCACGAGAAGTTTAGCTCTCCATGAAGCTATACAAAATCATTAATGTATATGAATCAACATGGAGCTATACAAAATCATTAATGTATATGAATCAACAAGTACAGCAAACATGAATAAAACCCCCTTGTGATGCGTGGCGATGGTCTTGCGAAGCCGCTCCGTCTTCTCCACCAACCCCCTTGTCAAGCCTAAGGACACCTCACTGGATCGGTGCCAACAAAAGCTCCCCCAATAGCTATCTTCCAAAGGACATTGAAGTTGATGTCGTAGACTCGCTCCAAACCTCCACAAAATCCTCTCCAAACCCTATCCTTGAGCTCTCCAGAAGTTGGGCCAACAAATAGGTCGAAAAGTCCCCGAATAAATCTGAGTCGTGGCTATTTAAAGGCTAAAATCAGGCATCCACACGTCGGTGTGGATTTTCTGAAAATCGATTTCTGGCGCCTAGTGAACAGTAAATTGCTACAATAATTTTATTGCAGTGTTTTGCTACAGTACTAGCGCCCAAGTTGTTCCCGACTTCATGTTCTTCATCGAGGCTGTTGAATTGGGTGCATAACCAATGGTAGATCATGTTGTTCCTTCTTTTCTCCTTATTGACGAAGTTCTTCAATGTTACACGGGCTAGACTTTATGAGTGTGACTACCTTTGTGCCCCTCCAAATCATAGAATAATTCGAGCACATTGGAGGTTGGTACACACCCACAAGTCTAGAACCCGTGTCTTGATTCTTGCTTGGTCCAAGAAACTCCTCAACAAACGCGAACATGACCTAATTTTGCTCCTTTTCCTCAAACTCTTCTCCACAACCCTACATGCACAAAAGAACACAAATATACACTAATCAACGATAAAATCTGAGAAAAGTAATGCTCAATGTAAGAAAATAATACTTCGTATTACTTAAACACGAGCATTTATCAAGCGCCGAGCCTTGAGTGAGTACATACACTATCAAACCCTCAGTTGGTGATCACCACGGTCCAAGAAGAAGCTCTTGAATCATTGCCTAGTCATTGCATTTGTCAAGGGGATTAGTCTGGGGCGCTGTCATTTCCATTGTTATGTCTTTAACCCAAAACCCTGTCTCATCTTCCTTCTCTATTCTTTTCTCCTTTAGTAGTTTAATGAATTCAACCCAATCTTTGAGTCAGGTAGATATTAGAAAATGAAAGAGTATCGAGAGCTATACCAGTGCCTGTGAATTTGACTACACAATCCTGTTGGGTACACTTTACTACTTGTACAACCCGTGCACTTATGGATACACAACGGGTGTATCACTAACCTCTTAGAATATGCATAGATCTAACATAGCATGGCTCTCCTAATGTGGGGACATATCTTCCTCATCCACATTAATAAGAGTATCATTCAAGCACACATGCAATGATTCACAAAAACTAAAGAGATCTATTGAATATATCAATCAAAGTTCATAAACAATAATTATAATACCTAAGCATACAATTCCCCTCGAATTAGAATTCTCTAATGGAATATAAATCAATTAATAGCAATCATCCATAGGAAAGATATTATAAATACCTTTGATCAGAAAGCCCTAAGGTATTTATAATATCGGGTCCGCCAAGGCCTCACCACGAGCGTTGTGATGTCCATAGTGAGTAAGTTGTTTCTTAGGCTCCAAGTCGCATCCTGGCACGGCTCTCTGGGTGTTGTGTGGTGAGACAAAGGACGTGAGGGGTTTTTATACCGGTTGTTGTAAGGCCGTTATGGCTTCTGTGTTGCTTAGAATGGTTCTACGCTGCCAGGGCTTCATAACAACAGTGTTGGGCATGGACAATGGTCGTGGTGAGATTCCACCACCACCGTTGGGAGCCATGGTGAAACTATAATTCAGTAACTTGACTTGTTTTGCTTCAAAACGCCCCCGTGTTCATTTCTTTTCCCCTAAAACAAAAATGAAGGCTATGTTGAACAAAAGGATAAAATTTTATACTAATTAGGTGCTAAAAATGTCAAACTCCATGCCAAATGCAATGTAAATAATATGAAAAACATGAACTATTTAACACTTATCAAATAGCAATGGAATATTATTGAATAACAACATAACCTTAGCAACAGAATTTTTCCATTGTATTCTATTGCTAGAATTTACTCTCGCTAAATTTGCCAAATTTTTCACTCTGAAATAATTGCTACAAAAATATTTCGTCATTATTGGTTAACAATAGCTATGGATTTAATGTCAAATTACAGATAGAATAAGACTTCATATATTCAACTGATTTTTATTATGGTTACTAACTAAATCTTAAAAAATAGCAATGGATTATGCTTGCACAACAATGGCAATATAGCAATGGAATATTTCTGTTGATATATATTCAGTTACTAGAATTTGCAACTAAATATAATATGATAATTGTGACGATATCTTAATATTACTATGCATCATGACAATGTAATACAATTAATGGTTTTAGGAGTAATAGATTTTAATTTATTTTTTTATTGCCAAAAGTTTTCTACGTCTTTTATGATTTTTAAGTAATAAATAAAAATATCAAATTTTTAAATTTAATTTCTAAAAATAAATATTACCATTAAAATTTTATTTAAATCAACTTCCCAAATGATTATCAATATTTAATAGACATGGCAGATAATCCATAAAGTTTTGAATGTCTAGATTCTCACCAGTAGAAGAGGAAAGAGAAAGAATAGTCTTGTTTTGATTGTTGCTATTGTTGCTAGCTTCTGATTAGCCTTTCTATTCTTGCTACTTCACTAATGTTTTCTTTTCCCTTTAGCTTACTCTATAAATTACTGCATGGTGTTGAGATATGGATGCCTTGTTTGTGAATTATATTTGGATCTATCATAAATTATATCTACTTTGAAGATGTGCAGAGCATCAAGTTTTGCATGTTTAGGTTTTAGTAGTAGGAAAAGAAAAATAAGAAATAATCTTACTGTTGCGCAATTCTACTTCATGGAAGTTGATCTATTGTTTGTACTTTACTAATGTTTTCTTCTTCAATCTTGATTATTCAGAAAATACTTCAACTTTGCTGTGGTGATTTGCTTATTTGTATTGCTTTCTTGAAATTCAATATTGCCTCAATTTGTCTTGATGTCAACTTGTAGCCTACATGCATTATGAGAGAACAAGTGGAAATACCTTTTGAGTAGTTAATTTTGAGTGTGAAGATAAGTAAAGATGCATTAATTGTTGCATGAGATGCAAATGATTATCAATAAACCTTTGACATTTTCTGAACCATAGGGAAATAAATAGAAAATCCCTTATTTACAAACTTGATCTAATGGGTGATAGTAGATAGATTAACTAATCAGCTAATTTTCTACCTATTAGATGGGGTAGTTTACTTGAATAACTAGCCATGAATTATATCAATGAGATAATCATATTACACGGAGTTTCAGTATCTATTGAGCTTGATAGAGATCCTTAGTTCATAACTCGCTTTTCAAAGAATCTGACACACCTCTTGCATGCGTATACTGCAAGTGCACAAGTGTTGAAGTGATAAAGTATTCAACCGGTTGGGTAATAGAATCCACAAGGAATAGGGTTATTAGTACTAACTGCTTCTCTACTATCTAACCTAGTGATCAATGGGATGATATGATGATCTAGTGTGCGAAGAAATGAATACCAGAGACGAATATGCAAGGATAAAATAGAGGGAGATCTCAATAAGTAAAAGTGGAGTATTCAGGTAATGCTCCCCCTAGGATTCAGGTATTAGGTACCAAGTGTAAAAAGTGTTTCTAGAATGAGTAGGTTAAGTCGTGGAAATCCAAAGATAATCGGATCCTACCTCTAGATCACCTATACTAGTCCCCTACGAGGTCACGGTGAAGAAATCTCTCAGTCTCAACACCTCATACCATATATAACCGCATAGCACTCCATGGATTCCAAAGGGTGTATCTGATTCCTAAGAATTGACCTAACCTTACCTCTAGGTTAAAGGTCCCTAACCCCCTACGAGGTCCAGGTGGAGAGCTTTCTCAATCTTAATACCTCACACCATATATGGTTGATTAGAGCTTGGGGAATACAAAGATGGAATACACCAATCAAAGGGGAAAGGGGACGCTCCACTATCTCATGACTTACCCTCTCAGTCCTCTTCAATCTTGAGGTTCAAACCTTAATAGAGACCTCTCTCTCACCAAGGTGAATAAATCATGCAAACCAAACAACCATAAGATCAATAAGGCAAGCAAGCATTAGGCAAACAAGATTGAAACTCAACCAAACTCGAATTATATAGAAACACAAAGAAAATCCACACAAGATTAGAATTCTAGGGTTCACAAGCCCAAATACCCTCTAAGGGTTTAGCTCTCTATGTAGCAATATACAAAACAAACCATCAAAGAATGAAAGTATACAAAAGCTATAGAAATAAACCCCTTATATCTAAGCTGATGGCCTTGATGGAGAACTTCGACGTCTAGATGGAATCCACTCCAAAGCTAAGGTTGCCGGTGGCTTCCTTGATGCTATGACAGAGGAAGAATCGATCAAAGTTGGTGAAAAAAACACCTCCTAAGCCATAAAGACCTCCTCTCTAAACCCTAACCACCTTACATCTCAAGAACCGCACAAAAGATATCAAAAGAATAGAGCAAAATGATTATTTTGGTCAAAATATCAAAATGGTCCCTCTATTTTGTGTTTTCCGCTCTTTTAGTCCCTCTAATATAAATCCGCCTTTTTTGTCCTCGTATTTGCACATTTCTGTCCTTTTAGTCCCTCTAATTGATGGATCAACCCTTTTGGTCCTTTCAGCTAATAAATTAGAGGGACTAAAAAGGATGAAAATGTACAAATACAAGGACCAAAAGGGCGGATTTTACAGCTTAAGGACGAAAATATGCAATTACAAGAACCAAAATGGCTGATTTTATATTAGAGGGATTAAAAGGGCGGAAATCGCAAAATAGAGGGACCATTTTGATATTTATACCGATTATTTATAATCTAAGATCAGGGTTATCACATGCTGCCACGCGACCGTGTGAGCCTCCATACACTTGTGTGGATTGCAGAATTATGACATACCAATTTGCGTGCATGTACCGCAAGTGCACGGGTATCGAAGTAATAAAATACTCGGTGAGTAGGGTAGTCGAATACACAGGGAACAAAAGTATTAGTACTAACTATTTCTCGGTTATCTAGTCGAAATCACGACTATGATAAAATGAACTCAATCGCACAAATATAAAGATCACAAGCAAGCAAAAGAAAGTAAAATGAGGGAAGTCTCAATCAATAAAGATGAGGTACCCGAGCAATGCTCTCCCTAGGATATAACATAAAGTGCAAGATTTACTAAATGTTTCTAAACCGAGTTAAATGAGTTGAGGTAATCCAAGAACAATCGGTCCCTACCTATAGGCCACTGATACTAGTTCCCTACGAGATCCTGGTGGAGAAATCATTCAATCTCAACAACTCACACCACATATGACCGCAATGAACTATAAGGATACCTAAGAGTACAACCAATATCTAAAGATAGAGCTAACCCTACTTCTAGATGAAAGATCCCTAACCCCATACAAGGTCCCGGCAGAGAAATCTCTCAATCTCAAGCCTCACACCAAATATGGTTGCATAAAGCCTAGAGAATACGGAGATAGGAAACACTCAATCGGAAGGGAAAAGGGTCACTCTACTATCTCATGACTTACCCTCTCAACCATCTTCAATCTTGGAGTTCTAACCTTAATGGAGACCTCTCTCTCTCACCAAGGCAACAAATCATGCAATAACAATCAATCTCAAGGATTAATAAGACATGAAAGCAATGATAAAACAAGATTGAAACTCAAATAAACTTAGATTTAATAGAAAGCATAAAGTAAATCAATACAAAGATTTGATCCTAGGGTTCACATGCCCAAATACCTACTAGGGTTTAGCCCTCTATAGGGCTCATTAGAAAACAAAGATTAATGCAATGAAAAATATAGAATAAAACCCCTTTGAATTGATGATGATGGCCTTGATGGGTCGCTAAACGTCTTGAAGGATCCTTCTCTGAAGCTAGGTTGCTGAATGCTCCCTTGATGCTATGACGGAGAAAAGATCTACCAAAGTTGGTGAAGAACTCCCCCAAACTCTCCAAAGACCTCCTCTTCAAACTCCAGCCGCTTTGCCTATCACGTGCCTCAACACGACCACGTGAAATTTCACGCACCCACTTGAGTTGCAGGAATTTCCACGTGACTGCATGGAATTTTCACGTGGTCGTGTGAATAGTAAAGTTGCTACATTACTACTACAATAAATTACTGCGATAATTTTGCTTCTGTGGTGAATTGTGAGACTTTTCCTTGTCGAATCATCATTTGGAAGATCTTACAATTTTCACACAAGTAGGGACATAGGAGTGTGATTGCCTTTGTGCCCTTCCAACTGACAAATTGGCTTGAATTCTCTTGGAAGTGGGCACAACCCTCATGTACATGAGCTCCTCTTATCTCTTGATCCTTATGTTGTACAAAAACTCCCAAAATGTTTCTTCATAACCCATCTTTGCTTCATTTTCTTCCTTTAAGGTATTCACAACCTAAGTGCATAAAGGAACACCAAATCCACTTTATGAGACATAAACTATAGTAAAAATGATGTTCAATGCATATAAAACATGTAGAGAAATATGTCTACTCAAGCACTTATCAATTGCCCACACGACTTGATGAAATTTTCACCCAATCGTGTGAACATTGATTTGCTACAGTGCTCTTCATAAACAAGGCTCCAACGCTCTTCTCTTGAGGCCACATCGGTGGGTACACATCAGCGTGGTAGGTTATGAGGCTTCTCGTCATCTAATCATTAGTGGGAAGACTCTTGAATTCTTCACACAAGTCAAGACATGGAAGTGTGACTACATTAGCGGCCTTCCAACTCATAATCTAGCTTGAACTCTCTTCAAAGTTGGCACACACCCCCATGTGTATAAGCTCCGCTTAAGTCTTGATCCATTTGTTGCACAAAAGACTATCGAAATGTGCCTTCATAACCTATCTTTGCTCCCTTTTCTCATCTAAAGGCCTTCACAATTCTATTTGCACAAAGGAACACCAAATGCAATTTGTGAGACATAAAACATGATAAAAACCATGCTCAATGCATGCAAAACATATAAAACAAAATATGTTTACTCAAGCACTTATCAGAGTCTATAGTATTCTGTGGGTATAAAGCTAAATTTCAATATTGTTTTTCATCCTTTGATAGATGGGAAATCAAAAAGGATGATTCAAACATTAGAAGACATGCTTCAAGCTTGTATGCTAGACTTCAAAGATAAATGTGATGAATGAATTAATTGGATATAGTTTAGAAATAGTAATCATTACCATAATAGCATTCATATTGCCTCATATAAGGCATTATATGAAGGAAATGTCGTAGCCCTCTCTATTGGGAGGAGGAAGGGATATAGTAATATAAGGGCTTGAGATGTTGCAAAATGCTATGGATAAAATGAAAAGAGTTAGACTCAAACTAGTACAAGATAGACAAAAGAGTTATTCAGACCAACACGCGAGAAAGATAGAGCATGAAGTTGGTGAGAAAGCATTTCTACAAACTTCACCATTGAAATATATTGTAATGTTTGGGAAAAAGCCAAAAATTATGTCCTCGATACATCATACCATATGAGACTATTGGAAGAATTGATCCATTAGCCTTGTCTCCAAAGTTGGCTCATATTCATGATGCTTTCCATATATGCTTAGAAAGTATAGCTAAAATCCCACAGATATGTTAAGAGATCAAGCAATGGAAATTGCTAACAATATTAATAATATGGAAGAACTAACAAAAATTTGGAATAAAACAAGACAACATTGAACATAAGAGATACCTTTATCTAATTATGAAGGAACAATTTCCAGAAGGAAGCCACTTGGGAAAAAAATAAAATAAGACATAAATATTCCAACTTATTTACAAATATTGAATTTCAGTAACAATTTTCCTAGAGAGGAATTAAACATGTTTTTCAACCAAAAAATGAAGAAAGAAGTTTTCTATGTGATGTCGAGGGAGAATAAGGATGGGAAGAATAAGAGCAGAGGCTGAAAAAGAGGAAGCAAGAACAAAAAAAAGGAACATAGGAGAGAGAGAGAAAAGAGGAGTGCTTGGGTTCGCCAAAGCTAGGAGAACATCTAAGATATCATCTAATAGGTAGGAACCTAATCTAAGCTTTAGTGATGGGGATAAATAGTTTTGTTTGTTTTATAATCTAATAGATATATGTATATGTTTGAAGATGATGAAGGCAAGCATATTGTTAACTATAAGGTTATAAAGGCAAATTTATGCCTAGTACAAAGGGATGAGCTTTGGTGACCAGCACTTATGCACCGTTAGGTGTTAGTACAAGCCAAGAGATGAAGATTTAACATGGAGGGAAAGAGTTTATGGGTAAAATTCATGCTTATTTATGTGTGGTTTTGGGGAAAGGGGGAAGAGAGAGGAAGCATATGTTTAAAGGTTCATGTTTATGGAGTAGTTTGGTTGCTTTTTGTTTGTGAAGATGGGGCATATGTGTGGGAACAATGTTGTTAGACCCGACCCAGCCACCAGGTATTAACTCGATGAAACCCAAAGATCAAGGGTCAAGAGTTCAATTAGGGTTGACCTAGGGTTGGAACTGGGTCAATAATAAAATATAAAAATATTTTATAATAATTCACGGACATGATACATAGAGGGCATATGATTCACATAAAAATAAAATATAAATAAATTATTTTTGCATAAAAATAAATATACTCAATATATGTCAGTGTGTGATTTTAGATTCTACATAACTATAACAAAAACAAAGGGGGGTAGGAATGAAAGAAGAGTGGAGGACAAATTGCAAAGCCTTAACAAACTAAAGATTAAATTGAACCCCAATCCAAACCCAACCTCAACACCATCTTTACCCAAAAAAAACCATGCTTCTCCTTTCTCAAGTCTCTTGATCCATTCTGACAAAGGCAATCCTAAGTCCTCCTGTCATAATGACCATCCCTTTCTAATGATGATGATATCTTATTCATCCTCCAATAAGACCTCAATCGGCTTTGAAATTTGCACTGCCATCAACCATCTCATGCTGAATCTCACCACCATGCTCACCCACATAGTCCTCTACCACATATGTCCTCCATGACAACTTAGATTCTGAGAGTTCATTAGGTTCTCAATTTGACCAGTGGAGTTGTCAAGTTTTGGTTGGGTCTTCTCAAAACTGATTCAAAAGGCAATAACTGGACCAGCCTCATGGCTAGTTCATGGCTTTCCTCCCCTTAGACAAGACAGATTGGTCTTGGTTTTACAACATTTAGTGTGAAGTAAGAGAAGGAAAGTGATGATGGTGTTGATGGAGATGTTGGAATGCATACACATAATGGTGGAGTTAAAAGGGAAATGAAGTAAGAGATAAAAGGCAAAGGATGAAGGGGTGCAACTAGACTTGAAATTGGCATGGTTTAGCTCCATTGAACTTAACTAGTTCAATTTATCTTCATCAATGAACTAATTATGTTGAACTGATTTAATTGATTCAAGTTTAATTGCACCAACTTAGTCTGCTAAAATTAAATAGAATTTGGGTTGGTTCAAGTATGTTTAAACTAGTTTAACCCAAATTAAGTTGGTTTAACCTCAACTAAAGCAAATCAAGGCAATTAATTGAGTTCAATTTAGCTCATTCAAAGTAATTCAAATTAGTTTTAAACCAATCAATCAAGCAAACTCAATTGGAAGAGTTTATCATTTCCTCCTATATTATCTTATGTATAATTTCAGTTGCATATGTTAGTTGTTGTTGTTGTCATCGTCATCATTGTTGTTATTATTGTTATTGTTATTGTTATTATTAATTATGTGTTATTTATTATTTATATTTATCAACGTCATCATTTCCTCCTATATTATCATCATCATCATCGTCATCATCAGTTGCATATGTTATTTATCATCGTCATCATCGTCATCATCGTCATCATTGTTGTTATTATTGTTATTTTCATCATTTCCTCCTATATTATATTATGTAAAATTTGTAGGATTTTGCATGAAACAAGGGTGTAATCGTATTATGTACATGTCTACATGTCTGTAAACACATTATAGCCACTTTGATAATCATACGTATGTCTATTCTAAGACCTCAGTAAGTAAAAAAAGTTCAAGAAGGAAGATAAGTCCTCATTAGAGAAGTGTGCTTCAAGGGTCAGTATAAATATAAAAAGTTGTAAGTTGATTTTTAATAAAATCTTGTAAAAATAAAAATTTGTAAGTCTGGTTTTAACTACAATAGTATATAAGAAAAATATTTTGCAAGAATATATATAAGTAATTTTGAATTTTATGAGCATATAATAACTGTTAGTTCCGCGCGGTGTAGTTTGTGGGTTTAGTGAACACTCAAACAATCATAGATCTTTCACACAAACCAAAACAAAAAAGGAGACACACAAAGTTGGTAACCCAGTTAAGCGTCAACTCGCCTATGTCTGGGGGGCCTAGCTCTGAGATAAATAATCCACTAAGAGAGGTGATAAAAGATGAGTACAACCACTTGTCACTCACACTCACAAACGAAAATAACTACCCTCTCTAGATTGTCTAGTGCCTCCCTACTCCCTCTTTAAAGAGTCGCACCCAATCTCAGAGCAAGGTCATATATATAAACACCTCAATATCCCAAATATAGCCCATACCTCTTTTAGAATCTCCGCGGCTACTAACTTTAGAACCTTCCGAAATTAGCTATTGCAACTCCTGCTGTAACACGATTTACAACATGGCTCTGATTCCTGACTTGACTAAGTTCTGGTTACGTTGCGAAACGACCTTAAGACCTATCAACCTCCAGGTCATGCTTAGTCCGAGTCGATGCAACTAGATCTCTAGATCCCAACTACCGGCAACTAGCCTACCTCCTCAGTTCCTCACCACACAGTCCCCTCACAAGGGGTGCACGCCTTTGTGCGTCTTTATGAAACTTACCAAACTTGATCTTCAATTCACCCAAGTTTGGTCTTGAAATCTTTCTAAGAAAGATCTTCAATCAATCAGCCCAATCATGCCAACAATAGGCAGGTCTTCAATTATACCCTTAATAGTCTTCAATCATATATATATTAAGGTTCTTCAAATCATACCATTAATAGATATTTCTTCATTTAAGCTCCATCCATATTTAGCCTTCAATTAAATCTCCTAAATATGGTCTTGATGACATCTTGCCTTCAAGTTGTTGTACATACCAAAAATAGCTTTATCAAGATCTTCAAAGATATTTGCCTCCTATCCAAGTCTCCTTGCCAATGTCACCATGCTCTCCATGCTCTCCATGTCATCATCTATGCCACGTTGATAAGTGCTTGTGTTATAGTACCGTGAAGCGTTATTATCTTACATTGAGCATATCTTTTATCAGTTTTTATCACTAAATGGCGTGCATTTGTGTATTCTTGTGCATTGAAGGTTTGCGGAGCCAAATTGGAGAAAAAGAACGAAATTAGGTCATGTTCACCGATGTTGGGAAGTTTTCGGACCAAGCACGAAACAAGGCACGAGCTTGGACTTGTGAGTGTGTGCCAACCTCCTTTGGAGGGGCACAAAGGCAGTCACATTCACAACAAGTCTAACTCGTGTGGCTTAGGAGAACTTCACCAAGAAGGAGACTTGAAGCAATTGGCACGATCTACCATTGATTGTGTGCCCAATTCAATGGCCTCGATGAAGAACGACGGATTCGGGAGCATTTCGGGCGAGTACTGTAGCAGCACGGTAGCTTGTTACTATAGCAAAGCACTGTAACAAGTTACTGTTCACTTTCGCCCGAAATTCAGAATTCCAGAGAATTCACACGGGCGTGTGGAATTAACACACGGCCGTCTGAATTAATTTTTCAGCAGACAGAAACTTCACACTCCCGTGTGTTAATTCCACACGGCCGTGTGAAGCCCCCGTTAAGTCAAATTTTAAAGCCGCGATTCAACATTATAAAAGGAGATTTTGGAGACCTTTTGGGATATCTTTTAACCTATCTTTCTCTTCAACTTGGGGAGTGTAGCTAGGGTTTTGGAGAGGATTTTGTGGAGGTTTAGTGCGCGTCATCGGCATCGTCACCGACGTTCGACGGCCGCACAAGACCACGACTACACCATACGTAAGGGGGTTTTCATTGATGTCCTTATGTTGTGCTTTCTTTCATACATTGATGAACATGTATAGCTCCATGAGGAGCTAAACCCCTTAAGGGTATTCGGACTTGTAAACTCTAGGGTTATTATGGTTCTTTGACATTGTTATTATGCTTTTCCATTATTGATGAATAAAATTGAGTTTCAATCTTAATTTCATCTTGTTAATGTTTTCTCTTAGATGTGACACTAGGATTGAGAACAATTTAGGTTGCCTTTTAGAGGTGTGACAACTCCTTAGGGTTAGACTACTTAAGATTGAAAATGGTTGAGAGGGAGAGTTGTGAGGTAGCGATGTACCCCTTTCCCCTCCGACGTGGTTTCTCCCTACCTCCGTTTCCTTGATTTCATAACGGTCGAAATAGAGTGAAGTGCTAGGCAGATAAACTCCCTTGGGGCTTAGTTACGCAAGTAACAGAGTGAAGGGTTGAAGTGAATCCTATGCATTGGGGCTTAATCTAGACTAGGGTTCTTCCACCTGGACCAAAGGGTTAGAACTACACATAGGAACAGGTTTTACCATAGGGAATCCCTAGAGCTTAAAGCAATCCCAGTAGTGTGAGGTTTAGGTAGATATACTCCCCTGGGGCTTAGTCGTGCGAGCGATAGAGTGAAGGGTGACATGAATCCTAATACCGGGGTATAGTGTTGGGGTTAGTCACGGTTGCCCTTAGGATTGGGACCGTGAGTCTTAGGATATCCTCGACTCGGTTAAACATCAATAGGAAAGTATAATAGCATAGTCCTGCACTAGAAGCATAGACCCTAGAGGTAACTTGTCCGGATGCCCTGTTTCACTCATTAGTAGTCCTCTCTATTCTCTTTTACTTGCACTCTCTCATCTTCCATCTTTCTATTTAATTTCTCTTCTTTTAGTATAATTGTTTCCTTTTATACTCATCGAATCAATTGATCACTTTTCCGTACATCGCATAGTTTTAATAGTGAAATCTCGTATTCTAACTCCCTATTCCCTGTGGATTCGACTACCCTCTCACCGGGGTAACTTTTATTATTTCGACAAACCCCTACACTTTCGTACTTCCTGTCAAAGTTTTCGGCGCTGTTGCCGGCGAATAGGCGTGTTAGATATTTGTTTTTCACTATTTTAGCTATTCACTTCGCATTCTATTTCATATTTTCTTTATCTACCATTGTTCTTATTTTTCTTTTCTTGGTTTTCGGTTACAGGTTATGACCCGTGGGAACCCTTCGATTCTTGTTGAAGGAGATCTGGACATTGGACGAAGAACACATCGTAAAGGGAAGGAACCTGTGCAAGAAGCTTCAAATCAAGCCGATATTGAGACAGAAGGGACAGAAATAATGGCAGAACAAAATGAACAACAACGGACATTGTCCGATTTTGCTAAACCCGCAGTCATGGGAACCCAATCGAGCGTTGTGAGGCCCCCAATCACAGCAATGAATTTTGAGTTGAAGCCGTCGTTTATACAGATGTTGCAACAGTCCGCACAATTCAATGGGCTGGCCAATGAAGATCCCAACAGTCATATAGAGAATTTTCTTGAAGTGTGTGACATGTTGAAGATTAATGGAGTAACGGACGACGCAATTCGTTTGAGAGCCTTCCCATTTTCATTGAAGGGTAAAGCAAGACATTGGCTTCATTCATTACCGAGAGCATCCATCACTACGTGGGAGGAGATGGACGAGGCATTCTTGGCTAGATACTTTCCGCCGGCGAAATCTCCAAGGCTTCGGAATGAAATATCATCCTTCGTGCAAATGAAATTGAGTCTCTATTTGAGACATGGGATAGGTTCAAGGAGCTCCTTCGCAAGTGCCCGCAACATGGATTTCCCTAGTAGATGATCATTCAAACCTTCTACAACGGGTTAAATCCGAGTACCAAGCAACTCTTAGATGCGGCGGCCGGAGGGACTCTAGGAAGCAAGACTCCCGGTGAAGCCCGGCACCTTGTAGAGGAGATGGCTATGAATAGCTATCAATAGAATTCAAGGGACAGAAAGAAGGTTGCCAGAATTCATGAAGTTGACGCGGTTACATCATTGGCGGCACAAGTAGAGTCACTAAGTAGGAAGCTTGATGCTTTAGCTTCACCAAGAGTTGCGGCCATCACTACATGTAATGGCTGTGGGGGAGGTCACGCTTCGAGTGATTGTCCGATTGCTATTGGAGGTACTAGTGCGGTGGAGCAGGCTGATTTTGTTGGTAATGCTTATAGAGGATAAGGCCAAGGCAACCCGTACAGTGGAACATACAATCCGGGGTGGAAGAACCACCCAAATTTCTCTTGGGGCAATCAAGGGCAGTCACAACAAAAAAATAGTGCACCACCGGGATTTCAAAGTCAACAAGCTCCGAATTTAGAAAGCCGAGTGACCGGGCTAGAAGGAAAGATGACCGACCTTGAGAGAGCACTCACACGGTTTGTTTCTTCATCGAATGCTAGATTTCAGTCGGTGGAGGCTACTCTTCGTAATCACACCGCCTCCTTACATAATTTGGAAAATCAAGTGGGGCAAATTGTGAAGACATTGGCGGAAAGGCCTCAAGGTAGGTTGCCTAGCAATACAGAGACTAACCCAAGGGAGCAACTAAAGGCAATCACCTTGAGGAGTGGGAAAGAGGTTGAGAGAACTCTCCCTCTAGAGAAGACAAAAGAAGCATCCGAAGTGGAAGAAGTAGGGGGAGAAGCACCAAAAAAGAAAGAGGTGACACCACCACCCTACAAACCAAGGATCCCCTACCCTTCGAGGTTGAAGAATGACCAAGATAATGAGCAATACAAGAAATTCCTGGGCATCTTCAAACAATTGCACATCAACATACCATTCGCGGAAGCATTAGCACAAATGCCCAAGTACGCGAAGTTTCTAAAGGACCTCTTAACCAATAAAAGGAAGTTGGAGGAGAGTGCAGCTATAATTCTCGATGCTAATTGCTCGGCCGTTTTACAAAATAACATGCCGAGTAAGAGGAAAGATCGCGGGAGTTTCATCATACCTTGCAACATCGGCAATTTAGGTGAAGAGATGGCATTGGCCGATTCCGGGGCAAGTATCAACGTCATGCCCTACACATTCTTCCAAAAGCTAGGCTTGGGCGAGCCTAGACCTACTCGGATGACACTTCAACTTGCGGATCGATCGGTGAGGCATCCGAGGGGTATTGTGGAAAATGTGTTAGTAAAGGTAGACAAGTACATCTTCCCGGTGGACTTTGTTGTGCTTGATGTGGACGAGGATGTCGAGGTGCCGCTGATTCTTGGGAGACCGTTCTTGCGCACTTCCAAAGCTTTGATAGACATGGACAGTGGAGAGCTCACACTTAGAGTCGGAGATGACAAGCTCACTTATCGCCTCGCTGAAGCCATGAGACATTCTCTTGACTTTGATGACACTCTTTATTATCTTGATGTTACTGATGATTGCATTGATGAATATGTGTAGGAAATGTTAAACCCGGATCCATATGAAGGGTGGTCAGACCAAGACATGGAGATACAAGAAGAAGAAGTACTTGCACTTGGTCCAGTCAAGATAGACATCAAGATGGAGAAGGAGCGTATGAAGAAGATGCTTCAGAGGATGAAGAGGTCGAAAAGACGCCACAAGAAGAAACCCAACAAGAAAGGGGATGAGCATTCACGGAGTAAGGGTGTTACACCCTCTTGTGGTAACAAATTCGACAACTCTCCCTCTACTCTACAAAGACTAAGTAATGCATGTTTTCAGGTTGTAGGGAAGAGGGCAACCTTCATTCATGAACCTCCGTAAGGTAAGATCAGGTACCTCAAGCTTAGTGACGTTAAACAAGCGCTACTTGCGAGGCAACCCAAGGTTTTACAGTTTTTCTAGGAGTTAGTTTCGTTTTAGTCTGAATAAAAGTCTTAGTTTTGGTGTCCTAATTTTCATGTGCTTATGCTGTGATTTCCATTGTGAATTATTGATGTTTTCGTGTGCCTTAATGTCAATTGACGAAGTTTAAGTCGGTTGAGTGTGTTTTCTATGTTCTCTGGCCATGTTTTTATGAATTGTACAGGCTCTAAGTGTTTTAAAAGAGTTCTGAATTTTTTCTAAGAGTCTGTAAATTTTTCTAAGTAAACCAGAGAAAACACATGGCCGTGTGGAATTAATACACGGCCGTGTGTTACCAATTAGAGCTCAACTAGTGAGGGCACAGGGGCGTGTCTATGCCCCTGTGAACAACCTCAGAAGGGGCACACGGCCGTGTGGAAATTCCACACGGCCGTGTGGAAATTCGCAGAACTTAAACTCTTTTCCAGAGAGTCCACAGGGCCGTCTGAGTGCCCCTGTGAGTGCGACGGTGCCAAGGCACACTGCCGTGTGAAACTCTGCAGAGAAAAACCCCTTCTACCAGAGAATACACAGGGGCATGTGGGTGCCCCTGTGAGGGAGCTTGTGAAAGACACACGGCCGTGTGGATTATTCACACGGCCGTGTGAAATACTTAGCGTTTCTCGGGCAAGTCAGAGAGACCACAGGGGCTTGTGTTGGCCCCTGTGGCCGGCCTTGTGTCTTGGCCAGGTAGGGCACACGGCCGTGTGGAATTAACACACGGCCGTGTGAAAATTTTCAGAGACCTTCTGTATTTTCCCATGAATCCACAGGGCCGTGTGGGGGCCCCTATGGATCCCCCTGTGAAGGCACACGGCCGTGTGGATTATTCACACGGCCATTTGGGGTAGCCCAGAGAGTGAACAGAATGCACACAGGGGCGTGTGATGGCCCCTGTGAACCCTAATTTCAGAGGCACACGGCCGTGTGGAATTTCCACATGGCCGTCTGATTTCCCAGAACGTCAAAAGCCGCGCGATTTCTTTAAGTTTTCACTTCTGCCGCTTGACATTTTCATTCTAAACTCTTCTCTACCCTCTCTATTACTTGCCCGACCGTCTCAGAGGATTTGTGAGGTGTTATTGGAGTTTTTCTGGCCGATTTTAAAACATTTCTTCATCCATTTCGTCCGTAAGGACTTCAAGCCTTTTTCTTCGTTAATTCTTAATTTGATTCGTTCTATTGGATGATTTCGCTTGTTTTAAATGCTTATGATGTTTGCGAACATGTTTTACATGAATATAGAACGAATTTAGTTGTAAATTTTGGAATTTTAGTCCCACGGCCGTGGGCTCTGTCCGCCAGAAGCTCCACACGGGCGTGTGGAAATTCCACACTGCCGTGTGGATTTCTGCAGATTGTTCTGTTGAACTGATTTTTAAAAATTTTCTTTTGCAACATTGCAGATATGACTTCTAGGTCTAAGAAATCAGCAGGGAAGCGACACCGTGAGCCCACCCCACCTCCCGAGGAGACAGATTTCTCAATACCAGAGCATAGGGAGTGGTTCAAGCGATTATCACAGCTCCGTTTTGGCCAGTCACGATACCCCGACCTGAGCATTATCAGAGGGATTCAGGGGGGTGACAACATTGCCGATGAGGTTGAGGAGCTACTCTCGGTGGGTAGTTGGAAGAGATTACTGAGGATCAGAGATCCAATCATTCGAGGAGTGACACTTGACTTCTTGGCCTCGTTCGAGTTCCACAGATCATACAAAGACTTCTCTACTCCTGACGCGATTCAGTTCAGGGTATTAGGACAGCATTTTAGCCTCAGCATGACCCAGTTTTCGATCCATATGGGGTTATATGATGAGGCTTATACACAGACAGAGGAGTATGAGGGTCTTCCTACAGACTACCCGGGCAGTCTTACTCCGCAGAGGGCCTACAGGGATTTGTGCGGAGAGGGCCTGTATGAGCCAGGAGTCTCAAAGGCCACGTGCTTATCCCGCCCGGCCTACAGATACGTACATGCTATTCTGAGTACATCAGTAAGTGGCCGGGGTGATAGCACTGGAGTTCTGAGCCAGTAGGAGCTTCTCTATCTATACTCTATGGCTCAGAGGGTACCACTCCACCTAGGGCACATCCTAGCAGAGTATTTGCGCCATCAGGGCTAGTACCCTAGGGTTGGAGTGATCTTCGCAGGTCCCTACATTTCGAGACTTCTGATCGGGACGAGTCTCAGAGACGGAGTGCGAGGGGCAGAGAAGACTAGTGTACCAGCTCCTCTGGGCACAGATACACTGAGGATGATGGGGTTGATCCGCAGAGCAGGATCGGGGACATATACATGGATCATTCCCCAGACAGATCAGGCCGAGGGGTCCCAGGCAGCCTTGGAGCCACCTCCGACAGACACAGAGGCCGAGGCACCATCCACAGCACCGGAGCCACCTCCGGTGCGCATGTTCTCGCCCTCTGGGGGCCAGGACAGGTTGGAGCGCCTCGAGAGCGCAGTGGGCGTGCTACAGGCAGAGCAGGCCTAGATCAGGGCCGCACAGGTTGCACAGCACGCAGAGACTATGGCACGGCTTGACACCATACAGAGACTTCTAGAGCAGGCCGTGTCAGTACCATCTGTGGCCTGACCCAAAGACCCCACTCCTCCACCACCATCTCCTCCAGCATCAGTAGATCCACCTGCATCTCCAGAGCCTCCAGCAGCACCAGAGGCCACTATCCGGGACACCGACGCCGAGGCGTCTTAGTTTTAGTTTTTACTGCTTTTGATTTTTAGTTTTTGTACTTTTTATTTTATTTTGGACTTGTAGTACTCAGAAAGGATTATCCTTCTGAGTTTATCTTTTATTTTGCTTTTCTTTTATCTCGAGTTGTATTCATTGTTTCATATTTTATATACTCGAGTTTTATTGAGCTATACTGAACTGATACGAACCTCGCCAACGATTGTGACGAAACCCGAAACAAATTTGGCACGAAGAAGAAAAGCCAAAGGATTCAAGAAAATGGGATGGAAAACCTCGACCCAATGCTTAGCGAAGCACGAACCTCGGTATATGGATGACGCCACAAAAGGAGATGAAAATCCAATTGATAAGTCGGTTTGAACGCCACAAGGAAAACCCTTGATAAGTTCTTAAAAAGTTTCTTCAAGAAAACAAGAAGAAAACCTCACAAATACTCATAGATAAAAGTTGTGTTTTATGGCTGCTACAAAGGGCTATATATATAGCCCAAAACCCTAGAGAACTTCTAAGAAGTAAAAGTTCAAAACTACCCTTAAAGATAAAAAAAAGTAAACAACCAACTAAAGAGCAACTTTAGCCCAAAAGCCCACAAAGCCCAACAAGACTAAGCAATTACAAAAGACTCTAGTTCACATATTAAACTTAAAAATAAATGATAACCAAATCTTCATCAAGCGTCTAAGTGGAATCGGCTTGGATGAGTAGGACCAGCTTTTGTTCACCATCAGTAGTGATCACTCTCTTCCTGTTGTAGAATTCTCCATGCCAAGTTGCTAAGCTCCTCTTTAAATCTTCTAGCTCGAGCTCTCGTCACTGGTCCTGTTGGGACTTGAATTGGATCCTTAGCCTTGATGTCCACATCATTCCCCCCCTCTTGAGAAGGATTTGTCCTCAAATCGTCACCTACATCAAAAGGACTTAAATCAGTCACATTGAAAGTAGCACTAACATTGTACTCACCGGGTAAATCAAGGATAGATTTGAATTGCCAATCTTGAGTTTCCATTCTTGAATTGCCAAAATTTCTTAATTTGATTCGATTTGAATTGCCAATCTTGAGTTGCCAAAATTTCTTGATTTGTTTCTCTTTGAATTGCCAATCTTGAGTTGCCATTCTTGAATTGTCAAAATTTCTTGATTTGGATAGATTTGAATTGCCAATCTTGAGTTTCCATTCTTGAATTGCCAAAATTTCTTGATTTGATTCGATTTGAATTGCCAATCTTGAGTTGCCAAAATTTCTTGATTTGTTTCTCTTTGAATTGCCAATCTTGAATTGCCATTCTTGAATTGCCAAAAATCCAGCCCATTTCTTGAATTGCCAAAATTTCAGCCCATTTCCAAGAAAACAAATCTTCGATCCGTTTTGGTTTGTTTCGGTTTGAACCCTTTGATGATGGTTTTTAATTAGTTTTGAAAGAACTCAAAGAAGAAAACAAGTGGAAAAAGGCAGCGAGGTGAGATCATTTGAGGGTAAAAGCCAAATTGAATTGAGTGATACACGAGTGAATTTGAGTGAATTATTTCTTGGAGTGAACTACGTGAGTTTTGTGGTGAGGGTAATTTTTTTTATCTAACATTGCTTTGCAGGTTTTTCCATCATGTCTCAAATTCCGGAGAGAAACACAACTTTTATCTATGAGTATTTGTGAGGTTTTCTTCTTGTTTTCTTGAAGAAACTTTTTAAGAACTTATCAAGGGTTTTCCTTGTGGCGTTTAAACCGACTTATCAATTGGATTTTCATCTCCTTTTGTGGCGTCATCCATATACCGAGGTTCGTGCTTCGCTAAGCATTGGGTCGAGGTTTTCCATCCCTTTTTCTTGAATCCTTTGGCTTTTCTTCTTCGTGCCAAATTTGTTTCGGGTTTCGTCACAATCGTTGGCGAGGTTCGTATCAGTTGGTACAAACTGATACGAACCTCGCCAACGATTGTGACGAAACCCGAAACAAATTTGGAACGAAGAAGAAAAGCCAAAAGATTCAAGAAGAAGGGATGGAAAACCTCGACCCAATGCTTAGCGAAGCATGAACCTCGGTATATGGATGACGCCACAAAAGGAGATGAAAATCCAATTAATAAGTCGGTTTGAACGCCACAAGGAAAACCCTTGATAAGTTCTTAAAAGTTTCTTCAAGAAAACAAGAAGAAAACCTCACAAATACTCATAGATAAAAGTTGTGTTTTTTGGCTACTACAAAGGCTATATATATAGCCCAAAACCCTAGAGAACTTCTAAGAAGTAAAAGTTCAAAACTATCCTTAAAGATAAAAAAAAGTAAACAACTAACTAAAGAGCAATTTTAGCCCAAAGGCCCACAAAGCCCAACAAGACTAAGCAATTACAAAAGACTCTAGTTCACATATTAAACTAAAAAATAAATGACAACCAAATCTTCATCAAGCGTCTAAGTGGAATCGGCTTGGATGAGTAGGACCAACTTTTGTTCACCATCAGTAGTGATCACACTCTCTTCCTGTTGTAGAATTCTCCATGCCAAGTTGCTAAACTCCTCTTTAAGTCTTCTAGCTCGAGCCCTTGTCACTGGTCCTGTTGGGACTTGAATTGGATCCTTAGCCTTGATGTTTACATCATTCCCCCCCTCTTGAGAAGGATTTGCCCTCAAATCATCACCTACATCAAAAGGACTTAAGTCAGTCAAATTGAAAGTAGCACTAACATTGTACTCACCTGGTAAATCAAGGCGGTAGGCATTGTCGTTGATCCACTCGAGCACTTGAAAAGGACCATCTTGCATGAGTACAACACCAATACCTACACCAGAGGCATCACATTCTATTTCAAAAGTATTAGCAAAGTTAGGTAAAGCAAGTAAGATAGCATGAGTTAGTTTATGTTTCATAAGCTGAAATGCTTCCTCTTGTGCTGCCCCCCATTTGAATGCAACATTCTTCTTGATAACTTCAGTAAGGGGTGCCGCAATGGTACAAAAATCTTTCACGAATCTCCTATAGAAGCTAGCAAGTCCATGAAAGCTGCGAACGTGACTCACACTTGATGGGGTCGGCCACTCTTGGATGGCTTTGATCTTTTCTTCAACAACCTCAATACCTGTAGCACTCACAACAAATCCTAGGAAAACAAGTTTATTGGTGCAAAAGGTACATTTCTTGAGGTTAGCATACAATTTCTCTTTCCTAAGGACACACAAAACCAAATGCAAATGAGAAGCATGATCATGCAAATTCTTACTATAAATCAGAATATCATCAAAATAAACAACAACAAATTTTCCAATGAAAGTTCGTAAAACATGATTCATTAAACGCATGAAAGTACTAGGTGCATTAGTTAAGCCAAATGGCATGACTAACCATTCATACAATCCATGTTTAGTTTTAAATGCCGTTTTCCATTCGTCACCTTCTTTCATTCGGATTTGATGATACCCACTCTTAAGATCAATTTTTGAAAACACACAAGATCCATGCAAATCATCTAAACGAGGGATGGGGTGTCGATACTTTACCGTTATGTTGTTGATGGCTCGGCAATCAATACACATCCTCCATGTTCCATCCTTCTTAGGAACTAGAATCACCGGAACTGCGCAAGGACTCATGCTTTCTCTCACGTACCATTTCTCCATCAACTCTTCAACTTGCCTTTGGAGTTCCTTTGTTTCCTCCGGGTTGATCCTATAGGCGGGTCGGTTTGGAATTGAAGCACCGGGAACAAAGTCAATTTGGTGTTCTATTCCACAGATAGGGGGTAAGCCATGTGGTACCTCCTCAGGAAACACATCCTCGAACTCCTGCAAAATAGAAACAACAACACTAGGCAATGAAGGGTCAGGTTGGTTAGTGTTTAAAAGGGCCTCCTTGTACATAAGTACAATCATCGGCCGTTTTGCAAGAAAAGCTCGCTTAAACTCACTTGTTTTTGCATAGAAATTTCTTTTTCCCTCTAATTTTCCCTCTTTGGCTGAATTCATCTCTCTCTTTTCTCTCTCACTAGATTCAGCCTTGCTCTCTTGTTTCTCACCACTACTCATCTCTTCACTCACTCTCTTATGATCACTCAAATTTTTTTGATCTCTCACTTTCTTTTGATCACTTAGTTTTTGCATCATCACTTGATCATCATAAACCTGTTTCGGTGTCATTGGAGTTAGAGTGATGGTTCGTTGTTGGAAAGTGAAAGAGTGCTTGTTGGTGAAGCCATCATGTTGCACACGTCTATCAAATTGCCAAGGCCATCCTAAAAGGAGATGTCCCGCTTGCATGGGTACCACATCACACAACACTTCATCCTCATATTTCCCAATCCGAAATGGCACCACAACTTGCTTAGTAACCCGCACTTCACCACTATCATTCAGCCATTGCAATTTGTATGGACGGGGATGCTTGAGTGTTGGGAGCCCTAGCTTCTCAACCATGGAAGAACTAGCAACGTTAGTGCAACTACCACCATCAATAATAATACTACATACCTTGTCCTTCACATTGCAACGAGTGTAAAAGATGTTCTCCCGTTGCACTTCTTCTTCCTCCACCCTAGTGTGCAAGTTCAAGGCTCTCCGAGCAACTAATCCAAGCATCTCACCATGCTCGGCCCCAAACTCCTCTTCTCCCAAAAGATCATCCTCCAATGGTGGAATGTCATCTAGCTCACCCTCGTCTTCAGAATCTATTGTCCCATTCTCCCGAATCACCATAACCAGCTTGTTTGGGCATTGGCTAGAAATGTGACCTCTTCCCTGACATTTGAAACATTTAATTTCACTAGAACGAGACAAAGTTGTGGGTATCTTACTTTGAGAAGCCGTGGAAGTAGTGGTTGAATTTTGCTCAGTTTTGACCTTGGGGTTGGAGTTACTTTCATTTTTCCTTGGATAATTCGTCCTCCATGGTGTTGCACTAGGATTTTGTGGGGTGGGTCTCGGACGTGCACTTGTACTGCCCTTCTTCAGTTGCCTCTCAACCTTCATTGCCATATGCACCAAGTCTTCCAACTCCACATAGTGATGTAGCTCAACCGTGTTGGCAATCTCCCTATTCAACCCATTCAAAAACCTTGCCATTGTTGCCTCCCGATCCTCCTCCACATTGGCCCGAATCATAGCCATCTCCATCTCTTTATAATATTCATCAACACTTTTGTAACCTTGTCGAAGACCTTGAAGCTTAAGGGATAGATCTCGGTAGTAATGAGATGGCACAAAACGACGCCTCATCACCCTCTTCATGTCATCCCAAGTCTCGATAGGCAAATCTCCACTTCGCCTCCTATTGACGCACAACTGATCCCACCACACAATAGCATAATCAGTAAACTCAATAGCGGCAAGTTTTACCTTCTTAATTTCGGAGTAGTTGTGACAATCGAAAACCAACTCCATCTTCTTCTCCCATTCAAGGTATGCTTCGGGATCACTCTTTCCTTGAAATGCCGGAATCCTCATCTTGATGCTACCCAAGTTGTTGTCTACCCGATTCCGAGCGTCTCTATCCCGACCATATCTCCTAGGACTGCCCGTTGACATCCTATCAAAGTCTTCATCGAAATTCTCCACTTCAAACGCCCCCACACCTTCAACTCCCCGTTGGGGCACCCTATTCCTCCTTGGGAGGTTTGGAACAACCGGTGGCTGTCCTCGTTGTGCTCCCTCTTCAACTCTATCCAACCTCTCATGTATTTGCTCAAGTTCCACCCTCATCATCCTTCTCATTTCCCCAATTATAGCTTGCACTTGCAAATTCGGAATAGTTGGAGGGGTACTCTCTTCGCTTGTGTTTCTCTCCGGAATTTGAGACATGATGGAAAAAAACCTGCAAAGCAATGTTAGATAAAAAAATTACCCTCACCACAAAACTCACGTAGTTCACTCCAAGAAATAATTCACTCAAATTCACTCGTGTATCACTCAATTCAATTTGGCTTTTACCCTCAAATGATCTCACCTCGCTGCCTTTTTCCACTTGTTTTCTTCTTTGAGTTCTTTCAAAACTAATTAAAAACCATCATCAAAGGGTTCAAACCGAAACAAACCAAAACGGATCGAAGATTTGTTTTCTTGGAAATGGGCTGAAATTTTGGCAATTCAAGAAAAGGGCTGGATTTTTGGCAATTCAAGAATGGCAATTCAAGATTGGCAATTCAAAGAGAAACAAATCAAGAAATTTTGGCAACTCAAGATTGGCAATTCAAATCGAATCAAATCAAGAAATTTTGGCAATTCAAGAATGGAAACTCAAGATTGGCAATTCAAATCTATCCAAATCAAGAAATTTTGGCAATTCAAGAATGGCAACTCAAGATTGGCAATTCAAAGAGAAACAAATCAAGAAATTTTAGCAACTCAAGATTGGCAATTCAAATCGAATCAAATCAAGAAATTTTGGCAATTCAAGAATGGAAACTCAAGATTGGCAATTCAAATCTATCCAAATCAAGAAATTTTGGCAATTCAAGAATGGCAACTCAAGATTGGCAATTCAAATCTAACCAAATCAAGAATGGCAAATCAAATCGAACCAAATCAAGAATTTTTTTTTTTTTTCTTTCCTTTTTCTACTCTCTCTTTTTTTTTTTTTCGTTTTTCTTTTTCCTTCTTTTTTTTTTCTTCTTTTTTTTCGTTTTTTTTTTTTTTTTTTTTTTTCAGAAACTCAGTTCCACAAACTCAAATCTTCACACACTATTTTGTAATTTCGGAATTAATAAAAAGGAAACTCATAAAAGATAGAAATCCCTCTCTCAAAACAAGAACAAAATATGGGCGAAAAATCAATGAAACCCTAGATCAAGATGCAATTTTTTTTTTTTTTTTTTTTGTAAGAGAAATGAACAGAAATCAATAGAAGATAGGTCGAAAGGATGAACTTAGCTCTGGTACCAACTGATACGAACCTCGCCAACGATTGTGACGAAACCCGAAACAAATTTGGAACGAAGAAGAAAAGCCAAAGGATTCAAGAAGAAGGGATGGAAAACCTCGACCCAATGCTTAGCGAAGCACGAACCTCGGTATATGGATGACGCCACAAAAGGAGATGAAAATCCAATTGATAAGTCGGTTTGAACGCCACAAGGAAAACCCTTGATAAGTTCTTAAAAGTTTCTTCAAGAAAACAAGAAGAAAACCTCACAAATACTCATAGATAAAAGTTGTGTTTTTTGGCTACTACAAAGGCTATATATATAGCCCAAAACCCTAGAGAACTTCTAAGAAGTAAAAGTTCAAAACTATCCTTAAAGATAAAAAAAAGTAAACAACTAACTAAAGAGCAATTTTAGCCCAAAGGCCCACAAAGCCCAACAAGACTAAGCAATTACAAAAGACTCTAGTTCACATATTAAACTAAAAAATAAATGACAACCAAATCTTCATCAAGTGTCTAAGTGGAATCGGCTTGGATGAGTAGGACCAACTTTTGTTCACCATCAGTAGTGATCACACTCTCTTCCTGTTGTAGAATTCTCCATGCCAAGTTGCTAAGCTCCTCTTTAAGTCTTCTAGCTCGAGCCCTTGTCACTGGTCCTGTTGGGACTTGAATTGGATCCTTAGCCTTGATGTTTACATCATGAACCCTTGTGTATGTGTGCACAGATGGTCTTGGATGTAAGGATTTTGAGGAACAGTCATTGGCACGGTCATAGGACCGTGTGTGCTCCACAAACCATCGAGACTCAACTCTCAATGACCTAGCTCCATCAAACGCAACACTTGGAGTTCAGGGGAGTAATGTTTCAATTGCCCACTCCCATACTATTTGTTTTTATTTGCTACTTATAATTGTGCTTGCATGCGTACATTGGGGACAATGTATATCTTAAGTGTGGGGGGGAGTTCACATTGCACACACATTTACTTGTGTGTTCAATTGCTTATGCTCATGTAGCCTATGGCGGTTCACCTTAGTTGCAACGGTTGTATTCTTATAGTTTAGGAGAATTTTTAACATTATATCCTATCATGCTCTAGTTTCTACTTGAATTTTTAGGGAATTTTTGCTCGATTACACCTTATTGCACTACTCACTCTTGAAATCTTTTGGAAACTCAATCTTGAAGTTTTTAAGGACAAGTTTATCATCGTTCTTAGTTTTACTTTGGAAAATGCATATTATTAAAAAAAAAGTATGAAAAAGATGAAAAAAAAATATAAAAATAAAAAATAAAAAAAATAATATATATATGACTTTGTGAATATTTGCTTTGTTTTATGCATTTGGGTTGGAAAGAGCTACCACCTATGAAGTATGTAGCTACTCTCATAAGTCGGATACAAGTTATGCCCTAATGAGAGAAAGAGCTATCTCATGGGATGCGTGAAAGCTACTACTCCGGTAGAAAGAGCTACCTCCTCGAAAGTGTGAAAGCCACCTTTGGCGGCCGCCTACGAAAGGGCTACCTTCGAGGTTGTGTGAAACTACTACTTCCTTTCTTGCTTTTTCGTATATAAATAAGTCCTTGTTAACAAAAGTTTGAGGAGTACTCGTTGGTTGTCTTGAGTGAATTCACACACACTACACATTTTTGAGTTCTTCTTCCTTTTTGATTCGAGTTTTTAGCTAGAGCAATGATAACCTTATGCAATGTTTTGATTTCCCCTTACTTGTAGAATGCTTCTTTTGCATACTTTTGGTGAACCTAAGGCCGAGCACTTTCAATTGTTCTTCCCAAGTACTTTCACGTTCTATTTTGCTTGAGGACAAGCAAAAGCTTAAGTGTGGGGGGATTTGATAAGTGCTTGTGTTATAGTACCGCGAAGCGTTATTATCTTACATTGAGCATATCTTTTATCAGTTTTTATCACTAAATGGCGTGCATTTGTGTATTCTTGTGCATTGAAGGTTTGCGGAGCCAAATTGGAGAAGAAGAACGAAATTAGGTCATGTTCACCGATGTTGGGAAGTTTTCGGACCAAGCACGGAACAAGGCACGAGTTTGGACTTGTGAGTGTGTGCCAACCTCCTTTGGAGGGGCACAAAGGCAGTCACATTCACAACAAGTCTAACTCGTGTGGCTTAGGAGAACTTCACCAAGAAGGAGACTTGAAGCAATCGGCACGATCTACCATTGATTGTGTGCCCAATTTAATGGCCTCGATGAAGAACGACGGATTCGGGAGCGTTTCGGAGGAGTACTGTAGCAGCATGGTAGCTTGTTACTATAGCAAAGCACTGTAACAAGTTACTGTTCACTTTCGCCCAAAATTCAGAATTCCAGAGAATTCACACGGGCGTGTGGAATTAACACACGGCCGTGTGAATTAATTTTTCAGCAGACAGAAACTTCACACGCCCGTGTGTTAATTCCACACGGCCGTGTGAAGCCCCCGGTAAGTCAAATTTTAAAGTCGCGATTCAACATTATAAAAGGCGATTTTGGAGACCTTTTGGGATATCTTTTGACCTATCTTTCTCTTCAACTTGGGGAGTGCGGCTAGGGTTTCGGAGAGGATTTTGTGGAGGTTTAGCGCGCGTCATCGGCATCGTCACCGACGTTCGACGGCCGCACAAGACCATGACCACACCATACGCAAGAGGGTTTTCATTGATGTCCTTATGTTGTGCTTTCTTTCATACATTGATGAACATGTATATCTCCATGAGGAGCTAAACCCCTTAAGGGTATTCGGACTTGTAAACTCTAGGGTTATTATGTTTCTTTGACATTGTTATTATGCTTTTCCATTATTGATGAATAAAATTGAGTTTCAATCTTAATTTCATCTTGTTAATGTTTTCTATTAGATGTGACACTAGGATTGAGAACAATTTAGGTTGCCTTTTGGAGGTGTGACAACTCCTTAGGGTTAGACTACTTAAGATTGAAGAGGGTTGAGAGGGAGAGTTGTGAGGTAGCGATGTACCCCTTTCCCCTCCGACGTGGTTTCTCCCTACCTCCGTTTCCTTGATTTCATAGCGGTCGAAATAGAGTGAAGTGGTAGGCAGATAAACTCCCTTGGGGCTTAGTTACGCAAGTAACAGAGTGAAGGGTTGAAGTGAATCCTATGCATTGGGGCTTAATCTAGACTAGGGTTCTTCCACCTGGACCAAAGGATTAGAACTACACATAGGAACAGGTTTTACCATAGGGAATCCCTAGAGCTTAAAGCAATCCCACGTAGTGTGAGGTTTAGGTAGATATACTCCCCTGGGGCTTAGTCGTAGGAGTGATAGAGTGAAGGGTGACATGAATCCTAATACCGGGGTATAGTGTTGGGGTTAGACACTATTGCCCTTAGGATTGGGACCGTGAGTCTTAGGATATCCTCGACTCGATTAAACATCAATAGGAAAGTATAATAGCATAGTTCTGCACTAGAAGCATAGACCCTAGAGGTAGCTTGTCCGGATGCCCTGTTTCATTCATTACTAGTCCTCTCTATTCTCTTTTACTTGCACTCTCTCATCTTCCATCTTTCTATTTAATTTCTTGTCTTTTAGTATAATTGTTTCCTTTTATACTCATCGAATCAATTGATCACTTTTCCGTACTTCGCATAGTTTTAATAGTGAAATCTCGTATTCTAACTCCCTATTCCCTGTGGATTCGACTACCCTCTCACCAGGGTAACTTTTATTACTTCGACAAACCCGTGCACTTTCGGACTTCCTGTCACACGTCACGATGGTTGCCATCTCACCTTGTCTAGGTATCAAATCATGCCAACTTAAAGTGCCCTTACACTAACAATCTCCCCATTTGGCATAATTTGACACAACTGCTTCTGCTCCCGGACCGACACCTGTCACAACTTTAAGGTACAACACTATCTGGGACATAACTTTACAGACTAATATATCATATAGTTTCTTATAAGATACATGATTACACTGCAACTAGTGATTTACAAATTCAGCAAAATTGTAAAAACACAAAAGTAAAAAAAAAAAAACTGGACAACATGGAGCATTTGGTTTGGAGCTCTTCAACTCTTCAATCTCTCCCCTTGTGTGACATAATGATGTCAAAGTCTTCACTGGTTGTTACAAGACATGTTACAACCACTTTTGTACCTCCCATTATCTTCAGAACTCCTTCTTGCTGCTGCAAACAACATTGATAAACTGTAGCAAATATAGGTCGTTTGTAGTCCCCAATAGGGATTCAAGTTAGCAAAGGCCAATCTCACCCCTCAACTTTTCATATCTTGCAGCATCAAGGAGTTTGGTAAAAATATCCGCTAATTGCTTTTCTGTTGCAACATAATCCATAACAACTATTTTGTTTTCTACCAAATCTCGTATAAAATGGTGTCGAAGATCAATATGTTTGGTACGAGAATGTTGGACTAGATTCTTAGAGATATCAATTGCACTTTTGTTGTCACAAAATATAGTCAACAAACTTTGTTGTAGGTAGTAATCTTCAAGCATTTGCTTGATTCATAACAATTGTGTGCAACAACTTCCTACCACTATGCACTCAGCCTCGGTAGTGGAGAGTGAAATAGAACTTTGCTTCTTATTGTACCATGTGACCAAGTTGTTTCCAAGATAGAAACATCCTCCTGAGGTGCTCTTTCTATCATTAATATTTCCTGCCCAATCTGCATCACTATAACCTGCAAGATGTGAGTTGGAGTGTTTTGAATACCAAATTCCATATTCTATAGTGCCCTTAACATATCTAATAAAGCAAACTCCGACACAAACTCCGACACCAAATTCCATCCTCCTGAGCTTTCAAATGAGATTCCTTTGGTATTGCTTGATATCTAGCACAAACTCCGACACTGAAAGAGATATGTGGCCTACTAGCTATGAGATAATGCAAACTTCCAATCATGCTTCTATATAGAGTTCGGTCAACATCTTTTACATGCTCATCTTTTGTCAACTTCTCATTTACACTCATGGGTGTCCTCATGTGTCTGGACTTTTCCAAACCAAATCTTTTCACCAAGTTCGTTGCATATTTAGTATGAGAAATGAAAATTCCTTCATTGCTTTGTTTGAAATGAAACCCCAAGAAGTAGCTTAGTTCACCTACCATGCTCATCTCAAACTCTTCTTGCATTAGAAAAACAAACTCATCCATTTGCTTTTGAGATGTTGAACCAAATATAATATCATCAACATAGATTTGTGCCACCATGAGATCTGACTTGGACTTCTTGATGAATAAGATTTTGTCTGCTCTCCCTCTTTGGTAGCCCTTCTCAAGTAGAAATTTTGTGAGTCTTTCATACCAAGCCCTAGGAGCTTGCTTCAAGCCATAGAGTCTTTTTCAATTTGTACACATGATCTGGATATTGAGGATCTTCAAACCCTTTTGGTTGCTCCACAAATACTTCTTCAGTTATGACTCCATTTAGAAAAGCACTCTTGACATCCATTTGATGTAGCTTGAACCCCATGCAATATGCTACTACTAACAGTAATCTGATGGATTCTAGGTGTGCAACTGGTGCAAATGTTTCATCAAAGCCAACTTCTTTAACTTGAGTATACCCTTGAGCCACTAGTCTTGCTTTATTTCTAGTGATGTTGCCTTTGTCATCTGACTTATTCTTGAAGATCCACTTCATTCCAATAACATTCACATGTGTTGGCCTTGGGACCAATGTCCATACATCATTTCGAACAAACTGATTTAATTCTTCTTGCATTGCTTCCATCCAGTATTCCTCAACTAAGGCTTCCTTGACATTCTTTGGTTCAATAAGAGAGATGTAACATGTGTATCCGGCCAATTCTCGATAATCAATTCTTTTAGTGCTTCTAATCCTCCTTCCTTCAGTTACATTACCAATTACATTCTGTATAGGATGATTCTTCTTTATCCTTGAGGATGGTTCAAGACTACTGCTTTTATCTTCTTTATCTGATTTTGAAATGATTCTGCCTGTTGTATCTTCAGTTGTAACTTCAGTTGCAGCATCAATTATAACCTACTATTTGTCTACATCCTGACTAGTTTCTACTATTATAGTTGGTGTTGTAACCTATGCTGTAACCTGTTGTTCTGCTTGTAACTCTTCATCGGCTGATTCACAATTCTATGTAATAAGCTTGTTTGGCTCACTTGAAGCACCTTAAGTCTCCATGTCAGAGAAATCAGCAGCAACAACAACATTAATGGTCTCCATCATCTTCTTGGTTCTTGAATTGAATACCCAATATGCTCTACTAGTGGTAGAATATCCCAGGAACACTCCTTCATCACTTTTCTTGTCAAACTTTCCAAGCTGATCTCTATCATTCAAAATGTAACATCTGCTTCCAAAAATATGAAAGTATTTGAGGTTTGGCCTTTTACCTTTCCAAATTTCATATGGTGTCATGTTGGTTGAGGATCGAATGTACACTCTATTAATGATGTAGCATGTTATATTGATTGCTTCGGCCCAAAACCTTGTAGGGAGATTCTTTGAATTTAACATAACTCTTGACATCTCTTGAAACAATTCTTGTGTTCAACCATCCCATTTTGTTGTGGAGTCTTAGGGGCTGAAAATTCATGGTGAATCCCATGTTCTCTGCTAAATTCTACAAACTGAGCATTTTCAAATTTTCATCCATGATCACTTCTGATTCTGACGATCTTCCCAATTTGACACTCTTTCTCATTTTGATGTTGCATGCATAACTTCTTCAAAGCTTCAAAGGTATCTGATTTCTCCTTGAGGAAGTCCACCCATGTGTACCTGGAGTAATTATCAACACATACAAACACATATCTTTTACCTAACAAGCTCTTTGTTTGTGTGGGTCCAATAAGATCCATATGTAAGAGTTCCAGCACTCTTGTTGTAACAATGTGCTGCAACACTTTGTGAGTAGCACGGCTTTGCTTTCCCAGTTGGCAAGGTCCACAAACACCATCTTCCCTTTTTGTAAGCTTGGGCACTCCCTTAACAGCTGACATTTCTGTTATCTTCATTAATTTTCTGAAGTTCAGATGTCCAAGCTTCTAGTGCCATATTTCAGTGATGTTGCAAGAAGTGTTGTAACAGTCTTCCAACTTTTCTAGCAAATAGCAATTGTCTAAAGATCTTGAACCAGTTAGAACACATTGACCAGCTTCATCATAGACCACACATCTGTCCTGAGTGAATTTGAAAACCATATTTCGATCACACAATTGACTTATACTCAGAAGATTTGCCTTGAGTCCTTCTACATGCAGAATGTTTTTCAATCTTGGATACCCAGGAACCATCAATGTTCCTTTCCCAACTACTTGAACTTTCTGATCATCACCAAAAGTCACATGCCCAATTTGAGATTCTTTGTAATTCATCAAAAACCTTTGTTACCTGTCATGTGTTTTGAGCAACCACTGTCAAAATGCCAATTGTCCTTTTTGGATTTTTTTTTTTTTTCATTGAAGAGTATCCCACTAAGTCTTCCTTTCTAACCCACATCTTCTTGGTTTCTTTATTCTTTTCTTTGGTAGATGGTGACTGCCTCACATATCTGTCCTCATTCAAGTCTCTCTTCATCTTCCAACATCTTGGATGAATGTGCCCTTTGACCCCACAATAGTGACATGTTGGAATCCACTTCTTTGTTTTCCAAATACTCTTCCATTCTTCTTGTCTTCCTTCAATTGATGACACTCTGGTCTTATATGGCCTCTTCTTCCACAATGAAAGCATATTGGGACTTGCCTTCAATGTCTTCTCTTCACCTTGTTATGCTTCACTTCTTTGGATTTTTTAGCATTTGATGGAACATAACCTGCTTCAACGTTGCCTTTCTTGACTTCTGATGTCTCTTTTTCAGTCTCAGTATTATGTTGAGTCACACTTGTTTTAGAAGACATCTCATCAATCTTGGCTTTTCCTTTGTTCATGTAGTTTATGGTCTTCTTGGCATCGTTCAGCTTTTCTTGGCATTCTTCCAACCTTTTTGCAAGACATTTGTTTTGTATAACCATCTTATCAAATGTTTTTAGCATAAGTTCATACCCATGAAGAAGATCATTTTCAATAACCTCTTCATAATCACTTTCTCTGGGTGTTGCAACTGAAGTTGTAACTGGACTTGCAAATCCATTAAAATTTCTGAAAACTTCAGCTTTGTCTATTATTAGAACAGTCTGTTGCAACTTTGTCATTCTTGTTACTTCAACTTTCAGAGCTATATCTTCTTCTCTTCTGCCTGGATTCAGATTCATCTCATAAGCTTGTAGGGATCCCATTAACTCATTAAGTCTCATAGTTGTGATGTCCCTTGCTTCTTCTATTGCAGCAACTTTAGCATCAAATCTTCTTGGAAGAAACCTGAGAGTTTTCTAAACAAGTTTTTTATCAGAATACTTCTTACCTAGTTGAAAAGTTTGATTTGTTATGTCCATCAGCTTGCTGTTGAATATGGTGATAGTCTCTTTTCTCTCATCTTGAGATTCTCAAACCTAGTTGACAAAATTTGAAGCTTGGAGATTTTCACCAAATCTGTACCTTCATGAATTCTTTATAGAATGTCCCAAGCTTTCTTGGCACAATCACATGTTGCAACATACTTGAACCGGTTCTCATCTACTCCTCCAAAAATAGCATTAAGTGCCTTTCCATTTTCATTTACTTTGACCATATCCCCAAGACTCTAGTTGCTCTTCATCTTCATGGTCTCGTTCATGTTTTCATCAACTTCGATTGGGGGAAACCATCCTTCTTCCACGGCTGTTCATGCATTCTCATCAAGAAATTTGATGAAAGCCTTCATGCGTGCCTTCCAATATGGATAATTTGATCCATCGAGCAACGGTGGTCATATGATAGAAGCTCTTTCTTTTTCGGCCATCAATAGAACTTGCTAGGACCTCACTGACTTTGAAACCAAAGCGAACACGGCGACCAAGGCTCTAATACCACTTGTTAGTTCCACTGGTGTGCTTTGTGGGTTTAGTGAACACTCAAACACTTATAGATCTCTCATACAAACCAAAACAAAAAAGAGACACACAAAGTTGATAACTTAGATCAGCGTCAACTCGCCTATGTCTAGTGGTCAAGCCCGGAGATAAACAATCCACTAAGAGAAGTGATAAAAGAATAGTACAAACACTTGTCACTCACACTCACAAACAAAAATAACTACCCTCTCTAGATTGTCTAGTACCTCCCTACTCTCTCTTTTAAGAGTCGCACCCAATCTCAGAGCAAGGTCGTATATATAGACGCCTCAATGTCCCAAATATAGCCCATACCTCTTTTAGAATCTCCGCGGTTATTAACTTTAGAACTTTCTGAAATTAGCTGTTGCAACTCCTGTTGTAACACGATTTACAACATGGCTCTGACTACTGACTTGACTGAGTTCTGATTACGTTGCGAAGTGACCTCAAGACCCATCAACCTCCAGGTCATACTTTGTCCGATTCGATGCAGCCAGATCTCCTGATCCCGACTACCGGCAACTAGCCTATCTCCTCAGTTCCTCACCACGCAGTTCCCTTGTAAGAGGCGCACTCCTTTGTGCGTCGTCATGAAACTTACCAAACTTGATCTTCAATTCACCCAAGTTTGGTCTTCAAATCTTCTCAAGAAAAATCTTCAATCAATCAAATCTTCAATTATACCCTTAATAGACTTCAATCATATCTATTAAGGTTCTTTAAATCATATCTTCAATAGCCTTCAAATCATACCATTAATAGATATTTCTTCATTTAAGCTCCATCCATATTTAGTCTTCAATTAAATCCCCTAAATATGGTCTTGATGACATCTTGCCTTCAAGTTGTAGTACATACCAAAAATAGCTTCATCAAGATCTTCAAAGATAATTTGCCTCCTATCAAGTCTCTTTGTCATACCACCATGCTCTCCATGTCATCATCTATGTCACGTCACAATAGTTGTCACCTCACCATGCCAACCTAAAGTGCTCTTGCACTAACAATAAAAACTGCCCACTATCATGTGTACAAAAGAATTTTCTCCATATGTAATTACATGAACTAATACAATGTGTATTCTCTTTTTTTTTTTTATTGAATATAATGGTTTTTTGTTAATCTGTATATATTATAAGTTTAATAATTGTGTTTTAACTAGTAAATGTTATGCATATCATTTAGGGATAAAAGTGTATTAATTTTGCCGTGTTTTATTTTATTTTATTTTTTTACCCGATTAATATGTTGTTCAACACAACTCGTTTGTTGCATGTCAAGTTGAATTTTTGCAACAATACCATGTTTAGTCAAACTTGCAATTTTTTTTTTTTTTTTTTTTGAGAGTGCAACAATAATACTTTTTATCACCTATGAAAATTTGCTCATACTCAATTTGGTTTTTATATGGCAACGGCTTGATATATATGCGTATGCATATATATTAATATATAAATATAGAGAGAGAGAGAATTTTTTTATGTTAGGTAATCATCATTGATTTTTTATATATTTTTATATTTTAATTTTAAAAGATCAAAGTACTTCCTTATTGTCTTTTATTGTCTATTTTTATTAATAACAATTAGCATGTATGAATAGGATATGTACATTAGGATGTATGAATAGGATATGTACAAAAGCCCAATAAATAGATACAGGTGTACAAATATTAGCATGTATGAATAGGATATGTACAAAATATATATACATATACTCTAGTACTCTAACAACAATAATGTGCAAATGTTTTACTTCTTTTTACATATATATATATGTGTGTGTCAACTTGGGACATTCGTAAAACGACCGCAGTTGAGTATAGTAACAATTAGGTAGCTATAGTGAGTGCTAATTACGATTTAATAGGGTTGATTAAGGTTCATTAGTTTTTTATTTTTATTCCCTTGTAGGTCTAATAAAAAATTCTGTTGAACAGTTGAAATTTGTTTAAGTAACTGAGAGTCAAATGCTTTGTTGTATAGATAAGTTTTTATTTTTTATTTTTTATGTGTTAAAATTCAAGTTTTATTCATTTTATTTATATTTATATTATTTAACTTATTTATCAATGTGATCCCCTAGTTCTATTTTTTTTATTGTGGCCAAGATTTTATACAGAGTAATGAACTAAATGGTCAATACTGAATAAGGCGGAGAAAATTTTGTGCTTATACATATAATTTATATCTAAACATTTGAGATGTATTTTATGAAATAAAATAATTAGACACCATGTGAAATATATCAAAACGGACAATTCACTGCCACTGGTAACAATCAATTCTTAACCCCCCGCCAAGTTAGACGTAATTAATTCACTTTTTTTCTTAATTAAACTTACACGCAAATTGAGTTTCTTCCACCAAGAAACTTAAAGACCTAATAGTCAATTCAAATGATAATATTAAGTTGAAAAGGCTAAATGGCAAAAGAAAAGTGAATTGTTAAGATAATTACTCATCTTTATTTTATTTGAAGACATTGCTATAAAAATCAATTTAAAATAAAAAAGTCAGTCATCTTGCAAGTCATCAAAATTATTATTATTATTATTAGTGTTTATGATCTCTACTTTCTCATCATGCAAGCCAGACTGATCATTGACCGTAAATTTGCAATTCTATGTCGAGAAATACAATAGTCTAAAAGATTGTCCAAGAAAACATTACTTTCAATTACTTCTAACGTGACATTTTATTCAGAATTATATATTATTATGCATATTGAATTAGTGTTTCCACCTTAATAAAGCCAATTTTAATATTTGTAATTTATTTTTGGTTTTTTACCTATTACCTATATGTATTAGGCTAAAAATAATAAGGGAACAGAATTAGAGATGCCTCTCTACTTTATAACTCCTGATCTATATGTGATCAAATTAAAATATAACTAATTTTCAATTAACATTTTAAACTATTTAAAATTATTTTAAAATGAAATTGTATTTTTTTAACTATACAAAAAAAATCAAATTAGTTAGTTCTTTTAACTCGAGTTGAATTTGGTCCAACACCATTTGTGTTGTGAACAGATTTAATCCTTTGAGCTTGCATTCTTGTAAATTAAGTATGGGTCCCCATATTTTTAATTAAAATATTAATTATTTGACTGAGATTAATTAAAAGTTGATGTGCCAAAACAAGTGTCGAACATGTTTCTTGTTTTGTGGCATAACTAGGGATATCAATGGAACTGGGACTCACTAGAGAATATACTCCCCTGCCTTGACCCTGATTTGCCAAACCCATCTCTGACACCATCCTCAAACACGGATATGGGGAAAAAAAATTCCCCATCCCCATTGCTGAGGGGATTATCTGGGATTGGGAATTCTCATCCTTTTTTCCATATATTTATTCTTTTGTACTATATAAATATATCAAATATATTTTCTTTTAATAACATATATTTTGAACAAAAACCACACCTATATCTTAGTTTTAAAGAGGGATATAAACCACAAACACTACAGGGTTTATCACTACTCCCACTATTCTTTATCCAATTATGATCACATTCCCTATTCATCTAAAAAGATTAAATTCTGGTAATTATTTATATCAAATTCAAAATTATCTATTTCTGCTTCAGTAATTAAAAAAATCTAAAGGAATCATTATTTCTAGGGGTGGATTAATGGAAGATGACTGTGCTTCGTTATCAAGTTTCTTTTTATGTTTTCTTATACATGTTATATCATCATTTAATCTATCCAAGACTAGTCTTTGAAATAATTTAATTTTATCATTACCTTTTATAATATTTCTTAATTTTGTAAACATATATTCTAACATATTAATTTCTTCTATAATTTTATGGGGTTATTTTTATCTATTTTATGATACTTACCTCTATGATATGCTGGAGGTCTTCTCATTCTAAATAAGCTAACATAGCTTCTATTTGGTCTAATTGGTCTAAATCTTTAATTTGCAAATCTCTATATTTTTTATTAGATTCTAGCATTTCTCCGACAAATTCATTATCTCCATCACTACTGTTTTCTTCTATTGTTCCATCAGGGTCTAAGTAACTAATTATACTATAAATACTTTCTGTATCACTAACACATTCATCTACTTATAATAGATCTTCATTTACACAATCTACCAGAATTGATTCTTTATTATAATAATTGTTTCTTTTAGTACAGTCTCTGACCAAATGATTAGTGTTTCCGCATGTAAAACAGCTTAATTTATTTTTATATTCTTTATTTTTAGCAAACTTTCTAACATGTTTTTCTTTACTTAAATAAGGCTTTCTAGAACTACTTCTTCTTAGAGGGTTCATTTCACTGGTGGCCACAAATGTTTCACCATTATAACGCTATGGCCACAACTATTTTTTTTTTGTAACGTTGTGGCCACAAAACTATTCTCCGGTTTCACTGATGGCCACAATGACATGTTAATTTGGTGCTATTTCCGGTGAAGTTGATGACGTGGCCACAAAACACATGATCCACGTGGAAAGCCTTTGTGGCCACAGCGTTATAATGATGAAATATTTGTGGCCATCAGTGCGACGGAGAATAGTTTTGTGGCCACAACGTTACAAAAAAAACATTTGTGGCCATCAGTGTGACCGGAGAATAGTTTTGTGGCCACAACATTATAAAAAAAACATTTGTGGCCACAACATTATAATGATGAAACATTTGTGGCCACCAATGAAACTACCCCTCTTCTTAGATGATATTTCTTTCTAGATATGGGTTTACTTTTATAAAATCTTTTCTTAGGTTTATCTTCTTTATCATATCTTTGGGGTGTATAAATATTTCTACAAAAACTATACTCTCCTTTTCCCTTAAATTGTTTGGCTATTTGTATTTTAGTACATTTTTCTACTAATTGTTCGACCACAAACTTGATTCTTGTTGAGATATTATCTAATTGCAGCAAGATTTTTAATTCTATATATTTTTTATGGATTAAAGTTCCTAAAGGATCTAGTAATTTCATAAAAAGTTTATCACCTATGGTTTTATCATAAAAACATCCAGCAATACAACTATAATACATAAAATCTAATAAAAATGGTTTTATAATGGCCCAATTTTTTATTGGTATTTGTTCTAATTTTCTTATGGCTTCTACCTGTTGTTTTCCATTGTTAGCATTTGGAGAATCTTCTAAAAGTAATAACCTGATTTTATTAACAAAATTATAAGGGTTATCTCCTAATTTTAAGTCTCTTGCAAAATCTTGGGGAAAGTTTAATTTATATGATTCCCATACTGCCCTAGCAGTTTCTCCTAAGAATTTTTCTAAATAACTATACATTTCTACTGGTGTTTTAATATAGTCTAATTCATCATATTTTCTACACACCATTTGGCTCCATATTTCAATAATTGTTGTCCATTTTTTAGGGTCATGTGCTGTAAGGTTTAAAAGTCTTCCATCATCTATTAATAATGTTTTGTCTATTGTTTCTAATTCTAATATTTTCCCTTTAAGCCGATTTCTATCAAAGACGTCATGATCTGGGTTATAAGTGTTATAAGGAATTCTATTTGGTTGTCCACTAGCCGCTGATACTGAAGTTCCATATAAAGGAGAACTACTACTACTTCCTGTGGGTTGTGTTGTAGGTGGATTCTGGCTGCCTATTCCTGATTCCATGAAATTTGTAGGAGAATGATCATCATTGCTTTGTATTGGAGGAATTGTTGTTAGACTTATGTCTTCTTTACCATACACTATTATTACATCATTATTAATATTGTATTTTAATTCATCATTTATTTCCATATGTCCTTTTTCTATCATTTCTATTTCTAATCTTAAAATTTCTTCTTTAAATAATTGTATACCACTCTTAATAATGTACCTTCTGGAAGTCTAGTCATCTATATTTTCAAAGTCTGTTTCTAAGTTTGATTGTTTATTTTCAATTGGGATTTCTTTATAACTACCAAATGTGATACTAAAATTATTATTTAGATCCTTATATATTACTGATGTTTCTAGTATTGCAACCTTTCTTCTTGAATTTTTATTTAAATTCCATTCAAGACCATTAAATTTAGTAGATTCACTTATCATTGGAATCATTTTAACACCTTTACTACTAATTGCACTAATAATTCCATTAATGTCTAATTTATATTTAGTAGTACTGTTATCTGTTAACTTTCCTATAAAACCTACGTTTATTAAGAAATTACTATGTCTAACTAAGTCTTCATAACCTTTAGCTTCGATTCCTATTTCTATTAAATCTAAATCTCTTACACTTATCGAGAAATTTGGACTACAATAAAATAATCCAAAATTACTACTCATATCTACTTCTACTGCTGCTATTAAAGCATTTCTAGTATCTGATTGCCATCCTTTGTCCATTAATGTGATTAAGACTTTTCCTGGAATCTCTTTCACACCAAACCTTTTATTCCTATTACAATTAAGCCTAAATGAGATAGTCTTTTGCCTGATTATTTTTGTTTTTAGTGCTATTATTACTTATTAAAGGAATATTTGTTTCTTCAGTTGATACAAATACCTCTTCTTCTCTATTTATTCTTAATAATTGAGAGTTAAAATTCAAGCTACATGTTCTATATAATGTCTTAGGATTCAAAAGTTCTATTTGATGAGTATTATATATTTTTGTATCTTAATCTATATCTACTACTTCTTCTAAAGTAAGGTTCGTCTTATTTTTATTATTTATCAACCTATTAATAAAGGAGGGTTTCCCTATACTGCTATTCTCACTAGTTATATTTCTAGAAGTACTAGCTAAGGATGTACTTTTATAACAAAAGGGTTTAATACTCATTTTCTACCAAATAAAATACTATTATTTTCTTATTTTCTTAATATTATTATATATAATATTAAAATAATATATTTGGTCTCAGAATGGGCCAGAGAAGGGATTCCCCATCCTGGCCCTATCCCTGATGGAAATTTACATCTCTGTCTTGGGTCCAACTCTGTTCTCTGAATTTCAATCCCGGCCCTGGCCAGTTGAAACGGGGAATTGGCTTCTTTATTGGGTCCGTGGCAAATTGACAACCCTAGGCATAACAAGTCTAAGGTACTTATTTAAGAAAATGCTAAAAAAAAAAATTGAATTTATATTAATTGTAATTAAAAATTTTTAAAATATGCATCTTTCATTAATAATAAATATTTATTAATATTATTACTTTTAAAAAATAACTATTAATTTATTTATTTAAATAATTAAACCATTTAGTAATAAAAATGAAGGGAATATACAAATTGAAGCACTGTGTAGAAGATGTGAGAAGGACAAATATGGTGATGCCAAACAGCTAGCCTACATATCACGCTAGAATATGCTTGAATATAATTTAATAAACAAGAGCATTCGTTTGCCACGATGGATGCTGGATCGTGGACAGACATGCTATTATTATAACGTGAAAGGAGTGTTTGACTGGCCGATAATTTGAAACCATCGAATTTGGTTGTTGGCGAGCGGTGTTATATGTAAATTAATTTATACAAATTTTTTAATTCTTTATTTATTAATTTTTTTTGTTTTTTTGTCCATCAGTGAACAGAGTTTCCCTGCAATCTGCTTGCAATGCAAGGTTTTTACTTAAAATATTATATAAAATGTGGATAAATTAAAATAGGAGTAATGTAAAATTATTATTTTAATATACACATGCTTTCACCCTATTTGAGTTAAAGTTTAAACTCATCTATTTAATAAAAAGACTAACAGACTTTACGTCAATAAACTAAAAAATTTTTAAATACAAATCTTCCACGTAAGAAACTTTATACCAATAGGCAAAAAAATCTTTAGAGCTGGTAACAAAAGTTCATACAAGTCAATTCATTAATTTAATTCATTAACTTATCTCATACAAGTCAATTCATTAATTTATCTCATGTGTGTGTGTATATATATATATATATATATATATATATATAGATAGATAGATAGATAGATCATGACTTAAATTCCATAATAAATCCAATCAAAAGTTGATAATTTTTTTTTTCTCAAAAGGCGTGTCCCTTCTTTCACATCCAAATCACATACAAGTTGGCAAGACTCCATTTCTAAATTCATTTCCTTTGAATGTTAACAAAATAAACAAATTTTATATGAATTTCGTTCTTCTTATAACAATTATAATAATCATATTTTCTTAGAAAAAATCCTCCAAAAAGTCTATTTCAAGAAAGAGAAAATGTTTGACAAAGAAGTTAAATATCTATTATATAATATGAAATAACAAAGTATTTATATCGAAAAAATATTTAAATTAATAAAAAACAATGTCTATTTTTGAAATTTAGTTAATAATTATGAAAATTTTATATTTTCTTAGAAAAAATCCTCCAAAAAGTCTATTTTAGAAAGAGAAAATGTTTGACAAATTTATTAAATCTCTATTATAAAATATGAAATAACAAAATATTTATATTGACAAAAATATTTCAATTAATAAAAAATAATGTCTATTTTTAAATTTTAATTTAACTACTGAAATTTAACTTTTAAATTTTAGTTTAGCTATTTTTAAGATGTGAAAAGCTTTGGAGAGAAAATTTGTATATCTTATCAAAAAAGAAACCTAGTACAATAATATATCTTATATAGAATTCCTATGATTTATCTTCCAAAAAATATAACACTACCAAAAATAAAATACGGCTAAAAATAAAATATACACAAAATTACACAAACACAATCTTTTGCTTAATCAAATATTCTATTCATTAATACTCTATTGGGCAACCCAATCGACATCGGTGTATAATCCCCCATATTTGACATGGTTTCTAGTGAGTTGGTCATGTGGTTAGATACACCACATCTATTGTCCAAGTATAGTGTTTTTTTTTACAAGAGAGTTTCTAACTATCAGCTTTAGATGGCTTGAGCAAAGCCAAAAGCCACTGCAACTGCTCAACAGTGAGCCCCAAAGTGATGCCCTACCTTGATCCTCTCTTAGGCACCTAGGTGTGTGCTACTCCTGCTACAGCCCTAGGTCCCTTAGGTCTAGCAGTAGGTGCCTCAGCTAGACAGGTAGTCAATAATCTCGAAGCAGCTTCCCACGTCGTGACTGTCCCAATTGCACTAAGAGTAACAAGTTCGACCCTTACGTGGATCATTGCTTGTTGTCTTCACCTTCTGATTTTGAACGGCAAAGGCCATATGCTCCATCTTCTCGACTTGTCTCCTAGCCATCTCTTGGTGTTTCTCTTCCATAACAACCATCATGTATACTCAACTCAAAGATGGAAGCAGTTCTACTAGGAATATTTGTGATCAAATTGTCCCAAAAATAGAATCTTCCAATCCCATGGGGAATTTATTGATCTTCTCTTCTCTTCTCTTTCTTTCAAGAAAAACTGATGTACTTGCGACTCCACAAGTACATGACTGGACTTTTGAGCTACTTTGAAGTTCATCCCACATGCCCTTCAATTTTGTGTGGTATGATGTACCGTCATACATTTCTATTTCAAAGAATTGATCTCAGTTTTGAGTTGATAAATTCTTGGTGCATTACTCACACCAAATTGTTCATTCAAATCATCCTAGATCTCCTTCGCCGTCTCTATGTAGACGATGCTTGGTTGAAATGCCTTGTCGATGGAGTTGAAGATCCACAAGATCAACATGCAATTACAAGCCTCCTATGAGCCCTCCTTCGGTTGTGATAGAGACCTGTCGATAAAACCGAGTTTGTTCTTCACCCTCAACACATTCCGTATGACTTCTCCAACAAGTCATAATTTCCTTTTACCAACAAACATGATGTAACGATAGCGCTTGGGCTATCCGATGGATAAAGAACAAATAGCATGGGAGATTGCGTCAACTTGGGCATTGGAGTGGTGACCTTGCTCGACTCAATGTTCTGGCTCATTCTTCAACAAGAAAGGATGTATATCAATGTTGAAGATCGATCATTGCTTTGGTATCATGAAAAGATTTGGAGAGAAAAATTGTATATCTCATCGAAGAAGAAACTTGGTACAATAATACATCTTATACATAATTCCTATAATTTATCCACCAATGATATAACGCAACCAAAAATGTAATATAACACTACCAAAAATATGATACTACCTAAAATAAAATATAAACAAAATTACACACAAACAATTTTTTGCTTAATCAAAATTCTGTTCTTTAATAAGATGTTATAAATGCTAGTTATTAAAGTTAAAGTAATACCTGAATATGGTTTTTGGGGACATAAAATAAAACCTTATATTTTTGGTCCGGAAAATGTTAAAAGATTTTTAAACAAGTTTTGAGATAGGAGATTCTCATTTTGGTTTCTTATTTTCTAATTAAAATACATAGGAATCTATGATGGTCACAAGAATCAGGCTTTCACCTTGAAGGTAGTAGTGTTATTTCCTCCTTGAATTGTGATAATAACAATAACTATATTTACATAGTGTTTGTATTCAAAAATTGAAGAAAACTTGTAAAGGATGGAAAATGAGGGGGGAAAAAAGAAAAAAATAAAGGAAAGGAAAAGAAAGATTGATTTTTTTTTTTTTTGATAGTCAAATTTTTGTGACAGAAAAGCAAGAGAGAATTGTTTGATAAACCTTGTTTGATTAAAAAAAAAAAAAAAAAGAGAAGAAAAGAAAGGATATATATATATATGATTTACTAGTTATATTCATGTTATTAAATAAAAATATTACTCATTACTATTCAAGTAGAAGATGAGGTGTAGCCTCCTAAACTGCCAAGTACGGGAAAATTGGATTGAAAAGTCGGAAAAGAATGAGAACATTGAGGTTGTGTAATTAATTAATTAATTAAAAAATAATATTTGTATTAATTAAAAAAGATAGCATCATAGTTTTTTAAAAATTATAAAACTTTTTAGAGGTTTTTTCCTCCTCCGAACATCCCAAATTGAGGTGCCATAAAAAGTATATATTGTAAAAAAAAATTACATTCTTGCGAAAATATTTATTTTCCTTGTAGTAATTTGGAATTTAGGCTGTGTTTCATTGCCTTTTTTTTTTCCTTGGAAAACTTTTCCATGGGTCATTTTCCAGCTAGATAGACTGTTTGTTTGTCAAAATTTTCTGTGGAAAATTTTTCCACAAACTTTATCATGTGACCCTATTTCCCCTCAAATCAGTGGAAATTTTTTCCTGCCTCCACCCTGGGAAAAGTTTTCCAGGGAAAACATAACGGCATATTTGAAAAAATAACGCACAAGGCAAATATATTTCTCTCCTATACCTACCCCAAATCCCTAACTTGTTTTGAAACCCTAGAACCCCACCATCTCTTGCTTTTCAGTCTTGATCCCAATTTGCTCTCTCTTCTCTCGATCGCTCTCGCTTTTATGGTTTGCAGGTATTCATTAATCGCAACCCTTGTTATCCTAGTTTCATGGGTGCTCTTGATTCTCCATTGATTTAGGGTTTTTTTACTAACAAGATTATGCCATCGAGATGATTTGATTGTTGCAAAGAGCGTGGTATATATGTACTGTGCATATTATTTATATTTATATATATATATATATATATATATATATAATATGAATGGCAAATTTAAATATGCTTTCAGTTACCTATGCTTTCCCAGTTCCTTTTCAATTCTTTTGATTTTCTTATTGTTCTTTTGGTTTTCACCAATTTACTTATATAAATTTCAGTTGACCACGAGATTTATCGTGTGGTGTGTTGGTTGACGCCTTCGGCTTCGAGCTTCCTCGAATTCTTCTCAGAATCCTCAAGTTCTGATCCTTGATTTCTTTTTTTTTTTTTAGCTTACATTAGCTTCGAATTTTCATCAATTTCTTTGATCTTGTTCAATCTTATTAGCTGACCGTGAATCTTTGCTTAATTTGAAGATTAGGGTTTTTGTTTGTTGATTTTGTTTGGGTTTTTCTATTATTTTTTCCTTGAACTTTTTAATTGTCAATATAATTAATTAATGTTAGTGGATCACAAGATAGCAGGCTACGACACACACACACACACACACATATGGATCAGATTAATTAAGGACATGATAATGCTAGTCTTGATTAATATATGATGAATCATGCATGTCATACTAGTTTTTCTTTCATTAACCTACACCTGCAAATCAAATTTGGGATAGGGATCAACTTCACTTAATTAACATATTTGGCTTGTACCATGAATCCACATTTCTTTATTCTTGCTGACTGTAAGTGCACACTGCACCAATTTCTCCTTATTGTCTATTATTAAGATGTATTAAGTATATATAATAGTGTTATTTAGTGGTCTTAATAATCTAAAGTGCTAATCCTTATTTAAAAGTCGATTGAGTTTTCCATAATCAACTCATCATGCAATGATGACGCATTCATTCACTGTACATACTATGTTTATATCTATCTATCCATATTATGCCAAGTTAGTAAAATTTATGATTTTTAAATTTTAACTTCTATTTTTATTTTGCCTGAGGAAAAAAAATGCACTTGCGTATTGTCAACTACTGACTTTTCTTCATCAAACTGAGACCTTTTGACCAGTCAAGATAGATAGTAACATGTTTTTTAGATCATCATTCATAAAAAAAAATTGAATTGTTAATTCTAGTGAGTAGTTTCAGGTTAACACTAATGTTTTAGACATTAAAGCCAATGCTCAAACTGCAAAGCTAATGCAGTTCCCTATTTACTTATCTTTATTTAACAGTTTCCATAGGTTAATGAATGGCGAGAGCACCAATAGAAAATCAACTTTGGGTAACTGTTTGGATGATGGTCATGCAAGCCTCATTGATCGATAATTATATGAGGCAACACTATCATAATAGAATTATCCACAGAGCTCCTCATAGGAATTGGAGAGCTGAGAGAGAGTTAGCATTAAACCGAATGTTCAACACTAGTGATAGGATTTGCCATGAGCTACTCAGGATGAAAATGGGTGCATTCCACAGTTTGTGCAATCTCTTACGTGCTTATGGGTTAACTCGTAGCCGATTTGTGAGTGTTGAAGAGCAAGTAGCTATTTTTGTGCACACAGTTGGCCATGACCATCGCAATAGAGTTGGAAGTTTTACATTTTTTAGGTCTAGCCAAACTATTAACTATTATTTCCATAGAGTGTTAAATGCATGTCTTAACCTCTATAGAGATGTTGTCAAAAATGTTGATGCTCAAAACTCCCCCAATGATAAGGAGAATGTTCAAGATTGGTTCCATTTGTTTATATAAAAATAATAATAATACATCAAAATCAAAAATTTAAAATACTCAAATCCCTAGATCAGCTGAAAGCACTGATCTCGAGGCGATCTAAAACATCCAAATATCAAGATCAGCCAAGAGCACAGATCTCAAGGCGATCTAAAAGATCCAAATATCAAGATCAGCCAAGAGCACAGATCTCGAGGTGATATAAAAGATTTAAATATCAAGATCAGCCAAGAGCACAAATCTCGAGGCGATCTAAAAATATCCAAATATCAAAATTAGCCAAGAGCATAGATCTCGAGGCGATCTAAAAATATCCAAATATCAAGATCAGCCAAGAGCACAGATCTCGAGACGGTCTAAAATATTTAAACATCAAGATCAGCCAAGAGCACGGATCTTGAGGCGACCTAAAAATATCCAAATATCAAGTTCAACCAAGAGTATAGATCTCGAGGCGATCTAAAAATATTCAAATATCAAATCCGCCGAGAGCACAGATCTCAAGACAATCTAAAATATTCAAATTTCAAGATCAGCCACGAGCACAGATCTCGAGGTGATATAAAATCTTAAATCAAGAGGCGATCCATAATCAACCTTGGATACAAATTACGAAAATAATAATAATAAAATACAAAAATATTAAATTAAATTAAATCAAAGAAAAAAAATAATAATATAAATATAAATATAATAATAACAAAAAAAATCGATGAAGAATATATAAAATCAATTCAGATAAACTATAATAATGCTATATAAAATAAAATAAAATAATGTAGTATTATATAAAAAATCGAATAAAATAATAATAATATCAAATCAAATCAAATAAGATAAAATAAAATAATATAAATATAATAAAATCAAATCAAATATAAAATATAATAATGCTAAAATAAAATAATAATAATAATAATAATATTAAAAAAATATATTAAAAAAATGTATATATTAAAAAAAATGAATCAAAGAAAATAATATGTATGCATAATAAAGTAAAACAAATATATATATATATATAATAAAATAAAAATATGAATATAAAAAAAATCAATTCAATTTAAACTAAAAATAAATCAAATCAAATAAAAAAATAAATATCTAATAATAATAAATTCAAATCAAATCAGATAAAAATAAATAAATAATAATGATAATAATAAAATTCAAAACCAAGTCAAATAAAAAAAATCAATCAAATCAGATAAAATAATAATATATAATAATAACGATATGAAAAATAACTAATCAAAAATCAAAATAAAAAAATGAATTGGATAAATATAATATAATATAATATAATAATAATAATAATAATAAATAAATAAATAAATATAATAATATAATAATAAAAAAATTTATTCAAAATAATAAAATATATATAAATAAAAAGATAATAAAACATATATATATAATAAATTAAACAAAACAATAAAACAAATAATAAAATAATTTAAATAAAAATAATAATAATAATAATAATAATAATAATAATAATAATAAAATAATAAAATAATAAATGAAAAAAAAAAAAAATCTAATGCTGGACGTGGGTGTTGGTCGTGGCACCTCACGATCAATGTAACTCCCCAACCACCCACAAATAGCCTCACGTGAATACGTGAGGAGGAGTTTAAAAAAAGGCAGAAGTGGGGAAAAAGAGGGAGGAACCAGCAAGAGGAAGAAGAACGAAGCAGAGAAAGGAGGAAGACGCACAAGGAAACCAGCCAAAGAAAGAAAGAAGAAGAGTTGAAGAAGAAGAAGGTGCTTCCCTCCTCCTATACCCACATATACATCCATATAAAAAAAAGTCATTGTCGTTGCCTGTCGCCATGGCTGCCAATGCGAGCGAGGGTGGAATACCCCTCGCTCGCCTAGCCGTCGTTTTAAAGTCCCAATGCTGCCTGTCACCGTTGTTGCCTTTGCTTGCCATCATTGTTTGCTATTGTTGCATGCCATCACCGCTATCTCGATGAAAATTAAGCCAAAGCTAAAGCCAAAACCAAAATCAACCTATTGCCGTCGTCGCCACTGCCGTTGCCAACAGTAGCAAGGGTGGAATACCCCTTGCTTTGGCTCTCTTTTTTTGCTACTAATGGGGGAATGGTTGCCTCCGCAGCCGCTGCCGTTGCCAACAGTAGCAAGGGTGGAATACCCCTTGCTTTGGCACTCGCCGTATCCGTTGTCCCATTCCTCGCCCTTGCTCACGGCCACCACGTCGAGGTTGTTCCTGAACTCCCACTCGTTATTTCAAATTCAACTAACCATTGAGAAGACCTCCACCTCTGCTTTGAAAATCCTCAAGCAGATTGATGCCTTTGCTGATGCTAAAAGGGCAAAAGAGTCTCATGTAATCCGAGCTAGAAAGAGAAAGATGAGAAGTCGCCGGTATGTCACTCGTAAGAGCCCCTTGATCGTATACAGTACCGAGAAATCGAAGATAGTGAAGGCATTCCGCAAAATCCTTGGTGTTGACTTTGCAAAAGTCGAACGTCTTAACCTCCTGAAGCCTACTCCCAGTGGGCATGTTGGAAGATTCATCATCTGAATAGCCTTTGAGAAGCTTGACTCAGTTCTCGGAACCTTTGACAAGCCCTTCGAGAAGAAATGGGGTAGGTGCTGCCTTATTCCAAAATGGTTAATCTCAGAAAAATTATTAACTCCCATGAGGTTCGATCGGTTGTCAAGTCAACCGACAAGACTGTGGAGTCTTGGTTACTGAAAAAGAACCTATTGAAGAACCTGAACGCCATGTTGAAACTGAACCCATATGCAAAGATAGAACATATTGGATCATCTGTGATAGGACATTGCCTTGGTGTAGAAGGTGGTTTGGAAGCCATCGCAGGTGTGAAAGCCATAACAACTAGTTGGCTGCATCCTTCCATAAACCAATACGATACAGTTGCGAATGTGAAGTAGCAACATGAAGTCAATGTTGCAATTTCAAACTCATTTGGATTCAGAGGACACAACTCAGCCGTCGTCTTCGCCCCATTCAAGCCATGATTGATTATCATTGTTGCAAGGACCCTGTATCTAATTGCACATCACTCCGGAAATACTTATATATATAATAATAATAATAATAATAAACAAAATATATTGAAAAGCGTGGACTCTGATTTAAAAGTTTGGCAAGAGGATTAATGGTGCTGATATGAGTGCTGCACAGTCAGATGGAAAGGCACCTCACATGTTCACGTTTGGGCAAAATGAAGTTCCCAGAGCTTTTACAGACAAGGAATTAGAAAATGATATTGTGTTGTCATTCATGAAGGACAAAGGTTAAATATGCAAAAATCTTCAAAAACAAATAACAAGATGCATGCATGGAAAGCAAATTCACGTTATTTGCATTTGTTGTCATATAAAAAAAAAAAAGAATGATAATAAATAATAAATTCTACCAAGCGGGTCCCACTAGTATGAAAAGGATACAATAATGCTAAGCATTAAATCCGGGTTCATGAGATTTGATAAGAAACATGCATTTCTAAGCATGCAAACATGCATAAACAAAATAAAAATAAATAAATAAATAAATATTAAAAGTGTGGGCCCCCAACACGTACATGGATTGGATATTATATATATATATATTTGTGTGTGTTCATCCTAAACACAATGACTGTGTTCATCCTAAACACAATGACAAAGGAGGCTTTAAAAATTGCTATTGGCCAAGTCTTTGGAGGATGAGAATGGTGGAACAAATGTTACTCTGCAAGCATTACTTTATATTGGCTAATGATGAGATTTGGATCTTTGATCAAGCTGCACCATTCACCATTGCCTTGAACTTAAACCATTCGTGTTTGATGATGAAATCTGTACCCTTGATCAAGTTTGAAATCATGACCCTTCCACCAAGTTAACACTTATCTCTTGATGATGAAATCATGGCTCTCCAATCAAATTAACATATCGCCATTACCCCTGAGATGCTCCCGTGAGAAAATTTATCTCGAAAAAAATGTTTATCTTGGTGCAACAGCAAAATGTATTCTATAAATTGCAAAGTGATAATGAAGTATATTTCAAGGCAGCAATGAAGCAAGCAACATGGTGACAAGGCACAGGCAGCAACAACGATATATATATATATGTGTGTGTGTGTGTGTGTGTGTGTGTGTGTGTGTGTGTGTGTATGTGTGTGTGTGTGCGCGCGTGTGTGTGTATAAAATAAATAATGAAATTTTATAATTTGTAAATTTTCTTGCCTTTTACTTGTACTTGAGCCCTTAATCGGAGGTTCCCAAGATTTTTTTTAATCTGGGGTAATTAATAATAGAGGCTTGCCTCTATTAGGAATAGAAGAGTTCACAACAAAATAAAAAAATATATATATAAAATAACAATAAATTACATTTGTGATTCAATATATCTCCTGGTGTCTCTTCATCGACACGACATCAGGGCTCATATTTTCGATCCCACACCATTACTTTCAGGTTATATGTTTATACCTATAAGATTGTTTCTATTTCTGTTAGGTTAGATATTTATCACTAAAATAAATTGTATCTTTAATAGGATGTTGTGGGTGTTATGGACGGTCCTCACATTGCTGCTAACGTCCCTGTGGAGGAACAACCTAGGTATTGGAATAGGAAACAAGCGATTTCTTAAAATGTTTTGGTGGCATGTACATTTGATATGAGGTTTACCTATGTGCTTGCCGGTTGGGGAGGATCAGTGCATGATGGTCGTTTGTTGAGGAGTGCAGTCTCACGGCAAGGAACTAGGTTGACAATTCCTCTGGGTATGTTATACATCCCTTAAATAATAATAACAAGAACATTATATGACCATTTTGCTAAAGTTGTCCTTATAATAATAATAGGTATATACTATATTGCCGACGCTGGGTTCCCCTTGGTCCATGGTTTTCTTACACCCTATCAGGGTACGCGGTATCATCGTAGAGACATTCAGGGTCTACTTCCTGAAAGTCACAAAGAGATTCAACTTTCGACACTCATCTTTTCGCAATGTTGTTGAGAGGACTTTCGGCTTGATGAAAAAGAGGTTTGCCTATCTTAGGCATCTACCCTTTCCATGACATAGATACACAATCAAAGATCGTCCTTGCATGTTGTGCATTGCATAACTTCTTATGTACTGATGCAGTAGATGATCTTTGTAGCGATGATGATGTTAGCAACAATGAAATAAACCCCCGCATGTTGATGTACCTAAAGACACACATGTTAATGCAAATCTCATAATCACATCTGAAATAGCATGGACCAACCAAAGAGATTCACTATCTAATATTATGTGGGCTAATTTCGACGCTAGCAGCAACAATTCGACCTATTATGATTAATTAATATGCTATGTTATGTTATAAATTTCGACATCTTATTTTATGTTACGTTATGACATAACTTTATATTATATATTTATGCACTTTCAATTGCATATTTCAGTTACTTATGTTATGTTTTGTCATAACTTTATATTACACTTATGTACTTTTAATTGCACATTTCAGTAATATATGTACTATGTTATGTTACTAATTTTTTAAATGAAACAGAAAATGAAAAGTCAATGATTTGGTAATTAAGGCTCATTTACTATTTCTAGACCTGCTACAGTCTCTAGCTCCTCTGCACATGATATTGGGGAAATCACTCCAGCCTTTTCACGAGAAAAAAAAAAAAGCAAGTTCATTGGTCAGACGATATGGATCAAGCACTAATAGATACTCTTTTAGAGGTGGTGCTTCTGGGGTCAAGAAGAACAGAAAATGGATTTAAGACTGATGAGTGTACAAAGGTTGTCAACAAAGTACTTGAACATTACCAAGTGGTTGTAGGAGTTGCTCATGTTAGGGCTAGGTTGAAGACTCTCAAAACTGATTACAAGGAGATCACAGAGTTGTTCAAGATGAGTGGGTTTGGGTTGGATGAAAACGGACGAGTCATAGCGGATCCTCTAGCTTGGGAGAAGCACCTTAAAGTAAATCTCCTTTCTTCACAATTATTCTCCCACATTAGAGTTTGATTTCTTATTTTATTTTTTATTTTTGTTTTTTTATTTTTTATATGTGCTGTGAAGGTTAATTAATATTAGAAACAACTATGATTATATTTATGATTAGTTGTGATTTAGTGATATTTATTTGGTATTTTATCCATGGAATTGATAACATTTTCAATTTTTTTTTGTTTCTCATGGCTTTTAGGATAATCCAGATGCGAAAAATTTGAAGGGAAAATTATGTCCTCGCTATTATGACTTAGCTACAATTTTTGGCAATGACAACGCAATGGGTGATCGGGCTGTCACGGGAAATGATTTTATACAAATGAATGAAGATGAAATCAACAATCCGGTGGGAGTTGGTTTAGGGTATGAAGATGAGATGGAGAAAGCACACCCAAGTCACTCAAGCACAGCCAATGCACCTAATGAAGTAGAAGAAAGGAGAGGTACGAGAGCTAAACGTAAACGTCAAAAACCTATGGATGATGCCGCCTCGGCGCTCATAATTATTGCTCAATCCTCACAAAAAATGGCCAATGCATTCGAGAAGCAAGCAAGTCAAAGTCACATCAATGTGCAAGTCATCCTAGAGAAAGTCCGAAAATTGGGCCTTGCGGATGATGATGTTATAGCTCTCATGCAAATATTTGTGCATGATGAAAAAACGGCTCGTTTCTTCTTTGAGATTAATGATAAAGCGTTTTTGCATGCTTGGGTTAATCACAAGCTCGGCAAGTGATCTTTGTCATGGATTGTGTGTTAATTAAACGGAAGAAATATGTTTACTTTACTATGAATAGTTTGGATGTATTTGAAGCAATAGATATATTTGTAAAGATGATTTTGAAGTTTGTGGTTTACTAAATCAATGTTTTTAGGTATATATTACGTTGTTTGAAAGGTTTAGTATGATGGGTTTTTATGGGAATAATTTTTGCTTGACTAATCACAAAATATATAAAAATGATTGATTGGGATTAAAGAGAATTTTAGGTAGCCAAAAATACAAGGCTTAGCCCTTATATTTTAAAATTTTTGTCTATTTTTAACATAAAATATATAATTGATTCTCCATAAAAAAAATAAAAAATATATGCAAGTGAAGAGTTTTAACAATCGTTCAAAGCTTCATTAGGAACCTGAATAAAAAAAATAAAAATAAATCTTTTTTTTTTGTGAGTATGAAAATCTTGGCTAAATTAATATATATACTAAATCTTAAATATCTTTATATTTTCAAAAAATAATTAAAATATTTTAACAAATGGTATAAAAATAATTACAAAATATTTTTTTAAAATATTTTTAAATAATTTTTAATAATTTTTTAAAACAATTCCATAGAAAATGTGACTTTTTTCAAGGAAAATTGATGCGATCAAACAACAAATGAGGATTTTCCATGGAAAATACGAGCAATCAAACAACAAAATCAGAATTTTCCATAGAAAATTTTTTATTTTCTAGCTAGAAATTAATGCCAATCAAACAACTATTTTTTTATTTTCCACGAAAAATTTTTCCATGAAAAAATATTCCATGGAAAAATTTTCTTTTCCACCCATTTTCCATGTTACCAATCAAACACAGCCTTAGTAATTAATTAAGAGAAAAGCCTTGTATTTAATTACTAATACATGACAACTTAATATGGGCAAGGGTCAATGCTGATGATGAAGATGCAGTCAAGGTTACAATAGAGATGGGAAATTTACTATAATTGTTTGATAATAATTTTGTGTATTAATTTTATATTTTTTCATTTTCCACCGAAATTTTTTCAATGAAAAAATATTTCATGAAAAAATGTTCTTTTCCACCCATTTTTCATGTCGCCAATCTAACACAGCCTTAGAAATTAATTAAGGGAAAAGCCTTGTATTTAATTACTAATACATGACAACTTAATATGGGCAAGGGTCAATGCTAATGATGAAGATGCAGTCAAGGTTACAATAGAGATGGGACATTTACTAGAATTGTTTGATAATAATTTTGTGTATTAATTTTATATTTATTGCATTAAGTAGAATATTGAATTAAAATAATTAGATCCTATATATATATACAGGTTTATATTTGTATCCATTTGTATAGTATTCGAGTCTGTTGGTAAATCCAAAAACTTAAATCCATTAGTCAAATATTCAAATCCGTTGGTAAATCCAAAAAATATAAATTGATAGGTAAAAATATTAGAATTTTTTGGTAAAATCAAAAACGTAAATTTTTTGGTATAAGTATTTGAATATGTTAGTAAATCTAAAAATATAAATCTATTGCCATAGCTACTTGAATTCATTGGTATTTCAGAAATATAAATCCGTTGGAAAATATTTGAATCTATATATTGGTAAATCTGTAAATGTAAATCTTGTAGTGCAAGTATTTGAATATGTTGGTAAATTCAAAACCATAAATCGATTGGGATAAGTATTCGAATACATTGGTAAATATGAAAATATAAACCCGTTGGTACAGATCCACAATATACACCAATGGATGCTTGAACCTTTGGTATAGGTACATGGGCTATACCAAGGAATGAGAAACCATTGGTATACTCTTCCAACTAAGAGGTTTTGGCCAGGGGATTGAAATTCCATTGGCATGAACCTTGGTGGTATATACCAATAGTTTTTAGGGTATATATTGACAGTTCACTAGTGTTTATAAATGACAATTAGTTTGTAGCGAATTAATAGAAGAATCATTCATTACTATCTTTGCATGTTGCACCCAAACAGACTTCCATTCATACCATGCCCAAGGAATATATCTCATTTTATGTCCACAACACTACAAGGGAGATAGAACTTAGGCTTTTAGATTACATGTTTAATTAGTAACTAATTTTTTTAGCCCTTTGGATAGGAGATGGCACCAATGCTACCACCGCATCTACATATAGGCTGGTATTATCTTGATTTTAAAGGTTGGAAAATCTCTCTCTCTCTCTCTCTCTCTCTCTCTCTCTCTCTCTCTCTCTCTCTCCAACCAAGGCATATTCGATGGCAACATTGTGTTTTTTTTTAAAAAAGGTAAAGTCAAAACTAAATTTGGTAGTGAAGTTATGTAGCACCTCCTTCAAGTGTTTGACATTTTTGAAACATTAAAGGAGAATATGATGATTGGCATCTCAAAAGGTTGAGAACAACTAGCAATGGTTAGAGATCCAACAAATGGTTGTAATGTTGGGGAGCTGGGGTCTCAAACACACAACGTACAATTTCTGGCAGTTAGTACTATTCACTCCTAAAGGATCAATGACAATCAAATTACCATAATTTGCATTCTGACACGACCTCTCGCGTGTGTGTACCGCAAGTGCAAGGGTGTCGATGTAATAAAATACCCCGATGAGTAGGGTAGTCGAATCCACGAGGAACGGAAGTACTAGTAGTAACTACTTCTCTGTTATCTAGTCGGAATCAAGGTTGTGATGGAATGAACTAAACTGCACAAGTAAGAAGATTCCAAGCAAGCAAAGGAAAAATAAAATAAGGGAGATCTCAATCAATTAAGATGAGGTACCCGGGCAATGATCCCCCAAGGATCTAACATGGCCCAAGATTCACTAAATATTTCTAAACCGAGTTGAATGAGTCGAGGTAATCCGAGAACAATCGGTCCCTGCCTCTAGGCTACCGATACTAATCCCCTACAAAATCCCAGTGGAGAAATCACTCAATTTCAACACCTCACACGCCATATGACCGCAATAAGTTCTAGGGATACCCAAGAGTGTAACCGATTTCAAAAGAAAGATCTAACCCTACTTCTAAGCAAAAGATCCCTAACCCTCTACAAGGTCTAGGCTAAGAAATCTCTCAATCTCGCGCCTTACACCAAATATGGTTGCATAAAGCCTAGGGAATACGGAGATAGGAAACACTCAATCAGAAGGGAAAGTGGACGTTTCACTATCTCATGACTCACCCTCTCAAACCTCTTTAATCTTGGAGTTCTAACCCTAATGGAGACCTCTCTCTCACCAAGGCAACAAATCATGCAACAATTAATCAATTACAAGGATCAATAAGACATGCAAGCAATGATAAATCAAGATTAAAACTCAAATAAACTAGGATTTAATAAAAATCATAAAGTAAATCAATACAAAGACTTAATCCTAAGGTTTACATGCCCAAATAACTAGTAGGGTTTAGCCCTTTATGGGGATCATTACAAAACAAAGATTAATGCAATAAAAAGCAATGAAAAACATAGAGTAAAACCCCCTCGAATTCGTGATAATGGCTTTGATGGGTCGCTCAACGTCATGAAGGATCCCTCTCTCAAGCTATGTTGCCAAAGGCTCCCTTAACGCTATGATGGAGAAAAGATCTGTCAAAGTTGGTGAAGAACGGCTCCCAATCTCGCCAAAGACCTCCTCTTGAAACCCTATCCGCTTTGCCCTTCAAACACTAGCAAAAAGTCCCCAAAGAATCGGGCAAAAGGGCTATTTATAATCATAAACCATGTCTGTAACGTGCCTCCATGCGACCATATGAGATTTCACGCAGCCACCTGAACAGTAATTTGCTACAGTAATCTATTGCAGTACTCTTTATAAACACAATCCAAACTCTCTTCTCTTGAGACCACATAGTCCGGTGCACATCTATGTGGTAGGTTATAAGACTTTTCTTTGTCGAATCATCATTTGGAAGATCTTGAAATCTTCACACAAGTAGGAACATAAGGGTGTGACTACCTTTGTGCCCTTCCATCTCACAAATCGGCTTGAATTCTCTTGGAAGTTGGCACACACCCTCATATACATGAGCTCCTCTTGTGTCTTGACCCTTGCATTTTACAACAACTCCCAACAATGTGTCTTCATAATCTATCTTTGCTTTTTTTCTTCCTTCAAGGCATTCATAACTTAATTGCACAAAGGAACACCAAATACACTTTATAAGACATAAACCATGGTGAAAATGATGCTCAATCCATGTAAAACACATAGAGAAATATGTCTACTCAAGCACTTATCACATTCAAACACCAATGTACATTTTTCATGAATAACAATTCTTGTGGGCAAAAATACTCTTCACTACAAACAGAAAACCACAAAAAGCTAGAGTATTCAAGTTGTATGAGAAGTAGCTACAAACTAGCTTAATCTAGCAAATTGATGCATACAATCAACAACATGTCTTCCTTGAGTAATGAAGAATACAAAACAAGAAGAAAATCAACTTGCCCTAGCCAAGTTCCCACCTTCTTGCAAGCCCTAGCTTAGGTTTACAAGAATGAAGAAGAAGAGCACAAATGTATCTTCTCTTCTTCTTCTTAGAGCTCTCAACCTCAGATTCGAAGCTCTAGAGCATCTTAAAGGCTTCCCCTTTGATGAATCTTGAAGATTTAGCCCACAACCCTCTTCTCCTTTCTTTTCTCAAAAACTCTCCCGAATGCACTGTAAATCGAAGAAAGAATGAAGAGTTAAATATGTCTTTCATGTTACTACGGTACCCATATGGGTTCCATGTGGGCTGTATGCCGCCCACATGACTTTCTCCGAATTTCTATGGTAACTCTAAATCGAGCAACTTGCGCGTCTCTTGAGGCTTGCTACAATACCTTGTTACAGTAACTACTACAATACCACTTCATGCGGCTACCTTGCAGGTACCCAAAAAGCCCGCATAAATTCTCTGACAAGTCTAAATCGGGCATTTTGCAGCTTGTATACCCCCCAAGATGACTGCTGCAGTAATTTCTGCACAACTCCATTTTGAGTTATACACTTGTTATAGGCTTCAAACAAGGGCTAGATACCTTATATATAAGAGTAACATAACCTCTGGGTTATAGGCAAGCTTAATGAAAACTAATCCATGATAGTCAAGATAAAAATAAATAGTAAGGGAAAATATTTAAGAAAAAAATGATAATCAATAACTATTTTTTTTTTTTTTTTTTTTGTAAACAATACATTTTAAAATAACAAAAATATTATACAAGAAGCATAAACAAAATAATAGGTAAATTTGTAATGCATCAAACCATACAGGGGCAGACCCACTATATTGGCAGCCCGGGCTGAAGCCTTGGCTGGTCTGTCGGAAATCCTTGAATAATATGAGTCCGGCTGAGTTTAAGCATTGGCTCATTTGGCTGATAGAGAGGGTAGCCATGGTTGAATGTTATTTCTGAATGTGTTTCAGTTTGGTGACTGAAGTTTTGTTTTAAATTAATAGATGATTAGTAGTGGGACAAGTGGAGGGTCAAGATGAGTTCATCTTGTTTTTTTGTTTCAAGTTCTAAGCAGTTTTGTGTTTGTTGAGTTGTAACTTTAAGTTTTAAATTTATAGATGACTAGTGGGACAAATGGAGGGTCAGGATGAGTTCATCATGTGTTTTGTTTCAAGATCTAGGCAAGGTGTGTTGTGTATTTTTCATTGTTGGATTCAATTGGCACCTCTTGATCATAGCAGTAACAAGAGTGGCTCAAGTGTTGGCATGTAGTTTGTATTTGAATTTTTCATTGTTATTTCACTTGTTATGTATTGTATTTGAACTTTGTTCATATATTTATTATTGATATTGTCATATTGAATATCGACTTAGTATGTATTGTCCTTTAAATTTGTCTGTGTCTTTTGTAATTAATATCAAACATTGACTTTTATTTAAGCCCGGGCTAAACTAAATTTCTGGGTCCGCCACTGAGACCATAAGTACTTAAACTTTCAAAAATTATAAAAACATATCCACGTGATATTCATGAAGGTAACAAGAAGTTGAAGAGACTTTTAGTGGTTCATTCTAGTACTTTATACACCACCATGTCCATCACATTCTTCTCAAACCCATATATGTTTGCATATATGTAAGGTGTCTGCATTAGAGGCAATATATGGGACAAATTGTTTTATGATCTTCTAAAAGCCTCGATGCCCTAAGATACTAAATTTTAGAGCTTGACCTTCTCTACTATATATGAAAATAGCCGAAATAAAGTCTCCATCTCCATTCACAATCTCAAAAAAAGTCGCCTGCGCCACTAAAGTACTCAGCAATATATGCCATGAAAAATCCATGGAAAACAAAAACAAAACTCATTTTGGGTTTTCTCCGTAGGACTCTTATGGTTTCCCATACAAGTGAGATGTGTTGCTGAGCAAAGGTAGAGTGAATGACAAAAGAGAAAATGGTCCTAAGAGAGATGGGTTACTTTTCACACAAACGAGAGGTAAAGAAAAAGAAGAAGAAGGAGAAGAAGTGGGTGTTTCTCACACAAACTAAAAATTCAAAGGCCATACTATGCATAAAAGTGACATGATCAAGCTGAAACATTCTCTCAATAATGAAGGGTATTTCCGGATTTTCATAAAAGTGTTAATAGCTAATGTAATAAGAACACGAAGGTAGCACTCCTCTATTCCTATTTATAAGTCTACTTTAACTGATTACATGTATTAAAAAAATCTATTGAAATTAATTGATAATTTTAAATTTATATAAAAAAAATATATTACATTTCCAAAATTACCTTTATTTAGGAACTGTCAAATTTTCATTTATTTTTCTTTGTGTGTCCTTAATACGGGCTTGTCCACATTTCATTTAAAAGAAAATATGATTTGAATTAGAAATGAAAGATAAACATAGAAAAAAATTATTTGATGTTTTTTATATTTTTTAAGTCGATATATATAAAATCATGACAAAACTTTCCAACAATATATATATAAAAGAAACAATCAAGGGAGTACAATTGAAAAAGGGTCTAAAAGATATAATGCGATGTTAAAGAGAATATCTGAGAAGGATGAAAACTTCCTGGTCCAGAAGGTGTGGCAGATTTTTTTAAGCAAGAATATCTCACTAGCTTTCATTTATTTTTATGATTTTACAAATGCAACAAGTGTATAAGTCACTATAATGATTTTTTTTATTTTTTATTTTTGCTAAAATGAGTGGTTAGGCCGTTAAGAAAGACAGAAATGTGCATAAATCTCGTTGGAGCGAGTGGAAACGGGGTCCGTGCACATGTAGGTGCTGGAATCACCCACATAAAACTACTACTTACACTCCCAAAAATGTGCCCTCACCCGTGATTCAAACTCTCACCAATTATGATGTTTTCTAACGGGAACTCGCCTAATTGTGCTGCAAACTTGCACTCACAACTGAGGACTTTTGGCACCACTAGATCTAGTGTGTTTTGAATTTGAGTAATGAGCATTTCACAAACCAGGTTTTTCATAATAGGGTAAGTGCCGCTGGACCAAAAATCTTTATATATACCACAAACCAGGCTTTTCATAATGGGGTAAGTGCCACTATACCAAAGATCTTTATATATATATATATATATATATATATTTGCCACAGGCCTAGAACTAAATCAACAATTTGATTTATAAGTGACAAAAAATGAGAGAATGAATAGTCACCAATTTTTAAATTTATATATATGTGTACTTTTTTGGGTTACTTTTGGTGGTCCTCAGTGCATGTTCATCCTTTCCTTTTTCCCCAACGATAGAGCTCTGCCTCACATGAAACGATCATTATTCCAGCATAAGTTCTGGTTGGAATATTTAGACTGTCATCGACTATGTTGTATATTCCCATTTTCTTGTATCCTTATTTATGGCCTTTAAAAAAAAGGGCATTTTATTTAGTGGATCAGAGTCAGATCCCCTTTATCGAATTTGTATGATGAGAAGCAGTAAAAAAGACATTGAGATAGACCACCGTTGTCTGTTCATTATGCATTGACCCCATCTTTTCAAGTCAACCCACCAAAAGAAAAATTATTGTAAATTTCTTTTTCCTATTTAGTGGTTTTTTAATTGAAAAATATTTAATGATCCTTCTAACGTGGTCGTTCATATGACATCATTTTCTTAACCCCACCATTTCACAATGAACATTGTGGTGCTCGTCATCTCATAAATATATTTTGATATAGATATAGGTACGTCCTCACTTTAAAGTTTATTTAGAAAGACTAGTTTGCGACTATACCATTGTTATTAAATTATAAGAAATTATTATAAATTATTTCATTATTAACTTGAAAACAGAAAAATAGTAATTTTTTTTATTAAATATGAAAATTGTTAATGGAAAAATAATTCATTATATTTAAAAATTATTATTAAATGTTGATGTAAATAATAGAGGCTTACGCCCTTAAGTGATGTGGAGTTCAAATACTTATATATACAAAAACAACTAATTTAGAAAAATCTACCATCTACAAAACATTCAATAACTCGTCCTCCTAAGAACTTTACAAAGCAAAGACGAAGGGGAAAAAAAATTTAAAACAATGAAAGAGAAGAATTTTCCAATATCACTCTCTTAAGATTTTTTTTTTTTTTTTTTTAATTTTTGACAAAGGCGACCCTCTTAGATTTTTTATGTTATTTTGATTTGAGGAGATTTTATTTTAGAAAAATTTTATTCAAACATTGAAAAGTTATTTAATGGATGTAAATATAATATTAAATCACTACAAATATATTTTTTTCATCAAATAGGTTTCCCAAATGATGTGGATGTCAAGTAGGCATCCTTGTTAGCATCCATGTCATTCTTTTTCTTTCTTTTTTGTTTTAAAAAATAAAATAAAAATCTCTTTATTATCTAAATTTTAAATTTAAATCTTTAATTGTAAACGGTAAACCAAAAACACTCTCCTTAGACCCTAAATAATAAATCATATGGGATTTCTGATTTATTATTTAGGGTTTAGGGCTTAGGATTTAGGATTTGAAGTTTAAGATTTTAGGGTTTAAGGTTTATTATTTAAATTATAGGTTTTTAGAATTTTGGATATAAGATTTTATAATATTTGAGTTTAAGATTTCAAAATTTTAAATATGATTTTATATTTTTTTTATAATTTTAAAAATTTAGTGATTTTTAAGATACTTATATAAAAAAGAATGACGTTAACACTACGTTATTTGGAAATTCTATTCGGTAAATCTATTATTATGTAAATATATCATTGCCTTTTGTGATATCTACTCCATATTGCGTGTGTTTGAATAACTTAACGGTACTAGACTACTAGTAATTAAATTAGAATTAATTTTAATAAAAAAAATAATTATATTGATAATTATAAGGTTGCTGAGATAGGCATGATACAATATGTGTTTATTTTAATTAATTTTCTAATAGAGTAACAAACTCAAAACTAATATGGGGGAGGTGTTTTCCAATGCCAAATTTCATCGACAATACTATTTTGTACTATTTATATATTATATATTGGAATTTAATACTGTTTATCAGTATTATTTATGAATCCGGATGTGAGTTCTCATGGAAAAAACCGTAATTTCATTTCATCCATCAAAAATTGCATAATAGAGAATTTTCATATAAAATTCATAAACCATCATGCACCATTATACTTACATATTCTATTTGAAAAATGTTTTTTAAATAATAATATATTTTTTATTTGTTTATCTATTATCATTAAATAATAACAAATAAATCATGTATAAAATCTCAACAAATTTACAGATAATCATGGTATTTGTTTTATTTAATTTGAGAAATTTGAATATGTTTGGATTCCATTATGCCAGCACTTATCATTTTGTAAAACTTTACTCTCATTATCATTTTCCCTGTCCACGTCAGCAAGCACAATCCTTCAAGTCCTTGTTACAAGAAATACCAGCGGCAGAGACTTTTCCCCAAATACAAAGTTAACCATCTTTTTGTTCAACAAATTATCCATAAATAAAATATATAAATAAATTATCATTATTTATCACGTTTTGCCATTGCTTGTGTTGGTTCATCAAAAGTTCAAAACTAAAAGCAAACCCAAATTGCTCTCGAGGTTGGTATCAATTACACTCTTTCCTATACTGGTCTCCAAATTGCTCTCCAATTCTTCCAATTTGTTCTTCAACAAACTTGAATCTCAAGGCAAGTCTATCATCATCATCATCATAAAAAATTGTCTTTATTTTTATTTATTTTCTTTCAAAAAAGTTGTGCGGATGCGTGTTCCTTGTTTTGTTGGACATATGGAACTATTCTCTTGTTTCAAAGCGGTCACAGGAAGTTCTTGTTCGGTCGTCGCCGCCGCCATCGCCACCGCCACGATTCCTCTGTTCATATTTCTGATCAAGATTTGACTTCTTATATGACCCGTATCTTGGTTTGAGATCTGGGAATTCGCAATCTTGAATCTTCTTGGTTTTGATTCGCATCGCAGGTTCGGAATTAGGGATAAGGGATTGCTTGGATTAGGATAAAATTTGAGTGAGTTTTTTTTTGGTGTTGTTGATGGGAGGGAAGAGTTCTCGAGAGTCGACGCCGAGATCGGTGCCGAGGTCGCACTACGATCGTGGGTATTCACACAACCAAGGTTGGAATAGCCCTAGCTATTCGTACTCGCAAGAATCGCCTTACCAGAGTTATCCTCCTCCTCCTTCAAGTTCTGCGAGCTATGATTCCGTGCCGGTAGCGTACCCGCCGCCGCCGCAGAGTTATGCATCGTCGCGGGAGAGTTATGCGCCGCAGCCAAGTTATGGACAGTCATCTCGGGCGAGCACTGGGAGGTCACGACCAACGCTGGATCGGAGATATTCCAAGATTGCTGATGATTATCAGTCACTTGAACAGGTATTAGATTTTTGTGAATTTTTTCGTTGGTTGGTGCTTAGTGATTGTTAATTTTGTGCCAGAATTGTAGAGTGATTTGTTTTGCTGCCATTAAGGTCTGATTTGCTAGTATTGCTTTGTTGTTTCTTTCTTAAAAATCCTTTTTTTTTTCCTTTGAGTAACACCGCATGAGGATTTTTGACTTTTTAATGATTTCTTCTGTGAGGAAGGTGTTTCTTCATTCACAGAAATTTTATCATCTTTGTTTTCTTCATATTATTTAGACATGGTAGCCTATGAAACAAATTAGTAATTTGCAAGTGAGACCCCAGTCAATGTCGTCAACTAGAAGTAATTGGCTTTTTGGTACATCAACTTGTTCTTTTTTTTAATATAAAAAATTTAAAATTGGTTTGGAAATATTACCACTTAAAAGCATCTTGCTGGGAATCTTTAAAAGAAAGTGGCCTGTGTTAATGGTGTATGTCAGGATATACTTGCCCTGAATGGAATCAATTATCACCTTGATGGATTTCTCAATTTTGTGAGCATCTATTACAAGAGGAGTGCCTAGCCTTTGTTATTCTCATCTGAAGAAATTTGATTTTCTTCATGACCTGAAAAGGCTTGAGGAGATTGACCATGAAAAATTTTAAGATGCATTTAATTTTGAATATCTTTTATTCCTCTTCACAATCACTACAAAACTGTTGAGGACCATGTAGGCTGATATGCAACATTTGTTATGAAGCCGAATTTTAACAGGCAACATATTTCTTATCTTAATTAGTATTTGCACTGCGTGGTTCTTTTCTTTGCATACCACTACCTGTATATCATTTTGATTTGCTTGCTTTTTCTGCCATGAAAGCACTAGTTAATTCACATATGGATGGATTTAGCAATCTTTTCAGCTTTGGCTGTATAAGGTGAAGGCACTAGTAGTTATCATGTCCCAGTTTCGTTGTGGGAAATTTTTGAAAGGAAGGTCATTTCAATAGCCAAAAAGGGCTGCTGGTCTGTTGTGAAAAAATGGACCTCATTACTATCATAGTCTGGATATTTTGTGGTTGCAATGTTCAAAAGAAGGTCTTTCATTGACATGTCTAAATGTTTACTTACAGAAAATGTTTTAATGACATATACTGTCAAAACTAATCGGCTAAAAACTAGAATGTTGGTTGGTAGTATTTCAGGATGTGGAAAAAATAGTTTTAATTTGTTTGAAAGGCTAAAGGAAAAGCATTGTCTTTCTTGAACTTCTGAATATCTATTCCCTCATTTAGCAGCCAAAGTAAGGGTTCTGAACCTTTTCTCTTTGAACTGTATTGTGAATCTGAATGCTGGTATTAGGTCATGACTAAGGTTATTTTTTAAACGAGAATGGTTAAAAAGCCTTTCATTCCACTCCTATTATTGATGATTTTTATTAGATTTGAGCAAGTATTCTGTGATTGGCTGGACTTTTCAGAAGTTGTTGACCTGCATGCTTTTCCGTTGAAGAGTGTTGTCTATTGAGACAATTTCACACCTTAAAGAATCAATTTATCTATTCATTTTATGTGTTTAGCAAAAGAACCATTCTGTAGTGTAATAGATGCATGTATTATGTCACTTTTTGTTGCTGTTGTTGTTACACATATGAAGTACTTACAATTAGAGGTACTGTTATCATGCACCGTTGGGTGAATCAAAGATCTTAAAATTACAAACCAGTGGCATTTTCTAAATGAATTTCAATTTCATGGATCTGTTCTCATCATAATTGCTTACAATGACAATTCAATTTTTATGGTGACATTCAAAATTTTTCGATTCTAGTTGGTTTAAGAATGCCCTTTATGTAATACTTGGTGATTTTAAGTTTTGTTCTGCTTTTCTGCTTGTGAAAGCACAGCTTTTTCTTGGCATGGTCTTCACAATGCTGTTGCAATCATATTGCTTATAACCTTGTATGTCATTTATTCTAACAGGTGACTGAGGCTCTTGCTCATGCTGGTCTTGAATCTTCCAATCTTATTGTTGGCATTGATTTTACAAAGAGCAATGAATGGACAGGTTATCTATCTTAAGCGATGATTTATCATGTTACTAACTGATTGCAATAATTTTTGTTAACCATCTCACTTATTTCAGGCAAATATTCGTTTAACCATCGGAGCTTACATCACATTGGTGACATTCAAAATCCATATGAGCAAGCAATTTCTATCATTGGTCGAACTCTATCGAAGTTTGATGAGGATAACTTGATACCATGTTTTGGTTTTGGAGATGGTATAGAACTACTTGCTACATGCTGGAAACGGGGTTAATGATGCAAACTCTGTTATTTTATAAATTATAAAGCTGACATTATTTGTTCTTTTATTTTTTTTGCAGCATCCACTCATGATCAAGATGTTTTTAGTTTCTATGTGGATGAGAGGCCATGCAATGGATTTTCAGAGGCTCTTGAACGTTACAGAGAAATTGTTCCACAATTACGTTTGGCTGGTAGCTTTCAGTGCCTTTTTTCTCTGCCAATTTCAATATTAGCTTTTCTGAGAATTCATTTTCATTGGACTGGAGGATCAACTCTGTCCTTTTAAGTTGTTGGTATATAGCTAACATCTTATATTTTGTTCAACTTCTGGACTCTTTACTGTTCAGGGCCAACGTCATTTGCTCCAATAATTGAAATGGCTATGACTATTGTGGAGCAAAGTGGAGGACAGTACCATGTTCTGTTGATAATTGCTGATGGGCAGGTACAAATTATTTGTCCTAGGTTGATTTTGCATGCTATAATTTTATGCTTCCTGGCTGATAATGCCAAGGTTGGTCATGTAGTTGCTAAAGCTTGACCTTATGATAGAATGCATACATTGTCATCTTATTACAAATGAAAATATGATAATCGTAGGTTTAAAATTAGTTAGTCTTAAAAATTATCAGTAAGGAGCTAATATTGGGATGTCTAGGCATGTGCCATTGTTCTGACTGCTATATAAGTGCATAGGTTTGAGCAATTTTTGTAAGAAACGGAAGCAGAGATGACTACTCACTCGTCATATTTCTGATCTAGCTTTTCTTTGACTTTAAGAACCAAAGTCTCATTATTTTGAGAACATCGCTTCCAAACAGTTAAATACTGTTGATGAATCTTGTGATTTATGTTTGGTTATCATAGTTTAAATGGCCATCTTGCTGATTCTAGTCATGAATCCTGTGATTTAGGCTGATTTGTGTTATTTTGACTCTCTAAAGTGGGAAAACAAAAAATGGCGTTTTAAGTTAAAATATTGCTTGGTGTATTTCAAGATATCACCTAGCTAGATTTGAAATTTTGTTACTCATCTCTCAAGAAGATAACAATCGCAACCAGGTATGTTCTTGGTGCACTTCGCCTATTTGCAACTTAATCTGGGGAATCTATAGCTGAGTTGCCTTTTCAGGTTAGATTATATCAATTTTCATTTATATGATTGACAATATAAAAAGGAATGCCATATTTGGAAGAACCCTACATTTTGATTGTATCCCTGATTTGCTGGAGGTGATACTTGAGTTAGAGAAAAAGAGGTTTGAGGCACTGGGAGATGACACAGTGTTATTCAACCTAGTATTACGACTTGCACGTCATTCTTCTCCGTTTTTGTAGCCCACAAAGTCCCTGGTCTGGATAAATGTGAGGAGTCCAAAATGGTTAACCCATAATAAATCTGAAGAAAAGAATAGAAGGAAAGAAGTATGAGGGTTAGTCAAGCTTGTGATGTAGCTCTTTTTCCTTTTGTTCTTTGCTGTATCTCGTTATCATGCTGCTTCAACAATCTTTGGTTGCGGAGACTTGGATAGCTAACTATACATAAGCAGTCTCTTTTTGTGAACTTGAGGTTGTTCAGTGATGCATGGGTGGACAAATATTTTTATGCACCAAATAAGGTAACGATTAATGCTCAACATTGTTGACATGATAATGTAAGTTCTGAATTTTTGCAAGTGAATTGTGCAACTGGCTATTTTAAGTGTGGAAATTCTTTATCTGATGCATGTTAGGATTGTCGTGGTTTTGATTTGATTGTTGGGCAACAAAGAGGGCTTAAGCATGCATAACGACTTTGTGCCAAATGAGGTACAGTGGCCGTCTGGGAAAATAAAGCTATATAGAGTTTAAATGAGTGCTTTTTTGGGAGAGAGAGAGTTTAAATGAGCCTTTTTTTTTTTGGGGGGGGGGGGGGGGGGGGGGGGGGGGTGTTGGGGTTTGGTTGTTTGCTTAATAGAACTGGATTTTATAGTAGAGTTGCTATGAGATTTAATGCAGACATCCATAGATTTAATCAGCTAAGCTGCATGAGCAACTAACTTTCCTAAATTTTTTGGACTCATTCTTATGCATTGTTCACAGGTGACAAGAAGTGTAGATATTGAATCAGGTCAGTTAAGCTCCCAAGAACAGAAGACTGTTGATGCTATCGTAAAAGCCAGGTATTATGATTGTGATTGATTATTTCCACTAATGCCAAAACCATAAAGCATATTCTGGACAAGAATGACCTTTGTACATTTTGTCTCTTTTAACTCATACCTTTGTTTTCATAAAACTGGATAGATGTGTGTGTTGCTTTCTTCCTTGGCCATTATTTTTATAATAACATTTGATCTTATAATCATCATATTTTGCAGCCAGTTTCCGTTATCCATTATATTGGTTGGAGTTGGTGATGGCCCCTGGGATATGATGAAAGAGTTCGATGATAACATTCCTGCTAGATCATTTGATAATTTTCAGGTAATGTGATCATTACATATTGAGCTTCATTCCAGCCATATGTGCATGCCCAGGCAAGAGACTAATTGTTTTAAACTTGTTATTTTGGCAGTTCGTAAATTTTACACAGATCATGTCGAAGAATGTGCCTCAGACTCGCAAGGAGACAGAGTTTGCCCTGGCGGCATTAATGGAAATACCTTTACAATATAGAGCAACATTGGAACTTGGCTTCTTGGGGTATAATGGCATAAGCTGCTGCTTGATTTCAATGCCTCTCCTTTTGCCTTTTCTTTTCGTGTTTGCCTATTTTCGAGTCGATTAATTGCTTATTTGCTATGTCATTCCAGGAATCTGGTTGCAAAATCTTCAGAAAGGGTACCCCTCCCACCTCCAGTAGGGAACTATAATGTGTCTGTGGGCTCAAGAACTTTTAAATCTTCTAGTTTCCAGCAAACTGGACCCTCCTACTCTGGATATGATACTACACCAAGTTCAGCACCCTTATACTCTGGATATGATACTAAACCAAGCACGGTGCAACATGCATCAAACTCTTTATCTGATAATCTGGTATTTCTTGCCTTATGGTGTTCTTCTCAAGATTCTCTCAGCAAAACTTTTGCTTATCTCTTACAATGATTTGTCATGTTTGGCAGGTTTGCCCAATTTGCCTAACAGACCCAAAGGACATGGCATTTGGGTGTGGACACCAGGTGAAGTAAACTAGTGTGCTCTTTTCCTGCTTGTTCTTCTGTTTTTTTTTTTGTCAAAAACTTTGGTGGTGGTTATTACTGATCATTGTTAATATTGTTTTGTTTTTGCACACTTGCAGACCTGTTGTGAATGTGGACAGACTCTTGAGTCTTGCCCTATTTGTCGCAGTCCGATTGTGACAAGAATCAAGCTCTACTAAGTCCTGATTTGTAGGGATTATTCAGTTGAATTATTTTGGTTAAATTCTTTTATTTTCTGTTAAAAATGAAGGATTGGAAGCGTTGTGATATTGCACCTCGGAATATCCTGGGGAGAGGTTTGCTGGCCTATGTGACGTATTTTGTGCTTCTGTAAATATACTGTTCACCTTGTTCCGAGTAATCAACATTCTTTTGTTCTTTTTTTGTTTTTGTTTTTTTAAGTTTGTTTTACCTTTGCTAACAAGTTTTTCTTTAAGAAACATTACATCACTTCATAGTGATTTATTGAAGCGTAGTTAATTAGTTAATTGAAGGAAATTCTCAGCTGTATCTGCAATTGAATCAGTAGTACACTCCTACTTTCGATGGTGTTTATTATTACGATGAAGATGCCCCAAAATTTTCACATTCAGTACTGTGAGAATAATTCCTCATGAAAAGCGTGTGAAGTTTTTTTTTTATTTTGTTAAAAGAGCCAAGCACTTACCTTTATTGAAAATAAACAAACTGGACATGCAGGACAGAAGCTACGAGAAAATAAATGTCCTGTATTTCCAGCTTTCTTTTTTCAATATATATAATATATATTCATTTATTTTCTCGTAGCTTCTGTTCTGTATTTCCAGCTTTCTTTTTTTTAATATATATATATACTAAGTCAGAATAAAACACTGTCAGAATAATTGGGATCATCATTTAATTAATAAATATCAATCAGTAATAGGAATAATATAATTTCAATTAAAAATTTTACAACTGGACAAAATTCAAACTTTAAAATCCATGTTACAACTTCTTACAAATCCAACCAAAAACATGCCAAGAACATAGTTGAGTCGTTAATCATTTTCAGGCACAAACTATATAACCAAACCATAAACCAATATTACAAAAGTGAAATGGGAAAGCATATGTAATACACACCTTATCTTTTATCCCACGCTCACGTTTATATTCAAATAAGATGTTGCCCTCGAGACCTTTCTTATGGACCAAATGAGGTGTGATCTTAAGAAATCCTTCATTCTCACAATATTTTGAGTCACTGAGATATTAGTAAAAGCATATTTTGGTAATGGAGAAGAGGATGACTCTCAGACCTCACACTCTCAAATGTAATCAGTAAATTGAAGAAGAAGACATGGAGTCAGAATAGTTCTTCATGAATTCAACTTAACTTCAAACAAAGAAAATACAACTGCTTATATAATGAAAAAGAGAGAACAGCTAACAAATAAGCACATTGACAAAAGTTGTAACAAAAAGCATAAAGTAAAAGGAAAGTGACCAGTCGGCTTCTTCATAAGGATTTGGTGAAGTCCAATCAGCAGCAATTCTTAATGGACAGTACACAGTAGCTGACTCTAAACATGGTTAACAGGTCAATAGATACTAAGCTCTCAAGTTGACTTGTCAACCAGCATCATACTCAATCTCTGAGCAAATTTCATCATCCTCCCCTTGCTCAGAGGCTTGTTACACCCAATGCTTCTCTGAAGTGCTCGAACTTGCAGCTAGGTAAGGCCTTGGTAAAAATGTCTACCACCTGATCATGTGTACTGCATTAGATCACAGAAATTTCTCCTTTGTTCACTAAGTCTCTTATGAAATGAAACCTAGTATCAATGTGCTTTGTTCTCCCATGCGTAGTAGGATTTTTAGTAATTGAGATAGCAGACTTGTTATCACATTCTATCACGGTTGGTGCATCAAACTTTTCACCAAAATCTGTCAGTAAACGTCTGAGCCACAGAGCCTCACATGCAGCAGAAGTAGCAGAAATATATTCTGCTTCTATGCTTGAGATAGCAGTAATCAATTGTTTCTTGGAACTCCATGCCACAACAGCTGACCCAAGAAAAAAAACACCAGCCTGTTATGCTTCTACGATCATCTATTGAGCCTCCCCAATTGCTATCATTGAAGCCAGTATGTTTCAACTCTTCAGTGTTTGTATATAAGAGGCCATAACTAATAGTTCCTGCAACATAATGTAAGATTCTTTTCACAGCACCAAAGTGATGCATGGTGGGTGATTGCATGAACTTTGAGACCATACCAACAACATAGACAAGATCTAGTCTGGTATGGGTGAGGTACAGAAGGCTACCAACAATTTTCCTATAATGAACTGGATCAGCTTTTCCTGAGTTACACTCCAAGCTCAACTTCTCATTTGAATTCATTGGAGTAGAGAATTTCTTGCAATTCAGCATTCCTGATTTCTTCAGCATTCATTGTATCACTTCCAAGCCTAGGAAGTACCACAAATGCCCCAAATCAAACATTTCAAAGGTCTTCAGCATTTTCTCCTTGAACTAAGATAGCATATCAGGAGAGGAACCCATGTAGATGATATCATCTACATAGATACATAATAACAGAATTTCTGAATCTTTTCTAACCTTTGAATAGACAGTTGGCTCATTGGTGCTGCGAATAAATCCCATCTGAACAAACTCCTTATCAATACGATCATACCAGGCTCTTGGAGCCTGTCATAGACCGTATAGAGCCTTCTTGAGTTTGTATACCACATGCTATTTTCCTTTAACAGTAAAGCCTTCAGGTTGACTAACATACACTTCATTATTCAAATCTTTCAGGAATGCAGTCTTAACGTCTAATTGAAAGATACACCAATTCCTCTAAGCTCCAATGGCCATGAACACCCGTACTGTCTCCATGCGCGCCACAGGAGAGAATACTTCTATGAAATAGACACCTTCTTGCTGAGTAAAACCTTTGGCTACAATCCGTGCCTTCTTTCTAAGCTCAGATCCATCAGGTTTTATCTTCGTCTTATAGATCCACTTGAGATCAATCACCTTCTTCCCTTTAGGCAAGACTACGAGATCCGAAGTTTGGTTTTTTTGGACTGAAACAATTTCATCCTCCATGGTTGTCATCCATTCCTTGTGATTTGATGCTTCCTCAAATGTGGTAGGATCTGTAGCTGCTAATGCGAATGAACAACTGTAAATATCAGCTAAGCTTCGGTACCTTATGGGAGCCGGAGATGGAGACACAGAGCTCAACTGAGACGAAGAGGTATTGAGGAGACCTTCAGCTGAGTTGTGGAGATTTTTGTCTGTTTGATCGATGTATCGGACGGCTATGAATGCAGAGTACTGATACTAACTAACTCCTTTTCCACCTCATCTGTTGGCATGAAAACTTGCGCAGCTGACTTAGCAACATTTCCCCAATTCCATTGCTTGGATTAAAAAAAGGTAACCTCTCTACTTACGTGGACTTTCTTCGACTCAGGATCAAGACACCTGTACACCTTCGAATCCTCCAAGTAGCCAATAAACAATGTTTTAATTGACTTGGCATCTAGCTTTCTCCTTTGTTGACTATCAACGAGAACATAATAGACGCACCTGAACACCCGCAAATGGTCAACTCTCGGCTTCCGACAAGTCAAAGCTTCATACGGCGTCTTTTTCTCCAGTGTACTTGTCGAAGAAGGGTTAATGACGTGCACAGCTATGGCTACTGCATTAGCCCAGAGTTCAGTTGGCACGTTCATGTCTTTAATCATGGTTCTGGCCATCTTCGTCATGCTTGATCCTAGTGTTTTCACAGAAAACTTTGAAGTCGTTTGAAGTGAACTCTCCTCCCAGCAGAAAGCCTTCAGTGGAGCTGAGTACTGCTTCCCAACGACAAGCTTGAAGATTTTGAACCGTTGCAAAGGTTCACTCTTGCATTGAATAAAGAAAACCCAGCTGTATCTTGAAAAATCGTCAATAAGAAGAAAGAAATACTTGTTACCTCCATATGATGTGGTTTGCATTGGCCTAACAAGATCTACATGAACCAGTTCAAGTGGAGTGTTTGCTTTGTAGGCTTGCCCTTTGGGGAATGCTCAGTGTGTTTGTTTTCCAAGAGCACAAGCTTTGTAGGGCTGAATTCGGTCGATGATAGGCAGTCCATCAACCAGTTGATGTTCTGTGAGATAGTGTAAACTTCTTTGATTAAGATGGCCATACCTTCTATGCCAGAGGGTTGAACTATCTTCTTCTTTCTGTACAACATGAGAAGTGCATACATCATCAGCCTCAAGTGGAAATAGTCTGTGATTAGTCATAGAAATCCTAGCCACCCGATTGTTTAATTTAGTCTCAATCTTAGTGCACTCTCCATTAGAGAATTCCACTTTGTATCCTGTGTTCATGAGCTGGCCAACACTCAGTAAATTGTGTGCCAACTTAGGAACAAACTGCACATTGGTTAGTATGTGATTCTTTCTAGAGTTTGCATGAAGAATCATAGTACCAACACCTTCAACTTGAAGTAGATTGCCATCACCCAAACGTATGTTGTGTTGAGGAATGACTTCCAAGCTCTTGAAGAGGCTGCTGCGATCACCCGATATATGGTTAGAGCATCCACTGTCGATGAGCCACTTCACTCCTCCTCTCTTCTTGAATCAGTGCTAGCCATGAACAAGAGCCCTTCATCTGACCCTTTTGCTTCTTCAGTTATGTTTGCCTCTTTATTTCTATACTAGCACTGCGACTTTACATGCCCATATTTTTTGCAGATGAAACACTGCATGCCTTTGTGGTGGTGGTGTTGTTGTGAGCTCATAGTGGAAGGAGTAGGCTCAGAGTTTCTTCCTCATCCGCGGCCTCTCCCTCTGCCTCTATAAAAGCCGATGCGTCCGTGGCCTCTTCCTCCTTTATAATTTTGATCTCTGAAAGGTATGGATCTGGTGTGTAGTGCTTTATCTTCATCTTGCTCTTCATCTCCATTAAGAATAGACTCATGACTCTTCAACGAGCCATAGAGCTCATCAACAGTGAGAGTATTCATGTTTTTTGCTTCAACGATGGATGAGACGACATTAGTGAAACGTCATGTGAGGCTTCTGAGGATTTTGGTCACCACCATATTCTCTGGGAACTCTTCTCCGAGCATTTTGATTTGATATACTATATCAAGAACTCTGGTGATGTAATCTTCAATCTTTTCTCCATGTTTTATCTTGGTTGCATCAAGTTCTCGATGCAACGAATTGAGTTTAACTAATATATTGTTTGTGTTACCTTGGTATTAAGTTTTCAGCACATCCCATGCTTGTTTTGCTATGGTAGCTTCTGTAATTCTGAGGAGTACTCTTTCCTCCAGGTTATGTTGAATTAGACACAATGCTTTGGCATCTTTCTTCAAGACTTAAGTAGGTCTATTGTTGTCTCCTTCTTCTGCAAATCCCTTCTCAACAATGTTCCATAAATCCTTAGATTTAAACACCATCTTCATCTTGAGACTCCATAAATTGTAGTCTTCTCCCTTGAAGGTAAGTACATCAAGTTGAGAAGAATTTGAGGATGAGCAGCCTGCCATCTTCAGGTTTTGTTGTTGTTTTCTGATACCACTAATAATGGAGAAGAGTATCACTCTTAGACCTCACACTCTCAGATGTAATCAGTAAATTGAAGAAGAAGACATGGAGTCAAAATAGTTCTTCATGAATTCAACTTAACTTCAAACAAAGGAAATACAACTGCTTATATAATGAAAAAGAGAGAACAGCTAACAAGTAAGCACGTTGACGAAAGTTGTAACAAAAAGCATAAAGTAAAAGGATAGTGACTAGTCGATTTCTTCATAAGGATTTGGTGAAGTCCAATCAGCGGCAATTCTTGATGGTCAGTACACAGTAGCTGACTCTAAACCTGGTTAACAAGTCAATAGATACTAAGCTCTCAAGTTGACTTGTCAACCAGCATCATACTCAATCTTTGAGCAAACTTCATCATATATGAAGGAAAAAATAATAATAATATTTACTAGTTATTCAACTACTAGAAAATCAATAGAGCAAGTTTTATGATTCAACATAGTAAATTAAGGCATCCCCCAAAGTCCATAAATATAGATAGCTATATAATAGGAGCAAGTTTGATGGAAAGATCTATATAGTATTGAAACATGTACCAAATGACAGTGACATAATCAGGTTGAGAATGTCAGTTTTTACTCAAAGGTTAAGGTTAGAACATGAACTATTATTATGATCTTTCACACATAAATGCATGCATTTGTTTGTTTAGTTGTAGGTTTATTCATTACCGCATTGAGTGCTATATAGTTCTTGGTCATGTGTTACTATCTCTTGGAGGATGCTTCATAGGCCATGGTTTGTATTTTCCAGATAGCTAGCAGAGTTAGGCACGCCGCTACATTCATCCATGATCTAATTGAATGCCCAAAAATATAAACAAATTTTTTTACTATGCCATGCAGCAAAGCTTTCCTTTAGTGATGTTAACAACATTAAACCCAATATAGTTCTATTACAGGTACCATATTTTTGATAAATACAATCAATATGACATTTGACCATACTTAATTTCACATAAAAAAAATATAGAGGAACTTTTATGTTTAATTTAATATGACATCCTTTTTAGTTATCCGCATTTCATGCTAATTTTTGAGTTCTTTCATCAAGGGAAACAACAATGGCATTAATTTGAAAAGGCAAAATAGTTAACAAATTGATTGGTGAAAAGGCGACAACGAAAGCACAACTTATGAATTTAGTTTGCGCTAAACCACTACAAACTAGACAGAAGCAATAGTTACCAAAAAAAAAAAAAAAAAGAGTGATTGGTATATATGCTCTTATTGAGCCTTTTGCTATAACAACACCAACATAGTAACCAATTTGTGACTTGTCCCACTTGATCATATCTCCACCCAAAAAAATATATAAACAAGATGAATCACTAATGAAATTGATCTAATGGGATGAGATAAATTTTAGCATTAGCATGTTTTACTTTGTTAATATAATGAAGATCAGATATTGAAACAACTGTTGAAGTACAAGTCCCACAATGGTGGTATAGAAAACTTATTAGTAATTACTTTACAGTTAAAAGTATAAAAATCAGTATTCTGTATACTAAATGTCAGCTATATCAAATTCAAGGAAATATTATAGGTTTCATATATAAAATCATAGACAAATTCTTGATAGTGGCAAGAACTCACATACATATAACACAATCAGTAAGCTTCAATGTACTTTACACCCCACCACAAGCATGCCTCCATCCCTCCCAACCGCAACCAAGAAAATTTATCCCTTGACTTTCATACTATAGAAAGGCTTTAAATATGCAAAATGACATTCAGAAACATATATTAAAGAGAGGGAATGGAACGAAACAAATGTTAATTGTTTGATTTAAGGTAATGAACCATGACAATGGTGCATAAACCGAACCAAGTCATATCGCAATCCGATTTATAAATTTACAAAGATATTTTACTTAACTGTGATTGACATATATATATATATATATATATATATATATATATATATATATATGAGGATCAGTCTACTAGGAACGTTTGTAGATACTACAGACATCCTTATATCAAGTATTTGATTTGAATCCAACGGATGCACATCAACCACTAGTGTGAATATCATAGTAAACAATATTTGTTAACAATATATTTAACGGTTGCACATCATCCATTAGTGTAAACATTAGAGTAAATAATATTCATCAATAGTGATATAAACAGCGCTTAGTGGGATGCATAGTAAAAAATTGCTTGCATACCTCTGCAAAACCATGAAATTGCTTAAATACCCCCATAAAACTAACTTTTTTACGTATATATCCCTACCGTTAGTTGCCATTAGCCACCGTTAGGGTTTATAATTAACCATAGTTCTCACTTAACCCATCTTAACAAAATTACCCAATTACCCTTAACATCATCCAACCTAAGCCATCTGAGAAAAATTCCCAAACTTCTCAACCACTCAGCTGCCATATTTTGAGGTTCCTTTCTCACCAATCCTTTCAAGCTACGCCATCTCACTTACCGGCTCTTTCAAATTGGCATCAAAGACATCTACGCCGTCCCCAGAGGTTTCAACCTAACTCTACTGAACCTTCTCAATGCTAGCTACGCCCGACGCCGTGGCATCTGCGCATGTGCCTTAAAAAATTAAAATTATTCCAATTTTTTTAAACAGAATTACCTTAATTGAATTATTTTAACTCCCCACAAATTTTCTTGTATATCCCTGCCAATTTCCTTCCGATATAATTATTTTAACAAAAAATTACCAAAAACACCCCTAATGTTTGCAATATGCACAAATTCTCCCCCTAAATTTAAATATCCATAAAAATCTTTTCCTTTTGAATAAAATGATTTTCAACCCCCCAAGCATGTAACGGTGATTGACAGAGTTAGTTTTGAATTTTTTTGGACGAAATTGTAACTAGCATGGGAAGTTATGGCAAGTGCGACATGATTTGACCATAATGCACTTGGGTGCAATGATTTTTTCACTTTTAGAAGAAGCGGTTTTTTTTTTTTTTTTTTGGGTAATCCCGAGAGAACACCATTACTGGTACCGGTTATTTGCTCTCATCGCCTCTTCAGCTTTTCCCTTTTCAAAATTGTCATTACCTGGACATCTTGTGAAAGACTGGAATTTCGTTCCACCATTGTCTTGAAGGAGAACTCCCGCTTTACTCTTCCACATTCATTAGTTTGCGATCTAAGGTATTGAGGCGAGGTAGATGCCATTGAAGAAGTATCAGTTTATAATGTATGCGTATGTTTTCGCTTTAATTTGATATGGTTGCATTATGTAGTGTTTAATAGTATCAATTTAAAAAATGAGTCTTCCGTTTAAGAAATGAGGTTTCTATTTAAAAAATGATTTTTCTGTTTAAGAAATGAATTTTCCATTTAAAAATAACTTTCCGTTTAAGAGTTCTGAATAGATTTTGGGATTATTATGCAATCTCATATGTGTATGTTCTTCATTATGCTGTGTAATGTTTATAATATATGTTTCCCCTTTAATTTGATTTGGTTGCATTGTATAGTGTTTAATAGCTTCATTTTAACAATATGAGTTTTCCATTTAAAAATATAGCTTCTCGTTTAAGAGTTCTCAATACTGCTTAATGTATTACTCTTGTTGTAGGCTTGTGCTCATGGTGGTCAACCTAGTTAATGGGTGATGCTACTTGACACCAGTGGTTGAGACTTTGACTGAATTAAAAGTTCACATGAGTGGACGACACTGGGAAATCATCCGGCTTTGTCTCTATATAATAAAGTACAGATGTCTTTATATTTGGTTGTCTTTGTTTAATTATCAATGTTTCTTTTTAACATATTATGCTTATGTTCAAAAAAGTGCTTAGAAATCGTTGTTTCTATTTAAAGATGTACGAGTGGTCAGGATTAATTGGTCTTTATATCCAGGATTAATTTGTCAGGTAAATATCATTTTTTTTTTAAATATCAATGTTTCTGCTTAATTCTTAATGTTTTTGTTTATATATCAATGTTTGTGTTTAAGTATCAATGTCTCTATTTAAAGATCAACAACTGACATGTAAATAAGTTTATTTATGTTTAAATTTGTGTTTATTTACAATATTATGCAAGAGTTTGTAACGAATATAAGTTGTCTTCAATGCCTAGTTTGTAACCAATTTAAATTCCTCTTGATTGCAAAATTTTGAAGTGCGTCTCTGAAATGGTCAACGTCTAGAAAATATTGTCCGATATCCAACAACAACACTTTAGATTGATCTGAAGAGCAAGGAAGGCCTGCCACACCGTTAGGGTCTCCCTGAGATGAACGGATACACTCGTAGAATCTGAATACTTACTAAAATCAAAGAACTTTACAACGAGAAGAAAGTTTAAGCGGAAACACCATCATTTTAAGCCGAAACATAACATTTTAAACTGAAACTGGACAATTTAAGCGGAAAAATAACATTTTAAATGAAAACTAAATAATTTAAGTTGAAATTGGGATGGGACAGAGATAACAAAGCAAAACTTATATTTTTGCTTTGTTTTAAGCAGAAACTGGAATAATTAAGTGAAGCTGGAATAATTAAGCGAAAATATATATACTTTCAACCGGAAACTTGGATAATTAATCAATAATTAACTTCTACAACTATGTAAAGATAAAGGAGAAGAACTTTCATCGAGACCCCATCACTCACATATCTCTGCTAACACTGATTTCCAAGAAGTTAGCACCGTGAACACTAGCACTGGTCCCTCCCCTTTGTATCTAGCAATAGCACAAAAATTCTCTATAGTAAACCTACATAAAAATAAATTGTTACTTTCTCTTGCAAGATGATCATGGTGAGGTCAAGAAAGAGATTATCACCTTATCGGGCAACTGGGAGAACTCCAATTGAACACACCAAATGGGGAGGAATTGAAAAACTCCAACAATCCAATGTGATATGAGTCTTCCAAACTTTGTTTGAGAAAAAGCAAAAAAAATGCAAAAAGGTTTGACATGATGTGATTAAGTGGTTTTTCCCCACCATTTTCAAAGTCAACGATGGAATTTTACAACATGGACCTAGTCCGAGTGACCTACACGGGGCAAAAAGAAAGTGAAACAATAATGGAAGGGTTGTCCGGGGTATTCAAAACTTACAGGGGCTGTTTGGGAAGTTTTGAAATTCCTAAGGGGTAAACAGTAATTTTCCCTTATCTTCTAGTTTTTAAGAGAATTACCCAAATTTAATAATATGCATGATATTTTTCACAATTTTATTTGAAAGGATGTAATTATTTTTATTTTATTAATTTTAAGGAAAATAACAATTTCTTAATATACTAGATTTATAAATAATCAGAAATATATTTTTAAAGCAAATCCTATTCAAAATAAAATTAAAGAGTTGAGGGGGTAGCTAGCAAAATTTTAATATATTAATCAAGAAAGCATGCTCTTTAGTTTCTTGTCACATGGTAGCTACTTCATTATCTCATAGTCTTCTTCTTTGAGGGTTATCCTCCAAACCTTAATCTATCTTCTTTGATGCCGCAATCATTTCTTGCTTACTACTTCGCTCTTTCTCGGTCTCCAAGCAAATCCAAGTTTTGATGATTTTTTAGAGTAAAATCTATTTTATCTTCTTTTTCGTTGTAGTGATTTTGTTTTTTGTTTTGTTTTTTATTTGTCTAATTTTACTTTAACCGATCTCGGAGTTTGAAGATAATCCGATAAAGAGCGGTTTTTTATTAATTAGCATACATTTCATGAAGGTTGATTACTAGAGATCTAGAAGATAAAGAGATGGTCTGCAGAAGAAGATTTGCCTAATCTCAGTGACATCAACAGGTTTACAGTGCTTAAATCTTTTAAGAAAAGGAGGAAATCAAAAACCGGGGTCTACCTGGTTTTGATCCAACTGGACGGTTCATCGGGCTATAATAAGTTTGACCGGTTTGATTTTTAGTCAACTATTATCATTAAACCGGACAACTTTATTGGAGGATGTAGTAGTATTTCTTATCAATTGTAGTAGTAATAATCACTTTCAATTGTAATAGCAATAAATTAAACAAATAAAATTATATATCAAAGCAAAACATATTTATGAATACAAAAAAATTAAGTATCTTAAAGTTAGTAGATTCCATAGAAACTACTAATATAGGGTTTGACTATAACAACACCATATTTTTCATTTTTTATTTTAAGATTGTATTGATTGCGAAAGCAAGAAATATTTTTACTAACAAGTTTACTTGCAGATCAACACTTGCTTGGAAAAGCAAGGAATTTTTATGCTAACAAGTTTCTATTTTGCAGATAAATGCTTGCATTGCAAGAAATATTATTTAAACAAGTTTCTCATTATTGTTTTGCAGAAAATGGCAGGCAAAAACTTCTACAATCAATCATCCTCTTTTGACCCTCAACTCAATCTTCCAATATTCCCTCCAACCTCATCTTTGAAATTCCGTACACAAGCCAATTTAAACTTTCCACAATAAATTCTTCTTGATAACCTTTGGGCCAATAAACACGACCCAAAAAGCCTCATCCCACTCTTCCACTCCCTTGCAAAATATTTTCATCAGTCAAATGAAAAAAATCCAAAGTCCACTACACAATCTACAACACCTATCACTACCAGCAAGTCCCAATGTAAAGTTTTCTTTGAAACCTCAAACACAAAATCCAACAACAGCTTCAGGAGATTTCCAATGAAGCAGAAAAAATGAAAGAAATTTTGATTGAAGAAAGAAGACAGAATGGAAAAGCTTGAACTGTTTCCTGAGCACATTGAAGAAATAAAACAACTGGTGTTCAAGAAAATAATGGCAGATCAATACAATCAGTTCATCTCTGAGCAAGAAGTTTTCAGATAGTTAGCAAAAGGAGAAATTCTTCCTGCAGGATTCGCTATAGCAGGATATGTGTTCAGAGAACTGGGGCACAAGGACACAGGATGTCAATGTGAAGAAGGCTTTACGGTCCTCAAATGCTCACTAGACATGTCCCAATGGAGAGACCAAGAAATTAATGGCATCCAGATTAAAGCATTAAATCTTTTCAGGCATGGCTACCTATCAAGAATCATGCTGATAAGTCCTGAGCAAGCAAACTTTTTGAACAATTATTGGCAGCTGATACATCTCCTACATAAATTCTTCAAAGCTCTCGGACCTCAAGTTGATGGGTACATAAATCTTGAATTAAATTCAATACCACCTTGTTATGATGAAGGGTATCCAAATGAAGCAAGACACCACATAAAGATTACTCTTCTTCGACATCACAAGCCTGGTTAAGAAAGGATAACTCCTGTTAGATTGGAAGACATGACTGTTCCAGGAGATATCAAGAAACAAATGAAGATATGGCGTGCTTGCGCCATTTCAACTGATTGGAAAAGAACTTGCCCAACTATTGTTGACAATCAAAGGTGTCAGATGGTGCTAGAGACAAAAGTGATGAAAGTGTATGTCGACCAGTACATGTTCCCTATGTACTGTCTTTTTCCAAATTTGATCTCTCAAATGCCAGCTACCGAATATCATATGAAAAAGATTTATGCATGGGCAAAGGACTACAGATTTGGAGATTACTCAAGACTCAATATCCCCTCTGCAGTCTTAATGCTACCAAGTCCAGACACAGAAGAATCTCCGCAAGGCTTAGATGATATTGCTGAGTTCAACCTTGAAAATATGATGGAGGCCTAAAAGACAACTTGGTGGACTGAAGCAGTATTTGTTTTTTTAATATGTAAAATAAGCGGTGTTTGTTTTTTTTATTGTGTAAAATAAGAATGTTAGCTTGTAACAGTAGATTGACTGTAGATATAGTGAATTAGTACTAAGAATGATAGCTAAGAGTGTTAGCTTGTAATTAATGGAGAATATTAGTACTCCACTAAGGTCTTATCAAAGTCTTATCTTTGTCTAGCAGCTAGGTAAACCTAATGATGGTTAGCATGTTAACCAAAGTTAAGGTTACTTAATGGTCAAGTCTTGGAGCCTATATAAGGCCCCTTAGTGTTTGTAAGAGGATACCTCTTGTCACACACCACTTGTAAGAAATCCATTTGGAGTAATATCAAGAGAGCTTTCCTTCTTATACTTGTTCTTGTTCTCCTTCTCTATGCTTTAGCCCTACATACGCAAGGCTTGGAGAAGAAGGCTTCCGCCCTAACCTTTACCTCACCCCGGTAGCCCTGGAGTATGTTGAAAGGCACACCCCGGCATCTACAGTAAGTAACCTACCTAGAGTAGGTTTTGACTAATTACACCTATACAAACAATTACATCACACGCCCATGATTTACATCCATCACCCACACACATGCTTGAAACTTCTAGATTCTGTTTGCTCACTTTGAAATTATGGAGGGCCTATTCAGAACTTATCCCTTTTTTTAATGAATATAACTTTTAAGGATAAATGAACTTGAAATGAGTATGAAATAGCCTAAATGACCCTTGGTAAGTTGCAAAGGTAACTAGCTAGCACTAGCTCAAAGCAACTTCTGATAAATCAACTATTCTCTTCTTACTATTCCCTTTCTCAATCCAAGGCTATAAAAAAATTTGTCATCTTTCGCCATTGTTTGAGAAGGGAAAAGGAAGACAAGGGAAAGTTCGAGAGATATCTGCATTACCAAAATCCAAAACCTAGGGCCTTATCACCGATTCCTACCTTTATATTAACCTTGTAATGGGACTCCCAAACACAATGCCAAAAGATTAGCAATCTGACCAAATTAAGCTAAAAAAAAACATATTAGCAACAAGATTAAGCTACACAGAAACACCATAAGACCCTTCTTCTTGTGACAATATCCCTCCATAGTAATGCTTCTTATCCTCAAGAAGTACTACAGAAACTGCGGAGAGCTCATCCAATGAAATGCATGGAAACAAAGCCTAAAATGAATCAATTTCTTCCTATGTAGCATATTTCTCAAAAAGGCCCACCTATTGCACAAGAGCCTGCACCCAAGCCACATTACCCTTTTTATAGAAGCGGTGGTCTAATATTTTCACCGGTTCCCTCAACACTTGGCCATCAGGACCTACTGGAGGCAAGGATGGATTCAACACCTCTTAAGCTCTCAATTTCTACTTAAGCAGAGAAACATGAAATGTAGGATGAATTAAGCTGCCTTTCGAAGAGCAAGTGTATATGCCACCTTTCCGCCTCGAGCTAACACTTGAAAAGGGCCAAAGAAGTGAGGAGCTAATTTTTGGTTGAGTCTTGTAGATGTTGATGTTTGGTGATAAGGGTGGAGCTATAGATAAGCCCAGTCACCTACTACAAACTCTCTCTCACTGCGATGTTGATCTGCATACCACTTCATCCGTTCTTGAGCAAGCTGCAAATTGGTTTTGATGGTGGCCAACATGGCAGCTCTATTGGAAACAAACTGCTGAGCCCTGTGGTGGCTAGGAATTGAGAATTAGTGGAAATTCACTTGTGTAGGAGGAAATTCATATAGTACCTCGAAGGGGGACACCTTCACAGCAGTATGGAAGGAGGTGTTGTGCCACCACTCTGCCATAGGAAGCCATTGAACCCATCTTTTTGGCTTTTCGGCACAAAAACATCTCAAGTAAGTCTCCAAGCATTGGTTGACTCTTTCTGTTTGGCCATTAAACTATAGATGGTAGGATGTATTGTATTTCAGCTTGATACCCAATTTGTTGAAGAGTTGATGCTAGAATTGACTGAGAAAGAGGTTGTCCCTATCACTACCAATACTCCTTGGCATCCCGTGAAGATGATGCACTTGATCCATGAAGAGAGTAGCCAGTTCTTGGGCAGTAAATGGACGTTTCAAATAAAAGAAAATGTGCCATTTTGCTAAACCTGTCAACAACTACCCAAATTGTTGGTTCTCCCTCAAAGCAAGGCAATCCGTCGATAAAATCCTTGGAAATATCCACCCATGGTGGTTCTAGTATATTTAATGGATGTAACAATCCAGGATACGGAATTCTTTCACTTTTGCAAGTCTGACACACTTGACATTCGGCAATTAGAGTCTTACCATCTTGAATCATATTAGGCCAATAAAAAGTTTGCTGAATTTTCTTTAGAGTGGTGATGATGCCTGAGTGACTTCCCCATGCACTGCTATGAAATTCTGAAATAATTTTTGGTCTTAACTCAGCAAGGCTAACATAGAATTTACCATTGGTCCTTAGCATTCCATTGCTAAGAGAGATATGACTATCCTCTAATGACTGAATTATAGCTCTAGCTATTAATTCCATAGCTTTAGGATCCCCTTCATAACTGGCCCCAATTTCAAGCATCCACTTGGGTGTGACACAGGAAAGTGCACACACTAGTAGTTCTTCCTTTTAGCAGGATAAGGTGTCGGCCACAACATTGGAAGGCCCTTTCTTATATTGAATTTCAAATTCAAACCCCATCAGTCTACTTGACCACTTTTGTAGCATGATGGTAGACAACCTTTGTTCCACAAAAAAATTTAAGATATAATGATCTGTCTTTACAATGAACTTGTGACCCAACAAATAAGGCCTTTACTTGTTAACAGCTTGCACAATTGCCATAAGTTCTCTCTCATAGGTGGAGAGTCCTAAATGCCGATTAGCTAGTGATTGACTCATATAAGCCACCAAACCAGTCCCACTTGCATCAGTCTCAATAACAAAAGGCTAAGTAAAATCTGGGAGACCTAGAACAAGAGTCGAACTCATGGCCTGCTTCAGAAGTTCAAATGATTTATGAGCATTTTCATCCCATAAAAACTTGTCTTTCTTTAGCAACTGATTCAAAGGCTTGCTAAGATCCCCATATCCTTTCACAAACTTCCAGTAATACACTGTAAGGTCCAAGAACCCTCTCAAACCTTTAGTTTTATCAGCCGAGACTCCATCTAGCATGGCCTGAACTTTAGTTTTATCAGCCGAGACTCCATCTACGGATATTATATGCCCCAAATACTCAATATGGCTCTAACCAAAACTACACTTGGACTCCTTAGCAAAGACGTTTATTATCCCTCAAGAATTGCAAAACCGTCTGCAAATACAAAAGATGATCCTTCCAACATTGACTATAAACCAGGATATCATCAAAGAAAACTAAAACAAATTTTCTCAAGAAAGGTTGAAATATTGAGTTTATAAGTGCTCGGAAGGTTGTTGGGGCATTAGTCAGGCCAAATGGCATCACCTTGAACTCATAGTGGCCCATATGAGTTCTAAAAGCAGTTTTAAATATGTCTTGTGGTTGACCCCGAATTTGATGGTTCCCAGATCTTAGATCCAATTTAGAATAAAAAAAAGCCCCATGTAGCTCATCCAAGAGTTCATCAACTAAAGGTATAGGAAACTTATCTTTTATATTAAATTGGTTCAACTCCCTGTAGTCAATACAAAAGCACCATGATCCGTCTTTCTTTTTGACTAATAGAACTGGTGAGGCAAAGGGACTATTGCTCTCCTATATCACCTCACTGACTAGTAGCTCTTTAACTATACTTTCAATTTCTTGCTTCTGAATGAATGGATATCTGTAGGCTTTGAACTTAAACGGTTCTGCACCAACCCTTAAAGGAATTTGATGATCATAAGTTTGAGGAGGGGAAAATTCCTTGGGTTCTATGAACACATCCGAAAACTGCTGCAGAAGAGATACAAGCTCTAGGTCTTTGGACAAATCACCACCTTCAGTTTCCATTACTACAATCTGCTGATGGTCATAGTGTTATAAATAGATAGCCAATATCTTGCTAACTTTAGGAATAGAGCTTGTGTTGTCTCCCTATATATTAACAACCTCACCCTTGTAATCAAAGAATAGTGTTTTAGACTTGAAGTTGCATGTTACATCCATCTTCTCCAACCAATCCAAGCCCAATAGTGCATCATAACTATTCACAAGGACCACTCTCAAGTCAGCAGTGAAATCATAACCCTTGATGTTAAAGGGAAAATTCTTACAAATTTTGTCTACTGGCTCATAATCCCCCTTATAGGAAACTGCAAGGACCTTAGTTGTTTGGTCCTATTTAAACTACAATTTGTGGGCTATGTTTCTATTAATAAAGGATTCAGCAGCTCCACAATCAATTAAGAAACTCATTTCCTTTCCCTTGTGATTGCCTTTGAAACAAACAACATTGGATCTCAACACAACATTGACTGGAAGCATTAGTTTCTCTGGGTTGTCCTCCTACACATCAAATTGCTCATGCTCAGGATTCCCTTCTTCCTCCTTATTCTTCCCAGCAACTATATAGTATAGTTTCCTCTTATTACACCGGTGCCCTTTAATGAACTTCTCGTCATAATTAAAATATAATTTTTATTCCATCCTCCTTTGATACTCATCTGGGGTTAATTTCTTAGTAGCTAGTATGGTTAGGGATCCATTCAGGTTCATGTTGAGCAAACTAGTGGTCGCAATAGGAAGCTTTTTCTTCAATGGCGGAGTAGGCAGCAAAAGGGGCAAAGAAGGTTTGGTTTTGCATGAGATTCTTTAACCCTTTTATTAGCTTCAAGTTTAGCTGCGAAGGAAGTCATCAGCTGAAATAGATCTTCTAATCGAGATTCGACTAACTTCTGATCCTCTTATTGCTGCAACTTGAATTCTTCAATCGCCGTCTCCAAAGCTTGATAACAAGTCTCGGTCACCATCGTGGTCGCAGGAAAGTGGTCTCTAATACCAATGGTTAAGCTATCACAGCTTACAAATAAAAATCAAGAAAATTCTGCAGGGTTTGAGAAGGGAAAAGGAAGGTGAGGGAAAGTTAGATAGAGATCTTCATTACCAAAATCCAAAGCCTGGGGCCTTATCATCCACTCCTGCCTACATATTAACCTTGTTACATGGCTCCCAAACACTATTCCAAAAGATTAGCAACCTAACCAAATTAAGCTAAACAAAAACAACATATTAGCAACAAGATTAAGCTACATAGAAATACTAGACGACCCTTCTGCTTGTAATAGAAGCTTGGGATTTTAAGGCCAGAATCTTTTAAGAAGAAAATCTCTCCAATGGAAGGAAACCTCTTTGTTTTTTATGGGAAATATCCAAGCGGCATCTATATTAAGAAATAAAACTTAAATGGAAGTTCATTATTCTTGAAACCGTTAAAATGCAATATGCTTCTTCCTCTATTCTTTTCATGTTTTTTTTAATGCTTCTTCAAACCCGAGGTGTTGAGTGAATAAAGACAAAGCCCATCATCTCTTTGCAACACTCCTCCATTGCAAAAAGTACCATTTCCATCTTTTTCAAACTTCAAAAGTTTAAAACAAGAAAACTTTTTCATCAACCTGAACCTTAGCTTTCTCCCAAAATGTTGAAGAGCCTTGTCTTAATACTCTTCTTTCTCTCTCTGTGCCTCATGGGTTTGTTTTTCCCGTTTTTCTTTTTTTAATCTCTTGATGAAATATTGTACAGAGCAGGCAATTAAGCATTATCAATCATGCAATAGGAATCCTCATCAAAACTGGTTTTGGAAGTCTAATCGACATCCTACCGTCGATGAATTAGTATGCAGACAAGGGAATATCAATCATGCAAGGGAATCCTGCAAAGCATATCAAGTAAGACAGTCCAAAGAAATCTTGCAAAGCTTATCAAGTTGAACAATATAAAATATTCACAGTGAACGCTCAATAATGACAACCAAAAAGACTTTGAATAAGGTTTAAGTAAAAACCTCCTTGGTTCTTGCAAAGTCTGAAATCATTTAACCATCCGTTTGGATGGAAGTAACCCATGCTTGGGTGTGCATGTGAGAACAATCATTACCCTCCCATGGGGTTAGCTTATTACCCCATGGGGGTAATTGTTATTTCCCCCAAATTGCGCGGAATAAATGGATTGGAAGGGGTAATAGGCATGAAATGCCCATTTTAGACCCTCTCCCCTATAATCATATATATTAGTATTCCAAATAAAGATATTAATATTTAAATAATAATATTTAAGTATAATAATTGTAAAAACAATTATATATTAAATAATTTTTTATTTTGAATCAAATCATGAATATTAAAATATAATAATTACATTAATTAATTATTAATATAAATTAATTTAGATGTTTAACCATGATACTTAAAGTGAAATAACATATTTACTATTAATGATATACTTGACTAAATTAAAATAAATAATTTAATTAATTAATTGTACTAATCAAAATTAAGGTCGATATTTAAAATGTTTTATAAATAAATTAATTAAAAGACATAAAAGTAATTTTAACACAAATCCTTTCATTACTTTTCCCACTCTCAATAAATTTTCCCTCCAACCAAATAAAGTTTTCATTCCCAACCCCTTCCCCAAAGTTTTCATTCCTATCCTCTCCTCTCTAAAGTTTTCATTCACATTCCTACGTAAGTAGAATTATATAGCTAATATTCAAATCTTGTAGCACAGAAGAAAAAACATGGCAATCTAAGAGTATTTAGTTTAGTTTCAAGTTATTGACTCCATGATTCAGTGAGCTAAACAGACTGGCTATGTTGCATACTTTACATAGTACTAGCAGAATTCTTCCCGTCCGAAAATTAGGTATAACATCATACATTTAAAGCATCATCCTTTTAAGGCTATCTTTGATCACTGATCTCTGTGTGCAATACTAGAATTTGCACATAATTGTTTCCTAATACATTAGTTCTTCAAGGTACACATCTAACAACACATCTCAGGGATATCTGAATGGCTATTATTTATTTTGTACAAATAACATTACACAGTACAATCAATTCATATGATGCTGAACTCTTAAGGCTCTCCCTGTCTATCTGTTTCCCATTACAAGTTGGTGCCATGAACCTGAACTTGCGGGGTTTAATTTCATGAGGATTAAGGCCAAGTCCCAACTTCAAACGGTCATCGACATACTTGCTCTGGCCACAGACAGCTTGGTGGACGTGCTAACTTTCTCAACAGGTGTTCAGGTTGCCTCCAGCTGATCTTCACCTACATCTGTCATTGAATCAGTACACTACTCTTTAATGCTAATCATTATTTGTATACAAGCAGTTGGCCAAAAATTTCGAGAAGAAACCTAATGAAAGATGAACAGAAGTTAAGATCAAGACAGTCTGTCAAACTGAGTAAAAAGCACCAGCAGCACAAAATGACCAAAATAATGAAGATAAACAAGGTGAAGAGAATAGAAGCAGACCTCTAGGTTACACAGAGATGTCAGATAACAAGAGAACTGCCGTTAATATGCTCCAAAAAAGCACAAGCACACAGGCTGATGGTGGAAGAAATCACGAAGGATGCTCCATGTCAAGTGTGAACATACTATAATTATATGACAGTTTACAATTTGACATCTTCATCAAGGTCAAAATTTAATGAATGAACAACATGCAACCATAGCCTGAAGTTTTTGGTCAAACTAATTCCCTGGAAAGCAGACCACTCTGAAGGGACCAGCCTTCTGGTTGGGTTAAATAGGCCTTGCTCTGCAAGTACTCTTCAATTTCCACATAGACCTTACTAGCATCATCCCTCTTCTTTAGTACAGGCAAAAAGTTATCTGATATGAAATTTAATATCTTCCTGAACTGAGACCTATATCTCTTAAAAAGTGCAAAACCTGCCATCTGAGAACAAATATTTGAATTAGATACAACAAGCGCAACAAATCATGCGAAATAAGTCAAATAAGAACTATGACGTAGGCAAGAACCTTTAAGAAAGCATGTAGTGCAACAGCAGTGGTCCTGTTAGCAGGAAGGTTGTTCAAGAATCTTGAAAGCCAGGCCCAGCCCTCTTTTAAGCCATGAGGGTTTTGGATACCAGGAACTTGTGTCTGCAAAAACAAGCAACAAACCGCATTTTATGCATCAAATTTCAGTTCTGTGCTGCAAGCAAACCACCCAGTGAACGGAATTGGCAGGATGGGTAAAGGAATCTGAAACCTGGATTATGGCAGCATATAGCTTCATGTAAGATTCCACGCGTTTTAGATAGCTGTCAGAGCTTTCAATACACCCCTCCTCTTCACGATAACCAATAATTTTCAGGTAGTCATTGGACTTTGAAGGTGACTAGAGAAAATAATATAACAGATTAAAATGCTTACAAAATACAGAACTCATTTGTGTGATGAAATTAATAATTCCAGAGAAGAATATATAGCTAATTATAAAGCCATCTTCAAAGTTTATACGGTAGGTTTTCCATTTTCTCTATTTTCTTTTGTGTGAAAGAGAAAGATGAAAGATGCAATGCCATGAACAATTTACACTTTAGTAACATCAACAAAACATAAATTTCCAACAAATATGGTGAATCACAAGTATTCATTCTTTTGCATTCTATTTGCTCACTATTTCTTATCACTGCCATCCATATTATTTTAGGATCCTCCTTATTCAACCAAACTAACATGAATCCCCTCATTCCTGTACTGCTGCTTTGAAATCTCTATAACATATACCCAAAACATCTTAAATGATCTCATTCTTTTGTTTAAAACTATTCATAATTCCTGACTTGGCACAAATAAATTCAACTCTGGTCCTTATATTGCCTCATATCCACCTATCATTTCCATCTCTTCCATACTTAACTAAATTTATGTAGTATCTTCTTATCTGAACATTCTAAGCAATAAACCTAACCAAGTTTCAAAAAAAATAAATAAATAAAGAGCAAGTTCAGAGACTCACATTATGAACCATGAAATACGTTCAGATTATAAAGAACCGTGTTTGTAGAACAGAAGTTACAAGTTTGTAGAGAGATATTACACAGATGGTACAAGCGCATAGAAAATGGTAAAAACCCACACTATTAAACTTGCAAGATCAATTAAAAATAGTTAGTAAATAATATACAGCATATGAGTTGTTAATCTTAACTCATTCATCCAAAAATACATAAATTAACATCATAGCAAGTATTGAACATGTAAGCAAAAAATTGTTCCATCATATATTATCAAGGACTCACTTCTGTAGGTTGCAAATGCTTTGGAACAGTGTAAATGCAGGCCTTGTGCAAGGCAGCAATCAGGAGATCCATTACAGCTGGGACCTGAGGGGAATAACTTTACTAATAATTACTTAATAAATAATAAACAATAAGCATGTGTTGCACTCCACAAAACCACAGAAATAGAGAAATATTAAAATCATTACATTCACTGGCACATCTTTACAAATGGATATCCATTGATAGCAAACCCAATAAAATCAAAGAAAAGCACAATTTTGAATATCTTAAAACCAGTACTTTCATTGAAGTATCTTGGAGATTCACCATTTGGCACATTAGCAACAAATATAAGCATCTTCAACATTTTATATAAATGTAAAATACCCGAAAAAGGTGAGCTGTGGCCTGTAGATGGATATATATAAGTAAGGAATAATAAAAACAAATGTACAACACACGTAATTATGCGAAATCCACAGAAAAGCTGTGATCTCATGCAAATCTAATCAATTTTTATAAACCGATTCTGCTGCTTTCAATTTAAAGGGAAAATTAATCCATCACCCAATATATTTCAAATCAATCATCAAGCAAACTGGCCACCACAAACCAGCAAATCTTTTGAAGTGTTAAGCTGATTCTTATCCCATATTATTCTCCAGCAAATAGTTTGATTCCGGCTGAATTAATTTATGTAACATGCTGGCAAAATACAGTGACACTAGCTAAGAGAATATGAAAACCACTTTAGGGGATGAAGGCAGCAATTTGAAGTATTGTGAACCAAGTTGGCTATCCATCATGATCATTACTTTCCAATACTCCAGTCCATCTATATGCAAGGATAAGTCATAAGAATATTTAGAATGGGAAAACATACAACAGAACAACCAGAATTCAACTTCTTGTGTTAGAAGTTTGAACTGAATGAAGTAGAAACTGAAAGGAAATTATGACTTGAAAATAATTGCAAGTAGTTGAGCTCCATTTAATGAGTCAATCATAGAAGCATTTAGGACAAACATGATCAGTGCAATCAGATTGAAACAAATACCTGTGATGTGACGCTGAGAATAACATGTCCCCATGCAAAAGCAGTGCTATCAAAACTTGCATTTGGGTTCTCACATAATGAAACAACCTGAATCATCAGATAGAGTAGCATCCATAAAAATAACCGCTGGCTATTGCCAATAATGGAAGAAAAAAAAAAATTTTAACTGATTTGAATCATTAGTGATTGGTATAATCTTAAACCCAATAAGAAAAAAATGTGCTCAGTTTAAGTATTGAAGAAAAGCTAACTGAAGAATTTCAGAAGTAAACACTCAGTGATGTGAAGAAAGAAAATAACTTCTACAACTTGAAAGGACATATATCAGAAACAAAATCCCTTCTCACTATAACTTTTATTATAGTAAGCTAGTGAGGATTAGGGAAAAATGGAATCCACGCTAATCAATTAAGCATGAAATTTGTGCCTATTTTCCTAGTCATCATCTTCATAGATTATATTCCTCTTGGTTCCAACTAGTAGAAACTTTACTGACCAATAGAAGTAAAATTTTTGAGAACCATGCCTCATTTATTATTGCCCCTTCCATCCTTCACATCTAAAACTTATCTACATGACTGGTTGACTCTGCATTACCTGCTGTTCACATCTCTCTCTGCTTGCTATAAGCCATGACTTCATTGCTTCAAATCTTTTCAATCATTGCTTAAGAAAAATAGATAATGCTACAAGAAGTAATACTTATGTGCAAATGCAGAACATGGTATAGCCATAGGTAAACCATCCATGGTTCAATTTGCACAAGAATTCTAATGATGCATGGCAAAGTAGTTCAACCCTAGCATGTGATTGAATGTGTCTGGTGGGCTAAGTGGAACCAGTCTAATGACTTAATATTGTTTGCCAAACGTAATTCATTGAATGACATTTGAAGGGATTTCATAATAAAATAACCACACATATATCTATAAGGCTAAATAATCAATGGAGTAACGACTACCTAGAGGCAATACACAAGACAATAAGATGGGCATGAGACTTAAACAGTTCATCTTAACAACAGTTCCTTGCAGACAGCCCACTGCCATGCAGACAAATGTAAAAACACAAAAGAGGGGATAGAGTTGGCTTCTAGAGATGATAAGAGTTCTTCCTGTGGGGTCTCGAATCGCGGACTGATAAGAGAGGCTGAAACCTGACTACAGAGTAGAGAGGAATTGGAAAAACGGAAGAGTCCACTAAGGATAAGAAAGTTTTGCACCCTAGTTGGCAAGTTTCGTTTTGACCATCTTTCCAAAATCTAAAATAAAATATTGAATTTAATTAGTTAACTTTAACTATTTTATTTATTATTATTTATTATTATTTTAATATTAAATAAATTCCTTTATAATTTTCCGCAGAAATCCCGAATTCCCACAGCACAGATATCACCTAATCTAATTTATTTTATTAGTTTAAATAACATATGAATAGGCCCGACAAAACCCCTGCTATTCCTGTTGATCATCATAACCTTACTAACTGAACACCTCCTTTTCCTATTGACCATAATCTCATTCAATAATGCACACAATAAGACTTGTTTTATTAAAAACATGACAAACTTCAGTGAAACCTAACATCATTTAAATTTATATCAATTACTATGTGAAACCCTAACAAATAGAATGAAAATTCACAGGAGTGGCAAAGAAAAACATCTTAAGTGCCACCTCTGAATGATTCAATAATCATTTTAGTGATATGGACATAAATTTATAAGAAGAAATAATTGTAGGGATCCAGATCAAAATAAAATCAATTTAAAGTGACTAAAGCAAACCATTGTAGAACGTAGAAATTAAAAGTGAAACATTATAGAAAATTCGTGCAAGTCAGGATAAGGAGAATGAAAACAAGGAAAGGGCAACTCCTAAAGGATAGTCTAGAAGAAGTGCAGCAGAATGAAACATATGATTTTATCTTCAAACTTAGATATTGATTCAAACAAAGAAAGAAATACGAAGTAAATTATCAAATACCTTTTGCGCAACTAACAAACAAGATATGGGCCGTGGGCACTGAGGACCATCAATGATGCCAACGAGAGCAACTGAAACAGCTCTGTTCATAGAAAAAAAATTTATATATATATATATATATATATTATTGTGAAGAATAGTAGAGCAGCATTTGAAACCATGAATCCCTTGAAGTTGTTAAAAACTAGTTGATACAGATTTTTTCAATATTTTGTATTATTCTATAGGCTATCATGGAAAGAATACAATATAATTTTATTTAAGCCATGTATGAAGCATAGCTTGCTCCGTTAAGGACATGTAAATCAACATCCTGCCTTAAAGACTGAAATTGACCCATTTCTCCAGCCTATAGATAACCAAATATAGAAAGGTGAACAATCCTTTTCTTAATCTAAAAGTTGAAAACAATCTCTACAAGACTGCCATTGTAAAATGATTTAATAAATGGTAAAATCTATTTATATGCATTAATTTTTGTTATAACCAAATGATATTAACAAATAGTTGATATCCAGGAAAATGCAAAAGTGGAAAAAAAAGAAAGAAAAGAAAAAAACTCATATACTAACCTGACTTTCTGTTGAGTTCTATTTATTTGTCTCAAAAGCTTGCTAATTTGTCGCCCACATCTATCAAACTCCTGCCAAGATAATTGCTTGTTTAGAACTTCAGAAGTTATAAAACAAATGTGGAGCAATGTTGTTAAGGCCACAAGGCGCACCCGAGGCACTAGGACCCTTATATCGCCCGAGGAGCAAGGCGTAAAAAAAGCGCACGCCTGATCGAAGTAAGGCGCACGCACATAAAGAACATATATATATATATGGTATATGATAGACAAATAGAAAGCTTAAAGCCTTAAACTCTAATATTAACAAACTTGCCTTATCTTAAAATCAGAATTCTATTCCTAAAATCATAAGCAACTAATAATCATCATCATTAATGTGAAACTCTAAATTCATGTTTTCATCTAATTTGCACCCGTAGTGGCTGTTGCTCTCCCTCTTCAAACATAGAAGACTACCATACTTCTATTTTTAATATATTTATTCCTTAGTTGTTAGATTCTATTCTTTTAATAGACTTAGAGACATTTCAAATACCAATGCCTAGTAAACTGTGGCTCTTTTGAACAATATAAGACCAACAGTTTTGTCAATCAAACACGTCTTTTTTGCACCTTGGGCTTCAAAAAAAAAGCACAAAAAACCTTTGCCTGACTAAAAGTGCCTTGCCTTAGACCCTTAGAGGTGCTAAGGAAGTTTAGTGTTGTGCCTGGGCACCTAGGCGCGCCTAGATGCATGCCTTAACAACACTAATGTGGAGTATAAAATAAAAAATTATAAATAGAACAAAAAAAATGAAGTTAAAAAAAAATAAAAATAAAACAAGCTTGAGCTGTTTGAGATTAAGGAATTTGTTCAAACTCCCACTTAATCAACATTTTGTGATGTTGTGGTCTCCACATTTCGGTTCAGTCACATTTATGGAAAACCTTCAACATGAACTGAATCAATCAGTTTTAAAGTTTATCAACACAACCAAACAGAATATATTGCCAAAAACAAACATAACCTGTATATTATTGGTTCATTTCAGTTTGAGAATTTTTACTTCATTAAATATATAAAATAAATTTCAAAACATAAAAAAAGGGTTGTTAGCTAGTTTGGTAGCTTTGAAGAAAAGTAGCCATACCAGCAGGGTTTGGAATGTTGGAAGGTAAGTTATATTTTCAATAGTTCTTAAATTTTGATATTCAGTCACAAATAACAACATAATAATGCAGCAATGCTCATGATAGAATGAAGTAAATGACAAAGAACATATTCAAAATGTCAAATCAAATCAATGAACATGGCGAAGAAAGAAAGACCTCATTGGAGTTCAACATCATTTCTTGAGCCACTTCATCATAGAATTTTATTCTGCTCTCCTCAACTTTTAATGCGTTATCTGCAGCGAGAACTTTTATGCCTGCCATGAAGTCATCAGAAATATGAACAATTGAACATGTAAGAACATCCCTAAGAAATTAGATAAGCATTATGGCTTTTAAATCCACCCAACCTTGTACCTTTGTCTACATTGGATACAATATTGTTAGAAACTTTTGAAGGGGAGACTTGAATATTTTCTGTGATATGATTATGCAGAGCTTCAGCTACAAATTCTGTAGCTCTAACAGCTTCTTTTTCCGCAGCTTCCTTCGATTCCTTTATTGCAGCTTCCCGGGCTGCCTTCTGTGCTTCTTCAGCTAATTTGACAGCCCTCAATCTGGCCTGCATTTTAACTTATCTATCAAACAATGCGAGTTTATATTCAAAAACATGTGATTTGAACCAAACTTAAATGATAATGTGATGCCAGATTAAAGGATTGAGTGACACTCTTCAAGAAACAAAACAGTTAACCGCACTTTCGGTGACTTATTTTCACAATGAATAATTGTGATTTAGTTTAATTAAATTTAATTTCAGCATTGTCTCCTTTTCCCAAATGGATGGATATTGAAGTTGTATTTGGCTACACAACGGCCACAGAAAGATAGCCAGTCATAGTGAAACTACACCACATTCCTTATCTTCATTATAGGAAGTCATGGTGATTCACGAATCTTCAACTTCATTCTAGGGTGTCATGGTGATTCACCATTTCACAGCTTATTTTTGTTCATTTTATGATTTAAATTGGCACTTACATTCTAGGTCACAAGGCAAGGGAGGACGAAACCCCACTTCGACTGACCAAGGATAAAAGAGGGGTTCAAGGTACCTGGTTGGGAACAGGGGATTTTCACCTGGTTCACTCTAATAGTGAGAGGAGGCAGATTCTTTCGTCATTCCTTTCTTTTGAAATTGAACTTTTATGTTACTCAAAGGTCAGAGTCTTGCATGGTGAGAAATATAGTGACATTAGAGAATTAAGAAACTTTAAGTTAGACAACCCAGAGTTCAAATTTTCTCACAACACAGGCAAACAGGACAGGGTACTTTCTACATCGGGTTTAAAAATTGCACCTACAGCTCTGTGTAGTCTAAAACCAAAAGTGACAATTATGTAAATGTTTGACAAACAATAAAGAGCAAAAGCATGTTTTGTTGGCTTTTAAGTTACAGATTTTTCATTGAAGTAGCAAGAGAATAGATTAAAAGAAGTTTCCCGGATAGAAAAGTTGTGAAGCCAAATAAAGTGTCAGAATGGGGATAAGTTTATTAAAACATTGACAGGGAAGCTCAGGAATTATAAAAAATTACAGAAAAAGAATAACAGTACTGCTTTAACATAAAATACCATGACAGAAAACTGTGAAGAAAATGAGGATGCTATCAATATGGGCAATTTAAACAGGGAAACATATTTTATACAAGGAATATGTGTACTTACTAAAAAGCATGTACTAGAAGTTATCACATAGCAAACCAGGCACATGTTAGCTAGGCTTGAAAGCTTGAGTTAATAGAATGAAAGGCCTAGACTTATACATTCCTACTAACATGTACCAAATTAACCAACGCAGGACCAATATTTATCTCTTGTGTGTCCCTTCCTATGGGCAAGCCCTTTTCACTAGTCAAGTTGCAAACAAATTAACCAAACTAGCACCATGTTGCATGTTAATTGGGCTCAACTCAACCAAAAAGCTTTTATTGAGAGGATGGTCTTCCATGCATCTATATTCAAACCAACAATTACTAAATTAACTCATGTATAATTCTTAGTTATCTATTCGCAAATATATGTTCATTGCTCCAGCCCAGAATACGATTAATCCAGCATGGGCTATATGATCCCCAAGCTGATTGGAGCAAGCAGAGCTACCAAAAGACAAAGTATCTTCTTTCTGAAGAGGTTCCGTCTGGAACTAATGCATGTCCTACAGGTCCAATATTGAAATCATTTAAGATGGTTTCCCTTACTTTGTCAGTGTCAACAAACAATTCAGAATAACTCAATCTTTTCAGAACAGGCCCAAGTAAAAAACCAATGATAGACAAGGGTGGATGATACAAACTTCAATCTTTATGACAAATATTAGTAAGTGAGATTTTTAAGAATTCAAGCATGTTATTTGACAAAGGATAGAATGTAGAACTAACGTCAATCCCAAAAACCTATGGTGTGATCTCCAATGTCCAATCCATTTCTCACAAAAGTCCCCCTCAAGAATTTGAAAGACAATGCTAAAAGGAAAATTAAAAGCAGACTAAAAAATGTTGGGAAAAAGAACAGAAAATAGGAGAAATACATAACTTCATGAATCCAACCCTTTCTTACAATACTAATTGGTCCTTTATTCATAGAAAACTTCCTCAGACAGACACTAAATTAGCAAACTTCCGAATGGCAATCATCAGATCATGTATCTTATTTGAGCTCTTCTTAATTCTTGACAAATTTAGGATGATCATGCCCTTCCAAATAAGATTGAGCTACATCTTTAATATTGATTCTTTTGTTATACATGGTTTAAAAAAATACAGCAGAATGAACAACAAAATGTGCTGAATATAAGAATTCCTCAAACATGATAATGATGTTGGATGGTCAACCGGTGGATTGCAGTAAATATCAGATGACATAAAATGTCTCAAAAATAAGAAATATCAATTCCACAATCAGTATAATAAAACTCAGTTTACTATGCATTGGCAAGAATAATATCCAAAAAGGAAAATTTAAAAAAAGAATAGTGGAACATATGAGAAAGATGAAGAAATCTGATAATCAGGATGTGTACCATACCATATAACAAAATTAAAATAAGGAATGCATAAAAAACAATTAAATGGCAAAATGCTTCATTTAGTAACTTACACAAGAATTTATATTCATGATGTTCAAATATTTGCTGTGTGGAAAAAGTCAAACAGCACTAAACACCAAGTGCTACCACTAAAACATAAGAACAGGAAAAAAAAAAAAAAAAAATCTCAACAGTGTTTCTGCAGGCAACTCATTGGAGACAAACAATGTCAGGACTTCCTATGACACATTTAGAAACAACAAAATCAACATACAACATTACCAAGAAAACAATTATAGCAAGAAGTTATTACCCTTTCCCATTATCCTTGGATCATCATATTTAAAGAAGAAAAATCCACGAGTATACAATTTTCATTCAATGAGAAAAGGAAAAACAACAAATGCATTAGCACAAACAAGAGTTAATGCTAAGGTGTTAAGTTGGCACCAATGGTGAAATCTCAAAAAATAACAACACAATTTCAAGCTCTAGATTTCTTAAAAGAAGGTTGTCCCATAAAAAAATATACCATAAAAACACACCCATAAACACATCTATCCTAATGCAAATATACACACATGTATGTCTGCACAAAAAAAAAACAATACAAAACAAAGCAGAACAAAAAACAAACTTACACAAACTAACCTCTCTTTCTGCTTTAGCCTTTTCTTGTTGAACTTTTTCCTCCAAGAGAGCTATCTCTTTCCTTCTGGCTTCTTCAGTGGCCGCATCTTCTCTTATTCTTCGTTCTTCAATCTGACATCTCTGTTCATGACGTCTTTGGATGGCAGACAGGTGACTGTCCGTCATTTCTGCACTGCAGTAAAGCACCAAACATCAATTGCTTCTTCCCAACTATGAGAATTATCACAAAACCAAATTAACAACCGAATGGCACGCCGGTTGTCTTTTACTTTTCTTTTCACTTTATTTGTGCAAGGTAAGAGGCAAACTAAAGCAAACAAGCATCAAATTCACAAAACATATTGCAAAACCTGTATGACATGCCCTGGAAAAAAAAAACTGGAAGTATGGAAGCATTAAATGTTAGCCTATTACATAGGGCAGTTAAATATGTTTCCCTACACATTACCATGAGAAACACACAAGTACGAAACTAGCTCACAAAAATGTTATTGATCAAATTGCATTATAATTAAACTAAAGAGTATATCAATAAGTTCTAGTCAAACAAAAATTAAATGGGATATAGTTGCTTGAATCCATTCAATTTGGTAAACCATATCATGCAGTTCGCATTAACACAGTGCGCCAAGTTCCTCCCACCAAGCCACAGACACATTGTATCTAAAAAATGCTTTTGAAAAATTGAACCTATTTCTTGTTCAAATCTTATTCTTAATACTATTTGAACTTTCCAATACTTTTACTTCATAGTTATAATTAGAATATGCTTTTTCATAAAACTAAAGTAGCAATACTAAGTTTATTTTAAGAAATCATATTAATATTTATAAAAGAATATATTGTTCCAAAAATATAAGAGCAAACCTTGAAAGAAACGTGTAGAATATGTTGTTCAAGATTGCTCAGAAAATAAAAGAATTTACAATGTAAATTTTGACCTTAATTGTTTAGGTTAGGTTTTTCTGGCATATAAGACCTAGCCCGCTTAGGCATTTGCTCCCTCTTCCTCTACTTCATCCCATAATTCTCCTCTATCTCTACGTCCTTCCTTTCTCGCAATTATTTTTTCCATCTTCATCTCACCAATCTGTCATTTGCTCTTCCACCACTCCTTTCTTAGCATCTTCACCCCTTTGTTTATTTATCTCTTTTCACCACTTTTCTCTCTACACCGTCAAAAGTTATTCCCTAGATCTCCATAACCCATATCTCAATTTTCTCACCAATACTCTTCTCCTCTAGCACACAATCTAATCTTTTTCTCACTAGCTAAATGCTCAGTTTCTCTAATTATATTCACTCTCTCTTTAAACTCTCTATTTCCTTCACTCTCAACCATAAAGGTACGGTTATCCAGTTACAACTTCTAAGCCATGTCAAAACAAAAACGACTTTTAATGAAACAAATGAAAGAGGTATATTAAGTAGTTAGCTTCAGGAAAATATGAATTCATGTAATTGGTCCAACAACTTTACATACATCTTCAATTTGTAAAGAATCTAGACAACCTTAATTCACAAACAAAAAATGATAACTAGACATTCTTCAATGCCTTTTGAGTTCTGATTTTGTGTTTAATAAATTAATAAAAGGGAGATTTACATCCTAATACTACAGAGCACAGAACTGAACCACTATGTTCAACCAATGCCAATGTTCAGCACATTTTGGAAAAGGTTTGAACTTATACATGATAGAAGTTCAAAACAAATTGAAATATTTATATACACACACACACACACACCAGATAGTCATTAATGCATCAATGAACACTAACTAATATCAAAAACAAAGACCAGATTTGATGTGACAAATAACCCTCATACATGAAGGAAAGTGGTTGGAATTAAATACAGCACATGCAGAGTAACATGACTTGCACGCATTTCAATCATGACATAAACTGGAAACAATTATCAAGAAAACCAGAATAACTTACATCTTGCGCTTATACTGATTATCCAATTTCATATATGCCTCTATCCTTGCCTGGACACCATTTGCAACACGAATTAAGGCAGAAGACAATCCATTTTCAGAGCTTAAGCTTGCCTCCAAAGAAGATAACTTACACCTGACAGCTTCCTGATAATTGAAGAGCAAAATCTTGATATCAAACAAAACGCCGGATAATTTATACCTAGCATACTAGTAATTGAAGAAGATAGTAATGATGTCAAACGTGATGCATGAACATTCTTTCAAAAAAAGAGATCTCTTTGTCTCATCCAGGGCTACTTGATTGCCATCCTTAGAATAAAACATTGTCATAATAATTGGTATCATATTTAATTAATGAATATCAATTAGTAATAGGAATAATAAAATTTCAATTAAAAATTTTACAACTAGACCAAATTCAAACTTTAAATTTCATGCTACAGCTTATTACAAATCCAACCAAAAACACACCAAAGACATGGTTGAGCCATTAATCATTTTCAGGCACAAACTATAACAGAATACTATAAACCAATATTACAAACTTAAAATGGGAAGACATATGGAATACACACCTTAACTTTTATCTCACGCTCACATTCATATTCAAATAAGATGCTGTCCTCAGGGCCTTTCTTATGCGCCAAATGAGGTGTGATCTTGAGATATCCCTCGTCCTCAGAACTTTCTAAGTCACTGAGATGAAGGTGTTTAGTAAAAGAATATTTGAAGGTAAATAATAATAATAATTACCAATTGTTCAACTTCTAGAAAATCAACAGAGCAAGTTATTATGATTCAACATAGTAAATCAAGGCAACACCCAAGGTCCATAAATATAGATAGCTACACAGTGGGAGCAAGTTTGATGGAAAGATCAATACAATACCGAAACATGTACCAAATGACAGTAACATAATCAGGTTGAAAATTTTAGTTTTTACTCAAAGGTTAAAGTCAGAACATGAACTATTGTAATGATCTTTCACACATAAATGCAAGTATTTGTTTGTTTGGTTGTAGGTTCATTCATTACTGCATTGAATGTCATATAGTTCTTGGTTATCCTGAAATTTGCAACTTCTCTAATTCTCATGTGCAAATCAATGGATGCTTATTCTCTTAATAGTCACCTATTATAATCAATATTGACCAGCTAAGTTGATGAATTTGCTAAGTAGAACTAATGTAAACCAATGAAACATAAAGTTTGAAATCTTGAAATTATTTGCATGAAAACTGGAATTCAAAAAGTACTCAAAAGGAAATTAATTTTAAAAATACTTGAAGGAAATTTGCTGGACACATCAAGAAGAATACGAAGTTAGAATGCAGAAGATGGTGATCTTATCATCAAACTTCAACACAACATCCATGTGATATAGGATAACTAATGCAACAAAGAAAGATGATAAATTTGACCACATTCCTTTATTTTCTTCTTCTATATTTTATTTCCTCGTTTATTCAAAGTCTCGAGTACTCATGTTACAATCTGAGGACACTTCATAGGTCCTGGTTTGTATTTCCCAGATAGCTCGCAGAGTTGGTCATGTCACATTCATCCAAGATCTAATTGAATGCCCAAAAATATAAACAAACTTTTTGATTAAGTCATCCACCAAAGCTTGCCTTCAGTGATGTTAAAAATATTAATTGCTAACAACATCCAACCCAATTTAGCTCTATTGCAGGTACCGTATTGCTAATAAATACAATCAGTATTACTTTGGGACATACAAATTTCAAACCAAATCTAGGGGAACTCATACTTTATATCTAATATGACATCCATTCTAATTATCCTCACTTAATGCTGATTTTTGAGTTCTTTCATCAAGGATTCAAGGGAAACAAAAGGCCCCCTGTAAACTTTGACAAAACAGTGGAATTTCAGCCTTTCGTTGACATCAACAAAAAGTTCTCTGACAGACCATATTGCCCCAATATCCTGTATCAAAGGTTCCTTTTTGAGCCAAATAAGAAATGCTGCATGTTCAATGATCCTTCTGTGACACAATGTGGCACTTCAAACTGACCCAATATCATTTTTTTTTTTTTTTGTTCCAATCATAATAACGAGAATCCCAACAAAAACGACTGTCCTGTACATCATGCAAGATCTAGTAAATTTGACGATAAAATGACATTCCCTCTGCCTACTTCCATTTTAGACTAAAAAAGAAAAACAAAAAAAAAAGGATCACAATTTAAACAACACCAAAAAAATCTCTTACATGTAAAGGATGTAGCAATTTTTATCAACAATTGGAATATGTTGGACATCAACATTCAACCACAGGTTTCCCTCATGAAAAAAGTGTTCACAGCCTTTTCGTTAGTTAATTTACAAGTTCTAAGCACCTACCCAAATCATTGACCTAATTACATCAATCACAAACTCATAAATAAACGAAGGGACTTATTGTAACTAAATGCATACTTTTTTGTTTCATAGCTTGGTATAGGGTAAACATTTGTTAATTACTTTGATATGCCACTATCATACACATATGGCAATTACAGGGAATGACATCATTTGAGGATGAAAGAAATTGTTTACTAGCAATAGTTTGAGCATCACCACTTACAGTCATGTCCAAACATGTCCAACTCCTATCAACTTGTTCATGCTCCCAAGTTAGAAAACTAATCTAGCCCATTTGTATTTGCCTCTTCTTTATGTTTTTCCCCATTTTCTAAGTCCCGCATAGGCTTTGTGATCACCATTACATAATTCACCCTACCCCCTCAAAACCAATAAACCAAACAATTGCAAAAATATGTCATGATTTCTAGAACAATATCAAATTTATCTAGCATCATAATGCTATTAAATGAGATGGCAGTAGAATTACCTCAAATCAAGATCAGCACAGGAAAATCGAGTGCCTTTCCCTAGACTCTTATCAAACCTCTCTCCATCATCACTATCAAAATCCTCAACATCCTCATCAGAGATGCACATTATGAAAGGCTCACCACCATTAACCTCATGTCCATGAGAAAATTCCCTACAAACAAAGTTCAAGAAACCAACACCACAAAAACAATAATTGAACAGCATAGGAAACCAGTGAACAAAAGCTGAGGCACACTTACGAGTGCATGCCTTCCTTCAAACGCACCGGAGCAGAAGAAGAGTTCCCAAGCTGCAACTCCAATGTGTTGATCTCTAAAAGGAGATCCCCAAGAGTCCATTGTGGCTGAGGATCAGCCGCAGCAATAACCGGACAAGATTTAGGACACGGAAGCTCCAATTGAACAAAAACCCTGTAAGAAAAGAAGATGAAGAATTTCAAAAACCAGAGCTAGGTTCAAATGGAAGAATCATCCGAGGTGTTTGACTTACATCCTTGAAATCAGAAGGGTGCCTGCAGCCACGCCACGAAGCTCATGCGAGAAGGATTGATACAAGTGGATGTAGAAGCTGTTGACCAATCGAGACAGAGAAACGACTAAAGATGAGCATAATCTTGGAGACAAGGGTTTTTGGGGCTTCAGGAAACAACACGGCCGATGCAGCTAGAAAAAGAGGAAGAGGAGGGATGACAATGAGCCGAAGTTTGGGAAGAAGGGTTTCTTGCATCCAATTTCTTTTCTTTTAGGTCTTATAAAACACTATTTAAATTCTTATAAAATACTTAAGAATGAAATTATTCCTGTGGAATTTAGCATAATCTTTTCTTTTGTTTGTTTGGGATGACAATAAGCCGAAGTAAATTTTTCCATAGGATTCAAAAATTTATTCCTGAGGAATTTCCTATGAGAAAAATTCCTACAAATAGGTGTTTGGATGTGCACAGAAATTTTTCCATAGCATACCTTAATATGAAAAACATAAACAAACAGACGGCAGAATTAATCTCTTCCAAACAAGATATGCAATTGTCACAATCCTGATGGACATCAGAGACATACATTCAAGAAACTCAATCATGACAATTCTAATGAACATCATATAATACATTCAGGATTGTGATGAAAGATTCTACTAGAAATCTCAGTTCCACTTGTACATGGTAAAAGTATTGAACTAAAGTTCTCAACAAAAGTATTGAACTAAATTTCTCAACAAAAGAGAGGCCAGCTCTATCTAATCTTTCGCATAATATTATCACCAATTCTATTAAATAACATATACTCCACAAAGCAACACAACAATTCAAAGTTTATAAAAGAAGAAGCCGACAAATACATCAATTTCAACACAGCTAAACAAACAGAAATCTCAACACACAAGTCACTTCAAACATCCATAGATTCTGACAAAAAAAAAATAACCTTAAACTAACTGCATGAGCAAACACACATAAACCTACTTGCATTTCAATCTATTAAAACAACTTCATTAAACAAACAAAACACAAAATTCAGAGAGCAGAATGAAGAATATGAATCTCTCTCTGTCATTTTCACAAACATCTCATCATCAATAATTTTTTTCTAAAACAAAAGCTACAAGACAATAATTCAACAACAAAATTAGAACAAATACCTCATCATTGCACTACTTTATTGATTCCCATGCATGATAACCAACAAAGACCAAACAATCAAACTAATGTTTCCAAGAAAAAGCAAACCAACATCAGATATGAAGCAAAAACAATCAATCAACACATCCAAACCCTAGTTAGCAACCAAAGATTTCAGAAGAAATCAACAAAGAAACAGCGGTCAGTACCCAGAGATTTATTTTCATGCTCACATGGATGCTTGGAGGGCAATGCAGCACAACAAACTAGACACAGTTTCTTTCTCTAGGGCTTCAGATAGCTGACAAGCAGAGGGAGAGAAGGGGAAGAAGGAGGGAAGAGGGAGCTAAGAAGAAGATGCACAGGCCACCGGATGTACGGGATCGAGCCGCTTTCACCGAGGTCCGGCGGCGCTCGGTCGGCGAAGACGAGACTGCAATTACCGATAAAGGGTGAAACCTGGTCGCCGGTTGGATCGGGCTTCAACTTACCGGAGCTTCACCAGGATCGCACGATCGTCAATGAGAGAGGGAACCGAGAGCCAGATGAAGGAGAGCTACAAAACACCAGCCCCGTTAATCATTAGACGTTTGGCCCTTTTTCTCACCCAAAAAAAAAACCTATATAATAGGTGAAACCATTATGGACCAGTAAAGTGACTTTGAAGGCTGGGAACCATTTTCAAAAACTCAACATCGTAGAAATGAAGAGCACAAAAAAAATAAAGAACACTATTGAATGGTTATTGAACAATAAGTATGGGTATTACTGTAAGAAGCATTAATTTAATTGCTTAAGATATTCCAATTATCAAAATCTGGCTTCTAGATGACTTTATAGCAGCTCAGCAGATCACATACTAAAAATTGGATATGGTGGTTATTAAACAATCTCACAAGCCAAATAACATAGTGAGCAAGGGTACTAAAACAATAAGCAATATAATGATTCAAGATATCTCCGTGGAATCTCCATGAAAACATGTATCTAGTTTGATGTATCTAAAGGATATAAACATTTAGGGCGAAAAACATGTATCTAGTTTGATATATCTAAAGGATATAAACATTTAGGTCGAGATTGCCCTGTACTTTGTCACATGACAAGTTTAACATTCATTGACATAAAAAAAAAAAAAAAACTTGAAACTTTGTCATGACAAAGTTTCAAGTTTTTTTTTTTTTTTTATGTCAATGAATGACAAAGTTTCAAGTTTTTTTTTTTTTTTTATGTCAATGAATGTGTGACAAAGTTTCAAGTTTTTTTTTTTTTTTATGTCAATGAATGTGACAAGTTTCAAGTTTTTTTTTTTTTTATGTCAATGAATGTTATCTTAATGATTGTAATTCTTTTTTTAATCAATTTAACTATAAACTTTTCATTATTAATTTCTAGAATGATTATTATATATTTTAAATATGTTATAAATTTTAATTATTACTTGTGTTGCTTTAATTGTTATTAATTAATTTTAATTAATTTCTAGATTACCTTATATATTATTAATTTCTAGAATGATTATTATATATTTTAAATATGTTATAAATTTCAATTATTACTTGTGTTGCTTTAATTGTTATTAATTAATTTTAATTAATTTCTAGATTACCTTATATATATATATATACCGTATACATATATTATCCAATTTGATAATCTATGATTGTTGCTGTTAAGCTCCCTGTGAATAAGAAAAATAACTTAAATCTCTGATGCAATTGAGAAATAACATAAGATACTTTTTCAAAAAAAATAAATAAATAAATAAATAACATAAGATACAATAAAAAGGGCAAAACAGGTCACACCAATGTCAAAAGAGCATCACACTGAAATCAACACAACTTGATAGTATTGAAAATGGCAACAATTGAATCCAAGTGAGCTCCTTAAAAAGTTTGATCAGGCTACAGTATGAACTCCAACAAGAAAAAAGGGGAAAAAATGCGGTATAAAGCCTAATCCGCTCGAACTCAGACATCAATAGAGCCGAAATTTAATTAAAAAAAACTAAAGATTAGTCCGCAATCAAAATAGTTCTCTATAAATAAAAGTTAACAGCGTCCCAATAAAGTCAAGCATCCCCTTCTTTGTCAATTAGCACCTTCTTGCAAGCCTCATAACACATGAATGAAATCCCAGCTGCTGGAACCAGCTTCATGCAGCTTGGCCCCAATCCTTTGTAAAGTCCTCCAATTCCCTCTTTCTCAAGAATGGCCAAGAGTGCATGAAGCATGTTCTTGTAGACCTGCCTGCCGCCGACCGCACCGACCTGCATGTGCTTGCGAGCAACCTCAAGCGGGAAGGTGGCACTGCTTGAGATAGCACCAGCAGCTGACCCGATTAGTAGTGTAGCAATGCTGTCGATATCTTTCCTTTTGAATGCTTTCTTGTATGCCTTTTTCAGTGAATCATAAGCGAAGTAATTAGTAGCAGCATAAGGTATGACTCCAATCAAACTTGGAGTCAGACCTCTATAGAGCTCTGCCGGACCTTCGTCCTTCACAATTTTAATAAAGGCGTGTAGGAGGTTGTCATAGACATCTCTCTGCAATTTATGAATAGAAACGCTTTTAGATGTTACAAGGTAATGATGTTTCAAAAGCTGAAGCCTTTCGATAAATATCAGTCCCTTTTGTTCCAAGTATAAACGAATCGCAAGGAAATAAGTTGGAATGGTAAAATCAGAGAACTATGACAACAAAGTATAACAAAAAATAATGGATAAATATAGATGTCCTTTTGACAATTAACTACCTGTATAGTTAGTCTAGTCTTGAGTAATTCCAGTGGGTAAGTACAAATAGTGGAGCTGACTCCGGCAAATGCCCCAGCAACTAATGAAGGAGGCAAGGGTAGCTTGGGTGATTCACCATCCTTTGGTGATAAAACCTTGTTCATTGTGTCAAAAGCGAATAGCTGAAAGGCAAATGATTAGTAAGCTTAATATATGAGTTGAATAGTGGATAAATTTTATAATGTGAAATAAAGAGATTCAAATTCCTTGAGTGACAATGAGAAAACCATGCACAGAAGCTATTCTGATGAATAAACAAACAAAATTGAGTGCCAAAAGAAATGGCAAACTCCAGATCAATAAAATAAGGTCGCATTAACCATTAAAGCGATTTGGAGCATATTAGTGAAGAAAACCAGAAGGATAGGACAATAGAAAAACAAAGAACAAACAAGATCACATGTAGCAGAACCATACTACCAAAAATCACAGGATTCTTAGGATTGAGGATGCAGCAAGGAAACATAGAGAAAAAAGAAAAGAACACAAACCTCGATAGCCTTGCTTGGTGCAACTCGGACAACATTGACAAGATTACCACGAAACAATCCCTTCCATCCTTCTGTTTTCATTATATTCTGAAAGACTTCCGAGGTAGAACCCCCATTGCTTCCCACCATCAGATGTGTTCTGATTGTCTCTAATGGAGCAACTGCTGTCCTTGATACTGCCCCAGCAATTGCCCCACTGATAAGTCGCCTGAAGGAAGGGTTCTGAATCTTTATTTTGATCTTGAATCTGCCCTTCTCCCTGGTGGTTCGTAGATCAGCTTCCTCCTTCACACCAGCAACTTCCATAACTGGCTCTGGGGGGCCTCCAGCAACACGAAATCCAAACTCTGTAGATACATATTTTGTGTACAGATCGACACATGGAACCTTGACACCAGTTTCTCTAGGACCAGTAGAATTCGGCGAAATACCAAAACCCACTCCCATTTGACCAACACTAGCAAACAAACCGCCTGGAGGATAAAAGGCATCTTGGGGATTCCACAAGGAGCCCAATCCTGAAATGGATAAAAAACCATTGTTTGTGTTTTCAAGGGCATGCATATTACCCTTTGTCATTGCTTCAGTGTTTGAAACTAGAGTCCAATCTAGGTTCTCACAATGTCGAATTCAAGGCCTTCGCAAAGCTGTCAAGAGATCACAGAAATTCAGCAATCAAAATTTCAGCTTTCCAAAGATTTCAAAAAGGAGTTTTGAGCAAATGGATTTGAATAAGGCAGCAGGATAACATCAAATCCAAGACTCAATACAAAACACTCAAAGTAATCACTTCCTCATATGCAATGAAGTTAATTTAAAAAAATAATAATAATAAAATAAAATAGAAAACCTTCATTTTCAATATATGAGCAAGCGTAAGGGGAAAAAACATTTTTAAGCTAGCAAGCACCTAAACAACATCAAATTTCAGCAGATTGGATTAAAAACTAGTTCCAACAATCCAAAAACGACAAACTCTTAGCGAAATCACACCCTAGGCCAATTAATCCTTCACCAAATATAATGGAAAAGGTGAAATTTTGAGATATGGGAATTCAAACTCACAAATATCCAATAAAAAAAATACAACAAAAAACTCCAGCCAAAAAAAAAAAAAAAAAAAAAAAAAAAATTAGAACGCGATGCCGAAAATATAATCTCTGATCCTCCAAAGGAAAAACACCAAAAGAAATCATACCTTGAGAAAGCAGACGAAGAATCCACCGCCCCAAATCTCCTCTTCAATCCTCTTCACCTCCCTAAATGAAGAGAAGAAGGAGAGAAGATGGAGGGACGGTGGCGGATTCCAATGGCGACCCTTTGCTAATTGGGAAAGCCAGAGCCTTTGCCAAGACCTAGCCAGAAACGCCAGCCAAGATGGAAATGCTTCTGATACTCTTATAATGACATCAATACCCTTACTCGGTATTGCATGGTCTGGTGAAACTTGATTGGTACCTCGAGGGTAAATTAGTCTTATCGATAATAATAACTTTCTAAAAATGTCTGAAATTATATGCTGCTTATCATGGTAGGTGTCAAACCCTTGATAATAATAATAATAATAATAATAAAGGATTTTTATTCTCCTATTAAGCAAAGAAAAAGGAAATGAAGGAAAACGTGGAGTTTGATTGTATCAAACAAGGGTCCATCCAACGTGAAATTTTCTTTTCGTTTAACGGCGGTATATTTTAACACGTGATTTCCGATTTGTTGTGGTTTTGTGGTGATAGCAGTGTGTATTTGGGAATTATTTTAAGTAAGATAAGATTTGTATATGTATAAAAAAACTTAATAAAACAAGCTCATATCAAATATAGAAGGATAAAAAAAATATTATATTGCATTTTTTTTCTAAAATATTAATAAAGCATACTAAGTGCTTACATAAAAGTAGAGTTAATTTCTCGATACACTTATACATTCATTTTATGTGATTTGAGATTGGAACTTAACTCTCAAGAGGGATTGTAATGAGTTAAAGCGAAATGGGACGAGATAAGCCTCTACCACCACTTCACTTGAACCATTTTTTGTTTGGCGCACTGTGTCACCCAAATAGTGGTATTCTAAATACTACAATCACAATACAATTGGTTTTATTTATGCCTCATCCCACTTATAGTTGATTTTTTTTTAAAACAACTAAAATTAAGAAGAAATTGAAAAAAAAATTATCAAACCCCTGTCATATATAATATTTATTAATAATTTATAATTGCAAAAGTGATTTTTTTAGTATTATATTTTTTAACAAAACCATTGAAATACAAAAATAAAATCAAAATACACAATTATTATAATTAAGTGAATATAATATTATTTATTTGATTTGTAAATTGAGAAAACTTAAAATATTAATATAAATATATTTTTATTGGGGTTGGACAAAGTAAAATCAAAATTGCATATCTCACGTCACACTTCTGACAAAAATCCTAGTCTCACCGTACACTTCTCACAAAAAAAGAAAAAAAAAAAAAAAAAAACCTTGCCCTCTGTGGGCTCCTTTCTTTCCACCCGGCCTTTAAATTGGGATTGACCGGTTAAAAAACATGGATCACAAATCAAATTTAAATATTTTGTATGACTTCAAGGGATTGTGGGTTCATGACTTCCATTAGGGGCAAGCCCCTAATGTTAATTACCCTGGACATTGTCGCAGGAACCTCCGATTAAGAAAATAAGTGTGAACAAGGAAACAAGATGTGAAAAATAAATTTCATTCATTTCGATAAACATGGATTTCATTGAAATTACAAGGAGTTTGGAATTTAATCATCTTGACACAGCAATGTTTGTAGCTTTTTATCTCCTTCCGATTATTTCGCCGAAAAAGCGTGCTTTGACTTTTGTTGACTTTTGGTCTTCGTCAAACTTTGCATCTCGAACATGATTTAGAAACTGGTGCACTTGTGTCTTGGATTTGAATTTGCATCTTGGACTTGATTTGGAATTTGTTTTGACTTTTCATAAGCTTCGGCCTTCAGGCTTTTGAAACTTTTTACAACTTGCGAACTCTTCAACGCTTTAGCTTTGAGGTTGTTGAGCTCATTTGAAACTTGAGTCTTGAATATTTGCATTTTTTTTATTTGATTTGGAACTTGCTTTAAACTTTCATAAGCTTTGGCTTTCATGCTTGTAAAACTTTTTTTTTTTTTTTACAACTTGTGAACTCTTCAACACTTTAGCCTTGAGGTTGTTGAGCTCATTTGTTGATTTGCTTGAAACTTGGAACTTGAATATTTTGAATTTGCATTTTTTTTATTATATTGGATTTGATTTGGATTTCAAGCCGTGAATCTCTATGTTGATAAATCACAAACTTGATTTTGACATAATTTGACTTTTGAAAAGCTCCGGCTTTTGTGCTTGTGAAGCTTCCTTCAAGTCTTGAATTGTGAAACTCTTTGAATCTTTGACTTCTAATATCCTCAGACTCCTGAGCTCAATTATTGATTCATTGGATTTTTTATGTCTTGACTTGTGAAACTCTTTGTGTCTTGACTTCTGATGTCTTCAGACTGTTGAGTTCATTTGTCGATTCATTTGATTATTTTTTTTTTGTCTTGACTTGTGAAACTTTTTGAGTCTTGACTTCTGACGTCTTGAGACTACTAAGTTCATTTGTCGATTGATTTGATTTTTTTATGTCTTGACTTGTGAAACTCTTTGAGTCTTAACTTCTGATATCTTGAGACTGCCAAGTTCGTTCATCATTGATTTGATCCTTTTTGTACATCATTAAGGAGCGACCTTCTGTGTGATGACTTTAGCTTGCTTAATCTTGGATTGGACTTCAAGTTGTAATCTTGAACTTGACCTCTTTTAATTTTGGCATTTGAGGACTTTGGCGTTAGATGCTTGTGGAGGACTTCGGCATTTCATGCTTGTGGAGCCCTTATAACTTTGACTTGTGTTTTTTTGTCTCTACTTGGAGAAAAGCTTTCTTTCATTTCATAAAATATCATGCCTTTTTTTAAACTCCCAAGTGTGGTGTGTTTTGCATTAGACCACATTTTGGATCAACATCTTCAAAGAGGAATCCTCAATAACCTCTCCATGAGTGTCAAGAGGCAATGGGGGCCTCTCTCAAAGAGAGCTATCGCCATGTGTTAGAGTGAGCTGCAAGAGAGTTCTTCAAAAGTCTTCATCCACCCTTTCAGCTTGTGTGATTGTCAAGAGGCAATGGAGAGGCTCTCTCAAGGAGAATATACACTCGCCATGCATTGAATATCACAACTAGCTTCAAGAGGTTTTTTTTTTAAAGTCTCCAATAGCCCATTCGCTTCTGTGATTGTCAAGAGGCAATGGGGAGATTCTCAAAAAGAGCCATCGCCATGTGTTAGAGCGAGCTGCAAGAGAGTTCTTCAAAAAAATCTTCATTAACTCTTTCAGCTTGTGTGATTGTCAAGAGGCAATGGAGAGGCTCTCTCAAGGAGAATATACACTCGCCATGCATTGGATATCACAACTAGATTCAAAAGGGTTTTTTTTAAAGTCTTGAGTAGCCCATTCGCCTCCGTGATAGTCAAGAGGCAATGGAGAGGCTCTCTCGAGGAGAACATACACTCGCCATGCATTGGACATCACGGTAGACTTCGGGGGTCTTGTAAAATTATCAAAACGCCCCTTATCTTTGCTAAAATCCTTTTTTTTTCTTTCTTTTTTTTTCATTCAAACCCTCTTACTTTTCATCATTTTTTTTATTTTTTCAAATTTTGCACATAACACCCCAAACTTTCACATTTTTATATTTTTCATGGCTTTGCGGTTAAACCCCTCGAGCTTTCATATTTTCACATTTTTTTTATAATTTTGCATATATGTCCTCAAATATTTCATTTTTTTATTTCTCCATGGATTTTGCATAAAAGCCCATTTTTTTTACAAATTTATTTTTTACCAATTTTTGTAAATAAACATTTTCTAGCAAAAAGTCCAAATATCGAACGATTGCATTGAAATACTAACCAAAACATGTTTGAACTCAGCATGTACTAACCAAAACATGTTTGAACTCAGCATGTTAAAAAGTTCAAAAACTAACTAGAAGGAAATCTAAAGGCTAAGGCATGAGACAGAGGTTTTGATTAAGAAAACATGTTATACAAAGGCATGCTACCATGTCTACAACTCATTTAATCAAGGAGTGCATGGTTTGTAAAGCAATCCTAAGTTTGGGTCTCACCATGACAAACATTCACAATAAAATTTAAATATTTTTTTCATGGATGCAATTAGAACATGTATATGTTCATGTATATTTGGATGAATTTCTATAAGAGCATATACCTCTTTGAAGATGTGAGCACTTCACGAGCTTCTTAAGCATGCCTCGAGATTCGTGTTAGGATTGTGAACACCGTCTCGCATTGTTTTCTTGCTGTTGATCTCCTCATAAGTCGGAGAATAGAACCAACGACGAGGCTTCTTGGGTTTTGCCAGGGTGATGACGGCGGCATAAGCCATATATCGTCACCACCAAGCTATTATCCTCCTTCTTGTTCTTGACTTTCTCTGGCTCATCTCGTGGTAGCGTTCAGAGAGAGAAAAAAGAAAGTGGGAGAGGGAATAAGCAGCGTGCATGTTCTTGTCTCGAGATTCGTGTTGAATATCATCATCATCACCATCGCCGAGCATCTTCACGATGTTCTTTTTTGCTCTCATCTTCAAAATGGAACTTCTTCATCGAAGGCGTGGATGTGGTTGTCGGTGTGGGTTATCATCTCGCCACCATCAAGAAGAAGAAAAAGAAATGATGAATGAGAGGCCTCCTCCCTTGTCGCTAGATCCCACCATCAAGAAAAAGAGAAGGCTATGGCTTGGGTAAATCAAGAGTTATTTTTTCTTTTTTTTGCCAGTCTCCGCCACCATGGAGAGGAAGAAAAGGAAAAATGACCATCTCCTTTAGATTTATCTCTCCTTTTTTTTTGTTTCACCCTCCATCGCTAACTCCCTTCATACGGTGAGATTTTGTTCCACCAAATTGCCAATGAGATTTTATTTCAAATCCTTTTTTTTTTTTAATTTCAAAATTTTTTCAAAATCCTATCTTATCTCATTCTCTTTTATTATTATTATTATTATTATTATTTTTTAACTCAAAAATCCTTATCTATATTCTTGATTATTATTTTTTTAATTTTAATTTTAATTTTTTTTTCCATGCCATAATACTTAGCATGACATTTTTTTTATTTGTTTTATTTTTTCATTTTGGTCCTCCGATATCTTTTTATTTGATTTTTTTTCTTTTTTATATTATTTTTTATATATATTTTTTATTCAAAGTCTATATAAACACCCTCTACCCCACCCCCCTCACCCAAAAACAATGCCCCATTCATGGTGAATTGACTAGGGTTTTGCCATCTCTAAATCCTATAATAATAGATCAAGAGATTGGCGATATATATATATATAATTTTAATTTTAATTTTAATTTTAATTGTCACCATAAAAATAGTAGTGGGTACCAACCTCATGTTTGGTCAGGACAAGTTCTATTCCAACAATCCAAAACATTTGAAATAATATATTTTTTTATTAACATTAATTTACTATTAATTAATTTTTTTAAAAAATATTAATGTCAATAATGATTTATTATTAGGAAATTAAAATTTATTTTAAAAATATTTAATTTTTATTAACATTAATTAAGTCATATTTTTGCAATCTCATAAAAAAGTTTTCCTTTGATACCAAAATTCGCTTAAGCTCACACCATTATCCCATACGCATATATGTTTGGCCTCATGCTGTTTTGAGCAAATTAATAACTTTTATACTTAACAAATTCATATAGAAGCATTTTTATTTTTATCCAAAATGGTATTTTGGTTTAAACAAAGGAGATCAAGATTTTTTTTCTTTTCTTTTCTAAGAATCTAAAATATTTAGCTGGCACAAGCTTTTCACTCTTTATTTATTTTTTTAGCTCCTTAAAATTTTAAATATATTTTGATTAAAATAAATGTTTCTTCATGAGAAAAAAAAAAACTTGTCTATACCTACATCGGATATGAGAGTGCTAATTATTATATATATGTTTCCATGCATACAGTGCAAACTCACTTCATTGAATTATTTTAATGAAATTTTAATGTATCTATACATATATTTAAAGTAAAGGTGTATTTGGTTTACGGAATAGGAATAAAAAGAATGAGATAAGGGGTAATTGTTAGAATTTATCAGACTTAATTACGACATCTATGTCGTATATTATATGCTGAAGCAGGATCACATACCTCCAGCCATGGCAAATTGTTGAAGACGACGAGAGCCTCTAAGTCCACGCTTGAATTAACCAGGGACTCTTCCAATCTATCCTGTCCTCTCCCACCGATGGAGCTAGGTATTTGCAAGAACAATAGATTGGGGACCCCTGGTGCTGTCCTATATATAATCCTTACCATCAAAGGATTAACTCTACTTAAAATTTAAGTAGATCATTATCCAAAGTGCCAATTAGAGTTAACTTAGAAATCCTATTAGATAAAGTCATGGACCACTTTATATAGTTTGAATTCAGGTTGAATTAATATCATCACGAAGTTAATTCAGAATAGAACTCAAACTAACATTCTCCCACTTGGTCCAACTTTATCATAGGTAACTTAATATCCATTAACATTAACCCATGAATCCGTATATCCACATCAAAGAAATAAATTACACGAATCATGGCGGTAAGTCATCATTATAACCGAGTATTACCTTCCATGCATTACGATGCAATCTCTCCCTTTAATGCAAAACCTATATATGGCATTTTATCATAATGAATAAGCCAGATGCTTATTCGGGTCCAACACAAGCAAACCAATAATGCATAAACTTAACAATTGTCATTCTCAAACTTAATGTATACACTTAAAGAGAAGACAAATAAACAAATAAATAAATGTTTGAGAGTTCAATACTAAAGTGATATTAATTGTTCATAGAGAAGAACCAAGTCCCATATGTTCAACATGATCTCTAAACAATTTTGGCGCGATTCCTTTCGTCAAAGGATCCGCAATCATTAACTCTGTGCTAATGTGTTGAATGGTTACTTCACCGGCATTCACGCGTTCCTTTAGTGCCAAATACTTGATGTCAATGTGTTTACTTCGACTACCACTCTTATTATTCTTAGAAAAGAACACAGCAGCAGAATTATCACAATACATCCTCAATAGCTTAGATATAGAATCAACGATTCTAAGCCCTGATATGAAACTCCTCAACCAAATACCCTGAGAACTCGCCTCAAAACATGAAACGAACTCGGCTTCCATAGTGGAAGTAGCAACCAAAGTCTGTTTTGCACTTCTCCATGAGATAGCACCACCGGCCAACATAAATATGTAACCGGATGTTGATCTCCGAGAGTCAAGACAGCCAGCATAATCTGAATCTGAGTACCCAATGACTTTCAAGTCATCTGATCTTCTGTATGTAAGCTTGTAATCCTTCGTACCCTGAAGGTACCTCATTACTTTCTTTGCAGCTTTCCAGTGGTAAATCCCTGGATTACTTTGATATCTTCCCAACATCCCCACAGCATATGCTATGTCCGGTCTCGTACAGACCTGAGCATACATAAGACTTCCAACGGCTGAAGCATACGGGATGTTTTCCATTTGTTCCTTTTCCAAGTTATTTTTAGGACACTGGTCCAAGTTAAACTTGTCACCTCTCACAATAGGCGCAACACTAAGCGAACAATTTTCCATCCGGAATCTCTCAAGAATTTTATTAATATAGGCTTCCTGAGACAAACCCAAAACACCACAATGTCTATCTCTATGTATCTTAATGCCAATGACATAAGATGCCTCGCCCATATCTTTCATATCAAAATTCTTAGAGAGAAATCGTTTCACCTCATGCAACATACCCTTATCATTGGTTGCAAGCAAAATATCATCAACATATAGGACTAAAAAGCAAAACTTACTCCCACTGTATTTATAGTATATGCATTGATCCTTAATGTTCTCAACAAAACCGAATGATGAGATAACATCATGGAACTTCAAATACCACTGTCGGGATGCTTGTTTCAGTCCGTATATAGATTTCTTAAGCTTGCAAACCAAGCTTTCACCTTCACTAGAGAAGAATCCTTCAGGTTGTTTCATAAACACCTCTTCATCTAGATCTCCATTAAGGAAAGTGGTTTTCACATCCATCTGATGTAATTCCAAGTCAAAATGAGCAACTAATGTCATTATAATACGAAATGAGTCCTTTTTCGAAACCGGAGAAAAAGTCTCATTATAGTCGATGCCCTCTTTCTGAGTAAATCCTTTAGCAACCAATCTAGCCTTATAACGCTCAATGTTGCCTAACGAGTCTTTCTTGGTTTTGTAGACCCACTTACACCCAATGGCTTTCGCCCTTTCAGGAAACTTGACTAGATCCCAAACACCATTATGTGCCATGGATTCCATCTCATCCTTCATAGCATCATACCACAACTTAGAATTACTACAACTAATAGCTTGTGAAAACGTTTTAGGGTCATCAACGGCTCCAAAATCATAGTCAGATTCTTGTAAATACACAACATAATCACTAGATATTGCCGGTTTCTTAATTCTAGTTGATCTTCTTAATGCCACATCATTATCTTCTTGATGAAGTTGTTGCTCAATAACTTCAAATTGATGTTGTGGTATTTGATCAACTGGATCAGGAGGATGTGGTTCCTCAATGATTGTCATTTCAATGTCTTCCAAATCTTGATGGTTATCATGTGAAATAATCAATCTTTGATTAGTGTCCGGAGTTTCTTCATGATCTTCTTCAAGACCAAAGTCTAGAGGTTGATCACTCCCACTAATCAAGTCATTCTCAAGAAATTTGGCATTTCTTGATTCCACAATTCTAGTGCTATATGATGGACAATAAAACCTATAACCCTTGGACTTTTCAGCATAACCAATAAAATAACCGCTAATAGTCCTTGGGTCCAACTTTCTCTCATGTAGATTAAACACTCTTATTTCAGCTGGACAACCCCAAACACGCATATGTTGCAAACTCGGTTTCCAACCTTTGAACAATTCAAATGGAGTTTTAGAAACTGCCTTGGTCGGAACACTGTTTAATATATACGCTGCTGTTTTAAGAGCCTCAGTCCACATAGATCGAGGAAGTTTAGAGTTGCTAAGCATACTCCTTACCATATCCATTAAAGTGCGGTTTCTTCTTTCAGCTACACCATTTTGATCTGGTGAGCCAGGCATAGTGTATTGGGTCACAATACCATGCTCTTCTAGAAACCTCGCAAATGGACCTGGTGCTTGTCCATCCTCTGTGTACCTACCATAATATTCTCCACCTCTATCTGATCTCACGATCTTTATTTGCTTACCGCATTGTTTCTCTACTTCAGCTTTAAAGATCTTGAAAGCATCTAGTGCTTCACTCTTATTATCAAGCAAGTAGAGATACATAAAGCGTGAATAATCATCAATGAAAGAGATGAAGTATTTCTGACCATGCGAGTCCATCTCTGGACTCCAAATGTCTGTATGTATGATCTCCAATAAGCATGAACTCTTGCTAGCACCTTTCTTAGATTTGTTGGTTTGCTTACCCTTTATGCAATCCACCCAAGTTTGAAAGTCGGTAAAATCAAGAGAGTCAAGGATTCTATCATTCACCAACTTCTCAATTCTCTTTATGGAGATATGTCCCAATCTCCGGTGCCATAACATGGAAGATTATCATTCAAAACACTACGTTTAATACCAACATTTACTTGATCATGCAACACATTATAAGAAACATTACTTTGTAAATAAATTTGGAAATGACCATCACACAATGCACCATTCCCAATAGGAGAAGAATTATAAAACAAACAAAAATATGTTTCATAAAACTGAAAGGAATATCCTAATGGTACAAGTTGTGAAACTGAAATTAAATTTCTAGAAAAACTAGGAATATAAAAGGTCTTTTCCAAATCTAAAACAAAGCCTGAATCTAAAACTAATCTGCATGTCCCGACTGCTTCTACATGTGAACGAATCTTATTCCCTGAATAAATAAATTGTTCACTCTTCGTCGGTATCCTTTGGCTTAAGAAGCCCTGCAAGGTATTAGAAATATGGATTGTAGTACCAGAATCAATCCACCAAGTGTTATGACAAACATCAACCATATTAGATTCATAACAAACAAAGGAAATTTCAGTACCTTTTTTCTCAAGATGAATCTTGAGCTTCGGACAATCCTTCTTCATGTGCCCTTTCTTCTTACAAAAGAAGCACTTGGACACCTTCTGGATCTGAACAGGTAATTTGACTTTATCCTTGTTCAGGTTGGTCCGTCCTTTCTTCTTACCTTGAGTAGCCATATGTGCACTTTCACTCTTTTCTAATAACAGCCTTTCCTCCTCTTGAACACACATGGTCAAAAGCTCATTAATAGACCATTTATCTTTATGTGTGTTGTATGAGATTTTGAAAGCGTTATACTGATGTGGAAGAGAGTGCAAGATAAAGTGCACAAGGTAAGCGTCTGAAAAATCGATTTGTTCTAACGCCTTAAGTTGAGCCGCTAAATCTCTTATCCTCATGATGTGCTCTCGCACACCTCTAACACTTGTGAGCTTCATGGATAATAATTTGGTCATGAGAGTGCTAGCAAGAGCCTTATCGGAAGATTCAAATTGATCATCAATTGCCTTCAGCAAATCTCTTACATGTGCACAATCAGGGATAGAACCACGGATACTAGCAGATATACGTGTCTTAATGTACATCATGCTCAAGCGATTAGATCGCTCCCACCGTTCATACAAGGCAATAGCAGCAGGAGTGCTATTGTCTGTCGGCACAGGTGGTTCATCCTTCCTTATAGCATAGTCAAAATCCATGCATCCCAACTGGAGGAGAATTAACTCCTTCCAAGTTTTATAATTATCACCCCTTAACATAGGAACATGACATTTTTCATCAAAAGCATCTGATTGCATAGCTACAATAAACAAAATAACATACATATCATACTTAATATTCAAGGCAATAAAACAAGTTGGTATGCTTACCAATGCAAGCCATACCGAAAAACAAAACATGAATCAATTTGTTATCACAATCTGCCTGTGGACAAAGATATAGATACAAATTAAGACTCATAATCACCGATAAAACTAATGGATAATTAAAATTCCTTAATACCTGTGGGTAACTTAAGAAATAAAAATTAACCATTATTCTATCCTGATTAATTACAAATATAACAAAATCCATATGGGGTAAAATCATTATATCAAATATAATTAATCACAATTTGCCACCTGATAAAACTAATAAATAATTAAAATTACTTAATACCTGTGGGCGACTTAAGTAATAAAAATTATTCATTATTTTATCCTAATTAATTATGAGAAATATAACAAAATCCCTGTGGGGTAAAATTATTATATTAATCATAATTAATTACAATTCATGTCATTTAAGCTAGATGCGATCAATTACATTCACAATATGTAATATATAATTTTTTTATAAAAATAAAATTATGAATATTGTGGCCAATTCATAATTAACAAAAATTCATTCAATCACATGGCATACCAACTATATACATGAACAAATTCAATGTAAATAATTAATTATACAAATTATAATTAATACTCTTAATGCATGAAAAATTCATACAAACAAACCTGAAATTTAAATAAACAACTAAACAGGGATCTACATGCAAAATATACCTAAGTAAAGCAATTTTGCAAAATACCCATTAAACTATTTTATTCAAATAAGTAACTAAACAGGGTTTGAGATGCAAAATACACCAAGTAAAGCAATTTTGCAAAAATACCCATTAAACTATTTTATTTAAAAGCATCATTCAAACTAATGAATTAATAAAATAAAATAAAACAATTAAAATTAAAGTTAGGAAAAACCCTAACTTTCTCTCTATGGGCAGTCGGCGGCGGCCGTCGATGTGCGCGCGGCTGGCCAGGCGCGGCCAGGTCGCGCGCACCCAGGCCGGCGTGCGCGCCCAACCCGCGCGCGGCCGACCAGCGGCCCGCACGCGTAGGGCCAGCGAGCTACCGACCTGCGCGCGCCTAGGCTGCGCGCGGCCAGCGCCTACGCGCACACAGGCCGCCGCGCGTGGTCAGGCCGCGCGCGCCTAACGCCTGTGCGCTGCCTGCGCCAGCGCGCGGCCAGGCCAGAACGCTGCCCAGGCCAGGCACGCGTCCATCCAGGCCCGGGTACGCACCTAGGCCAGTGCGCGGCCAGCCAGCGCGCACATGCGCGGCCAATGCTCGCGTGTGCGGCCCACCACGGCCTATCCGCGGTCTTGTCCATAGTGGGTTCAATTTTTAGGCCTAATACCCAAATCTTTCAAACCCTAAATTAGCCTAATTTATTTCATTATAAACATGCGTAAACATTAATGGATTTAGTTCATACAAACCCTAATTCATGCATGTTTATTATAATTTATATGAAATAATGCATTAAATTCAAACAATGTGTGATTTGTAAATAACACATACATGTCAGAATTCAATCATGCTAGGCAGAGGTATTAATCAGGCTCTGATGCCAACTGTTAGAATTTATCAGACTTAATTACGACATCTATGTCGTATATTATATGCGGAAGCAGGATCACATACCTCCAGCCATAGCAAATTGTTGAAGACCACGAGAGCCTCTAAGTCCACGCTTGAATTAACCAGGGACTCTTCCAATCTATCCCGTCCTCTCCCACCGATGGAGCTAGGTATTTGCAAGAACGATAGATTAGAGACCCCTGGTGCTGTCCTATATATAATCCTTACCATCAAAGGATTAACTCTACTTAAAATTTAAGTAGATCATTATCCAAAGTGCCAATTAGAGTTAACTTAGAACTCCTATTAGATAAAGTCATGGACCACTTTATATAGTTTGAATTCAGGTTGAATTAATATCATCACGAAGTTAATTCAGAATATAACTCAAACTAACAGTAATTAAAATGAGAGGACTAAAAAGAGTAATAAAACATTGTTTGGTTGGAGGGAATGAGATTGTGGAATAGGAAAAAATATATAAGAGAATTGTAGTAAAATTACTTATATGTCCTTCCCAATAAATAAATGATATTATATAAAATAATGAATGATATTTAATTATAATTAAATTTATTAGATTATAAAATAATTTGAATACTGATTATAATTATATATTTTAATTAAATTAATTTTATACCTTTTTAATTATCATATAAAAATATTTAAATAAACTAATTATTTAACTAATATACATTTTAATTGTTATGAGTAAATAGTTTAATTAAATAATTCATTTTTTTAGATAATTGATAAAAAAATATAAGTGTGTATTATGCTATTCAAAAGAACAAGAATGAAAGAAGAATATCAAGAGGCATAAAATCATCATTTCAAATTCAAAGAATGAGATTCCTCTCAAAATGGGGAGAAATAAGGTGCATGCACATGGAGGAATTCTAATCCTTCACATGAATTCGGTACATTTTTACTAGATAACAAACAAGCTGTAATAGTAGTAAGGAAAAGTATTAACTTGCTAACAATTCATATTTCCATCATCCAAACAGACTCTAAATGTATAATCTGTCCTAAGAGCATTTCAAGAAATAATTATAATTTTAAAAAAATATTATTGCACTTAAATATTTATTTCATTAATTATGGCATTAGTACTAAAAAATTTTAATTACATACATTTATTTTGAATTAAATATTCTATTAAACCTTTTAGAGCTTATTATAATGATTGATAAATATTTGTTTTGTAGAAAATGTATGCCACCGGCTTATATTATAAATAGTTATTTAAAAATAATGTTTTTAGGCCAATTTGCAAGTAATTATTGAAATGAGCCTTTTCTTTTTGGTTTATATGTAAGCAAATAAGAAGAAATTGAAGAGGCTAATTGATTAAAATATTACACTTTTTATAATTAATTCCCAAAATGCGTATTTCCGTAATTATTTACAGAAATGCGCATGACCCCAATTCTTGACTGGAAGGGACACCAAAGGCCTCTGCCCTTCCATCTCTTGAAAAGATAGAGAAGGAGTGCTGGGCTTTTTTTTTGGCGCATTTATGTAAATAATTACAGAAATACGTATTTTGGAAATTAATTATAAAAAATGCAATATTTTAATTAACTAGCCAATTGAAGACATCAAAATATAAAAAAATGAGAAAAATGAGAGATGGTGAAATTTTATAAACTGAATGTAGTTATAAAAAATGTGAGTATAATCCTAAGGTTATTTATTTTGATTATTATTTTTTAATGAATTGTACAAGAGGTTGTGATATCTATTACTATATAATTAATTTTTCTTTACCCTTTTGATTTTTTCAATTTTTTTTTTTTTTGAATGGTTCTCATGGGTATTGTTTCATTTATATTTGCTATTCATTTGCAAAACTAAAAAACAAAATCAGACCCAGATCAGGAGAATTTATCTAGTATGTATAACATTTACAAAAGAAAATGACCAATCTGAAACTTATCCTTATGAATTAAGAGATTATCATATTTAGAACCCATATATGGGCTTTTTGTTTTGTGTTTTCTCGACATGGACTTAGTTGCTTGTATGGGTTTTTTTTGTTAAAAAAATTTTAAAAAAACTTTAGAAAAGTAAATTTTTTTTTAGAAGTTAATTAGAAAATTTTCTTGAAAATGATTTTTAAGTACGTTCGGTTAGAGGGGGGCACGGGCCGAGATTTGGCCCGGCCTGGCCCAGCCCGGACCCATAACCGACAGAAACCGCCAGGTCAACGAGCCGGGCCGGTAACCCGTAATCGGCCCGCACTGTAGCGGGGTCTGGTTACAGGTTGGGCTTTTATTGACCCGTGGCCCGTCGGGTCAACCCGGCAGGCCTTCCAAGATTTGAACCTTGGTCTTCAAAGAGCAAGATTCATTGAGGAACCAATTGAGCTAGCTTTTGTTGGTGATGATTTAAATTTGTTTTTAAACAAATTTATAATGAAGATATGAATTTGAATTCAAATTCAAAGTTAATGAGTTTTAAATTTTATGTTAATAAGTTTTTTTATCCAATTATTTTAATTTATATTATTACTTTAATTTTTTACTTTTTACTTTTATTTACTTATTAAATTCTATATATTTATTATAACTAGTGTTTTAAATTTTTAGTTATAATATAATAATTTAGTATTGATTTCCCTTATATTTACATGTATTGTTTTATTTAATTATTTCAATCACCAATTAATAAGATTAATTATTTTTCTTTACATTTACATGTATTGTTTTATTTGATTATTTCAATCACCAATTAATAAGATTAATTATTTTTCTTTACATTAAGTTCATGAGTTTTAAATTTTATGTTAATAAGTTTTCATATAACATAATTTCAATCACCAATTAATACGATTGGTTATAATATAATTTCCCTAATATTTTATGTCAATCATTAATAAATTTTATGTTAATCTCTCAAATAAATAGATAGTAAATTTTAATATAAAGTTGTACATTTTTATGACTATGATTTTTCATATAATATAATTTTATAACTCAAAAGAATATATAAACTATTTAATTCAATAAATAAACAAACTTAGTGTAATTTTTTATTACTATTTTTTTAATTTATTTTGAGTCATTTCAAATTCTTCCAATTTATTAAAATTGTTTTAAACTATTTCTTATTTTTAAATTTTCTTATAATTTATTTTGAAGTCTTATTTTTGTTTATAATGTTTTAACATAAATACATAAAATTTTCATAGGATAGTTGGTAACAATGTTTGTTGGTGTTATGGGTGACCCAAGTTCAAATCCCACCCATAAACATTTTAAAATTTATTTAAATTAATAATAAATAAATTAAAAACCCGGCGGGCTTCCATATTCTCAGCCCGAACCCGCCGGGTTGGCCCGCCAGGTCAGGCTGGCCCGGACCGGCCCGGCGGTTTCTTGGCCATTCATGGCCGAACCCGTGACCCGGCGGGTCTTCAATAGGCATTTGGACGGGGTTTTGATTACCCAGAAATGGTAATCGGCACATATCCCAAAAAAAGCACATGTTTGGGTTAGCTAAGGAATGGGAATGGATTCCCTTCCCACGTCAAAGCAATGGAGGGTTGGTGGTTTTCATTACCCTCAAATGTGGGGTAATGGATGGAAATTTAAAAAAAATTGACATAAATACCCTTCTCTCATAATATTAATTACGACATATTTAACATACATATTTAGTTATAATTATTAAAATTAATAATCATAATAAGAATAATAATAATAATAATAATAATAAAACAACAACAATAATAATATTAATATTATGAACTATTTAACATACATATTTAATTAATTACACATATTAAAATGGCCAATAATATCTAAATATTTATAATACCTATTTGTAGTAAGTAATTTAAATAATAATAAAAATAATTAATTAATATATGATAATGAAAAAGAAATATAATATTCAAAATATTTCACTAATAAAAAGTTTGGCATAAGTAATGTTTCAATATTATTCATTTGCACTAAGGGCAAAATGGTAACTTTACCACATATTTTTTTCCCATTCCTAATAAAATTTTTTACCAACCAAACACAATTTTCATTCTCATTACCATCCATTACTATTATTATTATCATTAGTTTTCTTTTCATTTTTATTCCCCGATGATGATTATTATTATTATTATCATCATCATTAATGATCAAAATAATTCAATTCTTCTTGCAAACTAAAAAGCCTTCAGCTAACCACATAGAAATTTTCCCATCACTATTTCAGTAATTTTTCACTAAAAAATATTTTAAAAGTGAAAATCCAAACAATTTCTTTTTTACTATTAAAACTTTTTCAAATTAAGATATTTAAATATAAACAGTAAAATTTAAACTTACCAAAAAAACGTTTTTTTTGTGATAAATATAAATAAGTTAGTACTTAGTACCTTGAACCATCATTGCAAAAGCATTTTGCTGTTAACCTCCATTTAGGGATGCAAATGATACATTATTACCTTCAACCATTTATTATAAAAGCACTCTACCTTCAACCCTTTGTATGTTTGATATACAGGTAAGAACAACGCAAACAACATAGTACAATATAAATAATTATAGTACAACACAAACACTCATATTATACCATATTTGATATTCGATTTACAATACCACTCTATTTTTTTTTGTAAATGGTGTAAAATGTTGAATAATTTTTTTTACTATATTTAAAAATAGAATTATTTATTTATTTTCCAACATGAGTGATATGGGGTTGGCTGCTCTTGGAGCATGGTCAAAGTTCACATCCTTAACAATATTGAACATGAGACAACTTTAATACCCAAACATTGATGTAATCTTTCAGACAATGTGCACCCTAGGATGAGTCATCAACATCTTACATTAGAGGTTCACAAATAGCACATGTTAATCGCCGCATAATATAATGGAACCAAGACATAAAGATAACACCACAAAGTTAGCCACCAAACTAGTGGCTTTTTTTTTTTCCAACATGAGTGATATGGGGTGCGGCTTACGCACATTTGGATACTAGGACTATTCTTATATAATTATTACCTATATTCTCAAATATATACTCTTATCCATAATTTGAACTCTTATACTTGTGAAGAGTTCTAATAAGCACTCAAATACTAATATGCCACTTGATCGTTGGTAAGTATCGTTCTTATTTGATTAGTAGCTAAATTAAGATAGCTTCTAGAATAATGTCCTTTTCGGTGTTTTAATCTTAACTTATTCTAATAAGCATTTTTGTCACAACCAAATGAAAAGAGAAGCCCACTCTTTTTAAATTGTCAAAGTGAGTAATATTAATTAACGAATGACACCTGGTCCTTTATATACAGGGGTTTAAATCCCCATAACGAGATGTGGGCGCGTGTTATATTTTAAAAGCTGATGCATACACTTAATTGTGGGTTGTCTATTTAATCAGATAATAATAATAATAATAATAATTGAAAGGTAATATGAAAGAATAAGTGGTGTGTTCATTAGGGCAGAAGCCCAATAAATAGAAACATTTGTACACATGTTAATATGTATGAATAGTATACGTACAAAGTGTATATATGTATACTCTAGTACTCTAACACGCTCCCTCAAACTCATAGTGGGTCATAAACCGAGAGTTTGCCAACTACGAACTGAAATCAAGAGATATCATGTGCCTTAATGAAAACATTGGTAAGCTGCTGTGTAGAGGCAGCATACTAAAGAAGAATACGGGCAGCAAGGTAATGATGTCTAACAAAGTGAAGAGCGACCTCAAGATCTTTGTGCGCTCATGAAATACAGGATTGGCTGCAATTTTGATAGCACTCTGGTTGTCACAATAAATAGGAGTGTGAGCCGATATAGAGACACCAAAATCCATCAAAATTTGACACAACCAAAGAACCTCCTTAGTAGTAGAGGGCATAGCACCATACTCAGCCTCGGTAGTAGAGAGAGCAACAGTAGATTATTTCTTGCTTTTCCAAGAGATGAGTAAATCACCTAAGAAAATACAAAAACCAGAAGAAGATCGCCGATCAGTAGCATCACTTGCCCAATCAGCATCAGAATAGACGTGAACCTCAAGAGATGATGTGGCAGAGAAAAGTAGAAATCGAGTGATAGTGCCACGTAAATAACGAGGAACCAGTAGGAATGCAGCATAGTGGGTGGAGTGGTGAGCACTGACAAATTGGCTAAGAACACGAACAACATATGCAATATCGGGCCGAGTGATGGTCAAATAAGCAAGAGCACTAACAAGTGCGCAATAACGAGTGGGATCAGTCAATAGCTCATCATCAGAAGATAAAAGTCGGTGATGAAGCTCAATAGGAGTAGATACAGTACGGAGGTCTGTGAGACAGGCTCGATGAAGAATATCTGAAATATACTTCTGCTGAGACACCAAGTAGCCACGATGAGAATAAACAACCTCAAGACCCAAGAAGTAATGAAAAAGACCAAGATCTTTCATCTGAAACTCAGTGTTTAGTCATTGTTTCAGAAAAAAATATTATCAGGATCATTACCAGAAATAACCATATTGTCGACGTAAAGAAGAAGAATAGTAAGACCATGAGGAGTTTGGCGAGTGAATAGGGCGTAATCAGACATACCAAGGAGGATGAGAGAGCCCATTAGGGGGGGTGGTCATGTAAACATCCTAAGAAAGATCCCCTTGTAAGAAAGCATTGGTCATGAGAACGAGGCGGTAGGCGAGACTGTGATGTTAGTTTTTGTGTTCATTAGGCTAGAAGCCCAATAAATACATACAGGTGTACACATGTTATTATGTATAAATAGTATATGTATAAAGTATATATACATATACTCTATATGTCTCGCTCGAAACCTGGCTCACCGGACTCAATGCATCGATTAATGGCCGCATTCCCAAAAGGTTGAGACCCAGTGGGCACACAAGGCCTCAATATTTCTCTCACAAACATATAGTATAACAAAGTACCAACTTTACAAAAGCAAATGAATTCAAGGAATACAATAACAATATTTACAACTATGATAAAAGGAAAACTAAAAGTGCAAGAGTCAAAGCTTTAAACAAATAACAAGTTCCTGGTTTACAAACAACAGAAGTATTTACATGCTAATCAACTCATAATCGCTTAATGATCCCCGCTAAGCTATCCATCACACTCTTACTCCTGATTAGAAAAGGATAAAACAACTATTTATGAGCTTGACAGTCTAATAAGCACCTACTAAAAAATACAGGGATCAATTAAAATTCAATAATTTTAAAAAACATACTTAAGTGTGATGTTGTACAATAAATATCAGAAATAAAACCAAGAATTTAGAATATTACAAACAAATAAAAATTTCAAATGAACGAGTATATATGTCTCCCAAATAAACTAATGCCAAAACAAAAACACCAGAATTCATATATTTAAACTCGGTGACCTTAGTCAGATTTTCAGAGTTCATTTATTTATCCTCGGTGACCTAAGCCAAATTATCAGAGTATGTTATTCTCCACCGACGAAACAATGCAAAACTATAGTTTCTTATCAAAGTCAGAGGTTCAAATCAATATGGTCAGTGTTTAACCCCCAATGACAGGGTTATTGCAAAGTTAACTTGGGGACTACAAGTTACTATATCAAAATATGTCGGGTCCAAAATCATTATCAACGCAGAAATAGTGAAATTTGGTGATCTCATTTTTAAATAAAAATAATTCTAAACTTTTAAAAGAAGATAATGCTAATATGTGACAAGAATAATTAGAATTCAATTAAACAAATAACTAAATACATAACTAAGACTGTAAAATTAATTTATGTAAACCATTCAATACTTAAGTAACAAGTGCTTCTATAAGTTCAAAAAAAAAAAAAAAAATATAATATAACATACTAGAAGTACAGTAGCTGCCAAGCTAACCATATAATCCGTAATTAAGTAAAGCAGTAGAATCAAATAATTTAATAAAAAGTTAATTAAACAAAAATCTATATGTTCTGAAATTAATGAAAGGCACATTATTTAAAACCCCAAAACATTTAAATATTATATCATAAATGGTTTTAACAGCAAATGACACACCCCTTGCGTGTGTGTATCGCAAGTGCACGGACTTGTCGAAGTAATAATAGTACCTTGGTGAGAGGGTAGTCGAATCCACAGGGAATAGGGATCAAAGATACGAGTAATTGCTATTTAACTAATGCGAAATACGGGAAACGAGAGCAACATCAATTGTGTGTGTGCAAAGGTAATCGAAAACAAGAAGAAAATAAAGAGAAATATGGAAGGTGAGAGAGTGCACGCAAGAGTGATAAGAGAAAGACAATCAATGAGTGAAATAGGGTACCCGGACAAGCTACCCCTAGGATTTATGCTTCTAGTACAAGACAATGCTATTATACTCTCCTATTGATGTTTAATGAGTCGAGGATATCCTTAAATACACGGTCCCAAACCTAACGTCAACCGTGACTAACCCCAACATTATGCCCAGGCATTAGGTTTCACTATAACCCTTGACTCTTGTTGACATGTCAACTAAGCCCTAGGGGAGTTCATCTACCTAAGCCTCGCACTACATGGAATTGCTTTAAGTTCTAGGGATTCCTAGTGATAAACCCTGTTCCTATGTATAGCTCTAACCCTTTGGTGTAGGTGAAAGAACCCTAGTCTAAATTAAGCCCCAGCACTAGGATTCACTACAACCTTCACTCTGTTGCTCGCGCAACTAAGCCCTAGGGGAGTTCATCTCCTAACACTTAACTCTATCTCGACCGCTAAGAACTCTTGGAACACGGAGGTAGGGAGAATCACACCGGAAGGGAAAGGGGATGTTTCGTTACCTCACGACTCACCCTCTCAACCCTCTTCAATCTTAAGTAGTCTAACCCTATAGGAGTTGTCACACCTCCAAAGGATAACCTAGATGATTCTCAACCCTAGTGTCACGGCTAAGGGAAAATCAATACAAGATGCAATTAAGATTGAAACTCAATTTTATTCATCAATAAAGAAAAGCATAATAACATGTCATAGAAACATAATCATTTAGGGTTTACAAGTCCGAAAACCCACAAGGGGTTTAGCTCCTCATGAAGCTATACAAATCCATCAAACTATAAGAATAAACACAAATTAAAAGCATAGATGAAAACCCCCTTGCGTAGAGTGTGGCCATGGTCTTGTGCGGCCGCCGGACGTCGATGTCGATGCCGATAGCGCTTTTCGATCCTCCACAAGGTCCTCTCCAAACCTTAGCCGCAATCCTTCAGAAGTTAGGCGAAAAGATTGGCAAAAAGATTCAGAAAAAGTCTCAAAAGGACCTTTAAATACTGTTGAGTCGGGGCTTCAAATTGGCTAAATCGGGATTTCATACGGCCGTGTGGAATTTCTACACGCCCGTGTAAAGTCTCTGTTTTGCTGAATTTCGGCAAACAGTGAACAGTAACTTGCTGCAGTATTTTTGCTACAGTGCTTTTGCCGAAACGCTCCCAAATTCATCGTTCTTCATCAAGGCCGTTGATCATGCAAATTGCTTCAAATCTCTTTATTGGTGAAGTTCTCCTATGCTACACGAGTTAGACTTATTGTTAATGTGACTGCCTTTGTGCCCTCTCCAAAGGAGGTTGGCACACACGCATAAGTCTAGACTCGTGCCATGTTCCTTGCTTGGTCCGAAAACTCCCCAACAACGGGGAACACGATCTAACTTTGCTCTTCTTCTCCAAACTAGCTCCACAAACCTACAATGCACAAAAGCACACAAATGCACACAAATGCACACAATTTAGTGATAAAATATGATAAAAGTAATGCTCATTGTAAGATAATAACGCTTCGCGTTACTATAATACAAACACTTATCAGCAAAACCCAAAATAATTAAATAATCATGTAAATTATTACGGGTAACCAAAAATTTTAATATATACATATATACAGGTTTATATGTGGTTTAGTTACTTGATTAGCGCCGAACAAAATCTATTTCTTACATTGAATGAAGCTTCCTCAAAACACCCTATATTGAGATTAAATTCCAAGGAATCAAACTCCTTCCACACAAATAACCATATTTAATGGTATTACTGAATATAATTACTAGAGCATTTGCACAAATAACCAAATTTAATGGGTGCTACTGAATATAATTACTAGAGCATCTTATCCTATAAGAAATTATTAATAATAAACATAAATTCAACCAACGTTGTGCACTAACAATCTATGAGTTCTATTCTAATGGCAATAATGGCAATGTCAGAGCAAAATCATAGGGTTTCCTTAACAAAATGGCTAAAACTAAAACAAACCCAAACAGGAATGAGTAATGAATTACATATGAACTATGGGTAAATTTTTTGGTTGGGTACTAACTTTTTGTCAAATCTCACTTTGAGCACTAATTTTCAATTTGTACCAAAGTGAGCACTAAGTTTCTATTCTCTTTCACCGGCTAAGCACTTGGCCCTTTTCGTCGAGAAACTTATGACGTGGCCGTTAGATTACTTGTGTGGACTCCTATTTTCCACGTAAGAGGCTGTTGTGGAGCTTTCCACATCAGTGACTTACCCACATCAATGAGAAAGGGCCCACGTCAGCTGCCACGTAGGCATCGTCTTCATCTTCGAAGCCAGGATTACGTTTAGCCCTAATTTTTTACTGCACTTCCCGCAAGCGTGCGATCGCTGGTAGCAGTGCTTCATGTCCGGCGATGTCCGTTGAGTGAGCATGCGATGTCCGATGAGCTTTGAAGTAACAGCAGAGGTCACTGCTTTCGATGTTGAAGCCAATATAAGAAGCCTTCCACTTCAAACAACAGAGGAGAAGATGCAGTAGAAGCATCAGGGGCATAAATTGGAAAGTTCACAATTCCTCCCTTCATCATTGGTTAATTCATAATCAATAGAAGCAGTCATTGCTTTGTTTGTGTTAAATTACAATCATGGGTTAATTCATGCATCATTTCTTTGTGATAAAAGTTCACAATTCCTGCAAAAACTATGAAAATTTACTTTTGCATAAAAATTCACTCAATTTAGGATGAATCTAACTTAATTCACCCCTAATCAAATACAATCAGATCATATCACACTATACAATTTTTCCATTAAAAAACATATTTCATTAACACCAAAAAATTCACAACAAAACATACAAGGCTTTATTGAAAAAAAATAGAAGTTCACAATACGAAGTCCCCACAGTTCCAAAAAACACAAAACATACAAGTATGCATTTACACTATGCATTTTACCAAAAAACAAAATTAAAATATCCCATCAAGACCTTTCCACACCAGGTGACTTTTATATTCTCTTTCTTTACCCAACAGTTCCCTCTTTCTCTTTAGCCTCCAAAGTGTTGTCCTTCATTCGAGACCTCAATACAGGTCCTGTACCCAATTTCTTCTTCCTACTCCAGCTGGCAGTTGTTTTTTTCCTTCCACTTGTCTGACTCGCAGCCACATCTTGGTTATACATGTTTTTCACCTGAAAGGCAAGAAAAACACAAATTTAGAAATTGCAGCGGGGTTCATATTGTGAACAAATTTATATTTACCTTTGATGAATCATCCTAGAATCCCTCATCTTAATTGGTTCGTGTTCTTCTTGGCCTGCATCTTCTTCTTCATGTCCTTCATTATCATGTCCTCTACTCATCCTAGAAGCTCCTCCACTGAGTAGATCAACCTTACATTATGGTTTGAAAAAAAAAAAATTTGGTTTGCATCATAAAAATCAGAAACCCATTATTATGAGATAAAAACTTGTTGGTAATGTTCTTGTAAAACTTGAGGGTCAATTGCATCAATTGGGTCATTCTATGTTTCCTGTGGAAATTAGATTTATTAATGACACATTCAACCATAATTATTCTCAAGTACTCATTAATCTACTCACCTCATTGTTGGTAGGCGCTCCAGCAGGCCTTAATGTGCTTGATGCCCTTCTATTCCTCTTCTTACCCTACCATGTATGAATTATTGTGTCACTACATTAACCAAATCTATAACACAAAACCCACTAAGATCAAATAAAAATTGCAAACCTGTGATGAGTGAAACCTCTTGTTGTGCCCCTTACCACAATATATGCTGCAAGTCATTATAAAACCCTTTCTACTGACCTTGCCTTTGTTGAATCTAGCCTCTTCACCTGCCTCTTTTCTTTTAAGCATTAGTCTCTTCACCTTGTTTTTATGGATAGGCTCTGGTGGGTTTATAGGTTGTTGATTACTCCTAGGCCAATAATCCTTGCCTTGTGTAGGGTATAGTATATGCTTGTATGTCTCTAGAAAGGTGGACACCCTATAGCACTCATCTTCATAATTCTCAGGGTTGTCCTGGTTTGAAAAAATGGTTGAAATAGCATAGTAACATGGCACCCCAGTGAGCTGCCATTTTCTGCATGTGCATGTTTTGTCAGTCATGTCTACTATGAATTGGCCATAAGGTTCTATTACTTAGTATTGGCTACTACTTGACCATGTTGATTTGCATGCCCAACTTAATGTTTTTGCTTTCTCTAATTTTTTTATGATCTTTGGACAGGGCATTGTTTGACATTTTGCCATTGCATCTATCCTTTTTTGAATCCTTATCATCAATCTTGTTCTAATTGCTTCATTTAAACTGATTACCCCTTTGTTTCTAGCTTCTAGGATGACACTGTTGAAACATTCACTTAAATTATCCAACAACATATCACATCTAAATTGAGGTTTGAAGTGTGACCTAGTCTAGTGATGAGGATCTATGTTTTTCATGTATTCATAGGCTTTAGGAGACATCACACTAAGGGCCTCTAATTCCTTGTTGAAGGCAAGAACATAGGAAGCCCTAGCACACTTCCACATTTGATCTTTAAGTGTCTTGCCTTTGAAATTTGGTGTGTATGTGTCTAACACGAAATCTGTGCTCGCTGTTGGGAAACAACTCCTCTATAGCAAGTACTAAGCCCTATGGTTTAGTAGTAAGGTTTTCGCACATACACAAAACAATAAAAAAACACATGGATAAAAAACAACACTATATTAGCAATACACTAGCAATTGAATCATTAAAAACCCATATAGAGTAACTGTTTATATAAAAAATTCATATGTCCTAATTCAAATCAAATTAAAATTTTAAATCACATATAGCCAAATCCTAATCGAATTAAGACAACATATGGTTAAGATAAATTAATTTTGATAATATTTGGATATATTCTAGATTATTCGAGAACATATATTTCGAGGTAATCTAAAAATACAAATCTCAAGATCATCCGAGAGCACACATCTCGAGGCGATCTAAATATTCAAATATCAAGATCAGCTAAGAGCACCGATCTCAAGGCGATCCAAAATATTCAAATCTCAAGATCAGCCGAGAGCATGTATCTCGAGGCGATCTAAATACATAAATCTCAAGATCAACCAAGAGCACCGATCTCGAGGCGATCTAAAAATATTCAAATCTCTGATCAACTAAGAGCACAGATTTCGAGGCGATCTAAATATTCAAATTCAAATATCAAGATCAGCCGAGAGCACATATCTCAAGGCGATCTAAATATTCAAATATCAAGATCAACTAAAAGCACCGATCTCGAGGCGATCTGAAAATATTCAAATCTCCGATCAGCTAAGAGCACTGATCTCGAGGCGATCTAAAATGTTTAAATCCCGAGGTGCCCCCTATCCCAATGTTTAAATCACGAGAAAAAAAAATTAAATTAAATCAAATATATTAAAAAAAAATCAATCAAAATCAAACAAGATATATATATATATATATATAATTAAATTAAATCAAATCAAATTAAATATATAAAATATCAAATCAGATAAAAAGATAAATCAAATCAAACCAAATTAAATTAAAATAAAAAAACATATAAAAAAATATAAAATCAAATAAAATGAAACATATATATCTATATAAATTAAATCAGACAAAAATAATAATAAATAATAATATATTAAAATAAATCAAATAAAATAATAAAAAATATAAAACAAATAAATAAATAAATAAAATTAAAAAAAATAAAATAAAATAAAATAAAATAAAACGAAATAAATAAAATAAATATAATAATAATAATAATAATAATAATAATAATAATAATAATAATAATAATAATAATAATGATAATTAATTTTAAAAAAAATTTGTCATGTGGCGACGTGATCCAATGATACTGCTTCATGACAAGGAAACCGCTCCACGTTCAGCACAACTGCCCTCACTTCTCTCTCCCCACGAACGAAGGCGTGAAAGCATTTAAATGGGCGGGCGAATGGGAAAAAGGAGGGGGACTGAGAGGGGCGCCAGAGATAAAAAAAAAAAAAGAAAAAAAAACAACAACAGGGGAGATCCGAAAAGAAAGAAGAAGACAAGGAGAAAAAAGAAGACGAAGGAGAAGCCAGAGGACAAAGGAGAAAAAACAGAAGAGCCGGAAAAAAAAAGATTTGACGAAACAAGCGAAGGTCTTTCTTTCCTTCTTCCCTGCTATACATAATAAAAAAAATCACCGCCGTGTTCGTCACTATCGCTGCCCTCGTCGCCCACCGCCATCGCTGTCAACGCTAGCGAAGGTGGAATATCCCTTGCTAGCCGTTGACTCATAGCTCCCACTGCTGCCTACTGCCTATGTTGTCGTTTCTAGCCTTTTCTCTGCCTCAATAGAAAAAGAATTAAAGCCGCTGCTATCGCCGCCGTTGTTGTTCATCGCTTGGCATCGTCACCAAAGAAAAAAGGTTGCTGCTAGCTTCCGTTGCCGTTGTTGCTGTCGTCGCTGTTGCTGCCACCACTATTGTAGCAAACAATGATTCTTCGTCGACGAGAAAGAAGAAGATCCTTTCAATATCTCTTCCTATCAAACACAAAGATATATATAAAAAGAAGAAAGTTTGAGGGCGTAGCCGTTGTCGGCACTGCTGCCGTCACCGTTCCTATCAAACTGGTGCCGTTCTTGATGATGAATATTCCACGAAGACAGAGGAGGAAGAAGAGAAAGATTGGGGGAAAGCCTGGCCAAGGAGAGTATGGTTTCAGAAAATATTGAAGCTGCTGTTGTCACCGTCGCCATTGCCACCTCTGCTGCCGCCGGGAAGGGATGGAGACTGGTGAAGAAAATGGCACCTATCTTTGAAGATGTCCATTATCTCATGTTGCGTATTGCGCCACACTTGAACCACCACTCGGTCTTTCCTATGTTGGAATTCATTCAAGACATGCAGCTATACAATGACGGTGAGATCCTCAAGGCCAAGATAGAGCTTCTCAACAAGACTAGTATAGTAAACCACATTATGGACATCCACAAGACCCTATACCACACTGAAGACGTCCCTCAAGACATGATGAATCAGAGTATGGGATTTTGTTTTGGAGTTTGGTTACCGAAGAAACCTGATGGAACCCTCTCCCCAGATCCCATCGTGGTCTCCCCAACCTCCGTCATGGAGAACCGTACGTTCCACCATCGATGTAGAGATTTCCAAGGAGATCCCAAATGTGACACTGGAGTCATCCATTGGTGGTGTTGATAGTTCGGGTCCTGTAGAGTTCTCGAATAACACAGCACTGAATGGGGCTCAGGTCTGATTTTGAATCATCAGAATTTTCAAATGAGGATGAGGATAAAGAAGGGATCTTTGGAGAACTCTACAGGACCCTTGCTACATACGCTTAAAAGGAAGTTGGTTTCATGGAGAAAGAATGCTAAATCAATGCTCGAAAAGAAGAAATGCTCATCATGTATTGGGTCTCCAATATAGAAGAGTCCAAGAGGGAAAGGTCAGGAAAGTACTCTACTTTCTATTGCATTTTACTTGGTACCTACCAGATTTGGAAGCGCTTTTTTGGTATGATAATTGAGATACTAACCATATATGAAGTTGTAAACGAAAAAGACAAAGTGAGGACAATAGCCAGCAAACGTAGCAATAGCAAATGCAAACGTGCCTTCATGTGCCTCACCACCAGTTATTACAAGATGCCATCAAGCATAAAGACATTGAGTACGCTTTGCATGTCAAGAATACTATTGAAAACATGGAGCCAGCACCATTTACACCTTGTGGGATTGACAAATTAGAACCAAAGCATGCTGGACTTAAAATTTTCTGAAGAGACACTACAACAAAAATGGGTTATTATGACATTTGCCATGTGTCGTAAAATAGCCAAAAACCATTGCAATAGTTCTATACCAACTTTTGTAACAAATGTCGATTATATGTTGTAATTGCCATAGTCGGTATACTTTGTTGTGACATTTCCATGAAACTTTGGTACCTATATATTCCGACATTTATAGTGATATTTTCTCAACTTTCGTAACAAATGTCGATTGTATGTTGTAATTGCCATAGTCGGTATACTTTGTTGTGACATTTCCAAGAAACTTCGGTACCTATATATTCCGACATTTATAGTGATATTTTCTCAACATTTGTAAACAGTCTCAATATGAATTTTATTCCAACATTTGTATATAGCTTGAGCAACACTTTTTTTTATTTTTGGCAACATTTGCAGATGTCGCCATAAGTTTTTGTCACATTAATTTTGAAATATTACAACATTTGTAATTGTTATTATAGAGATTATATAGTAACATTTGTTAAAAGTCTCTTAAATTAATTATATTGACCTTTTGTAAATATTGGTTTAACAAAATAGAAATTTTAAATCCCAATTTAAGTTGATGTTTTTAAATGTTAGTAAAAGTTATTCATAATATCTAATTTTAAAATTAAATTTCATTTATAAATGTTTATACAAAAATTATCCAATAACATTTGTTAAGTGTTTCTTAAAATTCTTATGTCGATATTTCATTATCGTTGTTTTAGCCGTATAGTATTTGTGGATAACAATAAAATGCAACATTCGCAAGATATTAATTTTAATATTATTTATATACAATTTAAATATATAAATATGAGATAAAATTTAAATTCTGTAAAATTAATTTAGATAATATAATAAAATAGTAATTAAAATTATTTATCAAAAATACAAAAATTGCACCTACCACTAAACGACTAATTAAAATACGGATCTACAAATCTCAAATAAATAGCTTTCAAACATTATAATAAAGCTAATGCTTCAATCATTCGAATTGTCTTCAAATTTATCATGGTGGTCTCCTATCTACAAAATAAAATATACAAATACATTAGTTGCTATCCAAATCAATTTAAAAAAAAAAGTGATGAATAAATAATAAAATTTAAAAACACGATCACTAATTAAAATAATGCTAACATGACCTACAAATCTCAAAAATATAGTTTTCAAAAATTATAATAAAGCTAATCTTTCAATCCTTGAAATTGTCTTTAAATTTATCATGGTGGCCTTTTATCTACAAAATAAAATATACAAATACATTAGTAGATATCCAAATCAATTTATAAAGAAAAAGTGATAAATAAATAATAAATTTTATAATTTAAAATTTTTAAAATAAAATTACTAATTAAAATAACATTAATATGATTTACAAATCTTAAAGAAATAGCTTTCAAACATTATAATAAAGGTTAGGCTTCAATCTTTAGAATTATTTTTAAATTTATCACGGTGGCTTCTTATCTGCAAAAATAAAATATACAAATACATTAGTAGATATCAAAATCAATTTTAAAAAAGTGATTAATAAATAATAATTTTAAAATTTTAAAATTTTAATTAGACAATATTATAAAATCATAATTTGATCATTATCGTTATAATGAAATTGAATAGTTAATTGAGAACAAGGACTACTTCAATTATCTCCAACCTACAATAATTTTTATATTTAACCAAATCAACATAATATAACAAAAAAATTAAATTAAATTAAATATCAACTTATATGATATATTAAAATCAATAATATACTAATTTAATATTAAAAAAAACTATGTGGAGGATATAAAATTTGCATAAAAAGAATACAAATAAACTTTTTTTATTTAAATGGATAATATATGATTTTTACTATAACAAGAGCCCTTAAAAAAATTAACTTATAAAAAAAGATAAAATATAAAACTTTAACAAACCTATCATCGTAACTATAACGATAACCGTATAAAAATAAAAATTATATAAGGGGCAAATTGCAAAACTTCACCAAAGCTACGAGTGTCTCATAGCAAGAACCTTGTAAAAAATAAAAAATTAAAAAAACATAGGTAATTTTAAAACTTCAACAAACTAGGGTTTAATAAAAAAACAAAAACAAAAAAATCTCAAATGTTGAAGTTTTAGATCTATACCATGACCACCGATTGATATCATGGCCCCCCAATAATCACATCGGCAAGGAGAAAAGCCAAAACACATTTTAATTTCCAACAAAAAAATAGGATATTTCGGGCGATTTCATCCCAATTAAATTTAATCTCCTTTTTTTATAAAAAAATATTCTAAAACCCTAGGATTAGATTAATTAAAATTCTCATACTTTTTTTTATAACAAAAACTAATTAAAAAATTAATCATCTATCAATCATCCATTAAAATAAACAAAAATAAATAAATATTTAAATAACATTACAAGAACACAATGCAAAAAATACTATGGAATAAAGAAAAAATGAGGTACTTATTTTTTCTCCCAACAAGAACTTTACTTTAGGCCGTGCACGTAGGTTTTGAAATTCAAAATATCACCGATATTATTTATTCTTAAATACTATTTTTTATTTCAAATTATCTTTCATATTTTTTGAATATATCTATATATATATTTCCTAACTAAAATAACGTTTTCAAATATGTCATAACAAATTGATGTAATAAAAGTCATATTGAATTATGGCATTTGTTACATAGGTCGTAATAAGTGTCTTAACAAATAATATTGTACCAACATTTCTTTTAACGACCTTAAAACTTTTAAAAATATCGCAAAACAAAAACCTATTGTGACTATAAGTAAAAATGTCATTATAAACGTAGGAAGAAATAAAAGTATACCAACATTTATTACAACTATCGCTTAAAAGTTATTTTAATGGTTTACAGTAACATTTATAAAAAGTGTTGTTTCAAAAATGTCACAATAAACCTTTTTTGTTGTAGTGAGAGAAAAGCAGAAGATGATGAAACAGATGGGGATACTATGCTGAAGAAGCATAAACAAAGCATTGAGGTGGAGCAAAGATCTTCTAAATGAAGTTGAAAGAGATTTATAGGATGCCATGTCTATAGCAAGAAACATATTTAAAAAAAAAACCCAAAGCTTCTTCCTGGTGGTGGTGCTACCGAGTTGACGGTATCTGCAACACTAAAACAAAAGAGTTCATCAATTGAAGGCATCTAAAAGTGGTTATATGAAGCTGTTTTTGTGGCTTTTGAGACCATCCCCAGACCCTTCAGCATACATGCATGATTCAAATAAAAAAATAATAATAATAAAAGAAAATAAATGAAATAAGAAACATGCATACGTGCATGGTCCCTTAAAAATAAAAATAAAATAATTAAAATCCAAAGAAAATGGGTTCCACCATCAGGGACGGAAGCAAGGGGGCTAGCAAAGCAGGGGGGGCTAGCAGGGGCTTCAGCCCCCCTGAGCACCGGTGTTCTTCTTTGTTTGGCTGGAAGACATAGAACCAGCACCCCACCCTCTCGGTGGCACTGCTCGTGGTGGCCGAAGGAGACGAGGATGGCGGTGCGCTCGCCGTCACCGGTGAAGATCTTGGCGACGAAGTCTTCGGCATAGTGAACGATGCCGCACCAGTCGCACACCCGTGTGAAGGTGCCCGGATCGACAATGATGCTGCCCTCGCAGAAGCTCAAGCACACCGCCATCATTGAAGAGACTCACGAAAGAAACAAGGGTTTGAATTTTATAGGCTTTATATGGGCTCGATTATGATGGCCCAAGAATAGACACTAGGCTTGTAGTTTGAGCCTTGTTAAAATTGTTGTTATTTTTTTTTATTTTTTATAATAACATATATTTAGTACTGTTATATAATCTGGAGGGTTTAAAAAATAAATATTAGTTTTAATATAAATCACATTGTTTGGAAATTTATTTATTTATTTTTTTAACATGTGTCAGAGACTCAGAATTAGAAAAATAATTCCATTAGTCAACTTTGGACCTGGTATTTGAATTCTATTTTAGCAACATTGTTTAGAGAACAATTAATATAATTTATTTTTATATTATATTAATTGCATAGCAAGTAAGCTTAGTTGGTAAAATCTACAATTTAATGTTATTTATTTTTATATAATGAAAAATTTGCTTATTTTCATGCACATCATTCACAGTTGAATTATACCAAACTTTTCTGATTGGATGAATTAAAAATCACATCATTAACCATAAAAAAAAATTTAATAAAAGGATCAGACAAGAGGAATGCTAAAACTCTTAACAATATTAGATTCATTTCATTGAAGATAAAAAATTACTAGAAAATAGTTTTCTAAAAAAAAGCAAAAAATAAGAAATCCATTGACCATAGCCAAGGCCAAGAAAGCCAACAAAGATCAACTACTCGATCAAAACTAATTTTAAACCACACATCGACGGACATTTTATACTTTTTATGATTGTTTTAATTAAATGTCACAATATCGCACTATTTTGTATTGAATATAATTGTTATGTTGACAGAAATATTTTTTTGACGTTTGCCCCCCTCCCCCCAATCAGTAAGTCCTGGTTCCGTCCCTGTCCGGAGGTGCTTATGCATATGTACAAATGATGATAGCAATGGCCTGTGACATATTCCCACCAAGGCAAAGGAGAATTTAGATTTAAATTTTGATGAGCTATCAGATTAAGGGCCTTTCTCTCAAGGAACGTGCATAAAATAAATAAATAAATAAATAAGAGCTCCATTTATATGTAACATGTGTAACAAGATAGCATGTACGTGTTCTTACCATTGATGCTGCTTATAGTCATTATAAAAAGGATAAATTGTTATGTGCCCATGCATGGTGACGTGCAATAGCGTGACGGGTGTTTTAGGTGGCAGACAGAAAAGAAATAACATGTGCTATTAGGATATGTGAAATGATAAAATTCCATGATTTAAAATATATGAGAAATGACATATTAACATGATCAAATGCATGCATACTAGCTCACACGCGTGAAGAATTTCCAAAAAAAAAGGTGGGCCCCACATGTGCTATCTAAACATCCTAATATATATACATATATATTCATCCAATCAGCGACAAGAATATTCATTTTGAGGCAACGGCGAAATTTTAAATTTCAAGATAATAAGATATATATTTTAAGGTGGCAACAAAGCATGTAATGTGATAACGAGGCACATACGACAACTATGTGATTTGATAAAAAAATATATAATCAAAGCCAAAGCGACCAAGTCAAGACTCAAAATATAAAAAGAGTCAAGATTTGAAAATTCATATAAATCGACAATTGGACTTAACAGTCTCAAGACATCAAAAGTTGAAGACTCAGAGTTTCACAAGTCAAGACTTGAAGAAAGCTTCACAAGCCTAAAAGCCGGAGCTTATGGAAAGTCAAAATCAAGTTCATGATTCATCAACATAGAGAAATCATAAATTCAAATTCAAATCAAACCCAAAATGCAAAAATGTCTAAGACACAAGTTCAGACACAAGCTAATTCACAAGTCAAGATAATTTCAAATTCCTTGTATTTTCAATGAGTCTATGAATTCATATTTATTGAAATGAATGAAATTCATTACCACAACTTGTTTCCTTTTTCACACTTATTTTTTAATCGGAGATTCCTGTGACAATATCCGGGGTAATTAACATTAAGGGCTTGCCCCTAATGGAAGTCATGAACCTATAATCTTTTGAAGTCATATAAAATAAAATTTGATTTGTCACTACAAGAAAGTTGGTCTATAGTGACTAAATTTAGCAGCAAATTTATAAATTTGTCGCTATAAATATTTATAGTGGTGGATTTTTTATATTACCCGCTATAGATGTGTTTTTAACGGAAAATTTTTTAATTAGCTACTATAAACACAAGTTTATTTATTATTTTTTTTTAACAATAGTTTTTATAGCGGCAAATTTATGTATTACCCACTATATATATATATATATATTAAATTTAAAATATTTAAGGGCTAAAAAATGATATTAAGTATTTTTTATCATTTATTTAAATAAAAATTATTAACGACAAATTTATTATTCCCAATTTTTTGAATAATTTTTTATCACAAACTTTTAACCAAAAACTTTTTAAAATTTTATTTATTTAGATATTCTATTATATATTCCGAATTTTATGGATAATTTTTTATTTTGAAAACTTTGTGATGTACATTTTAAAAAATACTAAATATGTTTATTTTATTTTATTTATTCATAAATAAATCAGAACTACCTAATAAAGGTATGTATTAATTTTTGTGAAACCAATTAGCTTAATCTCTATAGCAGTGGATTTTCAAATTTATTACTATGGATGAACACCCATAATATTTGTAGTGGCTATATTAGCCTCTATAATGTGTTTTTAGTGGTAAATTTTGAATTAGTCATTGTAGACACAAGTTTATTTATTATTTTTATAATAATTTTATACCGACTAATTCATGTATTAGCCGCTACTTATCATTTATAAAAATAAAAATTATTAGTGACAAAAAATTTTCATCAATAAAAAATTCAACCTAACAAAATTATTACAAAAGAATTTTAATCAACATTTTTTTCAAAAAAAATTTCATATAGTGCAAAAAGTTTTTAACATAACATGAAATTATATTAAAACATAATTAAATTAACATGAAATGTTGAGTTGGTGCATCATTTGTAGGGTTTATATATATATATATATATAAGTAATTAGATAAACTTATTATTTAAAAAAAAGTTAGATAAACAAAGGAAAAGTTTAAATAATTTATTAATTTAAAATAATATAAATGTTATTTATGAATATAAAAGTTTAAACCAAACATATATATAATATACAATAAACATTGAATTCTAATTAGAAAATACCACACTAATTAAAACAAAATTATACATAATGATCACCTTTTATAAAATATCTTCTAAAATATAAATTTCAATAGAATAATTTCAAGATATTAAAAAACGAACAAATATGTATATATACACATACAAATGCCATGAACCTCAGTTTTTTTTTCTATGCTGTCCTAACATTTGGTTTGTCAATAATTTTGTCAAATATATATATATATATATATATAATTCAAATAAAATGAATAAATGAATAAATAAATAAATAAATAAATAAAATATATGGAACGGTGCCAAATGGGCCCAATGCCAGCAAATCAAAAACAATGAAATTCACAAAACACCTATCCAAAAACATTGATTCTGATACCCATCACAACCCCTCATTTCATCTTTGTATATATATATATATATATATATATATATATATATTTCCCCAAATCCGAAACCCTAAGGCCATCTCTAATGGAGGACCCAAATCCTACACACCCAAATCCTAACCCAAATTTGGGATTTGCAATAGTGTGACCCCAAATTTGGGGTCACACTATTGCAACCCCAAATTTGGGGTCCCACAAAAAAACCAATATTTTAATCCTTTTTTTATTTTTATAATCATTGTAATTAAATTTATAAAATTAATAATTCATTAATATAATTAATAACTAGTCATTAATATACCTACAATATTAATTTGTATACAATTAATTACTTAATTAAAAATAAAATTATTAATTAAATTAAATTATGATAAATTTATGAAACCGGAATGGTTAAAATTTTATTGAAAAATAACTTTAATAAAAGCTAATACAATGCAAAGACTAATTATATTAGTTAAAATTGTAATTGATCATGTGTTTAAATATTAAATATTTTTGTGCTATATGAAAAAATAATTCCATTATTTATCAAGATAATTAAGAAATTTATAACCTAATTTTTAAATAAATTAAATCATAAATTAAAAAATTTTAGTTGTAAATTTTTTAATTTATTTTTATTAGTAAAATATTAAATTATAATAAATATTTAATTAAGTTATTGTTAGAAATGATTAATTTCAAGTATTCTTTTATTGAATAATAATAATAATAATAATATAAAAAAGAAGATGAAGGAATATTATATGAATATGCTTTTTTGGGGTAAAATTTGGGGTTTGTGGTTGGAGTATAATTTACTGTAGCAGAACCAAATTTGGGATTTGGGGTAGAAATTTAGGTTTATTGGTTGGAGATGGCCTAATCACAATCTCTCATCGATTTCCCCCAAGTCCATGGATCCCTCCTCCTCCTCTCCATCCTATCCTTCCTCTCCTTCTCTCAAGCACAAGCTCCACTCCTCCATCTGTTTCTCCTGCGGCTTCCGCACCGATCGCGACTCCAATGACTGCCAAGCCATCTCCCTCATGCGTTCCTCCTCCGCGTGGATCCGATCCAAGGCTCCCAAGATCGGCGACCGCTATCGCACCTTAGTTTCTCGGATGTCTCACAATCATCACCGCCGTCGCCATTCCGGGGATTTCAGGTATGATCCTCATCTTCAAAGTCTCTTACTACTTAGCCCTTCTTTGTATTTTTTTAATTTTCTCAGAATCAAGTATTAACTGACCAGATTGAGGAGCTAAAACAAAAGGTAAACTATTGTTCATCTTTAAAATTTTGTTGTTTTTTTTTTTATTATTAATAGTGCAAATGTAAACAGTTGATCAATTTCAGGAGAGAATCCTATTGGAGTAAAATGCAGCGCTTTGAGAGAAGGTAATCTAGAAAATTTCCAAGAATTACATTGATGACTTTAAGTGTGTAACTAATGGATGGGTCATTTGATTCATTTTTATCAAAGTGCAAGGTTGGCCCTGAGATGATATTAAAAACTCATAGGGATGCTACTGCTCAAGATAAAGCCAGAGATAATATGGAAGTATTAACAGAGTTGTTTATTGGGAGACCTGGAACTTGAATGATGCTTCAAAGAAGTTTGCTTTGTTTTCACCAAAGAACTATTGTATGATAGGGAGCAAGCTTCTCTACTCCATTGTTACCCCTCTACAAGCTCTTTACGAGCTCCGGTGAGCTATTGGGAGAAACCTTGGCATCGCTTTTCTCTATCCCTTGTTGTTGAGATGGTTTAGCATCATTCTTTGGTTTCAAAGTCAATTTCTACTGAAAAATCGGTGAGATGATGCATTCCTAATTTTTACCATCTTTTTGTGCTGAATTTCTGCCATTTTTCTTGTGTTTTCTTCTTTGGTATTGTTGATCTTCTAGATATACTGTGGATGAATGCTCTGTAGCCTAGAATGGATTTATGATTGGAACTTCCTTAGTACTGATCTCTTGTATTTTGCCATTTATGTCAATGTCTTATGTTTTTCTATGGGATTTGTTTTAATTTGAATATATATATATATATATATATATATATATATATATATATATTTGGTCAGGTAGAACCACTGTAGAGGTGGTGAGAGAAATGAGGTTGGATAGGGGGGGTGATTCTAGTGAGTTTGGTTTTGAAAGTTATATGTGTCTGTGTTGTGATTAGTGTGTGTGTGTATTTGATTGTGTTTGTTGAAAGATGCCTGAATTGGTGATACAGGAGATGATTTTCATGTGAATATATGGGAGTAGGGTTATGATTGTTATTGATGCATGCATGTATATACACAAGAGAACTGATGAATGTGTGTGTTTTTTCCCAACTATACTATGATGGAAGTTCTAAACAGATAACCTTTCTTTTTATTAGAACAAAAAAACTTTTCAACCTTCAACAACAACACCAGGAAAGAGCAGAACATTGGGACGTGTTTGTAATCATTCTCTTTTTAATCCCTTTTTTTAATTATTGTTCTATTTCTTGTGTGTTTGACCTGGACTGTTGAATATTGGGACGTGTTTGTTGGTTAAGGTGTATTGCGGGCTAATGTCCTACGGAATGAGTATGACAAAGTTGCCGTTATATCTGGTACGTTTGGTAGCAAGCTGATATCTTGGCTTGAACTTTGAACCACTAACTGTTGAATATTGACAAATAACTTGGTAAGTCTCTAAAATTGTGGATGTGCATGACTTTGATTATATTTTTTTATTTTTTATTTTTGGAAGGTTGCACTTATAAATGCATGACTTAGCAAAATTGTTGATGGTTTTTATCCAAAATGGCGTGGGATCAAGGAATGTGGGCTGAGATAGGGAAAGGAGTGGCGCCTCATCACTATCGTAATTTATTTTAAAATAGTTTACTGTATCTACATTCTATTTTTAATTAATTTTATTATATGTAAAATCCTTTTTATGTATAGTTCACAGGATTTTTTTTGCTGTTGATGTATCATATTTATATATATGCACAGATATATCATTCTTTAAATTTAATAGCAATGAAAATATGAGAATGTTCTTTGTTTATTTTAAATATTAAGCTTTGGATACATACATACGTACGTACATACGTACGTACGTACATACATACATACATACATACATATATATATATATATATATATATATATATATATATATATATATATATATATCTTTTGGAAATATTATGAATTAATCAAATAAATTGGTATTGTGGGCTAATCATCATAAGCTTTTATATATATCCTAAATTGTATATTCAACATTTTTTCATACTAAAAACAGCTTGGATAAGAAGGTCATAACATGTTTAATATAGTCATTCATTGAATGCAATAAACATTTCATTACAGGTTGTGTATTGCAGGTCAGGCTTTTAATTAATACATGGGCAACATTCTGTAAAAGAGCATTACAAAGTTGGCATCAATGACTTTTTGTAGAGGTATGTATTGATGCAAAATTAATTGCATGCCATGAACTATCTTGAAATCTACGTCATGAGTTATGTTTAGGTGATGACATTAATGGAACTCAAGGGATGGAACATTTATGAAAGCTAGAGTTTAGTGCCAACTTGTTGGGTTAGGTATGAATGAATTGATTTATTTATTTTTTTGAAAATGTAAAAATTGCTACTATGACTATATTATGCTTTTATTCTCCCTCCAATCAGTTAGGTATGATCGATCTACGATCAGGATTTCATTGTTGCTAACCAAAGCTTTCTTCCATACAATGTCATCAAGGGGACAAAGAAAGAACAGGTTCAACAAATCATTAATGATATCAGGTATGAAGAAGATGTGGTTGTAATGATGAAAAGATTTGAGCTTTGATGCTGTTGTTGTTAATGGTACAGGGAGTTCAAGGAGAAGACCAAGGTGGAAAAGATTGTCCTTTTATGGACAACACTGAGAGTTATAGTGATGTTATGAGAAAGCACAGGGTTTAGGAGGATATACCACTACAAAAAAAATGTTATCAAGGATAGGTGCTTAATAACTCTATCTATGTATTAACTTTGTTGTTTTGTGGGATTAATAATATGTGTGTGTATGTTTGTGTGTTTGCTTACAATATGTATATTTATAATTTAACAATTTGTTCTTTAGGTTATTTTTTTAACTTTTATGGTGTGAGATTAATAAATTAAAATTTTAATGTTGTCTTTTATGCTGTCTCGTGTTTGTGTGTGTATATATATATGTTTGTCTATATTAGGAATAGATTTGATTTGCTATTAAAACATTTATTCAATTTATAAGACTTATAGCGGCAAAAATATTTTGTTACTATAGAATTTATAATGGCAAAATTTTCAGCCGCTATAGGGATATTAAACAAATATGTAAGTTTATAGCAACAGAAATATTCTGCCGCTATAAAATTTATAACGGCAAAACTTTCCGCCACTATAAATTATTGTGTAGTTTTAACCTTTATATATAGGATAGCGGCAAAAGTGTACATTTGTTACAAAAAATATATAGCGACCAAGGTTTTAGCGGCTAATTAGTTACTTGCCGCTATAAAATATTGAGGCTAAAATAGAATCTATAGTGGCTAATTTTTTGGCCTCTATAAGTCCTTTTTCTTGTAGTGTGTGATCCATTATTTTTAGCTGGTTTAACTATAATCAAAGGCCGGGTGAGAAAAAAGGAGACCACAGTAACCATACCTTCTGCCTGTCAGTCATTAAAGGCCAATTGTGGCTGTTATTAATCTCCAGACCTTGTGCCAGCAGCTCCGAGAACTAGGTCTAGTTCTCTCTATTCTCCCTTTCCACCCTGGCCCATGCTATGGGATAGATGTAATCATTTGCATCTGTTCCCACAGTAGAGAGAAGCTGGCTTCCATAGAATCCTTTGAGAAACAACCATCAAAGGATGTTATCTGCCTGCAGCCAGCTTTGAAACCTGCCTTCAATGGAGCCAAACACACATACAAACCTAAAAATATAGTTGCATTGCTCTTGAACTTGACAATTGATCCCGGGTGTGTTCTTAGCAGCTCAAGACTATAGTCATGTAGCCTTCTTATTTGATCATTTTCATCACCATCTATCAACTTGTATTAAGTAGGAAAAGAGAAAACATTAAGTTGTACTTATAAAATTTACTATCTATCAAGCTATATGAATAATTGTAATAAGAAATTTACCTTCTTGCAATACCCTTTGCTCTCTAGGCCTTGAGGGTACTAATTTTGTCATGCCCCAACCCGCGGGTCCATGGGGCGCGATAGCCGTCGCAACGATCTTGAGGAAGGACACCCCCACTCAACCCTTGGGGCGTTGCAAGGCTAAACAACAACCTGGAAATAACAATATTTACATTGGTATAAGGTATAGGAATACAATAATACACAGCGGAAGTAACAACAACAACAACAACAACAACAACAACAACAACAACAACAACAACAACAACAACAATGATAAATAGAAATAGAGAGGTTCACAAATACATACGGAAGCAACAATAATAATAGCACACAGTTGATACACCAAGAGTTTAAGAGTTGTTTAGATACAAACCATCCAACAAGGTTTGCTACACACTAGTGGATCCAAATGTCAAACAACATGTCCATGAAAACAAATAACATACATGAACTAAAAAGAGAAATATAGAAGGTAGAACAGTAGCAAATGCTCAGCATGTTGCCACACAGTTGCATCTACTACCTGCAAAAGGCTGGGAAGAGGAAAGAGGGGTGAGCAACTAACATTACTCAGTGAAGGGAGGTTAGCGCAACTCTAATAGAATTATACCACAAAAATAACATAAAACTCCAAAATAATACTTTACTAATAAAATAACTAGTTTAGAGCATGATTAAGTATAATAGAAAATTTTAATACAAAATAACAAGAAAGATAGAGTAAGAAGGCATTCTACCTCAATTGGGGTTTTACAACTTCAAAACCACAAAATACTGAACATAGCGTTCCAAATTAAGAAAACAAGCTAAACATGAAGGAAAGCTTCCACCATAAACATGTAAATCAAAATAGTTCCAATTATAAGTATAACAAAGTAAATAACATGAGTTTCATAATAAGTAATCATAATACTAGTGCCAAATCGAATTTATGGAAGACTATCCTCCTAAGAATGACAGCTAGGCTTCGCCCCCTCACCATCAATTCGAGATAACACTACAAAGAAACACAATACTATAAATCTCGAACTCCAAAGAAAGAAAACAACAACTCAAAAGCATACTCAACCTATAACTCTCGCCCAACATGAAATGGTCTAGAAACTTTTCGAAACCTTCGCCATGGCCACGGCTAGGTCTAGAGCCTTCAAGGTACTCTTGTCATCGATGTTGACATATCGGTTCATCAAATGATAACAATGGCTACCCGATGAATATCTATTCATGACTCTACACATCAACCTGAACTGGCCCTTGTAGTAATCCACCAGTCTACAACGACACCTCAAAAGACTAGCCGCGGAGACTGTCTACTGCAGTAGGGTATCACCATATAAACTCAATAATATGCACAACTCCACACGAAGTAAAATAACCAACATAATACTCAAATAAATTAAGAATCACCATCCATTCCACAAGAAAATGATGCACACACAACTCAAAAGAGTTTAACATGAATCACTACACAATAAGCAGCTTAAGTGACAACACAAAAATCTTTCATTTGAATACAAACTTGCATAAGAAAGGCATCAAGCAATAAACTCATTTTAGGGCAATAAACATCTCAAAATCAATCATAATCACCAATAAAATCTCATTAAACAAGATAGATTATATATACATATAAACATTGGTAATCTTCTAATAGAGTCATGCTTAATAGTCCCAGTCACAAAAATTGACTATTTCTCTTCCTCGCAAGCTAATCCTTGGCTAACTCTCTACCTTGAGCCAACACTTCTTCTTCTTGACAAAGCACAACAAACAACATCAAAGATTAGTACAAAACCAAGCAAAGAAACCCTAGGTTCCTTCTACCAAACAACCCTAATCCACTCTAAGGCTTGCTCAAACCAACACCTTAAGCAAGTAAGGAGATTCTAAAGGGTTAAGCTTCATAATAACTCAAAGAAATCAGGATAACAACGAAAACTCCCTGTGCTACAGTAACTCTAACCTAGGAGATGAAGGATTTCTCTCAATCCTTCATCAAACCAAGGAAATACAACCAATCAAGACTCCAAACTCAGGATCCAACACAAACCAAGGGTTTCCAACTAAACAAACTCAAAGAAACACCACAAGAAGGAAGGGAAAAAGAAAGAGAAAAACCATACCTCCAAGGTTCTTCAAAACTCCAAGGAAGGCTCTTCAAGAAATGAGGGAGAGATCTTCAAGCTTCTAACTCCAAATCCAAGCCAAGAAAAGAGAGGATTAAAGAGGGGAAGAAGAATATCTAAAGAGGAGACGAGAAGGGAGAAAGAAGAACAAGAAGAAGGGGAAAAGAAAGAGCCAAAAGGGACTTTTTAAAGCCCTAGAAGGCCCTAGAAACCCCATTATCGGGTTCCCTTCATGGGCTCTCTTGCGGCCGCAAGGGAGGCCGTGAGGCTTCCAAAGGAGCTTAATGGGTTCCCTTGTGCCCCAAGGGAGGCAATAAGGCCTTGGGCCAACTTCTAAGGTTTTCCCCACCTCTTCTTGCCCTCACTTGACCTCAACTCAAATCCTAACATCAAAAGACAACCAAGAAAGCTCAGACATAAAAGATACACACAAAGGAATGAGTCAAAAACAAAGCAAGGGAGTAGGAAAATGGTTAACTACCACAAATTTCAACTTCCTCATTGGTCCTAACTACTTGAATAATCCTAGTAATAGACCTGTTGGAATCTGCCCTAAATTGTTCCAAATACTTCTTTGCAATCCATTAGGCATTCACATGCCTTATCCTATGTTGTTTGGCATATTCATGGGTGAGGACTTCTAACTTGATTTGAACTGTATTCTTGTCCTTAATCATTGGAGCAACCCACAAATAAAAAGGACATTCCTTTCTGCATATTGCCTTGCACCTTTTGTTGTTGCTTGGTCTGAAATTCATTTCCACCATGTGTTTTATACCATAATTCCTCTCAACCTCTCTAAACTGCTTGAAGTCTCTAAACTTCATACCAACTTTAAACTATAGGTCTTTCATATCAAACTCCTCAACAAACTTTACATATTTAGGTATACTTACAACCATAACTTCCTTATCTATTGAAGAACAGGAATGCAGTTCTTCTGAAGCCCCATACTCACTCTCATAGTCATCCACATCTCTTGTAGACCCTTCTACAATATTTTCCACTGATCTAGCACCCAACCCAGTACCATGCCCATCACCACTAACCTCATCTACATCATTTTCATCACCACTAAGACAATAATCTGAGTCATATAGATCACTTTCAAGTTCAACATCTACATTGTCCTGATTATGCTCTTGATTCTGATCCATATTATGATCTTGATCCTATTCTTGGTCCTGGTCCCTACAGCCTTTATTCTAATTTAGGTTTTGATTTTCATACTGGTACTTATCATCAAAATTCTCCTGCCCTGAATTTTCCTCAGAGTCTTTATCATTGAAAACTAGTGGAAATTCCTTGACCATGTAATACAACACTTTGGGCCATTTCTAAAGCATTTGCATCAGTTTTAATCTTTCTCCTCCCCATATTATCACTCAGATAATCTATCCAGGAGAAACTAAAGCCATTCACATCTAATTTTAGTTCTTGTGTCATGGCTATGATTTCTAATAAAGACATCTTGTCATGGCAACAAAAATCAACATATCCTGCTAACTTTGGTGGAGACATGTTCACTTTATTGTCTACTAAATAGAAGAACACTAGAGTGAAGTAGTCTGAGTTGCGTGTTGGGATTAAAATGGCCAAATAGGTATTACTTAACTTAATTGATGATTTAAAAAATACATTCACAATTTATCAAAAGAATAATAAAATGATAGAAACATCAACAACAAAAAAATACAATTAATCAATCATTACAACATAATGCTAACCACAGTTTCATGGTTCTATTTAATCATTAATTTCATTACAACATGGTTATATTTCTAGTTGGCTCTAAGAAATTATGACGATTGTCATCATTACAGCATGGTTTGAAGTCAAAAGTTGGTCAAAAATTGGTAAAATTGCTAGCATTACCAATTTATGTGTCATCAATCAAATTATCATCTCTAAGTCCTTCAAGGATTAACAAACATATCAAAAGCAATGCATTAGATAGAATAACACTAAAATCTTGGTAAAGACTTTTAGTTCTGCTCAGCATCACAAATAAACATAGAATCAGGAATGTTATATATCACAAATAACAACTTATCTGCTCAGTTTTTTCACATATAGATTTAATGTTATATATCAAAATATTTGGTTGCCCAGAGACATTGAATGCAATGCATTACAAAAGTAACACCAAACTCTCAACTCAACAATTCTGCTCATAATCATAATAAATCATACCAATCCTGAAACAGCTAATCATAAGTACCAGACATCCAATCCAGCATTGAATACTTCCTTTTTTGGGAGGCTAGTGGAATTGTTTGAAGGAACAGGGGGGCAGGGGAGGGGGGAACTTAAATTCAGCAATAGCCATGATAAACTCAAGAGTTCATAAAACAGTGACACCAAACTCTATTCATAACGCAAGAGAGGAAACAAAAAGAAACTTAGCCTTTGATTACACAGAGAATAAATCTCAATAAATTAAACACTAATCATGATAAACTCAATACTTCATAGACAATGCAATCATCTAGTTAAATAATAAAAATTCTATGGTTTTACACAAACAAGATGTTAGAAATTTTGCTAAACCCATAGAAATGCACATGGATTTGAAAGTAATAACCATTAAGACCCTAACAACAACAATAATTCCATTCATCCAAACCCGTAACATTAAATCTCAAGAAATTAAACACTAATCATAATAAACTCAATACTTCACAAACAATGCACTCGTATAATTAAACAATAAAAATTCTATGGTTTTACATAGACATGATAAACTCAATACTTCACATGGATTTGAAAGCAATAACCATTCAAACTAGTGAACTCTCCGTAAGTGCACGGCTTGTTACAAGTAATAAAGTAGTACCCACAAGGGGTAGGGTTGTCGAACCACAGGGACTGGACTTTTAGTACTAGCTGATTTTCTAATGTCTAGTGGACTGAAAGGGTGATGAAGGTATTAACTACTACAAGAATAAAAGCAAAAGGGTTGAGGAACCAAGTAGACTAGGGTTGAGTTACGATAACAAGAGAGCAATGCCCTGGATGATTCCTAAGTACCCAAGATACTGACTTGAGTCTAATGCCTACTACAATACATTCTAAGATTCTTGTGGGTGCTCAAAAGCAATATTGCATCTACGGCTATCAATTACGCCAAGTTCTGCAAGTGTAACTACAAGTTTCATGCATGCTAAGTTTTATAACTATCCTAGGTAATCACAACTACGGTAATCCACACACGCCAAGTTTTAGACAAGCATTAAAGCAAATCAAGCATGCCAAGTTATGGAACACAGGAATAAACACAAGAAAATAATAGAACTCAAGTAGTTAAATTATCAAAGACAACATTGTTCATAATCCCGGGCACCGTGGAATGGTTAGCCCCTCATGAATTCATGCAAATGAGAGAGAAAGATAAATATAAGGAAGAGAGACATCTAGACTTTCCCCTTTTCACAAAATCTCCTCAAATGTACTTCAAGAGCTCCATGAAATGGGCAACTCCACTTCTCCGGTGTTTCTAACTCACCCTTAGCCTACTTAGCTTGAGTGGTGATGGTTGATCATCTTTCCCTTGAAAGTTCCCACGATAGAGAAAAGAACTCCTGAACAAAAGATGCCCATAAACCCTAGATCTAGACAATAAAAATGACTTTTCGGGCTCGACATGATCTAAGCAAGGTCGTGCTTAGACCATGCTCTTCTTGAGGCTTCTGAGTGAAAAAGGCTAAGTGTCATCCAGAGGGAATCAAGGGGAGAGCACTGTCATGCTTCACCCATGCTTAGCTTGAGCATGCCCATGAAAGGAGCACGTAGACCGTGCTTTCCCTGAAAGTATTGGGTACTCCTATCCCGAAGTAATCACTGGGAGATAGCACCCCCGTGCTTCGCTCGTGCTCTCGCTAACAACCAGAGAAGTTCCAGACATAAAAGACCATGGGGAGATGACACGTCCATTCTCTGCCCGTGCTTGCATTGGACAGTTAGAGGAATTGTCTTCTTTGGTTGGTTTTGTTCCTGATTTCACTCCATATGTGTCACGAGCTCTAGAAACCTGCAACAGAGACAAACATACTAGAATAGCATCATTCATTAAAAGACAAACTAAAGAGTGAATTAGAGGTATGCAAAATACGATATAAAATGCACTCATCACAAACCCTAACATCAACAATAATTCCATTCATCCAAACCCGTAACATTAAATCTCAAGAAATTAAACACTAATCATGATAAACTCAATACTTCACAAATAATGAACTCGTCTAGTTAAACAATAAAAATTCTATGGTTTTACACAGACGAGATGTCAGAAATTTGCTGAATATGCAGAAATGCACATAGATTTGAAAGCAATAACCATTCAAACCCTAACATCAACAATAATTCCATTCATGTAGACCCGTAACATTAAATCTCAAGAAATTAAACACTATTCATGATAAACTCAATACTTCACAGACAATGCACTCATCTAGTTAAACAATAACAATTCTACGGTTTTACACAGACAAGATGTCAGAAATTTTGCTAAACCTACAGAAATGCACATGGATTTGAAAGCAATAACCATCCGAACCCTAACATCAACAATAATTCCATTTATATAGACCCGTAACATTAAATTCAACTTACTATAAGCTGGTGGTTCAGACTCCGGCGGCCTTACGGCCCAATCGATCTCTATGATGCTTCTCCTTCGGCTGCACTTCTCGCCAAAGCTCCCATGGACTTCCGGCCTAATCTCTACACCGCTCATCACTCAAACTACCATACATCTTTCTTTCCTTCGCTTAGATACCTCAACTGGTTCACTGCTTCCGCCAATTTCACCCTCACCATAACTGTAAAAAAACTAGGGTTAAAAGGTTAAAAAGATTTGAAGGTAACTGCTCACTTGGAAGATACCTAAGTGGGTTCTTTCTCACTGTTGTGGGTAGGTCGTTGACATGGAAGGCTCCACAACAACCTCTTACATTGAAAATAGGAGTCCACGCAAGCAATCCGACGGCCACATCATAAGTTTCTCGCCGGAAAGGGACAAGTGCCCAGCCGGTGAAAGATAATAGAAACTTAGTGCTCACTTTGGTATCAATTGAAGGTTAGTGCTCAAAGTGAGATTTGACCAAAAGTTAGTACTCAACCAAGAAAATTACCCTATGAAATGTTAAGAGAATCATAGAGCATTGGAAATTGTAAAAAGTCAATCTCAACAAATCAATGCTTTCACAATCAAAATAAAGGAAAATACTCACTCCACTTAATTAGTGGTATACAAGGTATAATACTAGAAGTAATAAATATGGCTAGATAATAAATCAATAGGGTATGGTTCATGCATGCATGGCCATTTTTGTTTTTCAGAATTCTTCCTTTCATGAACCTCAAATCAAATGCTAATATAAATATGAAGAAAAACACTGTACAGATCCCTACAATCAAGCACCCGTTGAAGGTAAGGCAAGCCATTCATGGAAAACTAGTTCCCCATGTGTCTTCAATATTAACTGGTCAGAAATGCCACTCTTAGTAATAGGAATATTCACGATGAGAGAAAAAAAAAATCACAAACACATGAGAACATAGCATAATTTAATTCTGGAAAAAAAAAAAATAATTCCATTTCTCATCTAACCCTAACATCACTGACCTTGATTCTCAAGAACATAGTAGCGTGACTAACATTCGAATCAGTGAAAACAAAACAAGCACTTAATTATACTTACCAAACAGGAGGAGAGTTGCATATTTACCAAAGGCATCAATTGACATGAAACCCTAGAACTTTTATTATTTCACAACTTATTGACAACAATCAAGAGAGCAAAGAATTGCCTCCCTTGGTTGTACAAGAAAACTCTTGACATAAGATCCTCTTATTGATGCAATTGCCACTACCACGTAACAAAGGAGAAAAAGACAGGACATGATCCAACATTCTCTTATTTATTTATTTATTTTAAATAGAAAGATCATGTAATCACAGGGGGTTGCAAGGAAAGTGGGCTCACGGTTGCTCGAAGGATAAGGTTGGATTTGAAAACTAATAATTGTTTATATAGACTTTGAATAAAAAATATATAAAAAAATAATATAAAAAGATATCGGAGGGCCAAAATGAAAAAATAAAACAAATAAAAAAAATGTCACGCTACGTATTATGGCGTGAAAAAAAATAATTAAAATTAAAATTAAAAAATAATAATCAAGAATATAGATAAGGAATTTTTGAGTTAAAAAATAAATAATAATAAAAAAAGAGAATGAGATAAGATAGGATTTTGAAAAAAGTTTGAAATTAAAAAAAAAGAGATTTGAAACAAAATCTCCCGTATGGTTGGCAATTTGGTGGAACAAAATCTCCCGTATCATGGGAGTTAGCGATGGAGGGTGAAACAAAAAAAAAAGGGAGAGAGATAAATCTAGAGGAGATGGTCATTTTTCCTTTTTCTTCTTCTCCATGGATGGTCATTCTTTTCCTCTTCTTCTCCATGGCGGGACCCGCCCAAAAAAAAAAAAAAGAAACCCTTCATTTATCCAAACCATGGCCACTTCTCTTTTCTTCTTGATGGTCGAGCCCGCGTTTGGCATAGGGAGATAAGGCATGAAGGAAGACGAGAGGATAACCTACACCGGCAACCACATCCACGCTCTCGATGAAGAAGTTTTACTTTGAAGATGCAAGCAGAGAAAAGTATCGTGCAGATGCTCGGCGATGGTGATGGTGATGGTGATGATACTCAACACGAATCTCGAGACAAGAATATGCACGCTGCTCATTTCCCTGGTGGTGACGATATATGGCTTATGCCGCCGTCATCACCCTGGCAAAACCCAAGAAGCCTCGTCGTTGGTTCTATTCTTTGACTTATGAGGAGATCAACAGCGAGAAAACAATGCGAGACGGTGTTCACAACCCTAGCACGAATCTCGAGGCATGCTTAAGAAGCTCGTGAAGTGCTCACATCTTCAAAGAGGTATATGCTCTTATAGAAATTCATCCAAATATACATGAACATATACATGTTCTAATTGCATCCATGAAAAAAATATTTAAATTTTATTGTGAATGTTTGTCATGGTGAGACCCAAACTTAGGATTGCTTTACAAACCATGCACTCCTTGATTAAATGAGTTGTAGACATGGTAGCATGCCTATGTATAACATGTTTTCTTAATCAAAACCTCTGTCTCATGCCTTAGCCTTTAGATTTTCTTCTAGTTAGTTTTGAACTTTTTAACATGCGGAGTTCAAACATGCTTTGGCTAGTATTTCAATGCAATCGTTCGGTATTTGGACTTTTTGCTAGAAAATGTTTAGTTACAAAATTTGGTAAAAAATAAATTTGTTGAAAAAATGGGCTTTTATGCAAAATCCATGGAGAAATAAAAAAATGAAATATTTGAGGATATATATGAAAAATTATAAAAAAAAAATGTGAAAATATGAAAGCTCGAGGGGTTTAACCGCAAAAGCCATGAAAAATATAAAAATGTGAAAATTTGGGGTGTTATGTGCAAAATTTGAAAAAAAATAAAAAAAAATGATGAAAAGTAAGAGGGTTTAAATATAAAAAAAAAGAAAAAAAAGGATTTTAGCAAAGATAAGAGGCATTTTGGTAATTTTACAAGATCCCTGAAGTCTACCGTGATGTCCAATGCATGGCGAGTGTATATTCTTCTCGAGATAGCCTCTCCATTGCCTCTTGACTATCACGGTGGCGAATGGGCTATTCAAGACTTAAAAAAAAAACCCTCTTGAAGCTAGTTGTGATATCCAATTCATGGCGAGTGTATATTCTCCTTGAGAGAGCCTCTCCACTGCCTCTTGACAATCACACAAGCTGAAAGAGTGGATGAAGACTTTTGAAGAACTCTCTTGCAGCTTGCTCTAACACATAGCGATGGCTCTTTTTGAGAGAATCTCCCCATTGGCTCTTAACAATCACAGAAGCGAATGGGCTATTGAAGACTTTTAAAAAAACCTCTTGAAGCTAGTTGTGATATCGAATGCATGGCGAGTGTATATTCTCCTTGAGACAGTCTCCCCATTGCCTCTTGACAATCACACAAGATGAAAGAGTGGATAAAGACTTTTGAAGAACTCTCTTGCAACTCGCTCTAACACATAGCGATGGCTCTTTTTGAGAGAGTCTCCCCATTGGCTCTTGACAATCACAGAAGCGAATGGGCTATTGAAGACTTTAAAAAAAAAAAAAACCTCTTGAAGCTAGTTGTGATATCCAATGCATGGTGAATGTATATTCTCCTTGAGAGAGCCTCTCCATTGCCTCTTAACAATCACACAAGCTGAAAGAGTGGATGAAGACTTTTGAAGAACTCTCTTGTAGCTCGCTCTAACACATAGCGATAGCTCTCTTTGAGAGAGGCCCCCATTGCCTCTTGACACTCATGGAGAGGTTATTGAGGAATCCTCTTTGAAGATGTTGATCCAAAATGTGGTCTAATGCAAAACATGCCACACTTGGGAGTTTAAAAAAAGGAATGATATTTTATGAAATGAAAGAAAGCTTTTCTCCAAGTAGAGACAAAAAAACACAAGTCAAAGTTATAAGGGCTCCACAAGCATGAAATGCCGAAGTCCTCCACAAGCATCTAATGCCAAAGTCTTCAAATGCCAAAATTAAAAGAGGTCAAGTTCAAGATTACAACTTGAAGTCCAATCCCAGATTAAGCAAGCTAAAGTCATCACACAGAAGGTCGCTCCTTGATGATGTACAAAAAGGATCAAATCAGTGATGAACGAACTCGGCAGTCTCAAGACATCAGAAGTCAAGACTCAAAGAGTTTCACAAGTCAAGGCATAAAAAAAATCAAATCAATCAACAAATGAACTTACTAGTCTCAAGACGTCAGAAGTCAAGACTCAAAAAGTTTCACAAGTCAAGACAAAAAAAATCAAATGAATCGACAAATGAACTCAACAGTATGAAGACATCAGAAGTCAAGACACAAAGAGTTTCACAAGTCAAGACATAAAAAATCCAGTGAATCAATAATTGAGCTCAGGAGTCTGAGGATATTAGAAGTCAAAGATTCAAAGAGTTTCACAAGTCAAGACTTGAAGGAAGCTTCACAAGAACAAAAGCCGGAGCTTTTCAAAAGTCAAATTATGTCAAAATCAAGTTTGTAATTTATCAACATAGAGATTCACGGCTTGAAATCCAAATCAAATCCAATATAATAAAAAAAATGCAAATTCAAAATATTCAAGTTCCAAGTTTCAAGCAAATCAACAAATGAACTCAACAACCTCAAAGCTAAAGTGTTGAAGAGTTCACAAGTTGCAAAAGCTTCACAAGCATGAAAGCCGGAGCATATGAAAATTCAAATCAATTTAAAATAAAATAAATAAAATAAAATAAAATGCAAAATCAAATGTTCAAGACTCAAGTTTCAAATGAGCTCAACAACCTCAAAGCTAAAGCGTTGAAGAGTTCACAAGTTGCAAAAAGCTTCACAAGCATGAAAGCCGAAGCATATAAAAATTCAAATCAAGTTCCAAAACAAATAAAAAAAAAATACAAATTCAAAATGTCCAAATTCCAAGTTTCAAGCAAATCAACAAATGAGCTCAACAACCTCAAGTCTAAAGTGTTGAAGAGTTCACAAGTTGTAAAAAAAAAAAAAGCTTTACAAGTATGAAAGTTTAAATCAAGTTTCAAATCAAATAAAATAAATAAAAAAATGCAAAAAATTAAATGCTCAAGACTCAAGTCTCAAATGAATCAACAAATGAGCTCAACAACCTCAAAGCTAAACCGTTGTAGAGTTCACAAGTTGCCAATAAGTTTCAAAAGCCTGAAGGCTGAAGCTTATGAAAAGTCAAATCAAGTCCAAGATGCAAATTCAAATCCAAGACACAAGTTCACATGTTCCTAAATCATGTTCGAGATGCAAAGTTTAACGAAGACCAAAAGTCAACAAAAGTCAAAGCGTGCTTTTTGGCGAAATAGTCGGAAGGAGATAAAAAGCTACAACCACTGTTGCGTCAAGATGATTAAATTCCAAACTTCTTGTAATGAAGTCCATGTTTATCAACATGAATGAAATTTATTTGTCACATCTTGTTTCTTTGTTCACACTTATTTTTTTAATCGGAAATTCCTGCGACAATGTCCAGGGTAATTAACATTAGGGGCTTGCCCCTAATGGAAGTCATGAACCTACAATCCTTTGAAGTTTACAAAATATTTAAATTTAATTTGTGATCCATGCTTTTTAACCGGTCAATCCCAATTTAAAGGCCAGGTGGAAAGAAAGGAGCCCACAATAATAATAGTTTTTTTAAAGCATAATAATTAAATTAAAAATTTAGTGGGCTCCACACTATAAGAATACTCTAGTACTCTAATAATAATAATAATAATAATAATTAGATAGAGATATGATTTGAAGCCAAATAATTAAATAATCTAGCATCAATCTTTTCTTTCCTTGAACAGAAGAAACTAGTAGCGTCAGTGGATATGTAGGCGTGGCACCATAATGTGGTCCTCCTTATCTCGGCATTCTATTTTCATTTCTTGTAGACTTTTATAATGCGTTTTGTTTTTTTTCAAACTTGTATGGTCGTTATAGAAATGTTTAATTACTATTATATGTTAGTAAAAATGATATTGTTTACTTATACATCCGTGCATAATTGTTATTTGGTTATGCACTTCTCTAATAAATCAATTAAAAATATTAAAAGACTGTATATATTTTACTAACTTAATTAATACTATTAAAAAAAATTTAATAACAAATCAAGATTTTAACAAAGCATTTGTTTATTGTATTATTGATAAAGATTAGAAGCAACTAATAACTTTATTCCTCAAATATTAAAATATTAATGAAGGACAAACTCCAAAAAGGCGCTGCTACATTCCCATACATATTAGACTATCTAATTTGTCACGCCCAAAGTTTGCTTCCAATGCATTTCATATAAATTCATAAAGCATATAGATAAGGTTCTGCTGGCACATAATGACATAAATGATTTTATAATTGATGTTGTAATATTTGCTCAAGAACTCACTAATGACGTGGCCACAATAACTAAAAGGAGAATCGCTACACTCACTCTGATTTTATCTAGTGGTGGTTAATGACAATCTCCCTCAGTTATAGTTTTCTTTTGACTTTTTTAGTAAGTCCGGAACTATTGATAACTAATTTGCATACATTTTTTGACATAATTTAAAAAAAAAAACAACTATTATTAACACAACAAATTAAGTGTTACAATAATAATAATGAAGTTGCAGTGCCATTTGTTTCTCTTACTTTATCAAGTCTTGAGCCTCTTTGAGGCAGATTGTGGCTCTTGTATATCCAATATGAAATATGTACCTTGCCTCAAATATAAGATTGTAATTATTTTGTTCTCAATTATAATGCTTTTTTTTAAATACTAATTATATTGAAAATATTGTTATCTTTATGGTTATGCCTTATTAAAAAGGTGGTCCAATAAATGATGGGATTTCCATATCAAAATTGTTGTCATGAACGTTTCTGCATAATTTTCAGCAGACATTTTTTTATGAAGCAAAATGTACTTCTATATGTACATAATTTAGGTCATTAATTAGTAGCACATTCAGAAATAGCATTATTATTACTACATCCAGATATTATCATTGATCTCACCTTTCTCAAATTAGTTCATATTACATTATTTTTGAAATTATTATCAGTTAAATTTGTATGAAGACAGCGTTGCTCAAGTTTATATTTCTAAAACTATCACTTTGTTTTGGTATTAGAGTTGCCGATCAGCTGATTTCTCTTACACAAAAATATCTCAAACAAAATATTAAATATTGCAAATAGAGTACAGATACGTTGTTTGTCTTATGAAATACAATATTTGATATGGTTAATGGAAGATGTATTAACTCACACTGACTCGGTGTCTCTGGAGAAAGAAGAGGATATGACTGAAGCTATATCTTGTATATTAGATTTCCCAAAACAATACAAGAGTCAACATAATATTGTTGGTGTATACAGAGAAAAGAAAACACACACAGAGCTATAGATTTCTAACTGGTTCTCTGGTTTTTCATTGACTTGTTCCAAGAACTTATATAAAGCAAATATATTGTTCAGAGTGATTGATAAAATGAGAGTAGTATGATTCATTAGGGCAACAACCCAATAAATAGATACAAGAGTATGTAAGAGTCTTTATGGACAGGGAGATACAAAGTATATATTCATATATATTATACATAAAGGTATATTACTCTAACACACCCTCTCAAACTTACGGTGGGTCATAAACCTAGAGATTGTCAACGAGAACTGAAATTGAGTGACAGTTTGTACCTTAGTAAAGAAATCAGCAAGTTGCTGATTAGAGGCAACATATAAAAGAAGAATATTGTCAGCAAGATAATGATGACGAACAAAGTGAAGAGAGACCTCAAGATACTTCGTGCGCTCATGAAACACAGGATTGACAGCAATTTTGATGGCACTCTGGTTATCACAATAGATAGGAGTGGGGTAGATGTGGAGACATCAAAGTCCATCAAAATCTGACGCAATCAAATAACTTCCTTGGTAGTGGAGGACATAGCACCATACTCAGCCTCAACAGTGGAAAGAGCAATAGTAGATTGTTTCTTGCTTTTCCAAGAGATAAGTGAATCTTCAAGAAAAATGCAGAAACCGGTAGTAGATCTCCGATCAGTAGCATCACCTGCCCAATCAGCAGCATAGTATGTGCCCAACTAAAATGAGGATGTGGTAAAAAAAAAAAAGTAGAGATAGAGTGATAGTGCTACGGAGGTAATGAAGAACCCGTAGAAGTGCGGCATAATGAGTAGATTGGGGAGCACTAACAAAAACTGGCTAAGAATGCAAATAATATACGCAATATCGGGCCGAGTGATGGGCAAATAAACAAGAGCACCCACAAGTGCTCGATAGCGGGTAGGATCAATCAACAACTCACCATTAGAAGAGGAAAGGCAATAATGCAACTCAATTGGTCGCAGACTATGACTGAGGAACTCGATGCCCTTTAGCGCACGTATACATGGGAGATTGTTCCACTTCCTTCTGGGGTTACTCCTATCAGCTGTCAATGGGTCTATTAGGTCAAGACCCAAGCTGATGGTAGCATTGAGCATCACAAGGCGCGGCTTATTGCTCGTGGTTTTCACTTAGGAGTATGGTATTAACTATGAGGAAACATTTGCTCTTGTGGCCAAATTGACTACTATCCATCTTCTTGTTGCTATTGCAACCGCTCGTCACTAGCCATTTCATTAGTTAGATATGAAAAATGCCTTCTACATGGGCTCTTTTTGACTCACAGCCTCACGATAAGACTGCGGCTCCAAATGGGAGTGAATATTAGCAAGATGACCTGGAACTCTTGGGAATAGGTAGAGGAAAGAGAAAGTGCACGAGCAGTGTCTAGGATATAACAGTGTTTGCACTCAACAACACCATTTTGAGCAGGTGTGTGAGGATATGAATGCTGAGCCAAAGTGCCGTGAGTAGAGAGTAACTCTTGAAAGGATGTAGCGAGATACTACATGCCCCATTAGAGTGAACAGTCAAGTAATAAAATGGTCACACAAAGCACAAGTTATCATGTACAAGCTAGTGAACATGTGCATCAAAGAATAGTTGAGTATCATATAGAGCAATTGTGAAAGACGCACCTATCTTTCCATGGCCAATGTCAATAGTGAATCCTAATATGTACAAGCTGTTGACATGGCTTTAGTAAAAAGCACATAACTTCTAAGATGAACTAGGGAAGGCAGAAGACATATATGAACAAGCAAACAAGTTAGCAAGAAGTTAACAATAATAATATTTATCAAATATTGATTTAATAAAATCCAGAACTAAGCATTGATATACAATTTCCCTAGAATATATAAAACTGAGATCCCTCATGATTATATAAAACCTTTTTAATTGAAAAAATTTCTCTAGAATATCTTCTAAAGCAATGTGTTATGATAGTTTAAAACAAAGTTAGTATAGCTTAGAATATGAACATTGATTAAATCTTTGTGTGTAAAAGAATATATGGCCCATTTTTATAAATTCACTATTAAGCTTTATTATGTTATTCTCAGTAATAATTTTTAAAAATTTTAGTTGTTTTTCTTTTTAAATTCTACTTATGTGTTTGCTAATTATAGAATGGATAGCATAAGGATGTCAGAGGATAGTCAAGTGTCATAATGAGAACCCCTATAAAGAAAACAGGTGGTAATAAAAGGTGGACCATGACTGAAAGCTATTTCTTTAAAAAATTCATAGCTTCTCAAGTTGAACAGAGTTTTAAAGTTGACAAGAGCTTCAAACCCTAGACATTTCATGCTGCTATCATTGCAATGAAAAATGAGTTCGATATCATAGTCACTGAAGCAAATGTGTCTAACCATCTAAGGACAATTCACAAGCAATGGGAAATAATAAAAAAACCTAAAAGGGTTAAGTGGAGTGGGTTGGGATGATAGATTAAAGATGACAATAATGAGAAAATCATGGTATAGGGACTATGTGAAGTTATTAATTTATTTTGAATCAATTTTTATTTATGCTCTAATAACTTATTTTGAAGTAGTTTTTATTTAAATTGTTTACTAACTATTTACTGTATACTAGATTAATCTACAAGATGAGCCATTTCTAAACAAGCCAATCGAAGGTCATGACCTACTTGAGATTATTTGTGGCAATAATGAAGCAACTAGATGATGTTTTGTTCACTTTGGAGATGAAATTGGCATAAATATGTATTATAATGTTAAGTCCTGCCTATTGTCTCAAATTGGTGATCTTGATGACATATCTTTTGAGGAGACAGATTTCATGTTAATGTGCCAACACCCACCCATAACCAATCAGAGAGATCATAACCCAGGATGACAATTTCAGTCAAACACACACAAAAAAAAAAAGAAGAAAAATGAAAATTGAAATTTGAAGATGGAGTACACCTATATCTTTCTTAGTGAATAGTCATCCCTTAGTCTCTTGTAGAAATTGCATGCTTAAAAAGGGATTGGTAGCAATGAATTTTACTCATACATTAGTCTTTGCTAAAGACTTGATTAAGAAGTGCATAAAGTTGAAAGCATATGGTTACTCTAGCTATGAGATTAATAAGGCCTATAATTGGTTGATGGTTGACAATAGTACACCTATATCTTTCTTAGTGAAAGATGAAGACCTCAGGATATATTGAGCAAAAGAATTTTTTGATTCACTTTGCAATCAAGGAAAAGGGTCTTAGGGGCCCAAGGTAGATTTGACTCCCAAGTTTCTATATTTTTTGTGCTATCATGTGTTACTAGGACCACTTAAGTTTTCTTAATTTGTGTTATGCATGTAATTATGTGTAATGAATTAGAGTCAACATAATCTATGTGCTTGGGCATATAGTTGGAGTAGTTCTTTTAAGACTTTTAAATCTCTATTTTTTTTTAAACTATTTAGCTTGCTAAATTTAGTACTTTATTTTGTCTCTTGTATTATAAATTTATAGCTTACCAATTTTTAAAATAGTTGCATGAATTTATAGCTTGCTATTCAATTCCTCATCTCTTGAGATGTTTTGTATTTTCTCAGGTCTTTGCTAAGCATGTGAACAAGAGGAATTGCATAGCAAGTTCATTTCAAGGTAATGAAGTCAATAAGAATTTCTTGTTGTGTCATTTGTGTAATTAATATTGTGATGGTACACAATTTGTAACAAATTGGTTAGTGTTTCAATGTTGTACAAGCTGTGGGTTACACCATTATATTTTTAGTGTATTAAAATAAATGAAATGAATTTTGCATGAAAGAGCTTGTGTTTTGTTATTTCAACATAATATTAAAAAATTTTAGTTATTTACACATAGAAATATATATATTTATTTCCTTTCTTTTTTGTGATATAATATTTGATACATATACACGAGTAGAATCACTATGAATTAATGAAATCAGTAAAATTTTATTTCACATACATTTCCATAAATATGATTTTAATAATTTGACAAACAAAATTTCCTCAATTGACAAATATTTTATTAAAATTATATGTTTAAAGGGCTCATGAAAAGAGAGGAGTTGTATGATATTATGGTAAATGAGCTTCCTCTTTCTATTGGTTTAAATTTTAAATTTAATAATAAACCTAATCAATATAGTAATAAATTTAATAATTAACTTTTAGAATAAAACCAATAGTTAAAATGATTAATACCAAATTGCAAGTATTAAACAATATCCATCTAAATAAAATAAAAAAAGATTTTATAGAAAGTCAGTAATCTTACCTTAAGTGTCCATATCACATATTTCTCAATTGTATATTTACAAATTCCTCTAACCAAACATAATATTCTGTAATACAAGATTTCTAGTTATATCTAACAAAATGCCAAATTTGACATTACAACATTTTAAAACCCATGAACTTACCGTAAGTCTGTAATTAAAAATCTACTATATTTATAATTGCATTCATCCAAACATTGTGATTCTTAGTTGGAGGTTCCTGTAAAGATGTATAGGGTAATTTGCATTAAGGGCTTGCCCCTAATGGAAGTCAAGGACCCAAAATCACTGTGAAACTTTAAATAATTAAATTTTTATTTGTGACCTATTATTTTTGGTAGGTGATGAGTGCAATTCATATCATGTTTTTCTTTCTCCCAATTCATACTTTTGCTTGTCTTTTAGCACCTTTTGTATATATTCGATGCTGCTTTGGGTGTTTTTGTTCATGGTACAGGATATTAGGGCTCAAAGCATTTAGGAGTGAATTCGAGGACAAAACGAGCAAAGAATGAAGAATTTTTCTAAGTGTCCAAGCCAAGTAAGGGCAGCGCACGGTCATGCTCCGTCCCTGTGATTATCTTTGTCTAAGTTGCTTGGTTAGCTGATCAAGCAGGGGGGTGTTTCTAGGATGAGCACGGTTGAGGCATTGTCATGTCTGTCCTCACGATTTTCTCTGGAATCGAAGCACCATCTGCTAACAGGGGAAGCATTCCCGGGATGCTCCTTGCATGGTCCTGCTCAAGCGAAGCACAAGTAGAACACGACCGTGCTTCCTCCCCGTGAATATCTCTGGATGACACTTAGCCGATTCACTTAGAACTTCAAAGAAAAGCATGGTCTGAGAACAATCGTTTAGCCCGCGTCGAGCCTGAAAACATCCTTTTAACTCTAGATTCTAGGGTTTCTCCTTATCTTTTGTTCAAGGATTTTCTTCTCTAGCAGGAAAGCATTGATGAGGATGAAGATCAAGCTTCACCGAACCACCTAAGGGGATCAAGGTCGAGTTGGAAGCTCAAGGGAAGTGGAGCTAGCTCATCCATGAAGCTTTTGAAGCACAATTGAGAGAAGATTAGTAAAAGGGAAGATCATTAATTCTTACTCTAGTTCTTTCTTTCCTTCTTCTCATTTGTATCAATTCATGAGGGGCTAACCATTCCACGGTGCCCCGGGATGTTGAACTATGTTGTTCTTGGTACTTTGAATACTTGTTTTCTTTTTGCCTATGGTGTTCTAATGTATTCTTGTGTTTTTCATTTGTTTACATAACTTGATATGCTTGATTTGTGCAGATGCTTGTGTAAAACTTGACGTGTGTGGATTGCCAAAGTTGCGATTGCCTAGCGTAGTTGCAAAACTCGACATGTATGAAACCCGTAGTTACACTTGTAGCCCTTGACGCATTTGAGAGCCATAGATACAACAAAGCTTTTGAGCACCCACAAGGATCTTAGAATGTACCGTGGTAGGCATTAGATTCAAGTCACTACCTTGAGCACATAGGAATCATTCCGGGGTATTGCTCTCTTGTTATCAAAAACTTGATCCTAGTCTACCTGTTGATTCCACTCTTACCTTGTTATTCTTATTTCCTTTTTACCCTTTCAACCAACCTCTTGATTTGCTAGACATTAGAGGATTAATTAATACTAGAAGTCTAGTCCTTGAGGTTCGACAACCATACCCCTTAGGGGATACCACTCTATTACTTATAACGATCCGTGCACTTGTGGAGAGTACATCAGTAAGTCAGCCTTATTGGAGGTTGGGTGAGAAAAAATGACTTCACATATTCTAGCACACCCGGTAAGACATAACTTCTCCTTCCATCTTTGAAACAAAATGTGAATGAGAAATTTTAAGAGATTAATTTTAAGATACTAATGTGAATTTCTTTTTTGATAGAATTTCACAATGGCATCAGTAAGAAACAAAAACACTACTACTTCATGCACCATTTTTCAAGGAAAAGGCACCAAAGTGAAGTTGCCTTATGCTTCTTATGTCTTCCTTGGTCTTGCAAGAATGGAAATTAAGTTTAAGACCATGATGGGCTTTGCCACCTGTGTCCCATATTAATCACCATCACCAATTGAGGCTTACATTCCACGCTTGTCATCAAAGCGACATCGTTTGAATATAATACCTCCAGCTGAGGTCCAAGAAGAGATTCCCACTACAAGAACATATGTCTATGTTAGATTAGTTTTTCCTTAAAGAATTGTGAACATCAAGGAGGAGATGATGAGGAACATTCATTCACTTTCACTATCAAAGAAAAGGAGAGTGGCAAGTTCAAGAAACCCAAAGCTATCCCAGCAAAGTCCTTTTCAATTAAACGCCCTAGGCAAACTAAGAGGGAAATGGTTATCACTCTTAAATATTAAAAGTAGCTACTATACCCTGGAGTCTTCTCGTTGGTTATTGTTATTATTATAGGAAATGAAAATAAAAAATCCCCTCTCAAATTCAGTTATCCACGAAAAGTCCCTCCAACTTTTAGTATCCACTATAAGTCCCTCCTTTTTTTTATAACATTCTTTTTTAATCTAACCATCCTTAATCAAGTGAATCTTGATGTATTTTGATGAAAATACCCCTCCATTCATTGTCGCATTGTCAGACATTGGGAAGAGTTGCTTTGGGCGGTTATGAATCCCAAGGGGGTACAATGAGATCTATCTTGGTGGCCTCCTTCTTCTCTTCACCCCTTTATCTTCTCAAATAAAGGTAGAGTAGAGATCTTTCCTCTCTCTCTCTCTATCTATCTATCTATCTATCTCTATCTCTATCTCTATCTCTATCTATCTATCTATCTATCTATCGATTTATCTATCTCTACCTCTATTCGTTTGACACTTTTGATCCATTCGGTTTGACATCGAAGGCTTGCGACAACCAGTTTAGCAAAGACCTTGATAAGTGCTTTATTATACATAATATATTGATCATCTTTAGCACTTAAGTGATCCTCAAGAGTGTATGTAATAGATAATTGGTACTTATTTTTTCCATTATTGCTCATAGGACAAAATAAACACAACAAAATTCAAAGGAAGAAGGAAATTGGGAGCAAAACGGTGTCAAAAGCAACAAAAAAAGAAATACATGGGCAATGCACATGAACATGTACCTGCCCATTTATACTTCGACAAGTAAGCAACCCAAAAAAACACATGAACAATGTGTACATAGCCGTTCACTTCCCAACTATGTTCCTACTGAGAAGAACATGACCATGTAGATGAAGTACATGCCTATGTACATTTAGGAAGTTCCAGAGCATGATCCAAATGAGAACACTTGCAGAAGCGAAGCACAAGGTCGTGCAACTCAAGAGTTGAAGTGAAGATCCATCCAGAGAGTTACATGACCAGATGAAATGATACACAACCATGTACATCAAACAGTGTACCCCAAGTAGTAGGTTCTCGATCAGATCAGAGATTTACACGGGCAAGATACCTGCCCGTGTACTTGCCAGTGTACTGGTTGGATTCCTGGGGATATAAGTAAAAGATTGGAAAAGTTATTCAAGATCCGAATTCTGACCTAATTTTGGGGGAAAATGTAAGAGGACTGACGGCTAGGGTTTGGAAGAAATCAAGGCATTAAGGAGGAGATGAAGGAGTCAATGAGGTGACCATCCATAGGCGACGATATCAACTCACATCTACTCCAACATTGAAGATATTAAGAGGGGGCTTGCTTTCCATGGCTAGCATTTTACATTGGCCCCATGGAAGGCTAACTTCCTTGGGTGTCCAGATTGATGTAGCTTGGGAATAAGTTTACTTTGATATTTGCTTTTTAATATAGATTGCCTTTGGCTTTTTGGGTTCATCTATGTCTTTTATTATTGATTTAGCATAATGAGAATGGATATTTTATATTGATTCCATGATTGAGATTGAGAGATTTATTATGAGAGATCACCCATAGATGAAGGGAATCAAGAATGTACGCTAGAGATAGACCACTTGCGATTTTTCTGGATTAGGATTGTGTAGCGAAAGCTCCAGTTCATTATAGGGATTTCCTAGATCTTTTTGAAATCATGCAAAAAAAGGTTTAGAAGAGATTCACTCCTATCATAACATAAGATTAGGCACCAAGGATTCTTAAGAGAGCACTTGGTGTAATTTTGAAATCCCCGGCCCAACAAAGCTAGGGTTTGTCTATATTGAATTGAAATTGCTTTAATTCCTAAATTCCCAAGTGAAATCATATCTGGGCACCATTTTCACCTATTGTTTCTTGCTTTTATTACCTTTGAATTGGTATTTTATTCCTTTTTGTCTTTTGAGATTGACTTTTGATCATTGATTATTAGTTAGCTAACAAAGATAGAATTAGTACTAGCACTATTGAGTCCTTGTGGATTCAACCTTGCTTCTGAGAATATTTTTACTTTGATTGGCATGCACACTTGGGTGCATCCGTCATCAGACCTCCCGTTGTGCACTAAAGCCTCCTCGACACCATATCTTCACTCTAAAAGCAACAAAAGTAAGCTAGAAATTTAGAAAGGTAAGTTGGGGTACTGCAAAAGAAGATTAGGGGTTTTAATGTTGCTTTTCTACTTTTTTTTTTTTTAAAAGTTCCATGCTTTTGAGAAGAAAGATTTAATAGTTTTTTTTTGTGATTTTATCTAGATCCGATTGTTAAGGGTTCTTATTGTTAAATTAAAGGTTCAACTTCCTATATGTTTTATGGATGATATGTCCACGATCCTCATTAAGATGTTGGTGTTAACGCATCCCCTAATGTTTGATATAATTTGGTTTGGAATTTTATATGGTAGTACTCTATGGCTTTGGTCCAATACATCCAGAAAGATGAAGTACTTCCTGTGATTGTATTTCCCATAAATATTTGTTTTTGTGTTTATTGGTTATGCTCTTTGATTGTACTTTCTACACACATGCTCCCACTCAAGCTCATGATAGTGGTTTGCCTTCCCTCTAAGGGAGAAAATTGGTTGTGTGTGTTGTGTGTAGATAGATTGTATTGTACTAATTAAACCATTTTCCTCCTTACAAAGGATGTTTACCGCTCAAACAAAATGGTTTCTATTTAAACTCTAGTGTTTTTGTTTATTATAATTGGTTCCATTTAAACATTAGTGAATGTTGAGTTATGCATTGCTCTTGTTGTAGGTAACGGAGATATGGTGCCAAAATTGTCAATGAGAGGCGCTACTGGGTCCCAATAGCGGAAACATTTGCCAAGTTAAAACTGCAAATAAGTGGAAGGTGCTTGGAAATCATTTGAAAGACACCTTTTTGTTATATTAATGAAAATTGAATCTATACTACAAGGGAGGGGACTGCTGGATACTTTGCCACAGAGGTATAATGAGCATAGCCGAAAGTTCAGGATTGGTGAAAGCCTACTGACTTTTAGACTGGAAGATGTTGCTGCTATTCTTGGTCTCTGCTATAATGGAATTCAAAGCAAAATATTAATCCAAAATGTATGAAAGACAAAGGGATGCTATCAAGAAAACCTTTCTTGAGCTTTTCTAGAAAAAAGGGAGAAAAGGAGAACTTTGTGAGGCTCTTGGAGGTATATCTCCTGGGAACCATGTTGTTCCTAAACACATCTTATTCCATGCCTAACTGGATATAAGCCACGCACAGGTGACATATAAAGGGCATCCCCCAAATAACCCCTTGATTGCAAGCACAGTCATTTGGAAAGAAGAAAAACATGGGCTAAGTGAGAGGGTGCATTGTCACCATAAATGTATAGTTCTATTAGGTGACCGACACCGGGAAAATGTGGATTTTAGGAGAACTCCTTAGATAATATGTCATGGGGGAGAACAATTTCAAGAAGCGAGTGTCCCTCCTTTCCTTACTATCATCACACAAAGACAGAGCTATTCAGTTTTTAGGGTCTATTTTTCAAATATCATTTATGTACAAACGGTTCCGCTTATTATATTCCGTTCTGATAAGCGCCTAAATGTATGTATTTTATATGCATAAGTTTGGCACTATTTATTTGTATTTTGTTGGATTGATGCCCTTTTTGTGGTTAAATTAGTTTCATTTGTGTTACAGGCCTTAAAGAAACTAAGGCGAGCTCGATAACGCAATTTAGGAAGAAATCAACATCGAAAATGGCGTTTTAGGGCTCTAGCATTGTAGCATGAAGGATTGAAGTAATGACAAGGCCTCTGGTTCTCCTTGTGGGCAACCTTGCGCACGTGAGGATGCCTACAAGACAGTTGGAGATTTTTGCACCAGTATTACAGCAGAGATCACTGTAGCAAGTTTGCTATTACAAAGTTACTATAGCGGGGAACTGTAGCAGTTAATGTAACACTTTAAAGGAAATTTTAGCAGAAATCCTAAGGGCCTTATAGGCTAGCTTGCTCTCGCAAGGCAGGCCGTAAAGCAAACCCAAGAAGGGTTTTAAGTGATTCTTAGGGTATTGTGAAAGAGGATTTTTTTTTTTTGGGTCAACTTTGGGGCTCCAAGCTTTCTAAGGCAAAATCGAAGTAGGAGAACCAAATTGGACGTGATTTTGAGGTGGAAATCAAGTGGAAAGGCTCAATTTGGCAAGATCCTTCATCATTCTCACTTGGGGAAGCTCAAAGACAATGAAGGAAGTAGCCCCTATTGCGGCGTTTGTGGAAGCTCTCCACACGATCGACTCGCCTTCTAGTTCAATTCCTATTGTTTGAGGGAGTTTTATTATACATGTTTCAGTTGTTTCCATGGCATTGATCTTTGTATTTACTTGTATGGATAGCTAAACCCCAAGGTCACTGGATGACGGTTAACCATGGGGTGAACTTGCTTGTTTGGATGCTTTGATTTACTTTTAATGTATTTGGCTTAGTTTGCGATTCAAGCTTTATGTTCATTGATGTATTGGATTGCATGAGAACTCTGTGGTTCAATTTTTAGATTGTCCTTGGATGCGCGGGATGCACCCTTGTATTTGACTCACATAGCTTGTGAAAGGGACTGATAACTGCTAAATTGATCATATTTCTATATCATTTACACTGCATCTAGCATAAAATTGCACTTTCTTAGCCTCTCATTAGTACGAAAATTTATTCTTTTGCTCACAATGACCTTTTTTTTCTAATTTAGGCGGAAAGAAGTGAATTCGAGGAGGATTTAAAGCAAAATGAAGTAAGTTGCTGAATCAAGGCTGAACCACAAGCTTACAACGGGCATTATGGGAACTCACAACGCCGGTTGCCTACAGTTACCACTGTCATGACCAAGTCATGGTAGCATGAGCTCACTGGTAGGAACACATAGAAGCCATAATGGCCTCACAATGGCTACTGTGAAGTCCATAACAGTCTTTGTCAAGATGCATAATACTTAGAGACCGTGTCAGGATATGACTTGGAGCTCAAGCAACAAATTTACTCACAACGAGCATCACAATGTACAACGCCAATGCTGAGGCCGTGGCAAACCCAAATACTATAAATACCCTAGTTTTCTCAATTTAAAGGGGAGATTCTTTTGCCAAATACTATAAATACCCTAGCGTAGTGCACAGATGAGCTGTTGAGTTACACAACGGGCCATTGTGTACCCATTGTAACAATCCAAAGGGACATTATGGCCTTGGTAATGAGCGTTGTGAGACTGTTATGATCATATAACGGTCGTAATATACCCATCGTGCACCCGTTGTCCCTTCCTGCATTGCATTTTCCATATTTTATTGATTGCTTTTTTATATTCTTTTTGAATTGCAGGTTATGGGTCAAAAGAGAACTGCTAGTGGTCCCCAAGTAGAGGGCGAGAAGAAAAAGAAGACTGGAGAATCTTCTCGGTCATCAGTACCGCGATTCAGGGATCTTGAGCACAGAGCCTATTAGAGAAGGCTCATAGATCAGAGATTTGTTAAGGATCGGGTCATCGATTGGCTGACTCTGGAGAAGATTGGTTTCGCCGATGAGGTATGGGACTTGATTTCTATATAGAGCTGGGAGTAGTTCTTCAGCATTTGAGAGCTGACTTTCTGGGAGCTGATACTAGAGATGATGAGTTCGTTTGAGCTGGATAGGATGATCATCAGTGTCCCACCATGAGACCATTAACTTCCAGATGTTCGGGGATGCACCTGATGTCGTACATGGAGTTCTCCATGCTAATGGGGCTCATCAACGTGGCGTACATTGACACACCCCTTGCGTGTGTGTACCGTAAGTGCACGGGTCATCGAAGTAATAAAATACCCCGGTGAGTGGGTAGTCGAATCCATAGGGAATAGATGCTCAGAAGCAAGAAATATTGCTATTTAACTAGAGTGGAAACCAATTTTGAGTGAATTGAAGATTCTAATACAAAGAAAAGCAAAACGGAAAAAAGAAAGCAAGAGGAGTAAAGAGAAGTAAGCAATGATAAAATGGCGCACCCGGACAATACTCACCCTAGGACTATTGTTTCAAGTGCAAGACTAATATTATACCTCCTAATTGAAGTTTAATGAGTCATGGAAATCCAAAGACATACTGTCCCAAACCTAAGGTCAACCATGACTAGCTCTTTACACTATGCCCCGACGGAAAAGGATACACTCAACACCTCACACTGTGTGGGACTACTTGAAGCTCTAGAGATTCTAAGTGATAAACCATATTCTCTAATTTAGATCTAACCCTTTGGTCCAGGCGAAAGATCTCTAGTCACAATTAAGCCCCAACACTAAGGATTACTCAGCACTTTACTCTGTTGCTCATGCAACTAAGCCCAGTGGAGTTTGTTTCTTAGCACTTCACTCTATCATGACCACAAAGAACTCTTAGAACATTGAGGTAGGATAAATCACATCAAAGGGAAAAGGGGACTGATGTGTTCTCCGCAAGTGTACAGGTCGCACACAAGTAATACAATGGTACCCCGCAAGGGGTAGGGTTGTCGAATCTCAAAAAACTATACTCAAAGTACTAATTTCTTTTCTGATGTCTAGTGAAACGCAAAAGTGAGTGGGTTGAATCAACAAAAAGGTAAAAGAACATATATAATGACGGGAATGGCAGGAAGACTAGGATTGAGTGCTTCAGCAATATGAGAGTAAGGCCCCAGGGTGATTCCTATAGACTATTGAATGTTATCATACCCTAAGTGCCTACCAGGTACATTCCAAGACTCAAGTATGTGCTCACAAGCAATGTTACAACTATGGTCCTCAAATACACCGAGCTTTGCTAAGGTAACTATGTGTTTCTTGCTAGACAAGCCACGCACAGACTTTTACCCTAGCAACTGTGCAAATCAAACACATCAAGTTATGCAAACACAAGATTAAACACAAGAATCAAATAGAACTCCGTAGAATAAGTAAAGATAAGAGTTAAAACAATACAAATCATCCAAGTACACAACTCCAGGGCACTATAGCTAGTTAGCCCCTCATGGGCAGGTACAATAAGGAAAAACCAATGAAAGAACAATAAGAGGAAGACATGACTCCCTTTCTTACTCTAGATGGTCTCCCTTGTCGAGCTTTGTGTGCTAACCCCACCTCTCAAGTGCCTCCAACTCATCCTTGATCTCCTTAAGTGGTGTGGTGAAGCCTGATCTTCGCTCTCATCAAAGTCCTTCCGGTGGAGAGAAGAATCCTCTAACAAAAGATGAGATGAAACCCTAAAGTCTGGAGTTTAAAAAGACAGTTTCAGACCCGACACGGTCTAGACACGGTTGTGTTCAACCCATGTTCTTTTTCGATATTTTCAGGAGTGAAGAACCTGAGATAATCGGCGGATGCCGCACGGTCGTGCTTCCCTCATGTCCGACTGGCACACACTCGTGTAACTGGCAGCATGCCCGTGTCACCCCAGGAAAATAAGCGATGTCTTTTTCCAGTGATTTGCTCACCAGGTTGGGGAGATCCGTGGATAGAGCGCGACCGTGCTCTACCAGTGTTCAGCTTGCTCTTTTCCTTTGGTCAACAAACACACACATTTCGCTCCAAAATGATTCCTACACAATGAACATTATACCTCAAATAGCACCGAATATACACAAAAATAGACCAAAGGACGAATAAGAGAGTGGAATAAAGGATATGAAAACATAATATAAAATGCACTCATCAGCGACGTTCCGCTACCTCTTGACTCACCCTCTCAACCCTCTTTAACCTTGCTAAGTCTAACCCTAACGAAGTGTCACTCATTCAGAAGGATTACCTAGATAGATTTTCAGCCCTAGTATCACTCTAAGGGAAAATCAAATCAATAAACACACAAGATTGAAACTCAATTAAAACATTAATTAAAGGAAACATATAGAAGTTAATAAAGCAAAATCATCCTAGGGTTTATAAGTCCAAGCACCCACTAGGGGTTTAGCTCTCCATGGAGCAATACAAAATCAAATATGAAGTCAAAAATAAGTGTAAGAAATCCATAAAGATAACCCCCTTGTCATTTGTATTGATGGTCTTCAAAAGCCGCCTCGTCTTCTCCAAAGACTCCTCCGTCTAGCCTAGGGCACACCTCACCGAATCAATGTCATCGAAAGCTCCCCCAATAACTCTCCTCCGAAGAAAATCAATGTCAAATGCCGTAGAACCACTCCAAAATCCCAGCAAAAATCTCTCCAAACCCTAGTTGCGCTCTCCCCAAAAGATAAGAAAAAGATAGGAAAAAGATCCCCAAATTAAATTCTCAAAGAAGTATTTAAAGAGCTGAAATCGAGCATCCACACGGGCATGTGGATTTCCCTCCTTCATTTTTCTTGTGCGCTGTGAACAGTAACTGCTACAGAACTTTGTTGTAGTGATTTGCTATAGTAAATTGCTACACTGCTCCTGACTTCAATTTCTTTATCGAGGCTGCATGATTGGGCACACATCCATGCGGTAGTTCATGTCGCATCTTGCTTCCAAACACATTGATGAAGCTCTTGAAAATGTGACACAAGTTGGAACAAATGAGTGTGACTTTGTGCCCCTCCACTTTATGTATCCATTTGCACATCTTGAAGGTTAGCAGACACTCACATGTCTATGCGCACAACTTGTGCCTTGATCTTTGTTTGGTCCAAGAGTTTCCTCAACAATTGTGTCCATGATCTATTTTTGATTCCTTTCTTCCAAACTTGTCTCCACAACCCTAAATGCACAAAAAACACAAATACACACGAATGATCAATAAAATATGATAAAAGTGATGCTCAATGTAAAAAAAATATACTTAGTAATACTTATATATATAAGCACTCATCATACACTCACACTGAGTAGTACTCCAAGCTCTATGTCAACCTGCCGGTCCACCTGAGCGCCGATTAGGTTTAGACTCAGGCACTTCGAGGCCGCGAGACATACATCTGTGGGACTTCAAAGGCGTATGCCTTAGGACATGCTGCTTTTAGGTACCTCCATGCCATCATATCTAGGACGTTGACTGGGAGAGGAGACAGTACGAGGGTCGTGAACCTCCATGACTTATACTTCTTGTGGAGCATGGTAGCTTGGGAGCCGATTTACATCAGCCATACCCTTGCTTGCCAGCTGTGTCATTAGGCACAAGATCCCCGCCTGGTGACCTTATTCCTTGGTTCTTACATTACCAGGCTTGCACGGGGGACTGGATTTGATCGACAACTGTTTGCCACACTTCGGGCAATGCGCATGATAGATTGCTGGGAAACACCCCACAGGGTGTAGTTCTGGGTGGTCCACGGTTTTGACTCTAAGTCTTAGGATGATGAGGGGTCCCTACCAGTGACCACTGCTACCGCTGATCCTTTCCCTACTACCACTCTAGTTACTGCTGCTGCTCCTCCTCCTACGATTATAGCACCGACTACATTAGTTCCACCATCTCTTGAGGAGAGTCTGACCTGACTAAAGGAGGGTTAGACGAGCATTAAGGGTCTCCTCTGATAGATCCTGACACATCTTCAGCACTAGGACCCCTCATCCGCTCTAGCGCCCACTCTACCTACAGTTTCAGCTCTAGTAGCGCCAGAGTTTCCTCCCGCTTCATAGACATCACCAGTCCTCCACCGACCATATGCAGAGCCGGATTTCCCCTCTAACTTCCACCATTTTGATTTCATATACAACTTTTGTACTTTTATATTTAGTACATTGTATATTTTATTACAACAAGGGGCACTTGCCCTATTGCTTTTGTACCTTCTGGTCTTAGTGGATTTTATTTTTACAGCAGTTTATAGTTCTATTTATTATTGTGTTTAACTACTCCAATTGTGTCTCATTAGGGTTTGAGGTGATCAGGTGTTTTTCTGGCCCACACAACTTGTTGCTTAGGCAAGGGTAACTTCATCGCCTTGGTCAGCCAAACTAAGAAATCAGGGAAGTACTAATGACCATACACTCTTTTAATTTCTTTTCATTATATATCACTACACTTGTGCATGCATGCATACATTGGGGATAATATACATCTTTAAGTATAGGGAGGGAGTATATGTTTGCTTTTCTTTGCATGATTATTGAGAATTTCGTACTATAATATACTATGTTACTATACTATCTACCTTGTAATTTTTTTTTAAGGACACTTGTATCTTATACAGATGCTAGTATTGATCTTTGAAGGCATTGCACTTACTTATTGGAGTTTCTTTGGTCTAGGGACATGATATGCTAGACTAGCAATTCTTTCGTTCCCTTTCCAGAGTTTGACAGCTCTGCGAGTCTTTAACCTCCCTTGTGTTCCTCTTGTCTTCACCTTGCACCTTATGTTTGTCTAGTGAGTAATGTTTTATAACGGGGGTATGATCAGTACTTACTTTATTGCTCCGAGATAAGATATATGTACAATAGAAAAAGCTACCTCCTTTGTACTGTGTAGCCACTCCCAATAAGTCAAATACAAAGTGTATGCCCTAGTGGGAACAAGGGCTGCCTCTTAGGAAGTGTGAAAGCTACTGACTGTAAAAAAAAAAAAAAACACACACACACACACACACACACACACAAACAAACAAAAAAGAGAGAAATAGGGTAATCATGTCTAAAAACTATGAAAAGTGTAAGACTAAGACTAAAGAAAACTCTGAAAAGTTTCTTTACGCAATCTAGACTATAAGATAGTGGATCATGAGGCTGACACTTGGGAAAGTACCTTTCATTGTAGAGTAGACTACTTTTTGTAGAGGAATAATCATGCTACCTAGCATCTGATTGTTCCCCCGTACTACTGAAACTCCATATTTAGTTGCCTAAGATCAAGCACTTATCATGTATTCTATATTTGATAAGTGCTAAACTGATCATATTTTTTATATTATTTATACTGCATCTAGCATGAAATTGCACTTGCTTAGAATCTCATTAGTACGAAAATTCATTCTTTTGTTCACAATGACCTTTATTTCTAATTTAGGTGGAAAGAAGCAAATTTGAGGAGATTTTGAAGCAAAATGAAGTAAGTTGCAGAATCTACCATAGGCTCACAACGGGTGTTTTGGGAACTCACAACACTTGTTTCCTATACTTATCATTGTCGTGATCGAGCTGTGGCAATATGAGCTCGCTGGTAGCAACATAGAAGCCATAACGGCCTCACAACGGGCATTGTGAAATCCATAATGGGCATTATCAAGATGCATTACACCCAAAGACCGTGCCATGAAGCTACTTGGTGCCCAAGTAACAAACTTACTCACAACGGGCATCACAATGCCCGTGGTAAGGGCGTGGCAGAGCCAATTACTATAAATACCCTACTTTTCTCAATTTGAAGGGGAGAGTTTTTTGCCAAAGAGTTAGGGTGGCTGGATTTCTAGAGAGCAAGATCATTGGAAGCAATTTTCATCGATATTTCAATAGATTCCGGTGAGTTTCTCAAGAAAAGATCAACGATCATCATTGGAGGAGGCCACGCGTGACACACGTCATCCAGACAACCTTGGGATCCACTAATCCTTAATCTTGGAGAACTATTGAAGGGAGTTAGTCTAGGAACACATTGAACGTTAATTTATTCATTATTTGGTCTTCTGGCTCTCTTTACACTTTGATGTTTACTTTCTTTGGTCCATGAGAACCTAATTCGAGGGGAATTGTATATCTAGGTCCCTCAGTTATTGTTTGTGAATCTTGATTGATCAATATGTATTGTTCTAGTTTTTTTAATCATTGCATGGTTTAATTGTTTATCTTTGTTGATGTGGATGAGGACGATATACCCCCGCATTGATGACACCCATGCCATGATTGATCTATGCATGTTCTAAGAGGTTAGACATAGCTAGGTTTCTAGATTAGGGATTGATTTACCTTTAGACTTAGGGTTTGATTGATTTCTTCTCATAGGTTCCCGTACTTAAGACAAACATAGGAGGCTGAGGAGGATTAGATTCCATCCAAATGACGGGGTGGAGTAATTCCATCTTAAGTTCCCAATGATTTAGACCTAGTCTCCGTGGCTTATTGGGGCTAGTAGGCCTTTGAATTCTCCCGGTTCGATCCTAGAACATAATTGATACTTAACACCTATCATAATTAGTAATCATGATAACCTTCATACATACTCCCGCTCCTTCCAAGTGTGCTTAACGACATCTCTAATTATATTGTATCCATAATTTGTACAATTAGACTAAAAAGAGAACTTAAACATTTAGGCTATTGATTAAGTGAAAAGAAAGTAATAGGGACCTCTTGTCGTTGCTGGGGAAATACGACCCTCATGTTCATCCACGAGATATTATTTGATGACCCATGCACTTGCATTATTACGGACTTGATTACGATATTTTATTGTGTTCTTGCATACTTATATATTCATATATTCATATTTTCACACACTCAAAACTAGTAGGAAAGTGTCCGTCGGGTCCCATGTATGAATACACCAAAGGATTCGGGTATTTTGTACCCCTCCAACTATTAGGATCAGACCTAGATATTGAGTATTGATCCTAATTAGAGATATCCTAACACTTAATGCAATCATAGGAAAATTTGGTCAGAAGAGATTCTGTATCAATACATGTATGGGTTTGGGAATTTATCATTGAGGGATTCGGGGTTAACCTACTTTAGGACTTCTCTTGGCCCAAACCACCATTGTTATGTAACCCTAGTATTCTTTTAGCTTTAGTAGCCTTGAAGGGATCTGCATCCGTGACCATCTTATTCCCTCGGGTTTTCACCCTATCATCTTGATGCGTGCACTTGCGTCAATCACATTCCTATTTAGCATTTGTTATTTCACATTATTTTTTAATGTTTCCACTTATTGACTCATGTTCATGTTTATTTGTGTATGTTCCCTCTTATCTAAATACATTAATGTTTATGCTCCCTATATTTTATTTATTTTTAGAAGCTGTCACTTAAACTATTTTCTTTTCACTTGAATAGTTTTCCGAGCTTGTCCCAGCTAGAAAAGAGAAAGAAGCCCTTGTTGGGCTAGGTATAGCACCAATGCCATTCTTTTGCTACTAGTCCCCCGAGAAGAGTAATGGTCAATAATGTTGCGAACCATTTAATATAGGGATTTTAGATGTTAACTAGAGCTTTTGGTGGTATGCAAGCTTGGGTAGACATAATGGTGGGAGAGGCTAGTTAGCAAATGCACCACCTTCACCGAATGAGGAAGGCCTTAAAGTCCCCCTACATATCATCTTCTCCTAGTTGGAAGCACATTAAAAAGCTTACCATAAAGCGAAGGGCATAGTTGGCTCCTTCCTCACATGAAAGCATTGACGAGAAAGACAACATGGGTGATACATTCTATGTCTGTGCAGGGCGATCATCCTTGAAGCTCTACCGAAAAAGACTACTCCTAGGGTCAATACAAAGAAAGAAGCAAACCCAACTCCACCCTCGTCATCCCATGTCAAGGATGACGACATTGTTAATGTTGACAACACAATTGAATCACTAGCAAGAATGAAAAATAATTAAATACCCTTCTTGTTAATAATGCAGGGGATAATTCCCTACAAAATTTGAGCAAAAGAATCAATAGTCCCGCTCTAAGGTTCTCTCTACAGAAGAGAACTGCCCCAAATTACCGAGGGCTATATTAGAATTTCTAACATCTTTAGTCAATGATCCAATGGCAGCCACAAAATCAATGACTACTAACCTTATTGACTAAAGTACTTACTGATAGCTCCGAAAGAAGGTGATATCCACTAAGACACCACTCATTGTTCTAAACTTACCCACCACCGCAAATAAACCAAAAGCCCTCTCCTCGAAGGGACCATTCATTGTCGTTGAAGTGCCCACCAATGATGCTAAACAATTAGCTTCCTCCACTGAGACACTGCTTAAGGCCGAGATTGAACAACAGTTGTGCTTTACTAAACTGTCGATGCCCTCAACCCTTGAAACAATGGTGGCCTTAACTAAACCTCTGAAAACCAATAAGGAACTCATCCTTATTGCCGGTAAAGAATCGTAACTATTTAGGACTAAATTCATTCCAAAAAAGGAACACCATGCTGGTTTCATGAGGTTAGACCAGCTCTAGCAAGCAACAATAAGCATTTAGCTCCATTGCATGATGGACAAGTAAGACTCTCACTTAATAGTATCCGTTCCCACTTAAACTTCTTTGTTAACTCTTACATTATTCTGTTTTTATTTATTACTGGACATTTTTACTTAAACTATCTTGTTTTCATTTAAGTTTGGTTTTTTTTTTCCATATAAGTTTTAATGTTTGCATTTTATATTAGTTGATTCCACTTAAACCATTTTGTTTACACTTAACTATTATATTCATCATCAGTTTTGTGCTCGTGCCATATAGGACAATAGTTTGGAAGAACGAGTGGTCATTCACCACTCAAGATCACCTCTATACACTACTCGAGGAGTGGTTCCTAATGATGTGATGGATGTGTTTGTTATGACTATTTTTGAGCCCCCATGAAGAAACTATATCCATATAAAAAGTGTGTGACAATCACTCACCTTATATCGATGACAGACCATACGGCAAACTTTCCTTGATAGTGATGGAAGATGTCGTGTGCGGCTACCATTAGGTGGAACTCATCATTTTGCCCATCATCCTTAACAGTCACTTCCATCTAGTCGTTCTCGATAAAGAAAAGAAAGAATACTTGCATTATTCATCGCCTAAGACCCGTGCATATGATGTTGATACTAAGGACATGGTGAAACCCCTTACATGGTATGAGTACCTTTTTTTTTTCCTCTCTTGTCATTCCCCCTAATCGAACTTTGTCCTACCAACAGCAGGATTTCTTTGATAGATGCTTCTCAATTAAGCTTAGGGAAGTAGAAGCCTACCTTTCCATGTATGTTTGCCTCCCACAACAAAAGGATGACAATGTCGATTGCTCCCTCTTTGTCATGTGTTTCATAGAACATGTCCTCTAAGGTAAGAAGTGATGAGTGCATATTATATAGATGAATTACATATATTTTATATGCACTTTTCTTGTCTTCTTGCATGATTTTTTATATTTTAGTGCTACTTTGGGTATTTTATGCATGAATGGGCAGAAAGACAGGTTTCAAGGCAAAAGAAGGAGAAATACGTGTGAATTGGAGCTAAACGAGGAGGAAAATAGTAGTTTAAAGAGAAGCACAACCGTGCTTAAGTTGTGTAGATCACGAGCTGAGAATTTAGAGATCACATAGCCAACACACCTTCTTTGTTCCTTGCACGCTAGTGTACAAAAAAGCACGCTCGTGCTTATGCCCATACAGTTTATTGGTTTTGAAGAATCAAAGATGTACGAGCAAATAGCTCCTTACACAAGGGTGCTTATGTCCGTCCTATTGTTATTATTTTTATATTTTAATATAATAAGAAAGCTTCTCAAAGAATTGGTATGCCTTTTTTTTTTTTAACTTAGGGGGTTTTAATTTGAGATTAAAAGCTATCATTAATTAGTTATTTTTCTAACTTGACTTATTATAACAATATATATTTTCCATCGCAATATATATTTTGGGAACTAGCTTGCTAGTTGGTTCAAAGTTATTTTATTTTATTTTATTTTATTTTTGAGAAATCTATACAAAGTGAAAGGATATCATTAATAGCAATAATAACTTTGATTCTACATCAGCCATATCGCGTTTCAAATCTTTTGGATTATTGGATCGGCCATGAGGAACGTGTCGGGTTGGGTTAAACGGGTGAGGGTGAAAAACATGTAAACCCATACATGACACGTTTAATAAAAAGGTAAAAAATTAGAACACGAACACGGACCGTTTATTAAACGGGTAACACGACACGACTCGTTTAATACATCTAATATTTTTTATACGAGTTAGGTTTGGTTGGGTCGGGTCGACACGTTAAACTGTTTAACCCATTTAATTGTTTACCACCCATTTGGCCCATTTAACACGATCACCTAATTAACCATTTATCTGTTTATTTAAAAATATTATATAATTTTATAAAACTAACAAAAATAACACAAATAGGCCTACATGGCACACACAATATTATAAAATACAAACTTCAAACCAAAATATCCAAATTCCACCAACAAACAACCATATTACAAATCATAAATACAATCCAAAATAACTAATACAATCCAAAATAACTATCATATTACAAACCACAATCTCAAACAACCACAAATTCCATGATTCACACAATCCAAACAACCACAAATTCCATGATTCACAAAATCCAGTAAAACATATCAAATCTCCAACAATGAGCAGATTTAACAATCTCATGCCCTGTAAATTAAAATGAAATACTATATAACATTAATAATTAAATAAACTCATAACTAAATAAATATCAAAAACCTGGCAGTACCTCTCTTTAGTCATGATAATTTATAGAATTAGAAATTAGAACATTGAGCAGATATAGTTTTGTTAGACTTCATATTTTGATCGAAAACATCTTCATCTATTTCCCCTTCCGAATCATCACTAGAATCATCTACAACTAAGCACAACAAAACATAAATGAATCAATGATCACATGAATTAGTATAATGAGAAAATTAATACTAATAAAATGGAATCAAAGTCAAACTTACTGTTTTTCCCATGAATCCAATCTCTAGTACAAATCAGAGCTTGGACAGTTTCTGGCAAAAGTGAACTGCGATATTTATTCAAAACTCTACCACCGGTACTAAATGCAGATTCAGATGCAACTATAGAAATAGGAATTGTCATCACATCACAAGCCAATCGAGACAATATAGGATGCCGAAACTGCTCTCCTTTCTAAAAGGTTAGAATATCCAAGTATTTCTTTCGATCAAGCCTTTTTTTCATTAAAATACAACTGCAACTCAGTTGCTCGAGAAATGAGAGAATCTTCTTTTTCATGTTTTTTCAAAATCCTACATTTTATACAAAATAATTATGATTATACAATAAGCTATCTTTATCACATTCAATTCAAACAAACTAAATTATATTTTACCTGAAAAAGGCATTCAGAATCATCAAGACCTTGAGTTTCGTTAACTTGTTTCTCAATACTTGAAGTACTTGGAACAACATGTAACAAGTTGACAGAATACAATTCAAAGAGCTCAAATAAAGTATCCTAAACACACTTGAACTCATTAGAATGACCACCATAATGTTTTGAATAAGCCCAATCGACAAATTGAATCTTATACCGAGGATCTAAGATGATGGCAATTGAAAGAATCACACTATATTTTGACCAATACTTGTCAAACTTGGCATACATATGACTTCCCATTATCCTCATAAAACTATCATTATCTGTTAATGCCTCCTTCAAAGTATGTTGAACTAGGAACACTTGAGGAAAATACAAATTAGCTGTTGGATATGTTGTACTAGAGAATAAATAAGTAATTTTATGAAACACCCTCAACAAATTAGAAATCTTCTCTACTTTGCGCCATTCTTCTTCGGAAGGACAATGTCTATAATTAGAATCACTCAACTGTAAATGAATAAATGCACGATGATAAAAATATGCACTGTCAAGCATAATATAAGTTGAGTCCCACCTAGTTGGAACATCTCCTCGCAAACCTTTTTTACACTCCAATGAAACTTGAGCAACACAATCCATGAACTTCTTTTTCCTTCCTGATGAACCTTTAACATATTTGATGCTTTCTCAAATTTTTATCATTGATTCATCAATTTCTTCAAGTCCATCTTAGACTATCAAATTAAGAATATGTGCACAACACCGAACATGGAAGAACTCACCATCCCTCAAGAGAGCATTTTTAAGGTTAAGTTGACTCTTCAACAACTCAACAAAACAATCATTACTAGAAGCATTATCCAAAGTCAAAGAAAATAATTTTCTTTCAATTCCCCAATCGGTCAAAAATGTATAAATTTTCTCAGATAAGGCAATACCAGTATGGGGAGGAGGCATGAGACAAAAGTTTAAAATTTTTTTCTGCAACTTCCAATCTAGATCAACATAATGGGCTGTGAGAGAAACATTCCCATCAGTCGATATAGAAGTCCACAAATCAGATGTCAAACAAATTCTTCCAGGAAGGGAACCCAACACAATTTTAAGTTTATCCTTCTCTTTCTTATACATTTTTAACACATCTGACTTTGCAGTATTTCTAGAAGACATCTTGATATTCTCATAAGCATACTTGAACATTGCTCTAATATCCTCATATTGGACAAATCGAAAATGGTAAATCATGCTTAAGTATTGCCTCAATAGCTAACTCATGAAATTTTTCAAGATCAAATTTTGTGGATCGCATTAACATAGATCCTTGACCTTGACTTAGAAGTAACTGTCCAATATTTCTAGTGTATTTTTTCACACATTTTCCCATGTGAGTATGCATGTTACCAGTTCCATGACTAGAATCACATATATATATTTGATACCACAAATATTACATGCAACACGTTTCTTGCCGTCTGGATATTTTTCATTTAATTCTGTAAAATATTTCCATACTATTGAAGTCTTTTGTCGCTTACGAGTAGATTTACCTTTTCTGTAATTGTACTAGTTGATGTCTGTGTTGTTGGAGCTGCAACTACATTAGATTCATGCCCGATCTGATCTCCTTCATCAGAAATTATAATATTGTGTTTAGAAGAATCCATCTGTTTAAGACAAAAAATTTCAGATATTTCAAAGAATTGCTCACCAGTTAATGAAGGATGATGACTCATGTTAGATCTAAGACATGGAGTAGATTTCATTTTCATCCAAAATAACAAAAAAAATATCCAAGAATAATATCATGGTTAAATACCAAGATCTGCGAGGAGAGAAGCGAACAACTTACAGAGGAAAAGATCTAGAGGAAGAACTCTCACAAGATTTGCTCTTGGGAACTCAGATTTAACACAGATCTACTTAAAGATTCATAGATTTGAGTTGGATCGTTGAGAGAGACTGAGAGAGGGAGAGGCTGAGAGAGAGGGAGGGAGAGAGGAGCAGATTTAACACATATTTACTTGAAGATTCATAGATTTGAGTTGGATTGTTGAGAGAGACTGAGAGAGGGAGAGGCTGAGAGAGATGGAGGGAGAGAGGAGCGGCCGTTCTCCTACTAGGGTTAAGAAAAAATAACTTTATATATTTTCTATTATTTTTATTAAAAACAAAAATTGCTATTTTTTTATAAAATTATTTTTTTATTATTTTATTAGTTTTATTTAAACGGGTTAAACGGGTTGTAAACGGGTTAGCATGTCTCACCCAAACACGACTCGTTTATTAAACGTGTTAAATGGGTGGACCCGTTTAACACGCGAACCCGCTAAGATCTCACCCAAACCTATTTAATCAAAGGTTAATCGCATTGGTTAATCGTGTCGTGTTAGATTTTGACAGGCCTAGATGAGGGGGCTGAGGGCATTTGCGTCTATTAACCCTAAAAATCTCGTACTTAGATATAATTATTAATTAGTAGAAATAATTAGTGATAATGATAACCTTGATGCTTTGTGACATCAGGCATACCGGGTTTCGGATCTTTTACCTTTAACGGTTTTGCATTCCCGCCCGTTAAACATTCCATCGAGAGATGATAATATTAATTAGTCGAAATAATTAGTGCCTAAAGCTTTGGATGCCAATGGTCATGGATTTAACGGGTCGGGTTTCAGTGAGGAATCCGATAACACGGCCCATTATCAAAGACCCAAACTCAACCCGGTGGTTCTTCTATAAATATGTCATGCCTGGATCGGGACCCGGCCCTTCTCCATTCTATCGCTATCGGAGGAGCTCTGGTTCTCGCCGGAAACCTCGATTCCTTGCTGGAACGCTGGGAATTTTTCGCCGTTCGGTGGCGGCACCTGGAAATCTTTTCTATCTCCGCGGTCGTCTCAGGTGATCTCCTTTTTGGTTTAGAGTATTTTTTTCTTTGAATTTGGAACTATGTTGTTGAGAAAGAATGCGATCCTAAATCGGATTGCAAAGTTATTGAGGATTTGCTTGTTTGAATCCTGGAACCGGAGTGAAAAGAAAAAATTATGTAGTTGGAACTGGAATTCTACTGAGTTTTTGTTCTTCTTTTGATGTCATGGTTTTGTGAAGGCTAAGAATTCAAAAGAATGAATTGTTAGGGGACGAGGCCCATCAATCTTGAACTTATTTTCGTTTTCCCCTTTACTTATTTGTCAATATTGAGATAGAGGGAATCGGGTTAGCGATTTGATTATCAATTTGACAAAGATTTTGAGTTGAAGGACTTTGTTTATAATATCGTCTTAGTATTTCTTGGTTTTCTACTTTTTTTTTTAAGGGGAATGAGGTTATAGTTGGTTATAGAAAGCTAATTTTGAATTCTATCTAACATCGGAAAGAAGGTTCATCCTTGCCCATAACTTCTATATGTCAAATTGATTTTAAATTTGATGGTGTAGATGACTAATGGGTTTTTTTTTTTTTTTTTGTTTGATTTGTTGATGGATTTAGAGGTGAAGGATTGTTAGGGAATTATTTGCGCTTTCCCGTGTTTTTGTATCGATATTATGAGAGAGCTCATCAGGGTATATTTTTTATGAACAATTTGACAGAGATGGTTGCTATTTGACTGGTATGCTCCACTAGCAACAAGGCTCATTCTTGCCCAAAATTTTTATAAATCAAATTGATTTAACCTTTGATTATGTTGATAACTAGATTTTCGTTGTTTATTTAATTTCCTGATTGATATAAAGGTAAACAATTGTGGCTATTATACTGTTTCAGTTGATCTAGATTTTCTATTGTGAACAAATCAGGTTATAGATGGTTATAACTTATATAAGGTTATCACTTATAGAAGGCTAATTTTGTGCGATGCAGGTTGAATATATATGGTTATGCCTCCCAGCGATGAGGTTGAAGATGGTCCTTTTGTACTGAGATTGCATAAATGGGGTCCAGAGCAATTTAATTTAGAGTTGTCAGATTTTTGTGAGGCTTTAATTTCTCCCACTAGGGAGTTATTGCTCTTGCTTTCTTATCAGCATGAGGCCATATTGCTTCCTCTGATCACGGGTAAGTTCACAAATCTCTCTCTTAATATTAACTTGCTGTCTGCCTTTTCATGTTTATCCAAGGATGATGGTCATTAAATATTTTCAGGGGAAATTTGTTCATTTGACAAGGATCAGTCAGTCAGGGGTAATGTTGAGGGGCTTGAAGAATCAAGTTCCTGTTCTGCAGAGCAGACAACTGTATGTTTGTTGGATTCATCTGACAATGTTCCATGCACAACACAAGCTGTAGATAGTGTATCAAATGTTGGTTCATCATCAAACTGCTATACTGCTATTTCTGGCATAAAGTCATCAACATGGGGACACTGGGGAGATACATATGGTGATTCAAAGAATTCTAGTTATAGGGAACTGCTTGTAGCATCAGATTTTAGTAGCATTACTGTTCATACGTTTCTTTATCCGCATGCAAACCTGGAAGTAAACGAACAAACATCTGAAGGAGCATCTTTAGATGGCAAGTGGATCGAATGGGGACCCATTCATGGGGTTGGGAATGCTGGCTCATCAGGTTCCTGTTCTACACAGAAAATTTGGCTAAAATCTTACCTTACAGAAGTCAACACAGCTGAGTTTGCTAGTAATTTTCTTGTGAGGTTTCCTGGAAAATCTATCCTTCCTCACTCTGCAGAGGTCATGTCATTCAGCATTTTTGAGAGCACATTGACATTCTTGGAGTTTTATTCTTTTTATAGTCCTAAGGAAAAACAAGGCTCTGGAGCCACCATTGAACAAGGGATTGAGGCACTGATTTCAGATTGCGTGTCTGACCTGTCAAGCATGAATAATAATGGTAGTCCTGATGGCATGACATATTACTGTCCAAAAGTGTTCTCCAACTCTTCAAACTGCACAATTGGTCTGGTATTGACTCTTTCAGAGCATCCATTATTTGAAACTTGTGAAGAATTTCTAAGAAATGCAAAAGAGGTATTTGTGGTGGTTGTGAAGCTATACCAGTGGGGCATGCAGTGGGTTTGTGCAGTAAAACCCCAGAGTCTCTATACTGGCCCAGAATGGGCTGATTTCCAGTTTACAGAGGACTTCCTTATCTGTCTTAACTCTACAGGGTTTATTTGCATTTGGAACGTGAACACTGGTAGTCCTGTCACCAGTTTTGATGTCCTAAGGGACTGTGGTCTGATTGCAAAAAACGACTCTAGGTTGGATGAACCTTTTCTCTCAGGGAAACGAGTTTCATCTGTGGCAATTTATGGTTCTCAAGAGGAAGAGAATGACACTTGCAAGGCTAATAGAAATGGTAGCAGCTCTAGAGCTACTGTTTCTAGTAGAAAGTTCAGAAGGATTCTGGTTTCTTCACATTCTTCTCTTCTTGCTTCAATTGATGAACATGGAGTAATCTATGTGTTATGTGCTGATGATTATATATATGCAAAACATTGTGCTATCAATAATCTTACAGCTACTTCTCATTATTCTAATATTGGCACGCTGGAGGTCTGGAGGATTGCTGGTGCTGAGATTGGTGGTCCGAAGGTCTTTCCTGGTCTTAAGAAAGTCCAATCTTCAAATGCTTCTGAGCCTTCCTTCAATGGTCACAGTGAGGATGCTAATCAAATGAGACAAGAACTTGTGTATGCCAAAGGTAAAAGAAGACGAGTTGTTACTGATTTGAGCGGATTTTCTTCTGTTTCACAGATAAAAGGTTCTCCAGTCCCTTTGGAAACTAAAATGTCTTCAACTCCTGTGCGAAGGATATTTCTTCCTGCATACAGGTCTAACAAGGAGGATGCTGTATGCCTTTCACCTTTTGGAATTACAAGACTTATCAGAAGTTGTGGTCTTAAGGAAGATAAAAACTGTAGAATCGTTCACACCTGTTTACTTTTAGATTTACCTGTCGTAGACGAAAGAGATTTTACTACATGCTTGCCGCCCAGAAAGTTTATGACAAAGGAATTTATTTTTAAAGGAAAATCAATTGGTTCTCTTCTTCAGGGCTACTTATATATGGTGACTCAAGATGGTCTGTTCGTGATTCTTCCATCAGTTTCGATTTCATCTGCTTTGCTGCAGGTCGAAACCTTGAGATATTGGCAGCCAAGTACTGCTGCACATTGTAATAATCAAGTGAAAAGCTTTATGGAGTTATATAACTCTAGAGAGCTATGGAATCCTTGGCAAATTGAGGTCTTGGACAGAATACTCTTATATGAAGGCCCTGAAGAGGCAGATTGCATTTGTTTGCAAAATGGTATATAATAATGCTTTAATTTCTTGTGTTAAAAATGCTACTTTCATTTTATTATCTATTTTATGTTCTCTTCCCCCTTTTGTTGTTTGCTTTTGGCTAGTAAAAGGTATTAACTTTTTAAGTTAAGAATCGGTATCATCACAAGTTGGCCATCAATTATTTAAACCACTTGTATTGCGCTTGCCCAACCAGACCTTATGAGTTACAATTAGTTGCAATTGTTTATTATAAATATGCATTGGGAATTTACCGACAATGATGCTGGCAACACAAATTTTGGTGCGGAAATTATGTATTTAATGTGGTGGAATCCGTTTAAAAGCTTAGTATTAATTGCTTAGTATTAATGGCTGTCAATCGATTTGATTATTGACCCGCATAGAGGCAAGATTGCTAATTCTGGTTTTCAACTGCTTTCAAACTACATTCAGTATGAATCTACCAGGGCTTTTCTCTTGTTTCCTTTTCTTCTTTGAAGGAAGAACTTATATAACATCCCTTGCTTGTTTTATTAAATTTCTCTCCAGCTTTTACTCTGGCTCCCTCACCCTTTCGTGGTTCCTAAAATCTATTCCTAGCAGTATACGGAGACTTTTACATTGTTGTTTTTTTCTTTAAATTGTTATTTTGGCTGCCCAGCAATCTGTTCCTCACCTTGTACAAGGTTATGAGTGAAATCTTTAGATTTAAAAGTTTCTTATTGCTCTTTTCACTTTTCTCCTTTTCTCTGTTTGTTGCCCATATATTTAAATGTAGAACTTCCTTTATGTTGGGCCTTGATTGAGCACTAGCTGTGTTTCATATATGGAGTTTCATTGGGATAATATGTCCTTTAGCAAAGAGGATGCAGTCTTTCCTTGCAAAATGCAGCATCCATATTCGATTGTAAATAATATTATGAGCTGATCTTGGTTGACATATTAGTATGCATCTATGTGGTAAATTTGAAATGTTATTTTGCAACATATGATAGCCTGTAATATTTTGATGCTCACCAAATGATCTGTGTGATTGGCAATTTTTATTGATTGTGTCAGATTGGGACTTGAAAATTGCTCGACTTCGTCAGATGGAGTTGGCGTTGCACTACTTGAAGCCTGATGAGATAGAAAAGTATATTACTTATCTTGAGATTTGGGTTTTTCTATTGCTTTGTCATGGAATCCATTTGAAGGTGCAGAGTCTGGATTAAAAATGTGACTAACTGCTGTTATTACTTAGCTATATATATTTGAGTTTCTCATGCTTAAAATTTTGGGTACTTGATGCTCCAGGCCTCTTGACTTGGTCTTTAATATGCACTTCAAGAATACCTGTCTGAATCCAATGTCAGTCCTGGCAATGGCTTACTTGAATATATTTTGTAATGACGGCTAATGTGAATAATTCATTATTCAGTTGCTTTGGGACATGATTTGATTCCTTTTTTTTGTAAAATATAAGGTTGCAAAAAGACATGAGGAATTAGAAAAAGGACAAAAATGTTGAGCGCAAATAGGTAGATAAGTCTTGATGGTTATGATTTTGTCTCAGACATCTTGCTTTGAAACTGGTTCTTTGTAGTCTTGCCCTGTACACCTAAAAAGATAGTAGTCATACAATTATGCTGAGCTTCCAAGACCTATTTGTATAATTGCCTAAATAACCATGAAATACTTACACTTTATGCTATATTGTCTTTTACCGACTTGAACAACCTTATCAAGCATGATATTCATTTGATAGACAGAATTCTTTGTCTAGCTTATGCATGTGCATGTGTTTGCCTATGTCAAACTGTTAGGTGTTTCTGATAAAGGTTGAACCTGCATGTGTGGTGCTTTGAATTGTATACCATTTTCATATGGTGCAACTCCCGACTTTCTGACTTCTTAATGCATAAACAGATCTTTGGATATGCTTGCTCAGGTGAATCTGGCAGAAGAAGGCATCTTGAGGTTGTTATTTACTTCTCTATATCAGATCTCTTGCAAAAGGAGTGACAATGAGGTGGCATTGGCGTTTAGGTATATTTCATTTTCTTGCTTCTTTTATACACTGCTTATTGTGTTCAATCGCCCGCTTTAGGAATCAAACATTTTGGTTAGTATGTATGTTTCTGTCAGATGTGTATTTTCTTTACAATGGACTGAAGACCTGAAATTTCTCAGTTGGATATTTAGATCCAGATTTTCTTTAGGTCTGCAAAATTTGGAATGTTTCCTCATTGCTGTATTTAATGCTGGAGACGAATATTTTAGTTTTTACATAAGCAAGCCATGTGGTATTATGCCAGAGATGTAGTTGGAGGTATTAGAGTTAGCCTTGTCCTCGCCATTATTGCCCTTCTCGATATGCCAATAATCTATAATCATATGAAATAAACACATTGCTTGTGAAATTTCTACTTAAATGCTAATCATGACTTAGTTTCTTTATTTGCACATATTTTCTATTATTGATTATGACACACATGAGTTCTGCTTTCGCAGACTGCATGTAACAAATCTTTAGCATGCATTTTTTATATAAAAGCAACTCCTCTGGTAGCTAAGGTTTTCCCCAGATAGAAAGAAATTGGAAGATAGAGGCCAAACCTATAAGGTCTGCTGAACTCTTCTTCTCTTCATGCCTTAATCCCCTTCCTCCCTCCCTGCTATTACCCTTGCACTTGACCCTTTGGCTACAGTCTTATTTGGGAATTTTCCATAATACCCTCTAGTGGTTCTGCAAGCAGTTACTGTCCTTGGCCATCCCCCTTTTTCCTTCTGGAGTACATTAGTAGCGGCTTACTTGTATGGCTAACAGGTTCCGCTGTTTATAACATCTTGGGGAATTTACTAATCTGCCTGTTTTCTAACTTTCCTGGTTTCAGTATCATTCTTGGTTGTTTCCTCTCCAACTAATATAATCCAATGATTATTTTTATTTCTAGATTCAAAATACCTTTAATTTATTATTATGGGGATATACAATGTGGTGTTTATTTTGTACTTCTGAAATTTTGATGGGCGTTGTCCTTAGTGCTGTTGAATTTTTGAATAAATGTTGAATATTTATTGCAATTATAGAATGACATTGTCTTGTGGAAGAGAACTTTACTTCCATCTTACTTATCATGTGATCCTTTTCGATCTCTACATTTTTCATGTCAATTTTTTTTTTATTATTCCAGGTTATTGTCTCTTGCTGCCTGCTTTGCTACGAAGATGGTTCGAAAATATGGTTTAGGACAGCCCATGCAAGACGAGCAATCTAGTTTGCCCAAACATTATTCCATTGAAGTTAGCAATGCAAGAAGGCTGTCTGAGATGGCTCACTTTTTGGAGGTTATCAGAAATATCTGGAGTCGACTTAGTACAAAAGGCAGAAGGCCAGGTCAAGGCGTGGTATGAAATGGAAGTTTTTTGAATTGTAAATCTGAACTTCAGCAGGAGATATTGACAAGTTATTTTGCAGATTCTAGATGGCAGAGAGACATCTAATGTGGTTGATACATACGGTGCGCAAGATGATTCTCCGCTTCCAATTGTTGCAGCAGATGGTGGTTCATCAAGTCTGCAGGATTTGTTGGATGGCCAGAGAGCAGAATCAAATTTCCCTGGATCAGAGTTTGAACCTAACAACATTGATGAACTAGCTCTGTCATTGGCTAAATCTTCAGCCACTGCATTGGACGTGCTTGAGTTAGATGGTAATCAGAAGAGGAAAGTAATGTCTTTGGAGAACTCGAGGGATATGATTACACGTTGGGAAATGGACCATCTTGACCTAAGAATGGTTGTGAAAGACGCCTTACAATCTGGCCGTCTTCCTCTTGCTGTTCTACAGTTGCATATTCAACGTCAAAGGGAATTAGTTGCTGAAGATTCTCATGATATGTTCAGTGAAGTTGGCAAAATTGGAAGAGCTATAGCTTATGATCTGTTTTTGAAGGTTGTATGTTTGTGCATTTTATTGAAGCTGACTCCAATATTTTACATGAACTGACGCTCTGTGTCTGATAGGGTGAAAGTGGACTAGCTGTGGCCACATTGCAAAAGCTTGGAGAGGACATAGAACTTGTCCTTAGACAATTATTGTATGGCACTGTTAGGAGATCACTTCGGGCTCAAATTGCAGATGAAATGAAGTCAAATGGGTATCTTGGAACACATGAACTCCACATGTTAGAGAAGATTTCCCTTGTTGAGGTTTGCTTTCACTTTAAATGCAATATTTCTTCCTTTAATTTTTTTAATTTATTATTTTTTTCATATATGTTCCCTTCCTAAATAGCTGCATACTATTGAATTTTGATAACCAACCAACTCTCTTTCTCTGTTCTTTTTGAAAAGAGGCTTTATCCGAGCAGTAGCTTCTGGGTGACATTTCTTGGGAGGCAGAAGGAACTTACTGTTGCTGCTTCAACCTTGACACCAGAACCAAATAAACTGAAGATATTTTTGCATACCAGTGACAATCTCACCATTGAATGTGGTGATGTTGATGGAGTTGTCTGTGGTTTGTGGGTAAGCGTAGATAATGGCTCTCCTGTATCTGAAATTTGTGAAGATAATGGCCATGCAGGCTACTGGGCTTGTGCTTTTGCGTGGTCAAATGCTTGGGATGACAGAACCATGGAACGTGTAAGTTCTATGGTTTTCTTTCCTTATCTTTATTATAGAACTGTTAAAAATTTGATAAGCTTCTTGGTCTGGATTTCTTAATTTTATAATGTGTGGCATGCTTCAATCATTCATTTTCATGTTGAGAAAAGGCAGTCACTTTCTAATTCACATATGTGTTACCTTTACAGTCCATTTGTGCAGTTTGCCATTGAAAATTATGTGTTGCTTCAGTTATTAAACCTAATTCTTGCTCTGAATTGGTGGTGATTTGATCAATGCCTTGTGTCTGAAGATGTTGCCCAACTGTTGCAAGAATGATGCAGCATGCCAGGTGTTTCGTTGGATTTGGAATAAGTGGGTTCGAGCGTTTGAAATTTGAATTTTTTTTTTTGCTTTTATGTCAAGTTGTCCTGGCTGTGACTTAAATAATGTCAAGTAAAATAAATACTATGTGATTAACATATTTTTTACAATTAATGGTTGATACTTATTTATAATTAGTATCTTCATAGAAAATGCTAGTTCATGCTTATATTTATTTATTTCATTTAAGTTTTGTCAAGAAAGAGTAATGTTTATTCCAAGTTACTCTGAAGGTGATGATTGGTTGGAGATGTTGGAATAAGCTGGGATAAAAATTTAGCTGGACTTATTCCTCAACTAAACATTGCAATAGTTACTGTATGAGTTCAAACCGTTGGTTAGAGTGCAACATTTCTGCCAACACTGTATCTGGAATGGTTGAAAATTTATAGTATTTTCTTCCATGAAGATGCTGCTTGATGGTCTCAAATCCTTCTGGTAGGTTGCCAACAAGCTAGCCTTACTGGTAGCCTTACTGGTTGCCAACAAGCTATCCCCATGATACTCCCTGATGCAATCTGGCTCAGGTTATAAATCCTAATATGGGGGAAAGTTGTTCCTCTTGCATATTTATGCCTCTTTAGATTTCATACATGGTTCCCACTGATGGTGTAAACAAGCTAAGCTAGATGAGCCAAGGATGACCAAGATTAAATTAGTTTCCTATTTGGACATGCTAGCTTGATGTTTTCTCATTCTACTTTGGATGAACATGAATTCCTAATGGTATGACTTGAGATGGCTAAGCTAAGGAAAACTACTTTAAAGATGTTAATGTAGGTCTAAAAAACGAGTTTAGATTAACATGGAATTAAGACAAGGATAATTTCACACCTTTGAGGCCATAACCCCTCAATTCTGACACCAAATTAACATGCATTGATTTGCTATAATATTTATCAAAGTTGCATTGCGGAACTGTTATGACTAACACAATTGAGCTCAAATGTGTTTTATACTCTAGGCTTAGCTCAATGTTAAACTTGAGTGACTAACATTCTTTATCTTGGCTTGTTTGTTCAATGACTGCCTAAATAGCTGCTTCTTATAAGCAACACAGTTATTTAACTGCCTAGTCAGTCAACTCTGTTGCAAACTAGATGCTACCTCACAAATGTTATAAAAGAATAAGCCTTGACCAGCCTTTCCATATGGTTCTCAATACTTATTAGCATGCATGCCTTATTCTTTTCCTGTACACCTTTTTTTTTTGTCTCTATGAGCAGCAGTAGTGCTAGATCCTAATTAGTTCCACAATCATTTAATGCAAAATGCCTCTTCTGATGCAGATAGTGCTTGATCAGCCTTTCTATATGGGAATTCATATACCATGGGAATCACAACTTGAGTACTATTTGTCTCACAATGATCTTGATGAGGTCTACAGATTGTTAGATGTGATCCCTTCTTCTGTATTAGCTGATTCCACTCTTAAAGTAAATGTGGAACTTACACATTCAACTAGAAGTGCTCAAACTGATATGAAGCACTTGGATTATGATATGTACATCCACAGTGCTGAGGAGCTAGACCCTGTGTACATAACTATTCCAAATGTCAAAACTTTTACTTTTCCTGCTACTACTAGGTGCTCATCCTGGTTAAAGTTGCATATGGAGCAGGAACTAGCCAAGAAGCATATTTTTCTACAAGAATACTGGGGAAGTACAGTTGATATTGTAAGGCTTCTTGCTCGTGCAGGCTTAATTGTCACTCCTAAAGTTTCGGCTCATACTAAAGCCTCTAATGGATCTCCATTGTTGGAATTGACAAAGATTGATGAGGAATTTCATGAAATCACTTCAGAAGCATTGCATAAGCTGGTTGTCCGATATTGTACCCAATATAATTTGCCCAGTCTTCTGGACCTTTATCTTGACAATTTGGATCTGGCCCATGATGAGCACTCACTTTCTTCACTTCTGGAATCTGTGGTAAGTGCCTTGAGATTGATATATTTATTATTGTTTTACCTGAATGACCCAGAAATTTTCCTGTTCGGTTGTTTTGTTTTTGTTGGTTTGACATCTTTTATTGAAGTATTATGTGGCAAATAATTTTATGTCACCAAGGTTTTTTTCACAGATTTAACACTTAAAACGAGAACTTCTGCAAAGAAGATTTCTGATGAATATTACTTTTGGAGTGTTCACGATTTTTTGATAAGTTTCATCAGCTGTCCTTTCTGGTTCAGTAGCTAGATCCATGTTATCTCTCATGTAGATTGTTGAAGCATTATTAGTGGTACAAATGATTTCTTTTGTGGGCAACTTCATGACCTGTTGCATGCTTTTATGTTCCAGAGTGACTGCCAATGGGCAAAATGGTTGCTACTTTCAAGGATCAAAGGACATGAGTATGAAGCATCATTTTCGAATGCTCGTTCAAACTCATCTCTTCATTTAACCAAAAGTAGCAATCTTCATGCTCTTGATATAGATGACATAATTCATACTGTTGATGATATGGCTGAAGGAGGGGGCGAAATGGCGGCACTGGCTACTCTAATGTATGCCACTGCCCCAATGCAAAAGTGTGTATGTAGTGGAAGTGTGAAATGGCAATGTAGCGATTCCTATAAGTGCACCTTGGAGAATCTAAGACCTTGCCTCCAGCAATTTCCCACCCTTTGGAGGACACTTGTTACATCATGCTTTGGACAAGACATGGATGGCTGCTCTTTTAATTCTGCAGCTAGTAATGGTGAGTTTCTAGTTTGTTGTATTTTTGTGCAAACAAAATCTTGTTCAGGTGTTATTTTTGAGGTTGTATTGTTCACCTGCTGCATTTGACTGAAGAACAATTTTACAGTATATGGAAAATCAGCTCTCACAGACTATTTAAATTGGCGTGAGAGCATATTTATGTCTACCGGAGGTGACACTTCCTTGATACAAATGCTACCATGCTGGTTCCCGAAATCTATAAGAAGATTGCTTAAACTCTTTTTCCAGGTTTCTGCTCTTTCTCCATTCTCCCGTACTGAACTGTATGTTTAGATCATAATCTTTTGGCACACTTTTTATTTGTTATTCAGTGAACTTGCATATCCTTGAGGGTGAAGTATGAAGTTTTACCACATGATTTACCGGGACATTTTTGCTTGTCTTTCCAAACATGCATGAAACATGACATGCCCCCTTGGAGTATACAATTTACAAACAGGATGTGTTTTATGTATCCTTGTTTTTTGCACTATTTTAGGTCTATATTGAAAGTCAAATTTAACTTTGTCAACAGTTCATTATTAATATTATTATTTTTTTAAACTCGTCATTTAGGCTTGTTGGCAAAGCTCTGAATGTTGTACTTTCCTATTTGATTCTTTAGATGCTGATTAATCTTATTAATGACGTGTTAACTGGATCATGTCTATTGAATCTGCCATATGGCTGAATTTTTCTTTCCTTCAGTTAAGCGAAGTTAAACATTTCTTGTCCCAGGGTCCTTTGGGATGGCATACTCTATCAGGTGACATTCCTTCCGAGAAGCATTTTCTCTATGCGGAACACAGTTATGATTTTATTTCAAATGGAAAAGCTGCATGTAATGCTCTTTCGTGGGAATCAAACATTCAAGAAAGTATTGAGAGGGAACTATATTCGTCTCTTGAGGTTGGTATCTTTTTTGGGAAGAAGAATTATACTTGGCTTTCGTAGCTCCTAAAGAGTGACAATATCTTACTTATTATTGCAAAGTACATTTCAAGAATTTCTCCATGCTTGATGCATAGATTATGCTTTATGTAGATTATTTTTCAATCTGACATTTTGAATTTGATATTTAATGAAACTGAACCTGGTATGTAGTCACTATGGAAAGGTGGTTCTTTTTTATTTTTTGAGCATTACTGCAATTTGGGCTTATAAGTTATCAAGATGCTCTCAAGCAGCCTGATATTTGAGCTTGAACGTATTTTCAAGTTGAGCTGAAGAAGTGCTGATGTAACGGAGCTCAGCTTGTCAACTTTAAAAGAACAAACAAATAAATAAAAAAAAATAATTTATTACTTAAATAATAATATTGTTATTTAAAATATTATGATGTTTTATACTGTGATGCCTGTTCAGACATGATAATCACACAAATGAGTTCTTTACAATGAAATGATGGAAGTTCCCTCTTTCTGTAATTTTGGCCAATTATCAATGGAAACTACATTTCAAACTAATAATTTGTTTTTGGTTTTTTTCTGATGGCTATGGTGGGGATTGTGGTGGCAGTGGACGATGATTGTCATTTGTTTTGTTGTCCTCTCCTTATCTCATTAATCTTTTAGCTTTGAAGGTTGGCATTGGTGGAACTAAAACTGTTACTTAATTAACTGGATGGAATTATGGTTTGATTTTATTATAGACTTGTGGCCACTGAATTTTGGGCATCTAAACCTGTAGTAGTGAGAATTGTGCTTTCAATGTTATGTTGGCATTGGTGGAATTAGACCTGTTAATCAATTTCACTAGACAGATTGTTGGTTTGATTCTCTTATAAACCTGTGACTGCTCCTGAAACCAAAGTAGGTTGTAAATTTTATTTGGACTTCAGAGTAATATTACTTACAAAATGATTATGAGGCTCTAATATGCATTTTCTTAACAGACATGTGAAATGACTTAGACTTTGAAGATTGAACAACCAGAGTAATACAGGCGCAAGCTGCTTCATATTAGGACAAAAAAATTTTAACAACAAAATCTTTAAACAGTTCAAGTAGCATGGAGCTATAATCTCTCTGTGATGGAACAATTCAGTTGTCTTTTATTGCCAAATTTAAGATGCACGTCCTGCCATTTTACTTCCTATTGATCACTATTTTCATAATCACCTCATTGTTAAAGGTCTGGGTTTATATAGCATGCTCAATTTCAGGAAAATGCCTTTGGAGTAGAGCATCATCTACATCGGGGTCTTGCACTCGCAGCTTTTAATCATCTCCTTGGACTTCGGGCACTAAAACTGAAATCAGCACAAGATTTATCTGGACAAGCTAACATTCAGTCAAATGTGCAGATGCTTCTTGCTCCTCTTACTCAAAGTGAAGGATCACTTCTTTCTTCTGTAGGCTGCCCTTTCTCTCTCGCTTTCCATGTTTATTGGAATAATTGATATTTGAATATTTGGCTCTCATAGGTTTGCAAGAATATGCTGTCAACAAGCAGCGAGGCTTTTTTATATTGAACAATCTTTTAATTGAAAGTTGGCATCTGGAATAGCTGCAAATTGTTTTTGATATGCTGTTCTCTTATAATTACTTATAAGAAATTCTGATCGCCAACAATCTTTTGGTAGATGGCTCTAATTCTGTCACTTTCCATGATTGTCAATGAAAAAAAAAATTGTCATCATTAAGTGATAATTCAACTCTTGTAAAGAAAATTAAAGATATTGGATCTGAAATTTTTAGTTAAACAATTTATGAATTATCATATTCTGAAGGCTTTCTGCATTGGGACATATGACCAAGTTTCCTAAGTGCTATCTGAGTGTTTGGATTTGTTATTGTCCTTGAAATCTTGACTTTGTTTTATCTAATTAATTGTACTTTCATTTACAGGTCATGCCACTTGCTATCATGCATTTTGAAGATACTGTATTGGTTGCTTCATGTGCTTTTCTGTTGGAACTTTGTGGGTTATCTGCCAGCATGCTGCGTGTGGATGTTGCAGTACTGTGCCGTATTTCTTCCTTCTATAGCTTGGTCACTCATGGTTCTCAGCATGACCCTGCTTCATCTAAGGGTTCTTTATTTAATGCAACAACACCTCACAAAACTGACCTTGCAATGTCTCTTGCTCGGGCATTAGCAGATGATTATGTTCATCATGATGGGCATAGGTCTTTGGAACAGAGAAATGATGGTAATCATTGTTCAAGAAGCAAACAGTCATCTCATTCTCTTAGGACTGTCTTACATCATTTGGAAAGAGCAAGCTTACCAACACTGGAGGAAGGCAGAACTTGTGGCTCTTGGCTTTCAAGTGGCATTGGTGATGGATCTGAATTTCGTTCTCAGCAGAAAGATGCAAGCCAGCGCTGGAAATTAGTGACCACCTTTTGTCAAATGCATAATATTCCTTTAAGCACAAAATATCTTGCTTTACTTGCTAATGACAATGACTGGGTACTCTTCATATCCATTTACAAGTTTCTGCTACTGTTTTTCTGGCATTGTGCTGTAATTCAAACTGGACTGATTATGCATCTATACTATGATAGGTTGGGTTCTTGACAGAAGCTCAGATGGAGGGATATCCAATGGATATAATCATCCAGGTGGTAGGTTTGATTTCTTAACACATAATAACATGAGCAACTACCATGTTGATTAGCCAGTATTCGCTGAATACCAACTGATATAGACCCTGTTTATTCTTGCATTTGTTAATTAATTTATTTCATTTTTCTCAGGCAGCCAGGGAATTCAGTGATCCACGACTCAAAACCCACATACTGACAGTCCTGAAGAGCATGCATTCAGCAAAAAAGACGAGTAACTCATCAACAAATGAATGTTCAGAAAGAAGTATTGGAAACTCCTTTCTCAGTGAATGCAGCAAAGTCATCCCTGCAGAACTATTTGGGCTTCTTGCTGAGTGTGAAAAACAGCAAAATCCAGGAGAGGCCCTTCTAATAAAGGCAAAAGATTTACGTTGGCCTCTCTTAGCAATAATTGCCTCATGCTTTTCTGATGTGTCAGCCTTATCATGTTTAACAGTCTGGCTTGAGATTACTGCAGCAAGGTAAAAATCTTTTAGTCCACTGATGTTACAGTGCTTGAAAGATAGCTGTGTAATGTATCACTCGGATTGTGCAGTTTGATGATAGCTGTGTCTTTTTTTCTTGGGAGAACATTTTGTGGTGCTTTGTACATATTTTGCTATTATTATTTTGTCCTTTATATGTGGATGGGTCATCTTTACTGTCTTCTTGCAGGGAGACATCATCAATCAAGGTTAATGATATCCATGCCAAAATTGCAAAGAGCGTTGGACTGGCTGTAGAGGTTATGAATGCATTGCCAGCTGGAAGTAGAACTCTTACATGTCGTTACAATCGGAGAAATCCAAAGAGAAGGCGGTTGATGGAGCATGAACCAGGTTCTATGGTTGGTCCGTCTTTCAACTCTTCAACAGCATCGAGTCCAGCCATGGTTTCTATTGTCCAAGGGTTAGCCAGTGAGGAGGAAGCAAAATGGAAGTTTAATAAACAAATAAAAGTTTGCAGTGATGTTGATGAGGGGCTTAGTTCACTGACAAATATGGTTGCGGTCCTCTGTGAACAACATCTATTTTTCCCTTTGTTGAGGGCTTTTGAAATGTTTTTGCCATCATGTTCTCTTCTTCCTTTCATTCGTTCCCTTCAGGTATTAGGCATACTAGAAACTTTAATACCATGTGATTGTTATCCTATGTTATTTGTTATTGGTGTAGGTGACATGTCTAATTGACATCTATCTGCTACTGTTTCCAGGCATTCTCGCAAATGCGGTTATCGGAGGCTGCAGCACACCTTGCATCATTTTCAGCCAGAATAAAGGAAGAACCTTTACCAGGACAATTAAACATTACAAAAGATGCACAAATTAAGACCAATTGGATAAGCTCAACTGCTGTAAAAGCTGCAGAAGCCATGCTGTCAACATGTCCATCAGCATACGAGAGAAGGTGCTTATTGCAACTTCTAGCGGCAGCTGATTTTGGAGATGGTGGATCTGCTGCCACTTATTTCCAGCGATTGTTTTGGAAAATCAATTTAGCTGAACCTTCCTTACGCAAAGATGATGAGATATATCTAGGAAATGAAACCCTGGATGATGCTTCGCTTTTAACTGCATTGGAAAAGAATGGGCAATGGGAAAAAGCTCGTAATTGGGCTAGACAACTAGAATCAATTGGTTCATCTTGGAAGTCAGCTGTTCACCATGTTACTGAAACACAGGTACTCCTTTATGCTATGCCAGGGTTCTCATCTTTTATGATAAATGCAAAAGATTGAAAATAACAACATAAAGAGGTTAGCTTACATATTCCATCCTTATTTTCTGTTTAAGTTCATTGAACCCATTTTCAGAAATGAATCTAGATGCCAATTACATTATTATTGTCAAGCCTAGTGGTTAATATTTCATCCTATTACCCCCAGCAGTTTTCCTGATGTGTGCTACGTCAGTTGCTGTTGGATTTGTCTATAACAATTAAATCTGGCATATTCTGCATATGTTGCATGTGATATATGCCTTTTTAATACTTGTTAGTTCAGGAAAACATGGGTGCAATATGATTTATTCATTGGTGATTTGTTATCTGAGTTATGTTCCTAGTGCCACCAAATATTCTTTATGTCATCCTTCTGTGCTTGCAAACAATCATTTATTCTTAAAAATTTGTAAATTATAATCCAATAGATGGGATAATATACAAGTTCGATTTGTTGCTAGCATCTTCTCTGATGGTTTTGTTGCTAGAAAAAGCCTGATATTCTCGGAAGACTTTTATTGTCATTTAGAAATGATTTCTGTATGGAGTTATGGCATCTAATAAGGTTTTGTTGTTATAGCAAATAATGGCCAGTCAATTTTAGTGCTATAATATAAGGAGCCACCTTTATTAATTTTGATTCGCAAAGTTGGGATTCGTCAGGAGCTCGTCAGGCACCCAACTCCTGTATTAGCTAGAAATATTCCAATTAGTAATTTTATGGTAGACATAATTATGATATTTACATTTATTATTGTCTCTTCCATTGTGAATTTCATCTTCTTTTCAGGCTGAAGCCCTGGTTGCAGAGTGGAAGGAGTTTCTGTGGGATGTTCCAGAAGAAAGATCTGCTTTATGGAACCACTGTCAAACACTTTTCTTGAGATATTCCTTCCCTCCATTGCAGGTGGTTCTTTTTTCCTTTTTTCTCTCCTCATAAGGTTTCTGGATGACACCTTTTGATGTAATTAGCTGAAGAAATTTCTAATGCCTATTGTTGTGATATTTATTTATTATTTTTTTTTGTTACAGGCTGGATTGTTTTTCCTCAAACATGCAGAAGCCATTGAAAAAGAAATTCCAGCAAGAGAGCTACATGAAATGCTCTTACTTTCGCTACAGTGGTTAAGTGGAACTATGTCTCAATGCAACCCGTAAGTTTTTCTTTTTTTTACCTCATTTTGTTAATTCTATGGGTGCTTTCTAACTTCACCTTTTCTTTCAGAGTTTATCCTTTACATCTTCTGCGGGAGATTGAGACGAGAGTATGGCTCTTAGCTGTTGAGTCAGAAGCTCAATCAAAACCTGATGGTGACTTTACCTCCCATAACTCTGTTCATAACCTAAACAGTGGAAATAGTGCCAGCATCATTGAACAAACTGCAAGTATCATCACAAGAATGGACAATCATATAAATGCCATGAAGATGAGAACAACAGAGAAAAATGGCTTGAAGGAAAGCATCTTTGCCCACAATCGACATTTACAAACCTCAGATTCTAATAACTCACCTACAGCAAACAATGCAAGGAGTAAGCGAAGGGGTAAAGCCTATTTTCCATTAAGAAGACCGGTCATAGATGGTGTAGATAGCAATAATGATGCTGATGAGTCTCCAAGCTCTCCGCGCACTCTTAAAAGCAGTATTGAACCATCTAAGAATTTACAATTGCAGGAAGAAAATGTGAAAATAGAAGTTTCTGTTTCAGGATGGGAAGAAAGAGTTAAACCTGCAGAGTTGGAAAGGGCTGTTCTGTCACTTCTTGAATTTGGACAAATAACAGCTGCCAAGCAACTTCAACACAAGTTATCCCCATCAAATGTGCCATCTGAGCTGCTACTTGTTGATGCTGCATTAAAACTTGCCGTTCTTTCCTCTTCCAGTAATAGTGAAGTAGTTGCTGAATCTCTTTTGGATCATGGAGTACTTTCAGTTCTTCAATCACATGATGTGCCCAGGGGCGATCAAATGATTGATCCATTGCAGGTTTTTATTACTAGATCCTTATGTGGCAATTACATTTGTTTTATGACTTCATATCTTATTGCTAAAACATTAAATGCCAAAGTGTTAGGAATTTCATTTCTTTTACTTGGGATAGCATTCTTACTCAATGCAAATTTACAGTCCTTGGAGTATTTAGCAACCAAGTGTGGTCATGGCTGTGGGCGTGGTCTATGTAGGAGAATAATTGCAGTTGTTAAAGCTGCTAAAGTATTGGGCCTTTCATTTAGTGAAGCATTTGAAAAACGGCCAATTGAATTGCTGCAATTGCTTTCTCTCAAAGCACAAGACTCACTTGAGGAAGCTAAACTCTTGGTCCAGACTCATACTATGCCATCGTCAAGCATTGCACAGATTCTTGCTGAATCTTTCCTCAAGGCATATTCTAGAGTTCTCTTTTATGTTTGTCATAACTTCGCTTTGTATCTATGCTGATTTGGTCTCATGTGCTTTGACTAGGGCCTGTTGGCTGCACATCGTGGAGGATATATGGATTCTCAAAAGGAAGAAGGACCGGCTCCTCTTTTATGGAGATTCTCTGATTTTTTAAAGTGGGCAGAACTGTGCCCTTCAGAACAAGGAATTGGTCATGCATTGATGCGCTTGGTTATGACTGGGCAGGAAATACCGCATGCTTGCGAGGTATAGCAATTTTTCTTAATATAACCACAGTTTTTTGCTAGTCAACTGTTTTAAGTTCTTAGAAAGTGTCTTTGTAATCTTTATGGCCTACATATTGTGAAGTATTTTATCTTTCCTGATAAATGACACCCGGAATTCCGATCTTTGGGTTTGTTCCTCATTGCTTGGAGTATAGATGTTTTTCTTATGCACTTGTGAGGGTTTCTACTGTGGAAATAACTTATCTTTGGCAGCTGTAGAAAGAAAGAAATGAACTATATTTGAATATTCTAGTTAATTTGTGGAAGTGCAATAAGACCAAGTATTTTTTGTTTACAATTTAGCAATCAGCATTTATGATGCCTAGATCATCAAACCAATCACAGATATCCACACTACACATGATGACTGGTTCAAATTATGTCATTTTTCTGTGGTTAATTTTTTGCATCTCAAAGACGAATGCTGTCTGTTTTCTTCCTCTTTCAGTTTCTCATATTTGGCATTCCTTACTAGATGAATGCACCTAACACACACACATCATATATAGGTAAATGCAAATTTGAATCTTTTTTAGTTGTTATTAGTATCTATCATGCATTTGATTGGTTGCAGTTGAGTTTGCTCTTGACAAGTGGTTATGGCATCTCAGGTTGAGCTTCTCATTCTAGCACATCACTTCTACAAGTCTTCAGCCTGTCTTGATGGGGTTGATGTCCTTGTTACCCTTGCAGCAAATAGAGTTGAATCTTATGTTTCTGAGGGGGATTTTTCTTGTTTGGCTCGCCTCATTACTGGTGTGAGCAATTTCCACGCCTTGAATTTCATTCTTAACATCCTTATAGAAAATGGTCAGCTGGAACTTCTGCTTCAGAAGTATTCTACCGCAGAGACAGCTTCAAGTACAGCTGATGCTGTTCGAGGTTTCCGAATGGCTGTTCTTACTTCATTGAAGCTTTTCAACCCTCATGATCTTGATGCGTTTGCTCTGGTTAGTAAGCGCTATCAATCTATCTACATCTAACTGTAGAACTTGCTGGGGATTTGTTTTAAATTTTAGCTTGAAATTTTTGTTGAGTTGTGGTTATTTTGGCTTTGATAGTGTGCTGTGTGGGTCTTTGCACATATGCATGAGTATGTGCTCTTCATCATGGGAAACCTTTCATACATTGCATTTGTAAGACTTGTTCTTTGTTTCAATTTATAAAAGTTGGCACCAACAAAAATTGTGTATTTTATTGAAAAAGAAATGGAGCACTAACTCATGGTTCTTTTAATTAAGCCTCTTACTTATTTTAAAGTATATTAAGCATTTCAAATCATTTTCACCCTTTTTCAAAACAGAAGTTGGAGTAACTCTGTTTCTTCAAGAGCTCATCTTTCCGTCTTTCTTGGCTTTCCAGGTTTACAGCCACTTCGATATGAAGCATGAGACAGCCTCACTACTAGAGTCCAGGTCTGGCCAGTGTATCCGGCAGTGGTTCATGCGTCGGGACAAGTACTGGCAGACTGAGGACCTTCTTGAGGCCATGCGTTACCTCATTGAGGCTGCTGAAGTCTACTCCACTATTGATGCTGGCCACAAGACAGATCGGGCTTGTGCACGTGCATCCCTCCTGTCCCTCCAGGTCCGTATCCCTGACATTCAGTGGATTGACCTCTCTGAAACCAATGCTCGCCGGGTTCTGGTTGAGCAGTCTCGCTTTCCTGAAGCCCTTATAGTAGCAGAAGCCTACAACTTAAATCAGTCTGGTGAATGGGCTTTGGTCCTATGGAACCAAATGCTAAAGCCTGACCTTGTTGAACAATTTGTGGCTGAGTTTGTAGCTGTGCTTCCTTTGCAGTCATCAATGCTTCTTGAGTTGGCAAGATTTTACAGGGCTGAGGTTGCTGCAAGGGGTGACCAATCTCATTTTTCTGTGTGGCTTTCGCCTGGAGGTTTACCTGCTGAGTGGGTGAAACATTTGGGAAGATCATTTAGAAGTCTATTGAGGAGAACACGGGATCTGAGAGTTAGGATGCAATTGGCTACAGTTGCAACTGGTTTTCCTGATGTGGTAGATTCATGCATGAAATTGTTAGATAAGGTCCCAGAAAATGCAGGCCCCTTGATCTTGCGGAAGGGTCATGGTGGGGCATACCTGCCGCTAATGTAAGGCAAACATCACAAGCATTTCTCGTTGAAAAAAATCTTTTTTTCTTGGCAAGGTAGTCAAGAGCACCGATTCAGGCCATTGTTGAAGATTTTCCGTGAAGACGGCAGTAGAAACAGTGTTACTTGGAGCAGATTTCTGGGAGGAATCTCTATAGCTTCAATAACATAGTATACGTTTGGTTTATACAAAAGGTCAGTGAAGTTTTGTTTGTTCTTCTGTAAATTTTTTTTCAGTTGGTTGCACATTCTCTTGTGAGACAGCTGGGTGAGGTGAGTTTTTCGACCTTATCTTGGCTGGAGATTTTGTTGAAGTGGTTCCTATCCATCATTAGGCTTCCAATGGAGTAGTACATTTAGCTTTCGCTATTCTTTTTGAGTGTTGTATAATATATTGTTCTATTTTTTGTCATGTATAAAGGAACAGCCTCTTTTTCCTACAGATATCCACTAATTTGCAGTCCAAACAGGTGCTTTCTAAGCTACGTTTTGGTATGTTTGCTATATGAACTGGTATTTTGTGATGTATATGGTTTTTGTGAACAGCCGAATAAACAAGATCGCTAATAAGCAGATCAGCGTGAGAAGTTGAGGGGAACCTTTGTGACACGACAGGCAAGCTTTATTGGGACAATGCTATTAATTAGCATGTTGAAGCTTTTGGGCGTTTGTAAGGCAATAGTATTTCACAGTGGGCCTTCAGAATATTTTGTCTTGATGATAAACAATGGTGGTGTTTCATAATGTTGTTCATTTCTTTGAGGTTCTTCCTTTTATTTTCGAAAAATTTGTTATGATTTTTTTTTTTTTTGGGAAGAACCCCGGGGGGCTAATTTATTAGAAATAAAAAACGATTACAAAAAGTTCAGAGCAAACAACAAAGATTATAAAAATATAAGGGTAAAACGGGATTAACAAAAACAAAAGCCAGAATCCATAAAAGACATCATTAACCAGTGAGGGAGATCACGGCCATATAAGAATAGATTGAGTGTTGAGTAATTTATCCCATGAGATGCAAGCCTGTGGCTGAATTCATCCAGTGACAAGGAATGCAATGGATGGCAGGGGAGCTGTGTGAACGGAGAGGGTCAAGAGTCCTTGAAATCTGAGCATTAAATCTCCACGCTATGATAGGGTCCGGATTGAAGAGAGTTGTATGGGTGTCATGGTTGTTGACGAAAATATGCCGGACTGGAGTGTGAGTGGCTAGGGCAGTTTGCAAAGCGACTTACATCCTGCAAATAAAACGAGATAGCATTAGCTAGAAAGAAGCCAATAGAACTTACCTTGGTACTGGTGTTGGAGCTCGAATGTGAAAAAAGGAAGTTCCCGTCGGCACTGTTGAAATTATTCAATATGAGCTTATGACTAGGGAGATCCCTGCACCCAAAAGAGTATTCCTGAACATGGGCGACAACCCTGCATACAACGACTGGAAAGGAAGGTACAATGTCTTGAAATATAGTGTCACAACCAGCCTTCCAAAGAAACCAGGTGATAGATGTAATGGTGGAAATGATGTTTATGTTATAAAGAGCCAATATCCAAAAGAGAATCCTTTAGGAAAATGGATAAGTTTGTTAATTTTCCTGCTGAGGAGAGCCCTAACAAATTGAGCCTTAGAACAATGACAGAAAAGGTGCTCAATGGTTTCCGGGTGCATATTACATAATATACAAGGATTATTAGGGCCTGGATTTAAGTGATGTAGAAAGCTATAAGTAGACAACCTACCATGGAACAGGGTCCAAAGAAAGTGTTTCACACGGGGGGCTGCTTGGATTTTCCATATAAGTTGCCAACCAGGCCAGCAGTCATTCTGAGATGTGTTCTGGTTAAGATGTTTATAAACTGCTGTAGAGATTTTGTGCTGCTTAGTTGAGGGACTCTAGCTCCAATGATTATGGGAATCTGAATCTATGGAAATACAATTTAAATCTTGCAGGTTAAGATTGGGACCAAAAATTAGACATAAGTGATCATTGCACCAATCATTATCCTGGGGCTTACGAGCAATGGGGATATCAAAATACCACGGATCCCAGAGAAATGATGTACTAGCAGGATTAATGGAAGTGATCCGATAGAAGGGTTTCACTTTAATTGCAGAATTATACATGCTATGAAGGAACCAGGAACATCTGGCCGGAGTTAGGTTCATCCAGAAGTTAAGATTACCATATTTAAGGCACAAGTTATCAACCCAAATTGCATCATCATGGTTTAAATATTTAAACAAATGTTTGACCATAAGAGAGTGCTTGGCAATAAATAGGCTTCTAATACCAATTTCCCCTCAAGCTTATCTTCATTAATAGTATTCCAACTCACATTATGGATGTTCTATCCATTGCTGCTTCTACACCAGAAGAATTTCCTCACAATTTTAGTGATCTTAGAGATAATTTGATCTGGGATTGAATAGACAGAGAGAGTGTAGATAGGAACAAAGAGCAAAGTAGAGTTGATAAGAGTAGCTTTAGCGGGCTGGGGATAGATGAAAGTTACTCCAACGACTACAACTATTATGAATTTTATCCACCATGGGTTTGAAAGCTGAGGCAGTGATTTTCTTAGGGGAAATGAGAATGCCCAAATATTTGAGAGGAAAGGTGGCTGGAGTAAGGTTCATAATGGAGCAAATGTGATTGGAGACATGCTTATTACACCAGGAGGGGAAGTTAATGTGGAACTTGCTTAAGTTAGGATGCTGACCCGTCAGTTTAGTATAGAATGACAAGCACAAATTTATGTTACGAGCAGCTCTCCAAGAGGCATGAGTCACAAGAACAAGATCGTCCACATACATTAGGTGATTGAAATTCTGGGACAAATTCGAGTAGAATCTAAGAATAAAGTTGTTGGTAAGGTCGAAATTGAGTAAAGAGGTTAGGACCTAAGAAACTAGAATAAACAAGTAAGAGGAGATGAGATCTCCTTGGCGAACACCTCGGGAGGGAAAGGGGTTATCGTTGATAAGAAGAGAGAAGGAGCAAGCTTGGAGACAGGTAGAGATCCAAGAGATTCAACGAGGAGGAAAATTCATACGAGCGACGACGACAAGAATTGCACTCCAAGAAAGTGTATTGTAAGCCTTTTCAATATCCATTTTAATTAACATCCTTGGGGGGTGATTGGTATCATTTTCTAAAGTATGTACTATCTCTTGAGCCGCAATAATATTGTCAAAAGAGCAGCGATTAGAAACGAAACCAACTTGTTCTCGGCCGATCAAATGAGGAATAACTCGTTTTAAATGATTGGCAAGGATTTTAGAAATGATTTTGTAATTCACATTACAGAGAGAAATCGGTCTGAAATTGGAAACCAACTTAGGCTTATCTTTTTTGGGAACAAGGGTGATAAACGTTTTACCCCACGAGGTTGGAATAAAAGAATTGTTGAAAAATACTAAATAGCGAAGAAAACCTAATCACTGATATTAGGCCAAAAATTACTGTAAAACTCAACAGTAAAACCATCTGGGTCAGGAGACCTACCAGTAGGCAGATCGAGAATAGTTAGATATACCTCCTCTTTGGTGACTTCTCTAATAAGCTCCACTGTGTCATGCTCCGAGAGACAAGGAAGGTCGCGGGTAGCGCATCCTTGATGTTTGTACTGGTAGATGTTGGTGCAGACCAAAGATTCTTATAAAATGTAAGGAATGCTTGTTCGATATTTCCTTGCGCTCTGCACACATCCCCATGTACATCGACTACTTGCGAGATAGAATTAACACAAGCACGGATACGGGTAATAGCATGGAAAAAGCTCTTGTTTTTGTCACCATCATGAATCCACTGTAAATGGGAGCGCTGGGCCCACTTGATGCTACACTGCCGCTGAAGGGTGGCAAGCTTAGCATAGTGATCCATAAGAAGAAATTGGGAATTAGGATTAACATCAGAAGCTTCAAGTACATTTATCTCAGCTTTAGTGTTAATAAGGTCAGATTCTACCTGATTGGCACCTAGCTGACGCCACTTACTGAGATTAGAGCCGGTTCGTGTCAGGAGGTATGCGAGCGCGTGTACAGAGTTTCCATGAGGTGAGCAGTTCCAAGCATCCAGAACAGCAGAGTGGCACCCCAGGAAGTCGAACCAACTGTTATCAAAACGGAAGACACTTTGAAAATGATGGGAAACATTAGAAGTAATAAAAAGCGCGGAGTGATCAGAGAAGGCACGAGAAAGATGCTTAAGTTTGTTGGTTTTGAAATGATTAGCCTATTCAAGGTTAACCAGGCATCTGTTGAGTCTAGCCCAATGCCGAGCTAGCCTAGACTGATTATTACACCAGGTAAAGAGAGGGCCAGAGAAATTAAGATCAATCAAATTGTTCCCTTCAACGAAATCGAGGAAAAACCGGGTTTTACACTCGTAGTAAGCAAAAGATCCTCCTTTGTGCTCCGTCTTGTGAAGAATAGTATTGAAATCGTTGACGATGTGCCAAGGGATGCGAAGGTTAGAGATTTTAGCGAGCTCCTGCTAAAGGAAACATTGATTACGAAAACGCGAGGAATTATACACAATGGAAATAACAATGCTAGTAGAGGAACCAGTAGTGATTATAATATGGAAGGCTCGTCTAGAGACTGCCATCGAGGAGACAAGCCTAACGGCTTTCTTCCAAAACACGATGATGCCCCCAGAGAACCCGTCGGAAAGAATAACTGCCCAGTCCCAGTTGCTCGGGATTTTCTTGCAAAAATGATCAACTCAATCTGAGTTAGCTCTGGTTTCAACAAGGCACACCACCTCAGGCTTATGTGTACGGATGAGATGGAAAATGCGAGAAGTGTCTCTCGCAGAGATGCCCCTACAATTCCAGTAAAGGATTTTAGTAGACTACATAATTAAATTAATCAGATAAAAAAATGAAAAACAAGCATCATCCTGAAAGACGAGAATAAATCCAGACAGATGAGAGGATGGATTCAAGAGGCGGGACCCTCATACTCCATTCTCCCCTTCTTCTGAGATGAGTCGGAAATATGTACTCCTTTTTAGATGAGAGCCTTCCTTTGAGCTTCGGTTTGATATTGGACAGGGGTCATTGAGTCTTCAGGACCCTCATCATCATCAGTCGACATCTCTTCGTCATCATCCTCAGAGTAATCCCATCTTGACTGTCATCCTTCTCCATATTTTCATCTACAAGGGCTTTAGAGACTTTGCTCACCAGAGAATAATCAGAACTCGGGTCAGTGACAATAGTAGGAGGGGGTGGTAAAGTTGAGGATCGCATGATAGGAGGCAGGGATTTCGAGCGGGATGGGATGAGACCTTTTCCACTATATGGGGTTGGGTGTGGAGGATAATTCTGGATGGGGGGCTAGTTGCTAAAGAAGGCTGAAGAGGGGTGATATCCCCTTGGGATTTGGTGACTAGATTCTGAACGTTGGGAGGGAAGAAAGCAACGACAGAGCTAGGGATTGAATGGTCAGAGTGGGCGGACCCTTATTCATCTACACCAGGGGTATCTAGGGGAACGTGATGAGTGGGATGCCGCCCACCGACGGGCGCTGCCTTTCTGCCATGTATACTATAGATGGCAGTACCTTAAGACCAGCCAGCTACAGAGCCCGGGACATCAACGGCACTTTGAGTCCAACCAGCTTCGGAACTCGGATCAGCTGCACTACTGTAGGTCACGCGGCTGGCACATGTGCCACCTCTACGACCGTGTGTGGTGCCTCGCCAGCGAGATACCATAAGCCATCGATCGTAGTCTGTATCCTGAGGAGGTTGTTGCGGGTTCTCATTTGCAGCCGAAGAGGGGGAAATCGGGCTATGCTCAATATCGTCAATATTCTGGTCTCCGACTATCGATACCATGCTAGAACCAACCTCAGGTTGCCACAATGGGCGAGATGAGGTGGCTTTACCAGCACCGAAAGCCTCCAACCATGAACATTTGTTACTGCCGTGTCCGATCATACCACATGTGTAACAAAACATCGGTAAACGTTCTTACATAACGACTACAAAGATTCGATGCAGATCATCACTGATCCAAAAGCCACGGCTAAAAGGTTTTGATAAATCGATTTCAACACAAATGCAGGCATACTTGGACCGGGTTAAAGAACTAGTAAGATCATCCACTTTGAGAGGGGTGGCAAACTTGCCGGCTATTGTTTCAAGAGTCTTTCCTTCCCAAAACTCCACCGGAAGGTTGTGAAGTTGTATCCAAATGGCAGTAGTGTTGAGCTTCGTGAATGTAGGTTCGAAGTATGGCTTCCACGACGATAGATGCAGTATGATTCCATTGATTGACCAAGGCCCTTCGACCAAGAGATGCCGCATAGTTTTCTGCGAATGACATCGAATTAACAAGAACTCGTTTGGGAAATCAAAGATGGAGATCTCTCCCAGAGCATTCCACTTGGGGGGCTTGCCAAAGAATTTCCCTTATAATGCGTGCTAGATTTTCATTCGAATTTTGCCGATGGTATTATCATCTAGCCGAATGAAGGTCGTCATTGTTGGGATCAAAAAGGGTCTACGAGCATGATGGAAGCAAAAATATGCACAGTGGATAACAAAGAAAACTAGCATGGACCCTAGCATGCAATGGAAGTGAATAAAGATATAAAATACTAAAATAAATAAATAAATATAATTCCAGGGGTGTAGCTGAAAAAGGGACTGCATATACGCGACTCCCCTCTACTCTCACACACACACAAGCCAGAAACAATCCGGCATGGATTGCTAGTATCCAACGATAACTCTTATCGAGAAATATGAATAGCAATTAAAATTAGATCTCAAAACCTAATCGTAAACATGTGTAAGGAATTGTAAATCCAAAACCGACACTCGGTGAATGTTTTACATGTGAGAATCTTTTGAGAAAAATTCCACAACCATTATGAAATAATCTCAAAAGGTTCTCACTTCGGCGATCTCCATTGATAAAGAAATATCAATGAAAAAGCCGGCCTGTGAACTAACAAACATGAATAAACAAGAAATATCAAAAGAGTGTCGACCTATACTTTTGCCGGAGCCGAGTAATGGCAATCCGGATGGAGAAAACTTTCTCCAAAAGGTGTGGAAAAGGCGGACAACACCTTTGACCGGCGGCGGTGGCGGCGTCCTCTTGGCTAGGGCGGACCAGCGGCCTCCTTGAGGGAGAGAGGGAGAAGAAAGATTAGGGTTAGGGTTTTCTCTAATACACGTGTATTTATAAAACCCTAAAACCAATCCTAATGCAATATCAACCATTGATTCCTATTATTGGATATTAATCATATTAGATCCAATAAGCTAACACTTAATTTCTAATTAAGTGCCTCAATTTTTAAGTTATCTCATAACTCAATCCTTACACATTCGCGGTTAGACCAAATCAACTCTTTATTTATCTATACACCATTTAGCTATTCGACTCATTAGATTGAGTCTGGATTTCACGGCTTTTACGTGTGCGATCCTGTAGGCCCGTTTTAAAATCGGCAATGGGATTTTAACCTCGTTAAGGCCCATAAATCACAAATGCCGTCTAGCATGACAATGTGACTAACCGAATTAAAACGGAGGTTGACTGGGTAATCAACTAACCTCGTAACCTTATATGATTCCTTTGCCAATTGAATATCTCGATCAACATAAGGCATGGAGCTTAGTCACCCTTACTTATTTGTCGATCGATTTCTTGATCCTCGGTGAACTGACTAGGTCAAATAAATGATAATCCTTACCATTTCACTTGGGCGTGGCCACGCACTACTCAGTTTCACCGATCAAGTGGCCGGTGATATTCTCTCTCCTCAGAGAGTGGCAATCCCCTCGCATCGCAAATGTCACTCGCTATGAATCTCGATGTACCCAATCATACCCACACTTGTCACTCTGTTACGAATGACGTTAGGCGTATGTCAAAGTACACCAACATTCATCCAAGCTCCATAGCGACCTTGAGTCTAAGGATTCAGTATAAGCGTTACACGAGAACCACTTATGACTTTGCAACCATGTAGTGATCTCGTGAGCAGATCGATCCAGACACGCTGTTCACTAACACGTGTCTATATCTATTGATTGACATCACATGTCCTATAATCCGTAAAACATGATCATCACACAATAGGCATACTAGTCTTAGTTTACTATCATTCCCATGACAGTAATTGACTAGGGATGTTTAGAAGGTTATTCCTTTACGCACCAAGGTTTTACTGCCCGAATCACGTATTCGGTAACTTGTGCGGAACAAACTCTCAGGGATAGTTCTATCCAAGCATACATGCACAGAATGTAGTAAGATAAAACAAGCCAGGTTTTATTAAAAAAACATATAACTAATAAAGGTTCAGATCAACGCATTGGGGCTAGGGCTAACACTAACAATCTCCCACTAGCACTAGTCCCAATCGGGCATAGCCCTAAGACCCATTGATATCATGTGACGGTCATGTTTCGCCATAACCAACTGCTTGGTCAGGGGGTCAGCTACGTTGTCTTCTCCAACTATCTTGCACACCTTCACATCTCCTCTGTCGATGATCTCTCAGATGAGATGGAATCGCCTGAGTATGTGTTTGGACTTCTGATGTGATCGGGGCTCCTTAGCCTGTGCGATAGCCCCGTTGTTGTCACAATAGAGGCTAACTGGATCTAGGCTTGATGGAACAATGCCTAACCCAGATAAGAACCTCCGAAGCCAAACAGCCTCCTTAGCAGCATCTGAAGCTGCTATGTACTCAGACTCTGTAGTAGAATCAGTGACGGTGTCTTGTTTTGAGCTTTTCCAGCTAACAACACCTCCGTTTAAGCAGAACACATAACCTGATTGTGATTTGCAATCATCTACGTTGGTTTGAAATGCAGCATCGGTGTAACTAGTTACAACGAGCTCATTCTCACCACCATACACCAAGAAGTAATCCTTAATTCTTCGCAAGTACTTTAGGATATTCTTGACAGCAGTCCAATGGTTTTCACTTGGATCCTGTTGGAACCTGCTCGTCATACTCAGTGCATGAGCGATATCCAATCTAGTACATAACATGGCATACATGATAGATCCTATTGCAGAAGCATAAGGAATCCTACTCATGTATTCTCTCTGCTTTTTAGTTTTAGGACAATCCCCTTTACTAAGAACTACTCCCTGAGATAAGGGTAGGAACCCTTTCTTGGAGTTAGACATGCTGAATCTCTTCAACACCTTGTCTATGTATCTAGATTGACTTAGCCCGAGAAGCCGTTGCGTTCTATCTCTATAGATCTTTATCCCTAGGATAGTTTCGGCTTCACCTAAGTCTTTCATTGAGAAACACTTACCCAACCATTGCTTAACACTTAATAATGTTAGGATGTCATTCCCAATGAGTAGAATGTCATCGACGTATAACACTAAGAAGATGACTTTGCTCCTGACACGATCTTTTGCGTGTGTACTGCAAGTGCAAGGCCTTCTCGAAGTAATAAAATTACCCAGGTGAGTGGGTAGTCGAATCCACAGGGAATATTGATTAAAAATACGAGAAATTGCTATTCAGTCGTACGATATATGAGAAAACAATAATCAGAGTGATAAGTGGATTTATGGAAATTAGAATAAAAGCAAGGGAAATGAATAGAAAGATGAAAGAAAGAAAAGTGCAAGTAAAGAGTAAAAGAGAGAGACTAGCAATGAATGAAAATAGGGTATTCGGACAAGTTACCTCTAGGACTTATGCTTCTAGTGCAAGACTATGCTATTATGCTTTCCTATTGATGTTAATTGAGTCGAGGAAAATCCTTAAACACACGGTCCCAAACCTAAGGTCAACCGTGACTAACCCCAACACTATGTCCCGGCAATAGGATTCACGTCAACCCTTCACTCTGTTGATTGCTCAACTAAGCCCCAGGGGAGTATTTCTACCTACGCCTAACACTACGTGGAATTGCTTTAAGTTCTAGGGACTCCTAGTGATAAAACCTGTTCCTATGTGTAGTAGTTCTAACCCTTTGGTCCAGGTGGAAGAACCCTAGTCTAAATTAAGCCCCAGTGCATAGGATTCACGTCACCCTAAAGCCTTGGGGGAGTATGTCTACCTAGCACTTCACTCTATTTTGACCGCTAATAAATCAAGGAATCGGAGGTAGGGAGAAATCACATCGGAAGGGAAAGGGGTACGGTGCTACCTCACAACTCTCCCTCTCAACCCTCTTCAATTTTAAGTAGTCTAATCCTATAGGAGTTGTCACACCTCCAAAGGATAACCTAGATTGTTCTCAATCCTTAGTGTCACAGCTAAGAGAAAACAATAGCAAAAGATAATTAAAATCAAAACTCGAATTTATTCATCAAAATTGGAAAAGCATAATAACATTGTCATAGAAACATAATTATCCTAGAGTTTTACAAGTCCGAATACCCACGAGGGGTTTAGCTCCTCATGGAGCTATACATGTTCATCAATTTATGAAAGAAAGCACAAACTAAAGACATCAATGAAAACCACCTCGCGTATGGTGTGGCCGTGGTCTTGTGCGGCCGTCGAACATCGGTGACGATGCCGATGGCGCGCTCCAATCCTCCACAAAATCCTCTCCGAAACCCTAGCCGCACCCTCCAGAAGTTGAGAAGAAAGATAGGTCAAAAGATGCCCAAAAAGTCTCCAAATCGGGCTTTAAATAGGCTGAGTGCGGCTTTAATTTTGAACTTATCGGGGCTTCACACGGCCGTGTGGAATTTCCACACGGCCGTGCGAAGCTTCTGTCTTTCCTGAAAAATTACTTCGCACGGCTGTGTGGAATTTCCACACGCCCGTGTGAAGTCTCTGGCTTGCTGGAAAATATTTCACACGGCCGTGTGTTAATTCCATACGCCCGTGTGAACTCTCTGGACTCCCGATCTTCGGCAGAAAATGCACAGTAACTTGCTACAGTGAATTGCTACATTGCTGCTACAGTACTTGCTGAAATGCTTCCGAATACGTTGTTCTTCACCGAGGCCATTGAATTCGGCACACAATCAATGGTAGAGCGTGTCGATTGCTTCAAGTCTTCTCTTTGGTAGAGTTCTCCTAATCTACACAAGTCGGACTTGTTGTGAATGTGACTGCCTTTGTGCCCCTCCAAAAGGAGGTTGGCACACACTCACAAGTCCGGGCTTGTGCCTTGTCCTTGTTTGGTCCGAAAACTCCCCAACAACGGCGAACACGATCTAATTTCGTTCCTATTCTCCAAATTAGCTCCATAAACCTACAATGCGCAAAAGTAAACAAATGCACACTATTTAGTGATAAAATCTGATTAAATTAATGCTTATTGCAAGATAATAATGCTTCGCATCATTACTACACGAGCACTCATCAGCTCCCACTAGTCTTCTTGTACACACAAGGCTCATCTTCAATTTTGATAAAATCAAACTCTTTGACTGTCTCATCAAATCGAAGATTCCAGTTTCGGGATGCTTGCTTGAGTCCATAAATGGATCTCTGGAGCTTGCAAACCTTTGTAGGATTCTGTTGGTCGACAAAACCCTCAGGCTGTGTCATGTACACGTCCTCGAGAAGGTTTCCATTAAGGAAAGCCGTTTTGACGTCCATTTGCCATATCTCATAGTCATAATATGCGGCTATGGCAAGTAGAATCCTAATGGATTTGAGCATGACTACTGGTGAAAAGGTTTCGTCATAGTCTATACCATGAGTTTGTCGAAATCTCTTCGCCACTAGTCTACCTTTGAAGGTATTATCGCCTTTATGCTTGAAGATCCATTTGCACTCAATGATCTTCGCACCTTCCGGTGGGTCAACCAAGTTCCAAACTTGATTATCATTCATTGATTGCATCTCAATTATCATCCACTAGTCTACCTTCCGGTGGGTCAACCAAGATCCATTCGTCTGAGTCTGGACTCTCAATAGCCTCATGGTAGGTGGTGGGTTCATCCTGATCCACCAGCTCTAAGCTTTGGTCATCAGTTATGAGATAACCATATCTCATATACTCGTGACGCACCCTACCAGACCTTCTAGGTGCTTGTGTAATGGGTTCGGGTTCCACAACATCTTGTGAATTCGATTCCATTTCCAACCTTTCCTCAGTCGGAGTCTGTGGGACTTAAATCTCTTCAAGTTCAACTCTACTCCCACTATCTTTCTTGAGAAGAAACTCCTTCTCTAAGAAAATAGCATGTCGAGCAACAAACACTTTGTTTTCGGTGGGGTTGTAGAACGAATAACCCTTCGTTTCCTTAGGGTATCCCACAAACAGGCATTTGTCTGTTTTGGATGCGAGTTTGTCCGATGTTAACAGCTTAACATGACACTCGCACCCCCAGATCTTTAGAAAAGACATATTGGGCTTTCGCCCATACCATATCTCATATGGAGTCTTATTTAGTGCCTTAGTTGGAGTACGGTTTAGTAGGAACGTAGCCGTTTCAAGGGCGTATCCCCAAAAGGATCTTGGAAGACTCGTTTGATTCATCATCGATCGGACCATATCTAATAGGGTTTGATTTCTCCTCTCGGACACACCGTTCCACTGAGGTGTTCCAGGTGGAGTGAGTTGCGAAACAATTCCACACTCTTTGAGATAATGATCAAACTCTTGGCTCAAATATTCGCCACCTCGATCAGATCGAATGGCCTTAATACTTTTGCCAAGCTGGTTTTGTACTTCGTTCTTAAATTCTTTGAACTTTTCAAAGGTTTCGGACTTATGCTTTATCAGGTAGACGTTCCCAAACCTGCTGAAGTCATCCGTAAAGGTTACGAAATACACATAACCACCTTTGGCCTGCGTGCTCATTGGTCCACATACATCGCTATGTATGAGACACAATAAGTCATTAGATCTTTCACCAACTTTGGTGAAGGGTCTCTTTGTCATTTTTCCATGCAGACAATATTCGCATGTGTCAAATGATTCTAAATCAAATGACCCAAGTGCTCCATCTCTATGGAGTCTTGAAATGCGTTTGTCATTTGCATGTCCTAAACGACAATGCCAGATATAAGAGGGATTTAACTCATTTGTTTTTATCCTCTTACTATTTACATTGTAGATTGATTTGTGATTAGTCAAGTCTAGAACGTAAAGACCATTGTTTAGCACACCATTGCCATACAAGATGTTATTACAATGAATGGAAAATTCATTATTCGAAATAACAAAATTGAATCCATCATTGTCTAAACATGAAATCAAAATAATGTTCCTGCTCATAGCAGGTACATAATAAACATTCGATAATTGAATCACTAATCCTGAAGGTAAAGTCAGAGAATAGTCGCCTATCTCCACCGCCGCAACTCTTGCGCCGTTACCTACTCTTAGGTTGACTTCGCCCTTCTTCAATACCCTCCTATTTCTCAGTCCCTGCATATTTGAACAAATGTGAGAACCACATCCGGTATCTAATACCCAAGAAGTAGAAATAGAGAGATTGATCTCTATCATGTAAATACCTGAAGCAGGGGGAACCTTTCCTTTCTTCAGATCTTCCAGATATAGTGGACAGTTCCTCTTCCAGTGGCCAGCTCCCTTGCAGTGAAAGCAGTTGCCTTCCTTTAGAGGCTTGGACTTGGGAGTCTTGGCCGCCTTGCCCTTGGTGTAAGGTCCAACCTTTTCCTTTGGCTTGGCCTTGGCTTTTCCATTTCCCTTTCCACTTTGACCCTTGTTCTTCTCAAGAACAGATCGCAAAGAAAAAATGTTCTAATTTACGGTTGTCATTGAAACTATACAGTAAATGTGCAAAATAGTATTAGTTTTTGGCTATTAAAATATTCCCACAAATATTCAAAAAATAATTTGTGTTAGTGGTTTTATTGTGGGCCAAGGTCCATATTTCACTTTGTCCTGGTCAAGCTGAGCTTGTACACCCAAGACTCGGTTATTTAGGTAGGAACTCTTTCCAATCACATCACTATGAGACCCTTGGATCAAATGGGATTAACAACTATTATGTTAAAGCACTTCCCATTTTAATGCCTAGGGCTAGGACTATCACTACTACCCTTGTTAAGTCAAACCATTACCCAAATGTCGGACATAACATTTATTCCGGCACTTGCCTCACAAAGATAATCTAGCCCACACCAGCGACGGCATGGCGTTCGTTTCGACGATCGATGCCTTGACAAGTTTTGAGTAGTGGAAGGCATTTTTAAGACTTACTATTTAATGGAATTTAAATCTTTTACGGCTTAACATGCATCCATTCACAATGAAATAAAAATAAAACACAAAAAACATAGTGACAATCATGAGCCCGAAAAACCTAAACCTAGAGACTATCTTTTGGGCTAGGGCTTCTCGTCTGGATCCGTCTCTTTGAATCTTGCCGTCTGAATTAAATGAAAAATAAATAAATGGTACTCATACCGTATACAATAAAAAACGACTCGCATGCCGTATTAAATTACCACGACATGCAGGTCATATCCAAATGTAAAAACGGCACGCAGGCCGTGTCTATTTAAGGCCCATGATAGCACGAAATAAATCATACATTCATAACATTCACCATACAAATATTCATCATATGAATAAACATTCATAACATAAACATTCACACACGCTGGTCGATTAGTGTTGTAGCACCGAGTAAGCTTTGAGTTAAAAGTAGGGTTGATCTTTGGTGAAATATGAGCGTATAGTTGAACTAGAAGAGATTTGATCGATTAATTGGCCATGAGGGTTAAGATCTCTTTGTGCACTCATTTAATTGAAGTTAAATCTCATCATACTCATTGTAGCAGAAATTCCACCTAAATTATAAATATTTTTCATTTCTATACTTTTTGACGAGTATAGTGGTTTTTTTTTTAATTTCTCTTAATATTCTTGAAGTCTTAAAATTGGGGATAATTACTTGTTTGAGAGCAGATTGATTATTTATTTATTATTTTATTTTTCACAAAAAAAAGAGTTAGAAGCCAAAATAAGAAAAAGGAACATCAACAGAAATTAAGATTTAGAACTTTAGATTTCAAAGAGTACAAAGGTCTTCAAGGCCGCCTGGACGATCTAGGCCTTGGGAAAATAGTGACAGCTAGGGTTAAATCCGCTATGGTTTGTAAAATCATCAAAAATGGTATTTTCATCCTTGTTGATGTTATCAAGAATAATGGCAGAAGAGGTCCAATTTTTGCTTCAGGTTCTGAATTTCAAATCTAAAGACTTAGGTAAAACAATCTTCAAAGTTTTTCAACATTTGAGTAACTCCAAGGCAATCGCGCATAGCATAGCTTTTAAAGTATCCATTTATATGTGTATCATAACTCGAGGGCTCATCCCTGTCAATTTTATCAAGAATAATGGTGGAAGAGGTCCAATTTCTGCTTTAAGTTCTGAATTTCAAATCTAAAGGCCTAGGTAACACAATCTTCAAATTTTTTCAACATTTGAGTAACTCCAAGGCAAAATAGCTTATAAGGTATCCATTTATATGTGTAGCATAACTCGAGGGCCAGATTAATGGCTGCAGTTTCAATTGCAATTGGAGATTCGAAAGTGGCTTCCACGGCTCCTGCAAGACCAAGTTATGATGAATCACTAACGACCAAGTTGTCTATTGGTAGTTGGGTCTCCATTAGAATCCTTCACAAGTGGTGAAGTTCCAATCATGGGTGAGGGCACATTTTTGGGAGTGAGAGTAGTGGTTGTGTGAGGGCAGTCTTAGTGCCCGTGTCTACGCAAGCCCTGCCTCCACTTTCTTCTCCGAGGCTTGTGCACATTTTTTCTATCTTTCTTAGTAGCCTAACTGCTCATCTTGGCAAAAAAAAAAAAAAGAAAAAAATTATGATAAAACCTAGTCAACATCAATCAGAGGTTTTTTCTGTAGAGGTATTTGTGTGGACAGTGATGGATGGAGAAGAAGTAATATGATGGAAGTATTCCTTTCTTGCCATTTTGTTAGCTTGGAAATAATTTGCACAATAGGCCTAGGCTCTAGTTAAGATGGCATCAAAGTTGGGGTTCCATTGTTTGAAAACAAAGTTACATCTTTCCTTCAAAATAAGCCAGGTTGTTACAATGAGTGCCTTTGAAAAAGCCTCCCATGCCCAAGTTTTGAATGGCTTGGTGATCTAATTTCCTGATCTATGAATATTGAGGAAATGGGGCCAAGGCCCAACCAAATGAGCAAGCTATTCTTGAAGTCTTGTTGCAATTCCAAATCAAATGGTTTGTCATTTCAGATTTAAGACCATAGAAGTTACAGAGAGTGTGAGGCCCCACATTAATGTTGTAAAGATAAGCACTTGTGGGAAGCTTGCCATGAACCAATTTTCAAATAAAAATTTTTATTTAGGGGTTGACTTGGAGTTTCCAAATGAAATGCCATCTATTCTAATGGTTTAAAGCATCAGCTGGTGCATTGAGATGATCATAAATAGAGTAAACCTAAGATTACAAGGAGAGATTTTAAAATCAGGTTTGAGAAGATCAGCTATTTTGTAAAGAGACTTATTAAATCAAGAGAAATTTGAAAAGTTTTCCCAATTCTAGACATTCCATTGACCATATTTCTTGTTAAAAATATCAAAGTGTTTCAAATTATGAAGACCGAGCCCCCCTCCCCTCAACGTCCTTTTTCCAAGTGTAGTAATGTTCCAGTTGATAGTGTGAAAGCCATTACAATTACTTGTTCTACCCCAGAGAAATTGTCGAGCAAGTTTGGAGATGGAATATAGGATTATGTCATGGATGAGAAAAACAGAGAAGTAATAAATTGGTATAGAGAAGATAGTGTTGTTTAAAAGAACTACCCAGCAGGCAGTTGAGATAGATGAGTGATTCTAGGAGTGAATTGCAACTTTAATTTGGTTGATAAGAAAATTAAACTGAATTATAAGAAGCCTACTAGGGAAATAGGAGTTCCAAGATAAGTGAAGGAAAAAATGCCAAAGTTTAATGTCCAAAATTCTGTAGATGGACTTGGCAACTTCTTGGTAAATGTTTAAGAAAGTAAACAATTTCTTGCCGCCAATCTAGAAGCTTTGGAAATAAGAATCAAGTCATCTGCGAACATTAGTGATTGAAATTTCTAAGAAGATTACTATTAAAGCTAGAAAATAAGTTGATAGAGAGGGCTCGATTTAAAATAATTGAGTGTTTTTGAATGACAAGGAGAGAGAGGGTCTCCTTATCGCATCTCCCTACTCTATTAAACCAGGAATTGGGGCAACTTTTAAGAGAAAAGAAAACGAAGCATAAGAGATACAAAATTGAATTCAAGGTAGCCATAGGATAGGGGAAACCCATTTTCTGGAGGATAGTTGATGAGTGCATGAAATACATATTTTTCATACTATAAATGCATACACTTAGCTTGTCTTTTAACATGAATTTTTCTACTTTTGTGCTATGTTGGGTATTTTGTATTGATTCAGCATGTATTAGGCAATTGGGATGAAAAGAAGGAATGTCAGAGTGAATTGGTGCAAAAATGAGGCAAAGTGGTTCATAAATGTTATAGAAAAATTAAATTATTGTAGCATAACACAATAGAGTCCAAAAGATTCATCCTGAAATGAGCACTATCCAATCTCTCCTTGCATGGTTGTGCTTCATTAAGTACAACCATGCTAAAGACCACAAAAATCACAGAGAAGCCATATTTTTAGCACACCGCTTATGCATGGGCACCCAGCTACTTGCATGGTTGTGCTTAATCAAGCATGATTGTGTCAAGACTATGCAAATCCCTGTTTGTGATATTTTGCCCCCAAGCAAGGCTGTGGATAGGTCATACTTGTATATTTAAGCATGAAAGTTAGGTTTCGAAGAAGAGTTTTGGTTGGAGAATAGAGGGGAACAGCTACGGTTTTGAAGAGAAGGCTGAAGACCATCAATACGGGGAAGATTCAAGCTTCCTTCGAGGTCTGGAGGTGAGTGTTTGATGAATCTGTCTTCTTCATCCTTGGATTCTATTGCAACTTTAGAGAGGAGCTTGATGGAATTTTGCTATAATTTCCTTTTTGTCATCAATCTTTGATTGCATCATGCTACCTTTTAACATGAGTAGCTAAACTGCTATTCCATACTGATAAGTGCTTGTGTATAAGTATTACTAAGTATACTTTTCTTACATTGAGCATCACTTTTATCAGATTTTATGGCTCATTTGTGTTCTTTTGTGCATTTAGGGTTGTAGAGACAAGTTTGGAAGAAAGGAAGCAAAAGTGGATCATGGACATAATTGTTGAGGAAACTCTTGGACCAAATGAGGATTAAGGCACAAGTTGTGCTCATAGACATGTGGGTGTGTGCCAACCTATAAAATGCTCAAGTGAGTATACAAATTGGAGGGGCACAAAGGCAGTCACACTTATATGTTCTGACTTGTGTAACATTGTTAAGAGCTTCATCAATGTGCTTGAAAGAAAGATGTGACGTGATCTACCGCATGGTTGTGTGCCCAACTTTGCGACCTCGATGAATAAAAGGAATTTGGGAGTAATGTAGCGGTTTACTGTAGAAAATTGCTTCAACAAAATTACTATAGCAGTTACTGTTCATAGCGCAAGAAATGAGAAGCTTGGAAATTCACACGCCCGTGTGGAATTTCCACAGGGGCTTATGGCTGCCCGTTTTCAACCCTTTCAATATCGCTTGGAGAGTTTAATTTGGGAATCTGGAATCTATCTTTCGCCTATCTTTTGGGGAGCTCTCGGCTAGGGTTTGGAAAGGTTTTTGCTAGGATTTTGGAGCGGTTCTACTGCATTCAATATCGATTTCTTTCTGAGGAAAGTTATTGGGGGAGCTTTCGACGACATTGATTCGGTGAGGTGTGCCCTAGGCTTGACGGAGGAGTCTTTGGAGAAGATGAGACAGCCTTTGAAGACTATCGATACGGACGACAAGGGGGTTATCTCTATGGATTGCTTGCACTCATCTTTGATTTCATATTTGATTTTGTATTGCTCCATGGAGAGCTAAATCCCTAGTGGGTGCTTTGACTTGTAAACCCTAGTATGATTTTGTTTCATTGACTTCTATTATGTTTCTTTAATTAATGTTTTAATTGAGTTTCAATCTTGCATGATTATTGTGCTGATTTTCCCTTAGAGTGACACTAGTGTTGAGAATTCATCTAGGTAATCCTTCTGAGTGAGTGACACTTCATTAGGGTAAGACTTAGCAAGGTTGAAGAGGTTTGTGAGAGTGAGTTGAGAGGTAGTGGAACATCCCCTTTCCCATCCGATGTGATTTATTCTACCTTCGTATTTCAAGAGTTTTTTGCGGTTATGATAGAGTGAAGTGTTAAGAGATAAACTCCACTGGGGCTTAGTTGTACGAGCAACAGAGTGAAGTGTTGAGTAATCTTTAGTGCTAGAGCTTAATTGTGATTAGGAATCTTTCGCTTGGACCAAAGGGTTAGATCTAAATTAGAGAATAGGGTTTATCACTTGGAATCCCTAGAGTTTTAAGCAATCCCACACAGTGTGAGGTGTTGAGAGTATTCCTTTCCGTGGGGCATACTGTAGAGGGCTAGTCATGGTTGACCTTAAGTTTAGGACCATGTGTCTTTGGGTTTCCATGACTCATTAAACTTTAATTATGAGGCATAATATTAGTTTTGCACTTAAAACAATAGTCCTAGGGTGAGCATTGTCCGGGTACCCCATTTTATCATTGATTGCCTCTCTTTACTCCTTTTGCTTTCTCTTTTCTCTTTTGCTTTTCTTTGCATTAATATCTTGAATTCACTCATAATTGGTTTTCACTCTAGCTAAATAGCAATATTTCTTGTTTTTGAGCATCTATTCCCTGTGGATTCGACTACTCACTCACTGGGGTATTTTATTACTTCGACAACCCGTGCATTTGCGGTATACACACGCAAAAGGGTGTGTCACATGCCTCATGTCATGAATCTCAAGATTAATTATATTTGATTTCTTTGTTTTTGTATATTTACTATGAGTATATTTGTAAGTCTTCTATGTTGATTCATGCTTGCAATTGCATTATGTGAAAACTTTAAATGCATGTTTGATTGGCATGATAACGATTGAGAAATCCATCATGTTAGGTCACATATAGGAGATAGGGGTTGAGTACACTTCTAGAGCTAAGTTGTATGGTGTCACGCTCCTTGAAGATTGAGGGCATGCCTAAAGTAGGATATATGTGTCGAATACCTCAGAGGTTAAGTGCATTATGAGATTTAGAAATGTATGGCGTCAAACTCTTCTGATTAGGGTTAAATCTGATAAAGAAATTCACAGAGCATTATGTAATCATTGGGTAATGCATCATTACCATATGGGATTAAGGTTGATTGCTTGGACCAAAGGGATCAACTACTCTAGGAATCTCCACGGTGTAGGAGTGCTTTATCATTAGCCAATAAAAACAGTATTTGCAAGTGTCTTGAGAGAAGTGAGCTTAGGGCACTACTTCATCTATTGATTTTATTCTAAGCTATCATCTCTCTCTGCTTTAGTTTTAGATTTTCATAAATAGAGTTAGCGACATCAATCTCTTTTCATAGGTTAGATAATAGAGGGTAAAGAAGCACTAATAGAATTGGTCCTTGTGGAATCGGCTACCTAACCTACATGTACATTATGTTATTTTTTTATGACTAGTACACTTGCAAAGTATACACAAGGAGTGTATTAGTAGCAATATAGCATTCCATTCAATAGTTAAAGAAAAAGAAGGGGGGGGGGGGGGGGGGGGGGGGGATGGGATGAGGACTGAATCTGTGTCGATCTCAATAGAGTAGGCTGTCTCCTAGACAACAATGATATTATCAAAGGTTAAACGCCCAGGGAGAAAAACATTTTGCTCAGGGCCAACTAGTTTTTTCATAATAGATTTCAAATGATTAATCAAAGAAGTAAGAGACTGCTTTATAAAAATGATCAATGATAATATTCTAATAGAACGTGTAAAATCAATACTCAAACTGTCTAGTCTTCGACTTTTGCCATGAGGCATGGATCTAAGAGTGTGATAAACATCCTTATCCCCACCAATTGATGCGGCAAATCCATCATGCATGGCATAGATCAAATGGTTAAAATTGATAGAAGAGGACGAATACTAAAGGTTTTTTATAAAAAAATAAAAAACAGTTTTCAATATCAGTTTGATCTGTGAAGATATTACTGCCATTATCAATGATGGCTCATATTTTGTTTTGATGTTGATGGATTTTGGTAGACTTGTGGAAGTAGCTAGTGTTGTGATCCCCTTTGTTTAACAATCACAACTTGGCTCTATGTGCCCATAAAATAACATTCTGACGTGGGAGAGCATTGTGTCTATTGTAGAGGGATCTAAGCCATGTTTGAAACCAGGGTTGGGGGAGGAAGCCTCTGAAGATTCTATATTGTTGATTTCCACTTCGAGGTTTTGGATCTCAGCATTAATAGAATGAAGACTATAAGATCTCCACCTAATAAGATTAGATTTTGTTTAGGAGACAGAATGAGAAAAGGCATGTATAAAGGATGAAGAAGTGTAAATGTTTCAGGCTTTAATAACACTATTGTTACAACCATCGTAATACAACAAAAAATTGCTGAAATGAAATATTTTATTTTTATTTGAAGAATAAGAATGTGCAGATAAAATCATCGGAGAATGATCGGACTTACTATGAGGAAGATGGTAGTTGGTGTATGAATGAAAACCCAAGAACCATACCGAATTAGCTAAGAAGAGATCTAACCTGGCCCATTGACGAGCTAGGCTAGTCTACACCATGTGAAATCAAGACCAATAAAACCAAAATTCAGAAGACAATTTATATAAATAAAATAAGAAAAATGACCAGATTTAACGCCCTTATTTCAAAAAGAGCCCACTCGCATTCAACTTTGAATCTATAGCAAAAAGGTTAGGTTCTATCCATATTAGATTTAGTCTCAACCAAACAAATGATGTTGGTATTCAACTGATTCATGATATCCTTGATATGGTCTACAATGTTTGAGTTTGAGGCCCCTCTACAATTCTAAGAGATGATCTTAGTATACATTATAGAAATGAATAAGGAAATAAGAAAAGAAAGGGACAATTGAGAAATAGAGGACTTTCTCCCTTTTTTTTTAGTTAAGTGTTGCTTTTGTTGGGAACTTTCCTAGCTAAAGCTTCAAGTTTAAGATTTTTTTATACTAGAGAAGAACCATGTCATCATCTAGTTCTATAGTGGAGTCAGAGTCTTCAATTTCACCAAGAGAGTCTAAAGTTACTTCCTCTACATTCTGATCTTTTGATGGTGCTTGGGAGATAGTGATGGGTTCTTCGCAAGTGTATGGGTCACAAGCAAGTAATATAATGGTACCCGGGAAGGGGTAGGGTTGTCAAACCACAGGGTACTGTACTCAAAGTACTAATTGATCGTCTGATGTCTAGTGAACATAAGTTGAAAAGGGATTGAATGATAAAACACTAAAGTAAAGATAGAAAGGGTGGAAATGGAGGAGATTAGAATTGTGTATTCGGCGATACAAGAGTAATCCCTCAGAGTGATCCCTAAGACTAGTGTACGCTATCTTGCCCTAAATGTCTACCAGGTACATTCCAAAGATATAGGTGTGTGCTCACAAGCAATGTTGCATCTATGGGTTCTCAAATACAACTAGTTTTGCTAAGATAACTACACGTTGCTCACAAGTAAGCTACGCACTGAGTTTTATCCTAACAACTGTGTACATCCAACACAACAAGTTATGCAACACAAGATTAAACACGAAAATTAATTAGAATTCCGCAGAACAAATAGAAACTAGTGCATAAGCATTACAATTTGTCAAAGTCCATAACCCAGGGCACTATGGCCAGTTAGCCCCTCGTGGGCATTTATAACAAGGAAAGAACAAGAGCAGGAAGATATGACTCCCTTCTATGTGTTAGATAACCTTCCTTGTCGAGACCTTGCGCTAACCTCACCTCTTGTGGTGCCTCCAACTCGTCCTTTGTCTCCTTAAGTGGTATGGTGAAGCTTGATCTTCGATCTCATCAATATCCTCTCGGTGGGGAGAAGAATCCCTGAACAAAGATGAGAAAAAAAACCCTAAGTTCTTGAGTTAAAAAGGTAGTTTCAGGCATGACACGGTCTGGACACGGATGTGTTCAGACCATGTACTTTTCTGGGGAATGTTAGAGAGAAACTTGATGAGTGCATTTTATATCATGTTTCATGTCCCCAACTCTATTCTTTTCGTTGTCCTTCAACATATTTATTGAGTAGAATTGGTGCTATTCAGGGTATTATTTTCCATGTGTAGGATTCTGGGGCCCGAGTCAATTTGGAGTGAAACCGAGTGCATTTTCGGCGTGTGCATTGACCAAGGGATCAAAACTAGCTGACACGGGCAAGACATGGTCGTGCCCGACCTACTACAAATCCTAGCCTGGAGTACGGAGTAGCTAAAATCTTGACACGGGCCCGAAGTGCTGCTAATCCCAGGAGAAAGCCTCTCAAGAACGACACGGGCATGGTGCCTAGTACACGGCTGTATGCTGGATGACACGGGGGTCGCATGCTTATGTCTGAAGTGCTGCAAATCTCAGGTGTTTCACTCAAGGATTTCCTAGGAAAGTACACGGTCTGAACACGACCGTGTCTAGACCGTGTCGGGCCCCGAAACAACATTTTTAACTCCAGAACTTAGGGTTTCTATCTCATCTTTGTTCGGGGATTCTTTTCTCCACTGGGAGGACATTGATGAGATCGAAGATCAAGCTTCACTAACTCGCCTAAGGAGATCAAGGAAAAGTAAGAAGCATCGCAAGATGTGGGGTTAGCACTAGGACACTACAAGGAAGGTCATCTAGAGTATAGAAGAGAGTGTTTTCTTCTTTCTTCTGTTCTTTCATTCTCCTTTTCTTATGTACCTGTCCACGATAGATGCATTAAATCTTGTCAAAATTGCCGCAGTGCCCAGGGTTGTGAACTCTTGTCAAACTGTAATGCTTATACACTTATTCTAATTGCTTGCGGAGTTCTTTTGATATTTGCATTAAATCTTGTATTGCATAACTCGATGTGTTGGATGTGCACAGTTGTTAGGGTAAAACTCGGTGCGTAGCTCATTCGGAGCAACGTACAGTTATCTTAGAAAAACTCTGTGTATCTGAGAACACATAGATGCAATATTGCTATTGAGCACACACTTATATCTATGGAATGTACCTGGTAGTCAATTAAGGTGAGATAGCGTACACAAGTCATTGGGAGCATCCTGAGGGATTACTCTTCTATTGCCAAACAATTGGTTCTAATCTCCTCCATTTCCACCAACCCTATCATTCACTTATGCTTTTATGATTTAACCCATTTTCTACTTGTTTCACTAGACATCAGACGATAATCGAGTACTTTAAGTACAGTTCCCTGTGGTTCGACAACCCTACTCCTCACGGAGTACCACTCTATTACTTTCTTGCGACCCATACACTTGCGGGGAGTGCATTAAAACTCCTGAGATTTTTAGTAACTTGGATATAGGCATGCGATCCCCGTGTCAACTGGCACATGACCATGTAACTATCACTGCACCCATGTCGCTCCAAAGAGAGGTTTTTCTGAGATTTTCAATAGCACAAGCACGGGCGTGTGGTGACCGTGTTTTGCCTGGGACACTCCCGTGTCAAGATTTTGCTATTTTGCTCTCCAGGTTGGGATTTTCAGTGGATTGGACACGACCATGTCCTGCCCGTGTCAGCTAGTTCTAATCCTTCGGTCGATGCACACTCAGGAAACATACTCAATTTCACTCCAAAGTGACTCAGGCCCACGAATCCTACGAAATGAACATAATACCATGGATAGCACCAAATTTGCACAACAAATATGCCAAAGGACAACGGAAAGGATAAAATAAAGGGCATGAAAACACGATATAAAATGCACTCATCAGGTCGCCCCTATAACTCTGTCGACCACCATCAAGTGATCTTCATTTTTGTTTTTCCCAGAATCAATTACAACTGACGAAACTAGAAGATGTGTTGAAAGGGTTATTGATTTCTTCAAATAGATAGTAGGGGGTGCCCGTTTGGTTTCCAAAGGAGGGAATGCAATATTTCCCAAGTCTGAAGAGAAGTTGGGATCCATTGAGAGATTGATGGCTTCATAGTTACTAGACGGCTAAGCAGGTATCAAATCTTGAGGAAGATTTTGTCTATCCCCTCGGTCATAGCCAATGGGTAGATTTTCCTTGGGATAGGTATTTGGATGTGATATGGTAGTTGAGAGGTTTCGATCCCCTCTATCATAACAGAATAAGCATCCACATCTTGCATGCATACCTGGGGATTTAACCACATGTCAAGAAGGAGTCCATGCTAGAAGCCATGCGTCAGGGTCCTAAGCGTCATCCTTGAGATCCTACCCTAGACGAGGGTTTGAAAACTTGTTTCAATTAACCTTTCAAACCGATCCAATAACCTCTGAAAGTGGCTGCAATAAACCTTTAAGCTCAACCAATAACCCTTTAAGGATTAACCTGTTGTAGTGGATCCGACCCATTGCAATGCAAATTCACCCATTGACTTGAATAAATTTTGGGCCTTCCAACACAAGTTGGACTTTCTTCATCCCCTTAATAGAAACCACAAAACCATTATAGTCCTCCAAGGTTTCAGACCCCTAAGGCCTATTTTAAGCCTTAATAGGCTTGAAAGTCTCAAATAGAACCTTCATGGTTCTTTAATGATAGATTACAAAACCTTCATGATACTTCAAAATTTAGGCTCTTGAAGTCCATATTATATCCAAACGGGTTTTTGGGCACATTTAGGTCCATTAAGGCTTGAAGGCCATCAAAGTTTTTCTATTAGCATGTTAAGGACCAAAGCCTACTAAAAGCCTAAAACAGGATTTTTACGGTCATCAAAGCTTCAAAATCTAAAGCCTACCTCAAACTCTAAAAAGCTTTCAAGATTATTAAAATGAAAGTAGGATTTTCACAATCCTTCACATTTAAAGCAAAATTCTGGTACCCTTCACATTCCAAATAAGACTTTCATAGTTCTCCAAAATTTAACTTGGACCTTCTTGTTCCTTCAAATCTTAAATAGGCTTTCATAATAAAAAAATCTCAAACAAAACTCTTGTAGTCCTCCAAATTAAAACTTGTGGCCTATTAAATCCAAATAGGATATTCGTGGTACTCAAAATCCAAATTAAGGCTTTACTGATCCTTAAATTCCAAAGTCAAATTTTTATGTTCTATCAAAATCAAATTAACCTTCATGGCTCTTTAAATATAAATCAAGACTCTCATAGCCCCCAAGTGCCAAATAGAACTTGTGTAGACTCTTGAATCCAAATTTGATTTCTGTGGTCCTTTTCTCAAAGCTAAAATGGGTCTTTTGTAGTCCATCAAATCTAAGTTAAGGCTTTTATGGTTTATCAAATCCAAATAAAACCATCGCGATCCCTTAAGTTCTAATGGGACTTCTGTGGTCTATAAAATCCAAATCTCAATTGAACCTTTGTCACACTTCAAATCAAAATTAAGACCCTTGTGATCCTCAAATTCTAAATAGAACCTTTGTGGTCTTTCAAATCCAAATTTGGGCTATTGTGATGCATCAAATCTAAATAGCAATTTCCTAATTCATAAAATTTCAAATAACACCTTTGTGCTTTGTCAAATCTAAATCCAAATTGGATCTTTGCAGTTCATAAAGCTCAATCAACACTATCACAATCATTTAACTTTCAAATTAAATTTTTATGGTTATTCAAATTCAAATATGGCACTTAAAGGTTTTTAACTATACCTTCATTGTCGATCATGTATCAAATTTGGACCATAATGACCTCTAAATCAAAATAAGACTTTCAGGGTCTGTTAAATCTCAAATCAGACTCTCACGGTCTTGCAAACCAAACTAGACACTTCAAGAAATCTTGTGGTCCTCCAAATTTAATATAGGTTTTTTTTATTTTTAAATTCAAATTATTTGATTCTTATATAAATTTTAAGATGCCTCTTGAAGCTCAAGATGCAAACTTAGATAGTCTAAAAGGACCAAAGTCAATAAGTTAAATGGACGTTAAGAATATTCTTCAGTAGTAAAGTTAGGAGTAGCCAAAGAAAATGACTCCTAGAAAATTTAAGAGAGGAAAGACATGCCAAAGTGAAAGGTTTCTATTGCATTCTTAAGATTATTAATTTTAAGAATCAAGGCCATGTATTGTCAATAGTCAAATTATATATATGTTTCTAATAAAATATTTAAATTTATTTTTTATCACTCATCTTATTCATATTTGTTTCTTAATAGGATCTCATGATTTTTCTTGAAGTAATTAATAGAAGAAACAAGGGAAAAAATAACAATGGTACTGGAATTCAAATAATATAGAATAAACTAGCTTCAAGATGTGCAATAACTATCACTACCTTTAGGCTTATTTCTCCCCATCACTTGGTATGTGAAAAGAAATCTACAAATAGCTAATGTTAAACTTCACTTTATCCTTACAATGTTAAACTACCAGACAAGATCGACCAGAGGGTATAGAGTTATAATAATCTTTTAGTCTACCTTCTGCATCAAGTAGATTAAGTAATTTGGATTTGACTTAAACATTAGGAAATTAATAAACTCTACTTTTTATTATAACTCAAAATATGATTTCTATCAAATCTTTATATAGCCTTTTAAAATTCTGGTCATTTTAGGACACAACTTTTACAAGGTATCTTTTGATCATTAAACATAACCTTTAATTGAGTGTCTTTTCCTCATCAGACACAACGTTCAGTTAAATATTTCTTCATCATTGAACTAGCTTTTAAATTTTGGATCATTTTAAGATAATTCTTAATTAAGTGCCTTTTCATCATATGCCACAATGTTTCATTTTGAAAATACACAAATATTTTGAGACCATAGAAAGATTTCAAAAGTTGGAGTTTTAGCAAATGGGTTTGGCTAAAGCAGCAGATAAGCATCATCTGATTTATAAAAAAGCACCCTGATTAATTAAGAGATTATTTTAGTTAGTCGGCTTGAAAAGTCTCAAATAGTTTTATCTTAGAACATTAATTAAAGTTCTCATCCAGAATTCATATGAATATTTTACATGAGATGAAACTTTTATATGAACAACAGGCCAAACATTGATCTAATCTTGCAGATAATGTGGACACTAGGATAGTCCATCTACATCTTACATCAAGTGGTTCACAAACAACACATGTTAGCAACATAATAATATAATAGAAACAAGAAATAAAGATAGCATCACCGAGTTAGCCAAATTAAGTCGCCTTCCTCTTTGATTAGTAGTTTCAAAGCCAATGAATCCAATAGATTAGATCACTAGAATAAGATCACTAGTTGAATTCCTTTGTTTCAAATCACATCCACTAAATTGCAGCCATCTTTGTGGTGCATTAATTAATTCTCACATTTTAGTCATTTTTCATGACACAACACCATTAATGAAAAGACAAGCCCACTCTCTCAAAGTGGTTATTGTGGATTAGACAAAGGATTTCATTTGAAGCCAGATGCCGTAATCCTCACACTCACCTACTAGTATAAATCAGGGAGAATTCCCCTTCAAATAAGATATCCGTATCCATATATCTTCTCCATCCTTGAAGAACCACTACACAATGAAACTAGTAGCATTAATGCTCACTTGGTTTTTTGTCACTTCATTGATCTTAGTGAATGGAGATGTAGGCACTGCAACATCATATGGTCCTCCTTATCTCCGTATGTTATTTTCATTCCTTCCAAGTTGGTTATAATGAGTGTGTATTATTATTATTTTTTCTTGCATAGCCATTATAAAAAATGAGCAATTACTATTATATCCTTGCAAATATAATATTGTTTATATGCCCCCCTGATCAAGTAAAAAATTGATTACTAAAAGACAATACTTCCCTTCCATTCTATCTTTTCATCGATTCTATAGATTGAAAGGAAAGATAAAAAATGAAAGGTGGTTCTTTTTTTTTTTCTTTCTTTTCTCAAATTATAAATCAACTCTTAACTCTCTATCCTGTGGTAGGTATATATTCGTTATCTTGTCAATGTAAAAAATATATTTGCTTATATATACTTCCAAACATCATTTTCAACAGTTCATCATACACATCTCACACATGACATCTGCGGAAAAAAAGTAATAAATATATCACTACCATTCTCTCTATCTTTTCATCCACTTTAGTAGAGGGATAATATATAAGAGAGTGATAATAAACCAAGGCTTTAACAAAGTATTAATCTATGTATTTATTAATTGATGATTTGCAGCAACTACATGTCCGGGATACAGTAAAGATGATCTCCCTGAAGGTGGACTATTTGCTGCAGCAAGTAGTGGGATTTGGGACAATGGAGCAGCATGTGGGAGGAGATACAAGCTCAGGTGTTTGAGTGGACTCAAGAGGCCATGCAAAGATGCATCCATTGTTGTTGAGGTTGTGGATCTTTGCAAGACGAACCCTTGCTCTGCCACCCTCCTCTTGTCTAATGAGGCCTTTGATCTCGTCTCCAAGACATCAAGCACCAAAATTAACATTGAATATTCACAGATATAATATAATTAATGTATTGACTATGTATTCATGTCAAAACTTTAATCAGTCAAATGAAAAATAGATTTGCCTTGTTACTTTTCTTGGACTTGGGTTGAACTGTTTTAGTTGTTTAATCACTATTTGATAAAAATTTCCTTGATTATTTGCTTACTTTAGCTACCACTTTATGTCAAAAAAATCCTTTTTTTTTAATAATAATAAGTAATTGTTATTTATCAAATGACTAAATTATTCCTTTATTGTAAAATACGATAAATGCTACGAACAGCTTAAACATGAGTCGTTCACATGTCAAAAGCAAATACATAATTCTGAATTAAATTAAAAATTAAAGATTTTTTTTTAGTAACAAACGCACATATAACTAGAAGTTTGCTCATAAGAGGCAATGATGGTTGACTCGTGTTTACACCTAACCGATATAAAAATCAGACCATAAATCTACCTCTATAGTCATGGACCTTTGGCATCATTACATTTAATATAGTTCGAACCTGTGTTGTATGCGAGAGACCCACAACTAAAAATTTGATAGTGTAACTAATATTGTTGGAGCACAGGCGGTTTTGTTACTGAGAATATACATAGATAACATCATATAAAAATGCTAGCTAGTAAAAAATGACGAGAATATTATTTGCAATATTAACAAATATATGAGAGCTTAATAATAGATGTTAAAACTTGTAGAAAAAAAAGCAAAATCCCACTTGAGTGATTTCGAAGTGAGCGTGATGTGATGTCTTGCGATTTTATTTTTGGGAGATTGGCTCTTTGAAAGTGCTACAAATAGGCAAGATGAGGGGAAGATGATGGGGTTGGAGTGGCCCCATAATTTGACTATGATGACAAAACAAGGAGAAATGGATAGGGCTTGTAACTCAACCAATGCAGCAGAAGAGGTGGCGACGTTACCACAACCTGCAAAAGCCACCTGAAAGTGAGAATCGGATAAGTAGTAACCGAAGCCTCCTACCTCAGAATCAGGATTCCACAATGCTGAAGAGAAGAGGAAAGGCCCGCCAGGATTGGAAAAGTTGTTGAGAAGAAGCTTTCTACCAAATTGATCAGCATTCACCCTTGAGAAGTCATTAACATGGACTAAAGCTTTACAAGCAATCACAGACGGATTAAAATCACAAAGCCTGAAAATAACATCACACCTGCTCTTCCAAATGAACCAAACAGTAGCAGCAAAGATAGATTTAATATACATGCTAGAGTTCGGATCAGTAAGCCAATCACCAGCAGAGAACCCCGTAGTAAACAAAAAATTGTAATTAATCTTAGAACCGATCATCTGCCAGACACTCATGGCTTTGGGGCAATGTATAAACAGATGTTCCGAAGTTTCAATCGACAAACCATAGAGAATACAAAGATTTTGAGGGCCTAAATTAATACTGTGCAAGAACTCATATGTAGCAATTCTGCCCTTCAAAGCAATCCAAATAAAATGCTGCACACGAGGTGCCACTTTTAAATTCCAGATATACTTCCAACCAATCCAAGGATCGTTATCATAATGGTTATGATTGAGGAAATGATAGACTTTGGAACAGAGATTGGATTTATGCGACTTAGGGGACCAAACCCAAAGAGAAGGGGCATTGGAACAAATATTCCTAAGTATGCTAAAAATGTCCTCCAAGTTGACCCTTAAGAGATCACGTAATTTGAGACAATCCCAGTTGTGATCATGAATAAAATCAGAAATTTGAAGAAGCTCAAGGTTTAAATTGGAATTACAACATATGGGATTGTAAGCCAGAGGGGTGCCCAGACACCACGGATTAAAGAGAAAAGAGGTTTCATTGGGGTTAATAGAAGACATGCCACAGAAAGGTTTCAGCTTAACAGCAGTGTGGCAAAGCCCCCTGAAAAACCAGGAACGTTGGGGAGGGATAGGGTCTTTCCAAAAATTAAGCTTACCATATTTTTGTAAAAGAATATAGACCCAAAGATGGTCATCCTCATTCAGGAATTTGAAAACATTTTTGGCCATTAGGGAGGTTTTAGCAAGAGAAAGATTCTTAATGCCAATCCCCCCCTCAGTTTTAGGTTCAACCAAGGTATTCCAAGCAACAGCACGGATGCCCTTTCCATTGCCACTCTTAAACCAGAAGAAATCCCTAACAATCTTATTAATCTCAGAAAGAACGGAATTAGGGAGGAGATAAACAGAAGAGTAATAAATCGGAATAGAAAGAATAGAAGAATTGATGAGAGTTGTTTTAGCAGCTTGGGAGAGTTTGGAGTGCTTCCATTAAGCACAAGTACGCCGGATCTTATCAAGCATGGAGTTAAAAGTAATCTTAGCAAGTCTTCTAGGAGAAACCAGAATCCCAAGGTAAGAGATGGGGAAGAAAGCTTGTCTAAAATTAAGAAGGGAGCAAATACTATTAACTACACGTTTGTTAAACCACGTGGGAAAGTAGACAATAGATTTGCTCAGGTTGGGATGCTGACCAGTGAGACGATCATAAATTGCTAGACAAAGCTTGATGTTTCTAGCGATGCGCCGGGACGCCTGGGTAATAAGGATTAAATCGTCCGCATACATAAGGTGGTTGAAGTTTGTACTAAGTCTGAAGTCAAAGCCAGGGATGAGGTTTCTGTGAAGGGAGAAGTTAAGCATGGATGTGAGATTCTAAGAAACTAGAATAAAAAGGTACGAGGAGATGGGATCACCCTGACGGACCCCTCTAGAGGAATTAATCCAAGGAATAGGGCTACCATTCACAAGTAAGGAAAATTGACAGAAGGAGAGACAAACACGAATCCAAGAAATCCAGATGCTAGGAAAACCCATCTTGGCAAGAGTGGCAAGAATTGCAGTCCAGCTTAAAGAATCATAAGCTTTCTCAATATCCAATTTAACTATCATCCTAGGGGGGTGATTGATATCTTTCTCAAGTGAATGAACAACTTATTGAAAAGTAATAATATTATCAAAGGAACACCGGCCATCCATAAACCCAGCCTGCTCTCTACCAATAAGCTTTGGGAGAACAAGCTTGAGTCGGTTAGCCAGTATCTTTGAAATAATTTTAAAACACACATTGCAAAGGGAGATGGGATGAAAATCAAATACTGAGGTAGGGTTATCCTTTTTGGGGATGAGAACAATGAAAGTACGACCCCAAGAGGAAGGGAGGGAGGGGTTATTAAAGAAAGTTTGAATGGCCGAAAACAAGTGATCACGAATATCTTCCCAAAAAAATTGGAAAAACTCCGCGTTAAAGCCATCAAGACCAGGACTCTTACCAGTAGGGAGATCCATAATAGTACGATACACCTCTTCCATTGTCACATCCTTGGTCAAGAGATCGCCATCCGAATGCGAAATGGTGGGAAGATTGTCCGGTAATGCAGAAAAGACATTAGGGAAGGTGTCAGAGCCAGATTCAATCCATAAATTAGATTAATAATTTAAGAAAGCAGATTGAATGCTATCAGGATCAGTACAAAGGATGCCATTTGAATCAAAAATTTGAGAGATGTGCGAGCGATGCTTACGGATTCTGATGGCATTATGAAAAAAACTGGTGTTGTGATCGCCATTACCAATCCAATTGAGGCAGGAGCGCTGGGCCCATTTTGAGGAATTCTGTCTTTGAAGGTCAGCACACTTGGTATAGAGATCGACAAGTAGAGAATGACCATCCAGAAGGAAACTGTCAGCATTCTCAACAACATTAATTGCACGTTCAGTCTCTAAGATAGCAGCGTCAATAGGAGTAAGGCCAGAAGCTTTCCAGGAAATAATATTGACACGAGCTCTGCAGAGGAGATGAGAAAAAGCATGAAGAGCGTTACCATGAGGGGTGAAATGAAGGTCATTTGTAACAGTTTCATGGCAACCAATGTAATCCAACCAGTAATTTTCAAAGTGGAAAAAACTATTACGAGCATGCAAATTGTTACGAAGGTAAAGTAAGAGAGGAGCATGATCAGAAGAGATTCTGGGGAGATGCTTAAGGGTGTAGTAAGAAAACATGGAGAGCCAATGGAGATTGACTAGGCAGCGATCGAGCCGGGCCCAACGTCTGGCAGCCCCAGTCTGGTTATTACACCAAGTGAAAGGAGGGCCTGTAAAATGGAGATCAAGAAGATCATTATCATCAATAAAATTTAGGAAAAATCTAGCCTTGCGAGAGTAGTGTCTGTACAAACCGCCCTTATGTTCATTAGGGGGGATAATAGTATTAAAATCCCCCATAATGAGCCAAGGACAATTAACGGTGGACAGACGAGAAAGTTCCGACCAAAGGGAAATTTGAGAGAAAAGACGGGAGTTGTTGTAAATAATGGAGATAAGGCAATTATAATTATTGTTAGGAGAGAAAATAAGATGCAGAGCGCGACGGGAGACCGCAAGAGGGGTAACAAAGCCAATGTTACTGTTCCAAGCCACAAGGATGCCACCGGAAAACCCATTAGCAAGGATAGCAGCCCACTTCCAGCTCTGGGGAAGCTGGTTGGAGAACCTATCAATCCTGCTAGAATTAGCGCGGGTTTCAACAAGACACAAGATGGAGGGCTTGTCATCCCGAATAAACTTCCGGATACGATTAGAGGTATCCCGACCTAGGATCCCCCTGCAATTCCAACATAAGATTTTAAGCGCAATCATAATGGTAACAATAAATAAGGACATAAGCAAGAAAAGAGGAGAAACTTCCATGCGCAACAAGGAAAAGGGAGAACAAGGACAGCAACGAGCTTAACAAAGGCTGGAGGACCCAGCTTCCAGGTGGCCCTTCTTCGGAAGATCATGAGAAATTTTTGGTCCCTTACGAACAAGAGCATCCTTCCTTTGCTCAATCTGATATTGGACAAGAGTCATTTGATCGTCGACATCATCAGCTTCCTCCAGCATGTCGTCATCTGCTTCCTCCGACATCTCATCCTCCTCACCACCAGAATAGCTAGAGTCGTCATCAGATACACGAGACGGCTGGAGAGCCACAGAGACTGCAACGACTGCCATCTGGTGTGAAGGAGGTAGGGAATACGAGGGAGAAGGCAAATGCTCAGTGGTTTGGCGAAGTATGGGCGGAGGAGAATCAGTGCGGCGTGGCGACAACGTCTTGTCACTGAAAGGAGAGGGGGCTGGCGTGTTTTGAAGGACGTTACTCACAGGGTTCAAATTCGTATTGGGGAGAGCGACGCAGGGGCGGGCATCTTCCCGAGGAGCCTCAGAGGGCACTGATGTCACAACAGCCGTCTTCGGGAGAAGGGGCGTATGGGAAAGAGGATTCAAATCAACATTATGGTATTCGGCGCGAGGAGGATGGGAAAAGGCAAGACCGCCCCTGCCACCCCCTCTGTGACCGCTACGTGTTCCTCGAGCCTCTGTAGCGACGTCATGGGCCTCATGGGATGTATCGCCCGACTCGGCTGCCGTTGCTCGATGCACGTGAGCAAATTGGCTTGCCTGATTGAGCAATTATAAGTGTACATATCTTACAAGGTAGTAGTAGCTGGAGCAATCACATGAATAGGTGTTTTCAAAATTTCTTTTTTAAAAGAATGGGCATAATTATAACCTAATTATATGTATAGCCAAATATAAATTGTTATCTCTTTAAATTGTTCTTATGCTTACCTACTAGGAATAAGATTATATATATATATATATATATATATATATATCTATATATATATACTTTCTATTGTTGGCATAGTAGTTGGGCTACACTTTTCGAGGGATTCTTCTTACATTGTCCTTTTTTTTTTCTTTGGATGGAAACCGCAGATGGATCCTCTGGTTACCTTTAGGCAACAAATTTAATTGAGATTTTATAGAAAGCTTCAATAGATCAATCTATTTTTGAATCTCCAATAGGCTACCACTATTGGTGCCAAGTTAGATGGAATCAACTAAGCATTATGGCCCAAAGTTGGTGATGCTAGGATTATCACAAAAACATTCAATATAATTAGATCTATGCAAAGTAAAGAAAAATTGTGGCATCAACTACCCGATTTGATGAACACTTTATTTTAATTAATTTTAATGAATATCAGACTTGAAAAATTATATGTGATATGCAGAATTGGTTCTTTAGATCATAATGGATCCCTTAATGTCAAACAAATATCTCATACCTCTATATTGCTTGTCGGAATTGAGAAATAGCCTTATTTTTCTTTCTAAAGTAACTACTGAGAGGGATAGATGAATTAATCTCACAAGAAGCAAAGAGTCGGTGGTTAAGGTTAGAAATGATGCATAATTACCATTATATATAAACTTCATTATGCATAATTACCATTATATATGCCAAAAGGAAGGCACACGACTTACACATGACACGAGTAATTTTGGTCTACAAGCATTATAATTTTGATTAATTATTCAATTGTGATAGTTTCGCTAGGATGTTTTGGGTTGATAATCTGTCAATATTTCATGCAAGCACACACATAACTAAACCACAAAACAAAAGACACAAGGATAAATTACCTAGTTCGGCTCAACAATAGCTTATGTTTGGATAGCCGAGCCCATAGATAAATCTTCTAAAAGAGGGGAACATATATGGGTACAAGCCTTTCACTCATACTCACTAAGGATAAGAAGCACACACCTTTTCTCTTGATTGCCTAATGCACACTCTTTCACTTACACACTGGGGTCTTTCTCCAGCGGTTCATTTCTAAATATTCAGAGCAAAGTCATATATAGACATCTCCACATTTCATAGATAAAACCTTCTTCTTTTAGAATCTCCATGGCTACTAACTAGGACACGTTCCAAAATTTAGCAGTTGCAAATCCACTTGCAACGTGGCCTACTTAATTGAGTTCCAGCTTCCATTGCAACCTGATCTCAAGACGTTCTAACACTCCTGGTCGTGCCTAATCAAATGGTGTACAAATAGTATTAATCTCGACTTACCAGTAACTAGCCAAACTTCTAACGTTCCTGTCAGTTAGGGGTGAGCAAAAAAAAATCCGGATTCGATGATTCGATCCGATATCCGGTTTTTTGACCCAAAATTTTTGGCTGCCGGATCGGATATGGGTTGGGAGAAATTAAAAACCGGGTATCCGAATCTAATCTGGTTTTTAGAATATATATATATATATATATATATATATATAAAATTTTACAAGGGCTTAAGTAGAAAAAAAAAATCAAAATCCCTCGTTTAGGAACATAAAGAGTTATATATTTAATTGCTTATATAGTTATATTTATATATATATTTATATTAATAAATTTAAAATTTTCTAGGGTTAAAAGTAAAAGGAAAAAATTTTAAATCCTTGCTTCCTAGTCCTCAGTGTCCATCACCCCATCTCTTTTGTCTAGTCTCCATCCCTGTCTAAGATTATGCTTCAGAAGATATTTAATTTTTTTTCTTTTAATGTCTAAGATTGATAAAGCTTATTATTATTTTTTTATGACTTTTTTTTTGTGGAGTGAATAATGTAAGGTTTTAATCCTCTTTATAAGTTATGAGCTTTTCATATTTGTTTGTTTTTATGAATATTGATGTTGTTATATAAAACAAATTCATGGAGTAGATGAAACTTAAATTCGGATCTAGGTATCCGATATCTGATCTGGTTTAAACTGGGTACCCGATTTTCAGTACCCGGTTTAAATCGGGTCGGATAGGGGTCGAGTATTTGCCAATCTGAAAAACTGGGTACCCGATCCGGTTTTGAAAACTGGGTCAGGTACCCAGTTTTGCTCACCCCTACTGTCAATAGTACCTTCTTAAAGGTTGCACCCTACTATGGAGCATTTTAGCCATACTCAAGATAGTCTTCAACAATTCTCAAAGGTCTTCTACCAAGCTTGATCTTCAAATCACCCAAGTTTAGTCTTCATAATATTTTACTTCCTAAACTTGATTTTCTATTCATCTAAGTTTGGTTCTTCACAATCTTCTTCAATCATCACTATATTTACTCATTATCTCTAAATAGCTCTATCTATATTTAGCTTGGTCTTTAAATAACTTCCTCCAAGTCTGAGCTTCAAGCTATCTTACCAAATATACCTTGTATCTTCATTAACTTGGTCTTTGTCAAACATAGAGAGCAGGCCTTGCTTGCTCCTAAGTAAAGATCACCCTTGTCTTTTGTAGTTCTTCCAAAGTTAGTCCTTCTTCAATAGTCTATGGCCCAAAAGTATCTTTACCACATCATCGAATGCCAGGTCATCATGATTGCCATGTCATTGCATTCTAGTTATCATGAACCTCCAATTGAACATGTTGTCAAATAATGGCAACATTATACTTCTGCACTAACAGATTCTGTCAAACTTTAATCAAAATTTAAACCGAAGACCAAAACCTAGCCCAATCTACAATTTCACTTCATCTCATGAAGTAAAATTCATAATGATAATTCTATCCCCACGTTCAAATCAAGTCTAATTCTCAATTCCTTTAACCATGTCTCTTTGGTTCTCCTAATTGAAAATAGAGGGATACCAAAGGATATGGGCAATATCTAGCTTACCCGCAACCCCACATCATAGCCCAATTAATCACGAATAAATAGATCACTATGAACTTTTTTTTTTTTATTATGATTACTATGTGTATAAACCCTTTATTCTTATATTTCAATCAAGTGAGAGTCATGAAACGTCAAACTCACTAAACTAGATCAAATTCAACTAACCATAGTAGATTAAGATTATTAAACTACCCTTCGTGCCACACAATTATTTTTGTTTTAGCTAAAATCTTTTTATCTCACATACTCATAATTACATATGATATTAACTAGTTTACCTCTGAGAAATCAAATTCCTTCTTGGTGATCAGTTACAACTATTACTCATCTGGCACTGCTACACTTCGAAGGATGGCCTAATTACCAAAGGGTATGCGATAAGAAATTATATTTTTAGTCATAACAAAAGTTGTTACTAAAAGTAATAATTTTAGTGACTATTATTAAAAAGACTAATTTTTTAGGTCATCATCTCCCATCACAAGTACCTTTGAATAAATATAATAGTAGCTATTTTACAAATATGGTAACAATTATGCAAAACATTTGTGAGGAAATTATTATGTCTGAAAAACATAATATTTGTGACAAACTATATGACCACAAGTATTCAAAGATTTTTAATCAAATTGTTATCCTTAAAAACATTTTAATTGTGATAAAATTATATTGTTACAATAACTTTACTATTTGTGATAATTTTGTTGACATAAAAAAATATGGAATAGTGACAAAAAAAATAATCACAATAGTTCATTTTATTCAGACACCATTGTTGACACTAAAATGATTGTAAACAGTGACAAAGTTTGTTGTCACCAATGATATTTTTATTAGTGACCATTACTTTGTCACTATTTTTTTAAGTGATAGTGTTGTCAATAGTACAATTTTTATTGTCACAAAAAATTATTAATTTGAAAGGCAAATAAAATTTTTAATATTATATAAAATGAATAAATATCACCCAATATATCAAATTTTAATTTTGAATATATAAAATTAAAAATTTTAATATCCAAAATACAATTACCCTAAACTATGGTCCAATGTAAATTTTGATATAAATCTATGTTTTAGTCTTGTGTTTTCAACAAGTCTTGTAATAACTCCAATGTTTCTTTGTGGTCTCTTTTACTGCTAAAATTTGACTCTTTCCTTGGGACAAAGATGTTATTCATTATTTTTTTATGATTATTTTGCATATTTAGATAAAAATTAAGAACTTAATAAAGTAATTTTAAAAATTTCACAAAAAATTGCAACTTTGATACCATTATTTTTTCTCCACTAGGAAGAGTCCAAATTCAATATTCCATTAAGATTTTGTTGTTTAAAGTAGATAAAGGAATCATGAAACTAGTAAAACCACACAATCAAAATATGAAAACCATATTCCATTTTGAAACATGAGATTCTAAGTTTTGAAAAATCATTAATTGAGAAAAGTCATTGTAATCTAATTAACCAAACCAAATATGCATGTAGATTATAGAACTCACAAATATTAGAGCACAGAGAGACGTCATTAAAAAAAACCTAACTTTAAAGATGAAAAAAGAACATAGCAAATCAACAATCATCTCTCATCCGCTACATAAATTAAAGTAAATATTGTGACCATCAATAATACTCACCTCATCTAAAGCTAGTTAAGCCATGGTGGGGTTAGCGAATGAAACAAAGGCAAACTATCAAGACACATGTGACCATTCACCTTACTACTAGAAATAAGTCTTTAGCATTTGCTTCATTTGTTCATTTTATATGCTATCATTATTGAGTATATATATCCTTTTCAAATTTATTTTTTAAAAATGATTTATTTTATCTATTAGATTTTGTTTTGTGAGTTCTCAATAATTATCAATTTAAGTTTAATTTTAATTTTAAAAATATGTATGTCATATAAAATTCTAGGATTTTAAACCAAAAAACTAGAAGTATTTTTTATTATGGTTGGCTTGATTTTTTAAAATATTTTATAAGATAAATAATCCTGCAAAAATTCAAATTAAAATAAAAAATTTTAAATTTCATAAACATATAAATTTTTAATAATTAAATACTTGAAAACATAAATTTTGATAATTTGGTAAACAATAGCAAATTTCTAAACAATAATTTTGGAGAATTTTAAACCATTGATTTTTATCTTATAATTTGCAAGTGTTAAACAATAATTTTGGAGAATTTTAAACCGTTGATTTTTATCTTATAATTTGCAAGTGTGTATAGACTCATAAACTTGCAATAGCAATGAAAAACAGTCACAAATTAACCAGTTTAATGTACTATTAGAAAATTAGAATCCAAACTCAAAAGCTGGGGTGGAACTTTTAGGCTATGGTTTTGGAAATGAATAAAGGAAAAGGAGAGGTTTTATTTTATAAAAAAAATAGGGATAATATGGAAATTTTGTATTTCCCACTTTTTCACAGTTGGACATGTGATACTTTTCATATCCCTCTCTTATAAGTGAATCACTTTTCTTCTTCAAAGGAAAAGTGATTACAAAAGAACCACCTACATTGCATAGTTATTTATTAACGAAACATGCGAAAGTTTTTCATGGATTTTATTTTCATCGCAAAGTTTTAACTTTTCGTATACCAAGTGGGCCTTAAATGTTTTTACTCTTGTAGTGGTAAATTGAACCTAACAACTTCAGTAACAGATTAGACATCGTAAACTTATTATGATCATAGAACCTTAAGTCTAAGGTCCACCTATATGATCTAAATCAACAATCCCACTCATTGATGATCAATGAGTTAAACCCATATAATCAGATTGTTACGAGTCATACTTGAATATACCAATCCTATTGATGTATCTATGGCATATGTTCCCACTATCCCATAGTGTTCAACTGCCACTCTTTATTAAAGCATATGTTGATGAGTGCAATTCATATCGTGTTTTACTTATTCCTAATTCATTCTTTTACTGGTCTTCTAGCACGCTTTATATATATTCGATGCTATTCTGGGTATATTTGTTCATGGTTTAGGAATTTAGAATTCAAAGCATTTAGGAGTGAAATCGGGGACAAAACAAGCAAAGAATGTAGATTTTCCCTAAGTGTCCAAGCTAAGCACGGGCAGAGCACAGTCGTGTTCTGTCCCCATGATTATCACTTTCGGAAGATGCTTGAGTAGCTAACCAAGCATGGGGGTGCTTCCAAGCTAAGCATGGTCGAAGCACGGTTGTGCTTCCTCTCGTTGATTTTCTCTGAATTGAAGCACCTTCTACTCATAGGGGATGCACGGCTAGTGTGATCCTTGCATGGTCCTGCTCAAGTGAAGCATGGGCAGAGCACGGTAGTGCTTGGCCCTTGACTTTCTCTGGCAAACACTTAGCCGATTGACTCAGAAGTCCCATAGAAGTGCACGGTTTGAGCACGGACTGAGCACAACCCTACTGAGACCGTGTCGAGCTCGAAAGTTCCTTTTTAACTCCCACAATTAAGGGTTTCTTCTCATCTTTTGTTCGGGAGTTTTTCTCAAAAAGGGGAAGATATCAAGAGGACGATGATCAAGGTTTACCACACCATCTAAGGGGATCAAGGTTGAGTTGGAGACACAAGGGAAGTGCAGTTAGCCCATCCATGAATCTTTTGAAGCTTAACTAAGAAGATCTTGTAAAAGGGGGAAGTCACGATTTACCTCCTTTATGCATTCCTTCATTCTTATCAATTGTATGAATTCATGAGGGGCTAACTGTTCCACGTTACCCCGGGATGTTGAACTATGTTGCTAAGTGTAATTTGACCACTTGTTTTTAATGTCTACAGAGTTCTAATGCGTTCTTGTGTTTATTCATGTGTTTGCATAACTTGGCATGCTTGATTTACGTAAATTCTTGTATTAAATTTGCCGTGTGTGGATTACCGTAGTTGTGATTATACAGTGCAGTTGCAAAACATGGCGTGCATAAAGGCCGTAGTTACACTTGCAGATCTTGGTGAATTTGGTAGCTGTAGATGCAACATTGCTTTAGAGCACCCGCAAGGACCTTAGGATGTACCTGGTGGACATTAGAAGCAAGTTAGTACACTATAGCACATAGGAATCATCCCGGGCATTGCTATCTTGTTATTGAAAACTCGATCCTAGTCTTCCTGATAATTTCACCCTTATCTTTTTATTCTTGTTTAGTGATTGTTCTACCAATCAATTCTTGATCTACTAGACATTAGAGGAGCAATTAGTACCAGAAGTCTAATCCCTGTGGCTCGACAACTCTATCCCTTGCGGGGTACCACTTTATTACTTGTTATGATCTGTATACTTGCGGAGAGTGCATCATATGTCATATAAATCTATATAAATCTTCAATGCCCAATTGAAGATTCTGACATTTGTGGAATATTTAAGTGTATAAGTACTAAAATTTTTTAGTGCCCTTCTCCTTATCCTATTAGAAGTAGATGTTTAACTTAATACACATAAACTATAATTTTCAATACTTATTTAAATACTAACATAAGATTTTATATGAACATTAAAAGAATTACCGATTATTAATAATGAAAAGTATGCAATACAAATAAAATACTCTAATATAAGTATCCTTGTTGGTGTTCAAAGGCATACTCCTAATAATTGAGATATACATCTTGGGTAAAAATAAAATAGGACATATTAATAGTGAATTACTTATCCTATCTCAATATGGTTCTTCCTTTAAAAAATGGAGGATTTATAATGCCGTTGTCAAAGGTTAGCTGATTAATTCTCTTGATCCATCCTTCTTATTAGTAAGTTTATCTGATTTTCCAATTCCAAGGATGTATGGGACTCAATTTCCACTATCTTTTTCAACGAAAGTGATACCTCACAAGTCAATAAATCTCACTAATGTGTGTCCTATTTGAAATAAGATAAAGTCTCTGGTATGAAAATGACTTTGGCCACCCTAAGCCAGTAGAATGCATATTAAATATAAATATTTACCATCACAATAAATTAATTCAATAAGAATGAGTCTATATCTTTCACAACAGACTATATGACCTACTTAACTACATTTAATGCGATGATTTTCAACTCCAACCACTTCCTATTCTCAAGCACAATTATGCACATATCTGACAAGAGGTAATTGCTAGGGCATTATGGTGAATGAAAGTAGCACTAAAATCATAGGTGTGGACAAGGATGGATTTGGAGTGGGGGCAATGGGGGTAGCTGCCCCCACTCAACTTGGAGAAATCCATTATATAAAATTAATTTATGTTTTTATTTTTTCAATTTACCGCCACTAAAACCAAGAAATAAAATCTATATAAAAGCAATTAAAGAATTGCCTAATGACTTATATGAAAAAAAATCTATTATAAAAGATTAATTCACTTTCCCATGCCTCAAAACTCAATTTTGTAACCATATCCTGTTCTTCTCATTCATTTGTCGTTCTAAAGCTGGAGTCACTACAAGGAAATGTATTTTTAGTGATAATGAAAATTGTCACTACAAGTGGTATTTTTGGTCACTTTTATTAATAGTGACCGAATTTTAAAGTCGTCATGTCCCGTCACAAATACCTCCGTCACTAATGTAGTAGTGACTACTTTAAAGAAATGGCCACAACTACTTAACACTTTTGTGATAAAATTTTTGACACTAAAAAACATTGCAATTTGTGATAAAAGAATATATGGTCACAATAACTTTGCTTATTTGTGAAAATATTATTGTCACAATAAATACTAAATAGTGACAAATGAAGTTGTAACAATACATCACTTTTTGTGTCAACTTTGTTGACTCTAAAACAAATAAAAACAGTGACAAATTTTTCATCACTAGTGGTATACCTATTTACGACAATTTTGACATCACCAAAATACTAAATAGTGACAAAGAAAGTTATAACAATATTTTTTTTGTAGCAACATCATCGTCACTAATATAATTGATAATAGTGACAATTTTTTTTTAACATTGGTGCTATAACAATTAGTGACAATTATGTCAAAACTAAAAAGTAATAAATTTTGACAAATAAAGTTGTAACAATAGCTTCAATTTTTGTGACAATAACATGGGCACTAAAATATTTGAAGATTGTAAGATTTTTCCTTTTTTTTTTTTTTTTTTTTTTTTTTTGTGACTCATGCTATTTAGATTAGTGACCAGTAAATATAAGAAAAATTTGTAAAAACTATAATAATCCAAAACTACTCTCCCAAGTAATAATAATCCAAAACTACTCTCCCAAGTAAATTTCGAGATGAAGTCCTTTGCTATGAAATTGTGTCCTACAAAAAAAAAGGGGAAAAAAAATCAATCAATTTAGTACTAATATTTGAAAATAATATAATGATAATGATATGAAGTGTTATTAGCTATTCAAGACTATAAATTTCTACCCACCTCACTAGTTGATGCATTTGATATTGTAGCATTTGATGGATCTCCAATTGGGGTGAATGCAGGGATTACTTTAGTATTTGCCAAATGGGCAAAAACATCTGAAATTTGTTTCATTTCCATGGCTTGCTTCTCAATAGCAGCGCGTTGACCTTGAATCTCCTCATCTTGTTTCTTTGTGATTTCAGTAAGTCTCGCAACTTCACCGCTTAAATCATTTGCATGTTTCTTTGCAGCTTCAGCTTTTGCTAATATTTGACTCTTCTCTTGAGACTTAAATGTTATCCCTTTAATTCCTAAACCACGTGAATAGCTTGACTTTCTTTTGAGAACAATGCCAAAATGTTCAACAAGTGGTAAAGGTGAAGATAAAATAGTTTCTTTATTTTTGTCTCCTTCTTCTTGAAGCTTATTCTGCATATTTAGGGAGAATCTAAAAATGCCATAAAGTAATTTTAAATATTTCACTATAAAAATATCAAGTTTAATTACAACTTCAATACCATTATTTCTTCTCCATTTGGAATACACCAAGTTCCATCAGGTTTTTGTCGTGATACCTTCCACACTTTAACGACATCTGGCCATTCATTGGAATCTTTATCTTTCTAAAAAAAATAAAAAGAAGGCAAAGTAAAATAATAACTAATTGAACTTAAGTTTTACAAATTACACATTTAAGTAATTAAAATTTTACTTTACCATTTCATATGCAATCTGTACAATTGACTTTGTGCCGCTAACTGATTTCATCTCTTAGTTTCCCCTATTAGTTGTGTTTCTTCTACTTTGCTCCTATGTATCACAAAATAATTAATTTCTAATAAGAAATGAACTAGCAAAATAAGTTAAAGTACTAAGCTGATAATTTAAAATTACCTTAAAATTTTGAGTATCCCACTTATTGTCAATCAACCATCGCCAATCATCTTCATCCACATCCTTTGGACAATGTCTGCTCTTGATATAGCTTCGGTGCAAATGATATTGCCTATTTTTGTATTGTGCTTGCACTTGTTTCATCATATAAGGCTGCACTTCATTTAAGAAATTGAATTTATCCTGAAAATTGTATTTAAAAAATATAGTTTTAATTTTTTCCCTAAAAACTTAAATAATTCCAATAATGAATATTTAAGCAAAAAACTTTAATTTGTAAATTCAAATATCATTTCATAAAGTGGAAAAGGATGTAAAACCAACCATGTTTATAATTATATCTATAAATCATTTACATGCCCCACAGTTATAAATGTTGTGAATACTTACTAACAAATAGGTTTCAAAAAAATTTGGTTTCCAAACAAGATATGGTTCAAACTCTGCAAAAGCAAATTATCCTATCTATTTTGGTATTACCTACTCCTTATTTCCAAACAAATATGCCAATAAATACTATATCTATAAAGTAGCATTTGTTTCATGCTAAATTGGTTGAAAATTATTAAGATGACTTTGATTCTCTTCCCCAACAAGAAACCTTAAATAAGGAAGAGTTTTTTAATAGCTAACTAAGTGTATCATATCAAAATAGTAGGATATGGGTGAAAAGTATCTAAAAGTAATTCTACATTCTAACTTTGAAATTTGTACAATAAATATTTAATCTTACCTTTAAAAATGTCCACATTGCCTTCATATCATGTTTTGGAATCTCTTTCCAACTGGGGACACGAAGTGGTGCGAGTTGTCTAATCAAAATGGTGACTTCTGATTTGAAAAGCTTAGCATGCTTGCCACATACCTTATAGTATGGAGGAGGAAATTGAACATCAATTTGTTGGCCATTGGCTTTCTTCTTGGCAAGTGTTGCATTGATGGTTGGTCCTCGTCCACGTTTTTTAGAATTTTCATTTCCTGAGAAAATAACATTTAATAAATATATAATTTTTCACATAAGGTTATAAAATACAATTACATGATATTGAAAATGGCATCACCTGTGCTAGTAATAACTTGTTCATCTAACCCACATGCGTTATTTGAAGACAATACTATAGCATTGGATTGTTGATTAAGAGCCTCTGTGGTTTGAGAATCATCTACCGTATGGGAAACATCTTGTTCATCATCCGAACTTTCTAAATAATTACATCTTTCAAAGATAACCATTTTGGACTTACAAAAAAAAAAAAAAAAAAAAAAAAAGCTAATTAGTACAAGTAGATTAAAGATCAAGCAAGAAGCAAAAAAAATATATATATATATTTTAACAATTAAATTTTCAAGTTATAAGATACATGAAAGAGAAAGTCACTTAATTCCAAAGAAATCATTTAATGTTGCATAAGAAATGTCAAGGAGTTACTGGATGTCGATCTGGTTTTGTTTCCTAACAAATGCAAATGTTGTTTTGCAGTTCAATGGCTAATATTTAATGTTGTTAAGAGAATATACAAGTATATAGAACTTTTGAACAAAAGTTGAATCAATCACTAATACTAAGTGTATGAACTATCAAGTGTTTCATTATCTAAAATCCAATTATATAATACCTGAAATGGCATCTTTGTCAAAGGATCAATATCACCTTTTGCTATGCCCTGAACTAAGCTTTTTGGAAGCCAAGTATGACTAGTTAAGTACGCAAATATATGCATATTAACATTATATATATATATATATATATATAATGAGATAGAATAAATTGTCAAATAAGTAAAGGATATGGGCCTAAGAAATCCAAAAACTCCAAGTCAAGAGCAAAATCATGAGGAATGTCTGATAAATGCACAATATCCTCCTTTCTAGGATCATAAACTCTTTGGTGTTGAAATGTCCCAATGGCTTTTTTAAAAGCTTCCTCATAGTTGGGTGGATTGGCAACAGAATTGCATCTCAAGTGTTTGATAACCTGAAAATATGAACAATCAATTACATTTTTCATTAAACCAAAGACTTGGGTATTCAAAGCTTGTAAGATGAACCTATGGATTACTACAACTTGGTTTATTTCTTGAAATTAGCTTATTGCCCATTAACAAATAATCTATTTTATTTACTTATATGTGGATATGTATACTAAGCATCAAAACATTTCAATCATAATATAATGAATAGAAAACTAATGGACCATCACATCAATCAATATAAAATTAATATGCTCTATATCTCAAACAATCGCAACACACTCAATATTTGAGTGACACCAACATTTAGAACTTAGCAAAGATAAAAACACAACAAAGGAAATAATAATATACCTATTATATAGAGACAAACAAGAAAACATATATTTTACATGAAGTTCAATAAACACAACTTTTAGAAATATTAGCTAGATTGGGAATATTACGCATAATCAATATATCACATGATCCATTGTTGCCTTTCTCTTAATATAACCATGTGATAATCCACTTAAAAATTATCTTCCTTTACTACTTGATATGAACATAGATATCATCATACTATATGTTTCAAGGATAAAATCTGTGAGTTCTCATGTGATTACATGAAAAAATGCAACATAATGACAAACATGTTCAAGTTGCAAAGCCCTTGTTCACTCTTCAAAAGGAAAACAAAATTATTACCAAATGGACTGTACAAGTAAATCAAAATTAATGTTATATTATTCATCAAGCATAAACATTTTCTTAAATAGAATATCTAATTCAATGGATAAAGATAATTCTTTACCTTGGCATAACTTTTGAACTTTTGAACTTTTGAACAAGTGCATGTGCCCGTTTCAAGCCAATGCCAGGTATTGATTGTAAGTAGTCACATCCACTAAAAATGCACATCTCAAGTAACATAGTTTTAGTAAAAATAGTAAGATCAAGGTCTTTATTTTCTCTTAACATTGAACTTTTAAATTCAACACCTACCCATATTTGTCCATTTTGAAAATAATCTAAAAAAATATTCCAAAAATTAGTAAAAATAACAAATAATAAAAGGACAGTAAATAGTTGATCATAGGTGCATCTATATAAATTAGGAAAGTTTAAGTTTCCTGAATGAATTGAAACTTTTATACAACGTACTCTATGACACCCAAATGGTATTAAGTCTGAGTACTCAGTAATGACAACATCAACAAGCTTATTAATGGACAAAAATGTCATCTGGGCATCAGCCTCATAAGGCGCCACAATATAATTAACCTTTTCCTTCTTTAAAACCTGAATTAATGGCAGTTGTGCTAGAGCAATTCAGAGAAAACTACAAATGAAAATATAAATGGGAACAAAATAAAGATATCTACCATGATTATGTTATTGATTATTAAACAATGGACATAGAGAAAAAAAAAAAACCAGAAGAAGAAGAAGAAGTAATTGATATATATGCATTTTCAAACATATATCAATCAACTAATAGTTAATAGATTGAAAACCTTGATGAAATGGGAATGCCAAAAAATTGTCTTTCTATAGACTTACAATTTAATCGAAGATCTATGCTTTCTCACGACCATATTTGTTAGATAGTTAACATAAAAGTAGTATAAATCCTATATCAGTAAGAACCATGTTATTAGGTACATCAGAGACTATCCTACAAAAGAAAAAGTTAAGAGAATTTAAGAAAATAATCACAAGTATTGCATGTCAAGTCTCAGGATGAGACAACACATCAAATGCCAAATGCTTATTAAAATCTATATAGTAGACAATATTATTTCATTTCACATAATAGTTGTAGGATAATTAATTTTGCATAGCACATAGCAATTGGATATTAAAATTAGACTAAAAGAAAGCAATTGTCCAACATTTTTTTAACCATACAACCAAAATCCTTAAAAAGGTGATGAAAATGGCATTTTCAACCTACTGTGCTTTTGTCCTTTTCTTTGATTTCCAAACATTATTTTCTAGTATGAGTTAATAAACTATAAATTTCTAATAAAACTAATCAATATGCGGTTTGATTAAAAGATTCTTCTTCCAATTGATAGAGTTTGACAATGAATGAAATTGTGGAATCATATTTGTCAACATGTACCAAAACTTGTAATTAAATTGATCTTTGTTTAACAAATGAAAATTAACCATCCGAATCAAATTTCTATTATTACTTGAATTAACTCCCAAGCAATTGATGGCGAAATATCAATAGCTTTTTGGAAGAATTCATATGCAGCAAAAGAATTACCAATAGCCTCACGCTCAAGTGCTCGTTCAAGGTTTTCTTTCCTCATTCTGCATTGTGAAAGTGACAAAGACAGTTACAATAGTTGAAAAACTACTAATATAGAGAAAAATTGCTTAATTTAGGAACCAAACAAGAGAATCACATTGAAACTTGCCTACCTTTGACTTGAGTACGCTAAAGATGCATATGTATTGTTTATATGTAAGTTCATTATTGTATATTTGAATTCTAACAAGTATGATTTCATGAAAGGAATAACACATGAAATTTGAATATTTTCAAGTGAAAGAAATTTTTTTAGAAAACAAAAAAACACACACACACACATGATGACCAACAGTATTGTTATTTATGAAATCCTAAATTAAAAATCATTTTAATTTTAACATTGGAGATCATTAATAAAAAAAAAATTAATGGTATATATTATTAATATAGATATCAATACTCACTCATGAAATAAAATACTTGAATTGAGTACCACAATTATATCTACGTCAAGTGTAAGTAGTGTGTGCATTAAATTTTCCAAAAAATATTTTAAATGGAAAGTTTCAATATAACAAATTGAAGGAAAGAAAAAGCAGGACATTATTTATTAACAAAAGTTTGCTTATGTTTCACTTTTCTATAAGAAAAAGGACATTCTCATGAAAATATTAGCTGAAAATTTACATATTAATCTAAGAATGCGCATTAAGATTAAAAGAATCCTTGTTACATACTTGGCACGTTTTGCTTCTACATCATCTTTCATTGGCAGAAAACCCCCATCAAACACAAGAATAGGTTTTACTCCATGATGACGTAGCATATTCACTCGATGCATACAATACTCAATATGCCTAAAAAATTAGAGATAAATTTTATTATGAAGCATTATTTTAATTAAATACAATAGAAAGTATATACAAAGTGACTTCTAGAGAGATAGTGAGAGACATAGCACAAACTTTGAGGGAGAAAGAGTGATAAAAGTTGGAAATAAATGGGGCTACTGTGTTTTTCCACCTGTTGTAAAGCATTATTTTAATTAAATAAAATAGAAATTATATTGTGAGACATGAAACTAAAAACGTAGTGGATTATATTAAAATAATAAATAATTTTGTCTTGTCAAAGGGGTTTGCATGAGAGTGTTGATTAGAGTTTGTAGGAGCCAAAGAGCACATAGCATGGACAAAATTATGAATTGATTTTATATATATATTCTATATTTCTAATTCTTCCAATAGATAAATAATTAACCTTTTAGATTCTTCATCTTTTTGCTAACCTATATCCAAACACAATTCAGGGTTTTGCATATTAAAAGCGTTATAGAATAAATGAAAAATAAAGATAAAATTTCATTGATGCATTAGATAAATAGCATTCAACCAACCAAATAAAAACAAATTCTCTTCTTGTTATTATTTCTTTACCTCAATAAATTGGTTTCAACAACAGCAAGGTTCTAAGAACAAGAAAAAGATAAGAAAAACATAAAATAAAATAATTTTTCATTAATTTATTAGATTTCTTTCCAGCAATCAAACAAAAGAAATTAATTTTATATTGATTCTTTTCCTTTATCAACAACCAATCCTTAGGGTATTATAGTAAACATGACAAGAATATGGAATAACAATTAAAGAAAAGAATCAAGCAAAAAGACTAAAATACGTAGATGTTGGTAAGCCTTTGCAAAGGTGCATGCTGCAAGAGAATGCACCCTTATGGAGCCATGAATAGGTGTTGACAGCGATAGTCTGGCCTCGGAGCTCCTCAACAGAAATTGGAGCCATGATCGACTTCAATAATGGAAGCAACCCTTGAATCCCCATCATTCAATACTCCTTCTAACTTCTCCTCTCAATCAAGAAAAAGAAAGCAAGGATTTAGCTAGCATAAGCAAGAGATTTGGTTGGACTTTAAAAATTTCAATGTTTTTATATATTTAAAAGATAAGGATAACATTTGAAGGGAAAATTACATAGATACACTCATGGTTGGATTAACTTACATTTATATAATTTTAAAATTTTGATATTTAATACATATCTTTGTTATTTATTCTAGATGAATATATTTTTATTTTGAAATTAAATAAATAGTGTACATGGCAATATTTCAAAAATTCTGCATATCTATTAGCTTTTGAATAGATAAAGAAGTAGATTTGATTCCTACTAGAATTCAATTAGTGAAAACACGTGTTATTCCAAATTATATTAGAAAGATAAATTAATATGTATGATCTTTGTATTATTTTATAATTCATGCCCTTCCCTGATGTTTAACATTTCAATCATGAAGAAAATCTTACCTACCCATATTTCCTTGTCAAAACATTGGTTATCAATTTTCTCAAATTTATGCTACCAATTTTCCTCTATTTCATGCTCCTAATTTTCTCTAAAGCTAAAGAGGTAGGCTAGTACACTATTCCTAATCTTTTGTTATTATATGTAGCTTTGAGAGATTTATGAACTTTTTATATATTTGCTTGTTGATGACTGATGGTGTCTTATTTGTGTGGCTTTCTTATGGGCTGAAAAATCAGTAAAATACTATACACTTAACATTATGTTAAAATCATTAAGATATTGTCTCTAATCTTATTTGTTAAGAGCCTCTATATTATAAATCACAAACAGGAAGATGAGTAATATTAGAAGAAAGAACTTTTGATTATGCCCTTAAGCCCGAGCTTGAGATTGATCTGCAAATCAAAATATAATTGCATGAGAATATTCAACATATAAAATAAATTATATGTCCAACAACATATAAATATAAGAAGAGCTTACCTAGATATAGTTTGAGAATGTCAATCAAAGGATAAGCTCTGAACGAAGACAATACTAGCCCCCATTAACTAGACTGCCCACCGGATATTGCTATGCATAATAATCACCCATACATTTCAATGGTGATGGAAAATAGTTTACAACAAATAAATAAATAAATAATCCATGATGTTTATTTCCAGCATGGTCTTTGTGTTAGCAAATAACAAGCAGATGGTGGGTCTTAGACAAAAACAAATTTTCTACAACTTTCTCATGCCTTAAAGATAATTGTGTATCTAGAACATTTGAACACACAAAAAAAAAGAAGTAAACTACACATCATTAAGTCTGGAAGGTGATGAGAATGTCATATGAAACATTTTGTTAGCTAAAAACAAACCATAGCACTTTCTAGATAATTAAGTGCATGCAGGTCTCTCCAAAACATACAATAATGATACAAATCTAAAATAATTCAAAATTAGTATACTAGAATCGAAAATTGGTGATTACTGGTTCACTACGGCAATGATCAATTACTAAATGTTATTTTTCACAAGATCATTAAGTAAACATGGTAAAAAGGACAAAGAAAAGTAAACTCACCCCATATGAAAACCTGATCCATGTGTAGGTATTCATAAACTTCAAGGTAATGGCGGTTATCACCTTTGGAAAAAAAATTGTTGATAATTATCAAATGAAATCAACATCTGCTATGCTTATGACCAAACCAATCACATTATTGGCATTTATTTGCACTCTACTAAGCAAGGTAAAACCAAAGTGTCTAAAAATATAAGAATGAAAACATATAATGAAAACAAAACTATTTCTTCAACATAAACAATACGTAGTAATTCATTTGGTAATCATGAGAAAGAAAATCTCATTGTCGATCTAACTCCTCCATAATGGTTGTCATTAAAGCTGAGTTACCTACATGAAGAAGAACATGAAGTTAAGAATAACATTATTACCAATGAATGGATAACAACGACAGAACAATAATAGGAGTACAGAACACATAATGTCAACAAATCATAAATATAACAAGATAAATATAATACAAAGTCATTGAAATAAGGGTTATTTGTTTGTGCTAGATCCAAAAAAAGAAAAATACTCAACTCAAGACAGAATGTACAGTTTTAGTCTTATCAAGGCTCGAGGGAAACAAATTCTCATAAAATAGGCAAGTCATGAACAATTCAAAGGTTAAAGGTCTTTATTATCAACCAAAACATAGGTTCGAAGAAAATGTTAGAAATGATATATACTAAAGAGAATAGCCTATGGCAGTTGAATCTTTATTAATTTTTATTTGAACTCAAGTAAATGAAGGTACTATAATAGAAGTTCCCAATACGAGAAGCAACGACTATTCTTAGATTTCCTTGAAAAGAAGTTCATCATGTCTTATTCCTTTTATGTGTAACCTTCGGTGAGATTATTTCTATTGGTGGTCATATGCTACCACAAGAAACAAAATTGTTAATTGTCCCTTGTTTATCTTGCATTTGTTCATCAACCATTACATGAAGATTGTAGCATCCACATGAAGAAAGGCTGTTAGAGTGTAATTTTACACATAAATTGGCATGCTAGTTGTTAAAACTCACAGGCCAAAACATGCAATTTAAAGGAAACTAAGAAAACAAGGGAACTGAACATACTTTCTTCAATTCATGTAGAATTTTCTCCTCTGTAGTCTTTCCCTCATATGCCTTTTAATTTACTTCTATCAATTTGAAGAATGTCATCTACATGCCAAATGGCCTTTTCCGTTTTAACTTCTTGGTTGATTAATATCATCAAAACTAGGGTTTTGCTGAGGCTTCACTCCATCATCATTTATGTTGCTAAGATGTTGCCTTGTATATATGAGAACCATGACACCACCATATGTATACCTCATTTTACTATAGAATGACTCAAGCTCACATCCATTGATTATATCACTATAAGCATAATATTTTACATAGTCCTCAATGCGTAAGTCAAACAATTTTATACCAATGAAAAAGGAAATCCAACACATATGTTTTGTAGCTTAATCAAATCACAAAAAGAAAAGATTCTTGGAAAGGAAAACAGGAGGTAAGAAACTTAAAATGACAAATTTTATCAAAGGCATTGATTAAATATTGACTCTTAGATGCAGATAAGAAAGGGAAACATGCACTATGATTAGTATGTCTTTTAGTTCATTGAAATGTATTATTCTAGAAATGAGAACTTATATAAGACAATAGGTCATGTTATGTGCCATTAGGCATTTGTAAAAAAAGGTTAAGGTATATATGATCTTTAGTGGCCAACAAATAGTGAGTGTGCAGCCCAATCTAGTGTACTAAACAATTAAGGTCAATATTGAGGAAATGCCATTTCGACTAAAACAATCCATTATTCTAGAGAATCGTTGTTTCTAAATGTTCATAATAAGGATAGGGACGAAATATTTAAACATCAGTGATCATCATAAAAAATTTGAAGCCGTTTGGTAAACAATTGCCCAAAACTCAGCAATTCAAGAAAAAGATTATAAAATACTCCAGGGGAAAGTTGACTATGGATACAACTAAATATTGGACTTTAGAAATAAAATTTCAGAGATTTAGAAATGAACAAAAAGGATATATAAAGGAAACCCATCAATTGGGATAGTGCTATAATTTAAAACAAGTAAAGGAATGCATTCAATTTCATTATACATCCATAAAACAGAGGATGTGTAGGAAAGAAAACATATCAGTTCTAAGATTCTCACACAATATTGATAAATGGTGAAAGAATTCCCAAGTTGGTATGATAAGGTACAACAAAAAGGTAGCAATAAAATCACTTACAAGTCATGCAGCCATTACTTCATCTATTCCTATATGAAACAATTATTTACTGCATACGCAAAATAGCCCAATTAGAAAGCCTATGAAATCATTAATTCTTGTAAAATCCATGCTAGAGTAGATCATAATTTGCTAAATCTGACAATTATTTGTTAGAGAGCTCAAAATCATTCAAGACGAAATGTTAATTTAATATCCCTTTTAAAATAATTGGAGAATCTGAAGAAAAAGTTTTTTATGTTTTACAATTTAGTTAGCATTATTAGAATTAATTTTTCATATGAGTTCTTTTTACTACATATGAATATAGTCTAATTAAAGTGCAAATAACATTATTAGTTTAAATCCATGCTTCAATAGCTCATAACTTGCTTGATATAGCAACCACATGGCTATAAGAGACTTCAAATATCAAACAACATGTAGTGTTAATTCAATTATTTGTATTAATTTGTGTTGCAGGACAATGACAATTGATAAAACATGGGTGGGAATTTCTGATAGGACACTACCACAATATGAAGAAGGAGTCAATGAATTCCTTAATTTTGCTTTCAGACATATTGATGAAGGAAGGGTTGTTCGTTGTCCATGTAAAAAATGCAATAACAACTTATTTAGGACACGAAACTCAATTTATGAACATTTGATGTTAAATGGGATAAACAAAAACTACAAGCAATGGTACCATCATGGAGAGGTTTTACTGAACTATTCTGATAATGATGAAGATGATAATCACAATGATAAAAGTGATAATGACGATGGAATGCTTGATATGTTAAGTGATATTGGACATGCCAATGCGGATAATGTTCACAAATTTGATACTCGAATGGAAAATGTTGCATCTACTAAGGATAGTTCTGGTGTTCCAAATGAAGAACCTAATAATTCTACGAGAGGTATCCCCACCTACCCAAATAAGGAAGCTGCTGCATTTTTCAGATTGTTGCAAGAATTAGAGCAAGAGTTATATCCTGGTTGTGAGGAATCATCCACACTATCATTTATTGTTGAACTTTTGAATTGGAAATGTTTTTATGGGATTAGTGCAAATGCAGTTGATGGAATACTTCAAATAATGAAGAGATGGTTGCCTAAAGGTAATAAAGTTCCAAGCTCATATATCGATTGTAAGAAGGTTTCTGGTGATTTAGGGCTTTCATATGAAAAGATAGATGCATGTGTTAATGACTGCATACTTTATAGGAATAAATATGAGAGTGCCCAATCTTGTCCAACTTGTGGTGAACATAGATGGAGAAATGATAGAAAAATGGGGAATATGATGAATGAGTACGACCGCAAGAAAATGATTCCGCAGAAAGTATTGAGACATTTTCGATTAATTCCACGCTTGCAAAGATTGTACATGTCATCTAATATTGCTAAAGAGATGAGGTGGCATAAGGAAAAAACATCTAATAATGATCTTGTGATACACCCAGCTGATTCTCCAACTTGGAAAAGTTTTGACGTAGGACATCCCGTTTTCGTAGCAGACCCACGTAATGTTAGACTTGGCTTAGCAAGTGATGGTTTTAACCCATTTCGAAATATGAGCACTTCTTATAGTATATGGCCAGTTGTACTAGTTCCATATAACCTCCCACCATGGTTTTGCATGAAAGATCCTTATTTCATGATGTCACTTTTGATTCCTGGTCCTAAAGCTCCTGGAAATGATATTGATGTATACTTAGAGCCATTGCTTGATGAGTTAAAATACCTTTGGGAGACAGGTGTACAGACATATGATGCATTTTCAAAGAGTAACTTTCAGTTACGTGCAGCTCTTTTATGGACCATAAATGATTTTCCAGCATATGGTAATTTATCAGGATGGAGCACCAAAGGCAAATTAGCATATCCTACTTGCAATATTGAAACATCTTCTCGCAGGCTTAAGCATGGACATAAAACATGTTATCTTGGTCATTGTCGCTTCTTACCAACCAACCATTCTTGGAGGAAAAATGCTAAAGCATTTGATGGTACTAGAGAAAATCGAAGCGCACCGAAACAACTATCAGGGGATGATGTTCTTGAACAATTTAATCAATTTTCTCAGGTGAATTTTTAATTGTTCATATTTGTTATTTGTTATTTTTTTTTCACTTGCTTTATTTTTTTATTAAATAGGTAAACTTTGGCAAGATTCCTAGGAAAAGGAAACGTGGGGATGTTTTATTGCTCGGAAATTGGAGAAAAAAAATATTTCAACTTTCATATTGGAGAACACTTAAATTGCGACATAATTTTGATGTCATGCATATCGAGAAAAATGTATGCGACAACATAATCGGCACTTTATTAAACATTGAGGGGAAAACAAAAGATACTATACACACTCGCTTTGATTTGGAATCTATGGGGATACGTCCTGAGCTTCACGCAACTTCTATAGGTGATGACAAGTATGTGTTTCGTCCTGCATGTTACACTCTGTCTAAGGATGAAAACGAGCATTCTATCACTTCTTAAATAATCTAAAGGTTCCAGATGGCTATTCTTCTAATATTTCTCGATGTATGAGTCTTACTGAATGCAAAGTTTTTGGAATGAAATGTCATGATTGTCATGTATTTTTGCATCGATATCTCCCTTTGGCTATACGTGGTTTGTTGGGCAAACAAGTGTGTGAAGCATTACTTGAGTTGTGTACTTATTTACGAGAGTTGTGTGCTAAAGTTTTGTATTTTGATGATTTGGAGAGACTAGAAAAATCAATTCCTTTTACACTATGCAAGTTAGAGAAAGTATTTCCTCCCTCATTTTTTGACATAATGGTGCATTTAACTATTCATCTTGCGAGTAAGGCAAAAATTGCTGGGCCAGTACAGTTTCGCTGGATGTATCCTATAGAGCGATATTTGCGTAGGCTTAAATCCTATGTGAGAAACAAGGCGCGCCCAGAAGGCTCAATTGCTGAAGCATACATTGTGCAAGAATGTGTCCATTTTTGTTCAAGGTATTTGTATGGGACTAAAACTAGGTTGAATCATGCTGGAAGAAATGGCGAGGAGAGTAATGCCCATTTTTATTCTGAGTTGCAAGTTTTTTCACAAGCTGGGCGCCCTTTGGTTGGAAAAAAGTATGATGAGTTGAGCTTAACTGAATGGGCTCAAGCTAGAATGTATGTGCTACAAAATTGTGAAGAAATTAGAGAGTTTCTAAAGTAAGATCTCTAACTTTTGAAATTAGTCATTTTACATAATGTTTTATGATCTAAAATCTATTCATATTTTGTTTTAATGTGAAGCATGCATAAAGAAAAGCTCAAGATGGAGGATCCTAGAAATATAGAAAGAAGACACCAAAAGGAATTTCATCAGTAGTTCAAGCAATATGTAAGTATTATAAATATGTTTTCACAAGTAGCTTTTATTAATTATGATTATATTATCTGAAATTTGATGGTAATTACTAATGATAGGTCACCAAATTGCATGAAGAAGGAAATGAAAAGGCTAGTGATCAATTATTGCATTTAGCTAATGGGCCAGACAGGCGAGTTTATCGGTATAAAAGTTTCCTAATCCGTGGTTGGCGGTTTAACACAAAAGACAGAGATTTGTAATTGAAATCACAAAATAGTGGAATTCTTGTCAAAGGTGATGAGAATACAGGCAATTTGGATTATTTTGGTGTGTTAACAGATATCATACAATTGAATTATCATGGGAAAAATAGTATTATTTTATTTAAGGCTGACTGGTGGGATGTGTATCATAAAGGTGGATTCAAAGTTGATAAGTTTGGGTTTTCTATGGTTAATGTCACACGTAAGTTGAAAACGAATGAACCATATGTTTTAGCTTCTCAAGCTGAACAAGTTTACTATGTAAGAGATATTAAGGAGCCTAAATGGCAGGTTGTTGTCAAGACAAAACCCGTGATCTATATGATCTTCCTGATGATGATATAGGAGATGAGCCTTGCCAAAAAAGTGAAAATTTTGGCTTTACACTTCATGAATCTACATTAGCGGATGATAACAATGTAATATCTCTAGATAGATCTGATTTTGATGCTGCAACTGTTGAAGGAAATCCATTAAATATCGATAACATGGGTGATGAAGAAGATGAGGAAACTGATTAGGATGATGATACTTGCCTCAATGATAATGAGCAAACACTAGCAAGTGAAGACAAGGAAAATGATGATGATAGTGATTGAGCACGAGCTAGGATTTTTTTTAAGGGGAAAAAATTAAGAGATTATCACTTTTTGCCTAATATTTTGGAATAAGACTTTCATTATATTTTTACATCTATTATCGTTTTTCATTATATGTATACATCCATTATTGATTTTTTATGTTGTTGTGAAGTTTCAAAGTTATCTATTAACCTACAAGATTTAAGACAATTAGTGGCAATCTAAATATAATGAAAGGTAAAAACATATTATGCTAATTTCATGACAATTTTGGAAAAAAAATCTACCAATACCAAGATTAGCATGAACAACATGATGTAATGATCAAACTAATGAAAGTTAACTAGTTGGAATAAGATCACACTAGAAAAAAAAAGGCAAACATATGAACAAAAAAAGGATTTTACAATAATAAAGAAATGTAAAACTAATTTAAAGCGGTCCATAAAAAGTAAGATAAATACTCTGTTTAGTATAACTATGCATGTGTTTGTGCTTGCATTGCTCCTTCAAATTATTGTCGAAGTGGTGGCACATTAATTATCTTGAAAACCTATGCAAAAATAATAGTTGTCCAAGCAATTGAAATGTGTGACAAGCAAATATAACAGAAAAACTTTTTTTTTTAAACCAAGAGTAGCATGGAAGAGAACTAGATGACCTAAATTGAGGTACATATTAACTAAACACAATGCATAGCATCCCTAATAAGCATTCAAACAAAGAGATATAAGTGTAGTTACTAAAATAAAATTGCACACCAATGCCCACATATCACTAAACAAAGAATTTGTAGTCTAACACTTAACAACATGAGTAACATATGGATATTGGTTTCAAACAATATTTATTTCAAAAACAACCATGTTTGCTAATTTGGAATATCAACAATATCTTCACTGTCTAATTCAAAAGGGTTACAAAATCCAAAGATTGGTTGATTCGCACATCTCTTTTCATTTCTATTTACATTTACTCTTAACTTCATTTAGTCACTACTTCTTCATTTACATGTCCATTACTGAATTCTAAAAACTATATGCATTTTTGAAAATCATGAGAAGTATTACTTCACAAACCAAATATGAATGCATCCTATGAACGCATCCCATGAAGCGTTCACTATCTCAATCCAACAAAGACAAGTTAATGATTTCTAGTAAATGAGAACAAAAATTTAGAGCTACGCAAGGAGGCCACCAACACAATTTTGGCTCTAGTTACAACCACATACAAAAAAAAAATAATAAATAAATAAATAAATAGCAATTCCAAGATCTACAGAATGAAAATGGTTCAAACTTTGTTCTACTGATGAGCTTTAACGTTCAATACATTACACAAAATAAGCACACCTGATGCCCTATAACTTAAGCTCTTCACAAATACTCCATATATAACTGCAAATAAATTAAAAAAATTCATAGAAATCAAACAAGATATGCAAGAATTACACATCCAAGAAAGAGAAAAGCAAAAACGTGAAATAAATTCAAAAACCCTAATGACATTATGAGTGAGTTTAGGAAGCAGCATGGTTTGAACTCCTTTTATTCCAATTATCCGCAGTCATTTTGGCTAAGCACCAATGGCAAGATTTGCCATAAAAGCAGTTTAAACTAAAAAAGAAAAAGATAAAAGAAAAAAGAAATTCTTTATAATCATCAAAATTAGGAACTACAAGAAATTTCAAAACCGAAATCCAAGGATCAATATGTGAAAATATATTGCAATAAATGGAATCACGATTTTGGCAACAACACCGGTGGTGTTTTTTTTAGTGACCATTACTTCGTCACTAATAAGTTTTGAAATAGTTCCACTTGAATTTTGGCACAAAAAACATATTATATATGACAAAAAAAATTGTCACTAATGTGTTTATTATTGCAACAAATAAAAGTACCAATTCAATAATGCAATTCACATTGGTGGTAAAAGAAATTAGCATTAGTACAAGTATGAAAATTATATTTTAGGACAATTTCATCACAAGATTTTTTTTAGTGGCAAAGTTGTGTCAAACCAGCAAATAAAAATTATTACTATTATGTAAACATATATCAAAACAACACAATTTTAAAAAAATCCTACTTTTAATATATAAAATTGAAACACCATATTCATCACAATTAACATGTACCATTTGATTTCATACTTCTTTCTATTAGAGAAATAGTAATGGATTTGAGGATCAGCTAACCTTCTCGAGCTTTTGGAAAGAATCAGCATGGAGGTGGACAAGGCCGGTGATGGAGTCACCTGCGAAGGCCTAGAGCCATGCAGGCCAGCAGACGATTTCCTTCGGAGACCTAGGGCTTGGCATCGTTGTGATGATGGTCTCATCACCGCTGTTGGATTTCTCTGGAGCTTCGGCTCCGGCCTCGTCGGTGGCTTGCTTACCGAGGACGCAACCCATTCCTCATGGGAAATGCTTTCAATGTTGAGAAACTGATTCGAATGTGAGAAAAAATTGGAGAATTAAAACAAAGAACATTTTGCAACCACTTGTGACTTTCCCTCATTCTCTGGTATTGATTGCATCCCTTCTTCATGGTTAGTAATTTCTTCAGCCCTAATTCCTCTCCAATCTACAAAGAACCCTATAGAGAGACAAAATAAAATGAAAGCCCCAATTTTTTTTTTTTTATCTAGACCTGACGAAGGAGACTAGATCTATGGTTTTCTTGTGGGAATCAAATTGAAAATCAACCATGTAGATTGCCTCGAGATTTGGTTGCTTCTAATACCTTTATGCCTTGTTTGTTGGGATCTGTATATTTAATATGTGATAATATATCCTCATGGATATAATCAATTGATATGTAGGAATTAATTACTCATTAAATCTTGTATGATTGATCTCATGTTTGCAGTTTTTTCTTTAAAACAAATGTAACAATCAAGAAAATTGGTACATTTAATTGTTAAATATATAATAGAGATAATTTCATAAATATCCATATTAAACTAGATAATTACTCTTATTTTCTTGAATCCATAAAAACTAATTTAAAAAACCTTCATGTACTTATATGTGTGTGTGCGCATATTAATTTTTTTATTTGTGAGTAAAATGATTCCATCTTACGCTTTTATGACAGTTAATCTTTAGATACAAAATAAATTAATAGTCACCATATTACACATAAACCCCTCATGATAAAATAATTACACAAAACTCATTAGTTTCATCCAAGAAAATTTATTAACAAATTGAAATTGTGTCTATTAATGCTGCATTAATTCGCCATTGAACTTGTGAAGCCATGACGTAGTTCTGAGTTTGAGATTTTAGTTTATTATTTTTCCACATTTTTTAAATAAGTTGAGACTATGGAACCTTGAGCACACTTTATAGTGAAGGAGATGTTCATCATAATAAATAAATAATAAAATTTTCAATAATATGTATAGAATAGATTGCTTGAAGTTATAAATTGTGACAATATTTAGCAATCACTAAATAGTTGAATTTTTTTTGACAAAAATGTTGTCATAAAAAAATTGATGTCAAGTGACAACAAGACTAAATTGTCACAATTATTAGTGTAATAGTTACAAAAACATAAGTCATCACAACTAATAAAAATAATAGTGTATGACTTTTGTAGTGACAACAATATATTTGGTCACAATTACAAGTCAATGTCATCTAGAAATTTTCAATATCAAATCTTATATGCGTTTAGTGACAAACAATGGACACAAAAGAATTTTCGACACTATTAATACATTAATTGTGATGACGTAATTGTGACAAGTACTAAATTGTCATAGTTATTAGTATTATAGTGTCAAAAACATAAGTTGTCACAATTAATATAAATAATAGTGTCACTTAACTTTTTTTAACACAAAAAACTTATTATTTGTGACAACATAATATAGAGACACAAAATAGTTGTCACTAAAAACCTTGACTCTTGTAGTGAGTCGGAGGTGAGAATCACAGAATCAGAGAGCTTTAATCCTCACCATTGAGTTTTAGCTTTCTACAAGCCAAGTATGTATTTATAATCCATATTCCTGCTTTTTAAAATCTTTGCATCAAAATTATTTTAAAATTATATTCTATCCAACTCTATTTACGTATTTGATCCAGAGCTCATAATTATTTTAATATAATTCTCATTTCTTTTCTTATTTATGACTTAATTGGTAGTGTTAACCTTTGATATTGCTAGGGTTGCAATAGGTCTAGTTTGAGCCGAGTAATAAGGTGCTCGAGCTCTAGCTCGATTAAAAATTCGGTGCTTAAAACTCGGCTCGAACTTGATCAAGTTTTGCTTTTAAAACTAGAGCTTGATAGGGGCCCGAAAGTATACAGGTTGTCACAGTAATAATAGTACCTCGGTGAGAGGGTAGTTGAATCCACAGGGAGTAGGGATAATAGACACAAGAGATCGCTATTTAGCTAGTGCGAAGTATGGAGAGTGAGAGTAAGAATCAATGTGTGTGTGCAAGAGTAATTGAAAGCAATAAAAAAATAAAGAGAAATATGGAAGATAAGAGAATGCAAGCTAAAAGTAAAAGAGAAACAATCAAGAATGAAATTGGGTACCCGGACAAGCTACCCCTAGGATTAATGTTCTAGTGCAAGACAATGTATTATACTCTCCTATTGATGTTTAATGAGTCGTGGACATCCTAAAGCACACGGTCCCAAATCTAAGGTCAACTGTGACTAACCCCAACATTATGCCCCGGCATTAGGTTTCACTACGACCCTTAACTCTCGTTGACCTGTCAACTAAGTCCCAGGGGAGTCCATCTTCCTAAGCCTCACACTACGTGGGATTGCTTTACGTTCTAGGGATTCCAAGTGATTAGCCTTGTTCCTAAGTGTAGTTCTAACCCTTTGGTCCAGGTGAAAGAACCCTAGTCTCAATTAAGCCCTAGCACTAGGATTTACTACAACCCTTCACTCTGTCGCTCGCGCAACTAAGCCACAGGGGAGTTCATCTCCTAGCACTTTGCTCTATTTCGACCGCTAAGAACTCTTGGAACACGGAGGTAGGAAAAATCATACCGGAGGGGAAAGGGGATGTTTCGCTACATCATGACTCACCCTCTCGACCTTCTCCAATTTCGAGTAGTCTAATCCTATAGGAGTTGCAACACCTCCAAAGGACAACCTAGGTGACTCTCAACCCTAGTGTCACATCTAAGGGAAGATTAATACAAAAATCAATTAAGATTGGAACTCAATTAAATTCATCAATTAAGAAAACATAATAACATGTCATAGAATCATAATCATCCTAGGGTTTACAAGTCCGAATATCCACAAAGGGTTTAGCTCCTCATAGAGCTATACAAATCCATCAATGTATATGAATAAACACAAATAAAAAATATAGATGAAAACCCCCTTGTGTAGCGTGTCTGTGGTCTTATGCAGCCGATTAATCTCTTCAACAAGCTCCTCGTCAAGCCTAGGATATGCCTCGCCGGATTGGTGCCGATGAAAACTCCCCCAATAGCTATCTTCCGACGGGCTTCGATGTTGATGCCGATGGCGCGCTCCAATCCTCCATAAAGTCCTCTCCAAACCCTAGCCACGACCCTCCATAAGATAGGCAAAAAGATCCAGAAAAAGTACCCCAAAAGGCCTTTAAATAGTGCTAAGTTACGGCTGTAAATCGGCTGAAATCGGGATTTCACACGGCCATGTGGAATTTCAACACTCCCGTGTGAATTTTCTGAATTCAGGTTTCTGGCGCGCACTGAATAGTAAACTTCTATAGCAAATTGCTACATTGATCTTCTACAGTAATTTCTATAGTACTCGCGCATCAAATACTCCCGATTTCATCGTTCTTCATCGAGGCCGTTGAATTGGGCACACAATCAACGGTAGATCATGTCGATTGCTTCTTTTCTTCTCATTGGTGAAGTTCTCCTATGCTACACGGGTTAGACTTTTGTGAATGTGACTGCCTTTGTGCCCCTCCAAAGAAGGTTGGCACACACCTACAAGTCTAAACTCGTGCCTTGTTCCTTGCTTAGTCCGAGAACTCCCCAACAACGGCGAACATGACCTAACTTTGCTCTTTTTTCTCCAAATTGGCTCCATAACCCTACAATGTACAAAAACACACAAATGCACACCAATTAATGATAAAATCTGAGAAAATTAATCTCAATGTAAGACAATAGCACTTCGTGTTATTATAACACGAGCACTTATCAGAGCTCAACTCAGTACATAAGTCGAGCTACTCGAGCTTGTTTGACTGAGCTCGATTAAGTCCAATACACTGGATTTTATTCTTATACTTGAGTTCTAGCTTGACTCAAGCTCGGTTCAAAGTTTTTTTCCTTGAATTTCATCAACTAAATAATTGCTATTTTCATCCATGAAACATGACATTCCTTCAATTTCATCCACAAAACATGATATTGCAATACACAAAATCATACTAATAATCATAATAATAAAAAAAATTGTAATAGCATCACATCAATACACCTAAATTTAAATCTTTATGAATATACAAATATTATAGCATTCTATTTCCAAATAGATCATACAATAACCATAAAACCTGATATTCATTCATTTTCATCCTCAAAACATGATATTCATATATCATAAATCCATAACAATAATAAACACAAATATTATAATAAAATTACATCAACACACCTAAATTTAATTTTTTGTGAGGATAACAAAAATAACATCATTCTACCTAACCAAATAGAACACTTAGAACAATAAAATTATTTGGTTTTACAATTCATACTTGTCACCACTTGCAAGTGGCAAATTGACAATACATCATATTGCTAAATTTCAAAAAGTCCATGACTCCATAAAAAAAAAGAAAACCATTAATAAACACATTAACATATATGCTCTCACAATCTAATGAACAATTTTTCTTGGAGTGAGAGTTTGCCCCAAAGTCTTTCATCAAACATATACAAATAAATAATTAGAGAACAAAAAAGTTTTATAATTAATAATAAAAGAAATAATAAGGCATAAATAAATAAACTTAAATGCTATTAACATGAAAAAGTAATGTTTCATACCATTTAAGACTTCAACTTCAAGGAATTTCAAGTGTAATCTCAACTTGTTTCTTCTCTTTCTAATATGAACAAGATAAAATAGAAAAAGTTTAAAAAATCATACTAAAACAAGGAAAAAAATAAAAAGAATAAAAAGCGATATCAATTATATCAACATTACAAATTAATGAAATTGAAAACAAATCACATTAAGGCAAACTAATAATCAAAGTCACTCAAAACAAAATCAAATTGACATAAAAAATCTAATCCATGAAGATTTTGACAACAATCTTCTCCACAAAGTAATCCTTACAGTGATTCAGGAGCTAATGAAGACTGATAAGTATCAATAACTCTACTCCCTACACTAAAGGCAGCCCTTGAATCCAATATAGTGATAGGAATAACAAGGATATCACGATCCATTCATGATAAAATGTGATAGTTTAAAGTACTTCCTTCCACCATTCTAAAGCATCAAACTGATTAGGATTTGTGAGCCCCACCCCTTAATTAAATCCTAGCCATTATTGATATTTTTTTTTAATCCTAGCTGTTGATTGTGTTTTCAATTTCAAAACCCCAGACAACTCTTCGGCTCCTTCGATTTAGATCACCTTTAGGAAAAGAGAAAGACCTAGTCTCATATTTCTCTCCATGTTTGTGGGTGGTGTCGGCGGTGAGGATGGGAGAAGGGTCTCGTCATCCATGGTTGATTCAGTATTATTGTTGGGGTAAACATCCTCTTCCTCGGATCTTTGACCTAAATGTAGAATTGTTATTGTTGTTTTCTAGATCTTGATCTATTAATGATGAATGTTAGTGATGGATGGGTTAGATTAGCTACTTGTTTGAGGGGTTTGGGATTAATTTGATAGGTTTCAGATTTCGTTTTGATAATGGTAGAAACCCCTCTTCGATTTTAGGGGTCTTAAAGATAGAATTTGGAGGAGAGTAAAATAATAAACTTGTAGAGTTTGAAGTTGGCTAAGTGCCTGCTAACTTTTAGAATTTTTACAGTTGTATCTTGTAAGATATAGCCTTTGAATGCAGATGCCTTAGGTAGGATTTATGTGCAGACACTTAAGTGTTTTTGATTTATTTTATCATTTTTTTAGTCTGAATTAGATGTTGATTTATGTATAAAAGTTGTATATTTTGATGTTACCTAAATACCTACAAAATTTCAGATTTTATGCATCTATAGTTTGTGAGATATAGCCATATTAGTATAATTATCTTGGATGATATTTCTATGCAGAACTCGAAAATTATGGCCATTGTTTATGATCATAGAAATTGAATTGGATAAGGTGAAAATAGGAAAGTTTTTCATTTTTGAGTTATCTGATTGTCAGCAAAATTACATTATTTTTGGAGCTGTAGATTGAGAAATATGCATATTTTAAAAGTATATGTCTGAATTATAAGTTTGCAGAAATAGCTGGAGAATCAAATGAATGCTATAATTTGAGTAGTATTCCAAATAATATGAATTTTAGATATGTCATAGTATTAGATGTCTACTTTTCTCAGAATCTTGAAATTTGTGGTTTGAAATAGTATATGTAAAGTTATGAGGGGTTTAGTCCTCAATGGTCGTGATGGAATTGTTCATTTGCCCTTTAAAGTGGATAATTGCTCTTGTATCCTCGCAAGAATCAATATTTGGAAGTCTAGATTAATAGCTTGAACTTTTTGCATCTGTACCTTTCTAAAAATCTCCTTTTGTAATAATATTCTTTATTAGCCTCTTAAGCTTTGTAGCATCATCAGATATTGTTTTGAAATTAATAGAATTTCTTCCCAAATATAGGACATGCCAAAAGCCTTGATTTCATGTAAGGTTTGGGAGTATTTTTGGGCATTAATCAGGTAAGTATCCCACAAATAAATCCTATTATATGTATATGCTTGAAAATTCTAGTTTTCTAAACTTTTGGAATTTTTGAGAAAAATACTGATTATTTTGATTTATATTTTGAATTACTTATTTATTATTATTATTTTTGGAATTACTTTAAATTATTTAAAAGTTTGAGTTAATGATATTTTATTTTGGATTAGAATTATTTGAAAGGTTTAAATATTGATTTAAATTCAAATTATTTAATTTCTAAAATATTTAGATATTTATCTAAATACGTATTGTGTAAATTCTATTAATTTATGATTTATTATTATTATTATTATTATTATTTTTAAATTATATGTTCATGTTTGGATTCGAATAATTGATTATTTTGATAATAAGAAAAATGGGATCACTCGACTGCTAAAAATGTTGCATGGGCAAATTACCTTGTATTTTGCTCAATTTGAATTTTGATAGTTTTCTATTTTGTAAACATGAAGTATTTTGACATATAAACTAATCCCCAATTAACTATGTACTAACCCTGTCACTTGGGGTTAAACACTAACCCTGTCGACACGTATTTTGTTGTAGAAACTATAGTTTCCCACCGCTTTCCATCGGTGAAGAATAATGACCTCTGATAATTTTGGCTCCGGTCACAGAGGGTAAAAATATGACCTCTGTTAATTTTGTCTCAAGTCACCGAGGATAAATATATGAATTTTGTTATTTTTGTTTTGGCAATAGTTATTTGGGGGACCTATATGCTCAATATTTTGACATCTGTATTTGTTTGAAATAAATCTGATTTTTGATGTTTAATTTTATTGTATTTTAACTTTTAAATGATCCTTATATTTTTAGTCAGTACTTACTGGGTTTTTGAGCTGATTATGTTGTTGATATCTCTTTTCAGATCATGAGTAGAGTTGGGTGGCGCATAGATTAGTAGGGAACGTTGGGCAATCGTCATTCATTTAGCATGTAATAAGCCCCGTTTGTTGTGGGCCTAGATTTTATTTGAATAAGCTTGTATTGAGTGTGCAAAACATTTAGTTTGTTTCTTTTAATGTTGATTTATTTTCTTATGTTTCTAGATTTGACCTTTATTTTGTTAGATATTGTAATTCTTGAGAAACAAGTTTTGAGGCCTTGTACGCCTGCTTGGTTTTAGCCTTCTAGGTGTGCGGCCTTTTATCGGCGTCTTGGGTCTGGCGGGCCGGGTTCGGAGCATGACAGGATCTCCTTCAAAAAGGAAATAACCTTCAGCTAGGTAGGCATCAAGATCATAATGCTATGGTGAGGCATTTTCAATAGATTTCACATAGCTTGAAAATTCAGACCAACCTGAATTTTTTCTCTTTACCATTCCTACCAACATCATCAGTGTTAAGCACTGAAGTTTCATCACTATGCTCATTGTCAAGTTAATGCTCACTAATATATTCTTCATAAATATCATATAAATCTTCTTGAACTTTAACAATATTTTCTCTTGCATTTCTATCTGAATACATCTTGGAAAAAGAAAATTCAACAACCCTCATTTTGCATCATGGATCTAAGATCATAGCCACCGACATCAACAAATTACATTCTCCCCAATATTTATCAAACTTAGGCTTCATTCCACCAACCATTGCTTGAATTATATCATCTCCATCATTTTCCCTTTTATCCAACAAAACCTTCACACGATAAACTTCATCTAAGAATAAATTGAAAGTTGGATAATTACTACTAGCAATGATTTTTGTGATTGCATTAAACACTTCTAGAATCTCACAAATTTTCTCCACCTTCTCCCAATCTTCAGGAGTGGACAACATTAATAAAGAGATTTCCGATCTTTAAAAATTGGAAAGACTTGTTTGAATTTTATTGCAATTGATAACATCTCAAATGTTGATTTCTAACTTGTTTTACAATCAAGAATGAATTTTCTTTCAGGCAAATGAAGCGCTACACAATATTAGAAAATAACTTAATCCTTTCCTCATTTTGATTTACAAATTTGACACTTTCATGATTATCTTCAATTATTTGTTCTATTTCAAAAATTCCATCTTGAACCATGAGATTTAGGATGTGTGTACAACAACAAACTTGAAACATCTTTCCTCTACAAAGCAACCTCTTAGTTCTTGAAAAGATATCTTTGAGAATTTTAATTGCCACATCATTGCTTAAAGCATTGTCAATTTATATTGTAAGCACCTTTTTTTTTCAATTCTCCACTCCTTCAAACACCTAACAATGCAATCGGCAATTTCAACACCACAACAAGTTGGTGGTATATGAACAAAATTAATGACACGCTTTTGTAACCTCCAATTACAATCAATAAAATCGGTTGTCAAAACCATGTACTCAATCTTCTAATTACTTGACTTCCGTAGATATGTAGTCAAACTTATCTTGTTAACATTCATCAACAATGCTTTCAGTTTCTTTTTTCATTCTCATATACTTGCATGCAATCCTTCTAGATGTAACATGTGAGACTATTTCTCATTTAGGCATCCCACGTTTTTCATCATATTGAAACCTTCCTGTTCCATTATTGAAAATGGGCTCATGCATCAGTATCCAATGTGCAACATCCTTTTCACATTTTTGCCATGTCAAACTTACCATTTGTGAGAGCCGGTAGCATTTCAATACCACAACTACTTCTTGCTTTGATGGGCTTGAAAGATATCCTTTGTTACTAATTTTGATAAATCTTTCACTTCAAACATGTTAATAGATGCCTTTTAAATTGAGTTGTACTTTTACTAGCACTTATAGCCAACTTTCTCTTAGAATGGACATACTATCTTTTTTTAGACCATCGGTAAGAGTAATTTCTTTAAACTCTATCCAAATAGTCAATGTTTTTGCCCTTTTTTCTTATTACCTTCCTCTTCCTCTCCCTCTCCCTCAAGATCAATAACATCATGTTTTTCATCATTGGGATCAATGGATTCATTTTCATTACCATTATCACCATCTAAACTTTCATTCATTGAAGAATCACCACCAAGCATAACCCGATTAATAGATGAATCTGTTCTTGACTGAAATGGTGCAGAGGAGACATTTGGGGTGTTTGATTACATGTTGTCTACTGCAAAAGGAAAAAAATCAGCCTTAACATTTATTAGTTAATTAAATATTTGAATCAAACATTAAAAAACACATGGACTACATATAAAAGAAGGTAACTTTCTTGGATGGAAACCTGGATTGTTCTTTAAGATAAGCAAAATTCTTTGGATGTCTCTTTTCAAGAATGTCTTTTTTGGATTTGGAAGTCTCTTGTTCTTCACAAAAAAAAAAAAAAAAAAAATACTATAGAAATATAATTCTTAAATCATTATCAATCAGTGTAAACACCAAATTTATTTATACATCTTTGAAAATTACTATTTATATGTTTATATATCTGTTTGATTTGTAAAATTTTGTGTATACATATACGTATAAGAATTCATAAGAGCTATTTTGTACATATTTGATCTATATTGTTTGGCACTTAATCGATTATTTTAGACTTTGTTTCTACATAGAAGTAGTACTTATTTGTTCAATTCATATCATAGGTTAAATGGAGGATAACAAGAGCCAAGGAGAATAATTCTGGAGTAATTTGGTGCTTAAACAAGCAAACAATGAAATACATAGCTAGGGTGCACGGCCGTGTACCTGCCTATTTATATCTCAGCAAAAGTAGAACACGAGCACCATGTGGATCATGCGCAAGCCTCTCGGTCATGTCTATCGAGAAGAACATGCTCATGTAAACCAAGAACACGCCCGTGTACATTTGAAAGATCACAGAGCGCTACTTAGATAAGAGCACGGGCAAAGGGATGGTTGAATGCCATGTAACTAAAGAACCGAGGAAAAGGAATTACTGGGAGATACACGGTCAAAGTCAGAAGATCACGACCATGTACATGTGCCCGTGTACATCAGGTTTTCAGAGGATTTCGGGATTTCAGGATTTCTCCTTGGATTTACATGGGCAAAAACACACCCGTGTACCTGCCTATGTAACTGTCGGGCCCAACCAATATAAATAGAGCCTTTGAAGAGATTTTAGGGCATCCAAGTTTTGGCCAATTTTTGGGGAAAAAGTTATGGAGCTCTTTGGCTACGATTGAAGAAGGCTTGGAAGGATTGAAGACAAAGCTTGAAAGAATCACCAGAGTGATGATCCAATGGCGATGACTTCGGCTCACATCATCCCCAATCACATGGCATTGAGAAATGGGGGTTTTTCATTACATGTTTAGGGATTTATATTTTGTATTGATGAACATGAGCCCCATGGAGGGCTAACTCCCTTGGGTGCTCGGAATGATGCATCTTGGAATTGCTTTATCTTTTCATTGCTTTTTAATATAGATTTAACCTTATTGTATTTGTTGGATTTGCATATCGAGAGTGGCACTTCCATGTTGTTATTGCTGTGTATTGAGAGATCTTTATAATTAGAACACATTTGGTTAAATAGGTATCACTAATATTCGCTAGAGATAGTAAGGGTGCCATGTACGTTTCAATTGAAATTTCGGCTTTTAATCGCCAATTCTTGACATGGAAACCCTAGAACTCATTACAATCTTGTGAGCGTAGGAGTAGGGAGATTCACTTCAAGCCTCAACATGGGATTAGACACTAGGGAGTCTTAAGAGGGCACTTAGTGTATCTTTAGTTTCCTTCGTTTCGGCTAGCTAGGGTTTAATCTTTGTTAAATTGTAATCTCTTTATTCTTTATCATTCCAAGTGAAATCGATCTAGGCACCGCTTTCATCTATTGAGCTTGAGTTCTTGTTTCCCTTTTTTAGGCATTTTACTTATTTTTATTGTTTATTTTCCTTGAATTAGTTTAAATCTAAATCTTTGTTTAGTTAGCTAACGAAGATAGAGTTGATACTAGTATTATCTAGTCTCTGTGGATTCGACCTTGGTTTGTTGTATTACTTTGGTTGACACATACACTTGCGTGCATATTGCTTTCAAGTCAATAAAGTTTTTGGCGCAATTGCAGAAGACTATATATATATTAGGAACACTTTATTTGTTATACTAGCTATTACTCATTCTTATTGTGCTTATCCCTTATTTTCCTATGGACATCAACATAAGCTTATTGCTAATTCATTTTTTTATTTGTTGCAAGATCCTACAACAGCAAGGATGATCGATTTGCTTATGACCTTGACTACCAGTTTAGAGGTATTACACAAGAAGATTGATGATTTCATGAGCAAAGTAGAATACTTATGGATGAATCCATTCGGGCTGAATGCTATGCATCGAACAAGCATTGTTGAAGTATTTAAATGGAGAGGAATATGGGGAACCTTTGGAGAAGCTGGAAGTAACAAGCCTTGAGAAGGTAGTGAATGATTTTTCTGAAAGCGTATAGAAAGATCATAGGAAACATGGGGCTTTGGTCAACAATTCCCTAGCACATTATGTCAATTGAACTCACATTGATACGAGAGAAATTCGAAAGTGAGACCTCTTCGGTAGATGATAGTCTTAATTCTCGGAACACGGTAAAATCTTCCATTGAGGAATCTCCTAAATTGGAATTGAAACATTTGCTGAATCACTTGGACTATAAATATTTAGCCGAAGGAGAAATAGTAGCAGTGATCATTTTGTCCGTTCTATCTCCATATCAAAAGGTGAGATTGTTGGAAATGTTACAAAGGCAAAAAAAGGGCTATTGCATGGAAGATTTCATACATTAAGGGGATCAGTACTTTGTATTGCACACATAAGATATTGATGGAAGTAAATTTCAAAACCATGGTTCAACCTCAAAGGTGATTGAGTCCTAATATGAAAGAAATGGTGAAGAAGGAGGTTATCAAGCTTTGGGACACCAGTGTTTTCTACCCCATTTGGGATAGTGCTTGGATTAGTCTAGTTCAAGTGGTTCCTAAGAAAGGTGGTATGACCATAGTGGAGAACGACAAGAATGAGCTAATTCCTGTAAGAACGGTCACTAGGTGTAGAGTGTGTATTGATTATAGAAGACTCAATGATTCCACCAGAAAAGACCACTTTCCTCTGCCATTCATTGATCAAATGTTGGAACATCTTTCGGGGAAGGATTATTATTATTTTATGGATGGATTGTATGGGTACTTTTAGATCCCCATAGCACCAGAGGATCAAGAGAAAATGACATTCACGTGCCCATATGGTACATTTGTTTATTAAAGAATGCCGTTTGGTTTATGTAATGCACCAATGACCTTTCAACATTGTATGATGGCCATTTTTTTTGGATCCCCATAGCACCGGAGGATCAAGAGAAAACAACATTCATTTACCCATAGGTTTTTATGGATGATTTATTGGTTTTTGGTGATTCTTTTGAGCTTTGTTTGAAAAATCTAGAGAGAGTTTTGATCCGTTGTGAGGAAAAAACTTAGTTCTTAATTGGGAGAAATGTTATTTTATGGTTCAAGATTGGATAGTCTTGGGTCATAGGATATCCCGCCATGTGATTGAAGTTGATGAGGATAAGGTTGAAGCTATTGAAAAATTGCCACCTCCCACTTCGGTGATGGCAGTGAGAAGCTTCCTTGGTCATGCCTATTTCTATAAGAGGTTTATCAAAGACTTCTCAAAGCTAGCAAAACCTTTGACACAATTGCTCAAGAAAGATGTTTCATTCATTATTAGCACCGATTGTTTGACCACCTTTAACACTTTGAAGGAGAAGCTCACTCATTCCCCGATCATGATCTCTCCTTATTGGAATTTGCCATTCGAGCTCATGTGTGATGCGAGCAATTATGCTGTGGGTGTAGTCCTTGGGCAAAGAAAAGATAAGTATTTTCAACCAATTTATTATGATAGCAAGGCACTTACCGATGCTCAAGGGAATTACACAACTACAGAAAAGGAATTACTTGCCGTGGTATTCACATTTGACCAATTTAGATCATACTTGATTCTTTCAAGGGTAATTGTCTACATGGACCATTCAGTTCTACGATATTTGTTGAATAAGATGGATGCCAAACCACGTCTAATCCACTTGGTGCTTTAGCTACAAGAATTCAATCTTGATATTAAGGATAAAAAGGGAGTTGAGAATTTATTAGCGGACCACTTGTCTTGAATAGAGAACCCACACAGTGATGAAAGAGGTGGGAAAGTCTTAAATGATAAGTTCCTTGAAGAACATTTGTATTGGGTGGAACAAATCCGTGATAATGAAACTCCATGGTTTGCAGACTTGGCAAATTACCTGTCTGGTAATATTCTTCTAAGGAGTTTGACTTATCAATAGAAGAAGAGATTCTTTCATGATTTGAAACATTATTTTTTGGAGGATAATTATTTGCTTCATCTATGTTTTGATCAGATCATTAGATGATGTGTTTCCTATTTAGTTGGCAAACTATTGCAAATTGTCATGAGGGTTGGTTGGAGGACACTATAGGGCGAATAGGATAGCTGAGAAAGTGTTGGAATCAGGTTTCAATTGGCCCACTTTATTTCATGACTGCCAAGAATTTGTAAAGACATGTGATAGTTGTCAACGTGCTAAAAACTTGTCATGACGAGATGAAATGCCACAGAATTCCATAAAATTTTGTGAGGTGTTTGATGTTTGGGGTATTGATTTCATGGGACCATTCCCTAGTTAAAATAGAAATAAATACATTCTAGTGGCCGTGGATTACGTGTCCAAGTGGATAGAAGCCAAAGATCTACCTACTAATGATGCTAGAACTGTAGTGAAATTCCTTAAGAGGTTATTTTCACGATTTGGTAGCCCACGGGCAGTTATCAATGATAGAGGTACATATTTTAGCAATGTTCAGTTTGATAAAATTCTGAAGAGGTATGGTGTGACTCATTGGATAGCAACAGCTTATCATCCCCAAACAAGTTGACAGGTTGAGGTTACAAATCATAAATTGAAGAAGATTCTGACAAAATCTGTGGGCGCCAATAGGAAGGATTGGTTTGAGAGGCTCGATGACACTCTTTGGGTATACCAAATAGCCTACAAGACACCAATTGGCGCCACTCCATTAAGACTTGTGTATGGAAAACAATTGTATCCTGGGGAAGATACACGGGATGTACACGCCAGTGTATCTAGCCGTGCAGTTCTCCGATTGCCGAGAAATTGTATTAACTTTATAAAACCTGGAAACTACATGGGCCAAGGAAGAGATACACAGTCGTGTTCTTGACCATGTAACTCTTAGATGTGAGAAGAAAATTTTATTTCTCGGGGCAGTGATTTGAACTGCCAGGTGAAAAGTTACATGGCTAAATGTGCATGGCCATGTAAATCCTGACGGAGAGTTTTCTCTTTGCCTTGGTTATGTCCCTGTAGTGTGTGAGCTTTGTCTCACTCTTGCGTGGTCACATGCATTGCACGAGGATTCCTTTTTCTTATCGATTGCACGAGTTGACTTAGATATACACTCCTGTTTTTTTATGACCATGTACTAGGAGAGTTAGAGAAGAGACTATTCATTGTCTCGTCTCTCTCATTTGCTCATCTCTTTTCCCTTTTCTCTCCACTACTTAAATTGCTCCCACGCTCATTATTTCTTAGTCTCGGTCCTTTCTAGGACCTCATTGGAGCTTGTGAAGGTCGTTGCCCTGCTCATTCATTGCGTTCTCTTCTCCTTTAAACCCTGTTTTTGTTGTTTTCTATTAGTATGATTCTTTCAATTGTTCTTTGAGATTTCTTGCTCATTTCATTCCATTCTTGCAATAAAACAATTGTATGTGATATCTAGTTTAGTTTGGAACTTAGATCTTGAAATTTCTCTAAGAAATTGTTTAGATTGAACTTAGGGTTTTATAGAACACGGTTGCACAATGTGTTACACGTGCGTGTTTTCATCCGTGTAACCTTTATGTTCAGGAAGAAGACGACCGTTGCACAGTCTCCGCTTGAGATACACAGGAGTGTTTATGCGCGTGTAAATTTTTGTCTGGATTTCTTTTGGCTCGATCTTATTTTAGACGTTTCCAGCCTGATATACAGAGGCGTGTTTCTAACCATGTAAATATCTAGCTGGGCTTTTTAGTGTAGCCAACTGAAGTACATGGCTCAAACTCAGTATGCATGGACATGTTCATGCCCATGTATTTCTCAGGTTGGATAATTTTATTATGAACTGGGAGTTACACGGGCACATCATGATCTACCCGGCTATGTAACTGCCCGTGTTTCTCTTTAAAGGGAAAATTTTGTGAAGAAAATTTGAATTACACGGACCCAGTCAAAGATACATGCCCGTATACTTGGGCATGTAGTTCATTGTTTTCTCATTTTTCGTATTATCTTATTGATTTTAACTTTTTTTTCTTGCACAAAAAATGGGAAATCAAAGCATGTTACCCACAGGGCAATGAGGCAAAGGGGAAATCATCCATGACCACTGCATCGTTCAGTGTTGCACCACAACGTTATCCACGGGTACCTCCACCCCCTCAGTAGCATCTGTCAACTACACTTCGATTCACTGTATCGGCTCACCAGGAGTGGTACAAGTGATTGGACTAGTTGAAGTTCAAGGAGACCCGATGTTATAACCAGCCCGATACTGTAGCTTTAACTGATATGTTACTGTAGAATTTAGTTGGTATTGTAGCAGGATTATTGTAGCAGCATGAGAACTTGTTTAAAATCTCATATTTTTCTTTCCATTTCACCTTCATCCTTGAGTTGAGAACCCTAGCTTCTCCTCCATTCATCCTCTCCCAGCATTTGAATGATTAAAGATCCATTGAAGTGAGAAGGAGGTGAGGAAGAAAAGTGAGTGGGCTAACTGAACCTTTATTTATCTCTTTAAGCTTTTGTGTGATTTTTTTGCTTTAATTGGTGTGGGTTTGGAATGATCATGGTCAAAGCATGGGTTTTGTCTTGTTGGAATTCATATCATGTCTAATTGGAAGATTTAATTTAATTGATGATTTATTTGACATCCAAAGTTTTGCCATGTATATTTTTTGCCTCATTTTTAATTTATTTGCCATAAGTTCACTTTGTTTGTATAATACACTCTATACTTGTTGTCAACTTTATTTTTAAAATTTAAAGCCTTTGGGAGTTAGATTGGTTGTTATCTATGTCAAGATGATTATATGGATCTCATGTATTAAATGGAGAGAATGGTTAATTAGGGTGGAAGGAAATGCTAGAAGTTTGGTGTATATAAATTGTGGAACTTCTATTCATTGGGATGTATATGTGAAGGAAATAGAGGGGCGTATTGGTGACTATATGAATGGATTAATAATGGCAGAAGATGAAAAGGTGTGTGCTTACATTGGAGGAAGTATGATTTTGAATAACTTATGGGTTATTAAGAGAAATAAATGCAAGAAAATTCGTCACTAAATTTAGTATTTTGAGTAAAGAAAGTTTGTCAAGTTACAAATATTTGAGGAAAACTAAGGGGTCATTTGGTATTTTGTCAATTCCTATTTTTTGTTTTTTAATTTCATGTTTTGCACATTATTTTTGTTTTCAAAAATTTTGCCAATAATCCTCATGTTTCCAAAAAATATAGAAAAGAACAATTTTATATTTTCAACTGTTTTGGAAACGTTTTCAAAACTCTTCCTCTTCTACTCCTCCTCTCTCTCCCTCTCTCTCTCTCACACACACAGACTCTCTCTCTCTCTCTCTCTCTGTCTCTCTCTCTCTCCTTTTAATTTTTATTTTTTATTTTTTTAAAAATTCTACAAATCAATATTAATAATTTCAAAAAGTATATTTTTAAGAAAAATATTTAAAAAATTAATTATTTTGACTTGATATTTTACAAATTAGTTTATGTAGTATAAAAAGTTATGTTTTTAGAAATTATTTGTGAAAATTATTGTTTGACCCTTGATTTTTATAAACTATGATATAACATATTATATTTATATATATATATATATATATATATATATATATTAAAAAATTTTAAGGCAAACGATAAATTATTTTTTAGTTTCAAATGGTGCAATTGTTATGAGATAATTTTTACCCATACAATATCAGTCTGTGTTAATAATTTTATTTAATAATATAATCAAGTAAAGTAATATGAAAAATAAAGTTTTATAAACAAATTTTAAAAATATGAATTTGAAAAAAATGACAAAAAGCGTTATAATAATTTTGTGCTAACAAAATATGTTTTTGTTTATAGCTTTTTAAAATATTTTTTATTTTTAAAAAATTAAAAGTAAAATGAAAACAAAGCAAAAACAAAACAAAAAACAGAAATGATGCCAAACAACCCCTAAGATGTTGGATTGTATACCTCTGTGGATTCACTAATTTAAGAGAAATTTCATAGAACTTTATGCATATGATTGGGTTACATACTCCATGAAAGCTTTTGAGATCATTTGGAAGAGTAAATAATGAAATTGGGGATTAATTGGGGTGTACGTGGGCAACCACACAACTATCATGAAGACCTTAAACACTGTAGCATAAATGTATCACCGATTAATGAACCTACAATTTTTGTTCCGGAGTTAAATCTTGGATTGGTATGAACTCTATAATGTTAAGGTAATTTAATATTGAGCTTTATTATATGAATCTATTGATTTAAACCTTGGAAAAGATAAATGCTAAATTTTATATAAGACGATGTATTATCTATATTAGAATGTGAAATTATTTTGGCCTCTTGAAGTTTATTTGATCTGTATAGTAAAAGTTATAGATATTGGTGAGAGAATACTTGTGGTAAATTTATATAAATGATTTTGAATGATTTTAATTACGAGGGATGTTGGGATTAGTTGTGTCACGATGTGCATTTAAAGATTTTCTTGATGTAGTTGATTTGTTAATATATCAGAGATGGAGCATCTTGTTGGTAGTATAATAGACGATGAGAATGGAAGTTTATAAGAAATGTTAAATTGATGCTTGCTTATAATTCTTCAGTTTAATCTTTTCATGTTTGTGAGAGTAATTATTGGCTATTTCAGTATAATTCAAGTTTGATAGAGGGACCTGGATGGTTTAACTTGAGTGGACTTATGTTGCTGAGGAAGGATGGAGCTACTCCCATTTGTCACTTTGTTTTACTCAATGTATTTTATCATGTTCCTTAAAACTATTTTCATATTACCTTGTTGATTTCTATATGAAATGTTATAATATATAGCATATTTTGTTTTGTTTATGCTTTTGAACAACTATTCATATCCCGTGTAAGATGTTGATAGTTTCATGCTATCGAAATTTATCATTTTGACTTCTATCATTATTATGTACTTTGAAAATTATTTATGTCTGTTGAAATTATAAATGAATTTGATGCAACGCTTGCGAGAGTGCATTACATGGATTTAAAAAACCTTGTTTCCTCGAATTTGTATTTGAAGATAGGAAATGGATTTCATTTTTGAAATGCAAATGTTTATAACTATGTTGATATATCGAGATTGAAAAGAATTATGAAAATTTGTACAAATATCTTGCTTTTGGCAAATGCTCTTGTGAAATGGCTTTCTATCCCGATATGTGAATATTTGTCATGGATAAGGACTATTGGATTTAGCATACTTGGATGGTATTATTTGAGCACCTACAGGTCTTGAACATATCCACAAAAGTGGTGGGCTATGGTCTTGATGTTCTTGACATGGTGGTTTTGATGGTGACATGGAGTCGAGGTCTGATAGTTACTGTAGTAAGAAAGTATCCACAAGCCAACCAAGTTAGGGTGGTGTGTAGAACTTAGTTGAGGTACCACCCTTTCAAGAGGCACGTGGAGAACTTGAAAAGTGTGCAGGGTTGGGTGCCTGAAGTTACCACACAGATTCCCCAATGGCTAATGCCAAGAGATGCGTATCTTGGCGGCTCCAGATCTAACCATGGCCATAATTAGAGATGGAGGGTTTCTTGAGGCTATCCATTGCAATTAATGGTTTTTGACATGTTTTTCATGAAACTCTGTTTCCAGGAACTTATTGCATTAATGATGTTTATTTGACAAAAATTCTACGTTGATCAACCTATTTTATGATAATGCTTTGATTTGTGCATATTATTCTTTTTGGACATTCTTATTGGGAGATAATATTATGTTTCATTATTGGAATGGTATTTACAAACACATATTGAGCTGTGTCTTTCCATGATTGTATTGAGAAGTATTTGCAAAGTTTGTTTGCAAAGTTTTACATTGAAATCTTATGTGTATATTCATACATTTATATTGTATCCTACCTTATTTTTATTTCACTGTGTTCATTCAATGGTATTGTGATTTACAATACTATTTTGGAAAAGTATAAATAACCATTTTTTCGTATTTGTTGGTAATTGTGAGATTTTCAGTTGTCCTCACCCTACTCACTGAGTAATTGAGTTACTCAACCTCTCTTATTTCATTTTTTTTAGATGCAAGATCCTAAGGTTGTTGAGCTTGAGACTAGTGGTGTATGGTCAGTTCTAGGATGGATCCACTAAGGCTGTTGTTTTGTGAATTTTATATTCTTGAAAAGTATTAATTCTTTTTGTATTGTTGTACAATATTAAATTATAAATACTTTTATGTTTTCACTTGGTTATTTTATTTAAAATTGATTTTCGAGTGTTTTAGAAATTGTTTAAGAATAGGATACTAAGCAGCTTTGCACTACTTTGGGTTTGGGAGGACTTGTGTCCCCTACTTGAAAGTACTATGGCGGTTGTTGCGTATCCGGCCGCATGTCGAGGTGTGACATTCGAACAATTCATTGGCCTACACTTGAGTCAGTGGGTTTTACTTTTAAGGTCCACGAGCTACATAGGGAAAGCTTGTGAGAGATTTTGTTCACCGTAGATGAGCCAGCATATCAAGAGTTGACACTAGAGGTTTTTGCGACATTCGAGATACTCGGGTGCCACTCAGATGGACTCGGGGTGATATGATCCAGTTCCAACTCTTGGGGGAGATGGTTTAGATGTATTACATAGACTTCTCCCTCTATCTAGGACTATACAATAGAGATTTCACTTAGACGCCCAAGTACATTGCTCTCAACACTTCAGTGGCCTCGGGTTCTACAGCAGACCCGGTGACAGTGTATCAGCCGCTATGAACCTTACCACCAGACGAGTTCGAAGGCCTCAACACTGCGCTCACATACCCTAAAAAGCATTCATGTCTTTCTCATTAGGTCATTGACAGGGCGTGGTGACTCCACGGGCATCATGAGCATTATAGATCTTCAGTATCTATGTGCGATGACTGATCACGTACCCATTCACTTGGGGTATGTCGTGGCGTAGTCAATCACCCATTAGGTCTCTGATGCTCGCGTCGGTGTCTTCCACGCTGACCCTTACATCACTAGGCTGGTTCGTGGGATAGGTCGATTGTGGGATACAGAGCACATGAGCTTTGTAGATGGTACTGTTCCTTTAGGCATCAAGACCCATTGAGCCATGAGGATGGTTCGTTTTTAGCGTGTGGCCAAAGGACATAAATACATCCTAGTCGACGCTAAGTTTAAGTCAGAACAACAGTGACAGGCATAGTACTTGGCTCTGCGAGCACCGCCATAATCTTCACTGCCACCTCCAACTATAGCAGCACCACCACCGACCACAGTAACTACTCCGTCATCCTCATCAGCACCTCCTTCCCCTACTGAGATTGAGCGTTGGTTAGCAGAGTCGATGGCCATCATCGCTGATTACTTGAGGGTGAGTGACATACCCCTTGCGAGTGCGTGCCTCAAGTGCACGGGCTTGTTGAAGTAATAATATTACCCTGGTGAGTGGGTAGTCGTATCCACAGGGAATAGGGATTTAAAATATGAGATTTCACTATTTAGCTATGCGGTGTACGGTGAGTGTGAAGAGATTCAATGAGTGAGTGTAAAAGCAATTATAAAGAGCAAGAAATAGAATAGAAATATGGAAGGTAAGAGAGTGCAAGTAGGAGTAAATAAAGAAGGACAATCGATGAGTAAAGTTGGGAACCCAGATAAGCTACTCCTAGGACTTATGCTTCTAGTGCAAGACAATGCTATTATACTTTTCTATTGATGTTAATTGAGTCAAGGAGATCCTTAAACACACGGAACCAAACTTAACCGTGACTAACCCCGACACTATGCCCCGGTATTAGGTTTCACTACCACCCTTGACTCTTGTTGACCTGTCAACTAAGCCCTAGGGGAGTTCGTCTTTCCATGATTCACACTGTGTGGGATTGCTTTAAGTTCTAGGGATTCCTAGTGATAAACCCTATTTCTATGTATAGCTCTAACCCTTTGGTCCAGGTGAAAGAACCCTAGTCTAAATCAAGCCCCAGTACTAAGATTCACTTCAACCCTTCAGTCCGTTGCTCGCGCAACTAAGCCAAGGGGAGTTTATCTCCTAGCACTTCACTATATCTCGACCGCTAAGAAATCATGGAACACGGAGGTAGGGAGAATCACATCGGAGGGGAAAGGGGACGTTTCGCTACCTCACGACTCATCCTCTCGACCCTCTTCAATCCTAAGTAGTCTAACCCTATAGAAGTTGTCACACCTCCAAAAGATAACTTAGATTGTTCTCAACCCTAGTGTCACGGCTAAGGGAAAACAATTACAAGATGCAATTAAGATTGAAACTCAATTTTATTCATCAATAATGGAAAAGCATAATAACAATGTCAAAGAAATATAATAATCCTAGGGTTTACAAGTCCGAATACCCAGAAGAGGTTTAGCTTATCATGGAGCTATACAAATCCATCAAAATATGAAAAGGAATACAAATTGAAAGCATAGATGAAACCCCCTTGCGTATGGTGTGGCCGTGGTCTTGTGCGGCCGCCGGACGTCGATGACGATGCCGATGACGCGCTTCAATCCTCCACAAAGTCCTCTCCGAAACTCTAGCCGCAACCCTCCAGAAGTTGGGAGAAAAGATTGGCAAAAAGATGTAGAAAAAGTCTCCAAAACGGGCTTTTATAACATTGAGTCGCAGCTTTAAATCGGCTGAATCGGGATTTCACACAGCCATGTGGAAATTCCACAAGCCCGTGTGAAATTTCTGGAATGCTGATTTTCGGCAAACAGTGAGCAGTAACTTGCTACATTACTTACTGCAGTGCTTCTATAGTGCTTTTGCCGAAACGTTCCCGAATACATCGTTCTTCATCGAGGCTGTTGAATTGGGCATACAATCAACGGTAGACCGTGCCGATTGCTTCAAATCTTCTTATTGGTGAAGTTCTCTTATGCTAACACGAGCTAGACTTATTATGAATGTGACTGCCTTTGTGCCCCTCCAAAGGAGGTTGGCACACACCCACAAGTCTAGACCCGTGCGTTGTTCCTTGCTTAGTCCGAAAACTTCCCAAACAACGGCAAACATGATCTAACTTTGTTCTTATTCTCCAAAATAACTCCACAAACCTACAATGCGCAAAAGAACACAAATGCACATAATTTAGTGATAAAACCTGATAAAAGTAATGCTCATTGTAAGATAATAACACTTCGCATTATTATAACACAAGCACTTATCAGTGAGACTTCCTCCTCTACCTCATGCTTTGCTACTTCATCTACACATTGACCAAGGGTAGATTAGGAGTCCGAGGAGACTAATAGCAACCACAGTTACTCTCCCATCCACACGAGTCAACCTCAATTTGCTTCAACCGATGATGCATCTTGAGTTTACTTTTAGTGATTCATTTCATGTTATCTATACTTTGTATTTTTCTATTTAGCGAGGGTTACATCCTTGCTACTTTTGTACTTTTCATTCCAGTATTGTATTTTAGTTTCATTTTTGTTATATTTCATATTTTTATTGTGTCTATCTCATTTCTCTTTCCCTACTACACTCTCCTTCTTATACACAAGAGGATGTGACAATTACTTGCTTCTTCAACTCACTTGTTGTGCTTGGACATAGGAACAATACCCTTGTTGTATTGGCAAGACTCATCAATTTTTCCAGGAAAGTACTAGTTCTTTTTGCACCCCTTATATATTTCCTATTATCATTGTTCTTTCATATTTTATATGTTTTACATACATTGATGACAATTTATATCTTTGTGTGTGTGTGTGTGTGTGTGTGTGTGTGGGTTAGGGATGTGGGAATTGAGGGTGAGCGTTCTCTAGTTAAGTGCTTGATATTAGGAAGCTTTTAGTTCTAATTGAAAGTTCTTTTTAGTATGAACTTGACAAATTGTAGATTTTACTTGCTTTTATGCTTTATTGTTAATTCACCCTATTTATAAGTTAGTACAATCTAAATTGCACATGATTTTTCTTGAATTAGCTTCCTGAACACTTAGAATGATAGTGTATTTTATCTATGGGTTGAGTTGCCTGAGATGTTAAAAAAAGAAAAAAGAAAATTGAAAGAGCGACCCCCTTTGAGGTGTGAAGCTACTCTTGAAAAGTCAAAAAACTTGTATGCTCTTATGAGAGAAAGAGCTATCTTCTAAGGATGTGTGAAAGCTACCATTTTATCATTTGAAAGTTTAATGTTTAATAATTGGTCAAAGACCAAAGGTTTATATTCGTTGTGTTTCTAAATAATCCATTCTTCATTAGTAAGGGAGCTTTTCAATTTGAATCAATCACACACACAAGGAACACTTTAAATAGGGCATACTTACACTTGTGCAATCAATGTTATTGAAGTCTACTTGTTGTCATTTTTCATATGCTTTTTAGAATGTTCATTTTTGGAAGCTTGAGATTGAGCACTTATCTTCCTTATCACTTTTTTGTTTGAGGACAAACAAAACCTTAAGTGGGCAAATATTTGATAAGTGCTATTTTGTACATATTTGATCTATATTATTTAGCACTTAATTGATTATTTAAGGCTTTGTTTCTACAGACAACTAGTACTTATTTGTTCAATTCATATCATAGGTTAAATGGAGCACAACAAGAGCCAAGGAGAACAATTTTGGAGTAATTTGGTGCTTAAACAAGCAAACAGTGAAACACATGGTCAGGGTACATGGCTGTGTACCTGCCCATGTACATCTCGGCAAAAGCAGCACAAGAGCACCATGTGGATCATGCACAGGCCTCTCGGTCACATCCTACTGAGAAGAACACACCCGTGTAAACCAAGTACATGCTTGTGTACATTTCAAAGATCACATGGCGCTACTTAGACAAGAGCACGAGCAGAGGAACGGTTGAATGGGTGTGTAACTGAAGAACCGAGGAAAAGGAATTCCTAGGAGATACTTGGTTAAAGTAAGAAGAACATGGTCATGTACATTGGCCCGTGTAGATTAGGTTTTAGGATTTTGGGACTTCAGAATTTCTCCTATGATTTACGAGGATAGGAACACGCCAGTGTATCTGCCCATGTATTGGTCGAGCCCAACCAGTATAAATAGAGCCTTTGAAGAGATTTTAGGACATCCAAGTTTTAGCTGACTTTTGGGGAAAAAGCTATGGAGCTCTTTGGCTGTGATTAAAGGAGGTTTTGAAGGATTAAAGAGGAAGCTTGAAAAAGTTATCTGAGTAACAATCCATTAGTGATGACTTTCGCTCACATCATCTCCAATCACACAACATTGAGAAAGGTGATTTTTCATTACATGTTTAGGGATTTAGGAATTGAGTTTTATTTTGTATTGATGAACATGAGCCCCATGGAGAGCTAACTCCCTTGTGTGCTTAGATTGATCTAGCTTGGGATTGCTTTATCTTGTGATTGCTTTTTAATATAGATTTAACCTTCGCTTCCATGTTATTATTGCTTATGTATCGAGAGTGGCACTTCCATATTGGAATTTTGGTGGTTAATCCCCAATTATTGACATGGAAACCTTAGAACTCATTACAATCGTGTGATAGTAGGTGTCACGATCTGAACCCAACTCGCCAGACTTGATGCGCTGACAAACGACCACACATCCATAGTGCATAGCACAATCGGCATGCAAGGCCTCAAACCTATTAGAAAATAGAACATACAATCAGACAATACTATAAGTTTCAAAAGTATAGTTTTGAAATATACAAAACTTCCAGTATATAGATCTTAAAGTTTACAAAACAGACAAAGATTTGATCTCAACTAGACCAGGGAAATGCTTACTACTTGTTCGCTCTCAGTGAGTTATTAAACTCTTGATCTGAAAAAAAAAAAATTAAACAATAGATTATGAGCTTGACAACCCAATAAGCACGCACTAAAAATATCTGGATCCTAAAAGTTTCAAATTTTCAAAACTCAAACAAAGTATAATAAAATACAAGTTTATCATAATAAAATTCAGAAGTATGTTTTTCAATAAAACATAACTAATAAAAAAAGTCAGTGTATATGTCCCACAAATAACTATTGCCAAAACAAAATGTCAGAGATTATATGTAGAATATCAAAGGTCATATATTTACTCTCGGTGACCTGAGCAAGAGTTATCAGATGTCGTTATTCTTTACTCACGGAATGGTGGGAAATTATTGTTTCAATTTCATAGGTATATATCGACACGATCAATGTTTAACCCCCAATGACATAGTTATTGCAAAGTTAGTTGGGGACTACAAGTTGCTATGTCAAAATACGTTATGTCCAAACATTTATCAAAACAAAATACAAAAATTTGATGATCTCGTTTTCAAATAGAAAATAGTTCCAATTCATTTCCAAATCTAAATACTGACATATGAATTGCAAATAATAAATAAGTAATTCAAAATATAAATCCAAATAATTAGTTTTTTTTTTTTTAATTCCAGAAGTTCAGAAAACTAGAATTTTCAAGTATATGCATATAATAGAATTTATATGTGGGATACTTACCTGTCTAATGCCCAGATTTCGAATTCACTCCAATAGAGTTTTCTCAAAAATTCCTATATTTATGAATAACCAATCAAAATTACAGACAAAAAAAAATTCTAAAATTCACATGAATGCAAAAACATTTTCAAGAAACTAACGAAGCTACAAAAGTCGAGACTAATAACCAATTCCCCTGTGACCTTTAATATTGCAATCAGCATAGCTTTGCGAATTCTTACCCAAATTATAAATTTCAATCTTCTAAGAAAACTAGACATCTACATCTATAACATATCCAAATCTCACAATGATTTGAGATCTACGGAATATAAGCGATCACTTTTAAAAATCATACACATGCAAACTGACAATTTCAGACATGTTATTTCTAATAAAAATATCTCACAACATATAACTTTAAATAAGATTAAACCTTGGGATCATATAATTAATTCAAAATTGAACAACTTTCTTATTAAACATGAGTCCTGATTCAATCTCTAAGATCCTCAAATTCTCTGATCAATCTTCATGCTTCCTGCAGAAATGCCATTGAGCACATCTACAAAAATCTGATCATATCTCACAAATTACAAGGGTAAATATTCTAAAATTTGGCAGAGAAAAAGATAAAGTCATCTTATACAACTTGATTATATAAATATAAATCTAAATAAGAACTTACAATCATGAAATAAATAAAAAACTGATCATGGCTGCACAGAAATCCTGTCCACGTCAACTGCGTCTAAAACTTAATAATTTACAGGATACTTATGTAAAATTTCTAAAATTTGATAGTAAGCTAAATAAGATCCCAATCTACAATTTTTATAATTTGATCTCTCCCAAATTTTGTCTCTAGATCTTTCAAATTAATTTTGGATCTCTGCTATACTACCATAAATTTCTAAAACATATCAACATTATAGCCATCCAATTTTTAAAAAAAAATTCAACTCATAACAAATCTCCTCTAGAACCAATCTTAAGAGGATTGCAATTAAATCAGGTTGTCAATCTCTTCCAATAGCAACCAAGGCATACAATTGAAGTTAACACAAATTTTCATGCTTACGAATACACAAACAGAGACATCATAAAAGGCATTAAGAAAGAAAACTAAATCTTATCTAATAAAAAAAACTAGATCTTATCAAATTCAAAATCACACACTTGTGATCTCTCTCCTTGGAAGAAATTTGTGAAAACAGAAAAGATCTAATGCTTCGAACAAAGAACTTTCTTCCTCTATGTAGATGGTATCAGAAAACTAGAGATAGGGTAATGGCTACTTCTCACATTCTTAAATAGCAAAACCAAAACAAAAAAAAAAGGCAAAGAAGTGGCTAGGGTTTTGAACAAAGTAATTGAACCATTAAAAAAAACTACCCAATTAACATTAAATTTTAAAAAATAAATTTTGGTGGGGCCCACCGTAAGAGTAGGAGAGATTCAGTTCAAGCCTTAGCATGGGATTAGACACTAGGGAGTCTTGAGAGAGCACTTAGTGTATCTTTGGTTTCCTTCATTCCGGCTAGCTAGGGTTTAGTCTTTGTTAAATTGCAATAATCTCTTTATTCTTTATCATCACAAGTGAAATCTATCTGGGCACCCCTTCCATCTATTGAGCTTGACTTCTTGTTTCCCTTGTTTTGGCCTTTTACTTGTTTTTATTATTTCTTTTCCTTAATTTGGTTTAAATCTCAATCTTTGTTTAGTTAGCTAATGAAGATAGAGTCGGTACTAGTACTATCTAGACTCTGTGGATTCGACCTTGCTTTGCATGTATTACTTCGATTGACTCATACACTTGCTTGCATATTGCTTTCTAGTAAATCAAGAATTAATGTATTGTTCACTCTTCTATTTATAGATAGGAAAATATTAAATGTTGTCTTAACTAGATGACTTAACCAAATCAAATCAAACTCAACTACGTCTCTAATCAAAATCAAAGATAAGGTTAATTGCAAGTATAAGAATCTAATGAAAAATCAAGAATCAATATGAAGAGAAATGGAACAAGAATAAAAATACATCATTTTTCTCATAATCCATTTTTCACTCAATCAGTGACTGATTATAAGTACTACCTATAGACATCTTTACTCAAGTAGCCTTCGATTTTTATTTGTACCTTTTATTTTTTTAGAAAAAAAATAATTAAATGTAACAATAGGGAATTAAACCAAAAACACAGTTTTCCCAAATGAAAATTAATCACATTGATAGTAAAATGCCTAATGAAAAATGAATAGATTAGCAAGTAAATCACACTTTGAGACATTATACATGTCCTGCCAATGCATTTATTAGAATTTTCTAAAACAGATGAACATATTCAAATATATTAAAGCATATGCAAAATACAGAGAACTATAAGAACTGATTTCAAACTTACAACTTTGCATTGAATGCTAGAGTATCAGGCAAAATAATCACAGCATGTGGTCAATGGACTCTAACCGGATGGGTGTCATTCCTAGATGAAAATTGTGGTTATAGGTAAGCAGCAAGTGAGCAACAAGAGCGTGATCATTCAATAAATAATAAACTATGACTTAATGAATATCACCCAGAAAATAACTTTTCGCCTAAATGGAATCTTATTACATTAGCAGTAAAATCCTCACTAAAAGTTGGATACATTAGCAATTAGCTCACTTTGAGACATCATATAATTCATAACAATGCATTGTTAGCTCAAATGCATTAAAGTATATGCAAAATGCACAGTATTAAAATCACCAAGACAGTGCCCTATCAAGATGGATTTTTCAATCATCATCTAGATGGTCAGGATGTAACTATAGTAGACATGCTCATCAAGTATCCAATTATAACTATGGTATACAATGCACATCAAGTTTTGCTAAGGCAACTAATGGCAATCCACACGCCAAGTTTTGTAACATGCAACTATGGCAATCAACACACAAGTTTTGCATCTCAAGACAAAACATAAGGGAAATCACAAAGAAACTCCATAATCAAAGCAAAAGGAGCCAATACATCAAATGTAAAGGTTCATAACACAGGGCACTAAATGACAGTTAGCCCCCCATGGTTCTACAAGACAAACAAAGAGAAAGGAAATAACATGAAAGAAAATCCATAAACTACCTTCTTTGCTTTACAATCCTTGTTGCTGAGAGCCCAATGATTTTCTCACCTTCTTCACTCTGCTGCAACGATGATTACTCAATCCAGATCTAGGCCCAAATGATGGCAAGATTGATCCTCGCCCAAAAGAAGGAAGAAGGTCCCTTGCATAACCCTAACTTTGGGCTTAAAAAGGCATTTCCCGATGTAAGAGCGATCGTGCCTTGATCGTGCCCTTTTCAGGGTGTTTTTTTCAGCTCAATTGTAGCTTTTCCTGTAAAGTGCACTAGCAGAAGCACGGGTGTTCTTCCAAAGCACAGGTGTGTTCTAGACATTGGTGACGTGCTCTCCATCTAAAGGGTTTTCCAATAAAGTGCATTAGTAGAAGCATAAGAGTGCTTTCTACCTGTGCTTCCAAAGCACAAGTGTGCTCCATCTATTTAGTTGATATTCTCTAAGTCTAGTAAACTGCACGATCATAAGCATGGGCGTTCTTCCCTTGTATAATGCATTTTCGCTCCATTTTGCCTACACAATTAAACACGAATACCCAAAGTAATATCAATTTACAACAAAATATATACCAAAATATAAGCAAATCATATAATAGGGTATATTAAATATCTATATACAATGCACTAATCATCTATGCAATTACTTTTGTGAGCATGAGTTCATCTGCCAACTCTTATACATGGCTATTAAAATAAAGAATTCATCTGTTAAGTAACAATTTGCTTGTTTCCTTGGTTGTAATTATATTGTACTGGTTTAATTACAAATGTTTTACTAAAGCCAGCTTGATACTTGCCTATTCCATGGTTGTAGTCATGTTTTGCTAAAGCTATCTTAATAAATATAAAGTCAACCTAATTATTTTTGCACCCACCTATTAAATCAACCATATTATAACTATCAATGGCCATTATAATGTAATCATTGATGGAAAATTCCAGCTAGAATCTCATAAATTTTGACTGATCATTCTAGATAAATTACTAACTTTGAGTCATTTGATAAAAAAAAAAAAAAATCATACCCATAGTCATTTGATTCTGGATGTGTATTTTGTTTTATAGAAAAAAATATTTTATGCTGGCAATTAAAAAAGTAATAAATTGTAAAAAAAATTGATAGAAAATGAGTAAAAAATTAAAAGGATGATTTCTACTTTAAAACCTTAATAAATAACTAAATAAACAACATCAATAACCTAAATTTTGAGCCCAAAATCTATAATTTCCAACCGATATTTTTGGAATGTTGAAAATAACTAAGAAACTAAAGTATATATTCAAATTATGTCCCCTTCAGTTGATTAAAATGAATTAGGATTGTATTTATATTAAAAAATCACATATGTGAGCCAATAAACATCAATCAAAAAGTGATTAATGTTTTCATGTATTGTTAGGCTATGCATGTTTCTTTGATAAAGTCATTGCTATTCATGCATCTCTTCGTTGCATGCTTGAACTTTTCATTCATACCAATATTTTTTTAATTGATAAATGAATTTCATTTATTTCTACCAAATAAATAAATAAAGAAAACTATATACCAATGTATAGCTCTAAATAATGGCATTGAAAAGCTTCATTATTTGAACTTTTTATTTTTATGTTCACTTTTCTTCGTGGTAGGTTCACTATCAACATAAACCAGAAAACAATATTGGAAGAAAAAAAAAACGAAAAGAGAATTAATACTATTTCCCTTCCTTAGCGAGCAGGGTGGATGGACAAGGGTGGCAAGGGGGCGCTCCCCTGTCACCGGCCAATTAGTTGACCCCGTTGCCTAAGACACCACCCCCTTTCCTTGCCCGAGCCACCCCCTTCCCCCGATGGCCGGCACCCCCTTCTCTAACCATGCACCTCCTCTCACAGTCTCACATGTTTGGCAGCTGGCCATTCGCTCCTTCTCTAACTTGATCACTAGTGCCAAAAACAGAGCGTCTTTGACTCTTTGGTGACTAACGGGCAAGATGAAATACAAGTCTTATCGGGTTTAAAAAGGCCAATGAAAAACCGAAACGTGGCAATTTGGTGGAGAGAATTATTCGTTGCACAGTGCACTTACCCTACGTCCCTACCCATATCATGCCTATTAAATAGATACATTATATATCAATATAATGCATATATCATGTTAACATCTTTACACTCTTTCTCAATCCATCTTTATCCATATTTCAGTAGAGAATTGTTCTTCATAAATTGGGTTGCAATCTTATAAATTCTCATTCATTTTCTCTCTAGCAATTCAATAAAACTTCGACTTTTTTTATCTCTCCGGCCTCCAGACCTCAAGCGAAGCTCCGATCTTTCTAAAGAGGTGTTTTTTTTTCTTGTTTATTTACATTTTTTTGTAATTTGTGAAATATTTTTTCTTAGGATGTTTGAAGAAATTTGTTGAAATGTTTGTAGATTGAAATTGATTAATGTGATATGTGGATTAATATCATTAATTTAATTTAAAATTTTGAGTAGTATTAAAATCAAAATTTGTGATTTACAAATAAATAAAAATGTTTATTTAAAAAAAATTAAATATAAGTTATCACTTTGAAATAAAATTTCATCTATAATTAATAAGATTTTAAATTTAAAAAATTATTACAAATTAAAATTTTAAAAATTGTTGAAATAAATTCATAAAAATTATTTAAACCATAGTCATTTAAATAACATATGTGATATGTCCACTGATAAGTGCTCGTGTTATAATAATGCGAAGTGTTATTATCTTGCAATGAGCATTAATTTAATCAAATTTTATCACTAAAAAGTGTGCAATTGTTTACTTTTGTGCATTGTAGGGTTGTGAAGATAAAATGAAGGAAAGGAACGAAGTTAGGTCGTGTTTGGCATTGTTGGGAAGATTTTCGGACCAAGCAAGGAGCAAGGCGTGAGCATAGACTTGTGAATGTGTGCCAACCTCCTTTGGAGGGGCACAAAGGCAGTCACATTCACAATAAGTCTAACTCATGCCAACAATGAGAACTTCACCAATTAGGCGATTCGAAGCAATCGGCACGATCTACCGTTGATTGTGTGCCCAATTCAACGACCTCGATGAAGAACGACGAATCCGGGAGTGTTTCGGCACAATACTGTAGCAGTACTGTAGCAAAACAATGTAACAAGTTACTGTTCACAGTCGGCCGAAAATCAGAATTCCAGAAACTTCACACGGGCGTGTGGAAATTCCACACGGCCGTATGAAATCCCGTTTTCAGCAAATTTAAAGCCGCGACTCCACATTATAAAAGCCCGATTTGGAGACTTTTTAAGACATCTTTTGACCTATTCTTCTCCCCAACTTCTGGGAGTGCGGCTAGGGTTTTGGAGAGGACTTCGTGGAGGTTTAGAGCGCGTCATCGGCATCGTCACCGACGTCCGGCGGCCGCACAAGACCACGGCCACACCATACGCAATGGGGTTTTCATCTATGTCTTTACTTTGTGTTTTATTTCATACATTGATGAACATGTATAGCTCCATGAGGAGCTAAACCCCTTGTGGGTATTCGGACTTGTAAATTCTAGGGTTATCATGTTTCTTTGACATTGTTAATATGCTCTTCCATTATTAATGAATAAGAATTGAGTTACAATCTTGATTTTATTTTGTTATTGTTTTCCCTTAGATGTGACACTAGGGTTGAGAGCAATCTAGGTTTTCCTTTGGAGGTGTGACAACTCCTATAGGATTAGACTATTCAAGATTGAAGAGGGTTGAGAGGGAGAGTTGTGAGGTAGCGATGTACCCCTTTTCCTTCCGGTGTGATTTCTCCCTACCTCCGTTTCCTTGAATTATTAGCGGTCAAGATAAAGTGAAGTGCTAGGTAGATAAACTCCCCTGGGGCTTAGTTACGCGAGTAACAGAGTGAAGGGTTGAAGTGAATCCTATGCACTGGGGCTTAATCTAGACTAGGGTTCTTCCTCCTGGACCAAAGGGTTAGAACTACACATAGGAACAGGTTTAATCACTAGGAATCCCTAGAACTTAATGCAATCCCACGTAGTGTGAGGTTTAGGTAGATGAACTCCCCTGGGACTTAATCGTGCGAGCGATAGAGTGAAGGGTTGTTGTGAATCCTAATATCGGGGCATAATGTTGGGGTTAGTCACGGTTGACCTTAGGTTTGGGACTGTGAGTCTAAGGATTTCCTCGACTCAATTAGCATCAATAGGAAGGTATAACAGCATAGTCTTGCACTAGAAGTATAGATCCTAGAAGTAACTTGTCCGGATACCCCACTTCATTCATTGTTAAATCCTCCTTAATCTCTTTTTCTTGCACTCTCTAATCTTTCATCTCTCTCTATTTAATTTCTTGTCTTTTAGTATAGTTGTTCTCACAATTCACGCACGAATCGATTATCACTTTTCCATACTCCGCATAGTTTTAATAGTGAAATCTCATACTCTAACTCCCTATTCCCTGTGGATTCGACTACCCTCTCACCGGGGTAACTTTTATTACTTCAAAAAACCCGTGCACTTTCGGGGATCCTGTCATCCACTCATCACAATTCATCTAAATAATTTTTTTAATTTAAAATACTATTTATATTTACATAACTATAATTTATGATCATAATAATAATAATAAAATGGAATCATTTTTTTCCTCATTGAATGTTAACTTATCCCATTCACCATAATTGTATTAAATACTTAAGAATTTTTTTTAAATTAAAATATTATTTACATCTATATAACTTATAACTATACATGTGGATAAAACTATTTATTTTAAGATAATGATAAATTATAGTTATGCCTTTATTTATTTTATTTATTTTATTTATTTTATTTATTAAATTCTAACTATTCTCATAATTTTTATCCAAGTTTATTAATACATGTTTATCAATGTTTATCAAAACATGTATAAGTGATACTTATCCATGTTTAACAATATGTATATAAATGCACACAAAAATTCTATTATGATTTACGAGTTAAGGTGTAAACCTAATTCAATTTGATTAGGATAAAGTATGCAATTTAGGGTTATATTTATCTGATTAAATAATTTAGGTAGAATACCCAGATTAGTCCCTCTATTATATTGAAAATGCCCTTTCAATCCCCCTATTATTTTTTGTCCTTTTGAGATCCCTCTATTTTTCCATTTAGTGTAATGTAAGTCCCTCTCACTCATATAATTTGTCCCTAGAAGGTCCCTGAGAAGGACTTACATTACACTAAATGGAAAAATAGAGGGATCCCAGAAGGACAAAAAATAATAGGGGGTTTGAAAGGGCACTTTACTATAATAGAGGGACTAATCTGGGTATTCTACCAATAATTTATGAATTTATGAATTTATGATTTAGTTCAATTCATTTATATATTTAATTTGATTAATTTCATAGATATGGAGAGGTTTTTTAAATCTATACCAAAAAGTATTGAAGCAAGAACTTGTTCAACGTCTGATGTAAGTACCGCCGCACAAAATAAATGTCGTGTTGCGTTTGATCCAAATGATATTATTGCCAACCCAAGGCTTCAAAAACCAATTGAGAAATATGACATAGGAATAAGAGATCAAGTAAGGAGAGAGTATTTGTTAATGGGTCCATGTCAACCAGTTGGCCATAATTTTCCTCAAAAACAACAAGGAAAAGATTTGAGAAACTTTAAAGAACTGTGGTTTCAAAAATTTGTTTGGATGGAATATAGTGTGTAGAAAGATGCATCTTATTGTTTTTGTTGTTTTCTTTTTAAGCAATCATGGGGTGATAAACTTGGGATTGATGCCTTCACGAAAACAAGGTTTAGCAATTGGAAGAAGGCAGTGGAAGTTTTCACTGAGCATGCTGGTTGAGTAAATAGCAACCATAACAATACAAGGCGACATTGTGAGGATTTCAAAAATCAAAGGCAAAGAGTGTCACATATATTCTCTTCTCATAGTAGAGAAATGGGGATTGCATATAGAGCTCGTGTCGCTGTTGTTTTGTTTGTTATTAGATTTCTTCTATTGCAAAGTCTTGCTTTTCGTGGGCATGGTGAATCGTCTAGTTCCACAAACAAGGGCAACTTTCTAGAGATGCTGAATTAGTATGGAACAGAAGTTGAAAGTGTTGGTCGTGTGATTAAGGAAAATGCTTCTAGAAATAATCAAATGACTTTTCTACAAATACAGAAAGAGTTAGTGAAGGCTTGTGCAGAAGAGACCATGCGAGCCATTATTGATGAGATTAGAGATAATCATTTCTCTATATTTCTTGATGAGTCTTGTGACAAATTAATAAAAAAGCAAATGGATATGATTGTGAGTTTTGTGATAAGCAAGGACAAGCAATTAAAAGATTTCTTCCTGTTGAACATGTTGTTGATACTTCAGCTCTTTCATTAAAGACAGCTTTGGATGGATTGTTTGCTTGTTATAGTTTATCCATTTCTAGATTGAGAAGGCAGGGATATGATGGAGCCTCAAATATGAGAGGGTAACTTAATGGGTTGAATACATTAATTTTGAATGAAAATCCATTTGCTTTTTATGTCCATTGCTTTGCCCACCAATTGCAGTTGGTTGTCATTTCCTTTGCTAAGAGCATTTTGGCTATTAGTGATTTTTCAGTTATGTCACTGTAATTGTGAATATTGTGGGTGCTTCTTGCAAAATGAGTGATGCATTACTTCAAAAGCACCATGATAAGATTGTGGAGAAATTAGAAAGAGGTGAGATCTTTTTAGGAAAAGGCTAGCATCAAAAGACTAATCTTACAAGACCCGGTGATACTCGGTGGGGCTCACATTATACAACTTTAATCCGCCTATTTACTATGTAGGAATCAGTAATAGAGGTGTTAGAAAATGTGTGTAACGAAGGGAATGTTATAGAAAAAAGAGGCATGGCATTGGGTTTGATACAAAGGATGGAGAGTTTTGAATTTATATTTATATTGCATTTGATGATCAAAGTATTGGGATTAACTAATGACTTCTCAAATGCCTTGCAATATAAAGATCAAAACATTGTTAATGCAATTGGGTTTGTTGTAATTGTGAAAGAACTTATGCAAGACTTGATAGAAAATTGATGGGGTACATTTTTAGAAGAAGTCAAGGGCTTCTGTGTTGCAATGCCAGTTTTAATACCCAATATAGAAGATAGTATACTAGTTAGAGGTCGTTCGAGATGTGGAGGGAAATTGGTTACTTATGACCATCATTATCATGCTGAGATAAATAACTGGTTTAGTGAAACTTCTACAGAGTTATTAAGATACATTGCTTGTCTTGATCCAAGAAACTTTTTTCCCAAATTCGATGATGGTATGCTTGTTTGACTTACTCAAATTTACTCTGATGATTTCTCCACATCCAATTATCTTATCTTACAAGAGAACTTCCTATTAATCATGTGAGAAGAAATTCTGATTTTTCAAGTTGCCATGATCTTGCAAGTCTTGCTATGAAGATGGTTCAAACTAATAAATATTTGACTTTTCCAATTAGTTTATAGTCTTATTGAATTAGCATTAATCTTACCAGTGGCAACAACAACAGTTGAAAGACTGTTCTCAGCAATGAATATCATCAAAACAGATTTGTGAAGCAAAATAGGCGATGAATGATTGAACAATGTGATGGTATGCTACATTGAGCAAGAAATGTTTGCAAAAATTGATGAAGAAATAATATTGCAATGTTTTCAAAACATGCAAAATAGAAGGATTCAGTTCCCCCGTAGTTATTAGTGGTATTTTTATTTTGTATTTTAAAATATTGTTGTGAGTGTATTATTTTGAATTTTTAATTTATAAAAAAATTGTTATTTGAATTTCTGTGTTTTTTAATTTGTAGCTCGATCCCCCTTTCTGCAATTTCTGGCTCTGCCCTTGTTAGCGAGCTAGGTTTTGGGCATGATCATTTCGTAGATTTTAAACTTCCATTAAGAAGAATTTATACCTAGTTCAAAAGATTTTAAAATTTGGTTTTAGAGATTTCATTTTAATTAATAGATTATTATTATTATATCGGAATGAGAATTAAATATTATTCAAGTTGATGATGTAAACCAAATTGAAATGTCTGATATTGTAGGCATAACTGGAAATTACAATTTTAAAAATCATTTTGTCCCAAACAAACATAACATTTTTGTTTCAATTATCAAATTTAAAAATCGAGATGAGCAGTTATAATTAACCCACCAAACACAAGTTTAATTCTGATGGTTCTTAAGCATTTGATTCCCAGCAAGTCCGCTTTTGAGTTGGTTTTCATTAACTTCTGAGAACTGATTCCTTCCTGCATGGTGGGGGGATCGTATATCTTTGTTCCTCTTTATTCAAACAAAACTGTTAAAAATTCGTTGGAGTGATGCTGAACTAAAACCTTTGGATCCATCTGCATGTCTCTAGCTTACACCACATGCATGATGTTCTCAGGCCATTTACATCCAAGAAGGTAAATTAAAAATCTGTTTCACGTCGCATTCCTACCAATTCAGGGCTAATACACTTTGAAGCTGTCAACCTGAGAATAACAAAGTTGCAAAACACACTAAACATAAGACAACTGGTTTAAGAACGTGTGAAGGGATTTTATTGGTTATCTTTAGACCAACACCCTTCCTAGCTATCTCCGCCGAGATTCCTGCAATTGCCACAGCATTCATTATGATCCTATCAAAATTGTTTATCTTGTTCAACATATTTTATCGGAAATGTAATTTTCATCTGATCATTGCATTAATCAATTTGAAGTTTCCTGTTTCAACATTTGTTTTTGTCCTTGATCAAATTCAAATCATACTATTGGAATAAATAAGTAATGAAGTCTCCGGGAAGTGTAGTCATGGAACAGATACAGCGTAATATAAGTCTCAGCGGATAAAACAAGATGAACACGTAGCACTTGTTCTTTTGCAAGCCATGCTGTCCAAATGTAGTTCATTCCAAGAGAAATTGAGATTGCCACCATTTTGCCCAGCAAGGATATCAAAATGGGCTGTTTTCTCAAACCTGCTCCCTCCGAGACAGCATCAGCTCCCCACTATAAAATGATCATGATTGCAGCCTTACCATTCCACTCCTAAGGAACGAACTTTATATTAGTACCACCGTAAGCTTGAGTGCAGAGAAACATCAATGGAATTAAGGGCTTCTTTTCTTGGACATCAACTGCCTCCTGGGTTCCGATTCCACCCTACTGATCAGGAACTCATTATTCATTATCTGAAGAGAAAAGTAACCTCTTCTCTCTCACCGGCGGCATCAATAATTGCTGACATCGACCTCTACAAATTCAACCCATGGGATCTGCCTGGTGAATTTCAGTTCTATTACATTTTCTCATGATGATTAATCTTAATTTCCTCTTTATTGTCTTACAAGAGAACTGAACAGAACGTTACAATTATATATATATATATATATATTTATTTTTTTTTTTTTTAAGTGGTCCTTCTACCTGTAGCTTCTAAAGTTCATCGCCTAAAGTTGTTTCCTGATGCATGTGGAGTTTTTTTGTATTGCCTGTCAAACAGGCAAAGCTTTCTTCGGTGAAGGGGAATGGTTTTTCTTCAGCCCAAGGGATCGAAAATATCCAAACGGAGCTCGCCCAAATAGGTCTGCTGGAGCTGGCTACTGGAAAGCAACTGGGACGGACAAGCCGATCCTTGCTACAGGAAGTTCACAGTGTCTCGGTGTGAAGAAAGCCCTGGTCTTCTACAAAGGCCGGCCACCAAAAGGCATTAAGACTGACTGGGTGATGCATGAGTACAGACTTCTTGACACCACTTCAACTAGCATTCAGAAAAACAAAACTTCCATGAGAGTAAGCACACGATGATCTAACCTTTCATCAGATTAAATAATTATTACTATTTCTATACATTAGACTTGTTTAAGTTTGATTATCAACTAATTAAGTCAACAACCATGTGTCTTCTTTATGCCTGATCGATCAGTTGGATGATTGGGTTCTCTGCCGAGTCAGACACAAGAGTGCAGGCATGCCATTCCAAGTGGAAGAAGAAAATATAATCTCGAAAACTTGTTACAATAAGATACCAAACCATCATCTAGAGAAGCAAGGAATGAAAAGGGTGAAGAGTGGCATGTTTGAAGAGACTGATTACCAATTACTTGTGCACCTTCTAGGAGTAGGGTCCAATGATGAATTGACGGGCAGCAATAGCAACTGCGTAAGCTCAGATGTGGGTTCCACTCAAATTTATCAACAAGAAAATACGAGTTATGGAGCTGAGGAAGGTCAGCCTCTTAATCAGGTTCTTGACTCCATCAAAAGAAAGCTTTCTTTTGGTGCTTTGGATGAGTTCTTGATGTTAACACCAAATAAACGATTCAACAATTATAGTAGCGAGTCAGACCAGTTCTCACCGGCTCAGTCGGATTCTGTTGATCAAGAATTTCCGAACTTCTTGATCTGATTTTGGCATTGTATAAGTAATTCTTCATATATTATGCTCATATTTACTGTTTAGCTATTATCTAAGAACATAGTGACACATTCTAGCTATAAATAATGTCAACCAGATAATGGTTTGAGTGCTCTTGTGGAATGTAAATTATAAGAGTTTGGATTAAGTTTTTAATATCTACCCTTTCTCATCTTACCACATGTTAAACTAATGTTGATGCAATTTGATATAAATTACAATTATATGTATTCTCTGCCACATGTTAAACTAATGCTGATGCAATTTGATATAAGTTACAATTATATGTATTCTCTGCGAAAACCGTTTCTTATATTTACATCAATCTCCACATGGAAAAGCCGTTTTGATTATTTGTTACACTATTTGAATTTTTTCTTTTAAAAACTTACAAAAAGTTGTCCTTGCATCAAAGTCTTCCATCGTAACTTATTTAGCAATAAACGAAAAGCTTAAAAAAAAAAAAAAAAAAAAAAAGTGCTCCATAAAACTTCATGAGTTATCACTACAAAAAAAAAAAAAAAAAAGGCTAATTAGCATAAAAAAATTGACACAGTAATAAACTTAACAACGGTGCCAAACTAACTTTGGCACTGTATTTGGTACGGAAATATATAGCCATGTCTACAGCAATTGTCACACTTAGTCCTGCAGGACTAGCATGCGACAACCCGAGAAGTGACACCAACACCACTTAACCCTCAAGTCGCCGCAAAGCTAACAAAAACCCTAGATTTTCACAATCCTGAACCAAAAATCACCTAGGCAAAATATTCAAGGCAAGAAGTACAACAATAGTGTGATGGAAGCAACAATACCAAAACTTGATTAAAGAGTTGAAGGAATGTATTGGTCATAGATACCACAAGGTTTTCAAGAAGAAATAGACAACATACAAATCATGTAAATAGAGTAACAAATACACTAGTGGATCCATGTCTTTATACAATGTGACATGTTCAAAAAGAAACATACATAAGACTGGAATTAAGAAAGATAGCTAAAAGAATGCTCAGCAATTTGTTCTACCGCAATTCCACTGATGCTAAAGCCTGAAATGGAGAGTGAATGTGAGTAACCAAAGTCCTCAGGGAAAGGGCTAGCACAATTCTAAAAAAATATTCGAGCAAATCTATAAAATCCACAGAGCCAAGCTTTTGCAATAAAACAATTGGACTTTGAACATTTCAGCATATATGTATCAACATACATACGTATAAGGAAACCACATATATAAAGCATATAAGAAACATTGTTGCTCGACTGAGGGTCTCAACATTCATAACTCATGAATGGCATAATACGAGTTTTAAAACAATAAAACATGATACTTATCATCAAACCAATTTATTTTCCAAAGAGTTTGCAAATAATCATAACTCAAAGGTTTGCTTTGGATAAAGACATAATTTCTTAAAATATTTGCATCTCGAGCAAACAAATAATGGTCTAGAAATCTCTCTAAGCTCTAGCTGTGGTCGTAGCTAAGTTTAGAACCGTCAACGTCCTCATGCCCTTGACGTTGACCCATCGGTCCACCATGTGGTGACTCTGGCTTCGAGATGAATATCCAATCAGGGTTCTACACTCCCAACTAAACTGGACCAATAAATCAGCCGATTTTCCATGTCATCTTAACAAGTTGGCAGCGAAGACCACTTACTGTAGCATGATGTCACCATCCAAACCACCCCGTAGGTGCATCAACAATACAAACCAATGCCAAAAGTATAATATATGTATAAAGTTTTACCAACATAACCATAACATTTTCATCAAACATTAAGAGTTTTGTTTATAAGAAAGAAAGCATAAAAAATCTTTCTAAACATATCAAATTATCAATTTATTATGATAAAACCAAGGATTGCTTTGAAATCAAACCATAAAGATATTTAGATTGTATTCTACTAGAAATGTCCAAACTTATAACCCACTCAAAACTTAGGTGAAGAAGCCCCTAGCCCACTACTCCTCCATCAGCTCCTTGCCTTGAGCCGAGCTCTCACCACCTAATTAAACCCACACACCCACAACCAAGCAAGAAATTTAGCAAAAGAATTACAAATGAAACCCTAAGTCTAAAAATGCAATGCAATCCTAAACAAGTCCTAGGCTTGGCTCAAAAATGGGTTTGAAGGTTTCCAAGAAATTCCTAAGAGTTCTTGCCTTCAAACCAAAACAAGGAAGCAAGGAAACAACCAAGTTCTACCGGTGCTACATTAATGCTTCAATCAAACTTTAGCAAGAAATGTTACAATCAAACATGGAAGAACAACAATGCAAACCAACCTCTCAAGTTCTAACAACAACAAGAAAGAAGAAGAACAAGAATCAAACTCACAATCCTGACACTAGATCCACTATTCATCCAACAACAAGGAAGAAAGAATGAAAATTCTTACCTCTTGGTTTAAAGAGCAAGTAATGATGGATCTTCAAGGTAACAACAATTGTGGAGGAATGGAAACATGCACCTACACTCCTCTCAAGCATTCAAATACTAAACATCCAAGAAAAGGGCAAGAATCAAGCTCATTATAAGAACCTTTAGATTCTACATTCTCATCCAATAGCAATGGAGAAACAAGGAGAGAACAAGAAGTATAGAAGTATTTACCTTGCTAATCTCAAGGGAGAAGGAAAGAATGAAGGTTGGATCTTCAATTCACCAAGGGGAAGTGGAGGATTATCCAAGGTTCTCTCCTCCTTCAAGAGATGGCCAAGAAAATGAGAGGAAAAGAGAGAAGAATATATGGCATAAAAGGGGGTTTAGGGCTAGATAGAGAAAAAAGACACAAAATGCTCTCAAATCACTCATACTGCGGCCTTGTATGCGGGCGTGCACTTGGCTGGATAGCCTCCAAGCCAGCCTATAAGGCCGACTGTGTGGGCCGCACACATGGAAGCACAACCCCAGGCCAAGCTGTGCGATCGACTGTGAGGGCTGCATACATGATCGCACAGCCCCCAGGCAAGTTTGTGTAGTCGGTTGTGTGGCCGCACGACCTGCTGGCCAAAACATCACAACAATGGTGACAAATATATTTTGGCACAGTTTTTTTAATACCGTGCCAAACTTTATCACTATTTTTTGCCACAGTTTTTTTACTACCGTGCCAAACATTGCCATTGGTATGGACTTTGGTTCTATAGTCTGTGTAGTTGGTTGTGTGGCCGCACGACCTGCTGGCCAAAACATCACAACAATGGTGACAAATATATTTTGGCACAATTTTTTTAATACCGTGCCAAACTTTATCACTATTTTTTGCCACGGTTTTTTTACTACCATGCCAAACATTGCCATTGGTATGGACTTTGGTTCTATATTTACTACGATTTTGGCATGGTTTTATTTTTTTTGTCATTTGCCACGGTTTTTAGCATGATTGTGTATACTTTATATTTTCACGATATTAGGCATAGTTTTGGCAAAAGCTTTTTTGTTACGGCTTACACAAGCTTTTGTTTATTCTATGAAAAAATAAATTTATATGAAATTATTTTTATTAAGATATATTCTATATTTAATATTGATTTACGGGCAATGAACTTCAATGTTATTAAAATCACAAATTTACCAACAACTTCAAGATGACAAAACTCAACAAAACTTTGTAACATATCCTCTTCATCAAAGCTAACAAATAATCTAAGCTTTAATGAGTTTAACCAATCATCAAGGCCTAGCAATTTAATAATGCACATTTTTATATGTTGGATTAACATTTGACAAAAAACAACTAAAACCTAAAAAACATACTATTATCATTGTTGTACCTTATCCTGATTTTAGACCTCGGGCCACTTTAGATCCTTGTGCATGCATTATGGGTAAAATGGTCATTTAGCACTAATGGCATCCTTGCATGATTGCATAGTAGCTTTTATCTGAGAATTAGCCAAAAACCAGGGACAATTCAGTCTTTTGGAACCTTTTCATTTTATTCTCTAATAGGAGGGCAAATTGGTCATTTCTCTTGTATATAAAAAAAATTAAAGTTAAAGCAAACCTGGCTAGCTCTTTCCTTCTCTCTTTCTATCTTCTTCTTCTTCTTCTTCTTCTTTCTTTCTTCCTTTCGGCCGAGCACCCAAACCCTAGAGAAATTTATCTGGCGACTTTTTCCGGCGACCCAAGTATCCATTCTCTTCCTCGTTTATTTTTTAATATGGTAAGGCTTCAAACCAAGGTTTTTCTTCAGTATTTCTCTTATATTTCCTTGTTTTTGGAAATCTTTGAAAACCTACAAATACACCATGGATTGGGTTGTTTGTAGGCTCAAATTGAAGCCAATGTCATTGTTATTCATTTTTGTGAATACTTGTGAAAAATTTCTTGATTAAGCTTATGTAAATCGGGAGAAAATCTTTGTATAAGGGCCGGTTTTACTGTAGTAATCTCGAGTTTATTGTAGCACCGAAAAATTTCAACCTTTTCTTGTATTTCTTTGGTCCAAATCGAAGCCCTTCTTATTTGGAATTCATTGGAACTAGTTTTACTCCTGTTTAAGGTCATTTGTGTCCAAAATGATGTCATTTTTCCCCAAAGCCCTAGAGTTACATGTTCGACATTAACATTTGCATTCGCATGCATTTTAGTTCTCATTCTTGTGCTCATTGGTTCTTGGATTCCCTGCTTGTATCTAGGTGGTGGAGCATCCTCCAAGGGAAAGAAAATCACCAACCAGTGAGCGCATATCGAGGTGAGACGACTGGTTCTGTGAGTGATTCAATTCGTAATTGCGTAGATTTAATAAGAGTATTACAGTATTTCTTTATGTCTTCTATAAGGTAAACTTGATGATAAATTAGATTTCATTTGATATATATATATATATATATATATATATATATATATATATATATATATATATATATATATATATATATATATATATATGTTTTGAACATGAATTTATTTGAAATGGTTAAACCTAGAATACCTATACATATTTATTTTGGAAGAAACATGTTTACATGTGTATGTATTTACATGCAAATGGAATATGGTTTGATGTACATTTTCATATTTAAACATTGTATGATGGATTCCTTGAGTTGGAAATTGGAATGAATTTCATTATTGCATTTGATTTTGATGGTGACTATGGACTTTAGTCTGACACTGCAGTGGGGGTCCCATGGTTAGGCTTGATGGAAGGCAACATGATTAACCCTGAGTTTACCCTGCTCAAGAGGTGCGTAGAGCCATTAACAGGGGTTCTTTTATGTGAGAAACCCGGGGTCACCACAAGGGGATCTCAGTGCCCAACACCAAGGAAAGTAATATTTTAAATTTTGAAAGGTTTTGAAACACCTTGGTGGTCCCATAGCTAGTCTTGGCCACAACTAGCTTGGGAATTGTTTGAGGCCAGCCTATATTTTAAGCTGTGCTCAATGTGTTGGAAAATGTACTTGCTTGTACTATTGATAAATCATTGTGTTATATGTTAATTTGTTGAATACTTGGATCTACTTTTATATGTTATTATTATTATGGCAATTACAATTTGAAATGTTTTATTACTTTGTTATGTTCTCACTACTCACTGGGTAACATCTGTTACTCACCACTCTCCTTTCTTTTTCTTTCTCAGACTATGACATTGGACTTGGTTGTGCTGGGCAGGCAGTAGAGTGACTTATCTATTCTCCTTATCTAGGTTAGTTTGCAATATGCATGTAAACTCTATGGATCCATTAGACTTGACCTTTTATGTATTGTTCTTGTATTTGTACTTTCTAGTTTTATTTGGAAACCCTGGCTTGTACTGTTATTGATGTTTTCCTGTGTTTAGGGTCCCTACTATAAGGGAACCCTATAATGACTTTATTGCTTATATTGTCTCCTACTTTAGTAACTGCAATAGCAGGTTTGTGTTGAGCCTTACGGTGACCTAAAGGTGGGGCTATTGTGGGATCCACTTCTTGTAATCGTTGCGATTACCACGTGCCCGGCTAGGTTCGCGGCCTGACAATTTTAGTGATACCAAAGCTAGAGGTTTAGGTTGATCTTAGTTCAAATCTTAAACCTGTTATTTTCTTTATAGACTAGTGGATCCAGTTACTGATTTGCATTTAGCATATGTGCATATAGGAGTTAAGTCTAAATTTGTCTTTCTTTGTTCCTTTCAGCTAGAATGCCAGCACAATATCCATGTACGCATCGAGAAGCTGGTGTTCCTTCTGAGGAACCCACTTCTGCCTAGTCCCCTTCTCCCCCTAGGCAAGAGGTCAGTTCAGTGCATGAGCCTGCTGTGGCAGCATTAGCGCATGCTCCCGGAGTTCCAAACCCTGTGCCTCATACTGCAACTCCAAGAGAAGCACCGCCATCTGAAGTTCTCTAAAGCTTTAAGGCATATTGGGATGCCCAAGGTCGTCACCTGACATACCAGGAATACCACGACTTCCTTGGTTATTGAAATCTATTTAGGGGACAGCCCTTGTATTGAGCCAGTATCTGTGCCGCCACCACCACCTCCTCCAAATTCCTTCAATTGAACAAGCACCAGTAGAAGACAACAAGATCAATCAAAGCTTAATTTTGTCCAAGTTACTGAAGGAAGCAAGGCAGTTGGGATATAATGCTTTTGATGCTCAAGTGATGCCATGGCTGCCAAAGAATGGTTGAAGAGGTTGCTTGCTACTTTTGAGCAAGGATCTAGTTGGAAACTCTCACGGGCCATTTAGATGAACCATTGACTTTGTCAGATTTTATACAAGAGTTTGATGAAGAATACTACACTCGATTTCACTATGGCCAAAAGCGACAAGAGTATATGAAATTGGTTCAAGAAAATAAGGCAATAGTAGAGTATGAAGCAGAATTAAAGGACTTGGCAGATTTTGTACCTAAAATTGTTAGCGGTGAAGAAGCTCTATGTTCCAAGTTTGAGTCAAGACTGAATCTCAGTATCCAAGAGAGGATGACAGTTACTAGGAATCAAAGTTTCAAGGAAGTGGTTCAGTTGGCTTTTGAGATCTAATAAATTGGTCATTAAAGGAAATGCCTTCGTGAGAATCTTGCCAAGAGAAAAAAACCCAGATTTTTCAAGGGCGTCCAAGCGTAGCAAGAGTGAGGACACTTTTTTAGGTTTTTCAGGATCTAGCTCAGTCAAACCGTAGTCAAGGCAAATTGGCAGTCAGAAGGGTACTACATCTGCGAGTGGCAGTTTAGGAGGAAAGTCAACTGAAAATGTTCCCAGATGCTTGAACTGCAACAGATTTCATCCAGGTCCATGCCGTGAGCCACGCAGATGCTATCAGTGTTGGCAGATAGGTCACCTTAAGTCAGCATGTCCAGAGTTAGGTTGTGGAGCACCAGGGTCAACACCTCCTCTTGCGGGATGATAGAGTCAGTCCAAAGGTGTACCGCCTGCTGCTTTTGCATCCGTTACCCCGACCAGATCAGTTATTACTAGTAATATTTGATAAGTGCTCGTGTTATAGTAATACGAAGTGTTATTATCTTGCAATGAGCATTAATTTAATCAGATTTTATCACTAAAAAGTGTGCAATTGTTTACTTTTGTGCATTGTAGGGTTGTGAAGATAAAATGAAGGAAAGGAACGAAGTTAGGTCGTGTTTGGTATTGTTGGGAAGATTTTCGGACTAAGCAAGGAGCAAGGCATGAGCATAGACTTGTGAGTATGTGCCAACCTCCTTTGGAGGGGCACAAAGTCAGTCACATTCACAATAAGTCTAACTCATGCCAACAAGGAGAACTTCACCAATTAGGCGATTCGAAGCAATCGGCACGATCTACCGTTGATTGTGTGCCCAATTCAACGGCCTTGATGAAGAACGACGGATCCGGGAGCGTTTCGGCATATACTGTAGCAGCAATGTAGCAAGTTACTGTTCACAGTCGGCCGAAAATCAGAATTCCAGAAACTTCACACGGGCGTGTGGAAATTCCACACGGCCATGTGAAATCCCGATAAGTCCGAATTTAAAGCCGCGACTCCACATTATAAAAGCCCGATTTGGAGACTTTTTAAGACATCTTTTGACCTATTCTTCTCCCCAACTTCTGGGAGTGCGGCTAGGGTTTTGGAGAGGACTTCATGGAGGTTTAGAGCGCGTCATCGGCATCGTCACCGACGTCCGGCGGCCGCACAAGACCACGACTACACCATACGCAAAGAGGTTTTCATCTATGTCTTTACTTTGTGTTTTATTTCATACATTGATGAACATGAATAGCTCCATGAGGAGCTAAACCCCTTGTGGGTATTCGGACTTGTGAATTCTAGGGTTATCATGTTTCTTTGACATTGTTATTATGCTTTTCCATTATTGATGAATAAGAATTGAGTTTCAATCTTGATTTTATTTTGCTATTGTTTTCCCTTAGATGTGACACTAGGGTTGAGAGCAATCTAGGTTTTTCCTTTGGAGGTGTGACAACTCCTATAGGATTAGACTATTCAAGATTGAAGAGGGTTGAGAGGGAGAGTTGTGAGGTAGCGATGTACCCTTTTCCCTTCCGGTGTGATTTCTGCCTACCTCCGTTTCCTTGATTTATTAGCGGTCAAGATAGAGTGAAGTGCTAGGTAGATAAACTCCCCTGGGGCTTAGTACGCGAGTAACAGAGTGAAGGGTTGAAGTGAATCCTATGCACTGGGGCTTAATCTAGACTAGGGTTCTTCCTCCTGGACCAAAGGGTTAGAACTACACATAGGAATAGGTTTAATCACTAGGAATCCCTAGAACTTAATGCAATCCCACGTAGTGTGAGGTTTAGGTAGATGTACTCCCTGGGACTTAATCGTGCGAGCGATAGAGTGAAGGGTTGTTGTGAATCCTAATATCGGGGCATAATGTTGGGGTTAGTCACGGTTGACCTTAGGTTTGGGACCGTGAGTCTAAGGATTTTCTCGACTCAATTAGCATCAATAGGGAGGTATAATAGCATAGTCCTGCACTAGAAGCATAGATCCTAGAGGTAACTTGTCCGGATACCCCACTTCATTCATTGTTAAATCCTCCTTAATCTTTTTTTCTTGCACTCTCTAATCTTTCATCTCTCTCTATTTAATTTCCTGTCTTTTAGTATAGTTGTTCTCACAATTCACACACGAATCGATTATTACTTTTCCGTACTTCGCATAGTTTTAATAGTGAAATCTCATACTCTAACTCCATATTCCCTGTGGATTCGACTACCCTCTCACCGGGGTAACTTTTATTACTTCGACAAACCCGTGCACTTTCGGGGAGCCTGTCAATATTCCACAAGGTGGAACACAGTAACCTTAGACCCATTCTCAGACCAAAGTTTTTTCCATGACCAATGAGGAAGCCGAGGACAGACCCAATGTGATTACAAGTACTGTATCCATTTCTCAGCATGATGCATATATTTTAATAGACTCAGGGTCAAAGAGATCTTTTGTTAGCACTGCATTCGCATGTCATGCCGATAGGATAGCCTCTCCTTTGGACTATGAGCTTCTGATAGAAACACCTCTGGGCGAAGAGATTGTTAGAAAGATAGTTTTTCAGGTATATCCTATCAAAGTGAAGGGTATAGAGTTTAAGGCAGATCTGATTCATTAGAGATGCGAGATTTTGATGCCATACTTGGTATAGACTGGTTGAATAGGCATAAAGTTACCATTAACTGCTTCAGGAAAGAAGTGACCTTGCAAACCTCTCATGGACCTGGCATTGTGCTTGAGGGTGAAAAGAGGGTTCTTTCGAGGTGTGTGATACCTTCTATGGAAGCAAGGAAACTTGTGCGTAAGGTATGTGAAGCATACATGGCTCATATAGTGGATACAAGAATTGTTTGACCAAACTTCAAGGATGTCCCCATTGTACAGGAGTTTAAGGATGCATTTTATGAGGAATTCCCTAGATTACCTCCAGATCAAGAGTTTGAGTTTGCTATTGACTTACTACCGGGTATTGCTCCAATCTCCATTCCTCCAAATCGCATGGTACTAATAGAGCTAAAGGAGATAAAAGTACAGTTACAAAATTTGGAGGATAAAGGGTTCATAAGCCCACGTGTGTCACCCTGGTGTGCCCCAGTTCTCTTTGTGAAGAAGAATGATGGTTCCTTCAGATTGTGTATAGACTACCGACAGTTGAACAAGGTGACTATCAAGAACAAGTACCCTTTACCCATAATAGATGATTTCTTTGACCAATTGCGTGGGGCAAGAGCGTTCTCGAAGATTGACCTCCAGATGGTTACCATAAGTTGAAGATCAAGGAGAGTGATGTGCTGAGGATAGCATTTCGCACACGATACGGGCATTATAAATTTCTCATCATGTCTTTCGGTCTGACTAATGCACCAATTGCTTTTATGGATCTATTGAACAGAGTCTTCAGACCTTATCTTGACAAGTTTGTAATTGTCTTCATCGATGATATTTTGATCTACTCAGGAACTAAAGAAGAGAATGTGCAACATTTGCGTATAGTATTGCAAATCTTTTGAGCAGAGAAGTTGTATGCTAAATTCTCAAAGTGTGAGTTTTGGTTGAGGAAGTGGTCTTTCTAGGGCATGTGGTATCTGGAGAAGGAATTTGTGTGAACCAAAAGAAAGTTGAAGCAATCATTGATTGGGAACAACCAAAGAGTGTGTCTAGAGTTCGAAGTTTCCTTGGTTTGGTGGGTTATTATGGGTGTTTTGTTGAGGGGTTTTCTCATATTGCTGCATCTTTATCATAGTTAAGTCAAAGGAGATAAATTCTATTTGTGATGAGAAATGTGAGAATAGCTTCCAAGAATTGAAGAACCGCCTGACTTCAGCTCTAGTGCTCACTCTACCTACTAGTGGTAAAGAATTTGTAGTGTTCAACAATGCTTCATGACAGGGTCTTGGCTGTGTATTGATGCAAGATGGGAAGATGATAGCTTATGCTTCTCGACAGTTGAAGAAGCATGAGTTGAATTACCCTACCCATGATTTGGAGTTAGCAGCAGTAGTTTTGGCCTTGAAGATTTGGTGACATTATCTCTCTAGAGAAATATGCTTGATTTACACTGATCATAAGAGCTTGAAATACTTGTTCACTCAAATGGAGCTGAACTTGAGGTAGTGAAGATGGCTAGAGTTGATCAAGGATTATGACCTGGTGATCAACTACTATCCAGGGAAGGCCAATGTGGTAGTAGATGCTCTAAGTAGAAATACTTCAACTTCTTTAGCTTCTGCTACAACATCTTATTTGTCTCAACTTGCAGTTCTTCGAGACATGGATGTGAGACTTAAGATCAAGCCAAAGGGAGTTTTGTTGGTAACTTTTATGGTAAGACCGTTGTTACTTGAGTAGATTTAAGAATCTCAAAGAACAGATGAAGAGTTAATGAAGGAAATGCAGAGGTTGGAAAAAGGTGAACCTAATGAATTTAGGCTTCACAGTGATGATATTCTTGTATTTCAGGGAAAAGTTCGTATTCCAAAGGATACAGGACTTAGAAGTACTATTCTAGAAAAAGCTCACTCCTCACCCTATGCAATACACCCAGGAAGCACTAAGATGAATCGTACGATCAAGGAAAATTATTGGTGGTTTGGAATGAAGCATGAGATCGCAGAGTTTGTAGCAAGATGCTTATTTTGTCAACAAGTAAAAGCATAGCATCAGCAACCAGCGGGACTATTGCAATCTTTGCTTAACTTAAAGTGGAAGTGGGAGCACATTACTATGGATTTCATGGTTGGGTTACTGTGTACTCTTCAAGGGATGACGATGTGTGGGTTATTGTGAACCATTTGACAAAATCAACCCATTTTCTGGCCATTTATACCAAATAATTTTCGGAGAGGTTAGTGAAGCTATTTATAAGCGAAGTTATCAAACTCCACTGGGTACCTATTTCAATTGTGTCTATCTTGACCCGAGATTTACATCTCAGTTTTGGCTGAAGTTTCATTAGGCTCTTAGCATAACTTTGAGATTCAGTAGTGTATACCATCCTCAGACATATGGGCAATCAAAGCGTATGATCCAGACGCTTGAGAATATGTTAAGGGATTGTGTTCTCGATTTCCAGGGAAGTTGGGACAAGCATTTACCTCTTGTGGAATTCGCTTACAACAATAGTTTTCATGCAAGTATTGGCATGGCTTTTTACAAAGCTTTGGATGGGTGTAAGTGTCGAACACCTCTCTGTTGGAGTGAAGTCAGCGAAAGAAAGTTGCAAAGTGTGGAACTGGTTGAAGTAACCACAGAAAAGATGAAGGTAATTCAAGATAGGTTAACAGTGGCCCGAGATCGACAAAAGAGCTATGCTGACAACAGGAGAAGAGATTTTGTCATGCCCCGAACCTGGTCTAACCGAACCCTGTGCGCGGACAAACGGCCGCAGACCCACAGGGCGGGAGCCCAGTGACTCTACAAGGCCTCAAAACCTAACACAGAGCGAAGATAGAATACAGACTGATAAAAATATAAAAGTACGAGTACAACTTAAGGGTTACAACCAGGTTCCAATACAGAGCAAATGAAAGTACAGAATTACCCAATAAGAGGTTCTTAAACAACCATACAACTCAAAAACAGACAAATAACTCAACTCCAAGGAAAGCGTCTACTAGGAGCTTTCTAAGATTCCTGGGTCTACTGCTCCTGATCTGAAAAGGATTTAAAACAAATCCATGAGCTCAGTAGCCCAGTAAGTAATCCAAAACAATAAACTGAAACTTGCACAAAATCAGAAATACAAAATAGTGTAAACAAAATCAAAAGGCGAAGCAAGGTGTAACAAATTCCTGAGTATGTCTCCAAATTTTCTATAGCTGCCAGAAGTCATTTATTTACCCTCAATGACCCAAGCCAGAATAACAGAGGTCATTTGTTTACCCTCGCTGACCCGAGATTGAATATCAACAATGCGAAACTGCAGTCTCATTTTCCAGAATTTCTTGTCGACAAGGTCAAGTTTAACCTCCCCCCCCCCCACCCCCACTGATAGGGTTGCACAACGCTCATTTGGAGACCAAAACATACAGGAAAAATTTCAAAGCCACAAAATACAAAATATTCACCAGTATCTTCCAAAATTCATGTAATAATATAAAGTAAACAATAAATAACAATTAATTAAATAATTAACTAAATGAAAAAGAATATACTAACTTTTCCAAGCCTTAGCCTGTTCCCATTTGAAGAAATAATAACACCATTCACAATTATTTTGCCAAAAATAAATACATGTAATAACCAAAGCAATTAATAAAATCAAATAAAGTAAAATGAAATTTCAAAAGTAAATGCGTTGCATACTTTCATGGAAAGAAAATAATAATATTAATATAAACCATCACTCAAATTTAACTAAGGCTTGAAAGGAAACAATTAATGGTTGGATAAAAGTAGATATAAAAATGTACAAAATTAATAAATGATGGAAAATAGACATATATAAACATTTGCAAGTAACAACAACATGGTTCCAATTAAGTCTAGGAGTTATTCATCTAAGAACATAAGTCATAAATATGATGACATTCTCAAAATACATTTCAAAGAATAAAATACAGTTTCAAAAATTTTATAAAAAATAAATTAAAACAAAAAAATTTTAAATACAAGAGTTCAAGGGATTACTTATTTGATGAGCTTCTAAAACCAATAGAGATCCAAGGTTATCTCTCAAAGTGGTCCTATAACCCAAGAGAAAAACCAACCTACACAAAAATAAGTAGACTAGACATGGAGAGTTCATGTACGTGGGTAGAGATAAGCTAGTCTAATACCAACATTCCACCACAAAGCATGACCTTTCTAACCACAATCAACATCTATAGCTTCAAAGGAAGCAACACAAGCAAAGCATTAATAGCTATATTTGCACTAGCGAAAAGCATGGGTTTCAAGATGCCTTGCATGTGTGTGTGCGTCTATATATATATATTCTATAAAAATCAAAGGGTTGTCAACACATTATGCAAGCTTGTGTATCAATATATGGACATATATATTAAACTTTAGGGTAATAGAAATAAAGCAGGACACAACATTGGATGCATTTAAGAGACTTCTATGCAAACAAGAGTATACACTAAGAGCCATGGAGTTGCTAACAAGAACAAGCTTGATCTAGGATCATTACCGTCTAATCAACACGCAATTAAAGGCTACCAAAACATGCTACACTCTTTGGTTCAAGCAATTTCTCACACTACACAAGCATCAACTACCAACTAAAGATCAAGGAGCCTACCCAACCTTGGTGGAAGCGTCGGCAGCTTGTCGCTCCTCTTCACCTCATCTCCGGCCGACAAGCACTCCGGTAGAAATCTAAGCTCTGGTGGTGGACACCTTCTTCTTCAAGCTTCCAAGGAATGATGGGTGGAGAGGGAGAATGGAGGAGAAAGGATGGAGGTGGAAGAAGAAGAAAGAAGATGATCATCATGGGAGGATAAAAATTCGGCCAAGGTGGGAGGCATGGATTTGATAGGTTCTGGGAATCCCTCCAGACTTTCCTCATTTCAAAGAAACCAAGGAGAAGGGTTAAGGGGAAAAGCACCAGGTTTAGAGGCTAAGCTAGGTGTTTTTAGAGGCTAAGCTAGCTTCTTTTCTCTTTCTTTTGCAAGGACGGGGTCCACAGATTTAGAGTTCCAAGTGGGTGATAGAGTTTTCCTGAAGATATCACCTTGGAAAGGAGTAATATGGTTCCATAGCAAGGGAAAGCTAAATCCTCGCTATATTAGACCGTTCCTAATACTTGAAAGAATTGGGCCAGTGGCTTATAGACTAGAGTTGCCACCAGAGTTAGAGAAAATCGATAATGTTTTCCATGTTTCGTTGTTGAAGAAATATGTGCCAAATCTGTCCCATACAATTGAAACACCCCCAGTGGAACTTCAAGAAGATCTAACTTTTAAAGTGAGGCCTGTTCGTATCCTTGATCGACTAGAAAATGTGCTTCGGGGAAAGATGCTGCCAGTTGTAAAAGTTCTTTGGAAAAGTGATCGGATTGAGGAGTTGACTTCGAAACCTAAACGGTTCATGAGAGAGAAATATCCTCATTTATTCAGTAAGTCTGGTAAACTGAAATTTTGAGGACAAAATTTCTCTAAAGAGGGTAAAGTGTCGTACCCAGTCCTGATTTTAGACCTGGACCTTTTTAGATTCTTGTGCATACATTAGGGGTAAAATGATCATTTAGCACTAATGGCATCCTTGCATGATTGCATAGTAGCTATTGTGTGAGAATTAGGCAAAAAGCAGGTGCAATTCAATCTTTTGGACCATTTTCATTTTATTCTCTAATAGGAGGGCAAATTGGTTATTTCTCTTGTACAAAAAAATTAAAGTTAAAGCAAACCTGGCCAGTTCTTTCCTTCTCTCTTTCTTTCTTTCTTTCTTTCTTCTTCTTTCTTTCTTCCTTTCGGCCGAGCACACAAACCCTAGAGAAATTTTTCTGGTGACTTTTTCCAGCGAACCAAGGATCCATTCTCTTCCTCTTTTACTTGCTAGTACAGTAAGGCTTCGATCCAATGTTTTTCTTTCGTATTTCTCTCATATTTTCTTGTATTTGAAAAATCTTTGAAAACCTAGAAATACACCATGGATTGGGTTGTTTGTAGGCTCAAATTGAAGCCATTGTCATTGTTATTCATTTGTGTGAATGCTTGTGAAAAATTTCTCGATTAAGATGATGTATAAGGGCCAGTTTTATTGTAGAAATCCCCGGTTTACTGTAGCACCAAAAAACTTTCGACCTTTTCTTGTATTTCTTTGGTCTAAATCGAAGCCCTTCTTACTTGGAATTCATTTGAACTATTTTTACTCCTGTTTAAGGTCATTTGGGTCCAAAATGACATCATTTTGCCCTAAAACCCTAAAGTTACATGTTCGACATGAACATTTTCATTCGCATGCATTTTAGTTCTCATTCTTGTGTTCATTGGTTCTTAGATTCCCTGCTTGTATCTAAGTAGCGAAGCATCCTCCAAGGGGAAGGAAATCGTTGACCAGTGAGTGAGTCTTAAGGTGAGACGATTGGTTCTGTGAGTGGTTTAATTCATAATTGCATAAATTTAATATGAGTATTACAGTATTTCTTTATGTGTTTTATAACATAAATTTGATGATAAATCAGATTTCATTTGATATATATATATATATATATATATATATATATGGTTAAACCTAGAATACTTATACGTATTTATTTTGAAAGAAACATATTTACATGTGTATGTATTTACATGCAAATGAAATATGGTTTGATGTACATTTCTGTATTAAACATTGTATGATGGATTCCTTGAGTTGGAAATTGGAAAGAATTTAATTGTTGCATTTGATTTTGATGGTGTATATGGATTTTAGTCCAACTCTGCAGTGGGGGTCCCAATGTCCAGCTTGATGGAAGGCGGCGTGGTTAACCCTCAGTTTACCCTGGTCAAGAGGTGCGTAGAGCCATTAACAGGGGTTTTTTATGTGAGAAACCCGGGGTCACCACACGGGGATCTCAGTGCCCAACACCAAGGAAGGCAATATTTTAAATTTTGAAAGGTTTTGAAACACCTTGGTGTCTCATAGCTAGTCCCGGCCATGATTAGCTTGGGAATTGTTTGAGGACAACCTGTATTTTAAGTTGTGTTCAATTGTTGGAAAATGTTACTTGCTTGTACTATTGACAAATCATTGTGTTATATATTAATCTGTTAAATACTTAGATCTACTTTTATATATTATTATTATTGTGGTAATTACAATATGAAATACTTTATTATTCTGTTATATCTATGCTGTCACTAATCACTGGGTAACATCTATTACTCATCACTCTCCTTTCTTCTTCTTTCTTAGATTACGACATTGGACTTGGTTGTTCTGGGCAGGCAGTAGAGTGACTTATCTATTCTCCTTGTTTAGGTTAGTTTGCAGTGTGCATGTAAACTCTATGGCCACTAGACTTGACATTTTATGTATTGTTCATGTATTTGTACTTTGTGGTTGTATTTGAAAACCCTGGCTTGTACTATTGTTGATGTTTTTCTGTGTTTAGGGTCCCTACTGTAAGGGAACCCTATTATGAATTTATTGTTTATATTGTCTCCTACTTTAGTAACTATGATAGCAAGTTTGTGTTTAACCTTACGGTGACCTAAAGGTGTGGTTGTTGTGGAACCCACTTCTTGTTGTTATGGTGATTGCCACTTGCCCAGCTAGGTTCGAGGAGTGACAATCATATTCCCTCTTGAGATGAGATTAACATTGCAATTTTATGCAACAATGAAGTATAATATTTTTGTCATCTTTTTCAAGTAACGGAGTTATCCATTCCTAATACTGATGAAGACTTCTTGTGAAATCTTTGAAAAATCCATGAACTCCAATTGATAGCAGCACTAGGAAAATCTTCTTGCTGAAAAGCAACCTGAAGATAATTACAAGTAACCATAAAGTTTAATAAGTACAAGTTCAATTACTTAAATCCAATGGTTGCACAAGTCTATCATACTGGAGCAGTAGCAGGAAGCAACTTACCATTAGAGTCTCTTAAAGCAACTGAGTCACCTATTCCAAATATTAGAGGATGTCCTCTTACACGATGAGTTTCATCAGTCTCTGTTTGTCCTCTGCCATTCAGTGGTAATATAGGGTATTGATCACAAGGTTCAAGCTAAGATACAAGTGGCTTGGAACTCACTGTCCATAACACCAAGTCTGCTTCCAATGTTGGACTCTCCATTCCTCTTTTTGCAAGTTGTAGTTCCAAAATGAATAGATTTTGTCCCGATTCTTTTGAAGCATTGGAATCGCCCACTTTCTTTATGCAGCAAACAAAGTAACCCAAGTATAGCTGATTGTTCTGAGATGAAAGAACATGATAACAATGATAAATATAAAATAAAAAAAAATAAAAGAAATTCATAAAAGTATAGACAAAAAGAGCAATCTAAAACAACAACTTAAGAATTAATTGTTATCGAGGATTGCAATAAACTTGTAGATCAAATCAAAGAAATCACATACCTGGTAACTTTAGATTGTTAAAGCAAGCTTTCCTACTAATGACCAAGGTCATAGACCTATTTTTGGACTTTTGTGATTACATAATAGAGTATTCAAAATGGAATAATTAAATGTTGATTGCATATATCAATGCTTACCTTTAATGCAACTTCTCTATTTCCAGGAGTCGCAGTTGGACAACTAGTATCATCAACATTGATTGCTTAAACTATCCCTTTATCTTTTAAACTCTCTGAGATCATAGCGGCTAACTCAACTGTACAGTAACCATAACCAACAATAGCGACACATATAAACCTTGAATCATTACCAAATCACTCTCTCTCTCCAAAAGTTTTAGCCTAATATCAGTTTTCTATAGCTATCAAAGTATGATGTTAGAAAAATTTAAAAATTGTCACAAACCACAAACATGGATAAACAATTATATTAAACCAATGTTTACCTTTGGTGCATGGTTTACATGTGTAATTACCGCAAGTGCACGAGTCGTCAAGTAATACCTTATGGGTGAGCACGATGGTTGTATTTCTCAAGGAACGGCGAGAGATTTATATTACTTTCTTTTCACTTAATCAATAGCCTGATGTCTATACTAGTTGTCAAATCTGCTCCTACAAACTAATTAAGAAAATACAATTAAGGATCGTGAAGTGCAATTGGAAGGAGTTAGGTAAACGTATGAAGATTCATTTAACAATTGCTTGTGATACAACTCCAAGAGGTAACAATTTGATCTAGTATTGGACTGGGAAAATTCAAGGGCCTACTGGTCTTAATCTCTTGACAACCAAGTCTAAAGCATTAAGAACTTAAAATGAAATCTCCTCCATCCCAGTCTCCTATGTCCGCCTTAAGTTCAGTAACTCTACTAAAAGGGCTAATTAAACCCTAATCTCTTAGGACATGCATAGATCTAACCAGGCATTAGTGTTCTAATTTATGAGAATCTCTTCCTCACAACATCAATAAAATGGAATCAAACAATCATGCAATGAATATGATGTGATCTCCTGCAAGTGTACGAGGTTGTTAAGTAATACCCTGTGCGTGACACAAGGGTTGTATTCCACAGGGCCAAGGAGCTACTATTAATCCTTTTTCATCAATTTCCTAGCCTAACACTTCCAATAAAGAACAATAATTACAAAAAGAGAAAGAAGATAACTGAAATAAAAGTCAGACTACCACAACACACAATTAGCATTTAAGGGAAGATCAAACAAGAGAAAGGGTGATTTGGACAAAGAATCCCCCCAGGATTGACATTAATCCCTAAATTATGGATGATGTGTTGTGATTGCAGTTTGGGCCAAGAGAATCCTAAAGTAGGTAATCCCGAATCCCCTAATCCCGTACAAGTATTGGTTCAGAATCTCTTCATACCAAATCCTCCTATGATTGCGTTAAGTGTTGAAAAATCTCTAATTAGGGTCAAACTCAATACCTAGGTCCGACCCTAATGGTTGGAGGGGTACAAAATACTCGAATCCTTCGGTGTATTCGAACATGGATCCCTTTCAAGCTATGTGATTCTAATACAAGGGGCATCCTGCACATCCAATTACAACCTAGAATTTAAACCACATAGTTCTCATGCAATCCAAAACATCCAAAAACACATAGCAAGAACCACAAATTACAAGATTCTATAAAAGAAATCCAACATACAACAATACATCAACACAGATGATCATCCAAAATTACAACAAACCAATCTTGGAGTTCATTATGTCCAAACCACAAATAAGTTAGTTTCTCATGAAAGAGGAACACTCATACAACTCCAAGGAACATTAAATAAGAAAAGAAGCATGAAATACTCCCTCTAACTTAAGATTCCCTTGGATGGATGAAGATTTTTAAAGTTCACCGAGATCTTCCCTTAAATGACGCCTTGATGCATTGGATCTTCCTCCCTATCTCCTCCTCCGATGTTTGCCTCCCTCATGGTTAAGCCCGCGTAGTTGATCACCGAAAAATAACCCTAAGAAATGTGGGGCAGTGGTCCAAGATGCCAAAGAACAAAATGATCCCTCTTTTGATGCCCTAGAAACCCTTTAAAAGGTCCTCTCGGGATAACTTCACGGGCTGGTTTGTGGGCGCAAGGATGCCCGCAAGCCCTTCGAGATTTCTGCCAAAATTTCAGTAAAGTGCTACGGTACTTGTTACAGCTACAATAACTCTGCTACAGTAAATCTACTACAATAATTGGTACATAATTTCTCTAGCTATCTTGCAGGCAGTCTCAAAGCCGCAAGGTTGCCAGCAAGGAAAACCCGAGGCTTTACTGTTTCTTCAGTTCTCCATGCTACAGTACACGGAGCTCTAAAACGTCATTTTTGTTGCCAAGTTCTTTCTGAATTGCGTTGCCGAGCTCACCTAGGCTTCTTTGAGACATGTAACATGAATGGAACCAATTAAATCACAAAAGGGCATCGATTCATCAAAATATACATGAATAGTGCCAAATATATACGTATAAAATACATATATTTAGGCGCTTATCAGAATCCAAGAAAACTAGAAAGAATATATTATTGCCAATAAAGATTCACAAGCAAAGATCATGGTACATTGACATGCAATTCTCCTCAAATTGGAGTCCTCTAATGGATATAAAAGTATCAACCAATGAATAACAATAATCCATATAAAAAAATAGTAAAAGAATTCCTAAATTAACTCCCTCAATAGGTCACTGATGGTTGAGATTGAGAAGATCCCAAGATTGTCAAGAAAATACTAAATCTCTTCGCGGGCTCTCCACTATCAGTGCACATTAAATCCTCCCTGAGAAACTCGTTGGAATCCACTGAAATAATAATGAATCTCCTCTCCAGCTGCACAGTTCTCCTGAAATCCGGCCACCTCTAATCAATTTTGGCAAAAGAATCCTCCTCAAATTATAAAACATAGGGGTATTTATAACCTGAGTTCACCACAGCATCACCACATCTGATGTAAAGACTGTGGTGAGTAAATTTTGTTGCTTAGGCAGCAAGTCACATCCTGGCACTATCTGGCTTAGGCGTTGTGTGAACTAGCAACAAGCGTTATATTCATAATGGCCATTATGGAGGCTGACACGACCCCTTGGGTGTGTCCCGCAAGTACACGGGCTTGTCGAAGTAATAAAATTACCCTGGTGAGTGGGTAGTCGAATCCACAGGGAATAGGGATTTGGAACACAAGAATTCGCTATTTAGTTATGCGGTGTACGAAAAGTGATAATCGGTTTGATGAGAGAATTATGGAATCAATTAAAATAAAATACAAGAAATTAAATAGAGAGATGGGAGACAAGAGAGTGCAAGTAAAGGTAGAAGGAGAAAGACTAGCAATGAATGAAATAGGGTATCCGGACAAGTTACCTCTAGGACTTATGCTTATAGTGTAAGACTATGCTATTATACTTTCCTATTGATGTTAATTGAGTCGAGGATATCCTTAAACACACGGTCCCAAACCTAAGGTCAACCGTGACTAACCCCAACACTATGTCCCGGCATTAGGATTCACGTCAACCTTCACTCTGTCACTCATGCAACTAAGCCCCAGGGGAGTATTTCTACCTAAGCCTAACACTACGTGGGATTGCTTTAAGTTTTAGGGATTCCTAGTGATAAAACCTGTTCCTATGTATAGTTCTAACCGTTTGGTCCAGGTGAAAGAACCCTAGTCTAAATTAAGCCCCAGTACGTAGGATTAACGTAAACCCTTCACTTTGTCACTTGCGCAACTAAGCCCCAGCGGATTTTATCTACCTAGCACTTCACTCTATTTCGACCGCTAATAAATCAAGGAAACGGAGGTAGGGAGAAATCACATCGGAAGGGAAAGGGGATACATCGCTACCTCACAACTCTCCCTCTCAACCTTCTTCAATCTTAAGTAGTCTAACCCTATAGGAGTTGTCACACCTCCAAAGGATAACCTAGATTGTTCTCAATCCTTAGTGTCACGGCTAAGAGAAAACAATAGCACAAGATAATTAAAATTGAAACTCGAATTTATTCATCAATAATGGAAAAGCATAATAACAATGTCATATAGACATAATAATCCTAGGGTTTACAAGTCCGAATACCCACGAGGGGTTTAGCTCTTCATGGAGCTATACATGTTCATCAAAATATGAAAGAAAGAATAAAACAAAAGCATTGATGAAAACCCCCTTTCGTATGGTGTGGCTGTGGTCTTGTGCGGCCGTTGAACGTCGATGTCGATGCCGATGATGCGCTTCAATCCTCCACAAAGTCCTCTCTAAAACCCTATCCGCACTCTCCAGAAATTGGGGAGAAAGATGGGTCAAAAGATATGTCAAAAGTCTCCAAATCGGGCTTTTATAATACTGAGTGCGGCTTTAAATTTTGGACTTATCGGGACTTCACACGGGCGTGTGAAGTTTCTGTCTGCTGAAGAATTAATTCACACAGCCGTGTGTTAATTCCACACGCCCGTGTGAATTCTCTGGAATTCTGAAATTCGGCCGAAAGTGAACAGTAGCTTGCTACAGTGTTTTACTATAGTTCTGCTGCAGTACTCACCGAAACGCTCCCGAGTCCGTCGTTCTTCATCGAGGCCATTGAATTGGGCACACAATCAATGGTAGATCGTGCCGATTTCTTCAAGTCTCCTTCTTGGCGAAGTTCTCCTAAGCTACACAAGTTAGACTTGTTGTGAATGTGACTGCCTTTGTGCCCCTCCAAAGGAGGTTGGCACACACTCACAAGTCTAATCTCGTGCCTTGTTCCTTGCTTGGTCCGAAAACCTCCCAACAACGGCAAACACAATCTAACTTCGTTCTTCTTCTCCAAATTAGCTCCACAAACCTACAATGCATAAGAATACACAAATGCACACTATTTAGTGATAAAATCTGATAAAAGATATGTTCATTGTAAGATAATAATGTTTCACGTTACTATAACACAAGCACTTATCAGAGGCCGTTGTAACTTCTATGGCTCCCATTAGCATGGCTAGGCCACGGTCATGATGGAAGTGATCAATGGCCATGGTGACATCTAACCATAGCCGTTGTAAGCCGTAATGGTGCTTTGATTTAGCAAGTTTATATGTTTTGCTTCAAAACACCTCTATATTCGCTCTTTTGGCCCTAAAATGAAATAAAAGCTCATGGTGAACAAAAGAATAAAATTCTGTACTACTTTGGTTCTAAACACGTAAAATCTCATGCTAAATGTAATATAAATGATATCTAAAATATGCATTTTGAAGCACTTATGAACCTCAAAAAGCAAGATAACTTCCGTAACTAAGGCAACTCATGGAAATTTTGAATTATAAACATCAAGAGAACAAAAAATCATTCAAACATGCATGAATCACCTTGACATCTAGCATCTTGAATTGAGAAACAAAACTTATAGAATGGAAAGAAGACAAATGGAATTGAACTATATTTACCAAAAAATAAAAAATAAAAAATCCCTGTGTTACTCACACATGCATCCTCTAAAGTTGAGAATGTGATCACATCGTTCAATTTATCAATACACCATTATTACATATGGTGCCTTTACTGAAAGAATCCCCACAAAATAGACTTCATATCAAATATCAAATATCAATTCATAGTCAAATGGTCCATGATGAACTTTCAAGATTAGATGAAACAATATGGCATCATTAAACCTCATTGGTTTTGATATCTTTCTAAAGCTTTGAGGAAGCACAAGCAAAAAGATATTGAATAAGTTTGACACTATGAAGCATCACTATTGTAATTGATTAAGGTGGCGTTTGGTTCAATATAATTGTAAGTACAATGAATTTTTAGTTACAATTTAACTGAAAATACATGAATTTGTAAATGTATTTACATTACAAATATCTTAATGTTATTTTAATGATTTTAAGTACTGTATTAATTAATTTAACTATTAATTTTATTATTAAATTAGTTATTAAATTTATTAGTATATTTATTAATTTTTATTATATTTTGTAATTTTTGAATTTAATTATTAATTCAAGAAAAAGAGTATTTATGATTTTTTTATATATTTTTAGCATGTTATTTAATGATTTTTTATATATATTTTTCGCATGTTATTTAAAATAAAAAGAAAGCCAAATACAGCAATGTTTCTTATCTATACATCACTCGTGTTCCTAATTAAGAGGGACATGATAGATACTGTAATGTACTGCATGTATGCATCACTTGTTCCTGACAAATATGTTTTGTATGCATGCAAGCCTATGTGCATAAATAAGGCAATGAAGTATGTAAACCACTTGTTTCAATTATGCACACAAATTATACCCATCATATTCAATTATAATGCCACTTTCAAGATGAACAAATCCAGCAACAGATGATAAATCTCCCTTGCCATTCTCCCCAAAATGTTCCAAGAGCTTTACTTTGTCTTTGATAAACTATATGTTAGTGTTTCTTAGCAGGTTCACAATGACGATGCTATTTCCCAAGATCAACTTCTGTGATCCAATTGTATGCAGAAGAGTATTACATAACATAAACAAGAGTAACACATACCCATGTAACCAAATTCACTTATTCTGTGAAAAATCATATCCCCAGTAAGCAGTTCATATAGCATCGCCTTAAAAACAAAATGATTAGATTGATCTACAATCAGCACTTGAAAGCATTTCAGTCAAGTTTGTATCATATATATTATCCAGAACCGATAAATACAATGAGTAAGGCAGAATAACAAAGAACTTCTTCAATATAAGTGGTGTTAAAAACACCAGATCATGAGACTGAACATCATAATTTACAAAGATTGCCTTATAAGTACATTAGGCACTTGAACAAAATAAGGTGTTCCTGCAATAAGATTGACAAAATGGTGAAGAAAGGAGCACATAATGGGGATATAACCAAGGGAAAATATATTTACTCACGACAAACAATACAATATTTGATGGTTACACGCAAGTGTACGGGAAAGTAATACCTCATGCTTAAACACAATAATTGTATTTGTTAGAGTCAAGGATCCATTATTACTCCTTTATCACCTATTTTTTAACCTAATGATCGACCATCATATATTATATAGTTCTAATGGTGAACATCAAAACATGTGCTTCAATAATAGCTTTGTTAGATATTTCTTAAAAAAAAAAAAAAAGAAAAGAACACATCCAAATATCCATAAGAACACATCAATGAAAATTTTTTAAAAGAAATTAAAAAAAATAATGGAAAAGAATGAGATGAGAACTTGGGATTCATAGGTGGGAACTTAGGCTAGTGATGGATGGTAGATCGGTGGTGGCCGATGGGCAAGTGGAGAGAGAGAGAGTGAGTGGGGGTTGGATAGTGGAGTATGCCGGTGAATAGTGTCAGACGAGTGAACTTGAGAGTTGCGAAGGTGGAGGCGGAGCTGCGGAGGACAGTGGAGGCGAATAGGAAAGAGAGATCGTTAAGGGTTAGATTTTCTTTTTCTTTTATTTAAGTATAGTTAGGATTTTTTTTATTTAAAATTTAAATTACGATTTGTTAACCTTAATGAAAGAAAAAATATCTAAAAATTTAAAATATTATTGGAGGATAAAATTGTAATTTTAGTATAAAATAAGTCAAGTATTAAAATACTTGAACTCGGCTCACTCGGGTACTCGAGCTATTTGAGCTCGAGCTCGACTCAACTATGATTGAGTTTAGGTCGAGTATTTTCCGAATCAAGCCCAAGTAGCTTGCATAAGTATCATTTACACCCCTAGATATAGCCATATAGCTTGCATATGTATCATTCATCCAAGAATTAAATATAGATGATCTTCCTTCGGATCCCAGATTATGAAAAAAAAATTGTTTGTGCAACCAAATGGGTGATTCTTGCATGAATGAATGTTTGATTACTTATATAGAAAAAGAAATATTTTGTAGTTTTGAGAATGAAAAAATCCTGCATTGTTTTCAAACTGTGAAAACATGCAGAGAGCAATTGTAATATGTTACTTTCATATGAAAAAAACTTTTGATGCACTTATATTTTATTGTATTTTTTTATATTTAATATTAGTTCGACCCCCCTTCCCCCCCCCCCCCCCCCCCCCCCCCCCCCCCAAAGAAAAAGCTTGGATCCATCCCTGGGTGTGGGGATAATCACTAAGAACTTCAAAATGGTGTGGTGTCTTTATTAAATAACTTACTAGCTTTAGATAATAGCCAATACAACTCAAATTTCAAATCTAAATATGACATATCTATTGCCTCAAAATGCATACACTATGGAAGCTTCAAACAAACAAAAGAAACTTTCCTTAAACTTTCATATCTTGATTGATGGGCTAAATTATGCGTAAGAAAAAAAAAAGGGTAGTATCGATGGTAGGAAAGTAAATTTCAACAACAGTATCATTAGATTGTATGACAATGTAGAAGCAAATTCTAGCAAGGCAGTTATAATACCAACCCATCTTTGTTCCCTAACATGACTCATCAATATAATAAAGTTCAAAGTGAAAACTATAAGAGAGGAAAAGTTAAAAGCGTAGGTATTATTGGAAAAGTCTTTTTGTCCTTAACAGGCACGTACTTATGACATATAGCTTTTATAGTCTAGAGCTACTGACCATATAATCCTCAGTCCAATAGATTTTTCCAATGCTACTTCACTAAGAAACAAGTAATTGCTAATGCTAATAGGTTTCTTTCTTTAGTTATAAGGGCTAGAACTATTACATTCTTTTATATTAAAAAAATTATCCAATTATTTGCTTGTGCCATCACTTCTGCATAAATTATTATCTACAAGCCACTAAAGTATACAATTCTCATGTATTACAGGAAATGATTTAGAAGAAGTAACAAGGCCAAAAAAGATGCTAGCTATTAAATTTGAAAAGGAAAAAAAGAAGTAAAAGACTCTAGGTTGGTTAAAATATTTCTTGGGGACTAAGATTACTAAATTAAAAGATGCCATCTTCTTATCTCAACAAAAATATGTCCTAGATCTATTATTGGAGATAAGACTGTTACAATGTAAGTCTACAAACACAGAAATTGTTCACAATCATATCCTCTAAGGTTATCTAAATCATGTACCTATTGATAAAAATCAGTACTAAAGGTTGGTTGGAAAACTCATTTCCTCCACCATACTCTTCATATGAGTTATGATTTGTTACTCATAATACTTTTTCGTTTTCAATGCTTTTGTTTATTATCATAATTAGCTAATTGCATATTTTTTCTCACAATGTAATATTTATTTATGCAAAGATTGAAAGAGAGAAAAAGTTACACTTGTTTTGCTTTTTAATTAGTATGCATTATTCTTTTTTATGCCATTTTGTCATTGTAGTCAAGTTACTTGGACAACTTCTTATTTACATATATTTTATTTGTTTTGGCTTCATTTATATAATAGTTAAAGTAATAATTACATCTATTCTTTAGATTTTATTCTTCACCTCTATTTCAATCATCCACTAGCATTAATTTGGGTAGAAGGATTATATAGGATTAGTTTGCCCAAAAATGTAATATAAATTATGGCCTAAGAAAGTGTACCCAAGAATATTTCAAACTATTTAATATAAAATTCACAAATTAGCTAGGACTATCTAATTAAATTGGGCAAATTAACATAATATAAATTTTTTTTTAATGGAATTCATATTATTGAAGTGGGAAAATATATTTGTTTGTGTTGAGCCATTAGCTAGTGTTATTATGTAGCCTTTGACTTGTTGTTTACACTAGAGGTAATTAGTATTTTTTTTATTATTTTGTGTAGATAATGGAGATAACTAGTACGCAATCATCCATATCAAGTGGTAACATCCTTTCCAAGATTGATCCATCATGAGCACATTTATTTTATCCATTAATGATAGGGGAGAGGTTTATCATTGCCTCCAATGAGGAAATTTTGTTAAGGCAAGGAAACTTATATGTAGATGGGGCATTTAATTTGTATTCTAACCTATGATTCTATATGTCTATAAACTTTATGGAGAGGTATTTCAAGAAACAAACAACAATAAAAATAGAAATGCCTTAAGCAAAAGAAAATGAAGACTATACCGTGTGTCCTAAGTCTCATTGCTCAAAAAATAGTCACATAGAGTTTGATTTAGCCAATCTTCCTTCATATCCAGGATAGCAAAAGCTTATTACTAAATATGCTCCTAATTTAAGGAATCAAGTTGAAGAGGATATTTTCAAAAAGGGATATGCCAACATGGAAGCCATACTTATAAGCAAACCATGCAAGATAATATGATGCGACGATTTAATCCATCATGGTTTGATAAATTTCCTACCTTGTTAGGTTATAGTATTGATAAAGAAGCGGGCTATTTTTTTGTGTTATTATTTGTTTAAAATGGATAGCAAGAAACCATGAAGCTTGGATGTTTTTGTTACTGAAAGCTTCAGTAATTGGAATTAAAAGAAAAAGAAAAATCACAAGAGCATGTCAGCAGCCGCAATAGTACACATAGTAAAACTTGGAATAATTGTCAAGTCTTAATGAATCAACAACAACATATTCAAACAATTATAAACAAGCAAAATGATTCAGCTTCAAGTGACTACTGTAACCATTTGAATGCCTCAATCTATTGTATTCACTTGCTTTTACAACAAAGTTTGGCTATTTCATGGTCATGATGAATCTGAAGATTTGAAAAATCATGAAAACTTCTTGTAATCATAATGAATACATTAAATGTTTTTATTAGATAAATGTCTTGAAAATCTCAAGTTGATTTTACCAGATATTTAGAAAAATATTGTTCATTCTTGTGCAAGTGAGACCATTATGATCATTTTTCAACATCTTAAAGATTCATTATTTTCAATTTTAGTTGATGAACCATAATATGCATCAATTAAACAACAAATAACTATAGTATTATGGTATATAAACAATTATGACAAGTTATTGTACACATTTTGGGTATTGTTATATTACTAATACCAATGCCTTTATCACTAAAGATAGCAAGTGAAGACTTATTTTTCAAGCATAACTTCAGCCTTTCTCAATTCCATGGTCAAGGACATGATGGTGCTAGTAATATGTAAGGTGAATACAATGGTCTCAAAACTCTAACCTTGAAAGAAAACAAATGTGCATTTTACATCTATTGTTTTGGATGGTCTTGCAAGTTTCGTGATATTCTCATTGAAAGTCAAGCTATTAATGTTTTTGAAGCACTTGAAACCAATAAACTTTAAAATGGGCCGAACCAAAATCAATAGAGTGCTTTTAGATGACCTGGTAAAACATGTCGGTGTTCTCACTATAATACCTTAATTAGCTTGATGAAATTGTTTTGCTCTATTATTGAAGTACTTGATTAAATCATAGAGAATCCAAAGAGTATATATATAAGGTGAAGCAAGTCATTTGCTGAAATCATTGCAATCTTTTAATAGGGTGTTTTGTATTATTTTAATGAACATATTAGGAATCACTAATGATCTATCACTAGTATTGCAAAGAAAAGCTCAAGACATTGTGAATGTAATGAATTCGGTAAAAATTTCTAAGTATCAATTATAGTCTATGTGAGAGGATGGTTGGAGTTCTTTGTTAGATGAGATTTCTTAATTTTGTGTAAAACATTACATAAATGTCATTGACATGGATGATGGGTATATTGCTCATGGACGATCACAATGCAATGCAGAAAAGTGACAAATATGCATCATTATAGAGTTAATCTCTTTTATTCTATTATAGATTTACAACTTCAAAAACTCAATAAACTTTTAATGAAGTGTCAACTGAGCTACTTATTTGTGTTACATGCTTCAGCACAATGGACTCTTTTTCAGATTTTGATAAGAAAGGTCAGTTTGGGGAGATTAACTTCTTTTGGGTAGAAAAGTAGGTGTTCTCCACATTGTCCATCTTCACAACGAACTTGGTTCCCATCAAATAGACTCACTACACTTGAAGGCAATTTACAACGGTAAGCATCTCCTCTCATAAGTAGAATACTTCTGTTCCACCTCCTTCAACTTCTAACTTTTGAAAGAAGATGCTTCTTCCTGCATCAACACTCCACCTACAACCTTGTTTGATGCATTTGTATTCACCTCAAAAGGGGGTTCAAAGTTAGGTAGCCTCAAGGCTGATTCGGATGCAATCACCATCTTGAGTTTGTTAAAGGCTACATATTCTTCCTTGGCCCAGTGCCAAGTCAATTCTTCTTCAGAAGATGGGTAAGAGGTACCATCCTCTTTGAACAATCCTTGATAAATTTGTGATAGTAGTTCACCAAACCAAGGAAAGACTGCAATTCTTGATTGGCCAGCCAATCAAGAATTGCCTCCACCTACTTCTGATCTATTCTCACTTCCCTTTTGGGAATCTGATGTCCCAAGAAAAAAATGGACTTCTAAGCGAACTTACACTTTATAGTTTTACATAGAGTTTATGTTCTTTCAATCGGGTCAAAACCAACCTAAGATGATGCAAGTGATCGTTTAAAGTTTCACTATAGATCACCACATCATCTAGATACACAACCATGAAGACATCAATGTATCATGAAACACGTCATTCATCATAGTATAAAAGTAGCAGGGGCATATGTGAGCTTAAAAAGGATCACAAGAAACTCAAAAGAACCATAATGAGTTACACATGTGATTTTAGACACATCACCTTACCCAATGCCGACTTCCCAACACCCAGAGTGCAAGTCCAACTTAGTGAAATAAGTCCCTTTGGACAACTGATTGAATAAGTCTTGAATAGGGGGAACTGGGTGTTTGTTTTTCATCATTACCTTGTTCAAAGCCCGATAATCAATACATAGTCTTATTAAGCCATCCTGCTTTCTTTGGAAAAGAATAGAAGCACCATAAGGGGCCTTGGAGGGATGAATGTAACCAACACCTAACAATTCGGTAAGTTGATTTCTCAACTTCTGCAACTCCAATGGAGACATCATATAAGGAGCCTTGGCAGGCGGCTTCACTACGGGGATCAACTCAATCTGATCATCAATGGTCGGTATGAGTGGAACTTGCTTCGGTAATTCAGGGGTTATCACATACTTGAATGCATCCAGCATGCCAGCTACCTCATTCGAAATTTCCACCACCTTGTCTGGTTTTAGTTCCAACAAAGGGGGCAATTAAGTGGGCTCACCTTCTTCAGTTTCGTACTCCACCTGCATGGTTGAAAGCAATGCATTCTTACCCTTCTTTTCCTTCCAGATCCTAGCAATAAAGAACGAGAGCTCCATGAGTAGCATTCTACCTATGTGCGGCATCACGGTTGCCTTCGTGGTTTTGAGGAAGTCGATGCTGAGGATAAGTTCAAAATCATTGAGGGGCATGGACAATAGGTTGATCTTTCCTTCCTAACCACCCAAGTTAATGGTAGCATTTTGTACCAACCGAGCCATTGGCTACGCCTTAGAATTAATTGTCTTTACCCAACTAGCATGCTTGTCCACACCAAGTTCCAGTCATGCCACCGCCACATTGCTAACGAAGTTATGTGTGGCTTTGGTATCCACCATTGCATCGATCTCCCTGGCATTCACAACCGCACGAACATTAAAAAGGGGCACAGGAGCACTACCTTTCATGGCCTGAAAAAAGCCCACAACAATTGCAAAGGGTTAATGTGGGATGAAGGTTCCGCATGATCACTGTCCTCCACAGTAACAAGAGCGGCCAACTTTTCTCACTTTGGACACTCTCGGACCATGTGAGGTTCGACACAAATGTAGCACCTTATAGACTTCGTGCTTGTCTTAGCTTGCTTTGTCTCCGCCCGTGTCTTATCTTCACAGAGCTTACCGATATAGGATTTCCAAGTGACTTCTTTTTTTAAAGTCTTTTTCTTCCAAAATTTTTTTCTTTTTTCGGACGGGAGTTGGACTTGTCGTCTTCTTGCGTCGATGATGACCACAAGTCCACCAAGGCATCCATGGTAGCGATTGCCATTTGCAAGTCCTTCCCTTCTTGTCTTCTCACTTCAATTAATATTTGAACCTAGTTCTGGATACTTGAAAGGAAGTTAAACAACTTGTCCTCATCGGACATGTCTTTGACATCGAGTAACAATGAAGTGAACTCCTTCATATAGCCCTAGACTAATTCCTCTATGTTTCAGTTTCTTCAAGGTAACTTGTGCTTCCCATGAAGTGTTGCAAGGAAGTCTGACCAACATGAGCATCATCATCCTGGTATGTTCTCCACCAAAGTTTAGTATCACCAGTCAAATACATGTCCACCAAAGAGACTTGCTCGCCTTCTAGGACCTTGGCTGCCTTAAAATATTGTTTATGTCCCATATAAAGTTCTCCAAGGTTTTGGCATTCTGAACTTCATCAAAAGATGAGAGTTTCGGTAACTTGACATGCGTTGTGCTCCTCCCCACGCCTGTGCCAGGAAATTAAGCCAACGTCTTTGAGAAGATTCACATCCACAATTGTATTTGGGGAGTCATCAACTCGAAAGAACAACTAAGCTCGCTGACGTGACTGATCAAATCTTCACACCTCTTATAAGGGGGCATAAAAGGAGCGTTCTCGTCAAACAATGATCGGACAATGTTTGAGGTGCATATGGATGCATCAAACAAGGCTGTAGGCTAGGTGTTGGTGTACGAAGGACACCACGTCACCTTTGAGAGCTGGCAGCTGAAAGAAGCATAACAAAAATATTCTGTTTAAGAGAAGGAGATGCTTATCGTTGTATATTACCTTCAAGTGTGGCAAGTTTATTTGTTGGGAACCAAGTTCGTTGTGAAAATGAATAATGTGGTGAACACCTACTTTTCAATCCAAAAAAAATTGTTGCCGAGACAAATGACTTTGCGAGTCAGTTACAGTGCGAGTCTGCCCTGGACAAGATTTTTCTCGAACCGCCCCTCGAGCTGCAGGCCCCCATTGGAGATGGCCCTTTTAAGTTTAAATAATAATAATAAATAAATAAAACCCATTAACCATTTAACCGGAGACAGCCAGTTGGGGGCCAATGGCCATTCATGACATTTCACCCATCCTTTGAACGCTTGGTCATTTGAAATATTACAGAGATGCTGACCGAAATCATCTGGTCCCCTCTTTTATTTATTTAATTAATTTTTTTAGGGGTTTCCTCAAAATAATTTTAATTCTATTATCTGTTATTTGAAAAATAAACCAAAAGTATTTGCCATATCGGAAACCTAAGCTCGGCCACCGCCGGCGGAAGCGATAGTTAGACTCGATTGGTGTTAAGCACAATTCCGAGGAGAAAGGAGAGAAGCTCATGGAGTACAAGAATAAGCACGTCCTCGCCCCGATGGTCCGAGTGGTCAGTTGCATTCTCCCATCTTCTCAGTTGAAATCGTTTAGGGCTTAGGGCTTAGCTTTCTTTTTTGTAAATTTTCTCCTAATCTGATATATATCTTGAGCATGACTGATTTTTGGAGATACCTCTCTGATCTAACGAGAAATATGTCTCAAAGTGAAATTATAGAACATCTCTTCATGTTTGATATAATTTTGGAATCTGTCTGTGAATTGTAAATTGACAGTGTTATTTCATAGCAGTTCTCAAATTTTCATGGATGAAATTATGGTTGATCAGATGCTAGTGAACATATGTATGGAATTTGAATTTGTGATTCTCTCATTTCATTTTGTCAGAATTATTTCCAAATTTGTTGAGTTTTTTTATATATGTTTTTTCACATTTATAATTGTTTTTGTAAGAACCTCTGGTTAGAATTTCTTGGTAATCTTTGTAGCTTTAATCTATCAAGCGCACTTGTTTTGAAGTTTTTTTTTTAACTATTTGATGCACTTCGAGCTCCTTGAACCATTCCTTGGTGTAGGGTTTCTTCTAGATTCTTTTCATATACTCCCCTATATTTATGCTGCCATCATGATTTTAAAGAATTTATGGTTGATAGGTGATTTTGTTGTGATTGAACAAAACATGGAAGGGAAGGGGTTTGGAGTGGATGCCAATTTTTTTTTCTTTGGCCATTTGATTCAATTAATTATTTTATTTTTGTTCGGTTTGGTTTTGAGGTATGTCTGTGAAGGATTACTACCTGAACTAACTGAATGAACCTATTAGAATTATGGTTTATAACTTATAGATTTATAATGTAACTTATTGAACCCACATGTGGATTCCAAAGCAAAAAGGAAAAAATGGGAAAAAAATATGGTCTCTTATTCACCTCATGGCCATTTAAGTGCCTTCCATATGCCCCTATCTCTCTCTAGTCTTTATCTTTCTAAATGTCTACTCTTTAAATAGTCTCCTGAATTCCTAATCTTAGTCTGAAAGTGAATAAAGGAAAATCTAAATCAATAACCCATTTTCTTCTCCAAGGGCCAATTGTTCAACCTTATAACCTTCTATCTAATCTCATTTCCTCCCTCCCACCCCTTGTTAGCGATTTTTTTTTTTCAAAGAATCTTAACTGAACTGAACGAATGGACCAATTGAATACCCTAATCATATGTACTATACTGATTTGGAAGCCATGGCCTGTGGATAAGGAAGAGTTGACATTTTATGGATGTTAGGTGAAGTTATTTTTGTAACAAAAATCAAATATGATGAGGTTTTTAACCATTATGGTTAAAATAGGTCCAAAGTTAGCATTAACATATTACTTGAGTTACGTGCTGACAGCATTTAATTAGTGACTTGTTTTTTTGCCTATGTCCTTGAGTCTGTGGGGTTAAGGGAAAATATTTATAGCTCAAATTCACCAATCTTACATTGCTCAGAAATAGTAGGATTCTGAAAGTTTGACTCATCACTTTGCTTAGGTGATTTTTTTTCTATCACTAAAGAAACTATGGCTTGATTGCTTCTCTTATTTCAGTACCGCTTATCCCTTAATGACGTATTTATGCCATCTTCCTTCCATGATAAAATATTATAATATGGTTGATTTTTGGCTAATATTCTTGCCATTTTATTTAAGAACATCTTTCGTTGGAACCATGTATACAATTTTGTAAAGATGCCTACAGTAAATTATTCGACAAGCAAATTTTGGGTTTTCCTCATTTAAATCCTTGCATTCCTTGTGCTCCTCAGAAAACACTTTTTCCCCCTTTAATTGTTGCATTTCCTAGAACTTTTGTTTTAATCCTTCCGCTTTGGGGACTAAAGGTTTTTCCCTCCTTCTTTCTGAATGTAGGGCACTTTACCATTCAGATTACTTGCTGCACAATATGGTGCAGACATTACTTACGGGGAAGAAATAATAGATCATAAAATGATCAAGTGTGATCGACACATTAATGGTACCTCACTTGCACTCTGGTATATAGATCAGTTATTGTATATTGATTCCCCATTTTGCACTACATTACCTTTTGTTCTATGTAAATTTATCATGAATTTGCATTTTCATTGCTCTATCCAGTTTCATCTTTCATAATTTTCAATTCCTGTAAGGGCAATGCTTTTGATTTAGCATTGCAAGAAGATTTCGAATCTTGGGTGAGGGCATATTTCTGGGAGTGTGAGTAGTGGTTGTGTGCGGGTGGTCCCTGCGCCCATGTGTGCGCGGGCCCCGCTCCCACTTGCTCCGCCGAAGCTTGTGCACGCCCCTGTCTTAGCGGTTAGGTCGCTCATCTTGGCAAAAAAAAAAAAAAAAAAAAAAAATGAAGAAGAAGAAGATAGCTTGTAGCTTGTGAGAGAGATAAGTTGTTTGTTTTACTGTGATTCACTGTTACGCTGTAAATGATTCATAAAGTTGAACACATTCTTTTGGAATGGTGACGTAGGAGCATCATTACTGATTGTTTAATTAGTCAATTAGTTATTTTAATTCAGGTTATGCTTTAGCTCTTGTTTGTGGAAATGTGATTGTCATGCATTTTTTATAAGTTGGATGGTTGAGATTAGACTAGAGTTATTGATCATAAAGGGCTGAGCTTAGAGGGTGCATTGATACTAATGTAAAATTCTTTCAAGTGTCTATGAAAATATTATTACTTTTCTTTTTGGAGGTTTTTTTCCCCGAACTGTGAAAGTTTTGATTTTGCTCCGAATTCAATTTCACCTGATATTGGTTGTTGTGTCTATGAAAACATTATTACTTTTCTTTTTGGAGGTTTTTTCCCCGAACTGTGAAAGTTTTGATTTTGTTCCGAATTCAATTCCACCTGATATTGGTTGTTATTCCTTTGCTGCTATTACTATACTTCTATTTTATGTACTTAATTTTAGTCTACACCAAAGGTTCAGCCAAATAAGTTATAAGATATATCTTTAAATGCCAAAAGAGTGAACCCACAGTGAGATATTACATACAGGTGATTTCTGTAAAGGATGACTGAAACTCATACACCAAGATTGCAAAAGTTATTCCAATAGAGTTAGGTTTTCCATCTCAGGAATAGATGCAGGAACATTGCTGAAGTTTGTATAATTAGTTAATTTGTTATTTAATTCAGTTTATGTTTTATGTTTTGCTTAGTGCTCATGTGCTTGTCATGTGCCTTTAATAAGTTGGATTGTTCATGTTAAATTAAAGTTATTTATAATGTAGGCTGAGATTAGAGGGTATTGGTACCCTGCTATAAATATTATTCTGAGGTTTTGTGAATGCATTACTATTCTTCCTGTGTATTGTTAGGGATTTCTTTCCCCTAATTTATATCCTTTCAATGGTTCATGATTTGATTCTACTTCATCTCAATCTACATTCCTTTTACTGTGATTATCATGAGTCCGATTTATTTACCACATCCAATTGGGAATGTCTTTAGTCATTGTAACAGATCTGAATTCATGGATTATGATAACAATGTTTCCTGTATAATTTGCAGAGCTTGTTGTACTGAATTTTGGTGGTAGAGTCTCATTGTTTAAATGCGTTCTTTTCTTTTCTCAAGTTTAACTCAATTCTACTTGTGTAATTTTCTATTATTGTGTGGAAACACATCCCTGTTTTTTAGCTAATTAAATGGAATTTAAACATAGAAGTTTCAGACTCACTATTTTCATATAACCTGTTAGTTTAAATTTTAGCTCATTTTTTCTTACTATTCATTTTTTTACCCTGCTGTTGATACAATCAAATTAACACCCTCATTGTCAGAACAGCCGTTTGAGTCTTATCCAATCTCAATAAGTATGCATCAACAATTCTGGAATAGATTTTTCTTCACTTGGATGGACCCAAACCACCAAGAATAACTACATTATAAACATCAAGCTTTAAGTTAGTTCTGGTACAGGTGTCTTGTATTCATTTTGTTGTGCTAAGATAATGTGATCAAATAATATTCTGGTCCATGTATTTTGAGACCATTATTGACTTCATATCCTCATTCTTTAAGAGGACCTGTACTGCAGTAATTGGCAACCTTCTTCCTTCAATACTGCTTTATTGGTTTTATTCTGCTTTAAATTTTTCTGAAAATCTTCAACATGTGACAGTTGCAACTAAAGTAATTTTATGTATTCATATGTTTTCTCTAGTAAATTTAGCTTTTAAGCTTATTTTGTTATATTGCATTTAGATCAATGTTTCAATTTGTTTTCTTGCAGAATATCTTGGGACCACTGATTTTGTTGAGAGAGGGACAGAAAATGTTGTTTTTAGAACATGCCCTGAAGAAAGGAATCGAGTTGTATTCCAAATGGGTACATCGAATGCTGTGAGGGCACTCACTGCTGCACAATTAGTGTAAGCTCATAGTGAAAGTTAATTCTATTAAATATGATGTGCCATGAGAGAAATTCCTTGCTGGTCATGTACTTATATATCTTTGCTTCACCAAACTTGCTTGTTGATCAACCTGAACAATAAGCAGAGCATACTTGTCATCAAGCAGATTGTTTTACCATAATTACCTGAAACACAATCCTCTCAGGCACATGAAGGGATGTGTAGTGAGTGCTAACATGGGCTCAGATGTGTCTTCTTTTAGGTCCAAAGATGTAGCAGCCATAGATATTAACATGGGCTGTCCGAAGTCATTTTCGATTAGCGGAGGAATGGGTGCTGCCTTGCTATCTAAACCAGAACTTATTCATGATGTATACCATATCTATTGTTAGAACTTATACATTCTGACGATGGTATCTTTAGATTCATTTATTTTATGCATGTATTCTTTTTTTGCAGATAATCACTACATTGAAACGGAACCTAGACAACACAATAACATGCAAGATTCGTCTACTCAAGTCGTCAGAGGACACAGTTGAACTGGCTCGACGAATTGAAAAGGCTGGTGTTTCTGCTCTGGCTGTTCATGGAAGGTATTCTAATATTTTTTTTCCTTATTCATTGATATGGATGAAACATTGTCATTTGAAGTTTTCTAAGGCAACAAATAGAAATAAACTCAAACCAAGAACATTAAGCTGATGTTTTAGGTTGTATTGCTTTTAGGATGCTTCTGTTGTCACAGTGGACGATATCAGCTATATGATGACTCTTTCAATAAGGACTTTCTAGGATAGAAATCCAATTTATTCAACCCAGAGAAGACTGTTTTTTTATTTTTATATTTTATTTTTATTTTTTGGTGAGTTTTGCTTGCTTTATCTAATTGGAATTCAACCATTATCCTTGGCTTCTGAAGCTTTTGTGCCATGTATGTCACCTTTCTCATAGTAAAAGCCTTGCAGACATCATTCTGATTACATTTTTGTCTTTTTTCCCATGAAAGTCATTTAAATTCAGCAAATATTGCAGCACTGCTACAAGTTCCTACAAATTAAATCTTACATGAATAAGGTAGTTTTCTCATCTGTGAGCTACCTAGGTCTCTTAATAGTCTTCCAATGGCTTCATCAGGTAACAACTACCTATATAAATTTGCTGATCTTTACAAACTTTCTTCGCTTGTCCTTCTTAATTTTGTTTACCATGCTCATTTTTAGCATTTGGTGTTGAAGTTGTAACATGCTTAGCCAGTTTCTGCTTCAATTTTGTTGGCCATCTCTTCTTTTCAATATTTGTAGTTAATACTTACATCTTTTGTCATTGTGGCTATTTAAACTGCAGAAGGGTTCCAGATAGGCCGAGGGATCCTGCAAAATGGGATGAGATTGCTGATGTTGTAGCAGCATTGTCAATCCCTGTTATAGCTAATGGTGATGTTTTTGAATATGAAGATTTTGAACGTATTAAAGGTGCTACAGGTAGTAAAAAGTGCTTGCTTATTCACCTTTACTCTTACTTCTGTCCTGATGATGCAAAAACAATCATAAAATGTTTATTATAAAAGATTCTGCAAGCATACCAGCTGTGTGAAGCATACCATAATTTGTATTTATGAAATGCATTTAATCTTCTGTTCACTTAATCCTTCTCAGCGGCATGCTGAAGTGCCTGATAGCCAATGGTTCCTGAAGTAGGCTTTGGTCTGTGAATGTAGTTTTTTGCACAATATTTCATTTTGGTAGTCTCTTTGGCCACACAATCTGAATGCCATAAGTTTGTCTGCAACTATTGTCCTATTTGCGAAGGTAGTTCTGGTGTTTAAATGAAGTATATCACAGGGGCCACATGTGTCATGGTGGCTAGAGGTGCGCTATGGAATGCTTCTATTTTTTCCCCTAGCAAGTCATCCTGGGAGGATGTCAAAAGAGAGTATGTACGACAGGTCTGTACCCTACTTCCTTTTTCCGGTATTTTTCAGTTTTTTCAATCAATTTTCCTATATTATTATTTCATTGCTACTATTGATTGCTTCTAACATCCATTGTGGAATTTTGCTCACCCGTGATTTAATAGTGCATCTTGTGGGACAATGATGTGAAAAGCACAAAACACACTTTGAAGGAAATGATAGCACACTATTCTTCTCTAGAATTGGCAGAAGGAAAGGCAGTGATTAAATCTGCGAATACAGAAAACGTGGCGTAAGTTTCTTCTTTGGTTTTTATATCATTTCCTGGAGTGCAGCACATAATCAATTAATCTCATTTAACAATGACTCTTTTTAGATATTTAATTGTTAGTGTTTTTACTTCTTAAGTATGCGTTTTCATGGGAAAATTCTTTCTTCTCCCTGGTGCATTTGCACCACAACCCTTGGATGTGTGGACTTGACAAGGCACTTTAAGGTTAATGATTCTGATGTATTTTTATTGCCACCTTGTTCTTTTAAACAGCATGGTGTAATGCATTAGGTGCAGGTGGACTAACCCTTTCATGTCCTGAAAATTGAACAAGAGAATGGAACACTTCAAGACAATGACAAAGTTCATCAGCCATACTTTGTCTGCATTGGTAAAAGTGATCATCTTCTGAGGAAGGTGTGTATTACAAGTGGCAGTGAATCTCTGCCATCTTGAACCATGAAGCTGCCTGAGATATGAACATGAAGTAACTGAAGTCTTAGTGTAAATTCTCTTGGATTGTAATGGATCTCAAACACTAAGAAGACATTCAAACATCATATTGAGTTGTGATTTCCACTAGGAAGATTGTTTTTACAAAGAACTCATAAAATTTTGTCCAAGAGCTGTTTTGATATGCTGAGAAATATGGGAAGGCAAAAGGCTATATTAACAATTCCAAGTGAGGAACTGTAGGAGGGTAGCTACTGTTGCTCTAGGTTAGGCATTGAAGAAAGTTATGAGGAAGATTTGATTAGATGATCGGAAAGCAAATGCAAATTTTAGTACTTTTTAAAATCGCATTAAAAAAAATATATATGATGAATGATTTGATGCTGGTATTATAACATTGAATATGTTTTTTAGTTGTGTTCGTTTGGATGTGAGAGGTCTATGCATTTTACGACATCATCAATGACTGGTAACTCATGAGAGTTCTGACTTACGTATTTTTTATTTCCTTTACTGAATTATATGGTTTCATGTGGTGCTTAATAGCAATTTTACAGGTTTGTTATATTGGTTTAGTTCTTTCCATTAGTCTCATTTTGGTTGTCCGTCTGAGTAATTGACTTATGTTGTAATTTTAGGCGAATATATGGTGAAGAGGATTATTATCTTCAGGTCTCTATGAACCGGAGTTGAAATAAGGTAAACCTTTCAGAAAAATTGATTTATCTGATAAATCATTTTGCATTTGAAAATTAATCAGGCAAGCTACATTAAACCAATTCGTGGTGTTGATATTATTTGATTTCATACTCATGTCCTAACTGCTACTTCATATACAAATTGCATGAATTTCTACTTTGATGGTTGTTCGGGTACACTATGATATGATCGTACAGAAGGCATAAGAAGCACTTGCTTTAGAAAACCTTTACTTTATATGTAAGAAGAATTATTAATTACATTTTGGAGTAACAGATATATTACTGATAGAACTATAAATGAACCAAGTCACTCGTTACCACTCGAAGCTCAGTTCGAAAAAAAGCACGTTTCCTAAGCTAATGAACTGAGCTTGAACTTTGCTTTCAAGCTCGAGTAAATAATCATGCCGAGCTTCAAGTCTCAAATTGCTCGGCTCGTGAGAACCTCAGTAATATAACACATGATACTGTAGTTATGCCACAGCGGCAAAATTAATGTAGCCATATACTGTAGCTACCAAACTATACATTTATGTACTGTAGCATTATGTTGTAGCTACCGAGTTAAGCTCGAGCTTGACAAAGAGAGCTCAAAACAGGCTCAGCTCGATCTTGAGCTCAGGTCAAATAATGTCGAGGGAAGCTTGAAAATAACATAGCTTGGTTCGACTCGGTTGCAACCCTAATGTTACTGATATGATTTTAACTGCAGGTCGGACAAGTCAGACCAGCAACTGAGAATTCATAGCCCTCCATTGTATCTGGCACAAATTCTTTTGTATCATTCCTCCTTTTGTATAATTTTTTTCTACTGAGCAAATTAATGTGTCATTGCGCTGTTCTATATTTGACTGCAGGTGAGCTATCATTTTCTTTCTTTTTTTTTTTTTAATTTTTTTAAGCAACCCTAATAACCTGTATACCAGTTTTAGCTTATTATAATAAATATTAGAAATACGTCTCAGATCAGAGTTTGTACAAAATCAATATTTATGGCTATTGTTATTTGGACAGGTAGAGTCTGTAGTTTCAATGGTACATTTCTCACGACTCAGTTGGACATTATCATGCGTGATGAGGTTATTTCAATGGGCTTCCTTTTCCAAGCATTGGACGGCTTTGTGATGTTTTAATCACAACGTGTTAGTGGTACACTTTCTCTGTGTTGTTGAATCATTCTTCAGGCTATTGTTCCTATCGCCTGTTGACGCAATACCGTTATTGTTTATGTGGTTGTATTCCAAGTTACACCGCATTGATGGTTTTCAATCATCTGTTTTTGTATTACGTGTGAAAACTTAATGGGCGGCTTTCTCATATCCTGATTTTGGATGGAATTGGACTTTGTTTGTACATCCGAATCTGCCCTTAATTATCTTACATCATAAAGTGCATGTGTGAAATTCACAGAGTTTGTATCAACATCAATGATTCTAGTGCTTCCTAATTTGCTGAAATGATTGATGTATGCCATGTGATGAGATATCTATGAAGTGCTAGACTAATTAATTAAAAGATAAAGTGGATTATCTAATGGCCATATTAGCCATGCCCTGAATACCAAGTTAAACCAAATTGTGGACACTAGGATCAACCATCTAAAACTCACATTATGTGGTTGCCTGTTAGCATGTGTTGTTAAACCTTTTTATTAAAAAAAAAAAAAAAAACCAAAAAGAAGAAAATGAAAACGCTAAGTTGACCAAATCATAAAGCTGGCCACGAGTAGCATTCCTAGTTATGGTTTCAACTTCATGTATTTGGATGTGAAGCAGTGGTGGATCTTTCCTTTTTGGAAAAGATAAAATCCCACTCCCAAATCCACATATAACACTGCCGTATACCTCCAAAACTCTGAGATCACTTGATTTGATAAGATAAAAAAACATTCAGCAGCATAAATATGCATTAATTTAACAAGTGGCGGTGTAATTTATCAGCCACATTTGCTACTATAAATTAGTAACAAGACCTTCAATGCTAACCCAGCAGTCCTCCTCCACTTATATATATATTACCAAAATGAAAGTAGAAGCATTATTATTCATTTGGTTGTGCGCCACTTCATTTATCTTAGTTAACGGGGATGTAGGCACTGCAGCATCATATGATCCTCCATATCTCCGTGAGTTATTTTCCTTTATTTCTTGTGTAACTGACGGAAAGTTTTTTTTTAAAAAAAATTATCAGCTTTTATTTATTTTTTGAATCCTTGATGTTCAGAATATATTTTTTTTAAATGAATATAACTATATTAAACAGGTTAATTCTTTTTTAATCTTTTAAAAACAAACATAGGTAAGACTGAAAAATTAGGATAAACTACAGTGGAGTGGTTGTAATTTTTTGTTTTTAATGTATGACCCACGAATTAAAATGGAATTTAAAACCAATAAAATTTCCCAAGGGTTAAAAAGTGATTTAAACCAATCTAGTGGAAGATATTAAGAGACCCATAAATGAATAGATCTTCTCCAATGAGTATGTTTTGCATATACAAAATTCAAACTTGAAATTATTTGTTTAAGAGATTCAAACTTTCTACCACTTGAATCATCTTTAATCAATGTCAGTTGTTAATTTTTACCGACTTTTAAATCACTATTTTTTTCTTTTATTTTTAAGAAATATAAGCATGCCCCCGAAGAAAATAAATATTAACTCTCTTGTTTCGAGGATGGTTATAACCTTTTTTTTTTTTATGATTTTTAATTAGAAAAATTAAATTCTAACATAGTATTTAATTATGAATAATTTGCAGCAACTAAATGTCCAGGATACAGCCGGGAGGAACTCCCAGAAGGTGGTCTTTTTGTGGCAGCCAGTAGTGGGGTTTGGGACAATGGAGCAGCGTGTGGGAGGAGATACAGGATCAGGTGTTTGAGTGGTCTCAAGAGACCATGCAAAGAATCTTCCATTGTTGTTGAAGTTGTGGATCTCTGCAGGACTAACCCTTGCCCTGCCACACTCCTCTTGTCTAACAACGCATTCAACTTTGTTTCTAAGTTCCCAAGAACCAAAATTAACATTGAATATGCACAAATATAATGTTTCCACTCCATGTAATATGTGATGTTGATCTGGGTTTACAATTTACAAAGAATATATATATATATATATATATATATATATATATATATATATATATATATATATATATATAAATCAATCAGTCCATTAATTCTAATTAATTAATTAATATTTTAGCTTATTAACATTAATAAGTAATTTATAATTAATTAAGACTGTAAGTTTAATCTTTAAAATATTATTTTAACAAGCTTTAAATAAATTAATAATTTTTTTTATAAATAGGACAAACCCATGTAGTCAAAAGTGTGTGTGCACAACTAGCAATTGAACACGAAGATACTAAATATAGAGTGCAAGTCTGCACCACATAGTCTAAAATTCATAATTATTACTGTGCCTAACAGTTTTGACTTTAACAATAGAATTTTACAACCAACGACCAAGTGGTCTATTGGTAGCCGGGTCCCCAATAGAACCCTTCACAAGTGGTGAGAGTTCGAATCTTGGGTGAGGGCACATTTCTGGGAGTGTGAGTAGTGGTTGTGTGCGGGTGGTCCGCGCCCATGTGTGCGTGGGCTCCGCTCCCACTTGCTCCGCCGAGGCTTGTGCACGCCCCTGTCTTAGCGGCTAGGCCGTTCATCTTGGAAAAAAAAAAAAACAATAGAATTTCACACCAACACCTTCTATAACGAGCCCAATGATCAATTTTATAAAAGTTTTGGTTGAACAATCCATTTTTAAATTCTTAAACTTGACCCTGGGCCATAATTTTTTAATGTAAATGAGTCATTTCATTGTCTTTGACATTTTGTTTCCATGAGATTGGTCGATGTTTGCTGCACATCACAAGGAATTGTCAAAATGGTTGCCTCCAAAATTCAAAGGTGAAGTCATATCAATACTATGATTACATGTTGATGTACATGGGCCCACGAAGACAAGGGATATTTGCAAGTCAAACTCTAATATCTTATTCAAAAGCTCAACGTAATCTTTGGTCTTGATCACTAAAACATTGCCCTAATCTCATCTTACTTTCTGTGACAGCTCTTCAATCACAGGTTGGTTTGCATTTCACAATTCAATTTTTTTTTTCTAATTTTTTATTATATTAGATTTCTATTTTTTTTTTTTTTTTTGCATGCACTAGTGGATGTTGTTTAAATGCTTTTTTAGATAGAGATGAAAATTTGGGTGCCTCCTCTATTATTTTTCTTCTTTTTTCTTTTGCTCTATTGGTTTCTAATTGTAAAATGACAAAATGAGAATGTGGAAAATTTGGTATGAGTTTCTTGCAGCAGTGTCTTCTTAAGAGAATACTTTCTTTTGCAATTCACCCAGATTCTCTCAAGTTGAGTAATCTTCAATTGAATTCGACTATTGAATCAAAACTTTCACTCCAACTTTATTGAAATATAACTATTTTTATGACGAGACTGATGAGCTTCTCTTGAATGGGGTGCTTGATGTCATGGCAAGGTTGAGTCTTTGTGATCAAAACTAGATGTAATCATAAAGGCCTTTAAAATTATTAATAAAAATTATCAATAAAAATCTTTAAAAGATGCAATTAGTTTATAATCTTCAAGTAGTCATTCAGATAGTATAGTCTCTTTGTTGGTTCAACTTATAATAGAAAAATAAATTTAAATTCAAGAGAAAATCATAGCCCAAGTGCTGTAGACTTATTTTAAGCATATCTCAATCATTAAAAATCCAAATGAAATGGTTTTTGATTAGTTGGAAACCTTTGTCATGACCCGAACCCGGCTTGCCGAGCCTGGCAAACTAACATACGGCCACATACCCACAAGACGGAGACCAAGTGAGCATGCAAGGTCTCACAACCTGTCTCAAAATAGCAGATACATCTAACAAGAGTACCAAGTTAAAGCAAAACGGCAACATCTGGACACAAGACAAAATGAAACTAACAAGGTTCACAGGGAAAAAACAACAAAAAATACAATGCTAGTGTTTAGGTCTACTAAAAGACAAAACAATATTAACTTGAAAGAAAGCTAGATGCGCTTCACTCAACACCCCCTCTGATGAGTGCTTTTATATGCATACTATTGACTATGTTTTACTGATAAGTGCTTGTATATAAGTAATACGAAGTATTTTTTTCTTATATTGAGCATCACTTTTCTCAGGTTTTATCATTAATTATCGTGCATTTGTGTTCTTTTGTGCATATAGGGTTGTAGAGAAGAGTTAGAGAAAAAAGAGCAAAATTAGGTCATTTCCGTGTTTGTTGAGGAGTTTCTTGGTCCAAGTGAGGGTCAAGGCACGGGTTCTAGACTTGTGGGTGTGTGTCAACCTCCAATGTGCTCGAATTGTTCTATGATTTGGAGGAGCACAAAGGCAGTCACACTCATAAAGTCTAGCTCATGTAACATTGAAGAACTTCGTCAATAAAGAGAAAAGAAAAAACAACATGATCTACTGTTGATTGTGTACCCAACTCAACGGCCTCGATGAAGAACATGAAGTCGGGAACTACTTGGGTGCGAGTACTGTAGCAAATCACTGTTCACTGTGCGCCAGAAATTGATTTCCAGAAAATCCACACGAGCGTGTGGAAATTCCACATAGCCGTGTGGATGTCCGATTTCAGCCTTTAAATACTGCAACTCAGATTTATTTCGGGGACTTTTTGGCCTATCTTTCGCCCAACTTTTGGAGAGCTCGCGGCTAGGGTTCAGAAAGGATTTTGGGAGGCTTTTGGAGCGTTCTATTGCATCGACATCGGTGTCCTTTGGAAGATAGCTATTGGGGGAGTTTTCCTCAGCATCGATTCGATGAGGCGTGCCCTAGGCTTGACAAGGGACTTGATGGAGAAGACGGAGCGGCTTCATAAGACTATCGCCACGCATCACAAGGGGGTTTTATTCATGTTTGCTATGCTTTTTGTTACAAATACTTTGATGATTTTGTATAGCTCCATGGAGAGCTAAACCCCTAGTGGGTATTCGGACTTGTAAACCCTAGGATGACATTGTTTCTATGACTTTTATTATGCTTTCTTAATTGATGCTTTTAATTGAGTTCCAATCTTGCATGATAATTGTATTGATTCTCCTTTAGCCGTGACACTAGGGTTGAGAGTCATTTAGGTTATCCTTAGAAGCTGTGATAACTTCTATAGGATTAGACTACCCGAGATTGGAGAGGGTCGAGAGGGTCGAGAGGGTGAGTCGAGAGGTAGCGAAACGTCCTCTTTCCCCTTCGGCGTGATTTTTCCTATCTCCGTGTTTTAAGAGTTCTTTGTGATCGAAGTAGAGTGAAGTGCTAGGAGATGAACTTGAAGGGTTGTAGTGAATCCTAGTGCTGGGGCTTAACTGAGATTAGGGTTCTTTCGCCTGGACCAAAGGGTTAGAACTATACTTAGGAATATGGTCTATCACTTGAAATCCCTAGAACCCTAAGAAGTTCCACATAGTGTGAGGTTATAGGAGATGAACTCCCCTGGGGCTTAGTTGAGAAATCAACAGGGTGAAGGGTTGTAGTGAATCCTAGTGTCGGGCATAGTATTGGAACTAGTCACGGTTGACCTTAGGTTTGGGACCATGTGCTTAAGGATTTCCACGACTCATTAGATATCAATTAGAAGGTATAATACTAGTCTTGCAATGGAAGCATTAGTCCTAAGGGAAGCTTTGTCCGGGTACCCCATATTCACATTGATTGTTTCCTCCTTACTCTTTGCTTGCATTCTTCTTTCTTTCATATTTCTCGTTCTTTTATTGCACACGCATTGTTTTCTCTCACCACCATTATTTTCATACTAGCTAAGTAGCAACTTCTCTTGTCTTGAATCACTACTCCCTGTGGATTTGACTACCCTCTCACTTGGGTATTATTACTTCGACAACCCATGCACTTGCGGGGCACTCACAAGGGTGTGTCATTTACTTACAAAGAGTATTGCTTTTATTAGATTTTATGAATCATTGTTGTGTATTTGTGTTCTTTTATGTGAATAGGATTGTGAGAGCATATTAAGGAAGAAAAAAAAAAAAAAGCAAAAATAGACTGTGGAGCATTCATTTGGAGTTCTCTTGCGAAGCTAGATTGAGCAAGGCACAATGCATGTGACATTCATGGAGGTGTTTGCTGACTTCTAATGATTTTTAAGTCAAATAAGAGTTGGAAGGGCACCTAAGGCAGTCATACTTTCATGACCATGCTTGTGTAAGAGTTTCGAGAGCCTCTTCAATGAATTGGAATGTTAAAAAGGCTACACAATCCACCACACGGGCATGTGCCAGCCCGAGTTGCCTCAAGGAAAAGAGAAATAAAGCCTGCAGCAGAATTTTGCTAAGTGTGGAATTCCAAAGAATCCACACCGCCTTGTGTAAAGTCTACATGGCCGTGTCTGCAGTAGAATTGGTCAAGTGAAGATTCCAGAAAAGACACACGGCTGTGCGAGGGCCCTGTGTGGAAATTCTACATGGCCATGTGGCCGTGTATGCGCCGATGAGGATGCTCTATTTCAGATTATAAATACGAAAGTTGAAGGGTTTTGGGGGACTTTTTTTCTACTTTTGGAGGAGGCTATGACAAGGTTTGAGAGGAGGTTTTTGCAAGGTTCTGGGACAGTAATCTAGTCATTGACATTGACTTACTTCTCCGGAGTGTGCCCTAGGCTTGACGGAGGAGTCCTTGGAGAAGGAAATGCTGGCCTTGAAGATCATCATCGCACGAATGGAGGGGGTTTTCTTTATGGAATACTTATATTATCATTCGATTTCTTTATTGAAGATGTATTGCTCTATGGAGGGCTAAACCCTTTTGGGTACTTGGACGTGTAAACCCTAGGTTTTGTTTCTTTGTTTCATTGACTATTTCTTTGTTTCTTTACGTGAATTTTTAATAGAGTTTCAATCTTGTTTGTTTATTATTTGATTTTCCTTTAGAGTGACACTAGGGTTGAGAATCTATTTAATCATCCTTTTGAATGAGTGACACTTCATTAGGATTAGATTCGGTAAGGTTAAAGAAGGTCAAGAGGTAGCGAAATGTCCTATTTCCCTTATGATGTGGTTTACCCTACCTCCATATTCCAAGAGTTCTTTGCAATCATAATCAAGTCAAATGTTGATAGACTTTCTCCGCTAAGCTTAGGTGTGCAGGCGCAACGGAGTGAAGCGTCGAGTAGTCCTTTCTGCTGAAGCATAGTTGTGATTAGGGATCCTTCATCTAAACCAAGGGGTCGGATTTAGGTTAGGGAATAGGGTTTATTATTTGGAGTCCCTAGAACTCCAAGTAGTCCTACGTGGTGTGATGTGTTGAGAGTTTTTACTTTGCATGTTTAGGTCTAGTCACGGGACCATGTGCTTTTGGATTTCCACAACTCATTAAAGCTTAGTTAAAGTAACTTGGTTTTAGTATTGCACTTGAAACAAGAACAACCTAGGGGGAGCATTGTCCGAGTATCCTACTCTTCCATTGATTGATTTTCTTCGTACTTGCATTTGCGTTGCTCACTTGCATCTTTAAATTCTTAGTATGTCAATCACATTACACCAATTATTTGCCATCTAGCTTAATCTGCAATATTACTTGTTCTTTGAGTCTATTTCCTGTAGATTCGACTGCCCACCTATTTGGGTACTTTATTACTTTGACAACCCGTACACTTGCGGTACACACATGCAAGGGGTGTGTCAAGTTTTTGGTAACTTCCTTATTCTTCCATCATTCTAATTTTTTTCTTTTTGCTAACTTTTGCACATAAAATGATTGACAGGATGGAGTTATTTGATAAGGTAACTGGTATGGTAAAAGATTTAGAGTATAAGATTTGTTTGTTTGCTGCGCAAGCCACGTCATGTTATTGTATGAAAGAGCAAGGTATGCTAAAGTATTCCGTAGAAGGGTCATCCATTGGGTATTCTGATAACGTTTAGGTTCAGAATTGTGAGTTAGACAATGTGCTAGATTAGTTTGCAGAGTCAGCATTAGTATCCATTAGTTACTGTTCAGAAAATGATTTGGGGAATGCCCTTGCTCAGTTTGACTCATCTTGTTAAGGACAGCGCCAGGAAGTTTTCTCATTGGGATAGTGAATGTAGCTAGTGAAGCTTGTGAGATAAAATGTTTAGAAATTGTCGAAGTTCATCTAGCCTCGCAAGTGCAAGAAGAAAATTTAGGGGAAGCCCTTGAATAGGAAGCAGAACAGTTTGAAGAAATTGACAGACTAAAGGAAAGCAAACTGCAGCCATCTGTCGAAGATCCACCCGAGTTAGAGCTCAAAGCCTTACTTGAGCATTTGGAATATACCTTTTTTGCCAAAGATTCAAAGCTTCCTATAATTATATTGTCTAATCTCTCCACATCTCAAAAGGAAAGGCTTGTGAGTATGTTAAAGAGACATAAATCCGCCATTTCTTGGAAAATTTTTTATATAAATTGAATCACCCCTCATTCTGCACTCATAAAATCCTGATGGAGCATAATTACAAGTCGGTGATTCAACCTCAACGGAGACTTAACCCAAATATGTAGGAGGTAGTGAAGGCAGAGGTGGTAAAGTTGTTGGATGCAGGGATCATTTACCCAATTTTTGACAGTGTGTGGATAAGCTCAACTCAAGTGGTTCCTAAAAAAGAAGGAATGATAGTGGTGAAGAACGATAAGGATGAATTAATTCTGACCCGAATAGTTAAAGGTTGGCGTGCGTGCATTGATTATAGAAGGTTGAATGATGCAACTCGAAAAGATCATTTTCCTTTACCATTTATTGACCAGATGTTGGAACGATTGGCAAGGCATGAATTTTATTGTTACCTTGATGGCATGTCAGGATACTTCCAAATTCCTAATGACCCAGGGGATCAGGTGAAAATAACTTTTACATATCCCTATGGGACTTTTGGGTACCGGAGAATATCTTTCGGTTTATGCAATGCACCAGCTACATTTTAGAGGTGCATGATGGCTATCTTTGATGACCTTTTGGAGGATATCATTGAGGTGTTCATGGATGATTTCTCAGTATTTGGTGATTCCTTTGACACTTGTTTGAGAAACTTGGAGAAAGTGCTCATGAGATGTAAGGAGACGAATATGGTTTTTAACCGGGAGAAATGTCATTTCATGGTTCAAGAAGGCATCATTCTTGGGCATAAAATTTCTCATAAAGGGTTGGAAGTAGACAATGCAAAGATTAAAGTAGTAGAGAAACTTCCCCTACCAACAAATGTGAAGGGGATTCAAAATTTTTTTTTTGCCACACTGTATTTTACTGATAGTTCATTAAGGATTTTTCAAAGATCGCAAAACCTTTGACAAAACTTCTTGAAAAGGATGCTTCCTATGATTTTGGGAAAGAGTGCTTAGAAGCATTTAAGGTGCTAAAAGAACGATTGATTTAAGCACCAATTTTGATCATTCCAGATTGGAGCGCACCTTTCGAGCTTATGTGTGATGCTAGTGACTATGCAATTGGAGCAGTCTTGGGTCAATGAAAAGACAAGCATTTCCGACCTATATATTATGCGAGCAAAACTCTCACAAGTGCTCAAGAGAATTGCACTACCGAGGAAAAAGAGCTGCTGCCAGTAGTGTTCGCCTTTGATAAGTTCAGGCCATATCTTATCTTGTCCAGGGTCACTGTGTTTACTGATCATTCTTCGCTACGGTATCTCATGAATAAAGCTGATGCTAAACGGAGGTTGATTTGATGGGTGTTACTTCTACAAGAGTTTGACATAGAAATTAAAGACAAGAGAGGTGTCGAAAATGTGGTTAGGGACCATTTGTCTCGATTGAAGATTTCTGAAGGACAAGAGTCATCAAATTATGAGATTAATGATTTTTTTCCCTGAGGAGCATTTGTATGAATTTCAAAAGGTAACATCAAGGGAAACTCCATGGTTCGCTGACTTTGTAAACTATTTGTCCAGGAAAGTTCTTAAGCAAGGGCTTACGTTCGAGCAAAAGAAGAAAATTTTCAGTGATCTAAAGAACTATTTTTTGGAGGATCCTTTTCTTTTTTGAATTTGTGCCGATCATGTGGTCCGGAGGTGTGTTTCACGGGAGGAGGGTTGGAATATTCTTGCGTATTGTCATTCAGGACTTATTGGGGGTCATTATGCTTCGAGTAGAGCATCCAAAAAGGTGTTGGCTGCTGGGTTTTATTGGCTAACATTATTTCAGGATGCACATCAGTTTATTCTTCATTGTAATAATTGTCAGAGAGTAGGAAATCTTTCCCGACGTTATGAAATGCCCCAAAACCCAATATAGTTCTATGTGGTCTTTGATGTCTGGGGCATTGACTTTATAGGACCATTCCTGAGCTCAAACGGTAATCGATACATTCTTGTCACTATTGACTATGTGTCTAAGTGGGTCAAAGCTCAAGCTCTGCCTATTAACGACGCTAGAACTATGGTCAAATTCTTGAAGAGACTGTTCTCTCGATTTGGAGCACCCAGAATCATCATCAGTGATAAAGGAACCCATTTTTGTAACTCTTAACTTGAAAAAGTGTTAAAACACTATGGGGTGCATAATCGCCTTGCTACTCTGTATCACCCCTAGACTAGAGGATCTTGACAAAATCTGTGTAACAAGGAAAAAAAGATTGGTCAGAGCGTTTGGACGACAACCTATGGGCTTACCAAACAGTATACAAAACACCCATAGGGGGTACACCATATAACTTAGTCTATAGGAAATCTTGTCACTTGCCCATAGAACTTAAACACAAGGCATACTAGCCAATTAAAGTAATGAACTTTGACCTTGGCAAGGCTGGGGAGCAAAGGATGCTCCATCTGAATGAGTTGGATGAATGGAGATTGAAAGCATATGAAAATGCAAGGATTTATAAAGAAAGGATTCGGAAGTGGCACGATAAGCATTTCAAGATGTTGAAGGATTTCAAAGTGAGGGATCAAGTTCTCTTGTTCAATTCTTGGCTACAGTTATTCCCTGGAAAACTCAAATCCAGATGGTATGGGCCGTATAGTGTGACACAAGTTTCACTACATGGGGCTGTGGAGATTACACATCGAAAGAGAGGTACCTTTAAAGTTAATGGGCATCGACTCAAACCGTACTTTGGTGGCGAGGTGAGTAATGATGATAGGGAGGTTCTCTTTCTTCATGAATCCCCAAGGTAAGTTTCAGGTACGTCAAGCTTAGTGATGTTAAACAAGCGCTTCTTGGGAGGCAACTCAAGTGTTTATTACTTTTCTAGTTAGTAGTCTAGTTCTTTAGTAATAATTGCTTAGGAGTGGGTGCTTGCATCTTTGTTGCTGTTGCTGCTGCTATGTTTTCTCCGATGCATCTTTGGTGTGTCATGAATGTTTAATATGTATGGCAAAGTATTAGGTTGTTTGAGGTGTGTTGCACAAATCGTTAGTTGAATATGCATTGTTGTGTGTGATCTCTGCAGAAAATCACACGGCCGTGTGGAGGTGTTTTTATCAATATTCACTCCATCCAGAGAATACACATGGCCATGTGGAATTTCCACACGGCCATGTGAATAACTTTAGAGTTCTGGGGAGCATCCAGAGAGGACACACGGCCGTGTAGAATTTCCACACGGCCGTGTGGGAGGTTGCATAGCCAATTTGGAGAATCCGGAGAATATGGAGAATACACAGGGACGTGTGATTGCCCCTGTGGCCTCCTGTCTGCTTCATTGGCTGGGCGCACGGCCGTGTGAAATTTCCATGCGGCCGTGTGGTTGTGTTTATAGAGTTCAGGTTTGATCCAAAGAGTTCACAGGGACGTGTGAGAGCCCTTGTGACCTCCCCCATAGAGGCACACGAGTGTGTGGGTGCGCTAAGTTCAAAAAGGTGTGTTATTTCTCACTTTTCATTATGCGCCCTTTCATCTTCAAAACACCTCTAAGCCCAAGGGTCACACCTCTTCATTTCCCTCGGTTATTTCCTCTCTATAAATAGGGATTAGGGCTAGTTTCGGGTTATTATTTGCGGTTATTCACTTCATTTTCTCCGGTAAGCCCTCCCTTTGTTTATACTTTGCTATTCTTATGTTATTCTAAATTTTATGGGTTGAATTGATATTCTAGCATGAATAATCCTTGTTTATCAGCCGTGCATGCTTTAGATTCAATTAGAATGTGTTTTGGAAAATTGTTGTTAAGAGATTAAACTTTGGATATGAGATTTTCACCGTTTGTGAAATCCCACACGGGCATGTGTTATGTTCACATGGCTTTGTGGATTTCTGTAGAATTGTTTTTAAACAAGAATTAATTGCTTCTCTTATTTTCTTACAGGTCATGGCTCCCCGAACCAAGAGATTAGCTAGCAAGCGCCCCCGTACCACCTCCCCAATGCGTGAGGAATTTGCGATCCCAGAGCATCAAGTGAGGTTCGAGCGTCTCTCAAAACTCAGGTTTGGACAGTCGCGATTGCTCGACATAAAGGCAATTAAAGAGATGGAACTGGCTGATGAGATGGCACAAGAGGTCCGTGCTCTTCTTTTTGTAGGTGGTTGGCAGCGCCTACTCTCCATCAAGGACCTAGCCATCTTCACTTTGACATTAGAGGTGTTGGCTTCATTTGAGTTTGATCGATCCTATGATAGTTTCAGTAGGGAGGACACGATCTGATTCAGCGCACTCGGCCAGTACCATAGCATGAGTCTGACACAGTTCTCCTTCTGCCTCAGACTGTATACTTAGCTCCCCACAGATTATCCTTTAGGACTGACTTCTCAGGGTATTTACAGGATGTTGTGTAGAGATGGTCAGTACGAGCCTGGGACATCTAAAGCTTCCTCCCTCATTCGCTCATCACATAGGTACATTCATGTTGTTCTTAGCAGGTTTGTGTGTGGGCGAGGAAATAGCACAGGGGTATTGAGCCGCTCGGAGCTCCTTTACATTTACTCCATGGTGCAGAGAGAGCCTCTTCATTTGGGCCACATCATGGTTGAGTACCTACGGCATCAGGGGCAGTATATTAGGGTTGGAGTGATTTTTTCCAGGCCATACATTTCCTGTTTTATCCGCGGTATGGAATTGATTGAGGCGATTAAAGGAGTTGAGAAGGCCATAGTCCCTTCTCCTTTGGGTATGGAGACCATGTGACTCATGGGCATGGTGAAGAGGGCTGCACCTGGCAGGTATGTTCTTGTTGCCCCTACCACAGATGAGTTTGAGGAGGAGAGTGATGAGGCTGAGGATACCCCATCAGCACTCCTAACACAATAGGACCCTATGGAGATTGATGCTGCTCCTCCAGCATAGGCGCCATTTCCATCCCGAGCAGATGATCGCATTGAGAGGCTCGAGAGTGCTGTGGGGGCACTTCAAGGTGACTTGGCGGCAATACGCATGACCCAGGCTATGAACCATGAGGAGGTGATGGCGCGATTGATACTACTCCATCAAATTTTGGAGCTAGACTCTGCACCATCCTCATTCGAGTCTCGAGCACCACCAGGATCCTCCGCTTCAGTACCTCTACTACTAGCACCAACTGCAACAGCAGATGACACTGACACCTGATCATCATTCTTTTTATGTTTTACTTGTCATACTTTTGCATTTTTATCTATCTTTTATTGGACTTGTACTTCTTATAAAGGCTTTGTCCTTCTAAGATTATCTTTTTATTTTGGTTGTTTTGGTTGTTATATCGAGTTGTATTTAGTGACTATATCTCTATATACTTGATTGTTATTGTGTTTTGAGTTGAGCTTTACTGAATCCCATCCATATACGTGTGTAGATGATCTTCGGTATTTTATAAAATGAGGAACTGTAATAGACACGGCCGTGTGGCACATTCACACAGTCGTGTGCTTCTCACAACCTGATTGTTGCAACACTTCCTGGATTTCAACTTCATTGGTCACTCATCTCTTGTTCAGGGGAGTATTGTTTCATTTGCACACCCTCACATGTTTTACTTTAATATTCATTTGCACACCCTCACATGTACTATTCTTATGCATGATTTGTCTTGCTCTTGTAGCCATTGTGTTTACCATAGTTGCAAGAATTATATTCTTTAGTTTAGGAGAATTTTTAAACATTGAATGTCATCTTACTTTAGTTTTACTTGAATTTTCAAAATTTTTGTCCGAGTACTTTGCACTGCTTACTCAGTAAACTTGTGGAAACTCGAGTTTAGTAATTTTAGGACTATCTTTTCATGTTGGTTGCTTAAAAAAAAAAGAAGTGAGTTGGTTATTTATTTGTGCATTTGGAGTGGAAAGAACTACCAACTGTTAAGTATGAAGCTACTTTCATAAGTCGGATATTAGGTATGCCCTAATGAGAGAAAGAGCTATCTAACAGGATGAGTGAAAGCTACTAATCTAGTAGAAAGAGCTATCACCTTGAAAATGTGAAAGCCACTGACAGGGGCCCGAAAGTGCACGGGTTGTCTAAGTAATAAAACTCTGGTGAGAGAGTAGTCGAATCCATAGGGACTAGTGATTCAAGACAAGAGAGATTGCTACTTAGCTAGTGCGATAATAATGGTGGTGAAAGAAAACAATGTGTGTGCAATAAAAGGAAAAGAAATATGAAAGACAAGAGAGTGCAAGTAAAGAGTAAGGAAGAAACAATCAATGCAAATATAGGTTACCAGGACAAAGCTCCACCTAGGACTAATGCGTCTAGTGCAAGACTAGTATTATACCTTCTAATTGATGTCTAATGAGTCATGGAAATCCTTAAGCACATGGTCTGAAACCTAAGGTCAACTGTGACTAGCTCCAACATTATGCCGTGGTACTAGGATTCACTACAACCCTTCACTCTGTTGATCGCTTAACTAAGCCCCAGAGGAGTTCACCTCCTAAACCTCACACTACGTGGAATTGCTTGGGGTTCTAGGGATTCCATGTGACAGACCCTGTTCCTAAGTGTAGTTCTAACCCTTTAGTCTAGGCGAAAAAACCCTAGTCTCAGTTAAGCCCCAGCACTAGGATTCACTATAACCGTTCACTCTGTTGCTCGCACAACTAAGCCCCAGGGGAGTTCATCTCCTAGCACTTCGCTCTACTTCGACTGCAAAGAACTCTTGGAACACGAAGGTAGGGAAAATCACATCGAAGGGGGAAAAGGGATGTTTCGCTACGTCTCGACTCATCCTCTCGACCTTCTCCAATCTCGAGTACTCTAATCCTATAGAAGTTGTCACACCTTCAAAGGATAACCTAGATGATCCTCAACCCTAATGTCACGGCTAAGGGAAAGTCAATTGATAAGTGCTTGTGTTATAGTATCGCGAAGCGCTATTATCTTACATTAAGCATACCTTTTATCAGGTTTTATCACTAAATGTGTGCATTTGTGTTCTCTTGTGCATTGAAGGTATTGTGGAGCCTATTTGGAGAAGAAGAATGAAATTAGGTCGCGTTCGCCAATGTTGGGATGTTCTCGGACCAAGCAAGGAACGAAGCACGTATTTGGACTTGTGGATGTGTGCCAACCTCTTTTGGAGGGGCACAAAGGCAGTCACATTCACAACAAGTCCAATCCGTGTTACTTAGGAGAATCTCGCGAAAGAAGAAGACTTGAAGCAATCGGCGCGACCTACCGTTGCTTGTGTGCCCAAGTAATGGCCTCGATGAAGAACGATGGACCCGGGAGGCGTTTCGGCAAGTTACCAAGCCTGTTCAGCTGAAGATTAGTGTTCCAGAGAAGTCACACGGGCGTGTGGAAATTCCACACGGCCGTGTGAGCCATTTTCCAGCCAGACAGAGAAGTCACACGGGCGTGTGGAAATTCCACACGGCCGTGTGTTTTGCGATTTCAGCCATCCAGTGAAGACACACGGGCGTGTGGAAATTCCACACGGCCGTGTGAAATTAATTTTTCAGCCGAGACAGAAGTTTCACACGGGCGTGTGGAAATTCCACACGGCCGTGTGAAGCCCCCGATAAGTCCAATTTTAAAGCCGCGATTCAAGAATATAAAAGGGGATTTTTGCAACCTTTTGAGAAATCTTTGGACCTATCTTTTCCCCAACTTTCTGGAGCGCGGCTAGGGTTTCGGAGAGGATTTCGTGGAGGTTCTAGCGCGTCGTCGGCATCGATTTCGAGGTTCGACGTCTGCACAAGACCACGGCCACACCAATTCGAGGGGGTTTTTCATTGATGTCTATGTTTTATGCTTTATTTCTCACGTTGATGAACATGTATAGCTCTATGAGGAGCTAAACCCCTCGTGGGGTATTCGGACTTGTAAACTTTAGGGTTTCTTATGTTTCTTTGACATTGATTATTATGCTTTCCATCGTTGATGAATAAAATTGAGTTTTTAATCTTGATTATCCTTTCATATTGTTTTCCCTTAAACGTGACATTAGGGTTGAGAGCAATCTAGGCTTTCCTTTGGAGGTGTGACAACTCCTATAGGATTAGACTACTCAAGATTAAAGAGGGTTGAGAGGGAGAGTTGTGAGGTAGCAATGTACCCCTTTCCCCTTCGATGTGATTTCTCCCTACCTCCGATTCCTTGATTTAATAGCGGTCGAAATAGAGTGAAGCAATAGGTAGATAAACTCCCCTAGGGCTTAGTTACGCAAGTAATAGAGTGGAGGGTTGTAGTGAATCCTATTTGCTGGGGCTCAATCTAGACTAGGGTTCTTCCACCTGGACCAAAGGGTTAGAATTACGTATAGGAACAGGTTTAATCACTAGGAATCCCTAGAGCATAATGCAACTCCACATAGTGTGAGGTTTAGGCAGATGGACTCCCCTGGGGCTTAGTCATCTAGGTGACAGAGTGAAGGGTGTTGTGAATCCTAACACCGGGCATAGTGTTGGAGTTAGTCACGGTTGTCCTTAGGTTTGGGACCGTGAGTCTTAGGATATCCTCGACTCAATTGACATCAATAGGAGAGTATAATATCATAGTCTTGCACTTGAAACATAGACCCTAGAGGTAGCTTGTCCGGATACCCCCTTTTACTCATTATTAGTCCTTCTCGATTTTCCTACTTGCACTTCTTTCTTCCATCTCTCTACTTAGTTTATTGCTTTGCATTATTTTCACTCATCAATCTTATTATCGTTCTCCGTATTCTGCATAGCTTAATTAGTGAAACCTTATATTCTATCTCCCTATTCCCTGTGGATTCGACTACCTTCTCACCAAGGTAAATTTATTACTTCGACAAACCCGTGCACTTGCGGGATACACGCAAGGGGTCGTGTCAAGTTTTTGGCGCCGTTGCCGGGGAATAGGCGTTTTAGATATTTGTTTTTCACTATTTTAGCCATTCACTTCGCATTCTATTTCATATTTTCTTTACCTATCATTGTTCTTATTTTTCTTTTCTTTGTTTTCGGCTCCAGGTTATGACCCGTGGGAACCCTTCAATACTTGTTGAAGGAGACCCAGACATTGGAAGAAGAACACATCGTAAAGGGAAAGAACCTGCACAAGAAGCATCAAATCAAGCCGATATTGAGACAGAAGGGTCAGAGACAATGGCAGAACAGAACGAGCAGCAGCGAACGTTGTCCGATTTTGCTAGACCCGCAGTTATGGGGACCCAATCAAGCATAGTGAGGCCCCCAATTACAGCAATGAATTTCGAATTGAAGCCGTCGTTCATTCAGATGTTGCAACAGTCCGCACAGTTTAATGGGTTAGCCGATGAAGACCCTAATAGTCACATAGAAAATTTCTTGGAAGTGTGTGACATGTTGAAGATAAATGGAGTGACGGACGATGCAATTCGATTGAGAGCCTTCCCATTTTCATTGAAAGGAAAAGCAAGGCATTGGTTGCACTCATTACCTAGAGCCTCCATTACTACGTGGGAGGAAATGGCCGAGGCATTCTTGGCCAGATACTTTCCACCGGGGAAATCTGCAAGACTCCGGAATGAGATATCTTCCTTTGTACAGATGGAATTGGAGTCTCTATTCGAGACATGGGACAGGTTCAAAGAGCTCCTTCGCAAATGTCCGCAACATGGATTTCCCGAGTGGATGATTATTCACACATTTTACAACGGGTTGAATCCGAGTACAAAGCAACTCTTAGATGCGGCGGCCGGAGGGACTCTTGGAAGCAAGACTCCCGGTGAAGCTCGGCACCTTGTAGAGGAGATGGCTATGAATAGCTATCAATGGAACTCAAGGGATAGGAAAAAGATTGCCGGAATTCATGAGGTTGATGCGGTTACATCGTTGGCAGCACAAGTGGAATCGTTAAGTAAGAAGCTAGATGCTCTAGCTTCGCCAAGAGTTGCGGCCATCACTACTTGTAACGGTTGTGGGGGAGGACATGCTTCAAGCGATTGTCCTATTGCTATTGGAGGCACTAGTGCGGTAGAACAGGCCGATTTTGTGGGGAATTCATATCGAGGACAAGGCCAAGGCAACCCGTATAGTGGTACATACAATCCGGGATGGAAGAACCATCCGAACTTCTCTTGGAGCAATCAAGGACAGTCACAACAAAACAAAAATAGTGCACCACCGGGATTTCAAAGTCAACAAGCTCCGAATTTAGAAAGCCGAGTGACCGGGTTGGAGGGAAAGATGACTGACCTAGAGAGAGCCCTCACACGGTTCGTTTCTTCTTCGGACGCAAGGTTCCAATCGGTGGAAGCTACTCTTCGTAATCACACCGCCTCCCTACATAACTTGGAGAACCAAGTAGGGCAAATTGCGAAGACTTTGGGGGAGAGACCTCAAGGTAGTTTGCCTAGCAATACGGAGACCAACCCAAGAGAACAACTAAAGGCAATTACCTTGAGAAGTGGTAAGGAGGTTGAGGGACATCTCCCTCTTGAGAAGACTAAGGACTCACCCGAAGTCGTGGAAATAGAGGATGGAGCGCCAAAGGAGAAAGAGGTGGCACCCCCACCTTACAAGCCGCGAATTCCCTATCCTTCACGATTGAAGAATGACCAAGACAATGAGCAATACAAGAAATTTCTGGGTGTCTTCAAGCAATTGCACATCAACATTCCATTCGCGGAAGCATTAGCCCAAATGCCCAAGTACGCGAAGTTCTTAAAAGACCTCTTCACCAATAAGAGGAAGCTAGAGGAAAGTGCATCCGTCATCCTCGATGCAAACTGTTCGGCAGTGCTACAGAAGAATTTGCCAAGCAAGAGGAAGGACCCCGGAAGTTTTATCATACCGTGCAACATTGGTGATATGGGTGAGGAGATGGCACTAGCCGACTCGGGGGCAAGCATCAATGTCATGCCCTACACGTTCTTCCAAAAGCTAGGCTTGGGCGAGCCTAGACCTACCCGGATGACACTTCAGCTTGCGGATAGATCGGTGAGGCATCCGAGGGGTATTGTTGAAGATGTGTTGGTGAAAGTGGATAAGTACATTTTCCCGGTCGACTTTGTAGTGCTCGATGTAGACGAGGATGTCGAGGTGCCGCTGATCCTTGGGAGGCCGTTCTTGCGCACTTCCAAAGCTTTGATAGACATGGACGGTGGAGAGCTCACGCTTAGGGTTGGGGACGACAAGCTCACTTACCGCCTCGCCGAAGCCATGCGACATTCTCTTGATTTTGATGATGCTCTATATTATCTTGATGTCACTGATGATTGCATTGATGAATATATGCAGGATATGTTTAACCCGGATCCATATGAAGGGTGGCCGGACCAAGACATGGAGACTGAAGAGGAAGAAGTGCTCGCGCTTGTTTCAGTTGAAACAGACATCAAGAAGGATAAGGAGTTTAGAAAGAAAGTCCTTCGGAGATTGAAGAGGTCGAGACGTCGCCACAAAAAGAACCCCAACAAGAAAGGGGATGAGCATTCACGAAGTAAGGGTGTTTCACCCATGTGTGGTAACAAACTCGATAATTCTCCCTCTACCTTGCAACGATTATGCAATGCTTGCTTTCAAATTATAGGGAAGAGGGCAAATTCCACTCATGAACCCCCGTAAGGTAAGACAGGTACGTCAAGCTAAGTGACGTTAAACAAGCGCTTCTTGGGAGGCAACCCAAGCATTTTGCAGTTTTTCTAGGATCTAGTTTAGTTTTAGGGTTGAATAAAAGTCTTAGCAATGGTGTCCCAATTTTCATGTGCATATGCTGAGTTTTCATGTGGATTTTCGATTATTTACGTGTGCCTTAACGTTAATTGACGAAGTTTGAGTCGGTTGAGTGTGTTTTCGATGGTCTCTGGTCGTGTTTTTTATGGTTTATACAGGCTCTAAGTGTTTTAAAAGAATTTCTGAATTTTTCTGAGAGTCTGTAGAATTTTCTAAGTAAACCAGAGAAAACACACGGCCGTGTGGAATTAACACACGGCCGTGTGTTACCAATTGGAGCTTAACCAGAGAAGACACAGGGGCGTGACTTTGCCCCTGTGAAAAATTTCAGAAGGGGCACACGGCCGTGTGGAATTAACACACGGCCGTGTGAAATTTCGCAGAACTTCAACTCTCTTCCAGAGAGTCCACAGGGGCGTGTGGATGCCCCTGTGAGTGCCACTGTGCTAAGGCACACGGCCGTGTGAAAATTCTGCAGGAATTCCCTTTTCATCCCGAGAAACCACAGGGGCGTGTGTGAGCCCCTGTGGTAGAGCTTGTCAAGGCACACGGCCGTGTGGATTATTCACACGGCCGTGTGAAATACTTCGCGTTTCTCGGGCAAGTCAGAGAGACCACAGGGGCGTGTGTTGGCCCATGTGGCCGGCCTTGTGTTTTGGCCAAGTTGGGCACACGGCTGTGTGGAATTAACACACGGCCGTGTGAAAATTTTCATAGACCTTCTGTATTTCCCCGTGAATCCACAGGCCCGTGTGGGTGGCCCTGTGTAGACCCCTGTGGAGGCACACGGCCGTGTGGAATTAACACACGGCCGTGTGAGGTAGTTCAGAGAATGATCAGAGTGCGCACAGGGGCGTGTGTTAGCCCCTGTGAACCCTAATTTCTGAGGCACACGGCTGTGTGGTTACTTCACACGGCCGTGTGAATTTCCAGAACTTCAAAAGCCGCGCGTTTTTCTTATAGAAATCACTTGTGCCTCTTCCTTCTCCACTCTAAACTTCTCTCCTACCCTCTCTATCACTTCCCCGACTTTCTCTGAGGTTTTTGAAGGAATTTGTTCGAGTTTTCCGGCCGTATTACTTTGTTTTTCATCTCCACCGCCGGTGAGACCTTCAATACCTTTTTCTTCGTCAATTCTAGATTCAATTCGTTCTTTTATACAATTTTGCTTGGTTTGAATGTTTACATTACATACGAGCATGCTTAGAATGAAATTAGAACGAATTTAGATGTAAATTGTGGATTTTTAACCCCACGGCCGTGATGCTTTGCCCGTCAGAAACTCCACACGGGCGTGTGGAATTAACACACGGCCGTGTGGATTTCTGCAGATTGGTTATTTTGAACTGTTTTTGATTGTTTTCTTTTCCAATCTTACAGGAATGTCTTCTAGACCCAGGAAATCGACAGGGAAGCGCCCCCGTGAGCCCACACCTCCTCCAGAAGAGACAGAGTTCAGTATAGCCGAGCATCAGGTTCGGTTCGAGCGTTTATCAGGACTCCATTTTGGACAGACGAGATATTTGGATTTGAGTATAGTGAGGAGTATTCAGGGGGGAGACAGCGTCGCAGATGAGATTAGCGAGCTGCTCTCAGTCGGTAGCTGGGAGAGATTGATGGTTATCCGGGACTCGGTGATCCGACCGCTCACTTTAGAGGTCCTGGCGTCGTTTGAGTTCGATCGGGGGTACAGCAGTTTCACCGAGGGCACCACAGTTCAGTTCAGAGCCCTCGGTCGACATTACAGCCTCAGTATGAGCCAGTTTTCGATTGGGATGCGTCTATATGATGAGGCATACACTGAGACAGAGGAGTACTCATTGCTCCCCACAGACTACCCGGGTACCGTGACACCGCAGCAGGCGTATAGCAGACTTTGTGGTCAGGGTCAGTACGAGCCGGGTGTCTCCAAGGCTTCATGCCTTTCTCGACCTGCCTATAGATGTCTACACGCAGTTATGAGCAGATCTATCAGTGGCAGGGGAGACAGTACTGGTGTTCTGAGTCGCCAGGAGCTCCTCTACTTGTATTCGATGGTGGAGAGTGAGCCACTCCACCTGGGGCACATTGTGGCCGACTACATTCGCCATCAGGGCTAGTACCCCAGGGTAGGAGTTATCTTTGCAGGCCCCTACATCACCAGACTTCTCATTGGCCTGGGGCTCAGAGATGGAGTCAGGGGAGCAGAGAAGACGACCGTACCAGCTCCCCTGGGCACAGATACCTTGAGGATGATGGGTATGATCCGCAGAGGAGGATCAGGGACGTATACCTGGATTATACCCCATACAGAGCAGGGCGAGGGATCCCGGGCAGCATTGGAGCCACCCCCGCAGGACACAGAGACCGAGGTACCCCCCACCGCGCCGGAGCCACCTCCAGTGCGGATGTTTTCACCATCTCGAGGCCAGGACAGACTGGAGCGCCTCGAGAGCGCAGTGGGGATCCTACAGACTGAGGTGGCCGAGGTTAGGGCCACACAGATTACACAGCACCAGGAGGTGATGGCGCAGTTCCAGAGCTTGCGACAGACCTTCGAGCAGATTGTCGCCTCCTCCTCCTTCGTGGTCCGACCTCGAGTGTCCACTCCACCACCTCCATCTCCCTCAGCACCAGCAGCTCCAGCATCACCAGCAGATCCAGAGCCTCCAGCAGCACCAGAGGCCACCACTCAGGACACCGACGCTGAGGCGTCTTAGATTTTAGATTCTTTTCTTTTATTTGTCATTTCTGTGTATCTTTACATTTATTTTGGACTTGTAGTACTCAGAAAGGATTCTCCTTCTGAGTATAGCTTTTATTTTGCTTTTTCTTTTCATCTCGAGTTGTATTCATTGCTTTACATTTTATATACTCGAGTTTTATTGAGCTTTACTGAACCTTCGTTTATGTGTGCGCAGATGGTCTTGGATGTAAGGATTTTGAGGAATAGTCATTGACACGGTCATGGAATCGTGTGTGCTCCACGAACCATTGAGACTCAACTCTCAATAACCTAGCTTCATCAAACGTAACACTTGGAGTTCAGGGGAGTAATGTTTCAATTGCCACTTCCACACTAATTGCTTTTATCGTTTTCACTTATTATTGTTCTTATATGCGTACATTGAGGACAATGTACATCTTAAGTGTGGGGGGGGGAGTTCACATTGCACACACCTTTACTTGTGCGTTCAATTGCTTATGCTAATGTAGCCTATGGCGGTTCACCTCAGTTGCAACGGTTGTATTCTTATAGTTTAGGAGAATTTTCAACATTGTATCCTATCATGCTCTAGTCTCTACTTGAATTTCAGGGAATTTTTGCTCGAATCATCTTAGTACACAACTTACTCTTGGAATCTTTTGGAAACTCAATATTGAAGTTTTTAAGGACAAGTTTATCGTTGTTCTTAGTTTTACTTTGGAAAATGCATATAAAATATATATATATATATATATATATATATATATATGAGTTTGTAAATATTAGCTTTGTTTTAATTATGCATTTGGGGTGGCAAGAGCTACCGCCTATGAAGTATGCAGCTACTCTCATAAGTCGGATACAAGTTATGCCCTAATGAGAGAAAGAGCTATCTCATGGGATGAGTGAAAGCTACTACCCCGGTAGAAAGAGCTACCTCCTCGAAAGAGTGAAAGCCACCTTTGGCGGCCGCCTAGGAAAGGGCTACCTTCAAGGATGTGTGAAGCTACTACTTCCACCACTATTTTTTGTTTTTGTATATAAATAAGTCCTTTCTAACCAAAGTTTGAGGAGTACTCGTCGGTTCTCTTGAGTAAGATCGCACACACTAACACATTTTCGAGTTTTCATCCTTTTTGATTCGAGTTTTTAGCTAGAGCATTGGTAACCTTATGCAATGTTTTGAGTTTCCCTTACTTGTAGATTGCTTCTTTTGCATACTTTTGGTGAACCTAAGGCCAAGCACTTTCAATTGTTCTTCCCAAGTACTTTCAGGTTTTGCATACTTTTGGTGAACCTAAGGTCAACTGTGACTAGCTCCAACATTATGCCCTGGTACTAGGATTCACTACAACCCTTCACTCTGTTGATCGCTTAACTAAGCCCCAGAGGAGTTCACCTCCTAAACCTCACACTACGTGGAATTGCTTGGGGTTCTAGGGATTCCATGTGACAGACCCTGTTCCTAAGTGTAGTTCTAACCCTTTAGTCTAGGCGAAAAAACCCTAGTCTCAGTTAAGCCCCAGCACTAGGATTCACTATAACCGTTCACTCTGTTGCTCGCACAACTAAGCCCCAGGGGAGTTCATCTCCTAGCACTTCGCTCTACTTCGACTGCAAAGAACTCTTGGAACACGAAGGTAGGGAAAATCACATCGAAGGGGGAAAAGGGATGTTTCGCTACGTCTCGACTCATCCTCTCGACCTTCTCCAATCTCGAGTACTCTAATCCTATAGAAGTTGTCACACCTTCAAAGGATAACCTAGATGATCCTCAACCCTAATGTCACGGCTAAGGGAAAGTCAATTGATAAGTGCTTGTGTTATAGTATCGCGAAGCGCTATTATCTTACATTAAGCATACCTTTTATCAGGTTTTATCACTAAATGTGTGCATTTGTGTTCTCTTGTGCATTGAAGGTATTGTGGAGCCTATTTGGAGAAGAAGAATGAAATTAGGTCGCGTTCGCCAATGTTGGGATGTTCTCGGACCAAGCAAGGAACGAAGCATGTATTTGGACTTGTGGATGTGTGCCAACCTCTTTTGGAGGGGCACAAAGGCAGTCACATTCACAACAAGTCCAATCCGTGTTACTTAGGAGAATCTCGCGAAAGAAGAAGACTTGAAGCAATCGGCGCGACCTACCGTTGCTTGTGTGCCCAAGTAATGGCCTCGATGAAGAACGATGGACCCGGGAGGCGTTTCGGCAAGTTACCAAGCCTGTTCAGCTGAAGATTAGCGTTCCAGAGAAGTCACACGGGCGTGTGGAAATTCCACACGGCCGTGTGAGCCATTTTCCAGCCAGACAGAGAAATCACACGGGCGTGTGGAAATTCCACACGGCCGTGTGTTTTGCGATTTCAGCCATCCAGTGAAGACACACGGGCGTGTGGAAATTCCACACGGCCGTGTGAAATTAATTTTTCAGCCGAGACAGAAGTTTCACACGGGCGTGTGGAAATTCCACACGGCCGTGTGAAGCCCCCGATAAGTCCAATTTTAAAGCCGCGATTCAAGAATATAAAAGGGGATTTTTGCAACCTTTTGAGAAATCTTTGGACCTATCTTTTCCCCAACTTTCTGGAGCGCGGCTAGGGTTTCGGAGAGGATTTCGTGGAGGTTCTAGCGCGTCGTCGGCATCGATTTCGAGGTTCGACGTCTGCACAAGACCACGGCCACACCAATTCGAGGGGGTTTTTCATTGATGTCTATGTTTTATGCTTTATTTCTCACGTTGATGAACATGTATAGCTCTATGAGGAGCTAAACCCCTCGTGGGGTATTCGGACTTGTAAACTTTAGGGTTTCCTATGTTTCTTTGACATTGATTATTATGCTTTCCATCGTTGATGAATAAAATTGAGTTTTTAATCTTGATTATCCTTTCATATTGTTTTCCCTTAAACGTGACATTAGGGTTGAGAGCAATCTAGGCTTTCCTTTGGAGGTGTGACAACTCCTATAGGATTAGACTACTCAAGATTAAAGAGGGTTGAGAGGGAGAGTTGTGAGGTAGCAATGTACCCCTTTCCCCTTCGATGTGATTTCTCCCTACCTCCGATTCCTTGATTTAATAGCGGTCGAAATAGAGTGAAGCAATAGGTAGATAAACTCCCCTAGGGCTTAGTTACGCAAGTAATAGAGTGGAGGGTTGTAGTGAATCCTATTTGCTGGGGCTCAATCTAGACTAGGGTTCTTCCACCTGGACCAAAGGGTTAGAATTACGTATAGGAACAGGTTTAATCACTAGGAATCCCTAGAGCATAATGCAACTCCACATAGTGTGAGGTTTAGGCAGATGGACTCCCCTGGGGCTTAGTCATCTAGGTGACAGAGTGAAGGGTGTTGTGAATCCTAACACCGGGCATAGTGTTGGAGTTAGTCACGGTTGTCCTTAGGTTTGGGACCGTGAGTCTTAGGATATCCTCGACACAATTGACATCAATAGGAGAGTATAATATCATAGTCTTGCACTTGAAACATAGACCCTAGAGGTATCTTGTCCGGATACCCCCTTTTACTCATTATTAGTCCTTCTCGATTTTCCTACTTGCACTTCTTTCTTCCATCTCTCTACTTAGTTTATTGCTTTGCATTATTTTCACTCATCAATCTTATTATCGTTCTCCGTATTCTGCATAGCTTAATTAGTGAAACCTTATATTCTATCTCCCTATTCCCTGTGGATTCGACTACCTTCTCACCAAGGTAAATTTATTACTTCGACAAACCCGTGCACTTGCGGGATACACGCAAGGGGTCGTGTCATCAATACAATTATCATGCAAGATTGGAACTCAATTAAAAGCATAAATTAAGAAAGCATAATAAAAGTCATAGAAACAATGTCATCTTAGGGTTTATAAGTCCAAATACCCACTAGGGGTTTAGCTCTCCATGGAGCTATACAAAATCATCAAAGTGTATGTAATAAGAAGCATAGAAAATATAGATAAAACCCCCTTGAGATGCATGGTGATGGTCATGTGGAGCCTCTCCGTCTTCTTCACCGGGACCCTTGTCAAGCCTAGGGCACACCTCGCCGGATCGGTGCCGATGAAAGCTCCCCAAATAACTATCTTCCAAAGGATATGAATGTTGATGCCGTAGAATGCTCCAAAAGCCTCCCAAAATCCTTTCCAAACCCTAGCAGCAACCCTCCAAAAGTTGGACGAAAAATAGGTTCAAAAGTCCTCGAATAAATCTGAGTCGCAGCTATTTAAAGGCTGAAATCCGGCATCCACGCGGCTATGTGGAATTTCCACACTCCCGTGTGGATTTTCTAGAATTCAATTTCTGGCGCGCATCAAATAGTAAACTGCTTAGTGATTTACTATAGTAACTGCTGCAGTACTCGCGCCCAAATTGTTCCCGACTTCATGTTCTTCATTGAGGCCATTAAATCGGGCACACAACCAAAGGTAGATCATGTTGTTTCTTCTTTTCTCCTTATTGACGAAGCTCTTTAATGTTACATGGGCTAGACTTTATGAGTGTGACTGCCTTTGTGCCCCTCCAAATCATAGAATAATTCGAGCACATTGGAGGTTGGCACACATCCATAAGTCTAGATACCATGCCTTGATTCTTGCTTTGTCCAAGAAACTCTTCAACAAACACGGACATGACCTAATTTTGCTCCTTTTTCTCAAACTCTTCTCCACAACCCTACATGCACAAAAGAACACAAATGTACACTAATCAATGATAAAATCTGAGAAAAGTAATGCTTAATGTACGAAAATAATACTTCGTATTACTTAAACACGAGCACTTATCAGCTACTCATGAGGCATCTTGAGAAAGGGCTACCTTAGAGGATGTGTGCAACTACTACCTATTCTTTTTGTCCTTAATTAAGTCTGTTTTTAATAAAAACTTTGAGGAGTAAACATTGGGTTGGCTTGAGTGAGTCTACACACACACGTTGTCAGATTTTTCACTCTTTTTAAAGCAATGATCGTTCTTATTTGATGTTTCGAATTCCCCTTGATTCCAGAATGCTATTTCTGCATACTTTTGGTGAACATAAGACCGATCACTTCAAATTTTCCTCTTAAATGCTTTCATGAGTTAATTTTTGCTTGAGGACAAGCAAACGCTTAAGTGTGGGGGAGTTTGATGAGTGCTTTTATATGCATACTATTGACTATGTTTTACTTACAATGAGCATTGCTTTTATTAGATTTTATGGCTCATTGTTATGTATTTGTGTTCTTTTATGTGCACAATGTTATGAGAGCGTATTAAGGAAGAAAGAAGCAAAAATAGACTATGGAGCATCCATTTGGAGTTCTCTTGTGAAGCTAGATTGAGCAAGGCACAATGCATATGACATTCATGGAGGTGTGTGCCAACTTCCAATGATTTTTAAATCAAATGAGAGTTGGAAGGGCACCTAGGGCAGTCACACTTTCATGACCATGCTTGTGTAAGAGTTTCGAGAGCCTCTTCAATGAATTGGAATGTTAAAAAGGTCACATAGTCCACCACACGGGCGTGTGCCAGCAAGGGTGGCCTCAAGGAACAGAGAAATGAAGCCTACAATAGAATTTTTCTAAATCCAGAGAATCCACACGCTCGTATGCCAAGTCGACACACCCATGTGGCCGCATGAGCGCCGGTGTGGATGGCCGATTTCAAATTATAAATATGAAAGTTGAAGGTTTTTGGGGGATTTCTTTTCTACTTTTGGAGGAGGCGACGACAAGATATGAGAGGAGGTTTTTGCAAGGTTCTGGGACAATAATCTGGCCATCAACATTGACTTACTTCAGAAGAGAGTTATTAGAGGAGCTACTGACGGCCTTACTTCGCCGGAGTGTGCCCTAGGCTTGACGGAGGAGTCCTTGGAGAAAGAAGGGCTGGCCTTGAAGATCATCATCACACGGATAGAGGGGGTTTTCTTTATGGAATACTTATATTGTCATTCAATTTCTTTATTGAAGATGTAATTCTCCATGGAGGTTTAAACCCTTTTAGGTATTGGACATGTAAACCCTAGGTTTTGTTTCTTTGTTTCATTGACTATTCCTTTGTTTCTTTACGTGAGTTTTTAATAGAGTTTCAATCTTTTTTGTTTATTATTTGATTTTCCCTTAGAGTGACACTAGGGTTGAGAATCTATTTAATCATCCTTTTGAATGAGTGACACTTTATTAGGATTAGATTCGGCAAGGTTGAAGAAGGTCGAGAGGGTGAGTCGAGAGGTAGCGAAATATCCCCTTTCTCTTCTAATGTTATTTACCCTACCTCCATATTCTAAGAGTTTTTTGCAATCACAATAAAGTCAAGTGTTGACAGATTTTCTCCGCTAAGCCTAGTTGTGCAGGCGCAATGGAGTGAAGCGTCGAGTAGTCCCTTCCGCTGAAGCTTAGTTGTGATTAGGCATCCTTCATCTAGACTAAGGGGTCGAATCTAGGTTAGGAAATAGGATTTATTACTTGGAGTCCCCAGAACCCCAAGCAGTCCTATGTGGTGTGAGGTGTTGAGAGTTTTTACTTTCTGCAGGAATGCATGTTTAGGTCTAGTCATGGTTGACCTTAAAGCTTTGTTAAAGTAACATGGTTTTAGTATTGCACTTGAAACAAGAACAACCTAGCGGGAGCATTGTCCGGGTATCCTACTCTTCCATTGATTGATTTCTTTGTACTTTCATTTGTCTTGCTCACTTGCATCTTTAAATTCTTAGTATTCCTTGTTCTTTGAGTCTATTCCCTGTGGATTCGACTACCCACCAGGTTGGGTCTTTATTACTTCGACAACCCATACACTAGGGGTACACACACATAAGGGGTGTGTCACCCTCTAAGCTATTCGCCAATAGACCCTATGCCCGATCTGGAAAATGATGAAAACACATTTACGATCTCAAAAGCCCAGTAAGCAACCAATAAAAATATTGGGATCACAACAGTTCTAAAAAAAACTCAGAATTTTAAGTACAAATACTATAACATAGCACAATAAACTGGGGACTAATTTTTATGTCAAAATAGATCATGTCCACAAACTAGAAATAGAATTTCAGAATTTTGATTTGAGCTGGCTAAAATGATGACCCAAATTCAGAGACTTTAGAAATAGAATTTGGAGAAGGTTAAAATGAGAGAGTTGTGACATTTATCCATAGCTGCCCACCTGTAAAATTTTGAATTTATTAGATTTGTATCCTAAGAGATATGCTCTTATAAATAGGTCTACTCTGGATACTACTATTGTGCATGACTTGAAGATTAAATCCTATTTTCATGCTTTTAGAGGTAGATTTGCCCAAAGTGCAAAATAGAAAAATTGTTCAATATTGTCTTGCCTACTTGTCTGTAAAATGTCTCTACAATTGGATGTGTATTTTGAAAGATATTCATAATCTTGTAAGACTAGCCTGGAAAATAAATGTGCTGAAATTGGGTGAGATTCATAGTGATACCATAATTTGAGGAATGCTAAGAATATTATCAAACTTGGTCATTTTGTAACTTGGTGAGTCCAAATTTATTTGAAAGAGGAATTATGATGTTTGGCAAGTTCAATAGTGCTATAATTAGGAAAAATCCCTAGAGGTTAATGTGTGCTTGTCCGTAGTCTCTGCATTGTTGTTGGGTATAATTTGGTGTTTTGGTGGGCAGCTAATGCTTGAAATTTTTGAGGATAAAAATTTTTATAATTTGATATAAGTTAGTGCAAAGCCCTAACTTGGCTTGATGTTCATTTGTTGTGACCATTGTCCGTAGAAGTATCATCAATCAAGTTTTGTTTAAATAACTTGGTCTTTGAATCTTATGCTAGTCTAATGACACTCGAACTATATTATGATTCGAATCTTACTAAAAGCCTATTTTGACTGATCAAGTTTGAGTTTAGAGTACTTAACCCTTTTAAAAGGGGTAGTTTGTGGATCCTACTCCTTGATTAGATCATAGCTGCTAGATTTAAACTTAGATTTTTTTTTTTATTGTAAGTTTTTAGTTACATTTTATTCGAAACCCTAGCCACATCTCCTTTGATAGCCCCACACTCTTCTCCTCCTTATGTGTTGGTAGTGTCGTTTAAGAAAAAGTGAGATCTAGCATCTCTCCTTGGTTCAACGTAGTTCTGGGGACTAAGGCAAGGAACTCACCTTTGTGGGTGCTTGATGGCCAGTGGTTGAGGTAAGGTTTTGATTTGTTTTTTTGTCTTTTCATTCTTATGTTAAGGATTGGATTTATTTGAGGATAAAATTCAGAAATTATTGTTAGCACAGCAGAGATCCCTCTTTAATTTTGGAAGATCTAGAGACCGAATTTGGAGTAGATCAAAATACAAAATATGTAGATCTTAATCTAAGTTATAGCCCTTAAAATTAGTAGTCTCGGATAAGACTTCTATGCTAACCTTGAAGAGTTTTTTTTTTTTTTTTTTATGACTTTAAAGTTTGAATTAGATATAGAATTATATAGTAAAGTTGTAGAAGTCAACAGTATCTATGGATCTGAGAAATTTTAGAATTTATGCCTTTGTGATGGTTGAGTTATGAACATATTACTATACTTGTACTCAAAAAATATTTCTACAGAAAACATAAAGATGATTAGACAATTTGATGGTCTTGTACATGGAATTTATGGAAGAGTAAAATAATTAAGTTATAGAGTTTGATGTTTTCTACATACCTATCAAAATTTAGGTTCTTTAGATGAGTAGTTTAAAAGTTATAGCATTATTAGTGTAATCATGCCCAATGATATTACTGTGCAAAGTCTGATGTTTGTTTGGTGTTTTTCATGGTCTTAGATGTTGTAGCTGGTAAAGTGTAAAATAAGAAAGTGATCCAATACTGAGCTATCTGACTGTACATAAAATATTATTTCTTTTGAAGTTTTATATTGAGAGATATTCATATTTGAAAGGGATACTTCTGAATTACAAACCTGAAGAAATAGTTGGAGATTCAATTGAATGTTATAAATTGAGTAGTACTCAAAGTTATCTGAACTTCGGATATGTCATAGTCTTAGGTGTCTATTATTCCAAGAATCTTGAAATTTGTAATTTGGAAAAGTGTATGTGAGGTTATGAGGGTTTTAGTACTCAATGATCATGTTGGAATTATTGATATGACCTCTAAAGTGGGTAATTGCTATAGTACCCTCCCAATAATCAATATTTGGGAGCGTAGAATAATAGCTTGAAATTTTTACATTTGTACCCTTTTAAAAAATCTTTTTGTTTTAATACTATTGTTTATTAGCCTCAATATTGTTATTGAAAGCTAATAGGATCACTTCCCAAATATAGGACATGCCAAAGGTGTAAGGTTTTTGAGTATTTTTGGGCGTTAATCATGTAAGTAACCACATATAAATTATACTATATATATACATCTTTTGACACTAGCTAAATTTATGAATTTAATGATTATATTTATTTAGTTTGGATAATTAGATTACTGTTATTTAATTATTATTACTTTTAGAATTATCTTTAAATTATTGAAATTTGAATTAATGTCATTTTTTCCGAATTAGAATTATGTGAGATATTTAAATATTTATTTAACTTGTATTATTTAAATTTCTGAATTATCAGATATTTTATTTAATTTCTGATTATTTATATTTGTCCGAGATGTTTGAAAAAATTATATATTTTTTGTTCTCTGATTAATTATATTTTTGAATTATTGGTTCCAGTTTAAATAATTGATTATTTTGATAATATAAAAATGGGATCATATGTTTGGTAGCATTTTTACCTATCGGTTTATTCCGTATTTGCTTTGTCTGGACTTTATTAGTTACTGTTTTATTGACATGAGGTATTTTGTCATAACAATTATAGTCTCCAATTAACTATGCACTAACCATGTCACTGGGGGTTAAACATTGACCGTGTCAACATTTAATTCTGTTAAAAAACTATAGTTTTGCACCGTTCCGTCGGTGAAGAATAACGGCCTCTGATATTTTGGCTCGGGTCACCGATGGTAAACAAATGAACTCTGATATTTTGTTTTGATCATAGTTATTTGGAGACATATACTATATTTATCTGAAAATCAGACTCTGTTGGATGTTTTTGATTTGTTTTGAATTGTATTCTAACAAGTGTTGTGCTATGTTATAATATTTGTATTTAAATTCTGAGTTTTTTGAGAACTGCTGTGATCCTAATATTTTTAGTGGTTGCTTACTGGGCTATTGACATCATAAATGTGTTTTCATCATTTTTTAGATTAGACGTAGGGTTTGTTGGTGAATAGCTTAGCGGGGGTGTTGAGTGAAGCGCATCTAGCTTTCTTTCAAGTTAATACTGTTTTGTCTTTTAGTATACCTAAACACTAGCATTGTATTTTCTGTTGTTTTTGTGAACCTTGTTAGTTTCATTTTGTCTTGTGTCCAAATGTTGAAACCTGTCTCAAAATATCAAATACATCTAACAAAAGTACCAATTTAAAACAAAACTGCAACATCTAGACACAAGACAAAATGAAACTAACAAGGTTCACGAAAACAACAGAAAATACAATGCTAGTGTTTAGGTCTATTAAAAAACAAAACAATATTAACTTGAAAGAAAGCTAGACGCGCTTCACTTAACACCCCCGCTAAGCTATTCACCAACAAACCCTACGTCTGATCTGAAAAATGATGAAAACATATTTATGATCTCAAAAGCCCAGTAAGCAATCACTAAAAATATTGGGATCACAGCAATTCTAAAAAAACTCAAAATTTAAATATAAATACTATAACATAGCACAACACTTGTTAGAATACACTTCAAAACAAATCAAAAACATCCAACAGAGTCTGATTTTCAGATAAATACAGTATATGTCCAAATAACTATGATCAAAACAAAATATCAGAGTTCATTTGTTTACCCTCGGTGACCCGAGCCAAAATATCAGAGGCCGTTATTCTTCACCGACGGAACGGTGCAAAACTATAGTCTTTTAAAAGAATTAAATGTCGACACGGTCAATGTTTAACCCCCAGTGACATGGCTAGTGCATAGTTAATTGGAGACTATAATTGTTATGACAAAATACCTCATGTCAGCAAAACAGTAACTAATAAAGTCCAGACAAAGCAAATACGGAATAAACCGATAGGTAAAAATGCTACCAAACATATGATCCCATTTTTATATTATCAAAATAATCAATTATTTAAACTGGAACAAATAATTCAAAAATATAATTAATCAGAGAACAAAAATATATAATTTTTTCAAACATCTCTGACAAATATAAATAATCAGAAATTAAATAAAATATTTGATAATTTAGAAATTAAATATTCAAAAATTAAATAAATATCTGATAATTCTGAAATTTAAATAATACAAGTTAAGTAAATATTTAAATATTTTAGATAATTCTAATATAGAATAAATGACATTAATTCAAAATTTAAATAATTTAAAGATAATTCTGAAAATAATAATAAGTAAACAACAATAATCTAATTATCCAATCTAAATAAATAAAATCATTAAATTCACAAATTTATCTATTGTCAAAAGATGTATATATATAGTATAATTTATATGTGGTTAATTACTTGATTAACAACCAAAAATACTCCCAAACCTTACACCTTTGCATGTCCTATATTTGGGAAGAGATCCTATTAGCTTTCAATAACAATATTGAGGCTAATAAACAATAGTATTAAAACAAAAAGATTTTCTAAAAGGGTGCAAATGTAAAAATTTCAAGCTATTATTCTGTGCTCCTAAATATTGATTATTGGGAGAGTACAATAGCAATTACCCACTCTAGAGGCCATATCAATAATTCCAACATGATCATTGAGTACTAAAACCCTCATAACTTCACATACACTTTTCCAAATTACAAATTTCATGATTCTTGGAATAATAGACACCTAAGACTATGACATATCCGAAGTTTAGATAACTTTGAGTACTACTCAATTTATAACATTTAATTGAATCTCCAACTATTTTTGCTGGCTCGTAATTCAAATATATCCCTTTCAAATATAAATATCTCTTAATATAAAACTTCAAAAGCAATAATATTTTACAAAAATTTAGATAACTCTTGCATCACTTTCTTATTTTAAACTTTACTAGATACAAAATATATGACCATGAAAAACACCAAAAAACCTTCAGATTTTGCACAGTAATATCATTGAGCACAACTACAATAATAATGCTATAACTTTTAAACTACTCATCCAAAGAATCTGAATTTTGATAGGTATGTAGAAAACATCAAACTTGATAACTTTATTATTTTAATCTTCTCCAAATTCCACGTTCAAGACCATCAAATTGTCTAACCAATCTTTATGTTTTCTGCAAAAAATATTATTTGAGTACAAGTATAGTAATATGGCCATAACTCAACCATCACAAAGGCATAAATTCTTAAATTTCTTAGATCCATAGATACTACTGACTTCTACAACTTTACTATATAATTATATATCTAATTCAAACTCTAAAGTCATGGGGGAAAAAATAAAAATAAAAAAACACTTTATGGTCTGTAAAGAAGTCTTATTCGAGGCTATTGATTTTCAGGGCTATAACTTACAGAATACACATGTAGAAAATCTAAAATTTTGTAGTAAACTAGATAAGATTAAGATCTATATATTCCATATTTTGATCTACTCCAAATTCAATCTCTAGGTCTTCCAAAATTAAAGAGTGATCTCTATTATGCTAACAACAATTTCTGAATTTTATACTCAATAAATCCAATCCTTAACATAAGAAGGAAAAGACAAAAAACAAATCAAAACCTTACCTCAACCACTCGCCATCAAGCACCCACAGAGGTTAGTTCCTCAACTTCATCGCCAGAACCACGTTGAACCAAGGAGAGATGCTAGATCTCACTTTTTCTTAAATGACACAACCAAAACATAAGGAGGCGAAGAGTGTGCGTCTGTCAAAAGGAGATGTGGCTAGGGTTTCGAATAAAAGGTAACTAAAAACTTATAATAAAAAAAATCTAAGTTTAAATCCAGTGGCTTGGATCTAATCAAAGAGTGGGGCCCACAACCTAACAACAAGTGCTTCAATATGTACATTGCTCATTTTTAGTTGATTCAATGAGTAAATTATCTAATGGTTCAGCAAATAGTTTTAGGGCTGCTATTCAAATTTTTTTATTCTTTATTATTTCACTTCCTTTTTATTCTTCATTTATACTTTCAAAATTGTGAAAAAAATATTCATCTAAGTCCCAAAACTTACTCGGCTGCTCAACCGCACCAATCAAAGTCCTTGAACTGTTGTCCTATATCACAGATAAGATATTAGTAACCATGATATTACAATTTGCCCCATCAAGCATTGGAACACAAAAAATGAAGTTACAGTTTAATTTAGTTACATATAAACATGGTGTAGAAAGAAATTTATGCCCAAAAATCATGCTTCCTTAATTGTTGCAGAAAATAAGATTAGTAAGCGGTTATTCTCTCTTACTTTCGGTAACCGGTATGAATGATCATTTTGGAAAAAATGTACAAATACAAAAAATGATGAGAAATGATTCAATATTAATAGTATTAAGCAAAAGTTATAAAGTAGTAATAATTATATCAAGCAATATTGCTTATCAAGTAACAAAAATTTTAATTACAGTAGCAATATTTTAGCAATAATTATTATCAAAAGTAGCAGTAATTCTTATCAATTTTCTTCATGTGGAGGGTAGTAGGTGCAATGGTCTTATGGAAATTAGGAAAATGAGAGTAAACAGGAAAAGTAAGGTCTGGATGAGTGTAAATAACTTCTAACGTTTTAAGATTATGTGCCTTTTATTTTCATTTAGCAAGGGCTTCATAAATCTTGGGCCACAACAAACTCTTTTAAAAGATAAGATGTGGTATTGGTTATTTCTCTTTGAGGATAGGTAGTGATTGGCCGCTTGAAGGGCAGGGACCGGTGTAAAGGCCTGGTGACCGAAAGCGCTATAGCACGAGAAATTCCTCTTAAGTTCAGTAAGCACTTGGAGGATGAGGGTTTCTAGGTTGTTCTAGGAAGAGGGCTTGGAGGTTCAGTGAGGGTTTTGTCCTTTATAGAGTGAGTGAGTTTAGAGGAGCTTTAGGAATTGGGTTGACTTATAGAAGGAAGGGATTGGTGAGTTTTAATTCATTTTCTTCTATATTTCTTAAAAACTCATTGGATTTGATAGCATTCATTAATGCTGATTTTCAATTCCTTTATCTAGTTGTTTATGGTTATATTGATCACTTGTGTGACATTCTTATTGTTGGAAGATGATGTTTAAGTTTGGAGAGTATGATTGTAATGATGGAATTAGGTTAGAATTCATGCTTAGGTTATTTGAAAATGTTAGAAATTTCTTAGAAGCTTGTTGATGGGTTAAGAGTGTTTGTATATAGTAAACTTTGGAGAAGTCTTAGAAGGTGATTGGAGGTTTATGTGTGCGTGAATTCTCAAATAAGAATATGTTCAATCTAATGTAATGCACAAGTCATTCAAGTAATAAAAGCGTGTGTGAAAACGTAAAATGTCAATCCCACGAGGAGTGTAAGTACTAGTACTACTTGATTTCCTATTATTTAGCTTGCTAATCAATTGAGTTTTAATCTAAGAAACCTAAGTGAATATCCTAAGAGATTAAGAGAATAAAATATGAGGGTAAGGTTACATAGAGTAATCAAGTAGTAGTCAAGTTATGGAGAGCGTCCTGGGATCGATTCCTCCTAAGATTTCACAAATACCTAAATCTTAACTCCAGATTTAATCAAGGTTGAATTGAGCTATGGAGATTCTAAAAGTATGCCAATACTTTTCTCATAGCTACTACCATATAAATAAATACAAGATTGGGTGAGATCTCTCTCTATCCCTAATCAAGCATGAAAGTATTACACTAATGAATCTCTAGCTAAGGGTGAGCACAGATGGTTTCTTATCAAAGATGAGCACTTGGCTTCTAACCTATGGATTAACCCCACAATGGGAGAAGGAAGATGCCCTCTCTCCAGGAATACCCTAAATCCTCTTTGTCTATAAATGATTTATTCACAAGGATTTCTCAGTCATAATATGAAAATCAAATATAGATTATAGTTTTCACTATTAGGAATCTATAACATTCAATACATACCACATAGATAGAATAAAAATTCAAAAACTACATTGAGTGCACAAAAAGCTTAAGATTCAAATATAAGAGTCATCCTAGGGTTCCTCAATTTGGAAACGCAAGGAAAGTTTATCTACTCATACCATAAATGCTTAAAACACAAATAAAGAGTGCTAAATCAATAAAATAAAATATAATAAATGCTCCCTCACTCTCAACAATGAAGCTTTGAGAACCTTCCAAGTTTGATGATGAACCAAGAATTTGCCACCTTGAATCTCTTCTTGGATGACTCCTCCAAGACCGACAAGTTTGTGCTCGCCACTCTCTACCAAAACCTTGTGAACATCACCTTTCTAAGCTTCAATGGTGGTGGTGGAAACTAAAACCCTCTAAAAGTCCCTCAAATAATAGTGTTCAGACTTTAAATGCTCGACCTAATCATGCCCAGGCATGGGATAAACATCAGGTGTGCGTAGGTTGTGGTGTCGACAGTCAAAACAAGTCAAATTGTGGGTAGAATGCTTACCACTGGCCATGCCTGTAGGTGTTCCTCTGTGTGTACCTGTGCTTAGTTTCAGCAAAGGGGTGTGCCTAGCTCGGCATAGGGCATGCCTAGCTTGGAGTTAAGTAATTTCTTCTCCGTTTTACTCCTTCTAGCTCCACCTTTGATACCTTTCAATTTGGGGTATTGTTACTTCCTAAAGATCATCATTTTAGCTTAAATTTTATCTCCAAATTGTTTAGAACTCATTATTTTCATTTATGGTGGTTTTAAAATAGCCTACATGCAAAAAGAAATAAATTGAATACTAAAAAAATGAATTAGAACCCTGAGAACAAGTTAAGCACTCCAAAATAATATATGAAAACATACATAATAGAGCACATATTAGAAGGATAAATTGAGACTCTTTCATGAATGCCCATGAAATGTTTGGCAAAATGTCTCTAAGAACTAAAAGCCAAACCTTCAAGGAATTTTGTCTAGATTATTGATAAAATTAAGGTTGGTGAAGTTAATATTATTGTCTTGGGAGTAATAGCTCTTTGTCGAGGAATTCAGGGTTGATTTTAATGCATGTAAAAATTCAAATAATAGTAAACTTGCTCAAGTGCCTACTTGAATCATGTACACCCTTGTAGGAATTTTGATAACTTGAAGGGAGGATTAGATGGGTTGCTTGGCATGATAATGTATATGTGTTGATATATATATGTGTGTGTGTGTGTGTGTGTGCGCGCGCTTAATGTGGTTGGCAAGCATTGCTTGTAGGTGTGAGTTGAACCCTTTTCTTTTTATTATTATTATTATTTTTTATTTTGTATTTATGATTGGTAATAGGTTGTTCTTGTAATATTAAGGCTCACTTGTTAGTGTCTCAATAAGAATTTTTTTGGGATGATGTAGATTTGATACCAAAAGTGGAAGAAATAAAGATGGTTATATTTTCTTATGTTCATGTAAGGCATATATGCTTGAGAGAGAAATAATGCTTGAGTTGTTCTTGTGTTTCCATGATTTAGTGATGCATGATGTATTTTTTCTATTGTTTAAGAGGTGAAGTTGGTGATAGTGAGTCATATATCATTTTATTGTGGATCTATTTTATGGTAAAGCTATTAAATTGAAATGGCTGGATTGGTATACACTGATATAATTTGAGTTTAGTGAAGTCATTGATGTTTTAGTAAAACTCCTAAATGTTGGAGACGGGGTCACTTTGGTTGTTGATATTTGGAATTATCATAAAATTGTACAAAACAATCATAAGCATGCGGAAGCAAAAACAAAATAGTGATATCAACTAAATGATTTGAGGAGCACCATAATTTAATTAGTTCTAATTAAATAAAGATTTGAGAAATACCTTTAGATGTTCCAAATCTACTTCTTTTATGTGCTAAATTTGTTTATCAGATCGTCTTAGATCTTCTAGCGTGGAACACTGGTTCCACACTTCTAGATCACACGCCATAATCCAGAAACAGTCTCTTCTTACCCTTCAAATAGCGTCTAGCGTTAGAAAAGGAGAGAGACATTGGGACAAGATCTCACCAGAGAATCGAATTAATTGATGCTAGGGTTAGAGAGGAGCTGTATTCATAGAAATTTCATAAAACATGATAAACTAAAGACAACTAAAACTACATTTGTTTTCAAGTCCTTATAATTTTGATTAATTATTCAACTCTGTTGAACCTTAATCAAAATTTAAACTTAAGACATTACCCTAGACCAATTTACATTTTTACTTCATCTCATAAATTATAATTGTAAATTAATAATTTTACCCTTTTAACTCAAAATGAGACTGATTCTTAATTCCTATAGGATAGCCTCTCTAGGGTTTTTTCAATTGACAATGGGAGAATACCAAAGTATGTGTGTGATACCTAGCCAATCCTGTGGTCCTATGTTATAGCCCAACTGTACACGAATGAGTAGATCATTATGAACCTTTCCGATTATGATTACCACGTGTGTATAAACCCTTTGTTTTTATATCCTAACTGAGTGAGAGCTTTGGTAATCGTCAAACTCACTAAACTCGATCATATACAAATAACCATAGTAGAGTAAGGTTACCAAACTACCCTTCATGTTTGATATGATTACTCTGACTGCCTTAACTGAGGTCTTCTAATCTCATATGCTCATGATCATATAGGATATTAACTTGTTTACTTTCGAGAGAACGAATTGTTGTGAGTCATGTTCAAATACACCAATCCCATTGATGTATTTATGATATATGCTCCCACTATCATTTAGTGTTCAAGTAGCACTCTTTGTCAAAGTATATGCCATATAAATCATTATGAATATTTAACACCCAATTACAGTTTCTCTTATTTGTGAACTATTTAAGTATATAAATATTAAACCATTCTACTGTCTTCCTCTTAATCGCAGAAAAAATAAAAGGTTTAGCTTAATACACAAGGACTATAATTTTCAAAACTAATTAACATGGCATCACAAAATTTATATGAACATAAAAAATAAATGGTTATTATTAATAATAACAATGTATAATACAAATGAAATGCCATAATATAAGTATCCTTTAGGAATTCAAGAGCATAATCATAACAATCTCCCATTTGTACTTAATGCCAACCACGTATCTGATACATCCCTTGCATATACACCGCAAGCTCAAGGGTAGCACAAAGTAGTATAATGTACCGGAAGGTCTGGTTGTTGAATCCACAAAGACCGGCTATACTAGTACTTCTTCACCCTTTATTGGCTAGCTGATGAAAAATGATTGATGCTGCAAGAACTAAATGAGTAAATCGAGAACCAAGGCAAAGAGAGAACCAACTAGTACTTCTTCCCTATCTCATTTTTCTTGAGACACATGTACAGATTTCCTATATTGTCTATTGGTAGATCACTCTCATACCAAGGAGACTCCTAAAGTAGTTGATACTTTTAGTATAGGTAATCAACCCTAATCTCATATGGCAATAGAACATTATCCTATGATTGCATGACGTTCTATGAATCCCTCTATTAGGTTTAACCATAATCCAGAGAGTTTGACACCATACACCCTATCTTTAGGTGTGTACTCAACCCCTATCTTCTATGTGTGACCTAATATGATGAATTTTTAAATCATCATCATGAAAATTGCATAAGCAATTAAGGCTTTTATACAATGTAAATTGCAAGCATGAATCAACATGAAAGATTTAAAAGAACACTCATGGCCATGAAAACAAAGAATGTAAATGCAATAAGTCTTGAAATTCATGACCCGAGGCAGCGAATGATGGTTTAGTTTCTCATATTGAGTAACAACAAGGTACAATTTAAGATTAAAGACAACAAATAAATCATAATGAAAACTCCCTCAAGCTCCTCTTAATGGTTGTAATGGAATCCAATTATGGAGAATGCTAAATCGTTAATTACTCATCTCTGGATTGCAAAGGAAGTTCCAATCTTCCATTACTTGATGGCCTTCAACTCTCCCTTCAAAACCGTAGCAGTCCTTCCTATACTCCTGCCCAAAGTCCCCTTCAAAACCTAACTTTTGGGCTTTTAACAGCTAGTACAACTAATGCATGGTCATGTTGAGGACATGTTTGAGGGCATGCACTTTATTGGTGAAGTTCGAGACTCGAATTGTGTGAAAATAACATCTCCTATAATCAACATTGGTATTAACAAGGTTGTGCTTCCTTCTGCACTACTGAGCAAGGAGAAAAATGGGCCATGTTGAAATTGTGCACTCTAAATTCTCAACTCCTATGATCTGCATGGCTTAATCATAGCCTAAGCATCACCGTGCTCCACTCTAGAATGCTCCTCTTTCTTACAATTCACTCAAATTAGCTTGTATTCTGCTTCTTTTGTCAAGAAACCTATGTACCTATTCATTGGAGCATAAAATACCCAAAGTAGCACTAAAAAGATACAAAATCATGTGAGAAGACAAGCTAAGGGCATGCATAATACATGTAAGCGTCGTGTACATTATGCACTCATCAAATACCCCCACACTTGAACTTTAGATTTCCATAAAGCAAGGAAGTACGAAATATACCAAAAGATGAGTGCATGACTTCTGATCTCAAAATAGCAAGATTCCCTTATGCATTGGGGAACAAAGTGATAAGTGTGTGACAATAGTATAAAGAAAAGAAATAAGTTTCACCTAATACTTGTACTCCCCCTCATGGTTGTGTTCCAACCCTAAACCATGTGTCCAATATTTGCCCAAGATCAACTAAGCTATCTACGACCTTAATTATTCTCCTAAAAGCTCACTATTAAAGAGCACTAGGTGGGTAGTATCTTCATACACAACTGAGGTAGCCATTTCTTTTGATAGGTTATCAAATGCACACTTGAAATACCCAAAATCCAACTACTTAGAGTGTCTTTCACTCATCAAGGGTGATAAATCTTCCTACCATCTTTTGTGACATTTTTCTTGTATGACATTCGCTAATGAATCCAATTTCTTGGTTTTATTCTACATGTTTTTTCATAAGCCTAATGGTTAGTTAGCTATTGCCTCTTCTAAGATCCAAGTGACTCCACAATTAGGGTTTAGTGCAAAATACATAGGGTTTCCAAGACAAAAGGTGAAACTACACTTATGTTTAGGGAAAATTACACTTACACTCATCTTCCCTGAAGCTAGAAATTCCCAAATTGATATCATGGATCATCATTAGTCATACATCAAACCATAAACACATACACAAGTAATCACCACCCCTCCCCCTTCCCTTTCCCCCAGAATAGTACATTGTCCTCATTGTACACAACGCATGCAAGAAAATAAATTAGTAAGGTGAAGCATATTAAGGGGAGAGGGTTGGGGACTTAACTGAACATGAAGAGCAATGTTGCTACTCTCAACGTGGGAGTTCCATTGTCGTACAGCCATGAAGTCCCAAAATCCTGAGAAAAGAAGTGGGTACACAAGTGAAGCTCAAGAAGTATAAAATAAAGCAAGTAAAAGATAATAACTAGAGTATGATACGAAGGACTTTTGTTCGGTGTTGTTTTTCTATTTTGGGTGTATCTAGTAGTGTAGTTTGAGTAGCATGTCGGGTTCTTGGTTGTAGAATGATCATTTCTATATTTTTCTTGCAGAATACATGGTTTGCATATAGTGTAGTACATTAGTAAAATATTGTAACACAATATTATACTAAATCAGTAGAAAGGTATACTGCCATGTGAAAATGGCACACGCCCGTGTGGGCTTTTCTAGGACGTGTTGGTGAGAGTATTTTTGTCATTTTTACACCCTAAATCCTTTCATTCTATCCTTTCTTTCTTCTCATTCTTTTGATTCTTCCCTTGGATGAGAACTTCCTCTTAGTGTTCATTCATCTCCCTCTTAGAATTTGGGAGATTATCCATCAACCTCTCATCCCTTTAAGGCTAGCAAGTTATGGTGGTTCTTTATTTTGATTCTCTCCATGTTTTACTCCATGTTCTTCATCTTTGGTAGAATGAAACTAGGGCTTTGATTGATGAGTATGAGGAGCTTGATTGTTGCTTTATCCTTGTTTGTGAGAGGGTAGGATCATTAAGGTGAGCTTTGTGTTTACCTAACTTGTTTGTTGGATGTTAAGAGCTTGAGTGGAGAGTGTGTATTTCTTTTCCTTCAATCTTGTTGGATTTATGGACCTCGGTTGTGTTTGAAATCAGGTGCACTGTAGAATTACTATAGCATTGATGAATCCCTCTTCTTTCTCTTATTTCCTTGGTTTAGAATGGAGTTGATCTCCACGGAAATTCCTTGGAATTCACTGGACTCAAGTTTAAGTCAACCTAAGCCTCTACTAGAGTTACATTGCATATAGGTTTAGGGTTTTCTTTTATGCATCTCTTTTTCATGTTCTCCTTGTGCTTACATTCTAGTTGGTTGGGTCTTGTGTGTGTGTGTGTGTGTGTGTGTGTGTGTGTGTGATTTTGTTAGATGACGAAATCTCAGCTCGAGACAAGGAGTTGGCAGAGGAGTAGCGATATTTGGTGAAGAACAAGTCTCTTAAGTTTGTGGGTGGGTTATGTTGAAATGTATGATTCTATTAGGATCTTCAAATGCTTTTAATTGTTTGATGAAATTGTTTCTTGGCTTTATCATATTTAAATCAATGTTTTGGTTGGTTTGAATTGGTTTACTATGTTATGTACTTTTATATGAAAACCCTAGAAGTATGAATGGACATGACTATGATTTTACTAGTATTCATGGATTTGAATGGTTTGTGAAACCTCCTTATTTGAATAATCACACTTTTGACATCCTATGGTTATGAAAATGATTTCATTTTTGAAACACTGATGATTGTCCTAAATGTGGACATTATGATACGTTTGACATGAATTGTATTATTCGGAGACACCTAGGTCTTGAATATATATACGAAAGTGTTAGCTATGGTTTTGATATTCTCTACAGGGTTTAGTTTTGATGGTGATGGGGTTGTAACCCATCTACTACAATAGGGGGTCCTCATAGTCCAGCCTTTAGAGGCGGTGTGATAGACTCAGATCATGTTTCACTTTCTAAGGTGTGGAGAATTTCCTAAATAGGTATTATTACAAAAAGATACGAGGCCACCACATGAGTCTCGGGGGGCTAACGTCGACCTTGATGACTCCGAACTTAGTCGTGACTGATGTGGACATCAAGGCTAAGGATCCAATTCAAGTTCCAACAGGACCAGTGACGAGGGCTCAAGCTAGAAGACTTAAAGAAGAGCTTAGCAACTTGGCATGGAGAATTCTACAACAGGAAGAGAGTGCGATCACTACTGATGGTGAACAAAAGCTGGTCCTACTTATCCAAGCCGATTCCACTTAGACGCTTGATGAAGATTTGGTTGTCATTTAATTTTGAGTTTAATATGTGAACTAGAGTCTTTTGTGATTGCCTAGTCTTGTTGGGCTTTGTGGGCCTTTGGGCTGAATTTACTTTTTAGTTGGTTGTTTATTTTTTTTATCTTTAAGGGTAGTTTTGAACTTTTACTTCTTAAAAGTTCTCTAGGGTTTTGGGCTATATATATAGCCCCTTGTAGCAGCCATAAAACACAACTTTTATCTATGAGTATTTGTGAGGTTTTCTTCTTGTTTTCTTGAAGGAACTTTTTAAGAACTTATCAAGGGTTTTCCTTGTGGCGTTCAAACCGACTTATCAATTGGATTTCCATCTCCTTTTGTGGCGTCATCCCCATACCAAGGTTCGTGCTTCTCTAAGCATTGGGTCGAGGTTTTCTATCCCTTCTTCTTGAATCCTTTGGCTTTTCTTCTTCGTTCCAAATTTGTTTCGGGTTTCGTCACAATCGTTGGCGAGGTTCGTATCAGTTGGTACCAGAGCTAAGTTCATCCTTTTGACCTATCTTCTATTGATTTTCTGTTCATTTCTCTTACAAAAAAAAAAAAAAAAAAAAAAATTGCATCTAGATCTAGGGTTTCATTGATTGAAGTCGCTCATATTTTGTTCTTGATTTGAGAGAGTGATTTCTTCCTTTTATGAGTTCCCTTTTATTGATTCCAAAATGAAAATATAGTTTGTGAAGATTTGAGTTTGTGGAACTGAGTTTCTGAGAAAAAAAAAAAAACGAAAAAAAAAAGAAAAAAAAAAAAGAGAAGAAGGAAAAAGAAAAACGAAAAAAAAAAGAGAAGGAAAAAGAAAAACGAAAAAAAAAAAAAAGAAAAAAAAAAAAAGAGATTAGAAAAAGGAAAGAAGAATTAAAAAAAAAATCTTGATTTGGTTCGATTTGATTTGCCATTCTTGATTTGGTTAGATTTGAATAGCCAATCTTGAGTTGCCATTATTGAATTGCCAAAATTTCTTGATTTGGTTAGATTTGATTTGCCAATCTTGAGTTTCCATTTTTGAATTGCCAAAATTTCTTGATTTGATTCGATTTGAATTGCCAATCTTGAGTTGCCAAAATTTCTTGATTTGTTTCTCTTTGAATTGCCAATCTTGAACTGCCATTCTTGAATTGCCAAAAATCCAGCCCATTTCTTGAATTGCCAAAATTTCAGCCCATTTCCAAGAAAACAAATCTTCGATCCATTTTGGTTTGTTTCGGTTTGAACCCCCTTTGATGATGTTTTTTTAATTAGTTTTGAAAGAACTCAAAGAAGAAAACGAGTGGAAAAAGGCAGCGAGGTGAGATCATTTGAGGGTAAAAGCCAAATTGAATTGAGTGATACACGAGTGAATTTGAGTGAATTATTTCTTGGAGTGAACTACGTGAGTTTTGTGGTGAGGGTAATTTTTTTATCTAACATTGCTTTGCAGGTTTTTCCATCATGTCTCAAATTCCGGAGAGAAACACAACCGAGGAGAGTACCCCTCCAACTATTCCGAATTTGCAAGTGCAAGCTATAATTGGGGAAATGAGAAGGATGATGAGGGTGGAACTTGAGCAAATACATGAGAGGTTGGATAGAGTTGAAGAGGGAGTACAACGAGGACAGCCACCGGTTGTTCCAAACCTCCCAAGGAGGAATAGGGTGCCCCAACTGGGAGTTGAAGGTGTGGGGGCGTTTGAAGTGGAGAATTTCGATGAAGACTTTGATAGGATGTCAACGGGCAGCCCTAGGAGATATGGTCGGGATAGAGACGCTCGGAATCGGGTAGACAACAACTTGGGTAGCATCAAGATGAGGATTCCGGCATTTCAAGGAAAGAGTGATCCCGAAGCATACCTTGAATGGGAGAAGAAGATGGAGTTGGTTTTCGATTGTCACAACTACTCCGAAATTAAGAAGGTAAAACTTGCCGCTATTGAGTTTACTGATTATGCTATTGTGTGGTGGGATCAGTTGTGCGTCAATAGGAGGCGAAGTGGAGATTTGCCTATCGAGACTTGGGATGACATGAAGAGGGTGATGAGGCGTCGTTTTGTGCCATCTCATTACTACCGAGATCTATACCTTAAGCTTCAAGGTCTTCGACAAGGTTACAAAAGTGTTGATGAATATTATAAAGAGATGGAGATGGCTATGATTCGGGCCAATGTGGAGGAGGATAGGGAGGCAACAATGGCAAGGTTTTTGAATGGGTTGAATAGGGAGATTGCCAACACAGTTGAGCTACATCACTATGTGGAGTTGGAAGACTTGGTGCATATGGCAATGAAGGTTGAGAGGCAACTAAAGAAGGGCAGTACAAGTGCACGTCTGAGACCCACCCCACAAAATCCTAGTGCAACACCATGGAGGACGAATTATCCAAGGAAAGATGAAAGTAACTCCAACCCCAAGGCCAAAACTGAGCAAAATTCAACCACTACTTCCACGGCTTCTCAAAGTAAGATACCCACAACTTTGTCTCGTTCTAGTGAAATTAAATGTTTCAAATGTCAGGGAAGAGGTCACATTGCTAGCCAATGCCCAAACAAGCGGGTTATGGTGATTCGGGAGAATGGGACAATAGATTCTGAAGACGAGGGTGAGCTAGATGACATTCCACCATTGGAGGATGATCTTTTGGGAGAAGAGGAGTTTGGGGCCGAGCATGGTGAGATGCTTGGATTAGTTGCTCGGAGAGCCTTGAACTTGCACACTAGGGTGGAGGAAGAAGAAGTGCAACGGGAGAACATCTTTTACACTCGTTGCAATGTGAAGGACAAGGTATGTAGTGTTATTATTGATGGTGGTAGTTGCACTAACGTTGCTAGTTCTTCCATGGTTGAGAAGCTAGGGCTCCCAACACTCAAGCATCCCCGTCCATACAAATTGCAATGGCTGAATGATAGTGGTGAAGTGCGGGTTACTAAGCAAGTTGTGGTGCCATTTCGGATTGGGAAATATGAGGATGAAGTGTTGTGTGATGTGGTACCCATGCAAGCGGGACATCTCCTTTTAGGACGGCCTTGGCAATTTGATAGACGTGTGCAACATGATGGCTTCACCAACAAGCACTCCTTCACTTTCCAACAACGAACCATCACTCTAGCTCCAATGACACCGAAACAGGTTTATGATGATCAAGTGATGATGCAAAAACTGAGTGATGAAAAGAAAATGAGAGATCAAAAGAATTTGAGTGATCACAAGAGAGTGAGTGAAGAGATGAGTAGTGGTGAGAAACAAGAGAGCAAGGCTGATTCTAGTGAGAGAGAAAAGAGAGAGATGAATTCAGCCAAAGAGGGAAAATTAGAGGGAAAAAGAAATTTCTATGCAAAAACAAGTGAGGTTAAGCGAGCTTTTCTTGCAAAACGGCCGATGATTGTACTTATGTACAAGGAGGCCCTTTTAAACACTAACCAACCTGACCCTTCATTGCCTAGTGTTGTTGTTTCTATTTTGCAGGAGTTCGAGGATGTGTTTCCTGAGGAGGTACCACATGGCTTACCCCCTATCCGTGGCATAGAACACCAAATTGACTTTGTTCCCGGTGCTTCCATTCCAAACCGGCCTGCCTATAGGAGCAACCCGGAGGAAACAAAGGAACTCCAAAGGCAAGTTGAAGAGTTGATGAAGAAAGGGTGCGTGAGAGAAAGCATGAGTCCTTGCGCAGTTCCGGTGATTCTAGTTCCTAAGAAGGATGGAACATGGAGGATGTGTATTGATTGCCGAGCCATCAACAACATAACGGTAAAGTATCGACACCCCATCCCTCGTTTAGATGATATGTTAGATGATTTGCATGGATCTTGTGTATTTTCAAAAATTGATCTTAAGAGTGGGTATCATCAAATTCGAATGAAAGAAGGTGACGAATGGAAAACGGCATTTAAAACTAAACATGGATTGTATGAATGGTTAGTCATGCCATTTGGCTTAACTAATGCACCTAGTACTTTCATGCGTTTAATGAATCATGTTTTACGAACTTTCATTGGAAAATTTGTTGTTGTTTATTTTGATGATATTCTGATTTATAGTAAGAATTTACATGATCATGCTTCTCATTTGCATTTGGTTTTGGGTGTCCTTAGGAAAGAGAAATTGTATGCTAACCTCAAGAAATGTACCTTTTGCACCAATAAACTTGTTTTTCTAGGATTTGTTGTGAGTGCTACAGGTATTGAGGTTGTTGAAGAAAAGATCAAAGCCATCCAAGATTGCCCGACCCCATCAAGTGTGAATCACGTTCGTAGCTTTCATGGACTTGCTAGCTTCTATAGGAGATTCGTGAAAGATTTTTGTACCATTACGGTACCCCTTACTGAAGTTATCAAGAAGAACGTTGCATTCAAATGGGGGGCAGCACAAGAGGAAGCATTTCAGCTTATGAAACATAAACTAACTCATGCTATCTTACTTGCTTTACCTAACTTTGCTAATACTTTTGAAATAGAATGTGATGCCTTTGGTGTAGGTATTGGTGTTGTACTCATGCAAGATGGTCCTTTTCAAGTGCTCGAGCAGATCAATGACAATGCCTACAGCCTTGATTTACCGGGTGAGTACAATGTTAGTGCTACTTTCAATGTGACTGACTTAAGTCCTTTTGATGTAGGTGACGATTTGAGGACAAATCTTTCTCAAGAGGGGGGGAATGATGTGGACATCAAGGCTAAGGATCCAATTCAAGTTCCAACAGGACCAGTGACGAGGGCTCAAGCTAGAAGACTTAAAGAAGAGCTTAGCAACTTGGCATGGAGAATTCTACAACAGGAAGAGAGTGCGATCACTACTGATGGTGAACAAAAGCTGGTCCTACTTATCCAAGCCGATTCCACTTAGACGCTTGATGAAGATTTGGTTGTCATTTAATTTTGAGTTTAATATGTGAACTAGAGTCTTTTGTGATTGCCTAGTCTTGTTGGGCTTTGTGGGCCTTTGGGCTGAATTTACTTTTTAGTTGGTTGTTTATTTTTTTTATCTTTAAGGGTAGTTTTGAACTTTTACTTCTTAAAAGTTCTCTAGGGTTTTGGGCTATATATATAGCCCCTTGTAGCAGCCATAAAACACAACTTTTATCTATGAGTATTTGTGAGGTTTTCTTCTTGTTTTCTTGAAGGAACTTTTTAAGAACTTATCAAGGGTTTTCCTTGTGGCGTTCAAACCGACTTATCAATTGGATTTCCATCTCCTTTTGTGGCGTCATCCCCATACCAAGGTTCGTGCTTCTCTAAGCATTGGGTCGAGGTTTTCTATCCCTTCTTCTTGAATCCTTTGGCTTTTCTTCTTCGTTCCAAATTTGTTTCGGGTTTCGTCACAATCGTTGGCGAGGTTCGTATCAGTGACTGCGGCTAAAGTCGAAGAAGTTTTTCACTCTATTGTGTTTGAGAATGGTGTTATATTTCAGTTTTGCAAAACCATGATTTCTTGAATTGGATCTTTAAATTATGGACCTCCTTTATGTCTTTAAATATCTTTTTTCAGAAAGATGGTTTTATTGATGAGTTTGAAATGAATTTTGGTTATAATTTCATTTGGATCATTGTGTTATGCCCAAAAGTTTCCTTGTGAACCTTGAAGTTTCAATTCAGTTTTGGAATGCCAAAATGCATCTTGTTAGAAAGTTTGTGATGAGTTTTATTATGCTCCCTTTTAAGGTTTGTATTGAGCCAAAATTGTCATTGGTGAATGTTGGAAGCTTCATTTGATTAAATTGATTTTTATGCTCATTATGGAACTTGTTGATATATATATATGCTGAAATGTTATGAAGTTATATGTATACTTGTAAAAGCTTATTTATTTGAAGGGTAATAATCTTGTTTAGGTACTAAACTATACCCATATTTTAAAATGGATACCGCATTTCAATTTGTTACTTTTCAGATACTACACTATGATTTTTGTTCAGTTGGAGCATACCCGCCAGTTTTCAATGGGAATAAGTTGACGTGGACGCCGGAGTAACAACGTGGCGAGGTTTTTGACAGGTCATTTGCTATTGTGGACCTCCAGTTGTTATTTTTTAATACACGTCAACAGAGAAAATTCACGTTATTTAAAATTGGGGCCACGTCATCAACATCTTCTTCGTTCCTTTTCTCCTGAGAACTCATTCCTCTTCTTCTTCTTCTTCTTCTTCTTCTTCTTCTTCTTTGTCTTCTTATATAAAGTACCACAAAAATAAGGTTTTTGCTAACTATGTAAATTTTGGAATCTATGTAAATGTTGTGGTGTTTCATAGCATTTTATAAACTATGTAAATTTTGTGGTGCTTCTTAGCACTTAGAATATGCAAGACTTGATTATACATCCTTTTTATGCTAGGTTTTAATGTTATTTTCCCAAATTGCACAGGCTTCACATATGATTCAACAATTTAAAAAAACTAATTAAATTGAGAAGAACTTCATAGCACAGAAGAAGAAGAAGAAGAAGAAGAAGAAGAAGAGGAATGAGTTTTGCGGAGAACATGGATGAAGAAGATGGTGATAACATGGCCCCAATTTTAAATAACATGGATTTTCTCTAGTGACATGTATTAAAAAATAACAACTGGAGGTCCACGTCTGCAGATGACCTGTCAAAACCCTCGCCACATCGTTACTCCAGCGTCCACGTCAACTTATTCCCATCAAAAACACATGGGTACCCTCCCGTTGAACAGAAATCATAGTGCAGTATCTGAAATGAAACAAATTGAAATATGGTGTCCGTTTTGAAATATGGGTATAGTTTAGTACCCAAAAATGATTATTACCCTTTATTTGAATTTGAATGTTGTGGTTTCGTATGCTTTTAGAATCATGCTAATCCACTCATTTAGTAACTTTAGTTACTTACACTACTCCCCTCTTTCAAGGCTATAGTGTTTAGTGGCGTCGTGGCAAGGTGAATTTCTTGGCAACTACTTGTCCCTTCATTCTTCACCTCAAGTCTTGGTGTATGTTTGCTTTTATGCATGGTTGCATTATATAAGGAATAGGGATCCACTACTGTCTTTGACTCTATGAGCATGTATTACTTGCACACTTGTCTTTCTTTTTGAAAACTTGGTTGTAACAATCATCCAAGGACCAAACGTCGATTCATCATTACCAATGCAATCGTCTTCACTGGTTGGGAGCGGCTGATCAATCCTTGCCTCCAAGGCTTCATTCAGTGTATCCAAGCTACCCTTACCTCCAACCCAGTCGGCTCACTAGGAACCTGGAAAGGGGGTGGCGATGAGTGGCTTTGATCCACCGAATTCTAGTGGCTGCAATAGTTCTATCCATACTCGACCATTCCACAAAGATAACAGAACATGGGAAGTTTTTCATACAGTACGATGACAAAGACACAATGGTTATCGTCTCCAACCCAGAAACCCTACTTCAAGGGGTTATTCAGATCAATTTCTACACAAATGCGAGCAAATTTGGACCTGGATAAAGAGAAGGTCTAGTCATCAATTTTGAGAAGGTGTCCCAAGGATGTAGATATGGTTTTAAGAGACTCCCCTTCCCAAAACTCCACTGGTATGTTGTGCAGTTGCATCCAAACCACAGTCGTGGAAAGCTTGGCAAAGGCAGGCTCGAAAAAGGGTTTCCAGAGGGCAAGCTGGAGAGTGACTCCATTGACTGTCCAAGGACATTCAAACATGAGTTTCTGAGAGATTTCATAGGATTCACAGTGAAAAAGGAGGTAGCCTTTTGGAAGGTCAGAGATGAGGATTTCACCAAGGTCACTCCATCTGGTATGAAGGATAGTTTTAATCTGGTCGAAAGAAGGAGGTTTTCCAAAGAATTTTCCAATCAGTGAATGTTAGAATTGATGTCTGTCCCTAGCCATGGCTTCTCCATCAAAGTGAATAAATTCAGAAGTAGATGGCTTCAACTTGCGCAGCAATGGGCCATCAACAAGTGGAGAGGAATTAGGAGGATGGTTCTTGATAGCACCGGAGATCTCCTCCCAAGAGGGTGGAGGAGGTGAGGATGGTTCCTCGCTTACCATAGAAAGGGGGAGGGGAGCTGAGGGAAGGACGCGAACAAGGGGCGCTCTCCGAAACTGTTAATAATTTTTTGTGACAGGGCATAGGTGGTGTTGGTAGTGTTGCTGCAGAGATGCTTACAAGCTGTGGCATTGGTCGCTTGTTGTATGATTATGACACAGTGGAGTTAGCTAACATGAATAGGTTATTCTTTCGTGGCCGATTAAGCATGCTTATTCTTCATCGCATCCTAACAATTATTTATTTATTTTCAATTATTGCTTCTTGATTGCAACAATGTTTTTGATCTCCAGTTTTACCTAAGAGCTACTTTTTTTTTTTGAGAAAAAAAACGCTACGGGCCGGGTTTTCATCTTATACTTCCTCTCTAGGTTGGTATGACGAAGACTGATGCTGCTGTACAAACTCTTTTAGATATTAATCGATATGTTGTTTTGGAAGTAAGCATTTTTTTACACATTTGTTTTCCTTATACAATTCACGTACAAACCATGTTTTAATATTTTTTTTCTTGTCCCTTGATTATGATAACTTGTCACCTGTTTCTTGTTTGTGCAATTCACATATAAACTTTAATTATTGATGATTACATTGGAGTATGTTAGGTTGAGTTGGCTCAGGTTGTAAGCTATAATATTCAAGGTCATTCAAGTTTTGCTTCATTCATTATGTCTAATCAATTTAGGTCAGGTATCCCTTTGATCTTGATTCAAGTCAAAGGTGCCTTGCTTACCCAACTCCACTTTTTTTCTCTCCCTATATTTGGCTATTTAGGTAGAGAAATGTTAGAAAGAGTGATTAAATGAAGTTTCCCTAGTTTTTGTTAATAACATTTATATTAACATGCATGCATGTCCTTAGCCAGTGTTTGTGGAGATGAATTTAGGTATCTGTGAAGTATATCAATATAATTGGATAATATTATAGTAGTATTTATTGCCTCCTTTTTCCTACCTTTGCCCACTTGCACATCTTAATTCATTTCCATTTCTATCTTGTGCATCTATTTTGTTTTATGTTCCCTTTACTTGAATAGGCTAAAAGTTTATCTTCACTTTTTATCACATACCATGTACAGTAATTGTTTCAATTTTCTTATGTAACAACTCTTACATTGATATAATACATATATGTTGTCTACAGAGCTACGCATTGAACATCACAACTGTCAAAGGTTTTGATACTTTCATAGAAAAGCCTCAAAAGAAGAAACCCAAAGGAAGACGGACGAAGTAGTGGTGTTGATCTTGTGCTGAGTTGTGTTGACAACTTTGAGGCTCATTTGGTAGTGAATCAAGTGACTATTTTTCCCATATTATCTTTGTTAGATGTATTGTTGTATTATATATATATGTATACATATATGTGTATGTATAGATGTATATGTATACTTATCATGTTCTATATGTAGACCCAAAAGGTCACTCATGTGAGTTATCCAAGCATATACACTTGTTCCATTCTCTCTCTATCTCTCTCCCTCCTTCTAACATGGTATCAGACACCAAGGATTTTCCAAGCCATCTTCTTAGGCCACCGGTCATCTTCTTTCTCTGTCTGTCGACCATCTTCCAGGCCATTTTCTTGTGCCACTGGTCATATTTCTCCGTCACCGGCCATCATTATCCTAGCCGTCTTATTCTCATTTTTTAACACACAACAACAAAATTTCCCAGATCTTATCCGATCCACCCAAACATCACCCGCCGCTACTCTCTCCCTCTCTGCCTGAGCTTGGTCTGCAACCCGTCACCATCAACACCGTCTGACGCCTAGGCCACCGTCTTTGGTCATCCTCTTCTTCATCACCGGTCTTCTCCATCACCGGTAAACTTTATCCTTCATCACCGGCCACTTTCATTCATTCATTCAAAAAAAAAAAAAAAAATCAGGATTGGACTTTGGCTGACCATCCTTGCTTGCTGCCAGGTAATAGATTAACCACCAGTCACACCGTCGGCCACGATCCTCCACCGTTGCTCACCACCAACAGACTCCCCATCTCAATATTAGTGACTGAAAACACCTGCGCGTGAACCACACCCATTTGTCTACCACTACTTGGTTTCCACGCCCAACCCATTTGTCTGCCACTTTTTGCAAAATGTTTTTTTAATCTCCTCAAGAAGCCTTTAATCATTGATTTGTTAAAAAAACAAACAAACAAACAAAAAGATCTTGATTTGATAAAACAAAAACATTTCATTGGAATCTGAACTTTTAAGATTCTTTCAAACACAAGGGGACATAAAGGCAACATCACACTAAGGCCCACCATTTGAATTTTTTTTTTTTTTGTCTTAGAATCTTTACACACTAGGAGACAGGCCCACTTATATAATAATAATAATAATAATAATAATAATAATAATAATAATAATAATAATAATAATAATAATAATTATTATTATTATTATTATTATTATATATAAAATAGCTGCACAATGTCTCCACAATCATTAAAGTCAAAAAAAAAAACTTATGGATCACACTAAGGGAACACGTCTTCAGACTTTTTTCAGAGGGTGGACACTGCTCTCATAGTCTCTCATTTTTTTTTCTATACCTTCAGCATCCTCCCATACTTGCTTCCAAGCTCCTCCCCTTGATTCCTCTAGGACTCCTCCACGGCCGAAGAGGACCGAGCAACGATAACTCATGTGTGCCGCTCGTGGCGATTCTTCACCAACTCCATCTCTTCTTCCCACACCTCACTCTCTCCAGACATCCTCTATACTAGGATCTCATGCTCCAATATCTCTTGCGGATCATCAGTTTTTGGCAATGTTCCGGTAGTTTCTGCAGTCATACTAGGCAAACTCTACTTCTTCCACTGGACATACGAGTTCGACTCAGGTTGCTCTATCGGCTCCAGGTAGTTCATGTCCTCTTTGGCTTATTGACTCCAGTGCTTCTCTTCACATGACCCCTGAAACCACTCATCTTCACCATTCCCATCCACCATCACTTATCACTCGTGTTCGTACTACTGATGATACACTCCTTCTTGTCTCTTCTACTGGTCATCTCTCATACAATGATTTCTTTGTTCCTTTTGTTACTTTTGTTTCTTATGTTCCTCGTTTATCCATGAATCTCATGTCTATAAGCTAGCTTACTAATTATGGCTGTCAGGTTATTTTTGACAGAACCTCATGTTGTGTGTAGGATCGCAGTGGGATGGTGATTGGAGTTGGTCGCCGTCATAATGGAGTTTATATGCTGGATTCCCTTCGTCTCCCATCTTCACCCAGACTTGTTCATCACTGTTATACTGTCGTTCAGTCTCATCATAAGTGGCATCATCGTCTTGGCCACTTATGTCCGTCTCGTATGTCGTCCCTCATCCGTCATGGTGTTTTAGGAACTGTCTCCCCTCTTTCTGATGTCATTTGTCTTGGCTGTAAACTAAGTAAGCAACTCCAACGTCCTTATTCTTTAAGTGTGTCTCAAACTAATGCTCCTTTTAAACTCATTCACTCTGATTTTTGGGGTCCTACTCCCTTTGTCTCTAAAGGGGGTCATCACTATTATGTTATTTTTATAGATGACTTGACTACACTCGATTCACCTGGCTTTATTTTATACCTCACCGTAGCCGGTTATTTTCTATCTATCGCTCTTTTTCCGCTATGATCCACTCTCAGTTCTCTGCCTCTATTAAGACTTTTCGATCTGACTCTGGCTGTCAGTACACTTCTCATACCTTTTCGTGCCTTTTTGTCTTTTGGAGGCACTTTGCCTTAGTTATCTTGTCCTAGCGCTCATCCTCAGAACAGAGTCGCTGAACGCAAGCATCGTCACATCTTAGAGACGACACGTGCTCTTCTTTTAGGTGCTTTTCTTTCTCCTCATTTGTGGGCTGAAGCTGTCTGTACTGCTGTTTATCTCATTAATCTACAACCCTCATCTTACCTTAATAGTTGTAGTCCAGGTGAGTGTCTTCATGGGATACCTCCCCACTATGATCATATTCTAATTTTTGGTTGTCACTACTTTGTTTTTGCTCTCACCTTAGGAGAAAACAAAGCTAACATCCCAGTTTGTTTCTTGTGTTTTTCTAGGATATAGCCTTGAGCATAAAGGTTATCGTTGTTATGATCCCGTCACTTGCTGTATTCACATCCCCCGTGATGTCATGTTTGATGAGTCTATATCTTTATATGCTTCTCCTTCATCCAATGAGTCCCCATCTTCCTCGGTCCATTTATCCTTCCTTTTTCCTATCCCTTCGGCTGAGAATGCTCCCCTGTATCTTCCTCTCCTTCATCATCTGATCCTCCTGCAAAGTTTCTTTCTCACTCCTCTCTTGACCCCTCTCCTCCTTTATCTGTTGAGTCTCCTGCAGTGCCTCCTTCTCTTTTATCTGTTGAATCTCTTGCAGTGTCTTTTCCTCCTCCTTCGCTTCCTCTTACTCACCCGCCTATTCGTTTCACATACCACCGTTGGGATCCTGCAGAGCCTCCATCTCGGTCAGTCATCTCTGGCACCTCTCCTACTACCGATCTGTCTCCTAAGGTACCCTCTCACACTTATTCTTTATGCGATCACTCTACTTTACATCCCCCTGTCCGTTATGCTTCTGCTAGCACCAGTATTTCAGATGTCTATGAGATAGGTACCTATAGGGAAGCAGTTCGATTACCTAAGTGACGAACTGCTATGGCAGAGGAGCTTGATGTTTTGACTCGGAGTCATACATGGGATCTCGTTCCCCTTTCTTCTCATACTTTTCCCATCACTTGTAGTTGGATCTATTGTGTGAAGACTCATTCTGATGGGTCTCTCAAGCGCTATAAAACGCGTTTAGTTGCTCGTGGATTTTAGCAGGAGTATGGCCACAACTATGTGGAGACTTTTGCTCCAGTAGCCCGCATGCACACTGTGCGCACTTTGGTTACTGTTGCGACTGTTCATGGTTGGGTTCTTCATCAGCTTGATGTGAAGAACGCGTTTCTTCATGGGGACTTGAAGGAGGAGGTTTACATGACTCTCCCCTCGCCCTTCCAGTGCCTATGGGGTCTGTTTATCGGCTTCACCGCACTCTATGTGGGCTCAAATAGGCTCCACAGGCCTGGTTTGAGAGGTTCAGCATAGTGGTTGAGGCTGCTGGTTTCACTCCAAGCATACATGATTGGACAATCTTCATTCACTCTTCCCCTCGTGGTCAGACCATTCTTCTTATATATGTAGATAATATCATCCTTACAGGCGATGACTTTGCTCACATTACCTTTGTGAAGCAGAAGTTATGTGAGACTTTCTTGATGAGTGATTTAGGTCTGCTTCGTTACTTTCTTCTTATCAAGATCACTTATCATCCTGATGGTTACCGTCTCTCTTAGTAGCATTATACTCACGACCTACTTGCTTGCTCTGGTTTGAATGATACCCGTACTACCGCTACACCGATGGAGTTACATTTACAGCTTCGTGCTTCTGATTGGATTCCCTTATCTGATCCTTCTCTCTATCGACATTTGGTTGGCAGTTTGGTCTACTTGGCCGTCACCCATCCTGATATATCACATGTAGTTCACATTCTCAGTCAGTTTGTTGCGGCACCTACTTCTATTCATTATGCTCATCTTATTCCGGTATTGGGATATCTTCGTGGCACTATATCTCGTGGTCTGTTCTATTCACTCCAGCCCTCTCTCTAGCTACAGGCCTATTCCGATGCTACCTAGGTTAGCTCTCCTGATGATCGGGTCTCTGTCACTAGTTATTATATCTTTCTTGGATTTTCTCTTATTGTTTGGAAGACCAAGAAACAGCCTACCGTTGCCAAGTCTAGTGCTGAGGCTGAGGTCCGTGTGTTGGCTTCTACCGTCGAAGAGGTGCTTTGGCTGCGTTCGATTCTACAGTACTTTGGTGTATCGATCATCTCTCCCATTCCTACTCACTGTGATAGTATTGGAGTCCTTCAGATTGCTATAGATTCGGTCAAGCATGATCTGACAAAACACATTGGTGGGGATGCATACTTCACATGATGCCATGTACCTGCCCAGACTGTGTCACTTCACTATCTTCCTATAGAGGTCCAGGTAGCCGATTTTTTCACCAAAGCACAGACACGTGATCAACATCTATTCATGTTATCCAAACTCAAGACGTACGATATGCCTTGAGTTTGAGGGGGGTGTTAGATGTATTATTGTATTATATATGTATGTATAGACATATATGTATACTTATCATGTTCTATATGTAGACCCAAAAGGTCACTCATGTGTGTCATCCAAGTATATACACTTGTTCCATTCTCTCTCTATCTCTCTCCTTCCTTCTAACAATCTTTATATATTGAAGGCCCTCCATTTTTATGAAAATCTCATCTCTTATATATATCTTCGAATATTTATTTGTTATTTTATATTATAAAAAATAATTGCACTTGTTTCTTCTTTGAGATTAAATTGGAATTTATGTCTATGAATGGTCTAACATAATGACATTAAGTCAATATACATACAACAAAGATCACCACAACCGCTTGAAAATATGCATAATTTCTTCGAATATTAAACACTAAAGTTGTGTAATTGGGTTTGTGGGAAAATTTATATATGAGCCGGCCACACTTTAACTCAATTAAAACTAGTAGAATTAAATATTTTAAACTTAATATTTTACTATTTAGTTAATTAGAAGTATTTATTAATATTAATATTTTAAAAAAATAACTGATGAATTAATACATTTAAATAATTACTTTTATGGAAAAAAATATGGATAGGATAACTAGAGGTTGCAAGTCTGATAAGTGCTCATGATATAATAATACGAAGTGTTATTGTCTTACATTGAGCATTACTTTCATCAGATTTTATCATTAAATTGTGTGCATTTGTGTACTTTTGTGCATTGTAGGGTTGTGGAGCTAGTTTGGAGAAAAAGAGAAAAGTTAGATAGTGTTCGTTGTTGTTGGGGAATTCTTGGACCAAGCAAGGAACAAGGCACGAGTCTAGATTTGTGGGTGTGTGCCAACCTCCTTTGGAGGGGCACAAAGGCAGTCACATTCACAATAAGTCTAACTCATGTAGCATAGGAGAATTTCACCAAGAAGGAGGATTGAAGCAATCGACAAGATCTACCATTGATTGTGTGCCCAATTCAATGGCCTTGATGAAGAACAATGAATTCAGGAGCATTTCGGCGAAAATACTATAGCAGCACCGCAGTAAGAATACTGTAGCAAGTTACTGTTCACTATTCGCCGAAATTCATCAAAACAGAGACTTCACATGGGAGTGTGGAAATTTCACACGGCCGTGTGGAAATTTCACACGGCCGTGTGAAATCCCGATTCCAGCGATTTTAAAGCCGCGACTCAACACTATTTAAAATACCCTTTTGGGGACTTTTTCTGGATCTTTTTGCCTATCTTCTGGATGGTCGCGGCTAGGGTTTGGAGAGGACTTGGTGGAGGTTTGAAGCGCGCCAGCGTCATCGACATCGAAGCCCGGTGGCCGCACAAGACCATGGCCACGCTACACAAGGGGTTTTCATCTATGTTTTTTATTTGTATTCATTCATATACATTGATGGATTTGTATAGCTCCATGAGGAGCTAAACCCCTTGTGGGTATTCGGACTTATAAACCCTAGGATGATTATGTTTTTTTGACACGTTATTATGCTTTCTTTATTGATGAATTTAATGGAGTTCCAATCTTAATTGCATATCGTATTGATTTTCCCTTAGCCGTGACACTAGGGTTGGGAATCATTTAGGTTATCCTTTGGAGATGTGATAACTCCTATAGGATTAGACTACTTGAGATTGAAGAGGGTTGAGAGGATGAGTCGTGAGGTAGCGAAACGTCCCCTTTCCCCTCCGGTGTGATTTTCCCTATCTCCGTGTTCCACGAGTTCTTAGCGGTCGAAATAGAGCGAAGTGCTAGGAGATGAACTCCCCTGGGGCTTAGTTGCGTGAGCAACAGAGTGAAGGGTTATAGTGAATCCTAGTGCTGGGACTTAATTGAGACTAGGGTGCTTTCACCTGGATCAAAGGTTTAGGACTACACTTAGGAACATGGCTAATCACTAGGAATCCCTAGAACTTAAAGCAATCCCACATAGTGTGAGGCTTAGGAAGATGGACTCCCCTAGGACTTAGTTGACAGGTCAACAAGAGTTAAGGGTCGTAGTGAAACCTAATGCCGGGGCATAATGGTTGGGATTAGTTACGGTTGACCTTAGGTTTGGGACTATGTATTTAAGGATATTCTCGACTCATTAAACATCAATAGGAGAGTATAATAGCATTGTCTTGCACAAGAAGCATTAATCCTAGGGGTAGTTTGTCCGAGTACCCTATTTCACTCATTGATTGTCCTTCTCTCACTTTTTGCTGGCACTTTCCTGTCTTCCATAATTCTCTTTTATATTCTTGTTTCTTTTAATTACTCTTGCATACACACACTGATTCTGTTTTCACTCTCCATACATCGCACTAGTTAATTTGCAAAAGCTTGTGTCTTGATCCCTACTCCCTGAGGATTCTACTACCCTCTTACCGGGGTACTATTATTACTACGACAACCAGTGCACTTTCGGGCCCCTGTCAAAGTCATGAAAGTTTTCTCTAGGTCACTCATCTGTAATTTTTCAGGCATGCAATGAACTGAACCAAACATGGATGGAATTTGGTGAGTGACCTTGTTTAGTCATTTTCAAATGAGCTTTTGTTGTTGCCCCTTAATTCACTAGTATCTTTTATGATTTGTTGATTAATATTCCTATTTACCTCCTTTTGATTATCTAAGGAGATATCCTAATCAGTTGTCTACATATTGGTTTAATGTATTTTTCTTTTGTAATGCCTTAATTTGTAATCTGAATCGAAGAAGCTTGTTATTCACTGCTTGGTGTATCATAAGTAAACTTGTCCTCCAATGGGTTATTGACATTGACATATAATTGATTAGCAAACTTTTTGGGTTGGTGTATCTGAATATGTAGTATTTCGGGTTTTTCGCTCTTGTGTTGATCGGTGTTTTTCGATCGTTCCTTGTTTAATTACTTACAGCTTTGGGTGAGTTCCTCTTTGTTTTGAGTTGGTGAGGCTTGTCGAGGGTTTTAGGTCGAGTTTTGAGGGATTTATAGGGTGTTCGGGCCGTGTACAGGCCGCACAACGGCCGCACACCCTTGGCAGAAGGGTGTGCGGCCATTGTGCGGGGCCGCACATTGGCCGCACACCCCAGGCTGAGGGGTGTGCGGCCACTGCGAGGGGCCGCGCACCGGTCGTACAACCCTTTGTTTTTCCCTTTATAAACCCGATTTTAACCCTCTTCTCTTCATTTCTTCTCCCTAAAACTCCTCACTCCTTCCCCTTCTCTTCCTCCTCCCTTGGTTGTTTTAGGTAAGCTCTTCTCCTCTTCTTTGCTTCTTGTTTCTTCTTCTTCTTAGGATGATGAGTCTAGGGTTTGTTGGGAACCTTGAGAGGAGTTTAATCCTTGTTTTCATCCTTGTTTATTTTTTGTGGATCTTGAGAGAAGCTTTTGGCTTGATTGCTTGCCTTTGATCTCAAGAACCCTTGAGTGTTCTTCTTGCTTGTTTTGGATCTACTGTAGCTCCGGCCCTCTCCCCTTGTTTTATTGGTTTCTTTGGGTTAGAGAGTGAGGCTTTAACCCTTAGGATCCCTTTGGTAGCCTCTAGTGTTAGTGGAGCAAACCCTAGAGCCGGTTAGGGTTGTTGGTAGGGGAAACCCAGGGTTTCCTTATGTTGCTTGTGCTAACATTGTGTTTGTGGTGCCTTGGCAAGGAGAAGATGCCTTGACTCAAGGCAAGGGAGTAGCCGAGGAGTAGCTTGCGAAGAAGGTGGATCGCCAATTCTGTGAGTGGGATATTTATCCATTGCCTTATTGGATGAATGCCGATAGCTGGATATAACTTATGAGCACACACTTATATTGCATTTATATACAACCATATCATGTTTTTAAGTAGAGTTTTATTGATTTATACTTGTTTGGCATTTTGGTGAATGATAATTATTATTGAGTTGATCTTGAATGTTGCATTTGTTAATTGATTTGCTAGTATTCGAGTTGTGTTGGATTATCGCTTCATTGAGGTTGCGAAACCTTTGTTTGTGTTAAACTTAGGATTTGTTGTGCAATTATTGGGTTTTCGAGTATTCTAACCTTGGAACTTATTTTGGAATTTGTTGAGGTTTTCCATGTTATTCCTTGTATTGGGATTTGCTTATCCCCTTGTGTTTAAAGCTTGAGTTTCGATTGTGTTTCTATCGTTTCCTCGTGGGAATGCGGAGGTATTCTCGATTGTTGGGTGTTTTGTTGACTTTTGTACTTCGTGTGGATTTGCGCATAGTGTTGGTCTTGTTGGTGGGTTACAACAAGGGCCAGCTCAGACTGGACATTTATTATGAGGGCCAGCTCAGACTGGACATTTACTCGAGGGCATGTTTGGGTTGATGTTTGACTTATTCTTCTTTATATTGAATCAACGTTCAGTATTTTATCGGATTTGAGGTGATTATAATCTTGCTATGTTAAGTTTGCTATCTTATACTTTTATGTTCTAAGTACTTATCTTATATTTGGTAAAATGCTTATTTTGGATGTTTTATTGTTATCTTTGTTATTGGTATTTTATAGTGAGGTTGTGCTAGTCTTCCCTCACTGAGTAACGCTAGTTGCTCATCCCTCTTTCTTCTCCTAGACTGTTGCAGGTAGTAGGTGAGGCGGTGCGCATTGTGCTGGGCATTTGTTGCTGCTTCATCTTCTATGTATCTTTTCTGTTTCATGTATGTTTCTTTTTGGTCATGAACATGTAGTCCTATCTTATGGATCCACTAGTTTGTAGTAAACCCTTTTGCATGTTTTGTATCTATCTCAACTTTTGAACTCTGATGTATTAAGACTTGTTATTGTTGTTATAGCTCCTTATGCACTTGTGATCTTGTTTACTGTTATATATATCATCACTGTTGTCATTGTAATTGTTGTTACTTCCGCTCTTGTGTTTTTGGTGGAATATTGTGGAATTCTAGGTTGTTGTTCAGCCTTGCCCTGTCCCGAGGGTTGTCGCGTCCCGTGGGCCCGTGGGTCGGGCCGTGACAGAATATGTAGTTTTAGGTCATATACAATTGCTGGTTCCTAGAGAAACATCACGCTTTGCTTATGCTCCACCCTTGGTATATTGGCATACATTGATGGTTGGAGAGACCATAAGTTGAAATTACAATATGTGTTGTTATTCTTTTCCATTCACTAGCAAATAGCGTGTTTTTAAACTTCTATGCAGAAAATCATGCCTTTGAAGCATGTTTTCAAACTTTTATTCAGAAAATCATGCCTTCAATGTATCTTTATGTTTCCCATTTACATGTTAAAGGTTTTCTTGCTTGTGCTTTTGTCAATTGTGAAATTTATGTGAGTAGGGATTGGTCATTTCAAGAAGCATGAATGCACGTCTGAAGTCACATCATTTTGGTTGAAAAATCTTGACATTCATCTGTTGTCAAATTGATGATAAAAAAGATTGTGTGGGATTAGCAACACATGGCTTGTCATCTATTAGGTCTCTGTATGAATTTTCATTTGTGAATTTTTCATCTGGACATTCACATCAGTTTGGTCTATGATTAGGTGGTCTGTTATTGTTGCACAGTTACCTGGAAGGACATATAATGATATCAAGAATTACTGGAACACAAAACTAAAGAAAAAGCTCCTGGGATTCACACCATCAAAGAGAAAACAACTGCAATTATAGCAACAACAGCAAATTTATCAACCTCGCTTTGAGATAAGCACAATTATAATCTCATCAACTTATGGTGGAAAAGAAGCAGCACAATAAGTAATAAGCTTGGATCATGCAGTACAAGATCAACACCAAATGAAAAGTAGTACTGTGAGCAGTCTTCTCATGTTAGGGGGTGAAACAAGTTGTAGTTCATCAGATGGAAGTTACACTCAGATCAGTTATGATTACAATAATATGGCTAATAACATTAAAGGTGAACCAATTAAGTTTGAACAACAAAGTTTTTATGGTGAGAAAATGATGGTTGGAATAAGAGGGAGAGGGCCAATGGATTATGGGTTTAAGGAGATTAGAAAGCTGTTATTGAATGGTCAAAAAGGCTGCAATGAGAAGATGTATTTTTAAATAGTGCAACTATTAGTATACAAAAATTATGAGTTTTTGTATACTTTGTAGATATAAATATTTTTAATTTTAATGTTGATTTTCTTTACAAATTTTTAGTTGTGTATGAATATTACAATTGTAGATGTTGATTTTTAATGGTATGCATAAAACTGTTAGTAAAAATTGAATTATTATTGTATTTTAGGTTGTTAAAAAAATATATATATACGAAGCAGTTTTGCTGAAATCGGACCTACATAGATGGAAAAATCCCCAGCTATAAGTCATATACTGGAGGATTTTTTTCTGCTGCTAAAAGCTTATACAACCGCTCCTTAATCCACCCCTAGAACTATAAATTTCTACCGCAACCTCAATTATGATGGAGGATTTTGTGGCAAATTTAATACCTACCGCTATGCGTATTTAATGGTGGATTTAACACCTATACCAGCGGATTTTCCACTGCTATAGGGTATTTTTCTTCTAGTGTCTGCTTGAACAATGCCATTAGTGCTCAACTCTCTCTGCTTGAGATAGTGCTTAGCTCGTACATCAGTCTGTATCCAATCTCTTAATCTTATTATCTTGAACTAAGGAACATGATAGGTTTATTTCAATATCATGAACTTAGAATCAATCATATCATATCCATGAATCAGTCCACCACTTATGATATTGCATGAGTTTGGGTGTGATGATATTTTTCAACATAAAATTTCCATTTGGTTTCTTTGTCCTTAGATGTTTTCCCTCTGTTTTTTTCCCAAAATAATGAGTTTTTAAACCTCAAAAGATGCACTTCAAGGTTTGATTGATGGTATTGTGAAATAATTTTTTCCCCTCATTTCATAGCTGAGTTGCCGAATTTAGTCATGGTAGGTTCTTCTATTTGAGTGGCAATTATATTAGTCTCTTTTAGAGAAAATGATCAGATGAATCTGCACTGAGTTCTTTTTTTCATGCATCCATTCCATTGATGTTAATCTAATGCAATACTGTCAAAATGTATTACTATTATTTTTGTCCATCAATGGATTATTTTAAATGTAGATTTTTGGTTCATCTTCCTACTACATTCTCATATGTAGATTCACACCCTCCTTATAAGTATCTGCTGGTATAGTATCCCATTGCATTCTGGAATTGGAAATAACACAGATCTACTTCAAAGTTAGTTTTACTTTATTAATTGCAATTCTTTGCTCTTCATGCTTGATCAGATTGCCTTTTAATTGCTCTCTATGTTTGTTTTGGACTTCTATTTTATTTTATTTTTTCTTGGTTACTCTTTTTGGTATCAATTGTATTTTATTATAATATTGATTCTTCGTGAGGCTTTTTTTGTTTGTTTCTTGATTTATGGTATACATCTGAACTTTGCTTTAAATCCATTTTAAAACAAATATATATATTTTTTAAGATTCTATCTAAGTAGGTCTGCAGTGTCATTTTATTCAATTAAACTAAGCAACTGAATGGCATGCTATCTTTGTAGTATTATTTTTAGAAATAGAAATATCACATGTTAGACCACTATGAATTTTTGGCTGTTGATTTTCTTTGCAACTTATAGATACATCCTCTTTGCAACTATTCAATATTTGTGTGGCTTATTCTTATAGACATTTCTATTTTATGATCGAAAATGTTACACTTTGTTCATAATGGAAAAAGCTTCTTAAGAGCTTTCCTTTTGTGACAGTAATTATTTGCTCTCTTATGCTACTAGTGCTTTCTTTTTCTTAGATCCAATAGTTTTATTCCTTTAATTTATTTTAAAAGGTATTAAACCTTTTTCCAATCTGTGCATTATATCTTTATTTGCAATTGATATTTCCTGCAGTTTCAAATTCAATATTGAAATATAAACTTGTGCACATGTGCTTATTGTTTTATTATGATATTTTAGAAGAGAAGATGGTTGTTGATGTGCTTATCAAAAGCATATAGGCATGATGTGACCAAGTTGTATTCCCTATGCTTTTCAAAAGGATGGTCCTATTATCCTATTTATCCTATTTTTAATAATTAAATTTTGTTAAATTATGACTTCAAACCCACTATTCATTAATTTTTATAATTAAATTTCTATTGATCTTGATTCTTTGGATTTATATGTTTCTTATTAGGTTAAGCATGAGAAATGTTTATTATGATGCATTAGTTTTTGATCTTTGAATTGTTAAAACTTGTAGATGGCTGGCTATGATAAAAAGGATGAGTTGTATGCCGCTCAACCTATAATCATGGCTACGGCTTTTGGTGTCACTTTACTTTTGTGTAGTAAATTATCTATAATTTATAGAGATCCCTGGTGTAGTCACTTGGAAATTAGAAAATAGTATTTATTTATGCTGGTGCATGGGAATAACACTATTAGTATCAATATGGTTTGCATGAACAAATCCATGTTTTTCAATTTATGATTAATAATGAGACAAAAAGGTCATATGCATGTGACAGATATATTGCACATTATGCTAATGTTCCCACATGGTATAGGACATAACCAGTGCAATAAGGTCATCATGCATAATTTTCTCAAGTCTAGTAAGACTATAAGGAGGTACTTCCATAATGTTCTACACCTAATTGGAAAGTTGCTTGATGAGTATGTGCACCTACCTAGTACATAAAGCTAGCATACATAACCTTAAGGTCCACATTATACACTTACTTCAAGGTATTTGATACACCCTTTGCGTATTCGCAAGTACACTGGTCATAAGAAATAATATAGTGTACCCATAAGGATCGGGTAGTCGAATCCATATAGACTGGGAATCTTCTAGTACTAATTTATCTTCCAATATCTATTTGAATCAAAGATTGGGGAGAAATATCTTCTATGGATCTAAAAATAATAAGAAATGTGAAAAAGGATGGAAAGCAGTGGAAGGATAAAGTGAGTAGAAACTGTTATAAGAAGTAGTGCCCCGAACTAATCCCCTAGTGAAACATGCATTGACTCTTCTACCATGACTATCAAGTACACCTATGGATCCCATGTGTGCTCTAAAAACAATGTTATAAATACAACAATCAAATATGTTGAGTTTTGCAATCGCAATTACTGACTTTATGCACATTGAGTTTTGCACCACACAAAAGTAATCACAACTATGGCAATCAACACACGTCAAGTTTTGCAATCACAACTATGCTAATCATGCACATCAAGTTTTGCAACACAAGATTTAATATAGGAAAATCCAACAAGACTCCATAATCATTGCAAAAGAGTAAATCAAATACATATTGTCAACTAGGTTCAAAAGCCCGTGTCAGCAGAGAATGGTTAGCCCCTCATTGGTACACACAACATGGAAGAGATAAAGAAAACAAATAAGTAAGAATCCATGGACTTCCTTTTTCTTCTCAAATCTCTCTGGTTGTGCTCCGAGGACCTTCTGGCCCACTACTCTCCACTCCAAATTGTGCTTCAAATCTTATCTCTAATCCCCTGGGTAGATGGTGGTGTAGATCGTCTAATTGCTCCGCCAAACTCCCCATCAGAACTTCCTTTCAAACCTTAACTTTGGGGCTTAAAAAGTGTTGTTTGACACAAGCACGGCCATGATTGGGCCATGCTTAATGCCCATGCACTTCTCATGTTGATCTAGGGTTTTCATCAAAAAAAAATTTCTCCAGACAGTAAGGAGCCCAGTTGAGATGCACACCAGTGCTTGGTCCAAGCTCCATAAGCAAGACCGTGCTCTAGGCTCTATGGCCATGCTTTCCTTATTCTAATTTTTTTCATGAATTCCTATAATCTGCATGGGGTATAAGCACACCCTCAATACGCCCATGCTTTACCTGAAGAGTTATACATTAACTCTTTTGATGCCAAATTTGCTCTAACTTTCGATCTAATGTCCTAAGGCCAATTAACCTGCACAGATACATAGATAGACCCAAAGTAGAATCAAAATATATAAATTGAATGTTAAATTATAAGCAAAACATATAAAAGAAGTATACAAAATATAGAAATAGAATGCACTCATCAGTATTGATAAAATTTTAACTTACCTTCAATTTACTATCATATAACCAATTCTTAGTTATAATGTGTTAATAGTAGAACCATAATGGAGCTCTAGATGAGACCTATATTTATGTGTCTTTAGCTGCATCTGAAGTTGCATCATTTCGTGGCTGAAAACCATAACCCACATAAAATGTGCTCATTATCGTAGACTTTGACTCACATTTTACATACATCCTTGTTGAATAGGAAGGTTTATCACACAATTCTTTAGTCTTACATGATGCACTTGAGAGACCAAATGGCCTCTTAGTCCCTGAATGTTTCAATTTTATGTAGTTGGTTAATATATGAGTTAGAATACAAGAATGACACTATGATTTTCTTAACTTCTAAGTCTATGGTTCTCTAGGGAAATATTATTTGGTTGATCCCAGGTACATTACAAGACAAGGTTTTGTATCCCCATACAGAGGTGTCAAACCATCTGAAAAAGTTTGACTCATAGACACTTACAAACTATAGAGAACATTTAATAATCATCACTCATCGATTCATACTACCATTGAACATGCATTTGCTTCTCTTAAGGGATGTTTCAAAATTCTCATATATATTATATTTTTCAATTAAAACCCCTAGTTAACCTGGTTTTGGCTATATGCATTCTACATAACTACATTCTAAGTGGAGCTAAAGGTACATTCATGCCCTCTGAGGAAGAATGCACACCACAACGGCCTCCTTTACAAAGTAGTGTAAGGAAGCAAAGAGAGGAGGTCCAAGAATGGGTGGCATATCAAGAACAGATTGCACGTGATATGTGGGCAAATAAGCAGATTGTTACATTTTGTTTGCAGCATAAAATCCACTTCATTTGTTGATTGTTTAATGTTCTAAGCTTGTAGTTGATAAGTAATTTTGATGTTTCTTGGAACAAAGTCTATGCTTGTTATCCTTTATAATGTGTTTATTATGAGACTTCATTTTGTTGCAATCAGCAATTATTTTCAAAAAATTCATCTGTCTTTTTTTTTTTTAAAATTTGCTTATGTGTTTGCCAATTATAGAACAAACAACATAGGGTTGTCAAAAGACAGCCAAATGCCAATTGTAAGCACCCCTTAGGATTCCTCAAAGTACCTAAACCTTAACTCCCATATTTAATCGAGGTTTGATTAAGGCGTGGAGATTCTACAAGTATGTTAATGCTTCTCCCGAAGCTACTAGCATTTAAATGAATACAAGACATGGGTGAGATCTCTCTTCACCTTGATTAAGCATGAAAGCATTATGCTTAATGGATCTCTCGCTAAGACTAAGCACAAGTATTCTTAACAAACGGTGAGCCCTTCACTTCTAACCCAAGGAGACAACCCTAGGATGAGAGGAGGAGGATGTTCTATCCATAAACACAACCTGAATCCCCTTTTGTCTATGATCATCTAATTACATGAATTTCTCAATCAAAATATGAATATCAAATATAGACCCTAGCTCTCACTATTAGGAATCTATAACAATGCAAGCACATAAATAAAACTTAAAATAAAAAACCTCTGTAAGCTCTGGAAATATTGAGATTTAAATACAAGATTCATCCTTGAGTTCCACAATTCAAAAACCATAGGAACCTTGCCACTAAATACAAAGAGAAGCCAAGAACTATCAATAAATGCCAAAATAAATAAATAAATAAATAAGAGAAAGCATGGAAAACACCCTCTCAACCTTCATAATAGATGATGGACAATCTCTCCAAGCTTTGAGCACCTAAGAGCATCGTCAAGAATCTCTTCTCCAATGGCTCCTCTTCATCCTCCAAGTTTCTTAGCTCTAATCCATGTGAAAACCTTCAAAAATTGCTCTCCCTAAGCTCCAATGGTAGTGGTAGCAGCTAGAACCCTTCCAAGAACATGTCCCCTAGAAATAACCCAATGTTAGGACTTAAATAGTCACTTAAATCAAGTGCAAGCATGGGTTAGCCATGAGGTGTGTTGAGGTCGTGTCAAAAGAGGGCAAATTTGAGTGTTCGCAAATTACAGACCTCGCCATGGGTCAAATACCCCCTATGTCTGCGTGTGTTCAATTCTAGCTGGTCAAAAATATTGATGTTCAGCCTCCTCACTGCACCCCGGTGATTGGGTCATGTTGCTCTAAGAAATTCTTCATTTAAGCTCTATTTTTTACGCAAATTTATACCGAATTCATCCCCCTTGTTGCATATGCCCCAAAGTGGCCTATACACAAAAGACAAACAAAATGTGCATAAAACACCATAATACAAGTCTTGAAAACAAGTTATATGCTCTAAATCAAAGAGTAAAACAGGTATAATTGAGCACTTATCACTAATTGATGATTGCATTTCATATAGACATTTTACATACCTCTTTTATTTATTTCGCTTGTCTTTTAGCATTCAGTTCATATATTTCGATTCTACTTTGGGTAAATGTCCGTATTTGTGCAATTTAACAGGTCTTGGGACAAAAGAATAAGATTTGGAGTAGATCTGGCATAAAAAAAACTCAACTACAATTCTTCAAGAGAAGCATAGGCGTGTTGAGGCTGTGCTTAGCCCCGTGCAGTTCACTAGATTTGAAGATTTCATATAAAGGAAGGAATCATGGTTGTGCAGATCGAAGCACAAGCCAAGCACAGGAGTGCTTATAACCATGCAGATCACTAGATGGAGGATTTCAGAACTAATGCCAAACCTTAGACATACCTGTAAACCACACGAGCATAAGTAAAGACTAAGCATAACCGTGCTTATATTAGGAATTAGTTTTTAAACCCCCATAGTTAGGGTTTGAGGGGACTTCACCTTGGATTTTCTATTGTGGTCGTAGGACGAACTTCACCAAGATCTGGAAAGGGAAGAGAGCTGAGATTCTAGAGCACCCATTAGGGTAGAGCTAGTCAGTGAGAAGGTCCTCAAAGCATGATTAGGAGGATTAGAGAAGAAAAAGGAATTCTATGAATTCTTACTTGTTTGTTTTCTCTATCTTTTTGTTGTCGTCTGAACCCATGAATGGCTTAACCGTTCTCTAATGCCTTGGGCTTTTGAACCCTGAGATTTTGTATATTTTACTTACTCTTTTATATTGGCTATGGTGTTTTCTTTGATTCTTCTACATTTACTCTTGTGTTGTGAAACTTGATGTGTGTTTTTGCCATATTTGTGATTGCAAAACTGGATGTGCATGTTGCCATAGTTGTAGCATTGCTTGTTAGAGAATACATAGGAGTTTAAGATTGAGTATGTGCCTTGAGATAGGGCATACGGTATTGAGCCTTTGGATCTAGGGTTTACCCTCCAATCCAAGAAGATGTACTTGATAGTCATTGTAAAAGAGTCAATGCATATTCCTCAAGGGGATTAGTTTGGGGTGTTGCTTCATATCAATGTTTCTAATTCAGTTTAATTCCCTACTTCTTACCATCCTCTCTGAGCCCCACCCCTTAATTAAATCCTAGCCATTGATATTATTTTTAATCCTATTCGTTGATATTACTTTTTTAAATCCCAGCCATTGATTGTGTTTACAGTTTCAAAACCCTAGACACCTCTTTGCCTCCTTCCGATTTAGATCGCCGTTAGAAAAAGAGAAAACCCTAGTATCATCACTTTCTCTCCATATTTGCGGGTGGTGTCTGCGGCGAGGACGGGAGAAGGGTCTCATCGCTAGGGTTTCATTTCACTATTACTTTGAGGTAAGGTTCTGATTGATGATCTTTCTTATGATTGTTGTTAGGGTTAGAGTTTGGTGAGGATGTTGATTTGATTTAATTTAAGGAAAAGTTTCAGAAATTCCTGTTAGAATAGAAAAAACCCTATTCGATTTTAGAGGTTTAGAGGCCGAATTTGAAGGAGAATAGAATAAGAAACTTGTAGATTTCGACGTTGGATAAGTGCCTACAAAATTTTAGAATTTTTACATAATTATCCTGTAAATTATAAGTTCTAGACGCAGGTGATGCGGACAAAATTTCTGTGCAGCCCTTGAACAGTTTTTGATTAATTTCATGATTATAAGTTTGGATTTAGATTTATATTTATATAATAAGGTTATAGAGGATTATTTTATCTTTGATTTTGCCAAATTTCAGAATTTTTATCCATGTAATTTGTGAGACATAATCAGATTTCTATAGTGGTGCTCAATGGCATTTCTACAGGAAGCATAAATTTTGATCAGAGAATTTGAGGATCTTAGATGTTGAATCATGGCTCATGTTTAATAAGAAAGTTGTTAAATTTTGAGTTAGTTATATGATCCTAAAGTTTAATCTTATTTGAAGTTATATGTTGTGAGATATTGTTATTCGGAAGGGCATGATTGAAATTGTTGGTTTACATATTTATGATTTTTAAAAGTGATGGCTTAAATTCTGTAGATCCCAAATCATTGTGAAATTTGGATATGTTATAGATGTAGATGTCTAGTGGTCTCAGAAGATTGAAATTTTTTATTTGGATTAGAATTTGCAAAGCTATACTGATTTCAATCTTAAGGTTCGTAGGGAATTGGTTATTAGTCTCGACATTGGTAGCTTTGTTAGTGTCTTGATTATGTTTTTGCATTCTCTTGAATTTTAGAATTTTTTTTACTTGTGATTCTTATGTGCTATTCCCAAATATAGGACTTCCTGAGAAAACTCGATTGGTGAAAGAATTCGAAATCTAACCATTAATCAGGTAAGTATCCCACATATAAATCCTATTATATGTATATACTTCAAAATTTTAGGTTTCTGAACTTTTGGAATTTTTGAGAAAAATACTGTTTATTTAGAATTATATTTAGAATTATTTATTTATTATTATTTTCAGAATTACTTTAAATTATTTGAAATTTTGATTTAATGATATTTCATTTTGGATTAGAATTATCTGAAAGATTTAAATATTTATTTAAATTTGGATTATTAATTTCTAAAGTATTTAGATAGTTTATCTAAATATATATTATTTAAATTATATTAATTTCTGATTAATTATTATTAATATATTTTTTAAGTATCTGTTCATGTTTGGATTCAAATAACTGGTTTATTTTGCTATGGAAAATGGGATCACACGACTGCTAAGAATGTTGCTTGGCAAATTGCTTTCTATTTTGCTCAATTTGAATTTTGATGGTTTGCTGTTTTATGAACATGAACTATTTTGACATAAAAACTAGTCCCCAATTAACTATGCATTAACCCTGTCATTGGGGCTAAACACTGACCGTGTCGACATGTATTTTGTTATATAAACTATAGTTTCCCACCACTCTCCGTCGGTGAAGAATAACGGTCTATGATAATTCTGCCTCGAGTCACCGAGGGTAAAAATATGACCTCTAATAATTTTGTGGCTTGGATAACCAAGGGTAAATATATGAATTTTGTTATTTTGTTTTGGTAATGGTTATTTGGGGGACCTATATGCTTAGCATTTTGATATCTGTATTTGTTGAAATAAAATCTGATTTCTAATGTTTGGTATTTTTGTATTTTGACTTTTAAAGTGATCCTTGTATTTTAGTGGGTACTTACTGGGCTTTTGAGCTCATTATGTTGTTGATATCTCTTTTCAGATCAGGAGTAAAGTTTGTGTGGCGGATAGCTTAGCTAGGAACGTTGGGCAAACATCATCTTATTAGCATGTAATAAGTCCCGTTTGTGTGGGCCTAGGTTTTATTTTAATAAACTTGTATTGATTTTTGCAAACCACTTATTGTGTTTCTTTGTTATGTTTTGGATCAGGTTTTGAGGCCTTGTATCTCTACTTGGTTTCGGCCTTGTAGGTGTACGGCCGTTTGTTGGCGTCCCGGGTCCATTGAGCCGGGTTCGGAGCGTGACAAATTTAGTGGTATCAGAGCGATAGCGAAATTTTAATGATATTAGTAACTTAGAGAGAACTTTTAGGACCGTAGTATTATGAAACTTTGAACCTAGAGACTCAAATTTACTAGAAATTTATTTCTTATTAGTTGATGAAACTATTGTCCCCTCCTCTTTCTTGGATTTATGCATAGAAGAAAGTATTGGGCCTTAGCTTCAGTTTCAGTCCAACCTATAGCCTTGATTTGGATCCATGAACATCTATCTTTGATTTGTCTTCAGTTATTGACTTGTTATTTCTAGCACCTTCTGAGGGAAGTCTACTAGCGACCCACTTTATTCTCAGTAAAGAAAATCTTGTGGTCATGAATTGTTTGTGATTTATTAGCATGTGCAGTAGTTACCTCCTTGCATTAATTGGCTTTGACTTTCAAGCCAAGGAAAATCTTATGGATTGACGATCTTGAACTCTTTGGGTCTAGAAAAGGTTGTGTTTGTCGCTATATTTCCCTCTAGTTGCGATTTTTACTTTAAATATATATTCCTTGTTGGAAGTGGCATGATATGAGTAATTAGTTTTGGTAATTTGAATTGAGGGATCTTGCTTTGGTTGGAATTTATGATTGGATTTTATCTGATTATATTGTATCTGATTTTGTTTGGACACGATGATAAATGATTCATGAAATTATAGATTGATGATTAAAAAAAAATGATTAGAGTTGAGCTCTTGTATGGTTGTATATAGAAGCATAAGTATTGTGACTTTCAGGATTTGATTTGAGCTTGCTTAAATTATACCGTAAATTTAGAGACTTTAGAGATAGAATTTGGAGAAGCTTAAAGCTAGAAAATTGTGGTACTTTTCCATATATACCTACATGTAAAATTTTGAAGTTATCAAATTCCTATTCTAAGATATTTGCTCCTTTAAATATGTATATCCCGGATGGCACTGTGATAGAAGACCTTAAGGTTAAATGGTGTTTTTGATGATTTTAGAGGAATATTTGGCCAAAGTGCAAAATAGAAAAATTGTTCAATATGGTCTTAATTACTTGTCTATAAAATATCTCTGCAATTGGATGTGTATTTTAGATGATATTCATGATCTAGCTTGTAAGACTAACCTGGAATATAAATGTACTGAAATTGGGTGAGATTCATATTAATACCATAGTTTGAGGAAAGCTAAAAATATTATGGAACTTGGCTACATTGTATCTTGGCAAGTTTATATTTATTTGAAATAGGAATCATGTGGTTTGGTAAGTTTAAGTACTGCTACAATATTTTATTTGAGGGAAAAAAAAATAGGCAAATTTAAAGTTTGTGCATACTTGATGATTGCTAATGTAATGATAATGTTATTGCATTGTTGATGTTGGTAAGGAAAAAGATATTTATTGAGCTAGGAATTTTTGTTAAGGCTACTTGTTTCCAAAATGAGTAATGTCTTTTATTCCTATTTACATACAGTGAAGTTTTGACTTATGATTTTTGTTGGTTCTATTAGCAATTTGATCTTCAGTTAATGAGGAAAAAAATTATGAGTGTCATGATATTGTTGGACTTGAGTATGTGCATAATTTTGATGTTCTTCCTTATTTTGAATGATGCTTGTCAGTTATAAAATTGGATCTATGATAATCATGTCGAGTGATTTTAGTAAGCAACATGTATTCTAGTGGATAAGAAAGAAACTGATGGGATTTTCATATTTTCAAAGTCTAGTTGATTTAGTCATCATATCCATGGGATGCTATAGGCATTGATGTTTCCAAATGAAGGATTTTGATGTATTGCGATGGTGGTATTGTATTTGCGCTTTAAGTCCTATTTGAGGTTTGGATGACAAGTAACATGATAACAGATTCTCATATTGATCATTAATAGAGGATGCCAAAGCATTGATTTCTAAGTTATGTTTGATATAAGTTGGAGTCAAACCCTGATAAGTGCTCGTGTTATAGTAATGCGAAGTGTTATTATCTTGCAATGAGTATTGATTTAATCAGATTTCATCACTAAAAAGTGTGCAATTGTTTACTTTTGTGCATTGTAGGGTTGTGAAGATAAAATGAAGGAAAAGAACGAAGTTAGATCATGTTTGCCATTGTTGGGAAGATTTTCAGACTAAGCAAAGAACGAGGCATGAACATAGACTTGTGAGTGTGTGCCAACCTCCTTTGGAGGGGCACAAAGGCAGTCACATTCACAATAAGTCTAGCTCATGCTAACAATGAAGACTTCACCAATTAGGAGACTCGAAGCAATCGGCACGATCTACCATTGATTGTGTGCCCAATTCAACGGCCTCGATGAAGAACGACGAATTCGGGAGCGTTTCGGCACAGTACTGCAGCAGCACTGTAGCAAAACTGTAGCAAGTTACTGTTCAATGTCGGCCGAAATTCAGCATTCCAGAAATTTCACACAGGCGTGTGGAAATTCCACACGGCCGTGTGAAATCCCGATTTCAGCAATTTTAAAGCCGCGACTCAATATTATAAAAGCCAGATTTGGAGACTTTTTGAGGAATCTTTTGACCTATCTTTCTCCCCAACTTCTGGAATGAGGCTAGGGTTTTGGAGAGGACTTCGTGGAGGTTTAGAGCGCGTCTTCAGCATTGTCACCGACGTCCGGTGATCGCACAAGACCACGGCCACACCATACGCAAGGGGGTTTTCATCGATGTCTTTATTTTGTGCTTTCTTATATACTTTGATGAACATGTATAGCTCCATGAGGAGCTAAACACCTTGTGGGTATTCGGACTTGTAAACTCTAGGGTTATTATGTTTCTTTGACATTGTTATTATGCTTTCCATTATTGATGAATAAGAATTGAGTTTCAATCTTGATTTTATCTTGCTATTGTTTTCCCTTAGATGTGACACTAGGGTTGAGAACAATCTAGGTTTTGCTTGAGAGGTGTGACAACTCCTATAGGATTAGACTCTTTAAGATTGAAGAGGGTTGAGAGGGAGAGTTGTGAGGTAGCGATGTACCCTTTTCCCATCCGGTGTGATTTCTCCCTACCTCCATTTCCTTGATTTATTAGCGGTCGAGATAGAGTGAAGTGCTAGGTAGATATACTCCCCTGGGGCTTAGTTACGCGAGTAACAGAGTGAAGGGTTGAAGTGAATCCTACGCACTGGGGCTTAATCGAGACTAGGGTTCTTCCTCCTGGACCAAAAGGTTAGAACTACACATAGGAACAGGTCTTATCACTAGGAGTCCCTAGAACTTAATGCAATTCCACGTAGTGTGAGATTTAGGTAGATGTACTCCCCTGGGGTTTAATTGTGCGAGCGATAGAGTGAAGGGTCGATGTGAATCCTAATACCGGGGCATAATGTTGGGGTTAGTCATGGTTGTCCTTAGGTTTGGGACCGTGAGTCTGAGGATTTCCTCGACTTAATTGGCATCAATAGGAGAGTATAATAGCATAGTCTTGCACTAGAAGCATAGATCCTAGAGGTAGCTTGTCCGGATACCCCACTTCATTCATTGTTAAATCCTCTCTATTCTCTTTTACTTACACTTTCTCATCTTCCATCTTTCTATTTAATTTCTCGTCTTTTAGTATAATTGTTTCCATAATTCACTCATCGAATCAATTAATCACTTTTCCGTACTTCACATAGTTTTAATAGTGAAATCTCGTATTCTAACTCCCTATTCCCTGTGGATTCGACTACCCTCTCACCGGGGTAACTTTTATTAGTTCGACAAACCCGTGCACTTTCGGGCCGCCTGTCAAAGTTTTTGGCGCCGTTGCCGGGGAATAGGCATTTTAGATTTTTGTTTTTCACTATTTTAGCTATTCACTTCACTTTCTATTCCACACTTTCTTTATCTATTATTGTTCTTACTTTTTTTCCTTTGCTTTGGTTTCAGGTTATGACCCGTGGGAACCCTTCGATTCTTGTTGAAGGAGACTCGGACATTGGAAAAAGAGTACATCGCAAGGGTAAAGAGCCTGTGCAAGAAGCTTTGAATCAAGCCGATATTGAGACAGAAGGGTCAGAAACAATGGCAGAACAGAATGAACAGCAGAGGGCATTGTCCGATTTTGCTAGACCCACAGTCATGGGGACCCAATCGAGCATTGTGAGGCCCCCAATCACGGCTATGAACTTCGAATTGAAGCCGTCGTTCATCCAAATGTTACAACAGTCCGCACAATTTAATGGGTTGGCCGATGAAGATCCCAACAGTCATATAGAGAATTTCCATGAAGTGTGAGACATGTTGAAGATTAATGGAGTGACGGACGACGCGTTTGAGAGCCTTCCCATTTTCATTGAAGGGAAAAGCAAGACATTGGCTTCATTCATTACTGAGAGCTTCCATTACTACGTGGGAGGAGATGGCCGAGGCATTCTTGGCTAGATACTTTCCGCCGGGAAAGTCAGCGAGGCTCCGGAATGAGATATCATCCTTTGTGCAAATGGAATTGGAGTCTCTATTCGAGACATGGGATAGGTTCAAGGAGCTCCTTCGCAAGTGCCCGCAACATGGATTTCCCGAGTGGATGATTATTCACACCTTCTATAACGGGTTGAATCCAAGTACCAAACAACTCCTAGATGCGGCGACCGGAGGAACTCTAGGAAGCAAGACTCCCGGTGAAGCCCGACACCTTGTAGAGGAGATGGCTATGAATAGCTATCAATGAAACTCAAGGGATAGGAAAAAGGTTGCCGGAATTCATGAGGTCGATGCGGTTACATCTTTAGCGGCACAAGTGGAATCTTTGAGTAAGAAGCTAGATGCACTAGCTTCACCAAGAGTTGCAGCCATCACTACTTATAACGGTTGTGGGGGATGACATGCTTCGAGTGATTGTCCTATTGCCATTGGAGGCACTAGTGCGGTGGAGCAGGCCGATGTTGTTGGAAACTCTTATAGAGGACAAGGCCAAGGCAACGCGTACAATGGAACATATAACCCGGGGTGGAAGAACCATCCGAATTTCTCTTGGAGCAATCAAGGACAGTCACAACAGAAAAATAGTGCACCATCGGGATTTCAAAGTCAACAAGCTCCGAATTTAGAAAGCCGAGTGACCGGGCTAGAAGGAAAGATGACCGACCTTGAGAGAGCACTCATGACACGACCCCTTGCGTGTATCCCGCAAGTGCACGGGTTTGTCGAAGTAATAAAAGTTACCCCGGTGAGAGGGTAGTCGAATCCACAGGGAATAGGGAGTTAGAATACGAGATTTCACTATTAAAACTATGCGAAGTACGGAAAAGTGATCAATTGATTCGATGAGTGAATTATGGAAACAATTATACTAAAATACGAGAAATTAAATAGAAAGATGGAAGATGAGAAAGTTCAAGTAAAAGAGAATAGAGAGGACTAGTAATGAATGAAATAGGGCATCCGGACAAGCTACCTCTAGGGTCTATGCTTCTACTGCAGGACTATGCTATTATACTTTCCTATTGATGTTTAATCGAGTCGAGGATATCCTAAGACTCACGGTCCCAAACCTAAGGACAACCGTGACTAACCCCAACACTATGCCCCGGTATTAGGATTCCTAATGGTGAAACCTGTTCCTATGTGTAGTTCTAACCCTTTGGTCCAGGTAGAAGAACCCTAGTCTAGATTAAGCCCCAATGCATAGGATTCACTTCAACCCTTCACTCTGTTACTTGCGTAAGTAAGCCCCAGGGGAGTTTATCTGCCTAGCACTTCACTCTATTTCGACCACTATGAAATCAAGGAAACGGAGGTAGGAAGAAACCATGTCGGAGGGGAAAGGGGTACATTGCTACCTCACAACTCTCCCTCTCAACCCTCTTCAATCTTAAGTAGTCTAACCCTAAGGAGTTGTCACACCTCCAAAAGGCAACCTAAATTGTTCTCAATCCTAGTGTCACATCTAAGAGAAAACATTAACAAGATGAAATTAAGATTGAAACTCAATTTTATTCATCAATAATGGAAAAGCATAATAACAATGTCAAAGAAACATAAGAGCCCTAGAGTTTACAAGTCCGAATACCCTTAAGGGGTTTAGCTCCTCATGGAGCTATACATGTTCATTAATGTATGAAACAAAGCACAAAATAAGGACATCAACGAAAACCCCCTTGCGTATGGTGTGGCCGTGGTCTTGTGCGGCCGTCGAACGTCGGGGACGATGCCGATGATGCGCGCTAAACCTCCACGAAATCCTCTCCGAAACCCTAGCCGCACTCCCCAAGTTGAAGAGAAAGATAGGTCAAAAGATATCCCAAAAGGTCTCCAAAATCGCCTTTTATAATGTTGAATCGCGGCTTTAAAATTTGACTTATCGGGGGCTTCACACGGCCGTGTGGAATTAACACACGAGCGTGTGAAGTTTCTGTCTGCTGAAAAATTAATTCACACGGCCGTGTGTTAATTCCGCACGCCCGTGTGAATTCTTTGGAATTCTGAATTTCGGCCGAAGTGAACAGTAACTTGCTACAGTGTTTTCCTACAGTGCTGCTACAGTACTCGCCCGAAACGCTCCCGAATGTTGGGCACACAATCAATGGTAGATCGTGCCGATTACTTCAAGTCTCCTTCTTGGTGAAGTTCTCCTAAGCCATACGAGTTAGACTTGTTGTGAATGTAACTGCCTTTGTGCCCCTCCAAAGGAGGTTGGCACACACTCACAAGTCCAAGTTCGTACCTTGTTCCTGTGCTTGGTCCAAAAACTTCCCAACATCGGTGAACAAGACCTAATTTCGTTCTTCTTCTACAATTTAGCTTCACAAACCTTCAATGCACAAGAATACACAAATGGACGCCATTTAGTGATAAAAACTGATAAAAGATATGCTCAATGTAAGATAATAACGCTTCGTGGTACTATAACACAAGCACTTATCAACTCACACGGTTTGTTTCTTCATCGGATGCTAGATTTCAGTCGGTGGAGGCGACTCTTCGCAATCACACCGCCTCTCTACATAATTTGGAAAATCAAGTGGGGCAAATTGCGAAGACATTGGCGGAAAGGCCTCAAGGTAGCTTGCCTAGCAATACGGAGACTAACCCAAGGGAGCAACTAAAGGCAATCACCTTGAGGAGTGGGAAAGAGGTTGAGAGAACTCTCCCTCTAGAGAAGACAAAAGAAGCACCTAAAGTGGAAGAAGTAGGGGGAGAAGCACCAAAAGAGAAAGAGGTGGCACCACCAACCTACAATCCAAGGATCCCCTACCCTTCGAGGTTGTAGAATGACCAAGACAATGAGCAATACAAGAAATTCCTAGGCATCTTCAAATAATTGCACATCAACATACCATTCGCGGAAGCATTAGCCCAAATGCCCAAGTACGCGAAGTTTCTAAAGGACCTCTTAACCAATAAGAGGAGGTTGGAGGAGAGTGCAGCTGTAGTTCTTGATGCTAATTGCTCGGCCGTCTTACAAAAGAACATGCCGAGTAAGAGAAAAGATCCCGGGAGTTTCATCATACCTTGCAACATCGGCAATTTAGGTGAAGAGATGGCATTGGCCGATTCGGGGGCAAGTATCAATGTCATGCCCTATACCTTCTTCCAAAAGCTAGGCTTGGGCTAGCCTAGACCCACTCGGATGACACTTCAACTTGCGGATCAATCAGTGAGGCATCCGAGGGGAATTGTGGAAGACGTCTTGGTAAAAGTAGACAAGTACATCATTCTGGTGGACTTTGTTGTGCTTGATGTGGATGAGGATGTCGAAGTACCGCTGATTCTTGGAAGGCCGTTCTTGCGCACTTCCAAAGCTTTGATAGACATGGACAGTGGAGAGCTCACACTTAGAGTTGGAGATGACAAGCTCACCTATCGCCTCGCCGAAGCCATGAGACATTCTCTTGATTTTGATGACACTCTATATTATCTTGATGCTACTGATGAGTGTATTGATGAATATGTGCAGGAAATGTTGAACCCGGATCCATATGAAGGATGGCCGGACCAAGATGTGGAGATCGAAGAAGAAGAGGTACTTTTGCTTGGTCCAGTCCAGACAGACATCAAGATGGAGAAGGGGCGTATGAAGAAGATTCTTCGGAGGTTGAAGAGGTCGAAAAGACGCCACAAGAAGAACCCCAACAAGAAAAGGGATGAACATTCACGGAGTAAGGGTGTTTTACCCGTTTGTGGTAACAAATTCGACAACTCTCCCTCTACTCTACAAAGATTATGTAATGCATGCTTTCAGGTTGTAGGGAAGAAGGCAACTTCTATTCATGAACCTCTGTAAGGTAAGATCAGGTACGTCAAGCTAAGTGACGTTAAACAAGCACTTCTTGGGAGGTAACCCAAAGTTTTACAGTTTTTCTAGGACCTAGTTTAGTTTTAGGTTGAATAAAAGTCTTAGTGTTGGTGTCCTGAAGTTTTAATGCATGTGTTGCAATTTTTAGTGTGGATTGTTGACGTTTTCGTATGCCTTAATGTTAATTGACGAAGTTTAAGTCGGTTGACTGTGTTTTCGATGGTCTCTAGTCATGTTTTTATGATTTGTACAGGCTCTAAGTGGTTTAAAAGAGTTTCTGAATTTTTTGGAGGAGTCTGTGAATTTTTCTAAGTAAACCAGAGAAAACACACGGCCGTGTGGAATTTCCACACGGGCGTGTGTTACCAAATTAGAACTCAACCAGTGAGGACACAGGGGCGTGTGTGTGCCCCTGTGAACAACCTCAGAAGGGGCACACGGCCATGTGGAATTTCCACAAGGCCGTGTGGAATCTCGCAGAACTTAAACTCTTTTTTCCAGAGAGTCCACAGGGGTGTGTGGGTGCCCCTGTGAGTGCCACTGTGCTAATGCACACAGCCGTGTGGAAATTCCACACGGCCGTGTGAAACTCTTCAGAGAAAACCCTTCTTCCCGAGAATACACAGGGGCGTGTGTGTACCCCTGTGGGAGAACTTGTGAAATTCTCACGGCCGTGTGGAATACTTAGCGTTTCTCGGGCGAGTCAGAGAGGCCACAGGGTCGTGTGGGTGCCCCTGTGGCCGGCCTTGTGTTCTTGGCCAGGTTTAGCACACGGCCATGTGGAATTTCCACACGGCCGTGTGAAATTTTTCAGAGACTTTCGAAGTTTTCCCATGAATCCACAGGGACGTGTCGGTGCCCCTATGGATCCCCTTGTGAGGGCACACGGCCATGTGGGATACTCACACGGCCGTGTGGGGTAGTTCAGAGAGCGACCATAATGCGCACAGGGGCGTGTGTTGGCCCCTGTGAACCCTAATTTCAGAGGCACACGACCGTATGGAATTTCCACACGGCCGTGTGAATTCCCAGAACTTCAAAAGCCGCGCGTTTTCATTTATATTTCACTCGTGCCTCTTGATTCTTCCACTCTAAACTTCTCTCTTACCTTCTCTACTACTTTCCCGACCGTCTGAGAGGATTTTTGAGGTTTTATTGCAGTTTTTCCGGCCTATTCTAAGTATTCCTTCATCCACTCCGTCGGTAAGGACTTCAAAGCCTTCTTCTTCGTCAATTCTTAATTTGATTCGTTATGTTGGGTGATTTCGCTTGTTTTAAATGCTTATTATGTGTGCGAACATGTTTAGAGATGAATTAGAATGAATTACATTGTAAATTTTGGATTTTTAGCCCCCACGGCCGTGGGCTCTGTCCGCCAGAAGCTCCACACGGGCATGTGGAAATTCCACACAGCCGTGTGGATTTCTGCAGATTTTCTGTTTAACTGTTTTTAATCGATTCTCTTTTCAATCTTGCAGATATGGTTTCCAGGTCTAAGAAATCGGCTGGGAAGCGGCCCCGTGAGCCCACACCCCCTCCAGAGGAGACCGAGTTCAATATACCTGAGCACCAAGCCAAGTTGGAGCGGTTATCTACACTGCGGTTTGGCCAGTCACGATACCCCAACCTGAGCATTATCAGAGGGATTCAGGGGGTTGACAGTATTGCCGATGAGGTTGAGGAGCTACTCTCGGTGGGTAGTTGGAGGAGATTACTGAGGATCAGAGATCCAGCCATTCGGGGAGTGACACTTGAGTTCTTGGCCTCGTTCGAGTTTGATAGATCACACAGGGACTTCTCTACTCCTGACGCGATTCAGTTCAGGGTATTAGGCCAGCATTTTAGCCTCAGCGTGACCCAATTTTCGATCCATATGGGGTTATATGACGAGGCCTATACACAAACAGATGAGTATGATGGTCTTCCTACCGACTACCCGGGCAGTCTTACTCCGCAGAGGGCCTACAGGGATTTGTGCGGAGAGGGCCAGTATGAGCCAGGTGTCTCGAAGGCCACGTACTTATCCCGCCCGGCCTACAGATACGTACATGCCATTCTGAGTAGATCAGTGAGTGGCCGGGGTGATAGCACTGGAGTTCTGAGCCGGTAGGAGCTTCTCTATCTACACTCTATGGCTCAGAGGATACCACTCCAGCTAGGGCACATCCTAGTAGAGTATTTGCGCCATTAGGGCCAGTACCCTAGGATGGGAGTGATCTTCGCAGGACCCTACATTTCGAGACTTCTGATCGGGACGAGTCTCAGAGACGGAGTGCGAGCGGTAGAGAAGACCAGTGTACCGGTTCCTCTGGGCGCAGATACACTGATGATGATGGGGATGATCCGCAGAGCAGGATCAGGGACCTATACTTGGATCATACCCCAGTCAGATGAGGCAGAGGTGTCCCAGGCAGCCTTGGAGCCACCTCCGACACACACAGAGGTTGAGGCACCACCCACAGCACCAGAGCCATCTCCGGTGCACATTTCCTCTCCCTCCCGAGGCCAGGACAGGTTGGAGCTCCTCGAGAGAGCAGTGGGGGTGCTATAGACCGAGGTGGCCGAGGTGAGAGCCACACAGGCTGCACAGCACTTAGAGACGATGACGCGGCTCGATGCCATACAGAGACTACTTGAGCAGGCCGTGTCATCACCATTCGTAGTCCAGCCCCGGGCCCCCACTCCACCACCATTTCCCCCAGCACCAGCAGCAGCAGCAGCAGATCCACAGACATATTCAAAGCCTCCTGCAGCTCCAGAGGCCACCACTGAGGACACCGACGCTGAGGCGTCTTAGTTTTAGCTTTTATTTGTTTTTTTATTTCCATTCTTGTACTTTTTATTATATTTTGGACTTGTAGTACTCAGAAAGGATTCTCCTTCTGAGTTTATCTTTTAGTTTGCTTTTCTTTTTATCTCGAGTTGTATTCATTGCTTCATATTTTATATACTCGAGTTTTTATTGAGCTATACTGAACCCTTGTGTATGTGTGCGTAGATGGTCTTGGATGAAAGGAATCTAAGGAATAGTCATAGACACGGCCATGGGACCGTGTGTGCTTCACAACCCATTGCGACTAAACTCTTAATGCACCTAGCTCCATCAAACGCAACACTTGGAGTTCAGGGGAGTAATGTTTCAATTGCCTACTTCCACACTAATTGTTTTCCAATTCTTAACTTTTTTTGTGCTTGCATGCGTACATTAGGGACAATGTACATCTTAAGTGTGGGGGGGAGTTCACATTGCACACACCTTTACTTGTGTGTTCAATTGCTTATGCTCATGTAGCCTATGGCGGTTAACCTTAGTTGCAACGGTTGTATTCTTATAGTTTAGGAGAATTTTTAACATTGTATCGTATCATGCTCTAGTTTCTACTTGAATTTTAGGGAATTTTTGCTCGATTATCTTATATTGCACAACTTACTCTTGGAATCTTTTGGAAACTCAATCTTGAAGTTTTTTAAGGACAAGTTTATCATCGTTCTTAGTTTTACATTGGAAAATGCATATATAAAAAAAAATGAAAAGATGAAAAAAATGAAAAAATAATATATATGGAAAAGAGAAAAAAAAATACATATGACTTTTTTTTTAATAGTTGCTTTGTTTTATGTATGCATTTGGGGTGGAAAGAGCTACCACCTATGAAGTATGTAGCTACTCTAATAAGTCGGATACAAGTTATGCCCTAATGAGAGAAAGAGCTATCTTATGGGATGCGTGAAAGCTACTACCCCGGTAGAAAGAGCTACCTCCTCGAAAGTGTGAAAGCCACCTTTGGCGGCCGCCTAGGAAAGGGCTACCTTTAAGGATGTGTGAAGCTACTACTTCCTTCTCTCTTTAGTTTTGTTTTTGTATATAAATAAGTCCTTTCTAACAAAAGCTTGAGGAGTACTCGTTGGTTCTCTTGAGTGAAATCGCACACACTAACACATTTTCGAGTTTTTATCCTTTTTGATTCGAGTTTTTAGCTAGAGCAATGATAACCTTATGCATTGTTTTTATTTCCCCTTACTTGTAGAATGCTTCTTTTGCATATTTTTGGTGAACCTAAGGCCGAGCACTTTCAATTGTTCTTACCAAGTACTTTCACGTTTTATTTTTGCTTGAGGACAAGCAAAAGCTTAAGTGTTGGGGGATTTGATAAGTGCTCGTGTTATACTAATGCGAAGTGTTATTATCTTGCAATGAGCATTGATTTAATCAGATTTCATCACTAAAAAGTGTGCAATTGTTTACTTTTGTGTATTGTAGGGTTGTGAAGAAAAAATGAAGGAAAGGAACGAAGTTAGATCGTGTTTGCCATTGTTGGGAAGATTTTCGGACTAAGCAAGGAACGAGGCATGAGTATAAACTTGTGAGGGGCCACAAAGGCAGTCACATTCACAATAAGTCTAGCTCATGAGCATAAACTTGTGAGGTTTAGAGCGCGTCTTCGGCAACGTCACCGACGTCCGGCGACCGCACAAGACCACGGCCACACCATACGCAAGGGGGTTTTCATCGATGTCTTTATTTTGTGCTTTCTTATATACTTTGATGAACATGTATAGCTCCATGAGGAGCTAAACACCTTGTGGGTATTCGGACTTGTAAACTCTAGGGTTATTATGTTTCTTTGACATTGTTATTATGCTTTTCCATTATTGATGAATAAGAATTGAGTTTCAATCTTGATTTTATCTTGCTATTGTTTTCCCTTAGATGTGACACTAGGGTTAAGAACAATCTAGGTTTTCCTTGGGAGGTGTGACAACTCCTATAGGATTAGACTCTTTAAGATTGAAGAGGGTTGTGAGGGAGAGTTGTGAGGTAGCGATGTACCCCTTTCCCCTCCGGTGTGATTTCTCCCTACCTCCATTTCCTTGATTTATTAGCGGTCGAGATAGAGTGAAGTGCTAGGTAGATATACTCCCCTGGGGCTTAGTTACACGAGTAACGGAGTGAAGGGTTGAAGTGAATCCTACGCACTAGGGCTTAATCGAGACTAGGGTTCTTCCTCCTGGACCAAAGGGTTAGAACTACACATAAGAACAGGTCTTATCACTAGGAGTCCCTAGAACTTAATGCAATTCCATGTAGTATGAGGTTTAGGTAGATGTACTCCCCTGGGGCTTAATCGTGCGAGCGATAGAGTGAAAGGTCGATGTGAATCCTAATACCGGGGCATAATGTTGGGGTTAGTCACGGTTGTCCTTAGGTTTGGGACCGTGAGTCTGAGGATTTCCTCGACTCAATTGGCATCAATAGGAGAGTATAATAGCATAGTCTTGCACTAGAAGCATAGATCCTAGAGGTAGCTTGTCCGGATACCCCGCTTCATTCATTGTTAAATCTTCTCTATTCTCTTTTACTTGCACTTTCTCATCTTCATTGTTTCTATTTAATTTCTCATCTTTTAGTATAATTGTTTCCATAATTCACTCATTGAATCAATTGATCACTTTTCGGTACTTCGCATAGTTTTAATAGTGAAATCTCATATTGTAACTCCCTATTCCCTGTGGATTCGACTACCCTCTCACCGGGGTAACTTTTATTACTTCGACAAACCCGTGCACTTTCGGGCCGCCTGTCAAAGTTTTTAGATATTTGTTTTAAAACACTAGACAACTCTTCGCCTCCTTCCGATTTGGATTGCTATTAGAAAAAGATAAAACCCTAGTCTCATCTCTTTCTCTCCATATTTGCGGGTGGTGTCTGGGGCGAGGACGGGAGAAGGGTCTCGTCGCCATGGTTTCGTTTCACTATTATTTTGAGATAAGGTTCTAATTGATGCTCTTTCTTATGATTGTTGTGACATGATACTAGTTAGGGGTCATTTGGTTCGCAGTAATGTAGAAAGATTACCATGTGTTACGTGGTAATATGAAAATATTAACACGTTTGCCATCGCACTGAGAAAGATTACCACTTATTACGTGGTAATCTGGATGATAATATCACATTACCAACATGAGAATATTACCAAAAAGGTGCTAATCCTATTACCACCAAATTTGGTGTCTATCTTGGATTACCATGATAATTTTATAAATTTTTATATTTTACCAAATTGATTCATGAACCAAACAAAGTAATGAATTATTCCCAGTAATAAGAGTTCCCAACAAAATATGGTTATATCAAATTACCACAATATTCCCAACCATATAACATTCCCACCCATATTACCATGGTAATCTCATTATGTGGTAAAATGTTATTAAAATGAACCAAACGGCCCCTTAGGATTAGAGTTTGGTGAGGATGTTGATTTGATTTAATTTGAGGAAAATACTCAAAGATTCCTGTTAGAATAGCAAAACCCCTATTCGATTTTAGAGGTTTTAGAGACCGAATTTGGAGGAGAATAGAATAAGAAACTTGTAGAATAAGAAACCCCTGTAAATTATAAGTTTTAGACGGATGTGATGCGGACAGAATTTCTGTGCAGCCCTTGAACAATTTTTTATTAATTTCATGATTATAAGTTTGGATTTAGATTTAGATTTATATAATAAAGTTATATATGATTATTTTATCTTTGATTCTACCAAATTTCAGAATTTTTATCCATGTAATTTGTGAGACATAATCAGATTTCTATAGTGGTGCTCAATGGCATTTCTGTAGGAAGCATAAATTTTGACCAGAGAATTTGAGGATCTTAGATGTTGAATCATGGCTCATGCTTAATAATAAAGTTGTTAAATTTTGAGTTATTTATATGATCCTAAAGTTTAATCTTATTTGAAGTTATATGCTGTGAGATATTGTTATTCGAAAGAGCATGTCTGAAATTGTAGGTTTACATATTTATGATTTTTAAAAGTGATGCCTTAAATTCTGCAGATCTCAAATCATTGTGAAATTTTGATATGTTATAGATGTAGATGTCTAGTGGTCTCAGAAGATTGAAATTTCTTATTTGGATTAGAATTTGCAAAGCTATACGGGTTCAATCTTAAGGTTTGTAGGGAATTGGTTATTAGTCTCGACATTGTTAGCTTTGTTAGTGTCTTGATTATGTTGTTGATATCTCTTTTCAGATCAGGAGTAGAGTTTGGCTGGCGGATAGCTTAGCAGGGAACGTTGGGCAAACGTCGTCTTATTAGCATGTAATAAGTCCTGTCTGTGTGGGCCTAGATTTCATTTTAATAAGCTTGTATTGATTTTTGCAAACCACATAGTGTGTTTCTTTTTTCCATTTTGGATTAGGTTTTGAGGCTGATAAGTGCTTGTGTTATAATAACGCGAAAAGTTATTATCTTACAATGAACATATCTTTTATCAGATTTTATCATTAAATAGTGTGCATTTGTGTATTCTTATGCATTATAGGTTTGTGGAGCTAATTTGGAGAAGAAGAACGAAGTTAGATCGTGTTCGCCATTTTTGGGAGGTTTTCGGAACAAGCAAGGAACAAGGCACGAGTTTAGACTTGTGAGTGTGTGCCAACCTCCTTTGGAGGGGCACAAAGGCAGTCACATTCACAACAAGTCTAACTTGTGTAGCTTAGGAGAACTTCACCAAGATGTAGACTTGAAGCAATCGGCACGATCTACCATTGATTGTGTGCCCAATTCAATGGCCTCGATGTAGAACAACGGACTCGGGAACGTTTTGGCGAGTTACTGTAGATGTCACTGCAGCAAAACACTGTAGTAAGCTACTGTTCACTTTCGGCCGAATTTCAGAATTCCATAGAATTCACACGGGCATGTGGCCGTGTGAATCAATTTTTCAGCAGACAGAAACTTCACACGCCCGTGTGTTAATTCCACACAGCCGTGTGAAGTCCCGATAAGTCCAAAAGTTAAAGCCGCACTCAGCATTATAAAAGCCGATTTGGAGACTTTTGAAACCATCTTTTTGATCCATCTTTCTCCCCAACTTCTGGAAGTGTGGCTAGGGTTTCAGAGAGGACTTCGTGGAGGTTTAGAGCGCGTCATCGGCATCGTCACCGACGTCCGGCGGCCGCACAAGACCAAGGCCACATCTTACGCGAGGCGGTTTTCATCAATGCTTTTCATTTATACTTTCTTTCATATTTTAATGAACATGTATAGCTCCATGAGGATTAAACCCCTTGTGGGTATTCGGACTTGTAAAATCCTAGGATTCTTATGTTTCTATGACATTGCTATTGTGCTTTTCCACTATTGATATATAAATCGAGTTTCAATTTTAATTATCTTGTGCTATTGTTTTTCCCTTAGCCGTGAAATTAAGGTTAAGAGCAATCTAGGTTATCCTTTGGAGCTGTGACAACTCCTATAGGGTTAGACTCCTTAAGATTGAAGAGGGTTGAGAGGGAGAGTTGTGAGGTAGCGATGTACCCCTTTCCCCTCCGGTGTGATTTCTCCCTACCTTCGTTTCCTTGGTTAATTAGCGGTCAAAATAGAGTGTTAGGGCTCCATCTACACTAGGGTTTTTCCACCTGGACCAAAGGGTTAGAACTACATAGAGGAACAGGTTTTATCACTAGGAATCCCTAGAGCTTAAAGCAATCCCACATAGTGTTAGGGTTAGGAAGATAGACTCCCCTGGGGCTTAGTTGACAGGTCAACAAGAGTCAAGGGTCGTAGTGAATCCTAATGCCGGGACATAATGATGGGGTTAGTCACGGTTGACCTTAAGTTTTGGGACTGTGAGTTTAAGGATATCCTCGACTCAATTAAACGTCAATAGAAAAGCATAATAGTATAGTCTTGTACTAGAAGCATAAGTCCTAGAGGTAACTTGTCCGGATACCCTATTTCACCCATTGCTAGTCTTTCTTTCATAACTCTTACTTGCTTCTCTCTTGTCTTCCTTCTCTCTTTTTAAATTCCTGTTTTTTAGTATAATTGATTTCGTAATCTACTCACCAATTGGATTATCACTTCTCGTATATAGCACAACTAAATAGCAAATTCTTGTGTTTTAAATCGCTATTCCCTGTGGATTTGACTACCCACTCACCAGGGTAATTTTATTACTTCGACAAGCCCGTGCACCTGCGGGACACACGCAAGGGGTCGTGTCAAGTTTTTTGGCGCCGTTACCGGGGAATAGGCGTATTTTTAATACTTGTTTTTGCTACTTTAGTTATTCACTTCGTTTTTTATTTCACACTTTCTTTATGTATCATTGTTCTTATTTTTCTTTTCTTTGTGTTGGCTTCAGGTTATGACCCGAGGGAACCCGTCAATTCTTGTTGAAGGAGACCCGGACATTGGTAGAAGAACACACCGTAAAGGGAAAGAGCCTGTGGAAGAACAATCCAAGAAAGCCAGCATAGATTCAGAAGGGTCGGAAGTAATGGAAGAACAAAACGATCAACAAAGGACGTTGTCCGACTTTGCTAGACCTGCGGTAATGGGGACCCAATCAAGCATTGTGAGGCCCCCAATCACCGTGAACAACTTTGAGTTGAAGCCGTCGTTCATTCAAATGTTACAATAGTCCGCACAGTTTAATGGGTTGGCCGATGAAGATCCTAACAACCATCTTGAGAACTTTCTTGAAGTGTGCGACAAGTTGAAGATCAATGGAGTAACGGACGACGCAATTAGGTTGAGAGCCTTCCCATTTTCATTGAAGGGAAAAGCAAGACATTGGCTACATTCATTACAGAGAGCATCTATTACTACATGGGAGGAGATGGCCGAGGCGTTCTTGGCTAGGTACTTCCCTTTGGGAAAATCAGCGAGGCTCCGGAATGAGATATCATCCTATATGCAAATGGAATTGGAGTCTCTATTCGAAACATGGGATAGGTTCAAGGAGCTCCTTCGTAAGTGCCCGCAACATGGATTTCCCGAGTGGATGATCATTCATACTTTCTACAATGGGTTGAATCCAAGTACTAAGCAACTTCTAGATGCGGCGGCAGGAGGAACTCTAGGAAGCAAGACTCCCTGTTAAGCCCGGCACCTTATTGAAGAGATGGCTATGAATAGCTATCAATGGAACACAAGGGACCGAAAGAAGGTGGGCGGAATTCATGAGGTTGATGCAGTTACATCTTTGGCGGCACAAGTGGAATCATTGAGTAAGAAGTTGGATGTTCTAACTTCACCAAGAGTTGCGGCCATTACTACTTGTAACGGATGTGGGGGAGGTCGCGCTTCGAATGAGTGTCCGATTGCTATTGGAGGCACTGGTACGGTAGAACAAGTTGATTTTGTGGGCAATACATACAGAGGACAAGGCCAAGGCAACCCGTATAGTGGTACTTAAAACCCGGGGTGAAAGAACCACCAAAATTTCTCATGGAGCAATCAAGGGCAGTCGCAACAGAGGAATAACACACCACCGGGATTTCAAGGCCAACAAGTGCCGAATTTAGAAGGCCGAGTGACTGGGCTAGAAGGGAAGATGACTGATCTTGAGAATGCCCTCACGAGGTTTATTGCTTCGTCGGATGCTAGGTTCCAATCGGTGGAAGCTACACTTCGCAATCACACCGCCTCCCTACATAACTTGGAGAATCAAGTGGGGCAAATTGCGAAGACATTGGAGGAAAGACCTCAAGGTAGTTTGCCTAGTAACACGGAGACCAATCCAAGAGAGCAATTGAAGGCAATCACCTTGAGGAGTGGAAAAGAGGTCGAGAGAAATCTCCCTCTAGAGAAGACACAAGAGACACCCGAGGTCGTGGAGATAGAGGAAGGGACGACAAAGGAGAAGAGGTGGCATCCCCACCCTACAAACCAAGGATCCCCTATCCTTCACGATTGAAGAATGACCAAGAGAATGAACAATACAAGAAATTTCTGGGAATTTTCAAGCAGTTGCACATAAACATACCATTCATGGAAGCATTGGCCCAAATGCCCAAGTATGCGAAGTTCTTGAAGGACCTCTTGACCAACAAGAGGAAATTGGAGGAGAGTGCTTATGTGGTCCTTGATGCCAATTGCTCGGCCGTATTACAAAAGAACATGTCGAGCAAGAGAAAAGATCCCGGCAATTTCATAATACCATGCAACATTGGCAACTTGGGTGAAGAGATGCCATTGGCCGACTAGGGGGCAAGCATCAATGTCATGCCCTATACGTTCTTCCAAAAGCTAGGCTTGGGCGAGCTTAGACCTACTCGGATGACACTTCAACTCGCCGACCGATCGGTGAGGCATCCAAGAGGAATTGTGGAAGACGTATTGGTGAAAGTTGACAAATACATATTTCATGTTGATTCGTGGTGTTAGATGTTGATGAGGATGTCGAGGTTCCATTGATCCTTGGAAGGCCGTTCTTGCACACTTCTAAGGCTTTGATTGACATGGACGGCGGGGAGCTCACATTGCGAGTGAGAGAAGACAAGCTTACATACCGCCTCGCCGAAGGCATGAGACACTCTCTCGACTTTGATGATACTTTATATTTTCTTGACACCACCGATGAACTAATTGATGATTATGTACAGGAAATGTTGAACCCGGATCCGTATGAAGGGTGGCAGGACAAAGACGTGGAGAACAAGGAAGAAGTGCTTTCACTTGGTCTAGTTAAGAAGGATGTCAAGCCGGACCCGGGAGTCATGAAAAAGATGAGGAGAAAATTGAAGAGAGCAAGGAGGCGCCACACGAAAAGACCCAAGAACAATGTGGATGAGCAAGAACGGAGTAAGGGTAGTTCACCCTTGTGTGGTAACAAAATCGTTAATTCTCCTTCTATCCTACAAAGTTTATGTAATGCATGCTTTCAGGTTGTAGGAAAGAGGTCAACCTTCATTCATGAACCTCCATAAGGTAAGCCAGGTACGTCAAGCTAAGTGACGTTAAACAAGTGCTTCTTGGGAGGCAACCCAAGGTTTTACATGCTTTTCTAGGATCTAGTCTGGCTTAGTTTAGTTCTACCATGAATAAAGGTCTTAGTTTTGGTGTCCTATTATTTTCAATACATGTGCTGTGATTTTATTGTGGAATGTTGATGTTTTCGTGTGCCTAAAAGATAATTGATGAAGTTTGAGTCAGTTGAGCATGCTTTCCATGGTATCAGGTCGTGTTTTGATGATTTTCACAGGCTCTGAGCGTCCTAATTGTGTTTCTGATTTTTTCATTGAGTCTGTGAATTTTTCTAAGTAAACCAGAGAAAACACATGGCCATGTGGAATTAACACACGGGTGTGTGTTACCAAATAGGGTTCAGCCAGAGAGGACACAGTGGCGTGACCTAGCCCCTGTGAGAAACCTCAGAAGAGGCACACGGGTGTGTGGGATTTCCACACGGCCGTGTGAAATCCTGCAGAGAATGCATCTTTTTCCCGAGAAACCACAGGGGCGTGTGGATGCCCCTGTGGGAGAGCTTGTGAACGGCACACGGCCGTGTGGAGTATTCACACGGCCGTGTGAAACACTTAGACAATTCTCGGGATGATCCAGAGAAGTCACAGGGGCGTGTGAGTTGCCCCTGTGACCAGTCTTGTGTTCTTGGCTAGGTTGGGCACACGGCCATGTGGAATTTCCACACGGCCATGTGAATATTTTCAGAGAAATTCTGTGTTCTCCCGAGAATTCACAGGAGCGTGGCACTGCCCCTGTGAGCTCCCATGTGACGGCACACGGGCGTGTGGAATTGCCACATGGCCGTGTGGGGTAGTCCAGAGAGTAACCAGAGTGTACACAGGGGCATGTGCTAGCCCCTTTGAACCCTAAATGCATAGGTATACGGCCGTGTGGAATTTCCACACGGCCGTGTGATTTCCCAGAACTTCAAAAGCCGCGCATTTTCCTTTGGAATTCACTCGTACCTCTTAAATTCTCCACTCTAAACCACTCTCCGACCCTCTCCGTCGATTTCCCGATCGTCTCTGAGTTTTTGGAGGTTTTATCGGAGTTTTTTCCGGCCGATTTTTATAAATTCTTCATCCACACCGTCGGTAAGAACTTCAAGCCCTAAAACTTCTTCAATTCTTGATTTAATTCGTTCTTCTTGATTGTTTTTCGCTTATATTGAATGATTAAACTATATGCGAACATGTTTAGAAAGAATCCAGAACGAATTAGAGTGTAAAACAAAAATTTTAGACTCCACGGCCGTGATGTTCTGTCCGCCCGATGATCCACGCGGGCGTGTGGAATTAACATACTGCCGTGTGGATTTCTGCAGATTGTGTTTTTGAACTGCTTTTTAACCATTTTCTTTTGCAACTTTGCAGAGATGACTTCCAGGTCTAAGAAATCAGCAGAGAAGCGACCACGGGAGCCCACCCCACCCCACGAAGAGTTGGACTTTGATATGCCAGAGCACAGGGAAAGATTTAAGAAGTTATCAGCGCTCCGCTTTGGACAGTCGCGCTACCCGGATTTGAGCACATTGAGAGAGATACAGGGGGGCGACGCTATAGCTACCGAGGTTGAGGGGCTACTAGCACTTGGTAGTTGGGACCGTTTGCTGTCTATCAGAGAGCTAGCGACTTGAGCACTCATACTAGAGGTTTTATCGACCTTTGAGTTCGATCGAGGGTGCGATAGCTTCACACATGGCGAGACGATCCAGTTTCGTGCCCTCGGTCGACACTTCAGCCTGAGTATCACCCAGTTCTCGATTTTGATGGGCCTTTATGATCAGGCATTTACCGAGACAGAGGAGTACGCGCTACTGCCCACCGATTACCCAGGGACCTTGACACCTCAAAGCGTACAGGTACATCCATGCCATATTGAGCAGGTCGGTGAGCGGCAGAGGGGATAGCACAGGGGTGCTGAGTAGACAGGAGCTGCTCTACTTACACTCCATGGTACAAAGCGAGCCACTCCATCAGGGGCTAATTCTAGCTGAGTACATGCGCCACCAGGGCCAGTACCGAGGGTTGGAGTTATTTTTGCAGGCCCCTACATCACACGCCTCATCATAGGATTGGGACTCAGAGATGGGGTACGCGGGGCCGAGAAGGTTGCTACACCAGCCCCACTTACTAGAGATACATTGAGATTGATGGGTATGGTCCGCAGATCAGGGCCAGGAGTATATACAATGATCATACCCCAGTCAGAGCAGGCATAGGGGTCACAGGCAGTGATAGAGCCACCTCCAGCAGATACAGAGGCACAGGCAACACCCACAGCACCGGAGCCACCTCCGGTGCGCATGTTCTCGCCCTCTGGAGGCCAGGATAGACTGGAGCACCTCGAGAGCGCAGTGGGTGTCCTTCAGACTGAGGTGGCCGACGTCAGGGCCACTCAGACCACACAGCATCAGGAGGTGATGGTCCAGCTCCAGAGATTACAGCAGATAGTTGAGCAGGCCATTACCTCCCCCTTTGTAGTCCGACCTCGGGCCCCTACTCCACCACCGTCCCCAGCCCCATCAGCAGTAGATCCACCTACAGATCCATCACCAGCAGCAACAGCACCAGTGGATCCACAGCAGGACATCGACGCTGAGGCGTCGTAGTTTTATTTTCATTTTTATGTTGCACTTTTATTTATTCTGTTGGACTTGTAGTACCCAGAAAGGACTCTCCTTCTGGGTTTGCTTTTATTTTTCGTTTATTTTTATTTTTTCTGGAGTTGTATTTCATTTTCGTATCTTTATATACTCGAGCTTAGTTTTGGTTTTTCTTGAGCTATACTGAACCCTTGCGTATGTGTGCAGATGGTCTTGGATTTAAGGAATTTGAGGAATAGTCATAGGCACGGTCATGGGACCGTGTGTGCTCCACAAAACCATTGAGACACAACTCTCAATGAACCTAGTTCCATCAAACGCAACACTTGGAGTTCAGGGGAGTAATGTTTCAATTGCCCACTTCCACATTAATTGTTTTTCATTGTTTTATTTTTATTGTGCTTGCATGTGTACATTGGGGACAATGTACATCTTAAGTGTGGGGGGAGTTCACATTGCACACACATTTACTTGTACGTTCAATTGCTTATGCTCATGTAGACTATGGTGGTTCACCTTAGTTGCAACGGTTGTATTCTTAGAGTTTACGAGAATTTTTAACATTGTATCCTATCATGCTCTAGTTTTTACTTGAATTTTTACGGAATTTTGACTTGATTACCTTATATTGCACAACTTACTCTTGGAACCTTTTGGAAACTTGATCTTGAAGTTTTTAAGGACAAGTTTATCGTCGTTCTTAGTTTTACTTTGGAAAATGCATATATAATTAAAAAAAAAGAGAAAAATATGGAAAATGAGAAAAAGAAAAAAAAAGAAAAAAAGAAATATATATATATATATATATATGAGTTTGTGAATAGTTGCTTTGTTTTATGTATGCATTTGAGGTGGAAAGAGCTACCACCCATGAAGTATGTAGCTACTCTCATAAGTCGGATACAAGTTATGCCCTAATGAGAGAAAGAGATATCTCATGGGATGCGTGAAAACTACTACCCCGGTAGAAAGAGCTACCTCCTCGAAAGAGTGAAAGCCACCTTTGGCGGCCTAGGAAAGGGCTACCTTCGAACTTGTGTGAAGCTACTACTTCATTTCTTGTTTTTCGTATATAAATAAGTCCTGGTTAACAAAAGTTTGAGGAGTACTCATTGGGTTGTCTTGAGTGAGTTCACACACACTTACACATTTTCAAGTTGATTGACTCTTTTTATTCATGTTTTTAGCTATAGCATTGGTAACCTTATGCAATGTTTTGAGTTCCCCTTATTTGTAGAATGCTTCTTTTGCATTTTTGGTGAACCTAAGGCCAAGCACTTTCAATTGTTCTCCCCAAGTACTTTCACGTTTTATTTTTGCTTGAGGACAAGCAAAAGCTTAAGTGTGGGGGAGTTTGATAAGTGCTTGTGTTATAGTAACGCGAAACGTTATTATCTTATAATGAACATATCTTTTATCAGATTTTATCACTAAATAGTGTGCATTTGTGTATTCTTATGCATTGTATGTTTGTGGAGCTAATTTGGAGAAGAAGAACGAATTTAGATCGTGTTCGCCGTTGTTGGGAGGTTTTCGGACCAAGCAAGGAACAAGGCACGAGTTTAGACTTGTGAGTGTGTGCCAATCTCCTTTGCAGGGGCACAAAGGCAGTCATATTCACAATAAGTCTAACTTGTGTAGCTTAGGAGAACTTCGCCAAGATGGAGACTTGAAGCAATCGGCACGATCTACCATTGATTGTGTGCCCAATTCAATGGCCTCGATGAAGGACGACGGACTCAGGAGTGTTTCGGCAAGTTACTACAGCAGCACTGTAGCTAACATTGTAACAAGCTACTGTTTACTTTCGGCCGAATTTCAGAATTCCAGAAAATTCACACGGGTGTGTGGAATTAACACACGGCCGTGTGAATCAATTTTTCAGCAAATAGAAACTTCACACGCCCATGTGTTAATTCAACACGGCCGTGTGAAGTCCCGATAAGTCCAAAATTTAAAGCTGCACTCAGCATTATAAAAGCCCGATTTGGAGACTTTTGAAATGATCTTTTTGACCCATCTTTCTCCCCGACTTCGTGGAGGTTTGGAGCGCGTCATCGGCATAGTCACCGACGTCCGGCGGCTAACAATCCTAATGATTAGATCCATATGCTTAATTATGATAGGAAATCAAATAGTAAAATGATTATTCATCGAATGACTATTCATTTATTGTATTTTTATCACAAAACAGCAATTTGATGCTTGAGAGTTTTGAGTCAATTGAGGGTGCTTTTTATTTATACTTTCTTTCATATTTTGATGAACATGTATAGCTCCATGAGGAGCTAAACCACTTGTGGGTATTCGGATTTGTAAAAGCCTAGGATTCTTATGTTTCTATGACATTGATATTGTGCTTTTCCATTATTGATAAATAAATCGAGTTTCAATTTTAATTATCTTGTGCTATTGTTTTTCCCTTAGCCGTGACACTAAGGTTGAGAGCAATCTAGGTTATCCTTTGGAGGTGTGACAACTCCTATAGGGTTAAACCCCTTAAGATTGAAGAGGGTTGAGAGGGAGAGTTGTGAGGTAGCGATGTACCCCTTTCCCCTCCGGTGTGATTTCTCCCTACCTCCGTTTCCTTGGTTAATTAGCGGTCAAGATAGAGTATTAGGGCTCCATCTAGACTAGGGTTCTTCCACCTGGACCAAAGGGTTAGAACTACATAGAGGAACAGGTTTTATCACTAGGAATCCCTAGAGCTTAAAGCAATCCCACATAGTGTTCGGGTTAGGAAGATAGACTCCCCTGGGGCTTAGTTAACAGGTCAACAAGAGTCAGGGGTCGTAGTGAATCCTAATGCCGGGACATAATGATGGGGTTAGTCACGGTTGACCTTACGTTTTGGGACCGTGAGTTTAAGGATATCCTCGACTCAATTAAACGTCAATAGGAAAGCATAATAGTATAGTCTTGCACTAGAAGCATAAGTCCTAGAGGTCGCTTGTCCGGATACTCTATTTCACCCATTGCTAGTCTTTCTTTCATAACTCCTACTTGCTTCTCTCTTGTTTTCCATCTCTCTTTTTAAATTCCTGTCGTTTAGTATAATTGATTTCGTAATCTACTCACCAATTCGATTATCACTTCTCGTATATCGCACAACTAAATAGCAAATTCTTGTGTTTTAAATCGCTATTCCCTGTGGATTCGACTACCCACTCACCAGGGTAATTTTATTACTTTGACAAACCCGTGCACTTGCGGGACACACGCAAGGGGTCGTGTCAAAGGCCTTGTATGTCTACTTGGTTTCGGCCTTGTAGGTGTGCGACCGTTTGTCAGCGTCCCGGTTCCATTTAGCCGGGTTCGGGCATGACATCCTCCTTCTATTCTTCATATTCTTTTTGATCCTTAGATTTATACTTTTCACAATCCTTTGTTTCGGTTAGATACTTGAAGAGCAATTAATACTAAGATCTTCCTATTCCTTGTGGATTCAACTACCCAATCCTATTGTTTCGGTTAAATACTTGAATAGCAATTAGTACTAAGATCTTCCTATTCCCTGTGAATTGGACTACCCAATCCTATTGGCTACACTTTACTGCTAGTATAATCCATGCACTTCTAGCATAACAAGGGATTGCGTATCAAGTTTATGGTGCCATTGCCAGAGACTGACAACTTTTACAAACATTAGGATTCTAGTAATCTAGCCATTATTTACTTTTCTTGTTTATATCTTATTATTTTATTCTTGTTTTGGTTTTTCACTTTGTTTAGTTCTTGTGTAGTTGATCTTTGCATGACCTAAGGAAGCCCTTTTACATTGATTAGCCCTAATAAAAACATTGAATAGACTTTATATAGGAGATTAAGACAAGTTAATTTGAGAGATACAATGTTAGTTGAGATCAGTGTTGAGGTAGATCAAGAAGCACCAATGGCCAAAAATCATAGAAGTATTTCAGATTATGCTAGACTGAGTTTGGAAGGATCTAGTTCTAGCATTGTTCACCCTCTCATTCTGGTGAACAATTTTGAGATGATATGCTTGATAATGTCACCCTTCACCCATCACCGGTTATTGGTAGTTTCGATGACATATCTTTTGATGGCATACAGTTTCAGGAGAATATGCCAATGCCCATCCATAACAAGTCAAAGAGTACAAAAGCCAAAGGAGCAACTTCCTCTTAAGAAAGAAATGACAAAATAAAAAGAAAATAAAAATATACTTCTGAAGTTGACACAGTATAAGAGATGAATAGCACAAATAAGAAGGTATTTGAGGTAATGAATTCTACTCATTCCTTAGCATTTATAAAAGATCTGATTGATGAGTACAAAAAGTTAAAAGCATATGGCTAATCTAGCCATGAGATCAATAAGGCCTATGACTAGTTGATAGTTGATGAAAGTAATGCTATATCTTTCTTATCGAAAGATGAAGAGCTCAGGAAGTATTTGATAGAAGAATTTTTTGAATCAATTCTCACACAAGGAGATTGAATTCAGAGACCCTACTAGGTTGTTGGTACATCACTTAGCAAGTTATAGAATCTTTTATTTTTATTTTTTTTTGTATTTGTATGGATCTAAAATATTAACGTATTCGTTTTATTTATTTATTTATTATTTTATATAGGCATTGCAAACTATTGAGCAATGGTTAGGGTTAGTATTGAAACCAAGAAGATTACTTTAGGTAATTAATTCTTTTCCTGTCATTGAATATATTTTGTTGTCATTAATTACATCATGATACTAAAATTGAATATGCCAATATGTGAAAATATTATTTGAGAACTAAAGATTAGTTGTTGGATGTTTGGTTAATCTAGATGCTTGGAGTTGGATTAGAGTTTAGTACTCATGGTGAAGAAAAGAATGAAATTATGTTCTAGTTTGGTGCTAAACATGTGAAATCTCATGCTAATCACAGTGTAAATGACACATAAAATACGCATTTTCAAGCACTTATTAACTATTTATATCTAGTCTCGGTGCAGAGTCGCATGTGGGCGTATAAGAGCCTATAAGAGTGTTAAAAACTCAAATTTGGGAAGCCTGATGACACTTACGGCTTGTTGTGCTGGCGCACAAGTGCTCGCCCACCTTTCCGTGAGGCTTACAGATCTCGCATGGAGTGTTAAAACTCAAATTTGGGAAACCTGGGGATGTATGTGGGCACTCATGTAGACGCATACCTTTCAGCTCATCCAATGTGCCCTATTATGCTAGCCGCACAAAATTTTGTGTGGATTCTACAATAGTACTGTAGTAGACTACTACAGTCCTTCAATTTAGAACTCACCTATTTAGCCTCCGGAAAAACTTGTAATACATTCTCGAGCCTTAATCGCCTCTTTCATGTCCTATGGATGAAAATATAATTAATTAAGCCTATAACAAGCATTGATCCATAAAAATACATGTAAAGTGTTTGAAATAATACAATGAAAACATGCACCTTTAGGCACTCGTCATATTTGAGGAAGAAACATTACTATATATCAGTCTTTTTGTAATGGTGAAAACATGTATTGAATTAATCTTAAGAATTTTAAGCAAATATTGGCATAATAAGACTGAAACTCAATACTAAGTTGATCTTATACATGTTACACATTCTAACTCTTAAAATGAAAGCATGCCACATTTGTATTAGTTTTTCATCTTCTTTGAGAGCACATGCTAGACTCTTAAAATTCATTATGTCAACTTCATTTCCATACATATCATCCCCAATGAGCACATGCTAGCCCCACTATTAAGTTCTTCAATATTAACTATATCATCGCGGATATAGATGGAATTATAAAAGGCACATACTGCAAACTAGCATATCAACTTGCAAAAAGATAAGATGGAAAGTTACAACGTTTAATAATGGAAATCTCATCTTCAAATGCCAATGATGTATTCAACATGAAGCATGTCATAGATTAAATAGTTCATTGTAAATTACTAGGTCTAGATTGATTGCTTTTTTTAAAAAAAAAATCAAATTTGGAGCATTTAGATCAAAATTAAACACATATGTATGACTTAATTTTTTAGTATATTAGATAATATAAGTTATGAATATTTTTCTTGGTATATTAAACACATTTGGGGCAATTTTTTTTGCAAAATTGAATCTAACCTATTTAGCTAAAAACTAAACACATAAGTGTGGCTGTACTTTTTTGTATACTAAATAATATAAGATATGAATATTTCTCATAGATTAAAATACCTTTTTCACAGAATTCTAAACAAAAATATTAATTAAATAAAAATCATGAATTATTTGCTCCATTATTTCATTAATTTGATAGATAAGGTTGCACTATCTAAACAATAAAATAACAAGTAATGTAAGAGAATTTTTCATAATAGCAGAAATTAGTGTCTCCATATCATTTACTAGCTAGATAACATCAATAATGGCTATTGTAAAGAACAAAAAGCAAGATAATTTAATTTTCCATAACAACAATATAAAATGAATAATATCATGACAAATTCTTAAAAATATTAAAGTCGTTATGCTCCAACAACATTACAAATTCATTATTCCTCATTACCCCAATATAAGAAACATAAACCAAAGAGTTGAAAAGTAGCATTTAAGATTTCATGAAGAATGCTCAGTCAAAAAGCTTCAGAATATTTCTCCATGATATGTTGTTCTCAAAACTCCCCAAGTTTACAAACTCCATCACAATTACCACAAAATCAATAATCATCAGAGTAAAAAGTTGAAATATGAGTGACATAGTCTTAAATTGAAATGGCACTATTATAACCTTTTTAGCAGGAGTTATTAACCAACACCACATTACTCTTTCTATAGAACTTTTCATGTTCCTTTTCATTCTATTAAAAAATAAATATCAATTTAAATAAAACAAATAATAACAAAAAAATAAAGAACTCAACAAATAATAGTGCTAAAGTTATAAATCAAAATTGTTTTTTGGTACCTTATGTGATAATAATCATTAATCAAGTGCATACTCATTTAGGAATCATTATTGAAAGTTCATAATCTTCCTTTACCAAAAAAAAAACCATGAATGTTTGGAAATAATTAGACATGTTCACCTTGATCTTGACTTCTTGTAATAACTCTATGTATGTTCAATGTCTTTTAAGAAAGAAAACTTTGATATTTGTCTAACACCTAATCTCCAACACTAAATGCTGACTCTGAGGCTATAGTACTAATGGGTAGTTAGAGGGCATTAAGAGCTATCTTTAAAAGAATAAAAAACTTTAGCATCAATATCAAATCTTTCAATTCCTTCCTTTAAATGAATGTCCAACTCATTCTTGACAGGTAGTATGATTTCATTACTTCTTCCAAAATCATCATACTCTAATCTACCTCTAGCTTTATGCTTTCTACCAAGACCAAGAAAGGTGTATGTGCTGCTTATAGATTTTACTAAATCACTTTGCTCAATTCCATGATGAATATAGTGCAAAGTACTGAAAATGCTTATTTAGTTGTATACATTTCATACATCTCTTGAAGTGTTAGTTTAACTTTATAAATTTGTTTTCACACTCCAAATCTAAATAAATTCTATGCAATGCAATGCAAAGTTAATCAAAACAATTTTATACCTTAGGTCAAGCATAGCTGAAATGCATAGTTAATCATCCCACTATTGTCAAATTTGTTATACATCAACAATGGCATTACATAGAAAAACAAAAAAAGACATGTGTAACATTACAAAACACTTTAAAAAATTTGAAAATTTTCTTGCTTTTTTTTTTTCCAATCATTAAATGATAGCAACCACTTGTAGCCAGCATGTCTAACAACATATTAGTCCAAAATTGATTTTATGAAAAAGCACTATCAAACATGTTATAAGTAAAGTTCCAATGAGTGGGAACATCAATGCATAAGCCTTTTTCTATAGAGTTTTTTAATTGCCTTGCAATATTTCACCAAATTTATGCAACTTGTAGGTGATTTCTTCAAATATTTGGCATTTCCTCATATATTGTGCACTATTCCTTCAATCTGCTTAAGACATTTTTGAACCATTAAATAGATATGTGCACAATAATGAATGTAGAAAAGCTTTCTTTTATAATAAAGCTTATTCCATGATTTAAAATTGATTTTGAAATTTCTAACAACAACATAATTACTTGATGCATTATTCAAAGTAATAGTGAAAATTCTATCTTGGACTATCCATTCATGAAAATAATAAAAAATTGCATCATAAATAACATAACAAATATGTTGTGGCTTTACTTTGAATCCAACAAATAAGCAGTCAAACACATATATCAAGTAGTTTTATTTAAACTCCAAGTGTCATATGTAAGAGAAATTTAATTAACATCCTTCAAAATATTCTTCAATTTACACTTCTCATGTTCATGTAATTTCATTCAATCACCTGTTATTGTATTTCTAGGTATTCTTTCATATTGTGGATTCATTGATTTAAATAACACATTTATTGAAAAGTGTTCTACCATATTGTATTGACTTATGCACTATGATCAAGTGTCATATTGCACACACCTTTACTTGCGCGTTCAATTGCTCATGCTCATGTAGCCCATGGCGGTTCACCTTAGTTGCAACGTTTGTATTCTTAGAGTTTAGGAGAATTTTTAACATTATATCCTATCATGCTCTAGTTTCTACTTGAATTTTTAGGGAATTTTTGCTCGATTATCTTATATTGCACAACTTACTCTTGGAATCTTTTGGAAACTCAATCTTGAAGTTTTTAAGGACAAGTTTATCATCCTTCTTAGTTTTACTTTGGAAAATGCATATATAAACTTTGGAAAATGCATATAAAAAAATTCAAAAGAGAAAAAGAAAAAAATATATGAGTTTGTGAATAGTTGCTTTGTTTTATGTATGCATTTGAGGTGGAAAGAGCTACCACCCATGAAGATGTAGCTACTCTCATAAGTCGGATACAAGTTATGCCATAATGAGAGAAAGAGATATCTCATGGGATGCGTGAAAACTACTACCCCGGTAGAAAGAGCTACCTCCTCGAAAGAGTGAAAGCCACCTTTGGCGGCCGCCTCGGAAAGGGCTACCTTCGAACTTGTGTGAAGCTACTACTTCTTTTCTTGTTTTTCGTATATAAATAAGTCCTTGTTAACAAAAGTTTGAGGAGTACTCATTGGGTTATCTTGAGTGAGTTCACACACACTTACACATTTTCAAGTTGATTGACTCTTTTTATTCATGTTTTTAGCTATAGCATTGGTAACCTTATGCAATGTTTTGAGTTTCCCTTATTTGTAGAATGCTTCTTTTGCATTTTTGGTGAACCTAAGGCCAAGCACTTTCAATTGTTCTCCCCAAGTACTTTCACGTTTTATTTTTGCTTGAGGACAAGCAAAAGCTTAAGTGTGGGGGAGTTTGATAAGTGCTTGTGTTATAGTAACGCGAAACGTTATTATCTTATAATGAACATATCTTTTATCAGATTTTATCACTAAAATAGTGTGCATTTGTGTATTCTTATGCATTGTATGTTTGTGGAGCTAATTTGGAGAAGAACAACGAAGTTAGATCGTGTTCGCCGTTGTTGGGAGGTTTTCGGACCAAGCAAGGAACAAGGCACGAGATTAGACTTGTGAGTGTGTGCCAACCTCCTTTGGAGGGGCACAAAGGCAGTCACATTCACAACAAGTCTAACTTGTGTAGCTTAGGAGAACTTCGCCAAGAAGGAGACTTGAAGCAATCGGCATGATCTACCATTGATTGTGTGCCCAATTCAATGGCCTTGATGAAGAACGATGGACTCGGGAGTGTTTCGGCTAGTACTGTAGCAGCAATGTAGCTTGGTAATGCAGGAAAACACTGTAGCAAGCTACTGTTCACTTTCGGCCGAATTTCAGAATTCCAAAGAATTCACACGGGCGTGTGGAATTAACACATGGTCGTGTGAGTCAATTTTTCAGCAGACAGAAATTTCACACGCCCGTGTGTTAATTCCACATGGCCGTATGAAGTCCCGATAAGTCCAAAATTTAAAGCCGCACTCAGCATTATAAAAGCCCGATTTGGAGACTTTTGACATATCTTTTTGACCCATCTTTCTCCCCAACTTCTGGAGAGTGCGGCTAGGGTTTCGGAGAGGACTTTGTGGAGGATTGAAGTGCGTCATTGGCATCGACATCGACGTTCGACGGCCGCACAAGACCACGGCCACACCATACGAAAGGGGGTTTTCATCAATGTTTTTGTTTTGTTCTTTCTTTCATATTTTGATGAACATCTATAGCTCCATGAGGAGCTAAACCCCTCGTGGGTATTCGGACTTATAAACCCTAGGATTATTATGTTTCTATGACATTGTTATTATGTTTTTCCATTATTGATGAATAAATTCGAGTTTCAATTTTAATTATCTTGTGCTATTGTTTTCTCTTAGCCGTGACACTAAGGATTGAGAACAATCTAGGTTATCCTTTGGAGGTGTGACAACTCCTATAGGGTTAGACTACTTAAGATTGAAGAAGGTTGAGAGGGAGAGTTGTGAGGTAGCGATGTATCCCCTTTCCCTTCCAATATGATTTCTCCCTACCTCCGTTTCCTTGATTTATTAGCGGTCGAAATAGAGTGAAGTACTTGGTAGATAAACTCCCCTGGGGCTTAGTTGCACAAGTGACAGAGTGAAGGGTTGACGTGAATCCTAGGCACTGGGGCTTAATTTAGACTAAGGTTCTTTCACCTGGACCAAAGGGTTAGAACTATACATAGGAACAAGTTTTATCACTAGGAATCCCTAAATCTTAAGGCAATCCCACGTAGTGTCAGGCTTAGGTAGAAATACTCACCTGGGGCTTAGTTGCGTGAGCGACAGAGTGAAGGGTTGACGTGAATCTTAATGCCGGGACATAGTGTTGGGGTTAGTCACGGTTGAACTTAGGTTTGGGACCGTGTGTTTAAGGATATCCTCGACTCAATTAACATCAATAGGAAAGTATAATAGCATAGTCTTGTACTAGAAGCATAAGTCCTAGAGGTAACTTCTATTTCATTCATTGCTAGTCTTTCTCCTTCTACCTTTACTTGCACTCTCTTGTCTCCCATCTCTCTATTTACTTTCTTGTCTTTTATTTTAATTGATTCCATAATTCTCTCATAAAAACGATTATCACTTTTCGTACACCGCATAACTAAATAGCGAATTCCTGTGTTCCAAATCCCTATTCCCTGTGGATTTGACTACCCACTCACCAGGGTAATTTTATTACTTCGACAAGCCTGTGCACTTGTGGTACACACGCAAAGGGTCGTGTCAATTATACTCATATAAATTAGTAAAAAATAAGAATTATGAATTAAATAAATATTGGTTGTTTAGGTTTGATTTAGATGGTTTGTGAAGAAAATTAAAATTGAATGAGAATATGAAAATTATGAGAGCCACTTGTGAAATTGAATGAAAGGAGTTATTTTTTTCTCAACAAGGCTAAGCATTTCATAACAAAGAGTAACCAGTTTCCATCTTTTAGCTATTAACATGCAAATGGACACCAATTAATGGACTAAACATTTGAAAATTTGAGAAACTAATATTACTATATATCAATTACTAAGATTTAAACCTTTTACTACGAAGACTCTACTTCATATTGTCTTATAATATACAAACCATATCAACTTTTTCTTATTTATCTATCTTTAGAAATATATGAAATATAATGTAATCACAATGCAACTAGTTACAATGTGAGTTTTCAAAGTACCATTTAGCATTTATACTTGTTTTCTACACTTCCTAGTGGTAAATAGGGTGAAGGATGTATCAAAGGGTTGAAGTAATACAAATATCCATTGGAAGGAAGGGGAACTTCATGAAGCTTGCAGCGTAGGATTATAATTAATATAAAATAAACACTTTATCTACCATAGTTTAAACATGTCAGCTTCTCAAGTACATAATTTGTGATTCAAGAATATGGAGAACCAACATATCCAGCAATAGACTTCGGTGTCTAGTAATGAGGTTGGTCATGGACTTCCTTGTGATCATTTGTAGGACTAGAGTAGGATGATAGAGACTTGGATGTCTTCAAGTTAGGGCTAGGGGAAATGATGATTGGAGTTTTAAGTTTTGCATTTTATGAAACTTGAATTTATATTTATTGCTAATATAAAATATATAAATATACAATATTATATTAATAGTAAACATATAATATAAGGTATAATGTATAGTATATGATTTTTTTTTTCAAGTGGAGCAATTTAAAATAGAAAAACACATTAAGTTTGGGGATAATCAAGGTCCAAACTCGAGTTTTTTCTCTAATAAAGCTCTAGTTGCACAAGAACAACTTGACCATTTAGTAGCTCTACTTGCATACTATCATTGGCATCCATTTTATACTACCTTATCTTTTTAACATCTAGTTATACATGTTTATTTTTGCACATGCTTAAGAAAATTTAATTAAGGGACCCCATGAATCTCGACAATAATTGAGGACCCTAATAGTGTTGTCAACGTGGCGAGGGGATTCACCCGGGGATATAATCCCCAGCCATACACCAAATTATAAATCCGTCCCCGACCTTGTCTTTGAAGCATGGTATGGGGACAAAAATTTTCCTATTGTTGTCCCCGTGGGGATTACCAACTCTAGAACTCCCCCTACCCTTGAATTTATTTTTCTTATAAACATTATTCTTCATTTTTTTAAATATGAAATGCTTATAATTTCATAATTAATTAATATAATGGAATCATGATTTATAGATCCCTTCTATTTTAGTTAAAATAAGTATATCAAATATATTATATTTTAATAATATATATTTTTATTTTTATGAATAATTTTCTAACCCTTAAGAAATAGAGAAATATAGTTTTTTTTAAGAGAGAGAAATACTATTCATATCGAATGAGTGGGTCAAGCTAATACGCCAAATGATGTGGATACCTAGGTGGCATCCATCTCATCTAGTTTTCTCTCTCCTAGTCAAATTACAAAAATCCCAACTGATTTTTTTTAAATGAATAATTAAAGGAAGAAAAGAAAAAGAGATCCTCTCCCTTTCCCTTTTCTCGTTATCTCACCCTCAAATTCCTTTCCATCTTTTCAAATTCCTGCCAACGAGACTAATCATGAGAGAAAGAGAGATCCTTTCTCTCTCCTCACCCTCATTCTCCAATTCCTCTCTGTCTCCTCTAGTTTCAAGGAGATTGATCTCAAGATCATTTGAGGAAGAAAACTCGTTAGATTCATCTTCCTCTCCCTCACCCTTGGATTACTCTCTCCCTCCTCAAGTTCCAGTGAGACAAATCCTGAGAGCATTCGAGGAAGAAGGCTCATCAGATTCATCTCCCTTTCCCTCACCCTCGCATTTCCTCTCCATCAAAGTTTCAAATGTAAATCCCTTCAGATCTACATTCTTCTCCCTTCAATTTAAGCTCAAAAAAGTCTTTTCCCGATGAGATTTTGAAAGGATATTGTATGGAGTCAAATGGCAACCAAGGATTTTTTTTTTCCGCAAGCCTTAACTTCAAATTTGTATACTTTCCAACCATGTGGGCACATAGAGCTCATATGGGGCGTGAAGAGATCAATCCGATAAAGTTTGGAAAGCCATGCAGACTCCATATGAGAACATGGAGGCTGCATGGCCTTCTGGCTATGTCATTCTGGCAAGGGCATGCAGCCTCGATGCAGGAGTATAAGAGTGTTGAGATGCTTGTTTCCTTGGTTTTTTTGCTTGAGTGTGCTCTATCTTCAGTATGCAGGTGTATTTAGACATTTATCATCGCCTAGAACTTGAAGTAGTGGAGAGGAATCCGAGGTTAAAGCAAAGGGAAAGGGAAAAGGAGAGGATCTCTTTTGTTTTTTTTTTTTTTAATTTTGCTTTTGTAATTTGACTGGGAGAGAGAAAATTGGATGATGCGGATGTCACATAGGTATCCACATCATTCTGCGTATTAGTTCAATTGCCATATTTGTTGTAAATAGCATTTCTCACAAAATCCATGAGATTCACTCTCTTATCCCATTTCTTAACACATTGCCTAGCACAAGTTTTTTTTAACAACAAATCTCTCTACTTATGATTTAAAATAAACTATTTAAACAAATTAAAGAAAGCAGATAATTAAAAAAATGTAGATAATACAAATCTAGGGTTTTATTTAGTCTTTTCATTAGTAAAGTTCACTTAATAATTAGTGATTTGATAGTTAAATAAATCTATTGGGGTTTTAAACTTCTATTGAGATATTTATAACATAATATAATATAATATTTAAATTATGTATTTCAGGGACTGAGTTGGGGTTGGGGGAATATTTTCCCCTTCCCCAAAGGAAATTATATCCCCACACCCATTGTTTGAAGTTTATCCCTGACCCCACCTTATTGGGTGGGTAATCAGGGTTCCCGGTTAGATTTGGGGCAAATTGGCAAACCTAGGCCTTCATGGGATCATACCGATAAGATCTCAATTCATTATAACTCAAATTCTAAACTATCTCCAATTGATGATTCATTACATGAGGTTAACGATATTGTTAAGAATAGCACACTTTGTACATTATAAAGAGATGATTGATCTCACAATCATTTGTGTGATACCACTAATGTAGAAGCGTGGTGCTCATTAGAAAGGATGAGTTTATGAATTGATATATAACAAGAATGGTTTGTGGAACCTTACATGTTTATCAGTTATTCCTTCTTATATGGACAGATAGATATAAAAATTTTATCTATAAGCATCATGGATATTGTCATGGCGTCCCAATCGACCCCTTGATCACACCGTCCGGCTCTTGACACGCCACCAAGCAACAAGACAACCTACCAAAGGTTAGGGATGGAGAACAACCCTAATAAAACTCAGCACAAGCATGCTATCAAGTAAACATAAGCAAAAAAGCATCCATACAACACAAGAAGCCAAGCCTTATAGAGAAAAATAAAACTCTCTATTAGAATGAGAAGATTACAACCATGGCCAAAACCACAACCAAGAAGGAGTTCATCCTCTCCTAAAACAAGGGTACAAGAGACCATATATAATAAATCTCATACAAGGATGACCACACAAAGACTTAATCCAAGGGCTGAGAAGAAGTCAAGTATCTTGTCAAAACAAGCACCACAGTCACTTGCTATAGTGGCAACCACTATTTCAATCACAATCTCCAAGCTACAGTGCAGTCCAACATCACTGTTCGATTGCCCAACCAAGTCTCGGTAGCATCCAGTTGTTGCGCACTTCCAACCTTGGTAGCAAGCATGCCAGCCCAGTCACACCCATAACTCTTGATAATGGCCTAAGTATTAGCAAGGTCTCTCGGTAACAGTAGAGTCCTCCTCTCGATAACTTCATTTTCTTCATCGAGGCCATTAAGTTGGGCACACAACCAATAGTAGATCATGTCGTTTCTTCTTTTTTCCTTATTGACGAAGATTTTTCAGTGTTACACGAGTTAAACTTTATGAATGTGACTGCCTTTGTGCCCCTCCAAATTATAGAATAATTTGAGCACATTGAAGGTTGGCACACACCGACAAGTCTAGAACCCAAGCCTTGATCCTTTCTTGGTCCAAGAAACTCCTCAACAAACGCGAACATGACCTAATTTTGCTCCTTTTCCTCTAACTCTTCTCCACAATCCTACATGCACAAAAGAACACAAATACACACTAATTAATGATAAAACCTAAGAAAAGTAATGCTCAATGTAAGAAAAAAGTACTTAGTATTTGACAGGGGCCCAAAAGTGCACGGGTTGTCGAAGTAATAAAATACCCCGGTGAGTGGGTAGTCGAATCCACTGGGAATAGGTACTTAAGATACAAGATTTCACTATTTAGTTATTGCGTTGTTTGGAAAAAAATCGGTGAGTGAGTGCGAAAATAATCGGTAAAATCAAGAATTAAAAGAGAAGTCTGGAAGACGAGAGAGTGCAAGTAAGAGTAAAAGAGTAGGACTAGCAATGGGAAAAGATGGGTATCCGGACAAGCTACCCCTAGGACTTATTCTTCTAGTGCAAGACAATGCTATTATACCTTCCTATTAATGTTAATTGAGTCGAGAAAATCCTTAAATACACGGTCCCAAACCTAAGGTCAACCGTGACTAATCCCAACACTATGTTCCGGTCATTAGGTTTCACTTACGACCCTTGAGAATCATTGACCTGTCAACTAAGTCCTAAGGGAGTCTATCTACCTAAGCCTCACACTATGTGGAATTGCCTTAAGTTCTAGGGACTCCTAGTGATTAACCCTTTTCCTATGTATAGTTTTAACCCTTTGGTCCTGGTGAGAGAACCCTAGTCTAAATTAAGTCCCGGTGCTAAGATTCACTTCAACCCTATACTTTGGTATTTGCGCAATAAAACCCTAGGGGAGTTTATCGCCTAGTACCTAACTCTATCTCGACCGTGAATAAATCATGGATCATGGAGGTAGGGAGAATCACATCGGAGGGGAAAGGGGACATTCCGCTACCTCACGACTCACCCTCTTAACCCTCTTCAACCCTAAGTAGTCTAATCCTATAGGAGTTGTCACACCTCCAAAGGATAACTTAGATTGTTCTCAACCCTAGTGTCACGGCTAAGGGAAAACAATAATAAAAAAAAGAATTTAAGATTAAAACTCAACTTTATTCATCAATTATGGAAAAGCATAATAGCAATCTCAAAGAAACATAATAATCCTAGGGTTTACAAGTCTGAATACCCACAAGGGGTTTAGCTCCTCATGGAGCTATACAAATCCATAAAAATAATAATAAGAACACAATTTGAATGCATAGATGAAACCCCCTTGTGTGCGATGTGGCCGTGGTCTTGTGCCACCGTCGGACATTGATGTCAACGCCGATAACGCGCTTCAAACCTTCAAGAAGTCTTCTCCAAACCCTAGCCGCACCTCTCATGAAGTTAAGGCAAAGAAGAGCCAAAAAAAGATCACAAAACAGTCTCCAAAACGGGCTTTTATAATGTTGAGTCGCGGCTTTAAAATTGAACTTATCGGGATTTCACACGGCCGTGTGGAATTTCCAGACGCCCGTGTGAACTCTCTGGTTTCTGAATTTCGGCCGAAAATGAATAGTAGCTTAATACAGTGTTTTGCTACACTACTCACAGAAACGCTCCCAAATTCGTCGTTCTTCATCGAGGCCATTGAATTGGGTACACAATCAACTGTAGATCGTGCCGATTGCTTCAGATCTCCTAATTGGTGAAGTTCTCCTTGTTAGCACAAGCTAGACTTATTGTGAATGTGATTGCCTTTGTGCCTCTCCAAAGGAGTTGGCACACACTCACAAGTCTATGCCCATGCCTTGCTCCTTGCTTAGTGCGAGAATCTCCCCAACAACAGCAAACATGATCTAACTTTGTTCTTTTTCTCCAATTTATCTTCACAACTCTACAATGCACAAAAGAACACAAATACACACTAATTAGTAATTAAATCTGAGAAAAGTAATGTTCAATGTAAGACAATAATACTTCGTATTACTATAACACAAGTACTTATCAATATTACTTATACACGAGCACTTATCACTATGACACTGTGCAAATGCTCTGAACTAGATGACATCGATGCTAGAAAAATCTCTATACAACCGGTCGAACTCGAACGAAGCGAAAACCCCCAAAGTTAGTGCACGAATGGCTGGCTCTCGAATAAGCAATAAGCATCACCAACTCCCCACAGATAGAAGCTTCTCAACCTCATCTGCGACGTCGTCACCCCACTGTGCTGTCTTCAATGCACTCAAGTTTGGATAATGAGACTGTCCAAACTAAAGTTTTGATAAACGCTCAAACCTGACCTGATGCTTGGGTATAGTGAACTCTATTTTCTCTGGGGAGGGCTCTTGGGGACGTTTGCCAGCTGCTTTCTTCCATCTAGAGGCCATTCCTGGAAAATTCGAAAAAAAAAATCGATCAAATCATACTTAAAACTCATTGTGCAAGAATCCACAGGGCCGTGTAGATCTTCGGGCAGCGACAAAGACACTGTCGTGCCCCTATAAAACTCATACAAATCATCCTAACTTGTTCTAAGACTTTCCACATTCATTCATAATATAGATAAGCATTAAAACCAAGTGAAATCCATCCAAATAAACCAAAAGAATAGGATTGACAAAGCAAAAGGGAAAAAAGAACCTTACCGACGAAGTGAGAATCCAAAAACTCAGAAAACGGCCGGAAAACAACTCTAAAACCTCAACAATTGATGGAGAGAAGGTCGGGAGGATGAATGGAGGTGTTCTCTGAGTATAAAATCTTTTAAAATCGAAGAGGTGCGAGTGGATTATAAAGATAGGTCATAGCCTTTTGAGTTCTGCACATCCACACGGCCATATGCCCAATCTGGCCAATACATAAGGCCGGCCACAGAGGCATCCACACGCCCCTGTGGCCTCTCTGTAATGCCAAAAATCCATCCAAGTGTTCCACACGGCTGTGTGGAAATTTCACACGACCGTGTGCTATGCACATGGTCACTCACAGGGGCAATCACATGCCCCTGTATCTTCTCACGATGGAGACTTGGCACTCTGCAGAGATCCACACAGCCGTATGCCCTTTACAAGGTCGTTCACAGGGGCATTCAGAGGCCCTTGTGCCTTTTCTGGATAAGCTCTAAATGGAGACACACACCCGTGTAGAAATTTCACACGGCTGTGTGTCTTCTTTGGATGACTTAGAAAAATTACTAACTCTGTAGAAAAATTTCAGAACACTCATGCTATGTACAGAGACTGCAAACATGATAAAATTATGCCCATAGATCTATGAAAACATACTCAAATGACCGAAAACTTTGTCAATCACAATAAGGCACGTGAAAAACACCAATTTCAGGACACTCATGCCACCCAAGAAGCGCTTATTTAGCGTTACTTAGCTTGACGTACCTGATCTTATCTCACGGGGATTCATAAATGAAAGTTTCCCTCTTACCTACAACTTGAAAGCATGCAAAACATAACCTTTGCAAGTTAGAGGGAGAATGATCAAGTTTGTTACCACACAAGGGTTTGTCACTCTTACTCCGTGAATGCTCATCCCCACTAGCCTTGGGATGTTTCTTGTGGCGTCTCTTTGCTCTCTTAAGCTTTGGGGTTATCCTCTTCATGACTCCCGGGACAAGTTTCACTTCCTTCACTAGACCAATTGATGAAATGTCTTTATTCTTGACACGATCCCTTGCGTGTGTCCCGCAAGTGCACGAGCTTGTTGAAGTAATAAAATTACCCTGGTGAGTGGGTAGTCGAATCCACAGGGAATAGGGATTTAAAACACAAGAATTTGCTATTTAGTTGTGGGATATACGAGAAGTGATAATCGAATTGGTGAGTAGATTACGAAATCAATTATACTAAATGAAAGGAATTTAAATAGAGAGATGGAAGACAAGAGAGAAGCAAGTAGGAGTTATGAAAGAAAGACTAGCAATGGGTGAAATAGGGTATCTGGACAAGCTACCTCTGGGACTTATGCTTCTAGTGCAAGACTATGCTATTATGCTTTCCTATTGACGTTTAATTGAGTCGAGGATATCCTTAAACTCACGGTCCCAAAACTTAAGGTCAACCGTGACTAACCCCATCATTATGTCCTGGCATTAGGATTCACTACGACCCTTGACTCTTGTTGACCTGTCAACTAAGCCCCAGGGGAGTCTATCTTCCTGACCCTAACACTATGTGGGATTGCTTTAAGCTCTAGGGATTCCTAGTGATAAAACATGTTCCTCTATGTAGTTCTAACCCTTAGGTCCAGGTGGAAGAACCCTAGTCTAGATGGAGCCCTAACACTCTATCTTGACCGCTATTTAACCAAAGAAACAGAGGTAGGGAGAAATCACACCGGAGGGGAAAGGGGTACATCGCTACCTCACAACTCTCCTTCTCAACTCTCTTCAATCTTAAGGAGTCTAACCCTATAGGAGTTGTCACACCTCCAAAGGATAACCTAGATTGCTCTCAACCTTAGTGTCACGGCTAAGGGAAAAACAATAGCACAAGATAATTAAAATTGAAACTCGATTTATTTATCAATAATGGAAAAGCACAATAGCAATGTCATAGAAACATAAGAATCCTAGAGTTTTACAAGTTCGAATACCCGCAAGGGGTTTAGCTCCTCATGGAGCTATACATGTTCATCAAAATATGAAAGAAAGTATAAATAAAAAGCATTGATGAAAACCCCCTCGCGCAAGATGTGGCAGTGGTCTTGTGGGGCCGCCGAACGTCGGTGACGATGCCGATGACGCGCTCCAAACCTCCATGAACTCCTCTCCGAAACCCTAGCCGCACTCCCAGAAGTTGGGGAGAAATATGGGTGAAAAGACAATTTCAAAAGTCTCCAAATCGGGCTTTTATAATGCAGAGTGCGGCTTTAAATTTTGGACTTATCGGGACTTCACACCGCCGTGTGGAATTAACACACGGGCGTGTGAAGTTTCTGTCTGCTGAAAAATTGATTTACACGGCCGTGTGTTAATTCCACACGCCCGTGTGAATTCTCAGGAATTCTGAAATTCGGCAGAAAGTGAACAGTGTTTTGCTACAACAACAAGCTACAGTACCTCGCCGGAACGCTCCTGAGTCCGTCGTTCTTCATCGAGGCCATTGAATTGGGCACACAATTAATGGTAGATCGTGCCGATTGCTTCAAGTCTCCATCTTGGCGAAGTTCTCCTAAGCTACACAAGTTAGACTTTTTATGAATGTGACTGCCTTTGTGCCCCTCAAAAGGAGGTTGGCACACACTCAAAAGTCTAAACTCGTGCCTTGTTCCTTGCTTGGTCCGAAAATCTCCCAACAACGTCGAACACGATCTAACTTCGTTCTTCTTCTCTAAATTATCTCCACAAACCTACAATGCATAAGAATACACAAATGCACACTATTTAGTGATAAAATCTGATAAAAGATATGTTCATTGTAAGATAATAACGCTTCGCGTTACTTTAACATAAGCACTTATCAATTCTCCACTTCTTGGTCTGGCCACCCCTCATACGGGTCCGAACATATCATTTCCTGCACATATTCATCAATTAGCTCATCAGTAGTGTTAAGATAATATAAAGTATCATCGAAGTCAAGAGAGTGTCGCATGGCCTCGGTGAGGAGATATGTAAGCTTGTCGTCTCCAACCCCCAAAGTCAACTCCCCGCCATCTATGTCAATGAGTGCCTTGGAAGTGCGCAAGAACGGCCTCCCAAAAACCAATGGAACCTTGACCTCCTCATCGACATCCAACACCACGAAATCCACAGGAAAGATATACTTGTCAACTTTCACAAGCACGTCCTCGATGACACCCCTCGGATGTCTAACTGATCGGTTGGCTAGTTGAAGCATCATCCGAGTGGGCCTATGCTCTTGCAAGACTAGCTTCTAAAAGAACTTGTAAGGCATGACATTGATGCTAGCTCTTGAATCTGCCAATGCCTTTTCTTCACCCAAGTAACCAATGTTACAAGGAATGATGAAGCTCCTGGGGTCTTTCTTCTTGTTCGTCATATTCTTTTGCAAAACAGCCGAGTAAGTAGCATCTAAGATCACAGATGCACTCTCTTCCAATTTTCTCTTGTTAGTCAATAGATCCTTCAAGAACTTTGAATACTTAGGCATCTGAGACAACGCCTCCACGAACGGAATGTTAATGTGCAACTGCTTAAATAGTCACAAGAACTTCTTGTATTACTCATCATTTTGGTCATTCTTCAAACATGAAGGATAAGGGATTATTAGCTTGTAGAGTAGAGGTGCCATCTTCTTCTCTTTGGGTATTTCCTCAACCTCCACATCCTTGGACGCTTCATTCCTTGTCTTCTCAAGGGAGACTCTTCTCTCAACTTCACGACCACTTCTCAAAGTGATCACCTTCACTTGTTCTCTCAGATTTGTCTCCGTGTTGCTAGGCAAGCTCCCTTGAGGTCTTTCGGATAGAGACTTCGCAATTTGACCAACTTGGTTCTCCAAGTTATGTAACAATGCCGTATGATTGTGAAGTATGGCTTTAACCGATTGAAATCTTGCATCCAATGATTGGACAAACCTTATAAGTGCCTTCTCCAAATTGGTCATCTTGTTCTCCAAACTCTACACTTGGTTCTCTAAATTAGGTGCTTGTTGTTGTTGGAAGCCCGGTGGTACATTCGTCTTTTGTTGTTGCCCTTGATTGCTCCATGACAAGTTAGGGTGATTCCTCCACCCCACATTGTAGGTGCCACTATACGGATTTCCTTGATCGCTCATTGCATTACCTACAAAATCCACTTGTTCCACCGAAGTATTATCACCAATTGTAATAGGGTAATCACTAGGAGCATGTCCTCCCCCGCATCCGGTATAACTCATGATGGTTGCCACTATAGGAGAAGTTAGAGTGTCTAACTTCTTGCTCAATGACTCAACTTAGGCCGCCAATAAAGTGGAGCTCTACTCGTCTTCGCATCCGGTTCAATCTTTCAGTCTAAGATCCATTCAGCTACATTAGTAAACTCTTTCTGAACAATTGGTGGAGCTCTACTCGTCTTCGCCCTTGATGGATCAATGGGGTATTCATGCCACAGCTTCAAGAAACTTACATGGAAAGTAGGATGAAGTTTTAACTAATTGGGGAAATCCAAATGATAAGAAACATTACCCACTCATTAGACAATAACAAATGACCCATCATAACAAGCAATCAAGCCCTTATGTACATGCCAATGATGCAACTTGTTCCATACCTGTTGATTGAGCTTTAACCAAACCCGATCCCCAACCTAAAATTACAATGGATGTCTCCCTTGGTCCGCATACTTCTTCATACGATGAGCCACCTTGGCAAGGTTATCTCTAGCGCTCTCTATCATCTTTTGCCGATCAATGGCAAATTTATAGGTACCGGGTCACTTTCCTCTGGTTCTCCTTTTTCCCACCTCGAAAGGAGTAATGGGTTGGTAACCATATGCAAGCTCAAATGGGCTCTTCTTTATCAATGATGATTGATGGAGATTATAGCTAAACTGAGCTACATCAAGCAAGTCTAGCCAATTTTTCTGTGAGGCAGAGATATAGTGTTAAACAAACTCCTCCAACAATGCATTTATGTGCTCGATTTGCACATCAGTTTGAGGATGATTGGTAGTCAAGAACTTCATCTCTATACCCAACAAACTAAATAAGGTTGTCCAAAGCCTCTCAGTGAAGCCAGCATCCTTGTCACTAACAATGTTTTCTGGCACACTAAAGTGCTTAACAACATACCTTAGAAATAATTCTATCAACTTATCGGCTGAGTATGTTACTAGTATGGGAACAAACACTGCATACTTAGTGAATCGATCCATGATCACCATAACAGAAGACATATCATCCACCTTTGGAAATTCAGAAATAAAGTCCATAGACACCAAAGCCAATACCCATTTTGGAATTGAGAACATTTGGAGAAGACCAACTTCTCATCTTCTCTCAGACTCATCGTGTTGGCACACAAAGCAAGTCTTCATATATACCTCTATCTCATTGCGTATGTCCAACCAATAGAAGTGACATGAGAGCAGGGTCATCATGCGCTCACGACCGGGATGTCCCACCCATGGAACATCATGATGCTCTTTAAGGAGATCTTGTAGAAGCCAACCAACCTTTGCCCCAAAGAGTCAAGCGCTTTTGGCATAGAGAAGACCATCTTCAAGCTAATATTTGCGCATAACTTCTCCTTGGATATCAGCCAACAACTTAGTGTATTGGCTATCTATCCTTACTACCTCCCGAATTTGAGTTTGCAGGTCATTCTCAACCTGAGAAAGAGTAAAAAAAAATTCCACAACCTGCTGGTGACTCAACACATTGACCACTTTGTTGTGCCTCCCTGGGTTATACTGCCAAAGAAAATCATATTCCTGCAAAAACTCCTACCATCTAGCTTGTCACATGGATAGCTTCTTTTGAGTAGCACCGAAAGTATTAACTACATTATCAATTTTGATTAGGAACTTGGTGCCCAAAAAGGTAAACTCTCCATACCTTCAGGCAATAGACAACCTCGAGCATCTCTCACTTATGCGCCGAATACTGTTGCTCTGCGTCTTTAAGCTTCCAACTCTAGAAAGCCACTGGATGCCCGTTGGAACTAGAACACCACAGCCTTATCGGATGCATCAATGTGAACTTCAAATGGTTCTTCAAAGTTGGGCAAAGTTAAGACCGGTTCACTTACGATCGCCATCTTTATCTTGTCGAAAGCTAACTATTGCCGTTTAGCCCAACCCCATGGTTAGTCCTTCTTCAACAAATCAATAAATGGTACTACTTTTCTTGAATACCTCTCAATGATATGATGATAATAGTTGGCCAAACTGAGAAAAGATTGAAACTCCATGGCCTAGGAACATGATCTCCTTTTGAGCAAAGTGACATTTCTCTATTTTGAGATACAATTGGTGCTACTGAAGTTTTAATAGCACAAGCTTCAAATAAGTTAAGTGATCTGCCAAGGATTCACTAAAAACCACCACAATATCCAAATACACAACCATAAAAGAATAAAGATACTCAGAAAATACTTGGTTCATTAAGTGGCAAAACATTGCAGGGGCATTAGTCAAGCCAAAAGCCATTACAAGGAATTCATAAGAACCATAATGAGTAACAAAAGTCATTTTAACCTCATCTCTTTTAGCAATCCTTACTTTCCAATAACCCAAACGAAGATTCAGTTCAAAGAAGTAAGTAGCTTTCGTCAGTCGATCAAATAAGTCTTGAATTAGGGGCATTGGGTACTTGTTCTTGACCATCCATGCGCAGCCTCAATAAACCATCATGTTTACTTTGGAACAATATCTATGCACCAAATAGGGCCTTAAAAGGCTTAATGAAGCTACTATTGACACGGTCCAAATGCGTGTATACACCGCAAGTGCACGGGTGTCGAAGTAATAAAATACCCAGTGAGTAGGGTAGTCAAATCCATAGGGAACGGAAGTACTAGTAATGACTAATTCTCAGTTATCTAGTCAGAATCAATAATATGATGGGATGAACTTAATGCGAAGACTATGAAAATCGTAAACAAGCAAAGAAACAAGAGAATAAGGGAGATCTCAATCAATGAAGATGAGGTAACCAGGTAATGCTTCCCCTATGATCTATCATGAAGTGCAAGACTTACTAAATGTTTCTAGACCGAGTTATAAGAGTCAAGGTAATCCAAGAATAATCGGACCCTGCCTCCAGGCAACCGATACTAGTCCCCTACGAGGTCCCGATGGAAAAATCGCTAAATCTCAACACCTTACACCACATATGACCGCAATGAACTCTAGGGATACCTAAGAGTGAAACCGATTCCTAAAGATAGACCTAACCCTATTTCTAGGCGAAAGATCACTAAACCCCTACAAGGTCCCGGTGGAGAAATCTATCAATCACACGCCTCACACCAAATATAATTGCATAAAGCTTAGGGAATACGGAGATAGGAAACACTCAATCGGAGAGGAAAGGGAACGCTCCACTATCTCATGACTCACTCTCTTAACTCTCTTCAATCTTGTATGTTCAAACCCTAATGGCGACCTCTCTCACTAAGCAACGAATCAAGCATAATCAATCAATCACAAAGATGAATAAGACATACAAACATTGATTAAACAAGATTGAATCTCAAATAAACTCGGATTTAAAAGAAATCATAAAGTAAATCAATATATGAATATGATCCTAGGGTTCACATGCCCAAATACCTACTAGGGTTTAGCCCTCCATGGGGCTTATTACAAAGCAAGAGATAACACAATGAAAAGCAATGTAAACCATAAAAGAAAACCCCCTTGAATTCGTGATGATGGCCTTGATGGGTTACTTAAAGTCTTGAATGATCCTTCTCCGAAGCTACGTCGCCAATGTCTCCCCAATGCTATGACAGTGAAAGATCAATCAAAGTTGGTGAAGAATGGCCCCCAATATCGCCAATGACCTCCTCCTTTAAACCTTAGCCTATTTTGCCTTCAAACATGTACAAAAGTCCCCAAAGAATAGGTGAAAAGGGCTATTTATAGGCTTGAACCACGCCTGTCATGTGCCTCCATGCGACCACGTGAGATTCCGCATGGTCATATGGGCTGCAAGAATTTTCACGCGGTCGCATGAACATTGTTTCTGCTACAGTGCTACTACAATAATTGCTACAGTACTTACTACAATACTCTTTATAAACACGGTCCAAACTCTCTTCTCTTAAGGCCACATGGTCGGGCACACATCCATGTGGTGGGTTCTAAGACTTTTCTTCATCAAATCATCCTTTTGAAGCTATTGCTATCTTCACACAAGAAGGGACATAAGGGTGTGACTTTCTTTGTGCCCTTCCAACACACAAATCGGCTTGAATCCTCTTGGAAGTTGTCACACACCCACATGTACATGGATTGCTATTGTGTCTTGACTCTTGTGTTGCACAAAAGCTCCCAACAACACGTCTTCATAACCCATCTTTGCTTCCTTTCCTTCCTTCAAAGATTTCACAACCTAATTGCATAAAGGGACACCAAATACACTTTATGAGACATAAACCATGGTAAAATGATGCTCAATGCATGTAAAACATGTAGATAAAACATGTCTACTCAAGCACTTATCAACTATCCAAAAGATCGGTGAGTTGACACAGAAACTCAACTAACTTGAATGGAGCCATTTAATAAGGAGCCTGGGTAGGGAGTTTGTAGCCCCACATCAGTTTGATTTGGTGATCAATCATCCGTCGAGGAGGAAGCTCAGGAGGTAATCCTGGTGGCATAACATCTGAAAACTCTTCCAAGAAATCTAGTACAATTAACAGAATATCATACACCAAATCTTTCCGAATTCCAGCAAAGAAGCAACAAAGGTTGGTACACCATTCTTCAACACATGATCCACTTAATAAGCAGAGAGCATCACTTTTTTGCCCTCTTTCTCAATTGAGGCACCTCCCACAAAACAAGGAGTCTTATAATAAATGATGAGTAAATCACCAAAGTGAGGAAGGATAGCGGCTTTGATTGACTTCAAGAACTCCATCCCGAGAATCAACTCGAAGTCATCAAGAGTGACAACAAGAAGCTCTATCTTCCCTTGCCATTCACCAAACTGGATTAGCATCTCAGATACCTTCCCAACAACTGGTATAGCTTAGGAATTAATTACTTTCACCCGACTCGTATGCGCACTGATAAGTGCTTGTGTTATAGTAATGCGAAGTGTTATTATCTTGCAATGAGCATTAATTTAATCAGATTTTATCACTAAAAAGTGTGCAATTGTTTACTTTTGTGCATTGCAGGGTTGTGAAGATAAAATGAAGGAAAGGAACGAAGTTAGGTCGTGTTTGGCGTTGTTGGGAAGATTTTCGGACTAAGCAAGGAGTAAGGCGTGAGCATAGACTTGTGGGTGTGTGCCAACCTCCTTTGGAGGGGCACAAAGGCAGTCACATTCACAATAAGTCTAACTTATGCCAACAAGGAGAACTTCACCAATTAGCCGATTCGAAGCAATCGACACGATCTACAGTTGATTGTGTGCCCAGTTCAACGGCCTCGATGAAGAACGACGAATTCGGGAGCGTTTCGGCACAATTACAGAATTTTCCAGAATTTGCACAGTCGGCCGAAAATCAGTTTTCCAGAATTTTCACACGGTCGTGTGGAAATTCCACACGGCCGTGTGAAATCCCGATTTCAGCAAATTTAAAGCCGCGACCCCACATTATAAAAGCCCGATTTGGAGACTTTTTGAGACGACCTTTGACCTAATTTTCTCCTCAACTTTGGAGAGGGCGGCTAGGGTTTTGGAGAGGACTTCGTGGAGGTTTGGAGCGTGTCATCGGCATCGTCATCGACGTCCGGCGGCCGCACAAGACCACGGCCACACCATACGCAAGGGGGTTTTCATCTATGTCTTTACTTCTTGTTTTATTATATACATTGATGAACATGTATAGCTCCATGAGGAGCTAAACCCCTTGTGGGTATTCGGACTTGTAAAACTCTAGGGTTATTATGTTTCTTTGACATTGTTATTATGCTTTTCCATTATTGATGAATAAGAATTGAGTTTCGATCTTAATTTTATCTTGCTATTGTTTTCCCCTAGATGTGACACTAGGGTTGAGAGCAATCTAGGTTTTCCTTTGGAGGTGTGACAACTCCTATAGGATTAGACTCTTTAAGATTGAAGAGGGTTGAGAGGGAGAGTTGTGAGGTAGCGATGTACCCCTTTCCCCTCCGGTGTGATTTCTCCCTACCTCCGTTTCCTTGATTTAATAGCGGTCAAGATAGAGTGAAGTGCTAGGTAGATAAACTCCCCTGGGGCTTAGTTACGCGAGTAACGGAGTGAAGGGTTGAAGTGAATCCTATGCACTGGGGCTTAATCTAGACTAGGGTTCTTCCTCCTGGACCAAAGGGTTAGAACTACACATAGGAACAGGTTTAATCACTAGGAGTCCCTAAAACTTAATGCAATCCCACGTAGTGTGAGGTTTAGGTAGATGTACTCTCCTGGGACTTAATCGTGTGAGCGATAGAGTGAAGGGTTGTTGTGAATCCTAATACCGGGGCATAGTGTTGGGGTTAGTCACGGTTGACCTTAGGTTTGGGACCGTGAGTCTAAGGATTTCCTCGAGTTAATTAGCATCAATAGGAAGGTATAATAGCATAGTCTTGCACTAGAAGCATAGATCCTAGAGATAACTTGTCCGGATACCCCACTTCATTAATTGTTAAATCCTCTTTAATCTCTTTTCTTGCGATTTCTAATCTTTCACCTTTCTCTATTTAATTTCCTGTCTTTAGTATAATTGTTCTCGCAATTCACACACAAATTGATTACTACTTTTCCGTACTTCGCATAGTTTTAATAGTGAAATCTCGTATTCTAACTCCCTATTCCCTGTGGATTCGACTACCCTCTCACCGGGGTAACTTTTATTACTTCGACAAACCCGTGCACTTTCGGGGATCTTGTCACGCACCAGTGCTCAAACCCAACTAAGTGGTTGTCTTCTCATTGATGAAGTTATAAGTCACGCCCGTATCCACCATCCCTTGTATGGCCCTGCCATTCAAGGTTAAGTCCACATAGTGAAAAGAAGTTGAGGAATTACCCTTAATGGCCCTCAAAGCCCCCGATAATTGTAATGATTTACTCTTGTTGGGACTTCGAAGTTACTTCATGCTTAGGTAATCAGCGCGGCCAACTTCTCATACTTCGAACAATCCGTGGCTCGATGTGGTCCATCACAAATAAAGTATCCAACTATCCGATGCTACTAGGACCACCTGTTGCCATTGTCTTATTCTTGGGGTTATCATTCTTGGGCTGGCGAGCATAGGACTTCCGTTGAAATCCTTTTCCAGCCTTCTTCTCCATTGCCTTCTTTACCTTTGGTCTAGACTTCACCTTCTCTCTTTCAATCCTTGGAGAAGATCTCAAGTTCTTCTTGGTTTTTCTTTTGATATAAACGAAAAAAAATCCTAAAAAGTCCCATAAATACTATATATATATGACACGATCCCTTGCGTGTATCCTGCAAGTGCACGGGCTTGTCGAAGTAATAAATTTTACCCTGGTTAGTGGGTAGTCATATTCACAGGGAATAAGGATTGAAGACACAAGAACTCACTATTTAGCTATGTGGTGTACGAAAAGTGAGAGTATAATTGATAAGTGAGTGTGAAACCAATCAAAAGTAGAAAGATGGAAAGTAAGAGAGTGCAAGAACGAGTAAATAGAGAAGGACTAGCAATGGATGAAATAGATTACCCAGATAAGCTACCCCTACGACTTATGCTTCTAGTGCAAGACTATGCTATTATACTTTCCTATTGATGTTAATTGAGTCGAGGATATCCTTACACACACAATGTCCCAAACCTAAGGTCAACCGTGACTAACCCCAATACTATACCCCGGCATTAGGTTTTCACTACGACTCTTGACTCTCGTTGACCTGTCAACTAAGCCCTAGAGGAGTACGTCTTCCTAAGCCTCACACTACGTGGGATTGCTTTAAGTTCTAGGGATTCCTAGTGATAAAACTAGTTCATCTTTATAGTTCTAACCCTTTGGTCCACGTGGAAGAACCCTAGTTTAAATTAAGCCCCAGCACTAGGATTCACTTCAACCTTTCACTCTGTTGCTCGCGCAACTAAGCCCCAGGGGAGTTCCTCTCCTAGCACTTCACTCTATCTCGACCGCTAAAAAATCATGGAACATGAAGGTAGGAAGAATCACACCGGAGGGGAAATGGGACGTTCCGCTACCTCATGACTCACCCTCTCAACCCTCTTCAACCTTGAGCAGTCAAACCCTATAGGAGTTGTCACATCTCCAAAGGATAACCTAGATCGTTCTCAACCCTAGTGTCATGGCTAAGGGAAAACAATTACAAGAGATAATTAAGATTGAAACTAGAATTTATTCATCAATAATGGAAAAGCATAATAACAATGTCATAGAAACATAATGATCCTAGGGTTTACAAGTCCGAATACCCACGAGGGGTTTAGTTCCTTATGGAGCTATACAAATTCATCAAAATATAAAAGAAAGCACAAATTGAAAGCATCGATGAAAACCCCCTTGCGTATGATGTCGCCATGGTCTTGTGCGGCCACCGGATGTCGATGATGATGCCGATGATGCGCTCTGAACCTCCATGAAGTCCTCTGCGAAACCCTAGTCGCACTCTCCAGAAATTGGGGAGAAAGATAGGTCAAAAGATGTGTCAAAAGTCTCCAAATCAGGCTTTTATAACGGTGAGTCGCGGCTTTAAAATTGGACTTATCGGGATTTCACATGGCCATGTGGAATTTCCACATGCCCGTGTGAACTCTCTGGTTTTCTGAATTTCAACTGAAAGTGAACAGTAGCTTGCTACATTGTTTTGCTACAGTAACTCGCCAAAACGCTCCCGAATTCATTGTTCTTCATCGAGGCCATTGAATTGGGCACACAATCAATGGTAGATCGTGCCGATTGCTTCAAATTTCCTTCTTGGTGAAGTTCTCCTAAGCTACACGAGTTAGACTTATTGTGAATGTGATTGCCCTTGTGCCCCTCCAAAGGAGGTTGGCACACAATCACAAGTCTAGGCTCGTGCCTTGTTCCTTGCTTGGTCCGAAAACTCTCCAACAATGGCAAACACGACCTAACTTCGTTCTTCTTCTTCAAAATAACTCCACAAACCTACAATGCACAGAAGCATACAAATGCACACAATTTAGTGATAAAATATGATAAAATATATGCTTATTGTAAGATAATAGTGCTTCGCGGTACTATAACACAAGCACTTATCAATATATGTGTCAATTTAGGGGGAAAAAAGAAAATATTAAAAAATAACTGTGTATAAAATCACTTGAATGGAAAATCTGAAAATTTTATAAAATTTTAATATATATTATGTCACATGAAGAAATAAATAACCACAAATAAATTCAAAAAAAAATTATTGTATAATAAATTGATTTAGGGAAAGAAAACTGAAAAAAAAAACATTGTCATTTATTTGAAATGCACAAATAACATATAGCTATCGCATAAATTTTTTTAAAAAGTTTCAACCTGCAAATCTTCATTTTTTGAAAGTTTGATGCCTTGAAGTTATATCAGTTTATTTCTTCATAATTATGTGTTAATGCTTACTTGATGTAGGGCGGCCCTCTAATGGTGTCATATCGTCCCTAGTTTGTAATCTACCATCTACTTCCAACCAATCCTTCAAACGTGTACACATTTACACCATTTTTTTTTATTCAACTCCTATCATCAAACACCTTTTTCCTTGTATTAGAACAAGACCGCAATATTATTGTAGACCTAGGTGGAGTAGTAGATCTTATGCCATTTCAGCTAGGACAAGATAATTATGTTCTTGTACTCATCGCTATGAAAAATATTAAATAATTTAAGTTACTATATAAATAAAGTTCAATTAATGAAAGTGGTAGAACTAATATTGGAAGAAGAAGAAGAAGAAGAAAAAGAAGAAGAAGAAGTTCCATAAACAAATTTCCTTATAATCATAGTTACAACATGGGCTGCAGATTTATATTTAATGCATGAAAAGGTTTTTTCAATGTTTATAGCTAAATTAGAAGTTTGTTTATATATTCATTATAAATTTTATGAAGCCAACAATGATAATAATCTTTACAAAACAATGATCAAGTTCGATATTTTCATCATAAGAGTTAATTAAACAAAAAGTGCCATCAATTCTAAAACGCAAGTCAAGAATCATTGATAAAATTGAAAAGGTTCACTTGATCCAAAATATTTTTTAAAATTTACTTCCATGGTTGTAACAATGGGTGCAAAATAATGATCATGTCTATATTTTGAAAAACAATTTCACTTGTAAATATAATTGATTAATAGTCATAGAATTAGTAGAATAATAAAACCTGCACAAACAAGTTCCAATACAAAAAATTTCCAAAAATTCCTATATCAAAATACTAACTCCCCAATCATAATTAGTGATTTGAATTTCTGGTAAATATTCATTGCAATACATTGTAATAATATCTTTGTAATCATAGGAACGATTCAACATTATATAAGGTGAATTCCACCTATGATCAGTATCAACAATAAATTTCTTAAATTTTTTCCTATTCAATTACAATACCTATTAAATGCATGCCTTCGGTTTTAAAAATTTCAACCAAATAAACTAATTCTCTAACTCTATAAAGATAGGGATAAATTATTTTTAAACCATTTGTAACACAAAAAATTTAAAACATGGCATGCACAATGTGAACATGAAATAAATTTTCAGAAAACATAGGATTTAATTATAATTTTAAAATTTCAACTGCACCATTATTAGTCTAAATATTATCTAAAGTACTTGAAAAATATAAAACTTTCAATTTCATACTTGATGAATGCATTTCATATTGTGATTTTATTTACAACCAAGTTATATTTTTTTTCTTATCTTCTAGCATTCTTTATATATATTCGATTCTATTCTAGGTATTTTGTATTTATTGTGCAGATTATTAGGGTTCTGGGCAATAGAAGTGAATTTGGAAGAAAAATTGGCAATGAAGAAGTATTTTGCTAAGTGTTCAAGCTAAGGACGGCCTAAACACTGTCGTGCTTCTTGGCTGTGCTTATTGCTAGTTTCAAGATGTCTGAGCAACAATGCAAGCACAGGTGTGTTCTAGGGGAAGCACAAGGTAAGCAAGGTTGTGCTATCTCCCCACGCATTTCTCTAGATTTTAGAGTTTTCTCTTAACAGTTGAAGCACGGTTTCTTTGCTCATTTCATGGGGTGCTTCTGGGGAGCACAGATGGAGCACGACTATGCTCTACCCGTGCTTTTCACAGTTTGGCACTTAGCCAATTTATGCCAAAGTCCCAAGAAAAGCACGGCCTAAGCACAGTCATGCTTAGGCCGTCTTCAGCTTGAAACTTACTTTTTAATGTCCGGATCTAGGGTTTGAATGAGAGCTTCTTGGTGAAGGTTTTCTTCTCCATTTCCAAACGATCAACAAAGGCCAAGAGAAATCTTGGACACACTTCCTAGGGACATCAAGGCAGAGTTGAAAGCACATTGAGGGGTGAAGCTTAGCTACAAAGACATCATTTGAAGCACATTTGAGGAGATTTTGCTTGGAAGTGTGAGTCATGAACTTTCATTGTTTTGTATATCTTGCCTTTTCTCATTTGTGTGAATTTATGAGGGTTTAACCATTTACGGTACCCCAGGTCATGAACCATTTTGCTTAGTGTACTTTGATTTACTTGTTTTCAATGACTATGAAGTTTTAATCTGTTCTTATGATAAATCTTGTGTTGTATAACTTGATGTGCTTGCATTGCATAGTTGTAATTGTAAAACTTGATGTGTGTCGATTGTCGTAGTTGCAATTGCCTTGTGTGATTGCAAAAGTTGACGTGTAGGAAACCCGTAGTTACAATTGCAAAACTTGACATGTAGGAGACCCGTAGTTACAATTACAAAACTCGTTGTATTGGAGAGTCATAGATATGACATTGCTAGTACTAGGAGTCCCTGTCCCTGAGGTTCGACAACCCTACCTCACACAGGGTACCACATTATTACTTGTTACGATCCATGCACTTGCAGAGAATATACATCGATACTCATTAATAGAATGCATAATATATCCCACAATATTGCTTGTAGCATGTTAGTATTCTAATTCAATAGAACTTAAAATATGTTTTTACAAAGTTGAATTATTAATCATATAATGAGTGCAATACAAAGATAATCAGAAGGATCAAATATCATAAACAAAAGCAATTCTAAAAGAACCTTTAGATATTTTAGAAAATAATCTCTTTATATGAATCATAAATAAAAAGACAATATTTTCTCATATTATACCCTGAAATTAATTTAAAATTCTAATTAAAATCTTCAAAGAAGCATTTTTATAAATACAGGACCTCAGGTAATGTAAAAAAGTTGATTATCTTGAATTAAAATTTTTTCAATCTCTTTGCTTTCATTTTTATTATTAAAAGTAGAAGTTCTAATACCCTAGCATGTAAAATTTATTCATGTTTAGAAGAGATCATGTTAGCTTATAGCATATTTGTTAGTTTACCTTTTAAATGATCTGTCTCCTTGAAGTTTGGCAAGGAAAATTGGTTTTGCACTTTTTACAAATTGGGCAAGTCCCTTATTTGGAAATTCAATAATACCATCAAATTGCCCTGTTCCCATGTTTGCTTTCTTATACTTGGCAAAGGTTTGCTATTAGAAGGTCTCATATTAGTGGATTAAATAATAAGCTAAGTATTAGAATGAACAAATTGAACTTATGGAAGTATTTTCATAAAAATAACATAAAACATTATTTGAAAAAAATTGGGAGAATTGGCTATTATGTAAAATTTCAACCAAAAGTTTAGGATTATTTCAATTGCTTTTAAATTAATTGAAGTAGTAAATTGAGTACACTTTTTTTCTTTAAATACAATTGAGAAAATGGTGAATAATTTGAACCAAAACTTGCAAGCTTTAAATCTTAAACTTAAGGATGTTGAGTGCTAAGAGATCTTAAATGCTTGGAATTAGAGTAAGTATGAAATTGGTATGGAGAAATTTTTGGTGTTTTGGGTTTTTTAGAGTTTTCCATTCAAAAATACTTTTACAAACTAGTCGTTTATAGTAGTTAGGAGTGGTCAAAAAGTCATTTGACCCCTTAAGACCAAATAGCCTCAAAAGTAGTCGTTTTATACTTCTTGGAAGGGTTAGTATGCAATTAACACTTTTAAAAAGGGATATAAAAAAACCTAGCAGGCTAGGATGGCAAGCATCTATGCCTCACAAGGTAGGTCGTACCATGTTGGCCTACATGCCTAGGTCAGCACAACCCAAAGATGGCTATGGCACTGTAGAATAATGCCCAAGCCAAGCACGATTCTCATTGTGGCATGCTGTGCATACTTGCATGCCCTAGTTGACACCTATACCATTAAACCATGGACAGTTTTTTGAATTGATTAGTTCAAACTTTCTAATAAGTTAGTGCTATGGCATCCACATCATCTACCACTATGATGCACTTCATCGATTTGCTTTAGCCCAATAGATGATGTGAAATCAATGATCATGGGATATCTTTCTGTCAATATGTTAATCAACTCCCTAAATTTTCTTTGTGTTAATACAAATGTTGACACCTTCCAAAAAAGATCTACATCAAATATATTTTTACAATGTTATAAAAAGCTATTAGAAAATGTCATAAATAGTATCAACAAACATAGCCCTATTGTGAAGGAAAAGTATTAGGGGCGATGTTGACATTATCTTTGAATCTATCAAAGATGGATGTACGATGAGTTGGCTGAGATATTTCATATAGATTATTTAAAAACTATGATAAATTTTTCCTATTCTCACCTTTAATTTTAGCAAATGCATTAAAGGGATATTGGTCTTTAACATCTTCCTCTTATGCCATTAATATAGTTCATTTGTATTTTCATGCAAAAATATCCTGTCTACTGAAAAATGTGTTAGTGAGAAAGAAAATAATGATAAATGGTCTAATAGCTCAAAATGTCCTCTTAAAATGCTCCCACACAAAACCCCATTTAGAATCAAAATTAACAATAATGATTACGTTGAAAGTTACTAAAGCACTATAGCACATATATTCAATATAAGATTACTTCCATGATCTATGTATAAACTTTTGAGAGCTTAATTCTTCTTCTTTTTCCAAGCCTTTGTATAATTGGCATCAGCATATTACATATCTTTAACCACAATTTGCTCTTGCATTATGCTTATAGTATTTTCCTAGGGTTTGTTTCTTTATGTACTACAGGTACGTATATCTTATTACAATAGATATAGCTTGCTATCTTTCTATTTGCTTCATTTTCTTAAAATAAACAAAATAGCTGGTCCTATTCCTATAATATTTTATTACCACGATCACTCCATGTTTTATAAATCAAATCCCCTAATGGATTTCGTAACTTGCTAAATCATTTTTTAGTTAATTTTGGTCTTCAGAATGTTCTTGCCATATTCACAGCTAAAATTATACAACTAATTCTAAGAGAACAAGAAGCCACTTCATTAAATCCAAGTAAATAAACTTTTACAAGCAATACATATAGTATGAAATCATTCATAAATATATATAGATCCTATGATAAGAACAATTAACATTTTGTCATTCTGAAAACGATTAGAAATTTATATCTATACAAGAAAGCTTTTGGCATAATACAATATTCCAAATGATGTTATAATAGAAATCCATCATGAACTCATCAATAAATGATCTTTTGAAAAGGATGCTTAAAGATGTAAAGGACTTCTGCAATTTAAAGATCCAATTCTAGAAATCAAGGTTTTTCAAAAACAAAAATGTAATATCATTCTCAAATACAATAGATTAAAAAACTTGTCCAACTTTAGCCATGACCACGGTTAAGTCTAGAGCTGTCAAGGTCTTCATATCCTTGATGTTGGCCCACTGAGACCCTATGTGGTGGCTCCGAACTCTCGGTGTTTTACCAATCAAAATTTTTTGCACCACCCGAAAAGGGTAGTATAAATGAGACCTCCACACCACCTCTATAGGCCCGACCATGGGGACTTCATCTGACTACGTTAGGGCTGAAGCCCCTGGTCACCATCAAAACAAGTCAGGAATGTCAAGGCCATAGCCCAACACTTGTGCATATGTTCCTGCCCATTAAGAGTTGATCCAACTATTTCATTAGATCCACATTCATGACAAAAATCAATATTCCATGAATAAAAACTTGTTTCATATCCATAGTGTCAAACACATGGTTATATGAATAAGTAGGTTTCAAAAACTATTCCAATTTTTGAATACCAATAAAATCATTGTAATACTCATTCATAAGTCTATGGATCTCAGAAAAGGGTTAATAGTATAGTAAACCATTCCAAAACAACAAAGCCTCGATTCCATTATGATAAACCCATAAAACCAATCCATCAAGTGATTAAGGCATTATGAGTCCTAATAAAATTATGCAATACAACATAACCCACTAACAAACTTGGGAGACAAGTTTCCCCAAAAACACTACTCCTTCGCCGGCTCTTTGCCTAAAGCTAAGCTTTCACCACCTATACAACCAATCACACACACACACACACACACACACACACACACATAGACGCACGCACACACCCACCACAAGCACCAAACCAACAAGAAGGATAAGTAACAAGACAATGAGGAAGAAATGCATGCTATATGTAATGCAACTCTATACGAGGCTTGCGTTAACTCCAACTTATGTCCAAAGGATCCCAAAGAATTTCCATGGATATTAACTCCATTTCAAGCCAAGGAAACAAGAGAAAAAGAAAGGATTTCTCAATATTACAGTAACCATGATTTTAGGCCAAGAATGGTCCATGGTTTCATTAAGATTAGAAAGCAATAGAAGGATACAACCCTACTAAACTACCATCAACAAACAATCAAGAATGGAGCAACTTCCAAGTTCCTCTATACCCAAAATCCAAAAACCCTAGATCTATCATCCAAGGATTAAAACACAATGGAGAAAGCATAGAGATAACCAAAAGAATGAGATCACATATCTCACCAAGCTGTAAGGAGAAGGAAAGATAGGGAATGGAGCTTCTACGAAGGGAGATGATGGAGGTGATTCAAGGCGTACATCTTCACATTCAAGGGGTGAACCATTAGAGTGAGGGAAAAGAATAGGAGAAGAAAATAAAAAGGCTTTAGGGTGCGGAATTTATGAAATTACCCTTGGGTCATGCGGCCTTGCATGAGGACCCATGAAGGGGCCACATGGGCACCTAGCCATGCCATACGGGAGCAAGGCAGGCTCTTATAGCCGCTTGGTCAGCCTGTACAACTAACCGTGTTGGCACATGACTTGCCACACGACCCAAATGCATGGAAGTCCACATGGCACTTGTTGGCCTGTGTGGACTGCAATGTGATTACACGGCTTGCTGCCCGTACCGCTCAAGCAAGTGTGCAGACACATAGTTGTCCATGAGAGCCTAGAACCACACTAGCCCAACTCCTCTACATTCTAGAGCTTTTGGTAAGCCTTACAGAGCTATTCACATGGGAAACTCAATCAAAGATTTGAGTTAGAGTACATGAAAAGATCAAACAGCACAAACATATTTAGCATATTTTAGAATTTTTTTTACTTAATTAGCTCAATCTCAATGACAAAATTAATAAGTCTAAAAATGAGATATATTTAGGCTTGAAACTTCTATCAGTTATTCTTAGCAAGTGAGTTGACAAGTTTTGAAGTATGATATCATTTAAGAAGGCTTTTTACTTGATTGGCTCTGTTTCAATGATACAATGAATAAGCGTCGTAGTAAAATGTATTTAGGCTTGAGATATCTTTCACTTATTCTTGATAACGGTGTTGACAAGCTTCAAAGTAAAATATAATTTTAAAAGCTTTTTCACTTATTCTTCAAACGAAGCATATTTAGGCTTAAAACGTTTTCCACTTGTTCTCAACAATGCAGCTGACAAGCTTAGAAGTAAAATATAATTTTAGAAGCCTTTCACTTGATTGACTCAATTTTAATGACAGAGTTAATGAGTCTTGAAGTGAAACATATAGGCTTGAAACTTCTTACACTTGTCCTCAATGATGGAGTTGACAAGCTTAGGAGTGAAAAATGATTTTAGAAGCATTTTTTCTTGATTGACTTAATCTCATGACAAAGTTAATCAGCCTTAAAGTGGAATATATTCAGAGCTTGAAACTTCTTTTACTTATTCTCAGTGATGGAGTTGACAAGCTTTGAAGTGACACACATTTAGCATGGTCTTAGTTTCCATATTTGTAACATTTTCAATTGATAGACCCATCTTAACAATGGAGTAAATAAGTCTTGAAGTGTATAATCTTTGGCATAACTTCACCTTAGATATCTAATCTTTTTCACACTCAAAAAATCTTAATCTCAGCAATGGATCTAACGAGCTTGTAAATGCAAATGCAAGTTCTTTAGCATGACCTATTAAACAACTGATCATGATCTTGGTAAAGTGTCTACAGACCTAAGAGCAAAGGTGAATTTGTTTCATCTTTGGTGTGTCTTCATCAAGGAATCAATGATCTTGATGATGGATCATTTTGATTTAAACTCAGTAAAAGCTCGATCTTAGCTTAGATTTAGCATTTCTATTTGGCTTTGTGTTTTATTCTTGATATATCTTTCCATTTAGAAATTTTGATCTGTGGGTACTTAACTTCATATAAGCAAAGGTTGCAATAATAGATGTTTTGATATGTCTTTTCATTTTGGATTTGCCCTGGCAATACTTAACTTTATAAGGCAGGTAAGTCAATTTAAAGATTAAATGATAACACTGAAGATGACAAGTATCCTCTTCCTAATAATGAAGCATTAATTAATAAAATCAAAAACACTTTTATCTATAATAAATTTGATCTCAAATCCATGTTTTGGAAAGTCCCTTTTAGCAAGAGAAAATAGACCTTGGACTACCTTTACTACTCATAATGAACATTATGAATAGATTGTCATACTATTTGGATTAATCAGTGCTCTACAAGTATTCCAAAGTAAAATGATGATATATTTAGAAAATACATTGATTTTATTATAACTTATATAGATTAAATTTTAGATTTTACCAAAACTAGGAAAAATCATGTACAACACCTTTTTAATATTTTTTACAAAATGCAAAGAAAATGGCGTAGTCTTATAGAAGAAGAAGACAAAAATAGGAAGTAGGAAAATTGAGTTTCCTGGGGACATAATAGCTCAAGGAGAAATAAATCTCCAAAGAAAATAGCTTAGTGTTGTATGTTTGAGAACCATAAAGCTTCCTTATGACATCTTGTTAGAATAAGTGACACGACCCCTTGCGTGTATCCCGCAAGTGCACAGGCTTGTCGAAGTAATAAAATTACCTTGGTGAGTGGGTAGTCGAATCCACAGGAAATAGGGATTTAAGGCACGAGATTTTGCTATCTAGTTGTGCGATGTACGAAAAAGTGATAATAGAATTGATGAGTGAATTATGGAAGCAAATATGATAAAAAAAACAAGAAATTAAATAGAGAGATGGAAGACAAGAAAGTGCAAGAAGGGGTGAATTAGAGAAAGACTAGTAATGGATCAAATAGGGTATCCGGACAAGCTACCTCTAGGACTTATGCTTCTAGTGCAAGAATATGCTATTATACTTTCCTAATGATGTTAATTGAGTCAAGGATATCCTTAAACTCATGGTCCCAAACCTAAGGTCAACCGTGACTAACCCCAACACTATGTCCCGGCATTAGGATTCACATCAACCCTTCACTCTGTCGCTCAAGCAACTAAGCCCCAGGGGAGTATATCTACCTAAGCCTAACACTACGTGGGATTGCTTTAAGCTCTAGGGATTCCTAGTGATAAAACCTGTTCCTATGTGTAGTTCTAACCCTTTGGTCCAGGTGGAAGAACCCTAATCTAAGTTAAACCCCAGTCCTAGGATTCACTCAACCCTTCGCAAGGGAGTGCATCTCTTAGTACTTGACTCTACTTCGATCGCTAAGAAATCAAGGAAATGGAGGTAGGGAGAAATCACACCGGAGGGGAAAGGGGACGCTTCGCTACCTCACGACTCACCCTCTCAACCCTCTTCAATATTAAGTACTCTAACCCTATAGGAGTTGTCACAACTCCACAGGGTAACCTAGATTATTCTCAACTCTAGTGTCATGGCTAAGGGAAAACAATTGCAAAAGATAATTAAAATTAAAACTCGAATTTATTCATCAATAATGGAAAAGCATAATAGCAATGTCATAGAAACATAATAATCCTAGGGTTTTACAAGTCCGAATACCCACGAGGGGTTTAACTTCTCATGGAGCTATACATGTTCATCAAAGTATAAAAGAAAGCACAAATTAAAGACATTGATGAAAACCCCCTTGCGTATGGTGGGGCCGTGGTCTTGTGCGGCCGCCGAACGTCGATGACGATGCCAATGACGCGCTCCAAACCTCCACGAAGTCCTCTCTGAAACCCTAGTCGCACTCTCCAGAAGTTGGGGAGAAAGTTAGGTCAAAGATCCCCCAAAAAGTCTCCAGACTCAGGCTTTTATAATGTTGAGTCGCGGCTTTAAAATTGGACTTATCGGGACTTCACACGGCCGTGTGGAATTTCCAAACGCCCATGTGAACTCTCTGAAATCCTGTTTTTCAGGAGAAAGTGAACAGTAGCTTGCTACAGTGTTTTCCTGCAGTACTTCTACAGTAACTCGCCGAAACGCTCCCGAATCCGTTGTTCTTCATCGAGGCCATTGATTTAGGCACACAATCAATGGTAGATCGTGCTGATTTCTTCAAATTTCCTTCTTGGTGAAGTTCTCCTAAGCTACACGAGTTAGACTTATTGTGAATGTGACTGCCCTTGTGCCCCTCCAAAAGAGGTTGGCACACAATCACAAGTCTAGGCTCGTGCCTTGTTCCTTGCTTGATCCGAAAACTCTCCAACAATGGCAAACATGACCTTACTTCATTCTTCTTCTTCAAAATAACCCCACAAACCTACAATGCACAAAAACACACAAATGCAAATAATTTAGTGATAAAATCTGATAAAAGATATGCTCATTATAAGATAATAACGCTTTGCATTACTATAACACAAGCACTTATCAAACTCCCCCACACTTAAGCTTTTTCTTGTCCTCAAGCAAAAATAAAACATGAACGTACTTGGGAAGAACAATTAAAAGTGCTCGGCCTTAGGTTCACCAAAAGTATGCAAAGGAAGCATTCCACAAGTAAGGGGAAATCAAAACATCGCATAAGGATATCATTGCTCTATCTAAAAACATGAATAAAAAGGGTCAATCAACTCGAAAATGTGTAAGTGTGTGTGAACTCACTCAAGACAACCGAACGAGTACTCCTCAAACTTTTGTTAACAAGGACTTATTTATATACGAAAAGCAAGAAAGGAAGTAGTAGCTTCACACAACATCAAAGGTAGCCCTTTCCTAGGCGGCCGCCAAAGCTGGCTTTAACTCTTTTGAGGAGGTAGCTCTTTCTACCGGGGTAGTAGCTTTCACGCATCCCATGAGATAGCTCTTTCTCTCATTAGGGCATAACTTGTATCCGACTTATGCGAGTAGCTACATACTTCATAGGTGATAGCTCTTTCCACCCCAAATGTATAAGTAAAACAAAGCACATATTCACAAACTCATATTTTTTTTTTATGCATTTTCCAAAGTAAAACTAAGAACGACGATAAACTTGTCCTTAAAAACTTCAAGATCGAGTTTGCAAAAGATTCCAAGAGTAAGTCGTGCAATATAAGGTAATCGAGTCAAAATTCCCTAAAAATTCAAGTAAAAACTAGAGCATGATAGAATACAATGTTAAAAATTCTCCTAAACTCTAAGAATACAAATGTTGCAACTAAGGTGAACCGCCATAGGCTACATGAGCATGAGCAATTGAACGCACAAGTAAAGGTGTGTGCAATGTGAATCCCCCCCCCCCCCCCCCCCCCCCCCCCCCCCCCCCTCACACTTAAGATGTACATTGTCCCTAATGTACACATGCAAGCACAGAAAAAAGGTAAAACAATTCACACAATTACTGTAGGGATAGGTAATTGAAACATTACTCCCTGAACTCCAAGTGTTGCATTTGATGGAGCTAAGTACATGAGAGTTGAGTCTCAATGGTTTTGTGGAGCACACACGGTCCCATGACCGTGCCTATGACTATTCCTCAAATTCCTTACATCCAAGACCATCTGCACACATACGCAAGGGTTCAATATAGCTCAAGAAAAACCAAAATAAAGCTCGAGTATATAAAGATATGAAAATGAAATACAACTCGAGACAAAATAAAGAAAAATAAAGCAAAATAAAGATAAACTCAGAAGGAAGATCCTTTCTGAGTACTACAAGTCCAAAATATAAAAGAAAAAGTACAACTGAAGTAAAATAAAAATAAAACTACGACGTCTCAGCGTCGGTGTCCTGTGAAGTAGCCTCTGGTGCTGCTGTAGGCTCTACTGGTGTGGGTGGATCTGCTGCTGCTGGAGCTGGAGAAGGTGATGGAGTAGGGGCTCTGGGCTGGAACACGAATGGTGATGACACGGCCTGCTCAAGTAATTGCTGTATAATATCAAGCCGTGTCATCGTCTCTGAGTGTTGTGCCGCGTGTGCAGCCCTGACCTCGGCCAACTCTGTTTGTAGTACACCCACAGCACTCTCGAGGCGCTCGAACCTGTCCTGGCCTCGAGATGGAAAGAAGATACGCATTGGAGGTGGCTCCGGTGCTGTGGGTGGTACCTCGGCCTCTGCTTGCCCTAGAGATGGCTCCAGTGTTGCCTGTGAGCCCTCGGCCTGATCAGGGTTGTGCCAGTTCAGCGCATAGGTTTGATAACGTTTCTTGGCCATGCCCATCTGTCTCAACATCTCCAAGCTAATAGGAGAGGGTATAACAGTCTTCTCCATCCCTCTAATTGCCTCACGAAGGCCCATCCCCTTGATAAGTCTTGTAACATATGGTCCTGGAAAGATAGCTCCCAGCCTGGGGTATTGGCCTTGATGGCGCATGTAATCTGCGAGAATATAACCCAGATGGAGAGGCTCTTTTTGTACCATTGACTATAGGTACAGGAGCTCCTGTCAACTAAGGACCCCTGTACTATCACCTCGGCCGCTCACTGATCTACTCAGAATGGCGTGAATATATCTATAAGCTGGTCGTGATAGACAAGTAGCCTTTGATATCCCTGGCTCATATTGCCCTTGTCCACACAACATTCGGTAAACTCCTTGAGGAGTCAAATTACCGGGGTAATCAGTCAGAAGTTTCTCATACTCCTCTGTCTTGGTAAATGCTTCATCATACAATCTCATGTGAACAGAAAATTATGTTACTGACATACTGTAATCCTGCCCAAAAGCCCTGAACTATATAGCGTCTGCATTTGTCAAACCTTTACTTGATCTGTCAAACTCAAAGGATGCGAGCACCTCCAAAGAAAGTGAGCGGTTGGCTGGATCTCGAATAGACAGCAAGTTCTTCCAATTCCCCGTCTCTATGAGCTCTTCAATCTCGTCCGCCATATCATTACCCCAATAACATGGCCTTAAGCAGCTCAACTCTATGTATCGAGATTGTCCAAACTTGAGTTTTGTCAGCCTTGTATATCTTGTTCGGTGTTCCGCTGTGGCGAAGTTCAACTGTTCGGTAGAAGGTTCAAGAGGCCTCTTACCCATTACTTGTTTCTTTCTAGGTGCCATTCCTGCAAAATGTAAAAACTAATCAAAACATTGTTGGAGAGTAATTCTGGATGATTCCACAAGGCCGTGTGGATCCTCGGGGCGTAGAAAAACAGATGGTCATGAAAACAAAATCTCGAACAGAATACACCCAAGTTGTTTTGAAACTTTCCAGAACTTTTGTAGAAGTAAATACGCAAGTAAAGCTCGTGTAAATAGATCCAATCACTAATAAATTCAGATTGACGAAGTGGAAAGATCAAGAACGATTTACCGGTGATGAATAACTCTAAAACTCAAAATCCGGATGGAAAACCTTCTTAAACCAGTAGAAATCACCAGAGAAGTGATTACAATTGCAGAGAAGAGTGTTCCTTCGCATATAGAACCGTAGAGCTAGAAAGATCTGAACAAAGGTTTTCGGCCCTATTTAATTCTGCGCTCACACGGCCGTGTGAACTTGTCACACGGCCGTGTTCCTCTACTGAGAGGGTTCATAGGGTTAGACGCACGCCCCTGTGTGCACTCTGGTTTCTCTCTGGAATACCCCGCACGGCCGTGGGAGACTCCCACACGGTCGTGTGCCTTCACAGGGGAGCTCCACAGGGGCTGGTACATGCCCTTGTGGATTCACGGGAAACACAGAAGGTTTCTGAGAAATTTTCACACGGCCGTATGCCCAACGTGGCCAAGAACACAAGGCCAGCCACAGGGGCACCCACACGCCCTTGTGGTTTCTTTGGTTCATCCCGAGAATTTTCTAAGTCTTCCATACTGCCATGTGAACCTGCCACACAGCCCTGTGCCTTTCACAAGTTCTCCCACAGGGGCAGCCACACGCCCCTGTGTATTCTCGGGAAAAAGAGGGGGTTTCTGAAGAGTTTCACACGGCCGTAGGAAGATGCCACACGGCCGTGTGCCTTGAGACTTGGGTACTCACAAGGGCAGTAACACGCCACTGTGAACTCTCTGGAACGAGAGTTTAAGTTCTGCAAGATTCCACACGGCCGTGTGCCCCTTCTGAGGTTGTTCACAGGGGCATAAACACACCTATGTGCCCTCTCTAGATGAACGATAATTGGTAACACATGCCCGTGTGGAAATTCCACACGGCCGTGTGTTTTCTCTGGTATACTTAGAAAATTTCACAGACTCTACAGCAAAATTCAGAAACAAAAATACGATACTTAGAGCCTGTGAAAACCATCAAAACATGACCAAATACCATGGAAAACATGCTCAACCAACTCAAATTTCATCAATTATTGTTTAGGCACACGAAAACATCAACTATCCATAGTAAAAGTGTAGCATATGCATTAAAGAATTCAGGACACCAAAACTAAGACTTTTATTCATGCTAACACTAAACTAAGTCCTAGAAAAGCTGTAAAACCCTGGGTTGACTCCCAAGAAGCACTTGTTTAACGTCACTTAGCTTGACGTACCTGCCTTACCTTACGGGGGTTGAAGAAAGAATATCTCCTTGTTATCATTACAAACCTCACCTCCAAAGTATGGCTTCAGCCGGTGCCCGTTTACTTTGAATGTACCCTTCTCCGGATGAGTGATCTCAATTGACCCATGGGGTGATACTTGAGTGATTGTGTATGGGCCAAACCATCTAGTCTTTAGCTTTCAAGGAAAGAGTCGTAACCGAGAATTGAATAGTAGCACTTGGTCACCTATTTTGAACTCCTTAGGAAATTTGATATGCTTGTCATGCCACCTTCGAATCTTCTCCTTGTAAATTCTAGCATTCTCATATGCTTTCAATCTCCATTCATCGAGCTCATTAAGATGAAGTAGTCTTTGTTCACCGGCTCCTCTCAAATCGAAGTTCATTGCCTTGATTGCCCAATATGCTTTATGTTCAAGTTCGACGGGTAGATGGCATGACTTTTCGTAAACCAGATTGTACGGAGTAGTTCCTATTGGGGTCTTGTACGCTGTTCAGTGGGCCCAAAGTGTATTATCCAACCGCTCAAACCACTCCCGCTTCCCTTGTTCCACAGACTTCGTCAAGATTCGCTTGAGTTCTCTATTTGTGAATTCCACTTGACCACTAGTTTGCGGATGATACGGAGTGGCAAGGCGGTGTCGTACCCCATATCGTTTAAACACTTTTTCTAATTGGGCATTGCAAAAATGGGTCCCTCGATCACTAATAATGATTCATGGAGTTCCAAACCGGGTAAACAACCTCTTCAAAAATTTTACCACCGTTCTAGCATCATTACTCGGCAATGCTTGTGCTTCAACCCATTTGGAGACATAATCGACTGCCACTAATATGTATTGGTTCCCGTTAGACTTTGGAAACGGCCCCATGAAATCAATGCCCCAAACATCGAAAACCTCACAGAATTGCATAGGGTTCTGAGGCATCTCATCCCGCCGAGATAAATTCCCTGCCCTCTGACAATTATCACATCGAAGAACAAACTGATGCGCATCATGAAAGAGTGTCGGCCAATAGAATCCTGCAGCCAAGACTTTTTCCGTGGTTCTACTTGATGCATAACGGCCCCCAACTGGGCCTGAATGATAATGAGAAAGGATATCCCATCCTTCCTCCAACGATACACATCTCCGGACTATATGATCTGCACAAATACGGAAGAGGAATGGATCATCCCAGAAATAGTTCTTCAAATCGCTAAAGAATTTCTTCTTTTATTGGAACGTGAGCCCTTGTTTGAGGACCTTCCCTGACAAGTAATTAGCAAAATCTGCAAACCATGGAGTATTACCTGATGATGTTGAGTTTTGAATTGAATACAAGTGTTCCTCCGGGAAGAAGTCATTGATCTCCGTGCTCGATGGCTCTTGTCCAATGCTACCTTCTAACCGCGAGAAATAATCCGCCACTACATTTTCAGTTCCTTTCTTATCTTTTATCTCCATATCAAACTCCTATAATAGTAGTATCCAACGGATCAATCTCGGTTTAGCATCAACTTTGTTCATGAGGTAACGGAGAGCTGAATGGTCTGTAAACACGATGACTCTTGACAAGATAAGATACGGCCTGAACTTATCGAGGGCGAACACCACCGCTAATAATTCCTTCTCTGTAGTAGTGTAATTCTCTTGCGCATCTGTGAGAGTCTTACTTGCATAATAAATAGGTTGGAATTGCTTGCCCTTCCTTTGCCCCAAAACTGCTCCGACAGCATAGTCACTAGCATCGCACATAAGCTCAAGCGGTTGGTTCCAGTCCGGGGTAATCAAGATTGGAGGTTGAACTAGTTTTTCTTTTAACACATTAAAAGCTTTTGTGCAATCTTTCCCAAAATCAAACGGAGCATCTTTTTCAAGGAGCTTAGTCAACGGTTGAGTGATCTTCGAAAGTCCTTAATGAATCGCCTATAGAAGCCTGCATGCCCCAGAAAACTCCGAATTCCCTTAACGTTTGTTGGTGGAGGAAGTTTATCTATGACTTCGATTTTTGCTTTATCCACCTCCATGCCCATATGGGAAATCTTGTGTCCGAGAACAATGCCTTCCTGAACCATGAAGTGACACTTCTCCCAATTTAGCATAAGATTTGTCTCCTCACACCTTATCAACACTCTTTCCATGCTCCTCAGACATATGTCAAAGGAGTCACCAAACACGGAGAAATTGTCCATAAATACTTCCATTATATCTTCGACAAGATCATCAAAAATAGCAGTCATACAACGTTGGAATGTGGCAGGTGCGTTGCATAGCCCGAACGGCATTCATCCGTATGCAAAAGTCCAGTAGGGACAAGTAAAAGTTGTCTTCTCTTGATCTTCTGGAGCAATAGGAATCTGAAAGTATCCTGAGATCCCATCTAGAAAGCAGTAAAACTGATGCCCTGCCAATCGCTCCAACATTTGATCAATAAAAGGCAATAGGAAATGATCCTTTCGAGTTGCATCAATCAGCCTTCTGTAATCAATGCAAACTCTCCATCTTGTGACCGTTCTAGTTGGGATAAGCTCATTTCTTTCATTCTTGATCACTGTCATCCCATCTTTCTTCGGAACCACTTGTGTTGGGCTCACCCAAGCACTATCAGAAATAGGATAAATGATTTCTGCATCCAGTAGTTTCACCACCTCTGTCTTTACAACTTCCTTCATGTTCGGGTTTAGTCTTTTTTGAGGTTGGATCACCGATTTGAAATTATCCTCCATTAAAATCTTATGCGTACAGAATGAGGGGTTTATTCCCTTTAAATCTGGAATTTTCCATGCCAGGGCAGACTTGTGTTTCTTCAACACATTCACCAACTTAGCCTTTTTGTTCCAAAGAGAGAGTTGATGCTATAATCACGGGTAACTTCAATTCTTCTGCCAAAAATGCATACTCTAAGTGCTCTGGGAGTGTTTTCAACTCCAAATCAGGTGGCTCTTCAATGGATGGTCGAAGTCGGCTTTCCTTTAATCTATCAATTTCTTCAAATTTTGTAGCTTGTTGTTCATTAATACAACCGGAACCCTTTTCCAAATCATACTCCTTGGGTTGATCCTGGGACAACACTGTAGTCCCCAACTCACAAGCTTCCTTTGTCAGGTCTATAATTCCCATTGAAAAGACTTCTTGCTTGTGCTCCCAATAACTTGATTCAAACTGTGCAAGGACCTTCTCTAGGGTTTCTTCTGTGTCACCACTTGAAAAAGCTAGGGCTGATTTATCAAATTCGTCCAATACACTACCCAATTCGTAATTCATGTTCCGCCCCATGGAAAATTGATCAACAATATCCCCTATTTCTGTAAAAGAATGTCTCACTGATTGTCCAAACTCGATATAATTTGGAACTAGTTGTACAGTAAACAACTGCATTTTCTGTTCCACATCCTTAACAAGTCTTGCAAGTGTATCAAAGGCTTCACTTGAGTCAAACATCCCTTCGGCAGCTAAAGTCAACGAAACGAAAAAATAAGAACAATGATAGATAAAGAAAGTGTGAAATAGAAAACGAAGTGAATAACTAAAGTAGCAAAAACAAGTATCAAAATACGCCTATTCCCCGGCAACAACGCCAAAAACTTGACATGGCCCTTTGCGTGTATCCCGCAAGTGCACGGGCTTGTCGAAGTAATAAAATTACCCTGGCGAGTGGGTAGTCGAATCCACAAGGAATAGGGATTTAAGACACGAGATTTTGCTATCTAGTTGTGCGATGTACGAAAAAGTGATAATAGAATTGATGAGCGAATTATGGAAGCAAATATGATAAAAAAAACAAGAAATTAAATAGAGAGATGGAAGACAAGAAAGTGCAAGAAGGGGTGAATTAGAGAAAGACAAATAATGGATAAAATAGGGTATCCGGACAAGCTACCTCTAGGACTTATGCTTCTAATGCAAGACTATGCTATTATACTTTCCTAATGATGTTAATTGAGTCGAGGATATCCTTAAACTCACGGTCCCAAACCTAAGGTCAACCGTGACTAACCCCAACACTATGTCCCGGCATTAGGATTCACATCAACCCTTCACTCTGTCGCTCACGCAACTAAGCCCCAGGGGAGTATATCTACCTAAGCCTAACACTACGTGGGATTGTTTTAAGCTCTAGGGATTCCTAGTGATAAAACCTGTTCCTATGTGTAGTTCTAACCCTTTGGTCTAGGTGGAAAAACCCTAATCTAAGTCACACCGGAGGAGAAAGGGGACGTTTCCCTACCTCACGACTCACCCTCTCAACCCTCTTCAATCTTAAGTACTCTAACCCTATAGGAGTTGTCACAACTCCACAGGGTAACCAAGATTATTCTCAACCCTAGTGTCCCTGCTAAGAGAAAACAATTGCAAAAGATAATTAAAATTAAAACTCGAATTTATTCATCAATAATGGAAAAGCATAATGGCAATGTCATAGAAACATAATAATCCTAGGGTTTTACAAGTCCGAATACCCACGAGGGATTTAGCTCCTCATGGAGCTATACATGTTCATCAAAGTATAAAAGAAAGCACAAATTAAAGACATTGATGAAAACCCCCTTGCATATGGTGTGGTCGTTGTTTTGTGCGGCCGCCGAACGTCGATGACGATGCCGATGACGCACTCCAAACCTCCACGAAGTCCTCTCCGAAACCCTAGCCGCACTCTCCAGAAGTTGGGGAGAAAGTTAGGTTAAAGATCAACCAAAAAGTCTCCAAACTCAGGCTTTTATAATGTTGAGTTGCGGCTTTAAAATTGGACTTATCGGGACTTCACACAGCCTTGTGGAATTTCCACATGCCCATGTGAACTCTCTGAAATCCTATTTTTTGGCAGAAAGTGAACAATAGCTTGCTAGAGTGTTTTACTACAGTAACAAGCTGCAGTGTTGCTACAGAAACTCGCCGAAACGCTCCCGAATCCGTTGTTCTTCATCGAGGCCATTGATTTGGGCACACAATCAATGGTAGATCGTGCCGATTGCTTCAAGTCTCCTTATTGGTGAAGTTCTCCTAAGCAACACGAGTTAGACTTGTTGTGAATATGACTGCTTTTGTGCCGCTCCAAAGGAGGTTGGCACACACTCACAAGTCTAGGCTCGTGCCTTATTCCTTGCTTGGTCCAAAACCTTCCCAACAATGGTGAACACGATCTAACTTCATTCTTCTTTTCCAAATTAGCTCCACAAACGTATAATGCATAAGAATACACAAATGCACACCATTTAGTGATAAAATCTGATAAAAGATATGCTCATTGTAAGATAATAACGCTTTGCATTACTATAACACAAGCACTTATCAATAAGGAACAAGTTTGATTCTTCATATGGCTACCTTTTGACTTTTTTTTGATAGAGTCATAGCCTCCAATGAATCCTTGGATATCTTGGCTTTAAAATTTCCATCATTTTAAGTAAAAAATGATTCATAATTTCCCTTGGTGAATGAATTGCTTCTTCTTTCTTCAAATAAAATTGCCCCCATTTTTAAATAAGCATCCTTAGACTTTTCTCTTTGAAGCTTCCCTTTGTTCAAGTACAGTCATCTCCACATGAGACAACAGGCCTCTTTCAGCCATATTCCCCAGCATGTTTAATGGAGGTGTGAAGACAAATTGGAAGAAAAAACCATCCTTTCTCCACATGAGATATAGCATAATGTCCATTGATGAGAATGTCATAGCTATATTAACATTGATGTGGTTTCTTATATGACTTGAAAATGTGGAACAATTTCTTCCAATATTTAACTTGTGAAAAAGTTAACTCAAAGCAACTATGATATTTAACTTTTTGATGAATTTTTTCCCATTTATCTTAAAGCTTGATGTTCTTTAACCTGTAATGCTTCCTCCAACAAAATTTCTTCATCATCATGATAGCTTGTTTGATAACTTGATGGTTATGATGCATTTGCAAATTTATATCTTCATATCATGTCTTTGCTCTAATATGATTACTTTCAAGTTCTCAATCTTAACTTCCTTTGTTTGTTCTTCATCTCATCAGTCTCATCCTTACATGCTTAGAGTTATCTAAGTACTTTACCTTCATCCTCTAATTTTAGTACCAAGATATTAACAATTATTTGATAACTTATAATTTTAGCTTATGTTAGAATTTCACAGGGGGCATTAGGCTTTCTTTGCTTAGGACTTCATGTGCTTATGAACTTCTTTTAGCTATTCATAAGTAGGAGACTAGCTAATGAGCTACCAATATTTTTAACACTTAGCAAGGCAATCTAAAATAGCTTTTCTATTAAAATTTTATCTTCAAATTTGAAACATCACCATGAGCCAATGAAGTTTACTTGAACAGTTTTCATCATTTTTCTTACTTTCAATCTTCATCCTATAAAAGAATGGCTGAGGGGTATACTCCAAATTTGAGCTTTTTTCTTCATCTTCTTTTCTACATCTTTGCTTGTTCCTCACCATCATCATCATCTTGTATCTCTTCTTCATGAAGAGCGCTCAATCATAATCTCCCCAACTTAAGATCTATCTAGGTTAGTGAGTGGCTTCTTAAATTTATTGGACTACAATCCTTGAATGTAATCAAAACTCCTTATTCTTGTTAGTGAACCTCCCAAGAGTCTATATTCCCTTCTATAATTAAGTTAATTCTTATGGGGCAACTTAGTAGGTTTAAATGCTTTTGCTTCTTCATCTTATTCTTGACTTTTGGGTTTTTTAGATTTTTGCTTAGGTTCTTCACTAGCGTCTCGAGCTCTCCGCTGCTTGATCCTATCTCCTAGCCATTCTAGAAATCTTTCACATGAATTTTAGTTCACCAAGAAGGGTAAGTTCTTCAAGAACTTGAGATCTCCTTTCTATTTGCATGCCTTCTAATATAACACTTGCACCTTGCCCCAAAAAGGCTCTTTCTTGTGATGCGATTAATACATAATTGGAGTGTTTAACTGATTGATCAAGCAACAAATGTTTAGACAAGGTGGTCCTCTTTTCTTGAACTTGTCAATCAAGTTCTTGAAGATTTAGCAAATTTTGATTAAGTGTCCCAATACTTTGTGACATATAGAAAAGTTTAGATAACCTTTTCTTGTCTGCTTCTTCTAGTTACTTACTCTTCAACATATGCAAGCCCACTTTTCTTTTTTCTATCCTAAATATCTTTATAAGTTTCTCTTTTTCTGAAAAGTACTTGTTCATCCTTTATTAGGAGAAAGCTTAAAAGCTTAGTTGGCCTGCTTCTAGTTCAAAGTTAGGTGTCCCCTAATTGTTATAGCCTAGTAGTGTTGTAATCTCCTTTACTCTATCAAATGTGAAGGCCGTATATGCTTAACACCTTCTAATCTTCTTGATTCTTTTTATTTACCTAGTAGGCTACATCTTCAAAACTACTTATGGACTTGTTCTTCCTAGTTTCTTTATTTAAGAAATCAAATCCTGAAATGTGTAGATATTAGATGAGCTAAGGAAAGGCATCATCCAATTGTCAATATCCCAAGCTTATAATTCCACAACTTGTACTTGATTAAATGGTCATTCATATTTGGTGCTCTTGTTATGCCACCTCATTATGTAGTCAATAAAATTCTCATATTTGTTTTTTCATGTATTAAATAGATCTACTGTGGTGAAAATTCTTTCATTAGCTACCATGTTTGGATAGATTCAAATAACAAATTTATGTACCTTGAAATGCTACTCTAGTTAGGCTAGCAGTGAATTGACATAATGTTAAACAAGGGTGGGAGAGTTGTCAGTGGGCCATGCAATTTATCACCATCACTCATAATTTTAATCCCCTTAGCTTAGTTCAACAAATTAGTTATCATCATCTTCTTCATTATTATCTTCTTCTTTTTTCTTGGGTAGCTTGTAATGATAATACTTACTTGCTAAGAATCTTTGAATTTTAATGGAGTAAGCTCTGAACTTGATCACCTAAATGGGAGATCACACCAATTAGAGAAGCAATAGTATATATCAAAGACAGATGATCTTTCTCTCATTGATCTAATTGCTTCTTAACCTTTGTAAGCATTAGGTCTCCATTTATTGTGAAAATAAGGTGTTCATCCTCTTTATCACTTTAATAATTATTTCTCCTTAAAAGAGTGGAATCATGCCTAAGAGATAACCCTGATTCCATCTTGCATAACCTAGCTGAGGTCTTCCTTTAGTATGCCACTTGTGCCAACCATTGTTTTCTTCCGTGACGTATTGAAGAGACATGTTAGCTTATTTGGCTGCACTAGAACTCCAATGTGTACCTATATGTTATGTATCTCAAGGTCATTAATTTCATTATCTTAGTGTATTCCCCACTGGAACTTTGAGAGAATAATTGAGGTATAGTGACTTGTGCTTGTTTTTAGGTTCTTATGCTTTTGTTTCTTTGGCAGTGAGAGTTGGATAAAGCAGAAGCCCATGATCTCATCAAGGATAACACATTTGATATAATATTTATAATTTGCAACTTGGTGTAAGGGATGTAATTGTTGTAGATTTTCTTAATAAATGTATCTTTTAGGATAAAGAGACTTTAGTGGTATGTCCGCTTTCATTGTTCTTGTTAATAAAGAAGCTAAGTTGTCATATAGTTCTTCTTCACCACTTGCAATGCTTCGAAGGAGTTTGCAAATAAGCTTGATGAGGTTTCTTCATATCTTGGAATGAGATAGAACTTTCATACAAAACTTGCATTTCCTTGTGGTGAGAGAAGTTTTTTCTTTGTCACTCTTAGCCACCCTATTATGAAGGATTTTACTTAGGTAATGAAGGGTTTCCTAAAGAGGCTACCTTGTTTTTCCTTAGTAGAGAAAATGAATGAAGGCTCTTCTTCATTTCCTACCTTCTTGATATTCACGACTCTCCTATAGAAAATGAGCCTATCAAAAATGGATTTTCTAATAGAAAAAACTTAAAAGGAAGCCTTAGCAGGTGACACTATATTTGGTTTTTACTCTCTTGATGGTAAGCACAGGACATAAAGCCTAGTTGGCACAAATGTGCAAAAACAACCCCAAACTTTATTTCAACTTCGATATGTCTTATGCAGATGGTGACATAACGCAACTTCACTTGAGTATATTCTCCATTGGAAAACAATTTTATAAGGCAAGGCCAATGGTGTTGATAAAAGATGTCATGCCTATGCTCTTAATTTTATACCATTTCTCACATACAATTTGTTAAAAAGATGGGAGGAGAATTCATATCCCACTAGGCATGCAAGGATTTGTGGCCCTTTTATTCTCATTTGGCCTTTAATAAAGTCTATTGGGCAAAAAATAATAGGTCACAAATCAAATTTTAATTACTTCAGGTTTTTTATGTAATTGTGGATTCATGTCTTCTATTAGAGATAAGCCTCTAATGTTCATTATCCCAGACTTTGTCGTTGGAATCTCCGATTAAAAACAAGTGTGTTTGGGTAAGACAGATAAAAAAATAACATTAATTTATTGATTTTGAAATAAATACATAAGTACATAAACTTGATTGTAGGTGCTAAGACTAGGAAGTCTATATATATATATTTTTTTACTAATCCTTATTTTCTAATTTTTTATGAATGGAGCCTACTCAGCTTTGGGAGAAGGGACCATGATGTTTCCATTTCTCTCAATTTTTTTGTTGAGAAATCATGCTTGAATGTCTCCTTTGACTTTGTTGACTTTGACCTTCTTTGAGTCTTTCAGTTTGAATCCCAAACATTATTTGATTCCAAAGTTGTGATCTTTCCAGGTTTATGAATCACTAACTTGATTATGCTTGATTTAGACTTTGAAAACTCTGACATTTTATGCTTGTGGAACTTTCAGTTCTTCTACTTGTGAAGCTCTTTGGGTCTTTACCTTCCTGATGCCTTAAGTCTCTTGAGTTCATTTATGGTGTATTTCAGGTTTTTTTTTTTTCTTTTCTTTTTTTCTTGGTCTTGACACTCCCATGCTTTTTAGCCTTGACTTGCACATTTTCATGCTATGACCTTTCACATAATTGGGTCTCTAACTTGACTTCTTTGAACTGTTTGGTTTTGCAATGGATCTTAAGTTGTAATCATGCACTTGATCTTCCTTGATTGAACCTTTAAAGGTCTCTTCTAATCTACCCCTTTGAGTGTCAAGAGGTATTAGTCCTCACAGCGGGCTTCAAGGAATTCTCCAAAGGTTTCATCACTCATGTGAGTGTCAAGCATGATCTTTACAGTAGACTTCAGGAGAAGTCATTAAGGGGCCATTTGGTTCGCGGTAATGACATATTACCACATAACGAGATTATCATAGTAATATCGGTGGTAATTGATAAGTGCTCGTGTTATAGTAATGCGAAGTGTTATTATCTTGCAATGAGCATTGATTTAATCAGATTTTATCACTAAAAAGTGTGCATTTGTTTACTTTTGTGCATTATAGGGTTGTGGAGCCAATTTGGAGAAGAATGAAGCAAGAATAGGTTATGTTCGCCATTGTTGACGAGTTCTTGGACCAAGCAAGGAACAAGGAACGAGTTTAGACTTGTGGGTGTGTGCCAACCTCCATTGGAGGGGCACAAGGGCAGTCACATTCACAAAAGTCTAACTCGTGTAGCATTGGAGAATTTCGTCAAAGAAGAGAAATGAAGTAATCGACATAATCTACCATTGATTGTGTGCCCAATTCAATGGCCTCGATGAAGAACGATGGATTCGGGAGTATTTCGGAGAAGTACTGTAGCAGGCACTGCAGCAAAAATACTGTAGATAAATACTGTATCAGCTACTGTTCACATTCTGCCAAAATTCAGAATTCCAGAGAGTTCACACGGGCGTGTGGAAATTCCACACGGACGTGTACTGTAGCATAAACACTGTAGCAAAAACACTGTTCACAGGTGCCGAGAAATTACGATTCCAGAATTTCCACACGGCCGTGTGGAATTAACACACGGGCGTGTGGAATTTCTGGATTTTCACAGAAGTCCGATTTCAGCCCGAATTCAGCCCGATTTCAGCCTATAAATAGCCCGTTTTCATATCTATTTGGGGACCCTTCTCTTCTATCACTTGGATATCTTTTAGGGGGGCTTTCGGCTAGGGTTTGGAGAGGTTCTTGGAGGTCTTTGGAGGCGATTAAACGGCATCGACATCGGCATCCTTTGGAAGAAAGCTATTGGGGAAGCTCTCATCGGCATTGATTTGGCGAGGTGTGCCCTAGGCTTGACAAGGGATTCGTTGGAGAAGACACGCGACTACACAAGACCATCGATACGATCTACAAGGGGGTTTTCTTTATGGTTTTCATGCATATTTTCTTAAATTCTTTATTGATTTTATATTGCTCCATGGAGAGCTAAACCCTAGTGGGTATTCGGACTTGTAAACCCTAGGATGATATTGTTTCTATGACTTTTATTATGCTTTCTTTATTGATGAATTTAATTGAGTTTCAATTTTAATTATCTTGTGCTATTGTTTTCCCTTAGCCGTGACACTAAGGTTGAGAGCAATCTAGGTTATCCTTTGGAGGTGTGACAACTCCTATAGGGTTAGACTCCTTAAGATTGAAGAGGGTTGAGAGGGAGAGTTGTGAGGTAGCGATGTACCCCTTTCCCTTCCGGTGTGATTTCTCCCTACCTCCGATTCCTTGATTTATTAGCGGTCGAAATAGAGTGAAGTGCTAGGTAGATAAACTCCCCCAAAGCTTTGGGGTGACGTGAATCCTATGCACTGGGGCTTAATTTAGACTAGGGTTCTTTCACCTGGACCAAAGGGTTGGAACTACTACACATAGGAACAGGTTTTATCACTAGGAATCCCTAGAGCTTAAAGCAATTCCACGTAGTGCTAGGCTTAGGTAGAAATACTCCCCTGGGGCTTAGTTGAGCAATCAACAGAGTGAAGGGTTGACGTGAATCCTAATGCCGGGACATAGTGTTGGGGTTAGTCACGGTTGACCTTAAGTTTGGGACCGTGTGTTTAAGGATATCCTCGACTCAATAGGCATCAATTGTAGAGCATAATACAAGTTTTGCACTAGAAGCATTAGTCATAGGGGGAACTTTGTCCGGATACCCCATCTTTATATCGATTACCTCTCCTACCCTCATTATTCTTCTTGTACTCTTTTATTTTCTTTTACATCTATATATAAATACTTTTCTCATCATCGATTCCCATCATAGCTAAATAGCGATTAACACTTGTTTCTAAACACTATTCCCTGTGGATTCGACTACCCACTCACCAGGGTAATTTTATTACTTCGACAAGGCCGTGCACTTGCGGTACGCACGCAAAAGGTCGTGTCAGTAATGTTACATGGTTGGGAATATTATGATTATTTGATATAAACTCGTTTGGTTGAGAACTCTTATTATAGAGAATAGTTCATTACCGTGTTTGGTTCATCATGGTAATCAATATGGTAAAATATAAAAATTCCCAAAATGTCATTATTTGAAAAATCAGGCTATTCAGTTACTTGTAGTAATATTGGAAAAGGCCTATGCTCTTTGCTAAAAGGATAACATTTTTTATTATATTTAAATCATCTTAATAATTGAGGAAGCATTCCTAATATTATAGCAAATGAATTGTGGAAATTGATAAAACTTCTTCAGGATATGCTAATCATTAGGATTAGATGCCCTGTAGTGTTAACTTTAAATAAGCATCTGGTGAAGCATTGGAATATGATAACAGTCAAATGAATTCAATTTACAATTGCAAAAACATTTGTTTTTTATGTTTTCCTACCTTTTAAGCTTAGAAAGTTACACTCGGATAATGTGTGTGCCATCAACATTTTCCAAATATTAAATCCATTTAATTGGAACAGCTGGCTTCCTTATAAAATCCTTCTTTTCTTATAATCATTTCATTATTTGCATTGATGTCTTGCATTAGAGATATTTTGTTACCACTTTAATTTGAATGATTTCTTCTAATTAGTCTTTATTTAATCATGATGTTATGGGCATCTTATTACTCATCAGTAATAACATCTATCTATTCTTGGCATCAAACAACATTTTGGTCCATATTTCAAGTCCTTTTGGCTCCTTACTATAGAGCAGCTATAAACATCAAGGATTCATTGTGCAAACGTTGTTCATATTGTTTTTGTCAATAATAGATGGAATTGCTCCAGCTCCTGATATCAGAATTCGGTGCTATCTTCTGCCCACACCAATCCTTCCAAATTGCATCTCTTGTCCACACCAAACCATGTGCAAGACAACTAAAGCACAATCATGCCAAAGAAAAGATGCACAAGGAACAACTAAAAAGAAAATATAATAATCATATCAAAACTTCCAATCCATGTCCAAAACAAGCTCATAAATTCATTCATAATTAACAAACACAAACAATTGTCACATTACTAGTTTCAAGTTTTAACTCAAATAATAACCTCCTCATGAATAAGTAGATACTCCAATCTATAAGAAACATTAACTCTACAGACAACCATCCAAAACCCAATCAACATATTCTTTCTTGCATTCATTCGGGAGTGAAAAAAAATATGATACTTTACTAGAGTCATCCACAATCAACCCACCTGCTCTGATTCTTTCCCTTTGAGACAAGCCTTTAATTTTAACTACTTTAGTAAAAACCTTCTTCTTTGCCTATGCGTCTTCAACAAGAAATTGGAAGCAATTAGCAAGCCTTGAAATATGCTCTCCAAAACTTTCCACCATCGTCTTAAATGACCAAATGGCATTTGTGAACTCATCAGAACCACCATCTTGGCTGAAGGAGTGTCTACGCTTACTTTTCTTAGTACATGCATGTGATGAGCCTGGTTGTGAAGTGTCTGCGGTAGTGTTGTTATTATTGCCATCTACATTATCTGTATGAGTCAGACTCCGAGGTGCACTTGAATTTCCTTCTCCATCCATCGTATTTGTGTCAAATTCAAAATCATAAAAATTTGCTCCTACGGGGAGTTCAATAAGTGCCATATGCTTCTCACATTCAATTTCTTCAACAGCATTACCTGTAGTTTCAGTGCCTTCTCCTATGGCTCAGTCTTTCCCAAAGACTTGGCTTAACTCCTCTAATAATGGAAAAGGTTTATTCCTTAAACTAACATCCCTTGGGTGACTCTGAAAACAAACAAACGAATAATTTTTAGCCTAAACAATACATAGTCAAGGTAAATGATAAATATTGGCATTAAAATAAAATTACCTTTACCCAATCATTGAATACTACAGCATCACAAGTAATGCATTTATCATTATCATTCCAGCCAAATCCACTTGCATTTGGGCCTAACATTTCTTGAATGGCATGGTAATGCCTTTTCCACAGTTTCACTCTTGAGTCATTGTGAGGTAAGCCTTTGATATTATAATCATGTAACTTCTCATGCATCCATTTTTCTAACTGAGTTAAATAACCAGCCCAAAATTGATCATTATCAGCCTTCCACTGCCTACTTTGAGCAATTCTAACCAAGCACTCAATTAAGCATGCATCTTTTTGTGGAGTCCAAACATGTTTGTAGCTTGATTTTATTTGCCTCTTTCCTCTTCTTTCAGATGTATCAATCCCATGTATATTCTAATTTTCAACCATCATCCTATGTCAAATAAGTTGTATGAGGACAATAAAAATAACACTGTTTTTTTATCAAGTCCCAAACAAAGAAATTTAATATAGTTCACATCATTCAACAAACTGATTTGAAGAAAAGAAAGTATGCATACATCAACTTTTGTTTTTTGAAAAATCATATGTAAGTTAATCCCAATAAAAACAAAAGGTGCATTGCCAATAGGAAAAGAAACATCCATACATGCTTCTTACATATGTGTTTCACTTTAAAATATAGGCAAATACATAGTTGTATTTTGAACCATCATAAAACACAGTAAAACAAAACAACACCAACAGTTACATAACAAACATAATTAATTTTACTAGGTTTGTTGGCCTCTACTACACTTCCACTGATTGAACATATTAATAGCCAAATTAGTGTGCCCTGTGTCCAATAATCAGTTGTCTCAACAAAAGTAATTCAATCACCATCCAACTTTTCTTCTATAGTGTCTTCAGGGATGGTTTCGTCTAAAGAATTGATAGCCATTTCTCTCCTAACATGATTGTGTAGTAATTCACAAGCAGAAATAATCCTAGATTGTTTCTTTAGTGGATAGTACGTCCTTCCCCTCAAGATGGCCCATCTTCCTTCAAAAGGCCAAAACATCGCTCAGTGACATTTCTAGCAGAAGAGTGCTTGTAATTGAAGAACTCCTCAGGTGTGGTTGGTTGACTCCCTTGCCTCCAATCATTTAAATGATATCTTTGTCCCATAAATAGTGTAAGAAATCCCACTCCATTCGGGTAACCTACATCATATAACTAGTAATAACCTAAATCAAGATTAAGGGTCAACAATTACACAACATAAACAATTTTCAAAGCTAACTATATTAGCATTTTTATACCTTGTGGAACCCTTAACCCATTTCTCCTAGAAATCGTATCACGTAACACCTTAGAATCAGCTGTTGAACCCTCTCACCCTGGTAGAATGTAAATAAATTGCATGTCTTGGGAGCACACTCCCAAGACATTGGTGGCAATCTCATTTTTCCTAGTCCGGTACCTAGGCTTGTCAATTGCAAGGACATTTACTTTGACATATGTTCCGTCTAAAGCTCCAAGACAATTCTATAAAATAAATTAATGTTAGTATAGGAGATTTTAATTTTTTTGAATACATTTATAGTAAACTCTAAATATTTGAATAAAGGTTTCTTTTTTACCTTAAACAATTGCCACCTCTCATCAGTTGACCTCTAAGTAACTGGTTCTAATTTTTTCAATAAAAAATTGTGGCATTTCAAAATTGCATTTAGAACACTTTTAAAATGTCAACTTAAAGTCTCTCTTGATCTAACAAACTCCCTCTTTGATACTCTATTTTTTTACCATATGAAATAATATAAAGGAAGGATGCAACCATTTCCTCAATGCATATGTTCCTAGTATCAACCAGTTGACCAGTTGTGGAAAGTAACTCACAAAAACAATGGAATGCTCGTTGATCCATACAAGCACTCTCAATGCTAGCTAGGTCACTTTCAAAAACTAGTCTATGTACATTCACATCTCTGATTAATTTCCTGCTACTACCTCCAACATAGGCAATCTGTGATCTATTTTTTCTATGACTATGCTCTAAGGCAATGACATACAGTAATATAACTAGTTCATTCATCATCTCAATATGCAAACAAGCTATTATGGCAAGCAAATCCAGATTTTCTTCAAAGAAAAGATCCATTGATCAATGCATAGAATGAAACAAATGAAATAAATTAGACGACGGGTATTGATAGAGCAATGAATACATTTATATGGGAAACAAACAAGCTATTAGGGTTTGTAATAAATACAATGAGAAAATATTAAGATTTTAAGGACTTATATATTAAATTTTCACATTGGATGAATGGAAGAATTGGAACTGGAGATCAGAAGGAGACGTGATTCTAAATTGAGCTTTCTTCACACCATCCGGTTTCGGTGCATCATCTAGTTATGCAAAGGCATCAAGTCTAGAAGCTAAACCTTCTTCTCTTGTGGGCTCTATAACTGTGTCTACATGTGTTCTTTCATGCAAGAAGGGTTCAGTTTGTTAGCTACATTAGTCAAACTTCTACAGAAAATACTTATATACATATGTGTGTGTGTGTGTGAAAGACTACCATGTTTTTCCTCTATGTATTTGCCAATTCCAACCTCAAGGCTATTGTTTCCTTTCTAACAATTATGTTCTAGAGGAAGCAAGTCAGGAAGTGTTGTGACTTTGAAGTTTGGCATATATATTAAGTTCATTTTCATCCAATTAAATACACTCTTTATGATTCTATGCCTATGTTCAGCTATAGGGTGGTGGTGAGTGGCATGTGAGGTAGTGTTTAATGGAGTTTGACTTTAGGAAGTGGATGGATTGCAACCTTAAGTTTCTCTCCTCTCAATCGAGCAAGTGTTCCCTTAGCTGCCTTGCATTCATGATGTCTCACTCTATCTCCTTTTCTCCTCAATTAATGGTGTCCTTCCAAAGAAATAGATTGTTTCTCTTCATCAAAGATATATATATATATATACACCTAGCTATATTAATGATGTCGTTCAAAACAAATAGAATTTTTCCTTCATCAAAGATACCTAGCCATATTTAATTTCTAATCATTCTTTTGATCAAAAGAATGGTATCTCGTGATGGAAATTGATCCAAACTTCTTTCGAGCTTGAGAAAATTAATTTAATAATCTGTTGCCAATGGATAAAGTTGAATCTTTAACTCAAAAGAGAGAAGAAATTAAAACTTTAAACCTTTTTCACATGTATAAATAAAACTGTTATAGGTGCTCCTAAAAACTCATCAATAGACTTTTTAAAGAATAGGACTTTAAATGGATGGAATCATATATATAATGTTCATATTTATATACTTTATATACTCATAATTTGAAATTGTTCATATATTGAACTGAAATTCATTATTAAGATATATATCATTTGAATGGCAGAAGCTTAATAAGGTAGTTGATAGTTGAGTAACCAAGCAAAAGCAGGAGAATTCATTGTGAATGACTTGTTGAACAAAAAATTTAGCCACAAATAGAGAACCCCACCACCATATGCAAATGTGCAATTGAGTGTTGAACAATCTTAATAAAGGTGATTTATAAGGACTTATATATCCACAAAGATTAACTAGTAATGCTAATTTTACATAGTTCATCATTAACTAATTTTAACTTTTATATTAATTAGGATTAACTATCAAATTTCGAGAAGCCTCATGTGTTTCCTGAATCTTGATTTTTGAAGTTTGGATTTCACTATCATGCAATTATCAATCATGATATATGGGGATTAAATAGCAGATGCTACCTTATTGACAGGGTCCCGAAAGTGCACTGGTTGTCGAAGTAATAAAATACCCTCGTGAGTGGGTAGTCGTATCCACAAGGAATAGGGATGTGAGATATAAGTATTCACTATTTAGCTAACGCGATGTGTGAAAAGAAATCAGTGAGTGAGTGCAAGAATAATTAGTAAAAGAAAGAATTAAAAGAGAAGTGTGGAAGATGAGAGAGTGCAAGTAAGAGTAGAAGAGTAGGACAAGCAATGGGAGAAGATGGGTGTCCGGACAAGCTACCCCTAGGACTTATGCTTCTAGTGCAAGACAATGCTATTATACCTTCTATGGATGTTAATTGAGTCGAGGAGATCCTTAAACACACGGTCCCAAACCTAAGGTCAACCGTGACTAACCCCAACACTATGTTCCAGTCATTATGTTTCACTACGACCCTTGACTCTCGTTGACCTGTCAACTAAGCCTAGGGGAGTCTATCTACCTAAGCCTCACAATGTGTGGAATTGCTTTAAGTTCTAGGGACTCCTAGTGATTAACCCTGTTCCTATGTATAGTTCTAACCCTTTGGTCCAAGTGAGAGAACCCTAGTCTAAATTAAGTCTCAACACTAAGATTCACTTCAACCCTATACCTTGGTATTTGTGCAATAAAGCCCTAGGGGAGTTTATCTCCTAGCATCTAACTCTATCTCGACCGCGAATAAATCATGGAACATAGAGGTAGGAAGAATCACATCGGAGGGGAAAGGGGATGTTCCGCTACCTCACGACTCACCCTCTCAACGCCTCCAAAGGATAACCTAGATTGTTCTCAACACTAGTGTCACGGCTAAGGGAAAACAATAATAAAAGAAGAGAAATTAAGATTGAAACTCAATTTTATTCATTAATTACGGAAAAGCATAATAGCAATGTCAAAGAAACATAATAATCCTAGGGTTTACAAGTCCGAATACCCACAAGGGGTTTAGCTCCTCATGGAGCTATACAAATCCATCAAAATAACAATAAGAACACAAATTGAATGAATAGATGAAAACCCCCTTGTGTGCGATGTGGCCTTGATCTTGTGCCGCCGTCGGACGTTGATGTCGAGGCCGATGGCTCGCTTCAAACCTCCACGAAGTCCTCTCCAAACCCTCGCCGTTCCTCTCCAGAAGTTAGGGCAAAGAAACGCCAAATGATCCCCAAAATAGTCTCCAAAACGGGCTTTTATAATGTTGAATCACGGATGAAATTTGAACTTATCAAGATTTTACACGGTCATGTGGAATTTCCATACGCCTGTGTGAACTTTCTGGTTTTCTGAATTTCGGCCGAAAATGAACAGTAGCTTGCTGCAGTACCTTGCCGAAACGCTCCCGAATTCATCGTTCTTCATCGAGGTCGTTGAATTGGGCACACAATCAATAGTAGATCGTGTCGATTGCTTCAAATCTCCTAATTTGGTGAAGTTCACCTTGTCAGCACAAGCTAGACTTATTGTGAATGTGACTGCCTTTGTGCCCCTCCAAAGGAGGTTGGCACACACTCACAAGTCTATACTCATGCCGTGCTCCTTGCTTAGTCCGAGAATCTTCCCAACAATGGCGAACACGATCTAACTTCGTTCATTTCCTTCACTTTATCTTCACAACCCTACATTGCACAAAAGTAAACAAATGCACAATTTTTAGTGATAAAATCGGATTAAATTAATACTCATTGCAAGATAATAACGATTCGCATTACTATAACACGAGCACTTATCACTTATCAAGAATGTTTAATCAAGCTCAAAGAGGAGATTGATTAATGAAAAGATAGAGCAATGTATACATTTATATGGCTATGCAAACCATGATATATGGGAAAGGAGATTGATTCATGGAAATATGAAAAGGCTATATTTTATCTCCATCAATCAAAACCCATCTACACAAATAACACAAAACATAACATCATGCTCATCAAGGAATCACCAAATAACAAGATAGAATACAATGAAGAAAGAATCAAATAAAATAATCATGGGAAAGTATGATGATGGGTATTTGGGAACAAACCTGGATTGAATGAAGGTCAGATGGGTGTTAAAATTAGATTGCTTCTGCTTCGGAGGAAGACCTAAAACGCTACAGAAACCCTATTGGGAGAATGAAAGACATGATGAAAAACAATTTCGCATATTACACCCTGTATTATGTTTAAAATTACTTTTTAAAAAATAAGGGTATATTTGAGCCAAAAAATTATCAGATTACCATTAACTTGGTAATCTCAGATAGCCACCTAATTTGGTGGTAATGAGATTACCAAGTTTCTTGGTAGTATTCTCATGTTAGTAATTTTAGATTATTATCTACATTACCATTGTCCCCTATCCAAACATGGTAATACCTTCAGATTACTATATAACAAGCAATAATGTGAAAACATTATTGCCAACCAAACAACCCCTAAGGGTTTTAATCAATACCATCCACCCGACCTCATAGTAGGCTTCAAGAAATTCTTCATTATTTCCATCACCCTATAAGTGTTAGCATTGGACCTTACTATAGGTTAAAGTAAACCCTTAAAGAAAATTTTATCATCCCTAGGAGGGTCATACATTGGACCTCATAGTAGGTTTGAAGAGAGCTCTTAAATAAAATTTTATCACCCTAGTGAGTATCACACATTGGACATCACAGTAGGTTTGAAAAGAGCTCTTCATCAACTCCATTCACTCCTATGAGTGACAAGAGAGTTTTCATTAATGTCATTCACTCCTATGAGTGTTGAGAGGCAATAGATGCCTCCTCAAAACCTCATAGTAAACTTCAAAAGAAATTTCATAGAAGGTTTCATCAACTCCATCCACTTTAATGAGTGTCAAGAGATCTCATAGAACGCTTTACGAGAAATTTCATAGAAAGTTTTTATCAACTCCTTCTACTCCTATGAGTGTCAAGAGATCTCATAATAAACTTTAAAATAATTTTATAGAAAGTTTTCATCAACTCATTTCACTTGTATGAATGTCAAGAGACCTCATGGTAAGCTTCAAGAAAGTTTTTATCTACTCTTTTCACTTCTATGAGTGCCAAGAGATGTCATAGTAAGCTTTAAGAGAGTTTTCATAGAAAGTCTTCATCAACTTTTTCACTCCCATGGGTGTCAAGAGACCACATAGTGAGCCTCAAGAAACTCATCATAGAAAGTCTTGATTAAATATTTTCACTCTTGTCAGTGTCAAGGGACCTCATAATAAGGTTTAAGAGAGTCTTCACAGAAAATCTTCACCAACTCTTTTCACTCTTATCAATATCAAAAGACATCATAGTGAGCTTCAATGAAGTCTTTGTACAAAGCCTTCATTAACTCTTTTTAATCCTATCAGTGTGAAGATAACTCATAGTGTGCTTCAAGAGAATATTTATGACAAGCCTTCATAAACTCTTTGCACTCCTATGAGGGTCAAGGAGCTCATAGTAAGTAATACGTATTTTGTATAATTTGATCTATATTGTTTAGCACTTAATCAATTATTTTAGGCTTTGTTTTTACAAATAACTGGTACTTAATTGCTCAATTCTTATCACAGGTTAAATGGAGCACAACAAGAGCCAAGTGAAGCAATTTTGGAGTATTTTGGTGCTTAAACAAGCAAACAATGGAATACACCACTAGGGTACATGCCCATGTACTGGCCCGTGTACATCTCGGCAGTAAAAGACATACGGGCACCATGTGGATCACTTGCAAGCCTCTCAGTCACATCTTACCAAGAGGAACATGCCCGTGTAAACCAAGTACACACCTGTGTACATTCGAATGATAATAGAGTAATTCCTAGACAAGAGCATGAGTAGAGGCACAGTTGAGTGGGCGTGTAATTGATGAACTAAAGAAGAAGAATTCTTGGGAGATACATGGCCAAAGTTAGAAGAACACGACCGTATATAATGGCCCTGCACATCAAGTTTAATGGTTTTTAGGATCTCTCTTGGGAGTCACACGAGCAAGGTACATGCCAGTGTACTTGCCCATGTAACGGTCTGGCCTAGCCAATATAAATAGTAATTTTAAAGAGGTTTTAGGGCATCCATGTTTTGGCCGATTTTGGGGAAAAAAGTTCTGGAGGGCTTTGGCTGTGATTGAAGGAGACTTTGACGGATTGAAGAAGGAGTTTGAAGGAGTTGCTGGAGTGACGATCCATTGGTGATGATAGCGGCTCACATCATCTCTAATCTCATGACATTAAGAAAGGGGATTTTTCATTACATGTTTAGGGATTGAGTTTTATCTTGTATTGATGAACATGAGCCCATAGAGGGCTAACTTCCTTGGGTGCTCAAATGAATGTAGCTTGGGATTGCTTTATCTTTTAACTGCATTAATATAGAATCGGTCTTCCACTTTAGGATTTAGCCTTATTTTATTTGTTGGATTTGAGTAACAAGAATGGCACCCCCATAGCACTGGAGGACTAAGAGAAAACAACATTTACATGCCCATATGGCACATTTGCATATTGGAGAATGTTGTTTGGTATATGCAATGCACCAGTGACTTTTCAATGTTGTATGATGGCCATTTTTTATGAGCTCATAGAAGATATCACGGAGGTTTTTATGGATGACTTCTCCGTTTTTTGACTCTTTTGAGCTTCGTTTGAAAAATATAGAGAGAGTTTTGATCCGCTGTGAGGAAACAAACTTAGTGCTTAATTGGGAGAAATGCCATTTTATGGTTCAAGAGAGAATAATCTTAGGTCATAAGATATTCTGCCATGAGATTGAAGCTAGTAAGGCTAAGGTTGAAGCTATTGAAAAATTACCACCTCCCACTTTGTTGAAGGCAATTAGAAGTTGCCTTGAACACGCCAGTTTTTATAGGAGGTTTACCAACGACTTCTTGAAGCTAGCAAGACCTTTGACACAATTGCTTGAAAATGATGTCTTATTCATTTTTAACTCTAATTGTTTAACTGCCTTTAACACCTTGAAGGAGAAGCTTACTCATTCCCCGATCATGAACTCTCCCGATTGGAGTTTACCATTCGAGCTCATGTGGGATGCGAGTGATTACACTACGGGTGCAGTCCTTAGGCAAAGAAGAGATAAGAATTTTCAGTTGATTTATTATGCTAACAAAGCACTTACCGATGCTCAAGAGAATTACACAACAACAGAAAAGGAATTACTTGCCATGGTGTTCACCTTTGACAAATTCAGATGATACTTGATTCTTTCAAGGGTAATTATTTATAGACCATTCAGCTCTATGATATTTGTTGAGTAAGACGAACGCCAAACTATGATTAATCCAATGGGTGCTTTTGCTACAAGAATTCGATCTTGAAATCAAGGACAAAAAGGGTGCTGAAAATTTAGCAGTGGATCACTTGTCTCGAATAGAGAACCCGCACATTGTTGAAAAGGGTGAGCAAGTTTTAAATGACAATTTTCCTAATGAACAACTTTATATGGTGGAACGAATCTGTGATACTGAAACTCCATGGTTTGCAAAATCGGCAAATTACCTATCCGGTAATATTCATCAAAGGGGTTTGACTTATCAACAGAAGAAGAGATTCTTTCATGATTAAAATATTATTTTTGGGAGGATCCTTATTTGCTTCAGATATCTTCTGATCAGATCATTAGACGATGTGTTTCCCATTTAGAAGGTTGGCAAATCATTGCACATTGTCATGAAGGCCAGGTTGGGGGACACTACAAAGTGAATAGGACAACTGAGAAGGTGTTGGAGTCCAGTTTCTATTGGTCCACTTTGTTTCATGACTGTCAAGAATTCGTAAAGACATGTGTTAGTTGTCAACATGCTGGAAATTTGTCACAACGAGATAAAATGCCGCAGAATTCCATATAGTTTTGTGAGGTGTTTGATGGTGGGGGTATTGATTTCATGGGACCATTCCCTAGTTCAAATGGAAATAAATACATTCTACTAGCCGTGGATTATGTGTCCAAGTGGTTAGAAGCCCAAGCTCTACCTACAAATGATGCTAGACCTGTAGTGAAATTCCTCAAGTGGTTATTTTCATGATTTGGTAGCCCGTGGGCAATTATTAGTGATAAAGGTACACGTTTTTGTAATGTTCAGTTTGACAAAATTCTGAAAAGGTATGGTGTGACACATGGGATGGAAACACTTATCACCCCAAAACAAGTGGACAGGTTGCTGTTACCAATCATGAATTGAAGAGTATTCTGACAAAATCAGTGGGCACTAATAGGAAGGATTGGTCCGAGAGGCTTAATGACAACTCTTTGGACATATTAGACAGCCTACAAGACACCAATTGGCACTACTCCATTTAGACTTGTGTACGGCAAAGCATGTTATTTGTCGGTGGAGTTGGAACACAAGGCATATTGGGCAATCAAAACTATTAATTTTGACATAGATCAAGATGGATAGAATCAAAGACTCCAAATGAATGAGTTAAAAGAATGGAAAATTAAGGCTTATGAAAATTCCAGGTTGTATAAGGAAAGAGTGAAACATTACCATAATAAACATGTCAAAAAAGGTAGGTAGTTTGAGAAAGGTGATCAGGTATTGTTGTTCAATTTGAGACTTCCACTCTTTCCGGGTAAATTGAAATCCAAATAGGTAGGGCCATTCACAATTACACAAGTATTCCCATATGGAGCCGTGGAAATAATAGATCCGGATAGAGGTACTTTCAAGGTCAATGGACATCGTTTCAAAAAATATTTGGGTCCTGAAAGTGAACATATGGGTAAGGAAGTGTTTTATCTTCATGGACCTTCGATCTGCATAGGTACATCAAGCTTAGTGACGTAAAACAAGCGTTTCTTTGGAGGCAACCCAAGTTTTTCTTGCTTTAGTTCATGTTTTAGTTAGTTTGTGTGTCTTGAATAATTTATGATTTCAATCCATTATTTTTGCAATTTACATGCATTAGGTCCTTGTTCTTAGCACTAAGTTGTCTGAATTTCCATATCTTAGTTGTGCTTGGACATTAGATTGAATTTGAGTCGATTTAGGTTGAGAAAATAAGACATCTGTGTTTTGGGGTGATACACGAGCTGAACACACCCGTGTATCTGGCTGTGTAGTTCACGGGGTGTCAAGAAATTGTATAAATTTTGTAAAACAAGCTTTACATGGTCTAGGAGAGAGATACATGGCCGGGTACTTAGCTGTGTAACTCTCTAGTTTAAGTGGAAAATAATTTTTCTCAGGCAGTGATTTACACGGCTAGCTTAAAAGTTACATGGCTAGATTTGCACGGCCATGTAGAACCTTATAAAGAGTTCTCTCTCAGCCATGGCCCACATATGCATGTCGTGTATGAAACCCTGCTGCTTTGAGAGGTGCATGATCACATTTGAACTACACAGGCAATTTTCACACCCGTGTAGTTATAGCGAGTTTCTCTCTGAGGAGCTCTACCAGCGAGTGTGTGGTCGCGTGCATCGCACGAGGGCTTCTTCCCGTTGAACTACATGGAAGCTCCATAGATACACACCCGTATTCTTTTGACCGTGTACTGGGGAGAGTTTAGGATCGAGACCATTCATCGTCTCCCATTTCCTCAATTTTGGCATGTTCTTCCTACCACTCAAACCACTCCCACTCTCATCGTTCCTCAGTCCTAGTCACATTTCGGACCTCGTTGAAGCTTGTGGAGGCCATTGCCCAGTTAATTCATTATGTTATCTTCCCCTCTAAACCCTATTTTCGTCGTTTCTTATCGGTATGATTTCATCAATTGTTCTTTGTGATTTCCTGCTCTTTTCATTCCATTCCTACAATAGATCAACTACATGTGACATCTAGTTTAGTTTGGAACTTAGATCTTGAGCTTTCACAGAGAAATCGTTTAGATTGAACTTAGGGTTTTAGAAAGCACGGCTAAAAAAGTTGTTACACATGCGTGTTTCCGTTTATGTAACTCCCTTCCTTGAGGAAGAAGATGACTGTTGCATAGTCTCTGCTTGATTTACACCAGTGTGTTCATGTACTTCTTGGGTTGATTATTTTGAACACTGGGAGTTACATGGCCACACTACGATCTATATGGATGTGTAACCTTGAGTGTGTTTTTTTTCTCTATCTAGCATTTTTGTGGAGGAAATCTAAAATACACAGTTCTTGTCAAAGATACATGCTCGTGTACACCCCCACACACACCGTGTTTCTCGCTGATTTTTGAATTTTGTTGTCAATTAATGTAACTAATCCTTTGTTTTCTTGATTTCTTTATAGAAATGGTGAGATCGAAAGGTATTGCTCAACGTGGGAGGAGAGTTGAGAAGAGGATCTTCTGGTGGTGCACCTCCACTTGGAGCACAGACAGTTGCCACTCATAGCTTTGGAGTCGATAGTTCCAATCCATATTGGGGCAACACCGTCTATACCTGCTGATCACGACCCCTTGCGTGTATCCCGCAAGTGCACGGGCTTGTCGAAGTAATAAAATTACCCTGGTGAGTGGGTAGTCGAATCCACAGGGAATAGGGATTTAAAACACAAGATTTCGCTATTTAGTTGTGCGGTATACGAAAAGTGATAATCGAATTGATGAGTGGATTATGGAATCAATTATACTAAAAGACAAGATATTAAACAGAGAGGTGGAAGATAAGAAAGTGCAAATAAAAGTTGAAAGAGAAAGACTAGTAATGGATGAAATAGGGTATCCGGACAAGCTACCTCTAGAACTTATGCTTCTAGTGCTAGACTATGCTATTATACTTTCCTATTGATGTTAATTGAGTCGAGGATATCCTTAAACTCACGGTCCCAAACTTAAGGTCAACCGTGACTAACCCCAACATTATGCCCCGGCATTAGGATTCACTACGACCCTTGACTCTTGTTGACCTGTCAACTAAGCCCCAGGGGAGTCTATCTTCCTAAGCCTAACACTACGTGGGATTGCTTTAAGCTCTAGGGATTTCTACTGATAAAACCTGTTCCTATATGTAGTTCTAACCCTTTGGTCCAGGTGGAAGAACCCTGGTCTAAATTAAGCCCTAACACTCTATCTCGACCACTAATTATCCAAAGAAATGAAGGTAGGGAGAAATCAAACCGGAAGGGAATGGGGACGTTTCGCTACCTCACGACTTACCTTCTCAACCCTCTTCAATCCTAAGTAGTCTAACCCTATAGGAGTTGTCACACCTCCAAAGGGTAACCTAGATTGCTCTAAACCCTAGTGTCACTGCTAAGGGAAAACAATAGCAAAAGATAATTAAAATTGAAACTCGAATTTATTCATCAATAATGGAAAAGCATAATAGCAATGTCATAGAAACATAATAATCCTAGGGTTTTACAAGTCTGAATACCCACAAGGGGTTTAGCTCCTCATGGCGCTATACATGTTCATCAAAATATAAAAGAAACTGCAAATAAAAAGCATTGATGAAAACCCCCTCGCGTATGGTGTAGCCGTGGTCTTGTGTGGCCGCCGGACGTCGGTGACGATGCCGATGACGCGCTCTAAACCTCCACGAAGTCCTCTCAGAAACCCTAGCCGCACTCTCCAGAAGTTGGGGAGAAAGTTATGTCAAAAGATGTCGTGAAAGTCTCAAAATCAGACTTTTATAATGTTGAGTGCGGCATTAAATTTAAACTTATCGGGACTTCACACGGCCGTGTGGAATTTCCACATGAGCGTGTGAAGTTTCTGGCTTGCTGGAAAATTAATTCACACGGCCGTGTGGATTTCCACACGCCCGTTTGAATTCTCTGAAATTCTGAATTTCGGCAGAAAGTGAACAGTAACTCGCCGAGACGCTCCCGAATCCGTTGTTCTTCATCGATGCCATTGATTTGGGCACCCAATCAATGGTTGATCGTGTCGATTGCTTCAAGTCTCCTCCTTGGTGAAGTACTCCTAAGCAACACAAGTTAGACTTATTGTGAATGTGACTGCCTTTGTGCCCCTCCAAAGGAGGTTGGCACACACTCACAAGTCTAGGCTCATGCCTTGTTCCTTGCTTGGTCCGAAAATTTCCCAACAACGGCGAACACGATCTAACTTCGTTCTTTTTCTCCAAATTAGCTCGACAAACCTACAATGCATAAGAATACACAAACGCACACAATTTAGTGGTAAAATCTGATAAAAGATATGTTCATTGTAAGATAATAACGCTTCGCGTTACTATAACACGAGCACTTATCACCTGCTCCTTTAACTATTTACCCTATTGCAATTAAATGATGCATTATAGCATCACTGCTACGATTGGTAAGGCATGAGGGGGTGGAGCTATTAACATTACCTTCAGGCATTAATACTCCGGTGGCACCACCGCCAGATGAAGAAGAGTCAGAGGTTGAGATTGAAGAGAATGAATCCACGAAGGCCTCTGAGGAGACTGACGTTGATCATGACAATTCATTTTCTTCTTTGAGCCCATCCCCATTACCCCCTATTGAAGCTGCTGCTTGAGTTTATTTACATTTTGATTCATGTCATGTTATTTGTACTCTTTATCTTTTTGTTTGGCAAGGGTTGCGTCCATGCTACTTTTGTACTTTTCATTTCGGTATTGTACTTTATTTCATATTTTACTTTTTACTTTTTTATTTTTCCTATCTGGTCTCTCTTTCCCTACTAAACTCTCTTTCTCATACAGAGGAGGATGTGAGCTCCACTTTCAAACTTCTTCATTGACTTGCTTCTTCAACTCACTTGTTGTGCTTGGACATAGGAACGATACCCTTGTTGTATTGGCAAGACTCATCAATTTTTCCATGGAAGTACTAGTTCTTCTTGCACCCCTTTTATATTTATTTTGTCATTGTTTATTCATAGTCTCTATGATTTTCATACATTGAGGACAATGTATATCTTTGTGTGTGGAGGGGTGAATTGTGGATGAGCCTTGAATTTTCTTGTTAAGAGCTTGATCTTAGAAAGCTTTTGTTCTAATTGAACATTATTTTAAGTACAAATGTGACAACTTGTAGATTTTACTTGTTTTCATGCATTATTGTTAATTCACCCTATTCGTAAGTTAGTACAATGTAAAATTGCACATGATTTTTGTTGAGCTGGCTTCCTGAACACTTAGAGAGGTTAGTGTAGTTTATTTGTGGATTGAGTTACTTGAGATGTGTCAAAAAAAAAATGGAAAGAGCTACATCCTTTGAGGTGTGAAGCTACAATCGAAAAGTCAGATACTTGTACGTCCTAACGAGAGAAAGAGCTACCTTTTAAGGATGTGGGAAGCTACCATTCTATTGTTTGAAAGTTTGTTGTTAAATAAATTGTCAAACCAAAGTTCTTAGTTTCATTGTGTTTTTAAATAATCTTTTCTGCACTAGTAAGGGAGCCTTTTCAATTTGAATCATTCACACACACAAGGAACACATTGAATAGGGCGTACTTATACTTGTGAAATGAATGTTATTGAATTCTACTTGTTGTCATCTTCAATCTACTCTTCAAAATATGCATTTTTGAAAGCTTGAGATTGAGCACTTACCTTTCTTATCACATTTTTTCTTGATAAGTGCTATTTCGTACACATTAGATTTATATTGTTTAGCACTTAATCGATTATTTTAGGTTTTGTTTCTACAAATAACTGGTACTTAATTGTTCAATTTGTATCACAGGTTAAATGGAGCACAACAAGAGCCAAATGGAGCAATTTTGGAGCATTTTGGTGCTTAAACAAACAAACAGTGAAATACACGGCCAAGGTACATGCCTGTATACTGGCCCGTGGACATCTCGGCAGAAGTAGCCATACGAGCACCATGTGGATCACTTACAGGCCTCTCGGTCATCCTTTACCGAGAGGAACACACCCGTATACATTTGAATGATAATAAAGTTTGTCCCAAACAAGAGCACAAGCAGAGGAACGGTTGAATGGGCATGTAACTGATTAACTGAAAAAGAAGAATTCTTAGGAGATACACAACCAGAGTTAGAAGAACACGGCGGTATACAGCAACCCGTGTATATCAAGTTTTAAGGTTGTCAAGATCTCTCCTAGGAGTTATAAATGCAAGGTACACGCCCGTGTACTTGACCATGTAATAGTCAAGTCTAGCCAATATAAATAAAAATTTTAAAGAGATTTTAGGGCATCCAAGTTTTGGCAGATTTTGGGGAGAAAAGTTCTGGAGGGCTTTAACTGTGATTGAAGGAGACTTTGAAGGATTGAAGAAGGAGTTTGAAGGAGTTGCAAGAGTGACGATCCATTGGCGTAGATAGCGGCTCACATCATCTCCAATCTCACGATATTGAGAAGGGGATTTTTCATTACATGTTTAGGGATTTAGGGATTGAGTTTTATCTTGTATTGATGAACATGAGCCCCATGGAGGGCTAACTTCCTTGGGCGTCGGATTGATGTAGCTTGGGATTGCTTTATCTTTTGATTGCATTTTAATATAAAATCGGACTTCCGCTTCTGGATTTAACCTTTTTTTTTATTTGTTGGATTTGCATAACGAGAGTGACACTTCTGACACACCCCTTGCGTGAGTGTTCCGCAAGTGCACAGGTTGTCATAGTAATAAAATTTACCCCGGTGAGTGGGTAGTCATATCCATAGGGAATAATGTTTAGAAGCAAGAGTTATCACTATTTAGCTACAGAGAGAATCGATGATGAGAGAAATCGATATATATGAATGTAAAAGAAAGTAAAAGAACGCAAAAAGAGCAATAAAAGTAAAGAGAGGTAATCGATGGGAAGATGGGGTACTTGGACAATACTTACCCTAGGACTATTGCTTCAAGTTTAAGACTAATATTATACCTCCTAATTGATGTTTAATGAGTCGTGGAAATCCAAAGACACACGGTCTCAAAACTTAAGGTCAACCGTGACTAGCACTCTACACTATGCCCTGGCGGAAAGCGATACTCTCGATACCTCACACTGTGTGAGACTGCATGGGTTTATAGGGACTCCAAGTGATAAACCCTATTCTCTAGTATAGTTCTAACCCTTTGGTCCAGACGAAATAACCTTAGTCTCAGTTAAGCCCCAGCACTAAGATTCACTACAGTACTTCACTCTGTTGCTTGTGCAACTAAGCCCCAGTGGAGTTCATCTCTTAGCACTTCACTCTATTTGGACCGCAAAGAACTCTTGGAAAGTGGAGGTAGGATAAATCACGCCGGAAGGGAAAGGGGACGTTCCGCTACCTCACGGCTCACCCTCTCAATCCTCTTCAATCTTGCTTAGTCTAACCCTAATGAAGTTGTCACACCTTCAAAGGATTACCTAGATGGATTCTCAATCTTAGTGTCACATCTAAGAGAAAATCATGCAATTAACATTCAAGATTGAAACTCAATTAAAATCATCATTCAAAGAAGTATAATAAAAGTCAATGAAACAAAGTCATCTTAGGGTTTACAAGTCCAAGCATCCACTAGGGGTTTACCTCTCCATGGAGCAATACAAAATCAACAAAAAGTTCAAAATCATATGCATAAAAAGCATTAAAAAAAAACCCTCGTAGTCCGTGTCGATGGTCTTGCGGAGCTTCCTCGTCTTCTCCAAAGATTCTCTTGTCAAACCTAGGGCACACCTCGCCGAATCTATGCTGACGAAAGCTCCCCCAATAGCTCTCCTCCAAAAGAACTCGATGTCAATGCCGTAGAACCGCAACCAAAAATGTCCAAGAATCTCTCCAAACCCTAGCCACGAGCTCTTCCCAAGATAGGCGAAAGATGAGAAAAAAATCCCCAATTAATTCTCAAAACGCGGTATTTATAGGGATGAAATCGAGCATCCACACGGCCGTGTGGAATTTCCACACACCCGTGTGGTTTCTCTGGAATTCTGAATTACGGCGCACTGTGAACAGTAACTTGCTACAGTGAATTATTTCAACAACTGCTGCAGTAGTCATGCCAAAGTTGCTCCCAACTTCATTTTTTTATCGAGGCCGCTAAGTTGGGCACACAACCATGAGGTAGATCACGTCGCATCTTCAGGTTAACCGCATTGATGAAGTTCTTGATGATGTTACACAAGTTGGAACATGTGAGTGTGACTGCCTTTGTACCCCTCAAGTTCACATATTCCCTTGAACTTAGTTGGAGGTTGGCACACACTCTTATGTCTTTGAACACAACTTGTGCCTTGTTCCTTGCCCAGTCCAAGAACTCCCTCAACAATAGCATTCATGACCTATTCTTGCTTCTTTTCTCCTGAATTCGCCTCCACAACCCTATATGCACAAAAGAACACAAATGCACACAAATCAATAATAAAACCTAAGAAAAATAATGCTCAATGTAAGAAAAATATACTTCGTATAGCTTATACACGAGCACTTATCAATTTCCATGTTGTTATTGCTTGTGTATTGAGAGATCCTTGTAATTAGAACACACTTGGTTAAATAGATATCACTTATCCTCGCTAGAGATAGTAAGGGTGTCATGTACCTTTCGATTGGAATTTCGGCGGTTAATCTCCGATTCTTGACATGGAAACCCTAGAACTCATTGCAATCATGTGAAGGTATGAGTAAGATAGATTCACTTCAAGCCTTAGCATTGGATTAGACACTAACGAGTCTTGAGAGAGCACTTGGTGTGTTTTTGGTTCCCTTCGTTCCGAATAGCTAAGGTTTATTATTTGTTAAATTGCAATCTCCTTAATTTTTATCAAAGTGAAATCAATCCGGGCACCGCTTTCTTTTATTGAGTTCAATTGCTTGTTTCTCCTTGCTTAGGCCTTTTACTTGTTCTTATTGTTTCTTTTTTGCTTACTCTTGGATTAACCTCGATTCTTGTTTTAGTTCACTACCGAAGATAGGGTTAGCACTAGTATTATCTAGTCTCTGTGGATTCGACATTGCTTTGCTTATATTACTTTGATTGACACGTCCACTTGCATGCATATACTTCACGTCGATCAGTCAGGTTTAAAAGAGTCTTTATAGAAAGTCCTTATTAACTCTTTTCTCTTATCAATATCAAATGATGTCATGAGCTTCAATAGTCTTTAAAGAAAGAATTCATTAACTCTTTTCACTCCTATGAGTGTCAAAAGATATCATAGTGTGCTTCAAGAGAATATTTATAGAGAGTCTTCATAAACTCTTTCCACTCCTGTGAGTGTCAAGAGACCTCATAGTGAACTTCAAGAAAGTCATCATAGAAAGTCTTCATTAACTCTCTTCAGCAGAGTCTTTGTAGAAAGCCTTCATCAACTCTTTCCACTCCTATGAGTGTGAAGAGACCTCATAGTGTGCTTCAAGAGAATATTTATAGAGAATCTTCATAAACTAATTCCACTCCCATGAGTCTCAAGAGACCTCATAATAAGCGTCAAAAAAGACTTTATCAACTCTTTTGACTCTTATGAGTATCAAGGGACCTCATAGTAAATTTTAAGAAATTCTTCATAAAATGTCTTCATCAACTCTTTTCATTCTTATAAATCTCAAGTGATCTTATAATAAGTTTCAAGAATAATCCTCGAAATAGTCCATTTATTATGATCAGGCCACCCTTTTAGTTCCTCTTTTATGAAATGCGCTCATTTGATCCTTCTATTTTCCTCGATTGGAAAATGTCAATTCTTACCTTATATTAAATGGGGCCACGTCGGTGTTAGTGGATGCCACATCAATGAATAGACAACAATAATGATGATAGTTAGAGCAAGAACAATCATTTCACAATCGAAGAAAATAGAGGGATCATATGGTCGCATTTCATAATAGAGGAACTATTTTAAGGATTAAAGAGTCATTAGAAAAAGTCTTTATCTCCATCCACTCCTATAAGTATCAAAAGGCAATAGATGGCCCCAAGATCTCATAATAAGCTTCAAAGGAGTGATCCTACAAATTTATGAAAATACCCCACGTTCTCACAAAAATTCCCATTCTCACCATAATTTTGTATTTTTTTTTTTTCTTTTTTTTGGCATTTCAACCCCTTTCATGTCACTTTTTGCATATTAGATCCTAAATCTTTCCTGTTTCACCAAATCTTATAATTTATGCAATTAAACCCTCTAAACTATCACTTTTTCGCTTTCCTATAATTTTGCAAACAAATTCTCAAACGTTCACATTGGCAATAATTTTCGCAAATAAACCCAAATATCTCACATTTTTATATTTTCATTTTTTTTTTTTGTAATTTAATCCGCATTTTGCCATTTTCACCTTTTTACTTTTTTCCATAAATTTTGTAGCTAAGCCCTTAATATTCATATTTTCTACATTTTTTATAAATTCTTGCAAATAAATGTTAATCTTTTCACATTTTTGCAATTTCCAAACAATTTTCGCCCATACATCTTTGACCGTTAATCTATTTCATGTTTTTCACACATTTTACAAGCATGTCTTCGCATATTTTTCTATTTATTATGTTCCATCATTTTCAATTATTTTTTTTTTTTTTAGTAAAATAGAGAGAATAGACTCACACAAACACATTATATCCACCTAGCTTATATACTGCATAAAGCAAAATTTACATTCTCATAACTTAAAAATAAGGCAAATCAAATCAAATAGATGGGATGACCTGATATATCTTGATTTGTTAGGGGCATAATAATTATACTCTAAGAATTAATAGATCAAAAAATCAAATCACGTAGTATTATGGAGATGATTGCATGAAATATTCGTGGAAAATTGAGTCTAAAATAAAAATAATGATATGTTAATAAGTAATCCGCCTAGGATATAAAGTGTGGAAAAAAATCCACCTTATTGACAATAAAGTATCACTATTTCTCCATTTCTTACTTGGATCTTCTCCTCTTCCTTTTCATCCCCCCTTCGGATATGAACCCGTCTTTTCTAGTTCGACTCCCCAATATGATTTTTCCTCAGATCACTCCCTCTGGTTTTTCTTTTTTATTTTTTTGAGTTCTCCTTCTCTTCATTTTGTCCTCTTCTTTGCTCAGCTTTTCTCCTCCTTTTTCTTCTTCATTTCGCTATTTTTTTTTCCCTCTTTCCTTCCACCTTCTCTTAAATAGCTTTTTTTTTCTTTTTTTTAGCTCTTGCCCTTTGATTCTTCCTCTCCTTTCTCTCGTTTTTTTATTTGGTTTTTTGTTTCGCGTGAAGCTGTAGATCAGAAATTTTCTTTTTAATTTTTATTAATTTAAAAAAAATAGATGTAATTCTTTCCATATAAAAACCTGAATAAACCCCATGTAAGAAATTTTGGGATGGAGAATCCTCTCCGTGAGGTGAGGAGAGAAACAAAGATCCCATTCGCCACCCCACTTCAGTTGTATTTGGCTAACATGAAAAGAGCTCTGCATACACAATTATGGCATTGTCCACCCACAATCGGGTTTTCATTAAATATAAGGCTCGGATACTCTCAAATAGTTCTATACTTGATAACTTAATAAGAATTCTAGTAAAATTGATTCAATGAAGGTTATGAACTCCGAGTTCGATTTAGAGGCATGCAATGCAAGATTTGATACATCCCTCCGATCGTTAGAATATTTGACAAGAACCCAATCTATAAACCTTATATATAAAGCAGCAGAGCTTGTGGTAAATATCAGCAGAACTCAACAAACATGCAAAACAAACATGCAAAAGTTACTATGAAATGTTAATGTTTTCTAAATCACTGAACCTATGCCCGTTATAGAAAACAACATAATTGCCCATATGTGGGAATTTCAGTCATGAACTCTGTGACTATGATCTAAAGCCCACTGCAGACAAACACACATGCACATGGGAAAACCATTAATACGCATAAAAAAGATGTGATCCAATACAAAAACAATCAAGGAAATACAAGGGAGGTCCTCCATATATTAATAGAGAAGTTTTTTTTAAAATAAGAAGCAGCATATTTTTTATCTCAATCCATCCATAAAAAGTTTGCACCAAGCCAACAATGGAGAAACATTTTATGCTGGCAGCTCAAGATGGATCAGTAAGGACTATAAGATTGGAAACCACCCAGAAAGTTATCTCCAGTTGGTCAAGCCACTGTGAAAAGAACAATGTGGTGCAGTTTAATCATGTGAAATGAAAATTACAAGAAAACACCAATGTGAAAAGGAAAATGTGGTGTAGTTTAATCATGTGAACTGAAAATTACAAGAAAACTTCTACTTGGTGTAAGGCACCTACATCGTCTGGTGCACTAATAGACAAAAAAAGAGGTATGGCACCCAAGGGAAGCCAAAATAATTAAATGAGTTCATGAGACGAAGTATGGCAACCCCCAAAGAATGCCAAAATAACTGAAAATGAGTTCATGAGGCTACAAAAACAACAATGCTAAGGTACTAGAACTTTTCATAAAACAAAACCATCATTCTACTGTTTGTAAACTGAATAAAATAACAGAATTATTTCCACTCCCATCAAGAAATATATTCAACTTAACATTGTAAACTTAAAAGCCGACTCCAAAGACACGTCATTGTAAAGTACATCCTGCTAAGATTAGAAGGGTACTCTACCTGAATATGTGAAGATTTCCATCAGGCCTGTTTTTTGCAATCTGAAATTATACGACAAAATATATGAAATATTTACACTGAGTTGTATCAGAACATTTTAATGAAAACATAATTATAAAACTTATATAGGCGCAGCTATGATGTTGAATAGTTTCAATAAAACTGTCAATATGTCCATCAGAGAAAAAATCCCAAACAGGTGAGCCACTAAGGTTTTGGCATGTCAAACAAAGGAATCAAAAAGAAAAAAAAATAACAAAATAAAATAAAATAAAAAGTCTCATTACCTTATCCCAAAAGGCATGATAGAAGGTAATGCAATGCCAGATTTCCATACAAAGGAAGAGACCTACAGCAAAAAAAAAAAAAAAAATGAATTACAGTTCCAGTTGTTACTAAAAAGGTTAAATCTAATAGGTATTCTAATGAAAGAAAGTATATTGTCAAACAAGAAAAAAAGAAATGTGGACTCAATTGTGCATGCCTCATATGTGATCTTCTACAGAACTCCCACTTAGCTACCTAATGGATAATAAATAAAAATTGGATAAAGAGAAATTAAACATGGCGCAGCACACTTAAGAATATGTTTATCATGAATTATTCAAGTATATCATACAACTGTCATGGGAAAACAAATACATTTACAAAGTTTTCCAGATAAAGGAATTACAATATAGATATATCACTGAAAAGTTAAGAAGATTACAACAAAAAGACAATGGCGTTAAATGTTTAAAGCTGAAAGTCACACAGATATCATTTATTAAAAAGAGAAGTATAGAAAATCAAATGGGTTGTTCCAGAAGACCATAAAAAAGAGAAAAGGATTACTTCATACAACAGAACAATGCAAGTAAGAGTATCTTGCTATAAAAGCATAATACTAAAGAAAGAGCCTCTGGACAATGACCTCAGATTGCCTAATCAAACTTCCGTAGCATATCACAGTAGGGTGTTTCATATGATAAACCCCAGTTTCGCCGCTGCAATTCAACCCGACAATTCTGACTTAAGATACCAATATACTCCCTTTCAATACGTTTCTCCAGAGCAACCCGCTCAGAACTTTGGTAAGGATAGTCTTGATCAAATTTATCTCGCTTAACATAGTATGGCACACCCCTTGGAGTCTCAACCTTGTAGTCATGGTGGTAAGTCCGAGAAAGGGAGTAAACAGGCTCTGAGGATGGGAGGAAGTTCAGCAAAAGTAACAGAAGCACAGGCAAGATTTGGATCAGTGTCCGCAGGTTGAAACCACCACCACCACCACCACCATGCATCTCGTTAGCAGTGTGTCTGCCCATGCCACCAGTTCTAAACTGAAATGTCCCAAAAGGAGTAGTTTGCATTGGCCCTCCACCAAAGAAAAAGTTCCTAAATATCTCATCTGCATCAAAATCAGCCTCATAAAATCCATTATATCCATTATAGTAATTCCTAGCAGCAGGTCTGGCAACACCATAGTTCGGCTCCTCAGACCCCACAAGATCATATCTTTTCCGGCTCTCTTCATTGCTGAGACACTGGAAAGCCCTTGAAACAGATTTAAACGCTTCGTCCGAACCCGGAGCATTGTTTTTGTCTGGGTGAACCTTTAGAGATATCTTCCTATAAGCCTTGCGCACATCTTCAATTGTGCAATTCCTCTCTAAACCCAAGATCTTGTAGAAATCCTTTTGTTTTTTAATCTCCCTCACAATGGAAATCTGCTCCTCTGTACAGACCCTAGCAGACCCATTTGTAGATCCATTCGAAGAAACCCTAGTCCTGGCAGTCGTAGACGAGGATGCTGTTGAAGCAACACCAGCGTCCGGATTGCCAGCTTCTTCTGCCGAGGGAGCATCAGATGGATTGGCGCCATTAGAAGAAGATGAGTGATCTTGAGATTCTCCACCACGGGCGGCCAACAAAAGTTCGTCAACGGGGAGACTAGGATCCAAGCGACGGGCCTTGGAGAGAAATTTGAGGGCACGACCCCGATCTCCAGATTCCAGAGCAGCTTTCCCAATTTTCAGGCATTTCAAAGCATCATCTTTGTTCCCATCCATCTAAAAAACTATTTACCAGGCCCCAAATTTAGAAACCCTAGCACCAATTAGAAGCCAAAATTAGGGTTAGTTCTTCATCTGATCATCTTCACAAGTGGGAAAACCAAAAAAAGGGGTTTCTATTGTACTAAAAAACCGATGTCGATCTACAAAAGAAACATCGAATTTCAACAAAAATCAATAAAAAAACAATGAAATCTAAAAGAAAAGACACCAAAATTGAATTCTTAATTGATAACAAACAACCATGAAATCAAAGGGAAGTGATATGGTATAAAATTCATTACCAGTTAAATCGAATTCCAATAAACGTCCTCTTGGATTTATTTGGGCAACAAGGGCGAAACGAGAGCGACGAAGAGGGCAAGACGCTATTCGCATTAGCTGGGGATATTTATTAGAGATGTTTTCAAAGAATACGTCGATGGTGTAATCACGGCCGTTCAAATTATTTGATCCGACAATATCGTCCATTCATCTGGTGCCTTCGTCAATATGGTCATTGTATCAATCGGGGCCATCGGGCCGTCGATCATGATCATTTGCAAGAATCATCTCGCTGAAAGCAATACATGAATCATTATTTGTTTAAAATATTATAAATCAAAACAGTTCCTGAAGACATAGCAGTCTCCGGTCACTTGTAAACCCATCTCCAAACCAAAATTTTATATTTGGCGTTTCAGTACTAAAAAATACAGCTTCTACAGTGAAATTTTCTCCAATCACCATCTCTATTTTTAACTCTAAAATAAAATATTCTAAAAATATTCTTCTCCAACCACCATCTATATCAATAAATTTAATATATTTAAATTTTTAAAAAATTTAAACTTAAATTATAAGTTAATAATTTAATTAAAATATAAAATTTTAATTTTAAAATTTTAAAAATAAAAAACAGATTTAAAAAAAAAAAAGAAAATTTAAAAAAATTATAAACAGAAAATTTTTAAATATATATATAAATTTAAAAACAAAATTTAAAACAAAATTTAAAAAATTTAAAAAAATCAAAACAGAATTTTAACAAAGATAAACAGAAAATTTTTAAATATATATAGATAATTATAAATTTAAATTAAAAAAATAAAAAACAGAATTAAAAAAAAAAACAAACAAAAGAAAATCGAAATAGTGTTGTTGCGCGTCGCTGTAGCAAATCTCCAGTCTGGCGGCAAAATTTGTCGCAGGATTGGAGATGAGGGATAAAAATATATAAACTAGCGCATAAACTATGGGTTCAATACATGAAGAAAGAAGGTTGTAAAAATAATATAAATTAGATTTATGTACCCGCACTAATGCTGCGGGTTGACTATATCTAAAAGGAAAATTGCAAAGATAGTATAAATTTTGAAAAAAAATTATTAATATCATTTTTTTTTTTGTAAATCGTTTTCAGTATGAAAAGTACATTTGTAAGATGTGAAAAGTTGGGAAATATATTACTGGTATTATTTATTGAATAATGAAAATAATTTCATTTCAATACTTTGAAAGGAAAAACAATTTTAAGTATTAAGCATTCTACTTGGTTTTTTTCTTCTTTGTTGTAAGAATTGAAATAAGATACCCATCTAATATACACACACACACACACTTCATCATCCAAGAGAATTTGTTACAACTCATCATCACATAAATATTAATTTAAGAGCACTGTTGTCGTTGAGATGATATTATGCAAGGTCCTCATGCTTCTAATTTAGTTTTAGCAAACAAAACCACTTCTATTAACATAAAAAAAAGTTGTTCAAGTTCTCATTTCCAACTAAAAAAAATAAAAAGAAAAGGAAAAAAAGTGGAACAACTTCATTCAACTCATGGTTGTTATTATGGATGTGTATCAGAGACAGTGGAGTGTTCAACATTGTCATCCATGGAAGCATGAAGGTTGAGGTCAATCAGAGTGTGTAAAGATGGGATTTTAGGAAATGAATGTGGGAAATATTCTTGTAATCATAATTTAAAATAATCAATAATATTCAAAAGATGGGATTGAAAAGTAACATGTTGTAAATAATATTCAAAAGTTTATAATTATTACTTCGAGTTTTTCGATCAATTCCTTTGCATTTAGAGAAGAGATAATGATCTGTCGTGCAGCTAGGTTGATGAACCCTTTTTCTAGAACTTTTGTCGATAAATGAAAGTAGCAAGTTATAATATCCATCAACATTGAGCAAACCAATCTGGAACAAAGCATAAGTTATGTATCTTCTTTTTATAATTTCATGTGTGTATATAGAACATTGGGATCAAATTACCGGTTTGTTATGTATGCCTAATTGTGCCCAACTAATTACTTCAAAAAGCTCTTCAAGAGTTCCATAACCTTCTGAATATTAAAAAAATATACTTAAATGAGAAATTTTTTATTTTTTTGCATTTACAGTTGTCTATTGGAAGAAAATAGATATAATAATCAATTAGAGAATATGTGAATTTTTAAGTATAATGAGTGATAAAAGAGTGGTAACAAAATTAAAGTATTTTGGAAATTTTTTTTTTTCAATGGTAGATCAGTGTTCTATGTTAACTATTAGTAAGTTTTGCAAATGGATATTAATACAAATTTCATAGTATCTAATTTATGCGTATTTTCAGTGATCCACATGAGGAAAATATATTTTCATTATATTTCTCATTGAAAGTTTGAATTGCAAGCATTAATATATATTTGATATAAAAAAATAAAAGAAAATGAGTTTTCATTATATGTGATATTAAGTAATAATAAATGCAATTTATATACTAACCTGGCAAAGCAATAAAGGCATCAGCATAGCTGCCCATCTCTGCTTTCCTATGGTGCATGTCTATAACTGGTTTTAATTTTTCGACAGTGACACCAGCGATCTGAAACTCAAATGGAAAATTGGAAAATTACATACAAATATAGTATTGTAGAATTTGTTTTCATATGTGTGGACAAATACAGGGATATGTTTTTTCATTAAAGGGCAAGAAAAAAATGTACACATCAGAAAAAATGGGAGAAAAATGAACAATTTATTGTCATATCTCTCTACCCATTAGAGCTTTTGGAATGACACTAAATACATGGATAAAAGATTTCGTTAATAACTTTAGCAAATTTTCATTGAATAAATGGAGGTATTTTTTTTTTTTTTTTTGGAAAATGTTTGGGGAAAAGAGATCCATACCCTATAACATTTCTACCTCCATTAAATACAGTCTGAGAAATCAAACACATTAATCCAATACTTCCTCCTCCATATAGCAAATCAATATTCTTCCACACTTGACAATGGTAACATTCAGTAAAATATTTCAATGGTGTTTAAGAATTTACTTATATTTCAAGAAGAAGAATTGAGAAGGGGAAAAGAAAGGAGGAGAATTGCAAGATAAATGACAATAACTATATAGATAGAAACCAAACCACTTCTTTGCCAAGATTTATAGCAACATCTTGGTAACTTTTTTTTTTCCTGTCCTACTACCGTAAAAAACAAAGATTGTTTTAAACTTGGATACAGTGCTTTTCTTTTCTTCCTCCATTTTCCTTTTCAGTTTTTTTTTTTTTTTGGTTAGGTTGAAACACTGACAATTTGAATAGATATTATCTATTATATGTGGAGAATGCGGTTTAGCTTTATCGAGAATAAATTAATACCTATGCATTATTAAAGCCCTTATCTTGTTGTGCCATGTCAATTATTGACATAATTGAAACAACATAAAATTGCAGGAATGTCAGATTTTGTGAAATATTTAGAAAGATAAAAACAAAATGATTAATAGATGGAGATTGACAAACATTGTAGTAGTTAATTAAAAAATATTAAGCTTGATAAAATGACTATGTGTTTTTTATGTTTTAGTATTTTTTTTTTATATATTTAAGGCATATACTATGTTTAAGGTGATATAATGATTAAAATTAAGCAAAGATAGACTATCATTATATATATATATATATATATATATATATATATATGAACAAATGTAGATATGTATGGAAAGGTTTTCTTTTCTCGCTCACATGTTTTAAAATACATAAATATATATGCTTAATCTTAATATATTTAGTTACTTAATCTTAATCTTATCTCCCCAATATTTCTATTCTTCAAGTTTTACTTTGATGGATATTTATTCTGCTATGGTTGGAAGCCACATGTCCTGCTATGATTGAGAGAGCTTTCTTTTTCTTTTTTTTCCCCCCTCCAAACCTAACCACTGCAACCAACGGGTGGATCTCTTAATTTCTCTCCTTCTTCCTTCTTTTTGTTCACTGACAAATTGGTTTCCTAGGCTCAGATGATCTTTCAATTTTAATCTCATCACCCAAATATATATATTTTTTAAGCTTTTGTTTGATGGACATTTGTTCTGCTATGGTTGGAAGAGAAATGTCTTGTTATGATTGAAAGAGCTTTCTTTTTTTTTTTTCAAACCTTAGACACTGTAATTAATGACTGGATTTCTCATCTTCTCTCCCTCTCTCCTCCTTTTTCTTTGGCGAGTCGCTTTCCCAAACCATAGGGTTAACTTTTGCTAGTTTGATTTGTATCTTTTGATAGGATTTATTTTTCTTATTTAAAAATGTTTTAATAATATCTTTTTGTTTATAAGCGGACGAAAGCGGTACAATGTCTGACTGGGATAATATTATTATTATAATGTAATATATATATTATATAGTTTTAGCTCTATGTCTAGAATCGCTTAGCTTGATTTGTATTTGTTGATGGGATGTTTTCTTTAAATGCGACATTAATTCTTTCGGGAGGAATTAGGATTCAGGATTAGATTCTCTCTTAGTTTAATTCTTATCTTTTTATAGGATGTTTTCTTCTTAATTACAAAACATTTAAAAAGATGTGGATCACAAAGGTAGAATATATGAGTGAGATAATATTATGATAGTGAACTATATATTATATAGTTTTAGGTTTAGATTTAGATACTCTTAGTTTGATTTCTATCTCTTGAAAGGGTTTTTCCCCTTTTATAAATAATCTAAATTGTGTTTTTGTGAATAATTGCTATGTGATTGTTATTATTAATATTATTAATATTATTGTATATGATGTATTATTTTAAAAATTTTTATGATATAATAAGTATTTGTACATTTCTGTATATTTTTATATTATTATCTAAAAAATATTTTGGAGGATTTAATTTTTCGATTGTCTTGACATATGTAAGATTTTGTTAAGATTAGTCTTTTATGTATTTTCAATAGTTTAATAAGTGAAAGGAATAAATACACATAACATATTGGTAATGCCAGTGTATATGTATGATATATAAATAATTTATTCTATATCTAAAAGTATCTAATATTATATTATATAATAAATATGGTGAAAAGAACATGATATGTTACATTCGACACTCTTTGAGAGTGAGAGATTGTGATGGAGCAATTACTGATGATTTTCTTAGTTTGATTTGTGTCTCTTAATAGGATTTTTTTTCTTTATTTAAAAATGTTTAAATCATATTTTTTTTGTTTAGATGCAGATGAAAGCGGTAGAATATATGACTCAGATAATATTATTATAGTGGAATATATATATATATATATATATATATATATATATATATATATATATATATATATATATATATTATAGTTTTAGGCCTAGGCTTAGAATCCCTCAGCTTGATTCATATCTCTTGATAGGATTTGTTTTCTATTTTAAATTATTTGAATAATATCTTTTGTTTAAATGCGACATTAATTTTTTAGGGAGAAATTAGGGGCTAGGTTTAGGTTCTCTTTGTTTGATTCGTATCTCTTGACAGTGATACGAATAAATGAAGAGAGGAGAGGGAGAGAGAGAGCTAGTAGTAGGATATTATTATAGTGAACTATATATTTTTATGAGGTTAAAATTAGATGATGAAAGATAAAGTATACGTGGTTTGTATCAGGGTAAAAACAAAAGCAGAATTGGTGGTTTTTTTTTCTTAGATTTTCATAAAATCATTTGAGTATATTTAATTTTTTAACTGCCTTTTACATTGGTAATTTGGTTAAGTTTATTATTTTCTACACTTGACATAGTTGTATGTTACATTTAAGACTCTTTAATAGGGTTTGAAATATTGTCAAAATTGTTTCCATATATTTTTATATTACTATCTTAAGAACATAAATATTTTTTTCTGGGACATTTTTTTGGTTATTTGTTTTCATATTATTATTATTATTTAATTGTCTTTACATACAGAAATATTTGTTAATGTTATTCTTTTATGTATTTGAAGTAATTTTATGAGTGAAGGGCATAACATATTGGTAATATTATTATGTATTAATAATATTTAAATAATTTACTTTATATATATAAAAATATATAATATTATACTATATAATGAATAAGGTGGGAAGAACCACCTATGTTACATTTGAGACTCTTTAATAGAGAGAGATAGTGATGGAGCAATTTTTTATGGCAGCAATCAAAGAAGAAGGTCTAATATCAATTGTGAAAGGAAATATGGTAGTGATTGTAGGTAGAAGAGCTTGCTACATGAGTTATGTTGCTCAGAGATTGTTGGAAGGATTGAAAGCTTATCCAACAATGTATGAAGTTAGTGAAGTGTTTGTAGCGAGGATGACATTAATACGTAACCTTGGAAGAATTCTTAGTGAAAATGATAAGACTTTGGTTGCACCGATGTTTCTAGTGGTATTCATTGGGGGAAAATTGCTTGGAGGTTTGGATCGGCTCATAGCTATTCATGTCACTGGCAAGCTTATTCCTATGTTGAAAGCAGCTGGTGCTATTTGGCTTTGAGTAGTTCATACAATATATTCAAAGATAAATTTCTTTTACTTATGGTTCAAGTGCTAAGATAACAATGATGTAATCCTTTTTATGCCTTTTCTCTTTTTTTCTTAAGGTGTGTTTTTGTTTTGGAAATATTAACAAAATTATTCATATTGTTATTGCTTGGATTTGTGCAGATATGCACTTGAATTAATGCTTTTCAGAAGTTTTTATTCAGTACCTTAGGCGCTTCCTTCTTTTCATGGTGTTTGCTACTAGGAGGTGGATTTAGCTAGTGCATTTTTGTCTTTATTTGTTTTTCTTTTGCTTTTGTGTGGATGTTTTTGTGAAGTGTATTGTCTTTTGTTTGGTATTTTTTTGTTTTATTTTTTATTTTCTTAGTGATTTTCTTATTATTAGCTTATGTTGTACTTTTTTTATTTAATAAATTGGTGGTTTATTTACTTTTATAATATATATATATATATATATATATATATATATATATATATATATATATATATGTATTTGTAGCTTTTATTTTTTATTTATTGAAATACATTAGGTAATTTGGATTGTATTAAGATGACTTTCTACAAATGGGCATGAGAATATATTTTTAGAAAGTAGTAAATGTTGTTAAATTAGAAGTTTGTAATAGTGATATTTATTTATTTTTCATAACATAATTAAAGGATTGCGTCATATCTTTATCTTTTGTGTGTGTGTGTGTTTTGGTAATTAATCAACGCATGCATACAAAATAGTAATAAATTTTATTTTATTTTATTTATTGAAACATTTTTTCCCATCACCTTAATTTGAACTTAACATTATAATGATGATGATTTGTTGGATTTTATCAAATGTTTTAATGATAGCTCATAAATACATTAGGTGCCAATCAAGATATTATAGGTAATGGCAATTTATTTAATAACAATATATTATGTTCATAACGTAATTTATTAAATGTTAATGAATCCAATAATACATATTTTCAACATGTTTTTGGGAATTTATTATCTTTAAACCATATGTTTTACAATCTAGAAATATTTGGACAGTCATAAGTTTTGCAAGCAGATAATCAAACAACATTATTATTTCATAACTTTCTGAAAAAAGTATATATATCATTCCATATTTCAATGATTTTGAACCATGAAATCTAAATTATAGTGTTCAAAATCAAGAGAAACTTAGATGTTTGATATAGTGTAGTAATATTAACCCATAAATCTCTATAGGAAAACAATTAAATGATTAAATACATACATGTGCATTATATCACAACCATTTTGATGGCCAAAATTATGGCGAGAATAAAAAAAAAATGGGGGGAAAAATTTAATAGTAGGTGCATGTATAATTTATACTAAATTTCTTGTTTGTATCAGAATTAGAAATGAGTATTAACACAACTCTTGTAAGCCAATCTCTTTTTATATATGAATATATACATATATAAAATTTTTTACAATTAGATATAATTATTTCATAACTTTTACATCAACTAAGGGTGTGTTTGGTTGGTTGAAGTCCACCGAAGTGGCTAAAGTTCCGAAGTGTTAATTTCGGTATAAGTGATAAACTCAGTTGGAAGTCTCTAGTTCCAGGTGTTTGGTTGGGGAAGTGAGAATAAGGAAAACTTCACTTCATGACTTCATGGTGTTTGGATGAGTGGAAGTGGGGTTCCACTCACCACTTCAATCAAAAAGTGAGGTTACCCATTGCACTTGTTAGGATTAGATTAAAATTAATTATATATTAATTTTTTAATTTGCATAAAAAAATGTAGATAACTCAAGTATTTTTTTTGGAATATTTAAATATATATATCTTAATAAATTTCTTTTAACAATATAATTATGTAAGTTGAGTAGTTTTAATAAAATTAAATTAGTGAATAGTTTAATTTTTTTTTTATGTTACATGTACATAACCATGGAAAAAAAGAAAACCTGTAAAAAATAAAATTGTGCAAAAAAAAAAAAATCCAACATTATATAAATTCATGCTTTATTTACTACAATCATTGAACCATGACTTGCTAGCATTGTTTTAACAAAGTTTGAGAGAATACAAATTGTTTACTTGTGGAATAAATACAACTACTACTCCCATGGAAGGAGAGAAATCCCATATGCGCTTCATGCTTCCATCGAGCACTCCGACCCGCAAGCAATCACCGGTTGATATTCGGTCATAGCTCGGGTCTCATAAAAAAGTAAACACATACATCACTTCATCGGCATTGGTAGATCCTTTTTGCCTCCAAAACCAACACACATGAGTAACAAAGTAAACCCACAACCAATGGGAAATGTTGAAAATAGTTTTAGGGAAAAAAAAAGGCAGTGGATCAAGTAGGCTGCAATGGTGGCAATGCATGCCTCCAAGTTGCCTCGCCATACATACAATTTCATGCCTATAATCCCATACAGTTAAAAACCAAAGCCTCAAGGAAATGGATAACATAACAAAAGTAGATAGCCTCTCAAGAAATGAGAATCATCTAACAAGTCATTATTAACAAAAAATAAAAGTTCGAAGACAACATTGAAAATAAACGTTGAGGTATGAATAACAATGAAAATAAAACACTCTTCAAATGGATAAAAATTAATCTAAAATATACACATAAAACATTTGCAAACATGAGAACAAAACTCAAAGAAATTCTAAAGTAATCCAAACTTTAAAAAGATCTAAGTTCTCCAGATTAAGATTAAGAAATGACATTTCAGCTCTTCAATACAACTTACACATAAATTACAATAATAACAAGAAAACTTAAAATCTAAAACATCTTTCCCACATTAAAAACACAAATGAAAACTACTCCCAATTCATTTAAATCACAAATACAAATCCAAATGTTTTCACCAAAAACAAATGCAAAAAAGTTTCAGCAAAATGACCACAACAAAATAAAATTTAAGGGAAAAAAAAGTCAAAGAGACCCTTTTGTCATTGATGGAATCCATTTGATAAAACCAAAAATCAAATCACAATGAAATTCAAAGGCATGTGGCTGCAAGAGGAGGGTCTTCACCCCTCAATTGCCCCACCACTACACCTGTTTATTTGGAAAGCCAAAAAGAGAACCTGGCCTAAGTGTATTGCTTTACTCTTATGTAGTCACCTGCAATGCCAACAAAAAAAAATATATAAAATACAGGTTAGAGAAATGATTAATATGTACCATATAGTTTGAGGCAAAATTATATATATACATATAGTTTGAAATAAAAATATAGTTTAATTAATGACATTGCAACACCATGCATAGACTACTTATGAGAAAATGAAAAAGCATATGAAAATGAAATAATAAGCAATAAAAGAACAAACCAAAAAATAAAAATAAAAACAAAAACAAATTCGAAATGAAAAAGCAAAGAAATTTTAATGACAGAATAACATATTTCACAATCTCTTCTATAAGTAAATGAAAGAATAAATAAGACAACGACAATTTTGACAAATGTCTGTGTGTTAGTTTGATCATTATCCTTCTTTTAGTAGTTAATATCATATTTCATCTTAGTTTTATGTCTATAAATATCCTGTAAGTAATCATGGAAAACATATGATGGTGGAATCAATTAAAAACATGTCTATATATTTTTATTTATGTCAATATTTCAACTGATGTGAAAGTCCATCTAATATTTTTACTTGAATAAATTAAGAGAAGGTTAAATCTCATTCCCAGTAGTGTATGGACAACCTTTATTTACATGATATCATATATATTTCAGGGAGACATTGTACACAAACAAAGTAACAATCCCAAATCTCACTATTATCCAAAGTAACAACATTACAACAAAAATGATTTAAAAAAAATAAAATTCAAATGATTTCAACAACCCTAAATCTCATGGTTGGCCAAAGTAACAACATTCAAAATTTTGTGGATTTGACAACAAAGAATGATCTAGATGGAGAGAGAGATAGAGCATGTTACCTTGCGAGTGGAGATGAAGATGATCATAAGGCCAAACACTGTAGATGGAGATGATCGGAAGGATGTCGGGTGAAACCCTAGCGTTTGAAAATGCATATCTGGCAACAAAGAATGATAAAAAAATAAATAAAAATCCAATAACCTCAACAACCCCAAATCTTATCCAAAATAACAACATTCACAACCTTACAGACAACAAAGATAAGAGAGAGAGAAAGTGCATGTTATTACCTTGGGAGGCCAAACACCGGTAGATGGAGATGATCGGAAGGATGTCACACAAGCAGATGGTGAAACCCTAGCGTTTGAGAATGCAGATCTGACAACAAAGAATGATCTAAAAAAAATAAAAATCCAATAACTTCAACAACCCCAAATCTTATCCAAAATAACAAAATTCAAAACCTTACAGACAACAAAGATAAGAGAGAGAGAGAGAGAGAGAGAGAGAGAGAGAGAGAGAGAGAGAGAGAGAGAGAGCATGTTATTACCTTGCGAGTGGAGATGAGGATGATCAGAAGGCCAAACACTGGTAGATGGAGATGATCGGAAGGTGTCGCACAAGCAGATGGTGAAACCTTAGCATTTGAGAAAAAGATGGGAGAGGGAGAGGGTCATGGGTTTTCTGGGAAATCACGGAAGTGGGGGGTGGAAATCACTGAAGTGGGGTGAGGGGGGAGTGTTCGTAACACCCCCATGTGACTGAATAATGACCGAAGTGGACTTCTACCACGTCATCAAAACGCGTGAAAGTCTCACTTCAGACCATTTTTCTCAGAAGTCAGACCGGTGGAAGTGGGATTATTTTGGAAGTGGGACTTCATGTTTCAATGCTGACTTCAGGGAACCAAACACACGGAAGTCACTCGGAAGCCACCACTTCAGTCACTTCGGTGAACCAAACACACCCTAAGTGTTCAAGGGTTAACAAACAATTGCAATTTTTTAGATCGGCCTTTGGTCCGGCCCTGCCGGCCACATTTACATAGACACCCACATACATATATATATAATTCAAATAATCTTTTGAAGTTCAAAATTATATTAGTGTGTAAATTTTAAATCATATGAAATATGAAAGAGAGTGAATATCTCTACAATAGTACAAATTATATCAAAGAAGGCATGGGTAATATTTTTTGAAAATCATTTTTAGTGTAAGAAATATATTGTCAAATTTTGAAATATACCTGAAACCAATATTTCTATTATTTATATATTCTTAAGACAAAATTATGGTGGAAAAAAGACTATTCAACCAATCTTGTCAAACATAAGAATTAAATATCTAATACAAAGCATATGTGGTCATTCGTTTCAAATTCTTTTAGTTTTTTTAATTGTTTTTACTAATAAAATCTTTTTTTTTAAATGTTGATTTTCAAAATTGTATGAATTATAGCGAACATTTTTATTTTTTTATTTATTAAGCATTCTTTTTTTTTTGGAAGGATTATAGCCTTCCTCAATTAGTAAATTATTGGAAAGCTTTAAGCCTATGATTTTATTATAATTATATATTTTATTTGGTAACAAACTTCTAGAAATAGTGATAATTCTCCATGCTTGCTTTTCCCAATTTGTTCTCCTGACTAGTGGCTTTATGAAGTCTTAACAACTTGTTCACATCTTATGAAAAATATTTGAAAACAGAAAAAATTCCTTGCTTACTCTTATTGTCACTTTTATCACTTCTTGAATTCCAAGGTTCAAAGAAGGATTTGTACGCTAGTGTCGTCATGGTTATAATATGGTGCAAGATGAATGACATAAAAGTATTATTAAACAAATAACTGAAAAACAAATCACATGAACCAATAAACTCAATTATTGGAATAGAAAACTTATTTACATAGCAGAACAATAATGACAAACAGTCATTTATACGAGAATTAAAATAGAAAATAATTAAAAATATTATCTAAATAAAAAATTAAGACAAATAAAATAAAACAAAAGACAATGTATAAACAAAATCCAAAGGGCGTTGCTCTGCAACCGTAGAAACCGCCATCTCTCCAAATACATGGCTCTCAATCATCTTCTCTTCTGCATCTAAAAACAAAATAAAGCCCAACAAAATCAAATAATCAAAACTAATTATGAGGGGAAAAATATTAAAATAAAAAAATAGTACTTTTCTTAAACTCTTCTTTCTCTCTAATCTTATACCTCTATTAAACAAAACAAAAAAAAAAGCAATAAAATCAAATTTTTGGGAAAAAGTAAAAAGAAATTCAAATCAACTTAAATGAAGAGAAAAGCTATTGTATTAGGTTCTCTTAAAATCAACAAAACCAAATTTTACATTAACTATCAAAAGGGGAATTGAAATAAATAAATACGAAAAAATTCAAACCTTGACATGCTCCAACATATGTTTGGACATATTAACTCCCTCAAAAGAGTTCCATACTCCTCTAAAAATCCTCTCTCTTTTTCCTCATCAATATGGATGCAAACTGAGAAGAGCATGCCACAATTACACAAAAACAAATAAAAACAATTACAATCGTCGATAGGAAGGATGGTTTGGTAGGGGAAGAGGTTTGTAGATGAAGATGTGAACGAAGATGGAGATGAGGATGGTGTCCGGTGGTTGTTTGGTTTACCATTAAATGGGCACAATTATTGGGGGTTGGGTGCAATTATTTGGCTCACAAAATAAAATAACCAAATAAGAACAATTTTCAAAAATCAAGTTTGAAAAAAAGACACCAATGAGAGTGACAAATGCCCACCTCAAATGAGGGTTGGGAAGGGAGATATTTGAGGGGATAATATTTGAAAAATATTTTATAACATAAAGGAAAAAAATTAAAATTAGTCCATGTGAATAACTTTTTTCCATCAATATCTAGGCCTTATGCTTTTATTTGGTAATGCTTATTTGGCTAAATGAACATCACAAACATATAGTGATAAAGGTGCAAACAACCAAACCATTTCTACTTTTTCTGTTTGTTTACATAGTCACACGCATAACTTAATTCACCAAGTCAATCCACTCAACTATAACAACTTACCTATTTTTCACTCATTTTCATCTTATCCAAATTCACATAATGCATGTAATCCTAACAAAAACAAAAACAAAAAAAAGCATTCAAATCAAAACAAAGAACTCAGGCTTCTCAATGAGTAAAATACCTAATTTAAAAAAAAATTAAAATCGCGCCCTAATTTCACACCAAAAATCGAAAAACGAATCAAACTTTCAATAAATTTCAAACCCTACTTTCTAAAAAAAAAAGAAAAAGAAAAATTCAAACACTGCCTGAGAGAATCCCATCAACCCATCGATAGGCCTGTGCTTGATCAACATATCCTCAATAAACTCAAAACACTCATCCAAATTCACATAATACATGTAATCCTAACAAAATCAACATTCATATCAAAATAAAGAACTAAAACTTCTCAACGATTCACACATTCACCTTATTAAATTGAAACCACTCATAATAAGGCGGATCAATAAGAGATGAGACTACAAGGAAATAGGAAAAAAACAAAAAAAAATTTGGAGCTGAAAAATATCAATCAGATTTTCTTTATCTGCGCTCTCAACCAGAGCATCCTCCAACACCGAAGACAAAGGTCACTAATTCTCATTGAAATACCTAAACAAAACAAATCCTAAACCTCAATCACAAACCAAAACAAAGGAAAAAAACACAAATAAATAAATATATGCAAAAAGTGATGGCAAAACCATCGCATCTTAGGTTTGCCACAGCCGATGGTTCTAGAGTACGTCATAGAAATCAATTTCCTAGCAAAGAATAATGGAGAAAGAGATGACATGGAGAACCAATGGCCGATGGACACATATCACACTCATGTAATTCAAAATGCAATCCAAACCAAAGTTCATAGGAGCGAGACAAAATCCATACCTTCGGCCTCAGTATACCGAAAGAAGCCCTGGACGGAGAACAGTTTCTTCACCCTAATTCTCTTATCATCGATGAAATCCAAATCAATCAAAGAGAAGAGCAAGATCAACAACAACAACAACAACAACAACAACAACAACAAAACATTAGAAAAAGAAGGATTGGGAGAAGCAATGGACCTGGTGATAGGCTTGGACTTGGAGGGACCTCTCATGTCCACCTTGCAGCACCTCATGGACATCCCTGATGAGTTGGATAAGACCATGACTCCAACAGACGTGAAGGAACTCCCTTGATCTTACATCTTTGAGGTGGATATGCTTGGGGTTAAGCTAGGGGAGATCAAGGTCCAGGATGAGGATGAGAACGTGCTTGTGATCAGTGGTGAGAGAAAAAAAGGAGAATAAGATAAGGATGGGAAGTACTTGGGATGGAGAGAAGGGCTAGCAAGTTTATGAGAAAGTTCTCGTTGCCGGAGAATGCAAATACGAATCCTCGCCCTCATCAGGGTTCGCAATCGCTCCCTTCTCTAACTCCTTCATATGCAAAAAAAGCCTTCTAAAGCCGGGGTTCCATCGAATCAAAGAACTCATCAGTGAGCTTGAGAGTAGCGGTAGGGAAAGAAGAGGAGGAGGAGGAGGAGAAGCCGGAGATGAAGGCCATTAGAGAGGTGGATAATGGAGGCCGAGAAGGAAAGAGGAGCTCAATGGGAATTTTGGAGATCTGGGGTTAGAAGAGCAACCATCAACTAATTAAAAAATAATTTTTATCTACCAACCACAGCTGGCCAAATGGCCACTCAAGAAAAACTTGAATGAATAGTATAATTTGGGGGAATTAAGATGAAGTATATATTATATAAAAACAAAAGACATTGTTAATATTTTTAAATCATTTTTATGAGGGGAAGTATATTGTCAATTTTTTAAATATATCTGAAACAAAATTTTTGGTTATTTATGTATTCTTAGTACAAAATTATGAAAAAAAAGACTATTTTAATAAATTTTCCAAAAATAAAATATTCAATACAAGGCATAAGTTTGTATTCATTATTTTAAAATCTTTTAGTTTTTTTAGATATTTTTGTTAATTATGTCACTTTTTAAATCCTATGAGTTATAGGAAATATTTTAATTTTTTTTAAAGCCCTTTGGAGTAGGAGATGATATTTTGAAAATTTTAATACACTAAACAACTCTTTAACCATTTTTTCTATATATTTTTATGACATAATTATCTAAGAGTTAAATAAAATTATATTAAGAAATCCTTAAAAGAGCATAATTAACTGTTGAACAGGGACAAAAACAAGAAGAAGATTTCAATCTCATATGGAGTAATTCTTTTGAAGGGTTGGAAAATATATTATTGGAATGATATTATATTTAAAATTTTCATTAGAATTACTATTTAATGTTTGTGTTAACCATTTGATCATGATCCTTTAATCATTCTTACAATATGATAGATATTTTACTTTTTTTTTTCTCAACTCTACAGTGGAGAGTTACATCTCATTCTTTATCCAACAAAAGAAGACATTCTAATTAACAATTAATAGTTGTCATTTTATCAAAGTAAACATTTTCTATTTAAATTATTTTTATAAATTGGGATTCGGATTAAATCAAATAAAATGGTATATTCATATAAGTGTAGAGAGAGAAGCATAAGTACATGTATTGCTGATATTAAAGTAGGGAGAGACAAACATAGTAATTCAATTATTGGGGCACAGGAAAGAAAGGGTGAGGGGAAGGCTTAATGTGTTCAACTTTTTATTTGAAAGTATCCAAATAAAGTCATTTTCATCATCCAATTATATGTCTCTCTCTCTTTGTGTTTGTGTCAATCCATCTATCTCTTCTTCTCTCTAAATGAATGTATTTGTATAAAGATATTAAATAATATCTTCTCTATTAATATATATATTTATAGATTTATAGCAACTTAGTTTGAGAGGCTGCATTTATTGATGTTTTGAAAACCCGGGTTAACCCGGGCCGTTGGACCCAATTCAACCAAACCCACCCAGATTACAGAATTGGGTCAACTCAGGTTTATAAATAATAAATATTATTTTAAATTTTCTAGATTTTTATATGTGTGTAACCTGCTATAGCTAAAGTGGTTAGTTATTTTTCAAGCAATGATGAGATCTTGTGTTAAAATCTTAAAGTAAATTGGTTTTTTTATATATAAATTTATTTTATAATAAACTTTTGTACTTTCCTACATTTACAAAATAAAAATTCAAACTCCTCTTAATTCCACAAACACATAAACATAAATATTTGTATATATAATCTAATTAAATATCAATTAATACTAAACTTTTAATAACCAACTCGGGTAATTGGAATCAACCTTAATTTTGAGTATGCATTTTACACTTTTTTTTATAAGTCAACAAATATATGCTTATGATTTACCTCAACCATATACATGCTAATCATTATGTTTATAAAATCATACTTATTTATATGATATTAAAAAAACATTGTATTTGTTAAGGGTTACTATTTTTTTGTTGGTATCTATAATTTACAAAAAAAAAAAAAATTATTTGTTTAACCTAGTTCGACCATTGACCTATGACCCAGGAGCCTTCCCGGGTCACACTCCTGGGTCGGGTTTCAGAACATTGGCATTTATTACTATCTTTATTCTCTTTAGCTAGTTTGAGAGTAAGTTTTCCTTGTATATGTTTACATTTTTTCTTTGTGTATTTTCTTGTATTTTTTGCCTTAGTCTTTGGCTTTATTCCTTTTTCTTTTTCAAATGTGTAAGCATTATGTTCTTGTTTATCTTAGAATAGGAGAGAAATATTGTAGTCTTTTTATTAGAAAGCATTCCTCAAGATATAGTTGAAGAAATTATTGGATATATAGCTTCAACATCTTCGAAATCTATTTATGATCTGAAAATTTTGTGTGGATCATAATTTCATTCATTCATAGAATAAAAAAAAATACTATAATTTCAGTTGAAAAAGATTTTATGAAGCATAAAAAAGTTGGATAGTTGTTCAGTTAATACGAATAGACAATTTATGGTATCTTTTTATGGAAGAGTATATTAGTTTACTTCAGAATTATGTATGGAGTGGAAATCTAGAAGTTAGTTTACTTGGTTTGGTGGAAAATTTATAATTTCAATATTTGTTTTAATCTTAGACTAGTTATACTACTAATATTGGAAACTAATTTTTAAAATTGTTTTACAAGTAGAATATATAAAGTTGGAAATGGATTGAGTTATCCAATATCTACAAAATGCAACTTTTCAAAGGTCATTTACCTGCAGGACACACAATAGGGATTATTTTGCATAAAAATTAGATGACGCGTTCTTCTATCATAACAATGTTGAATTTGGTGGCTAATGGAAAAGTTTATAATGTTCCAAAAGCAATAGAAAGCAAAAGATCAAGTAATCATATAATAAACAATTATCAATATTATGTAGCGAATTGTTTAAAGATATTATATGGAATATAGAAGGTAAATGGATAGAAAAAGAGGGATGAGAATATGAGAGTCACTTTTGTGGGTGAAAAGTTAACGATGTAATTTTATAATGAATGGTTAGGTGAAGATGGATTAGTGAGAGATTTTTGTAGTCAAGTTTGTATGTAAAAATATGAATTTAATTATTTCCAAACTAATGTAATCTTTGTAGCATTTATATTTTTTTTTAATTATAGTTTTTTGTACCTGTAATCTAGTGTTGCATGGGTACTTTCTTGAATGATTGCAATATATAATGAAGTTTTGAAGTAAGAACTGATTTAAGATTTTGTTGTTCTAATTTATTTATTTATTCATTTATTTATATCTTTATTTATTTCAAAATGAGTTTGGATTTAGCCTAGAGTGAATTTTGAGAATTTAAAAGTTATAGGTCAAGGTTTCTTGTGATTGTAGATAATATAAAAGCTATGGATGGTAGTTGTGTAGGTTCTATTGGTTGTAGCATGGCATTAAAAAATAATAGCAATTAACTTTTCAAAACTCAATGACATTGTAAAGTGTTTTGTTTCACAAGAAGATTCGGCTTCCATTGCCTTTTCCCTCCTCAACCCTTCTATTAGAGTTAGGCTCTATGATTGGCATCATTTGACATGTGTAGAAGATGACATGGCAAAAACGATGGTGCGGCAAACAAGATGACTTGGGAAGGAACATCAAGGTGAAAGGATCTCTCTTGAAGGACAAGCCATGAGGAGAAAATCTAAAGTTATGATTAAATTTATCTTTGACAAGATCCAAGATGATAAAATCTATCTTTGGTAACTCTATGTCTCATGAGAGATTTATTGTGGAGGATACTCTAAAGAAGGGAGTAATCTATTGTTGGCAAGTATAAAGATCATCACTCAAAGATCAAGATTGCAATGGAGCTTAGTTTGGTGTAAAGCTAATTGAAGACACAAACTAAGAAAGGCAAAAGCAAGCCAACATGATTCTCAAAATCATAATTAGCAATGCAATTTGAAAAAAAAGATCCAAATCTAATTATGGGGCCGAGTTATTTGAAGACACAAGCTATTCAAGGGCACAAGCTATCTTTGGTAAGTGCATGAAAAGCTAAACTTGGTTGAAAGGAGATCAAGTTTAGTAACAAGATATTGAAGACCAAACTTGGATGAATGAAGACCAAGTTTGAAGATTGTTGAAGACCAAACTTGAATGGACGGAGATCAAGTTTGGAAAAAAGATCGTTGAGATCTTTGAAGACCACCTTTGGTGAAATAAATTCCATCCTTGGTAGGTGTGACCCTTGGGAGAGGGACCTACTGATATGACGTAAGAAAGAAAGCTAGTTTCTAGCTGGAAGAAGCTCAGGAGGAGTTGACTGCATCGATGCTAATTGGAGCAATCGAGAGGGTTATAGGTGTTACAAGTCATGTTGCGACGAGAGCTGGAACTTAGTTAAGATTAGTAAGTGGGCCACATTGCAAGCTTGGTTGTAAAAGGAGTTGTAACATTTAACTTTGGAAGGTGTCCAAGTTAGGAAGCTGGGGAGATTCTAAAAGAGGAAGCTATTTTAAGGCGTAGAGACGTCTATATAAGATACCTTGCTTTGAATTTAGGATGTGCTACAAGTGAGAGACACTAGTATGTGGGTTGAGTGCAATGGGCATTGGTCCATCTAGAGAGGGTTAATCTTTGTTATTGTGTGAGTGAGAGTGAGTGTTGTACTCTTCATTCTTTCCCTTTTTAGTGGATTGTTCTTTCCAGGCTCGCCCACCCAGACGTAGACAGGTTGTGCCAAACTAGGTAACCAATTCGTGTGTCTTCTTTCTCTTACATCTTTGATTGTGTGTGATTGTGTTACACGAGAGGTTAGGCGAAAAATTTTTACACTTCTATCCCTCCGGAACTAACACCTTCCAAAAAAATACATGCCTACTTTTTTTTTTATCTATTCTAGTGAATAGAATTCTCTCACATTGCACACCACCTAAGAACTAAACAAATAACACGGTCATTCAACTTTCAAATACTTACAAATTTATCAAAAGAAATAAATAAATAGCTAGAGTAAAAACTTGAAAGATAAGATTTCATGGATGGACAGATATCTAGAGAGAAAATGAACATTTGAAGTTATCATTAATCATTAAGTTAATAAATATATACACTGCATGTATAAAGAGAAATACATCCATTTTCACTCATTTAATGAAGCCCAAAAGAATGACTTTTTGAACTTACCCATAGATCATAACAAATAGGGGTTAACATTTCAAATTGGGATGTTGAAGTAAAAAACTACGGTTTGAGCATATACCCTTTCAATTTATAGTTAATTATTGAGTTAATATTATATAAGAGACAAATAAGCATTGTCAGTCATTTCATAAAGTCAAAAATGATGGTTTGAGCTTAGATTGGGTGGCATTTTAAATTCGGACATATATCTAGAGAGAGAACAAACCTTTGAACCTATAGTTAATCATTAAGTTATATATATATTGCATGTGTAACAAGAGAGACATCCATTCTCAATTATTAAATTAAGAAAGATCCACTTCACACCATTACCGTCCTCCTGAATTCTGATTGATCTAAACTGACTAGCATAGCTATTCATTATTTTTAAATTATTATATACAGAATTTAGTTGTAAAATAATTTATAGCAATTCATTTAAAAATAAAGCACATTATGTAAAAATATAAATAAATTGAGTATAATTCAGAACATTTAAAGTTGAAAGTTGCAATAAATTTTTGTGATTTAAAACCTAAGTTAGATATTACTTTAAATATAAATTGTAGATTGGAAAAATAGACATAGTGGAGCTTGGTAACGGCCGTTGGTGATACATTTGCTAAGTTTTCATTAGTGCTTCCCTTGCACCAAACTTATGTACAATTTAAACAATTTTATTTTTTCCTCATTTGTTGCATCTCCCAAGAATGTGTTCCAAAAATCACCTAGTTCCAATTGTATTATCATATCTAAACTTAAAGGTAGAGAGATGGCGGGACACCTACTATTACGTGGAAAGTTTTGAAAAGAATTTCTTAAATGTGAAAGAGACAACCCTTTTGCCATCAATTAATGATTAACCCAATTTACATCTATCATATAATTGTTAGCAATGAGTTATCGATAAATAATGAATTTTATAAGTTTAATTATTTGATTAATCAAGTGAGTTAAACAATGACCATCCAATATCCAACTTTTGTAGCCAAGGACCAAAACATGAGTTGGCATTCTACTCTTATATAAATTCCACCCTTATAAAGCATTTGGATTATAAGAAATAGATTTAACACTTATATTATTTTATCAATGTAGTCTATTTAATTTATCAAGGGGAAAAGTTTTTTTTTTCTTTATTTGTTCCATATACAAAGAATGTATTCCAAAACATCACCAACTTCCAACTATATTATGACACCTAAACTCAAAATATCATCTTTTTACAACACATTTTGATAATTATCATTTAAATATTTACAATTTGTATTGTAAGTGGAAAACAATACGTCTCTGTATATACTCATTATTGTAGGATATTATTACTAAAAAGGTTTACCAATAAAATAAACATTCAATGTCATATAAGTCCATTTTAAGTGTATAAATCAGAGATGAGTTTGGTGTTGACTTGAACAAGTATATGTACAAAATTAGGAAAATGAACTAACCTGTCATCATGATCATCATCACATGAATTCTGCCCTTAGAAAGCATTTGGACTATAAGGAATAGATTTAAGACTTTATAACTTTATCAATGTAGTCAACTTAATTTATCAAAGAAAAAATAAAAATTATTTTTTCTCATCTATTCCATCTCCCAAGAATTTATTCCAAATATCACCCACTTTCCAATTGTATTATCATACCCAAACTTAACATCTCATCTATTGACAACACATTTTGCTTATGTTATCCTTTTTTTTTAAGTAAAAAAAAATATATAATTATCATTTAATAAAACTTAATAATAATTAAAGAAATACTTCCATATCATTTTTAGAAATAAAGAACAACCATTCCTAAATGGTTTTCCCCACATGCACCATTTCACACAAATCTCGAGGACCTCCTCACCATCTCGTTGTTGTTGCTTGCTCTTATCCCCACTAATCACTCCCATGCTTTACCCCATAATGTTCCACCACCACTAGATGTCACCTTGAGCAATTGACATGGCCGCCATATCCGGATCTAATCCATCACAATCCTATAACCGCCTCAACTCCATCTGCAATGTCAATATTCGCTGTGTTGTCTAAAGGAGAGGAAAATTAGGAATCCAATAAATAACATATGAAATTAAATAAAGCATATGTGGTGGCTTTCAATGAGAAGATGTAAAGTACTTGCACAACAAAAGTTAAACCAATTCTTCTTTAGCATCTTCAAAAAAAAAAAAAAGAATAAAATTAATATGTTTATTCACTGATAAGTGCTTGTGTATAAGTAATACGAAGTATACTTTTCTTATATTAAGCATTACTTTTATCATATTTTATCACTTATTCATGTATATTTGTGTTCTTTTGTGCATTTAGGGTTGTGGAGATAAGTTTGGAAGAAAGGAAGCAAAAATAGATCATGGACGCAATTGTTGAGAAAACTCTTGCACCAAGCAAGGATCAAGGCACAAGTTGTAGACATGTGAGTGTGTGCCAACCTCCAAAGCGCTCAAGTGAATATACAAATTTGAGGGACACAAAGACAGTCACACTCATAGGGTTTGACTTGTGTAACATTGAAGAGCTTCATCAATGTGTTTGAAAGCAAGAGGCGATGTGATCTGCTGCATGGTTGTGTTCCCAACTTGGCGGTCTCGATGATGAAAATGAAGTCAGGAGCATTGTAGTGAAATCCCTGTGGCAGAATCACTGTAACAAAGTATTGTTCAAGAGTTATTGTTGCAGTATTGTTCACAGAACGTAGAAAAATGCAACTTAGAAATCCACACGGCCATGTGGATGCCCGATTTAAGCCCTATAAATACCTCATTTTGAGTTTTATTTGGAGATTTTTTTCCTATCTTTCGGCTATCTTTTGGGGAGAGCACAGCTAGGGTTTGGAGAGGTTTTTGCGAGGCTTTAGGAGTAGTTCTATGGCATCGACATCGACATCCTTCGGAGGAGAGTTATTGGGGGAGCTTGAAAACCATTGACACAGACGACAAAGGGATTATCTTTATGGATTGCTTGCACTTATATTCGATTTCATTGTTGATTTTGTATTGCTCCATGGAGAGCTAAACCCCTAGTGGGTGTTTGGACTTGTAAACCCTAGGATGATTTTATTTCATTAACTTCTATTATGCTTCTTTAATTGATGATTTAATTGAGTTTCAATCTTGAATACTTATTGTGTTGATTTTCTCTTAGAGTAACACTAGGGGTGAGAACCTATCTAGATAATCCATTGAAGGCGTGACAACTTCATTAGGATTAGACTAAGCGAGATTGAAGAGGGTCGAGAGGGTGAGTCGAGAGATAACAGAACATCCCCTTTCCCTTATGATGTGATTTATCCTACCTCCATGTTCCAAGAGTTCTTTGCTGTCATAATAGCGTGAAGTGCTAAGAGATGAACTCCACTGTGGGGTTTAGTTGCGTGAGCAACAGAGTGAAGTGTTGAAGTGAATCTTAGTCCTGAGGCTTAATTGTAACTAGGGATCTTTCGCCTGGATCAAAGAGTTAGATCTATATTAGGGAATAGGGTTTATCACTTGGAGTCCCTAGAACCCCAAGCAGTCCCACACAGTGTGAGGTGTTGAGAGTATTCCTTTCTGCCGGGTCATAGTGTAGAGGGCTAGTCACGGTTGACCTTAGATTTGGGATCGTGTATCTTTGGATTTCCATGACTCATTAAATGTCAATTAGGAGGCATAATATTAGTCTTGCACTTGAAACAATAGTCATAGGGTGAGCTTTGTCCGGGTACTCCATCTTACTCTTGATTACTCTCTCTGGTTACTCTTGCTTGCTTTCTTTTCTGTCTTTTACTTTTCTTTATATTAATATCTCTAGTTCACTCACAATTGGTTTTTTACTTAGCTAAATAGTAATATCTCTTGTTTCTAAGCATCTATTCCCTGTAGATTCAACTATCCACTCACGCAAGGGATGTGTCATTCATAAATCATTAATGTCGTACCATTATATTCAGCTTACAACCTTCATGAAAGAACCTTCAATATATTCATAACAAGATTCATTACAAAGCATTAAGGTTGTCATATTTTTCTGCTTAATGGACAAATAAAATGAAACTTATGTTAAGGCCCAAGTGTTTGTTTAAATAATCTTATGCGTTATTTCCCGATCTCATTAATGAAATAGCCTCATTCACATTAAAGGGAGAAGGAGTTACAGTTGTCCATAGTGGTGATGAAAACAGGCGCTGATTTTGAATCCAATGAGTTTACGTTACTACTTTCCTTGCTAAGCTCCACCATCCTTCCATAGCCTGGCTTTCAACCAACATATTGCTGTATTCCCCTTACTGCCTCCATCGCTATCTTGGTCTTCACTGCCATCTCATTGCTCCTCCTATCCCTTCACCACCTTCCATAGCTCTCAAAACCTTTCTTTGGCTTAGCCCCTCTTCACCATCTTCACCAGAATCCTCCTTTTGGGCACTAACACCAGTCAAGGCCTCATCTTCACCGCGTTCACCATCACAGAAGCTTTCTTCCTTTCCCTATACTCATTCTCCATCACCATCCACCTCAAACACACTAACCAAATCCTCACCATCTCCATCACCATCATTCCTCCATCTATCAAAATCACAAAATTCATCCTCACCAGACTCCTCAACAGACTCATCTACACTTGATTCTAGTGTCTCAGTATCGGTGGCATCTCAACCAAAGGCTTCCCCTTCACCAAAATTTACATCTTAGTCCTTTTCCTAGGTTTAGCATGTACCATGAGCATGATTAGAAACATTACGTATGTAGCCATATTGAGGATTGCATACATGCAACTCATGTATGGCTTGGACTTGGATGTGGACGTGGACGTGACCTAGGCTTTCATTGATGTTGCCACCTGATCACTCTCCATCGTCTTCTTAGATTCAGTAATGGCTCCACCCATTCGAACTTTCAGAAGAATAGCTAGAACCTTGGTGGCTTCGATGAATTTCTTTTTTCATGCAATCAAAAAGCACAAGGAGTGCATCTCAAATAAGACAAAAGTAGAAAACAAACAAACAGATATCACACATTTGAAATTGATCCCAGAAAAGCAACTAGAGGAGAAGCCACAGTAGCTGGAGCTATCCAAGGAGCTATGTTCATAACTTCTATTCCGTTTCTTATACCTTTTGATACATCTTTCCTGTGATATGATCAATGATTGCTATAACATTGGAAGCCTAACCAATTAAGAGTCGACAAATGCCCCTCCAAAATAAAAGTTCAGAATGGTTTGATTTCTACAAAATATTTGATCTTTTGATATCATCAATCGAATGACTTAAGAATTGGTTGGGTTGGTGGGACCTAAATTTCTCCATAATTTGTGGGTGGTTTCCTTGTTTTCATTTTAATTGTTCATGACTTCTACTTAACTTACTCTTTCCTTTGATGCATCTCTCATATGATATGATCAATGATTGGTATAACATTGGAAGCCTAACCAATTAAGAGTTAACAAATGGCCCTCCAAAATTAAAGTTCAGAAAGAAAGATTTTTAAGGAATGGAGTTAAGAGTATATATATATATGAAGGAAAAATCAAGCTCCAAAAATTTAGCCAATACATTACATTAAAATAAAAATAGATAAATAAATAAACAAATATAAATAAAAAAACATTTAAATCAATATCATTCTAAATTAATCTTGAAAAATACTACTTTCACACTAGAATTAGGAGGATGGTAATTCTTTGTTTACCAACTGAGAAATCGAGGGATTAGTTTTCTTATAACATTAGTTGAGGTGAATTATTTGTCAACCTTGTAAAAAAACAAAAGTTAATATTTAAAAATTCAACTAAAAATATATTTTTTTAATAAAATAATAATTGTGAAAAATAAACAAACCTTAATATCTCAATGTGGAGGGAAATAAATTACCAGTTAGCAAAACAAAAATATATTTTTGATTTTTTTTCCAGAAATCTGAACAACCCATTAATGAGTGGCAGTTATTTTTATCTTTATGTTTAATAATAAATTTCATGATTTTAAAAATAAAAGATGATTTTCTATAAATTTTTATTTATTTATTTATTTTATGAAGTGGATTAACCACAAATATTATTGCAACAAGCACACAAACATACAAACCTCAAGCCAAAGTACAGAAGTCCACTAGAGGTGGAAACTACAGAAAGACATAATTCAAAAAGAAAAATACAGTCCAAAACAAGCACACACAACAGAAAGCAAAGATAGAACCCTTGGGCAAAAGAAGGACTCCGCCCAGAGGTAAAAGAGTGGGGAGAAAAAGTAAGTTAGCCGGTAGTCTGGTCTGGGCCCTGGGTCTCCTGATCGCGCTCGTCGCCAGTGGGTGTGCTACTGAAGTGGATAGGCCTCCTCACTGCCTCAGCTGCTGGCTCCAACTTCTGTCTCTTCTCGGGCGGTGAAGCTGAAATCCAGAAGACAAAAGTCAATCCAATGTTATAAATAGACAAACGCAAAGAAGGTAATTTGCAATTGAAAATGCAATCATTTCTAGCTAGCCAAATATTCCATGTAATTGCTCGCGCTAAAAGATCCCAAGAAAGCCGGGATGCAAGTTGGAGATTGTGGAGCCAAATTTCCCAGAGTTCCTCGAGTGAAGAGGGAAACCGTGGGATTTGTATTATTTGCGCAAAGTGGGACCAAATCGCAGTTGCGAAGTGGCAGTGAATGAATAGGTGATCAACTGACTCTAGATCGGAATGGCAGAGCACGCAAGTAGCCGTTGGAAGTCTATTACATCCCCGATACGCAAGGTTTTCTAAGGTGAGAATTTTATTATCCCAAGCTAGCCAATTAAATAGTGAAACTTTCCGTGGGCAAGAGCTATTGAGGATTCGGGGGGTAATAGAGCAACGTTTTCCTCTATCAACGAGGAATCTATAAAAAGAATTGACGGTGAAATTCCCCTGCGGAGTTCTACTTCACACTTTGTGATCTGGCAAGGTTCTCTGTAAGGAAACAGTAGAGAGATCTAAAGTGGTTTGGTCCAATTGTGGGAGTGAAGCTCTTAGGGGTTCAAGTAAATCAACAACTGTACCCCAAGTATGGTTTGATTGTGCAAATTCCATTGGCCAAATAAATCTTGGGGCTTGACCGCAAATCCAGTTATCAAACCAAAACAAAGTGGTCATGCCGTCCCCCAGGGTAGAATGGATACAAATTTTGAAGGCCGGTAGAGCACTTTGAATACCTTGCCAAAAGAAGGATTTCCTCCGATCATTTCTAGTATGCAGATTCCACATAGGCGTATTTCTGAAGTAGTTGAATTGAATGATGTGGGAACCGCACCAAGAATGACAGTTGAGGGTTTTCCACCACCATTTGCCCAAGAGAGCTACATTAAATAGCTCAATGTCAATGATTCCCCAACCACCTTGGTTACGGGGTCTGCAAATTCTATTCCAACTGACTAGACGACATTTAGGATTATCGATGTCCGGTCCACGCCATAAAAAATCTCGTCGAATGCGATCAATAGCCTTAATGACCCAAGATGGGAGCTTGAACATAGACATCCAGTAAGTTGGCATTGCCGTAAGGACGGAATTAACCAGGGTTAGGCGACCTCCTAAGGATAGGAAGTTGGCTTTCCAAGTGGATAATCTTGCTCTGATCCGAGCAACAAGTGATTCCTAATCTTGTCGTCTCAGCCGTCGTCCAGAAATGGGAATTCCTAAGTATGTAACCGGGAGAATTCCAAGTGAGCAATTTAGGGTTGCAAGGGAGGATTGGTCTGGTGGAGTGCCCCAAATGGAAGTGTAGAGGCAGGATTTGTGAAAATTTATAGAAAGGCCCGACATGCTTTCAAATAACAAAAGAATTAATTTTATGATCCTGAGGTCTTCATCACCTCCTACTGACACAGCAATGAGGTCATCTGCATATAAGAAATGGCAGATATTTACCTGTTCCCCAAGTGGAACGCCAACCAAGATTCTAGAATTTAGCGCATGATTAAACATTGCACTGAGGGCATCCATGACTAAAGCAAACAGAAGTGGGGAAAGGGGGTCTCCTTGCCTAAGCCCTCTTTGGTATCTGATATAACCGTTTGGGGAACCATTAATAAAAATTGAGGATTTATAGGAGACCAGAATACTTTGCACCCATCCCACCCAACGGGGACTGAAACCTCTAGCAATTAAGAGGGATAGTAGAAAATCCCAATCAACAGTATCAAAGGCTTTCGCAAAATCGAATTTGATAATGTTTCCTTTGATTCTATGTTTTTGCAGGTGAAAAATAATTTCTTCCACTGCAACTACATTATCAAGTATGTTTCTACCTTTGATAAATGCAGATTGAGAAATATCTACTAAATTGTCAATATAAGAGCTAAGTCTGTTTGCAAGGATTTTGGAAATGATTTTGAGAGAAGAATTAATGAGGCTGATAGGCCGGAAATCAGAGGTGAAGTTTGGAGCCTCCACTTTTGGGATTAGCACTATGTTTGCCCAGTTAATTCTTTCGAGGTTTGTTGAACCATCAAAGAAATCATTGCACAACTTGCAAAGGTCTGCTTTGATGATAGACCAAAATTTTTGAAAGAAAAACATAGGAAAACCATCCGGGCCAGGGGCTTTATCTGCCCCCATATCAAACACAGCTGTTTTAATTTCATCCACTGTGAAAGGCATGTCCAGCTGAGATAGATCGATTGTCTCTTTGAGAGAAAAAAGAAAGGACTAGTCAAATCTAAAGTTAGTTTGGCTTTTAATTCCAAAGATTTCCCGAAAATATGAGGAGAAAGCCCCACCAACATTCTGATCTCCAGTATATGAAGCATTATTATAGGAAATATGTTGGATGTGGTTCTTATTACGACGACCGTTTGCAATGGCATGAAAGAATTTAGTATTTACATCTCCTTGTGAAAGCCAGGTAAAACGTGATCGTTGCTTCCAATAAGTTTCCTCTTGTCGCATTACTGTTTCCAAAGAGTTTTTGAGACTTGATTCTCTATTTTGCTCATCATCTGAGAGGGATCTATCCTCTTTAATAACGTCAATCAAGTCTAGATCACGCAAAATCTCTAATTTCCGATTTTTTATGGAGCCAAAGGAATTTTTAGCCCAGACGCACAATCTCTTCTTAAGCCAGATCAACTTTTTGGAAATAATGAAGGCTCCACAACCAGAACATTGTGGTTCATTCCACCACAGTTGAATTAAGGAGTTGAAATCATCTGTAGAGCACCAAGCCCACTCAAATTTGAAATGATAAGGTTTGGAAGAATGGATCCCTGCCTCTAGGCGGATAGGTACTGATAAGTGCTTGTGTTATAGTAACGCGAAGCGTTATTATCTTACAATGAGCATACCTTTTATCAAATTTTATCACTAAATAGCGTGCAATTGTGTATTCTTGTGCATTGTAGGTTTGTGGAGCCAAGTTGGAAAAGAAGAACGAAGTTAGGTCGTGTTCACCGTTGTTGGGAGGTTTTCGGACCAAGCAAGGAACAAGGCACGAACTTGGACTTGTGAGTGTGTGCCAACCTCCTTTGGAGGGGCACAAAGGCAGTCACATTCACAACAAATCTAACTCGTGTAGCCTAGGAGAACTTCACCAAGAAGGAGACTTGAAGCAATCGGCACAATCTACTATTGATTGTGTGCCCAATTCAATGGCCTCGATGAAGAATAACGTATTCGGGAGCGTAGCTTGTTACTGTAGTAATTTAATGTAGCAAGTTACTGTGCATTTCTGCCGAAGATCAGGTTTCCAGAGAATTCACACGGGCGTGTGGAATTAACACACGACTGTGTGAATTATTTTCCAGCAAGCCAGAGACTTCACACGGGCATGTGGAAATTCCACACGGCCGTATGAAGTAATTTTTCAGGAAGACAGAAACTTCACACGGGCATGTGGAAATTCCACACGGCCGTGTGAATCCCCGATAACTTCAAATTTAAAGCCGGATTTGGAGACTTTTTGAATATCTTTTGATCTATCTTTCTCTCCAACTTCTGGACAGTGCGGCTAGGGTTTCGGAGAGGACTTTGTGGAGGATTGGAGCGCGCTAACGGCATCATCATCGACGTCCGACGGCAGAACAAGACCACGGCCACATCATACGCGAGGGGGATTTCATTGATGTTCTTATTTTGCAATTTATTTTACACTTTGATGAACATGTATAGCTCCATGAGGAGCTAAACCCCTCGTGGGTATTCGGACTTATAAAACCCTAGGATCATTATGTTTCTATGACATTGTTATTATGCTTTTCCATTATTGATGAATAAATTCGAGTTTCAGTTTTAATTATCTTTTGCTATTGTTCTTCCTTAGCCGTGACACTAGGCTTGAGAACAATCTAGGTTATCCTTTGGAGGTGTGACAACTCCTATAGGATTAGACTACTTAAGATTGAAGAGGGTTGAGAGGGAGAGTTGTGAGGTAGCAATGTACCCCTTTCCCTTCCGGTGTGATTTCTCCCTACCTCCGTTTCCTTGGATTAATTAGCGGTCGAGATAGAGTTTTAGAGCTCAATCTAGACTAGGGTTCTTCCACGTGGACCAAAGGGTTAGAACTACATAGAGGAACAGGTTTTATCACTAGGAATCCCTAAAGCTTAAAGCACTCCCACGTAGTGTTAGGGTTAGGAAGATAGACTCCCTTGGGGCTTAGTTGACAGGTCAACGAGAGTCAATGGGTCGTAGTGAATCCTAATACCGGGACATAATGTTCGGGTTAGTCACGGTTGACCTTAAGTTTTGGGACCGTGAGTTTAAGGATATCCTCGACTCAATTAACATCAATAGAAAAGTATAATAGCATAGTCTTGCACTAGAAGCATAAGTCCTAGAGGTAGCTTGTCCAGATACCCTATTTCATCCATTGCTAGTCTTCTCTTTTAACTTCTACTAGCTTTTCTCTTGTCTTCCATATCTCTATTTACTTTCTTATCTTTTATTCTAATTGCTTCCATAAGTTCACTCATCACTCCGATTATTTCTTTTCGTACACCGCATAACTAAATAGTGAATTCTTGTGTTCTAAATCCCTATTCCCTGTGGATTCGACTACCCACTCACCAGGGTAATTTTATTACTTCGACAAGGCCGTGCACTTGCGGTACACACGTAAAAGGTCGTGTCAGGTACATGGTCCAAATTAAATCTAGGAAGGCAGTTCTGGTGAATGCGAGGGAATCGGTTAAGCCAGCCTGGACTAAGTAAAAACCTATCAAGTCTGACCCAAATCGGGTTGACTTGACCATTGGTCCAAGTAAACTTCCTACCCCTCAAAGGTGGTTCAAAAAAATTTAAGTCTCTAACCAAATCCTGAGCATTACGGATGTCCTCCAAGTTAGGATTAACAGAGTTTTTATCGAAAATGGAGAAGGTCGCATTAAAGTCTCCACAAATGATCCAAGGAAGATTCTTGGACGCATTGCTAGAACGAATTTCATTCCAAAAATCATGTTTTAGGTGTCTCTTGTTGGGACCATAAACGGAAGTGCACAACCAGCTAAACTGATCAACTATGTTTGTGAATTCCACAGTTAAACAGAAATCCCCCACAAAGATCATTTTGCCAATGAATAAATCACTTCGCCAACCAATTAACATACCTCCTGAGGTACCCACAGAAGGTGCACAACAAAACTCATTTAACCGGGTCCCCCCGATTAAACGCCAAGTAGAGGGATTCACATTTGATAATTTAGATTCTTGCAAGCAACAAATATCCGCATGATGCAAATCTAATAAAACTTTGACATAAGATTTTTTGGCAGGTCTACCTAGACCCCTAACATTCCAGGAGATGATATTCATGGTGCACTAGTAACAACTAGGGCATACCTGAGTGAATCAATAGGCTGCTTATCTGAGCTTGAAGCTCTGGTTAGCTCTAGATGTCGAATAGTCGAGAAACATGCTGATTTGTGATTATTGGAATAATTATCCAATTGTATATCAGACCAATCAGAAATTGAAAGAGAGGGAGGGGGTTACCTTCAGGAGAACGTCCTGTGGTTCCTTTCTTCCTTCCTGTCCTTGGCACAACTGTCAAATAGCCAGCCTTCTCATTCCAATGTGATGGTGGCTTCTTTTGTCTTGTACTGCGTCGACTAGCAGAAGGTACCACAGAAGGAGTAGAGGTGCGGGTACTAGTGCCTTGGAATAAGCGTTGCACTTTCTCTGCAAAGTCAGAACTTGAGTCATCCGAAAGTGACTCAAGCGGGGCAGAACTGTCAGATTTCTTGCCTTCGTCCCCTGTGATTAATTCTGGTGCAGTTGATACACCATCTGGGGTAAGGTTCTGTTGATCATCATCAACCCAATCATCTCCTACCTCTCCCTGGTTCATGGGCTCTGAGGAGATGATACAGGATTCAATATATTCTGAATTCTCTTTTGGAATAAGAGACCAAACTCCTAAAATGAAGTGCCATTTGAATCCTGGAGGGATGAAGTCCCCAGGAGGGGGTTTAGAGGCATCCCTGTATAGGTATGCAATAGTATCCTCATTTTTTTGGCCCAAATTTGATAATGGGCATGGAGTTTGTAAATTAATTAATGGGCCTTGAACCGGCCTGCTGGGCTTGATTTGAACCAAGTTTGAAGTTGGTTCAGTCAAATTGATTGACCCAGCTAAGTTACCTTGAGTTGGAATTGACTGAGCATGTGAAATTGGCTCAGGTGAGATTGAATCACCTTTAGACAGAGGCATCTTAGGTGTTATTAAATCACCCTTGGAATGCTTAACATGGTCTGGCATGGGTGCAGTTGAATCACCCTTAACATGCTCAATATTAGGTGTTATTGAATCACCCTTAACATGTTCCAAACTGATCATCCTAGCCTCAGTCTTATCGTGTTCCGCCTGTCCATGATAAGGATGCAGGACACTAGCTTCAATGGAGCAGCCATCCTTGTGTTGATTCTCCAGACCAGGATAAATGCGCGAGGCACCAGAATCTTCACGTGAAGTTGCATGCAAAGTGGCAGGCCGGGCCAAGGGAATGCGGGTTGAGGTGACCTTCACTTGGGATTCGCGTTGATGCATGGGATCTGACGCTGGAATGGAGATCCGAACTTCATCGTCGCCGGCATGGAGGTGGGGGTTGTTTTGAATGGATTCTGATCCAGCAGGGGAGATGCCACGGATCAAGCCACGTTGAGAAATAGGATCAGAAGGATTGAGAGATGCCGCAGCTTTTCCTTTGATCAATTTGGGGAGTTGGTGGGTGAAGCGAGAGAAAGGAGGATCACCGTCATTACAGTCCGCCAGGATGAAGACATCCGAGCTTCTATCGAAGAGGGGGTCCGGAGATGATCGCCTTGTGAGAATTAAGGGGAATCTTCTCATTCCAATGCTAAAGTCCACTTCGAGCGGGAGAGCAGCAGAGGGCCTGAGACGCACTAGGGCACTGAGCGCGGCCGAGGGAGTGCCGGTGTTCCTCTTGACTGTGACTAAATCTCCGACAAGTTTAACTAGTTCTGCGACTGTGGACCAACCCCAACAATGGAAGGGGAGATTCCAGATGTTAATCCAATCACAACTTCCAACAGCTCTACTAGAGGAGCCAATTTCCGGTGACCATAAAGTGAAGCACAAGGTTCCCAGGCCGAATTAAATTTTTTATACATAGCTCAACTTTTTTTTAAACCTTCAATGAGTTTGGCAAAACTAAAAGCTTGTTTCGAGTTGAGGGATCTAGCTCGGGTTAGACGAGCCACATTAGAGCTAAACTAAGAATGAGACGGTGGAATGTCAAAGTGCCGCCAAATCTCAATGTTGATACTGCTGAGCAATCATAACAAATAGGAGATCATGTTGCAATTGAACCTGTGAAAATGCTAATATATATATACATATACGCCAGAATAAATTTTTTATTTAAACCTGGCTCAAACATGATTTACTACTATTTTATAAATTTTTTAATTAAAATGAAACTTGCTGGTGAATCCTTTAAATTGGATAATATATATAAATAAATGTAAATAAGTTACAACTCATTACCATTGTTATGAAAGAGAGTTAATTCTTCAATCTATTATTTATAAGGAAAATGAGTTACTATTCTCAATAGAGGTAATTGAACTAAGTATATTATTTTAATGCTAAAATATAAATTACCGTTAAATACTTTTATTAATAAAAAATTAATAATATATAGGCATTTTTTAGAAAATTTTTAATTAAGTTTAAGTAATTATATATTTGCACATGTATAGCACACATATTACTTTGCTCCCATGTACATGTCCTTACAGTGCTATAATGTGCGGTAACTCATAAATACTGATCAGTGTCTGGTAACATATTATAATATTGGTAGAATGGAATATTAATGGAATGACCAACACCATTCCAAGAAAGTTATTATAGAATAAAACATTCTATATACTACATTTTAAGATGATTTAATCACATGGATGTTTATCTAAGTTAATATACTCATTTTACTCAATTCAATCCTTTGAGAAAATATTTTGTTTTGTTGTGTTTTAACCAAATTACTTTTCTAAAATATTTGAGATGTTTTTTTTTCTCTTGCTAGAGGTGTTGGTTCTCTGTTAATCACTTACTATCTCCATATGTACTTTGCCAAAGCTGAATACACATTTTCCAAAATATGTTACGTATGTTGGTTGAATATGTACCAAGAACGTGTTCCACATCTACTAGATATTTGTAAGGGTTTGGTCCCTTACATTCGGTCACTATCTTATTTCATGCTCATATGATCGAGAATGGCATTTGCCTTAGGCGCGCGAGTGTGCCAGGACAGTTGGTGTGGCCTTATCGAGTGGTGCCGAGAGAGGCAGAGGCGCACGGGTGCAAAGTTGCGCGGACGAGGCAGCATGCATGGGCGGGTGGGCAAGAGTTTGTGATAAAAAATGGATGAGGTAATCCGCTAGACCATGTGTCGAGACCTAGCGGCGCGCGGGATACTATGAGTGTGCGAGCATGACCGAGACACGTGTGGGTGGGCGCGTTCAGACTAAGGTTGATGGCCAGTACTTAGCCATTTTTTAGGGCTTGATTGGGCTGGTTCTGTGTTAACAAGAGAGGCACTGGCTGTTAGCTAGGCCGTTATTGTGACTGGGTTGGCATACTTGCTACAGAGGTTGGATGTGCGTAGTGGCTAGATACTACCCAGACTTGGCTGAGTAAATGAATAGTAATGCTAGGCAGCACTGTAGCTTGAAATAGTGACTGAAACAGTACTTGGCACTGTAACAAGGGATTGTGGTACTTGTTTTGACAAGACAGTTGACTTCTTCTCAACCCTTAGATTAAGTCTGGCCATCCTTTTATGAGATTCATTATATAAGGTCTCTTGTATCCTTGTTTTGGGAGAGGATGAACTCCTTGGTTATGGTCTTGCCCATGGATGTAATCTTCTCATTCTAATAGGAAGTTTCATTTTTCTCTCTAAGGCTTGGTTTCTTATGTTGTATGGATGCTTGCTTGCTTATGTTTACTTGATAACATGCTTGTGCTGCGTTGTATTATGACAGTTGCCATGCTGGATGTGCCTTTGTGTGTGAAGGCCTTTGAACCCACTCCGTTTGATGGTGTTCAGAGTGCTAAGATGATGGAGAATTTCCTTTGGGATGTTAGTCAATACTTCAAGGCCGTGAAGGTGCTGGAATCGGAACAAGTTCCACTGGTAGGCATGTATCTTACTAGTGATGCAAAACTTTGGTTGCACACTTGGTAAGAAGACGATGTTCGCGCAGGCCGAACCTCTTCTAGCTCATGGGAAGCGTTAAAGGAGTTGCGGGAACAATTCTTTCTTGGGAACACCGCTTGGGTGGCATGAGCAGCTTTGAAGAAGCTATGACACACAAGCATGGTTCAAGACTATGTTAAAGAGTTCTCATCTTTGATGTTGGATATCTGAGATAAATCGGAAGAGGATAAGTTGTTTAACTTACTCACGGGATTACAAAATTGGGCATAGATTGAGATTCAATAGCAAGAAGCAAAGGACCTTGCATCCGCAATCATTATTGCTAAGGCATCTTACAATGTAAAGCTTCATGATGTTAAAGAGAAAGGAAGATACTCGAGTGTGTTGTATTTTAATCATAATGAATTTTAGGTTACAAAATAGATTAACGAGGAGATTGATTGATTATGAAGTAATTGTCGTTGGAAAGTTTTTCCACATGCCCATGAAGTTCTAGTTTCTTGTCAATTTCCATGCATACATGTCATGAGCTTGTGCTCATTGTTCATCTATGTTGGGGTTGTTGGTGTTTTCCCGGCCATGCAAGAGTGGAAAAACTCGTCGAAGCTACTGTAGCAATGGTATGGTCACTAAACTGCAGCACTGTTACTGTTTATGTGCGGTCCGTCTGCGGCCACACGCTAGCGCATATACCTCTCTATCGACTTTGTGCAGCCGATATGCGGCCCGCACGCTCTTCATCCAACAAAGGTTATTGTAGCAAAATTACTGCTCACAATGTACTATTCACCAGTGTTGTGGCAAATTGTTGTTCACGTGCGGGTTTCATGCGGCCGTGAATTACCCACATACTTCACTGTTGACCCCGTGCGGCCCGTATATAGCCTGTATACCTCATAACTGAGTTTGTAAGCTTCTTTAGGGCTTCAAATGTCTTCGTAAGTCTTCTACAACTTTTCAAAGCTTCAAAACAAGCTTAAAACATTACAAAACACCACAATTCTTGTTAGAATGAGATGATCAAACACACAACAAAGAAAGACAATAATTTTAGTGTGAAAAACCTTTCTAATTGAGGGAAAACCCATGGGACTCCTTAGAGTCTCTTACAAAGCTTCCACTATGTAAATTAATGGAGATACAAGAAGGTGTTCTCTCTAGCTAACTAGAGGATTACAAGGATGAGAGTATAACAAGTCAAGAGCTCACTCTTAACAACACATGTATAGCACTAGGATGGATCTACACAATAAAGACATCAAGAAAATATTAAGGGAAGATCAAACCCGGTAGGTTAGGAAAGCCACCTGCAAGGATTCTCTACCCGAGATTTGGGCAAGATTCAGTATCGATTTGCCGTCCGATTGTCTTGCTTGCTCAAGCCTTAACCCCCATCCTCTTCCTCTTCTTCTTGGCTTCTCTCTCTCTCTCTCTCTCTCTCTCTCACCCTCTCTCTTTCTCTCTCCAATGAATGAAAGAATTCATCAAAGTTGGGTTTCATGTGAAAAATCAACTTTGCCCTTGCCCCTTACACCAATTGACATAGCTTCATTTTTTTTTCTTTTTGTTTTGATTTTATATTGAGCCAAAGCCCGACCTTATTTCTTCTAGCCCAAATGGGCTGAAACCCAACAAACCTCCCCCTCAGCTCCATTTGGGGGCTTCATCCAAGCATGCCCTTTGCCTACAAGCTTCAAGCTTCTCCTTAGGCAAGATCTTCTGCTTGTACACTCACTTGTACTTGAGTGCCTTCTTGCTCTTTGGCAGCTTCACCAAATCATACTTGTGGTTCTCATACAAGGAACTCATTCCTTCTTGCACGGCTCTAAACCACTTCTGCTTCTTGTCATGTAGCTTAGTCTTTTGGTAGGTTTCTGGCTCTCCACCAATACTAAGCATGACAAACTCCACACAAAATCTACTAAAAAGATAATGCTCTCTAGTAGTTCTTCTCAACTGAGGCTCCACTGGTGGTGTTGGTGATGGTTATTCTTCTTCTTCATAAGTTGGTTATATAGCATTAATAGAATGAGTTTGTCTTGCCCCTTCAACTGGCCTCACTCCATTAGTCAGATAGGCTTGCATTGTTGATGATACCCCCCATCAACTAGCTTTACTTCATTAATTGGATGGGCTGAAATTACCCTTGTCTCATCACTATCTTCTTGGACATCTCCCCCTTGATTTATATTCATCATAAGAGAGGATATAGGATCCAAATTGTCAGAAACTCCAATAGAGAATCTAGGAGATTCGCCTTGGTTGCCATCGTCTGTCACTTGGCATTCACGGAATACCACATCTTTGAGTGCTCACGTGAAGGGTTGCTAATGTGGCCTTAATAGTTGACGTGGCCATTCTTTCTTGTGTGGCATTCACCCGGTTACTAACAAGGCTTTCACGGTAGCTACGTAATTAAAAACTAGCTAGAGATACCCGGGTACTAGTCGGTGAAATAGATTTTGAAGTTGGATATCCATTTTGAAATAAATTAAAGTTGAGAATCCAAAATGAAACCAAACCAAAGTTTAGGACCTAAAAAAATTTACTCGTGACAAATGATTTGCAATATAACACTTCTTGTTGATCACAATGGACCATCTAATTGACAGCATGGCTAATTTTGATGAGAAGGAAAGATGAAAGTATCGAAATCGTCCTACTAATTATATGGACGGCTGTGATTACCCCATGGAAGTATTCGTACGATCGAATCCTAATCTAATATCCCCGGGAAGGAGAATGGCGCTTGCTCCTTGGTCGCTCTCGTATCCAAAAGCTTGCCCTAATCCCCCATTTGTATCGAAGAGGGCATCAATCGCAACTCGATTTAACTGGTAAGGAACCTCGTTGCTTCGTTTTTTTCTCCTGTTGTTTTGTTCGCAATCTAGATTTCAATTTTTTGGGATTTTTTTTTTGGATTTCATTGTTTTTTATGATTTTTTTCTTTTTGGAATTCTATGTTTATTTTTTGTTTTGTTTTGCTGTTCAAGATCGGTTTTTATTGCAATCTTTATCAAGATTTTTCTCCATATTTTTCCTACTGTTAATATGATCAGATGAGGAACAAACCTTGATTTTGGCTTCAATTGATGCTAGGGCTTCTAAAATTGGGAGCCTGGTATATCGTTTTTGATGGATGGGAACAAAGATGATGCTTTGAAATGCCTGAGAATTGGGAAAGCCGCTCTGGAATCTGGAGACAAGGTTCGTGGCCTCAAATTTCTCTCCAAAGCTCATCGGTTGGACCCTAGTCTCCCCATTGATGAACTCTTGTCGGCCGCCCGTGGTGGAGAATCTCAAGATGAGTCATCATCTTCTAATGGTGTCAATCCATCAGATGCTCCACCTGCAGCAGAGGCTGGCAACACGGACTCTGCTTTTGCTTCAACAGCATCCTCATCTACAACTGCTAGAACTAGGATTTCTTCAAATGGATCTGCAGCTAGGGGCTGTACACAGGAGCAGATTGCCATTGTGAGGGAGATTAAAAAACAGAAGGATTTCTACAAGATCTTAGATTTAGAGAGGAATTGCACAATTGAAGATGTCCGCAAGGCATATAGGAAGCTATCTTTGAAGGTTCACCCAGACAAAAACAGTGCACCTGGCTCTGATGAAGCCTTTAAAGCTGTATCTAAGGCTTTTCAGTGTCTCAGCAATGAAGAGAGCCGGAAAAGATATGATCTTGTGGGGTCTGAGGAGCTGAATTATGGTGTTGGTAGGCCTGCAGCCAGAAATAACTATCATGGGTTTAATGGGTTTTATGAATCTGATTTTGATGCTGATGAGATATTTAGGAATTTTTTCTTTGGCGGAGGGCCAATGCAAACCACTCCTTTTGGGACATTTCACTTTAGGACTGGAGGCATGGGCAGGCACACAGCTAATGAGATGCATGGTGGTGGTGGTGGTGGTTCCAACCTTCGGATTCTAATACAAATCTTGCCTGTTATTCTATTACTTTTACTGAACTTCCTCCCATCCTCAGAGCCTGTATACTCCCTTTCTCAGACTTACCAACATGACTACAAGGTTGAAACTCCAAGAGGTGTGCCATATTATGTTAAGCGTGATAAATTTGAAAAAGACTATCCTAACCAAAGTTCAGAGCGGCTTGCTCTGGAGAAACGAATTGAAAGGGAGTACATTGGCATCTTAAGTCAGAATTGTCGAGTTGAATTGCAGCGGCAACGCTGGGGTCTTTCATATGAAACCCCTTACTGTGACATGCTGCAGAAGCTTGATTAGGCAATCTGAGGTCATTGCCTGGAGGTTATTTCTTTAGTCTTATGCTTTTTGTGGTGATTATAGTCTTACTTTCACCTTTCTATTATATGAAGTAGGCTTTTTTATCTGAGTTCTGGAACAATTCATTGGATTTTTCTATTATTCTTTATTGTCTTTTTCAATAAGTGGTAGGTTCACGTGTGGCTATTAGCTGTAAGCATTTACATATATTGTCTGTTTCTTGTGATCTACTTTAAACTTGTCAAAAAACTTCCTTTATTATAATTCCATTATCTGAAAAATTGTAAATGAATTGGGTTACCCATGACTATTGTTTGATAATATTATTCTTATATATGGAGGAAACATATTCTAGATTGTGCTTGCCTGTGTTTTAGTACTCTTGGTCCAACTTTTTTTATTTATTATCCATTAGATAACTAAGTGAGAATTTTGCAAAGGAAGGTTAACATATGTAGCATATGGAATTGAGCTCTGTTTCTTTTCTTATTGTTTGATAATGTACTTTCTTTCTTTAGAATGCCTATTAGCAGTAAATTCTTTGATAGTGACAAACCAGACCTGTAATTCAATTTTTGGTTGTAGGTCTTATCCTTAATATGGGCATCTGGCAATGCATGACCTTCTACTATGCCATTTGGCATAAGGTATTGAATTGCTTCTTCTGTTTCTCTGTTATTACCTTTTTTTTGTTTTCGAAATGACAAGGCCTTGGTTTCTCTCCTGTTTTTGAATTATTTCTCCGTTGAACATATTAGTGTTTTGTTGAAGCTATTCAACACGATAGCTTTGCCTATATAAGCACCTATGATGTCATTTCCATGAAACTGTACCCCTACTAGATCTCACTATAAATATTTCAAGTATTGTGTCCTCTAGTCACAGTTCATAGAAAACAGGTGTACTGAAGACCCGTTCTTTCTCAGACAGAGAAACTTATTATTTTTGGGGGGAGTTACCTTACAATGACAATCTTTGAAAAGTTGATTTGAAGATCACAATGTTAAGCTGTATTATATACTTTTAAAGGGAGTTCAATTTATTTCGTACTGTATGTAGCTTACAATCAGTAGAATGTGTGTTTTGATGAAAGTTAAGAGTAACTATCGTTTTTGTTTTGTAACTTCATGAATTTATTATTTATTTTGGCTTCCTTTTCCGTTGGGTTTATGACACTTCTTTGTTTGTATATCATCAAACCGTATGATATCCACACAATCCATCTAGAAGTTTTCTTATAATTTTCATTTCACATGATGAAACTGTTCTGCTTTTTCATTTTCAGTGGCTTGACAAGTCCGAGTTAATTTCACATATCATTGCCAACCAAGGAAATTGGTGATATCACTCTTAAGAAGGTGCTGCATTGTCGAGGTAAGAGCATAAAATGATGCTGCATTGTTGCATTGGTGCAAACTTGATAAATAGGAAAAGAGATTGAGAATGGTCAGTCCTTTTTTTTTAAAAAAAAAGAAAAACTTATCTTTTTTTTCTTTGAAGGAACTTCCACCTCTTATATCCTAATCCTGTTTGTATTCTTTTTGTGTTGAGTACTTAGTTACAGAGATGCCATTACAACTCGCAGATAATCTGTAAACCTACATATGGGCATGTATGCTGTTTTCTGCAAATCGGCATTTAACCGATGATTTAGAACATGAGCATTTGATCGAGACTTTGCATGTTTATTGAGTTCTTTCTGCCTTCATTTGCCAAACTAAATCCATCCTCTCTTGAAAGCAATTTATTGTATGGTTAGGATATGAAATTTTTTACCCATAGTCTGATGCAAAATGTGCAGATTCAAGTGCATACACATTAGGTGTCTATGCTACACATGCACAACATGATATCTGGGCTAGAAAATTTCTGAAGTTAATAATGGACACTAACAATAGGTACTTTCATAAAAAGAAGAATGTATGTTGTATTTTGACAGGATAGCTCAGTAGTGCTCCGGTGCAAAAACTGCCGATCCAGCGATGTGCGACAAACAGAGAACAACATGGGACATGCTTGGCCGGTTTTTCCAATAGTTGTTCACACATTCCTTGGATAACATCGCCATCTTGTGGCCATTAAAAGAAAAGCACATACTTAATCTCATAATTTTAGTCAGCACATCCATTAATAATTGTGGCAAAATTTCATGTACCTGGAAAAGAGATTCCTTGTGGTAATGTGAGAGATTTGAATCCACAATGTGTGCCAATTTGTTCATCCTGTCTTGGATACTTTCTAAAGTGGATAGCATCTAACAAAATTCAAATTTCCTTTGTATCAAAAGGATGAAAAATTTAAAAGAAAAAACTTGATACAAAATTTATTTAGTCCGCACTCACCTGATCCACCAGAGATTGATGTTCAGCATATCCATTTTCATCACTAGGAAGTTTGCTTAAAGCTTGCTGACCAGTAATTAACTCCATAAGAACTACCCCAAATGCATAAACATCACATTTTGGTGAGATACATCCATCTCGAACATACCTTTTTTTCGTTGAAAAGCATAATCAAATTCAGATTTAGATAAACATGACATGGGGATAGTTTATGAAAATCAATAAATCAATCTCACTCTGGTGAAAGATAACCAAATGTTCCGACAATTTTTGATGCTGATGCTCCATCTTCAGCAGATTGTTCAAGCAGTTTCACCAATCCAAAATCTGAGATCTTCCAAGGTAAGATTGTACATGCATATTAATTTATGTATCAATTAAAAATTAAACATGTAATCGGTTGAAAAGATAGAGTACCTTTGCCCGATAATTTGAATCTAATAATATATTGCTCGTCTTGACATCTCGATGAACACAAAATGGCTTTACATGTGAATGTATATACTCAAGACCTTTAGCGACATCAATGGCAATCTCTACTCTTGTGTGCCAAGGTAGAGGTTTATGACCTTCCATTAAAAGAAAACTTATAGAGTGTGCTTTACAAGGATTATGAGTAAGCAAAATGAAAATTGAAAAGTACCTTTCTCAGAAGGATTATGTAAATGATCACTTAAAGTGCCATTTACTGCAAATCCATACACAAGGAATAGAGATTCGGCTCCTGCTGAGTACCCAATTAGCTCAACCTATGTTAAAAGTTGGTCATGAATAGCACAAATGTATCATAAGAATCAACAAGAGAAGAACAAAATGACTACCAAATTACTATGATGAACTTTACAGAGAACATTAAGCTCTGCAAAGAACTCTTTTGACTTTGTGTTCTTCATTTGTTTGATGGCAACATCCTAAAATAAAAATTTTATATTGCCATTAGCATATATATTATAATAACAAAAAAATCATTGAGTTGCTCACAAATCCTCTCAAGTTGCCGTGGTAGACAGATCCATATGATCCCTGGCCAACTTTTTTAGATATATTAAAATTAGATGTTGCTTTGCAAACTTCAGAATATGGAAAAACAGTTGCTCTGATTGATGAAGGAAAAGATGATAACGAACTCTGCCTGGAATCTGGAATTCGTACAATCAGTTCATGAGCAAAAAAAAAAAAAAAAAGAAAGAATATTGATAGTTTGATACTGATAATATCATGGAAATATGATAAACCTTTGGATGGAAAATTATGTGGCAAAGAACTGTTTTTACTGTTAATTTTTTGCTCCTGCCTTTGTCTCTTCTTATAGTAAACCCAGAAAATTGTTGAAATTGAGACAAATATAACTCCTACTGCTAAAGATATCATCAGAACAACATGTTTCTTCAGTTTTGATGTTCTCTTCTCAACATTCTTATTGGGTTCTGCAAGGAGGAAACAAACACCAGGAAATACCACAATTATATAAAAAAAAATTCATAAGAATAATGTAATTAATAATTGATACTCACCTTCATCTTCTTTTTCATCATGTACAATAAGACGACTGATATTATTCTCTGTCTCAAATCATAGGAACATGTTACAAATCACATGCTAATTATTAAAACAAAAAACAAAAAACAAAAAGTTCATGTAGTTAATCACCAGAAGTGGGTATGAAGATGTTGTCTCCAGCAAAGATGAGTGAAGAATCATGAGTTATGTTATTAAATCTCCTTATCTCCTCCATATCAACCTTGAACTTTAAGGAAATAGTATATAGAGTGTCTCCAGGCTTGATGTTGTATGTGACCAGCTCAAACCCTGTCACACAACCACAAAGAATATCCAACATGACATCCATGGATGTAATCAATTGCTTGTCCTGTTTCTCCACAACCATCATACCAAACTTCTCAGACAAAAGGTTCCAAGTATCCCCTGTCTGAACTTTATAATTGGTGTGCCAAATGAACTGCTGGTGATCAGCCAAGCAACTACAGGTGACTGTAACCAAGAAACCATTGTCGGTCACGCCGACCGCACTGGCAGGAACTCCAAACAGTGCCGTTGTCTCTTTTATAGTCTTTGGTTTGTCAGGCACGTAATAGAGAGCAGCAATGCATGAGGATGATGATGCTGATGATGATACGTTGCATGGGATTGGGTCTTTATTCAAGCAATTGCATGTGGAGAGAAAGCAGAGGAAGAATAAGAACAGAGTGTATCTTGCTCTCATGATTTGAGACTGATGAGTTTTCTTGGTTTTTTTTCTGCATTAAGAGATGGATGACCGAATGGGGATTCCTGACAAGAAGGAATCATCCAAAAAAAGAAAATATTATTTTACAAGTATGCATGCTTTTTTTTTTTTTTTTTTTTTTTTTTTTTTGTGTCTGAAGTCAGGTTGACCCTGTCGTGTAGTAATAATAATAATAATTAATAATATTCTCCAAAAACTGCCATTTGTTATTTCAGTATTTACCGGATTTCTCACACTTCCTTAGTGTTGTTGCATAGAGTGGGAATTGATCGATATATTAGGGACTAAGTCACTGGTGTCTTAAAGGCTAATCACATAATTGAACTTTTCATTAAACTTTTATGACAATATTTTGACAACAGAAAGTTTCTTCCAGTTGTGGAATGTTTCAAACTATTAGTTTTAGGAGCAACCTCTTACATTCATTGTCTCTCAATTTTATCACAAAGCTTGGATTTTCTTTTGAAAAAGAAAGGACGAGCCAAAAACAAACTGATATCACTAATGATATAATATATTTGAAAGGAATATACAATAAAAATTATTCATAAATATGATACCTTAATACCACAACATGAATAAATCAAGCAACTAGCCATTTTCTCGTTATGTCATAAATTGACTAAAATCGCACAATTTCGTATAGTAATTAGGGTTTTATTTTATTTTTTAGATTAGTTATTTTTTTAAAAATTATAAAGTTAAGATATCTTACCACTAAAATGGAAAAGTTCAAATCTAATTATTTATAGTATGATTTTATAATAATTAAGAGTTATTAAATGATTTGAGATTCTAATAAAATGTTTTCTGCTTTTTGTTGATGGAACAAATAGTTAATAACAAAAAATAAAAAACAAAGAGAAAATATCAAAAGAAACCTACTTTAGTGTATGAGAATCATGATTCACATATTAAATAGTTTATCTAATGAACTAGTTGGATCAAAGAAAGTCATCAATAACAAAGTTGTGATTTGGTTCTTAGTTTCCCATTGTATAAAGATTACTGAAAAGTATGATCAACGTAATCTAAATTTTGTATTGTGCAAAGATTATCTAAAGATATATTCAAAAGAAGATTTTAAACATATCTTCAAATCAAGATAGGACTTCATTCCATTTACAAAGAAAGTGGCAATTGGATAAACGATCTCAGAATTTATTATTCATTACTAATCAGTGTTGAGAGAGCTTGAGGATAAGAGAATGAAAATGATGATAAAAAGGTGGGGTGTTGCGGGAGCCGTTTTTATTTTTTTATATTCTTATTCTTATTCATGTTGGTTTGATGGTGATGTCGATAACTCTTGTAGACTAATTAGGGCTTGTTTGTTTGCAACCATTTTCCATGTTTTTATTTTTTCTTTTCTTTTCTAAATAAATTCTTTGTTTTAAAAAAAACATGTTTGTTTTGGCACCGCTCATAAACAAATTTATAGAAATGAAAAAAAAAAAACACTTATGTTATGGAATAAATGATGATCTTCTTATATCTATTCCTTTATGCTACTGTGTACTATATAAATTATACATAAACAAACTTGTTTTATCATTAACTAGAACTACTAAGGCAACATAGAAGAACACCTAATTCTCTTCCTTCTCTTAGCACATGATAATGTCCTACTATACTATTCTAATAGATACATACCATTTATAAATTACAAGGGCCTACATCCTTGCTTTAAATTGATTAATAAAGTTGCAAAATAGAAGAAAACCCACTTAAATATCTCATGTTTAGTATCAACCTTTACCATACTGTTTGGTTAGTTATTGCTACCTTTTTAGTAGTGCACCATAGTAGTAGATCATAACTAGACATACTTGTTAGGATTATACCCTTTAATTCTTACGAGGATACTTATATTAGGGCATTTCATTTATATTATACATTCTTATTATTATAGGCATTTATTTTGATGTTTATATAAATCTTGTGATCGCATTATAATTTGTTTTGAATATCATAGTCAATGTGTATTAAGTTAAATCTTTTACTCTTTGTGGGATAAAGAGGAGAGCACTAGAAGGGTTTGGTACTTATACGCTTAAATAGTTCACAAATTTAAGAACTTTTAATTGGGCGTTAAAAGCTAGTAAGGATTTGTATGACATATACTTTGACAAAGAGTGTTAGTTGAACACTATGAAATAGTGGGAGCATATGTCATAAATGCATTACTAGGATTGGTGTATTCGAACATGACTCACAACAAACTAATCACATGGGTTTTACTCTTTGACAGTCAATAATAGGGATTGTTGGTATGATCATATGATTGGACCTTAAACCTGAGGTATCATGATCACAATCTATTTGTGACGATTAATCTGTTACTAGAGTCATTAGGCTTAGTTTACTTTTTGGTAGGGCCGACCTCGAAATGCGACTATGCCTGGCAAGTAGCAGTTGTGAGTAATCACCAAAAAAGAATTCATTCTTTCGGAAGTAAATGAGTTAGTATCCTATGCAATTATAAGTATGTGAGATTAGAAGACCTTGGCCAAGGCAATCAAACTAATCATGTGAGGCACGAAGGGTAGTTTGGTAATCTTACCCCACTATAGTTATTTGCATATAATCGAGTTTAGTGAGTTTGACAATTACCATGCTCTCACTTGGTTGGGATACAAGAACAAAAGGTTTATACACATATGATAATCATAATAAAAAAGGTTCATAATGATCTACTCATTCGTGTTTAATTGGGTTATAACGTGAGGCCACAGGCCTGGCTAGGTGTCACCCACATCCTTTGGTATCCTCCCATTGCCAATCGGAACAAATCTAGGGAGTCACGCTTAATGGGATAAAGAATTAGCCTCGTTTTTGAGTGTAGGGGTAAAATTGTCAATTTATAATTTTACTTTGTGGAATGAGTGAAATTACAAATCGGTTTAGGATTTTTGTCTTAAGTTTAAATTTTGATTTAAATTTGATGGAGTCAAATAGATAATCAAAATTATAAGGACTCAAAGACAAAAGTGGTTTTAGTTACATTAGTACTCATATTTCTAATAGAACTTCTATGATAATGTTTATCATATTATGAAGGTTCATATTTCGAATAGGACTTCATAATTGAATAATGTTTATCATGTTTTATGAAGTCTCTATAAATATGACTCCTCTCTAACCCTAGAATAAATCAATTAATTCTCTAGTGAGAAAAATCCCCAAGCTTTCTCTTTCTCTCTAACCCTAGCCGCTATTTGGAGAAGAAGATGAGATTGTTTCTTAATTCCGGCATGTGATCTAGATGCATGAGACTTTTGTTTGGTGCTAAGAGATCTACAACAATCCAAGGGACAAATTCTGCACATCAAAAGAAAACCTTTCAAACATTAAGATGTAATTTTCTAGGCCTTTTAATAAAATTACGGTGTTCATTAAAACAATTATAACATATCGCAAATTTATTATTTCTTCTGCATGCCTTTGATGATGTTATTTGATTTTTGCGATATTACCTAACAATACTAACACTATATAAATAGTTATTACTTCTATATCTAGGCTGGTCAGGGATTTTCTTTAGTCTAAATATGTCAATTGAAGTGGCATCTATTTGTTCAATTGGAATATTATTACATTTGAAAGAATTGAGGGGGTTGTAAACAGTTATTTATTCTATATCCAAACTGGTTAGGGATTTCCTTTAGTCTAAAGATGTCAATTGATGTGTCATCTATTTGTTCAATTGGAATAATATTACACTTGAAAAAATTGAGAGCGGGAAGGGGAGGGGCATTAGAGATCTTAAAATTGGCAAGCTTTGCTTTAATGGCTAATAAACTGTATAATTACCTTAGTGACAAGGACAAATTCTGGGTTGACGTTTTGATGGTCAAATATGCCCATTGTAATCTCTGCAAAAACAATATTCCTCCTAAATGTTCTTGGCTTTATAAGTCCATTTGTAGAACTATTGAACCTCTCAAGACTAATATTTGGATTAGAAATATGAATCCTAATAGAACTTCTTTAATGAATGATCCATGGTGTTTTCAGATTTCATTGGCACTGAAATCCACCAACATTAACATGGACAACATCTGTAATTCAAAAATGGGTGGCTTGATTTTTTTTATAATTGTTGGGATTTTAATAAGATGAATTATGGTGTTTGGCTCTTGCCTTAATTCCCCTATCTTTGAATATGACAAAGTTGATGCTACTAACAACAATAATTGGGTGTGATTTCCTTCTTCTAATAGTAATTCTCTTATTTCTATAGTTTCATCTTGAACAAGAGAAACTTGAAGACCATTTCAAGGTTTGGTTGGCATAATGTTTGGAAGTTACATATCTCTCTAAGGGTTAAATTTTTATGTGGTGGATTAAGACATATGACTTTTTGCGCTGATTGAATCTTGCTCCTACTACAAGATGTATATTTTAAGGTCTAGCTTAGGAGAATTCTGAACATTTATTCATGCTTTGTCCCAAAACAAGTATGATTTGGAGTTTGGTTGAGGATTTAATTATTATATTGCGTTTAACAATGGGACATCTTCTGGTAAGTGGCAAAGTAACTATTCTCAGCTAGGAGTTAATAAAAAAAATCTCAATCTTGGTTGCCACTATATAGTTCATATGGAAGGTTAGGTGAAATCTAATTTTCAACAACATAAAACAAGAATTTAATAGCATTCTTTTTAAAGCTAATGAACATGTTTTAGAATAGAATAAAATTTATATATAATTCCCCAATAAGAAAAGTTCCTAGTCAATGTTAATTTCTAGGTTACATGATATTCATTATGTTCTCAAATACATCATGATTACGGGATACTACTAAGGGTGGAGCAAGTTTTGTGATTGCCAATAATAATTTTAGAATTGTGTGTGCAACTTCTTGCCTTTTTCAAGTGGAATCAAGCCTGATAGGTTAGTTATGGTGTTGTAGTTTTCTCTTACTCATGCTCATCATTTAAAACCAAAAATAGATTGTTCTTTTACAGACTATGTAGAATTGCATCATACCATCATTCAGACTATGTGTTGCTTAAATTGGAGATTGAATCAAGGGATATATCATATTCAACATTTGCTAATTGATGTTAATGTTAGCTTTGAGTTGATTTAGAAATGGAGTCCATAGTATATAGGGGAAGATGCATGACAGAAAGAATGTAGGTTGGAAAGGCAAAGATAATGCTGTTGATGAGAGTAGCACAGCCAGCAATGGAAATAGAGGAGTGATTCCAAGACTGAATTGTATTTTTGACACGGGCTGGGATAAAATTGAAGTGGCTGGTAGGAATTTTTTTTTTTTGGAGAAATGGGAGCTCTGAGATACATAAAGGGAAATTTACCTTGGGAGAAGCCCAAAATTTTTGAGATAGAGTTTGCAATAGTATGACTGCACCAAGAGGTAAGAAAAAATTCAAATTTTTTAAGATTGATTTTTTGCCCGGGGAGGTTATGAAAAAGGTTGAGGCGGAGAAGGCAGTTTTTAGCATTTTTTTTTTTCTAGAGGCTATAGTAATAAGAATGAGATCATCCGCAAACATTAGATGATTAAAGTTTTTGGCCAGATTAGGCTTAAAACCAGGATCTAAGTTTAGTTAAAGAGCTTTGTTGAGGATGACTGAGAGGCTTTAAGAAATAAGGAGGAAGAGAAGGGGAGAGAAAGGGTCACCATGGCGAACACCTCTACTACTAGAGATCCAAGAGGAATGTTGGCCATTTATAATGAATGAAAAAGAAACAGATGAAATGCAAGTTTGGACCCACTTAATCCAAATTTCAGTGAAGAGCATTCTTCGGAGGGGTGCAAGAATAGTTACCCATCAGTAGTATCAAAAGTTTTTTCAATGTTAATTTTTAAAATCATCCTGGGGGGGGGGGGGGGGGGGGACATTGTATCCATTTTTAGGCTATGGGTAATTTCTTGGGCTACGATAATGTTATCAAAAGCGCCACGCCCCGGAAAGAACCCATTCTGCTCAGGACTGATGAGATTAGAAATCACAAATCTAAGACGGTTGGTAAGGATTTTAGAGATAATTATGTAATAGACATTGCAAAGCGAGATTGGGCCAAAATTAATGACTAGGATTGGATTATCTTCTTTAGGAATTAAAGTAACATAGGTTTGGCCCCAAGAGTGAGGAAGCACAGCGGTGTCAAAAAAGTGGGAAAAAGCTATAGCAAGGTGATCACCGATAATGCTCCAATAAAAGATATAAAATTCCACATTGAGGCAATCAGGGCCAGGGGCCTTGCCATGAGGCAAGGAATTGAGGGTTTGGTAAACCTCTTGTTTAGAGATTGGTTTAACCAGAGCCTCTCTATCCATATCACTAAAAGTAGCAAGATCATCCGGCATGGCCTCAAAGAAAGAATTTAAAGAATAAGAGGAGGAAGAGAACCAAAGAATTTTATAATGATTAAGGAAGCAATCCTTAATATCAGAATGAGTGTTAGTGATGTTACCCGAACTGTCCTGGATATTGTTTACTCTGTTGCAATGTCTTAGGGTTTTGGCAGTGTTGTGGAAGAAATTTGTTTTCTGATCTCCGTGGTGCAACCAATGAGTCTTGGATCTTTGGCCCCAATAAACAATGTTCTGACAAAGAAGAGTAGAATGGCGATTACACAGAGCTCTTAGCCAGGTTTAATGCCAGTCCTCATCAGAATGGGAGGAAGATTCCTCTATTTCCAAGATTTCAGTTTCAATATTTTTTAATTCCTCATTGATATGACAGATGCTCGATTTCCTCCACCTAAGAACATTATGTTTAGTACGAGAGATGGCATGAGAAAAATAATGCAGAAGAGAAAAGGTAGAGTGAACAGACTAGGCCCAATTAATCTCAGAATGACACGCCTCATAATCCAACCAATGATTGTCAAACCGGAAAACATTTTTACATTTAAGAATCTTGTTTTGGGCAATCAAAATAGAAGGGAGTGGTCAGAGGAAATTCGAACTAAATGTTGATTAGAAAAATTTTTAAAACTAAGGAGCCAATCAGAGTTAGCCAAAAATTGATCCAATCTTGTCCAACGGCGGGCAAGACCCATCTACCCATTGCACCAGGTAAAACCAAAAATAGAGAAACACAGGTCAAACAGACAATTATCAACAATAAAATTAGGATAAGCAATCGATTTCAAAGAATAATGTTAAAAAGAGCCTCCCTTATGCTAATTAGGTTTAGAAATGGCAATAAAATCATCATTAAGAAGCCAAGGGGTATTAAGAACTGAGATACCTTTAAGAGAGATTCATAGGTTTTTTTGTTCAAAGTATACCTATGAGTTATAAACTATCGAGAGGATCTAGGTCTTCTTACCCAAGGTGATTACAAGGTGGAGAATAAACCGAGAAGTCTCTACTAGGGTTACTCTCCAAATGGATCTCTTCTAGAGGACAAGAATACCCCCGGACAGTCCATTGGAAGGGATAGTCGCCCAATCCCCACAGTGAATAAGTTTTGCACATAATCGACTAACTTTTTCAAAAGTAGCCTTCGTCTCAACCAAACAAAGAGTATCTGGTTTCAAATGCTTAACACTATCGTGGATACGGGAAGAAGTTTGGGAGTTGGAGAGCCCCTTACAATTCCAAGAAAACACCCTTAGCTTTGAGCAATACATAAGAAACAAATACAGAAAAGGGGACCAAAAGGAAATAGAACTAAGAAGAGAGAGCTTTTTTCCCTTTCTTGGGTCGGAGCAACTCTTCGAGGGTTCTCTTCGTGCCAGAGCCTCTAACTTGGCTTTATTCTAGAAGTGACCAATAATCATATCATCATCAGGTTCTTCATGTTTCTCGGAGCCCTCTGAGCCAGCATCTTCCATACCCTGATCAGCAGACATGCGTTTGGTTAGGGTGTCGACAACCATATCAACTACCATAAGGTGACCATCAACAGGATCCCCATTCCTTGTTGGAGATTAAACAAAGACCGAGGAGATAAGGAGAGGTGATGTTGAAGTTTCTCCCATGTGGGTAAGAGGAAGGCAACTATTTTCTGGGGTTTCCAATTGGCGATTCTGTATTTTCCCAGACCTTGGAGTAGAGGTGTCCTTGGAAGCTAGCAAAGGGTGATGGGAGGGGATGCTTTGGGAGTGCATCAAAAGAAGATGAGATGGGAGGTTTTTGTCAGAGTTGCCAGGGCTTTTATAGAATGGCACTATCTCGGAAAATGGGGCCTCATTGATTGCTAGTGTTGGGACAACGGGCTCATTTGTCTAAGGATAGAGCGGCGGAGTATTCAAAGTTTTTGAGAAAGGAAGAGAGTGCCTTCCTCTACTAGAGGTGTCGCCACGTGTCGCCTGCATGAGAGAACACTGCCATGCAAGTGCCACGTGTCAAGATCGATAGTATCATCTCGCCGCCCAACCCCAGCATTGGAGGTCTGACTGCCGCCTCAACCACTACCTTGCCCACGGACAGAACTTCGACTAGATCAATGTTTCAGCCACAGCCCAAACTCTCCAGTAGGGTTAGTGTCTTGAAGAGGGAGGAAAGATGGGTCAGCAACGCCAATTGGCTCGTCGTCGCCCCCGTTGACTAGCATAACGGAATTGTCATGCGCCAGCTCTTCATCTAAAGGAGCAGAAGGCACAGACACATCCGGACACAGGGGACTCCCACCGAAGGAGCAGTGCGCTTCTCCATGTCCTACTCTCCCACATCTGAAACAATAAACTAGAATTTTTTCATAGAGAGCTAGAACAAAAATATAGTGAACATCGTACTGAACCTAAGTCCCATGCAAGAGGGGTTTGTTCAGGTCTAACTCCACACAAACCACGCCGAATTTTACGGTAAAACGATCGATTGTATGAAGACCTACTTTTAGGACATGGCCAAACTGAGAGGCCACAGTTTCAAGTATTCCCTCCTCCCCCCAGAGCTCCATGGGTAGGTGATAAATATATATCCAGATGGCGGCCAAAGAAAGACGCTCGAAAGTAGGCTGAAAACTCTCTTTCATGGGGGAAAGTTGGAGAATGCGGCTTGCAACAATCCAAGGTCCTTCCCAGAGAAGGCATGATTGCATCTCCTTCGATTCACAGCGAATGTAGTAAAATCCATGAGGGAGATTTGCAATTGAGAAAGCACCTAATCCACACTAAGCGTCCACCAAGACGAGTTTTGCTCGGTCAAGAGGTGTAAGCCTTTGCCCAGAAACTTGGCATAAAGGGATGACTGCATGCTATCCCTAGCAATAGTCCACAAGTCTATATTGATGGTGATTGAAGAACGGGAAGAAGCTTTTATTTTTTCGAAATGAGATTTGAGGAGGTGAGGAGAGGTTTCCAGATCTTTAGAGGGAGGGTCAGAGCTGACTACTTTCACCCAAAAATCACCAATTTTTGTCCCTATGTGCGGAGGAGGAAGGGGTTAGGTGGTGGCCCTAAGGGGGTTATGGCGCCCGAGATTTGGTCTTGTTAACAGATGGGAGAAACAAAGATAGGATGTGATGTTAAAAATGACTCAAATTTGAGTAGACAGAGCAGAGATACCTGCTTGTCACTTATAAGTTATAACCGATGATCCGCTTTTGAATGTCCACACCGACAGATGAGACAGGCGGGCGGTAACCTTACCGCTTTCATCTCAACTCCAACAATGGAGACGAAGGTGCCGCAGAGGGTGAAACGATGGCTTTTCCCGCTCCTTGCTTCCCTTCTCATCTCTTGCGTCCTCATCACCCTATCCCTCTTCTCCTCCTCCTCCTCCTCCTCCTCTTCTCTCTGCCACGCACTTTCCCTCTGCTCCTTCTCGGCTTCCCCGTCCTCCGATCCCTACCTCTTCATCGAGGCCAAGCTCCGTCTTCCCCGGACTGTGTCTTCTGCCGCTGTTCCCCGCATCGCCTACTTGATCTCTGGCTCTGCTGGCGATGGCGGCAGCATCCAGCGGACTCTTCGCGCTCTCTACCATCCGGCTAACCGATACGCGGTTCATCTCGATCTCGAGTCACCGCCCGCTGAGCGGCTTGAGCTTGCGGCTGCCATTCGTAGAGATCCCGTTTATCAAAGGTTTGGAAATGTTTGGGTGATCACGCGTGCGAATTTGGTGACCTATAGGGGGCCGACGATGGTGGCCAACACGCTCCATGCGGCGTCGATCTTGCTCAAGGAGGGAGGCTATTGGGATTGGTTTATTAACCTTAGCTCCTCTGATTATCCGCTTGTCACTCAGGATGGTGAGATTTGAAGTTCGTGCTTTGATTTCTTGATCTAAGCTTTTGAATTTGCATTTATTTAATCAGGAAATAGGGGAATTTTCTTATCTTTTCTGCTAATCATGTGATATTCTTTTGTGATGCTGGTTGTTGGTTTTGTGACTCTTTTTTATTGGCTGAATGTTATTGAGGTTTGAAAGTGAACTTGGGAAGGTTTTGCAATAAATTTTCAATAAATTGGAAACCTTCTCTTTTATTCTAAGTGTTATACTGAGAATTATATGATATTTGTGTAGATCTTTTGTTGAGAATGATTTGCTGATATTGCTTGACTAGGATGATTCTTCATTACATTCCACTTCTGGATTTCTTTGTAGTATATGGTGTGTAATTGAGTTGGGCAAGTGACATCATATATGTATTTTTTTTTTTCATTCTTCATTCCATTGTTTATGCCTCCAAACATATATCATTCTTGTGGCATGAGTTATTTGTTGGTGTACATTAACTCTTACTTTGTTATGGCCTTTTGTTTACAAGTATGATTCATGCATTTGTTTTTCTCTTATTATTTGGCTGCTTTTACCTGATTCTGTAATGCCTATGAACTTCTGAATTTTTCTTGTGATGAGACTGTCAACTTGGATAATGCACAATGAACACTAATTTTTAATTTGACTGTCAGTTATTAGTTGCTTTTAGCTTGTTCAGACTTTTATATTGGTTATTTGGTAGTCACACTAAGTCTCCCTTGTTTAAATTCTGGTTGGACAGATCTACTCTTCACTCTATCAAGTATAACTAGGGACTGGAATTTTATTGACCACACGAGTGACCTTGGATGGAAAGAGTGAGCTATAGACATGAAGGATGTGCTTTTTTTTGGCTAAGATGCTCTCTAATGTGGTTTCTCAGTTTCTGAGGACTTTTGTTGCATGTGCAGGACCCAAAGGGCAAGGCCTGTAATCTTAGACCCAGGGCTTTATGACCTGCATAAGTCAGATTTGTTTTGGGTTTCTGAGCAAAGGGGTGTGCCATCTGCATTCAGGCTCTTTACAGGTAAACAATACATATAATTTTGTGTTTTATTGTATTTGTTATTTGTCAATTTCTTTCAACATTAATTCCAGTTTTTTGGTATGGTAGAATGTACATATATAGCCTTTACTGATCCAACTTGTCAGGCAAGTAGATTTTAAATTTACACGCTGAGTCTGTGCATAAGCTAATTTGTATTAGTTTTGAGTTTTGTGTAGACTGCCTATGAATTGATGCTGACAGATAAAGGCAATAAAATCTGACAAAATATATGGTTCACTATAAGATTTATTGTGCTCATCATGAATTATAAAGATACAGAGTACCCTGTGAAGCAATGAAACTCTTCCAGTATAATATAAAAATGATCATTTGCCATTGCCTTGGACAATTGATTAGAGGGATTGTGTTTTTTTGAAGCTAGTGACTGTTCAAGTCCTGGAATATTTGAGACATTGACAATCATGACATATGGAGAATCTAGTGTAGAGTACGATATTGATACTGATGCCCTGATAGAAGTTTACTTTGAGTCTAAATAGGAAGTTGTTTGCAAAATTTGAAGCTGCAGCATAAGGTTGTTCATTAACATGTCCAAGATAGATCCAAGGCATGGACGAAACCAGATATCTTGGTGTGGAATTAGGTGTATTTATTCAGCTGATTCTGATGATTTCCTGTGTTGCATAGTATGTCTTGTGCTTTGATCTATAATAACTTTTCTACTCATTGACTTTGAAGTATAACTGAAAGGTAGGCATATTTGTGTTCTGGCTTTTCTAGTCTTTTCCCAGAATGACTCACGAGTGTAGCCCAGTAGCAGTATTTGACTACATTTGACTCTGTACATATGCTTCTGAAGTTAGTCAAAGTGTATTATCAGGTATTGTATGTGAATAAAATATGCAGATGGTGGTATTTTATACATTTTAGCTGCATGTGTTTAGTTCTATCTGCTGAAAGAGATTGGTTTTGCATCAGAGTTTCATATTACATGGTGATCTTTTCATGTTGTCCCAGGCTCGGCTTGGATGATGCTGACCCACCAGTTCATCGAGTTTTGCTTATGGGGCTGGGATAACCTTCCACGCACTGTCTTGATGTACTATGCAAACTTCATCTCATCGCCTGAGGGGTACTTCCACACTGTCATCTGCAATGCTGATGAATTCCGCAACACTACCGTCAACCATGACCTGCATTTCATATCATGGGACAACCCGCCTAAGCAGCATCCGCATCATCTTACCCTTAATGATTTCCAGGGGATGATTGATAGCAATGCGCCTTTCGCTAGAAAGTTTGGCAGGGATGATCCAGTGCTTGACAAGATTGACAAGGAGATTTTGGGTCGTGATCCCGGTGGATTTGTGCCTGGTGGTTGGCATGATATTTTGGAAGAGAATGCTACTGATCATTATTTTACTGTAAGTAAGGTGGACGACCTCAGGCCCGGGCCTGGTGCAGAGAGGCTTAAAACACTCTTGTTGGGTTTACTATCACAAGATGATTTCGACCAGAAGCATTGTATTTGATGTAAAACCGAAATGATAACAAAATTTTGTGCAGCTGGACAAGTAATCACATCCTGTTTTCACAGGAATAGCCTTTCAGGATGTTGTTTCTATGGACGTTCTTTTCTGCCTTGGATTCGTGATTATCTTGGTGGAGCTAGAAATCAGTTTAAACGTTGCCAGAATGAAAACAAGCTGTTGTTATAATTAGAAGTGCCATGAAGCTAAATCTTTTCTGCTGTCTCTATATAGCCCTACGACGATGCTGATGAAGTCTATATGTGCTGTATCCCACCCATTGGCGCCGCAATTGTTAGTTTCTACTGAAATTTTAAAGTGAAAATGTTACTGTTTGCATCATGTTTCAAACATAATGAATTACGTACGGATTTCCACAATCCTCCTATTTGATTTGATCGTTCTATGTATTAGATGTATAACAGTGGAGGCATGGGGATTGAATGCAGCAATCCATTTTGTCATGCGTTACAATGCCATGCAAATCAGTTTTGCTAACCATAACTGTTGAATGTGCAGGAAAAAGAAAAATACCCATGAACATCAGACATCTGAAATTTATTCTATGCGCACACCAGTGACATATCCCTGTTTCTCCTCAATCGTTACTGATCTTGACAGACTTCTTTCCGACATTATCACCTCGAAAAAGACCTGAGAAAGCGGTTGGAACACTCTCAATGCCCTCTGAGATATCTTCGAGAACCTGTAGCCTACCATGACGGAGATGGTCCTGAGTTGTTGATATAAACTCATTGTATATGTGAAGATAATCATAGGCCAAGAACCCCTTAATATTGATTCGCTTGTAGATCACATCAAGCATATTGGGCGCTGCTCTGGGTCCAGCAGAGGTGTATTCAGAGATCACTCCACACAAGGCCACCCTTCCGAACGCCTTCATATTTACAATTGCAGCTTCTAACATCTCCCCTCCCACATTGTCGAAGTATATGTCAATGCCATCTGGAAAGTACCTGATTATTAAACAAGTTGAATTAGCTCAATATCTTCGTTTCTCCTATTTGTCTAAGTTTTTGTGTCTCACCTTTTTAATGCTAACTTGAAATCAGGTTCTTCTTTGTAGTTGAATGCTTCATCAAACCCCAGTTTCTCTTTCAGTAAATCCACCTACGTGTGTGTGTGTGTGTGTGTGTGTGTGAATAGAATCAATCGTATAAATATAAAAACTAGAATACAGAGAAGGATGAGGAGATGGAGGACCTTGTTCTTGTTTCCAGCACAACCTACTACATAGCAACCAGAAAGCTTTGCAAACTGGCCAACCAAATTACCAACTGATCCAGATGCTGCAGATACAAAAACTGTGTTTCCATTCTTTGGTTTGCATACTTCATAAAAACCAGCATAAGCTGTGAGTCCACTTGGCCCTGCAAAATCATCATGTTTAGCTGATTAATTAATTTGTTGTTATTTTCAAGTGAAGAGATAATGATGAAGTGCTTTTGAACAGAGACCTAGAACACCAACATGGTAAGACAAAGCGAACTCATCAGTGATCTTATTCAATATTGTTCCAGGTTGAACAACAGTGTACTCTTCCCAATTCAGCAACCCTGCAACCAAATCACCCACTTTGAACTCCTCGTTAACTGAAGCTACAACCCTTCCAACTCCGAAAGCATCCACTCTCTGCATCCATGCATGCACACATAATTAGTGATGCAGCAAACCAAACACAGTGAACAAACAACAGCATGCAATTTGGAAAAGGAAAGTTAAAGACCTCTCCTAGACCAATTTGGGTGGAGAAGCCGCTAGCATTGTGAGAAGAACTGTAGGCCTTGATGCGATTGATTTGATAGGGATCAATGGAGACATAAAAGTTCTTGACAATAATTTGGTTTGATCCTTTTTTGAGAGTTATGGCAAGGGGAGCAGTCTTGACCTCAAAGTTCAACTCTGATGGCTGGCCATGCACGTACTCTTTCACTGCCACGAACTTGTTATCGACCTCCATCTCCTTCTTCACCTCTTCCTCTGCCTACTGCGTGCTAACTTATAGCGAAGAATGTTTCTTTTGTTTTTCTCTTCTTGGAAAATAAATGAGATGGTGGAATACTAGCTGTGTTCTGGTGGTGATAACAAGGACAGATATTTTATCCCAAAATTGGTGAGTGTAGACAAAAACTGAAATTGTGAATCTTGTTCTCAATCTCGACCTCAGATTCCAAACATGCCTTTCGGATCATGTTCTGGCGGTGATAACAAGGACAGATATTTTATCCCAATTCCAAGCTTTTAAGTATCATAGCTGACCGGGGCACAGGCCGAGATTTGGCCCTGTTTGTAACGGGCTCAGTTAAGGATCAAAGGATGACTCTGGTCACCCGCGCTATAATGGGCCTGGTCAACTTGGCTGGTTGTGACCTCAATGTTGGATGTCCAAAATGCTAACCACTTGAGTTATAATTCAACTTGTTTTATTTGTAGGAAAAACTATACATATATGGACGATTGTAGAATGATGACTTTCCCTGAACACTTCCTACCAATTCTTTAAAAACATCAGTATAGATATAAATTTCAAAGTTTTTAAATAGTAACTAAGTAATAAAAACTCACACTATATTCTTTTGATTAATTATAAGGTGTTTTATGTTGAAAACCTTGAAGCTAATGATTTCTTCTTTAATGACAACATGATGAGTACAATAATAACAACTCCTTAGAGTTCGAAACTAAAGTTACCAATCTGGATTGTAAGGAATATATAAGTAGACGGCAATTTTGATCTAAAGAAGGAGAACTATATGAGTTTTAATTTCCCTCACTTAAGAAGATATGTTGTAACTTAATTCTTTAGGTAAATAAATTAAGTACAAGTCTTTCATTTTTTTTAAATCATTTTGACTTGTCTCAAATTTTTTTAAATTATTAGAAATTATTTTAAATTTTTAAATTTTTAAGATTATTACTAAAAAAAATCGCTCTGTGATTTCTTTTTATTTATTTATTTTTAAAATCAATATACAAACCAATTATAGTTCAAGTGATTGAAGTATTAGTTTTGATGCATGGGTCCTAGGATCGTGTCCCATCCGCACCTTTTTTTGAGATTTTTTTTAGCGCCGGTCAAACTGGCTTGGGCCGGACTCAGTGGGTTTTGGGTTCAATAAGGGTGAGCTTGGTTCACCCAAAAGATAAACTGAACTCGGCTGGCCTGTCGGGTCAACCCAATTTAGCGGGTTTCTTCTATAGCACAAGTTGGGTCCGGTGTTTGGTGACTCGGGCCTGGCCTGTGCTGTAGTATTTTGGGTTTTTCCTTCTTGCGTAAGTTGGTGTTTTCGGCTTTTATCTGTTTGTTCGTTTGAAGTTTTGGGTGAGTTCTTCTTTGTTTTGAGTTGGTGAGGCTTGCCGAGGGTTTTAGGTCGAATTTTGAAGGCTTTAAGAGGTGTTCGGGCAGTGTACAAGTTGCACAAGGGTTGTGCGGGCTATACATAGCCCGCACAGGCCTTTCTGTGGCCTTGTGTGCGGCCTGCACACAGGCCGCACACCCTCGTTGTTTTTGCCTTTTAAACCCGTTTCAAGCCCATTTTACTTCATTTCTTCTCCCAAAAACCCCTCATCCCTTTCCCCTATCTTCCTTCATCATTCTTGAGAGTTTAAGGCTGGTTTTGGAGGAGATTTTGGGTTGGTTTGTGAAGCTTGCAAATCAACCCATTATTGCTCAAGGTAAGCTCTTCTCCTCTTCTTTCTTTCTTCTTTCTTTCTTCTCCCTTGGATGGTAAGTCTAGGGTTAGTTTGTAAGCTTGAGTGGAGTTTAACCCTTGTTTTCATTCTTGTTTATTGTTTGTGAATCTTGAGAGAGGCTTTTGGCTTTGATTGTTGCCTTTGATCTCAAGAAATCCCTGAGTGGTCTTCTTTCTTGTTCTTGGAGCTATTGTAGCTCCGGTGGGTTGTTCTTGTTTTCTTTGTTTCCTTGATTAGAGAGGAGCTTAAAACCCTTAGGGGCCATTTGGTTCGTGGTAATAACATATTACCACATAATGAGATTACCATGGTAATATGGGTGGGAATGTTATATGGTTGGGAATATTGTGGTAATTTGATATAACTATGTTTGGTTGGGAACTCTTATTACTGGGAATAGTTCATTACCTTGTTTGGTTCATGGTAATCAATTTGGTAAAATATAAAAAGTTATGAGATTACCATGGTAATCCAACATAGACACCAAATTTGGTGGTAATAGGATTACCACCTTCTTGGTAATATTCTCCTGTTGGTAATGTCATATTACCATCCAGATTACCACATAACAAGTGGTAATCTTTCTCAGTGCAATGCCAAACATGGTAATCTGAAAAGATTACCACATAACAAGCGGTAATATTTTCACATTAGCGCGAACCAAACACCCCCTTAGGATCTCTTTAGTAGCCTCCAGGGTTAGTGGAGCAACCCTAGAGCTGGTTATGGTTGTTGGTAGGGGAAACCTAGTGTTTTCTTGTGTGACTTGTGCTAACATTGTGTTTGTGGTGCTTTGGCAAGGTGAATATGCGTTGGCTCGAGGCAAAGGATTAGCCGAGGAGTAGCTTGCAAGGGAAACGAATCGCTAATTCTGTGAGTGGGATCATTATGCATGGCTTTATTGGAAGAATGCCGATAACTAGATATAAACACACACACACACACATATACATATACCTACACTTATATCATGTTTCAAGTATAGTTTTATTGAGTTATACTTGTTTAGCTTGTTGATGAATGATAATTATTATTAAGAAAGATCTTGAACGCTTTATGTGATATTTAATGTTATTATCATCCGATTTATAATTAATACGCTTCAATGAGTTTGAAATCCTTGTTTTGTGTGAAACTTGGGTTTTGTTGTGGAAATGTTTGATTTTGTGGGATTTGCTTACCCCTTTGTGTTTAAAAGCTTGAGTTTCGATTGTGTTTTTATCATTTCCTCATAGAAATGCTGGGTGGGATTTGAACTTGGGTCACCCATAACACCAACAAACATTGTTACCAACAATCATATGAAAGTTTTATGTATTTAAGTTAAAACATTATTAACAAAAAGAGACTTCAAAATAAATTTTAAAAAAAATTAAAAATAAGAAATAGTTTAAAACAATTTTAATAAATTGGAAGAATTTGAAATGACTCAAAATAAATTTAAAAAATAGTAATAAAAAATTACACTAAGTTTGTTTATTTATTGAATTAAATAGTTTATATATTCTTTTGAGTTATAAAATTATATTATATGAAAAATCAGTCATAAAATGTATTGTTTTATATTAAAATTTTACTATCTATTTGTTTAAGAGATTAACATAAAATATTAGAGAAATTATATTATAACCAATCTTATTAATTGGTGATTGAAATTATGTTATATGAAAACTTATTAACATATAATTTAAAACTCATGAACTTAATGTAAAAAAATAATAACCAATCTTATTAATTGATGATTGAAATAATCAAATAAAACAATACATGTAAATATAAGGGAAATCAATACTAAATTATTATATTATAACTAAAAATTAAAAACACTAGTTATAATAAATATATAGAATTTAATAAGTAAATAGAAGTAAAAAGTAAAAAATTCAAGTAATAAAATAAATTAAAATAATTGCATAAAAAAACTTATTAACATAAAATTTAAAACTCATTAACTTTGAATTTGAATTCAAATTCATATCTTCATTATAAATTTGTTTAAAAAAATTTAAATTATCACCAATAAAAGCTAGCTCAATTGGTTTCTCAATGAACCTTGCTCTTTGAAGACCAAAGTTCAAATCTTGGAAGTAACAAATTATAATATTTTAACACATAAATTAAACTTAAAAAAAAAAAAACCGGGCCAACCCGTCGGGCCATGGTTCAATATAAGCCCAACCCGTAACCGGGCCTGCTACAGTCCGGGCAGGTTACGGGTTACTGGTACGGCCCGCCGAGTCAGCTAACCCGGCGGTTTCTGCCAGGCCGAGCCAAATCTCGGCCCGTGCCCCCCTCTAACTACGATAGGCGGTCCCCACGGCCAGCCTGTTGAGGTGGCGTGGAAGACCGAATTAAATTACTACAAGGGCTAGTTTAGGTGGGAGCGAAGAATCCTGATTAGACACTCATTGGGAAACTGGAGTCACCAACCAGTGTACTAGCCGGTCAACGTCAAGGGCATGAGTACCTTGTCGTGGCCACGGTGAAGGCTAAGGGATGCTTTTAGACCACTTTATGCTGGGTGAGTGCTGGGTATTATTTTATACTGGGTTTGAGATTTATTTCTGTCGAGTTACTTACCTTAGGTCATTTCAAACTTGTGGTGAGGGGCGAAGCCCAACTGTCACCCCTAGGAGGACAGTCTCCCACAAATTTGACTTGACACGAGAGTTGAGTAATCTTGAGCTGGTATTTCTTGTAATTTATTCGAGATTTAACCTGTTCTATTTCTCTTTTGTTGTCATCTTGAATTTGTGGTGAGGGGCGAAGCCCAGCTGTTATTATATGGATGACAGTCTCCCATAAATCCGATTTGGCATTATTTATTTGATATTCGTATTTCTTATCGAGTTGTGCCGATGTTTTCAAATTATTTTGAGCTTTATGAGTTGAAGCTGATGATTTGTTTGATGTTTAACTCATCATTTATATATATGGACTGGATGTTCAGTATTTTAACAGATTTAGGGTTTTAATCTTGTTTAAGTAAGAAGGGTTTCTCAACCCTATCTTTTATTATGCTATGTCAAATATTGCTATCATGTTTAATTATGTTCTAAACGTTTATTTTGTCCTTGGTAAAATATTTATTTTGATGTATTAATTTTTTTATCTTTGTTATTGGTGTTTTCTGGTGAGGTTGTGCTAACCTTCCCTCACTGAGTAATGCTAGTTGCTCACCCCTCTTTCTTCTCCTAGACTGTTGCAGGTAGTAGGTGAGGCAGGGCGGCAGTGTGCTTGGCATTTGTTGTTATTCTCCTTTATGTATCTTTCATGTTTCATGTATGTTTCTTTTTGGACATGGACATGTAGTCTTGACTTATGGATCCACTAGTTTGTAGTAAACTTTGTTGCATGGTTATGTATTTATTCAACTTTTGAACTCTGGTGTATTAAGACTTGTTATTGTTGTTATAGCCTCCCTATGCATTTGTGACCTTGTTATTGCCGTATATCATTGTTGTTGTTGTTGTTGATGTTATTTTAGCTGTGCATCACTGTGTCTCTTTCCTATATCTTTGTGTTCAATTTTGGTTAGGGCTTTTCTTTTCATTCACTCAAAACATATAAGAGTATTATTAGTTATTATACGGGTATTTTTATCCATAAAATTATCAACATTTCTCAACCTTGGAGCATATCCATAAAATGGGGTATTTTTTGTTACACCCGCTCCTACCGACGCAAATGTGGCACCTATTAGTTAAAACTCAATTTAATTGGAAACATACACTACTGAGAAACAACAACCAACTTACAAATATGGACGGTAGCCAATACACAAAGAATACATGTCCAAATATATATATACACAAGTAACACAGAAAGACTCAAAATGCGGGTATAACCTCTACAAGACCACCACAAAAAACAAACAAATAAATAGCCAATAAAACATAAACCACAAACAAGGCTAGCTAGAATCATCTCAGTCTTAACTATGGTCACAGTTAAATCTGGGTTCGCCAAAACTTCATTATAATTATATATATACATACTCACAAAGAAATTATTTAGGTTCACCTTGGTGTTTCCCAATAAGTCCACTGGTGTGGTGACCCATAATGTCTCAGATTACACAGAGGCGTCCCTTCAATCCATCGGGGACACTTAATGCCATCCCAAATGGTAACCACTTTCCTCCAGTCATCTTGCAGTAGGCTGAGCCCTAGCTCGCCATCATCAACACAAAGGAATTATGCATCTCGAGAATATTCACAAGCAACCATACACAACATAAAAACCTTTGTCAATGACTTTTCACCAAAATTACAAATCAAGCAAAAAGACTTTCAAAGATTTGAAAGTCAAGGCATACCTAACGTTTAAAATAAATATCTTAAATTTTTAAATCATACATACATATGCGTGCAATGACTGAAACCACGTATATTTATACAAGGTCGCATATATTAATACAATTGCTATAATTCGCTCAATCATGAAATAGAAACAATTCATTTAGCGCAAAGCAAATTGCAAAATAAACTTTGATTAAAAATAATACATAACCATCCAATCTCATTGGTAGTAGAAAAATAATTTGTTTAATGACAAGATATATTATTAAACATAATGTAATAAAATAATTGAACAACCATTTCAAAATAATTGCCTCTACCAACTTACTTGGTCTTCCTCAGGTTCATCGCTAGACTAGATTCTAAACTGGAACTCTTTCCCATGAAGAGAATGGAATAAAATAAATAAAACGATAAATAATGATGGAACGGTACCTATAAAAGAAAATACCCGACTCTCTAATTTGGCCCATTCACTTAATCCAGCTCAAAACCGACTTTGCATAATCAAACTGGCTTCCAAGTTGATTTAAACTCAGTTAAAAGGGCTACAATTAACTCTAATTGAGCTTAAACTAACTCAGTTTGGTCTAGGACCTCTTAAGCCAACTTGAGCCAAACTCAATTTAATTGAACCAAGTCCAATTGAACTAACTTAACTTGAACCAATTCCAAAACTTATGAAATCTTCATGAACCGGGATGGCTCAATTAAACCAAACCTAATTGAGCCACTTAGTCCAATTGGACTAAACCAAAAATCAAAATGATTGAGCTAAACCAATTTAATTTGAACAAGATTACATCCAACCATTAAACATATATTATTATCTTCTAATCAATATTAACCTTTCCTTAATCATGATTAATTCATCTTCAACCTCTCCTCCATTCTCACATCACCGACATCTTCATCCCATTCACCATTATCATCATCATCATCATCATCATCACAATCATTACCATTATCATCAACAACTTCATCTTCTTCATCATAAACACTTTTTCCTTTCCATGAAAACAAGTGGCTTCAATCCACACACACACAAAATCCAAGTATAACAACTTAACAAACCATGAAAACTCTTACCAATGGATGTCCTTGTGCTTTCCACTTTTTATTATTTTTTAAACAGAACAACCCTACTAAATAGTCCCATTAACCCTATAATAATATAAATTCCAACAGTTATACAAAGGTTTAGGGTATTACATTTTGAACCCCTCATTTTCTTCTTAAACGCTTGCTCTTCCCCAAACCCTTCTCCTCAAATAATGGTTGAGGAAAACTTTACCTCCTAAACCTTTGAACAGCCCCCTCCCCCGCTCTTAATCCTTTTCTCCCCAGGAAAGACACTAGTATTGTTGATATGTGTGTTTTTGAATTTCTAGAACTTGAAAGATAAATTTGTTGTATATGGGATAACCCAAGCCTATCTCGTACACCCAAACTTAGTCATGTGATCTACATGATTTATTCTCTACTTTATTTTGGAAATAATCTTTAATAATCATGAAATCAATCTCCTCATTTATTTTCCTTGATTTAACAATTCTAAATTTATTCTTTCTTTGGATTGCTAATCTTGATTTATTATTTCCAAGGATTAATGATGCTAATTGATTTGATTGCTTCCCCGTAAGTGTGCGGGATCACCAAATAATACCTCGTGTAAAGATACAAGTATTGTTTTCCTCGGGGTTAAAGATCTACTATTACTCCTTCGTCACCTACTTTCTAGCCCAACATCTTAAGTGCAAGAATCTACTTAACTAGATATAAGAAAACAAATAAAAGATTGCCACACAAATGGAAGATTTAAGCAAGAGGTTAGAAAGACAACAATGATGGGCAAAGGGCTATGGATGTGGATCCCCTTAAATGGTCACCATGATACAAGGATGAAGAATAAAAGATGCAAGCGTGATTTAGACCGAGGGATTTCTAGATTAGATCAACCCCAATCTCTCGGAGGTTGAACCCTAATCCCATATGAGTGTTGACCGCAATCTCTTCCATATCAACACTCCTACTATTGCATTAAGAACAAGAAAATCCCAAAATAAGATTGAACTCTTTCTAGGTTTACTCTTAAGAATCGGAGGGTTACCAACATCGAATCTCTGAACATGTCGATACAAGTAACCTCTTTTAATCAATTCAAGATCTAATGCACGTGAGTAGGTCACATCGAATTGTATAACTCATAAAAGAATTACGGATCTCTCCATATGTAATTCAAGCATGAAGGCATAATGGATTAAATCACAAATCAAACCCAAGCAATAGAATTACGTAGCAATCATCCAAAATACATTATGAACCCCGAAGGTTTACAGACATCTGGTGGCATTGGGGTCTAGTGTGTCATCAAACAAATGCAAACAACAATATAAATCAGAATACAAAATAAGTTCATAGATGACACTCCCTAGATGAAAAGATGATGAAGATGAGGTAGATTGGGCAGAATGACGCTTCCCTCTCCCAAGGATTGCCGAATGACGCTTCCCCTAGCCGAAGGTCGCTTCTCGGTCCTAAGACTCCCTTTTTCCTTTGTGGTGGATCTCTTTTTTAAAGGATGATGCTTTGAAGCCTAAAAAGCCCTTGAATTCGCCTTGAAATATCGCTGTTATTTCTAGGTTTTCTTCTCTTCTAATGGTGGGCAAGAACCCCTTTTCTAGCCCTAGAAAATTTCTTTTATACCCCCAAGCTATATGGGTTGTATGGAGGCCATATGAAGACCATACTAAGCTCAAATGATGAGAAATCGCTGTATATCAGGGTCAATACCGGGGGGGGGGGGCATAAAAGCCTGATAAGGATTGGTATGGAGGCCAAATGAGTTAGGCAAAAGTTTCTATCTCGAAAACTCTCCAATAATGGGCTACAGTGATTCTGCTACAGTGCATCGCAACCTGATTTTCTCCTTGTTTCGCCCTAATCGTATCCTCATGTTCTCCATGGCTTCTCTGTGCCCTACAAAACAAATAACACACAATTAAGCACAAAACGGGCATTAATTTTTAACAAAATACATGTTAAGTGTATAAAATACATATAAAAAAATCCATACATTTAGATACTTATCATGATCCTTTCCTTGGATCGTTGATAATGATTTATTCTTTCCTTAGTTTATTGATCCTTAATTTATTCTTTCCTTGGATAATTAATTCTCTCCAACGGCTCATTTTCAAATCGTTGGATGATCTCCCATTATAAAAGGACCAAGAAACGCTAACCCTAGAGTGTGTCTTCTTCTCTTCCCTAGATTTTACATCTTCACATCTTCTGAGATCTTTGCTGCTTAAGAAATCTTAACCTTTGTGATAGTTGAACGACAATTCCTCGCAGAATGTGTTACGCAACAAGTAGAACTTCCTAACTGGTTAGTGTATCCTAGCATTGGAGTGAGGCCATTCCATTTTGCTTGGAAGGGGCCAATTCAATGTTAGGACAGTGCCTTTGCACACCTAATCCTAGGCTAGATCATTGTAACCCTTTTGTTTACTTTAATTAGATTTTGTGCTGTTTAATTGCATTCTAATCACTATTAACTTTTCCCAACAATCTATCACTGAAATGATCTTCTAAATATTATCATGCTTTCCTAATTCTACATGCATTATATGTTTTGAGATCTAAAATTTTAATCTGATGCATTTCTTTTAAATTGTTTTTATGAAAAAAATTGTGTGACTAATATTGAATACTCATGATCCATTTTCTAATTTATAGCAAAAGCAATACCTCTATTAACTTATTATATATCCATTATATCATATTAGTGTCATTATATATATTTTAAATTCCATTAGTGCATTTTACTTTCCATGCATTTATCTATTCTGCTGAATTGATATATACATATATTACTTAGTTATTATTACTTCATCAATATCAACCAATTATTATTTTTTTATCTTAAAACTTATTCATTATAAGCCACCTGCACCTTTGCTTTATTTTATTAGAATTTTTTTTATTTTAAATTATTTTATTGACATATCTCTTACGTGCATGTACCGCGAGTGCAAAGGTGTCGAAGTAATAAAATACCCAGTGAGTAGGGTAGTCGAATCCATAGGGAACGGAAGTATTAGTAGTAACTATTTTTCGGTTATCTAGTCGGAATCAAGAATATGGTGAAATAATCAATCACAAGAATATGTCTCAAGCAAGCAAGGAAGAGTAGGAATAAAGAAAGTCTCAATCAATAAAGATGAGGTACCCGGGCAATGCTCCCCCTAAGATCTAGCATGAAGTGCAAGACTTACAAGTCCTTCTAAACCGAGTTAAATGAGTCAAGAAAATCCAAGAATAATTGGTCAATGCCTCCAGGTCACCGATATTAGACCCCTACGAGGTCCCAGTGGAGAAATCGCTCAATCTCAACACCTTACACCACATATGACCGCAATAGACTCTAGGGATTCTTAAGAGTGCACCCAATTCCTAAGAATAGACCTAACCCTACTTCTAGGTGAAATGTCACACCCCGACACATGGGTCCACGGGCTCGACAACCGCCGCGATAATCCTGAGGAAGGATATCCCGCCACTCAGCCCTCGGGACGCCGTAAGGCTAACCAACAACCTGGAATCCACAATATTTAACACAATGACACAGGGGAGAGATAGAATGATACATATCGGAAGCAACAACCACAACAATAATATACAACATTAGACAGGGTCACAAATGCATAAGGAAGCTATAACAACAATAACAAGTGTTAATACACAAGAGTTTGAAAGTTGAATAGATACAAAACAATGCAACGACAATAATAAGTGTATCGAAACTAAAGTTTGGACAGTCTCGTTATCCAGACTAGAGTGCATTGAGGGTAGCTCAGTGGGGCGACGACGTGACCGATGAGGTCGAGGAGCTGTTATCCGTGGGTAGCTGGCGATATTTACTATCCATTCGAGATCCAACTATCCGTATGTTGACTTTAGAGGTCCTCACTTCCTTCGAGCTCGACCGATCGTACTAAGATTTTTCCAGCATTGATGCCATCCAATTCAGGGCATTTGGACAGTATCATAGTATGAGTGTGACGTAGTTTTCCATACATCTAGGTCTGTACGATGATGTATATATAGATATTGAGGAGTAGTTGGCTCCTGACTGATTACCCTGGCAGCTTGACCCCTCAGAGAATATACAGAATACTTTGTGGCTGGGGACATTACGAGCCCGGGGTTTCTAAGGCGACATGCCTCTCCCGACCAGCTTACCAATACATCCATGCCGTTATAAGTAGGTCAGTGAATGACCGTGGTGATAGCACGGGAGTTCTGAGCCAGCAGGAGTTACTGTACTTGTACTCGATGGTACAGAGAGAGCCACTCCATCTGGGACATATCGTGGCGGCGTACTTGCGCCACCAAGGCCAATATGCCAAAGTCGGAGTGATCTTCTCAGGCCCGTACATCACGAGACTCCTTTTAGGGATGGGTCTCGTGGATGGTATTAGAGAGGCTGAGAAGACGATCGTACTATCCCTCCTAGACCATGCGACAGATGTGCATGGTCAGGAGATACAGTGGCGCGGTGTATGTGGTGAACATGCTCCCTCTAGAGCCAGCTGAGGGAGAGAAAGTCGAGGGCGAGGGTTCGCAGCCGACTTTACAGCCATCGCAACAGCAAACAAAGACAAAGGTACCTCCTACAGCATAGGAGCCATCTCTAGTGTAGATATTTTCTCCTTCTCGAGGCCATCACAGATTAGAGCGGCTCGAGAGTGCTGTAGGGGTACTATAGGCGGATTTGGCTGGGGTTCTCACTACACAGGCTGCGAACCACGCTGAGGTGATGTCGCGGTTCGACGCTCTTCAGCTGATACTTGAGCGAGTCATGACCTCGCCATTTGTTTTGAGACAGCGAGCATTCCCAGCCCCACCATCACCAGTAGCACCACCATCGACAGCATCAGCATCACCAGCACCCGAGCTACCAGATCAGGATACCGACGCTGGAGGCGTTTAGTTTCTTTTATTTTTCATTTTACATTTCTTATTTTGGACTTGTATTACTCAGAAAGGATTTTCCTCCTGATTTTATCTTTTTATTTTCAGTATTTCGAGTTGTATTTCATTTCCATATTTTTATAGACTCAATTTATTTTGCTTTTGTTGAGATATACTGAACCCCCTTGTGTATACGTGCAGATGGTCTTGTGAGTAAGGGAATTGAGGAATAGTCATTGGCACGACCATGTAGCATTTCACATGGCCGTGTATGCTTCACAAATGTAGCTCCATTAAACGTAACACTAGGAATTCATGGGAGTATTGTTTCAATTGCCCACCTTCACATATATTGCTTTGATTGTTATTCTTAAGTGGGGGGAGGGGGGGAGTGCACATTACACATGCTTTACACTTATGCATTCAGTTATTCATGCTCATGTAGATAATGACGGTTCACCTTAGTTGCAACAATTGTATTCTTAAGTTTAGGAGAATTTTTAACATTGTATTCCATCATGCTCTAGTTTTTACTTGAATTTTAGAGAATTTTTGCCCGATTATCTCTTATTGCACTACTCACTCATGAAATCTTTTGGAAACTCGAGTTCAACATTTAAAGGACTAGTTTAGTTTTAGTTGGTTTTGAGTTTAGCTTTAATTGAGTTTCCAAAAAAAAAAAAAAACTTGTGTAGATATTGTCGGTTTTATTAGTGCATTGGGGTGGAAATTGCTACCACCTATGAAATATGAAGTTACTTCCATAAGTCGGATACTAGTTATGCCCTAATGGGATAGAGAGCTATCTCATGGGATGAGTAAAAGCTACAACCCCGGTAGAAAGAGCTACCACCTTGAAAGTGTGAAAGCCACCTAAGAAATGGCTACTTTAGAGGATGTGTGAAGCTACTACCTTCTCCTTCTTATGTTTAAATAAGTCTTTTCTAATAAGAGCTTTGAGGAGTACTTTTTGAGTTGACTTAAGTGAATTTACATACACTTACACAATATCGGGTTTATTGTCCTTTTTTATTCAAGTTTTTAGCTAGAGCAATGATACCCTTTATGCAATGTTTTAATTTCCCCTTGCTCGTAGAATGCTTTTTTTGCATGCTTTTGGTGAACCTAAGGCGGAGCACTTTCAATTGTTCTTCCTAAGTGCTTTAATATTTTATTTTTGCTTGAGGACAAGCAAAAGCTTAAGTGTGGGGGAGTTTGATAAGTGCTCGTGTATAAGTAATATGAAGTATGCTTTTCTTATATGGAGCATTATTTTATTAGGTTTTATCATTTATTCGTGTGTATTTGTGTTTTTTTGCGCATTCTGGATTGTGGAGATGAGTTGGAAGGAAAGAAGCAAAAATAGGTCATGGACGCAATATTTAAGAAGACTTTTGGACTAATTAAGGATCAAGGCACACATTGTACACATGTGAGTGTGTGTCAACCTCAAAAGTACTCAAGGGATTATACAATTTGGAGGGGCATGAAGGCAGTCACACTCATGTAGTCCAACTTGTGTAACATCGAAGAGCTTCATCAATGTGTCGAAAGCAAGAGGCGACATGATCTACCGCATAATTGTGTACCCAACTTGGTGGCCTCGATGAAGAAAATGAAATCCGGAGCAGCTTTGGCGCAAGTATTGGAGCAGTTTACTATAGCAAAACACTATTCACAGCTCGCCAAAATTCAGAATTCCAGAGAATCCACACGGGCGTGTGGAAATTCCGCATGGCCGTGTGCATGCCCGATTTCAGCCCTATAAATACCGCGATTTAAGATTTATTTGGGAATCCTTTTTCTATCTTTTGCCCCAACTTTCTGGGAGAGCACGGTTAGGGTTTGGAGAGGTTTTTACAAGGTTTTTGGAGCGGTTTTACGGCATCGACATCGAGTTCTTTGCAGGAGAGCTATTGGGTTGGGGGAGCTTTCGTCGGTATCGATTCGGCAAGGTGTGCCCTAGGTTTGATAAGGGAACCTTTGGAGAAGACGGGGCGGCTCCTCAAGACCATCGACACGGACGACAAGGGGGTTTTCTTTATGGTTTCTATGCATATGATTGCAAACTCTTTGTTGATTTTGTATTTCTCTTTGGAGAGCTAAACCGCTAGTGGCTTGGACTTGTAAACCCTAGGATGACTTTGTTTCATTAACTTTAATTATGCTTCTTTAATTGATGATTTTAATTGAGTTTCAATCTTGAATGTTAATTGCATGATTTTCCCTTAGATGTGACACTAGGGTTGAGAATCCATCTAGGTAATCCTTTGAAGGTGTGATAACTTTATTACGGTTAGACTAAGCAAGATTGAAGAGGGTCTAGAGGGTGAGTCGAGAGTTAGAGGAATGTCCCCTTTCCCTTCCGATGTGATTTATCCTACTTCCACGTTCCAAGAGTTTTTTGTGGTCAAAATAGATAAAGTGCTAAGAAATGAACTCCACTGGGCTTAGTTGCGCGAGCGAAAGAGTGAAGTGTTGTAGTGAATCTTAGTGCTGGGGCTTAATTATGATTAGGGTCCTTTCGCCTGGACTAAAGGGTTAGAACTATATTATGGAATTTATCATTTGGAGTCCCCAGAACCCAAACCAGTCCCACACACTGTAAGGTGTTCAGAGTATCCTTTTCCACCGGGGCATAGTGGAGAGGGCTAGTTACGGTTGATCTTAGATTTGGGACCGTGTGCCTTTGGATTTCCTCGACTCATTAAATATCAATTAGGAGGTATAATACTAGTCTTGCACTTGAAACAATAATCCTAGGGTGAGCATTGTCTGGGTGGCCCATCTTATCATCGATTTTCCTCTCCTTTACTTTTGCTCGTATTCTTCTCTCTTTTACTTTTATTTCCATTCATATATTAATATTCCTGACCATCAATTTTCTCTCTAGCTAAATAGTGATAACTTTTGTTTCTAAGCAATATTCCCTGTGTATACGGCTACCCACTCACTATGGTATATTTTATTACTGCAATGACCCGATCACTACCCCTTGCGTGTATCACGCAGGTGCATGGGCTTGTCGAAGTAATAAAAGTACCCTGGTGAGTGGGTAGTCGAATCCACAAGGAATAGGGATTTAAAATACAAGATTTCGCTATTTAGTTGTGCGGTGTACGAAAAGTGATAATCGAATTGATGAGTGGATTATGGAATCAATTATACTAAAAGACAAGAAATTAAACAGAGAGATGGAAGATAAGAAAGTGCAAATAAAAGTTAAAAGAGAAAGACTAGCAATGGATAAAATAGGGTATCCGGACAAGCTACCTCTAGGACTTATGCTTCTAGTGCAAGACTATGCTATTATACTTTCCTATTGATGTTAATTGAGTCGAGGATATCCTTAAACTCACGGTCCCAAACTTAAGGTCAACTGTGACTAACTCCAACATTATGCCCCGGCATTAGAATTCACTACGACCCTTGACTCTTGTTGACCTGTCAACTAAGCTCCAGGGGAGTCTATCTTCCTAAGCCTAACACTACGTGGAATTGCTTTAAGCTCTAGAGATTCCTAGTGATAAAACCTGTTCCTATATGTAGTTCTAACCCTTTGGTCCAGGTGGAAGAACCCTGGTCTAAATTAAGCCCTAACACTCTATCTCGACCGCTAATTATCCAAGGAAACAGAGGTAGGGAGAAATCACACCGGAAGAGAAAGGGAATGTTTCGCTAACTCACGACTCACCCTCTCAACCCTCTTCAATCCTAAGTAGTCTAACCCTATAGGAGTTGTCAAACCTCCAAAGAGTAACCTAGATTGCTCTCAACCCTAGTGTCACGGCTAAGGGAAAACAATAGCAAAAGATAATTAAAATTGAAACTCAAATTTATTCATCAATAATGGAAAAGCATAATAGCAATGTCATAGAAACATAATAATCCTAGGGTTTTACAAGTCCAAATACCCACGAGGGGTTTAGCTTCTCATGGAGCTATACATGTTCATCAAAATATAAAAGAAAGTGTAAATAAAAAACATTGATGAAAACCCCCTTGCGTATGGTGTGGCCGTGGTCTTGTGCGGCCGCCGGATGTCGGTAACGATACCGATGACACTCTCCAAACCTCCACGAAGTCCTCTCAGAAACCCTAGCCGCACTCTCCAGAAGTTGGGGAGAAAGTTAGGTCAAAAGATGTCTTGAAAGTCTCCAAATTGGACTTTTATAATGTTGAGTGCGGCTTTTAAATTTGAACTTACCGGGACTTCACACGGCCGTGTGGAATTTCCACATGGGCGTGCGAAGTTTCTGGCTTGCTGGAAAATTAGTTCACACGGCCGTGTGGAATTTCCACACACCCGTGTGAACTCTCTGGAATTCTGAATTTTGGCAGAAAGTGAACATTAGCTTGCTACAGTGTTTTGCTACAGTCTTGCCGAAAACGCTCCTGAATCCGTCATTTTTCATTGAGGCCATTGAATTGGGCACACAATCAATGGTAGATAGTGCCGATTGCTTCAAGTCTCCTTCTTGGCGAAGTTCTCCAAAGCAACACGAGTTTAGACTTATTGTGAATGCGACTGCCTTTGTGCCCCTCCAAAGGAGGTTGGCACACACTCACAAGTCTAAGCTCGTGCCTTGTTCCTTGCTTGGTCCGAAAACCTCCCCAACAACGGCGAACACGATCTAACTTCGTTCTTCTTTTCCAACTTGGCTCCACAAACCTATAATGCATAAGAATACACAAATGCACACTATTTAGTGATAAAATCTGATAAAATGTATGCTCATTGTAAGATAATAACGCTTCGCGTTACTATAATTCGAGCACTTATCACCCGTGCACTTCCGGAACACTCACACAAGGGGTGTGTCAAGGCCACACACCCCTCTGTCTGGGGTGTGCGGGTCGCACAAGGGCCGTACAAGAGGCCGCACAGGCACTTCAGTGCCTGTGCGGCCTGTGCATAGCCCACACACCTCTAAAAAGCCCGAAAAAAGCCGTTAAACCATCCACAAGAAGCCCCGAACCACAGCCAAAGAGAACTCAACTAAAACGACAAACAAAAAAAATAAGATAAGATCGAAATAAACTACTTTACACAAGAAAAAAAAGAGCCGAAATACCACATAAAAGATCCCTACCCCCTACAAGGTCCCTGTGAAGAAATCTCTCAATCTCACACCTTACACCAAGTATGGTTGCATAAAACCTAGGGAATGCGGAGATAAGATGCACTAATCGGAGGGGAAAGGGGACACTCCACTATCTCATGACTCACCCTCTCAACTCTCTCCAATCTTAAGGTTCTAACCCTAATGGAGACCTCTCTCTCACATAGGCAAATAACTCATGCAAACCAATAAACCACAAAGATTAATACAACAAGAAGGCAATGATAAAACAAGATTAGAACTCAATTAAACTCAGATTTAATAGAAAACACAAAGTAAATCAATACATGAATAAGATCCTAGGGTTCATATACCCAAATACCTATTAGGATTTAGCCATCCATGGGGCAAGTTACAAAACAAATAATGTAATGTAAAGCAATGAAAATCATGGAATATAACCCCCTTGAATTCATGATGATGGCCTTGATGGTTCGCTCAACGTCTTGAAAGATTTCTCTCCGAAGCTATATTGCCGATGGCTCTCTTGATGCTATGATGAAAACAAAATCTATCAAAGTTGGTGAAGAACGCTTCCAAAATTCACCAAAGACCTCCTCTCCAAACCTTAGCCGCTTTGCCTTTCAAACTCTATCAAAAAGTCTCTAAAGAAAAGGGCAAAAGAGCCATTTATAGTCAAAAACCCATATTTGTCATGTGCCTCCACGCGACCGTGTGAAAATTTTACGCGTCCGCATGAACAGTGTTTTTGCTACAGTGCTCTTTATAAACACGACTTACGCACTCTTCTCTTGAGGCCACATGGTCGGGCACACGTCCGTGTGGTAGGTTATGAGGCTTCTCGTCATCAAATCATCATTGGGAAGGTTCCTGCATTCTTCACACAAGTAGGGGTATGGGAGTGTGACCGCCTTTGTGCCATTCTAACTCAAAGTCTAGTTTGAATTTTTTTGGAAGTTGGCACACACCCCTATGTGTATGAACTCCTTTTGCGTCTTAATCTATATGTTGCACAAAAACTCTCACACGGGTGCCTTAATAACCTATCTTTGCTTTTTTTTTCTTCTTTCACGGCCTTCACAACCTAATTGCACAAAAAAACACTAAATACAATTTATGAGATATAAACCATAATAAAAATGATGCTCAATGCATGTAAAACACATAAAAAGATATGTCTACTCAAGCACTTATCAACCCATATGTTACACATAGGGTATTACTTGATAACCCCGTACAGAGAAGCAAATTGGACTTTATATTCATTTAAAAAAAAACTTAAGGTTCATTTAACAAAAAACATTCAATAATCTAAAACATAATTTAAGCATATAATTAAAGCATAACTGATGGTGCAATACATTGATGTAAAATAGACTTTAGGTTCATTTTAAAAAAACATTGGAAAAACTTAAGGTTCTTCTTCAAACAAATAAAAAAATTAAAAAAATAGCCATTGCCATTGCCTCTTCCATTTCCCATCCATTTCAGATAACCACAATGCATTCATATAAACTACAGAGACAAATAAAAGATTAAAAAACAGGCATTGCCATATCTATAACATAATTTAAGCATATCAAAACCATATCTACAATCAGAGAAACAAAGTGGACTTTGTGTTCATTTAAAGTAACTTTAAGGTTCATTTAAAAAAAAAAAAATAAGCGTATAAACTACATTCAGAAACAAATAAATAATTTAAAAACAGGCATTGCCATATCTGCATATTTTAATCATATCAAAATCATATCTAAACCATATCTACATTGGCTCCTCTAGTTTGGAATAAATGCTGACCATTTAAACCCTCTAGTTTGTTATAACTTTTGATGTTCTTGCGGTTCATACAATAGCTGAGAAAACTTTGGGTTCAATACATTATTAATAGAATTTCAATAACATGGTACTAATATTGGAAAAACTTAAGATAAATACAATGCACTAAATTAGGATGAACACAATGTAATGATGTGAACTAGAATCATTTAACAACTGATTTAAGTCAATAATGTATGCTGATTTAGAATTTTCGAAAAAAGGATCACAATAATCCGGTGCTTCGTCCTCCCTCTCATCTTTTTTCCTAATTAACTGCCATCTTCAATGTGCTTCATCTCTTCTTCTTCCTCGCCAGTGACAGTGGGCTACTCCTTCATCATGAGACCCCAAGGTTCGATGAACGGATGAAACCTCCTCTACTTGTGAGTTGTGTCTCTCGGAAGGGGAAAGAACTTAGAAAGGGAAAAGAGATGGGGCTGATGGCGACCATGATGGCAACCATTGCAGAGTTTCTCCAACACGTGGGCGAGGGGTTAATAGTTCACGTGAGGGCAAGGTTAACGTGGAAGGATGTTGAGATGGAAACACCACGTGGCGAGCAAGAGTGGTTTGTCCATGCTGATAAGGATTTCCTACTCGCCACATCATTAAAATGTGGCCGGAGTTACCCAGGTACCAAACAGGTGAAACGGAATTAAAGATGGATATCCATTTTGATATAAATTAAAATTTGGACCCAAAATGATGATTCACCATAGTTGGGTATCCTCTAAAAAATTTTACTCAACTTTTGATATCTCATATGAAGTTAAATACCTTAATCGTTAGATTATTGTAATAATAGGATATATGGTGATTTTTGAAGTGTTGGTAATAATGTAAAAATGTTCAAATGTTTAATATAAGTTAAATGTGTAGCTAACTTGTTCAGTTTACTTATTGGAATTGTTTTTAGGATAAGTAAATAAACAAAATGTGCTTCTCGGTTATCTCTAATTTGGGAAATTAAAGTCCCTTTGTGATAATCAGATAGCAAACAGATTGTTTTGAAGATGACAGGTGAGGAGGACAAATTGATGATGAGAAAGGTTTTGTTGAAAATCCAGCAGCTTAATGGCAAGGGGTAGTTTTATAAATAAAGGGAAAAAACAATGGCAGAATAGTAAATTAAAAAAAAAAATCTCCATATCCATTTATCTGGTTCTCAACCTCTGTTGCTCCATGCCTCCTCCACTCTCTTCAATCCATTATCCATCTTTTTTGAGTTTTTTTTTTCTTTTTTTTTTCTTTTTCAATAGTAATGGCGAATGCGTCCAGTTTAACGTCTGTGAATGCTATGGTTGCTCCAGCCAACCCGCTGTTGATCACCCACAGGCCCAATCTTTTCCTTTCTGGTTTTCGTGTCACTACCTCTCAGAAATCTTCTTCCTCTTTTCAATCTCTCAAGGTTGAGGTGAGAATCTCTTTTGTTTTGCAGTGATTCTCTTGGAAAGGAGAAAAAAGCTTTCTTTTTTTTTTTTTCTTCTGGTTATCTAATAAAAGTTTAGTTTGAAATAAAAAAAAAAAAAATGGCTCAAAATCATTGTCGTATTCATGTCGAAAGAGTATGCATTTATGTTTTCCTTTTCTTGTTTTCCTTTTCTTTAATTATATTGTTTTGATTGTTTTCTTTCTGGAGCAGGCCACAGGTAGCAACAAAGAAACAAAGCCAAAAAGCATTGTTTGTGGCGATTGCGATGGAAATGGTTGGTGGCTTTATTTTCCTTGTGATATTTTGGCTTTCCAAGTTTTATTTTTCTAAATTTTGTTTCAATTTCAACTGTGTGTGGTTTCTTCATTTGAAACTTTGCTTTTCTTTTTTCTTTTTTATTTTTTTGCGTGGATGAAAACTTTGCATTGTGTAGTAGGTTAACCACTTAATTTAAACTCTTAAAAAATTTGCCAATGATAAACAGAGCTCTTGAAGGCTTGTTGACTAGTGATGTATGTTCACCTCCAGTGTCTCAGCTTTCACAGAGGAAAGGGGTTGAGTTGAATCTGTTACCAATTATTTGATGATCATTGTTTTCATAATAAAAAAAATACAATTGCATGCAAGGTTCCTAGTTTAAATGTAATTTAATGTCTTTAGGGCCTGGATGACACAAGGACACTGGTGTTTTATTAAGCTCATCGCTCTCATGTAAGCTTTTAAGGTCTTGCATGTTATGTTAGAGAGGGAAGTTGTTCATTCATCTCTCTTGGAGAGCAAATGATGTTGAGTGGTTTATGTTTTTGAAGGATATAGAAAGGGATTTCAGTGAGAAGTTATTAGTCATAAAATGCTGATTGCATTTGTCTCAAGTATTTCTATGCTGTCTTTTGAGTTAACTTTGTTGGTTTATCTCTTAGAGAAAATATATGACAAAGGAAGGTTTATTTCTGTATCGATCTATCTGTGTATAGTCACTACCTGCAGGCTGCATAATACTCTTGTGGTTTTAATACATAGTCGCCAAGGAAGGTCCTTCGGTATCTCGTTTTAAGGACATGTACATGTCTTCATATGACACAGTATTTTTATCCATTGTTTGGTCTGTGTGACATTTTCGGAGTTCCTGCTGCTCTTGCATACATCTACCAGTTTTAATGTTTGGCAGTGTCAACATACCACTCTTTTCTAACTAGTGATCTCCATTTGATTTCCTTTTGAACAAATGATGTTTCTGGTCTCTGTGTACCGATAATCATGAAGCTTAACATCTTATTATAAATAGAATAATTGGCAATCTGGAAATTAAGATAATGCTTTTGTCATTGACAGGCGCAATCTTGTGCACACAATGCAAAGGAACCGGAGTGAATTCCGTTGATCACTTTAATGGTCAATTTAAAGCAGGGGGATTATGTTGGCTCTGCAGGTAATTCATATAACTTTTAGTTGCAATATCATCTGAAACATGATTGCATATAGTAAGTTATTGTTGGGATGCCAGTTTAAATGTTTATATTTGTGTTATGGTGGTGCAGAGGAAAGCGGGATATCTTATGCGGGAATTGCAACGGTGCAGGCTTTATTGGCGGATTCATGAACGCACCTGATGATTAAGATTTATGAGATAAGTTGGAAATGAGTGTTTTCGCATGTAATAGCAAAACAGCGTCTCGTTTTTTATCTGCAGTATAATTAACTGCTGGTTTTCATGTCAACCAAGCTTTGACAATCTTCTGATTGATGCCTTGAGGCATATTTTAGTGGTTGCTGCTTTGTGGATCAGTTGCTTAATATAATAATGGATTTTGAACATCAGCTTTGTGTTTGTTGGAACAATGATTTCATAGTCGAAACAAAACGCAGCCAAATTTGAACATGAAAAAATAAATAAAACAAATAGCGAGAAACGGAAATGTGAGGAAAGTCATGATGCTCTCTTGGTATATAAAAAATTATCATAGTGGACATTTCTACTATCATATTTTGTTCAATGTCATTGAAGACTAAAATTTCATCTTTAAACAAAATCTGGAAAACTACGCGCCAGGTAGGGGTCGAACCTACGACTTTCTGCTTAGGAAACAGACGCTCTATCCACTGAGCTACAGGCGCTTTTTCTTATGTAAGGATTAAACTAGAGTACAATTTTGAAAACTTTAACAACTTAGCGACTACAACTTGCTGCATTATCGTTTTGCTAAAGAACCACAAAAAAAAAAAAAAAAAAAAACAAACTAGTGGAGGAAGCGAACCTCTGCCTACTCCACATTCCATCACAAAACAAAAACAAAATCCATTCATAAACGACAATATCACCATATCATCCCATCTCTTATCTTATTTCTCAACAAAGATCCTTAGCCTTAGCAATTTAGCATCCATTATCTTCTCAACAAGAATAGACATAAGCAAAGGATGCATTAATACAAACACTACTACTTCTTCAACACTCAAAAAGGATCCATAACACTATAACCCAACTCAAATCAGAAAAAAAAAACACAAAGGATCATCACATCCGCATACGCGACACAAGTTGAGCACCACCAGTTGGTCGGGTCACCAAACGTGGGCAATTATTAAACCCAAACCACACACCATTCGGGATCGGAGATCCATAGTAAAAGTTCACAGAACGGTGATAACTAGTCTCCAAGATCTGAACCCATTCAGGTGTCCACCCATCCCAACCATCACGGCGCACATACAAGTAGCATACACCATACCCACACGGCCCTTGCATCTTGAACGTGTCCGTCGAACACCTCTCGAACGCCCCCGACGATGGGTCGTCCAGCCGCGGCGCGTACACCTCGTTGCGGTAGGCGTCACCGAAGGCGATGCTGATCATGTCTCGAGTGTACCGAGGGGAAGAGCAGCTCGTCTTGATTTTCACCGTGTATGAGCAACCACCCCTCACGTTGTTTAAACCACCAACCTGCATAAAACAACAACAAGGTTGTTGGAATTAAATGCGATGAACTACTTCATTGACACATTTCATCGAATACCTTGCTGGTGTCTTGGGGTTTGAAGGTTGCCAGCTCTTCCGGTTTAGGGTTTACGGCAGAGGACGACGATGAAGATGGTGAGGAGATGCAGAAGACGAGGAGGAGGAAAAAGGGGGTGGATCTCGCCATTGAGATGATCTGGTTATTGGAGGAGCTCGCTCCAGAATGATCCCAAGAAAGGAGAAAGGGCTCAATTAATAATAAGTGGAGACTAGAGCATGTGGTTCTTCTGGATGCTTTGACACGAGCGCTGGTACTGATCTCGTGCGTGCCACATTACTGCGAACCCGATGTGTCAGCTTGACTTGAAACAGTAGACAGAGAGACTTTGATTTGTATATATAAACGTGGCATGATCATGTGATCTTATGATTTAAAATTAGATTTTTTAAAAATGATGTGGGATTTTATTTGATGCCAGATATTAAAATAAATTAAAGAAATATCCTTTCTAAAAACACTGTCTGAGAGTTTTGACTGGAGTCAAAATTAATTAAAAAGTCCTACAATTAATTGATTTACTCCAAGGATCATCATGTTTAAAAAATTTCGGCATATTTTTTATATTTATCCTCATCTGTTGTCCCATTTATTTTATTTTATAAAATTAAAATTTTTTAAATAAATATGAATATGATTTATTTAAGAATTATCAATGTCATTAATAATTAGGAATGCAATTTTATTTCTAAAAATATGGATAAATTATTTATAGGCATGTGATTAAAGTAGAGGGAATGATGAATTAAAAGAAAATAAGAAGTATAGTAATCAAATTTTTTTGTTTGGATCTTGACCAAAGTAATGCAGAAAACAGGGAATGTAATCACCACATGGGTGAGGGGACAGATTATTCATGTATAATTTCATAAATAAAATTTATATTTCTTAAAAATATTTGAGATAATTATATATGAAAACTAACCTATAAAATTATTTAGAAATATACTATGCGAATAATGTGATTATTTACACATTTTCACCGACCTAAAATTTTGTGGATATCATCTACTGTGATTTTAATTTATTATCTTTCTACTTTTTAAAGAAATTTTGAAAAATCTTGGTTTATTCTTATGTGAACATGACTAAAAATGCTCATATTCAAGCTCCAATTGGTCCGGCCACTTGTTCACGAAGTAAACAATTCAAAGAGCATGGATTGATTTGAGAAGTTTTGACACAATTTAATTTGCGAAGACCTATCAAAGGTGATAAAGGAGTGTCACATGCCGAAAAATCTATTATTTAAAATCAAATTCAAATTTGTGATAACCGAAAAACAATCGTCAAAGATGCAACATAAAAAATATAAATCAAAATTAAAGATTACTTACTATTTTAGCTTTACTAGATAATTAATTTTAGCAAAATATTTGTTATTTTATTCCTTATTTAGTTTGGCATAATTTGGGAATTGTAAGGCTTGCATGACAAGAAATTAATATTTTTTCTATTTGGTTTGAATAATTTAGGAATATTAGCATTAATTTAGGGATTTTGTTGGTTGTCACAATTCAACGTCTCCTCTATTTAAGAAGCTTTTGGGCAAAATAAAGAGATCATCTTTTACTAGAAATTTGTGAGATTATTGAATTCTCTTTTGTTTCTTTGAAAACTATTTTAGTTTATTGAAGTTTCCATAGTGCTCAACTATCGACTTATCAAATAGCCTTCCGCAACTGTTCGTGGCATCTTCACATACTAAGGTTCTTGTTTGACATAATTAACGGGTCAAGGTTCCATCTTAAGCTAGCATTAACAATAATTGGGTTAGTTTTGTTATGGGGTTCGTCACCAGTTGGTAGGTTTCATATCACATTCTTCCCTTTTCCTTTCTTCTTGCATTTCTTTCACCTCCTCCCCAAGATAATATTTACTTACTGAGAGCACCTGTTAGGAAAATTGATAAGTGTATAATTGGGCATGATTTTATACTATCATATACACTTGATTTGCATGTATCAAGGTGTTTTTTTGAAGATGTTGCTTAATATGATGTGAAATATGATTTAGGTGACGGGGCAGTACATAATGAGGAGAGAGAGAGAGAGAGAGAGAGAGAGAGAGAGAGAGAGGGAGAGAGAGAGAGAGAGCCAAAAGAAGCTATTTTGAGCACGATCAAAGAAGAAAGAGCTCTCTCGACATCAACAGCGTAAGAACAGACTAGACAGAACATCTTATATACGCTCATCTTATGGCCAGCACTAATACTCTTAAGGAGGAGCATAATGCCCAAATAGAATAATTTACAGGCAGGACTTATGCCTATAAGCTGAACTGTATTCCTCGGCGAACGGCAAGAAGCTCCAATTACTTCCTTTTCGCTTAATCAATAGCCAAAAATCTACGGTGATAAATCACTTCTACCAATTAACTACTAATATACAGTTGAGGAGTTTGAGGTGTAATTGGAAGGAGTGGGTACCTGTATTATCTAGTATTTGACTGGGAAAATTCAGAGGCCTACTGGTCCCAATCTCTTAGCAACCAATTCTGAAGCACTAGGAAGTTGAAATTGAATCTCTTCTAACTCAGCCTCCTATATTCGCCTTAGGAACAAGAACTCCACAAAAGGATAATTAAATCCTAATCTAGAAATCTAGCTATGCCTAATCTTTTAGCGCATGCATAAATCTAACAAAGCATGGGTGTTCTAATGAGTGGGAATCTTTTCCTCACAATATCAACACAATAATAAAGAAGCAAATATGCAATGAATCTCAAACAACTATAAATAATAATATATTACCAATGAAACCAATATTCACAAGTAAACAACTAGGTTCATCATCATACAATTCCCCTCGTAATTCGGTCCTCTTATGGATACAAGTATAAGGATCAAAGAATATAAAGAATCCATAAGAAAAGTAATAAAAATCCTAAAACTAACTCCCTTTAATAGATCTTTGATGGTTGAGACCCAAAGAAGTCAAGATGATGCCGAATCTCTTCGCGTGCCTTCCACTATAGATGTGCATTAACTTTTCTTTAAAAAACTCATCGGAATTCACTAAAATCATGATGAATCTTGTCTTTAGCTAATAGGGGCCCGAAAGTGCACGGGTTGTCGAAGTAATAAAGTACCCTAGTGAGAGTGTAGTCGAATCCATAGGGAGTAGTGATTCAAGACAAGAGGAATTGCTACTTAGCTAGTATGAAATAATGGTGGTGAGAAAAATGAATGTGTGTACAATAAAACGAAAGAGAAATATGAAAGACAAGAGAGTGCAAGCAAAAAGTAGAGAGGAAACAATCAATGTAAATATGGGGACACCCGGACAAGATCCCCCTAGGACTAATGTTTCTAGTGCAAGACTAGTATTATACTCCTTTATTGATGTTTAATGAGTCATGGAAATCCTTAAGCACATGGTCCCAAACCTAAGGTCAACCATGACTAGTTCCAATACTATGCCCCGGCATTAGGTTTCACTACAACCCTTCATTCTGTCGATTTCTCAACTAAGCCCCAGGGGAGTCCATCTTCCTAAGCCTCACACTATGTGGAACTGCTTGACGTTCTAGGGATTCCAAGTGATAGACCTTGTCACTAAGTATAGTTCTAACCCTTTGGTCCAGGCGAAAGAACCCTAGTCTCGGTTAAACCCCAGAACTAGGATTCACTACAACCCTTCACTCTGTTGCTCACGTAACTAACCCCCAGGCGAGTTCATCTCCTAGAACTTCATTCTACTTTGATCAGAAAGAACTCTTGGAACATAGAGGTAGGGAAAATCACACTGAAGGGGAAAGGGGACGCTTTGCTACCTCACAACTCACCCTCTCGACCCTCTTCAATCTCGAGTAGTCTAATCCTATAGAAGTTGTCACACCTTCAAAAGATAACCTAGATGATTCTCAACCCTAGTCTCACGGCTAACAAAAAATCAATACAATTAACATGCAAGATTGGAACTCAATTAAAAGCATCAATTAAGAAAGCATAATAAAAATCATAGAAACAATATCATCCTAGGGTTTACAAGTCTGAATACCCACTAGGGGTTTAGCTCTCCATGGAGCTATACAAAATCATCAATGTATATGAATCAACAAGCATAGCAAATATGAATAAAACACTCTTGTGATGCGTGGCGATGGTCTTATGAGGTCGCTCTGTCTTCTTCACCAAGCCCCTTGTCAAGCCTAGGGCATACCTCGCCGGATTGGTGCCGACGAAAGCTCCCCCAATAGCTATTTTCCAAAGGACGTCGATGTTGGTGCCGTAGACTCGCTCCAAACCTCCACAAAATCCTCTCCAAACCCTAGCCTCGAGCTCTCCAGAAGTTGGACGAAAAATAAGTCGAAAAGTCCCTGTAATAAATCTGAGTCGCGGCTTTAAATAGGCTGAAATCGGGCATCTACATGGCCGTGTGGAATTTTAATAAGTGCTTGTGTTATAGTACCGCGAAGCGTTATTATATTACAATGAGCATATCTTTTATCAGATTTTATCACTAAATTGTGTGCATTTGTGTGCTATTGTGCACTGTAGGTTTGTGAAGTTAATTTTGAGAAAAGGAACGAAGTTAGATCGTGTTCGCCGTTGTTGGGGAGTTTTCGGATTAATCAAGGAACAAGGCATTAGCATAGACAAAACACTGTATCAAGGAACGGAGTTTTCAGATTAATCAAGGAACAAGGATTGTAGCAAGCAACTGTTCACTTTCAGCCGAAATTCAGAAAACAAGAGAGTTCACACGGGTGTGTGGAAATTCCACACGACCGTGTGAAATCCCGATAAGTCCAATTTTAAAGCCGCGACTCAACATTATAAAAGCCCGATTTGGAGACTTTTCAGATATCTTTGGACCTAACTTTCTCTCCAACTTCTGGAGAGTGCGGCTAGGGTTTCGGAGAGGACTTTGTGGAGGTTCAGAGCGCGTTATCGGCATCGTCATTGACATCCGGCGGCGTATGGAATAAAGCTATGGAATAAAGCTATTCACTTTATTACTTCGACAACCCGTGCACTAGAAGCATAACTTTCTTGCCTTTTGACACGACCCCTTGCGTGTATCCCGCAAGTGCACAGGTTGTCGAAGTAATAAAGTTACCTTGGTGAGAGGGTAGTCGAATCCACAGGGAATAGGGATTTAGAATATGAGATTTCACTAATAAAGCTATGCGGCGTATGGAAAAGCAATAATAGGATCAATGAGTGAATGTAGAATCAAACAGAATGAAAGACAAGAAATTAATTAGAAAGATGGAAGATCAGAAAGTGCAAGTAAAAGAGAATAGAGAGGACTAGCAATGAATGAAATAGGGTATCCTGACAAGCTACCTCTAGGATCTATGCTTCTAGTGCAAGACTATGCTATTATACTTTCCTATTGATGTTAATTAAGTCGAGGATATCCTAAAACTCACGGTCCCAAACCTAAGGACAACCGTGACTAACCCCAACACTATGCCCCGGTATTAGGATTCACGTCACCCTTCACTCTGTCGCTCGCACGACTAAGCCCCAGGGGAGTATATCTACCTAAACCTCACACTACGTTGGATTGCTTTAAGCTCTAAGGATTCCTAGTGGTAAAACCTGTTCCTATGTGTAGTTCTAACCCTTTGGTCCAGGTGGAAGAACCCTAGTCTAGATTGAGCCCCAGCGAGTAGGATTCACTTCAACCCTTCACTCTGTTACTTGCGTAACTAAGCCACAGGGGAGTTTATCTGCCTAACACTTCACTCTATTTCGACCGCTATGAAAATTAAGGAAACGGAGGTAGGGAGAAACCACGTCGGAAGGGAAAGGGGTACATCGCTACCTCACAACTCTCCCTCTCAACCCTCTTCAATCTTAAGTAGTCTAACCCTAAAGGAGTTGTCACACCTCCAAAGAGTAACCTAAATTGTTCTCAATCCTGGGGTCACATCTAAGAGAAAACATTAGCAAGATGAAATTAAGATTGAAACTCAATTTTTATTCATCAATAATGGAAAGCATAATAACAATGTCAAAGAAACATAAAAACCCTAGAGTTTACAAGTCCGAAACTCTAAGAAACTAGAGCATGATAGGATACAATGTTAACAATTCTCCTAAACTCTAAGAATACAACCGTTGCAACTAAGGTGAACCTCCATGGGCTACATGAGCATAAGCAATTGAACGCACAAGTAAAAGTGTGTGCAATGTTGAAATCCCCCACACTTAAGATGTACATTGTCCCCAATGTATGCATGCAAGCACAATACAAGTGAAAAAAAATTGTAAAACAATTAGTGTGGAAGCAGGCAATTGAAACATTACTCCCCTGAACTCCAAGTGTTGCGTTTGATGGAGCTAGGTGCATTGAGAGTTGAGTCCCAATGGGTTGTGAAGCACACACGGTCTCATGATCGTGCCTATGACTATTCCTTAGATTCCTTTCATCCAAGACCATCTGCGCGCACACACACACAAGGGTTCAATATAGCTCAATAAAAACTCGAGTATATATAAAGATAAAGCAATGAATACAACTTGAGATAAAAGAGAAAACAAAATAAGGGATAAACTCAGAAGGAAGATCCTTTCTGAGTGCTACAAGTCCAAAATAGAATGAAAACTACAAAAAAAACGAAAATCAAAAGCAAGTAAAAACTAAAACTACGACGCCTCAGCGTCGGTGTCCTGTGTAGTAGCCTCTGTTGCTGCTAGAGCTGGTGCATCTGTAGGTGGATCTACTGCTGATGGGGCTGGGAACGGTGGTGGAGTAGGGGCCCGAGGTCGGACTACAAAGGGGAAGGTAATGGCCTGCTCAACTATCTGCTGTAATCTCTGGAGCTGGGCCATCACCTCCTGATGCTGTGTGGTCTGAGTGGCCCTGACCTCGGCCACCTCAGTCTGAAGGACACCCACGGCGCTCTCAAGGCGCTCCAGTCTATCCTGGCCTCGAGAGGGTGAGAACATGCGCACCGGAGGTGGCTCCAGTGCTATGGGTGGTGACTGTACCTCTGTATCTGCTGAGGGTGGCTCTAAGGCTGCCTGTGAACCCTCTGCCTGCTCCCCCTGTGTAAACTCTGAGTGAGGGATGATCAGGGTGAGTACTCTCAGTCCTGATCTGCGGACCATCCCCATCATCCTCAGGGTCTCAATGCCTAATGGAGCCGGTGTAGAAATCCTCTTGGCCCCGCGAACTCCGTCTCGAAGTCCTAACCCCATAATCAGTCGTGTGATATACGGGCCCGAGAAGATAACTCCCACCCTGGGGTACTGGCCCTGGTGGCGGATGTAGTCTGCTACAATGTGCCCCAAGTGGAGTAGCTCGCTCTCCACCATCGAATATAGGTACAGGAGCTCCTGAGGGCTCAAGACCCCTGTATTGTCTCCCCGACCACTCACTGATCGGCTCAAAATAACGTGGAGATATCTATACGAGGCCCTGGTCAAACATGTGGCCTTGGACACCCCTGGCTCGTATTGTCCCTGGCCACATAACCTACTGTACGCACGCTGAGGGGTCAAAGTACCCGGATAGTCTGTGGGGAGCAGTGCGTACTCTTCTGTCTCAGTGTGTGCCTCGTCGTATAGTCCCATTCGCACTGAAAACTCGGTCATGCTCAAGGTAAAGTGTTGACCGAGGGCCTGGAACTGAATAGTATCAACAGCGGTAAAACTGTCATACCCCCGGTCAAACTCAAATGAAGAAAGCACCTCTAGCGTAAGTAACCTGATCGCTGGCTCTCGAATGGACAACAATCTGCTCCAGCTCCCTACTGAGAGGAGTTCCTCGATCTCCTCGACCATGTCTACTCCCCCTGAATGTCCTGTAAAATGCTCAAGTTGGGGAAACGGTTTTGTCAAAAACGGAGGTCCGACAATCGCTTGAACCGTTCCCGATGCTCAGGTAATGGGAAGTCAATCTCTGATGGGGGCGGGGTAGGCTCGTGAGGGCGCTTTCTAGCCGCTTTCTTAGACCTAGAAGACATATCTACGAGATTGACAAAGAAACGGTTAAAAAAGCAGTTCAAAAACACAATCTGCAGAAATCCACACGGCCGTGTGGAAATTCCACACGCCCATGTGGAGCTTCTGGCGGACAGAGCATCACGGCCGTGAGCTAAAAATTCAAAATTTACAACTAAATTCATTCTAAATTCATTGAAAATACGTTTGCACACACTTAAAGCATTCAATCTAAGCGAAATCATCTAAAAGAACGAATCAAATCAAGAATTAACGAAGAAAAAGGGCTTGAAGTTCTTATCGACAGAGTGGATGAAGAAAACCTCGAAATCGGCCGGAAAACTTCAAAGAACGTCGGAAACAGTTGGCGAAGTGAAAGAGAGGGTCGGAGAGTGTTTTGGAGTGGAAAATGAAAGAGGCACGAGTGAATTCTAAAAGAAAATGCGCGGCTTTTGAAGTTCTGGGAATTCACACGGCCGCGTGCCTCTGAAATTAGGGTTCACAGGGGCTCACACACGCCCCTGTGCGCACTCGGGGTTCACTCTAGACTACCCCACATGGCCGTGTGAGAATTCCACACGGCCGGTGCCTTCATAGGAGGGATCTACAGGGGCTGGTACACGGCCCTGTGGATTCACGGGAAAACACAGAAGGTCTCTAAAAAATATCACACGGCCGTGTGCCCAACCTGGCCAGGAACACAAGGACGGCCACAAGGGCACCCACATGCCCCTGTGGCCTCTCTGACTTGCCCGAGAAACCCTAAGTATTCCATACGGCCGTGTGCCTTTCGCAAGCTCTTCCACAGGATCACACACACGCCCCTGTGTATTCTCGGGATGAATGGGTTGTCTCTGCAGAGTTTCACACGGCCGTGTGCCTTAACATAGTGGCACTCACAGGGGCACCCACACGCCCCTGTGGACTCTCTGGAAAAGAGTTTAAGTTCTGCGAGATTTCACACGGCCGTGGGGAAATTCCACACGGTCGTGTGCCCCTTCTGAGGTTGTTCACAGGGGTATGGACACGCCCCTGTGCCCTCACTGGTTGAGCCCTAATTGGTAACACACGCCCGTGTGTTTTCTCTGGTTTACTTAGAAAAATTCACAGACTTACAGAAAAATTCATAAACATAAATACGATGCTTGGAGCCTGTGAAAACTATCAAAGCACGACCAGATACCATAGAAAACATGCTCAACCAGCTTAAACTTCATCAATTATCATTTAGGCACATGAAAACATCATTAATCCACAAGAAAAACACAGCATAAGCACATGAAATTCAGGACACCAAACCTAAGACTTTTATTCAACCTAAAACTAAACTAAGTCCTAGAAAAACTGTAAAAGCTTGGGTTGCCTCCCAAGAAGCGCTTGTTTAATGTCACTTAGCTTGACGTACCTGATCTTACCTTACGGAGGTTCATGAATAGAAGTTGCCCTCTTCCCTACAACCTGAAAGCATGCATTATATAATCTTTGTAGAGTAGAGGGAGAGTTGTCAAATTTGTTACCACAAAAGGGTGAAACACCCTTACTCCGTGAATGCTCATCCCCCTTCTTGTTGGGGTTCTTCTTCTTGTGGCGTCTTTTCGACCTCTTCATCCTCCAAAGCATCTTTTTCATACGCTCCCTTTCCATCTTGATGTCTGTCTTGAATGGACCAAGCGAAAGTACTTCTTCTCTTTCGATCTCCACGTCTTGGTCTGGCCATCCTTCATATGGATCCGGGTTTAACATTTCCTGCACATATTCATTAATACACTCATCAATAGCATCAAGATAATATTGAGTGTCGTCAAAATCAAGAGAATGCCTCATGGCTTCGGCGAGGCGATAGGTGAGCTTGTCATCTCCAACTCTAAGTGTGAGCTCTCCACCGTCCATATCTATCAAAGCCATGGAAGTGCGCAAGAACAGCCTCCCAAGAATCAACACAACAAAGTCCACCGGAAAGATGTACTTGTCTACCTTCACCAACACATCTTCCACAATCCCCCTCGGATGCCTTACCGATCGATCCGCAAGTTGAAGTGTCATCCGAGTTGGTCTAGGTTCGCCCAAGCCTAGCTTTTGGAAGAATGTGTAGGGCATGACGTTGATACTTGCCTCAGAATCGGCCAATGCCATCTCTTCACCCAAGTTGCCGATATTACATTGTATTATGAAACTCCCAGGATCTTTCTTCTTGCTTGGCATGTTCTTTTGCAATACGGCCTAGCAATTTGCATCAAGGATCACAGATGCACTCTCCTCCAATTTCCTCTTATTGGTCAAGAGGTCCTTCAGGAACTTCGCGTACTTGGGCATTTGACTCAATGATTCCACTTGTGCCGCCAAAGATGTAACCGCATCAACCTCATGAATTCCGGCAACCTTCTTTCTGTCCCTTGAGTTCCATTGATAGCTATTCATAGCCATCTCCTCTACAAGGTGCCGGGCTTCACCAGGAGTCTTTCTTCCTAGAGTTCCTCGAGCCGCCGTATCTAAGAGTTGCTTGGTACTCGGATTCAACCCGTTATAGAAGGTGTGAATGATCATCCATTAGGGAAATCCATGTTGTGGGCACTTGCAAAGGAGCTCCTTGAACCTATCCCATGTCTCGAATAGAGACTCCAATTCCATTTGCACAAAGGATGATATCTCATTCCAGAGCCTTGCTGACTTTCCCGACGGAAAGTATCTAGCCAAGAATGCCTCGGCCATCTCCTCCCACGTAGTGATGGATGCTCTCAGTAATGAATGAAGCCAATGTCTTGCTTTTTCCTTTAATGAAAATGGGAAGGCTCTCAAACGAATCGAGTCGTCTGTCACTCCATTAATCTTCAACATGTCGCACACTTCAAGGAAATTCTCTATATGATTGTTGGGATCTTCATCGGCCAACCCATTAAATTGTGCGGACTGTTGCAACATCTGAATGAATGATGGCTTCAACTCAAAATTCATTGCCGTAATTGGGGGCCTCACAATGCTCGATTGGGTCCCCATGACTGCGGGTCTAGCAAAATCGGACAATGTCCTCTGCTGTTCATTCTGTTCTGCCATTGTTTCTGACCCTTCTGTCTCAATATCGGCTTGATTGGAAGCTTCTTGCGCAGGTTCTTTACCCTTGCGATGTGTTCTTCTTCCAATGTCCGGATCTCCTTCAACATGAATCGAAGGGTTTCCGCGGGTCATAACCTGAAGCCAAAGCAAAGGAAAGAAAAATAAGAACAATGATAGATAAAGAAAGTGTGAAATAGAAAGTGAAGTGAATAGCTAAAATAGTGAAAAACAAATATCTAAAACGCCTATTCCCCGGCAACGGCGCCAAAAACTTTGACACGCCCCGAAAGTGCACGGGTTTGTCGAAGTAATAAAATTTACACCGGTGAGTGGGTAGTCGAATCCACAGGGAATAGAGAGTTAAAATACGAGATTTCACTATTTAAGCTATGTGGAGTATGGAAAGATAAGAATAGAATCGATGAGTGAATATGGAAGCAAATACAATAAAAGATAAGAAATTGAATAGAAAGATGGAAGATAAGAAAGTGCAAGTAAAAGAGAATAGAGAGAAACTGGCAATGGATGAAATAGGGTATCCGGACAAGCTACCTCTAGGATCTATGCTTCTAGTGCAAGACGATGCTATTATACTTTCCTATTGATGTCAATTGAGTCGAGGAAATCCTTAGATTCACGGTCCCAAACCTAAGGACAACCGTGACTAACCCCAACATTATGCCCCGGTATTAGGATTCACGTCAACCCTTCACTCTGTCGCTAATACGACAAAGCCCCAGGGGAGTATATCTACCTAAACCTCATACTACGTGGGATTGCTTTAAGTTCTAGGGACTCCTAGTGGTAAAACATGTTCCTATGTGTAGTTCTAACCCTTTGGTCCAGGTGAAAGAACCCTAGTCTAGATTAAGCCCCAGTGCGTAGGATTCACTTCAACCCTTCACTCTGTTACTCGCGTAACTAAGCCCAGGGGAGTTTATCTACCTAGCACTTCACTCTATCTCGACCGCTAAGAAATCAAGGAAACGGAGGTAAGGAGAAACCACATCGGAGGGGAAAGGGGACGCTTCGCTACCTCACGACTCACCCTCTCAACCCTCTTCAATCTTAAATAGTCTAATCCTATAGGAGTTCTCAACCCTAGTGTCACATCTAAAGGAGACCATTAACAGGATGAAATTAAGATCGAAACTCAATTTTTATTCATCAATAATGGAAAAGCGTAATAACAATGTCAAAGAAACATAATAACCCTAGAGTTTACAAGTCCGAATACCCACAAGGGGTTTAGTTCCTCATGGAGCTATACATGTTCATCAAAATATGAAAGAAAACATAAAGTAAAGACATCAATGAAAACCCCCTTGCGTATGGTGTGGCCGTGGTCTTGTGCGGCCGCCGGAAGTCAATGACGATGCCGATTACGCGCTCTAAACCTCCACGAAGTCCTCTCCGTAACCCTAGCTGCCCTCCAGAAGTTGGGGAGAAAGATAGGTCAAAAGATATCCCAAATAGTCTCGAAAACGGGCTTTAATAATGTTGAGTGCACGGGCTTGTCGAAGTAATAAAATTACCCTGGTGAATGGGTAGTCGAATCCACAGGGAATAGAGATTTAAAATACGAGAATTTGCTATTCAGTCATGCGTTGTACGAGAAATAATGATCAGAGTGATGATTGAATTTATGGAATCAATTAGAATAAAAGATAAGAAAGTAAATAGAGAGATGGAAGACGAGAGAAAAGCAAGTAGAAGTTAAAAGAGAAGACTAGCAATGGATGAAATAGGGTATCTGGAAAAGCTACCTCTAAGATCTATTCTTCTAGTGCAAGACTATGCTATTATACTCTCCTATTGATGCCAATTGAGTCGAGGAATTCCTCAGACTCACGGTCCCAAACCTAAGGACAACCGTGACTAACCCCAACATTATTCCCCGGTATTAGGATTCACATCGACCCTTCACTCTATCGCTCACACGATTAAGCCCCAGTGGAGTACATCTACCTAAACCTCACACTACGTGGAATTGCATTAAGTTCTAGGGACTCCTAGTGATAAAACCTGTTCCTATGTGTAGTTCTAACCCTTTGGTCCAGGAATAAGAATCCTAGTCTCGATTAAGCCCCCAGTGCGTAGGATTTACTTCAACCCTTCGCTCTGTTACTCGCGTAACTAAGCCCCAGGGGAGTATATCTACCTAGCACTTCACTCTATCTCGACCGCTAATAAATCAAGGAGACGGAGGTAGGAAGAAATCACACCGGAGGGGAAAGGGGTACATCGCTACCTCACAACTCTCCCTCTCAACCCTCTTCAATCTTAAAGAGTCTAATCCAATAGGAGTTGTCACACCTCCCAAGGAAAACCTAGATTGTTCTCAACCCTAGTGTCACATCTAAGGGAAAACAATAGTAAGATAAAATCAAGATTGAAACTCAATTCTTATTCATCAATAATAGAAAAGCATAATAACAATGTCGAAGAAACATAATAACCCTAGAGTTTACAAGTCCGAATAACCACAAGGGGTTTAGTTCCTCATGGAGCTATACATGTTCATCAAAGTAGATAACAAGGCACAAAATAAAGACATCGATGAAAACCCCCTTGCGTATAGTGTGGCCGTGGTCTTGTGCGGTCGCCGGACGTCAGTGACGATGCCGAAGACGCGCTCTAAACCTCCACGAAGTCCTCTTCAAAACCCTAGCTGCACTCCAGAAGTTGGGGAGAAAGATAGGTCAAAAGATACTCAAAAAGTCCCTAAATCGGGCTTTAAATGGCTGAGTGCAGTTTTAAATTTGAACTTATCGGGGCTTCACACGGCCGTGTGGAATTTCCACACGCCTGTGTGCAGTTTCTGGCTTCCTGGAAAAATTACTACACACAGCCATGTGGAATTTTCACACGCCCGTGTGAAGTCTCTGGCTCGCTGGGAATTAATTCACACGGCCGTGTGTTAATTCCACATGCCTGTGTAAACTCTCTGGAAACCTGATATTCGGCAGAAAATGCACAGTAACTTGCTACAGTGACAAGCTACATTGTTGCTACAGTAACTCGCCGAAACGCTCCCGAATACATTGTTCTTCATCAAGGCCATTGAATTGGGCACACAATCAATGGTAGATCGTGCCGATTGCTTCAAGTCTCCTTCTTGGTGAAGTTCTCCTAAGCTACACGAGTTAGACTTATTGTGAATGTGACTGCCTTTGTGCCCCTCCAAAAGAGGTTGGCACACACTCACAAGTCTAAGTTCGTGCCTTGTTCCTTGCTTGGTCCGAAAACCTCCCAACAACGACGAACACGACCTAACTTTGTTCTTCTTTTCCAACTTGGCCCCACAAACCCAGAACGCATAAGAATACACAAATGCACACTATTTAGTGATAAAATCTGATAAAAGATATGCCCATTGTAAGATAATAACGCTTCGCGTTACTATAACACAAGCACTTATCAAATCCCCCCACACTTAAGCTTTTGCTTGTCCTCAAGCAAAAAATAAAACGTGAAAGTACTTGGGAAGACCAATTGACAGTGCTCGGCCTTAGGTTCACCAAAAGTATGCAAAAGAAGTATTCTACAAGTAAGGGGAAATCAAAACATTGCATATGGTTATCGTTGCTCTAGCTAAAAACTTGAATAAAAAAGGTGAACAACTCAAAAACGTGTAAGTGTGTGCGAATTCACTCAAGAGAACCAACGAGTACTCCTCAAACTCTTGTTACAAGGACTTATTTATATACACTAAGTAAAGAAGTAGTATCTTCACTCAACCTCTAAGGTAGACCTTTCCTAGGCGGCCAAGAGATAGCTCTTTCTCTCATTAGGGCATAACTTGTATCCTACTTATGAGAGTAGCTTCATACTTCATAGGAGGTAGCTCTTTCCACCCCAAATGAAAAGCTTAAACTAATATTCACAAGCTACTGGTTTTTTTTTTTTTGGTACATAGAACATCACAACTTACTAAAGTAATACTAAACTAGTCCTTAAAACTTCAAGATCGAGTTTCTAAAAGATTCCAAGAGTGAGGAGTGCAATAAAGTGTAATTGAGCAAAAATCCCTTATAATTTAAGTGGAACTGGAACAAGATAGCATATAATGTTAAAAATTCTCCTAAACTCTAAGAATACGACCGTTGCAACTAAGGTGAACCGCCATAGGCTACATGAACATGAACAATTGAACGCACAAGTAAAGGTGTGTACAATGTGAATCCCCCCCTCACACTTAAGATGTACATCGTCCCCAATGTACGCATGCAAGCACTATAAAAAGTAAAACAATGAAAAACAATTAGTGTGGAAGTGAGCAATTGAAACATTACTCCCCTGAACTCCAAATGTTTCGTTTGATGGAGCTAGGTTCATTGAGAGTTGTGACTCAATGGGTTTATGGAGCACACACGGTCCTATGACCGTGCCTATGAAAATTACTCAAATTCCTTAAATCCAAGACCATCTGCACACATACGCAAGGGTTCAGTATAGCTCAAGAAAAACCAAAATACAGTTCGAGTATATAAAGATATGAACATGAAATACAACTCGAAACAAAATAAAACAAAAAATAAAAGCAAACGCAGAAGGAGAGTCCTTTCTGTGTACTATAAGTCCAATAGAATATGAAAATAAAAAGTGCAACAGAAGTGAAAATAAAATAAAACTACGACGCCTCAGCGTCGGTGTCCTGCTGTGGATCCTCAGGTGCTTCTGCTGCTGCTGCTGCTGCCGGTGGTGGTGGATCTAAATGCTGATGGAGACGGAGGTGGAGTCGGTGAAGGGACCCGTCGAGGTCGTACCACAGATCGCTCGAACAACTATATCACTGTGGCAAGCTGTGCCGATAACTGAGCGAACTGTGATGCCTGAGTGGCCCTCAACTCGGCAAACCCTGCTGCCTGTGCGGCCCTAATCTCTGCCAACTCATGCTGCATGATACCCACAAATCTGTCCTGGCCTCGAGATGGAGAAAAGATGCGCACTAGAGGTGGCTCCGGTGCTGTGGGTGGTGCCTCGGCCTCTGCCCCTGCCTCTGTATCCACTGGGGGTGGCTCTAATGCTGCATGGGACCCCTCTGCCTGATTTGACTAGGGTATGATCCAAGTATAGGTCCCTGATCCCGCTCTGCGGATCATCCCCATCATCCTCAGTGTATTTGCGCCCAGAGGAGCCGATACACTGGTCTTCTCTGCCCCTCGCACTCCGTCTCTGAGACTCGTCCCGATCAGAAGTCTCGAAATGTAGGGTTCTGCGAAGATCACTCTCACCCTAGGGTACTGGCCCTGATGGCGCAAATACTCTGCGAGGATGTGCCCTAGGTGGAGTGATACCCTCTGAGCCATAGCGTATAGATAGAGAAGCTCCTGCCGCTTAGAACTCTAGTGCTATCACCCGGCCACTCACTGATCTACTCAAAATGGCATGTACGTATCTGTAGGCCGGGCGGGATAAGCACGTGGCCTTCGAGACCACTGGCTCATACTGGCCCTCTCCGCACAAATCCCTATAGGCCCTTTGCGGAGCAAGACTACCAGGGTAGTCGGTAGAAAGACCCTCATACTCCTCTGTCTGTGTATAGGCCTCGTCATATAACCCCATATGGATCGAAAACTGGGTCAAGCTGAGGCTAAAATGCTATCCTAACACCCTGAACTGAATCGCGTCAGGAGTAGAGAAGTCCCTGTATGATCTGTCAAACTCGAACGAGGCCAAGAACTCAAGTGTCACTCCCCGAATGGCTGGATTTCTAATCCTCAGTAATCTCCTCCAACTACCCACCGAGAGTAGCTCCTCAACCTCGTCGGCAATACTGTCACCCCCCTGAATCCCCCTGATAATGCTCAGGTCGGGGTTTCGTGACTGGCCAAACCGCAGTGCATATAACCGTTCCAACCTGGCCTGGTGCTCAGTTATACTGAACTCGGTCTCCTCTGAAGGGGGTGTGGGCTCACGGGGCCGCTTCACAGCCGATTTCTTGGACCTGGAAGCCATATCTGCAAGATTGAAAAGAGAATCGAGTAAAAACAGTTAAACAGAACAATGTGCAGAAATCCAAACGGCCTTGTGGAATTTCCACACGCCCGTGTGGAGCTTCTGGCGGACAGAGACCATGGCCGTGGGGGCTAAAAATTCCACACGGCCGTGTGTTTTCTCTGGTTTACTTAGAAAAATTCACAGACTCTTCCAAAAATTCAGAAACTCTTTTAAACCACTTAGAGCCTGTACAAATCATAAAAACATGACCAGAGACCATCGAAAACATACTCAACCGACTTAAACTTCATCAATTAACATTAAGGCACCCGAAAACGTCAACAATCCACACTAAAATCGCAACACATGTATTAAAACTTAAGGACACCAAAACTATGACTTTTATTGAACCCAAAACTAAACTTGGTCCTAGAAAAATTGTAAACTTTGGGTTGTCTCCCAAGAAGCGCTTGTTTAATGTCAGTTAGCTTGACGTACCGGATCTTACCTTACGGAGGTTCATGAATAGAAGTTGGCCTCTTCCCTACAACCTGAAAGCATACATTACATAATCTTTGTAGAGTAGAGGGAGAGTTATCGAATTTGTTACCACAAACGGGTGAAACACCCTTACTCCGTGAATGTTCATTCCTTTTCTTGTTGGGGTTCTTCTTGTGGCGTCTTTTCGACCTCTTCAACCTCCGAAGCATCTTCTTCATACACCCCTTCTCCATCTTGATGTTTATCTGGACTGGATCAAGCAAAAGTACCTCTTTTTCTTCGATCTCGACATCTTGGTCCGGCCATCCTTCATATGGATCCGGGTTCAACATTTCCTGCACATATTCATCAATACACTCATCAGTAGTATCAAGATAATATAGAGTGTCATCAAAATCAAGAGAATGTCTCATGGCTTTGGCGAGGCGATAGGTGAGCTTGTCATCTCCAACTCTAAGTGTGAGCTCTCCACCGTCCACATCAATCAAAGCTTTGGAAGTGCGCAAGAACGGCCTTCCAAGAATCAGCGGTACTTCGACATCCTCATCCACATCAAGCACAACAAAGTCCACCGGAAAGATGTACTTGTCTACGTTTACCAAGACGTCTTCCACAATTCTCCTCGGATGCCTCACCGATCGATCCGCAAGTTGAAGTGTCATCCGAGTGGGTCTAGGCTCGCCCAAGCCTAGCTTTTGGAAGAAGGTATAGGGCATGACATTGATGCTTGCCCCCGAATCGGCCAATGCCATCTCTTCACCTAAATTGCCTATGTTGCAAGGTATGGTGAAACTCCTGGGATCTTTTCTCTTACTCGGCATGTTCTTTTGTAAGACGGCCAAGCAATTAGCATCAAGAACTACAGCTGCACTCTTCTCGAACTTCCTCTTATTGGTTAAGAGGCCCTTTAGAAACTTCGCGTACTTGGGCATTTGGGCTAATGCTTCCGCGAATGGTATGTTGATGTGCAATTGTTTGAAGATGCTCAGGAATTTCTTATATTGCTCATTGTCTTGGTCATTCTTCAACCTCGAAGGGTAGGGGATCCTTGGTTTGTAGGGTGGTGGTGCTACCTCTTTCTCTTTTGGTGCTTCTCCTCCTAATTCTTCCACTTCGGGTGCTTCTTTGGTCTTCTCTATAGGGAGAGTTCTCTAAACCTCTTTCCCACTCCTCAAGGTGATTGTTTTTAGTTGCTCCCTTGGGTTAGTCTCTGTATTGCTAGGCAAGCTACCTTGAGGCCTTTCCGCCAATGTCTTCGCAATTTGCCCCACTTGATTTTCCAAATTATGTAGGGAGGCGGTGTGATTGCGAAGAGTAGCCTCCACCGACTGAAATCTAGCATCCGATAAAGAAACAAACCGTGTGAGTGCTCTCTTAAGGTCAGTCATCTTTGCTTCTAGCCCGGTCACTCGGCTTTCTAAATTCGGAGCTTGTTGACTTTGAAATCCCGGTGGTGCACTATTTTTCTGTTGTGACTGTCCTTGATTGCTCCAAGAGAAATTCGGATGGTTCTTCCACCCTGGGTTATATGTTCCACTGTACGGGTTGCCTTGGCCTTGTCCTCTATAAGAGTTTCCAACAAAATCGGCCTGCTCCACCGCACTAGTGCCTCCAATGGCAATAGGACAATCACTCGAAGCATGTCCTCCCCCACAACCGTTACAAGTAGTGATGGCTACAACTCTTGGTGAAGCTAGTGCATCTAGCTTCTTACTCAAAGATTCCACTTGTGCCGCCAAAGATGTAACCGCATCGACCTCATGAATTCCGGCAACCTTTTTCCTATCCCTTGAGTTCCATTGATAGCTATTCATAGCCATCTCCTCTACAAGGTGCCGGGCTTCACCGGGAGTCTTGCTTCCTAGAGTTCCTCCGGCCGCCGCATCTAGGAGTTGTTTGGTACTTGCAATCAACCCGTTATAGAAGGTGTGAATAATCATCCACTCGGGAAATCCATGTTGCGGGCACTTGTGAAGGAGCTCCTTGAACCTATCCCATGTCTCGAATAGAGACTCCAATTCCATTTGCACAAAGGATGATATCTCATTCCGGAGCCTCGCAGACTTTCTCGACGGAAAGTATCTAGCCAAGAATGCCTCGGCCATCTCTTCCCACGTAGTAATGAAAGCTCTCGGTAATGAATGAAGCCAATGTCTTGCTTTTATCTTCAATGAAAATGGGAAGGCTCTCAAATGAATCAAGTCGTCCGTCACTCCATTAATCTTCAACATGTCGCACACTTCAAGGAAATTCTCTATGTGACTGTTGGGATCTTCATCGGCCAACCCATTAAATTGTGCGGACTGTTGTAACATTTGGATGAATGACGGCTTCAATTCGAAGTTTATAGCAGTGATTGGGGGCCTCACAATGCTCGATCGGGTCCCCATGACTGCGGGTCTAGCAAAATCAGACAATGTCCTCTGCTGTTCACTCTGTTCTGCCATTGTTTCTGAACCTTCTGTCTTAATATCGGCTTGATTCGAAGCTTCTTGCACATGCTCTTTACCCTGGCGATGTACTCTTTTTCCAATGTCCGGGTCTCCTTCAACAAGAATTGAAGGTTTCCCACGGGTCATAACCTGAAACCAACACAAAGAAAAGAAAAATAAGAACGATGATAGTCAAAGAAAGTGTGAAATAGACAACGAAGTGAATAATTAATGTAGCAAAAACAAGTATAAAAAATACGCCTATTCCCCGGCAACGGCGCCAAAAACTTGACACGACCCCTTGCGTGTATCCCGCAAGTGCACGAGCTTGTCGAAGTAATAAAATTACCCTGCTGAGTGGGTAGTCGAATCGATAGGGAGTAGGGATTTAAAATACGAGAATTTGCTATTCAGTCGTGCGATGTACGAGAAATAATGATCGGAGTGATGAATGAATTTATGGAATCAATTAGAATAAAAGATAAGAAAGTAAATAGAGAGATGGAAGACGAGAGAAAAGCAAGTAGAAGTTAAAAGAGAAGACTAGCAATGGATGAAATAGAGTATCCGGACAAGCTACCTCTAGGATCTATGCTTGTAGTGCAAGACTATGCTATTATACTCTCCTATTGATGCCAATTGAGTCCAGGAGTAAGAATACTAGTCTCGATTAAGCCCCAGTGCGTAGGATTTACTTCAACCCTTCACTCTGTTACTCGCGTAACTAAGCCCCAGGGGAGTATATCTACCTAGAACTTCCCTCTATCTCGACCGCTAATAAATCAAGGAAACGGAGGTTGGGAGAAATCACACCGTAAGGGAAAGGGGTACATCGCTACCTCACAACTCTCCCTCTCAACCATCTTCAATCTTAAAGAGTCTAATCCTATAGGAGTTGTCACACCTCCCAAGGAAAACCAAGATTGTTCTCAACCCTAGTGTCACATCTAAGGGAAAACAATAGCAAGATAAAATCAAGATTGAAACTCAATTCTTATTAATCAATAATGGAAAAGCATAATAACAATGTCAAACAAACATAATAACCCTAGAGTTTACAAGTCCGAATACCCACAAGGGGTTTAGTTCCTCATGGAGCTATACATGTTCATCAAAGTACATAAACAAGGCACAAAATAAAGACATCGATGAAAACCCCTTGCGTATGGTGTGGCCGTGGTCTTGTGCGGTCGCCGGACGTCGGTGACGATGCCGAAGACGCGCTCTAAACCTCCACGAAGTCCTCTCCAAAACCCTAGCCGCACTCCAGAAGTTGGGGAGAAAGATAGGTCAAAAGATACTCAAAAAGTCTCCAAATCGGGCTTTAAATAGGCTAAGTGCGGCTTTAAATTTGAACTTATCGGTGCTTCACACGGCCGTGTGGAATTTCCACACACCCGTGTGAAGTTTCTGGCTTCCTGGAAAAATTAATACACACGCCCGTGTGAAGTCTCTGGCTCGCTGGTAATTAATTCACACGGCCGTGTGTTAATTCCACACGCCCGTGTGAACTCTTTGGAAACCTGATCTTCGGCAGAAAATGCACAGTAACTTGCTACTGTGAATTGCTACAGTAACAAACTACATTGCTGCTACAGTACTCGCCGAAACGCTCCCGAATACGTTGTTCTTCATCAAGGCCATTGAATTGGGCACATAATCAATTGTAGATCGTGCCGATTGTTTCAAGTCTCCTTCTTGGTGAAGTTTTCCTGAGCTACACGAGTTAGACTTGTTGTGAATGTGACTGCCTTTGTGCCCCTCCAAAAGAGGTTGGCACACACTCACAAGTCTAAGTTCGTGCCTTGTTCCTTGCTTGTTCCGAAAACCTCCCAACAACGGCGAACACGACCTAACTTTGTTCTTCTTTTCCAACTTGGCCCCACAAACCTACAACGCACAAGAATACACAAATGCACACTATTTAGTGATAAAATCTGATAAAAGATATGCCCATTGTAAGATAATAACGCTTCGCGTTACTATAACACAAGCACTTATCAAATCCCCCCACACTTAAGCTTTTGCTTGTCCTCAAGCAAAAGATAAAACGTGAAAGTACTTGGGAAGACCAATTGACAGTGCTCGGCCTTAGGTTCACCAAAAGTATGCAAAAGAAGTATTCTACAAGTAAGGGGAAATCAAAACATTGCATATGGTTATCGTTGCTCTAGCTAAAAACTTGAATAAAAAAGGAGAACAACTCGAAAACGTGTAAGTGTGTGCGAATTCACTCAAGAGAACCAATGAGTACTCCTCAAACTCTTGTTACAAGGACTTATTTATATACACTAAGTAAAGAAGTAGTAGCTTCACTCAACCTCTAAGGTAGCCCTTTCCTAGGCAGCCGCCAAAGGTGCCTTTCACACTTTCGAGGAGGTAGCTCTTTCTATAGGAGTGGTAGCTTTCACGCTTCCCACGAGATAGCTCTTTCTCTCATTAGGGCATAACTTGTATCCGACTTATGAGAGTAGCTTCATAATTCATAGGAGGTAGCTCTTTCCACCCCAAATGAAAAGCTTAAACTAATATTCACAAGCTACTAGTTTTTGTTTTTTTGGCTACATAGAACTTCACAACTTACTAAAGTAATACTAAACTAGTCCTTAAAACTTCAAGATCGAGTTTCCAAAAGATTCCAAGAGTGAGTAGTGCAATAAAGTGTAATCGAGCAAAAATCCCTTATAATTTAAGTGGAACTTGAACAAGATAGGATATAATGTTAAAAATTCTCCTAAACTCTAAGAATACGACCGTTGCAACTAAGGTGAACCGCCATAGGCTACATGAACATGAATAATTGAACGCACAAGTAAAGGTGTGTGCAATGTGAATCCCGCCCCCACACTTAAGATGTACATTGTTCCCAATGTACGCATGAAAGCACTATAAAAAGTAAAACAATGAAAAACAATTAGTGTGGAAGTGAGCAATTGAAACGTTACTCCCCTGAACTCCAAATGTTGCGTTTGATGGAAGTAGGTTCATTGAGAGTTGTGTCTCAATGGGTTTGTGGAGCACACACGGTCCCATGATAGTGCCTATGAAAATTCCTCAAATTCCTTAAATCCAAGACCATCTGCACACATACGCAAGGGTTCAGTATAGCTCAAGAAAAACCAAAATACAGCTCGAGTATATAAAGATATGAACATGAAATACAACTCGAGACAAAATAAAACAAAAAATAAAAGCAAACACAGAAGGAGAGTCCTTTCTGTGTACTATAAGTCCAATAGAATATGAAAATAAAAAGTGCAACAGAAGTGAAAATAAAATAAAACTACGACGCCTCAGCGTCGTTGTCCTACTGTGGATCCTCTGGTGCTGCTGCTGTTGCTGCTGCCGGTGGTGGTGGATCTGATGCTGATGGAGACGGAGGTGGAGTCGGTGAAGGGACCCGTCGAGGTGGCACCACAGATCGCTCGAACAACTGTATCACTGTGTCAAGCTGTGCTGATAACTGAGCGAACTGTGATGCCTGAGTGGCCCTCAACTCGGTAAACCCTGCTGCCTGTGCGGCCCTCATCTCTGCCAACTCCTACTGCATGATACCCACAGCTCTCTCGAGGCGCTCAAATCTGTCCTGGCCTCGAGATGGAGAAAAGATGCGCACTGGAGGTGGCTCCGGTGCTGTGGGTGGTGCCTCGGCCTCTGCCCCTGCCTCTGTATCCACTGGGGATGGCTCTAATGCTGCATGGGCCCCTCTTCCTGATCTGACTAGGGTATGATCCAAGTATAGGTCCCTGATCCCACTCTGCGGATCATCTCCATCATCCTTAGTGTATTTGCGCCCAGAGGAGCCGATACACTGGTCTTCTCTGCCCCTCGCACTTCGTCTTTGAGACTCGTCCCGATCAGAAGTGTCGAAATGTAGGGTCCTGCGAAGATCACTCTCACCATAGGATAATGGCCCTGATGGCGCAAATACTATGCTAGGATTTGCCCTAGGTAGAGTGATACCCTCTGAGCCATAGCGTATAGATAGAGAAGCTCCTGCCGTTCAGAACTCCAGTGCTATCACCCGGTCACTCACTAATCTACTCAAAATGGCATGTACGTATCTGTAGGCCGGGCGGGATAAGCCCGTGGCCTTCGAGACCCCTGGCTCATACTGGCCCTCTCCGCACAAATCCCTGTAGGCCCTTTGCGGAGTAAGACTGCCAGGGTAGTCGGTAGGAAGACCCCCATACTCCTTTGTTTGTGTATAGGCCTCGTCATATAACCCCATATGGATTGAAAACTGGGTCAAGCTGAGGCTAAAATGCTGGCCTAATACCCTGAACTGAATCGCGTCAGGAGTAGAGAAGTCCCTGTATGATCTGTCAAACTCGAACGAGGCCAAGAACTCAAGTGTCACTCCCCTAATGGCTGGATCTTTGATCCTCAGTAATCTCCTCCAACTACCCACCGAGAGTAGCTCCTCAACCTCGTCGGCAATACTGTCACTCCCCTGAATCCCTCTGATAATGCCCAGGTCGGGGTTTCGTGACTGGCCAAACCGCAGTGCATATAATCGCTCCAAAATGGCCTGGTGCTCAGGTATACTGAACTCGGTCTCCTCTGGAGGGGGTGTGGACTCACGAGGCCGCTTCTCAGCCAATTTCATGGACCTGGAAGCCATATCTGCAAGATTGAAAGGAGAATCGATTAAAAACAGTTAAACAGAACAATCTGCAGAAATCCACACAGCCGTGTGGAATTTCCACACGCCTGTGTGGAGCTTCTGGCGGACAGAGCCCACGGCCGTGGGGGCTAAAAATCCAAAATTTACATTGTAATTCGTTCTAATTCATCTTTAAACATGTTTGCACACATAATAAGCATTTAAAACAAGCGAAATCACCCAACAGAACGAATCAAATTAAGAATTGACGAAGAAGAAGGCTTTGAAGTCCTTACCGACGAAATGGATGAAGGAATACTTAAAATCGGCCGGAAAAACTCCAATAAAACCTCAAAAATCCTTTGAGACGGTCGGGAAAGTAGTAGAGAGGGTAAGAGAGGAGTTTAGAGTGGAAGAATCAAGAGGCACGAGTGAAATATAAATGAAAACGCGCGGCTTTTGAAGTTCTGGGAATTCACACGGCCGTGTGCCTCTGAAATTAGGGTTCACAGGGGCCAACACGCGCCCCTGTGTGCACTCTGGTCACTCTCTGAACTACCCCACACGGTCGTGCGAGTATCCCACACGGCCATGTGCCTTTACAGGGGGATCCACAGGGGCACCCACACGGCCTTGTGGATTCACGGGAAAACTTCGAAAGTCTCCGAAAAATTTCACATGGCCGTGTGGAAATTCCACACGGCCGTGTGCCAAACCAGGCCAAGAACACAAGGCCGGCCACAAGGCCACCCACACGCCCCTGTGGCCTCTCTGACTCGCCCGAGAAACGCTAAGTATTCCACACGGCCGTGTGAATAATCCACACGGGCGTGTGCCTTTCACAAGTTCTCCCACAGGGGCACACACACGCCCCTGTGTATTCTCGGGAAGAAGGGTTTTCTCTGCAGAGTTTCACACGGGCGTGTGGAATTTCCACATGGCCGTGCGCATTAGCACAGTGGCACTTACAAGGGCACCCACACGCCCCTGTGGACTCTCTGGAAAAACGATTTTAAGTTCTGCGAGATTCCACACGGCCGTGTGGAAATTCCACACGGCCGTGTGCTCCTTCTGAGGTTGTTCACAAGGGCACACACACGCCCTGTGTCCTCACTGGTTGAGTTCTGATTTGGTAACACACGCCCGTGTGGAAATTCCACACGGCCGTGTGTTTTCTCTGGTTTACTTAGAAAAATTCACAGACTCTCCCAAAAATTCAGAAACTCTTTTAAACCACTTAGAGCCTGTACAAATCATAAAAACACGACCAGAGACCATCAAAAACACACTCAACCGACTTAAACTTCGTCAATTAACATTAAGGCACACGAAAACGTCAACAATCCACACTAAAAATCGCAACACATGCATTAAAACTTCATTACACCAAAACTAAGACTTTTATTCAACCTAAAATTAAACTAGGTCTTAGAAAAACTGTAAACTTTGGGTTGCCTCCCAAGAAGCGCTTGTTTAACGTCACTTAGCTTGACGTACCTGATCTTACCTTACGGAGGTTCATGAATAGAAGTTGGCCTCTTCCCTACAACCTGAAAGCATACATTACATAATCTTTGTAGAGTAGAGGGAGAGTTATCGAATTTGTTATCACAAACGGGTGAAACACCCTTACTCCGTGAATGTTCATTCCTTTTCTTGTTGGGGTTCTTCTTGTGGCGTCTTTTCGACCTCTTCAACCTCCGAAGCATCTTCTTCATACGCCCCTTCTCCATCTTGATGTCTGTCTGGACTGGACCAAGCAAAAGTACCTCTTCTTCTTCGATCTCCACATCTTGGTCCGGCCATCCTTCATATGGATCCGGGTTCAACATTTCCTGCACATATTCATCAATACACTCATTAGTAGCATCAAGATAATATTGAGTGTTATCAAAATCAAGAGAATGTCTCATGGCTTCGGCGAGGCGATAGGTGAGCTTGTCATCTCCAACTCTAAGTGTGAGCTTTCCACCGTGGATGTCTATCAAAGCTTTTTAAGTGCGCAAGAACGACCTTCCAAGAATCAGCGGTACTTCGACATCCTCATCCACATCAAGCACAACAAAGTCCACCGGAAAGATGTACTTGTCTACTTTTACCAAGACGTCTTCCACAATTCCCCTCGGATGCCTCACCGATCGATCCGCAAGTTGAAGTGTCATTGATGCTTGCCCCCGAATTGGCTAATGCCATCTCTTCACCTAAATTTCCGATGTTGCAAGGTATGATGAAACTCCCGGGATCTTTTCTCTTACTCGGCATGTTCTTTTGTAAGACGGCCGAGCAATTAGCATCAAGAACTATAGCTTCTCCCCCTACTTCTTCCACTTCGGGTGCTTCTTTTGTCTTCTCTAGAGGGAGAGTTCTCTCAATCTATTTCCCACTCCTCAAGGTGATTGCCTTTAGTTGCTCCCTTGGGTTAGTCTCCGTATTGCTAGGCAAGCTATATTGAGGCCTTTCCGCCAATGTCTTCGCAATTTGCCCCACTTGATTTTCCAAATTATGTAGGGAGGTGGTGTGATTGCGAAGAGTAGCCTCCACCGACTGAAATCTAGCACCCGATGAAGAAACAAACCGTGTGAGTGCTCTCTCAAGGTCAGTCATCTTTGCTTCTAGCCCGGTCACTCGGCTTTCTAAATTCGGAGCTTGTTGACTTTGAAACCCCGGTGGTGTACTATTTTTCTATCGTGATTGTCCTTGATTGCTCCAAGAGAAATTCGGATGGTTCTTCCACCCTGGGTTATATGTTCCACTGTACGGGTTGCCTTGGCCTTATCCTCTATAAGAGTTTCCAACAAAATCGGCCTGCTTCACCGCACTAGTGCCTCCAATGGCAATAGGACCATCACTCGAAGCATGTCCTCCCCCACAACCGTTACAAGTAGTGATGGCTACAACTCTTGGTGAAGCTAGTGCATCTAGCTTCTTACTCAAAGATTCCACTTGTGCCGCCAAAGATGTAACCGCATCGACCTCATGAATTCCGGCAACCTTTTTCCTATCCCTTGAGTTCCATTGATAGCTATTTATAGCCATCTCCTCTACAAGATGCCGGGCTTCACCGGGAGTCTTGCTTCCTAGAGTTCCTCCAGCCGCCGCATCTAGGAGTTGTTTGGTACTTGCATTCAACCCGTTATAGAAGGTGTGAATAATCATCCACTCGGGAAATCCATGTTGCGGGCACTTGCGAAGGAGCTCCTTGAACCTATCCCATGTCTCGAATAGAGACTCCAATTCCATTTGCACAAAGGATGATATCTCATTTCGGAGCCTCGCTGATTTTCCCGACGGAAAGTATCTAGCCAAGAATGCCTCGGCCATCTCCTCCCACGTAGTAATGGAAGCTCTCGGTAATGAATGAAGCCAATGTCTTGCTTTTATCTTCAATGAAAATGGGAAGGCTCTCAAACGAATCGCGTCGTCCGTCACTCCATTAATCTTCAACATGTCGCACACTTCAAGGAAATTCTCTATGTGACTGTTGGGATCTTCATCGGCCAACACATTAAATTGTGCGGACTGTTGTAACATTTGGATGAATGACGGCTTCAATTCGAAGTTCATAGCCGTGATTGGGGGCCTCACAATGCTCGATTGGGTCCCCATGACTGCGGGTCTAGCAAAATCAGACAATGTCCTCTGCTGTTCATTCTGTTATGCCATTGTTTCTGACCCTTTTGTCTCAATATCGGCTTGATTCGAAGCTTCTTGCACATGCTCTTTACCCTTGCGATGTGCTCTTTTTCCAATGTCCGGGTCTCCTTAGACAAGAATTGAAGTGTTCCCACAGTTCATAACATGAAACCAACACAAAGAAAAGAAAAATAAGAACTATGATAGGCAAATAAAGTGTGAAATAGACAACGAAGTGAATAACTAAAGTAGCAAAAACAAGTATAAAAAATACGCCTATTCCCCGGCAACGGCGCCAAAAACTTGACACGACCCCTTGCGTGTATCCCGCAAGTGCACGGGCTTGTCGAAGTAATAAAATTACCCTGTTGAGTGGGTAGTCGAATCCACAGGGAATAGGGATTTAAAATACGAGAATTTGCTATTCAGTCGTGCGATGTACGAGAAATAATGATCGGAGTGATGAATAAATTTATGGAATCAATTAGAATAAAAGATAAGAAAGTAAATAGAGAGCTGGAAGACGAGAAAAAAGCAAGTAGAAGTTAAAAGAAAAGACTAGCAATGGATGAAATAGAGTATCCGGACAAGCTACCTCTAGGATCTATGCTTCTAGTGCAAGACTATGCTATTATACTCTCCTATTGATGCCAATTGAGTCGAGGAAATCCTCAGACTCATGGTCCCAAACCTAAGGACAACCACGACTAACCCCAACATTATGCCCCGGTATTAGGATTCACATCGACCCTTCACTCTATCGCTCTCACGATTAAGCCCTAGGGAAGTACATCTACCTAAACCTCACACTACATGGAATTTCATTAAGTTCTAGAGACTCCTAGTGATAAAACTTGTTTCTATGTGTAGTTCTAACCCTTTGGTCCAGGAGGAATAATCCTAGTCTCGATTAAGCCCCAGTGCGTAGGATTTACTTCAACCCTTCACTCTGTTACTCACGTAACTAAGCCCCAGGGGAGTATATCTACCTAGCACTTTCCTCTATCTCGACCGCTAATAAATCAAGGAAACGGAGGTAGGGAGAAATCACATCGGAGGGGAAAGGGGTACATCGCTACCTCACAACTCTCCCTCTCAATCCTTTTCAATCTTAAAGAGTCTAATCCTATAGGAGTTGTCACACCTCCCAAGGAAAACCTAGATTGTCCTCAACCCTAGTGTCACATCTAAGGGAAAACAATAGCAAGATAAAATCAAGATTGAAACTCAATTCTTATTCATCAATAATGGAAAAGCATAATAACAATGTCAAACAAACATAATAACCCTAGAGTTTACAAGTCCGAATACCCACAAGGGGTTTAGTTCCTCATGGAGCTATACATGTTCATCAAAGTATATAACAAGGCACAAAATAAAGACATCGATGAAAACCCCGTTACGTATGGTGTGGCCGCGGTCTTGTGCGGTCGCCGGACGTCGGTGACGATGCCGAAGACGTGCTCTAAACCTCCACGAAGTCCTCTCCAAAACCCTAGCCGCACTCCAGAAGTTGGGGAGAAAGATAGGTCAAAAGATACTCAAAATGTCTCCAAATCGGGCTTTAAATAGGCTGAGTGCGGCTTTAAATTTCAACTTATCGAGGCTTCACACGACCGTGTGGAATTTCCACACGCCCGTGTGAAGTTTCTGGCTTCCTGGAAAAATTACTACACACGGCCGTGTGGAATTTTCATACGCTCGTGTGAAGTCTCTGGCTCGCTGGGAATTAATTCACACGGCCGTGTGTTAATTCCACACGCCCGTGTGAACTCTCTGGAAACCTGATCTTCGGCAGAAAATGCATAGTAACTTGCTACAGCAACAAGCTACATTGCTGCTACAGTAACTCGCTGAAACACTCCCGAATACATTGTTCTTCATCAAGGCCATTGAATTGGGCACACAATCAATGGTAGATCGTGCCAATTCCTTCAAGTCTCCTTCTTGGTGAAGTTCTCCTAAGCTACACAAGTTAGACTTGTTGTGAATGTGACTGCCTTTGTGCCCCTCCAAAAGAGGTTGGCACACACTCACAAGTCTAAGTTCGTGCCTTGTTCCTTGCTTGGTCCGAAAACCTCCCAACAACGGCGAACACGACCTAACTTTGTTCTTCTTTTCCAACTTGGCCTCACAAACCTACAGCGCACAAGAATACACAAATGCACACTATTTAGTGATAAAATCTGATAAAAAATATACTACTTGTAAGATAATAACGCTTCGCGTTACTATAACACAAGCACTTATCAATAAGTCAATCTTAGTGACGTTAAACAAGCGCTTCTTGGGAGGCAACCCAAGTTTTATTGCTTTTCTAGGCTTTAGTTTAGTTTTTAGTATGAATAATTGCCTAGTTTTGGTGTTTTGATTTTATTATGCGTTTGCTGTGATTTCTTATGGATTATTGGTGTTGTAGTGTGCCTAATTGTGATTATCGAAATTTTGGGTCGTTTGAGTGTGTTTTCATGGATCTCTGGTCGTGTTTTTATCATTTATACAGGCTCTAAGTGTCATGAATGTGTCTCTAAAATTTTCTGTAGAGCCTATGTTTTTTTATATATAAGTCATCCAGAGAAAACACACGGCGGTGTGGAATTTACACACGGCTGTGTGAACCATCTCAGAGCTCATCCCGAGAGGACACAGGGGCGTGTGACTACCCATGTGAACGACCTTGTGAAGGGCACACGACCATGTGGAATTTCCACACGGCCGTGTGGATCTCTGTAGAGCTACAACTCTCCATCCCGAGAGTCATAAGGGCCATGTGAGTGCCCCTGTGACTACCCATGTGAATAGCACACGGCCGTGTGGAATTTCCACACGCCGGTGTGGATGCTCTGTAGAACAAGAATTTCATCCAGAGGCTCACAGAAGACATGCGAGTGCCCTTGTGGGTGAGCGTGTGCATGGCACACGGCCGTGTGGAATGTCCACACGGCCATGTGGAGCACTTTGATGATTTTCTTGAGATCCAAAGAGGCCACAGGGGTGTGTGGGTGCCCCTGTGGCCGGCCTTGTGTTGGCCAGGTTGGGTACACGGCCGTGTAGATGTTCTAGAAAGCAAACAGAGGAAACACAGCGGCGTATGACTGCCCCTGTGAACCCTAACAGTGGAGGCACACGGCTATGTGGAATTTCCACAAGGCCGTGTGGATGCACAGAACACAATAGGCTGCAATTTATTTTTAAAATCTTTTTTCGCCTTTTCAATTCTAAATGTCTCCATACTAAAGGGATGTTTCCTCCAATCTTCCCAACCCTCTCTTTGTCCATTTAAGGAGTTTTTAAGTTGTTTTCCGACCATATTCGAAGTTTTTGATTTCCATTTCGTCGGTGAGCATCTTTTCTCCTTTTCTTCATCAATATTTTCTTTCTTTTTTAGCACCAGGATCACTATCAACAACAGCAGCAGCATTGGCACCAAAAGCAGACGACACCGACGCTTGAGACGTTTTTAGCTTTATGTTTCTTTTGTTTTATTTTACTTTTATTGAGCTTCACTGAACCCCCTTGTGTATACGTGTAGATGGTCTTGGATGTTTAGAAATTGAGGAATAGTCATAGACACAGTCATGGGACCGTGTGTGCTCCACAACCCATTGAGACTCAACTCTCAATGAACATAGCTCCATCAAACGCAACACTTGGAGTTCAGGGGAGTATTGTTTCAATTGCCCACTTCCACATATTTTTCTCGGATTGTTATATTTTTATTGTGGTTACATGCGTACATTGGGGACAATGTATATCTTAAGTGTGGGGGGGAGTTCTCATTGCACACACCTTTACTTGTGCGTTCAATTGCTTATGCTCATGTAGCCTATGGTTGTTCACCTTAGTTGCAACGGTTGTATTCTAAGAGTTTAGGAGAGTTTTTAACATTGTATCCTATCATGCTCTAGTTTCACTTGAATTTAGGGATTTTTTGCTCGATTATCTCATATTGCACAACTCACTCTTGGAATCTCTTGGAAACTCAAGCTTGAAGTTTTTAAGGACAAGTTTATCTTTGTTTTAGCGATTTTTTAGTTTTGTTTTGAGAAATACACAAAAAAAACTGAAAAATATGAAAAAAATGAAAAAAAAATGGAAAAGAAAAAAAAATTGAGTTTGTGAATATTTGCTTTGTTTGTGCATTTGGGCTGGAAAGAGCTACCACCTATGAAGTATGTAGCTACTCTCATAAGTCGGATACAAGTTATGCCCTAATGAGTGAAAGAGCTATCTCATAGGATGCGTGAAAGCTACTACCCCGGTAGAAAGAGCTATCTCCTCGAAAGTGTGAAAGCCACCTTTGGCGACCGCCTAGGACAGGGCTACCTTAGAGGTTGTGTGAAGCTACTACTTCCTTTCTTTTTGTTTATAAATAAGTCTTTTTTAACAAGAGTTTGAGGAGTACTTTTTGGGTTGTCTTGAGTGAGTCTACACACACTTACACATTTTCGAGTTCTCTTTCTTTTTGATTCAAGTTTTTAGCTAGAGCATTGATATCTTTATGGAATGTTTTGATTTCCCCTTACTTGTACAATGCTTCTTTTGCATACTTTTGGTCAACCTAAGGCCGAGCACTTTCAATTGTTCTTCCCAAGTATTCTCACGGGTTATTTTTGCTTGAGGACAAGCAAAAGCTTAAGTGTGGGGGAGTTTGATAAGTGCTTGTGTTATACTAATATGAAGTATTATTATCTTACATTGAGCATTAATTTTCTCAGATTTTATCATTAATTTGTGTGCATTTGTGTGCTTTTGTGCATTGTAGGGTTGTGGAGCCAATTTGGAGAAGAAAGAAGCAAGAATAGGTTATGTTCGCCATTGTTGGAGAGTTCTCGGACAAAGCAAGGAACAAGGCACGAGTCTAGACTTGTCGGTGTGTGCCAACCTCCATTGGAGGGGCACAAGGGCAGTCACATTCACAAAAGTCTAACTCGTGTAGCATTGGAGAACTTTGCCAATGAAGAGAAATGAAGCAATCGACATAATCTAACATTGATTATGTGCCCAATTCAACGGCCTCGATGAAGAACGATTAATTCGGGAGCATTTCGGCGAAGTACTGTAGCTAATTACTGTAATAAAATAGTGTAGTAAGTTACTGTTCACGGTCTGCTGAAAATTAGCAAAACAGAATTTCCACACGGCCGTGTGGAAATTCTGCAGGCCTGTCTGGAAAAATCCACAGGGGCGTGTGGAACTCCGATTTCAGCCTATAAATAGCCCATTTTCAGATCTATTTGGGGATCCCCCCTTCTATCTCTTGCCTATCTTTTGGGGGCTTTCGGCTAGGGTTTGGAGAGGTTCTTGGAGGACTTTGGAGGCGATTATACGGCATCGGCATCGACATCCATTGGAAGAAAGCTATTGGGGGAGCTTTCGTCGGCATCGATTCGGAGAGGTGTGCCCTAGGCTTGACAAGGGATTCATTGGAGAAGACGTGCGGCACTACAAGACCATCGATATGATCTACAAGGGGGTTTTCTTTATGGTTTTTATGCATATGTTCTTAAACTCGTTTTTGATTTTGTATTACTCCATGGAGAGCTAAACTTCTAGTAGGTATTCCGACTTGTGAATCCTAGGATGCTTGTGTTTCTATAATTTTTATTATGCTTTATTAATTTGATGTTTTCTTATTATGTTCCAATCTTGCATGCCGATTGTATGAGATTTTCCCTTAGCCATAACACTAGGGTTGAGAATCTATTAGGTTATCCTTTGAGGGTGTGACAACCTCTATAGGATTAGACTACACAAGGTTGGAGAGGATTGAGAGGGTGAATCGAGAGGTAGCGGAACGTCCCCTTTCCTCTCCGGTGTGAATTTTCCTACCTCCGTATCTCAAGAGTTAATCGCGATCGAAGTAAAGTGAAATACTAGGAGATGAACTCCCTTGCGAAGGGTTGAGTGAATCCTAGGACTGCGGCTTAACTTAGATTAGGGTTCTTCCATCTGGACCGAAGGGTTAGAACTATAATTAGGGATAGGGTCTTTCACTTGGAATCCCTACAACTCCATGCAATTTCACACGGTGCTAGGCATTAGTATGAGGCACTCCCCTGGGTCTTAGGTGACAGGTCATCGAGAGTCAAGGGTCGTGGAGAAGTCTAGAGCCAGGTATAGTGTGGGATTAGTCACGGTTGACCTTAGGTTTGGGACTGTGTGTTTAAGGATTTCCACGACTCATTAGATATCAATTACATGGTATAATACTAGTCTTGCACTAGAAGCATTAGTCCTAGGGGAAGCTTTGTCCGGGGACCCCATCTTTTTATCGATTACCTCTCCAACCTTTATTGCCCTTCTTGGTCTCTTTTATTTTCTTTTATATATATATATATATATACATATTGATTTATTTTACCATTGATTCCATTTATAGCTAAAATAATGATAACGTTTGTTTCTGAACACTATTCCCTATGGATACGACTACCCACTCACCAGGGCATTTTATTACTTCGACAACCCGTGCACTTATGGGATACACACAAGGGGTCGTGTCACCCCCTCGAGCTAGAACTTTATCATGTCTCTCCTGCTCCTGCTCGGTAGTATCTTCAAGATCAAGAAGGTGGAGTGCACCTTCAATGTTAGCTCTTAGATGTGGGCTCATCGATAGAGAATAGACACTCCCACAAGCTATCTCGCAGCAACTCATGGACGTCATTCACCAGTTGGACTAACTCTAGTGTAGCCCAATCAATAGTTCAACTTTCCTTGAACTTCAATTCAGAGAATCGAGTGTACCACTCCTATTGAGCTGGTACACTTAATGGTTGTGGGGCTAGCACCACTGATGATGACTCCCCTTGAGCTCTCTTGGGCTTATGCTGCCTTTTGTGTTCACCATTCCATGCACAACAAAAATTAAGTTTGAGTTCACAAGAGAATATGAAAAATGAACAAACAATAAAGTACACTATCAGGTATGTGGCCATGTATCACTTGTTGGGCATGTGCGTCTTAAGTTTTCACAAGCAAATAACCCAGACAGAGGATTACATGGGCATGAACACACTCATGTAAATCAAACTAGGACTGTGTACCTCCAATTCATAGTGAAAAGATCTCTAACTCGAGAACTACACGGGTAGGAACATTCTCGTGTATCTAGAATTAGATTCATATAACCTAATTTCTCTTCAAAAATCATCTAAACCAAGAACTACACGGGGATGAATATGCCTATATATAATTGCTTAGGATCGTGTATCAGTTATTTTCTTCTCTGGGGTGAGGAGTTATATGAGTGAAAAACACACTATTGCTTGGAATCGCTTAGAGGGATGAAGACCTTGAAAGTATGCCTTGATGTCTTGGATCTTCCCTCCTATCACCTCCTCCGGTGTTGCCTCCCTCTTGTTGAAGCTTTGTGCCATAAACTGCCAGAAATCGCCACAAAAAAGGGTGGGGCGGCGGCCCAAGAACCTAACAAAACGATCCCCTTCTAAAAGAATACCCTAATGAATCTTATAAGGGATGACCTAGGGGTGCCTCACGGGTGGCTTCACGGTCAATATATGGGCCGTGAGGTTGCCCAGAAAACGGGCCGAAAATCTGATTAAGTTGCTACAGTACTTCTACAGTAAATCCACTACAGTAATCTCTACAGTACTCCCACTACAGTAGATCTGCTACAGCCATTACGCTCTGATTTGCTTGCGGTTGACCTCACGGCCGTGAGGTTGCCTGTGAGGGTTTCCAGACTTAGAAAGTTCTTCAAGTGTTCGTGCTTCAAGCCGCTACAGTGTTGCTACAGTGCCCGAGACCCTAAAATGACGATTTCGGTGTGGATTTCTTTTCAAATCACATCGTTGAGCTCACCTAGGCTTCTTTTGTACCTGAAACACGAAATAAACCAATTTAGTCCACAAAGGGCATCAATTCATCAACAAAATACGAAAAGGCATGTGCAAGTATGCATATAAAATACGTAGATTTAGACGTTTATCAGTAGTTCTACTTGATGCATAATGGCCTCTGATAAGTGCTCGTGTATAAGCTATACGAAGTATACTTTTCTTACATTGAGCATCGCTTTATTCAGATTTTATCACTTATATGTGTGCATTTGTGTTCTTTTGGGCATGTAGGGTTGTGGAGATGAATTGAGGAGAAAAGAACCAAGAATAGGTCATGAACTTGATTGTTGAGGGAGTTCTTAGACCGAGCAAGGAACAAGGCACAAGTTGTGTAACAAATTACTGTAACAAAACACTATAACAAGTTGATGTTCACTATTCGCTGAAAATCTAGAAAACACAGAATCCACACGGCCGTGTAGAAATTCCACAGGGCCGTGTGAAACCCCGATTTCAGCCTATAAATACCCAGTCTTCATATCTATTTGGGGACCCCCCTCTTATATCTCTTGCCTATCTTTTGGGGAGCTTGTGGCTAGGGTTTGGAGAGGTTCTTGGAGGTCTTCGGAGGTAATTTTACGGCATCAGCATCGACATCCTTTGGAAGATAGCTATTGGGGGAGCTTTCGTCAACATCGATTTGGTGAGGTGTGCCCTAGGCTTGACAAGGAATTCGTTGGAGAAGACAAGGAGGCTCCATAAGACCATCAATACAGACTACAAGAGGGTTTTCTTTATGGTTTTTATGCATATGTTCTCAAACTCTCTATTGATTTTGTATTGCTCCATGGAGAGCTAAACCCCTAGTGGGTATTCAGACTTGTGAGCCCTAGGATGACATTGTTTCTATGACTTTTATTATGCTTTCTTAATTGATGGTTTTAATTGAGTTCTAATCTTGCATGTTAATTGTAATTGATTTCCCTTAGCCGTGACACTAGGGTTGAGAATCATTTAGGTTATCTTTTAAAGGTTTGACAACTTCTATAGGATTAGACTACTCGAGATTGGAGAGGGTTGAGAAGGTGAATCGTGAGGTAGCGAAACGTCTCCTTTTCCCTTCAGTGTAATTTTTCCTACCTCCATGTTCCAAGAGTTCTTAGCAGTCAAAGTAAAGTAAAGTGCTAGTAGATGAATGATAAGTGCTTGTGTTATAGTAATGCGAAGTGTTATTATTTTGCAATGAGCATTGATTTAATCAGATTTTATCACTAAAAAGTGTGCATTTGTTTACTTTTGTGCATTGTAGGGTTGTGAAGGTAAATTGGAGAAAAGGAATGAAGTTAGATAGTATTCGCTGTTGTTGGGGAGATTTCTGGACTAAGCAAGGAACAAGGCATGAGCATAGACTTGTGAGTGTGTGCACACTACCTTTGGAGGGACACAAAGGCAGTCACATTCACAATAAGTCTAGCTCGTGCTAACAAAGAAAACTTCACCAATTAGGAGATTTGAAGCAATCGGCATGATCTACCGTTGATTGTGTGCCCAATTCAAAGGCCTCAATGAAGAACGACGAATTCGGGAGTGTTCCGGCACGAGCGCTGTAGCAAGTTACTGTAGTAAAAATACTGTACCAAATTACTGTTCACTGTTTGCCGAAAATCAACAAAACAGGAACTTCACGCGTGCATGTGGAAATTCCACACGGCCGTGTGAAATCCCGATTTTTTGCAATTTAAAGCCACGACTCAATGTTATAAAAGCCTGTTTTGGAGACGGTTTTTGGATCTTTTTGGCTCTTCTTTGCCCTAACTTCTAGAGAGGAGCGGCTAGGGTTTGGAGAGGACTTCGTGGAGATTTGGAGCACATTATCGGCGTCGACATCAACGTCCGACGGCTGCACAAGACCACGGCCACATCGCACACAAGGGGGTTTTCATCTATGCATTCAATTTGTTTTCTTATTCTTATGTTGATGGATTTGTATAGCTCCATGAGGAGCTAAACCCCTTGTGGGTATTTGGACTTGCAAACCCTAGGATTATTATGTTTCTTTGACATCACTATTATGTTTTTCCATTATTGATGAATAAAATTGATTTTCAATCTTAATTTCTTCTTGATTATTGTTTCCCTTAGTCGTGACACTAGGGTTGAGAATAACCTAGGTTATCCTTTGGAGGTGTGACAACTATTATAGGGTTAGACTACTTAGGATTGAAGAGGGTTTAGAGGGTGAGTCGTGAAGTAGCGGAACGTCCCCTTTCCCCTCCGATGTGATCTCCCTACCTCCATGTTCCATGATTTATTCGCGGTCGAGATAGAGTTAGGTGATAGGAGATATACTCCCCTGAGGCTTCGTTGTGCGAGCAACAAAGTGAAGGTTTGAAGTGAATCTTAGTGCCGGGACTTAATTTAGACTAGGGTTCTCTCACCTGGACCAAAGGGTTATAACTACATATAGAAACAGGGTTAATCACTAGGAATCCCTAGAACCTAAAGCAATTCCACACAGTGTGAGGCTTAGGTAGATAAACTCCCTAGGGCTTAGTTGACAGGTCAACGAGAGTCAAGGGTCGTAGTGAAACCTAATGACCGGAACATAGTGTTGGGGTTAGTCACGGTTGACCATAGGTTTGGGACCGTGTGTTTAAGGATCTCCTCGATTCAATTAACATCAATAGGATAGTATAATAGCATTGTCTTACACTAGAAGCATAAGTCCTAGGGGTAGCTTGTCCGGGTACCCATCTTCTCTCATTGCTTGCTCTACTCTTTTACTTCTACTTGCACTCTCTCACCTTCCATAATTCTATTTTAATTATGGTTTTTATTAGTTTCTTTCGCACTCACTTATCGATTTCTTTCTATACATCACATTAACTATATAGTGAATTCTTATATCTCAAATCCCTATTCCCTGTGGATACGACTACCCACTCACCAGGGTATATTATTACTTTGACAACCAGTGCACTTTCGGGCCGCTATCAATGAACTCCCCTGGGGCTTAGTTGCGCAAGCAACAGAGTGAAGGGCTGTAGCGAATCCTAGTGCTAGGGCTTAACTGAGACTAGGGTTCTTTCATCTGGACCAAAGGGTTAGAACTATACTTAGTGATAGTGTCTATCACTTGGAATCCCTAGAACGTCAAGTAGTTCCACGTAGTGTGAGGCTTAGGATGATGGACTCCCCTAGGGCATAGTTGAGAGATCGACAGAGTGAAGGGTTGTAGTGAAGCCTAATGTCGGGGCATAGTGTTGGAACTAGTCACTGTTGACCTTATGTTTGGACCGTATGCTTAAAGATTTCCATGACTCATTAAACATCAATAAGGGAGTATAATACTAGTCTTGCACTAGAAGCAATAGTCCTAGGGGAAGCATTGTCCGGGTGTCCCATCTTCATATCGATTACCTCTCTTACCTTTATTGCCCTTCTTGTATTCTTTTACTTCATTTTATATTTATACATATTGATTTCTCTCGCCATCAACTTCCTTCATAGCTAAATAGTGATAACGCTTGTTTCTAAATACTATTCCCTATGGATAGGACTACCCACTCACCAAGGTACTTTATTACTTCTACAACCTGTGCACTTACGGTACACACACGCAAGAAACGTGTTAGCCTCCAACAGGTCCTGAGTGGCAATGAGCAAGGATATCCCATCCTTCTTCCCTTGATACACATATCCGAAATACATGGTCTACATAGATGCGAAAAAGGAACGGATCATCCCAGAAGTAATTCTTCAAATCACTAAAGAATTTCTTCTTTCGTTGGAACGTGAGCCCTTGTTTAAGAACCTTCCCTGACAAGTAATTGGCAAAGTCTACGAACCATGGAGTATCACTTAATGATGTTGAGTCCTGAACCGAATACAAGTGCTTTTCCCGAAAGAAATCATTAATCTCTTTGCTTGATGGCTCTTGTCCAACACTTCCCTCTAACTGAGACAAGTGATCCGCGACCACATATTCAGTTCCTTTCTTGTCTTTTATCTCCATATCAAACTCTTATAAGAGTAATATCCACCAGATCAACCTTGGTTTAGCATCAGCCTTGTTAATGAGGTAACGGAGAGCTGAATGATCTGTAAACACAATGACCCTTGACAAGATGAGATACGGCTTGAACTTGTCGAGGGCGAACACAACTTCTAGTAACTCTTTATCTGCAGTGGTAAAATTCTCCTGAGAACTTGTAAGAGTCTTACTAGTAAAGTATATCGGTTGAAACTTCTTGCCCTTTCTCTGCCCCAAAACTGCTCCAATAGCATAGTCGCTTGCATCGCACATAAGCTCGAATGGTTCATTCCAATCCGGTGTGATCAAAATTGGGGCTTGAACTAACTTCCCATTTAAAACATTAAAATCTTCCTCACATTCATCCCTAAAATCGAAAGAAGCATCCTTTTTTAGGAATTTAGTCAATGGTTGTGTGATTTTTGAAAAATCCTTGATGAACCGTCTATAGAACCCTGCATGCCCCAAGAAACTTCAAACTTCCTTAATATTTGTTGGTGGAGGAAGTTTATCTATAACTTCGATCTTTGCTTTATCTACCTCCATACGCATCTGATAGATCTTGTGCCCTAGAACAATGCCTTCTTGAACCATGAAGTGGCACTTTTCCCAATTAAGTACAAGGTTTGTCTCCTCACATCTCATCAACACTCTTTCCAAGTTTTTTAAACATATATCAAAGGAGTCACCGAACATCAAGAAATCATCCATGAATACCTCCATGATATCCTCCAAAAGATCATAAAAAATGGCAGTCATATAACGTTAGAATATTGCCAGTGCGTTACATAGTCCAAATGGCATTCGTCTATATGCAAAGGTCCCATAAGAACAAGTAAATGTTGTCTTTTCTTGATCTTCTGGGGCAATAGGAATCTGAAAATACCTTGACAACCTGTCTAGGAAACAATAAAACTGATGCCCGGCCAATCGCTCCAATATTTGATCAATAAAAGGCAATGGAAAGTGGTCCTTTCGGGTCGCATCATTCAGTTTTCTGTAATCAATGCGTACTTTCCATCCTGTGACTATTCTGGTTAGGATGAGTTCATTCTTTTCATTCTTGATCACTGTCATTCCCCCTTTCTTCTGGATCACTTGCGTTGGGCTCACCCAAGCACTATTAAAAATAGGATAAATAATCCCTGCATCCAGTAGTTTCACCACCTCTGCCTTGACAACTTCCTTCATGTTTAGGTTTAACCTTCTTTGAGGTTGGATTAGTGACTTGAAGTTATCCTCTATTAAGATTTTGTGAGTGCAAAACGAAGGATTTATGCCCTTTAAATCAGATATCTTCCAAGCAATGGCGGATTTATGTTTCTTCAACATGCTCACTAGCTTATTCTTCTGATCAGTAGAAAGATTTGATGCTATGATAACGGGGAGCTTCATCTCTTTCGCTAAAAATACATACTCCAAGTGTGTCGGTAGTGTCTTTAGCTCTAAATCGGGTGGTTCTTCAATAGATGGTCATAATCAGCTCTCCCTCAATCTATCAATCTCCTCAAACTGAACCGATTCTTGCTCAATAACATTTTCTGCATTGTCTTCTGATGCTTGGTTGATAGTATGGTCCTTGGATCCTTCTGTCATTCCTATCTCACAAGTTTCCTCAATCAAATCTATAATCTCCATCAAAAATATTTCTTGCCTTTGTCCTCGATAGCATGACTCAAACTGAGCAAGAACCCTCTCTAAATTTTCCTTTGAATCACAACTTGCAGATGATAATGCTGAGTGCTCAAACTAATCCAACACACTGTCCAATTCACAGCTCTGAACCTGCCCACCATAAGAACAATCACTAACCGCTTCTTCTTCTGCAACATGGTTGATCATGGGTTGTTCATTCACAATATAGTTTGTAACTGACTGCACTGTGAATAATTGCATTTTTTTGTTCCACATGCTTCACCATCCCTGTAATTGTGTCAAATAGCCCAGTTGTGTCAATCATTCTCCTTGAAGCTAAGATCAAAGAAACAGAGAACAAATAAGAACGATGATAGAAAAGAAAGTGTGAAATAGAATGTGTGGTGAATAGCTAAAATAGCAAAAAGCAAATGTCTAAAATACTACACCCTAGCAACGGCGCCAAAAACTTTGACAGGGGCCCGGAAGTATGCGTGTTGTCGAAGTAATAAAGTACCCCAGTGAGAAGGTAGTCAAATCCACAGGGAGTAGGGATTAGATACACAAGAAATTGCTATTTAGCTGGTGTGAAATACGAATGGTAAGAGCAAAATCAATGTGTGTGTGCAAGAGTATTTAAAAGAAATAAGAAAATGAAAGAGAAATATGGGAGATAGGAGAGTGCAAGAAAAGAGTACGAGAGAGACAATCAATGTAAAAAGGGGTACCTGGACAAGCTCCCCCTAGGACTAATGTTTTAGTGCAAGACAATGTATTATGCTCTCCTATTGATGTTTAATGAGTTGAAGACATCCTTAAGCACACGGTCTTAAACCTAAGGTCAACCGTGACTAATCCCAACATTATGCCCCGGCATTAGGTTTCACTACGACCCTTCACTCTGTTGATCTATCAACTAAGCCCTAGGGGAGTCCATCTTCCTAAGACTCACACTACATGGAATTGCTTTACGTTCTAGGGATTCCAAGTGATAGGCCCTATTCCTAAGTATAGTTCTAACCCTTTGGTCCAGGTGAAAGAATCTAGTTTCAATTAAGCCCCAGCAATAAGATTCACTACAACCCTTCACTCTATTGCTCGCGCAACTAAGCCTCAGTGGAGTTCATCTCCTAGTACTTCGCTCTACTTCGACCGCTAAGAACTCTTGGAACATGGAGGTAGGAAAAATCATACCAGAGGGGACACCGGAGGAGAAAGGGTACTTTTTGTTACCTCACGACTCACCCTCTCGACCCTCTCCAATCTCGAGTAGTCTAATCCTATAGGAGTTGTCACACCTCCAAAGAACAACCTAGATGATTCGCAACCCTAGTGGCACGGCTAAGGAAAAATCAATACAATAAGAAATCAAGATTGGAACTCAATTAAAAGCGTCAATTAAAAAAGCATAATAACATGTCATAGAAACAATGTCATCCTAGAGTTTACAAGTCCAAATACCCACAAGGGATTTAGCTCGCCATGGAGCTATACAAATCCAACAATGTGTATGAATAAACAAGAATAGAAACCATAGATGAAGCCCTCTTGCGATGCGTGGCGATAGTCTTGTGAGGTCGCTCCGTACTCTCCAGTAAGCCCTTTGTCAAGCCTAGGGCACACATCGCTGAATCGGTACCGACGAAAGGTCCTCCAATAGCTATCTTCCAATGAGCTTCGATGCCGATGCCGAGAAGTCGCTCCAATCCTCCACAAAGTTCTCTCCAAACCCTAGCCGAGATATTCCAGAAGATAGGCAAAAACATCCTTCAAAAAGTCCCGAAATGTCCTTTAAATAGTGTTGAGTCGCGGTTGTAAATCGACTAAAATCTGGCATCCACACTCCCGTTTGGATTTTTTGGAATCGGTTTTCTGGAGCGCAGTGAACAGCAAACTGCTACAGTAAATTTCTACAGTGGCTGCTCCAGTACTCGCGCATCAAATATTCCCGATTTCATCGTTATTCATCGAGGCCGTTGAATTGGGCACACAATCAATGGTAGATCATGTTGATTGCTTCATTTTTCCTCATTGACGAAGTTCTCCAATGCTACACGGGTGATAAACGCCTAAATGTACGTATTATACATGTATGTTTGCGTATAAATAGAGTATTTTTATATATATGGACACTCGTTTTTGGTCCGAATTGGTTTCTTTCGTATTACAGGTACCAATGAGGCCCCAGCGAGCTCGATGACAGAATTGGAGAAGAAATCAGCATCGAAAACAATGCTTCTGAGCCAGGGGAGTACTGTAGCAATCACTGTAGCGCGAAGACCTAAAGAATGGCTTGGTCAGGGAGTTCATGCGGGCTACCATGCGGGCGCAGTGGAGGTCGCACGCATACTATAGCAGTTTTACTGCAGCAGTTACTGTAGCGGCCACTATAGCAACTTACGCGATTTTCGGGATTTATCAGAAATTTTCTCTCCCCGCATGCGGGGCCGGATGGGAGGCCGCATAGCTCGCTGGAATGGGTTTTTAAATAGGATTAGGGCACTTTTCATGGGGTCTTTTGGCTACCATTCTCTCCACAATCATTCTCTAGGGTTTCAAGGGGTTGGAGAGGCGAATCTAAGGAGCAAATCAAGAGGAAAAGAAGGGATCTATCAAGGAGCACATCTAGGAGTTCGTCGGCACCGATCCGTCGGATTCTCATCACCACCTCCTAGTCTTCATCTTAGGGGAAGTTTTATGAGCTTTTTGTTGTATTTCTTGTTTTCTATACTCTCTCCATTGTTGATGATGAACTAGACTCCCAAGGTCACCGGGCATCCGGTGAACCTTGGGATGAACTTGCTTGTATGAATACTTGATTTACATGTATGGTATTTGTGTGGTTTATGGTTCAAGCTTGGTGCACTTTGATGTATTGGTATGCATGAGAACTCTGTGTATCGATTTCTAGGTTATACTAGGTTGCGTGACCATTGCCTTAGTATTAGACACACCAAGTTTGAAAGGGATACATGTACGAATACGCCGTGACCATCGAGTATTTGTACCCCTCCAACCATTAGGGTTGAGCCTAGATGTTGTGTTTGACCTTAATTCAGGATTTCCCTAGTCTTAGTGCAATCGTGTGAGGATTTGGGCGGAAGTGATTCCGTATTCTAATACTCATACCGGATTAGGGGTTATCACCGTGACCATCGGGGTGACCTACCTTTGTACATCTCTTGGCCTAACCACCTTTACCTGTGTAATTCGAGTATCCTTCTAGCTTTAGTAGTCCCGAGGGGATCCTCGCCAGGGGACCTCGAACTTTCATTGTTACTTGCTTCCTTAGTATGCTTATGTGGTGAGCCTTAGTCCATGTGTTTATAGTTTTCTCTTTTATTTGTTTTCTTATCTTGTTTTAAATCTCTATTTGGTAGACTAGACAGTGTTATCTAGAGGGGAGTAATAGCAGCTCTTGGGACCCCAGGGAATACGACCCCCTCGCGCGTGCGTGAGGGGTATTACCTGGCGACCCGTACGCTTGCGGTCAAGTCATCAACGGGTTAGACTTTTGTGAATGTGACTGCTTTTGTGCCCCCCAAAAGAGGTTGGCACACACCCACATGTCTAAACTCGTACCTTGTTCCTTGCTTGGTCCAATAACTCCCCAACAATGGCGAACATGATCTAACTTTGCTTTTTTTTCTCTGAACTCACTCCACAACCCTACATGCACAAAAGAACATAAATGCACAACAATTAATGATAAAATCTAAAAAGTAATGCTCAATATAAGAAAATAATAGTTCGTATTACTTTAACACGAGCACTTATCAAAGAGTATACACTAGAGGTGTTCTCCACTTTCCTTATCCTAAAGGTACTACCGAGCTAGAGTGGAGGAGATATTCAAATGTCATACACTGACTTCTTCCTCTACATGGGCTAGTACAACCTAGCGTTCATCCAAACCCACACGTACGAGGAGCTAGAGACATACTTGCCCATGTCATCCCTCAGTAGACTAAGATGCAACAGATCAGTAGAGAACTCCACTACTACATGATGCAGTCAAAAGCGTTGATACTTCAGTCTCCCCCTTTGAGGTACATTCATGCCTTACTCTGTGACCACAACAAATTTTATTTATCTCTGTGTGATGAGCAAGCACATACCCTTACACTTAGGGTACGCTATTCCATAGTCGATACTGCATCGGGCCCCCGACGCCAATATTGGAGTCCTCCACGCATCCCCTTAAATCACTTAGCTTATGCGTGGGATAGCTCGACTGCAGGACACATAAGTCATGTGCTTCATGGGAAGGACCATCCTTCTAGCTATTGACACTCTGTGAGCCATAAGGATAGTCTGACTTCAGTAGACGACCAACATATCTCGTTATATCCTGGTTGGGGCCACTAAATCCTAATCCAAGGAGCAACATCCTAAGCCACTAACATCGACACCTCCATCATCTCCAACAGTAGCACCAACACCAGCCCCTACTTCCAGTACTACTCTAGCCTCCACAGTGATCAACAAGAGGATAGTCAATTCACTATACCGACTAGTAACACATGGTGGGTCAGGGTCAAGCTTTAATCTCTAGATGGAGGTAAAGGAAGAGGAGTAGGAGATCGATGACAATATTGGCAGCGATACTGGAAGATCCTGCAATTCTAAGAGCCGGACTGTGACTGAGTAAGAGGATGATGTGATATGATTTTTTTTATATTTCATTTCATGATATTTGTACTTTTATTTTGTTTTGATTAGCAAGGGTTTGGTCCCTGCTAACTTTGTACTTTTATTTCCTTCATTCATATTTTTCGTATTTTTACTTTTTGTATTTTTATTTTTATTTTTTGTATTTTGTATTTTCTCTATCTTCACTGAACTCTACAAAGGAACAAGACATGTGGTGTATTGCAAGACTCACCAAATTTTACCAGGGAAGTACCATTTCTTTTTATACTCTCTTGCATAATTAGTACTTGTCATTATGCTTCTCTTGTTAGCTAGATCTTAGTTACATAGAGGACGATGTATATCTTTGTGTGTGTTGGGGGAGGGGGGGGAGGGGGAGGGTGAATTTTGGCCTTTAATTGTCGAGTGCGTGATATATGACAGCTTTGGTATTACTTGTGAAAGTCTCTTTTGTAGGAATTTGACAACTTGTAGAATGCTTAATTTTTCATGCTTAACTATAGATGCCCCCTATTTAGGAGTTAGTACAATTTTAATTGTGCATATTTCCCTTTACTTAGAACCCTGAACACTTAGAGAGGTGAAGTTTACTTTGTTAGAAAAAAATGGAAAGAGCTACCATCTTTGAAGTGTGAAGCAACTCTCGCAAAGTCGGATACTAGTATGCCCTAATTGAAGAAATAGCTATCTTCCTGGGATGTGTGAAAGCTATCAATTGTTGCAATGTTTAGTATCAACCTAAGTTGTAAAACCACCATTGCAAAAATTTCTATGAATAACCAATTCTTTGTTATTAGGGTAGCATTGTGAGATGAATCATACACACACATGGAACCCTTTAAATAGGGTGCGTTTATACTTGTTAAAAACACTTATGTAGATATTTTACTTGTTCATCACTCTCATCTTACACTTGAGACTTTGAGTTTTGAAGCTTAAGATCGAGCACTTATCTTTTGTTATTATTTTTTTGCCTAAGGACAAACAAAAGCTTAAGTGGGGTTTATTTGATAAGTGCTATATCATACATATCTTATTGACTATCTTTGCACTTAAATGGTCTTCAAGAGGTTCTCTACCTTCATGAGCCTCCTTGTGTTTTGCAGGTATGTCAAGCTAGCGATGTAAAACAAGTGCTTCTTGGTAGGCAACCCAAATTTCTTGCTTTAGTTTTCAAAATTTATTTCATTTATGTGAGTTTTGAATAACTCATTATTTGAATCATTTCTTGTTGTAATTTGCATAAAATTAGGTCCTTGTTCATAGCACAATGTTGTCCAAAATGTCATATCCTACTTGTGCTTTGACATTTGAGTAATTTAGATCAAACTAAATTGTGGAAACATGACATTTGTGGTCTGGAAGTAGTACATGGGTAGTACACACTCATGTATTTAGCCATGTAACTCTCTATTTTTTGTTTTGATTGCATAGATTTGACAAAATAGATATTTACATGGGCATAGATGGAGATACACGACCGTATAACTCTCTAGATGAGCTTCACACTAACCCTTCTGCAAACAGAGAAATACACGAGCAGGAGAATAGATACATGGATGTATACGCAGTCGTGTAACTCTCAAACTGAGTAGCTACCTTGGCTCTATGTCTTGAGAGGATGTACACGAGTACGGGGCCAGATACATGCTAGTGTTTGATAAGTTCTTGAGTAAACATATTTCTTTATATGTTTTACATGCATTGAGCATCATTTTTATCATGGTTTATGTCTCATAAATTATATTTGGTGTTCCTTTGTACAAATAGGTTGTGAACACCTTGAGAGAGAAAAAAAGGAAGCAAAGATAGATTATGAAGGCACCTTTTGAGAGTTTTTGTGCAACATAAGGATTAAGACACAAGAAGAACTTATACACATGGGTGTGTGTGCCAATTTACAAGAGAATTTAAGCTAGATTGTGAGTTGAAAGGGCACAAAGGTAGTCACACTCCTATGTCATTACTTGTGTGAAGAACGCAAAACCCTTCTCAACAATGAATAGACGATGAGAAACCTCATAATCTGCCATGCGGGCGTGTGTCTATCCATATGTCATCAAGAGAAGAGTGTTGAAGCCTTGTTTGTGAAAAGCACTATAGCAAGTATTGTAGCAAAACCATGTACCAAATTACTGTAGCATTAGGTCTACTCTTAGGAGCCGAATACACCTTTTTAAATCCCTACAGTGCTATGTCGTCATATGTGGTGTGAGTTGTTGAGACTCAAAGATTTCTCCACTGAGACCTTGTAGGGTACTAGTATGGGTGATTTGGAGGCAAGATCCAATTATTTTTGGATTTTCACGACTTAACCTACTCATTCTAGAAACACTTTGCATATCCGATACCTAATACCTGAATGTTAGGGGGAGTATTGCCCGGATACCCCACTTTTACTGATTGAGATCTCCCTCTATTTTACCCTTTTTGGTATTCATTTCTTCGCACACTAGATCATCACATCATCCCATTGATCATTAGGCTAAATAGCAGAGAAACAGTTAGTACTAGTAACCATGTTCCCTATGGATTGGACTAACTGACCCGTTGGGTACTTTATTACTTCGAGGTACACACACAAAAAGAGGTGTGTTAGTGTTCTTTTGCCTATGTAATTTGAGAAGAGAAAGGGGCTTCCCCTTTACCTTCTTCTCCACTTCCACCAAAGTTTTCCTTTACACATTCATTGAGTGATTGCTCTCGAGCTCCTCCCCATTCTTTTCAACACTTAGCCCTCACCTTCTAGTGAAACCTTTTGCGTCCTTTGGAAGCCGCCCATTGTGGGTCTTCCGCATCTCTTCCTCTTGAACCCTAGCTCACCTTTTTTTCTATCGGTGAGTTTTCACAAATTTATTCTCGCATTCTCTATGGTTTTTCATTACATTCTTTTAGTTGAATTATTTTTATGATCCATAGAATAGTTTGGAATTTATATTTGTAAATTTCAAGGGTTTTAGGAATTACAAGGGCGTATTCTCGCCCGTGTAACCCTTGTCCCAAAGAGTAAGACGACTAGTACACGGCCCCAGTAGAAGTTACATGACCATGTTCAGGACTGTGTAATTCTTGGTTTGGGCGATTTTAGAAGAAAAAATAGGGTACACGGTCTTGACTCGACATACATGGTTGTGTTTTTGCCCGTGTAACTCCCGAGTTGGAGAACATTTCACTGCACATTATAGGTATACGGCCCCAATTTGAAATACATGGTTATGTACCTGATCTATAAATCTTTGTCTGGGCATTTTGTTGGTGAAAACTTGAGATACCAGGCCGTGTAGTTTACTATGTCTTCATTTTTCGTATCTTCTTGTCAATTCTAACTTGGTTTTTGATGAGTAGGAAATGTTGAATAATAAGAAGATCATGCACATGCTCCAAGAGGGAGAGAGGAGAGTCGTCTAGCGACATACCACCTCTACAGCAGTTCGGTGTCCCGAGACCACCTGGAGCAGTATGCTCGACTCTCCAAACTAAAGTTCGGGGAAACCCGAACATAGATTAGGCTATAATAGAGTCGGTAGGGCTCACACGATGTGCATGAGCTGCTACGTGATAGTCCATAGGAGCAAGTATTTGTTATCGATGAGCTAACTTATAGGGACATTTTATGGAGGTCCTCGCCACCTTCCACATTTTGAAGGTGCCACCAAGCTGGAGCAGCAGGGATATGATACAATTCTAGTTGCAGGAAGAGATGATCCAGATGTCTTATACAGACTTCTCTCTAGACTTGGCATTATAAGACCGGGAGTTCGCCAGACCCTGGGTTATGAGGCATTAGAGATGTACCTGCCTCTGGGGCATCCACGCTTCAGTCTCTGGCATTGGGGTACATCCATGCCCTTCTTTGCAGGACACTCACCTGGAGAAGATAATCGATCGATGGTTACTGTGAGCGTAGCAGATTTTCTTTATCTCTATGCAATCTGAGCACGTACTCTTGCTCTTTGGGTAGGCCGTCACTTAGTGCTCCATCAGGCCTCCGACGCACTACAAGAAAAATAGGAAAATGCAACAGAAGTTTCAGTTGTTGATGACAAATTTTCTGTCACTATAAAAATTTAACAATGTAATTAGCGACAGAACTATTCCAATGGGTATACTCAAGTCACAATTTAAATTTCATCGGTAATTTAAACTTCTATCACTGTGTTTGATTATTTACCGACAGAGCATTCTGTTGCAAAATTTTAACACTCCGTCATTAATATAATAATAAAATATTCATTTTTGCATGCTTTCATAAAGCTTCGTTGCTATTTTCTGATGCTGGTTTCCACTAATAACGGAATGCTCCATCACTATTATGCTTATAGCAATGGAAAATTTTATTTTACTATATTTATTTGTTTTTTAGAAATGAAGCTTCCTATGTTATTGTTCTATTTCCAATGAAATATCCATTACTCTACATTCATTATCAATGAAATTTAGATTTCTTTTCCGTCACTAATGTTTTATTCGCAATGGACCATCCGTCACTATGTTTTTATTAGCAACGGATTTTATCTTTTGTCCAGTATTATTTTAAATTACCAACGTAATGTGAATTCCTATTTTTTTATTTGCAACTGAATTTTCAACTTTCAATGGAATTTTCATTGCTAATTTTCCAAATGATATAAATAATACAATTTTTTTCATTACAAATAATCCATACAAGAATTGTCTTGTTAAGTAACAAAAATCCATCATTTGCTTCATACAAATAATATGAATTATCCATACAAATGATCCATCATTTCATTACAACAAAGTTTTCATTCTTAAGAATCCCACAATGCATTAAAATTGAAAACAACAAAGTAAACCAATACATGGAAGTACCTTCAATTACCTTAAATTATTGTCTGTTATCTTCAATATACAAATTTAAAAATGGTTATAAAATAATATGTACAGTTGACAAGAGCTTAAGATCTTTGGGAACCCTGTGAAGCCCAAAGCCTATCAATTAAACCAAGACACCACCTGAGCTTAGGTGGTGTTTGGATTGGGGGAACCATTACTTACACATTCCCATGGATGTGTTTGGCAATTTTTTTTAGGGGGTTATCATTACCCTGGGGGGTCACCATTAACCCCCACAGGGTAATGAACCATTACCCCTGGTAAATGACGTTTCTGCCCTTGACAAACAAAGAAAAGACACCTATTAAAAAAATCAAACCCTAACCCATGGAAGCTTGCCATCATCCTTGAGAGCTGCACACATTTGTGGACTGTGAAGGCTATTGAAGCTCTCCATCTTGCAGTCATCATCGTCGCCAACGCATCTTCGTCCGACATTGGCATCACCAAGGCCGTCATCAGGTCACCATTCCCAGTTATTAAATTGTTTGTTGAATTCAAGCAATTGGTTTTCTTTGTTTTATTTGCTTGTTTATTTCTTTTTTATTTTGATTTTCTTATAAGTTCCTTCATGTTTTGTTTTTTCTCTGATTATGTTTTTTATTTTGATTTCAATTTTTTTGTTTTTGTTAGTATGGAGATACATATATATTGAATTGTGGACTGTGAAATTGCTGCGGCAAGGTAACCCTCATTCTCTTTTTTATTGATGATTTCTTTTCATCCATTTTGTTTCTAAAGTTCAGCATGGTTTTGATTGCTGGATCTTGTCCAACTCTTTCTCACAACCTACAAATTTTATTTCTTTAACCAGTGTTCCTAGTGATTAATGTGCAGTATGAGTTTTCTGGACATGTTGCTGTCAACATGATCTCAATTTAATGGGGGCAAAAATTATTAGATGATATTATTTTATAAAGGCAATTTTTAAAACCTTGTATGGGCATTTTCTGGTGATATCAAGCATTATCTTTGTCCATGATTAGTGAAAGAATTTATAAAATTCTGCTTGTGTATTTACTGATGTTTCTTCTCAATTAAGAAATTAAGACATGAAAATGATTGTTTGCTGCTCAATTTTACTGTTTTTTTTTTTTCTTGGATTTTTTGGTTGATTGTTTGTGTGGGTTTCTTGTTAGTGTTTTGTGGCTTATTTGTGCTTTGTGATGTTGGTTTGATGTCCTTTAAAAGTTGTATTTTGATCTTTTTATGTTTTGATAATCGGAGGCAAACGTTTGGAGAAATCCCTTGTGAATTAGGTTTAGGAAGATAATGATGGACATGGCTGCTTGTAACTAATGTTATCTAAAGTTATCTAAAGTTCAGATTGGCTGTTTGTAACTAATGTTATCTAAAGTTTTTTTACTTTTTTTTTTACGAAAAAAAAAATTATTTTCCTGGTTGTATGAGTTCTTCAATATCATACTTTTTTCTTTTTTCCATCAATCTTAAATCTCTTTTGTTTTGTTTTGCTGTTGGATAAATGCATTCTTCTTCTTCTTCCCTCTCTTGAATAGATAATAATTATTTGAACTAAATATAATTTCTAATTAAACATCAAATAATAATAAAATAAATATTTATGTTTTAATTATTTTATAATTAATAAATATTTGAAATAAAAATATCATTTGTAATTTAATTAAAATATACAAGGTATGTAATAAAATTAATATTTATTTACAATTAATTTCTACTTTAAAAACAATTAATAATAATAAAATAAATATTTATGTGTTAATTATTATATAATTATATAACTATATATTAATCTTAACTAACAGTACACAAATCCCTCTCATGCTGCCATTTGACACTTTCTAATTGGTTTTATTTTATTTTTTATTTATTTGAGTGAGGGTCCCGCACCACCCCACATCCCCCCTTTTCTCTCTCTCTCTCTCTCTCTCTCTCTCTCTCTCTCTCTATATATATATATATATATATATATATATATATAACTTAAATATTTGTTTAAATTATCTTAACTAATAGTACTTCAAAGCCTTTTTAGTAGACATTTGGGACTTTAATATTGGTCTAACAAATAGTATACTTCAAAGACTCTTCATTTGGAACTTAAATATTGGTTTAAATATCAACTTGGTTTGGAACTTTAATATTGGTTTAAATCATATATCAACATGGTTTAGACTTGATTTAATAAAATAGAATCTTATAACATCAGATAGATAAAGAGATGCGATCAAAAATTTCAAATATATAAAAAAAAAGTCTAAACAGTTGTCGCTGTTTGCCATTGTCCTTCTTCTTTTCCAAGTTCTTCGCAGCAACAGCAATCATCTTGCTTCTGTACTCTCCACATTCCGGTTTCTCCTCTACTCTCTCTTGCCTGCGCCTCTGTTTCCTGCCCTCCACTATGCAGTTGGATTCTTCGGCTCCATCGCCGCCTTCATCTCCGTAGGATTACTATACGCCGCTGCTAACATCCTCTATTCATCCATCCCCCTACCGTTGGAGATGGCACAGGGAATGATCGCCACCATGTCGGACTGCCGAGCAATCTACACCGTGCTGGATGTGGATTGCGGAAAAGGGTTGGACTGCTAGCTTGAGCACTTCGACGGGCAGGGCAGAAGGGGTGCGTGGAGGGGGACGGCTAGAGGTTACTATTTAGTTTTAATATTATAATAATAATTATTCTTATTATCTTTAATATTAATTGATAATCTAATATCTGAGAGAGAACATGATCTAATTAAGTTTTATTTTATTTTTCAAATGTTATTATATATGTAAATATATGATTTTACAGAAACATCCTCTATGTCTATTAAGAGTAAATTCTCTTGCATCAACATCAAAAATGGCAAAAATGGCCTTATAACCCAGAAAAAAAAAATTCCCAAAAAAAACCATTATCTCTAATTGAGTACTATATAATAAATAAAACTGTTTCAGATAAAAGACATTATCAAATTTTTTCTTTTTGGAAAAAAAAACATTATGTCTATTTGAGTACTATCTAATAAAAAAAATTCAGATAAGAGACATTATTAAATTATTTTATTTTCAAATAAACTCAACTATTCAGTGTGAAGTGTTTTGAATCAATGTGTCATAGAGGGGTTATTTTTTTAAAAAAAATTGGTGTTTGCTTTGTTATCTGTGCCATAATAAGAAAAAAAATTTGATGTTTGCTTTGTTATTTGTGCCATAATAAGTCTAAATTTGTTGGCAGCTCATGCAAACTACTATTAGAGATGAAGAGATGTAAACCTAATTTTATCTTTAAATTCTTATTCATTGTAATTAAATATTCTTTCCTAGTATTCATATCATTGCATGTAATGGTTTGCCTATATATTATGAGTATCTCTTATGCTTTGATGAACAAATCTATCACTCAAGATTTCGGCTCTCAGATTGGGTTTGTATTATCTGAGGTTCTTTTTTTTCTTTTACTTATATTTAGTTTTATTTAAAATCATTAATTCATAATTCAGTTCATAAACTAACACTATAATTCTTATGCAGCTAAAGGAAGTTAGTAAGAGATTTTAAAAATTAACTAGAGCTTGCATTAGGTATACTTTGTGCTCTATAATAGTGTATTCTGAAAATATACGTAGCATATATATTTACAATTGTATATATTGGTATTAGTTTGTTATTTTTGGTTATTTTTGTTTTTTTTAAGATTATATATACATATATTGTGACGGTTTGGATTATCCATACATATACATATACATACTATATAGATTTACAATTATATAGGATATATATACATCAACACATCAACAAGTAAGATAGAAGGCAATTACGATTGGTTTTCCCATATATATATATATATATATATATATATATATATATATATATATATATATATATATATATATATATAATAATAATAATAATAATAATAATAATAATTAATAATTTTGAAAATTATAAATTTCCATATAATATATATCACAATATATAGTATTATATATGATTATCATATATATATAATTTGAAACATTTAATTTGTCCCACTATATATATATATATATGAAACCTCAATCTCAATGCTAATATCCTTATCATTTGAATTGTTTACTTTGATTACATGATAATCTATGTTCCAATTTTCAATTAATTTGTTTTGTTAAACAATTTTTTATTTTTATTAGTTTTATTTTTATTATTACTATTAGTTTATTTGTACCGTTTATGAATTGTTCCATCTTTTATTATTATCTTATAAAATTTTTAATACAAATAATAATTAAAAATTATAAAGATTACAACAATAATAACTATTGAAACTTAATTAGATCATGTTCTCTCTCTCTCTCTCTCTCTCTCTCTCTCTCTCTCTCTCTATATATATATATATATATATATATATATATGAAACCTCAATCCTAATATCCTTGTCATTTGAATTGTTTACATTGATTTAATGATAATCTATGCTTCAATTTTCAATTGATTTGTTTTGTTAAACAATTTTTTATTTTTATTAGTTTTATTATTATTATTATTATTATTATTATAATTATAGTTGATTTATACCGTTTATGAATTGTTCCATCTTTTATTATTATCTTATAATTTTTTTAATACAAATAATAATTAAAAAAATATAAAGATTACAACAATAATAACTATTGAAACTTAATTAGATCATGTTCTCTCTAATCCAACAAAAAAAATTAAAATAAAACCAAATTTTACAAATCAACAAGAATAAAAAAACAAAATAAAATTCAAAATGATAATTATTAAGATAATATTTGTAGTTTTCTATTTGCTTATTATCAAAATGTTTATATATTTCTAAACATTCTTAACAATGAAGATTTCCTTTATCTAAAATGCTGATAATAATTGTGTTAATATAGAATTAGCTTATAAAGTCCTATTTCATCTACTAAATAGTTAATATGTTTAACTTATATATATATATTCTATGTTTTTAAAATAATTTTATTAATGGATATTTTTATTTGTTTTTAATACATCACAATAGGTGAAAAAAATTGAAGTTGTTGTTGTTATACAATTTAAGGTAGTACTCAAGGAACTTTTAGAAAAATTAAGATTACCGCCTGCAATTTAAGAATGTGAAAAACATGGTTCAGACCACAATCCATGTTTTTTTATGCAAAATCATATATGAAGACAGATGTAGAATGCATGAACAAGTTGGATCGAAAGCAAATACCAAAAAACAAGCTGAAAATTATGTTGCGTTACATGCCATAAAACATCTGAAAAATATTTATGATATTATTATTAAAGATGTGAATGAGAAAGAACTATGCGATGTTAAAGATGAATTGGAAGAGTTAAAGGATGTTAACGATATATTATCAAACAGGCTTGCAATGATGAGTACTGAGTTGAAAGAGTTAAAAGGCAGAATAAGACTGAATGAAGCAGAACAACCGAGAAGCAGTATGAGTTAATAAAAAAAAAATATTTGCTTCAATAGACAATTCTTCTCCTGAATGTGTTTAAAAACAATCAATTTCTTTAGTTACTATAAATTTTAATTTAGTATAAATATTAAGTATAGAGTACACAATTCCAAATATTTTTTCTTTTGTCTTTCTCATCATGTTATTCACCATTTATTTTTTTTAATTAATTTAGTTATTCATCTCCTCAATAACTCATGACATTAATTAGTTTTTATTAATCAAATAAATCCAGTTTGTCAGAAATTAAGATGATCACAAGAAAAACTCAAATAATCTTAACAAAGGCATGTACATACCCAACATATTCTCTTTGACAAAGAAAAAAAGGGTAATACATATCAAATTATGTATCAACTTGGTTTGGACTTGATTCAATAAAGTAAAATCCTAGAATATAAGATAAAGAAAGATATCATGAAAAAAAAAATATTGTAAAAACAAATGATGAGAATATAAAATAGACAAGGAGATAATGACAAAAATTTCAAATATAAAAAAAAAGTCTAAACAGTTAATCACGAGCAGTTATAGTAAGATTCCCTGTCTGCCATTGTCTTTATTCTTTTCCAAATCCTTTGCTTTCTCCATCTTTGGTTTTCTTCATTTCTTCTCTACTTCTCCACATTCTTGCTCTCCTCTAGTCCCTGTTGTGCTCGCCTCTGTTTTAATAATACAAATCAATTAAAAAAAACACTTCACAAAAAATATAAAACAAACAAACACCAATATTATTAGATAAATTAATAAAATAAATACAAATAATAATAATAAAAATCATATACATATATGAAAAACAATGAAAACAAAATTAAAATAAAAACACAATATATCTAACAAAAAGGAAATTATAATATACAAAATCATATATATGTATGAAAAACAATAAAAAAAATTAAATAAAAATTAAAGAAAAATGAAAAGAAAATAAAAATATTATTATTAGTAAGCATATAATATAATATAGTATAATATATATTGGTTTTAATATATAATATTAACATCATATATTTATAGAGAAAAAGGAAGGTGAGTGGTGTGTGATCCACTTAACTCAAAAATAAATAAATACATAAATAAATAAAATACAAGTCAATCCAAAATCAAGCCAATAATAACATAAGAGCCATTTAGGTAGTATATGTGTTTATATATGCACATATGCATATAAGTAAAACAAACAAATAATATATATATATAAAGAGAGAGAGAGATAGAGAGAGAGAGAGAGATAATAAAACCAAATAAAAATAAAAAAACAACAATAATAAAAATAAACAAAAAAATTATATATAGAGAGAGAGATAACTAAACAATAAATCTATATATTTAACGTTTAAAAGCGATGTTTTTAAAAAGATTTAAAACAATATAATTAAGAGATCTCTTTTTGTTACATCAATAAAATATTAAAATAAATTTTCTTTTTCTAAAACATTTTCTTAAATCAATTAATTATGCTTATCATCGCCATCACATTATGTTAAAAGAATCATCATACCTATTTTATCAATAAAAAACTTAAAAATTAAAAAAAATCCATCATCCATGAGAAATTTGAGAAAGATTTGCAAGTCAAAATTTTAACATAATTCTAACATAATTTTAACATAATTCTAACAACATAATCATCATACCTATTCTACAAAAAAATTTCATATTAGATTTACAAAAAATTTGAGAAAGATTTGCAAATCAAAATTTTAAAATAAGAGTTTAAATCAATAAATATTGACAAATTAGTTGAGTAATGAAAATTTCATATGTTTTTTTTTTTCAAAAAATTCTATGAAAATAATACAAAAATAAATATCAAGTTCCTGACAATTATTGTTGATTGCGTATAATTTCATTGTGATAACAAGATTACACTTCATCTGATGAAAGAGTTGCAACAAAACTGAATTGTAAGTATCAACAACTTCAACACTTCTAGATCAATAAAATGTATGCAAAAAGACAAAGACATGAAGAATAACATTATAAACATGTTTTCAACACTTAAATGAAAATCATTATGAAGAACATGTTAGCCTAAGTCCAAAATTTTTTCACCAAAAAAAAATAAATTATTAACCAAATAAATGAATGCAAACAATGAAATTTTAAACATTGCTTCGAAATACCATTACAGATAAGATCCATTACAGAAGTTCTGTAAACAAATTAAATTCATATTTCCATCTACAAACTTGACTACAAAACTCTCTCATTAATCCATCTTCACCTAACCATTCATTACAAAGGATATCATCTACTTTTCGACCACACAAATGGGTCTCACACTCCCATCCCTCTTTTTCTATCCATTTATAGTCTATACTCCATACGATATCTCTAAATAATTTTACCGCAGAATATCTGCAATTATTTATCCTATAATTACCATTTTTTTTGCTTTCAAATGGTTTTGACGCATGATGAACTCTTCCATCAGCAACCATGTTAAGCATTTGCATGCCAGAATGACGTGTTTCTTGATTTTTGTACAAAAGAATCCTCCCTACATAGCCAGCAAGTAAATGACCTTTAAAAGCTGCATTTGTTAGATGTTGGATGCCTGAATCCATTTTCAACTGAATACATTCGATCTGACAAAAAAAAAAAACAATATGACAATTATAACTTATCTAACATGAAAACAAAAAAAATGAAAAGTTTTTCACCAATCCAAGCACTAAAAGAGCTTCCAAATTGTCTTTCCGGGCACAATTTTGAAGAAAAATAATATACTCCTTCAAATCAAGACACCATAAATTATCAACTTGCATAAACTGGGCAACTTTGCGGCTTTTAGATGCTGCATAAAAACTTTTACAACTGCAAACATATATATATATATATATATATATATATATATATATATATATATATATATATATATATATATATATTCATAATGCAAAAAAACAACAATAACCTTAATGCTATGAATAATCAAGAACATTACCAAGTACGTAACATTTTTAGATCATGAAGAGATCTAGAAGATGTGGAAGCGATGCATGCAACAATTTCTTCAATAATATATTGAGGGATAACTTCAAGAAAATAGTTACAAGACTTCTCTCCCATTCTAACATAATAAAAATAATGATCATTAGGAATTTGAGAAAGCAAATAGAAGACAAAGGAAAACAACAAACATTGGAAAAAAAATACATTAAAAAAAAACAAAAAAAATAAACATAAATAATGGAAAAAAAAACGTTGTAACAAACTAGACATGAAAGATTAGCACAATTCCAAGCTCCTAACCTAAGTTGTTAGAAATGGATGTATATATATATATAAACAAAGAAAACACCATAAAAAGAAGGAAATAAATATGATAATGATGACAGATAGAGCAGAGAGCACAATTAAAACAACATGGAATAATCCTTTCACCAATGTTGATTAACAATGCTATCTCTTTCTGTCATCTTCTCCATCTTCATTATCTCTTCATCATATCATCACTATATATATATATATCCTCAAGTGTTTGTCTTTGTTAGACATTTGGTCATCCCTTATTGATTGATTGTTTTGTCTTTTTAATGAGATTGATAAAATCAAAGCATCACAATCTCCTCTATCATCAATACTTCTACTTGCCCACTTTAACATCCTTCCCAATTTCTCATTGTCAATCAACGGGCTAATGAGAAGCCAACAACAATATAATATTAGGAACACCCATGAGTGAGCATACCCAACCATCACTTTTCATGAATTTGTCCTGCCAGATCATTTTAGGTTTTGCAAAGAGCCAACTAATAACTTGAGAAAATCCTTTGACCAAAATAACTAAAAAAAAGATTTATTTATTCATATTTTTACTTATTGAAAATGTTGAAAATCAAAAGCAAGTCTTATCTTCTTGGACAACTTATTAATAACATATTCCTTCATATCTTTGTCGAAAGATGCAAACAAATGACAGAAAAAATCATATTTGAAAAAATTTAAGGGTTTGCTAGCTTATGCCAGGATTGGAATGTAATTTTTTCATCGGGATCCAAAATTGTAGGGTTTGCTAGCTTTTGGCTGGATTTGTATAAAAAATCTATTCTTCTTTTAATAAAATCTACTTTTCTTTTGGATGTTATCAGAATTTAAACATTTGAAATGACACCCTTACAAAACATATCAAAATAACAAATGTTTTTTCAAATCAAAAGCATATATATATATATACTCTCTACATCTTAATTTTATCCCCCAAAATCACTATTCCTCAAGAGTTTGTCTTTGTTGGACATTTGGCCATCCCTTATTAGTTGAGTCTTTTTAATGAGTTTGATAAAGCCAAAACATCACAATCTCCTCTATCATCAATACCTCTGCTGACCCATTTTAACATCCTTCCCAATTCCCCATTGTTAGTCAACGGGCCAATGAAAAGTCGACAATAAGATAAAGTTAGGAACACCCGTGCGTGAGCATACCCGGCATTACTTTTCATTAATTTGTCATGCCAAATCATTTTAGGTTTTGCAAAGAAAGTAAAACCAAACCATAACGATCATCTGTTCAATCATTTGTTTGATTAATAAAAAACTAACTAATACCCCATTTAGATTACAAGAACACAATTACAAATCCAAATAAAAACACATTTCAACAAGTTACCGATTCAAGCAAGAGCACAATTTACAAATTCTAATATAACTTTTGTTGGACTTGCTTGATAATATAAACCAAGTGAGTTATGTCAAAATAAATTAATTAAAAAAAACTTCCTTTATGAAGGCTTTTTGTGAGATCGTGCAAAAAAAATTCATTGGAAAAATTTTAAAAAAGCCGTCCTGTCTTTAATTCCAGTCAATCTATAATTTCTTTTTCACATTTGTTTATACAATCTCATTATTACTATGCCGCACACTCTACAATACAAATGAAAAAAAAAATAAAGTAGGTACTTTTTATATATTATGAATGGATGGATCCTCATAAGTTTTTAAGGGTATAATATTTAATTCAAATCTAATTTAATTTTAAAATGGGTATGGATGTCAAGATCGACAACTAATCATTTAAGCATGGTATGAAATAGTTAGATCCATTTTTTGTATTTAAGCTTCAATTCTTGGTCTTTGTCCATTATATGTTATAACACAATATATGTTGTTCATTACTCCCATCTAATCAAGATGACAATTCGGGGCCGATCTACACATTAATCATCAAGATAAAAAATTTAAGGTTTTGCTAGCTTATGGTGAGATTGGAATGGAATTTTTTTTTTATCATCGAGATCCAAAAATCTAGGGTTTGCTAGCTTTTGGCTGGATTGGTATAAAAAATCTACTCTTCTTTTGGATTTTATCATAATTTAAACAGTTAAAATTATTATTTTTTTAATTGTACTAATTGAAAACGAATCTATTTTTTGTCAGAAAATCTGACAAAATTAACCAAAGAAGAATAACGCAAGGTAACCATCTTTATCTCTATATATGCATTTCTAATGTAGTAGTGGCTATCCCAATATATATATATATATATATATATATATATAACACCTGATAGAAATAGAGTACTCTTCCCACTCAATCAACAATCTCTTAGATCAGAATCAGACGTGGTAAAACTCCAACAAAAAATACATATCATCGGCCTAATTTTCCTACAATTCCAAGATCCTCTTTTGTTTCTCCTTCCTTATTATTATTATTCAATTGTCAACCAATTTGTTTTATTTATAGCGATAAAAAAGCATATCATACTTGCATCTTGAATTTATTTTTCCTTATTATAATTTAATGCAATTTACAGTGTTAGTAAAGCAAAACAAAAGAAAAAGAATGAGTACATCCAAATTCAAGACAATTTGCGTTTTTTGCTGTAGCAACCTAGGAAAGCAAAAGAGTTATCAAGATGCTGCTATTGATCTTGGCAAAGAACTGGTCTGGCTTCTTACTTCTACTTTTCATTCAATGTGATTGTTCTTATAATCATGTAGCCTACTCATTTGAATATGCTCAACTACAAAAATATGAACTAACCTTGCAAATCCTTTCAGGTGATGAAAAACATTAATTTAGTATATGGAGGAGGCAATATTGGATTAATGGGCTTGATACCTCAAACTGTCTTTAATGGTCGAAGACAAGTTCTCGGGTATGGTTTATTAAAAAAATTTTTTTTTTAAACGCCATTTATTTGAAAAAAATTAAGTTATGAACATTTTTTCTCCATATACTCAGTATCATTCCCAAAGCTCTAATGGATAGAGAGGTATGACAAAAAATTATTGAATTTTATGACAAACTATTCCAAGGAAAGAAAAACAAACCACAAATAACAATGGCTATTCAGTAACATATTGTTTTGTAAATTTGTCAGATCACTAGTGTAACTATAGGAGAAGTAAAACCAGTTGAAAATATGCACCAAAATAAAACAGAGATGACTCGCAATGATGATGCTTTTATTACTATGCCTGGTTAGTACACAACCTGCATGTCATATTTATGATATATTCACTGACATTATTTGATTTTGATATCATACTATTATCATTCACTATATAAAAAAAAATTATATATCCTCTCACAAGTCATAAATTTCTTCTCTTGAAATAAAATAAAAAAAACTAATTAATCTCAATTGAAATTATTATGCAGGAGGTTATGGTACTCTTGAAGAACTTTTTGAAGTGATTACATGGGCACAATTATGGCACAGATAACAAAGCAAACATCAATTAAAAAATACAAATGCATCTTAGCCTGATCATAACTTATGAAAAAAACACATATAACAATAATACTTGCATATCAATTAAAAATTACAAAACAAAATCAATAACTAATTGATTGACTCTGATTATCATAAAAAATAAAAAATGTAACACCAAACGATCCATGCATTAGTAACTATAGCATATTGTTTTTTAGTATAGCTTCCCAATTAACAACTTCAAATTACTTAACGAAAAAATTGAACTAATCCATTATTGCTTTTTTCAGGTTGACTCATCAAACAACAATGGCAAAAAAACTCTCAAATCCAATTCATCTCTCAAAAACCCACCAGAAATTACACTGATCGACCTCAACTTTCCAGCTACCATGGATGACAATATTGAACACACAAGTGTTTCTGATGCACATCCATAATGAAAACCATGAATGAAATCAAGATATTTATTTTGTACCCTTTTATGTTGCTATGTTGAATGGACAATAAAAACTTGAACTTTTGCTTATATGTAATCCATGAGGAAATGCTTACAAAGTAGATGTGTTTTTGCCCACAAAAAATACTACAACACTTCTAATGAACAACAATTATCATCAAATAAAATATTAATCACATTTAGAGTTTTTCCCCCAAAAACATAAATAATGAATATATATATATATATATATATATAATAAATAAATTGAAAAAAAAAGGGGAAAAAACATTTTAGATAACCCCGTAGCGTCAGCACGGGCTAGCCATACTAGTATACATAATAATTATATAAAATAAATTTCATTTGAAATTAATTAATAAATTTTAATTACAGAATTAAATTAATAATTATTTGAAATTAATTTTGGATTAAACACTAATTATTAGAAATAAATATTTATGTCATATTTATTTATAAATAATAATTATTAGAAATAACTATAATTTTTTTATACAAGGGGTGAAAATGTAATTTTATCACAACTCCACTTTTTATTTTTCCCATTCCCAATGAATTACTCCTCCAACTAAACACTTTTTTCATTACCATCCCCTACCCATTCCTTTCCTCCTTCCACCATTACCTCATTCCCCCTTATTCCATTACTGTCATCTAAACGCTACCTTAAATCATATAACACATGCAACAGTGAATTAATATAATAGTTATTAATGTGTTACTCTTAATCCTACTAGAAAATTTGAGATAATTAATTAATTAATTATGTTAAAAAATCATAAGAACAATAAATTAATAAAGAATCAAGTTTTGGGAAAGAAAAAAAGATTAAAAATTATGCTAACACTATGTTGATGAGCAAGCTAACATTATGTACCAATCATCCAAGCCACACAATGGATAACATTAAATAAGAAAAATTTGCATGGGAAATCTATATGCTTGTGATATTTCTATAGACAGTTCTATATCATGGCATTATTATAAAAAAAAGAAAGCATTCATGTATAAATAATATTAAGGAACAGTAACTTTCCTAGTGTTAGCATTCTGCTCATAATATGTTGATCATTTTTCATGTATAAATAATGTAAAACTTTTTATTATGCCTACCATCAAGAATAGCTACAATTGGGAGTTCCATGTAAAAATTCTTGGAACCAATAAACATTCCATATAAAAATTCCTGCTAAGGTAGACCTTGTTTTGAGAGAGTGCAATTTGGGTGCAATAAAATATGAGCTCAAATATTATTTTCTAACCAGGGTTTGTAATTAAAAACAGTAGGTTCTCTTTGCTGATGAAAATGAATTCCATTTCTGGATGTTTCCATTATGTTAAATAAAAATTCAAACAAACAGATATCCAGTGTGCAGTATCACAATAAATAAAATATTGTTTTTCATTCAAAACTATATCATCTCAAACAAGGAACAATATTAAAGTATGTAACACCGAGTTTACGGTGCTGCTATCTGCATGAGTATGACCAATAAGTCTGGTAGTCTGGAAATGTTCACACTCATCACACATACCTAGACAAGCCTTTTTCAATACAAACCAAAATAGCAAACTCAATTAAGCTAGCATAGAGAACACATGGAAAGAGTGCAATTGTTGGAAGTTTATATCATTGTGAAGGAGTATCACATCCCAGGAGAAACAAAATGCCTAACCTTTTTCATGTTCTAGCTAGCTACCATTGAACTATCAATGATTTTAGAAACACTATAGATAAAATTTGCCATTAAATGATAGTAATTGTGTGGACAACAAGGAAAGCAATTGGAAAAACTAAGAACCAATACTTGGTTATGTTAGTAATCACAATTAATGCCTAACAACAACTAACTATCATTATAAGATTTATCATCAATATCAATGATCAGGGATATGCATGCCTGCCTTGTTAGTTATGTCACATAATTAGCTCACTAAACAAGGACCTGATTGTCATATATATGGGATACAAATATAAGAACGATTTTATTGACACTATTGAGCACAATAGGGATAGGCTGAGCTAATTATTAATAATGTCACCCATGTTTATTATCCTAAGCAGGACAAATTTCAGAAAGTTTCATGTTTTAACATAATAACCAACTCATAATACAGATTCAAACTCTTGGACAGAAACTATCCTATCATTAAATATGCCATTCTAGTTAGTAAACAGTACACTGTAAGATTCCCAAAGAATACACAAGAATGAGAAAGCCCTAACCCCGGTCCAAGTTCTCTCGTCACATTACAATTTACTAAACTATCCTAGCATTAAATGGTATTACAGTGATTACTAAAGTTTACTCCAAATTATCATTTATGAGTAAACTGCATGTTTTATATTCTTCAGACATAATTGTATGATTTTGTGAGTTAGAAGAAAAAAACAATTTTGATTTTGTATTAGAAAAAAAAAAACATTATGTACACAAAAGTGACGATCAACATGCTATATCTGTTGTATATATGTGAGTTGGAATGCGTTTTGTAAAAAATAATTATACAAGTTTAATTAAGTTTGCCACTGTGTTATTTATGGACATTTGAGGTATGTGTGAACAATGCAAATATATAAATGTTGATAAGTGTCTAAATGTATATATTTTATTATACATATTTTATACACTTTGCATGTATTTTATTAAGAATTGATGCCCATTTTATGCTTAATTGAGTTTTATTTATTTTGTAGGGCATGAAGAACACGAGGATACAATTAAGGCGAAAAGAGTAGAAAATCAGGCCGCAACAATGTAGCAGATTACTGTAGCAATTTTGCTGTAGCAGCTACTATAGCAATTGGAGGTTTTTCGGGACAAAAAATTTTGCCTACTTTATACGACATCCATACGGGCATATAGACGTCGTATGACCCGAGGTTATAAAAGCAACTTCCTAGGGCAAATGAAGAACATCTTCTTGGCCTTTTGGGCCGCCGTCACCATACCTTCTTGAGGTCTTCCGGTCATCTTTCGGCGGTGACCTTTGTGGGAAACAAGCACACATCATCACCAAGAAGGAGAGGAGGAAAGGAGAAGGAGAAGAAGTGAAATCCTAAGCCATCATCGACAAAATTGTGAAGCTTCATCCATTCAAGGGGATCATGACCTAGAGGGGGTTTTCATTACTTATTTTATGTTTTTGTCTTCCTTGTATGTTTTATACGAGTCCCTTATCATGAGAGATTAACTTATTGTGGTGTTTGGATTTGGATGAACCCTAGGGTTCATCTTGTGTAAGAACTATGATTGTTGTTAGTTATTTAGTTTGATGGTTGTTTGAGATTCAATCTTTTATGCTTTTATGTCTAGAATTACAATTGTGGAGAAATCCGTAAATCTTTTATAAGTTGTACATGTAGATGTGACCTACTCACGTGTATTAGATCTAGGAGAGATTGAAAGGGGATTCTTGTGCCAACATGTGAAGAGATCGCGTGCCGGTAGCCCTCCATCATTAGGTTTAAGCCAAAGAGAAAGTAGGGTTACCCCTATTTAGAGAAATCCTAGAACTTAATGCAATCATAGGGGTGTTAATCCGAAAGAGATTCCAATTGACATTCGTATGGGATCATGGGTTAGTCGCCGAGAGATCGGGGCTAATTTACTCATAAGGTCTCTAGGTCTCAACTATCATCAATGCATCTTTAAACTACCCTAGTTTGGGCCTTAATAATAACCCTAGGTGGATTCCTTGTCCAAACACTCCCTTGTTTGTTATATCCGTGTGCTAGTTACCAGGCCACAGGATTAGCTTAGGTTAGTTAGTTTGTTTTATTTCCTCTCCACTTATATTGAATTGTAGGCTAGAAAATAGATGAAGAGTGAGTAATAATACTACCTTAGCTCCATGGAATACAACCCATGTATCACACACAGAGTATTACTTGGTGATCCCATATACTTGCGGGGAGCACATCAAGCATGCACGTATGCAAATAATATTACAATTAGTTTGTGAATACCATAAGTGTATGGATCGTCAAGTAATACCTCGTGGGGGAGCACGAGGGTTGTATTTCCCCAGGAACGGCAAGAGGCTGCTATTACTTCCTTTTCACTTAATCAATAACCTACGTGTTTATGTTTTATCTACTTCTATAACTTATTATATAATATAATTGGAGAATCGTTAACCACAATAGGAAGTAGTTGAGAGGTTGTGTGATAATTATCTTAATTATTACTCATGGTAGTTGGTGAGTGTGACAATAGTGTTCTAGAATTTAACCGGGGGAATTTAAAGGCCTACTAGTTCCAATATCTTGGCAACTAGGTCTAAATCACTAAGACCTTAAGGTAAAGTCTCTTCCCACCCTAGCATCCTATGTTTATCTTAAGTACAAGAACTACAAAAGACAAAACAAACCCTAAGCCTAAGGGGCAATCGATCCCTAATCCAAACATCTAGCAATACCTAACCTCTTATAGCATGCATAGATCTAATAGAGCATAAATCTCCTAATGAGGGGGCATAGCTTCCTTATCCACATTAACAAGAATATTATTCAAGCAAACATGCAATGATTCAGAAAAGACTAGAAAGATTTATTAAATTATCAATCAAGATTCATAAACAATAATCAATGGACCTAAACATACAATTCGCCTCGAATTAGGTTCTTATGGATCATAAAATAATCAATAAAAGCAAGGAAGAACCATAAGACCAAAGAATAAGTAAGCATTTAAAAAATTCCTAAACTAACTCTCTCAAATAGGTCTATCATGGTTGAGGGTGAAAGGATCCTAAGATTGAGAAGCAGAAGCCGAACGCCTTTGCACCCCTTCCTCTAACGATAATCGTTAAATTATCCTTGAGAAACTCACCAGAATTTGCTGGAATATGGAAGAAACTCTTTTCATACCACTTAGATCTCCAAAACTCCGGTCTCCCTACCTTATTCGGCAAAAGAATCTCCCAGAATTTTGAGAAAACTAGAGTATTTATAAGATCTAGTCCGCTACAGCCTTACCACGGGCGTTGTGATGACAGTGATGAGTAAGTTATTACTTGGACTCCAAGTTACATTCTGATACAGCTCTCTGGGTGTTGTATGGATAGATCACGGGTATATTGGGTTTTCCCAACTGCCGTTGTGAGGTTGTTCTGGCTCCTATGTTGCTTCCAGTGGTTCTATGCTACCACTGTTTGATAATGGCAGTGATGAGATTGGATAACGGTCATGATTAGAGATGTTACCATGGCCGTTGTGAGCCATGGTGGAGCTCCGATTCAACAACTGTGCTTATGTTACTTCAAAACGCCCCTGAATGCGCTTCTTTTTCACTAAAATAGAAATAAAGGTTAAGGCGAACAAAAGAATAAAATTTCATACCAATTAGGGGCTAAACATGTCAGAATCCATGTTAAATGCAGTGTAAATGAAACATAAAATATGAAGTATTTAGCACTTATAAAATATCCCCACACTTAAGTGTTTACTTGTCCTCAAGAAAATAGAAAAGATAAAAATAGAAGGCATGATAAGTTCTTGACCTCAGGCAACTAAATATGGAGTATCAATAGTAGAAGAGAATAATCAAATGCCAGATAACATGATTGATAAGTGCTTGTGTTATGATACCGCGAAGCGTTATTATCTTACAATAAGCATCTCTTTTATCAGATTTTATCACTAAATTGTGTGCATTTGTGTGCTTTTGTGCATTGTAGGTTTGTGGAGCTAATTGGAAGAAGAAGAACAAAATTAGATCATGTTTGACATTGTTGGGAAGTTTTTGGACCAAGCAAGGAACAAGGCACGAGCCTAGACTTATGAGTGTGCGCTAACCTCCTTTGTAGGGGCACAAGGGTAGTCACAATCGTAATAAATCTAACTCGTGTAGCTTAGGAGAACTTCACCAATAAGGAGATTTGAAGCAATCGGCACGATCTACCATTGATTGTGTGCCCAATTTAATCACCTCGATGAAGAACGGTGAATTCGGGAGCGTTTCAGCAAGGTACTGTACTAGCACTGCAGCAAGTACTGTAGCAGAAATGCTGTAGCAAGTTACTGTTCACTGTCTGCCGAAAATCAGCATTTCAACAACTTCACACAGGCGTGTGGAAATTCCACACGGCCGTGTGAAATCCTGATTTAGCCGATTTTAAGCCGCGACTCAATGTTATAAAAGCCCATTTTGGAGACGTTTTACACATCTTTTTGCCAATCTTTTCTCCGAACTTCTGGAGGGTTGCGGCTAGGGTTTAGAGATGACTTTTGTGGAGAATCAAAGAGCGTTATCGGCATCGTCATCAACGTTCAGCGGTCGCACAAAACCACGGCCACACCATACGCAAGGTGGTTTTCATCGATGCTTTCAATTTGTTTTCACTTTTATATTTTGATGGATTGTATAGCTCCATGTGGAGCTAAACCCCTTGTGGGTATTCGGACTTGTAAACCCTAGGATTATTATATTTCTATGACATTGTTATTATGCTTTTCCATTATTGATGAATAAATTCGAGTTTCAATCTTAATTGCTTTTTGTTATTATTTTCCCTTAGCCATGACACTAGGGTTGAGAACAATCTAGGTTATCCTTTGAAGGTGTGACAACTCCTATAGGGTTAGACTACTTAGGATTGAAGAGGGTTGAGAGGGTGAGTCGTGAGGTAGTGAAATACCCCCTTTCCCCTCCGGTGTGATTCTCACTACCTCCGTGTTCCATGAATTCTTAGCGGTCGAGATAGAGTAAAGTGCTAGGAGAGGAACTGATAAGTGATTGTGTTATAGTAACGCGAAGCATTATTATCTTACAATGAGCATCTCTTTTATCAGATTTTATCACTAAATGGTGTGCATTTGTGTACTCTTATGTACTGTAGGTTTGTGGAGCTATTTTGAAGAAGAAGAATGAAGTTAGATCATGTTTGCCATGGTTGGGGAGTTTTCGGACCAAGCAAGGAAAAAGGCACAAGTTTAGACTTGTGAGTGTGTGCCAACCTCCTTTGGAAGGGCACAAAGGCCGTCACATTCACAACAAATTTAACTCGTGTAGCTTAGGAGAACTTCACCAAGAAGGAGATTTGAAGCAATCGACACGATCTACTATTGCTTGTGTGCCCAATTCAATTGCCTCGATGAAGAACAACGAATTCGGAAGCATTCCGGTGAGTTACTGTAGAAAAACACTGCAGCAAGATGATGTTCACTTTCAGCCGAAATTCAGAAATCCAGAAAGTTCACACGGTCATGTGGAAATTCCACACGGCAGTGTGAAATCTTGATAAGTTCAATTTTAAAGCCGTGACTCAACGTTATAAAAGCCCGATTTGGAGACTTTTTGAAGATCTTTTGACCTATCTTTCTCCCCAAACTTCGTGAAGGTTCGGAGCGCGTCATTGGCATCATTACCGACGTCCGCCGGCCGTACAGGACCACGGCCACATCATACATAAGGGGGTTCTCATCGTTGCTTTCAATTTGTGCTTTCTTTTATATTTTGATGAATTTGTATAGCTCCATGAGGAGCTAAACCCCTCATGGGTATTCGGACTTGTAAACCGTAGGATCATTATGTTTCTATGACATTGTTATTATGCTTTTCCATTATTGATGAATAAATTCGAGTTTCAATCTTAATTATCTTTTGTAATTGTTTTCCCTTAGCCGTGACACTAAGGTTGAGAACAATCTAGGTTATCCTTTGAAGGTGTGACAACTGCTATAGGGTTAGACTACTTAAGATTGAAGAGGGTTGAGAGGGTGAGTCGTGAGGTAGCGCAACGTCCTCTTTCCCCTCCGGTGTGATTCTTCCTACCTTCATGTTCCATGATTTCTTAGCGGTCGAGATAGAGTGAAATGCTAGGAGAAGAACTCCCCTGGGGCTTAGTTGCGGAAGCAACAGAGTGAAGGGTTGAAGTGAATCCTAGTGCTGGGGCTTAATTTAGACTAGGGTTCTTCCACCTGGACCAAAGCATTAGAACTACACATAGGAACTGGTTTTATCACTAGGAATCCCTAGAACTTAAAGCAATCCCACGTAGTGTGAGGCTTAGGAAGACATACTCCTCTAGGGCTTAGTTGACAGGTCAACGAGAGTTAAGAGTCGTAGTGAAAACCTAATACCGGGCATAGTGTCAGAGTTAGACACAGTTAACCTTAGGTGTGGGACCGTGTGTTTAAGGATATCCTCGACGCAATTAACATCAATAGGAAAGTATAATAGCATAGTCTTGCGCTAGAAGCACAAGTCCTAGGAGTAGCTTGTCCGGCTACCCTATTTCATCCATTGCTAGTTCTTCTCTATTTACTCGTTCTTGCATTCTCTTGCCTTCCATCTTTCTATTTAATTTCTTGTTTCTTTATATTGCTTTCATATTCACTCATTAATACTTTTCACACCCACCGTATATTACTTAGCTAATTAGTGAAACCTCATGTCTTAAGTCCCTATTCCCTATGGATCCGACTACCCACTCACCAGGGTAAATTTATTATTTCGACAGGCCTGTGCACTTTCGGGATACATGCAAGGGTCGTGTCAAGTTTTTGGCGTCGTTGGCAGGGAACAGGCGTATTTTTTATACTTGTTTTTGCTATTTTAGCTATTTACTTCGTTTTTATTTCACGTTTATTTTATCTATCATCATTCTCACCGTTTTTCTTTTCTTTGATTTCATCTTCCGAAAGGATGTTTGACACAATTGAAGCCTTTGATACACTTACAAGACTGGTTAAGGTTGTGGAACAAAAAATGCAGTTATTCACTGTACAATCATTTACTAATCATACTGTGTTTGAGCAACCAGCGGGTAATCCTTTCACAGAGTTAGCAACTATTGTTGATCATTTTGGTATGAAGCAGAACATGAATTATGAATTAGGCAGTATATTGGACGAATTTGATAAATCAGCCCTAGCTTTTTCAAGTGGGAGTTGTAGATCTGACAGAGGAAGCTTGTGAGTTAGAGACTTCAGTGGGATCTCAAGATGAACTCAATAAACATGGTTTGGAGAAGGTTTCAGATAGTGTCAATGAATAACAAGCGACTCAATTTGAAGAAATTGATAGTTTAAAGGAAAGCCGACTTCGACCATCCATTGAAGAGCCACCTGATATGGAGTTGAAAAGACTTCCAGAGCACTTGGAGTATGCATTTTTCGCAGAAGAAATGAAGTTACCCGTGATTATAGCATCAAATATTTCTTTGGAACAAAAGACTAAGTTGGTGAATGTGTTGAAGAAGTACAAGTCTGCCCTTGCATGGAAAATTGTAGACTTAAAGGGAATCAACCCCTTATTTTGTACGCATAAAATTTTAATGGAGGATAACTTCAAGTCAGTAATCCAACCTCAAAGAAGACTAAACCCAAACATGAAGGAAGTTGTAAAAGCAGAGGTGGTGAAACTACTGGATGCGGGGATCATTTATCCTATTTCTGATAGCGCTTGGGTTAGCCCAACACAAGTGGTTCCGAAGAAAGGCAGGGTGATAGTGATCAAGAATGAAAGAAATGAACTCATCCCAACTAGAACGATCACAAGATGGAGGGTGTGCATTGATTACAGAAGGCTAAATGATGCAACCCGGAAGGATCACTTTCCACTACCTTCTATTGATCAAATGTTGGAGCGATTGCCATGGCATCATTTTTACTGTTTCCTAGATGGGATCTCAGGATATTTTCATATTCCTATTGCTCCGGAAGATCAAGAGAAGACCACTTTTACTTGTCCTTACTGGACTTTTGCATACAGACGAATGTCGTTCGGGCTATGCAGCGCATCTGCTACATTCCAACGTTTCATGACTGTTATCTTTGATGACCTTGTTGAAGACATAATGGAGGTGTTTATGGATGATTTCTCTATGTTTGGTGATTCCTTTGACAAATGTTTAAAGAATTTGGAGAGAGTGCTGATGAGATGTGAGGAGACAAATCTTATGCTAAATTGGGAGAAGTATCACTTCATGGTTCAGGAAGGCATTGTTCTTGGGCACAAGATCTCTCAAATGGGTTTGGAGGTGGACAAGGCAAAAATCGAAGTCATAGATAAACTTCCTCCACCAACAAACGTTAAGGGAATTCGGAGTTTTTTGGGGCATGTAGGCTTCTATAGGCTGTTCATTAAGGATTTTTCGAAAATCACTCAACTGTTGACTAAGCTCCTTGAAAAAGATACTCCGTTTGATTTTGGGTAAGAATGTGCGGCAGTTTTTAATGTGTTAAAAGAAAAACTAGTTCAAGCTCCAATTTTGATTACACCTGATTGGAATAAACCCTTCGAGCTTATGTGCGATGCAAGTGACTAGGCAATTGGAGCAGTTTTGGGGCAGAGGAAGGGCAAGCAGTTTCAACCAATATATTATGCTAGTAAGACTCTCACATGTGCTCAAGAAAATTATACCACTACAGAAAAGGAATTCCTAGCAGTCGTGTTCGCCCTCGATAAATTCAGACCGTATCTCATCTTGTCAAGGGTCGTTGTGTTCACAGATCACTCAGCTCTCCGTTACCTCATGAACAAGGCTGATACAAAACTGAGACTAATTCGATGGATATTACTCTTGCAAGAGTTTGATATGGAGATAAAGGACAAGAAAGGGACTGAAAATGTAGTGGCAGATCACCTGTCACAGTTAGAGGGTAGTATTGGACAAGAGCCATCAAGCAAGGAGATCAATGACTCTTTCCCGGAGGAGCACTTGTATTTGCTCCAAAACTCAGCATCATCAGGTGATACTCCATGGTTTGCAGACTTTGCAAATTATTTGTCAGGGAAGGTCCTTAAACAAGGGCTCACGTTCCAACAAAAGAGGAAGTTCTTTAGCGATTTAAAGAACTAATTCTGGGATGATCCGTTCCTCTTTCGTATTTGTGCATATCATATAGTTCGAAGATGTGTATTAAGGGAGGAAAGATGGGATATCCTTGCTCATTGTCATTCAGGACCTGTTGGAGGGCACTATGCATCAAGTAGAACTGCAGAAAAGGTTTTGGCTGCAAGATTTTATTGGCCGACTCTCTTCCAGGATGCACACCAGTTTGTTCTCCGTTGTGGTAATTATCAGAAGGCAGGAAATTTATCTCGGCAGGATGAGATGCCTCAGAACCCCGTGCAATTCTGTTAGGTATTCGATGTTTGGGGCATTGATTTCATGGGACCGTTTCTGAAGTCTAATGGGAACCAATACATATTAGTGGCAGTTGATTATGTCTCTAAATGGGTTGAAGCCCAAGCATTGCCAACTAATGATACTAGAACTGTAGTAAAAGTTTTGAAGAGGTTGTTTACTCGGTTTGGAACTCCGCGAATCATCATTATTGATCGAGGGACCCATTTTTGTAACACCCAATTAGAAAAAGTGTTGAAACGATATGGGGTACGACACTGCCTTGTAACCCCGTATCATCTGCAAACTAGTGGTCAAGTGGAAGTTACGAATAGAGAACTCAAGCGAATCTTGACGAAGTCTGTGGAAAAAGGGAAGCGGGATTGGTCTGAGTGGTTGGATGATACACTCTTGGCTCATCGCACAGCATACAAGACCCCAATAGGAACCACCCTATACAATCTGGTTTACCGGAAATCATGTCATTTACCCGTGGAACTTGAACATAAAGCATATTGTGCAATCAAGGTAATGAACTTCGATTTGAGAAAAGCCGGTGAACAAAGACTACTTCATCTTAATGAGCTTGATGAATGGAGGCTGAAAGCATATGAGAATGCTAGAATTTACAAGGAGAAGATTCGAAAGGGGCTGCCCCTGTGGAAGAGCTTGTGAACGGCACACGGCCGTGTGGATTCTTTACATGGCCGTGTGGAACACTAAGAATTTCTCGGGTTGATCCAGAGAAGTCACAAGGCCATGTGGGTGCCCTTGTGGCTGGCCTTGTGCTTGGCTAGGTTGGGCACACGGCCGTGTGAAAATTCTTCAGAGGCCTCAATGTTTTCCCAAGAGTCCACATAGGCGTGTATCTGCCCCTGTGAACTCCGTTGTGAAGGCACACGACCGTGTATGCTTATCACACGGCCGTGTAAGGGTATTCCATAGAGCAGCCAGAGTAGGCACAGGGGCGTGTGACTGCCCCTGCGAACTCTCTCAGTAGAGGCACACGGCCGTGTGGTATATCCACACGGGCGTGTGAGTGCGCAGAATTAAATAGGGCCGAAACTTTTATTCAGACCCTTTCTGGCTTTTTGTTTCTAGATTCCTCTACACTCGAAGGAACACTCTCTCAGTATTTTTGATCACCTCTCTAGTGATTTCTACTGGTTTAAGAGGGTTTTCCGGCCAAATTTTGAGTTTGTGATTTATTCATCACTGGTAAATCGTTTTTGCTCTTTCCACTTCGACAATCTGATTTTATTAATTGTTTGGATCTATTTACATGAGTTTCACTTGCGTATTTACTTCTGCAATGGTTCTGGAAAATTACAAAACAATTTGGGGGAATTTTGTACGAGATTTTAGCCTCACGACCATGTGTTTAGAACGCCCCGAGGATCCACAGGTCCGTGTGGAACCCTGCAGAATAACTCCCTAACAATGTTCTGATTAGTTTTTACACTTTGCAGGAATGGCACCTAGAAAGAAGCAAATAATTGGGAAGAGGCCCCTTGAACCTTCTACCGAACAGTTGAACTTTGCCACAAAAGAATATCAGACAAGATATGCAAGGTTGACAAAGCTCAAGTTCGGACAATCTCGATACATAGATTTGAGCTACCTAAGGCTAGCTTATTGGGGTAATGATATGGCGGACGAGATTGAAATGTTCATAGCAGCGGGGAATTGGAAGAGCTTGCTGTCTATTCGAGATCCAGCCAACCACTCACTTTCTTTGGAGATGCTCGCATCCTTTGAGTTTGACAGATCACGTAAAGGCTTGACAAGTGCAGACGCTATACAGTTTAGGGCTTTTCGGCATGATTACAGCATGTCAGTGACGCAGTTTTCTGTTCGCATGGGTTTCTATGATGAAGCATTTACTAAGATAGAAGAGTATGAGAACCTTCCGACTAATTACCCTGGCAGTTTGACCCCTCAAGGAGCTTACCGAGTGTTGTGTAGACAGGGGCAATATGAGCCAGGGATATCAAAGGCTACTTGTCTATCACGGCCAGCTTATAGATACATTCATGCCATTCTGAGTAGGTCAGTGAGCGACCGGGGTGATAGTACAGGGGTCCTTAGCCTACAGGAGCTCCTGTACCTACATTCAATGGTACAGAGCGAGCCGCTCCATCTTGGTTATATTCTCGCAGATTACATAAGTCATCAATGCCAATACCCCAGGCTTGGAGCTATCTTTGCAGGACCATATGTTACAAGACTTATTAAGGGAATGGGCCTTCTAGAGGCAATTAGAGCGATGGAGAAGACTATCATACCCTCTCCTATCAGCTTGGAAATGTTGAGACAAATGGGCATGACCAAGAAACGTTATCAAACTTATGAGCTGAACTGGTCAACATCTGAGCAAACAGAGGGAGACATGGGCGGAAGTTCACAACAGCCGTTGCAGTTGCCTACAACACTACCAGAGACACAGATACTACCTACAGCGCAGGAGCCACCTCCAGTGTGCATGTTTTCGCCTTCTCGAGGCCAGGACAGACTTGAGCGTCTCGAGAGTGCTATAGGGGTATTATAGAGCGAGGTAGCTAAGTTTCGAGCGACACAGGCTGCTCAGTTTCAGCATACATCGACATAGCTCGCCACCATCTGTCAGATACTCGAGCGATCTGTGTCGACGTCACCTTTCGTGGTACAGCCCAGAGCCTCGAGCCCACCTCCATCTCCATCACCACCAGCAGATCCACCAGTGACTTCAGAGCCAGCAGCAGCAGCACCTGAGTCATCGACACAGGACACCGATGCTGAGGCGTCATAGTTTCTTTTAGCTTTTCTTTCTTTTGCACTTTTTTGTATTATTTTGGACTTGTAGCACTCAGAAAGGACTCTCCTTCTGAGTTTATCTTTTATTTTTCTTTTATTTGTCTCCAGTTGTATTTCATTCCTCTATCTTTATATATACTCGAGTTTTATTTTGGTTTTTCTTGAGCTATACTAAACCCTTGCGTATGTGTGCAGATGGTATTAGATATAAGGAATTTGAGAAATAGTCATAGGCACGGTCATGGGACCGTGTGTGCTCCACAAACCATTGAGACTCAACTCTCAATGAACCTAGCTCCATCAAACACATCACTTGGAGTTCAGAGGAGTAATGTTCCAATTGCCTACTCTTACATAAATTGTGTGAATTGTTTTATTTTTAATTGTGCTTACATGCGTACATTGGGAACAATGTACATCTTAAGTGTGGGGGGAGTTCACTTTGCACACACTTTTACTTGTGCGTTCAATTGCTTATGCTTATGTAGCCTATGGCGGTTCACCTTAGTTGCAACATTAGTATTCTTAGAGTTTAGAAGAATTTTTAACATTGTATCCTATCATGCTCTAGTTTTACTTGAATTTTAGGGGATTTTTGCTCGATTACCTCTTCTTGCACTACTCACTCTTGAAATCTTTTAGAAACTTGAACTCGAAGTTTTAAGGACTAGTTTAGTATTACATTAGTAAGTTTTGAAGTTCTATGTAGCTAAAAAAAAATTAAAAAAAAACCTTGTGAACTTGTGAATATTAGTTTAACGTTTATAATTGCATTTGGGGTGGAAAGAGCTACCTCCTATGAAGTATGTAACTACTCTCATAAGTCAGATACAAGTTATGCCCTAATGAGAGAAAGAGCTATCTCATGGGAAGCATGAAAGCTACTACCCCAGTAGAAAGAGTTATCTCCTCGAAAGTGTGAAAGCCACCTTTGGTGGCCGCCTAGGAAAGGGCTACCTTAGAGGTTGAGTGAAGCTACTATTTGCTTACTTCATGTATATAAATAAGTTCTTATAACAAGAGTTTTCGGAGTACTCGTTGGTTCTCTTGAGTGAATTCGCACACACTTACACATTTTCGAGTTATTATCCTTTTTTATTCGAGTTTTTAGCTAGAGCGATGGTAACCTTATGTAATGTTTTGATTTCCCCTTACTTGTAGAATGCTTCTTTTGCATACTTTTGGTGAACCTAAGGCTGAGCACTTTCAATTGTTCTTCCCAAGTACTTTCATCTTTTATTTTTGCTTAAGGACAAGCAAAAGCTTAAGTGTGGGGAGTTTGATAAGTGCTTGTGTTATAGTAAATCGAAGCGTTATTATCTTACAATGAGCATCTCTTTTATCAGATTTTATCACTAAATGGTGTTCATTTGTGTACTCTTATGCATTGTAGGTTTGTGGAGCTATTTTGAAGAAGAAGAATAAAGTTAGATCGTGTTTGCCATGGTTGGGGAGTTTTCGGACCAAGAAAGGAAAAAGGCACGAGTTTAGACATGTGAGTGTATGCCAACCTCCTTTGGAGGGGCACAAAGGCAGTCACATTCACAACAAGTTTAACTTGTGTAGCTTAGGAGAACTTCACCAAGGAGGACATTTGAAGCAATTGGCACAATCTACCATTGATTGTGTACCCAATTCAATGGCCTCGATGAAGAACAACGAATTCGGAAGCATTTCGGCGAGTACTATAGCAACAATGCAGCAAGTACTGTAGCAAGCTACTGTTCACTTTCAGCCAAAATTCAGAAATCCAAAAAGTTCACACGGGCATGTGAAGTCCTGATATGTTCAATTTTAAAGCCGCGACTCAACGTTATACAAGCTCGATTTGGAGACTTTTTACAGATCTTTTGACCTATCTTTCTCCCCAACTTCTGGAGAGTGCGGCTAGGGCTTCGGAGAGGACTTCGTGGAGGTTTGGAGCGCGTCATCGGCATCGTTACCGACGTCCGGTGGCCACACAAGACCACGGCCACATCATACACAAGGAGGTTTTCATCATTACTTTCAATTTGTGCTTTCTTTTATATTTTGATGAAGCTCCATGAGGAGCTAAACCCCTCGTGGGTATTCGGACTTGTAAACCCTAGGGTCATTATGTTTCTATGACATTGTTATTATGCTTTTCCATTATTGATGAATAAATTCGAGTTTCAATCTTAATTATCTCTTGTAATTGTTTTCCCTTAGCCGTGATACTAAGGTTGAGAACAATTTAGGTTATCCTTTGGAGGTGTGACAACTCCTATAGGGTTAGACTACTTAAGATTGAAGAGGGATTAGAGGGTGAGTCGTGAGGTAGCGGAACGTCCCCTTTCCCTTCCGGTGTGATTCTTTCTACCTTCATGTTCCATGATTTCTTAGTGGTCGAGATAGAGTGAAGTGCTAGGAGAGGAACTCCCCTGGGGCTTAGTTGCGCGAGCAACAGAGTGAAGGGTTGAGGTGAATCCTAGTGCTAAGGCTTAATTTAGACTAGGGTTCTTTCACCTGGACCAAAGGGTTAGAACTACACATAGGAACTGGTTTTATCACTAGTAATCTCTAGAACTTAAAGCAATCCCACGTAGTGTGAGGATTAGGAAGACGTACTCCTCTAGGGCTTAGTTGACAGGTCAACGAGAGTCAAGAGACGTAGTGAAAACCTAGTGCCGGGGCATAGTGTTGGGGTTAGTCACGGTTGACCTTAGGTGTTGGACCGTGTGTTTAAGGATATCCTCGACTCAATTAACATCAATAGGAAAGTATAATAGCACAGTCTTACGCTAGAAGCATAAGTCCTAGGGGTAGCTTGTCCGGGTACCCTATTTCATCCATTGCTAGTTCTTCTCTATTTACTCGTTCTTGCATTCTCTTGCATTCCATCTTTCTATTTAATTTCTTGTTTCTTTATATTGCTTTCATATTCACTCATTAATACTTTTCACACCCATCGAGCATTACTTAGCTAATTAGTGAAACCTCGTGTCTTAAGTCCCTATTCCCTTTGGATTCGACTACCCACTCACCAGGGTAAATTTATTACTTCGACAAGCCCATGCACTTGTGAGATACATGCAAGGGGTCCTGTCAAGAACTCCCCTGGGGCTTAGTTGCGCAAGCAATAGAGTGAAGGGTTGAAGTGAATCCTAGTGCTGGGCTTAATTTAGACTAGGGTTCTTCCACCTAGACCAGAGGGTTAGAACTATACATAGAAACACGGTTTATCACTAGGAATCCGTAGAACTTAAAGCAATCCCACGTAGTGTGAGGCTTAGGAAGACAGACTTCCCTACGGCTTAGTTGACATGTCAACGAGAGTCAAGGGTCGTAGCGAAAATCTAATGCCGGGGCATAGTGTTGGGGTTAGTCACGGTTGACCTTAGGTTTGGGACCGTGTGTTTAAGGATATCCTGGACTCAATTAACATCAATTGGAAAGTATAATAGCATTGTCTTGCACTAGAAGCATAAGTCCTAGGAGTACCTTGTCCGGGCACCCAACTTTACTCGTTGCTTGTCCTTCTCTATTTACTCCTACTTGCACTCTCTCACCTTCCATCGTTCTATTTTAATTCTTGTCTCTTTATATTTGCTTTCACAGTCACTCGTTGATTCTTTTCACACTCACCGTACACTGCTTAGCTAAATAGTGAAATCTCGTGTCTTAAATCCCTATTCCCTGTGGATACGACTACCCACTCACTAGGGTAAAATTTATTATTTTGACAAACCCTTGCACTTGCGGAATACAAGCAAGGGGTCATGTCAATGATCATGCCTCAAAGAAGAGTAGTCTACTCTACGGCAAAAAATACTTTCCCAAGTGTTGGTCTCCTGGTCCACTATCTTATAGTCTAGATCGTATTGCAAAAACTATTCAAGGTTTTATTTGGCCTAACTTTTCAGTGTTTCTCATTCATAAACACATTTTTTTTTTACAAGCAGTAACTTCACACTTCCCAGGAGCCAGCTCTCTCTCCCACTAAGGCATACTTTTTGTATCTGACTTGTTAAGAGCAATTACACACTACAAAGGAGGTAGCTCTTTCTGCTGTAAACCCATTTTCACTCAAGCAAGAAAATAAATACAATAATGATAACTCTGCTATAAAAAATCACTTTCTAGATAGACATAAGGTGCAAGGTGGACTCAAGAGGGACACGAGATAGAGTAAAAACTTACAAAGCATCCTAACTCTTAAGAGAAGCAAAGAAAAATTCTAATCTAACATATCATGTCCCTAGATAGAAGAAACTCCAACAAGTAAGTGAAATGCTTTCAAAGGTCAATACTAGTATGTATATAAAGTACAAGCACCATTTTTGAAATTTTGTTTACAATATAGTATAGTATAGCACAAATTTCGCAATATAGCACAAAGCAAAGCACTCATACACTCCCTCCACACACTTAAAGATATACATTGCCCCCAATGTAAGTGTGCATGAACAAGTGTAGTCACATATAATAATAAAAGAAAATAAAAGGGTGTATAGTTACTAGTACTCCCATGGTTTCATAGTTGGGCTGACGAGGGTAATGAAGTTACCCTTGTTCAGGCTTCGAATTGTGCGGACCAAAACAGCACCCGATCATCTCAAACCCTGATGGAGACATGAGGTGTGTGCCGACTTCCAATGATTTTCAAGTCAAACAAGAGTTGGAAGAGTGCATAGAGCAGTCAGACATTCATGACACAGCTTGTGTAAGAGTCTCGAGAGCTTCTCTAATAATTTTGAAGGTTAAAAAGGCCACACAGTCTACCACATGTGCTAGCCTTGGTGGCCTCAGTGAACAAAGAAGTGAAGCCTGCAGCAAAATTTTGCTAAGTGTGGGGTCCTAGAGATTTCACACAGCCATGTGGTAATTTCACATGGCAGTGTGAGGATCTTGTGTGGAAAATCCACATGACCATGTGCCCATGTGAGCGCTGGTGTGGATGCCCGATTTCAGACTTTAAATACCTAAGTTGAAAGATTTTTGGGGTCATCTTTCCTACTTTTGGAGGAGGTTGCAGTAAGGTTAGAGAGGAGGTTTTTGCAAGGTTTTGGGGAGACAATCAGGCCATCGATATCGACTACCTTCATAATAGAGCAATTAGGGGAGATATCGACGGTCTTGCTTCACCGGAGTGTGCCTTAGGCTTAACGAAGAAGTCCTTGGAGAAGGAAGGACAACAGAGTGAAGCGTTGAGTAGTCATTTCCACCGAGATAGCGAAATGTCCCACTTCCCTTCTGACGAGATTTATCCTACCTCCACATTCAAAGAGTTATTTGCAATCACAATAAGGGTGATGTGTTGATAGACTTTCTTTGCTAGTCTTAGTTGTGCAAGCGCAACAGAGTGGAGCGTCAAGTAGTCATTTTCACAAAGACTTAGTTGTGATTAGGGATATTCAGAATGGACCAAAGGGTTTGATCTAGATTTGGGAATAGGGTTTACCACATGGAGTTCTTAGAACCCCAAGCAGTCCTACATGGTGTGAGGTGTTGAGAGTATTCCTTTCCGCTGGAACACGTGTATAGGGCTAGTCATGGTTAACCTTAGGTTAGGAACCGTGTGCTTTTGAATTTTCACAACTCATTAAAGCTTAATTAAAGAGGTTTAGTTCTAGTATTATACTTGAAACAAGAATAACCTTGGGGGAGCATTATCCGGGTATCTCTTTCAATGATTAATATTCCTCTAATTTGTTGTGCCTTTCTCACTTGCATCTTTTAATTCTTAGCATCTAAATACATCTCACCAAGTGTTTGTCATCTAGCTTAATCAGCAATACTACTTGTTCTTTGAGTCTATTCCTTGTGGATTCGACTAACCACCCGTTTGGGTACTTTATTACTTCGATAGCCCGTGCACTTGTAGTACACACATGTAAGGGGTGTGTCAGTCATCCCGAGAGGACTTTTTAAAGGAAACTAGAGCATTTTTATTTTGATCATCATCTTCTTCCTTGAGCTCTTTAACCCCCCCCCCCCCCCCTAAGCTTGATCCGAGGTGGAGAACCACATTTGAGGGAGGGAGTTTTTGACGTGAAAATCGATGGGAGAAGTACACTCCGACAAGATTCATCCTTGGTCTCACTTGTAGAAGCTTATAGACGGCGAGGGAAGCCACCCCCATTGTGGTATTCATGGAAGCTTTCCACGCAGTCCAACTCATCATTCGGCTTCTAACTTTCAAGGAAGTCTTTATTATGCTTGTTCCCATGGTATTGAACCTTATATTTGTTTGTATGGACGGCTAAACCCCAAGGTCGCAAGATGCCAGTGAACCTTGGGGTGAACTTGTTTAGTTGGCTGCTTTAATTTACTTAATGCATTTGGTTTGGTTTGTGGTTCAAACTTTGTGTCCATTGATGTATTGGATTATATGAGAACTTTGTTGTTCAATTTCTAGTTTGTACTTGGATGTGTGGGATGCACCCTTGTATTATACTTAGTTTGAAAGGGATCCATGTATAAATACACCGAGGGATTCGGGTATTTTTTATCCCTTCAACCATTAAGGATGACCTAGATATTGAGTTTGACCCTAATTAGAGATTTTCCTAGCCTTAATACAATCATAGGAGGATTTGATCATAAGAGATTTTGAGCCAATACTCTTATGGGATTAGGGGTTAGTCACCGAGGGATTCGGGATTAATCTACTTTAGGAGTCTCTTAGCCCAAATCACTAGTGCTTTGTAATCTTGGCATCTTTCTGACTTTAGTAGCCCCGAGGGAATCCACATCTATGACCATCTTCTTCCAAGATTTCTCACTCATTTACTCCGGTGTATAGGCACTTCACTTTAATTCTTTTTAATCCTTTCAATAGCTTAGAACACTTGCAATCGAATTCATAGGCTAGACAATGAGTAAAGAGGAAGTAAGGGTAGCTCCTTAACCCCGAGGAATATGACTCTTGTGTCACACACATAGTACTACTTGACGACCCCCTGCACTTATGGGAAGCTAATCAAATGCCCAATTGCATATTAGATAGACATGATTGGGATTGAGAAATTAATCATGTTAGGTCTCACAAAGAAGATAGTGTCACGACTCGACCTGTAGGTTGACACACCCTTGCGTGAGTGTTCCACAAGTGCACGAGTCGTAGCAGTAATAAAATATACCCTTGTGAGTGAGTAGTCGTATCCACAGGGAATAGATGTTTAAAAACAAGAGATATTGCTATTTAGCTAAGATGAAAATCAAATGTGGGTGAAATCAATATATTGATGCAAAGAAGATTAAAAGAACGCAAAAAGAGCAATAAGAGTAAAGAGAGATAATCGATGAGAAAATGGGGCACTTGGACAATGTTCATCCTAGGACTATTGTTTCAAGTGCAAGACTAATATTATGCCTCCTAACTGATGTTTAATGAGTCATGAAAATCCAAATACACACGGTCCTAAAGCTAAGGTCAACTGTGACTAGCCCTCTACACTATATCCTTGTGGAAAGGGATACTCTCAACGTCTCACACTGTGTGGGACTACATAGGGTTCTAGGGACTCCAAGTGATAAACCCTATTCGCTAATATAGACCTAACCCTTTGGTCTAGGCGAAAGGCCCCTAATCAAAATTAAGCCCCAGCACTAAGATTCACTACAACGCTTTACTCTATTCCTTGCACAACTAAGCCTTAGTGGAATTCATCTCTTAGCACTTCACTCTACTATGACTGCAAAGAACTCTTGGAACGTGGAGGTAGGATAAATCACGTCTGAAGGGAAAGGGGACGTTCTGCTACCTCTCGACCCTCTTCAATCTTCCTTAGTCTAATCCTAATAAAGTTGTCACACCTTCAATGGATGACCTAGATGGATTCTCAACCCTAGTGTCACATCTAAGGAAAAATCAACACAATAAGTATTCAAGATTGAAACTCAATTAAATCATCAATTAAAGAAGCATAATAAAAGTCAATGAAACAAAATCATCCTAGGGTTTACATGTCTAAACGCTCACTAGGGATTTAGCTCTCCATGGAGCAATACAAAATCAACAATGAAATCAAAGTCATATGCATGTAAACCATAAAGTAACCCCTTGTAGTCCGTATTTATGGTCTTGCGGAGCCGCTTCGTCTTCTCCAACGGTTCTCTTGTCAAACCTAGGGCACACCTCGCCGAATCGATGCCGATACCATAGAACTCAATAGTTCTCATTCAAAGGAACTCGATGTCGATACCATAGAACCACTCCAAAAGCCTTGCAAAAATCTCTCCAAACCCTAACCACGCTCTCCCCAAAAAATGGACGAAAGATAGAAAAAGGATCCCAAATAAATCTCAAATCGCGGTATTTATAGGCTGAAATCGGGCATCCACACGCGCGTGTGGAATTTCCACATCCCCATGTGGATTCTCTGGAATTGGATTTCCTACGCGTTGTGAACAGTAATTGATACATTAAATTGCTAGAGTACTCAAGCCAAAATTGCTCTCGGCTTCATTTTCTTCATTGAGGCCGCTAAGTTTAGAATCGTCAAGGTCATCATGCTCTTAACGTTGACTCACCAGGAACCAAGTTATTGATCTATATCCAACCAGGGTTCTATGCGCCCCGTGAATTGGATAGTCAACTTGGGTCTTCATGCCACCTTAACAGCCTAGCCATGAAAACCACTCACTGCAGCAAGGAAAACCTCTGGCCAGTCACCATCAAAACCTATGGAAGCTCAATAATATAGAAAATATATGATACACCAAAAGTCCAAATCTAGGACAACATCCCCAAGCCGCGAATGGATATTATTTCAACAAATTTTGATAGCCAGTCACAAAAATATGCAAATATTGTTTCATAGTTCATTCAATTTCAAAATATAAGCATGATCATTGACATATACACTCAAATATCAAATATTTCATAAAAAACCATAATAAGGAATACCTTTACAAATCAGTTAGAAACCTCAGTTCAACACGATAAGCCAAAATACTGCTCAGAGGCCCAATATATGTAAAACAACATAGCATACCGAAATCTCAACAATATTTCACAATTTTCACATGAATAGCCCCCCACTCCAAGAGTGAGTAATGTGAACATAACAACTCAAAAAAATCCAAAATTTCATCATGAAACAATACCTTTTCTTAAAGACAAATATCACTTCCATTCAATCTTTGAAACATACATTTCAAGAACAAGATTTTCAAACACAAGTAATACCTACTTGCAAACATTTTAATACACTCATTTAAGATAAAAAATGATTATTTCAAGAGTCATAAACAACATTCAAGAAGCTTTTAACAATATAATGTATCATTCAAAGGAATTGAAAACCAAAATATAATAAAAGCATGCATGATATTATAGTCCTTGAAATTAACAATCCCATTGACAAACTTGGCAAATCAAACAACTCCAGTGTTAATTCTCCATCAGTCCTTTACCCTTAGCCGATGCCTCGCCTCCTAAAACAATTCAAGCGAAACAATGGATCAAAACCAAATAACACACAACACCAAGATGAGAAAAACTATTCAGGATGGAAAACATGCATCTAGGGTTTAATAAGAATCTCTTCTTAAAGATCCTACAAGAATCAATCTCTCCCAACACTCAATGGCAACAAAAAATGGTAAAGAAAACCTAAGTTGGTTCGGTGCTACAGTAAACCTAGTTTGGAAGATGAAGAGATCTCCCTCAATCTTCACCAAAGAGGAAGAGATACAACCATACATGTTCTCCAAACTTAGATATTCACCATTTTACGGTTCATATGGATTATTCCTCTTCTAATTATATAATCTCTCTTGTAGGTTGCCAGTTATTTATTGCTAAAGCTCATATTGTTGCGGAATTTTAGATCCTCATCGTCGCCTTGCAGCTTGCAATTGATCACTCTTTGCGGATTCAGAATATTTTCATCGGCAACTCCAATATTTTGTCCATGCTTCATTCGCCAGATAATGTTTACTCTTGGCATCTTCATTCCTAGATCAACGAACTTAATTAGCTCCTGCTTGTTGCTGGCTCTCCAAGCATCTGCATCATTCTTCAGGACTGGTTGAGAATTGCTTTAAAACTTGCTGTCTTTGGTCGTAACCTTCACGAGTTGACGCCTTTTCATTCTGGTCGAGATCTCCTACAATGAATCATGAAATTGTTTTCTAATGTTAGTTTTGTTTGTTAATTTGGTTTTAAAGTTGCTTTTTCTTAATTTTTTTCTGTTCTCTTGTTTTTCTTGGCCTTGTCTTCTTTTGTACTTATGTGTGTTGTTTGTTACTTGCTCTTTATTTGTTCTAATAAATTAGCCTTCTGACTCATTTTAAAAAAAAAAACAACACAAAATGTCATTTCCAATTCGAAACATCATCAACTTTATCATGGAATCAAGTTAAGTCAATTCTATTTATTTGTAACTTGCTTAGCCATATCAACAACACTATGGCTCCTCCTCTCAAGCCCAGTATACTAGCATCTAGTTCCACTTTTCATGCTTTCTGAATACACCGACGGGAAACGAATGAAAGCCTTGTCTATTGCTACTTAATAGAGATTTTGTCTCTAGCGGTGGCTTCTCTTACACTATGCAAAACCATCGCTCAAAGCCTATGTACCACCATAGAAAACCATTTTCTATTACACACATCTATTGATGGTTGATGCACCCTCTGCATATACACCACAAGTGCACAGGTCATGGAAAGTAGTAAAGTGTATCCGAAGGTCGGATAATCGAAGCCATAGGGACCAACACTCCTAGTATTGTTTGTTCCTCTGTTATCTAGCTGATAAATTCGGTTGGTGTTGCAAACCCTAATTGAGAAGATTAAAATCTAAAAAGGTGAAATGACGAATTCAAGGTAGGATCAAGGAGATGACATGGTATCTCAGACTCAATCTACTAAAGACATCCTTATATTTTATTTCCTACATTGGCTATTGCTTGAGCACTCTTGGATTATGGAAATTCCTAAAATAGTATAATCCTTTTGGTCTAGGCAATTAAACCCTAATCCCATATACAAAAATGATGATTGTCCTATGATTACATTAACACGCTCTATAAATCTTACTATGAGGTTTAATCCTAATCTGGAGAGTTTAGACACCATACACCCTTTGTCTAGAAGCACACTCGACCTCTATTTATGGTATTCTGACCTTTTTCCTACTTCTCTATCACGTTTTCGATCCATTCTTTGGCGTACATCTTGTGTGTAGGTGCTTTCGGAAGTGTCCTAAAGTGTTTAGACCCAAAAAGGGGTCAAATGGCCTCCATATGGGCTGCTTAACACCTATACATTAATGAGCAATTTCCTGCAAGAAAGATTGCCAACACAATTGAGGTCTTTTGACTAATTGATAGCCCTGTGAGCAATGTTAGAAAAACTTGGTCTAATATTTTGAAAAATTGCATCACATCGAGCTTTCCAAAGATACCAGACTACTAAAGCAATAATAGATTTCATTCTCATAGAGAAGTGTTATTGAGTAAGCCAGTTTGAGTAAGCCAGTTTCCCGTTACAAAGCCTTCTGGAGAATGAATATGCTTAAAGGTTAATGTTGAGATGAGGTTCCAAACACCTTGGGTTTTGCAACAGTGATGAAACTGCTTAGGTGAATTAGGAGCCTTGAATAAAATAGCTGTCTTCTCTTGTACTGACTAGAAATCATATGAGAATATATATTATGTGATATTGTATGTATATATATATATATTATAATTAAAACATGGATTCATTCACACCGACTTAAAAACTCTTTTGCAAATATTCCCTATCATCCCCTCCCGGTATAAGGATTGTGAAAATGATACAGAAGTACCTCCCTGAACCTTGCAACATCATCATTATCAAGTCCATCTCATATGTTATTCTAATTAGTTACCAAACCTTGATCATATCTTTTGCCACGTCATCAATCATGGTTGCAAAAAATCAAATCTTTTTTGATGAAAAATTGATGTTGACGTCGGTTGCAAAGATTTGTAAGTTTTGGGACGGCTATGTTTGTCATAGCAATAGTTTGGTCACACAATCTTATAGTTTTTGTGCCAATAATTGGTTTGGTTGCAAAAGTTCATAATTTTATGACGCCCATGATTGTGGTAAAAAAAAACGCATTGCTTTTACCCTGATTGTTGGTATAGGTGGTAGAAGTTTATTGTTTTTGAGATGATTTTGTTTTTCGTCATAAAAACTTATACTTTTTGCAATGGATATTTGTGTTAATCTGAAAATGTTATAGTTCTGGTGATGGTATTTGTTTTCGTAATAAAAGCTCATAGTTTTTGTGATTGACATATACGTTGGTCACATAAATTTATAATTTTTACGATAAGTATTTATATGGGTTGCAAAAAGTCATCATTTTTACGATGGGTATTTGTCTTAATCGCAAAAAATTATAATTTTTGTAATTTTATGTCTCAAAAACTTATAATTTTTGTGAGCAGTATTTGTGTTGATCAAGATTTCTAATAGTTGCAGAAAAAACTTTTTGCCAGGACAGTTTGATGCGGTCACAAAATATTGGTCGCCAAAACAGCTTTTTCCTGTAATGATATAAGCAACAAGTGGAAAGAACGTTCATGACAAGAAAAAAATGGAGATCCTCTAGATCGTGGTTTATGACATGGGAGCGAAAAGAATTGGGCTAGTTGCGCGCAGTTCGAGGAAAGAGAGGAAAAACTTTCAGTAATGCAAAAATCCTAATAAAATATAAGGGAAAGTTAGCCATTCACATCATGCCCACAATATTTAAATTTCACTTCATTATCACAATTAAGTGCTTAAAACGAATGACTTAAACCTAAATTAAAAATTGTACAAGAACTTTGATAACTCGATAATTACTTAAGAACTTCTTAATAACTTCCCTTTTGACCATGTGTTAAATAATTATATAGGAGATAGTTTGATTATGTCTTCAAATCTATATGCAATTAGGTATCCAATGAAATGCTATTAAAGTTGAATAAATATAAATTATTTTATAAAAAAATATGAAAAAAATAATTAGAAGGTATTTTGGCATGTTCTTGTAACTAAAGAAACAAGTTGGCATAGGTTAGTGTGGTAGGTGTAGTTGGGCAAGAAATAAATTTTTTTGACAAATTAAAATATTAATCGTAAGATCATTACATATCTTCTAATACTATGTAAAATATAAAATAAATAAATAAATTTATAAGAATGAATTCTTAAATATTTTTTTGGAAAGAATTAATTTATTCAAATTATTTTTATTTATAGTGATACAATAACTACAATCAATCTTTACAACTATATATTTTTACAATAATTAATAGGTTTTTTAAATACTGCCAACTTCTGAAATTTCCTTGACTTAAATATGATGAAGTTAATGCGTATTATCAAGGTTTATGAGGAAATTAATCTTCATGAGCATCATCTCTCTCCCACGTTGTTCATGCTTTTGCCTTTCTTAAATTTTTTGATAACTACTTAACCACTTTCAGATGAACTGTACAATCAAAACATTGTAATTGAGCCCACTGTTTTTGACATAATTGTACATATATGAACCTAGTGTAAAATGAACATTACCACCAAACATCTAATCAACAGTTTGTATTCTTATAGATATGGACAGAGGTGAACAAAATAAGAAACTAATCAAGAAATCAATAGATCTTGTGCTAGGAGAGAGAGAGAGAGAGAGAGAGAGAGAGAGAGAGAGAGACATAATCATGTGCATAAGGATCAACTGCTATTGTTGAACATGATTGAAGATATCAAGGAAGCCACCAGAGTGATCCACCATGTTGTTATCTCCATTAAACAGCCATCCCTGAGAAGCCAAACTGTTCTTTCTCTGAGAACAGCCACCACCACTCTCTGAAAGAGGACTCAAGTCACTAAAAAATAAAGTAGGAGACAGTTGTGACTGACTGGGTGATCTCTCGGCGGCAGTCATGAATGGCCTAGCTTTGACTCTCACCGGAAACTCATCACCACTCTTTCTCTGAGATTGAGATGGTTCTAAGCCATGAGTTGGTGGTGAAGAAGAAGAAGGCCCTGTGAGACGTTGCACCAACGCCATGAATTCACTAGGTTCAACATGGATTATCTCTGGAGACACCATGTAGATCACAACAGGCTTCTTTGATGATGTTGTTGGGGACTTGTTTATCTTGTGGGACTCTTTGTGGAGGAGAAGGGCAGTTGGACGAGGGCCTTGGAGATCAACAACCTTCCGGCCAACTTGGACATGCTCGGCAGACATCGGAGATGAAGGCATGCTTTATTTTTGTATTACTTGCCGCTGAAGGATATGTTGAAGGAGTTCATATATATGCAAGTGGGAAGCGGGATATGACGTCAGTGCAAAAAGTCAACCATGGTTTGTTCTATTTTCAACTTAGGCATGCGCTCCCATTGTGTGTGTTTACCACTAATAATCTATTGTCTTTTTATTTGGACGACTGCCAATTGGTGAAGAATAAGCCAAAGTTTCAAGGTGAGAAAATTGGTTTATTTAGTTATTTGGTGTAGATTTATTTGAAATCTCTCAGGTTTATGGGGAATTTTTCTGAATTTTTTTTTTTTTTTTTTTTTTTTGAGAAAATGAATTTTCTGAATTTTTTTATTTCATTTAAAATTGAGATCATATGAAGGGAAACAAAGTAAGGGAAAATTCTATATAGATTTTATCAAAAAGAAGAAAAATAATGTGCATCTAGTGTTAACTTCTTTCAAAATAAAAAAAAAAACTAGTGCTAACTTCATGACAGTTTTGCTATTGGATAATGGTATCTTCACTGTTCTGAAATTTTTTATTCTCTTAGAACAGATTAGTTTTTTCTTGTCAAATCAAGTATTTTGAGATTGTAACTGATTAATGTGATTGCTATTTAAGTAATAATTTGTTTTTTCACCAACAAATAAATCTAGGGTCTCTAAATAATATATAAATTAAAAAAAATAAACCAAGGAATATATAAGCAACCAACCATGCCTATTTCAGAAATATTGGCTACAGACAATGTTGTTAATTTTGTGAGTTATTTATACGAGTGAAAATTTCATCAGTGAATATATATATAGTTATAAATAATTTACCCAAAAACCCCAAAAGATTCTTTGAAGAAATTCTAAGGATGTATATGTTGGCCTGTGCCCAAGCAAGATAGATTGTCAGATGGCTCATGAATAATGGTTTACAAACTCAAAATAAACAATGCTCAGAATAACTTTAACAAAGTAAATTATAATCACTGATAAAACACCAAGATTTAAATAGGAGATAAATTCCTATATCTACAAGAAGAGAGCCAAAAATTAGAAGAACAAAACATAAAAAAAGATTACACATTATTTGATAGGAAAGTATGATTCAGTAGATCGATTCATTAAACAAACTAGAACACAATAACTGTTCGCTACTACAATACTCATCTGTCTTGATTCAATCTCTATCTTTCTCACAAATTCATCAGCCCAATTCAATCTCCAATTTAGGGCTATATTATATATATTTAATACTTTTCAATTTTACGAACTAAACCCTTAATAATTCATATTTAACTTAGGATCAAATCATATAAAGCATACTAATTTTACGATTCAATCCCTCTACTAGTTCATAACTAATTTGACTACATATTTCAATCATCTCCACCTTAAAGTCAAAACTTAAATATTTCAACTTTGATGTATTTCTCAGAAAATATGACCTCTCCCTAGGTTTTCATATGAGCCAAGTCCATGTCATTCGTAAACTTTCAAATCTTTCATCCATAAGCCTTACCTTATACTTTCAATGTTTTTGTCTTGTACAATATTATAAAATAAACCCATGTCTTTCTTGAGAATTAATCTGTAAAATTTTTTAAGTATGTGCGACCTCTGTCGGTTAAAATAGGTAATGTATCCTAAACATTTGCTTGTACACATTTAAGAATCTTTTGCTTCTATTAATCGAAGCATTAAATCTAGCTTTGCAATATTTGCCAAGAAGACAAAATTTGCAGAAATTCAACTTGCAAAAGTAGTTTTTTTTTTTTATTGAATGGAGTGGATAAACCACAATTTACTGAAAAAACATAACAAAGCAGTACAAACTCAAAAAAAAAATAACCACACAAAAAGAAAAATTAGACTGATAACCTCACCGAGAATGAGGGATACAAAAAACAACTAGGAAAAGAAACAATACAGAGAAAAGTAAGGAAGCTAGGTCGGCGAAGACCACCATCTGGAGTCACAGGCCAGACCAAGCTGATAGATGAAGAGGACTACTCCTGTTCTATGTTAAGCCTTGTGTCGCCGGAAAGGTTAGCAACTTTTATGCTCATAAAATTGAGGGAGCGCTTGATTCTCTAAGTGTCTTCAGTGTTTACCTGCTGATGAGTCTCTGAATCTTCAGCAAACCAAGAAAAAAGCATATTAGCAGTCTTAAAGAGCACTATATGAAGAAGTGAATAGTTAGAGTAAAAAATATTATTGTTCCGTTCCAGCCATAAATTCCAAAAAATTGCCCGAGAACTGAGATCACACAGGTTCCGATGGGAAGCGTTTAAAGAAGGAATCCAGGTCATCCATATATTTGTGACTGAGGATGGAGTGGAATCTGAACCAAAAAGCTGTCTAAAAAAGGACCAAATTCGTTCCGAGAATTTACAGTCAATAAAAAAGATATTCAACCAATTAAGAGTTCTTGTGACAGAGGGCGCATGTGTCTGTAGCGTTTATATTACAACATTTTTTGCATAGGTTATCAAGAGTAAGGATTTTATTTTCCCAGGCAAGCTAGCAAAATAATGTAACTTTGCTAGGGGGATTTGGTTTTCCAGAATTGAGGGTAAAGCTGGCAGCGAGTCCCTCCATCAATTAGGAACTTGTAGAATAACTTAATAGTGAAGATTCCTTTTTTATCTAGTGTCCAAGTATAAGTGTCATTTTGGTCTCTTAAACAGTTTGGGATCATATTCAGGAGTGTGGAGAAATCGTCTATAGAAGCTGTTTGAAAAAAATTCCCTGGAGAGTTGAGTAACAGAGTGAATTGTGTTAAGGTTATCCAAAGAAAGTTACAGTTCGTGAAGATGGATGGCCAAAGTTCTATGGGAGAATGTCTTTCATGGCATCTATCAAACCAAAAGAATGTGCAGGCACCATTTCCAACTGATTTGATAGTACAGGCTCGAAACACAGGAATGATGGTATTTATCTTAGCTAAGAAGAAGGATTTGTTTCTCAGTGGTTACTCGAATAAAATCCCAGGTGGCTTCCTGATTGAGTAGTTGGCGTTGATAATCTTGGCCCAACAATAATTCGGATCATTAGCAATCTTCCACCACCATTTCCCAAGTAAGGCTTTATTGAATTCTAGGAGATTGAGTACTCCCTAGCCACCTATGTGACGGGGTCAACAAATCCTATTACATGCGATCAATCTGATTCCCTTATATCTAAGATCTGAACCTTTCCATAGAAAGTCTCTCCTGATCTTATCAATATCATGAATAACCCAAGCTGGAAGTTTGAAAAATGATATCTAGTAAACTGGAATGGTCGAAAGGACATAGTTAATAAGGGTAAGGTGACCCCCCAGAGATAGGTAAATTGCTTTCTAGGGTGCGAGTATGGAGCGAACCATTTCGATGAGTTTAGCCCAATCATGACGTTTAGGGCGTCTTCCAGAGAGGGAAACTCCCAAGTAAGTAATAGGTAGACAATCTCTATTGCAGTTAAGAATCCTTGCAGAGGAACTTTGCGGTTGGTAACTATAATTTGTAGAGTACAGAAACTTGCAAAAATTTAACAATATGAAGTAACTTTTTTTTTACACAATTCTTGCATCTATCTCTCACTCAACTCATCCACTCTCAAATGCCACAATAAAGTAAAATCATCTACATCATCTATGATAGATGTCAATGTAATATGACTGGTGATGGTGTCTCCAAATTAACTTATACAAACTCCCTAATTTCTCACATGTAAGTCAGCCCTTTTTCCATATTCAAAGTTTTATTTCCTCCGTGTATGTTTTAAAAATGTCTTGAAATTTATAAGTACTCTAATTGATAAGCATTACTATTCTTCTAGATATATACGGTAGATATATTTTCAAATATGTATTGAGCCAAATCTTATCTTATTGTTATATTTATCCAAAACTTATCTTCATTTCATATGTATCAGTCTAATGTAAATATAGTTAGTTAGCTTATCATTATTTTCTTTTCTTGTAACTCAATATATAAAGAGATAGTCATCTGTAATATAAGATAAATTCAATCAAATACTTTTTTCTTCATCATATTTGTTCAGCATTGCTTTATATGGTATCCGAGACAACTGAATTTTCTTTCTCAGATCATTTACAATTTTTTTTCATCATGATTACTCCCTATCTTTTGGCTGTTCCCACCACCAATCATACCTTCTCCATCAAATTGTCTTCCAATAATTATTTGACAAGGAAAACACAATTCATTCCTTTACTCAATTATCACAAACTTATGGGTCTTATTGATGAATCCTTAACCACTCCATCACAGACATTTCCTTCTCCTATGGATGCAAAGACCATCATTCTGAATCTAGCATATGCCAAGTGGTTTCAGAAAGATCAACTACTTCTCTCCTAGATCCTCTTTTCCTTAATGGAGGAAGTTTTCTCGTATGTTATAGGAATGCTCTCAGCCAAATCAACATGGCAAGCACTTAAAAGTGCATTTGGTTTTGTATCCCAGAATCGACAGCTACAACTCAACATTAAACTTCATGAATTAAAGAAAAATGATATGAAGGTTTCCCAATATATGAAAAAACCAAAAGGCTTAGCTGATGAATTGGGTGCTACTGGTCTGCCTCTTTCAAGTGCCGAATTTAATACGATTATCTATTGTAATATTGGATCTAAATACCATGACCTTATCATGGTCTTGAATCAACATCCTACTTCATGGTCAGTTAATAGCACATGAAATTTTAATTGGTAGCATGCAAGAACCACCCCTCGCTCATGCTGCCTCTTGCCAAATTTGTTCTTTGATGTAGACTCCTTATCCCGCCACATCTAATGCCTATATTGCTTCTCCTTCATCATCATATGGCTTCAATAATAGTGGCTATCATCCACCACATAGAGGGTTTGCAACCAAGGTCCTTGCCAAATTTGTGGTTTGAAAAATCACACAGCTGATCAGTGCCAAAGTCACTATGTTCCACGACAACAAATAATTTTTATTCTCAAGGCAATATAGCTATGAATGGATCAATAATGCTTCCTTCTATCCGAGCTTCTTCCCAGCTGGTGTATCCACAATCCAGTTTATACCATCACAACCTCAGTATTACACCCACTGGTACCCACGACTTATCAAGATATTAATTCCATGGTGAATCACATGACTTATCAAGGTATTAATTCCATGGTGTATCCACAACCTTAGTTTATACCATATGACTTCAGGTGTTAATTCCATGGTGAATCCCACGACTTATGAAGGTATTGATCAGATCGTGGTAGGAAATGGGCATGGCCTACCCATTGTCCATACAGGTACATCTTCTTATCCTTCACTATGCTCCACTAAATCATTTTAGTTCCAAAATGTGCTTCATGTCCCACAAATTACCAAACCACTACTTTTCATTCAAAAATTCACAATTGACAATACCTGCTTCTTTGAATTTTGGCCTACTCATTTCTTTGTTAAGGATCAGGTGACGAAGGTAATCTTCTTACACGGCTGGAGTGAAAATGGGTTGTATGTGCTGCCATCTCTTCCACCTCGCCAAGCTCTCCATGCTGAAGCCAATTCACTTGTTGAGTGGCATGCACGTCTAGGACATCCTCAAAAGCTCATTGTTGCAAAATTAGTTAATAATAATCATCTAGTAGTTTCTGGTTCATCTAAATTGTCAGCTATTGATAGTTGTTCTTCTTGTAAGTTAGGAAAGTTAGCTCAAGTACCTTTAGCGTCAGTTGAACACACTAGTAGCTTTCCATTTCAGATTATTCATTCCGATGTTTGGGGGCCATCTCTTTTGCTTTCAAGCAGTGGTTCTTGTTATTTTGTGTTATTTATTAATAATTCTCTAGATTTACGTGGATCTATTTTCTTAAAAATAAAAGTGATGTTTTTCAAGTTTTTCTTGAATTTGAGTCTTATGTAAAATGTCAATTCAATACTTCTGTCAAAGCTTTTCATTCGGATTGGAGTGGTGAGTTTCAAAAATTAAATAAGTACTTCACTAGAGAAGGTATAGGTCCATATACACATGAACAAAATGGTCTTTCCAAAAGGAAAATATGGCACATCGTGGATACTTGTTTAACTCTATTAGCTCATGCCCATGTTCCCTTTAGGTATAGGTCTTATTCCTTTTGAACAACTGTAAATTGTATCAATATACTACCCACTCCCATCCTTCAAAATCAATCTCCTTGTGAAAAGTCATATGGTCAACCTCCCAAATATAATAACTCCAAATTTTTTTGGTTGTGCCATTTATCCTTATCTTGGCCCATGTAATAAAAATAAATTTTCCTATCATAGTAAAAAATGTGTATAAGGTAACTCTTTAGATCATGCAGGATATAATTGTGTAGATATTGATGGTAATAGGGTTTATCTAGCAAAACTTGTAGTGTTTGATCAGGCTTCTTTTCCTTTTCAAACTCAATATCCTCCAAAAAAACCACAATCGGCTCCTTCCTTATCCACTCCTTGGCTCACCATACAACTCCTTTTCAATTGGGCTACAGGCATGTCTCCTCTTCCTACATGACTTCTTCCTTTTCAAATTTATCAGGCTCATCTCCACCACTTGCTCTGTCCTTATCTCCCTCATCTTAACATCCATCCACACCAACTGGCACATCTACTAGCCGAAGTCTTCCTATTGTACACTGCACTTCTCTATCCCCATCCCACACTAATATTCATCATGCTCCTGCTGGCCTTAACCTAGTCGTTGATCTCTTATCTTATGATCAACCTACCATGAACACCACTCCTCCTTCACCTCCTTTATGCACTCACAACATGCAACTTCGTCCCTCTATCCTCTCCAAACTTCAAGCCTTGATTACTCTTCACGAAAAATCAAAACTTAACTTTCTCGAACATGAACCACTGACTTTTTCACAATCTTCAAAATATAGTGAATGGAAAACAATGATGTCCCAGGAAATCAAAGCTCTACATTGTAATTCCACATGGACAATAGTTCCTAAACCTGATCATGATAATGTTACTACTAACAAGTGGATTTATAGGACAAAATGCAAAGCCGATAGCACCATTGATAGGTGCAAAGCACAGTTAGTGGCTAAGGGATTCACTCAAATGTCATGTATTGATTACAAAGAAACATTCAGTACGATAGTTAAAGCTTCCTCCATTAGACTCATTCTCGCCCTCGCTACAATGCATTAGCGGCCTATGTGTCAGCTGGATGTTATGAATGCTTTCTTACATAGGCATCTTGATGAAGATCTCTATTTGGCTCAACCACATGGCTTTGTTGATTCTGTTTCTCCATTATATGTGTGCAAATTGAACTGCTCTATCTATAGCTTAAAACAGGCTCCTCAAGCTTGGCTTTCCCGACTTAGAAGCTATCTTCATTCTCTTCATTTTATTTCTTCCAAGGGTGACACTTTACTGTTTATATTTCGGCAAAGAACTCATGTTGTTTCCATTCTTGTTTATGTTGATGGCATTATAATTATAGGCTCCTATCCTTCACTAGTTACAAAATTTAATTCTCATCTATAACGTGAATTTTATATCCGAGATATGGGACAGTTGCATTACTTTCTTGGCATTGAAGTTGACATCCGATCTCATGGCACTAGTGACACACCCCTTACGTGAGTGTCCCGCAAGTACACGGGTCATTGAAGTAATAAAATACCCCGGTGAGTGGGTAGTCGAATCCACAGGGAATAGATGCTCAGAAACAAAAGATATTGCTATTTAACTATAGTGAAAACCAATTGTGAGTGAAATCAAGATGTGAATGCAAAGAAAAGTAAGAGAGAGAAAGCAAGCAAGAGTAACTGGAGAGAATAATCAATGATAAGATGGGGGTACCTGGACAATGCTCACCCTAGGACTATTGTTCAAGTGCAACACTAATATTATGCTTCCTAAATGATGTTTAATGAGTCATGAAAATCGAAAGACACAAGGTCCTAAACCTAAGGTCAACCATGACTAGCCCTCTATACTATGCCCCAGCGGAAAGGAATACTCTCAACACCTCACACTGTGTGGGACTGCTTGAGGTTCTAGGGACTCCAAGTGATAAACCCTATTCCCTAATTAGATCTAACCCTCACAATTAAGCCCCAACACTAAGACTCACTTCAACACTTCACTCTATTGCTCATGTAACTAAGCTTTAGTGGAGTTTATCTCTTACCACTTCACTCTATTGTGACCTCAAAGAACTCTTAGAATGTGGAGGTAGAATAAATCACATCGGAAGGGAAAGAGGAAGTTCCGCTATCTCTCAACTCACCCTCTCGACTCTCTTCAATCTTCCTTAGTCTAATCCTAATGAAGTTGTCGCACCTTCAATGGATTACCTAGATGGATTGTCAACCCTAGTGTCACTCGAAGGGAAAATCAAAACAATAAGCATTCAAGATTGAAACTCAATTAAATCATCAATTAAAGCAACATAATAAAAGTTAACGAAACAAAATCATCCTAGGGTTTACAAGTCCAAGCACCCACTAGAGGTTTAGCTCTCCATGGAGCAATACAAAATCAACAATGAAATCGAATGTAAGTGCAAGCAATCCATAAAGATAACCCCCTTGTCGTCCATGTCGATGGTCTTCAAGAGCCAACTTGTCTTCTCCAAAGACTCCTCCGTCGAGCCTAGGGCACACCTCGCCGAATTGATGTCGTCGAAAGCTCCCCCAATAACTCTCCTCCGAAGGATGTCTATGTCGATGCAGTAGAACCACTCCTAAAGCCTCGCAAAACCTCTCCAAACCCTAGCCACGCTCTCCCCAAAAGATACCTGAAAGATAGGAAAAAGATCCCAAAATAAAACTCAAATCGGGGTATTTATAGGGCTAAAATCGGACATCCACACAGCCGTGTAGAATTTCCACACGTCCGTGTGGATTTCCAAGTTGTATTTTCCTGCGTTTTATGAACAATAACTACTACAGTAACTCTTGTACAATATTTTGCTACAATGATTCTGCTACAGGCATTTCGCTACAATGCTCCCGACTTCATTTTCATCATTAAGGCAACCAAGTTGGTCACACAACCATGCAGTAGATCACATCGCCTCTTGCTTTCAAACACATTAACGAAGCTCTTCAATGTTACACAAGTCGGACCCTATGAGTGTGACTGCCTGCTTTGTGCCCTTCCAATTTGTATATTCACTTGAGCACTTTGGAGGTTGGCACACACTCACATGTCTATAACTTGTGCTTTGACCTTTGCTTGGTCCAAGAGTCTTCTCAACAATTGCGTCCATGACCTATTTTTTGCTTCCTTTCTTCCAAACTTGTCTCCACAACCCTACATGTACAAAAGAACACAAATACACATGAATAAGTGATAAAATCTAATAAAAGTAATACTCAATGTAAGAAAAGTATACTTCATATTACTTATACACGAGCACTTATCAACTAGTTTGTCACAAAGGAAATATGTAGGGGACCTACTAGAACGCCATAGTATGTCTTAATGTAAGCCATGTTCTACACCAATGGCAATCTCTCCAACTGTATAGAAGTATGACAGATAACCTTTATTACAAGATGATGATTACCGCAAAATTATAGGAGCACTTCAATATGTCACCATTACTTGTCCTGATATTTCATTCATTTTTAACAAACTTTGTCAATTTATGCATGCTCCTACTGATATTCATTGGAAGACACTCAAATGCTTGTTGCGTTATCTCAAAGGTATTGAATCAATTAGTTTATATTTTCCTGTTAAGTTATCTATTGCCTTGCATTGTAATATGAATAGTAATTGGGGTGATGATCCTGATGATCGGTCTTCTACAAATAAACATGCAATTTTTCTTGGTTCCACTTTGAATTCTTGGTTATCTAAGAAGCAACCTACGATAGCAAGGTCTTCTACTAAGAGTGAATACAAGGCAATTGCCAATGCTACGTCTGAACTTATTTGGTTAAAATCTCTTCTTGGTGAACTTGAATTTGTTGTTTTCTCTTCTACACTTTGGTATGATAATATTGGAGCAATATACTTGAGTTATAATCCTGTTTTTCATGTTAGAATGAAACACATTGAGTTGGATTATCATTTTTGTTAGAGAACAAGTTGATGAAGGTTCTACTCAAGTTCTTTTTCTATCTTTGGACAATCAGCTTACTAATATGCTCACCAAACCCTTGTCATTTTAGCATTTTTAGTTCCTATGTACCAAACTTAGTCATAATAATATGCAGGGATTTGCAGGGGGCTGATAAGCATTACTATTCTTATAGATAGATACGATAGATATATTTTCAAATATGTATTGTGTCATGCCCACCCCTTTTTACCGAGGTAAATGTAGCATCCATCAGTTAAAAACCCATTTTAACTGGAAAACTAACACCCTTGTAAAACAAAATCATACTTACAAAACACAACTAACAATTTTACACCAACTGCATGTTTAAATACACGAATATAACAAACATAATTACTCTAATTTGCGGGCACACCGCTGCAAGATCACGACACTAACAAATAGAAAGAAATGGGACCCACTGCAATCCTAGACTTAACCCTAACTGGCTCTATACTCGCACAGGCAATCTAGTAGAGTCCTGCTCCTGCAATTGTAACACATTTCAGTTAGTTGATAATGACTCAATAATTTCAAAAAATTAAATATAGCATATATAAAGTATATAAAGATCAATTTTCTCAAATACTTCCCAACTTTTACAAATACCAAAATAACATCTTTTGCACGACTGAACTGTAAAATCGTTCTCAAATCATTGGCCTAAAAACACTCTTTGACTTAGTCGTCATCGCAACTAAGTTGAGAGCTGTTAAGGTCTTCATAACCTTGAGGTTGGCTATTAAGATCCCCGTGTGGTGACCACAGGTTTCTCAACAGAACTAAACCCTATCAATGGCTCTACCATCTCTTGACCAATAGTAAACTCAAGGTTGACCACGCCGCCTCCCATCAGGTCGGACCGTGGAATCCCCATTGCAATGTCGGACTAAAGTCCACAGTCACCATTAAAATCTAGTGAAAGTTCAATAGCACAAAACATGCATAATACCCTTAAAGTCCAGATCCAGGACACCATTCCTATACCAGGAATGAAAACCAATTCCACAAGCATTGCCGGTAAAATCATTTTAATATGCACACATGGTTTCACAAATCATTCAAAGTCAAGGTATACGTAACCAATAAAATAAATACATGAAATGAATAATTAAATCATATATACATGTATTTTCCACAATTTGAAACTACGTATAATTATACAAAACTAGATGTACTAATACAATTTCTATGATATAACAAACTGCAAATAAATATAAGTATATAAATTATTAAACATAATATAATAATTATACAATTATTCTAAAATAGTATCCATTAAGCACTCGTTTAAAAATAATAATAATTAACCAATTATTTCAAAATAGTAGCCACTACTAACTCACCTGGTTCATTGGGTTTCCCGCTAGACTTGGAACTACCTCCCAAGCCCGAACCCCATCTAACCAAAGAACGGAATAAAATAAATAAATACGACAAACTAAAGACAGAACTGAACCCAAAAGAAAATGCAATAAACAAATAATTGACTCTCTAATCGGGCCCACTCACTCCAACCGGTTCAAACCCGATCTTGCATAAACAAACTAGTCACCAGCTTGCACTTAAACCAACTCAAACCCACTTCACTTGATTTGATCAAGCCCAAAGGTGATTAAACTCAACCAATTTTGTTTGATCCAACCAAAACGTCTCATCTCAATTTGGCTAAACTCAACCAACTCCATTCCAACCATCATCATTACCATCTTAATCATCATCATCAACTTAATTAATCAAAACAAACCTTAATTCCTGTTGCCACAGTAATCTACAGTAAGTCCAAGAATTTCTTCACCATTCCAAGCAAGATTCATCTCAAATACAATGGTTTTTCAAAACAAAAATCATCTAACAACAATACCCTCATAATCTCCATCAATACTTCTGCAAATTTCATTTTCTTATTCATCAAACCAACCACACATACATACATACATCCATGAAAAATACAACACAAAAAAATTTTTACCAAGCCAAGCCATCTCTCAGGCAAGCTCCCTCCGATGGTCTCCAAGCATCTCATTTTCTCAAAACCTCAAATTTCTTTTTTTCTTTTCTTTTCTCAGAATACTATTACAACCATTTTAGAAGAAGAAAACCATTGATGGAGAAAAGTAACTTTAGCTAATCCAAACCCTTATTTTTCTCTTTTAACTTAATTTTTTGCTAAAATTCACTTTCAATCCTTGAAAATAAAATTTTTTACAAAAAGATCCCTTAAAAGTCACCAATGGTTCCTAAATCATAAAATAGTATTTCTAAAAGGTCCCTGCAAACTTATCTTTCAGTCTTTGGTCTCCGAAACACTTCAAATCAAAATCCTTTTATTACTTGTGAACCCAAAATATTCTATAAACTCTGACAATTAGGTCCTTGTTCTTTCCACTTGAATTTCTCAATACAACTGCTCTGTAGGATAGTTTAACTGCAATTGTAATAATACCCTAAATATAATTTCTTACAGCTGTCCAAAGGTTTAGGGTAAAACATATTGAGTTGATAAGTGCTTGTGTTATAGTAACACGAAGCGTTATTATCTTACAATGAGCATACATTTTATCAGATTTTATCACCAAATAGTGTGCATTTGTGTATTCTTATGCATTATAGATTTGTGGAGCCAAGTTGGAAAAGAAGAACGAAGTTAGATCGTCTTCGCCATTGTTGGGAAGGTTTTCGGACCAAGCAAGGAACAAGGCACGAGCTTAGACTTGTGAGTGTGTGCCAACCTCCTTTGGAGGAGCACAAAGGCTCACATTCACAATAAGTCTAAACTCGTGTTGCTTAGGAGAACTTCGCCAAGAAGGAGACTTGAAGCAATCGGCATGATCTACCATTGATTATGTGCCTAATTCAATGGCCTCGATGAAGAACGACGGATTCGGGAGCGTTTTCGGCAAGTACTGTAGCAGCACTCTAGCTTGTTGCTGTAGTAAAATACTGTAACAAGCTACTATTCACTTTCGGCCGAATTTCAGAATTCCAGAGAATTCACACGGGCGTGAGGAATTAACACACGACCGTGTGAATTAATTTTTCAACAGACAGAAACTTCACACGCCCGTGTGTTAATTCCACACGGCCGTGTGAAGTCCTGATAAGTCCAAATTTAAAGCCGCACTCAGCCTATTAAAAGCCCGATTTGGAGACTTTTTACAAATCTTTTGACCGATCTTTCTCCCCAACTTCTGGAGAGTGCGGCTAGGGTTTCGGAGAAGAATTTGTGGAGGATTGGAGCGCGTCATCGGCATCGACATCGACGTTCGACGGCCGCACAAGACCACGGCCACACAATACGCGAGGGGGTTTTCATCAATGCTTTTACTTTATTCTTTCTTTCATATTTTGATGAACATGTATAGCTCCACGAGGAGCTAAACCCCTCGTGGGTATTCGGACTTGTAAAACCCTAGGATTATTATGTTTCTATGACATTGATATTGTGCTTTTCCATTATTGATGAATAAATCGAGTTTCAATTTTAATTATCTTGTGCTATTGTTTTTCCCTTAGCCGTGACACTAAGGTTGAGAGCAATCTAGGTTATCCTTTGGAGGTGTGACAACTCCTATAGGGTTAGACTCCTTAAGATTGAAGAGGGTTGAGAGGGAGAGTTGTGAGGTAGCGATGTACCCCTTTCCCTTCCGGTGTGATTTCTCCCTACCTCCGTTTCCTTGGTTAATTAGCGGTCAAGATAGAGTGTTAGGGCTCAATCTAGACTAGGGTTCTTCCACCTGGACCAAAGGGTTAGAACTTCATAGAGGAACAGATTTTATCACTAGGAATCCCTAGAGCTTAAAGCAATCCCACGTAGTGTTAGGGTTAGGAAGATAGACTCCCCTGGGGCTTAGTTGACAGGTCAACAAGAGTCAAGGGTCGTAGTGAATCCTAATACAGGGACATAATGTTGGGGTTAGTCACGGTTGACCTTAAGTTTTGGGACCGTGCGTTTAAGGATATCCTTGACTCAATTAACATCAATAGGAAAGTATAATAGCATAGTCTTGCACTAGAAGCATAAGTCCTAGAGGTAGCTTGTTCGGATACCCTATTTCATATTCATTGCTAGTCCTTCTCTGTTTACTCCTGTCTGCACTCTCTCACCTATCATCTTTCTATTTTTAATTCTTGTCTCTTTATATTTGCCTTCATACTCACTCATTGATTCTAATCTCACTTTTCGTACACCGCATAGCTAAATAGTGAAATCTTGTGTCTTAAATCCCTATTCCCTGTGGATTCGACTACCCACTCACCAGGGTAAAATTTATTACTTCAACAATCCGTGCACTTGTGGGTACACACGCAAGGGGTTGTGTCATGAGCCAAATCTTGTCTTATTGTTATATTTATCCAAATCTTATCTTCATTTCATATGTATTAGTATAATGTAAATATAGTTAGTTAGCTTATCATTATCTTCTTTTCTTGTAACTCTATATATAGTACTCTGTAATATAAGATAGATTCAATCAAATAATTTTTTTTTCATCATATTTGTTCAGCATTGCTTTACATTGATAACACTATCAAACATTTTAATTTTGGCAATTCAAATTCTCACAACTTACATTCAGAATTATTAGTCATAAAAAATTTCCTATATCACATAGCTTATAAAGAAGAGAACTAAGCACATTGAGTACACGTATGACAAGAAGCGCTAGTATCAAGAATCGAAATATTTGAAAAATAACTATGCTAGTCATAAGGAGGTCTTCTAATCTTGTTACTTAAATGTTATGCTTGCTTGTTTTGTGTCACGCTCCAAATCTAACACACTGACAAATTAGAGCATAACTATAAGGCAGAAACCCCATAGGCATGCTGGAATTAGAGCTTATCATAGATCATTATAAGTAATCCTGATACAATAGGTTGGTGGCTACATTTTGAGAGGAAAGGGGGGGAGGGGGGGATTACTTGGAGGGTTTGAGATGGGAGTACAAGACTGCATTCAAGAGGCTCCAAGGAGCAATTAGCCATCAATTTCCATTAAGTTTGCGTCAGTTTCCTTAATTAAGGGAGATGCTTGGCATTATCAGAGGCGGCCTCATCAGCATTCCTTTGGTGTGTTTGTGTGATTTGGCAGAGGTTCATCACTTACCAAGGATTGAGGTAGTCATTATGTTGTCTTTATTGCTTTTCATTCTTAGTGATAGAATTCTGTACTCCTCGTCCATGTGGAGCTAAATGTTTTGATACTTGGACATGAATAACCCTAAAGCTTGATTGTATTTTTTTAGTGGAGATTAGCTTTTAAATTGATGTTGTGTTTGAGAATCAATTTAATGTTCTAACATTGTCATGCCATCTACTATAGTGAAAACTTGCCTGCTTGTTTTGATGCCATTAATGAGATTGAGAGATCCAGTAATGGAAGATCTAGTGAAGTTGATGAGATTAGACAGCAATATTTAGGATAGATGTTCCTTGCCTCACTCTTCCAATTAAGGTTAATCCTACCCTAGCATTTCAATGAGCATAATGCAATCATATGATAGTTATTAGGAGAGACATCTTCATTCTTCCTCTTGCACGAGATTAGTTCATTCTAGAAGATTTGGATTACCCATAGATTCGAAAATTCACCGTTCATAACGCAATCTTATAGATCCTAAGCTAGAAAGAGAAGTCAACTTAGTTCTATAGGGGATTAGTTGTTAATTGCCATGAGAGAGGAATTAGCATACCATCAGGATTCCCTCGGTCTGAACCACCCAATATAACCCCGATATCCCACTCTTAGCTTAAGAGCAAATTCTAGGAGGATTCATCACTGAAGTACCCTTTTTTTATGATTGTAAACCTTTCGTCTATTGTCACATTGACCCTTGTGACTTCATTATCTTTGACTTGCTTGTTTATTTTCTTGCATAATCAACCCATTACCATTGTTTTAAGGTTAGATAATAGAAGAGTGATTAGTACTAATAACTTTATTTCTATGTGATAAGATAGCCTACTCACCTTTTATTATTTGTTACGATCTGTGCACTTGCGGTGCACCATCCCCACTTTGGTGAGCGGCCATCACTTCATCCAACACATTATATATAACTTCATCTATCAAGCACAGATGAGTTGTGCTTACAACCTTCAAATCTAGCTCTTCGTAGTCTTCAATTTTTATTATTTATGTTTTTTTCTCAATTCAATTAATTAAGTGTTTTGCGAAGATCTGGTTGTATGAAAATTGTTTTCTATCTTTTTTTTTTCATAAGCCAAAATTTATCATACAATCAAATTTATCCACCTTTAACTTTGTAGAGAACTTAGATATTGTACTAGTTTGTCTAATCCAAACAAAATCCATGTGCTATGGTACCAATAGCTAGCGCTTATAGAAAAGTGAATAAATTGTGAGATGGCCCACATATTACAATTTATAAGCTCTAAACAATGCACATAACCATGATGGCAAAGTAGACACTGGCAAAAATAGCACCACGATTCTTATTGTTTTAGCGGTAGAACTCCTATATCTACTAAGAAAAACCAATGACATCCACTATAATTAAAAGATTAAAGACAACATAAGGGTTATAGTTTATTTTTATTTTTATTTTTATTTTTTGCCAAAATGAGTGGCTAGGTCACTAAGAAAAGTAGGGTGTGCATGAGTCTCAGCGGAGTAAGTGGGGGTGGGGCTCATGCATATATAAATGTTGGGACCACCAACACATAACCACTACTGATACTCCCAGAAATGTGCCCTTACGCATGATTTAAACTCTCACTATTTATAAAAAAATTTAATGGGATTCCGGCTACTAATTGATCACTTGATCGTTGGTAGGATTAGAGTTTATTTGATAGGACTATGTGATTCAAATATCTAATTCAAAGAACAAATTGAAAATAGGATGACTACTCTTTCAGACCTATATGATATATATTTATCTTTCAACTTTATAATGTAGACCCTTTAATAATTCATAATTAATTTGGGATTAAATAGCATAAGTCTTTGTTATTTTGTAATTCTATCCTTCAACTAGTTCATAATTAACTTGAGTTTGTATTTCAGTATTTTAAGTAAATAAAATAAAATAAGAAGAATAAGACGTTTCGAGGAGTGGCTGCTCGGTTTAGAAGGCTGTAAAAGTCAGCGGTCACATGGAGACGACCGAAGACTGGAGTTCCAGTGGTTAGGAGGAAGAGTCTAAGTCTTCGGACTATGTGTAGTCAACGCAATGCAGAAGAAGAGATGTTCCATGATTAGGAATTAGCAATACTTATATTTAATTTATTATCATATTGCAGATGGATATGAGTAAAGGTTAAGTTCATGAGCCAAGATGAGAGGCAAGTCTTTCGTTTCCCATATTGGCATGATGTTGAAGGAGTCGTTAGCTGTTTATTTTTCATGTTTATGGTATCCCGTTTTTGTTGCCTCTTTCCATAATATTAAGTTCATTTTAAAGGAGAATTGTCATGGATCAAGAAGAAGAGTTGATCTGTCTTTGATTTTTGACTTATCTTAATTAATTTTTATTTAAGTAGATAAACATGACCATAATAAATTGTAAGAAGGGAGATGATTTCTTTTGAAGCACTACTATTCGGCATAGACAGCGGGAAAGTGGTTATAAGTAGGCCTGTGCCTTGTTTAAACCGAATTGAATCGAGCTTGTTTCATTCATGTTAATGTAAATCAATTGAACTTATTAATGTTATTTTTCTTATAAAATAAATTAATTATCACCGATCAATGTTATGGCAATACAGTTAAAAATGTTGATATTCGATTATATTAATTAGAATATTAATATGTTATCTACAAACAATAACTTAATAATTTTATTATAAATTTAAATTTAATATAGCTGTTAGAATTCGTTGGTTGATTTAGTTTTTAAAAATTTAAAAATCATAACATTTCAATTTTACCAAATTTTAAATTGAACCATAGATCCCACTAATAGGAGAATAGTTTTATTCTCTTTCCCACTCTAAAATTAATCTTTGTTTTTTTTTAAAAAAAATAAATTAAATAAATTGAGCGAATGCAGTCATCTCAATTGCAATTTTAATCATTTATGTAAAATATTAGAAATAGCACAGGAACTTGCCTATTATTTCCTTTTGAAAACTTTCACTATTAATTTCTAAACCAAACTTCTCAATTAATATTGGTGGGTTAATTATGATTAGATTTTGATTTTGGTACCTCAACCCCAAAAATGATACTTTAATGGTTAGAATTATATTCAGATTCACTTTTCTTTGATTTTTTTTTTTAATAAAGTGGATAAACCACATATTTATTAAAAAGGAGAACAGAAACAGTACAGTAAACAGAAAAGACTAGAAGAAAAAAATAGGCACAAACTAGAACAAAAAATCCTCACTAGTGTTGAGAAAAGCACAAGGAAAGACAAATAAGAGAAAACAAAGAGAAAGGAGGGGAAGGCAACAAGACCGGTGAAGACAACCGTCTAGTGACACAAGCCTACCTTAGCTGCTAGAAGGAGGGCACTACTCTTGATCTATGTTGTGCTCTAGATCACAGGGAATATCTGTGACTCTTACACTCATGAAATTAAGGGCGCGCTTGATCATTTGCGAGGCTTCAGAAAGAGATTGTTGGTGTGTCTGAGAAGCTGTGGAAAACAAAGAAATGAGGGTGCTAGCAACTTTAAGAATATTAGTAAAATGAGGTAAAGCATTCGAATGAAAAATGCGCTTATTTCTTTCCAACTAGATGTGGCAAAAAAATGGCTTGAGAACTAAGGTCCCACAAAGTCTGGGATCTAACTTCTAAGGACGGTAACTAAGAGGTCCATAAGCTAGAAATAGAAGGAGGATTCACATGCGAGACAAAGACATGAATGAAGAAATCCCATGATTTGTGTATTCACGAGCAACAAACAAGTGTTCCACATTTTCTGAAGTTTTGTGGCAGAGAATGTATGTGCCAGTGGCATTTAGATTGCGTCCTATTATGGGAAGGTTTGTAAGTGTAAGAATTTTATCTTCTCAAATGAGACAATAGAAAAGTATAATTTTGCTTGGGCAGTGGACTTTCCAAAATTGAGGGTAGAGTGGGCTTCAAACTTCTCCATCTATTAGCAGCTTGTAGAAAGACATAACAAAGAAGGTTCCACTTTTTTTCAAAGACCAGTTATTTAAGTCCTCCTAGTCATTAGAGCAAACCGGCAAAGACCTTAAGATTCGTAGAAGATCATCTATTGTAGCTGTGTGGAAGAGTCTTTCTGGATGACTAATGCATTAAGTGAATTGTCTTACAGTTCTCCATGAATAGATACAATCATTAAAGAGGTTCGGCTAGTGATCTTTCACATTTGCCCTTTGTTCCATCTGTCAAACCAAAAAAAATTACTAGCCCCGCTTTTAATAATTTTGAAAAACTATAAATGAAAAGGGGATAAGGATTCATTAACTCCTGCACAGAAGAAAGATTTATTTCTGGGAACTGGATGAAACAATGCACCAGGGGATTAAAAGTGTTGTAGTTGGCGTTGATTATTTTGGCCCAACAGCTATTTGGGTTGGTTGTGATCTTCCACTACCATTTCCCTAAAAGTGCTCGATTGAATTCCTTAAGGTCGAGAATACCCAAATCTCCCCCCCCCCCCCCCCCCCCCCCCCCCCCCCCACCCATGTTTCGAGGGCCACAAATTCTTTTCCAAACAACCAGTCTAACTCCTTTAGAGCCCAATTCTCGTCCTTTACAAAGAAAATCTCATCGAATATTATCAATTTCTAGTATCACCCAAACTGGAAGCTTGTTGTTGATGTAGTGACAATTAGTGTATTAGATGAATTAATTTAGTTGAGATCTAATATGAAGACAAAAATTAATATATTTATATAGTTCAATGACTATAGTGAATATATTCATCTTATATGGGAAATAAAATAATATTTTTGTGTTAAAAACTTAAAATAAATATTTAAGTACAATTCATGTACTAATTATGGACTTTCATCTTGATAACATGAGAAAACAACAAACAAGTGGTTCGGAAGGAGTTTTCTTTTAAGTTTATAGTTTGGTTCTGTGTAAGTATTTGTAATGTAAAAAATTTTATATGTAGAACCTTAGTTTGTTTGGTGTACTGTGAAATAATATTTAATAATGTTTTATACATAAAAACAATTATATTCTAATTTGATTTTATAGTATTTTCACTTACAAGTAAAATAATGTAAAATATTACAATTACACTTACCACCCCTAAAGCCATTTTCCCATTCTTTTGGTTGCAAAGAGATAAACTATTCGGTTGGATCGCTCCAAATGGAGCCGCAGCTTGAAGCCCTTTTCAACAGTGTTCGAAAAATCGGCCTAGGCGCTGGAAGGTGGCAGGCCAATCCGCTTTTGTGCAAAACGGTGAAAAATCGGTATTGGTTTTCCATCAAAAGAATAGACGCCCAGGCACCGCCTAGGCGGGCTGGGCGGCGGACTAGGCGGGCTAAGTCGGGCTGGGCGGCTTTCGGGAAAAAATTTAAAATTAAATGTTTTTAACTAATTAAAAACTCCCCAAATTAATCAGTTTTATTAATAATATAATCAATTTTATTTTATGGTAGTAGTACTTGATTGACTTGAGTTTATAATTTTATATGTATGTTTTTATGATAAGTTTTCGTTTTAGAGTTGTTTGGATTCTAGAAGCTCTTGTATTATTATTTGATTGTTTATGCATCAATTTGGTTGTTGGTAAATGTCTATTTGGGTATTATATAGAATTAAAATTATATTCTAAAAGAGTAAAACCGCCTTGGCCCCTCATAGGCTCTCTGGGCCCTAGAAGGTGGCTGACCGCCCGATTAGCTCCTAGCGTTTTTTTGAACATTGCTTTTCAAAGCACATTTTAGAAATTTCCTAAGGCATTTAAATAGCTCATGTCAATAGTCAATGGGTCCAACAAACAACAAAGTAAGATGACAAAGTAGAGTGAAATCCTTATATTTCGAAAGAGGTTGTTAGAGTACTAGTAGATACGTATATATATACTTTGTACATGCTATGTTTATGCATACTACCTACTTATGTATCTATATTAATTGTATCTATTTATTGGCCTTTTGTCTCAATGAAATTTATTCTATTGGTTATCAACCTCTATCATGGTATCAGAGAGTTTTTTGGCAAGTTTTTCCGGCGATCTTTTGTTTGATATTCGCCGGATATGTGCCTACTTGGCCATATTCTTTTTAGAGCTTTGATTTATTTATTTATTTATTAGAGCTTCGGAGCCTTTGCTATTCTCTCTGGTGTCTCTCCCTTGCCTCTCCATCCCTTTCCAAGCTTGTTTGGTACTTACCCCCTTCTAAAGAGATTGACAGTACATCTGCTTCATGGATTACTGCTGATCATCGTGCTATGATCCTCATCTGTTAGTACTACGAGGTTGACATTCGTATGGAGATTGGGCATCTTTCGACTAGTCTTGCTATGTGGGACCACATATGTCATATGTTTGAGTAGTCTAGTTCAGCTCGTCAATATGCCATTTTACAGGATCTCACCTATATCCATTAATGAGAGCTCTCTATCTGGGAATATGTGATTGAATTGCGATCTTTATGGAGACAACTTGACTCTTTAGAGCCATCTACTTGTTTAACATGCAAGTGTTGTAAGGATCGCTTTCAGTCTCGCCAGACACAGTGGACCTTTGAGTTTCTAATGTATCTCTATCTCGACTATGTGGTTGTTCAGCTAATTGCTTAATCGGGACCTTATTCCATCCTTCGATGATGTTGCGCGCAGTGTCATTGCTAAGGAAACTAGCCTGCATACACTCTTATCCTCTCGTTTAGGTTCTACTAACATAGTCCTGTCTGCGACCTCTTTCTACTCTTCTTGGAGCTGTACTCCCAGTACTCCTGTCTCCTCCTCTTCCTTTTGCCAATACTGCAAGTGACAAGGGAATGCTAAGACTCACTGTCCAAAGCTTTAGCAACGGCAACAGTAGCATCCACAAAATCATCCTCCTCAGCGATCTTCTGGTGTTTCTTCTTCACCTCATGCTACTATTGTCGAGGTCCTAACTCCTGATTCTTCTGGGGATCTTGCTTCTCAAGTTGCTTAGCTTACAGAGCAACTACATGTTATGCAACGGGCCATGCAATCTAGTTCCTCCTTTGTCATGTCTGCTGCTTCTGGTATGTCTTCCTCCTCTGGTACTACTAATCATATGATTGCAGATGCCACTACCCTAGTTCATCTTTTTAGCTCTCACCATTTTCTTCCTCCTCTTCATTTACTAATCCCATTTTTCACCATGTTCCCAATTTAACCTTAAATCTTATTAACACGACCCCTTACGTGTGTACCCGCAAGTGCACGGGCTTGTCGAAGTAATAAATTTACCCTGGTGAGTGGGTAGTCGAATCCACAGGGAATAGGGACTTAAGACACGAGATTTCACTATTTAGCTATGCGGTGTACGAAAAGTGATAATAGAATCGATGAGTGAATATGGAAGCAAATATAATAAAAGGCAAGAAATTAAATAGAGAGATGGAAAGCAAGAAAGTGCAAGTAGAAGTGAATAGAGAAGGACTAGCAATGGATGAAATAGGGTATCCGGACAAGCTACCTCTAGGACTTATGTTTCTAGGTCAAGACTATGCTATTATACTTTCCTATTGATGTTAATTGAGTCGAGGATATCCTTAAACACACGGTCCCAAACCTAAGGTCAACCGTGACTAACCCCAATACTATGCCCCGGCATTAGGATTCACTACAACCCTTGACTCTCGTTGACCTGTCAACTAAGCCCCAGGGGAGTCTATCTTCCTAAACCTCATACTACGTGGGATTGCTTTAAGCTCTAGGGATTCCTAGTGATAAAACCTGTTCCTATGTATAGTTCTAACCCTTTGGTCCAGGTGGAAGAACCATAGTCTAGATTAAGCCCCAGTGCTTAGGATTCACGTCAACCTTTCACTCTTTGCTTGCGCAACTAAGCCCCAGGGGAGTTTATCTACCTAGCACTTCACTCTATCTCGACCACTAAGAAATCAAGGAATACGGAGGTAGGGAGAAATCACACCGGAGGGGAAAGGGGATGCTTGGCTACCTCACGACTCACCCTCTCAATCCTCTTTAATCTTAAGTAGTCTAATCCTATAGGAGTTGTCACACCTCCAAAGGACAACCTAGATTGTTCTCAACCCTAGTGTCACGGCTAAGGAAAAACAATTGCAAGAGATAATTAAAATTGAAATTCGAATTTATTCATCAATAATGGAAAAGCATAATAGCAGTGTCATATAAACATAATAATCCTACGGTTTACAAGTCCGAATACCCACGAGGGGTTTAGCTCCTCATGGAGCTATACATGTTCATCAAAATATAAAAGAAAGCATAAACTAAAGGCATTGATGAAAACCCCCTTGCGTATGGTGTGGCCGTGGTCTTGTGCGGCCGCCGGATGTCAATGACGATGCCGATGACATGCTCCAAACCTCCACAAAGTCCTCTCCGATACCCTAGCCGCACTCTCCAGAAGTTTGGGAGAAAGTTGGGTCAAAAGATGTGTTAAAAGTCTCCAAATTGGGCTTTTATAATGTTGAGTCGTGGCTTTAAAATCGGACATATCGGGGCTTCACACGGCCGTGTGGAATTTCCACACACCCGTGTGAAGTTTCTGGGTTGCTGAAAAATTAATTCACACGGCCGTGTGGAATTTCCACATGCCCGTGTGAACTCTCTGGAATCCTGATTTTGGACAGAAAATGAACAGTAGCTTGCTACAGTGACACGCTACATTGCTGCTGCAGTAACTCGCCGAAACGCTCCCAAATCCGTTGTTCTTCATCGAGGCCATTGATTTGGGCACACAATCAATGGTAGATCGTGCCGATTGCTTCAAGTCTCCTTCTTAGTGAAGTTCTCCTAAACTACACGAGTTAGACTTGTTGTGAATGTGACTGCCTTTGTGCCCCTCCAAAGGAGATTGGCACACACTCACAAGTCTAGGTTCGTGCCTTGTTTCTTGCTTGGTCCGAAAACTTCCCAACAACGGCGAACACAATCTAACTTTGTTCTTCTTCTCCAAATTAGCTCCACAAACCTACAATGCATAAGAATACACAAATGCACACCATTTAGTGATAAAATCTGATAAAAGATATGTTCATTGTAAGATAATAACGCTTCGTGTTACTAAAACACAAGCATTTATCACTTATTTTTGTCGGTAAGCTTATAGATCATGGTTTGACTATTACCTTTTCTTCCTCTAACTGTTCTATGGAGAACCATCTTATAGGCCAGAGGATTAGAACCGTACGTAAAGTTGGTGGGCTTTATCACCTTGAGTCTCTTCACATACCTGAATTACCCTCTCCTTCTACTTGTACTCCTGCTATTGTTGCTTCTGTTTGTTCTTTAGAGCTTTGGCACTCTCGCTTATGTCATGTATCTCATGCTTACCTAAAACAATTAACTAGTTCAGGCTGTCTTGGTTCTGTCTCTTCAGACTCATTATCTTCTTGTATGGGTTGTAAGTTTGCTAAACACTTGGCTCTTTCTTTTCCCTTTAGTGACTCCTTTTATGTCTTTGCTTATGCTATTATACATTCTGATGTCTAGGGTTCTACTCCTTCATCTTCTCTTGTTGGGTTCTCTTATTACATAAGCCTCTTTTGATGACTTTTCTAGATATACATGGCTTTACCTTATGCGTTCTTGATCTGAAGTATTCACCATCTATTCTCACTTCACACAAATGATTTATTCTCAGTTTAGTAAATGAGTTAAGGTTCTTCACACTGATGGAGCTAAAGAGTATCTATCTACATCTTTTAGTGTTTTACATAATCGTGTTCTTACACACCTGCTCAGAATGGTGTTGTTGAGGGCAAGCATCGCCACGTTCTTGAGACCACTTGTGCCTTTCTTTTTTTCTTTTATGTTCCTCAATAATTTTTTGCTGAGGCGGTTCCTACATCCATCTATCTCATTAATAGAATACCTTTCTCTACTCTTTCTGGTATTACTCCTTATGAGACTTTTTCTCTTGTTCCCAATCCTATGGTCATCTTCGCATCTTTGTGTGTGTTTGCTTAGTGCTTTTGTCCTCCATTGAGCGAATTAAGCTCTCTCCATGATCTGTGATGTACATTTTTCTTGGCTATAGCTCTGAACACAAGGGCTATCACTGCTATAATCCTACCTCTCATCGTCTTTGTATTTCTTGTCATCATTACTTTGCTAGTAGTATTCTTCTTTCGTATGTTGCCTCCGTCCACCAGTTTGCTGATTTTTTCACTAAGGCACATACTATTTCTCGATTTCAGTTCTTAGCTGGCAAACTCTTGGTTTATGACCCACCGTGAGTTTGAGGGAGCGTGTTAGAGTACTAGTGTATATACATATACATATACTTTATACATGCTATGTTTATACGTACTACTTACTCTTGTATCTATACTAATTGTTTCTATTTATTGGGCTCTTGTCTTAAAGAAATTTATTCCATTTATTATCAACATCCATCAGGGGTTGAATACTGAAAATTTTTGCACATAATAACCAAACTAAAATTTTCTCTAGACAAAAGTACATAATTGGATCGAGCTGAGATTTTAAGAGAATATTCTGGACTTATTGAGCTATAGTTTGAATGGTTTGATCATTCAGAGGATTATCTAGTTTAAGATATCTATCCCAAATCGTGCCTATTTATGGAGGTAAAGCTTTTTGTTTTTCTATAATTTCATATTATACATCTCCAACCTTTTTAGGTTAATAAATTTAGTGAGCTAAAGAATCTTCTCAATGTCATTATTGAGCCCCTAGATGATCTCAAAAGATTTGTTAAACCCATTATTTGATTTAGCGGTGGTTTGGGTAAACTGTAGTCCCCCATGTTTTTTATTCCTTGCTTTGGGAAGTTTTCCATGTAAAATTCTTGGTGTGTTATTTTAACTAGAGCCTCTTGCTATTGCTACCAATTTGAAATATTTGCTTGTGAATATAGTGCGGTTGCATGTTTTGGCCGAAGAAAGCTATACTTTAGCAGGTTCAATAAGCAAATTAGTGTGTCAATTTCCCCTATCATACTAGTATCAGAGATAGGTTATTGGGAATCTAACTTGTGCTGCAATATGGAGATAAATACAAGTAGGATGTTTCTTTTGAATGGTTCAAATTATCATAAATGGAGAGGACAAAGGGAAGATCCCTTTTATGTGAAAGATTATTATCAACCAGTGTTTTCTACTGAAATCCTAAGGATAAGATTGATGAGGATTTGAATATTTTTCATCAATAAGTATGTGTGGTTATATAAGACAATAGCTTGATAATAATGTATTGAGCTATGTTAATGGGGAGACAAATCCTCGTACCTTGTCGGACAAGCTTAAGAAGACGTATGCTTGAAAGACTAGCAACGATAATTTTTTTTTTCATGAAACAAATTACGTCCTTAAGGCTCAAGCATGGAAATTTAGTTAAGGGTCACTTAAATACACTTTAAGGAATTCTCAATCAATTGATAGCAATGGGTATCAAATTTGATAATGAGATTTAGGGGCTGTTGCTTCTTTATACTTTACCAGATTCATGGAAAACTTTTAGAATGGTATTGGTTAACACAACTCTAGATTGTGTTATGTTAATGGACTTAGCCAAAAAAAAATGGTATTATGAATGAAGAAGAGAGAAAAAGCTCCAAGGGTCCTTTTCTTAATCAAAGGTGCTAGTTGTTCAAAGAGTTGGGAGATGCAAGAGTAAAGATAAGAGCAAAGATAAAAAATAGAGGCAGCAAACAAGTTTGTTAATGCTGAGTGCTATCATTGTGGTAGAAAGGGACATATTAGAAAGCATTAATGATAGTTTAAAAGAAAGAACAATAAAGAGAAAAACAGTTAAGAGGATAAAGGAAAAGAAAGTAATGGTGAAGATTTTGTGCATATTACCTCGAATTATTTCTTAGTTGTCCTTAATCATAATGTTTTCAATGTTGCCTCACATGACTTGAGTTAGGTACTGATAATGGTACCACCAGTCATGCCACATCCAATAAGGAGTACTTTGTTTCTTATACACTAGTTGAATATAGAACTATAAAGATGTGTGACAATACAAATATCAATGCAACTATCATTGGTGATGTTTATTTGGAAACCCATGATGGTACTTGTCACGCCCCAACCCACGGGTCCACAAATGCGACAACCACCGTGACAATCCCGAGGAGGAATACAGCGTCACTCAGGCCTCGGGACGCCACAAGGATAACCAACAACCTGGAATCCACAATATTTAAAGCAAAGGCATAGGAGAGAGACAGGGTGACACACAACAGTAGCAACAACCACAATAATGATATACAATAATAAACAAGGTCACAAATGCGTAGGGAAGCTATAACAACAATAACAAGTGTTAATACACAAGAGTTTAAAAGTTAAATAGATACAAACACATGCAACAAGGTTTGCTACACACCTAGTGGATCCATAAATCAAGACTACATGTCCATGCCCAAAAAGAAACATACATGAAAAAGGAAAGATACACAGAAGATAGAACAGCAACAAATGCCCAGTACACTGTCGTCCCGCTTCACCTACTACCTGCAGCAGTCTAGGAGAAGAAAGAGGGGTGAGCAACTAGCGTTACTCAGTGAGGGGAGATTAGCATAACCCCACCAGAAAACACCAATAAAAAAGATAATAAATAATACACCAAAATAAATACCTTACTAAAAACAAAATAAACATTTAGGACATAATTACATACGATAGCAAACTTTAGTATAGTATAACAAAAAGATAGAGTAAAGAAACCCTTTTCATCTCAACAAGATTTTAACAACTTCAAATCTGCTAAAATACTGAACATTGGGTCAAAATATAAAGGATGAGTTAGACATCAAACCAATCATCAACCACAACTCATAAAACTCAAAATAGTTTGAAACATCGGCATAACCAAATAAGTAATGTGAATTTCAAAATAAATAATGCAAAATCGAATTTATGGGAGACTGCCACCCGAAGAGTAATAGTTGGGCTTTGCCCCCTCACCATAAATTCAAGGTGGCAACAGAAGAGAATAGAACAGATTAAATCTCGAATCAAATACAAGAAAAACAAGCTTGAGATTACTCAACTCTCGAGTCAAGTCAAATTTGCAGGAGACTGTCCTCCTAGGAGGGACAGTTGGGATTTGCTCCCTCACCACAAGTTTAAGATGACCCAAGACAAGTAACTCGATGGAAATAAATCTCAAACCCAGAATAAAATAATACCCAGTACTCACCCAGCATAAAGTGGTCTAAATCCATCCCTTAGCCTTCGCCGAGCCCATGGCTAGGTTTAGGGCCGTCAAGGTACTCATGCCCTTAACGTTGACCGACCGGTACAATAGTTGGTGACTCCAGCTTCCCAATGAGTGTCCAATCAGGTTCTTCATTCCCACCTGAACTGGCCCTCGTAGTAATTAATTCGGTCTACCACGCCACCTCAATAGTAGGGCATCACCACACAAACCCAATAATAACATGGAAAAACCTCTCAACCATTCAAAATGAGTTTCAAGCCTTAAATTCCACAAAACCAAACATTTCACAACAAACCCCAAGTTTCACACAAAACAAGGATTTCAAACTCATTGAAGCATATTTATAAAAAATCGGGCAATAACAATATTAAATATCACATAAAACATTCAAGATCTTTCTCACTACTAACTATCATTCATTAACAAGCCAAACAAGTATAAATCAATAAAGCCATACTTAAAACATGTTATAAGTGTAGATATATGTATATGTGTGTGTGTGTGTGTGTGTGTGTGTGTGTGTTTATATCTAGCTATTAGCATTCTTCTAATAAAGCTATGCATAATGATCCCACTCACAGAATTGGCGATTCGTCTCCCTCGCATGCTACGCCTCAGTTAATCCCTTGCCTCGAGCCAATGCGTCTTCTCCTTGTCAAAGCACCACAAACAACAATGTTAGCACAAGCCACACAAGGAAACCCTAGGTTTCCCCTACCAACAACCCTAACCAGCTCTAGGGTTGCTCCACTAATACCATAAGCCACTAAACAAAATCTAAGGGTTTAAGCTCCTCTCTAACCCAAGGAAACCAAGAAAACAAGGAAAGCTCAACGGAGCTACAGTATCTCCAAAAGCAAGGAAGAAGAACACTCCAGGATTTCTTGAGATCAAAGCCAAACAATCCAAGGCAAAAGCTTCTCTCAAGATTCATAAACAATAAACAAGAATGAAAACAAGGATTAAACTCCAACTCAAGGTTACAAACTAACCTTAAACTCATTCATCCACAGAAGAAGAAAGGAAGGAGAGTAGAAGAGCTCACCTTGAACAACCAATGGATTGATTTGCAAGCTCCACAAACAAGCCCAAAAACTCCTCCAAAACCAGCCTTATGTGTAGTGCTTCGGTTTGCTGTGTATTCTATCCGTTTCCTATGTGTTATATCGGGTTGGTGTGTATTATTTACGTTTTTTTGTGTATCTTTAACTTTTCCTGTTTAGTAAATTATGTTTATTTGCATTATTTTTTGTGTACATTTCTTATTTAAGGCAGATTTTGTAATTAATTGCATACGCAATGTTTTCATTCACAAAGAACAAAAAAAAAATACAAGTACACATGGAAACTGAAGTTATCAAAATGTTATTATTAACATGAATACGGAATACATCAACATTATGACTGTTTTGAAGTGGCTTCGGCATTTGCAGCAGCTTCCTTGTCAGCATTTTCAGAACCCTACACAGTTATATATGCAAAGGCGTTTAAGTCAACCATGGTCTCGTTGTTTGGAATAGTAGTAGTCTCCTGCCTGGCCTTTTCCTTTCTTCCTTCAGCATCTTTCACATCCTTGGCGGTGGTGGCAATGTCCTGACTGGCTTTGTCTTTTTTCCTATCGGTCTCCTAACCGTCAACAATTCTCTTTGTCACTAGTTGGCACAAGTTCGAAGAACTACAAAGCAAACACACAACAAATACAATATCATCAACATATCATACACAGTTAATATATAATATACACATAAAAATGAAACACTACACATTAATTACATTTTATACACAAGAAGCAAGGATTCTACACATGAAGCTTATATATTACATAGATACTGGGTATTATACATATGAAACTATTACAATACACATGAAACAACTCATTACACAAAATTAGCAAGCATTTCGCACAGAAAGATAGCACACTTCCCTGTTTTCCTTTGAGTGATTTCAATAGCGGACACATAGACACCGCCTTTATGAAGCTAGTCTCCACGTAACACATTATATGAGGTGACTGTTCCAATTACAATTTTTTCACCCTGTCCATCACCTTATAGAACCAGATGATCAGGGCAATGGCGCACCCTTTCATGTAGCCTACCGTTGTGTACTTTCTTTTACACCGAAGTTACACACGGGTGGCCATCGTATAGCCATACTCATCCCTCCAAATGATTAAACTGTATGACATTATTGCACAAGAGCCAATAAGAATACACATGAAACACATATTCTACACATGAAAGTTATTTGTTACACAGGAAACATTAAATATACACATGAAAACTAATGTTTAAATAGGAAACATTAAACCTACATATGAAAGGATAATAATACACAAATGTTTTATAAACTATGATTAATATAAAAAAAAAACTATACCATATAGAGAGAAAAATTACCTGTTAAAAAGGGTGTTCAGGTAGATTAAGATGGCTGCTTGTTGAATTTGGTTCAGCCGGCCAAAACATGCATAGTTCTTTTTCTTTGGGAGGAAACCTATTTTGAGCTTCTTTTAAACCTTACTGTAGACTTAACCCTCTACTGGACCCTCATATGGTAGCAGCACAAGCGCCTCGCATTTCAGTTTATTGTTTCTCAAAACACTGAGAGACTCAAGTAGCAAACGATCATAGATATATATAATTAATTTTTGAAACTCAAGTTGTTTTTAATTTTATATCATGTTGGTGAACTAATTTTACAAACAATTTTCAAAATTTGAAAGGGAAAGAAGAGAAATACCAGTTTAGTCGATAACTAAAAAAAAACTTTTATTCGAGTTTTCTAAGTTGTGAGGTATAACTCAAGTTAGAAAAATTAGTGACAATTAGAGTGATAAAAAAAATATATTCTTAAATAAGTGTCAATTAAAAAAATAGTAAAATTTTTATTTTTATTTCAAACTATTTTCATTAAAAAATTATAATTTCCAGGAAATTTCAACATTTCAATATAAGAAAAGATGGTTGTTGATAAGAAAAATAATAAAGTAATAATTAAGGTTGTTTTTTGTAAAAAAAATATTTTATTGTTCGGAGGGCAATAATATCATTTCATACACCTAGGTTTGTGGTTCTCCACTTAGGAGTAATCAAGTAATTTTCAATGCCATTTAACCGCATGTTTAACACCGTCTAAGGAATATGGATTCAATAGGAATAGCCCAATAAAGGAGGGACCTTGAAGGAAAGTGCAAACTTGGAGGGATTTATTGTGAAAGATCAAACTTTACAAGGATTTTTGTGTACTTTCCTGTTATTATTATTATTATTATTATTATTATTACACAACCCCAACCCTTCTATAAATAAGACCATCATTCTCACCATTCTTCTCCTCCGCATTCAAAACCTTCCACTGTACTCAAATGGTTCCAAAGTTGAGTGACATGCTCTACTGTCCTTTAACTCAGACTAGCACAGCTAAAAAATCTTTGGGAAAGATGTGCAAATTATTTCATATTCAGTTTAAAAATTTAGAAAATGAAAGTATGAACATATGTGAGATGTAAAAGTAAATTAAATCTGCCAATCTGGTGCAAAAAACAATAAATAAATAAATAAAAGTAAATTAAATATGAAGCCTACACACATGTAACCGAAAACAGAAAGAAATACATAAAAAGCAAAAAATGAAGTAAATGAGTTTCATATTTAGATTTAAGATAGGTTGGGTGGAAAATAATGATGTATGTGTATATGCATGTCCATATATAGTTTCTAGCTGAAATTTCTAAGACTTATTTGGAATGGAGAAAAAGAAAAGATATTTTCAAACCAAGTTATTGTATTCAATCACTTTCATAAACATGCAGGAAACATCATTAGCATTCAGCACATATGGGCATATACCAAACATACAGCATTACTTTCCTTTTTCTTCTCCACTTCTTTAGAATGATCATCAAAAGTATTTTTAGAATTAAAGGAGTACTAGGTAGAAATGTATGGTTGGGTGGGTGGATATCAGGAGATCAGGAAAGTAGCTTCAAATATGTGTAATTGAATGTACCTTCAAATAAAATCAAGAAAATAAATAACATGATTAGATACTTGAAATTTTGCCAGTCTTAGTTGTTCTTAAGATGCCTTGTGGAGATTCAACAGCAAGTTCTGCAGTTTTGATTGTTGTCTTCAATGTCAGTACTAGGCCCCTAGCACCAATCCTTTGTTTATTGATGATATAATAAGGAACAGTAATACCAACATTCACAACAAATAAAAAATGATTAAATTTGGATACAAAATTGATAATGTATGTACCTTTTGGTGTTTTCCCTGGTCTTTTAGTATGAAATCAATGTAGATAACATACAATCCATAAGACTTCTGTTATTGTTGTTCATGTCCCTATTTTACAAAACCAAGTCATATTCAGAAACATATAAAAAAAAATTGAAACTCTCATTTAAATCTCAGTAAAAACAATTGCTAATGTTAATGATAATCTTAGTAAAAACAAACAGATTGAAGCTCAACTTAAATTTGATATATTACAACAGAACAACTATACTTGACAATATAAATTACAGTATAGGTATATCCTGAAAGTATTACCCTATGCTTGCAGTAGGCCATCATCAGATAGAGCCACTACATGAACTGATCCACAAGACACTTGTCGTATGACCTACGCAAAGGATGATAGCATCATATGACCTACATGAACTGATCAAAACCAAGAAGACAATTCCCAAATACTTAATTTACTAATAGATTACTCCATGTGCACTTTCATAATATGGATACGAATTTAACAATTGACCACAATAATTTTCCATATCATGTTCAGACTAAACGCACCCCAAAATATACATTGATAATTTGATCCATGAAAGAGAAATAAACAAGAGAATGAGTTATTTGTATCCCAAACAATATAGCATATCACATATATATGATACATATAATGAGAGAGAAATAGTTGATACCTAATTTTGTCCCCAAACCCAAAGCCTACTCATAGATACCGTACCATCATTTTCCCGTGGTTCTGCAATAGCAATAGTACAATGTGCTTCACAAGATACTGATTTCACAAATTCAGTCTGCAAGAACTTGACCATTTTGGGTTGTTCCCTACTCTCCTCAGTTCTATCTCCTAGCTGACCAAAATCATTCGAGCCTATTTCGATGAAAAAAACAACTAACTAATCTTCAATTGAAATCACTTGGAGCAGCAATCCAACAATAACAGGAAATGCTAAATATAAATGCCTTGGTATCATAATCGTGCATAGCTTGTTTGCAATTATAAAGATATCAAACAATTTGATTACATTTGTAGTGAACTAGCATGGTGGAAATGACATCCTGAGAATATGATATTTTAGAATAAACAGACAAAGTCTCAAATGAAAGTAGCACATGGCAGCTTGACATCATAGTTTCAGTCAAATTTTAAAAAGAAGAAAGAGTAGTCATTTTATATTAAGAATTTAAGAGGAGTTGCTCAACCTATAAATTATTTCAACAAATTAGGTCCTGCAATTAAATAACAAATAATAAATTGTGTTTTTCTGTGCTTCAAGAATTGAAAATTTTTGTTCATTTAATGTTCTCTTTCTATTTTCTATCAGTGACTAACATCATCCAACAACAATAAAATGTTAGTTCATACTCATGTCAGATGTTGATGCTAATAAATTATCTGCAAATGCATTCATGATGAACAAAAACAAGATAATAAATAAAATAACAAAATTTTTCCCTATGTAAACTACAATGACCACTAAGATTCGGAGTGACTACTTAAAAACAAAATGTCTGGATTAATCTATCGATTAATTAGCAAAAGTACTGAACTATAGAAATCAATGGAGATAGTGAATGGTTGTACATCAGATGGCTAGCAATCTATAAAAAAATTATTAACTAACTTCTCCCCAGCTCACAAAAATTTGACTAGCAATGCATGGCCAATTAATAGGATCATAAGAATTTTACCCCCCTCACTTTAAACAGTGGCATATCTAGCCCAACAACCCCATGTTCAACACCTCCATTTTCTTATGTTTTCCTCCAGTTCCATCCTTCGTAAGATGTTTTGTGTTTTTCTTGATGATTTGGTTTCTTTAATTATAATAAGATCTGCACCTAAAGAATGAAGTTAATATAGAAATCCAAAGGGAAACCACATTTATGGCATTGGCATCACGGCATGTGCAACCATGCAAGCAAATTAAACATTAGGTTGATAAACAACAATTTTTAAAATCCACCAATGATAAACGATGTTGATTAATTAAACTATATTAAACCAATTGCTAATGCTCAATGAATTGTTTGAGATAATAGAAGTTACCATAGCTGATCAACTCGGGATCCACAATTCTTAGGCCCTGCCCTAGTTTATAGTTGACTGCCCAGAGTGGTCTCCAACTCGAGAATAGAACAAGCTGCTTGAAGATCCGCAATTCCACCTTAGAGACCAATAGAAATATTAGGTCAAATGGTGCAGAAAAGAAGGGGCACAAATTCCACCTCTTTATTGACTCGGTCTCACAAAATACTACATGATGGAGAGACAGATAGATGCTTAAAGAACTTAACAAATGAGAATTTGGATGAAAGTTTTGAAACCTCGGGAGAAGGCAATCTTAAGAACAATGGCAAGAAGGAAATTACAATTAACATGGTTCAGATGACTGATAATGTGGATTCTGCTAAAAATCCAGTAGTATTTGGTAATTGGAGAAGATTATTTGTAGGTCAATCAGCTCACGAAATACTTGATGGCAAAGAAATTGATAGCTACTTACAAAACTCACATACTAATAGCGCAAAGAGAGCAGAAGCAAGAACATGGAGGAGAAGAAGACGAGGAGGAGATTAGGGAGGAGAAGCTTCACCGAATTACCTTGTCAGACTTCCCCAGCAGCGTCGAGACCTTTGAGGTGGCTGCCAAGTTCTGCTATGGTGTCAAGGTGGAGCTCAACACTTGGTGGCGGAGTACCTTGAGATGACGGCAAGAAGGATGGAGATGCAGGATCCGCAGAGGGCATTGAGGGATTATGGGGTTGTATTTGGGACGGAAGTGACCATGGTGGTGAGATTGGCGGTGATTGGAATGGCGGTGATGGTGTTGGTGAAGGAGGTGAATGTGATGGAGGTTTCAATGGAGTTGGATTAGGGTTTAAAGAGGATGAAGATGGGTTAAAAAGGATTAGTCCTAATTATGGACAGTGAAATGGACCTAATCATGATGTGTTACCCTTAATCATATTTAATGAATAAATTAAATAGGGTTGAAGTTGTGACCATTGTTTAAGATGGGGTTAAAAAGGGTTAGTTCTAATTATGGACAGTGAAATAGACTTATCTCGCTAATTAAAAATTACCCTCAATCATATTTAATAAATTAATTAAGGGTGGCTACCAAACTCCCAATTGTATTAATTATTTTTAATATATAAACTTAACTAATTATGGTATTAATAAATTAATATATTTATATTTTTGGTACTGTATTTGGTACAATATTAATAAATTATTATTTTTTTTTGCACTATAATTAGCACGGTATTAATAAATTAATATATTTGTATTTTTGGCACTATATTTGGCACAGTATTAATAAATTATTATATTTATATAGTTTAGCATGGTATTTGGCACGCTATTAATAAATTAATATATTTGTATTTTTGGCACAATATTTGGCACTATATTAATAAATTAATATATTTTTATTTTTGGCATGGTATTTGACATGGTATTAATAAATTAATATATTTGTATTTTTGGCACGGTATTTGGCATGGTATTAATATATTTATATATTTATATTTTTGGCATGGTATTAATATATTATTATATTAATAATTTGCCACGGCATTTTGCATGACATTAATATATTATTATATTTAAGTTTTTGACATGGTATTAATAAGTTATTATTTTAAAAAAAATATGTTTGGCAGTTCATTGGCACTGTCGTGCTAAATTTATCAAATTTGTATATTTGACACAGTATTTGGCATAGAATTAAAAAATATTTTTAAAAAATTTATATATTTGACACGGTTTGTTAATTCCATGTCAAATATTGTACAAAATTTGTCACGATTTTTTTCCGTGCCAATTTTTCTATGCCGATTTGAGATTTTTTTTTTTTTTTTTTTTTTTTTTTTTTTTTTTTTTTTGTAGTGGTAGCGACATCATCAAGTGTAGTATCATTCTACATCCTTCACACTGGCAGGACGATACTCAAGGTAGAGACATTAACTTTTAAGTGCTTCTATATTCGCATCAAGCACAACGAGTTCCACTAATTGGTGACTTAGGATCACAACACCAAATGACATCCTCCACCACTTACCTACATATCATACAACACAAGCTATTTGTTAATCATCTTAGGATGGGCATGATGCCAATAATGAATCTAACAAATATCACAGCATGGCTATAGTAAATGAAGAAACAAATAATACTCGTAGAAGTTCCTTTAATACTAATGATGTTTGTAGTATGTGATGCCATGGCAACGAACAAGTATTACTCCAGGGAAAAGAAGCTAAGGCGAGGATGCATGTTGGTGGAGCCGTATAGTGGCAACCTACTAGTTGGATGATGCATAAGCAAAAGGACATGCTACAGTAATCTTAAACTCGATGAGATGCGGTTGCTCCAAAATGATATAGTGAATGACCTCAAGTTGGAGATATAGCTTAGTGCAGATTCGTCTAATGAGGGGCACCATCCAGACAGAAGTCAAAGAGAAAAAATAGTTTGTAAATGCAGTTTAGTAAAGAAAGATGATGTTCTATGAGACATAGACAACTTCGCAACTCTTTTCAGTCATCTTAGGAGAAAGGAGAGAGAAAACAAATGTAAATGTGTGTGGAGGGAAAGAGAGAGATGAAGATAGATGATGTGCATGCATTCCATGTGCAATAAATCAAAGGTAATGCATGTGATGGGTTTCGTCAAAATAATAATAAGGTAGACCCCACAAGATGCACAAAAAAATCATTTTAATATTTCTTAACTCGTCTAATCATATGTATATATCTTGTATACACATGATCACTGCATGGACATAGGTGCATGCATGAAACTATAATCACCAAAATCAATTAACCAACACAAATGTTCAAGAAAACAACCTGCGTATATATGGAGCTACTTTTCAATGCATATATATCTACATTGGGAGACATGAAATCCATGATGCCTATGTAATATGATTGTGATGGACACATCAGGGGACCCACAACACCAAAAGACGGCTCTGATAGTGTGGGGTTGCCCCACATATATGCACATAGACTCCCCTTCAATTAGGAGATGTGGGATTAAATCGAGTTTGCAACATTGCTTCCTTGATCTGATATGACATCCTTAATGGGTCAGGCATGCTATATTTAGAGTCACTTCACTCAGCAACGCATAACTTAAGCTTTTCCCATTTACCCCCCTTAACTAGTAAGAATCCTCCACTGGTCAACCCCTCGCCCAATCCCACATCACCTGCTCTCAATGAAATACTAATGATGTGCATCGCAAGGGACCCATAATTCTAAAAAACTGCCTTGATAGGGTGGGTTGCCTCCCATATATATAGGCATGGAATTCCCCTCAATCAGGCAATGTGGGACTAAACCGGATTTGCAACAGAATGACAAACCAATGACATAGAGGTCCTCCTCCATAACTGCTAAAATATTATCATTCTTGGTAAATATGGAAGCAAGTGCATGCATGATCTCTTTTTCAAAATGGTAGCCTAGACTGAGCCGTTTCACATCATAAATCAACTCATGTCTAGACACTAATTCAATCTCTTGATTAATTAAGTGGAAAGATTTCTAATATAAGGTGGCGATGGGTATGTTAAGTGTTAGGACTATGCCCTCGAATGCCAACGAGGATACTTGTGTTTAAGCATTTCATTTGTATCGTACATTTTTTTGCTAATAATAGATGTTTATTTTGATTTTCATATAAATCATGTGATGACATTTTTAATTAATTTTGAACATTATAGTCAACCTTCTACTCTTTGTGGGATAAGGAAAAGGACACTAGAAGGGTTTACTACTCATACACTTAAATAGTTTGCAAATCAAAAAATCTTTAATTGGGCATTAAAGATTCATAAATATTTGTATGACATATACTTTGATAAAGACTACTATAGTTGAACACTATAGGATAATGGGATTATATGTTATAAATACATTGTTAGGATTGGTCTATTTGAACATGACTCGTAATAATCCAATCATATTAGTTTTACTCTGTGACTATCAATGGTTGGGATCATTGGTTATGATCATATAAACGAACCTTAGACCTGAGGTACCATAATCACAATATGCTTGTGACGTCTAGCTTGCTACGAGAGTCGTTAAGCTCAGTTTACCCTTTCGTAGGGTCGACCTCAAAGTACAGCTATGTTGGGTATGTAGTAGTTTTGAGTGATCACCAAAAAAGAATTTGTTTTATTGGAAATAAATGAGTTAGTATCATATGCGATCATGAGCAACCGAGATAAGAAGACCTTAGTCAAGTCAGTCAAACTAATCGTGTGATACACGAAGGGTAGTTTGGTAATATTACTCTACTATGGTTATTTGCATATGATCGAATTGCATGAGTTTGACAATTAGAATGGCTTTCACTCATTTGAAATACAAGAATGAAATGTTTATACACATATGTCAATCATAATCAGAAACGTTTGTGATAGATTACTCATTCATATTCAATTGGGCTATAACGTTAAGCTACTGGGCTAGTTAGGTGTTACTTGCATCCTTTGGTATCTTCTCATTGTCAATCGAAGTGAACATAAAGAGTCACACGTAAATGAATTAAGAATCAATCTCGTTTTGAGTGTAGGGGTAAAATTGTTTATTTATAATTTTACTTCATAAGATGAGTGAAATTGTAAATTGGTTTAGGTTTTTGTCTTAAGTTTAAATTTTGATTAAATTTTGATAGAGTCAAATAATTAATCAAACTTATACAGGCTTAAAGACAAGTGGTTTTAGTTGCAATAAATTTCATATTTCTAATAGGATTTCATAGTAGGATAATGTTTATCATGTTTATGAAGTTTCATATTTCTAATAGGGCTTCATAATAGGATAATATTTATCATGTTTTACGAAGCTTTTATAAATAGGACTCCTCTCTAATTTGAGAAGGTATCAATTCTATTCTATGGTGAGATAAATCCCCGATCTTTGTCTTCCTCTTTGACTCTAGCAGCTATTTGGAGTAAAAAAAGAGAATGTTTCTAAATTTTGTTGTGTGATCTAAAGGCATGGGATCTTTGTTTTGGCAATAGAAGATTCGCGGTAATCTGAGGAACATGTTAGGAATATAGTTGATATGCCCTAGACCCAATCTTTTATGTGATAATTTGAACACATTTTGAACAATGCAGTTTGTTTAATATATGGCTTTCATATTCTTTTATCATGTTAAGTGTTTAATATGATAATGTCCTTGATTAAATTTAGAGACTTTTCATTATGATGAAGATCATAATAATGAGAGTCAAGTAGTAAACTATTTAATCTAAAAAAGGTTCTTGGTCACAGGATCATTAAGAATAGAGCATTAGTGATCCGGTTAGATCAATATATGTGTGATAGTCTCTATAAGATAAAGATTAGTCGATCTCATTAACTAAATCACATATATAGATGATGCATATAGAGATATGATCATTGAACTGACTCAATTGAGAATTCTTAATGGTTAAATTACCATAAACTGTCAATAGGATATTCTCTTGAAGAATGAGATATAATAGTTCCTTAAAACCTGAGATCATCATAATAATTAACAAGTTATTTATCATACTTTGATTCTGGACACCTATTGCCCTAGGACAATAGTTGAAAGGATATTGGGTATGATTAAATACTTGTAGAATTAATGATTGATCAAGATGGAATCTGTCGACTCTTGGTAATGAGTTTGAGCTCTATGTTGTCATTATTTATAATGGCTAAATTAAGTCCTTGGCCAGGGCAATTGAATGAAGAAGAAAAGAGTTTCTTGGGTCATTCGTTGGTCGATTATAATTGACATGAAACATAGTTGGTAACCTATTGGGATTTGACAGTCCAACCATATCCTAGGGTTGACCCGGGGCTTTATAAACATAAGGAAAATATTACATTATTCTTCAACAAGTTCTTGAGAGTATATTTTCATGCTATCTGGTCGTTAAGGAGTGTTGCTAGACGCCAACCTTGATTAGTAAATTAGTATGACTAATTTGCTACCGGCTTAGTATTGAACCTATGGGGTCACACACTAACAAGTGTTCTAATTTTTGCTAAAGGGTTAATTATTTTGTTATTTGATAATTAAATTAGGATTATTTGATTGATCAAATAAATAAATTGATTAGTCCAAATGGAATATTATTATATTCTTTACTAGCATAGAGAATATAATTAATATTAATGAACAAATTGAATGATGATTGCATGTGATGGTTTTGGGAAACTCAAGAGCCACATGCAAGTGGATTTATCTTTTTGGTTTTAAGAAAACTAAAAGGTTTTGGGAAAACCAAAAGGTTTAGAAAAACCGAAACATAAATGCAAACACTTAATGGTTTTTGGTTTTTGAAATTCAAAAGGTTTTTGGAAAACCAAAAGTTTTTGGGAAAAACCAAAAGACACATTAATGCTTGATGGTTTTGGTTTTGGGAAAACTAAAAGACGGTTGGAAACCCAAAGGTTTTGAGAAACCATAAATGCCTCATACATATGCTTATATAAGGAGGCTTATATGATGTTTTAAGTAAAAACAAAATAAAATGAAAAAAAAGAAAGAGAGGAGAAGAAACAAAAGAAAGGCAATCTATCAAATTAGTTTTGAGAGTCAAAACTTTTAGTTCAATTTGTTCATCGATTCCATTTTGTCAAAGGGTTGATAGCAAAAGTTGGTCTCGGTGTGGATAAGTATAGAGTCTTCGCATTATCGAAGAGATTTGGAAAGGAAAAGGAATTTGCTTCAAAGGTATGTTTTAGATCCGATCTATAACAAGTTAAATAAATTTTAAATACAAATAAATCCTTCATTGAATTATTTCGCCTTCCGCTGCGTGTTTTGAACACCAAATAATCCTACAGAACAAACTTGGCACTTTAAAAGAATGGTTTTAGAACATCCAGATGTAACTTTTAAATTTTTTAATTAAATTAAAATGTTCATCAAATAATTTTTTTTAGATCCGGTGAATATTCTATTGGACAATGAGATGAAAATCTAGATTGTGGACTTTGGCATCTTTAATACCAAAGAATGATTGATGGTGGCAAAAGTTAGCCAAGAACAGGAAGAGTGATGGCGAAGGAACGAAAAAAAAAAAAACAAAAAAAGAAAAAGAGTCCACGGGAGTTGGGAGAAGAGAGTACAAAGAAAGGAGTAGAGACAAGAAAGAAAGGAGAAAGAAAAATAATATTTTAATATAAAATAAGCCACATTAGCAAAATGTAATGACAAACCTAACGCCATGTTACTCTGTCAACTAAGATTTATAAATTAGAACTAATAAGGGGATTCAATGGCCCAAAATTACAATAGAAGGATTAAAGTGGGCTATTTTGAATTTTAGAGAAACTAATTTGAGAATTAAACTGACAAAAATTTGAGAAAGAAAGGATAGAGGAAGACTTGGCAGCGAGCTGCATCTTTAAAGAGGTGGTTGTTTGGTTGATTGGAATGAGCTCATTGGAGATCCGAGATTGAAGGCATGGGGCTTGCAAGGCCACCACAAGCTCGAAGTCAAATCTCTATGTTTAAGGCTCTGAAAAGAAAGATTTTCCAATTTTTATTTCACTGCTGTAAAAAAATCTAGTTTTGGGATTATATGGGTTTGGTAATTGACACTTTTATAGTTCATTGTTGTGACTTGTGAGTCCTCTGATTTATTATTCCTTTCTTTTTTATCTTTTATTTCTTCATGATAGATGAATCATTTCCCTGGCTGTTTCTGAGTTCACGTCCTTCAGTTTTATGCAACTTTGAATTGTTCTTGATGATGATTGTTACATACTCATGTGGGAAATGTTATCTGTATAAAAAAATTTTACACCAAGAAATCAAACGTAGGATGATGAATAGATGAGCTCGCCTTTTCCTAAGCCTTTTGATGATCATAAGGCACGTAAATGCAGGGGCTTTTGAAGGTTGTTTAATCACAGCTCATCTGTTTGGAACTTTGGATGTAGGAAAATTCGTTTGAACTTGGTAGGAAAATTTATGAGCACATTTTTAAAATGTAGCATTTGCATTAACAAATTGGTCAAAATACTCATGGTAGGTAATAACTTAATAATGAAATCTTCTTTGCCAACGACGCTTTAGAAGTGATCAGGGATCGATGCCTCTGCATGTCATGATGTAGCTTGTTTACTTTATAAAAAAAAATTTTTGATAAAAATAATTTTTCTAATAGAACTTTTGTTTTGTTTATTAAATAATGGGGCTATTCAACAAGATATAAATTTGCAAACTTTGAATGATGTTGGTGGTAATGCAAACATTTTGGGTAAAGATTTGATAGTGGTAATGACATTAATTTGAGTCTTAATTCAAGTTCATTGATTTTAACTCATATTAGTTGTATTTAAATACTTAAACAATTATGTCTATGGTTTGATTACATTTTTTCACTATTTTGGTTGGTATGCATTTGTTTTGAGTATCGAACGAATTTGCGCTTGGCCAGATCATTGCATAGACCGGGTCCGATAACTTTGATAATATTTCTGATCTAGGCTCGGAAGCTGGGTCGGGTTTGACAACTTTAGTATGTAAAAAAAAAAAAATCTAACTGTCTTATTTTTCTTGAAGGCAGGTAAAAGTCTCTTTGGATTTTCAATCACTCATTTTCCTTATTGGAGAACTACACAAACACAATGAAAACAGAGAGAATTGGAAGGAAGGCGCGGTAAATCTTTGTTAGCAAACTGAATTGATATAAGTTGTAAAACAAGTGGCAGTAAAGCTAAAAAAATATATAAGTATAGATATATTGCCAGATCCACCAAACAAACCGTAACAAGAAATTAACTATGCTGTATGTATGAATCTTGTTCCACCTGTATCTTCATGAATCACTTGGCAATCTGTTCCAGCATAGGAATATTACTATCCCATCTTTTCTCCAACCCACTACTTTGCAGAGGAGGCAAAGAAAACACACTAACAGTAGAACTCCCCCTTCTTATCTCCTTCAAAACTCTCAATGCTGCCACAGTACTCTTCATGTACATACTCTCCATTATCTCTATTTCCTCCAATTCCGGAACCTGACCATTCCCCAAAGATGAAGATCCTTTCTCTGTGTCAACAACTCCATCAACATCACCAGATACACATGGTTGATTTTTTGGAAACAACTGTTCAAGCATAGTCTCACATTCTTTCACAAGCTTATAAATCAAATCAGTGGTAAAGAATGGCTGTTGCAACACTTTCTGAATGAAAGGCAGCCTGATTAGAGCCCCTGTTCTTTTGTCATACTTCTTCAGTATTTTCACCAGCCCTGTTTAATTAATTAACCAATTAATACAACATCAAGCATTAAAAATAAAAACAACATAGCAAAATTTAGATATACCAGTGTAATTCAGGGCACTGTAATTCTCAAGTAAGACCATCTCTCCATGCAAATCCACAATCTCCTTCCTCACCTTCATCAACTCCTCTTTAGTTTCCTTTCCTGCCACCCTTGCCACAATATCTTGCAACTCCTGCATGAAAATTATAGATTTTAATAAGCAAATATAAGAAATATTCTCAAACTGTTGGTATAGAGGAAAAAAGAGAAACCTTTTGACGGATGATGTATTCCTCCTCCTTCTCGACAAAGAAGCCATTGAATTTCTCCAGCTCGGCTTCCAAGAGCTTAATGAAGTCCTCCTCCTCCTCTGTGGCAATGGCAGCCGGCTCGTTCTCATCTCCAAGCTTCGGCCGTTTCACTGGTCGAGATTGGTCACCGATGGTGATACGTTTCAGCCGCTTCTTGAGTTCCTTGTAGGAGAGGAACTTGTCCCTCCATTCAGGCAATGTCTCTTCAATCTGGGCACTTAGACTCTTCCCAAACTTCATGGTGATGGAGGAATTAGGAATGAGATGGAGGAGGAGATGAAGAGAAGGGGAAATAAATATATAAAGAAAATAAATAAATAAATAAAAGGAAAACGAATATTCTCGGTGGAATATGCGAAGAAGAGTGATCAGAGAGGAAAAGGGATATCTGTGGTTATATTCCCCTTCTCCAGCACGAGAAAGACACGTGCCTCGGATTCCTGTTTTAGTTCCCATCCTACGCCCGAATATTTCGTATTCAATCCAAAAATATCAAAAGGTGTCCATCTGCTCTCTGAAGTTTGAAGGCATCTTCTTTGAATATTCTCATGTTGGTTTTACTTTGTTAGTAAAAGTTATTTCTTAATTGATTATTTATTTTTTATTTGTTTATCAGATGGTGAGAGGATTATGGAGAGGAATATCCGTTGGCATCTCCACCGACTTGTCTTTGAATCCAAGGAACTCTGTTTTTCATTTAGTCTCTTATTATCAACTAATCAAGTGATTAATTAGATAATCTTCTCTCATAAATTGGAAATAAGAATATAAATATCTCTCCTACATTGGAAACCATTTGGAAATTCAGCATTTAGATTTTGATTATTGGTTTTATGTATATCGATGACTGAATTTGCCTGTGGTCTAGATTTGTGAGTTGCATTGTAACCGTATATTGCTTTCTTTGCACTGCTCTGCCACTTTTGAAGCTGGTTGCCACCATCCTTCTTAACATTGTATCCATATGTTTGTTGCTTTCTTGGCACTGGTCTGCCACTTTAAATCCATATGTTTGTTGTTTTAAAATATAGACGCTGGTTGCCACCATCTTTCTGTTGAATATCGGTGAACTCAAGCCCATCTCATACACCCAAACTTAGTCATGTTATCTTTTTAATTTATTTTTTTTTATTTTAGCACCAATCTAGGATAATCATGAAGTCAATCACCTTAATTATTTATTTATTCTGTATTCACGATGCTAATTAATTTTTTTCTTGTTGATTCTGATTTATTCCTTCTATGTATTGATTTTTTCCTTGGATTATTGATTATGATTTATTCTTTCCTTAAATTGTTAATTGTTAATTTATTTTTGCCTTAGATAGTTCATTCTCCAATGGTTTTTTTCTTAATTTATTTTTGCCTTACATAGTTCATTCTCCAATGGTTTTTTTCAAATCTTTGGATGATCTCCCATTATAAAGAGATCGAGAAACTCTAACCCTAGAGACTGTGAGAGTTAGGAAGGTAAATTTGCATGCCTAATCCTAGCCTAAATCGTTCTAACTCTTTTATTGATTTTAATAAGATTGTGTGTTGATTAATTGCATGTTAATCCCTATTAAATTTCCAAAACCTTAATAATATAACAAACATAAATTGGGTTGATAACCAGATCGAAAGCAAAAGCACATTCTTTTTTATTTGATGCTACACCCTGCCACCAACCCAACTAAATAAGCAAGGATTTGAATTTATTGATGAATCTCACATTCAATTTGTCCAACTACTATTGAATCTGATCCATAAAAGAAGAAGAACAAGAAGAAAAAGTTTACTATAATATATTGTACAGAGGCTGTGCCGAAAGCGTAAATTGATCTGCAACCTCTTTGTTCCTCCTTTTAGTTACTTCTTTCCAAACTCTCTAGTACTATGGAAAAGTGGCTTCCAATGAGAAATAGTAGTTATTAGCTTCTCGGTTGAGAAGTTCTTTTAAAAAAGAAAAAAAGAGAAATAGTAGTTATGGATGCATGACAGCTATCAAGGAAGCTGGACCACCTTTTTTGTGCACTGCCATAACTAAGCATTCCTTCTCAGTTCCGTGGAGTGGTTGCTTCTTTAATTACCCTTAAAAAAATAATAATAAATTCTACTTTTCATATCAGAAGCCTCTTTCCTAGAATCTGCTATTGCAGCCATTGAAATAGTAATTATTTTTGGTTGGAAATTGGGAGTTCATAAGAAACAGTGAGCAGTTCTTCAATCATCTGCAATGCAATGTCCATTTCTTGATGATCTTGCGATGATGTTGTTGTCTTCTCAGCTGAAGAAGACACAACCTTTTTCTCAAGCTCCACATTCAAGACCCAATTGGACCCAGCGCGTGAGCCAGCACGCTTCTGCCAAACTCCAATGTGAGCTTTGTCAGTGTCAAGGCGCAAGCAAGTAAGAGAAGGGGCTGGAGCCTTGCAGCAGCGCCGCAGCTTCTCGCTCAGCGTCTCGGACAGCGCCCTGCTCGACCTCTCGCTCACCGGGAAGTTAGTCTTTGCGTTGTGCCCACTCATGATCACGGCGGCCTCGTCGTAGGCTCGTGCAGCGTCCTCTGCTGTCTCGAACGTGCCCAGCCACACTCTCCTCTTCCTGAACAGTGTCATTACCACCTGTCAAACAGAATGAAGGGCAGAACAATGCATCAAAGTTTTCTGTACGTAAACTTACATAAGAGGGTGCCTTATCTCCGCCACCCAAGAGCCCCAGTGGCGTTGCCTGACACCTCTGAACTTCTTTGACTGTACCTGCATTGTGGGAGAGAAGAAGGAATTTGCAGTGTGAGTTGCAGGGTGTGTGATGTGAGTGAAGTTAAAAGGGTGGGTATATACATATATATATTCAGTCAGGGTACTAGACTGTGTCACCTACGCACACCAAGGAGGAATTAAGACCTCTCAAAGGGGACTGAGTTTTTACCATAGATGACTAAATGAGAGAAGTACAGTGGAAAGAGTGGAGGCGGATAATGTCTCACTGTAAGATTGGGACATGTATAAAGTCTTTGATAAGTGTGACAAATACACAATAAATATATGTACATGCTGTGCTACGATGGCACATGATGTGTTCATCTACAACTGTTCTATGCTTATTATTGAGCAGAATTTTAAATCTCTTAGTTTCACATGTTGAACTGTTTGTAGGACCTTAATAAATGAATGAATAAATGTAGTTTTAAGCAAAGTCTCGTGAATTGTTAAGTGGATTGGTTGCCCTACTGCTCATGATTTCTTCTCTGTAGTTCAGGCTGTCTGTATTGGCAAAAGATATGAGGAGAAGACTCCTGTCAATCGTTTGATTATTGGAAGGGATTTGAATTTCCTATAGCAAACCCAAATCCAGCTAGGGGTGGAGATGCAAGATTTTTATTTATGGCTAAATTGATTATAAAACAAAGTCTTGAATTCTCAAATCTCTTGCCTGGCTAACATATAAGTGATTTGAGAGTTCAAAACGGGTGAGAGAAAGTTGAGGTTCACCTCCAAATGGTATGAGATGTGCCTCAAAGTTGAGAAGAAAGAAAATTCAAAGTTCTCTGCTTTTTTCCTGATATTATGGTTTCAACCGGGTTCAACACCTTTTCCCTTTTGTGTTGCCTTTGTTCTTCATGGCTTGTTGGTTTTGGAAAAAAAAATCTAAAAAAAAAAATCATTTTTTTTAGATCTCTTCCTCTTTATACACTCGAGATGTTGCTTCAATCTTTTTCCTTTTTTTTTTCTACTCTCCAAAGGATGTGTCCCAAATCCTTTGCATTTTTCTCCTTCTTTAGCTTAGCTTACTAATGACCAGGAGTTCCTTCTTCACCTTTGTTTTTCGAAGCTTGTGAAACATTAAAATCTTCAACAGAAGGTCCATTTTTTCAATTTATTAGTTGAGTTTCTTTAGTAATTGTTGGTTTGAGATTCATTGTTAATGTTTTATGTTAATTTTTTATTTAGTGAATAAATGACAAGTATGCAGTAAGGGGAAAAACGCAAAAGAAGAATAAGAGATAAGATAATTTTTTTTGTCTACTAGAGATTAAATTGATAGACCCATCTTATTATATTTTTGACAAAACTTGTAAAAAAAAAAAAGTAATCATATATTAAGTTAACCAAATATATTTCTAGTTATTTATGTTGTAGTTAATAAAAATCTAATGGAGTATTTTATAATTAATGAAAGTCAATGGTCACCTATTGTTGGGGTAATCTCATTATGAGTATCTATATCTTATAAATATATAAAAAAAAACACATGTTTTCAAAATCAAATTATATAAACCTCTGCAGCCTAATACAAAATATTTTAATCTAGCACTTTAAATACATCCAACGAAATATTAGATGTGGCTCTCATGCATTTTTAAGTATATGGATTTACAATACACTGTCATTGAAAATATCTATTGCATTTTGAACTATATTTAACCAAATCCCACGTACATGGATCTCAAATGAACAAATTTTCAAACAAATATTAAGGATGCCGAAGGAGAATAAGAAAAGTCATCATATTTGATCTTTGATTACATGGGTGTGTGTGTATATATATAATTTATACATACAATTTTGTTATATATATATATTTACGCTTTTATAGCTTCTCATTTATTAAACCCTCATATTTTAAGCCCACTTTTGTATTTTTGAGTAATGGTTGCTTTTGATGTGCTTTTATTCTATTACAGGCATAAAACGAGAAAAAAACTTTATAAATAAAAAGAAGAATTCCATTGAAATGAAGTTTAGAGCATTAATGGGTCTAGATTATCAGCGTAGTTTCACAAAAAAGGTTATTGCCATCACATCTATCCTTTGATAGACATGATTTTAGGCTCATTGGAAATAGGACTGTTTTAGAAGTTCGGTATTTTGACCATCTTAAGATTTCTTACAGTGGGTCATGATGAAAAACATCATTAAGAGCCATCCTAGGGAGATAGTGAAGTGACACAATCTGAGCATGAATATAACATCGGGTGAAGTGGGCATTCACATCAATATGTTTGGTCAGTTCATGCTTGACCGGATCTGTAGCAATCTGAAGAACACCAGTATTGTCACAGTGAATCGGAATTGGAGAAGTAATCAATACACCAAAATCCTGCAAATTCGACCAAAGCCAAAGAACCTCCTGGACAATAGAAGCCAAAGCTCGAACCTCAGCCTCAGCACTAGACTTGGCAACAGTAGGTTGTTTCTTAGTCTTCCATACAATAAGAGAAGACCCTAGAAAAATATAGTAACCTGTGACAGAAACCCGATCATCAGGAGAACTGCAAGTAGCGTTAGAATAAGCCTGTAGTTAAAGGGTGGACTGGCATGAGTAGAACACACCACGTGAGATGGTACCATGAAGATAGTACAACACTCGAAAAAGATGAGGATAATGAACAGAAGTAGGGGCCGCAACAAACTGACTGAGAATGTGAACAGCATGGGAAATGTCAGGGCAAGTGACGGTCAAGTAAACCAAACTGCCAACTAGATGTCGATAACAAAAAGGATCAGATAAGGGAACCTCATCAGAAGCACAGAGTTGCAAATGAAGCTCCATCGGTGTAGCGGCTATATGAGTGTCTGTCACACCAAAGCGAGCAAGAAGATCTAGAGTGTAACGCTGCTGAGAGATACGATAACCATCAGGATGAGATGATATCTCGATACCCAAGAAATACCGAAGCGGACCTAGATCAGTCATCAAGAAGGTCTCACATAGTTTCTGCTTTATAAATGTAATGTGAGCACAATCTTTGCCAGTAAGGATCATGTCATCCACATACAGAAGAAGAATGGTCCGACCTTGAGAGGAAGAATGTACAAACACTGCTGGATTATGTATACTCGGAGTAAAACCTACAGTCTCAATAACTGTACTAAATCGCTCAAACCATGCATGTGGAGCCTGTTTAAGACTATTGAGAGCACGACAAAGACAACAGCCAAACCCCTAAGGTACCTGAAGGCCAGGGGGAGGAATCATGTAAACCTCCTCCTTCAAGTCCCCATGAAGAAAGACATTCTTCACATCAAGCTGATGAAGGACCCACCCACGAACAGCAACAACAACAACTAATGTACATATAGTATACATGTGGTCCACTGGTGCAAAAGTCTCCTCATAATCACTGCCATACTCCTGTTGAAAACCACGAGCAACAAGACGCGCTTTATAGTAATAGGACTGGCATGAGCAGGAAGAGGAACGAGATCCCATATGTGAGTCTGAGATAAAGCATCAAGTTCCTCGGCCATGGTAGTTCACCACTCAGGTGATCGAACCGCTTCCCTGTAGGTACTTGGCTCAAAGACATCTAAAATAGCAGGAGAGACGTAATGAACAGGGGGATATAAAGTGAAGCGATCACATAAAAAGTAAGTGTGGGATAATACCTTAGGAGCCAGATCAATAGCAGGAGAGGCGTCAGAGTTGACTTGCCATGTTAGAGATGGTGTAAGATCCCGACGATGATAAAAGAGACAAACAGATGGATGAGCAAAAGGAAGTAAAGAAGAAGAGGAAGATACTGGCGGAGACTCAATAGATGAAGGGGAAGGGGGATCAAGAGAGGAGTGAGTAAGAGGCTCTAAAGATGTGTGAAGTGGAGGAAGTGAATGCAAAAGAGAAGGGTCCTCAAAGGAGTGAGTAGAGAAAAGAAAAGACAGAGGAACCGAGAGAGATGGTAATATAGTAGAAGAAGGAGAAGCATAAAAGGGGGTAGACTCATCAAACGTGACATCACGGGAGATATGTATACGATAGGTAACAGGTTCATAGCAACGATAACTTTTATGTTCAAGACTGTACCCTAGAAAAACAAAAGAAACAAACTAGGAAGTGAGCTTTATTCGATCTCGAGGTGAGAATAAAACAAAACAGCGACAATAAAAAACACGGAGATAATCATAGCATGGAGGTGTTCCATGAAGACACTCTCCTGGACTGCGACAATAAAGTTGGTATAAGGGTTGAAGGTTAATCAAATAAACAACAGTGCTAATAGCATCAACCCAAAAATGAGGAGGGAGAAAGACACCAAGAAGAAGGGCACGAGTCGTCTCTAAGATATGATGATGTTTGCGTTCAATGACCCCATTTTGAGGATGAGCCCTAAGATAAGATAATTGAGGCGAGAGGTGTATTTGCCACTAGAGTCAGACCGAAAAATCTTAATTGAGGCAAGGAACTGAGTGTGAATCATAGCGACAAAAGTTTGATAGATGGATAATAGCTGACTACGATAATGCATGAAATAAATCCAGGTGAACTGAGTGTAGTGATCAATAAAATTAACATAATAATGATTACCTGAGGACCCCCACAGCACTCTCGAGATGCTCCAGTCTATCTTGGCCTCGAGAGGGAGAAAAGATCCGCACAGGTGGTGGCTTCTGTGTTGTGGGCGGTGCCTTTATCTCTGTGTGTGCTGGAGGTTGCTACAAAGTTGGCTGTGCTACCCCGGCTTCGTCTCTCTCTGCTAGCTCCGGTGGGGACATGTTCATCACATAGCGATGCTGATACTTCCTGGCCATGCTCATCTGCAATTGATATTCTAGTGCGTAGTGAACAGTAAACTGCTACAGTGATCGCTTCAGTGAATTGCTACAGTAGCTGCTACATTACTTGCTCACAAAATGTTCCCGATTTCATGTTCTTCATCGAGGCAGTTGAATTGAGCACACAATCAACGATAGATCATGTCGATTGCTTCTTTTCTCCTCATTGACGAAGTTCTTCAATGTTAAACGGGCTAGACTTTTATGAGTGTGACTGCCTTTGTGCCCCTCCAATGGAGGTTGGCACACACCCACAAGTCTAGAACCCGTACCTTGTTCCTTTCTTGGTCCAAGAACTCCTTAACAACGGCGAACATGACCTAATTTTGTTCTTTCTTCTCTAAGTTCACTCCACAACCTTACATGTACAAAAGAATACAAATGTACACCAATCAATGATAAAATCTGAGAAAAGTAATGTTCAATGTAAGAAAATAATACTTCGTATTACTTTAACACGAGCACTTATCAGTACTTAACCCTAGAATTGGAGGGTACAAATACATGATGGTCACAGTGTATTTATACATATTTCCCTTCCACACTTGGTGAGTCTAACACTAGGACAATGGTCATGCAACCTAGTATTACCTAAGTATTGATACATAGAATTCTCATGCATACCAAGGCTTTCAAATACACCAAACATGGATCACAAACAAGCCAAAATACAATAGATAGAATAAATCATCCAAACACACAAATTCACCCCAAGGTTCACCAACATCCGGTGACCTCGGGGGTTTAGTTGTTCATGGTCAACAAATACATCAAGAAACTCATGCAAACAACCAAATAAACCATAAGAAAGACTCCCTCAAAGATGGAGGCCGGAGAAGCTTCCAAAGACGCCACTCAAAGGGATGGCTTCACGTCGTCTTCAAACTCCTCAACTCAAGCCCTAGGAGTAGGTCTCGCTCCAAATCGTGCTTTCCTTGCCAAATCCACGGTGGGAATGCCCTTAAACCTTCTCTTCTTCCTCGAATTGACAATGGTGGTGTGGAGCTCCAAGAAGAAAGGTTCCTCCCTCTAGAAGAAATGCCCTAGAATGCTTAAAAAGGGTAACTTCGGGATGGCTTATTGGTGGCTTCACGATCAATATATGGGCTGTGAGGTTGCCCGGAAAATGGGCCAAAAATTCCATTAAATTACTAAAATACTGCCACAGTAAACTGCTACAGTGAAACTAATACAGTGTTGTTGCTCTTTGAATTGCTCGCGGTTGACTTCATGACCTTGAGGTTGCCCGTATGGATCCCCAAACTTAGATTTTCTTCAAAATGTTCATGCTTCAGGCTGCTACAGTATCGCTATAGTACCCCGGACCCTAAAACGCCGTTTTTGGTGCTGATTTCTTCTTAAATTGTGTCGCTGAGCTCACCTAGGCTTCTTTTGTACTTGAAACATGAAATAAACCAATTCAGACCATAGAAGGTCATCGATTCATCAATAAAATATGGAAATCATGCGCACTCATACGTATAAAACAAGTACATTTAGATATTTATCAATCAACTTGTTTGGCACGGTTTTTGGCATGGAGAATCCAAAACCATACCAAGTGTCATATATTTTATTGCCACGATTATGGGTTCACTATGTCAAAAATAGTGCACAAGAAGTTGATGATGTGTTTGGCATGGTTTTTGGTATGGTTGTAACACAGTTTTGTGTCTAAATTTTAGACAAAAACATAAATGGTGCTAAATGCCCGGACAAAGCTGTCACGATTTGGTAGCTGTGCAAAATACCGTGAGAACTTTGGCACTAACTTGTGTTTTGTGCCAATTTTAGTGAAAAATTTGGCACAAAATCAAAACCGTGCCAAATATTCACTACCATAAATCATATATTAATTAACAATTATAATCAAGTTAGTTAATTATGTTTCATTGGCAAAACTATCATGATTAATTCAAAGAGACTTCAGACACTGCTTTTGCACCTTGTATATTGATAATTTTGTACAATAAATGGCTTCTATATAGTGAATACATAAGATTATGACCAAAATGTTTGTAAGACCTTTTTACAGTTAAAAAAAATTGCCAAATAATTTAACATTTTTGATGTGTCATACTACAATTCTAATACAATGATTTACAACCTCAAATATTAGTCTTCAACTACATATGTGACTGGCACCAAATAAATTCTCAAGAAATTAAAATTAAATTTGGATAGTTTGGGAAACCACAACTTAAACTCTAAGATATTTCTTTCCTTTCTAACATTCAATAGATTGATTAAAACTTCTATTCTTGGGTAATCCTAAGTTTAAATAAAAAAAGTAAACACAAACAATTGGAATTGAAAACAAAATTACCTAACTCATAGAGTACCAGTGTACAGCTCCAAAAGGAGGCTTTCCAAACCTTGTCACCAACACAACTAATGTTAAAAAAATGATGGCGACTTTAGTCATGATCTTGATCATATCGGGTCAAATATACCTGTTGGGAGGTTGCAGAAATGGCGCAGTCCTAAAGATAGGGTCAAATCAATGGAATTGGGTGATTGATCCTCTAATATATATATATATATATATATATATATATATATATATATATATATATATAGGATTTAATAATGGGTGGAATACACAATCTTCCCCTTTAAAAGAATTTAGTTCTCTAAACTCACATCAAATCAGTCGTAGCTATGGGAACAACATGTAATAGTCTAAAGAAGAAGTGAAACAACAAACAAAATTTGGAAACAATGGCACTTGACATCCTCCATTCATCTCCAATCTACAGTTCTGCTACTGGTATTGTTGAAGGTAATAAATATGATCCCATACCAAAACATAAATAAAGATTCTACAAAAGTAATTATTGAAGGGCTATGCGTTCTAGATTTATTAATCATACTTCTACTGATACTTTTCCATCCAACTCTCAAGTGGATTCAAACCTCAAAATCATTGTAACACTTATCAAAATCATCAAAGCCTATTTCCACAACCATCACACATCACTTACTCAATAATTCAAAATCATATGGAAATACTAACAAAACCACTAATCAAATACTTTATTATGTTACAAGACAATTCTTATAGTTGGCATAAATTGACAATATATAGCTTCCCCACTATAAAATCAAAACCTTATTAGCGCCATCAATAAAATAGCACAATTGTTATTTTTGACAAGTATCCACCAAAATTAGATTTGTAGGAATTTTTTTATTTCCAATCAAATATTATAATCTAAACATCAATAACTATATGATGAACTCTCCGCAAGTGCATGGATCATTACTAGTAATAAAGTGGTACCCCACAAGGGGGTAGAGTTGTCGAACCATAGGGACTGGACTTCTAGTACTAATTGATCCTCCAATGTCTAGTTAAACCAAAAAGGGGATAAAGGAGTTAATTACTTATCAAATCTAAATAACAAAGGGATGGAAGAACAAAGTAGACTAGGGTTGAGTTTTGATAACAAGATAGCAACGCCCCAGGATGATTTCTATGTGCTCAAGATACTGACTTGAGTCCAATGCCTACCAAGGTACATTCTACGATCCTTGTGGATGCTCAAAAGCTTTGTTGCATCTACGGCTCTCAAATACGCCAAATTTTGCTAGAGTAACTACGGGTCTCAAGCACACCAAGTTTTGTAACTATACAAAGTAATAACAACTACGACAATTGACATATGCCAAGTTTTGCTAAGCAACTACGCAAATCAAGCACGCCAAGTTATGCAACACATGAATTAACACAAGAGTGCAATGAACTCCATAGTCATTAAAATACAAGTAGTCAAAGTATAAGAAACAACATAGTTTACAAACTTAGGGCATCGTGGAATGGTTAGCCCCTTATGAATTCATACAACTGAGAGAAGAAGATAAACATAAGTAAGAGAGACATGATGACTGATGAGTGCATTTCATATTGTCTTTTTATGCCCTCAATCTACTCTTTTATTCATTCTCCAGCATTCCTTTATGTATAGTCAGTGTTATTCTGGGTATAGTTGTTTCTTGTGCAGGATTTTGGGGCTCAAAGAAATTTAGAGTGAAATCAGCGATGAAAAGAGCAAAGTAGAATGAGTGTGCTAAGTACTCAAGTTGAATACGGGCGGAGCACGATCGTGCTCTATCCCACTATTTATTCTAGCCTGGAGGACAAACTAGAGAAAACTCAAACATGGGGGTGTGTGGGATCGAAAATACACGTCTGGCATCGTGTCTGTGAAGAAGACACTAGACGGCACATCGAAGCACAAATATCATATTTGTTTCATGGGTTCTTTCATTCCTAATAGAGGCAAACCTCTATTATTAATTACCCCAGACAGTGTCTTAGGAACCTCTGATTAAGGGCAAAAATACAAGTAAAAAGGCAAAGAAAATAATAAATTTATTCTCAAAACATGGTGATCATTACATATGAATATCGCCATATATATATAGGCATACATATTTTATTTATTTATTTATTATTTATTATTTATTATTATTATTTTTTTATGACGCCGTCGTCTGCCTTGGGGAACATGCTTCGCCGCCATCTCATCAGCCACTTCAAATACAGGCCTTGTTGCCATTTTGTACCATTTTTTACTATCTTGAAACCAAGGTTTTACCGTCATTCCGAGATTCGTGTTATTTGTATTTTTTATTTGCCGCTTCAAACTTGTATCTCTCTTTAAAATTCATGTCCCTTCAAGATTTGGATTTCATCAACCGTCTCAAGATATATGTTCCAATATTGCATCAAAATAAGCTCTTTTATTGCCTCAGAATAAGGAAACGCAGGTTGTCAAGTGCTGACATAAGGCTGCACCAGTTGGTCTTTGCTTAGACTTTTATTTTTACTGCTCCATATCCCATAACCACCACAGTCATTGCCATTTATTCTGCCATTTTGAGTCTTATCATATTAAGAGCCAACAAAATTACTGGCCCAATCAAAAGACAAACCTACCTTGATTTTAAAGATTTTTTTTTTATTAATTATTTTTTAGCCTAAGCTTCACTCATTTTTTTTATGATTAATTTTTTTTAATGCATGAACATGTTTCCCAAAATCTTTTATATCATGCCCATATGCATGCTTTCTCATTATTTTTTTTTATTTTTTTTATATTTATTTTAATCATACACGGATAACATTGCATATTTTTTTTCCACTCTTTCATTTTTATTATTTTTTTTATAATCATCATGCACGTATGCATGCTATTGCATCCTTTTCTCATTTCATTTTTTTTTTTAGGTAAAAATCTCATATAGGTCCTTGTAAGTATGTCAGGTTACTCTTTTAATCTCTCTATTACGATGTGTTCTCAGGAAGTCCCTCTATTTTTCCAATTAGATAATATCAGTCCAGACCTTAACAGACGTTAGGTTTGCCATCGGGCTGTGCTGATGTGGCTTTCTTTATCATTATAATATTATTAAATTAATCTAACTAAGCCATGTAGCAACATCGTCTTCTTCTTCGCCAGGCTAACCTAATCTACACCCGATTTTCTCTTGGACCTCCAGATTTTATCGGCAAGTTCATGGGGGCTCATCAGGGAAATACCCAGCTTCGACCCCAGCTCCCAGAATCTCTACAAGGTCGAGCTCACTAGAAACCAGCTCGACGGAAGTATTCCAATAGACATCGGTCGCTGCTCCAAACTCCTCAACCTGAATCTCAATCAAAACCGGCTCGTCAAAATAATCCCGCTGGAGCTCTCCAACTTGCCGTTAATCATAGACATTGATCTCTCCACAACGAGCTAGTTGGCCCCATTTCTCCAAGCTTCGATAAAAGCAGCACTCTCGAGAACCTCAACGTTTCCTTCAATCATCTCTCCGGCGAAGTCCCCACCGCCGATACCATCCTCAAGAACCTCCACTGGTCCTCCTTCACCAGCAACGAAGCGCTCTGTTTTGAGCCCGTCCAAAAACCATGCGCTTCAGAGTCATGGCGGCTGCCAGAGGAACCAGAGACCACCACCAAAGGTCTCAACTTCACACCAAATGACATAGCTAAGTCCATTACCATCACCGACCAGATCATCGGAATGGGCTCCACCGATACCGTGTACCGCGTTGACATGCCATCCAGTGACATCATCGCTATTAAAAAGCTCTGGGTTAGAAGCAAAGACGAGAAGCCATCAGTGTCCCACGAAGCCGCGCTGCCGCGGCCACATTAGCAAAGGTTCAAGTTCTCAACGCAGTATGATAAGTGCTTGAGTATACATGTGTTACCTACTTGTTTTACATACATTGAGCATCATTTTACCATTGATTATGTCTCATAAAGTGTATTTTGGTGTTCTTTTATGCAATTAGGTTGTGGAAGTGTTAAAGGAAGAAAAGGAAGCAAAGATGGGTTATAAAGACGTATTGTTGGGAGCTTTTATACAACACAAATGTCAAGGCATAAGAGGGGATCATGCACATGAGGGTGTGTGCCAACTTCCTGAAGAATTCAAGATGATTTGTGCGATGGAAGGGCACAAAGGCAGTCACACCTTCATGTCCCAACTTGTGTGAAGATAGTTAAAGCTCTCAAATGATGATTCGAAGAAGAAGAAGTCTTATAACTCACCACATGGACGTGTGCCCGACCATGTGGCCTCAAGATGAGAAAGTTTGGATCATGGTTATGAAGAGTACTGTAGCAAAACACTGTTCACACGACCGCGTCAAAATCCCATGCGACCGCGTGGGAATTCTGCAGCCCACGCGACCGCGTGGGATCTCACGTGGTCGCGTGAAGACACGTGACTGACGCGTTTTCAGACTTATAAATACCTCGATTTGCTGATTTTTAGGGGACTTTTTGCGCACGTTTGAAGGCAAGAGCGGCTAGGGTTTCAAGGACGAGGTCTTTGGCGATATTGGGAGTCGTTCTTCACCAACTTCGATAGATCTTTCGACGATATAGCATCGGGGAGCCATTAGCGACCTAGCTTCGGAGAAGGTTCCTTCGAGACGTTGAACAATTCATCAAGGCCATCATCACGAATTCGAGGGGGTTTATTTTCATGGATTACATTGCTTTTTTCTTCATTATCTTTTGCTTTGTAATAAGTCCTATGGAGGGCTAAACCCTAGTAGATACTTGGGCATGTGAACCCTAGGTTTCAATTCATGTATTGACTTTCTTTATACTTTCTTTTAATTCCGAGTTTATTTGAGTTTTAATCTTGTTTAATCATTGCTTGCATGCCTTATTGATTCGTATGGTTGTTTGGTATGTTTGATTTGTTTCCTTGGTGAGAGAGAGGTCTCCATTAGGGATTAGAACATACAAGGTTAAAGAGGGTTGAGAGGGTGAGTCTTGAGATAGAGGAGTGTCCCCTTTCCCTTCCGATTGAGTGTTTCCTATCTCCGTATTCCCTAAGTTTTATACAACCATATGGGGTGTGAGGCGTGAGATTGATAGATTTCTCCGCCGGGACCTTTGTAGGGGGTTAGGGATCTTTCGCCTAGAAGTAGGGTTAGATCTAATTTTAGGAATCAGTTTCACTTTTAGGTATCCCTAGAACTCATTGCGGTCATATGGGGTGTGAGGTGTTGAGATTGAGCGATTTCTCCGCCGGGACCTTGTAGGGGACTAGTATCGGTGGCCTGGAAGCAGGGATCGATTGTTATTGGATTACCTCGACTCATAGAACTCGGTTTAGAAGCATTTAGTTAGTCTTGCACTTCATGATAGAGTCTAGGGGGATCATTGCCCGGGTATCTCATCCTCATTGATTGAGATCTCCTTTACCCTTTTCCTTTTATTTGTTTTCTTTCTTGCGATTTTCTTATTTTACACATTACACCCATTGCTTCATATCATTGATTCGACTAGATAACTAAGAATCAGTTATTACTAGTACTTCCATTCCCTGTGGATTCGACTACCCTACTCACCGGGGTAATTATTACTTCGACAACCCGTGCACTTGTGGTACACACACGCAAGGGGTGTGTCACAGTACGCCACAGGAACATAGTTCGGCTTCTTGGATGCTGCAGCAACTATGAATCCACATTGCTGCTCTATGAGTTCATGCCGAATGGAAGTCTCGAAGACCTTCTTCATCGTCCATCTGGAATTAATGGCAAAGATGGGACTAAGTTAGTGGGTTAGTTCGTTAAGTGTCTCCCACGTGGCTTAGTTAGATTAATTTAATAATATTCTAATAATAAAGAAAGCCACGTCAGCATAGTCTGACGGCAAACTCAACATCTGTTAAGATCCGGACTGACATTGCCTGATTGGAAAAATAGAGGGACTTCCTAAGGGCACATCGTAATAGAGGGACTAAAAGGGTAACCCGACCTACTTACAGGGACCTATCTGAGATTTTTACCTTTTTTTTATCATGCACTTATGCATGCGCTCCTGTTTACTTTTATCTTCATTAACATTTTTTTTTAAAAAGTGATGTGAACAAATGATGACAGCACTTAATTATTCACTATTGAGAAAATGAATAAAATCAGTCATTCATCACACTGATTGCAAGCAATCATTGCCCTTCGTTCATAAAGCTTCCGGCAGATGTAATAAAGAACCATTCGAGCTTTTAGCAACTCAATCTCTTTATAAAGTGGATGGGTAAAGCTTCTCTATCTTGTAAGCATGGAAACCTATGCATGCGCGCTACATGGAGTCTTGTGTGCCCGCAGCTAGACAAATAAGAAGAGAACACACATAAAAAGAGACACAGCTACTGATAATTCCTTCATTTCAGATGCAACAATGGAAGAAGTTCAACAAGGAAAGCAAGCAGAAAGAAGCACAAAAGAAACAGAAGATGTGAAAAAGCTTTGATATCTTTGGAATTGGTGCCAACAACTGCTACTTGTTTGCTGGTGACTCTGGGCGAGGAATGCTGAAACAATCCTTTTGGAAATGAAGACATCAAGGGTGAATGGTTCCATGTTATGCTATTGTTCTCTGCTTGAATGAGACATGCTTGTGTGTGTTTTTTTTTTAGATTTTCTCCTTCTTGTATGCGTATAGACAGCTGTTATCATCGTCTAGGAAATCTTCAACTCCAAAGAAACTCCTTGGGGCCACAAATATATCAGACAAATTGAAACTCCACAATCATATTTCGATCATTTAAGCAGAACTTAAAAAACAACGAAAAGCAGGAAAAGCGGGCCACCAGCCATCTTTCAGCTTTGACAAATCATATGCATATAAACCTCACCATTTCTACTCGAACTTGAAGCTCAAAACAATATGAATCTTGCAATGCAATTGAAGGTGAAGCTGGCAATCGTGATTGTATCATTGGTTCAGCTAAGTTGCATGCCTTTCATTACTAGTTTGTCATCTTGCATGAGTTACATCATGGGCAATGCGACGGCACCTTCACTACTCTGCTGCTCCAATTTAGCTGACATCATTCAGACACCAGCGCGGCGTCTCTGCATAATCCCCAATAGTGGAGCTGCTTAGCTGGGAATTCCTAGTCACAAACTCTGGCTTCTTCTCTCTGGCCGACTGCTTCACCTTCTCATCAGACGGTACAAACACTCCATCTTCAAGAAAACTCCTTTATTATAGATCATAATCAAAGTCTGGGAGGCGCTGGTGATAAGTGCTCGTGTTATAGTAATGCAAAGTGTTATTATCTTGCAATGAGCATTGATTTAATCAGATTTCATCACTAAAAAGTGTGCAATTGTTTACTTTTGTGCATTGTAGGGTTGTGAAGATAAAATGAAGGAAAGGAACGAAGTTAGATCGTGTTTGCCATTGTTGGGAAGATTTTCGGACTAAGCAAGGAATGAGGCATGAGCATAGACTTGTGAGTGTGTGCCAACCTCCTTTGGAGGGGCACAAAGGCAGTCACATTCACAATAAGTCTAGCTCATGCTAACAATGAAGACTTCACCAATTAGGAGACTCGAAGTAATCGGCACGATCTACCGTTGATTGTGTGCCCAATTCAACGGCCTTGATGAAGAGCGATGAATTCGGGAGCGTTTCGGCACAGTTACTATAGCAGCACTGCAGCAAATCACTGTAGCAAGTTACTGTTCACTATCGGCCGAAATTTAGCATTCCAGAAATTTCACACGGGCGTGTGGAAATTCCACACGGCAGTTTGAAATCCCAATTTCAGCAATTTTAAAGCCGCGACTCAACATTATAAAAGCCCGATTTGGAGACTTTTTGAAAAATCTTTTGACCTATCTTTCTCTCCAACTTCTGGAGTGTGGCTAGGGTTTTGGAGAGGACTTCGTGAAGTTTTAGAGCGCGTCTTCGGCATCGTCACCGACGTCCGGCGACCGCACAAGACCATGGCCACACCATACGCAAGGGGGTTTTCATCGATGTCTTTATTTTGTGCTTTCTTATATACTTTGATGAACATGTACAGCTCCATGAGGAGCTAAACCCCTTGTGGGTATTCGGACTTGTAAACTCTAGGGTTATTATGTTTCTTTGACATTGTTATTATGCTTTTCCATTATTGATGAATAAGAATTGAGTTTCAATCTTGATTTTATCTTGCTATTGTTTTCCCTTAGATGTGACACTAGGGTTGAGAACAATCTAGGTTTTCCTTGGGAGGTGTGACAACTCCTATAGGATTAGACTCTTTAAGATTGAAGAGAGTTGAGAGGGAGAGTTGTGAGGTAGCGATGTACCCCTTTCCCCTCCGTTGTGATTTCTCCCTACCTCTGTTTCCTTGATTTATTAGCGGTCAAGATAGAGTAAAGTGCTAGGTAGATATACTCCCCTGGGGCTTAGTTACTCGAGTAACAAAGTGAAAGGTTGAAGTGAATCCTACGTACTGGGGCTTAATCGAGACTAGGGTTCTTCCTCCTGGACCAAAGGGTTAGAACTACACATAGGAACATGTTTTATCACTAGGAGTCCCTAGAACTTAATGCAATTCCACGTAGTGTGAGGTTTAGGTAGATGTACTCCCCTGGGGCTTAATCGTGTGAGCGATAGAGTGAAGGGTCGATGTGAATCCTAATACCTGGGCATAATGTTGGTGTTAGTCACGGTTGTCCTTAGGTTTGGGACCGTGAGTCTGAGGATTTCCTCGACTCAATTGGCATCAATAGGAGAGTATAATAGCATAGTCTTGCATTAGAAGCATAGATCCTAGAGATAGCTTGTCCGGATACCCCGCTTCATTCATTGTTAAATCCTCTTTATTCTCTTTCACTTGCACTTTCTCATCTTCCATCTTTCTATTTAATTTCTCGTCTTTTAGTATAATTGTTTCCATAATTCACTCATCGAATCAATTGATCACTTTTCCGTACTTCGCATAGTTTTAATAGTGAAATCTCGTATTCTAACTCCCTATTCCCTGTGGATTCGACTACCCTCTCACCGGGGTAACTTTTATTACTTCGACAAACCCGTGCACTTTTGGGCCGCCTGTCAGCTGGGCACCAGAATGATTGGAGTGCCCTCCCCGACCTTACTTTACTTGAGATGCAACATCTCAGGACGCAGCGTGGCGTCGTAGCCACCGGCATCATTAGCATAACTAGTGTCAGAGCCCAAGATGCGAGATTTGGCGACGAGGCCTTCCTTGCGCTGCTGCAAATCAAGCGCTCTTCCGTTCTTCGGTCTCACCCTCAACTTCTTGAAATTTTCCAAGTGATGGAGCATCTCCAAAAATAAAATTCAGGTCATCAACAATATTGGTCGCTGATGATGCTTTTTCTGATGGTGGATGAAGTAGAAAATGACCTCTGAGTCGCATCAGGAACCGCCTTCTTTGGTACTTGAGCATCGAAGAGATTTTCTGAGGGCATGGCTCTTTGTTTCGAAGTACTGTTAGCTCGAGCACCCATATTGAAGAATGACTCAAGATCATTATCATCGTTTATCTCTTTTTTTTTTTTTTGATGAGCTTCAGCAGCATCTCTTTCTTGAGCTTGGGCAGCAGCCTTTTCTCGAGCTTCTGCAGCAGCTCTCTCAACCATAGCTCTTTCAAGTTTAAGCCTTGCTTCTCCTACAGCTCTCAAAAGTAGCTCTTTCCCAAGCTTCTTTTCCTTTGGCTTCAGCAGCGGCAACAGCAATGTTGGCAGGAACAGTAGTGACATCAGGTAGCGACGGCGTCAGGTGGCAGCAGCTTTTTTTTTCATATTTATAATATTTATGGATATATATGTAAGTGTGGGAGAAAAGAACACTTTTTTTTGTTTGTTTGTTTTTTTTTTCTTCTTCTTCCAAGATTTTTTTCACCTTCTGGTTTTTTTTTTTTCCATCTTTTTTTCTTCCCGAACACTCTACAAAATTCCTCCCCCCAAAAATTCCTCCTCTTCTCCTTTTTAAAAGAGAATTTGTTCACTCTTATCCTCTCCTCCACTGAATCACAACGCCGAATCATAAAGATAAGACCAGAATCTAAGAAGCATAGACACAGATACGGTGACACGATACGACACGACACGGACACCGCGACACGGTAATTTCTAAAAATTAAGGACACGGGTACGGCAGGACATGGCTATAAAAAAAAATTATATATTTATATAAAATATTTATTATAAATACAAATCTATATAGTTTTCATGTAACATATGTCATATATTTACTTATAGATTAATTTGGTGATCTTGTGTATTGGGAAATAATTAGAAAATATACACGAGTAATTTAAAAAAATCATTTATAAAGAATATGAGTATCTGGAGGTGTCCATGGTGTGTCCGGGTATCCGTGTGTCCGACACGGGTACGCCAAGCTTCCCGGAGTGTCCGTGCTTCATAGACCAGAACTCAAATTTTAAATTTTTTTTTTAATTTCAAATGAGGATAGGATTAAATTTGAAATTTAAAATTTTTTCAAAATTCAAATCAAAATTACCTCGGGATATGTGTTTGGGTGCCTCGGGATTTGCACATTCTCAGCTTACCTCGAGATATGCTCTCAGACTATATGAAATTTAGAATCGCCTCGGGATGTGTATTCGGGCTATCCTGAGATTTGAGATTGTCTCGAGATATGTGTTCTCGGGATGATTTTGTAATTTGCCATTTCGCCTTCACATTTTGCCTCGAGATATGTTCTCAAGGGCAATTGTGTAATTTTTTGCATTTTTTTATTCGCCTCGAGATACGTTCTCAAGGGTAATTTTGTAATTTGCATTTTGCCTCAAGATATGTGTTCTCAAGGGCAATTTTGAGATTTGAATATTTTGGATCACCTTGAGATCGATGCTCTTGGCTAATCTTGATATTTTAATATTTTTAGATCGCCTCGTGATCAACGCTCTTGGCTGATCTTGAGATTTATGTATTTAGATCGCCTCGAGATCTGTGCTCTCGTCTAATCTTGAGATTTAGATCACCTCAAAATATGTGTTCTCGGCTGATCTTGAGATTTGTGTATTTTAGATCGCCTCGAGATTTGTACTCTTAGCTGATCTTGAGATTTATGTATTTAGATCGCCTTAAGATTTGTGCTCTCAGTTGATCTTGAGATTTGAATATTTTGATCGCTTCGAGATCTGCGCTCTCAGCTAATCTTGAGATTTAAATATTTTAGATCGCCTCAAGATCTATGCTCTTAGCTGATCTTGGGATTTGAATATTTTAGATCGCCTTGAGATCTGTGCTCTCTGCTGATCTTGTGATTTGAATATTTTGATCGCTTCGAGATCTGCGCTCTCAGCTAATCTTGAGATTTAAATATTTTAGATCGCCTCGAAATCTGTGCTCTCGGCTGATCTTGTGATTTGAATATTTTTTTAGATCACCTCGAGATCTGTGCTCCTAGCTGATCTAGAGATTTATATGTTTTCTTATACGTGATTTTTAAATTTTTTATTTGATTTAAATTTTTTATGTAAACAGGGTATTCTCAAGCCAAGCACGGGCTCAACACACCCATGTCCCTCCTCTTGATTATCCCAGCCTGAAGACAATTTCTTCTCATTAGGGGAAGCACGGTTATGCTACACTCAACACGGTTGTGCACAAGAACAACACGGGAGAAGCATGGCTGTGCTTCTCACCTTGATTTTTCCAAGCATTCATTTAGCTATTTCACTTAGAAATCTCAAAGAGAAACACGGCCTAAGCATGACTGTGCTTAGACCGTGTTGAGCCCGAAATCAGCCTTTTTAACTCTAGCTTTTAGGGTATGATTCTCATCTTTGTTTAGGGATTTCACTCTCCACCGCGAGGATGTTGATGAGAGTAAAGATCAAGCTTCACCACACCATCTAAGGGGACCAAGGACGAGTCAGACGCATAAGAGAAGTAGGGCTAGCATACAGAGCTAAACTAGGAAGAGTATTTTGAGAAGAAGAGAGTCATGTCTTCTTTCTTTAGATCTTTAATTGTTTCTTCCATGTTGTACCTATCCATGAGGGGCTAACCATCCATGGTGCCTTAGGATGTTGAACTATGATGTTTTGTATACTTTGAACACCATTTTTTAGTAATCTACAAAGTTCTTTTGGTTCTTGTGTTTAATCTTGTGTTTGCATAACTTGATGTGTTTGATTTGCACAGTTGCTTAGGCAAAACTCAGTGTGTTGATTGCCATAGTTGTAGTTGCCTCGTGTCATTGCAAAACTCGATAGGTATGAAACCCAGAGTTACCTTAGCAAAACTTGGTGTACTTGAGAACCGTAGTTGCAACATTGCTTTTAAACACACACTATAACCGTAGAATGTACCTGGTAGGTATTAAGGGTAGGTCAGCATACAACAACTTATAGGACTCATCCTGGGGCATTACTCTATTGTTGTTGGAATACTCAATCCTAATATACCTGATAATTTCACCCGTTCTTTATTTTTCTTGTTTTAGTATCTTTCCTTTAACCATCCTCAGTTTGTATTTAACTAGAGATCAGAAGACAGATCAGTACCTTTAGTTCAATCCCTGTTGTTTGGCAACCCTACCCCTCATAGGGTACCACTTTATTACTTGTGTGCGACCTGTACACTTGCGGAGAACGCATCAATTTTTTGGCGCCGTTGTTAGGGACTGGCAACTTTTAGGAAAATTTAGATTCTGATGTTCTAGTCTGTTAATATTGTGCATACTTGTCAATATTTATGCTCTTTTTATTGTGTTCATCATTTTAGCTTTATTCTCATTTTCTTTTTTTTATATATTCTTTTGAGCTTACATTGCTTTATTCTGTGTGTGTAGGCACCTTTGTATGACTATGGAAGGACTTCTTCTCTATTGGTGAACCCTGATCCAGAAGTTGAAAGGAACTTCAGAAGAAGAATCAAACAGATCAATTTGAGTGAGACAGGGTCAGTAGAAATCAGTGTGTAAGTGGGTTAAGAAGAAGAAATGATCGGAAATCAACAACAAAGCATCCTTGATTTTGCCCTGCCAAATCTGGAGGGAGTAGGGTCAAGCATAGTTCATCCTCTTGTTGCAACAAATAACTTTGAATTTAAGCCAAATTTCATCCAATTGGTGCAACAGATGTGTCAGTTTGATGGATTTCAAGATGAAGACCCATATGAGAACCTCAGGAACTTTTTGGAAATCTGCGATATTTATAAGGCGAGCAATGTGTCTGAGGATGTTGTTCGCCTGAGACTCTTTCCGTTCATGTTACGAGAAAGGGCCAAACAATGGGTAAGTTCCTTACCATCAGGCTCGTTTACTACATGGAAGCATGTTTCAGAAACTTTTGTTGCAAGATACTTTCATCCAGCAAAGATCACCAAGTTGAGGCATGATATCTCCTTCTTTCGACAATTAGAGTCAGAGTCCTTGTATGACACTTGGGAGAGGTATAAGGAGATGCTGACAAAATGTTCACAACATGGGATTGTTGGATGGATGCAAATCCAAATTTTTTTTAATGGACTGAACAATGCCACCAAGCAGATGCTTGACGTAGCCGCTAGAGGGTCTCTATGTAATAAAAAAAACCAAGCACAGCATATATCCTTATTGAAGAAATGGCAAATAACAGTTACTAGTGGAGTTCTGAGAAGAACAAGCCGGTGAAGACTGCCGGCATTTATCAAGTGGATGTCATTACCACCCTCGCAACACAAGTTGAAGCAATTACTAAGAGGCTAAATGCCGTGCAATGCACCTTAGTTTTAGGACCCCCCTTGTGGTAATTGGGGTCCTCCGAGTGAGCCAAGATATCCTACCTCTTCTGATACGAGTACAGGGCAGACGGAGCAAGTAGATTTTGTGAGGTAGAACCGTCACTATCAGAACAACCCGTTCAGCAACACATACAAATCTAGATGGAGGAATTATCTAAACCTTTCATGGAATCAATCAAAAGAAGGACAGGTGGCACAACAGCAACAACATAACCCTTCACCTCAGAGTGCACAATAACCGCCATCCTCTTCATCCTCAAAACCCTCCAATGAGCTCACTAGTTTGATGGCCCGATTCATCAAGGTACCAAAACCTTTTTTTCAGATCATGAGAAAATGATAAGGAATACTAATGCTACTGTGAGGAATTTAGAGCATCAAATGGCCCAGATGTCCAAGCTGCTAGAAGAAAGACTCCTAGGGACACTCCCTAGCAACACAGTGGTGAACCCAAAGGAATTCCTGAAGCGTGTTACATTAAGAAGTGGAAAACAACTCCCAAATTCTGCTGAGAAAGAACCAGAACAATGAAAGGTTGGACCCACTGTTAATATTGACCTTAAGGCCCCAACTGATTTGGAAGAGATGACAAGGGAACAGAGTAAGGAAAAGAGTGCACTACCAGAGTACCAACCGAAACTTCCCTACCTTGTGAAAATAAATAAGGATTAGTAGGAGGAGCAATACAGAAAATTCCTCGACATGTTGAAGACTCTGCATATCAATGTCCCATTTGTTGAAGCTCTTGCTCAAATGCCGAGGTACGCTAAGTTTTTAAAGGAATTGCTCACGAACAAGAAGAAATTAGAAGAAGAGTCTTTAGTGACACTCAGCGAAGAGTGTTCGGCATTGATTAATAACAAACTCCCTAAGAAAGAGAATGACCCAGGGGGATTCATCATCCCTTGCACCATTGGGGGTTTAGTAGATGAGAAGGCTCTTGCTGATCTTGGGGAAAGCATCAACCTCGTACCTTACAAAATCTTTCAAAAACTTGGACTTGGAGAACCGAAACCTACCACTATGACTTTGCAGCTGGCAGATAGGTCCATCAAACAACCACGAGGTATACTTGAAGACGTTCTAGTTAAGGTGGATAAGTTTATTTTTCAAGTGTACTTCATCATTCTTGATGTTGATGACAAGGTGGAGGTGCCATTGATCCTGGGAAGGCCATTCCTAGCAACTTCAAAAGCCCTTATTGACGTTAAGGATGGCCAAATAGCACTCTGAGTGGGTGAAGAGGAAATCATTTTTAAGCTCCGGGATTCCATGAGACATATAATGGATTTTGATGATACATGTTATTTTGTAGATGTTGTTGATGATGTTGTCTCTGAATTTGTGTAGGAAATGTACATGAAAAATGAGCTCTTTGAACTTTTGGCGGACAACCCTCCTAATGATGATGTTGTGGAGGAGATGATGGAGGAACTACATTATCCAAACTTGGCGGGCCCCGAGGCTTTTGTACCACCAGAATTGTCAAAGAAGAAGAGCTCCCGAGTGATGATGTGGTGGAGAAAGATGGCCACCAAGAGGAAAATGTCACCCACCTCACCAACAAGTCTTAATGTATCCAATCATTCTAATCTTTGGACCTGTGGTGAGATCAATTTGATTAATTCATTATTACCATATTCTTGGAGTTGTGTTGCAGGTGGCCATGCGAGGTCTCGATTCCGCAAGCCTCCTTAAGTACGGAATAGGTATGTCAAGCTAGTGAAGATAAACAAGTGCTTCTTGGGAGGCAACCCAAGTCATAGTGTTTTTGTGTTACTCGTGTTATTTTCTTTTCAGCAGTGGTTTATTTTGTTTTGTGGATTGATGTAGTCTATTTTATTTGTGCTCTCTCAGCACCATTATTTTCATTTAGGACATTTACATTATGTTGTACTTCTCATGTACTCTATGTGTTTGCCTTTGAGGAGAAAAAGCCCTGTCCTGGAATTTTTCAGGCTGAGCATGGGCGTGATGGGAAGAAAGCACAGTCGTTAAGCACTTTGCACAACCGTGTCTCACCCCTTCACAGTTTGAAAATTATTTCTAAGATAATCAGGGGGAGACACATGCCTAAAGCATGAACGTGCTCATCCTGGTTTGCCCTTTCACACTTGAGCACGTGTGTGCTCAGGGCGTGTTCGAGCGTGACCTTTCGGCTTCCACCATTTCACTTCAAAACCTAGCCATCACCGAGCGCGTCTTTTCATTACAACTCTTCCACAAAACTCCCAACCTTTCATTTTCCCCTCTCCGGCGATGAATCTTCACGAGGGAAGTCTTTTTCTTACTGATTTTCATAACGAGTGCTTCCCATTCTCTACATCTTTCCTCGATTTTGGTAAGCTGTAGTTTGTCTTTCCATCGCTTTGTTTCGGAGTTCTTGAGGACCATTATCTTGATTTCAGGCTTAATTTACTTATCCATGCATGATTTCTATCGATTACTATTGGAAACTGGTGAGTCCTAAGACTTGAATGTTTGAGAATCTCGTCGGGGACAATCACAGCATGAAACACGGTCATGCTCTAAGGAGCACCACCGTGTTCACCCATGATTCAATAAAATTTTTATGTTATGCACTGTCTAGGTGCTCCTGGCACGACGGTGCTCCCTCTGTTTCTTGGGGATTGAACTGATTTTCATTGTTTTAACTTTTGCAGATCATGCCGAAGAAGCACACAACTGCCGGTCCTTCTAAGAGGCCTAAGGTCAATGCATCTACTGCTGTCACTGATTACCGACCTATCCTCCACACACACAGGCACATCAGGAGCATTATGCACGTCTGTCTCGCCACTGTTTTGGTGAGTCAAGAGAGATTGATTAGGATATCCTTTGTGAGGTGGGTCTATAAGCTGAGATCCAACAACTATTGAGTGTAAGGGCATGGCGACATTTGTTCTTGATTACCGATAATATCTACGAGCAATTGGCGCTCGAAGTGTTAGCCACATTCGAGCTGTCCCGTGGCACCATCACTTTCCACCGAGCCGACTACATCTAGTTCCAGGTGTTCGGTGTAATGTACCGAATGTGCCTCATAGACTTCTCCATCCACTTGGGAATCTACGATGCCTATTTCACCCGGACCTCGGCCTATGGAATCTACGATGCCTATTTCACCCGGACCCCGGCCTATAACACTCTACTGACATCACAACTGGCCGGGGAGTCATTAGAGGATGCTTGGAGACAGTTGAGAACCGCGCTGATGTATGATCCTCGTCAGACCAAGGCAATCACCCTCCACTCTCCAGCTCTCAGATACATCCATTTTCTGCTCAACCACACTCTGACAGGACACGGTGATAGTACTGAGGTGGTTAGTCTCCTGCCTTCGATTTTTTGCTGAGCATGGTGGATGGGTTCCACCTACATTTGGAGTATGAGATTGTCATTCCTATCTCACGCCAGGAGACCAACTCCCGCATCGGAGCTCTCTTCGTCGGCCCTTATATCACCCGCCTGGTCCAACGCATAGGTATCTTGCAGGGGACCGATAAGATGAGGATGGTTGGTGGTGTAGCCGCTATAACCATGGAGATACTTAAATCAATGGGGATGCTACAGAGGGTCCAGATTGCCAGGGGAACAGAGTTCTATGTCAGACAAACCCCTGATTTACCCGCTACTGATGCGGCTGCCCCCCCTCCCCAATCTCCTCCACCGCCATCTCCTTTTGTCAGCGATCACCTTCTCCATCTCGTGCTCCCCTTCGCCAACCGGATCAGGTCACATGTTAATCAACAACATTCCTATGGCGACATAGGAGTGTCACCCAGATCACGGAGCATTTGCGTGTTCAATTATCACCCGAGCCTTCCGCTCCCATGTACCTTACTCGTCACATCAACGTTGATACCTCTTATCGGGGGAAGTCTAAGGCTGCTGCTACTCCTTCCGGCGATGATTCTTAGACCGAAAGCGCCTCTTTCTTATCTTGATGACTACAGTTCCTTGTTTTCTTATTTCAATATTTGTTTATCTTGTTGCTTTGTAGTCCAGTTAGCAAGGGGAGTCCCCTGCTATACTGGCATTTTGGTTTGGTTATTATCATTATTTTATTTCAGTTCATCTGTTGCTTATTGTCGTGAGCTTTACTTGTTTATCTCCATATATCTTAAGGATTGTGTGGGTGCTTGGAGTTGGCAACATGTTGAGAGTGGCAACATCACTCTTCATGTTCAGGGAAGTCGTATGAACCTCCTCTTTAAATTTTTGTTCTCCATGTTCGTCGTACATGTCGTACATTTTTACATTGAGGACAATGTAACATTCAAGTGTGGGGGAAGGTTGCATTGCATGCTGGTTTATGTTGGATGAGTGATTTGCTAATGACGATCTATGATTCTTTTGTTGGTAAATCTTAAATTTAGGGAGACACATATGTGTTAGTGATTATTGTAGCCAAATTGTAAACTAACTTTTACTTTAAGGACCAAGAAAAATTTCATCACTATGCCCTAATTGTGGAGCCACTAGTTTTAGGACGATAACCTCTCACTTAGGACCAATGTTTTAAAAAAAAAACTGGAAAGTCGGATTTTTTATTTGGAATACCCTACTAGTTAAATTTTGAAAATTTATGTTTGTAAAAAGATGGTAGAAAGAGCTATCACCTTAGAAGAGTGAAAGCCGCTTTTGAGCAGTTGAATTTTGGGCATTACAAGTGTAAATTTGATGACCTACAGGGAGAAAAGGCTACCTCTAGGGTGTATGAAGCTACTACCCAAAGTCTTAGTGAAATCCAAGTTAAATCGTGTTAGGTTGACTCCTTGAGATTGTGGGGCACTCAATTTAGGGTTTTGCACACACACACATGGTCTTTGAAGTAAAAGTGTAGCTTTTTATTGAACATTCGTGTTGTAACAAACTCCTGTTGTTCTCTCTATGTTTGAGAATCTACCATTCTTCTGAGATCAGAAGCAATGCACTCATCTTTCTTTTATTGAGTGTTGTGAGATTGCTTGAGGAAAAGCAACAATTCAAGTGTTGGGGTATTTGATGAGTCCATTTCATATTATATTTTTATGCCCTCAATCCACTCTTTTATTCATTCTCTAGCATACCTTTGTGTATAGTCGGTGCTATTCTTGGTATAGTTATTCCTTGTGCAGGACTTTAGGGCTCGAAGCAATTTGGAGTGAAATCAGGGATGAAATGAGCAAAGTAGAATGAGTGTGCTAAGTACTTAAGCTGAACACGGAAGGAGCACAATTGTGCTCTGTCCCATTGATTATTCCAGCCTGGAGGACAAACTAACAAAAACTCAAACATGGGGGTGTTCTCAGGCCAAGCATAGGCTCAACACACCCGTGTCCCTCCTCCTGATTATCCTAGCTTGAAAACAATTTCTTCTCATCAGGGGAACCATGGTCATGCTACCCTCAGCACGGCCAGGCGCAAGAACAGTACGGGAGAAGCACGGCTGTGCTTCTCCCCTTGATTTTTCCAGGCATTCACTTAGCCATTTCACTCAGAAATCTAGAAGATAAACACGTCCTAAGCACGACGGTGGTTAGGCCATGTCGAGCCCGAAATTAGCCTTTTTAACTCCAGCTTTTAGGGTTTGACTCTCATCTTTATTCGGGGATTTCACTCTCCACTGGCAGGACGTTGATGAGAGCGAAGATCAAGCTTCACCACACCATCTAAGGGGACCAAGGATGAGTCGGAGGCACAAGAGAAATGGGGCTATCTTACGGAGCTCAATTAGGAAGAGTATTTTGAGAAGAAGGGAGTCATGTTTTCTTTTTTTATATCTTTGATTGTTTCTTCCATGTTGTACCCATCCATGAGGGGTTAACCATCCATGGTGCCCCAGGATGTTGCGCTATGATGTTTTGTATGCTTTGAACACTTGTTTTTAATGATCTATAGAGTTCTTCTGGTTCTTGTGTTTAATCTTGTGTTTGCATAATTTGATGTGTTTGATTTGCACAGTTGCTTAGGTAAAACTTGGTATGTGGATTGCCATAGTTGTAGATTCCTTGTGTGATTGCAAAACTCGATGTGTATGAAACCCATAGCTACCTTAGCAAAACTTGGTGTATTTGAGAACCATAGTTGCAACATTGCTTTTGAGCATACACTAGAACCTTAGAATGTACCTGGTAGGCATTAAGGGTAGGTTAGCATATAACAACTCATAGGAATCATCCTGGTGCATTAGTCGACAAGAAGCCACATGATTTATAATAGTGTTTAGTCAACAATAGTGTTTAGTCGATAAGAAGCCACATGATTTACCACACGTATGTGTGCCCAGGCATGTGGCCTCAAAAGAAGAGTGTTGGAAGCATTGGCCTCATGAAAGTTACTGTTCATAGTGGTGTGAAATTTCCATATTGGCGTGTGGAAAATTTTGCAACGCACACAAGTGTGTGGCAGCATGTAACAAGCATGAGTTTCTGATTATAAAAAGCCGCTTTGCTCAATTTTTGGGAGACTTTTGTAAGGTTTTTGAGAGGTAAGGCAGCTAGGGTATGGAGAGGAGGTCTTTGTAACTTTGGGGGTATTTCTCACCAACTTTAATCGATTTCTCCTTTGTCATACCATCAAAGAAGCCATCGGCAACCCTAGCTTAGGAGACGAATCCATCAAGACGTTGAAACTACCCATCAAGGCCATCATCATGAATTCAAGGGGGTTTATTGCCATGTCTTTTATAGATTTTTACTCTATTAATTGTTTTGTAACTTGCTCCATGGAGAGCTAAACCCTATATGATATTTGAGCATGTGAACCCTAGAATTTTATTCTTTGTATTGATTTACATTTTGTTTTCTTTTTAATCCGAGATTAGTTGAGTTTTAATTTTGTGTTCTCAATACATGCTTGCTTTATTGATCTATTGATTGATTGGTTTGTATTAATTTATTCACTTTGGTGAGAGAGAGGTCTCCATTAGGGTTAGAAACTCAAGATTAAAGAGGGTTAAGATGGTGAGTCATGAGATAATGGAGCGTCCTTTTTTCCTTCTGATTGGTGCATTCTATCTCTATATTCCCTAAGCTCTAAGCAACCATGCATATGTGGTGTGAGGTATTAAGATTGAGAGATTTCCCCACCAGGACCTCATAGAAGGTTAGGGGCCTTTCATATAGAAGTAGGGCTAGGTCCATTCTTAGGAATCTGTTACATCCTTTGGAATCCCTATAGTTTTATGTGGTCATATGTGGTGTGAGGTGTTGAGACTAAGAGATTTCTCCACCAGGACCTTGTAGGAGACTAGTATCGGTGATTTGCAGGCAGGATCTGATTATCTTTGGATTTCCATGACTTAACTAACTTGGTTTAGGAACACTTTGTGAATCTTACGCTTAATGTTTGAATCCTAGGGGAGCATTGCCGGAATATCATATTTCTCATTGACTAAGACATCCCCTCAGTTTACTCTTACTCACTCATTCGTGACATTCATCTTTTTGTGAATTAGTTCATCACATCATACTCCTGATCATTCGACTAGATAACTTAGAAGTAGCTATTACTAATACTCCTGTTCCCTGTGGATTCGATTACCCGGCCCAGTGGGTCCACTTTATTACTTGAGCAACCCGTACACTTATGGACACAAGCAAGGGGTGTGTTAGCCATCATCATGAATTCAAGGGGATTCATTTCCATGGCTTTTGCATATTTTTATTCATTCATTACTTACTTTGTAACTTGCTTCATGGAGAACTAAACCCTAGAAGGTATTTAGGCATGTGAACCTTAGGATTCTATTTTATATTGATTTACATTGTATTTTTTTTAATCCAAGTTTAGTTGAGTTTTAATCTTGATTTTTTAATGCTTGCTTGCCTTATTAATCTTATGGTTGATTGGTTTTCTTGATTTGTTCACATTGGTGAGAGTGAGATCTCCATTAGTGTTACAATCTCCAAGGTTGAATAGGATTGAGAGGATGATTGCCTTATTAATCTTATGGTTGATTGGTTTTCTTGATTGGTTTTAGCGGAGTGTCCCCTTTCTCCTCCGACTGATGTATCACATCTCCATTTTTCCTAAGCTCTAACACACCATATATGGTAAGGTGTTGAGATAAGTCTCCACCAAGACCTTGTAGGAGGTTAGGGACCTTTCACCTAAAGATTGGGTTAGGTCTACTCTTAGGAATCAGATACATCTTTTGGAATCCCTAGAGTGCTATGCAGTCATATGTGGTGTGAGATGTTGAGAGAATTCTCCACCGGGACCTCATAGGGGACTAGAATCGGTGACCTGGAAGTAGGGACTAATTTACCTTTGGATTACCAAGACTTAATTAACTCAGTTTAGGAACACTTTGTAAATCTTGTGCTTAATTTTGAATCTTAGGGGGAGCATTGACCGAATACCTCATTTTTATTGATTGAGACTTCCTTTTATTTTACTATTGCATTCTTGCCCATGACATTCATTTATTCGTGCATTAATGCATCATATCATTTCTTTGATCATTTCGTTAGATAACTTCTAGTTAGCTATTACTAGTAATCATGTTCCCTATGGATTCGACTACCCAATCCATTGGGTACACTATTATTACTTGAGCAACCTGTGCACTTGTGGACACACGCAAGGGGTGTGTCATTAACCTTTCTCCAGTGCCCCGGATCTATGAACTTAGAGTTTATGTGTATTTTAACTTACTCTTTTGCAATTTCTATGGAGTCTTATTGTTTGTTCCTTTCTTAAACCTTGTGTTTCATAACTTGATGTGCATGATTTGTGTAGTTGTGATTACAAAACTTGATGTGTGTTTGAGTGTCATAGTTGTAGTTGTTATTATGTGATTGCAAAACTTGAGATGTATGATTCCCATAGTTGTGATTACAAAACTTTCCATATTTGAGTGCCGTAGATAGAACATTGATTCTAGAGCACACATAGGAGCCATAGTCCCAGGAGCTACTCTATCTTTGTGTGTCTCACCTAGTTCATTTCTAGAACTTATGATGAGTGCATTTTATATTATATTTTGCATACCTCCCATGTACTTTTTAGCTTGTCTTTTAGCACATTTTGTCTATGAATGATGCTATTCTGAGTTTGTTTGTCTTTTTTATAGGTTTTTGGGGCTCATAACACATATGGAGTGAAATCAGGGACAAAACCAACCAAAGAAGACAATTCTTCTAAGTGTCCAATGCAAACAACGACAGAGTACGGGCGTGCTATCTCCCCATGGTCTTCTTTGTCCGGGACTTCTCTGGTTGTCAGCAAGAGCACAGGCAAAGCACGGGGATGCTATCTCCCCAAAATTACTTTGGGATAAGAGTACCCTATACTTTCAGGGGAAGCACGGTTTACATGCTCCTTTCATGGGCGTGCTTTAGCTGAGCACGACTGTGCTCTCCCTATGATTCCCTCTGGATGAGACTTAGCCCTTTTCACTTAGAAGCTTCAAGAAGAACATGGTCATGCTCAAACCATGTCGAGCCGGAAAAGTCCTTTTTAATGCCCAGATTTAGGGTTTTTTGGCATTTTTGGTTCGGGAGTTTTCTTCTCCAGTGGGGAAACTTTCAAGGGAACGATGATCAACCATCACCACTTGAGGTAAGGAGGCCAAGGGTGAGTTAGAGACATCAAAGAAGTGGAGTTTCCCAGCCCATGTACTTCTTGAAGTACATTTGAGGAGATTTTGTGAAAGGGAAAAGTCTTTATATCTCTCTTCCTTACGTTTATCTTTCTCTCTCAATTGTATGAATTCATGAGGTGCTGACCGTTCTTCGGTGCCCCAGGATTGTGAACTATGTTGTCTTTTATACTTTAACTACTTAAGTTCTAATGCCTATGGAGTTCTATTGTTTTCTTGTGCTTATTCATGTGTTTGCATAACTTGGCGTGCTTGATTTGCATAGATGCTTGTGTAAAACTTGGCATGTGTGGATTACCATAGTTATGATTACCTAGTGTAGTTGCAAAACTTGTCGTGTATGAAGCCCGTAGTTACGCTTGTAAAACTTGGCATATTTTATAATCGTAGATGAAACATTGCTTTTGAGCACACACAAGGATCTTAGAATATACTTTGGTAGGCACTACACTCAAGTCAGTATCTTGGCCACTTAGAAATCATCCTGGGACATTGCTCTCTTATTATCAAAACTCAACTATAGTTTACTTAATTCTTTCACTCTTTTGCTTTAATCTTGTAGTAGTTAATTCCTTCATCATCCTTTCAGTTGACTAGACATTAGAGGATCACGTACTAGTACTAGAAGTCCAGTCCCTGAGGTTCGACAACCCCACCCCCTTGTGGGTACCACTTTATTACTGGTAACAATTCGTGCACTTGTAGAGAATTCATCACCTTATCTGTCATCCTTCCCCTTGTTAGGTTCCTAGTTATCTTCTTTACTCAAATCTTTGATCAGGCTAGATATTAGAAGAGGAATTAGTACTGAGAGTCCTAACACCCGTGGTTCGACAACCCTACCCTTCGGGGTACTAATTTATTACTTCATACGACCAGTGCACTTGCAGAGCATACATCACCCTTATGAATCAAGTTGTCAGCGGCTCCCCCAAAAACTATCCTTGGAAGGAATCGATGAAGGTTGATGGAGAAATGCCCTTTTTATGTGCAAAGAACTCCTCTCCAAACCCTAGCCACTCTCTCCTCTAAAACTCGAGCAAAAATATATCTAAAAATAATTTGAGCGGCTTTTTATAACTAAAAATTGGGGCTTAATATGGCCTCCCACAACATCCATCCCTTGTTGTTTTAGAAAGAAATCTCACTTTTCAACTTATATACACAAGGGCCATATCCAACTAAAAATCCCTTTTAAATCATCCCGCATAGCTTTAGTGCTATTCACATAAGTAACACTAGGTTATAAAGTCACATCTATGACATTGAAAATCCATGAGATTAACACTGAATTACACATATCCCATAGTTGTGCTTCAAACTCATCTTCATTTGGTTTACTGATGGCGCTCTATGAGCTCCAATCTAATTTTAGCCTTCAAGGAATTTCTCATAGCCTTCTGTAATGTTTTGTAGTTGCTTCCCTTCATAATACAAGAACTAATGACAACACCAAGATTATCTAATGGATGATGGTAATATGGAGAAGTCACATCAACCAAATTCTTAAGTTATTTCAGCCATCTCTGCCACTCATCGTTCTCCTGTGATTCTATTTTGAGTTTTAGGAAGTTATAGGCTTCACAGCTCTAGTACCATGATAAGAATAAAAATAGGGAAAAGATAATTGCTTTTCCTTATTATTCATAGAACTTATAGCCTCATATATATATATAGGAAAATATGTTTTTCTAATTTAATATAATTTTGCCTAAATGTATGCAACTGCTAAATATATACATATATAAAATATATTCAGTTAACAAAAATAACATAGCTACCAAATATAGATTGATATAGAAAAGATATGCTAATATTATCCAATAAGGTTGGTGCCACTATATAGCAATTTAGCTCCACTACCTAGCAATTAGGCGCAATGGCACCACTAGACCTAATTGTTGGGTAGTTCTTACTTAGCAATTCAGTATAATGGCACCACTACGCTGAACTGCTAGGTAGGAATACCCAGCAGTTCAGCGTAATAGCACCAGTGGGTAGTGATGCTAACTCGCTCGATAATGATATTGATACGCTTGTGTTTTTTCATTCATGATCATGATCATCTTCATCTTCTTCATCTTCTTCATCCTCTTCTTTTTCTTATCCTCCTCCCTCATCCTACTTGGTCACGTCTCTTTATTCTATTATCATTTACCACCACGACCACCACTTTTATCCATCACAGTTACTGTCACTACCACTCTTATCCACCACCACTAGCACCATCACCACCATTATCACTATCATCCATCACTGCCGCCATCACCACTAGTCTCATACATTAGCATCGTTACTTGTAATGCCGCCACCACCACAGTATGATCCATTATCATCATTACCTGCAATGGCAACACCAACCCCTTCTTCTTGTTGTTCCTCTCCTCACATTATAGGAACATAAAGTGTTATATTTCAACATTTAATGCATCTCATTATCCCACCAGCACCACTGTCTTTTTCTTGTTATTCTACTCGTGTTAGAGGAACACAAAGTGTTATATTTCTACATTTAATGCATCTCAATATCCCATTAAAAAGGACATAGGTAACAATGTAATTTTCTCCATGCATGTACTACCTATCATCCTTTTTTAAAAACAAGATAAAAAGTAAGTCTTCAAGGCCATTTGTGAATTTAGAGGGACTTTTAGATCAACTGCAAAATTGGGAAAGCTTTGTGGGATTTTTCTCCGTTTTAGTTACTTTAATTGTCTTTATCATTACTATTTATATCCAAGATTGTCAAACCCGGACCACCCTGGCCAGTTCAACCGGAAAACCAGGAACTGGCCATGTGACCTATCCGATTATGCCCCTTTGAACCAAGTGTAAAGAAACTCAATATTAAGTCAATGACTTGGGCGGTTAGAGCGTGAATCGGCCAATTTACTAGGAAATCCATTTACTAGGACTAACGAGTTAAAAAAAAAAAAAAAGGAACAAAGGCAGTAAACCGCGGTGAGAGAAAATGAGGACGGTGGCGAAAAGAAGTGGCAGAGAAACAAGAGAGAGTCGCGGTGAGTGGAAGTGAGGGCTGCGTCTAAAGAAAATGCAAGAGAGACGGCAAGAGGGAGATGCGAGGGAGAAGGAGAGACAGGAAAAGAGAGAAAGAGAGAAAGCGCGCATTTTTTATTTTTGTTTTTTATTTTTGTGAATCCCGAGTTTAGGGTTGGAGTCTTGGTGCTCGGATTAGTTTTTTTTTTAATATTTTATATTTTTTTAAAAATCAATATATATATATATGTAAAACTAAAATTTTAAATATTAAATTTATTATATTTCAGATATTTTAAAAATAACCGAAGGATATAAAATTAAAATATTTAACTCATTCTGTTTTTTAATTATTAAAATATAAGTTATATTATTTTATTATTGGCCTCAGTTTAACCCGGTTCGATAAGGTTGAACCAATCGATCGTTGACCCCTGATCTTAATCGGGTCAGTGCCCGGACCGGGTCTGACAATTTTATTTATATCTAATAGCTATGAAATAATATCAAAGTTTTGTTATTGTTTTACAATGGTTTGTTGTTTTTTATTTTTATTTTTCTCTTTTTTAACAAGCGAAACATTTTAGATACATGCCACATAAAAAAATTTCTTTATAAAACATAATAAAATTACACATGTAATTTCATAATTAATTGACCTTTATGTATCCACATGATCAAAATAAAATAATTTTTAAAAAAAATATTATTTTATTTTATTTTATCCTCTCCCTATCATAAGAGGGGAAAAAATGCATATTGTGAGAAAATTTTAGTTATTTCTTAAGCAACACCCACAAATCCAAGGTTTCGAAGACATATGCATGAAAATACTTGTGTACATATATATGCATTTTTCCACAATTTGTTTTTTCAAAAATATATCTTGATATTTAAATATTCTTAACTCTTAAGTATATGAATGTAGAGGGGGCACGGGCCGTTTAACTGGACCAACATGTGACCCTGACCTGGCCTGGGTTAGTCAAGAACCCGCCGAGTAAGGCCGGGCCAAGCGCGCCGAGCCCAACGGGTTTTTAATTTATTTATTATTAATTTAAATAAATTTTAAGATGAAAAATAAAATTAAATGTCGTGGGATTTGAACTTGGGTCACCCATAACACCAACAACCATTTTTACCAACTACCCTATGAAAACCTTATGTATTTATATTAAAACATCATAAATAAAAAGAAGACTTTAAAATAAGTTTTAAAAAAAATTAAAAATAAGAAATAGTTTAAAACAATTATAATAAATTGGAAGAATTTAAAACGACTCAAAATAAATTAAAAAAATAATAAAAAAAATTAAACTAAGTTTGTTTATTTATTGAATTAAATAGTTTATATATTTTTTTTGAGTTATAAAATTATATTATATGAAAAATCATAGTCATAAAAGTGTACTACTTTATATTGAAATTTTACTATCTATTTGTTTGAGAGATTAACATAAAAATTATTGGTGATTGACATAAAATATTAGGGAAATTATATTATAACTAATCTTATTAATTGGTGATTGAAATTATGTTATATGAAAACTTATTAACATAAAATTTAAAACTAATGAACTTAATGTAAAAGAAAATAACTAATCTTATTAATTGGTGATTGAAATAATCAAATAAAACAATACAGGTAAATATAAGGGAAATCAATACTAAATTATTATATTATAACTAAAAATTAAAAACACTAGTTATGATAAATATATAGAATTTGATAAGTAAATAGAAGTAAAAAGTAAAAAATTCAAGTAATAAAATAAATTAAAATAATTGGATAAAAAACTTATTAATATAAAATTTGAAACTCATTAACTTTGAATTTGAATTTAAATTCATATCTTCATTATAAATTTGTATTAAAAACAAAAAAAAAATTTAATTATCACCAACAAAAACTAGCTCAATTGGTTTCTTAATGAATTTTGCTCCTTGAGACCAATGTTCAAATCTTGAAATTAACAAGTTTTCAAAAAGTTTTAATTTTTTAACCCACAAATTTAAGAAAAAAAAAAAAAACCAATCCGCCGAAAGAGCCTGCGGGCCAACCCGTCTTGTTGGCCCGGTGGGTCACGGGTCAATAAAAGACCAACCCGTAACCGGACCGCTATAGTAAGGGCCGATTACAAGTTACCGGCCCGGCCCGCCGGGTCAGCTGACCCATCGGTTTCTGAAGAGCCAGGCCAAATGTCAGGCCGTGCCTCCTCTAATAATGGCGTTTTCAATATATTGGGTCTGAGCAATGTCTTCGAGGTTCTTCCAAGCATTCCTCTTCGCAAGCAACCCAAAATGACATATATTATGCATTGTGGCATCGCAACTGTCTACGAAATGACATATTACGCATTGTGACATGGCAACTTTCTATGCTTCAAATCCATGATAAAGTAAAAGGCAACCTGCAGGTGTCATCTGTTTAATGGCTGTCATCCGTAAGTGGCAGAGGGGCACATATCTGTTTAGTAACTTTAGTCATTGATATATATATGGGAAATGGGTAGAGGGTGTAATTATTTATAGTTTCACTGGTAAAACAGATGAGTTTCTTTTGTAAGCTTGTAAAACAAGGTGGTACGTGAACTTTTACAATATAATATATATATATATATATATATATGATAAATTATTATATATAAAAGGTAAAGATTGGGTAGGGTTTCTATCCATACCTCCATGAGAATGAATAATTTGTAAAAACTACAAATTATATAAACTGTTAAGTAAGTGCTTTGTCATCAGCATTTAAATAAGTATTGAAGTACCTATTTAATTTTAAAAAATACATTTTCAATGGTAATTTTATAGAAATTTACTTAATTAAAGGTGAGTTGATAACTATTTATTTATCCATTTTCGCTTTTTTAAGATAATTTTAAAATAAACATATCCTATAATAATGAGCTTATAAAGAAAAAAAAAACACACAAACATATATACCTATATGCGGTAGATTAGTGCTTGCTTACCCAAAAAGGTATTGATACAAAAAAAAATTATATACTAATACTAGTTAAAATACCAATAAATATTCCTACTTGAGGTAGGCCACATGATGCTAGAACAATCATCAAACATGCTTCGATTTATTTATTTTTATTTATTTATTTATATATTTTGATAGTAGGCGATAAGCATCGCCATTTAAAATTAATAGTAAGGACATGTATTGATGCGCATATACAAAGTCAACAATATTGTGCCCTCACCTTACGCAGGTTTCGATCATTGGTCTCTCTAAAACGAGAACCTTATACAAAGATCCAGTACCAATAAATCAAGAGGTCGTTGGTGCTTCAACTTTCTTGACCAGTCTATTGGGCCTAATTATTTTTTTCATGTAATTAATATTTTCAAAAATGCAAATCGGTCACTTGCAATTAATCATGCCAATTTTGGACATTAAATTTTAACTTTATGAAGAACCTATCTATATATATATTTGAGTTCCATAATAATGTTTTGCGCTGCATAGTCAGAACAATTTTGCGCAATTTTTATTTTGTGATAATATTTATTTCTAAAATGGATAAAGAGAAAATTATAGGTATTCAAAGAAAAAGGTAATTTTTTTTTATCCATTGAAGCATAAATAATTTTAATCATAGCATACACAATCAGTAGTCGTGTAAGTCCATGACTCCTAGTCATAAAAGCACCAACATAATCCGTATGTTTTTTTTTAATTGCCAGATTCTAATTCATAGCTGTACTGCGTGCAATTTAATTATAGATCTTGTCCGGATGTTGAAGTGTCCATGAAATACAAGATATAAAGGCTGAATAATCAAATAATTGAAGGCCAAACATGCAAGTCCCACAAGTCACGTGAAGTTAAGATTGCAACCCCAATGCATGGCCCACAAAAGCTGCTGACTGACGCATCCGTACCCGTTTTCTTACAAAACTGCATTCCTTTCACTCAAAACCCTCATCTCCTTTCATTGCCCTACCCTTACTGGAGGATGTCAATGGCTTCCCATTGTTTGTCTAAGCTCACAGGCTCATTGTTACTTCTAGTAGTGCAACTCCTCTTCTTTGAGGTTCCCGTCTCATTCTCCAGGCCTCCGTGTGACTTCCCGGCCATCTTCAACTTTGGTGACTCCAACTCTGATACCGGCGGGTTGTCGGCGGCCTTTGGCCCTGCTCCACCTCCCAACGGGGAGACTTTCTTTGGCGCTCCTGCCGGGAGATACTCAGATGGTCGCCTCATCATCGACTTCATTGGTATGCTCTTAATTTTACTACAAGGGAAAATCTAGATTAAAAAAAAAAGTAATTTTGTTTCTAAACTAAGTTCATTTTAGAATCAAATTTGAAATAGAATTTTTCTGTTTCAATAAAACTTGTGCTTTTCCATTCATTTTTCATTTTTCATTTTGGATTAGTTTTGAGATCGATAATGGATGAAATATGAGAAATGAAACAAGCAGGAGAGTTAAAGAATGGTAAATGTTCAATGACAATTATTAAACTGAACACTTGTTTATTTATTTATTTATTTTTCATGGCTTATTTAGACCATTGGCAATGAGGGGTTTTAGTGCAACTCTGCACACTGTGTTTTAGAGGTCTCTGATTTTGGTTTTATTATTTTCATAGTATTCCCTATAATTTTGTATTTGTCATTATGTGATTTTCATCAAAATGTGATATATATGGGGATAATAGGCAAATTACATCTTGCAAATATCTCATAAATTGTTTTAATTTTTTTTTTGTAGTTTAAAGAATAATTTGTGAGATATGAACTTGATAAAATATGAATAGATCATATCATCATCTATTTTCAGTTTTAAATTCTATATCAATTATACACGAATAAAGTAATTTGTTTCAAATAATCATATATTTTGTATATTAAATATTTCCAAAATATAAGCACAACAAAATAATAGAAAAACTAAAAATATATTCATATAGAAGGTCTGCTCTTTATGTCTTTTGTGATGATAGGATGCTAACTTTATTTAAATGAGGTTTTGGAATACAAGCAAGAATAATGTTTCTTTTGGTCACGGGATGTCTGTCATAGAATAACTCTGCTGAAACGAAATGATTTGGGATGATAAAATCTAGGAAAATTATGAAAACATTTAATTGGTAGCCTATGTAGAGTGGGGCACGTTAGAATGTGATTAACAACTATGTGAAATGTCTCATTTCCAGATAATGAAAGCAAGGAACATTATGAAAAGCATCCAATTGGTACCCTATGTAGAGAGGGGCATATTAGAATGTGATTAACAACCATCTGAAATATCAAATATGCCATTAAAATTTTAGTAGCAAAAGCCAAACAGGAGTCTCCAATCCATATCATACCATAAAAGTATTACCCTGCCAAAGCCAAACAGGAGGCGTTTAATTGCAAAGAATGGAATAGAAGATGAATAAAAATAAGGAGATATGAAAAAAGCATAGAAATAAAAACTATATTTGGTTGAAAAAATTAAAGTAGTTCATTGGTAATAAAAAAAATTGAAAAAAAAAAATATATAGCAAATAACTATTACGTCCTTTTATACAAATGAATATTATATATATAATGAGTTGTTTTAAATGTAATTATTTTTTAAACTATTAAATATTTAAATTAATTAATTTTTATAAATTAATATTTTACTTTAATATCTCACACGTGATACTAGTGGGTAATTACTAAATTTTTGTTAATATTATTAATTAGCTATTAATTAGTTATAATAAACAACTAATTTTATTTTTAAAAATATTCGGAAAAAATAAAGATATTAGTTTAGTAAACTCCTTTCTAGTTTAAATAAAATATTAATATAATATTAAATATAGATAAATAATATAAAACATGGGATGGTTTTTGAGAAAAATATAAAATAAGGGTAAAATAGTTATTTTATATGTCAGGAATCAGGGATACTTTGGTTTTTTCGGAGGAGTGTGAATTCTCCAGCCGTAATAATTGATTCATCCTCCATGCCTTCCTCATGCCTCCTCAAATACCATTGATGTATACCAAACAAAGGTATACATAAATTTTGGAATGACACCCATTTCATAGCTAATAAACAAACACCCCCTGAGATACCTATGATATCTTGGCCAGCGAAATCTCAAACCAACTCCTATCTTACAAGTGTCATTCTTAAAGTATAATTTTAAAGAAAATATCTTAACTTCGGGTAAAACTATGTATAATTTAAAAACTGCGACTTAAGTTTTATAGCAAATTTTTATTGATATATATATTAACTAGAAAAGTACATAATTGTATTATTAATAAACTGTCATAAGAGTAATTTTCTCCTCTATATAAATTTGAGAACACTGATATATATATATATATATATGTGTGTATACATTTATTGAAGTTTTAAAAACAAAAAAAATAATTTACCCTCATTCTTATTTTATTGTGGTAGCTAGTTAGATAATGGGAGGAGATGAGGCTAAAACTATTTTTGTCAGCAAATATGTATATTAGTTGATATATTTTGAAGATAAGGGAGTGTGTAAATGATTTTTATAGAAGTTTTCTTTCTCTTATGTGGCATCTCTTCAGCTCAGAGTCTTGGATTGCCTTATCTCAATGCATACCTTGACTCTGTTGGCACTAATTTCTCACATGGAACCAATTTTGCCACTGCGGGATCAACAATCAGGAGACAGAATACAACATTGTTTCAAGGTGGTTTTAGCCCCTTTTCATTAGATGTACAATCTTGGCAGTTCTCTCAGTTTAAAGCTCGTTCCCGTAAGGCATATGATAAAGGCATGTGCTATCTTTTCTCTTTCAACTTAATTGTATCTTGAAATTAAGCCTCGATGCAGCTTCATTATGTGCTAACTTTCAAATGTTTTAGGTGGAGTGTATAAGGATTTGCTACCCCCAGAGGACTACTTCTCTCGAGCTTTGTACACCTTTGATATTGGCCAGAATGATCTCACTGCAGGCTACTTCCAAGGCATGACAACTGAAGAAGTTAAAACCTACATACCAGATGTTCTGGATAAGTTTACAATAGTTGTCAAGGTATGCATACATACATTGTCAATTGAATATATAGTGATATTCATGAAATGGTGTCAATATTGCAGAGTGTCTATGGAGAAGGTGGGAGGTTCTTCTGGATCCACAACACAGGTCCATTCGGTTGCCTTCCATATGTACTAGATCGTATCCCTCTGACTGCTGCTCAAATTGATCGGGCTGGTTGTGGTGTACCTTTCAATGAGGTTGCTCAGCTTTTCAATGCAAAGCTCAAAGAAACAGTTGCTTGGCTAAGGAAGGAGCTTCCCCTTGCAACATTCACATATGTTGATGTCTACTCAGTCAAGTACTCGGTCATAAGTCAACCCACCAAGCATGGTAAGGTTTAATTTCTCATCGTGTCGCTATAAATCCTTGATTCGTAAAGAGTTGATTAGTGATTATTATCAAAATAATACTTAGGTTTTGAGCACCCTCTAGTGGCTTGCTGTGGACATGGTGGGAAGTATAATTATAACATGCATGTTGGCTGTGGCGGAAAGATTAAAGTGAATGGTACAGAGGTTTTGCTCGGAAAGTCATGTGAGAAACCTTTGTCACGGATCAATTGGGATGGAGTGCATTACACTGAGGCCGGAAACAAATATGTATTTGACCAGATTTCAAATGGTAAATTCTCTGATCCACTGATCCCATTGAGAATGGCATGTCATAAGCTAGTGAGGTGAACTTCAAGCTATATGTGGTTTTTATCTTCACTTTGTGAGTGAGGCAAGCAGCATGATGATAATTGCCATAATAAGTGCCTTTTTACGTGCTTGAAAAAAAAACGCATATAACATTTATTAATCTAAATGTTTACTTTTGGTCAGTTAACCATTTTTTGTCATGCACCTTGGCTGGTCTTCCTCATGCTTGCTCATGGACTGAAGAGTTTAATAGTTTTTTTTTTTTTTTTTTTGATAAAAGCCATGAGGCTAAGCTACAATAAAAAAACAAAAAAAATCATAAACGCAATCCAGCGTTCATGATCGCCTCTTTGAGCCAACAAATTAAAGCAACTCCATGCCTTGATGGAATAACGAGAGCTGGGTTGTGTCATGCAAAATTAGCTAGGCTGTCCGCCACAACATTGAGATTCCACAAACACATTGACGGTTCATTCCCCTATGAAAAAGACTGTTTAGCTTTTATAAAAAATAAAACTTCAAAAAATTAATATAATCAAGAAATAACTATAAAATTTAAAATATTAAATAAAATTTTAATGTACCGGACCAAAAATATTTTATTTAGTTCTAGTAGTCATACCATAAAGATTAATATAATTAATTAAAAAATTTAGGTACGGAATGAAATTAATAGCTATTTAAAATTAATTTTTAATTAAAAATTAATCAATAATAATAAAATAAATATTTGTGAGGGAAGAAAAATGATAAAATAAATATTTAATCAATAATAATTATTATTTGAAATAAATATCATTTCTTTATGCAAAGGGGAAAAAGGCAATCTTAGCCCAACTGTATTTTTTATTTTTCCCATTCCCAATAAATTACATCTGCAACCAAACACCTTTTACATTATTATTCCCTATACATTCCTTTCCCCCTTCTTCATTACCTTATCCTCCTCATTCCCATTACGGTAATCCAAATGCACATTTAATATCACATCCGTAAAATGCATGATCGTCATAGCTAAATCATTCACTCCGGTTATTTTCTCATTATTTATAGTTCCACTTTAGTCATAATGCTATTTAGGTTGTATGAAAGATTTGTACCTAGAAATTTCAATTATAGATTGTCATGTCCTTAACTCGACTTGTCAGACCCGACGCTCCAATAAACGGCCACACACACACAATGTATAACACGATAGGAATGTAAACCTCAAAAACCTATTTCAGAATAGAAAATGCAATCTAACAAAAATACAAATTCCAGATATCAAAATACAGGAAATTTTGAAATATACAAGATTTTGAAAATACAAGTTTAGAGTTTACAATAAAGATAAAAACAAAAACTTAAACTACGCCTGGGGTAGGCCTGCTACTTGTTTAGTTTGGCTAACTTATTATACTTTTGATTTGAAAAAAAAAATAAAAACCAGATATGAGTTTGACAACTCAGTTAACCCATTAAAAATATTAGAATCATGTGGAATTTCAAGAATTCAGAAACAAAAGCAAATTATATCACAAAGTACAAATATTTATAAAATTTATAGTTCATAAAATCAAAGTGGTTTAGCAAAATACAATTTAATAACAATCAAAATTATATGTCTTTCAATTCCTATAGCCAAATAAAAGATCATAGGTCATTTGTTTATACACGATGACCGAGTCAGATTTTTAAAGGTGTCATTTATTTATTCTTAGTGACCTAAGCTAGATTGTCAAAAACTGTTATTCTTTCAATGACGTTACAACGCAAAATTAAAATCTCTTATCAAAGTTTCATGTTAGCATGGTCATTTTTAACCCCTAATGTCAAGGTTAATGCATAGTTAATTGGAGATTAAATGTATTTATATTAAAATAACTTTGATGTCCAAAAATTGAAGAAAATATTGGAATTGCAAAGTTGAACCTTTCAGAATAATCCACAATAGTAAAAAAAAAAAAAAAACATTTTTTACAAATCCCATTTTATGGTAAAAAAATCCAGTTATTCCATAATAATCAATAGGCATAACAATTCAAAGAATTAATTAGCAAATGTTGCAGTAATTTGACTAAATAAGAATAATTGAAACCCAAAAGCAAGTAAATATTATATAAATAGTTTAAAAGAAAACTAAAGTAATTAAATAATTAAGCTAATAACTGTATTGGTGTTATATATACATGTATATATATTTATATTGGTGTTATAACTTACCTAGCACTCACTAAATTTCCAAATACTTATGTTCCATTAATCTCCTTGATAGATACTAAAATTGTGAAGAAACCCTATTATATTGACCAAACAAATTTATAGTTTTGCAACGGTATTCAAGAGAGTTTAAAAAAAAAAAAAAAAAAGGGGTACATATGCAAAAATGTCTAACTAATAAAACTTTAGGGAGTACTGTCACCTACTTTGCCAATCAATTGGGAGTACAAATAATTCACTACAAAGGTTCAACAACAACAACTACTCATTCTATTGGGAGTACAAATAATTCACTAAATTAAGTAATTCTTAAGAGATCATTCCATCATCTTGATGCCAATGTTGTTGACTTTAGAATATATCCTATACTTGATATTTGCAGTGAAAAAAAATTGAAAACCAATATAAAAATGAAAAATACAGATTTTACACAAAAACTCCTATATAAATTAGAGTATAAACCATAGTCAATGATAGAAGAACTTCACTATGTTGAAAAGCCTTAGAGTTACAATCTCTCTAATAATAATGAGAACCTTAGTACTCTCTCTTATATCAGAAAAAAAAAAAAAAAAACATTACATCTTAAAATAAATTTTTTGGTAGACTTTGAAGTAGAATTTTCGCATGTTCACCTGACTCCACTGTATGTCTCAATGATGTGAGTTGGGAAAATAGAGTGTTTAGTGTGTTCATGTGCTCCGTCACTGAAGTAGATTTTGCCGTACGCAAAGTATAGAGTCTCTTCTTAAGGAAATTTTTGTTGTGGAGTGACTTGGCCTCATACAACTTAGTGAGGTGATCCTAAATCTCCTTTGCCATCTTCTTCTCTATTATGCTTAATAGGACTCCATCAGCAAGTGCTAGATGAAAATTGGCAACAGCGTTTCCGTCCATCTCATTCCACTTGTTTTTTGACCTCAGCTGGCCTTTCGGTGATGGCCCCCAAACAGTTGTCCTTCCTCAAGTTTTCCTTTATCTTTAACTTTCACAGTGAGAAATAACTCCCACTGAATTTTTCAATCTCATATATTGTCGCCATTGCTTCTATTAGAAATTGCTGCAAGAGCAGTAATCAGTTTAAAAAAAATGTGAATAATAATCCAGCTTTTTTTTTCTGATGTGGAGGATCCCCTTATAGTGGCAACCACAGATTATACGATAAGTAAATATATATACACCCAGATCTAGCTCTGAGCCACTTGTTATAGAATGTAGGACCGAATAGAGCAATACCATAGCAAAATAAATAAGAATAATGCTGAAAAATAAATGACACAAAGATGTTACATGGAAAACACCTAAATAATTAGGATAAAAACCACGGGTAAGGATAGAAGAATTTACTAAGTGGAAAAATTTCAGGAGTTAAAAAATCTCTCTAATAACAAGGAGAAAAACTAGTACTCTCTCTTATAATAGGAGAAAAGACTAACTCTCATTTCCACACTTCTCCACTTTTCTTTTTTCCTCTCTCTAATTCACTCTCACTTTACTTCTACTTGGTTGTGTAAAAATGAGAATGGGCTTCACATATTTATAGGTGGAACCAGCCGACAAATTCTCAACCAATCCATTAGTTTGGGCCATTGGTTTGGGTGAGAGAATGGTTTGATGAGAAGTTGGTTTTGGTCAGGAGTTGGGTTTTGGGCTAATGGTTTGGGCCAACATCATAATGCATCCATTATGGCAGATTGGCACAAGAAAGTTAATTCTTGGATGTTTGCTCGCAAAAGCAACAAGCTACCACAAATACCACAAAAAATTAGAATAATATACATAGCAAAACTCTCCCCACAATCTTACTAAAAGAGATGATTTCAGATCTGATTTTGGGGTAAAATAAGAAAAGATTTATAATTAAAGCCACTCATTAATAAGAGATGCAATGCTAAAATCCCTTGATTTTGGAGAGTAAGGATTGCAAGCCCTAGATTTTTTAGAGCAAAAGGAGCACAATGGAAATGAGAGAAAGAAAAAAAAGGTTAAAATCTAAAAAAGAAAATGTATTTATTTTAACTTTTCATATATGAAAATAAAATTTAAGTCAAATAAGATTTTTATATTAGATAGAATTAATGCACATCAAATTTACTGGAAATGTCCTAAAACTCCCTCCAAGTTTCATTTATTCATAGATTGCCCTACCAAATTTGAATATTCCTAAGAAATTCTCTTTTTTTTTTTCTAACAGTGTACTTTTCTGTCTTTCTGTCATAAAGATAATTGAGGTTGACGGAAATACCTCTCAGCTTTTTAAGCTGAAACATATATATTAAGCTAAAAGGTCAGATATTAAATGGAAATGTTATTTTGAACAAAAAGTATTATATATTAAATGAAAACTTATGTCGTTACACAAAAACACGCAATGTTAAATGGAAACTATACAATTTAAGCAAGAAGAACACTTTGTAAGATAGAACAAACTAACGGAATTAGCTTCATGAATTGAAAAGTAAGCTGTCAGAAAAGGGATGGACTATTAGGTAAATTCAAATGTCAAAAGATCTGTCTAAGATGTTTTAAAACTTTCAGGAACATATAATTAATTTTCCCTCAAATTTACACATATTTACACGATTACATATTTTCTCATGGTTTTTATTACTTCTAAGAGATCTAATCTTCTTTTTCTGCTAAAAGTTCTATAAGATTGTTCTGTAAAATGATGAATAAAGTGAAGTTAGAATAGAAAAAAAAAAAAAAGTTAGTATCACTTTTTCTTATCACTTGAAATGCATGTATGAGTACTTGGAAAAAACCTTACCCTCAGAGACACCATCCTTGTAGAGAAAGAACGATCGGATAATTCATTATAAGAAAGAGAAGATACATTATAAGAAAGAGAAGATATCAACTCATTGACAGAGTATAAGAAAAAAAATTAGACTTCAAACTAATATCTAATAATATTAAAGAATTAACTAAGAATTAATACTCACAATCATCATATTCATACACAAAAAATTCACTAACACAAACCAAAAATAACAATAAAATTATATAATAATATTTATTAAAATGAATTTTTATATACAAAAGTTAAAATGTAAAATCGAAAAGTATTTATATACATTTCCTTTTGAATAAAAAAATCAAAAAAAAATTGACGATTTGTTTGACTTAACACACTACACAAGACTGAATTTTGCTATAGTATATTGATCTTCTCCAAGCACACTTGGGCTGGAAAAGAAAGCATGACATGCTCTTTTCTCTTTTTTCTCGATCATTTCTCGTGAAGATTTTTCCTTTCTTCACTCTCTAACAATTCTATAACTTTCCTTTTTCCACTTGAAATAGCATTTAATTAATGCTTAGTTGAATCAAATTAGAAACAAATTGACGTGTGAGGTGTAAAAAAAAATATATACACATAATTTCCACAAAAGAAGTATATTACATGTAGCAAAGATTGTTGTGAGAGATTGGGGGTAAATATCTTGAGTGGGCACCGTATTGTATTGTGGTCATTTTTCATTTTGAATATCGAACTTCAATTTGTATTATGTTGGTCACTCAACTTTAATTTACGTTAAGTGGGAGAGTACCAAGAGGATTACGAGAAAAATTTGATGACATGTACGCAAGATTTGCCAAGTTAACACTAGTTCGCCTTGTCATCTTCATATGTAGACATGACACATCATAAAAAAAACCACATGGCCGCTTTTATTGATTGGTGAACTAATTAATAAAAGTGGCTACATAGCTCTCTTAAATGACGTGGTATATCAACATATGAAGATAATGCTTGAACTAGTGTTAACATGGTAAATCCGGCATATGTGTCATCAAATTCTTCATTGAATTCTCTTGGTACTCTCTTAGTAAATATAAATTAAAGTTCGATAATTAAAATGATACAAATTGAAGTTTGATGCTTAAAATGAAAAGTGACCTTATTACAGTATCCACTCAAAAAAAAAAAAAAAAAAAAAAAATACCCAAACATGTGCTTTTGAAGAAATTGAACCTTTGGGGTTTTTTCTTTTTTAATGTAATTTAGAATATTCTAAGATATTAAATGTGAATTCAGTAGTAGGTGATGATAATTTTTCTTCACTTTGTTGCAAAATTTTCATATTTTTAAGGTGTATGAAAAAGAATATAAAATAATTAATTAAGATTGTTCTTGTAAATTATGAAATAATTTAATCATGTAATGAATTAATTAACCTAATAAGTATATATGGTGTATAAATGTTGTGCGTAGAACCAAACAAAGTTCAGCGCAAGAGTTTTTGCAGTATAATAAATCATGATGTTTGCCACTCATACGTATACATGTAATCCTAAACAACTTAGAGTCTACCAAGTAGAAAAGAAAAGAGAGCACTGTAGGAAATGCTAATTTCCAAACGTGGACATAGAATTTGCTCTATATTCTGAGAAGAACCACCGAATGAGTACATATCTTCCAATGTACTAACTCTTCGATTTATATACATAAAACATTCCTCGGCAATCTTTATCCTCTTCAAACAATTGATTGAATGAATTAATGGAAGCATACAGATCACTATGTATATCTAACCCAAAAAGAAAGAATAAACATGCCTAAATAAATGAATTAATTAAATAACTAATAGAAGTACATTGATCATTGTATATACATAACATTCAATCCAATAAAAAATAAATAAATCTATAGTTAGTATGCATGCTTGAACTGAGACTTCAGTGGAACCATACGCATTGACTGCTAGCAATAAAGAAAGAAGTACTTGTACCAACACATAAAAGCCTTGACCCTAGAACTTAATAGAGAATAGAAAGCTACATGAGCATATGTTCATCACAAAACCTAATTATTATTCATTTGGGCTATCATCAAAATTTATTAGTAGTTAACAAAATCATGATTAGCATGATGCGTCAAAAGTGATCATCATAACCTAAATACAACCACCTACTTTATCATATTTTGTTATCTAGTTATCTATCAAAGATTCACTGAAAAAAAAGATTATAACTGAACTTATAATGAACATATATATGAAGCTTAATGTCAAATAAACAAAGAAAGGGGAAAGAATACCCGAAGAAATGTTGGGGTGCTGCACATTTGGGGCCCCAATAAGTAAAATAATAGTGGACCATCACACTTAATTAAAAAAATAATGAAGTTATGTCAATTAATGGATGGGCAAAGACGAATTTGGGTTTTCACATGAGAAGCTTTATATGTGTGAAACTCTCTTGTTCATATATATATATATATATATATATATAGAGAGAGAGAGAGAGAGAGAGCTTAAGGAGTAAAAAAGAAAGGGGTTAGGACTTAAGCATTACAAGAAGATCGGATAGTAAAATGGTATTGGATTTTGCCCACTCTTTGGGTAGAGCATCCTTGCTAGTAAATCCACTAATCCACTGATTTGATTTACTTTACTCTTCTTGAAGTCATTGTTACCATCTTTGAGTGATGATGATGAATATGTGTGTTGTTAAGAGCTTCTCCTATTGAATACTCATGTCATTGTACTTGTATATCTCTACTTAGCTAGAGAGAAATTCTTTGTAACCTGATTGTTGACATATTGGAAGAATTTCAAGTGGCTCTAAGGAATCTTATGATTTTTCATTCGATTTGAAAGGTTTTCCATGCTTAAAATGCTGTCTTACATTGATTTTGTGTATTTGTCTTGTTCAAAGATTATTATCCCATTCTAGATTACAAAGGTGAGTTATTTTTGCATTTGTAAGAGTTATGTTGTTATAAAAAGGTCATACACCTGCATAGGAGTTCACACAACCCAACATAGGAGTCATACGGGCAAGTGTACACCCACATACATCAAGTATACGGCTATACAACGTCACCATTAGAGCGTGTGGGCTACTGTGTGACCACATAAGAAACGGCATAGAGTTAGCAAAGGGGTGTGTGGGCAAGCAAGTGTATGCCCTATAAGCGACCATATATGTAAACAATAACAATTCTATAGTAACTTGCTACAGTATTATTAAAAAAAAAAAAAAAGTGCTTCAGTGAAATTTCAACTATTATAGTAACGGGAACCTCGACAAGAACTTACCATGCAAACGATCAGAGATGAGTGCCATGATGTATGGATTCAAAAAATTTCAATTTGCAACAAGTAATGTTGAGTTACATGACAAGGTACGTAGCACAAAGATCAGAAATAATCACTACAAGAAAATTGGGCTATAGAGGCAGGTCTTAGCTGTGGACTTTCATGTGCCGTTGAACTTCAATATATTAAAATACTTTTACAGATATACCCTCTATAAAACATGAAATCACATACATACCCTTATTTATTGTTTCATGAATAACTTTAAGTTTGATTAATTATGTGATATTATTAATATATATTTAAAATTTTGCATAATTTTTTTATAAATTTTTAAATAAAGGTATATTTATAAATATATTTTTGTATATTATTTTTTAATAAATATTTAGAAAAATAAACATAAATATAATTGACTAGGAAATAATTCTTTTAATAGAAATGATTTTTGAATGGTGGTTATGTTAAAAAACCAAATTAAAATTAGTTAATTACCCTCAAGAAAACTTAAACCCCCAAACCCCCTCACCCCGGGTACCCCGCCACTCTTTATCTCTCTCTCTCTCACACACATCTTGATTCCTTTTAGACCTCTTTGGCCTCTTCGCCCTTTTTTGATCTCTCTCTCTCTCTCTCTCAGTTCTGTGTAACTTGTCTCAGGAATAGGAAAACTGGAGAAAAAGATTGACAATTGGATGAATTGATCCACCACGAAGCTTCTCCGCTAGGTATTCATCTATTATTTTCCTCTTTATGATGTTGTATTTTTTTTTTTTTTTTGGATGTTTTGCTCTATAATCGTTGTTTTTTGGTTAAAACAACTCATCTAGATGTTTCGATTCTTCATTGTATGCTTGGAGGGGACAAGACGGGGTTTCAGGTAGATTTGTTAGGTTTTGCTTGTGTTTTGGTGTATTAGGGTTTGATTCGGATTGCTATTGTTCTTATTTTTTTGTGTTTCTTTATAGGTTTTGTTTGATTTTTTTTTTAATGTGGTATGTTGCTGATGTAGCTTGTTTCAGTGGTTGATAGTGTGGATCAATGGCTATGTCAATGTCTTTAGCATCGATGACTGATGTTAATCGGGCTTGTGTTTTCAGCCTCTATTTATCTGTTATGATTTATTTCATATGATATGTATCTTTGATGAAAGAGATTAGATTAAATCCACATGAAATTTGTAGATGTTTGTTTTTATGGTATCATTGCACTTGCAACATTCATGTCATGTGTGGTAGTTTCACAACAAGATAGTTTGATTTAATTGATAGATGGTGAACATACGATATTCCAAACCATTAATGCTAGAGATGTTCTTTGGTTTAAGCCATTTGCGTTTCATTTTCATCTTGTCTTGACGCTTGAGAAGTAACCCTTTTTGAAAACTAAAGGAAGATATATTGATAGATGTTGTATTATTGCAATAAAAATTGGTTCAAGGTTTTGTATGTTTGCTTGTGTTCTCTTAATTATTCTTGTCATTTGTTTTAATGTGTTCTTGGAGACCTATACACCGCTATATAGGGATATATATTTTTTTTCATGATTTGGATTTTTTTTTTTTTTTTTTTTGTATTTTTTTTTTTTTGAGATGCTTGGCTCTTGCTCATACAGAATGATTGGCAGTAGATATAAATCATGAAAAATTGAAATGAATGTTATTATGCTAGTAATACTGAACTATTTAACTATTTTAGTACATGATGTGAATCAATTTGATTAGAATGATCACAATAATATGTCTTATGTGTTGAAGGTGTTACTCTGAACTCTTCACATGGCTCTAGTATGAACTAATGTACATTGGTTGCTCTAGAGTCAGCGACTGATGGTTACATGGAGGTGAGAGGTTGCAATTGGAGGTTTACTTTTCAACCTGATTTTTTAGACCAATGCTTTTTGTTGTTGCTTTTCCCTTTTCTCTGAACCTTGTCAGTAGTTAAAGTCAACTATGATCCTTATAAGTTAGAGTCTTGTAATGTTGTCAAGCGAGGCGAAATACATCTAAGTCTTGTTTCTTCAACTCCATCTTCTTTGCATGCTGAGAATCTATTTGAGTGTTATATTGCAAGTGTTATCTTCTAACCTTTACAGTGGTATCAGAGACACACTTTGAAATGTCAGGAAGCTGTATAGTGGCAAAGGAAGGCAATGTACCTCTCTGTTCATAGGAGAGGGCTACAATCTATGGTGTTTGATGATGAAGACGATGTTCAAATCAAAAGATCTCTGGCACATTGTCGAAACGGGGTTTAGCGAGGAAGGAGACAGCATCGTGGTTCAAGACAACATAAAGAAAGATGCAAATGCTCTGTTCCTTATACAACAGCCGTTGATCAGAGGTCTCTCATCAGAATCTCAGAGGCAAAGACAGCAAAGGAGGCATGTGACATTCTTCGGACGGAGTTTGAAGGCAATAAGAATACTATCACTGTGAAGCTACACTCTCTTCACCGTGAGTTAGATATGGCGAAGATGAAGACTAATGAAAGTATCCAAGACTACATGAGCAAGGTTCTGGATATTGTCTATCAAATTCGAATGTTGAAGGAAGAGGTCCCAGTGAAGACGGTGGTCTCAAAAATACTAAGAAGTCTCACACAGAGATTCTCCCCTATTGTCCACTCCATTGTGGAGGCCAAGAACCTCAATACTCTCACCATGGATGAGCTTAGCAGCTCATTGAAAAGTCATGAGTCTCTACTTAGCAGCTCATTGAAAAGTCATGAGTCTCTACTTAATCTTGTAGGTGAGCAAGATAAAGAGAAAGCTCTTCATGTTAAGAGCATGCCATTCAATGAACATAGTAGTCACGGTGGAAGAGGTCGTGGACGCGGTTATCACAGAGGTAGAGGAAGGGGGACAGGTTGGTCTCCAAACCAAGCACACCACCAACTACAGCAAACAACATAAGGGGATCCAGTGCTTTGCCTCCAAGAGATTTGGACACATTAAATCTCAGTGGAGGTATAAGAACAAAGAAGTAAACATCACAAAGGAGACAAAGGAAGTAGACAAAGGGTTGCTTTTCATGGTGTCCAGCAAGGATGATGCTGAAGGTGGAGGTATTTGGCTGATAGACAGTGGTTGTTCCAACCATATGTTGGGAAACAAGCGCCTATTCCATGATCTACATGAAGTTGTAAACAAAACCATCATACTGGGGACGGGAAACCCCAAAGGTCTGTGGAATCGGCTCCATTCTCCTCCGCTCGAGTAATGAAAAGACTCACACTCTATCCAACATACAGTTTGTGCCAGATCTTGAGCACAATCTGTTAAGCGTTGGCCAGCTCATGAGCTCCAGTTTCATGGTGGCATTCTTGGGTGGGAAATGTGTCATCAGAATGGTGTAACTAAGACCAAGGTTGCTCAAGTCTGCATGACATCTCATTGGCTTTTCCCACTTGAAGCTGATGATGTTGATTCGGCTAATGTTATGGGAGAACACAAAGCTTCGGATCTCTGGCATAGGAGGTTAGGTCACCTAAATCTAAAGAGTTTGAAGCGACTCTCAAACAAGAAGATAGTCATCAGTCTTCCTGCTATTACTACAATTGAGGCCTGTGAAGCTTGTTGTCTGCAAAAGCAAACTCGACAAGAGTTTCTCGTCGGACTTGGGAAGTCGAGTGTAGCCATTGAAACCATTACAAAGCCTGCCCAGTCAAATAGAACGCAGCGATGGAAATTCGCTGATCCTCAGGCGTTTGATAAAAATGAAAGAAGTGGTTGATTTGAAACACCCAGCTCAATACGTGCTCACCGGAGAACAGTGGGATCTCAATCTTTGGTGGTCGAAGATGGGGTAAAGAAGTTAATGACTGAAGTGGTGATGGAGTAAATGGAGTGTGAGGCTGGAAGACAGGTAAGGGTGAAGAAGCCAGAAGTGGAAGCAGTAGAGGTTGCGATGCAGTGGGATAAGCGGTACGATCTAGTTGCTGCAACTTGTTCATCATCTCTGCCATAACGGCCTGCTGAGAAGCCATCGAAGTGCGCAGTAGATCAAACAACTCGGTGGTACTCTTCCGTATGGCTTCAAACGCCTCAGAATGTTGCTGGACCGTCGAACACAGTGAATTCATCTTAGCGATAACAGAGTCGTGCCGAGCGAGCTACTCCGCCATGGATGCGAGTTGCTCATCCACCGCGCCCGCACAGGTCACCATTCCTTCAGTCATGGATCAATGAAAGCACCAATTGATGGAGGATCACGGGGAATTTTTAGTGAAACAGAGGAAAAGAAAGAAAGAGAGAAAAGGATGAGGAAGGAGAGGAGGAGAAGGAGCAAAAGGAGAGAGAGAAACAAATCTTCATTGATTTCCTCATTCATCATACTCCCTTTTATAGGAGAATCTCGTACAATCATTCGCAACAACCCCATTGCGGCATTGTAACAAACACGTGCCAGGCAAGGACACGATCCTCATTAGCCTACCCCTCTCTAATTAGCTAGATTCGTTGGTAATTACAATCAATCACACCTTAACTAATTACCATGCTAATTAAATGACTAATGTTCTAATCATTAAACTAATTCGAAATCTCCAAACATCTTCCTAGGTCTCCCCTTGTTGCTACGTTTGCTGCGCTTGATGCTCGTCTCCCCTTTCTCATTTCCAGGTTCTGCATCATTCAAGGCTTTGGCTTTTTGTTCATAGGGCTTCGCAACCTCCCTTTGTAAACATTTTGCTTTAGCTTCTTGATGCAGCTCCTTCAACCATTTATATATATATATAATAAAATGTCTACTATAAAAGTTAATAAAAAATAAAAAAAATTATAGAAAGTGTTAACAATTGCACTCCACCTATAATTAATTAGTCGTCCAAGGGCAAAAAATTGACATAAAACACATGTACAATAAAACACATGTACAATGATAACGAAAAGGATCTTCGTGGATTCGAACCACCACCCTCGCATGTATACCGTCTCATGCATTCAGCAGTAGTTTAAAAACCCCAATTAGCCAAATGCAAAAGCTCTGTAGCCATTTCAAGCTTAAAGATCCAAAGAAGGAACTCCCACAAGCATCCAAGACGAGACTTTAAGCATAAGCCACCACATCAACAACGAGCTACAAACCAGGATGAAGCACAAACCATGGTTAGGAAATACAAACATGCACCAGCATAAAAAGGGAAAAAGTAAAACATCTACTTAAATAATCATGTAAGCATTACATTTACTTGACACAAGTATTGTATTAATTATTCTTATTTGTTTATGAAACCTGATAACAAAAATTTATTTAAAATCTCAATATATATATATATATATATATATATATATATATATATATATATTATTCACCATGCCTTTTCATTTCGTGAATACAAAACAATTTATATTTTCCAAAATTTTATAAACTAATTTTCAACCACAGAGAAACAAACCAGAAATTTTGATAATATCGTAAAAACTTTTCATAGGCATGGCAACTTTTCACAGGCATAACAGCAATCACATAAATGGAGGCATGCAAGCGGCTTCTCATAGGAATCATCTCACTAATTATAAATTTATTAATTATATTAAAATTATCCTTGATAGTAGTAAAAAAATTTCAAAATTCTTACGCATCTAATTAATAACGAAGTATATATTATTGATGCAACTAATGATATATAATCAAGAAAGCTTCACACCTGAAACAATCCAGAAATTAAGCACTTCAAGAACCCCAGGAACTTCTTAGATAACAGTTCCCATGCTGCAGGTGGTGTCAGTTGAAGACAAATTAGAACAATCACTACTAGCAACTAAATCATATGTCCAACAATCAAACTAAACGAATTGTAACATTAACAGCAAATTGCTACCTGCACCAGGTTAAAAGGAAAGAGAACAGTACCATTTTCCACAATTATTCCATATGTTTAAATCAAACTATGTTGTTTGAGATGAAAAAATATCAGAACTAAAATCTGGGGAGCGAAGGAACCTGCAAGGATCTAAATAAATTTAGATTAAGATTTATGCCTAACTTAAAGCATGATGGAAGGTAGACAAATTCCAAACACAAAACTCTTACACAACATAGCCTTGAAAAGAAAATCAGCTAACAAATATGTATATAAATATATATTTGACAAAGGCCAAATCGAAAAAACTCAGAAAAATGAAGTAGCAATAATTACAAAAAAAATTCACCATCAAAACTCAGCAACCTCTCAGATGAGCACACCCATCATAGCAAAGGTAATAGCTATACAAGCACTGACATTAGGTTGGTCTAAAAGTATGCAGTGATCATTGACCTTAGACCAGGAAGAAACATATAAAGGCTTTATTTTCTCCACCACTGCATTGCACTCCACACACAGTAAACAATATGGATTATCTACAAACCTTTTTAAGGCCTGCAATGAATTTGACATGCCTGAAAAAAAAATGACAATAACCAAACCGACAATTGCCGCTTGAGGAACCAGCTCCCTTTGACTAATGAAACCCCCCTTCCTCTCAAATTGCTCCCCAATTAGGTTCTCTTCGTGATCAAAGAGAATTCTTCAGCAACCTTCAATAAGATCTACAATAACCTCAACTTTTACAAACTTACTACATGGTTTGTCTTTCTAGCTTCCAAATTATGTAACAACAAACTAAAAATATAAACAATCAATAAACCAATACTAACTTTGTAAACATATTCATGACATACAAAAGTGAATAGAGGCTGTTTTATAACCAAGCAATACTAATGTTGATAAATGGCTTAAACAATTCAACATGGTTCAAAGGTCGAACGTCTTTTATGGCACAAGCAAACAAAAAAGCACAGGCATTCCCTTAAAACAATTTCAACAAGCAAGTGATGCTTTTAACATTTGACTTTGAACTGTTGTGGAGTAAATGGGGGACAGCTACTGGGCAGTAGTCTTCTAGTAATTATGCGTTATTCGTAAAGATATGCACCCAAAAAAAAAAAAAAGACAAGAACTGAAAGAAGAACACACACAAGGTGAGGGGGAGAACCCGGGGATAGCTTGAAAAACGATGAAATTCCCATGCGATCTCCCCCTCACGAACACACAAAAAGAAAATTTTATTAAGGATTGGGCGACCTGCCAAGCGAGCGCACCCTTCATGGCAAAGGTCTTACTACAAAAATTAAAATATACATCACCTTTTCCAAAATCAACAACGACGCAAATCTCAAGCTTGGATCAATCGTCTTCCTTCATCTGAGCCTTAATCCAGGTCCATATCCAAGTTGCAAATTTCTATGATATCCATAATTGATCCGGCATTTCCGAATTTTTACACAACAGCCGCATCAGGGTGAAAATCAATAAACTAAATCAACAAAAAAAAACTAACTGAGAAATGAATAAAAAAAAACATCGGAAATTCCTTCAGAGAATCAACAGGTACCTTCTGCTGAGATTGAGGAAGGTTTCAATCTAAATCAGAAAAAAATAAATAAATAAATAAACTATCTGAAGCTCAATCAGCAACAGCAATCCCAAACCATCTCCGTGATAGAACCTCACAAAATCAATAACAAGCAAAGATCTTGCTATCAAACACAAATTACTGACCCCTCTTTGCCGATCTACGAAACTTCAATAAAAAAATCGATCAAAACAACCCAAAACCATCGGGCAATAAAAGGAACGGGAGGACAAAGAAATCGCAAGCCTTCAGATCTCCACCCTCGATCTATGAAGAAGAGATCACACATCAAAAACTGAGAAGAAGAAGAAGACGGTTAAATCGAATGGCATCATCTGGATCCCCATCCTCGACCTTTGACCTAGACATCAAGAGAAGAGGGCGAAGAAATCGAAAGAATAGAAACCCCTTGAATTTGGTGAGATAGGTTTGGTATGGGAGTATGGCCTTGTTTGGATTGGCTTCTTGTAGAAGTGCCTTTTTTTAGTTTTATGAAAGCACTTTTGAAAAAAGTGGTTTTCAGAGTAAGTTAAGTGCTTTTCTGTATTTTATATTTGGATAAGATGAGTCAAAAGCACTTTTATATGTGTGTAGTTATTTGAATGTGAATTGTAAAAGCACTTTTGGAGATAGCAAATTACTAAAATAAGCACTGTTTATGGAAATAATGAGGGAATTATTCATTTATCAAGGGTAACTTAGTAATTTTACACCCCCAAAAACAGCTTCTCAGAAGTGCTTTTCTGAAAAGCACCTATTGGCCAGCTTCTAGAAAAAGCTGAATTTTAGCTTTTTTACAGCTTCTGCTTCTGTCCAAAAGCCCAAACAAACATGATTTTTAAAACCCAGAAGTGCTTAACTTATAAAAAAGCACTTCTGGGCTTAAAAGCACTTCTGAGAAGCCTATCCAAACAACCCCTATTTATCATTTATTGATGGGATGATCAACGGCTCATGAGAGTCCGATAGTTTGTTGGATTAATAAGGTATTTACACGTGTTGGTTTTTTTTGTGTTTTTGTCAAAAGTAAGGCGGTTTGTGAAGGTTGGGGTAAATTTTTTTTATAAGTAATAAACTATGGCTAGTTTTTATTTTGGGTCCAGATTTCAATTTGAATCAAAATAATCACTCAAATTTAATTTTATTTCATTGGATGATCACCTAAGAGATTTTCGCATATTTTTGATGATTTAATGTTAAAAATTTCTATCAATATCTGAAATTAAATTACCAATTGGGCGGCCATATGTTGACAGAGAATTTTTGGTATTTATATTATCAAAAAAATATGTCAGAATCTCTCAGGTAATCACCCTATAAAACAAAATTAAAATTGAATGACCATTTTGATTCAAATTAAAATTTGGACCCCATAATAAAAAATGACCATAATTTAATAACCTGCCAAAAAAAATTAACCCGTGAAGCTTGGCTCGTAACCTCCAATCCGGAATCTCAGAGATATCTAACGATGCAGCAATTGGCACTGTTACCTGACCCCGACTCGAAATATGCTTTTCTGTTCGGTCTGATAACTAATTGGATCCTACTTTGTGATCAGAAATCTAATCATCCATTTGATTCCAGCAAAAACATGCACAGCATGAGATATAATAAAATTATTTATACCGTTATGTTAAATACAGCATATAATTTTTTTTTTATGTTACCATTTAATTAGCATAAGTACAAAAGAAAAATGACAATATTGTTCTATGTATGTTGCAATTTCAAAAATAATATCTTATAAAATTTTGACCAGATTCACCACTTACTTTTCAGATTAATAAAATTATTAGTATGTTCAAAATATATTGATTAGTAATTAATTATTAAAAATATTTAAAAATAAAAAATATATATTTTCCCAAAAACCCCTCATCAAATTAATTAATTTATTTATAAACTATATAATTTTTTCATAAAAACACTATGAAGCATTGTTGTAATATTTTTATTTTAATTGGGCCAATATTTTGTATTATGTTTTTAATTAGGATAGTGTAAGTCATTATTATTTTTTTTTTTTTTTTTTTTTTTACCAGTGTGTGTAGTTAAACATATATTTAGATACAAATATAAGTAAAGTAATTACCTCTCAAAACTATACACAAATATGTTCACCTGCTTTACCCCTATCCTACTCATTTATAATTAAACACATATACCCATAATAAATCCTAATCCTTATATGATAATATAAATGCAGCGATATCTATTAATTTTTTGTATATGAGCATCGCTTGTGTCTTGATTCTTGTGTTACTCAAAAGTCTCCCAAATTGTACCTTCATGACCTATCTTTGCTTCTTTTTCTCTTTACAAGCCTTTACAACCCTATTTGCATAAAGAAACACTAAATACAATTTATGATACATAAAACATAATAAAAATGATGCTCTATGCATATAAACATTTAGAATAATATGTTCACTCAAGTACTTATCATGGCTAATTAGTGCTTGCGTAGATTAGGTAAGCCCTTTGGCCTAGAGATTGATATTGCATATTGATAAACGCCTAAATGTATGTATTTTATATGTATATGTTTGCACTATTCACATGTATTTTCATAAATCGATGCCCGTTTTGTGTTTAAATTCGTTTTATTTATGTTACAAGCATTGAAGAAACCGAGAGGAGCTCAAGAACGCAATTGGGAAAAAATCAACACCAAAAACAGCTTTTTAGGGTTCCAAGACTGTAATAGCACTGTAGCAAAAGAGTTAATTGAGGCTACATGAATTTGGTTGTAACCCTCCATGCGCTAGCATGGATGCCCGTGAGGTTCACTAGAAAATTTTGGCACAAGTACTGTTGCAAAAGTACTGTAGATAAACAGTGTACCATCACTGTAGCAAGTTTTTGTAGTTGTATCACTATAGCGCCCGGATGAATTTTCTCGCTGGAAAGACAGTAAACCTCACGGGTATCTATGCGCCCGCATGGAGCTCGTAAGGCTGGGGTGGACCCTTTTTTATGGTGGTTTTTAGGGCAAAATGGAGAGTTCTTTCTTGGAGATTTTTGAAGCCCTAGGAAGAGGTGACTTCACCAGGACAAAAAGAAGGCTAAATCTCGCATTCTTGAGGAAGGAAATCAAAGAGAGAAGCATCATTAGGCAAGGTCTTTACCGATTTCATCTTTGGGGGAGCTTGAAGACGACGAGGGAGCCACCCCTATAGCGGCTTCCATGGAAGCTTTCCACACCATTCTTTCTCTTCTGCATGCTTCCACTTTTTGAGGGAGTTTTATTATGCAATTTGTAGTTGTTTCCACGAACTCATCTTTTGTATTAGCTTGTATAGACGGCTAAACCTCAAGGTCACCGGATGCCCGTGAACCTTGAGGTAAACTTGTTTAGTTAGATACTTTGAGTTGTTTTAATGCATTTGGTTTGTTTCATGGTTTAAGCTTTGTGATCTTTGATGTGTTGATTTGCATGAGAACTCTGTATTTCAACTTTTAGGTTGTACTTGGTTGCGTGACCTACACCCTTGTACTATACACACTTAGCTTAATGGGGATTCATTTATGAATATGCTATGACAATCGGGTATTTTGTACCCCTCCAACCATTAGGATAGGACCTAGATATTGAGTATCGGCTCTAATTAGATATTTCCCTATTCATATTGTAATCATAGGAGGATTTGGTCTGAAGAAATTTTGAGCAATACTTGTATAGGATTAGGGGTTATCACCATGATCATCGGGGTAACCTACTTTAGGATTTCTCTTGGCCCAAGCTACCATTTGCTTAGCAACTCTAGCATCCCTCTAGCTTTAGTAGCTCCAGGGGAATCCTCATCAGTAACCACCCTCATTCCTTTGATTTTCACCCTCTCACTTTGGTGTGTAGATATTTTCTCGCTTAGTTTTAGTTTCCTTAGTAGGTTTAGTGCACTTGAACGTGATTTTTTTAGGTTAAACAACGAGTAAAGAGGAAATAAGGGTAGCTTCTTGGGCCTAGGGAATACGACCCTCTCGTGCTTACAAAAGAGATATTACTTGATGCATACACTTGCGGGATAATCATCACCCCACTTCATATGTTAGGTCAACAAAGTAATAATAGTGGTAGTGTGACACACCTTTGCGTGAGTGTTCCGCAAGTGTACAGGTCGTCACAGTAATAAAATTTACCTCGGTGAGTGGGTAGTCGTATCCACAGGGAATAGTGTTTGGAAACAAGTGTAATCACTATTTAGCTATAAAGAAAATTGATGGAGAGAAAAATCAATATATGAATGCAAAAGAAAGTAAGAAAATACAGGAAGAGCAATGAGAGTAAAAAGAGGTAATCGATGGGAAGATGGGGCACCCGGACAATACTCACCCTAGGATTATTGTTTCAGGTACAAGACTAATATTATACCTCCTATTGATGTTTTAATGAGTTGTGGAAATCCAAAAACATACGGTCACAAACTCAAGGTCAACCGTGACTAGCCCTCTATACTATGCCCCGGCAAAAAGTGATACTCTCGAAGCCTCACACTGTGTGGGACTACATGGAGTTTTAGGGATTCCAGTGATAAACCATGTTCCCTAATATAGACCTAACCCTTTGGTCCAGGCAAAAAGACCCTAGCCACAATTAAGCCCCAGCACTAAGATTTACTACGACACTTCACTCTGTTGCTTGCACAACTAAGCCCCAGTGGAGTTCATCTCTTAGTACTTCACTCTATTATGACCGCAAAGAACTCTTAGAACGTGGAGGTAAGATAAATCACGTAGGAAGGGAAAGGGGACGTTCCGCTAGCTCTCAACTCACCCTCTCGACCCTCTTCAATCTTGCTTAGTCTAACCCTAATGAAGTTGTCACACCCTTAAAGGATTACCTAGATGGATTCTCAACCCTAGTATCACATCTAAGGGAAAATCATGCAATTAACATTCAAGATTGAAACTCAATTAAAATCATCAATTAAGGAAGCATAATAAAAGTCAATGAAACAAAGTCATCCTAAGGTTTACAAGTCCAAGCATCCACTAGGGATTTAGCTCTCCATGGAGCAATACAAAATCAATAAAGAGTTCAAAGACATATGATAAAAACCATAAAGAAAACCCCATTGTAGTTCACGTCGATGGTCTTGCGAAGCCTCCTTGTCTTCTCCAAAGGTTCACATGTCAAACCTAGGGCACACCTCGCCAAATCGATGCTGGCGAAAGCTCCCTCAATAGCTCTCCTCCAAAGGAACTTGATGTTGATATCGTAGAATCGCTCCCAAAGACGTCCAAGAACCTCTCCAAACCCTAGTCGCAAGCTCTCCTGAAGATGGACGAAAGATGAGAAAAAGATCCCCAAAAATAAATCAAATCACGGTATTTATAAGGCTGAAATCGAGCATCCACACACCCGTGTTGATTCTTTGGAATTCTGAATTTTGACGCCCTGTGAACAGTAACTTGCTACATTGATTTACTACAGTAACTATTATAGTACTTGCGCCAAAGTTGCTCCCTACTTCATTTCTTCATCGAGGCCGCCGAGTTGGGCACACAACCGTGCGGTAGATCACGCCCCGTCTTCAAGTTAACCGCATTGATGAAGTTCTTAATGATGTTGTATAAGTCAAAACACGTGAGTGTGACTACCTTTGTGCCCCTCCAATTCACATATTCCCTTGAACTTAATTGGAGGTTGACACACACTCACATGTCTTTGAACACAAATTATGCCTTGTTCCTTGCCCGATTCAAGAACTCCCTCAACAATCGCGTTCATGACCTATTCTTGCTTTTTTTTCTCTTGAATTCGCCTCCACAACCCTGTATGCACAAAAGAATACAAATACATACGAATCAATGATAAAACCTGAGAAAAATAATGCTCAATGTAAGAAAAGTATACTTCGTATAGCTTATACACGAGCACTTATTATAGTGATAACACAACTATGACAAAAAATACTAGAAATACTACAATGTCCAATTTTTTTAATTATATAACAAGTCACAAGATTGAGTTTACACATCATTAGTAAAAACAAATACAGCTAATCAAAGTTTGAACACTACAATATGCTAAAGAGCATATATTAATACGAACACTGTTATTACAACTACGGTCTTCAACTCTATAATGAACTCACAAGCCCAGTAAATACCAAGCATTAAAATGTTGAAATCACACAATATTATGCATAACAATAGTAAACAGTTGAAACAAAACAAACACAATGCAGCATGAGAGAAGTTCATAAAATTTAAATCACAATACCTAGAATATAATGGGCAGAACATAGGGTAGTGACATTCTCTATCCCAAAGATCAAATCAAATATCTCCCTCAGACATGTTACACCACACCTCTTCCTCAGATATCGTAAATAGGTTTTCATATGCAAATTTTAATACCAAATCCATAGATACCATAGGTGGACTAGTATACAGATAAGAGATTGTGTCATAATATACAAATATGTGATTAAGCCAGAGTATACAGGTGTGTCTCAACACCCCACCCCCTAATTTATACCTCCGATAGTAGAATAACAAATGTCAACCATGTACAAAGTCATATGCACAATCTTCCCAACAACCATTCAACATTCTAACAACATTATTCTCCCAAATAATGATAAAGAAACAAAATCACAACTGAAACAAACAATTTCAACATCATAGATATAACAAATAGGTCCTCAGATGGCAATTATTATAGAAAATCTCTACAACCATGATAAGTACTTAATTTTAAAATTTTTCATTATACATATATACGTGTACACACATGTATGTATGTATGTATTTGTGTGTGTATGAATGTGCGTATGTATGTAATTAATTAGATATAAATATAGTTACATAAAACATACGGATACAAAAAGGCTTTTACATGTGTGTGTATATACATGTGTGCATAAAAAATACATGAAAAATATGTTTAACAAAATAGTTATATTAGAATAAATGCACACGTGTATTGGGATTGCAGATTCATGAACATATGGATGTATATACATATATAGAAATTTGGTTAATTTACTTCTAACATGGCTAAGTATATACAAGCTAATGTAACCAGAAAGCTCAAGTTCAAGTTTCTCATATATATATATCCAAAGGAGCTATACTTCATATCATACAAGATTATTATGAATGAAACCTTGCAAGATTTTAGGATCACATATGCTTGTATGATTTTCAAATATATATATATCCAAAGGAGCTATACTTCAGATCATACAAGATTATTATGAATGAAACCTTGCAAGATTTTAGGATCACATATGCTTGTATGATTTTCAAATATAATAGATCCATTCTAAGATCCACAATAAAATAGAGGTGGAGTCTCATACCCCCAAAATGAAATTATACACATTCATACCCAAGACCCAGTAAAGTTTCTTTAGAACAAAAATGAAAGGGTTTCAAAGATAAATTTGGCTGGAGTACTTACTTCTAACTTCTATGAAAGTTTCTTTTCTTAGGGGGCGTTTGGTTGAATGTAATTCTAAATGCAGTGGATTTTCAGTTACAATGTAATTGAAAATACTTGGTGTGGGATCGAAAATACGTGTCTGGCATCGTGCCTGTGAAGAAGACACCAGACGGTACATCGAAGCACAAATATTATATTTGTTTCGTGGGTTCTTCATTCCTAATAGAGGCAAGGCTCTATTATTAATTACCCAAGACAGTGTCTTAGGAACTTCCGATTAAGGGCAAAAATACAAATAAAGATCAAGGAATTGCAAATTATAAATTTTATTATTTATTATATATCTATATTTATTACATTATTCATATGTGAATATATAATTTATTATATGTATTATGTCTTGATGCCGCTGCCTGTGCTTTGTTGCCACACTGCCTGTGTTGCTGCCGTCTTGAAATGTATATTTCATTCACTTTACCATTTGTAGGACAAATTTTACCGTTGCCCCTTTTTTATCACTTCAGAATGAATTTCCTCAAGAGAATGCAAGTTGTTATAAAGTTGCACCAGATGGTCTTTGCCTAGCCATCAAAGTTATTGTTAATGATGTTGCCATTCGTTCTCCCACTTGCTCTTTTTATTCTTTTTTATTTCTATTTTTTTCCCATTAAAAAAAATCATGTATATGGGCACGTATTCCCTTACATGTTTTTTTTTTGTTTATTTCATTTTTCTTTTTGTCATGCACGCATGCTTACCCTTGCATGCTTTCATCATATATATATATATATATATATATATATATTATGCACAAAGGCATGCTTCTCAAAAATCTTTTATATGCATGCTTTCCCACTTTATCTTCTCTCGTATGCATGGATAGCATTCCATGCTTTTCACATTATTTTATTTTTATCATGCATGAATACGATTTAAAGTAATTCATTGGAACCTAGAGAGCAAATACTCTCAATGGGTGAAATATGCAGCTTCTTTTATTTGTGCAGGTGCCAGGTCAGAAACTATCAACTTTAATTCTTCTACTGCTCTATCAACTTCACAAGATGTCGGGTTAGATACCACACGTTCACCAAATACTGGCAGAGCTTAATTAAGATTCACTAGTAACTCAGCTAATGAACGCCGTGTATTGTATTTCTTGGATAATTTGCAAAGCTACACTGGACACATGGCCGCCAGAGGAAGCGACAAGAAGCTTGTCGGAAGGAGAGAGAGGGGGAAAACCCATGTCTTGTGTCTTATGCATTATTTATTATTATTTATTTTATTTTCTGCAATAATGGTGATTTTTTGCAATAATGGTGATTGATGATCACAAAGTTTATTGAAAACAGATGATTAATTACCAATTACAAAAACAAACTCTAGTTGACACGTTGAATGAATGAACCTTGACTTTGGAAGTTTGGCACAACCAAGAGGTGGGGAAATGACTATAAGATCACTCACTATACTGTTTAATTGTAGTATCATATAAGTGACTTGATTAGCTTTGAATTCTTTGTCTACAAGAACAGTCAAAATGTTATTAGCCTTCTCCACCTTCAGAATTTGTCAATCATCTGATTGCAAGCATCCGAATCAAGAACAAAACCATGTTTAATCATAAAGTGTCATACGTTCATCTAATCACAGAACATCATATAACTATAAGTTTTCTGGTAGGGTTTAAAACATGAGAGCTGCATTTCATGCAACGACCTTATAACCTCTTCAATTCTTCCTGACTTACAATGAGAACCAATGAGGCAGGTATAAACAAAGGCATTAGAACCACAACCTCTTTTAAGCATTTCATCAAACATCTCATAGGCAATGCACAATGCTATCAACAATCATGTCTTTCTTCAGCAACACAAACCCGTGATCAACCATAGACCGACATCTATAATCATTGCCGGAGTACATCACTAGTTATGGAGTTGCGGTCAGGATAAACTCTTCTCTGGAGCATATACTCATACATCTTCCAGGCAAGATCGTAGCGATGGGTTCTTTAAGCCACGCGCAGCAAAACATTGAAGCTTGTTAAAAATAAAAAACTGTCCACGAGGTGAGAGTAAGCACAAAGACATGGTCGAGCATCCTCATCTTTGTGTATATCTGCACCATATTGTCGAACACTCGAGGGCCGGAAGGAGCTGCTTCATAAGGATGGTGATGAAGTAGCATCTACGGAGATTATCAAAGTTATTGATGCTGATCGCTGGGAAGAGACGAGTCCCACCGGCTCGCATCTGGTACAACCTCTTCACATCAGTGGTGGTTTTCTCTGGGACACCGACCAAACAATCCCTCATTTTCCCGTACGTCTTTGGACCCACCTTCAGCCTGTCCCTGATCAGCCCGAGCACAGTCTAGAACTCGGCGTTGTTGGTGGAGCTGGGATCCGGCAACTTGCCAGTCTTTCATACTCCTCCTTGGCCTTAACATCCTCATGGATGAGTAGAGTGACGACGAAATTTTTTTTTCTTTTTTTCTGGATATATACCTTTGATTTCTTCTTCTTCTTTGAATTTTTTTCCCTTCTTTTTTTTCGCTTTCTTCTCCTTTCTTTTAATCCTCTCTCCAAAAAAAAAATTTTTTTTTTTTTCTTTCTCAAAGTTCTTCCCCTTTTAAAACATTTAATTCAATCTTATCCTCCCCATCCAAATTAATCCACAAAATCATAACCTATAACCTCGCGGATCACGTCAAGAGAAAAGATAAAATCAAATTTAAACTTTTAATTTAAAATTTAAATTTAATTTTTTTTTATTTTATTTTATTTGAAATTTAATTAGTAAAATAAAATTTAAACTTTTAATTAATTTTTTTTGAAATTTAATTAATAAAATTCAATTTGCCTCGGGATATGTGTTTTGAGTGCCTCGGGATTTGTGTTTTCTTTGGTTGGCTCCAGATATGTTCTCTGGCTATATGAAATTTAGGATTGCCTCGGGATGTGTATTCGGGTTATCCTGAGATTGCCTTGAGATATGTGTTCTCAAGTGTAATCTTGTAATTTGCATTTTGCCTTGAGATATGTTCTCAGGAGCAATTTTATAATTTATATTTTGCCTCGAGATATGTTCTCAAGGCCAATTTTCTAATTTGAATATTGCCTCGAGATATGTTCTCAGTGGCAATTTTGTAATTTTGAATATTCTGGATCGCCTTGAGATCGGTGTTCTTAGCTGATCTGAAAATTTGAATATTTTTAGATCGCTTCGAGATCTGTGCTCTTGGTTGATCTTGAGATTTAGATTACCTCGAGATCTGTGCTCTTGGCTAATCTTGAGATTTAAACATTTTATATCGCCTCGAGATTTGTGCTCTCGGATGATCTTGAGATTTGGATATTTTAGATCATCTCGAGATCTGTGCTCTCAGCTAATCTTAAATATTTTGGATTGCCTCGAGATCAGTGTTTGAAGCTAATCCAAATATTTGAATATTTTAATTTGCCTCGAGATATGCTCTCGACCATTCTTCAAATTTAAAATTTTTTGTTTTAGATTATCTCGAAGATGTCTTTTAAATTTATTTTGAATATTGTTCTAATTCAATTAGGCTTTGACCATATATGATTTTAAAATTTAATTTTATTTGATTTGAATTAGAAATGCAATTTTTTTATATAAACACTTGGTTTTCAAAATACAATGCAGTCAAATCTTGTGTTTGGTTGAATGTAACTGGAATTACTGTATTATAAGATTTTATGTTTGTTTGGAAGGATTTGTAAACCTGGAATTGAAAAACACATGTGTATATACGCATATATGTATATGAATATATATATATATAAGTATATGTATATATGTGTGTGTATATATACATACATGTATATGTGTATATGTATGTGTTTTGTATAGATGCATATATGCATATGTATATGTATATGTATATGTATATATATAGGTATACACATGTAAAAATATCTATGTATGTTTATAAATATACATACATGCATACATACACACACATATATATGAGTATATGTATATGTATATGTATATGTATATGTATGTATACATATGTAAAAATACCTATGTATGTTTATATAAATATATAAATGTATATGTATATATGTGTGTATAAGTATATGTATGTGTGTATTATGCATATGTGTATGTCTATGTGTATATGTATATATTTCTATATATGTATAATTGTATGTATATATGTATGTCTATGTGTATGTGTATATGTATGTATATGTATATGCATATTATATGAGTATGTATATGCATATATATACATGTATATATACATCACCTAAGGATTTTCAACTCCCTACATATATATGAGTATATGTATATGTATGTATACATATGTAAAAATACCTATGTATGTTTATATAAATATATAAATGTATATGTATATATGGGGATTTCGACTTACGCCCAATTTGGACGTAAGTCCAAATACATCCATTGGAGTGATTGGTTTTACATTGGTATTTTAAAATCCCTCAAACCAAACAAAGGATTTGTTGGATGTGAACTTCAAATACCTCAAAACAAATACTACCTATCCTCTTCTTTCCTTCCTCTGCTTCTCCCCTCTTTTCTTGATCTTCCTCTCTCTTCTTTCCTATGCTTTTCTTTTTGAATTCCCTTTCTCCCCCTCTCTTTATTCCTCTAGACATGTGACTTATTCACATTTGTCATTAAAAAATATTTAAAAGAAATATAGGAAAAATATATTTTAACACACATTTTTAAAGGATATGTGAGGCAGATTTTTTTTCTCACAAGCAGTTCCTTTAATGGATTTTTTCTACTAAAATATGAGATACAAATTAGATAATTCCTCCCAATCCTATCATATGGAACCTTATTTCAACAAAAAATAGGGATTTATAATCTTGGTTGAATATATTATTGGAGTCTAGAATTAGACCAAATTAAATAATTAATATCTTAGTAATAATTTCATATTTTAGAAGTACTTTTGAATGCACACATCCAAATGTTAGAAAATTTAGCAATAATTTCATATTTTATGTGTATTATTTCTCGAAAATTCAAATGATTATAGATGGAAAATGTTTAAGGTAATATCACATAACATTTGTTTATAGTTGTTGAAAAAATATGATAGATGCCTTATTGATGATAAGATGCTTACTTCAATGTAGAATTGTCTTAGAGAATTAGATGAAACTCATAGTCACGTGAATGTGTCAAAAGTTGATTGGCCAAGATATAGAACAAGAAAAGTGCAAATAACTACTAATGTGCTCGGGGTTTGCTCACAAAACATGCAATTTATATACGTATTGTCTGGATGGGAAGGTTTAGCACATGATGGTCGAGTTTTAAGAGATACTATTACAAAGCCTAATGAGTTAAAGTTCAAAATGATAACTAGAATGTGTTCTTACTTTTCAAAATGATATTAGCTAACAACAAACAGTTCTTTGCCTAGTAGGGTGCTATGCCTTAGTTGATTCTGGATATGCAAATTCACCTGGATTTCTTGCACCTTTTCAGGAACAATGTTATCACTTGAGTTCTTGGGCAAATGGCCGACAACCAGTTACGGCGCAAGAGTTATTTAACATGAAACATGTTGCTGCTAGAAATATGATTGAGAGGACATTTGGTCTTTTAAAATTTGTTGGAAAATTTTATCAAGTCCAAGCTTTTATAATATACTCACTCAAGGGTGCATTATTAACACATGTTGTCTTCTACATAACTTTATTCTAAGAGAAATGACAGAAGACCCTGCAGAGAATGAAGTTAATTCCAATATGATGAAGGGCTACAATGAAGATGACACAAATATCATTACAGCATTTGATCCAATAGATGAATGGACCCAATTCAAGCTAGACATGGCTACATAAATGTTTAACACTTGGTGTTCAAATTAATTACAATAATTTTTATGTATTAGTTTTTTAGTGTGATGAACAATTATTTTGTATTATTATTACATGACATGGAATGATTTTATGTATGAAGTGATATTATGCAAATATAGGTTGACATGTGTGTTCATGCCGTCTATACACTTAACATGTGTTTTATTGTATTTTTTTCTTCTAGGATGGATCAAGAATCACAGCAAAGGGGTAGGGGTCTAAACAAACACTACTAGACTACACACTAAGACAAGGCCTTGATTGGAGCTCTAGTTAAGTTATCAACAAATACAATATGGCAAGCTGAGAATGGATTTAGAAATGGCTACTAATATCAATTAGAAAAAAATGATAAAGAAAATTTTCCACATACTACATTGAAGGTTGTGCCAAATATAGAGTCTTGGGTGTAACTTCTTAGAACAAAAACTACAGCAATCGCTAATATATTTTCAATCAGTGGCTTTGTTTGGAATAATGAGCATAGTACCATTAAATGTGAGAAAAGCGCATATGATGAATATACTAAGGAAGTTTACCATCATTTGTCAATTATTTTTAATGCTTAATTTGTTATTGTTATTGTTGACACTCATTTCAAAATTTGTTCACAGAATCATAAGGAAGCTGCGGGCCTTTATGGCAAGTCCTTTCCATTTTTTAATGATCTCACTCCAGTCTTCACAAAAGATAGAGCTCAAGGCAATGCAAGAGGTGACCTTGGAGATGATGTCGATCAATATATGCATGAAAATATTAGCTTGGGCAAGAATGCCAGTTTCTCTCAATTTCATGTGGAAGATGTTTTCATGCCCACATATGAACCTACAGAGCCTCCGTCGCCCATAACTTCAGATAATGGCACCTCAAGATCTATTGCCTAACAGAAGAAGAAAACATGCAAAAGACTCTAATATCACATCAATTTCAAAAAATTTTCGCAATTTTGTGGATATGGTGGATCCGGGCTTCAAAGCATTGGCTGAATGTGCTATTCGAAATGTCGATGTTGATGCACTCAGGGACACCGCTCATAAGGAAGTCCAAGAGAAAAAGAAATTACTAAATCAAGTTATCTTCAACATTGATGGGCTATCCAAAGATGAGGCATTAGTGGTAATGCAATTTTTAAGAAAAGACAAGGAGAAGCTTAACATGTTTTGGCATTTGCCCAATGACAAAAAAACTATGTTTTTGTCGCCTACTTCTAGGAGGTGCGAGTATTTCTTTATCATTTTAGTTTGATGTTCATGGAATTTTTCAAATTCACATATCCATGCTATTTTTTTTTCATTCATTGCTGTGATATTCATTACAACATTTCATAATCATGACATTTGTTATGCATTAATTCACATTTCTTTTTCCATTGTTGGTGTGTTTAATATACTTATAGGAAGGGATACAATGTAGAAGAGGCAATGACGTCCATGCCCAAATCAGAAGATGACAAACAAGGAACTTTGCTAGCTATGTTCAATGAAAAATGTTTAGCTTTTGAATGGTTGTAAGATTGTCAAACTACCATGTTGCATTTTATTAGTACTATGTTGTAACCACTCTCACTACTTTCCTAAAACTTTATTATATATGGGTTGTATTAAAACTGTAACTATACTATCATAACTTGAATGATGGGGTGTTGAATAATGGGTTTGATAATGTTTAGTAGCATGCAAATTTGAAAGAATCCAAATATGTTATCTATACCTTGATGGGTAATGATAGTGTTGATAATGTTAACTTTGATCTTGATAGGGCGTTGGATGATGGGCTTTATAATGTTAACTTTGATCTTGATAGGGTGTTGAATGATGGGCTTGAAAATGTTTAACAGTAATAAATCATGTTAGACATTTATTTATTTAATAAACAAACAATTGTTAAATTATATAATTGGTTTATTACAATTAGAAAAAAATAAATAACATATTAAAAATATTAAATAAAAATAAAATATGTTATTTATTAATTGTTAAGTTATATTTATTTATATGTTATATTTATTAATATAACAAAATTTTCTTAAGTTATATTAATTAGATGAAATAATTTAATATATATATATAATAATAATTATTATTAATTATTAAATATAAACTATTGTTTTGTAAAATGTCATCATATCTATATGAAAGGGTATAACTGTAATTTTCTTATATTTCTCTCTTTTATTTTTTTTTTTCATTCATAATTCTTATTACCTCCAACCAAACACCTTCATCATTATCCTCTTCTTACCTCCTATTTTTATTCTCATCCCGCCCTTCTTCTTATCCTCTTCTAATTAATATAACGTATGGTTTTTTTTAAAGAATATGGGAGACAAATTCTTTTTCTCACAAGCACATCCTTTAATGGGTTTTTTTTTACTAAAATATGAGATACAAAATTAGATAATTCGCCCCAATCCTTTCATATGTAACTTTATTTCAACAAAAAATAAGGATTTATAATCTTGGTTGAATATATTATTGAAGTCTAGAATTGGACCAAATTAAATAATTTCACATTTTAGAAGTACTTTTGAATGCACACATCCAAATGTTAGAAAATTTAGCAATAACTGGAGGCGGCTATTGAAAAAATTAATTTAAAAAAAATCCTCAAATTTGAATTTCTTGTATCCATGTAAAAAACATGGTTCTATAGAGAAACACATGGTTTTTAAAGGGTGTGTTATCAAATAATTGTGCTCATTAAAATACATCTTGATTCATATGAAAAATATCTAATATTCTTAAAAATTGTCTTTAGAAACACAATTTTTTTTCAAAAATTATAAAATAGGAATGAAGATCATTTGATGGAACACAAAAAAATAAAATAAAATAAAGCAATAGAGGCCTTGCATTTAAAAACAAAACAAAACAAAACAAAAATCAAAATTTCTTTTATTCAATTCCAGTTTCTCTTTCATTGGTACTAGCTGCGGAAGCCAAAAATTGTTATATTCCTTAAAATTATTTGCATTCAAACCTTTTTCCAATTTTGAGAAAAAAAAATATCGCTTTTAGAAAAATGCTCATCAACACGTTCCAAGTCCTTTCTAATACATCTATTGTCTACACAATTTCTTGACACCAACCAAACATACATACCGAATACTATTTATTCATAAAAAAAAATTTACATAAAAACTACTCTTAAAAAAAAACATAAATAAATACTTGTTTTAGAAGTGCATCCCAAATATCCCATAATTATACATGCTATACTGGTAACGAGGTGAGTTGGCAGGTTGAGTAGCAATTTAGCTTAGTTGATAGAAACCCTAAATATCTAATATAAACCACGCAACGCCGACTGGGCTCCAGTCTAACCATGTGCATTAAACACGCTGCATCGACGCAGAATAGCCGTTCCTCGTCAACATCCCAGCAATTACACATTTACACGACTTAAATTAAATATTTTGAGTACAGGTACAGGTGTTATCTCTTGGTGAGCCTTGTCCCACTTGCCGACATGATCATAAGTCAACAATCCGATCTATCTTTTTCATTTAAGTTCACTTTACATTCAATTTAAATTTCATCATACACCAGGCAACGACTTTCGGCTCAAGGTTACGGACCTAGTGTTTTAACAAATTTATTATTGATTTGTTTTTTAGAGAGAAGTCTTTCTGTGAAATGACCCAAAAGCAAAAGAAATGTTCTTCAATTACCACTGAGTTTTGAACACGTAGAGGCCGCCGTGGCCGCGGGGTTTGCTACGCATATGACTCGATTTATTCGAGAAGGAATCCCCATCCCATGTGATCAAATTAATGAATCCATATCCCAGTATTCCTCTTGTGTTAGCTACAACCCTTGACAAACTTGATTACAAATATATTATCATAAATTTTCATTTTCGGTCAATCATCATATAACCCAACTGCAAAAGAACAAAAAAAAAAAAAAAAAAAAAACAAAGTTCAAAATTTTCCCCTAATAAAATTATTTATGTACTATTTATACATTGTGCACCTGGGTCAAGTGCTGTTTTTGTACTATTTATAATATGGGTGTGAGTCCCTTGTGAGAGAAACAGTAGTTTCATCCTTCCAGGGTTGTAAGGCAAGAGAATTTTTCTAAGAGTTATGTAAACTATCGTAACTCATGTACCTCTGTACATATTTGTTTTTTCGACAATATCTTAAATGGTGATATTAATCACCTATTAATTAAAAATAAATAAATAAATAATTTCCCATTCACGTGAACATAGCAATTTTAATGCGGATGGATTCAAATTAACAATCTACAACAATTTAATAAAATAATAATATAAAAAATTTAATACCTTATATATGCAAATAATAATATGTGTATTATATTTATTTTAGATATTTTCAAATTTAAAGCTACAGCAATTCATAAAATAATTTTTTTTTAAAATATATTTATCAATATAATTTCATTATATTTTTGCTTATGTAAAAATCCATCCTTTCGTTGACGAAGTAGACAAACCACATCAAGGGCATCCATAAGTGTGTAGTTATATTCTCTAAACACACATGTATCTTCATCTTGTATGAATTGAGATTCAAACATACCTCCTCAGTGAGACACAAATACTTTATATAAAAAATAGTGCTAATAGTTCAAATGGTGGCCAGCAAAAAATAAAATAAAATAAATCCATCCTTTTAGGAACATATATTTATAGTGAGTTAAATGAAAAATAACTATAGGCAGTGATGATGATGATGATGATGATAATCAGGGGCGGAGCCAGAAATCATATAGAGGGGGGGGAGGGGTGGCGAATTACAAATTTTTAAATAATTAACTAATAAAATTTTAAATTATAAAATACATTTTAATTTTTTTATAAAAATAAGTAAATTTAAGAGAAATAGTTAACATTAATTAATATATCAAAATAAATATTTTTATCAAAATTTAGAATTTTTTTTTATTCTGACTCAGGAGGCTTAAGATCACTAGTTCTATAGGGAATTTTAGAATAAACTCTCTAATTTATTTAATAAAAATTGATTTATTTTAATAAATACTTATTTGAGATATTTAAAATTTGTTAATAAAACTCAACAATTGTAACAATATAAAAACTACAAAAGCTCTTATTTATAATTAAAAGAAATAAATATTATATTAATTTTGGAGAAACAAATGCATAAAAAAACCATTATAGAGGATCATAATAGAATTTTGAAAAGTTAGTTAGAGAAGATATGACTAATTAAGTATTGAAATAAAATATTTAATATCGTACTGTATTATTTAAATTTTAAAAATTAACTAAGATTAAATTGCATTGATTAAATATTAAATTACAATATTATTGTATTATGATAATTATTGGTACTCTTTCAAAATTATTATTTAAAAAAAATCTAAAGATGATGATTTAAAAAAATAAAAGGGCATAAAATAATTACTTCATTGGTCTTACCATTGAGTTGATGTTGTTCTGATTTATAATTGTAAAAATATAGATAATATTTTAAATTAAAAAAATTCTCATTTGCAAGACATATTTAATTTAATAATTTATCTTAATTCATTTAAATATTTTTTTAAAAATTTATTTATTTTATATATTATTTACATTTAAGATCTTATTGATTACAAAATAAACCTATATTTAAATATTTTTGAAAAATAATAACTTTCATTTAAACTTCTATTTAAATTAATCATAATTAAAAAATTATTTATTACTAGATTAAAGCTTTAATATTTCTCAAATCCTTAAAAATCAATGCACATCAATCAATTATACATATTTTTACAAAATTTCTTAATTTTTTTTAAAAATAACAAACTCAACAAAAATATCTAATAAATGAGAAATAAATAAATAAATAAATCATTCAACTGAAAAATAAAATAAAAATATAATGAAAATATAAAAAATATAAAAAGATAAAAAGATAAAAAATTAAAAATTAAAAAATATATTTTTTTTAAAAAAAACTTTGAAAGGAGAAGGGGGAAGAAGGAGGGCGGACAGGGAGGGGAGGGGCGGAAGACGGGGAGGCGAAGGCGTCGAGAGGGAAGGGGGGCGAGGTAGGTTGTGGGAGGAAAGGAGTAGGCGCCGGTCAACAGACCCCGCCGGTGACAGGTAGGTTGAAGATCACAACCTGTTTTCTATAGCTTTTTAGCTCAAGTTTTGTTATTCTAGAGATTCAGACTCCATTTGGTTCCTCGGAAGGAAATAAGAATAGGGTGATGAGAATAACAATAGAGATGAGGATGGGGATGTAGGATTGGAGATGAAAATAAAAGTAATGTTTGGTTGGAGGAAATACAAATAGGAATAAGAAAAGTTAAGGGGGAGCGATGTGATAAAATTACTTTTTTACCCTTTCAGTATTTTATTTTAAAATATACACTTTAATCATTTTATATAAAGATTATTTATCAAATTAAGATCGGATAAAATTTCTAAATTTATTGTAAATATTATCTCTTTGAATTATTTATCATTTGATATATTTATAATTAAAATTTAATCATTTTTATACAAAAATAATTAACAAATTAAGTACAGATAAAACTTTTAAATTCATTGTAAATATCCATTTGAAATAAATATTATTTGAGATAATTATTATTAAAATTTTAAGTAAGTTAATCCCGTGGAGATACGACTACCAATTAGGTGAAATGGCAGTGAGTAAGCAATGTTACTGGCTGTGACGAAGGAGGCCTAATCGGGTCAAAGATGGCGGAGGAGTGGTGACAAAGAAAAGATTATGCAAACTGCTATAACCTCTCCTCTTTGATGAATCACGGATGGGCATAGGAATATATAAATAATGAATTTTACATTTGTTGGGGGTACACATAGTAACTTTATCCATTAGGATTGTGTAAACCCACCAATTTTAGGAGGAACCACCATGCAGGATTTGGGGGGCATCCATGCCTCCCTCATGCCTTCCCCAAATAATTTGATGTATAGCCAAACGTGGGTATGTACAAAAAAAAAGAATGATCCTCATGCCATGGGGATCACTCCCTCAAACGAAACGGGGTCTCATTCTTCCCCGTTAGATGGCATATCCATCTTTGTCTCTTCTAGAGGTTCATTTTCCTTCATTGGATAACCAACCAAGCTTTGTCATCCTTGGAGATTTATTCTCCTCTATTAGATGATCAATCACCTATATCTAAATCAGTTGATTCGGATAAGGCACTTATAAGTGACTTTAATCATTCCTTGTTTCCAAATATTTCCCCATATTATTTCCCCCCAACTCTCCAAACCGATCTACTTTAAGCTCAGGTAGAGATGGCAATCAGATCCATATCCAGTGGGTAGGTGCATAAATTACCAAAGATGGTTAAGGTAATTACCTGCTTGATGGGTTTAGGTTTGGCTAAATACTCATAAAATTGTATGGATAGTGTATATATATATTTGTTTATTTATTCATTTAAAAACTTAGAACAATTTGAAATTATATAGGGGCTTATGTGAGAATTGTCACGCCCCAACCTGTGGGTCCTAGGATGAGACAACCGCCGAGAAAACTTGAGGAGGGATACCTTACCACTCGACCCTCACCAATACTTAGTTAGAAGAGTTTTAAGAAGTGTCCAAATTAAACAAACATCCATGCAAACATAATTCAGACACAATAGTGGATCCATGTTCTATACAGCACACTGATGCTCAAACATAAACATAAGCGGGTATAGGATGAGACTATAGTACCCTATACAAACTATACTCATTGTGATCCCTAAGCTCATTGAATCTTGATGAGTTATGGCTCATATTAGATCGATTTAGGGTTGGTCTTGTCATTTTGGAATGAAGCATATTCTTTCCTCTCCTAATGGAAAGCGTAATCTTGTTGTTTGAATGATTAAAGTTAAAAGAGTTAATTGATTGTACCCTTCAAAGGCACATGCTTCAGTTTATAGAATTCTACTATATCAATGATAATGGATAGAGTACGATTTTTCATAAACACTCTTTAGAAATAGAGTCGTCCATCTACTAAGTATCAAGTTATTTACTCATCCCAATTGGTTTTCCATGCAATAAGCTTGTAATTCATTTGGTTCTCTTCACATTCAGTAATCACTTCAACTATTACTTAAGCTCACAAGCCTTTTTACCCTAACCATCCTAAATAATCTCAATCTTACTCAGCATATAGTCATATTCTCGTCATTTTCACTCATATCTAGCAAATGGCATAGGCTTTCCCAATCTATATCTTTTACTTTAGCACCTGAAGATGGCCTTGCCATTCCTTCTTATCAGTTATTCCTTTTCCATTATTTATTTTTTCACTTTTGTCCCTAAGCCCAAAGTTCTATCTACCTAAGTTATCATTGTGGGTCTACTCTTTATTGCCATACCAGAATCAAGCCCTAGGATTACTAGGGAGATATGGCCTCACCTAAGAGGACATACCTTGAAATTTACTAATTTCCCTTAACTCTTTCTAAGGTTGAGTCAATTCCCTACTCTTTATCACATCCTTTTTGGGCCAACCAATTTGGATAAAGAACTTCTTTAATGAAGTAGCTTCCCAATTTTCTTATTAATCATCAGCTATCTTTTTGGGGTAAAATGATGTTGTTTTTGCTTCATAGGCTAATAAGATGGATCAATGTTCCAATGATATCCATTGCTCTTTTCAATCCACTAAGGGAAAGTCCCTTGAGGCCTATGTAAATATGTCCATATTAGCACATGAGAAATTTAGCACACCCTCTTTCTATTTACCTTACATCGTGGAAAGCTCAGTTAAGAATGTTAATTCTTTATTCCAGAATGTGGCTTTATGCTTGCTTTTCTTTAATTAGAGATGACATTGATAGTCTTTCTCACCTTCTGATTTTGCATCGTATCCAAAGGTGTCTCTCTCTAATTGAAGAGAATTAGGAATTTGCTTACTCATTGCCTCAAGTTTCACATTCTCTCATCTGCATTTTCCACAAATGATTCTAGAACTATTGATAATGCAAAAATTTATATCTCTCTTAAGACCCAGGACTTACTGATGTTAATGAGTTAAATGATAAATAACTGAAACTGGTGATGGCGATTATGCATCATCTCTTACAAAATATTAAAGCAAAGTTCCATTTCTCTCTAAATAATCTTTGAACTCCTCTCAAAATCATACTTCGGTTGGGCTTTGTTCTCCATTCTAAGGTATCCTCGTAATTAAAAAAGTAGACAACAGGGTTGATCAAAGCCTTAGGCGCAAAGAGATGCTTCAATGGCTAATTAAGTTAGTTGAGGATTGCCCTTAGATAAGAAAGAGGGAGACAAGACAAAAAGGTTAGGTTTGAGATTCGATGACTGTGGAATCGAAATTTAGATTTCCCTTTTATCTTGATTGTGATGATGACCTATAGCCTCTTGTCTTAGCTGACTTAGATTTACCATTTCTGGAGATTCATTAATCCTTGTTGAGAGATGATCCCACGGACATGGTTTCATGATAGTTATGACGAAACAGAGATGTGTCTCATCCTCACACGTTAGATTACCCCAATTTAGTAATTTTTAGAACAAAAGGCAACAATCTTTTAAACTAATCACCAACCTAGCTATCTCTATATTATATAATAAATAAATAATAAAATTTATAAACCTATGGCTAAAAATGATCCACGTCTTAGTTCCGTGGTAGTAACCACAGAACCGAGACCACTGGATTATTATTCAATCTTTGTGATACACTCCCTGCATGAGTGTTTCACAAGTGCACGGATCGTCGCAGTAATAAAATTTACCTTAGTGAGTGGGTAGTCCTATCCACGGGGAATAATGCTTAGAAACAAGAGTTATCACTATTTAGCTATAGAGAAAATCAATGGTAAGAGAAATCAATATATGAATGCAAAGAAAAGTAAAAGAACGTAAGAAGAGCAATTAAAGTAAAGAGAGGTAATCGATGGGAAAATGGGGCACCTGTACAATGCTCACCCTAGGACTATTGTTTCAAGTGCAAGGCTAATATTATACCTCCTAATTGATGTTTAATGAGTCGTGGAAATCCAAAGACACATAGTCCCAAATCTAAGGTCAACCATGACTAGCCCTCTACATTATGCCCCAATGGAAAGTAGTACTCTCAACACCTCACACTATGTGGGACTGCTTGGGGTTCTGGGGACTCCAAGTGATAAACCCAATTCCCTAATATAGTTATAACCCTTTGGTTCAGTCGTAAGAACCCTAGTCACAATTAAGCCCCAACACTAAGATTCACTACAATACTTCATTCTGTTGCTTGTGCTACTAAGCCCCAGTGGAATTCATCTCTTAGCACTTCACTTTATTGTGACCACAAAGAACTCTTGGAAAGTGGAGGTAGGATAAATCACGTTGGAAGGGAAAGGGGACATTCCGCTACCTCTCGACTCACCCTCTCAATCCCTCTTCAATCTTGCTTAGTTTAACCCTAATGAAGTTGTCATACCCTCAAAAGATTACCTAAATGGATTCTCAACTCTAGTATCACATCTAAGGGAAAATCACGCAATTAATATTCAAGATTGAAAGTCAATTAAAATCATCAATTAAAGAAGCATAATAAAAGTCAATGAAACAAAGTTATCCTAGGGTTTACAAGGCCAAGCACCCACTAGGGGTTTAGTTTTCCATGGAGTAATACAAAATCAACAAAGAGTTTGAAATCATATGCATAGAAACCATAAAGAAAACTCCCCATGTAGTCCGTATCGATGCTCTTGTGGAGTTGCCTCGTCTTCTCCAAAAGTTCTCTTATTGAACCTAGGGCACACCTCGCCGAATCAATACCGACGAAAGCTCCCCCAATAGCTCTCCTCCAAAAGAACTTGATGTCGATGCTGTAGAACCACTTCAAAAACCTTGTAAAAACCTCTCTAAAACTAGCCTCACTCTCCTCGAAAGTTCGGCGAAAGATAGAAAAAGGATCCCCAAATAAATCTCAAATCACGGTATTTATAGGGCTGAAATCAAGCATCCACACAGCCATGTGGAATTTTCACACCCCCGTGTAGATTATCTGGAATTCTGATTTTCGGCGAGCTGTGAATAGTAATTGCTATAATAAATTGCTATATTGTTTTTCTACGGTTAAACTGCTACAATACTCGTACCAAAGATGCTCCTAACTTCATTTTCTTCATCGAGACCACCAAGTTGGGCACACAACTATGCGGTAGATCACGTCGCCTCTTGCATTCAACGCATTGATGAAGCTCTTCGATGTTACACAAGTTGGACTATATGAGTGTGACTGTCTTTGTGCCCCTCCAAGTTATATAATTACTTAAGCACTTTAGAGGTTGACACACACTCAAATGTCTACAACTTGTGCCTTGGTTCTTGCTTAGTCAAAGAGTTTTCTCAACCAATGTGTCCATGACCTATTTTTTGCTTCTTTCCTTCCATATCGTCTTCACAATCCTGAATGTGTAAAAGAACACAAATACACACGAATCAGTGATAAAACCTGATAAAAAATAATGCTCAATGTAAGAAAAGTATACTTCGTATTACTTATACACGAGCACTTATCACCTTGTTAGATAGTTGACCCAACTTTACAAAGTTTGAATATTCATTTCCCTTAGCTTTGATAACCAATTAAGCTTTTATGACATTTGGTGGTTTATTCTCCTCCATTGGATAATTAATCACCTAAATTAGGGATGGGCATGAGGCAGGGATTCCCCGGTCCCCCGCGGGGATCCGCCCCGTGCAGGGCGGGGAATAACCGGTTCCCTCCCCCACGGGGACGGGGACGGGGAAAAATATTTCCCCGATCCCTATAGCGGGGCAGGGCCGGGGAATGATCTCCCCACCCCGAATATATATATATATATATATATATATATATATATATATATATATATATATATATATATATATGTGTGTGTGTGTGTGTGTGTGTGTGTGTGTGTGTGTGTGTGTGTGTGTGGGTTAAAATAAAAAAAATCATTTAAATATATAATATAATATAAGATAAAGGTTAAAAAAAAATCATCTAAACATGATGAAATGAAGGACAGCTAAGTAACGGCATCATCTGAATCTAAACAGGTTCTTAGTGCATGATTGACGCTTTCATCACTTTCATATATATATATAGTTAGTCAAAGGAACAATCTTGACCGTCCATCATTTTCATCATCACTCACAAACAAACAAGCCTAAACTGAGAATTGAGAAGTGAGAAACCTAATCTTTGAGTCTGACACCGCCTCCAGCCTCCAGTCTTCTCCATCGGATCCCCTCTCTTTCTTCTCCAAATATTGTTAATTTCGTATCTAAATCGCAAGTATGCCTTTATTTTTTTATTTTATTAAAAACATTGTTGATTTTGAGCTAGATTGATGTTTGCTTTGATGATTTTAAGGTAATTGAATTTAATGGTGTCTGGTTTGATGATCTATTAGTTTTTTTGAGAAAATGAATGTTTTTATTTTATTAATTTTTTTTTAGAAAATGAAAATGATGTTCATGAAATATAAGTTTTCTAACTTATGTCAAGTAGTGATTTTTTTTATTTTTTTATTTATTTTTAATGTTCAAGTTATGATCTATTAGTTTGCTCATGGGTATATAATAATGTAATTATTGTAGGTGAGCAAGTGACAACATGGATGAATGTTATAATGAAGAGATTTTACCTATTTCACCTCTTCAAAGTTGTGGACAATCCATGGAACAACAAAGTTGTGACCAATCTAGAGTACACCTTGAATCAACAACACTGGTTGGATCAAGTCAAAAATTGCCGATGGATGAAAGTGAAGGATTGAAATTGGGCACGAAAACTCGTCTAAAATCAGCGGTATGGAACCATTATATGAGACAAAAAATAGATGATAAATGGAAGGCAATATGCAATTATTGTCAAAAGAAACTTGGAGGGGATACAAAAAATGGGACGAAACATTTACATGATCATTTTGCATCAAGTCCATTGAGAAAAACTAGAGATATAAAGCAAAACATTTTGAAGTATAAAGTAGATAATGAAGGCAAGGCTTCAATTGGGACATACACATTTGATGAAGATGTTGCAAGAAAAGAGTTGGCATCAATGATTATTGTACATGAGTATCCCTTATCAATGGTTGAGCATGAATATTTTCGAAGGTTTGTTGGGGCTATTCAACCATTATTTAAAAAAATTGGCCGACATACAGTAAGAAGAGATATATTTAAAATATATGAGTAAGAAAAAGAGAAGACAAAAAATTGTTTGAAAATAATGGGAGTAAAGTTGCAATTACAACCGACATGTGGACTTCAAGCAATAATAAAAAAAAAAGGATTCATGGCAATCATAACACATTTCATTTATGCTAATTGGAGCTTGCAAAATCGGATTATTAGGTATTTTTTTATTTATTTAACTATAATTTGTTGGTATTCTTACATATAAATGATATTATGTTTATACTCAATTTGTTATAACTTTAACACTTAGAATTTCATATATGTTTTTATTTATGAATCAATTTTTGTTTATGAAATTTCATATATGTTTTCATATAAGTTGTTATCATTTTTTAACATAATAATAGAAGAACATTTTATTTATGTAATCAATTATTTGATTGACATGGTGTTGAACTAGTTTAGCTTTTTGTATATATCTTTAATGTTATTTCATTCTTTATGTGATTAGGTTCATTTATGTACCATGCCCACATACTGCTGATGTACTATGTGATGTGCTCACAAATTGTTTAATGGATTGGAATCTTGATCACAAGTTATTTGCATTGACATTAGACAATTGTTCAACAAATGACTCGATGGTGAATTTAATTTTGAACAAATTGTAAAGTAACACAGTTTGGATAGATGGAAAGTTGATGCATGTTCGGTGTTGTGCGCATATTCTGAATTTAATTGTCAAAGATGGCTTAGATATTATCTTTGAAACTATTGAAAAAGTTCGTGATAGTGTTGCATTTTGAAGTGCTACACCAAAAAGAAATGAGAAGTTTGAAGAAACAGCAGGCCAATTGAAAATCTCTTACACTAAGAAATTGATTTTAGATTGTAAAACTAGGTGGAGTTCCACTTATTTAATGCTCGATGTTACCATTTGTTACAAAGATGTTTTTAAATGTTTGAAACAAAGGGAGCCCCTTTATAAATGTCTCCCATTAGATGAAGAATGGGAAATGGCTACACAAATTTGTGGTAAATTGAAAATATTTCATGATATCACCGAGACATTTTCTGGGACTAAATACCCCATTGTCAATCTCTTTTTTCCCAAGATATGTGAGATTAAGATGGAATTGATGCATTGGGTTAACTGTGGGCAACCTTGCATTCAACTTATGGCATCAAAAATGGTAGAAAAATTTGATAAATATATTGCTCGAGTTCATCGTATCTTGTGTGTGGCAACTATATTAGATCCTAGATACAAGATCAAATTTTTGGAATATTATTTCCCATTGTTCTATGGTGATGAAATGGCAAAGATGAAAGTTGCTAAAGTTTGAGATCTTTGTTATGATTTAGTTGCTGAATATTTATCAAAATTTAAGATTGGTGAACGTGGTGTTTCAACGGCCGGGTCATCAACAAGTAATTCTACACAAGTACCATTGAGTCATGATGGTGGGTCATCTTGCATGCGCAATTTTGATTTATATGTTGCTTCTTCTGAGTCTGAAATTGGGAGTGTGCACACTGAATTAGACCATTATTTGGAAGAACGGTTGATGCCAAGAAAAAATGATTTGGATATTTTAAGTTGGTGGAAGTTGGCCCTTAAATATCCTACATTGCAATTAATTGCGAGAGATATTTTGGCAATTTCGGTATCAACAGTAGCTTCAGAGTCAGCTTTCAGTACAAGTGGGAGATTTATAAGCCCACATCGTAGCAGATTGCATCCCGACACAGTTGAAGCATTAATGTGTGTACAAAATTGGATATTAGCTCCTACAAAAGGTATGATAATAGAATATATTATATTCATGTATCTATTACATATTTTTACAATCAACTTCACACAATGATTGATGACATAGATGTAGATGAAGAGGTAATCTTCTAAATATTGTATTTATCAAAATTCTTAGCATAAAAAAGTTTATAACTTAAGTGAAACTTATACAATTTTATTTGATTGATTTATATTTCAAGTTGTTGATGTTAATAAGGATGGAAGTGGAACATGTTATCAAATGATATTTGATTGATAGAAGAGTGATAGGCTACCAGGTAACTTTTCTTTTCTTTGACTGTTTTATTTATATTCTTCTTCATGTTCAAACCTTACAATTTAATTCAGAATATAATTTGAATGGTGTTATTTATATGATTCAAAATTCTATTATGATTTTTTTTTTCTTAACTTTGTTTGCAGATGCCGATTTCAAAGGAAAAGCAAGAGCTTGATAATTTCTCAGCTTTTATTATTCAAGGCCTCTTGGGAAATAATGCACTACTTTTGAATGTTAGAGTTATGGTGTTGGAGTTATTAGCTTGTTGCTTAAAGGCGTAAATGCCTAATGTTGGAGTGATTACCTTGTATTTTATATTATTGGTTGGAGTTACGATGTTATTTGTATGTTGTGTGGAGTTTTTTTTTATAATCTTTTGGTGAGCATTATGACTTTGTACTTGCATTATCATGGATGAAGTTATTAATGACTCTAATCATTTAGTTTATTGATTTATATTATACATTAGTTATTGAATATTTTTTTAAAAAATTGTACATGTGGGGGTGGGGATCCCCGCAGGGCTGGGAGTGGGGACGTCCCATCCCTGATTTTCCAACTGGGGCGGGGACGGGGAATCCCCGCCCGGGATGGGGGAATGAGTGGGGATGGATTCCCCGCCCCAGCTCCGCCCCGTGGCCATCCCTAACCTAAATTTAGATCTATCATTTTAGATCAAGCCATGTGTTAATGACCTAGATCATACTGCATATCTAGAAATTCTCCCCGCGTCATATTCATATTGAGTAAAATCTAGTGACTAAAAGCAATAACAAGGAGGATAAAATGATGTAAAAGCTTTTTTATATACATTTTGTAGGTAACCATTATATATATATATATATATATATATATATATATATATATATATATATATCCAAAGCTTTTCTATATACATATTCAAAGCTTTTTTCCCTATCAATTAAAATTGAAAAGCTTTTAAAAGTTAAAATGATTGGAATTTTACATGATTGGGATTTTTTTTTTATTTTTAAATTTTTTTTGTGTAAATAAAATCCAAATTATATATATATATATATTTTCCTCTTTGTTTTCTTCTTCACATGGAAGTGTCTTTGACGCATTTAATAAAAAAGGAAGATTGATAGGGAAATGGAAGGTGAATATGTAGTTTGAAAAGAAAAATTGAAGTTATAATTGTTTTGTATTAAAAAATATTTCTTTTAAATTTTGGGATTAATAGGTACCTAAAAACACAGGGATTTGTAGAGATATATGAAAAATTGGTGAGGAACCACCCTTGCAATAGTGTAATTGGCATTTCACCATCCTCATTGCTCAAAGGTTTTTGAATCTCATGTGTTGTTTGGCCACAATTCTCTTAAAAAAAAAAAAATTTTAAAAAGACCTTATGGTCTTTCCAACTTGAAAAAAATCAAAATAACAATCACTTAAAAAAAAAATCTAATATAACAAAATATCTCATTTCTTTATTTATAAATGAAAAAAATAGAAGATTATATATTGTGTAACCCAATTTACATGAAATTTTATACTAGCTTATATGAAACAACTGTCAATGGTAGTGGATATTCTTTAGGAGTAATGCTATATCAGCCGAAGAGGTTTCACGAAACAATTGCACGAACCATGTGGCCCTCACTTTCTCTCTCCTATTCAGCTTTATTTAAAAAAAATAAAACAAATAAAGCAAATAAATGATAAAGAAAACCCTAAAAGCTAGGGCTCTTCTCCCATTCTCCACCCACGGCTTGCCTTCTCACCACCCACGGCGCCATCGTCACCATTATCGTCACCCCAATCAACCTCATCAGTCTCCAGTCCTTCTCCGCCCTCATTTCCACCTCCAACCTCCCCATCCATCTCGCCTCCCTCCCTTTCTCATCTACCACCGCCTCCATCCCCGACTCCTGCCAGAACGTCGACCTCGTCCACTCCCCAGACTTCTTCTTCAACTTCTTCCTCGCCATGTTCCTTCTCCAAACCCCTCTCCTCGAATACCTCCATGGTCAACACCCTCCTCCGACGTGCATCATCTCTGACCATGTTACAAGTGAGGGACCTGAAGATGCAAGCGCGGGCATCAGGAGGAGCAAGCGCAGCAATAAAGGGGTCCCAGGAGTAGTACTCAAAAATTTCATGCCGAAATGAATCATGATTAGCTAATTAGTGGTTAATTACTAGTATGGTTGTTAATACAATGGAATGTTTGTAATTCTGGCGATGGTGTTTGTTAGAGAAAGATATAGCACATGTGTAATTACCAGCTCACATATCATGTTTGTTGAAATGCCCAGCTGGCAAGTTTGTTACAATCATTGTAGAAGAGCCTTATATATGGGGTACAATGAATGAAAAGAATCAAGGAATATTTGGAAATCTTCTTCTCTTATCCTCTTCCTTCTTCTCCCTCTCTTCTCTCCCTTTGTTCTTTCCTTCAGTCCAGCAAATCCTGCAACAGACCATTTCCAACCTTGGGGGATCGCCCGGGAGCTCTCCATCCCCTACCTCATCTTCCATGGCTACTCTTTTTTCACTCTTACTGCCATGCACACCATTAAGAACCACAAGATCTACCAGTCCCTCACCAACGTTCACAAGCCGTTCATCATCCCCCGCTGTGGGTGGGTTCGTGACACATTGTGGATGGAAGGGTTTGAGAAGAGAGTGGAAGGGAGAGGGATAGTGATCAAATGGTGGGCACCACAGGCGACCATACTGGGGCATCGGCTGTGGGTGGGTTCGTTACACACTGTGGATGGAACTCAGTCATGGAGTCAGTGAGTGCTGGGTTGGCAGAAGGAAAAGAGCCCTAACTTTAGTGTTTTAATTTTAGTATGTTGTTTTATTTTTTTTAAATAAAGCTGAATAGGAGAAAGAAAGTGAGGGCCAGTGGTTCGTGCAATTGTTTCGTGAAGCCTCCTCGGCGGATATAGCATTACTCATTCTTTAGACCCATCATTAAAGCACAACTTCGACAAGAATCCTTTTGAAATAGAGCTCTGCTTCTATCAATTTATACATATTATAGGTATAATTAGACAACAAACTTTTAAGTTATTTAAATAAAAAATAATTTTTTGTATAAATTAATTTAATAATTTAATCAAGTTATATAATAAAAAAGTCTTAAATTTTAAAAATACATACATACAACTGTTAGCGAAAGTTGACTTTATTTTGTACTAATTTTTTTATATTCATAATTTTAAGAATCTAAATGCATACATTCTACAATATTCTAGATTAAAGTTTTGTTTCCATGATTTCACATTTTAAAATATTATTTTATTTAATGAGTCCATGGTGTCCATTATGGTCGCATTCTGTGTCTGTGAGAGAGATTTATCTAGAATTCTGAGCATTAACTATTTACTCAAAGAAAAATAAGAGTAAAATCCAAACTTCATAGAAAATTAGAAATGCATATATTTTGCATGAGTTGTTTATAAGGAGGGTATACATATCTGCTAAAGTAGAAACCCCACCCGGTACTGTTTTTCTGTATTTGGAATTAGCTGTGAGATGGATGCACTGCAACCTGATCTAATCGATTAGATAGATCACTGGCAGAACAGCAGATCATATGGGCCCCATCACCCATGGGAAGACGACTCCAATTATTTAATACTTTCTATTTCCTATAAATAAATAAATCACAGATGGCAAATTGGCATTCCCCTTGATCTCTTTCCCCCGCGTTTAGTGTGGCCCCTCTTTTCCTGTACCCGGCCTTTCGGATCTCTCTCGCTCTCTCTGCTCTCTCACTCTCTGCTGGTCTGACGTCTTTGGTTTGCTTTCAGATCTCCAGCTTTCCGATCCCTCTACCCAGGCATAGATTTGATCCTCTTCTCTTGCATCTATTGCTGAATCTAAGCGTTCTTTTTTTAATATCTTTGATCGGCTTTTTCTTCTTGTTTTTGCTCTAGGAGTGGAGCCAAATAGGTGAGCTGCGATGGCTCAGATCTTACTGCACGGAACCTTGCATGCCACCATCTTCGAGGCCACCTCCCTCTCAGATCCCGGCCGATCTTCTGGCGGCCACCCGAGATTTCTCCGTCAGGTATCTCATCTCGTTGATTCAACTCGATCTCTGATTTTAGTGTCCATTTTTTGTTAGATTTGTAATTTGTAGAAGAAAAGATTGATATTTTGTTTAAATCCTTGCCCTGCTAGGGTTTTTCTCACTCTTTATGTGTCCTAGAATCTCTTGGCTTTGGACACTACACTGAGTGACAAGAGCAGTTGTTTTTTGGGTCCCTAGGATCAAAGCTTTGCTGTTGTGCAATTTGCAAATTCTGCACATGCTTTAGTGGACCTGATCTTTGATTTACAGTATACTTCTTTGTGATGGAAGAGGCTTTTTGATGAAAAATTAAATTAAGTTATAATTTTTTTTCCAAGCCTGTTATTTTTGGAGTCATATCATTTTTTTACCTTTGGATCTTGTTATCATTTAAATATTCTTCTTATGTAGTATTCGATTTGTATGTGCTTCTCTTATGGTTTTATGTTGCTGTTGTGTTGAAGGAGTTATCGTTTAATCATTTGTGGTATATTCATTATCTAGAAATGATATAAAAAAGGAATTTACATTTTTGGTGATCTTGATCTTCTCCTTTACAATTGCTAACTAGGGCACATGGTATTGAACATTTGGATTAAACTTTTGTGCAGTGTCAACTTTCAGTTCCTAGAATCTTTCCCTTATTATCTTATTGACCATTTCTTCTACCTGATTGATTGTTTGTCTCCATTTTCAACTCGATTTCTGTTGATGAACTTAACATGTAGATAGGCAGCGCTAGAAGAAGAAGATGCCAATCATGTTAGACTTGAAATGGATAAATTTCTCGTCCCAAAAGGGTTAATTTATGTATTATTTGTATATTTTTCTCTCCACTCAGCAGTTACGCATGTTTTGGTGGACTTTGCTTCTCATTATTGTTTTACTTGTTCTCTGTATCTGCTATCCTATATCTATAGCTTGTTGAAGGAATTGAACAAACCATTGGCCTTGGCAAAGGTGCTGGTAAGGTTTATGCCACCATTGATCTAGAGAAGGCCAGAGTTGGTCGTACTAGGCTGATAGGAGATGAACCTGTCAACCCACGTTGGTATGAATCTTTTCACATCTATTGTGCCCATTCAGCTGCCAGTGTCATCTTCACTGTGAAGTTTGACAATGCAATTGGGGCATCTCTTGTTGGAAGAGCTTACTTGCCTGTTGAAGAGATACTTGATGGTGAGGAAGTGGACAAGTGGCTTGACATCTGTGACAAAGAAAATAATCCTGTGGGCGAGGCAAAGATTCATGTGAAACTTCAATATTTTGATGTTTCTAAAGACCGTAACTGGGCGAGGGGTATACGAAGCCCAAAATTCCCTGGTGTCCCTTACACATTTTTCTCACAGAGACAGGGTTGCAAAGTATCATTTTATCAAGATGCACATGTTCCTGACAACTTCATCCCCAAAATACCGCTTGCTGATGGAAAATATTATGAACCCCACAGGTGCTGGGAAGACATTTTTGATGCAATCACTAATGCCCAACATTTTATTTACATTACTGGATGGTCAGTGTATACTGAGATTACCTTGATAAGGGACTCTAAGAGGCAAAAGCCAGGGGGAGATGTGACCCTTGGCGAGCTTCTCAAGAAGAAGGCCAGTGAGGGGGTTCGTGTTCTTATGCTTGTTTGGGATGATAGGACCTCTGTGGGGTTACTTAAGAAAGATGGTCTCATGGCCACCCATGATGAAGAAACTGCAAAATTCTTTGAGGGTACAGATGTACATTGTGTCCTGTGCCCTCGGAATCCTGATGATGGAGGAAGCATTGTTCAGGATCTGGAGATCTCCACCATGTTCACTCATCATCAGAAGATTGTTGTTGTAGACCATGAGATGCCTAATAAGAGTTCTCAACAGAGGAGAGTTGTGAGCTTTGTTGGGGGCATTGACCTTTGTGATGGAAGATATGACACACAGTTTCACTCTCTGTTCAGGACGTTGGACACAGCTCATCATGATGATTTCCATCAACCTAATTTTGCAGGTTCTTCAATAAAAAAGGGTGGGCCAAGGGAGCCCTGGCATGACATTCACTCACGTCTGGAAGGACCTATTGCATGGGATGTTCTGTTCAATTTTGAACAGAGATGGAGGAAACAAGGGGTTAAAGATCTGCTTCTAGAGCTCAGAGATCTGTCAGACATCATTATCCCTCCCTCTCCTGTTATGTTCCCAGAAGATAGAGAAACCTGGAACATTCAGCTATTCAGATCAATAGATGGTGGTGCTGCCTTTGGTTTCCCTGACACTCCAGAGGATGCTGCTCGGGCAGGGCTTGTAAGTGGGAAAGATAACATTATAGACAGGAGCATTCAAGATGGCTACATAAATGCTATACGCCGAGCGAAGAATTTTATCTATATTGAAAACCAGTACTTCCTTGGGAGCTCCTTTGGGTGGAAAGCAGATGATATTAAGCCTGAAGATATTGGTGCATTGCATTTGATCCCCAAAGAACTCTCTTTGAAGATTGTTAGCAAGATTGAAGCTGGGGAGAGATTTACTGTTTATATTGTTGTCCCGATGTGGCCAGAGGGAGTTCCTGAAAGTGGATCAGTTCAGGCAATTTTGGATTGGCAGCGAAGGACACTGGAAATGATGTATACTGACATCATAGAGGCTCTTCAGGCAAAGGGGATTGAGGCAGACCCGAGGGATTATCTGACATTCTTCTGCTTAGGCAATCGGGAGGTGAAGAAGAGCGGGGAGTACACCCCTGAGGAGCAACCAGAGCCAGACACAGATTATAGCAGGGCTCAGGAAGCCAGAAGGTTTATGATCTATGTCCATACCAAGATGATGATCGGTAGGCAATTCCTCAAACCTTTGCTTTACAATACTGAAATTTGATATGTGCTCTGAATCAATTAGAAGCATATTTTGGTACAGTTTGGCTATCTAAATGTTTAAAAACTAAAAGACCTTAACTACATCTAACTTTCACAAAAGCTTTCATAGTTGGTTCCTGATGCTTTAAGCATACACTATACACATCTACTCAAATAAGTTTTTCTTATTCTTCTCTATTTGTGCTCTGTCACCTCTGTGCAATGGAAGTATATCAGTAGATGAAAAGAAATATGCTGTTCTTGCAGCATGATTCAAGCCCAATTTTGTCGCTTCATTTGTTGAGTATTTTTTAAGTCTTATGAGATTTTTATATAAACACATGATCATTTATTACTTACTGGTTGTTCTGTACTATGTGCTTTTTCCTTTTGCTTGGTTAATAGGACTATTCTATTTTATTGTTTAGACTGAAATAGACAAATCTCATGCCTATTTTTTCTTCTGATTTTTTTACAATTTATTGACTAGTTTGTTGTAGTCTTTGATCATTTTGTTGAATATTGCTTGTCATGTGTAAGAGGATAATCTAACGTCAAACTTTAAAGAAGTGTATGCATGTGCAAGACTAAGGTGTGGTTTGAATTTATATGTACTGTAGTTTGAATTTATAAGGATAGTGTTTATACTTAAATATTAACTCATTCAGGGTTTAGAAGGCCGTGGAATTTTCAAAGACAAACTTCAAAAATTTTGTTTATTAGAATTGCTGTTGTTTCTAAGGCTTTTTTCTTTTTAAATTTTTTTAATAAAAATATATTGTGTTAGTGTTGTAGTGTTGTACCCTGCTCTCATAAAGGTCATGGCAGAGGGATTTTATGTGAGATTCCTACATAGCAAAAGCATCTATTTTGATTCGTAGCTAATTAATTTCATCATGACCAGATAACCTCTTTTCCTGCTCCTTCCGAGAATGTATGGTATTATTTTTAGCATTGGTGGTATGCAGATGCCTTTTTCAATATATATTTTTTTTAATTATCAGTTAGTATGGGTGAATAACTCTATGTTTTTACTGACGCCATGAGTCAGCAAAGTTTTTCTGGTTTTTTTTTTTTAATTTCTATTTATTCTCTCTTCGTCTGATTGCTGCCAGTTTTAACATGTTCACTTATATCACTGACTGTAACTTATCATGCTTGACTTCTTACCCTTGGAGATAATATTTTGCAATAGATTTAATTATTCTTCTGACATTGCAGTTGATGATGAATACATAATCATTGGCTCAGCCAACATTAACCAGAGGTCAATGGATGGAGCCAGAGACTCAGAGATAGCCATGGGCGCGTACCAGCCCTACCATCTATCAAACAGGGAGCCAGCCAAGGGTCAGATCCATGGTTTCCGAATGGCTTTGTGGTATGAGCACCTTGGAATGCTGGATGATGTCTTTCTCCAGCCTGAGAGTGTGGAGTGTGTGCACAAGGTTAACAAGATCGCTGATAAGTATTGGGACCTTTACAGTAGTGAGACACTGGAAAATGATCTCCCTGGCCATCTACTAAGGTACCCGATCGCCGTTACCAGTGAAGGTGTGGTGACTGAATTGCCTGGAAATGAATGCTTCCCCGACACCAAGGCACGTGTCCTAGGAACCAAGACTGACTACCTCCCTCCCATCCTCACCACATAACGGCTATTTCCCTCTTTCCTGTCAGTTATCTTCCCAGTTCCCAGTTCTTTCTTTTTGCCAATAAAAGTAGCGTGGTTTGTGAATAAAATGATGTAATGGATTGAAGGAAAACATAGTAGCTGCTCTATTGCATGCTGTTTCTTGTTTGTGTGCCTATCTGACAGATCTATGTTAGTTGATTCTGAACTCATTCTGTGTGGGCTATGCTACTAATACCAGCCAGATCTTGTCTTGTCTCTTGACTCTCTTCTGTCTTTTTGTAATCATGTGAGAATTGTCTTGCTGTGCCTGTTTTTTAATGTCAATTATGCAGCGTGTGAATTGTGCAAGTCTCATAACCAATCAACTAAATAGCATTTGACAAACATGTGCTTCACATGTGGGATTTAGCTGTTTCCCATATGAACTTGATATGGCTCAGAGTTGCTCTGTAACCTTATCTTCTTCTCTTTGAACCTGAGTAGGAGCTGGTAACTATAATACATGGTGGTCTCTTTTGATGGCAAGGTGTGACTCTGACTTGCAACCCATAAACAAACGTGTCAAAACTTTACAGTGTCCCACCAGGATCAACTTTGCCAAAATCACATGAGCGACTTGTTGGAGAGGGTCCTTCTGTCCCATTATGTTAGAATCATAGATGTGTGGAGGTCTCATTACTAGAGTATTAGACCTCGTGCATTATTATTATTCTTAAAGACTACTAATAATAGAGGGTTCCACAACTTTTTTGTTTATTTAGTTATTTATTTTGTTGTTCTTTCTTTATATTTGTTCTATTTTCAACTTTTCATATTTCTTATCATCATAATTCAGTAAAATAAAGAGGCAGAATAAGTTATACTTTGGAAAGAAGCCTAGAAAGGACTAGGCAGACAGCAAGCGCACAAGTCACGCTAGAGCAGATATCTCCCGGAATATCTCATTCCAATGCACCCCCTTTTTTCTTTTAAAAAAAAATAAATAATAATAATAATAATAATAATAATAATAAAAGGTAGTTTTAAAACAAACATTATTAAAATAATATTGTTTCTAAAATATTTACTAAATTAATATTATATACATATATTTAACTCGTCCACCATCTCATACTTCCATTTCTTGTCGTATGATATAGGCCAATAAAGTCTGTAGAAATTAAATTTATATAATATTTAATAATAACACTTAATAAATATATAAATAAATAATTTCTGGTGTGATCTATTTTTTTTTTATAAAATTTTAAAAATAAAAAACATAATTGGGTATATTTGTATATATGGGTGTGTGTGTGGGTCTGAGGAAGAAGAGGAAGAAGAGAGGAGAGGGAAAAGGAGTGGGTATATGATGCTACAGTGTCGCATCTGAAGTTCTCCGACAACCGGCGGCGGGCGCTTGCTTTTTCTTTCGTCGTGCTGTGCCGGCGACCGCGCTTCGCAAGGGCAGTGCGATCCCTTGGAGAAGAAATTGCATAAGATCTTGAAACTCAAAAACGCTTCTCTGGATCGAGATGTGTGGATCGGACTGAGGGCTGAGGAGGAGAATGTCCGGCGCCGTCGAGCAGCGCGTCGGGTTCCCTTCAAAGATGGAGGGCGAGCAGCAGCAGCAGCAGCAAAGGAGGGTTGGGGGCGGCTGCAATCCCGTCAGGAAGCCGGGGCCAGTGTCCATGGATCACGTCCTGTTAGCCCTGCGGGAGACTAAGGAGGAGCGCGAGGTTCGCATCCGCAGCCTCTTCAACTCCTTCGATTCCGCTGGATTGGGATACCTGGATTACGCCCAGATCGAGGCGGGGCTTTCAGCGATGCGCATCCCTCCGGAATATAAGTACGCGAGGGACCTGCTCAAGGTCTGCGATGCCAATCGGGACGGCCGCGTCGACTATCAGGAGTTCCGGCGCTACATGGACGCCAAGGAGCTCGAGCTCTACCGCATCTTCCAGGCCATTGACGTCGAGCACAACGGCTGCATCCTTCCTGAGGAGCTCTGGGATGCGCTCATCAAAGCTGGTAACTTGTAGATACAAATCATTCACTCGTTCATTTGTTAATCTTTGTTTCTTTTTTGGCTGGAAATTGTGTAGCATCGATTCCATTGCTATTGCTATTTCTGTTGCTGTTGTTTTTATTTTTATTGTTGATGAGTGGTGACGGATGCTATCGTTCTCTTTATAATTTGCCTAATCTTGAACCAGCTAATTCGATCATGTATTTGATTTGATGTTCTCCTGTGCATCAGATCTTAGTGAGCTTCCTCATTCTGCATTATCTACCATGTTTTAGTAGATTCAAATGAGTAGGCACATTTTTGTGTTAACGGAAATCCTTGATCACTTAGCTGAAATAAGTTTGGTGGGGATAAGGTGGGTGTAGGGACGTGGAAAACTCTAATTCTGATATAGGTTGAGTACAAAGTTTTAGATCCTGATGCTGCTCAGGATGTTATTTGAAGCTATTGTATCCTTTCGTATATGAAGATGAACTGCCTAATGTAGACCCTTGAACACATTAACCCATCCAATAGCTAGATGTGTTAACTCACCTCCACATGCTTTGGAAATATGACCATCTAAAAAGGAGTGGTCAATCCTATATTTACTAAAAGTTTTCAAACAAATACGCAAATTTTAATGTTCAAAAGTGATGTTTGTCGGATTGATACCTATCAATGATGGTGTAGCTCACTATTACCTTTTCTTACTGGAAAACTATGAGTTGAGTGCCATTACTTGTACCCTTCGAATGAACTCATCAATCTAAGGTGTTTTTGATACTAAGCCATTTTTTGTTGGGTACTAGTATGTATTGTCTTTGGATATGAAAATGGGGTACTAAGGGTGGAGTATTAAAGATGAATTTAGTTTTTGGAGTGTTTGGTTGGATATGAATTAAGTCCAGGGCTAAAATATTTTATTTAAATACCTGAGCATGGTATTGGTGAATACTAGCATTGGACAGGGCGTGCAAGCTAGTAATATCCCAACATGATATTACTTTCAATACTTGTGGAATGAGCATTTGTTAGTGCAAGAGTTGATCTCTGTTAGTCCCTACAACTGGGATTAGCTGTGGTTCTGTTCGGCCAATCCCGCATTGTTTAGGTGTTTGGCTGCTAAACTTTTCCTGTTTTAAGACTTTAGTAAATCAAACACAAATTGATAAATTAAGAGTTGAAGCTAAATGAAGCTCAATCATGTGGCCCAATCCAAGAAATTGATATATGATGTTTTGATCAAGAAAATGGATAATGTTCATCTTTCCAATTGATTGTTATATGTTATTGAATCTTCTTGGTTATAGAAGATCAGGCGGAGCTAGCATAAATTATCAGACTGCTTTTTTATTGATATGTCAGACAATATATTTGCAGTGGTTAAAATCACCCAGTTATGCATGTCCTGAATGTGTGAATAGGCAACTTAAACTTCCTATGTGCTTAGAGATCACCCACACTTTTTGGTTTATGTCAAAAATTTTTAAGAGGTCTTGTTATACTTTTTTAGGCTTGCTGGGGGTTAGATTTGTTTTGATTCTCATTACTCCTTTTTTGTGTGCATCATAAATTAGTGTGATTACAGTGTGTTATTCTCTATAAGTCAACTTTATACCATGCTATTCATCCATTCTCGAAATGTTCCACTCTATAACGAGAGGAGGATGCATATTATTATAAGCTTATACGATTGTTGTATTCTGGTAGTTTGTCCAATGACACTGACTTCTTTAGCATTTGCATTTCTTTACAAAAAACCTTATTTGCCGATAACTTGAGAATGCTGCACTTATGTTTATTTCCCTTTTTATGATTTCTTTCAGAGTTATCTGACTTTTACCTTTTGCCATATTGGTATATTCATAGATATAGCTGCTTCCTTTCTCTTTTCAGTTGAGCTTCCTGTGTCTGAAAGGTCTTTCACCTAAGATAGGCATTCTCATATGCTATGTCTATTTCCTCTTTTCAGGAATTGAAATTGACGATGAGGAGCTAGCTCGTTTTGTAGAGCATGTGGATAAGGATAATAATGGAATCATAACTTTTGAAGAATGGAGGGATTTTCTTCTGTTATACCCCCATGAAGCAACCATTGAGAATATTTATCAGTACTGGGAAAGGGTTTGTCTTGTAGATATTGGTGAACAGGCTGTTATACCAGAAGGGATTAGTAAGCATGTAAATGCAAGCAAATACTTGATTGCTGGAGGAGTAGCTGGAGCAACTTCCCGAACTGCTACTGCTCCTCTTGATCGGCTTAAAGTGGTCCTGCAAGTTCAGACCAAACGTGCGCAAATTTTACCTGCCATAAAGGATATATGGAGGGAGGGCCGCTTCTTGGGATTTTTCCGAGGAAATGGGCTGAATGTTATGAAGGTTGCCCCTGAAAGTGCAATTAGATTTTATGCTTATGAGATGTTGAAAAACTTTATAGGTAGCATGGAAGGGGAAAGTAAGAGTGACATTGGTGCTAGTGGGCGCCTTATTGCTGGTGGTATGGCAGGTGCTGTTGCACAGACTGCTATTTATCCTATGGATCTGGTGAAAACACGGTTGCAAACTTATACTTCTGAGAGTGGGCAGGTTCCTTCTATTGGAAAGCTATCAAAAGATATTTGGATCCAAGAAGGGCCTCGCGCCTTCTATAGAGGTCTCATTCCATCTCTCCTTGGTATTATTCCTTATGCAGGCATTGATCTTGCAGCGTATGAGACGCTGAAAGATATGTCTAGAGCATATCTCAATACTGGTATGTTTCTATTAATATTTACTAGTGCTCTAATGGTGACCTTTTTCCTCATTTTGTATCTCTGGATCTGGATCTTTTGTTTTCCTGTTTGACATTTTTTTCATCCTTGTGTGGAAATGTTGGATGCCATGCAGAACCTGGCCCTCTTGTGCAGCTTGGATGTGGAACTGTTTCAGGCGCCCTTGGAGCATCTTGTGTTTATCCTTTGCAGGTTATCAGGACAAGGTATGTCTTCATTTGTTTGATTTATTATTGGAGCATTATGGTGGTTATTCTTTCGTGCTTTGCCATCTCCTTTGTGACCATGGATTAAGAACCATGCTCATTTTTGCAGAATGCAGGCCCAAAATACCACTTCGAGTACTGCTTATAAAGGGATGTCTGATGTATTTTGGAGAACCCTTCAGCATGAAGGTTTGTTAGGATTCTACAAAGGAATTCTTCCAAATCTGCTCAAAGTTGTGCCATCTGCAAGTATTACTTACCTTGTTTATGAGAGCATGAAAAAGAGTCTTGCTCTTGATTAAAGGGTGGTATATCTTTGTTCAGTAGCTACCAAAGTTGACATAGCTGACTATAGAGTTTATGATGACGAAAAGTGAGGACAATGTTACTGATTAAGTTATATGATCTCCATTACATAGATATTTATTTCTTCAGAATACAAGTAAAGGTTGTACTAGCGGCTTATTGCGATCTCCTTCCGATAAATAAGAATGAAGGTTGTTAGCAAGGCTTCCACTGGATTTCCAGGTAAACTTCTCTAGTTTGTGTATCATTTTTTCTTGCAAAATAAGTATTGCTATCACATCTTGGGAGTTTTTTTTTTCTCTTTTTCAATTCATTTGTTTTAACTTTGGTTGAAGGGCATATTATTCTGACCCATCTCATTCAAATGTAGGGGGCTGTTATGCCACTTTTTTCTTTTGAGTGAAGTTAAGCAAACATAGTTCTTACATCCTGAACCACCTGTGATGGTTTCTACTCTTCATTATTGTGAATCAAGTCCAATGAAAGGATACTTAGATAGTTTTCCTTACATGGAAGGCCACACGTTTAAACTTGATATGTGGGTATTAAATATTGCCAATGCACTTAAAACTAGGGAACACCAGACCCAATAATTTCTCCTGCTTTTTGTTTGGATTTGTAGCATCACTATGTTTTTCAGCTTACGTATGTTGGTTCTCTTCTCTTTACAGTGGCTGGCCTTTTTATCATCGGAAGAACACTTCAAGGGACAATCTCTTTGTCCATTATCCAACAACATATTTAATTTTACCATTTCAGAACTGATACTCAAATGGCTAAAACTTCAAGTTTTGATAATTTGCATTTGCTCAACTTTCTGCAGGGACTACCTGCTCAATACATTGTACCTGGCTCTTGGTATTGCGTTACATATTACAATATTTTCCAGCAAAATGAAGTTTATTGAGAATTTTTTCTTCCTTTTCTAATTCTGTCTCTATTGTAAAATCTATGCTAATCCTGCACATTGTTGTCTTGGAGAGCCATATGATATTTAATTATTTAAGGCTGACGGTATGCGATCCTTGTGCAGTCTGTGGACAAACTATGCACACACCATGCATTTTAGATTGGTTTTATTTGTTTTTCTGTCTTTGTTTTTTAGGCATCCTATTTTGACCAGTTGTGGGAAATCTCATTTCATCAATCCTTGGGGCAGTTATAGAATGGATTCTTCAGAATGACTTGATCCCTGCAGGCACTGTAGTTCCTCCTTCGTGAAATAGTTAATCCATCACTTCAGCACGCTTTAATCGTTTGATTCCTTGTGTCAATGCTTATAGCCTGTGTTTGAATATTAGCTTTCGGTCATATGCAGGGGGGAATTATATATATATATATATGGGGATGTATTTGCTTTGAATTATTATTATTATTATTTTGTTTAATTTGGTAGGTAAAAAATGACGAGGAACATGAGTCAGAAGTATGGCATGCTGAGTTTGGTTCATTCTCATATGTTTTTCATTTTTCATTATTCATTTTTCTAGAGAAGAACAGATTCTTGTCCATAACCTATCTCATCACATCATTTTATCCCAAGCATATCTTTATTCAGTTTATTGTAATCGAGAATATTCTGGTTAAGTTTGACTATTTCTACTTTATGCACCAGCTCATCATCCCTTTTAATTGATTGGACACGGAAGACAACTTGTGTTTTACCTGTTATGTAATGTATTTTGTGAACATAGACAGCCTCCAAAACAAATAGTTACATAAATTATTTTGAAAAATATCAAAGTATACCAAAAGCGGAATTTAAAAAACAAAATCATAATTTCAAATATATTTTAAAAGCATTTAATATTTTTTTAATATCATGTTTAATAGAATATTTTGAAGCAAACATGGGAGTATAAAACCCCAATAACCAATTACAACGAAGCAAAAGCACCATGATAAGCAAGTTGGGGCTTTGCCATAATTGGCTCTTCAGAAGATGGAAGGGAACAAAGAAACTAGTGGGGAGTGATGCCAAAAGAAGTAAAATTAAATTTCCCTTTCATTCAATAATACTAAGAGTAATAATAATCAATGAAATCATCTTGCCAATACATGTCCTGACATCCTCCTTTTCTATTGGTTCTCATTCACAAAGGCATTGTCTATTTTAGTCCCCCATGTGCGATGATAGAATGCTAAGCCAAGTGGCCAAGCAACAAGAGAGGAAGGAGAGAACAACAAACCACCACCCTTTTCTTCTCCTTTCCTATCCACTAATACTACTGCTACTACTGCTACTATTACTACTATCACTATTACCCAGCATGTCTTCTCTTGTTGGCTCTCAAGGAATGGCCTGGGCCACCGCTGTGGCCCTCTCCGGCGCCGTCCTCCTTGTCACCCTCTTCCGGCCAAGACTCCCTGTCTCTGATAAACTCACTCTTCGCCCATGCATCTCTTCAAGTATGTTTGTATACATAAATATAATTCACTGTTTTAGATCTGTATATATATATATATATATATATATATATATATATATATATTTATGTCTGCGTTCATGTTATGATGCAATCTTCTTTGCTTGTTTAGATGGGAGTAAGAGAGAGAAGGGGAAGAGGGTTCATTTTGCGGAGGATTTGGTTGTGGAGTTTGAGGATGTGGATCAGTATGAAGAGGAAGAGGAGGTGGAATCTCAAAGCATGCGCTTTAGGAATGTTGGAAGGATTCCAGGGAACAGGTTGGCAGTGTATAATGGAATTCTACATGATCGCATGGGGAGGATGGTGTGCTCTTGTTGAACCTGTTTGTTGTGTGGCTTATTCTGTTTGATCTAGTTTACTTTGGCTTGTAATGTTGCCAAAACGTACTCTAACTATTTGGATTTAATAAATGATTTGTCTTATTTTGTCCATTTCTCGTGTGGATGTGTGGAACAACTGATTTCAATGGGAGATCAAATTTGGTTTTGAAGAATATTGCTTCAACTCAATGAGTTTATTACTTGTTTTATGGCAAATCACCTGTGTGATATACTAAACTAAGAAAATACAGACAACAAAATTTGAATTTTGTCTTTATAGAACTCTTCGAATAAAAGTATTGGTAATGAACAAACAAGAAAGAAAATTGGTGTGTTAAAATTTGGAATTTTAGACCTTTTTATAATCTTTTTTCAGAACAGTTGTGATTCTCCAGCAACCATGCAAATGTAACTGTTATAACTGATTTATTATCGAAATTTAAATAATAAAAACAGTCATTTGCAAGAAAAAAAATACTGAAGCACTGTTGAACAACCACAACTCTCGTTGGGTGTGTTTGATACCCAATTAAGTACAACAAATACGCAATTAATTGCAACACAAGCAGCATAGGACAGATAAGCAGTTATGGTTGTTTATATAGACTTTAAATAAAAAATAATTAATAAAAAAATCAATTAAGAAAAAGTAAAAAAGTCAAATAAAAAGATATAGGAGGGACAAAATGAAAAAAAAAAAAAATTAAAAATAAAAAAGTGTCACCCAATTGTCACATGGGGAAACATAAAACAAAAGAGAATATATGATTCTTTTTATATAAATTAAAAAAAATTGAAATCCAAAATTCAAAATTCAAAATTAAAAAAAATGTTTAGAATTTAAAAAAAAATTGAATTGAAGTTTTGAAAACAAAAATCTTCCATCAGACGGGGAGTTGGTGATATTGTGTAACAGGAAAAAAAATTGGGGAAAAAACAAGGAGAAAGTTAGGAACGAAAAAAAGTCAGAGAGTTTTTGGAGAAGAAAAAAAAGGGAAAGAGAACTGAGAAGGAGATTGAAAAAAAAGGGAGAAAAAAGAGGGGAGGAGACGATGAGAAAGACAGAACAAGAGAGAGATGATTGATAAAGCACACGATGGAGGAAATGAGAAGCAACTGATCAGTCTTAAGCCAAAAAAAAAAAAAAAAGGTACAATTTTCTATGGGATATAACAAGATGATGTTTATTGCATGGTTTTATAAAACATGATGTGATAAGTGCTTGCGTATAAGTGTTACTAAGTATATTTTTCTTATATTGAGCATCACTTTTATCAGATTTTATGACTCATTCGTGTGTATTTGTGTTCCTTTGTGCATTTAGGGTTGTAGAGACAAGTTTGGAAGAAAAGAAGTAAAAATGGATCATGGACACAATTGTTGAGGAAACTTAATAAGTGCTTGTGTGCATTTGTGCATTGTAGGTTTGTGGAGCTAGTTTGGAGGAGAAGAACAAAGTTAGGTCGTGTTCACCGTTGTTGGGGAGTTTTTCGGACCGAGCAAGGAACAAGGCATGAGTCTAGACTTGTGGGTGTGTGCCAACCTCCTTTGGAGGGGCACAAAGGCAATCACATTCACAATAAATTTAACTCGTGTAGCATAGGAGAACTTTGCCAATGAGGAGAATTGAAGCTATCGGCACGATCTACCGTTGATTGTGTGCCCAAATCAACAGCCTCGATGAAGAATGATGAATTCGGGAGCGTTTCGGCAAAAGCACTGTATCAAGTTACTGTTCACTGTTTGCCGAAATTCAGCAAAACAGAGACTTCACATGGGCTTGTGGAAATTCCACATAGCCGTGTGAAATCCCGATTCAGCCGATTTGTAGCCGTGACTCAATAGTATTTAAAGGCCCTTTTGAGACTTTTTCTTGATCTTTTTGCCAATCTTTTCGCCTAACTTCTGGAGGGTTGCGGCTAGGGTTTGGAGAGGACCTTGTGGAGGATCGAAGGGCGCCATCGGCATCGACATCGACGCCCGACGGCCGCACAAGACCACGCCCACACTCTACACAAGGGGGTTTTCATCTATGCTTTTGATTTGTGCTTATTCTCATACTTTGATGGATTTGTATAGCTCCATGAGGAGCTAAACCCCTTGTGGGTATTCGGACTTGTGAACCCTAGGATGATTATGTTTCTATGACTTGTTATTATGCTTTTCTTTATTGATGAATAAAATTGAGTTTCAATCTTAATTGCATCTTGTATCGATTTTCCCTTAGTCGTGACACTAGGGTTGAGAATCTTCTAGGTTATCCTTTGGAGGTGTGACAACTCCTATAGGGTTAGACTACTTGAGATTGGAGAGGGTTGAGAGGGTGAGTCGTGAGGTAGCGAAACGTCCTCTTTCCCCTCCGGTGTGATTTTCTTTACCTCCATGTTCCACGAGTTTTTAGTGGTCAAAATAGAGTGAAGTGCTAGGAGATGAATCCCCTGGGGCTTAGTTGCGCGAGCAACAGAGTGAAGGGTTGTAGTGAACCCTAGTGCTGGGGCTTAATTGAGACTAGGGTTCTTTCATCTGGACCAAAGGGTTAGAGCTATTCATAGGAACAGGGCTAATCACTAGGAATCTCTAAAACTTAAATCAATTCCGCATAGTGTGAGGTTTAGGAAGATGGACTCCCTTGGGACTTAGTTGACAGGTCAACAAGAGTTAAGGGTCGTAGTGAAACCTAATGCCGGGGCATAATGATTGGGATTAGTCACGGTTGACCTTAGGTTTGGGACCGTGTATTTAAGGATATCCTCGACTCATTAAACATCAATAGGATGGTATAATAGCATTGTCTTGCACTAGAAGCATAAATCCTAGGGGTAGCTTGTCCGGGTACCCTATTTCACTCATTGATTGGCTTTCTCTTATCACTCTTGCTTGCACTCTCTCACCTTCCATATTTCTCTTTATTTTCTTCTTGTTTTCGATTACCCTTGCACACACACAATTGACCTTGCTCTCATTTTTCCGTATTTCACATTAGTTAAATAGTAATTGCTTGTATCTTTGATCCCTACTTCCTGTGGATTTGACTACTCTCTCACTAGGGTACTATTATTACTTCGATAAGCCAGTGCACTTGCGGTACACACGCAAGGGTTGTGTCAAAACTCTTGGACCAAACGAGGATCAAGGCACAAGTTGTGCTCATAGACATGTGGGTGTGTGCCAACCTCCAAAATGCTCAAGTGAATATACAAATTGGAGGGGCACAAAGATCAAACATGATGATGTTTAAGTTGTGTTTTTGTAATGTCAAAATAGTAAAAACTAGTTACCTGTTATTGCTGCATTGCTTCATAATTCAGGTCTTGTTGACCCTGTTTGTATCTTACATTCAAATCAAAACTAAGAAATTGTGTACCATTTTGTTGACAGGTCTGAAATGCAATTAATTGCGATATAAGGTTTCAAAAAACAAACAACTTGTGAGATAAAATTAATTTAGAACAAGATATCAAAAATAAAAATGGCAAATAGAAATTATTGATGAAACGGCTTTGAAGTTAAGAATTAGCCATCCATGGTACATAAACAACAGCCACAATCAACTAAAAGTAATCAGATTGTGGTGGTCTTTCTTATCTCAAAACAAATGCTGCACTAGAAGGGCATGCAAATACATTTCACTCAAAACTCAAAATTCCTCAGTCGGATTAGTTTGTGAAGAGTCTCAGCTTCATCTGAACAGCCAGCCTTCACAAAAGCATCATAAAGCCTTTTGCAGGAAGAAACATCAAAGTCCAGGGACTTGGATTCCTTCCATTGATCAATAATACCTTCAGCTTCCTTTGTCTGCCCAAGCACAAGATAGGAGGAAAGAATGCATAGATAATTTCTACTAGTCATTTTTTGTGAGGTCTTTTGCAAAGACCTCCATATTTCACCTATTCTTTCCATGTTCCCAAGACCAGCAAAAAGTATAATAAGGAAATCATAAATTATCCACTCCCTTTGACTAATTGTTTTCTCTGCCTCAACAAGAGAGTTATCTGAACTCACAAGATGACCAGCAGTAACATATATGTCAGTCAATTTCATGTATTTAATCCAACCATCATTTGAGCTTGGATCTTCAGCCATCTCATCAAGGATTTTTCGAACAGCACCAATATCCAACACACCAGCAGAAGCACTAATCCAAAGATTATATGTGAATAGATCTCAATAGTTTACTATAGCAAATCAATGTAGCAGTTATTGTTCACAGTGCGCAGGAAATGAGAAGCCTGGAAATTCACACGCCAGTGTGGAATTTCCACAGGGGCGTGTGGATGCCAGATTTTAGCCCTATAAATATCACTTTGAGAGTTTGATTTGGGGATCCTTTTCTTATCTTTCGCTTATCTTTTGGGGAGAATGCGGCTAGGGTTTAGAGAGGTTTTTGTTGGGATTTTGGAGCGGTTCTACGGCATTCGACATCGATTTACTTCAGAGGAGAGTTATTGGGGGAGCTTTCGACGATATTAATTCGGTGAGGTGTGCTCTAGGCTTGACGGAGGAGTCTTTAGAGATGCCGAGCGTGATAAGTGCCTAAATACATCATATTTTACTTGCAAAATCTATGCACTTTCATGCAACTTTTGCATTTATGTCGATGATATTTTGGGCATTTGATGTATTTATTTTGTTTCAGGATATCAATGGACCATATTCGCAAGAATGAACCGCATTGGAGAACTTAGGGTTCTTGTTTGATTTTTTGTGCTAACAATTTGTTGGTGTTTCTTGTGCTTTCTCAAGGAGGAAAAGCTTTGGATTAACGCAAAGAATTTGTCGAGGACTAGCGTTCAAGGGAACGAAATTGTCAAAGTGGTGAGTGGGACTAATAAGCATAATCCTATCCGAAGAATACCTATATACATATATATATTTATATTTGTGCATTATGATGCTTGAGTAGAGCTTTATATGCTCTATACTTGGTTTTAAGATTTAGATTTTACTTGGAATGCGTTATTTGTATACATATATACTTGTGTGTATATTTTCTTATTCGAAAGGTTTTATTGTTCAAAGGAAGGTTATTAAAGTTGTTATTTGATTCAAAATTTGTAAGTAAGATTTACACATTCTACGGGCTATAGAGTAAATCATTACACATGCTTTTATCATATTTGGTTTAATTTTACCTGAATGACACCCTGCATTATTAGTGGCTTTGAAATGTCTTTGGGGTAGTTTGTAGTTATAACTGAATTATGATTTGGTTCATTTCCTGAGCATTTATAAAGTATATATATATTGTTGTGTTTTAAAAATCCTATATTTTGAAATATATGTTTCAAATTGTGTATTCTTAAGAGATTGGAGATTTTTGATATGATGACCATAAAGAGCATAATTGAATCATGATCAAGTTGGTTTGCAAAGTTTGCCAAATATGTTTTACGTGTTTCGAAAGCTTTATTATTGAATCATAGTTTTCAAATTATATGTTGAGACCTCTACACTTGTTGATCGATGCAATGAACCTACGGGCAACATGTTATGTATTTATTCGGGATTTACTATATTCATGGACTATATATCGTGCATGTTTTTCCATTCCTATATATTCATGTGTATACTCTTTTAATTTGTGAGTTTTATGTATTAAAGGTTTTTGGAAGTGTTTGCTATGATAGTTGAAAACCCATGCTTGGTTTATGATCAATTTCAATGGTAGTGTTTACAAGAAATATGTCTTATTGCATTGAAAACTTTATTATTAAATTGTTTGTTTCAAGGCGAATGGTTCTTAAAACTCGAGATTTTAATTGTGATAGCAAAAGCTTTGTACATCATATTCTTGAAAACCTAATGGGTATTTATGTTGATGCTACTCCTAAAATATGTGATTAATACTTGATTTTAGTGAATGTTTCTGGAAAGGTTGTTAACTACTTGTGTTATTTTGATCAAATTGCTCACTCCCACAGTGGAGATGATTATGAGAACTCGCAACATCACGTTGAGATTTTTCTATCATGTTAATGTACTCATTGAGCCTACGGGCTGTATGCTACTTATTTGTTTGGATGGTGACATAGAAGCCGAGCTCCAATACTTACTGCAGTAGAAATTAAATGGTTCCCACGGGCCGACCTATTAGGAGGTGGTGTGGAAAACTGTCAAACCGGTTATGCCATTTCAGGTGGAAGCGTAGAATCCTGATTTAGATATAGTTGGGATGTTCGGAGTCACCACACGGACTTCCTAGCGGCCAACGCCAAGAGATGCTTGTCTTGGCGGCTCTAGACCTAACCAAGGCCCCGGTTAGCGAAAGAGCGTTTTGGAGGCCAAATATTGTACCGATATTTATCGATTTATCTATTCTTTGAAATATGGTTTATTTGAGTTGTTGAAAAGAAAGCATGAGTTTGGATTTTAAACTGGTTTCCAAAAACATCGATTGTTTTAAATAGTTTATTATTGCTATATTAATCGTGCAAATCCGATTTGGTCTTTCACTATTAGTATAAATGTTATCTTTGCTATTCTCAAAACTTATGAGAATCTTCATCATGTTAGAATTGATAAGCCTTGTATTTTATAATTGCTATACTTGTTTGCAACTTGGTCTTGTATTGATTTATTTGTAGCATGGTAAAGTTTGTTTAATGTTCAGTGTGTTTTATGGTTTGAACTTGTGTTTGGTATTTCAAAGTTTCATTGTTTTATACCCTAGTTGGGTATTAAGAATTTCTTTGTATTACTTTATTCTGTTGTATTGTGGTGTAGATTATTTTTATTTGTAAGTGTGTTTTAAACCAAGTATATTATTAGCAAAGTATCTTCGCTGACTTATGTTTTGGTATATTTCTGGTGGAGTTGTGCTAATCCCCTCACTGAGTAACTGTGGTTACTCATACCCTCTTTCTCCTTCCTAGTTTTGTTGTAGGTAGTAGGTGAGGCGGTGCGGCTGTGTTCTGAGTATTTGTTGCCTTCTTATCTCTTTGTATCACTTTTATTCATGTATGTTATTTTTGGATCATGCATATGTTATTTGAGTCTTGAATCCACTAGCATGTCGAGAACTCTATTGCATGGTGTTGTACTTAAACCACTCTTAAACTTTTGTGTATCTGCTTTTGTTATTATTGTTGGTGTTATCTTTCTGTGTGTTTGTGAACTTATGTCTTCTATCATTATTGTTGATGTCGTCGTCGTTGTCGTTGTCGTTGTCGTTGTTGTTATTGTTGTTGTTTATATTACTTCTGTTGGGCATTGTTGTTCTTGAAACTTGGCATTTGTGTTAATATTGTTGATTCCAAGGTTATTTGTTCAGCCTTGCGTTGTCTCGAGGGTTGAGTGGCGGAGCATCCCTCCTCGAGATTGTCACGGCGGTTGTCGCGTCCTGTGGACCTGCGGGTCGGGGTGTGGCACCAATGACATTATAGGGGTATCGTCCGGATGGAGGAACCCGTACTAGATTAGAGCTACACCATGGAGGTTCTAGGTTAGTTGACATCCGAGTCTAGCGGACCAAAACCAAGCCAACCTTATCCTTAAATTGTTATTGTCATCCGTACCTAGTCTTTTCCCAAGGGAATCCTCAATATTTGGTTTCTTCATCCTCATTCTTGTTCAGATTGAGTGGCTTGTTTATTTTACTTTCTCGTTTACTTTATTTTCTTTAGTTTTTATATTTGCAACCAACAACCTTGTTTCGATCGACTAGATAGTGATTCCCAAAAGAAAGTAATAGTAGATCTCGGAGCCCTTGTGAATAGGACCCTCTCGTGCTCGCACAAGAGGTTGTTACTTGACAACCCATGCATTTGCGGTCGGGGAGTCGCATGCTTGCTTCTTAGCTTGTCGCGCGCTCGCTCATCAAGGCGGCTTTTGAAGACCATTGATACAGACGACGAGGGGGTTATCTCTATGGATTATTTGCACTCATCTTTGATTTCATATTTGACTTTGTATTGCTCCATGGAGAGCTAAACCCCTAGTGGGTGCTTGGACTTGTAAATCCTAGGATGATTTTGTTTCATTTACTTATATTATGTTTCCTTTAATTGATGTTTTAATTTAGTTTCAATATCGTGTGATTATTGATTTGATTTCCCTTAGAGTAACACTAGGGTTGAGAATCAATCTAGGTAATCCTTTTGAATGAGTGATAGTTCATTAGGGTTAGACTTAGCAATGTTGAAGATTGTTAAGAGGGTGAGTCAAGAGATAGCGAAACATCCCCTTTTCCCTCCGATGCGATTTTTCCTACCTTCGTGTTCGAAGAGTTCTTTGCGGTCATGATATAGTGAAGTGCTAAGAGATAAACTCTACAAAGGCTTAGTTGCGCGAGCAACAGAGTGAAGTGTTGAGTAATCTTTAGTGCTGGGTCTTAATTGTGATTAGGGATCTTTCGCTTGACCAAAGTGTTAGATCTAAGTTATGGAATAGGGTTCATCATTTGGAATCCCTAGAACTTCAAGTAGTTCCACACAGTGTGAGGTGTTGAGAGTATCCCTTTCCGTCAGGGCATAGTATAGAGGGCTAGTCACGGTTTACCTTAGGTTTGGGACCGTGTGTCTTTAGATTTCCATGATTCATTAAACTTCAATTAGGAGGCATAACATTAGTCTTGCACTTGAAACAATAGTACTAGGGTGAGCATTGTCGGGGTACCCCATTTTATCATTGATTACCTCTCTATACTCCTTTTGCTTTCTCTTTTCCTTTTTGTTTTATTTTGCATCAATATCTTGAATTCACTCATAATTGGTTTTCACTCTAGCTAAATAGCAATACTTCTTGTTTTTGAGCATCTATTCCCTGTAGATTTGACTACCTACTCATCGGGGTATTTTATTACTTAATTCGATGACTAGTGCACTTGCGGTACACACACGCAAAGGGATGTGTCAAGTTTTTGGCACCGTTGTCAGGGAATAGGCATTTTGGAAGCATTTACAGTTTTCCATTTTAGCTATTCATCACTTGTTCTATTTCACACTATCTTATTCTTCCATTGTTCTGATTTGTTTTTCTTTCTTTGATTGCAGCTCCAGGTTATGACCCGAGGTAACCCTTCGACATTAGTTAAAGGTGAACTGGAAATTGGAAGAAGAACTCATAAACGGGGAAAGGAACCTGTACAAGAATAGTCAAATCAAGCTGAGATAGAAGTTGAAGGGTCTGATAATATGGCTGAATGATAAGTGATCGTGTATAAGTAATACGAAGTATTCTTTTTTTACATTGAGCATTACTTTTCTTAGGTTTTATCATTAATTTATGTGTATTTGTGTTCTTTTGTGCATGTAGGGTTGTGAAGAAGAGTTCAAAAGAAAGGAGCAAAATTAGGTCATGTTCGTGATTGTTGACGAGTTTCTTGAACCAAGCAAGGGTCAAGGCATGGGTTATAGATTTGTGGGTGTGTGCCAACCTCCAATGTGCTTAAATTATTCTATAATTTGGAGGGGTACAAAGGCAGTCACACTCATAAAGTTTAACTCATGTAACATTGAAGAATTCCATCAATGTGGTGAAAAGAAAAAACGACATGATCTACCGCGTGGTTGTGTGCCCAACCTAGCGGTCTCGATAAAGAAAATGAAGTCGGAAGCAACTTTGGTGCGAGTACTATAGCAATTACTGTAGAAAATGAAGAAAATGAAGTCAGAAGCAGTTACTGAAGAAAATGAAGTAGGATTTTACAAGGCTTTTGGAGTGAGTCTACGGCATCGACATAGACATCCTTTGGAAGATAGCTATTGGGGAGCTTTCATCGGCATCGATTCGGCCAGGTGTGCCCTAGGTTGAGAAGGGATTCATTGGAGAAGACGAGGCGGTTTCACAAGACCATCGACACAGGCTATAAGGGGGTTTTATTCATGCTTTCTATGCTTATTGATACAAACACTTTGTTGATTTTGTATAGCTCCATGGAGAGCTAAACCCCTAGTGGGTATTCGGACTTGTAAACCCTAGGATGACATTGTTTCTATGACTTTTATTATGCTTTTAATTGAGTTCTAATCTTGAATGTTAATTGCATTGATTTTCCCTTAGATGTGACACTAGGGTTGAGAGTCATCTAGGTTATCCTTCGAAGGTGTAACAACTTCTATAGGATTAGACTACACAAGATTGGAGAGAGTTGAGAGAGTGAGTCGAGAGGTAGCGGAACGTCCCTTTTCCTTTCTAACGTGATTTATCCTGTCTCCACGTTCCAAGAGATGGACTTCCCTGGGGCTTAGTTGCACGAGCAACAGAGTGAAGGGTTATAGTGAATCTTAGTGCTGGGGCTTAATTGAGACTATAGTTCTTCTTTGTAGACCAAAGGGTTAGAGCTATACTTAGGAACAGGGTTTATCACTTGGAATCCCTAAAACCTCAAGTAGTCAAACACAGTGTAAGGTATCGAGAGCATTCTCTCCGCTGGAGCATAGTGTAGAGGGCTAGCCACGGTTGACTTTAGGTTTGGTACAATGTGCTTTAGGATATCCACGACTCATTAAATATCAATTAGTAAGTGTAATTGACACGACCCCTTGCGTGTATCCCTCAAGTGCACGGGCTTGTCGAAATAATAAATTTACCCTGGTGAGTGGGTAGTCGAATCTATAGGGAATAGGGACTTAAGACACGAGATTTCACTATTTAGCTATGCGGTGTACGAAAAGTGATAATAGAATCGATGAGTGAATATGGAAGAAAATATAATAAAAGACAAGAAATTAAATAGAGAGATGGAAGGCAAGAAAGTGCAAGTAGAAGTGAATAGAGAAGGACTAACAATGGATGAAATAGGGTATCCGGACAAGTTACCTCTAGGACTTATGCTTATAGTGCAAGACTATGCTATTATACTTTCCTATTGATGTTAATTGAGTCGAGGATATCCTTAAACACACGGTCCCAAACCTAAGGTCAACCGTGACTAACCCCAATACTATGCATCGGCATTAGGATTCACTACGACCCTTGACTCTCGTTGACCTGCCAACTAAGCCCCAGGGTAGTCTATCTTCCTAAACCTCACACTACGTGGGATTACTTTAAGCTCTAGGGATTCCTAGTGATAAAACATGTTCCTATGTATAGTTTTAACCATTTGGTCTAGGTAGAAGAACCCTAGTCTAGATTAAGCCCCAGTGCTTAGGATTCACGTCAACCCTTCACTCCGTTGCTCGTACAACTAAGCCCCAGGGGAGTTCCTCTCCTAGCACTTCACTCTATCTCGACCGTTAAGAAATCAAGGAATACGGAGGTAGGGAGAAATCACACCGGAGGGGAAAAGGGACGCTTCGCTACCTCACGACTCACCCTCTCAACCCTCTTCAATCCTAAGTAGTTGATAAGTGCTTGTATTATAGTAACGCGAAGCGTTATTATCTTACAATGAACATATCTTTTATCATATTTTATCACTAAATAGTATGCATTTGTGTATTCTTATGCATTGTAGGTTTGTGAAGCTAATTTAGAGAAGAAGAACAAAGTTAGATCGTGTTCGCCGTTATTGGGATGTTTTCGGACCAAGCAATGAACAAGGCACGAGCCTAGACTTGTGAGTGTGTGTCATCCTTCTTTGGAGGGGCACAAAGGCAGTCACATTCACAACAAGTCTAACTCGTGTAGCTTAGGAGAACTTTACCAAGAAGAAGACTTGAAGCAATCGGCACGATCTACCATTGATTGTGTGCCCAACTCAATGGCCTCGATGAAGAACAACAGATTCGGGAGCATTTCGGCGAGTTACTGTAGCAGCACTGTAGCTTGTTATGGGAGCATTTCGGAAATTCCACACGGCCGTGTGAAGTCCGGATAAGTCCGAATTTAAAGCCGCACTCAACATTATAAAAGCCAGATTTTGAGACTTTTGGAGGGATCTTTTGACTTAACTTTCTCCCGAACATTTGGAGAGTGCGGCTAGGGTTTCGGAGAAGACTTCGTGGAGGTTTAGAGCACGTCATCGGCATCGTCATCAACGTTTGACGACCGCACAAGACCACGACCACACCATACGCAAGGGGGTTTTTCATCAATGCCTTTACTTTGTGCTTTCTTTCTTATTTTGATGAACATGTATAGCTCCATGAGGAGCTAAACCCCTTGTGGGTATTCGGACTTGTAAACCATAGGATTATTATGTTTCTATAACATTACTATTATGTTTTTCCATTATTGATGAATAAATTTGAGTTTCAGTTTTAATTATCTTTTGCAATTGTTTTCTCTTAGCCGTGACACTAGGGTTGAAAACAATCTAGGTTATCCTTTGGAGGTGTGACAACTCCTATAGGATTAGACTACTTAAGATTGAAGAGGGTTGAGAGGGTGAGTCGTGAGTTAGCGAAGCATCCCCTTTTCTCTCCGGTGTGATTTCTCACTACCTCCGTTTTCCTTGATTTCTTAGCGGTCGAAATAGAGCAAAGTGTTAGGTAGATAAACTCCCTTGGGGTTTAGTTGCGCAAGCAACTGAGTGAAGGGTTGACGTGAATCCTAAGAACTAGGGCTTAATCTAGACTAGGGTTCTTCCACCTGGACCAAAGGGTTAGAACTACACATAGGAACATGTTTTATCACAAGTAATCCCTAGAGCTTAAAGCAATCCCACGTAGTGTTAGGCTTAGGTAAAAATACTCCCCTGGGACTTAGTTGCATGAGCGACGGATGTGAATGGTTGACGTGAATCCTAATGCCGGGACATAGTGTTGGGGTTAGTCACGGTTGACCTTAGGTTTGGGACCGTGAGTTTAAGGATATCCTCGACTCAATTAACATCAATAGGAAGGTATAATAGCATAGTCTTGCACTAGAAGCATAAGTCCTAGAGGTAGCTTGTCCGGATACCCTATTTCATCCATTGCTAGTCTTTCTCTAATCCACTTCTACTTGCACTTTCTTGCCTTCCATCTCTCTATTTAAATTTCTTGTTCCTTTTATTCTATTTGATTCCATAAATCACTCATCAATTTTATTATCACTTTTCGTACACCGCACAACTAAATAGTGAGATCTTGTGTTTTAAATCCCTATTCCCTATTGATTCGACTACCCACTCACTAGGGTAATTTTATTACTTTGACAAGCCCGTGCACTTGCGGGATACACGCAAGGGGTCGTGTTAGTAGTCTAATCCTATAGGAGTTGTCACACCTCCAAAGGACAACCTAGATTGTTCTCAACCCTAGTGTCACGGCTAAGGGAAAACAATTGCAAGAGATAATTAAAATTGAAACTCAAATTTATTCATCAACAATGGAAAAACATAATAGCCATGTCATAGAAACATAATAATCCTAGGGTTTACAAGTCCGAATACCCACGAGGGGTTTAGCTCCTTATGGAGCTATACATGTTCATCAAAATATAAAAGAAAGCACAAACTAAAGGCATTGATGAATACCCATGATGCCGATGACGCGCTCCGAACCTCCACAAAGTCCACTCCGAAACCCTAGCCGCACTCTCCAGAAGTTGGGGAGAAAGTTAGGTCAAAAGATGTGTGAAAAGTCTCCAAATCGGGCTTTTATAATATTGAGTCGCGGCTTTAAAATTGGACTTATCGGGATTTCACACGGCCGTGTGAAATTTCCACACGCCCGTGTGAACTCTCTGGTTTTCTGAATTTTGTTTCAAAGTAAACAATAGGAGGTTGGCACACACTCACAAGTCTAGGCTCATGCCTTGTTCTTTGTTTGGTCCAAAAACTCCCCAACAACGGCGAACACGATCTAACTTCGTTCTTTTTCTCCAAATTAGCTCCACAATCCTACAATACATAATAGCACACAAATGCACACAATTTAGTGATAAAATCTGAGAAAAGATATTCTCATTGTAAGATAATAACACTTCGCGGTACTATAACGCAAGCACTTATCAGTAATACTAGTCTTGCACTTGAAACAATAGTCCTAGGGCGAGCATTGTCCAGGTGCCCCATTTTACTATCGATCACCTCTCTTATTCTTATTGCTCTTCCTACATTCTTTTATTTTCTTTTGTATTCATACGCTGGTTCCTCTCACCATCGATTTTCTTTAAAGCTAAATAGTGATAACTTTTGTCTCTAAATACTATTCCCTATGGATAAGACTACCCACTCACCAGGGTACTTTATTACTGCGATAACCCGTGCACTTGCGGAGTACTCTCGCAAGGGGTGTGCCACTTAACAACATGAGTATCAGAGGACACTCTCATATTATGCAAAACCCATAGTTCTTGGCATGCAGTCTAGTATTGTGAGGCCATCGATCACAGCTTAGAGTTTTGAGCTTAAGCCAGGCTTCATCCATATGTTATAGCAGTCAGCACAATTTAATGGGTTGGCCGACGAGGATACAAACAACCACATTGAGAATTTTTTGGAAGTATGCGACATGCTCAAGATTAAAAGAATCACGGATGATGCCATCAAATTGAGGGCCTTCCCATTTTCCTTGAAGGGGAGAGTGAAACAGTGGTTGTATTCATTACCTAGAGCATCGATCACTACTTGGGATGAGATAATGGAAGCTTTCCTAGCTCGATATTTACCTCCTGGAAAATCTGCGAAGCTCAAGAATGAAATATCCTCTTTTGTGCAGACGGAATTGAAGTCTCTTTTTGAGACATGGGATAGGTTCAAGGATCTCCTGCAGAAATGTCCTCAGCATGGGTTCCCCGAGTAGATGATTATCCATATTTTTTATAATAGTTTGAACCCAAGCACGAAGCAATTACTTGATGCTGCAGTAGGAGGTACCTTAGGCAGTAAAACCTCCCAGGAAGCCCGACAGCTTATTGAAGAGATGACTCTGAATAGTTTATCAGTGGAACACACGAGATAAGAAGAAGGTAGCCGGCCTTCACGAGATCGATGCAGTAACATCATTAGCAGCCCAAGTAGAGTCTTTGAGCAAGAAGTTAGATACTCTAACTTCTCCTAGAGTGGCGGCAGTGATGAGTTGTACTGGGTGTGGAGGTGGACATGTTTTAACTGATTGCCCGATTGCTATTGGTGGTACAACTTCAGTGGAACGGGTGGATTTTGTAGGGAACGCAATGAGATGTCAAGGAAATCCGTATAGCGATACCTACAGTCCGGGGTGGAGGAATCACCCAAACTTGTCTTGGAGTAATCAGGGGTAACAGAAGACCACTGCACCACCTGGTTTCCAACAACAACAAGCCCCGAATTTGGAGAATAGAGTTTCAAGGTTGGAAAACTAGATAGGGATGCGAGTGGGGCAGGGAATCCCCGTTCCCCGCCAGGCCTCGCCCAGACGGGGCGGGGATTCCACGAAACATCCTCCCGCAGGGCGGGGAGCGGGAAAAAATTCCTCCCCGCATAGCGGGGCGGGGGCGAGGGCGGGAAATGCTCTCCCCACCCTGCTCCCGCGGGGATTCCCCAACAAAAAAATATAATATATATATTTAGTGTATTTATTAAAAATTATTTCAACATTAATATAATATTATATATATAATCAATAAATATTTATTTGATAATATTTTTTAGTTGTTAATAAGTTTTAGTAAATATGAATTTCATATTTGTATTACTTAATTTGTACCTTAATGTTGTTGTTTCATCATACATTATATTATGACTTGTTAGGAGAAATTTTTTGTGAATTTTTATTTTATATATGATGTGTATGTTGTAAAAAAACTTTGGTTGAGAATTTTTATTTTATTTCATCATACATTATATTTTTTATTTTCAATTGTATATAGTATCTTTAGCATATGTGTAACATAAATGCATTAGAAATATTATAGTTACTTACAAGAAATTATTCTATGCATTGTTTTAGTTTAGTGTTTAAGTATAACCCAAATGAAAATTTTTGATGGCTTTTAATTACATTTTTTGGATCAATGTTTTGGGTGGGGTGGGGATTCCCCGTGGGGAGGGGGGGGGGGGGGGATTTTCCCCGTAGAGAATTTTAAACCGGGGAATCCCTGCCCCATGGAGAGCGGGGATGGGGACGGGGATCCCATTTCCCGCCCCACTTCCATTCCTAAAACCGGATGACTAATTTGGAGACGGATTTGACCAAGTTTATTTAATCTTTAGACAGAAGATTTCAGTCGGTTGAAGCTATACTTCCTAATCACACCGCATCTTTACATAACTTGGAGAACCAATTCGGTCAAATTGCAAAGTCACTTTCAGAAAGACCTCAAGGGAGTTTGTCTAGCAACATGGAAATAGATCCAAGAGAATATATGAAGGTGATCACTTTGAGAAGTGGTCGTGAAGTTGAGAGTAAACTCCCTACTGAAAAGACGAGGAAAAAGCTAAAGAGAAGGAGGTGGCACCCCCACCTTATAAGTCAAGAATTCCTTATCCTTCAAGGTTGAAGAATGACCAAAATGATGAGCAATACAAGAATTTTTTGGGTCTATTCAAGTAGTTTCACATCAACATTCCATTTGTGGAGGCGTTGTCTCAAATACCTCGCTATGCAAAGTTCCTCAAAGACCTCTTGACTAACAAGAGGAAGTTGGAGGAGAGTGCATCTATTCTAGATGCTTCATGTTTGGTGGTGTTGCAAAAGAATATGCCGAACAAGAAGAAAGACCCCGGTAGCTTTATCATTTCATGCAACATTGGTAATTTGGATGAAAAGAAGGCATTGACGGATTCAGGGGCTAGCATCAATGCCATACCTTATTGATAAGTGCTCGTGTATAAGTAATACAAAATATTATTTTCTTACATTGAGCATTACTTTTCTCAGGTTTTCTCATTAATTAGTGTACATTTGTGTTCTTTTGTGCATGTAGGGTTGTGGAGAAGAGTTAGAGAGAAAGGAGCAGAACTAGGTCATATCTGTGTTTGTTGAGAAGTTTCTTGGACCAACCAAAGATCAAGGCATGGGTTCTAGACTTGTGGGTATGTGCCAAACTCCAATGTACTCGAATTGTTCTATGATTTGGAGGGGTACAAAGACAGTCACACTCATAAAGTTTAGCCCGTGTAACATTGAAGAACTTCATCAATAAGGAGAAAAGAAGAAACGACATATTCTACCGTTGGTGTGTGCCCAACTCAAAGTCTTAATAAAGAACATGAAGTCGGGAACAACTTGGGCGTGGCTACAGTAGTAAGTCACTATAGCAGTATACTGTTTACTGCGCGCCAGTAATTGATTTCCAGAAAATCCACACGGGCGTGTGGAAATTCCACATGGTCGTGTGGATGCCCGATTTCAGCCTTTAAATACCGCGAGTCAAATTTATTTCGGGGACTTTTCGACCTATCTTTCGCCCAACTTCTGAAGAGCTTAAGGCTAGGGTTCAGAGAGGATTTTGGGAGGCTTTTAGAGCGTTCTACGGCATTGACATCGGTGTCCTTTGGAAGATAGTTATTGGGGTGTTTTTCGTTGGCATCAATTCGATGAGACGCACGTAGGCTTGATAAGGGACTTGGTGGAAAAGACAGAGCGGCTTCACAAGGCCATCGACACGCATCACAAGGGGGGTTTTATTCATGTTTGCTATGATTTTTGTTACAAATACTTTGATGATTTTGTATAGCTCCATAGAGACCTAAACCCCTAGTGGGTATTCGGACTTGTAAACCCTAGAATGACATTGTTTCTATGACTTTTATTATGCTTTCTTAATTGATGCTTTTAATTGAGTTCCAATCTCGCATGATAATTGTATTGATTCTCCTTTAGCTGTAACACTAGGGTTGAGAGTCATCTAGGTTATCCTTGGAAGGTGTGACAACTTCTATAAGATTAAACTACCCGAGATTGGAGAGGGTCGAGAGGTAGCGAAACGTCCCCTTTCCCCTTTGGCGTGATTTTCCCTACCTCCGTGTTCCAAGAATTCTTTATGATCGAAGTAGAGTGAAGTGCTAGGAGATGGACTCCCTGGGCCTTAGTTGCGCAAGCAATAGAGTGAAGGGTTGTAGTGAATCCTAGTGTTGTGGCTTAACTGAGATTAGAGTTCTTTCGCCTAGATCAAAGGGTTAGAACTATACTTAGGAACAGGGTCTATTACTTGGAATCCTTAGAACCCCAAGAAGTTCCACGTAGTGTGAGATTATAGGAGATGGACTCCCCTGGGCTTAGTTGAGAGATCAACAGAGTGAAAGGTTGTAATAAATCCTAGTACCGGGGTATAGTGTTGGGACTATTCATGATTGACCTTAGGTTTGTGACTATGTGCTTAAGGATTTTCACGACTTATTAGACATTAATTAGAAGGTATAATACTAGTCTTGCACTAGAAACATTAGTCCTAGGAGGAGCTTTATGCGAGTACCCCATATTTGCATTGATTGTTTACTCACTAGAAGCATTACTCACTACTCTTTGCTTGCACTCTTCTTTCTTTAATATTTCTCTTTCTTTTATTACACACACATTATTTTCTCTCACCACCATTATTTCCACACTAACTAAGTAGCAATTTCTCTTGTCTTGGATCACTACAACCTGTGGATTCGACTACTCTCTCACCAGGGTATTATTACTTCGACAACCTATGCACTTGCGGGCACTCGCAAAGGGTGTTGTCAAAGTTTTTGGCGCCGTTGCCGGGGAGTAGGCATATTTGAGACATTAGTTTTTTGCTATTTTAGCTATTCACCACTCACTCTATTTCACACTTTCTTATTCTTTCATTGTTCTCATTTGTTTTCTTTTCTTTGATTTTAGCTTCAAGGAGAATAATTGACACAACTGAGTTATTTGAAATAATCACAGGAATGGTGAATGATGTGGAGCAGAAGATGCAGTTGTTCACAATACAATCAAGTTCAATCCCTTTTACGAATGAGCAACCCGTAATTAGCCATCCTGCAAAAGAAGTGGGTGTTGATCATTCTTATGGTGAATAATATTCTAATTGCGAGCTTGACAGTGTGTTGAATCAATTTGAGCAATTGGCATTGTCTACTGCAAGTTGTGATTTAGAAGAAAGTTTGGAGAGGGTTCTTGCTCAGTTTGAATTGTGTTACCAAGAACAAAGGCAGGAAATCTTCTCAATGGGAATTATAAGTGTGTCTGAGGAAACTGGTGGGATAGGGAGTACAGAAATTGTCAAGAATCATTCAGACCAACAAGCACTGGAAGACAATCGGAATATATTATTGAACAAGAACCAACTCAATTTGAGGAGATTGATAGATTGAAGAAAAGCTGATTGCGACCATCTATTGAAGAACCACCCGATTTGGAACTAAAGATATTATCGACACATTTGGAGTATGCATTCTTGGTGGAAAAATCAAAGCTTCCTGTCATTATAGCAGCAAATCTTTCTACTGATCAGAAGGACAAGCTTGTGAGCATGCTGAAGAAACATAAATCTGCTATCACTTGGAAGATTCCTGATTTAAAGGGCATAAATCCTTCATTTTGCACTCATAAAATTTTAATGGAGGATAACTTCAAGTTGGTAATCCAACCTCATAGAAGATTGAACCCAAATATAAAGGAAGTCGTCAAGGTAGAAGTGGTGAAATTGTTGGATGCAGGAATCATTTATCCCATTTCCGATAGTGCTTGGGTGAGCCCAACACAAGTGGTCCCAAAGAAAGGGGGAATGGCAGTGATAAAGAATGAAAAGAATGAACTCATCCTGACCAGAACAGTTACAGGTTGGTGGGTATGCATTGATTACAGAAGATTGAATGATGTAAATGTTGGAGCGATTGGCTGGGCATCAGTTTTATTGTTTCCTTGATTGCATGTCAAGGCATTTTCAAATTCCTATCACCCCAGAAGATCAAGAGAAGACAACGTTCACTTGTCCCTACAGGACTTTTGCTTATAGAAGAATGCCTTCTGGGTTGTGTAATGCACCGTCGACATTCCAACAGTGCATGACTGCCATTTTTTATGATCTTTTGGAGGACATCATGGAGGTGTTCATGGATGATTTTTCAGTATTTAGTGACTTTTTTGACATATGTTTGAAAATTTTGGAGAGAGTATTGATGAGATGTGAAGAGACAAATCTTGTACTTAATTGGGAAAAATGCCACTTCATGGTTCAAGAAGGCATCGTCCTAGGTCACAAGATTTCCTGAATGAGGATGGAGGTAGACAAGGCAAAGATTGAAGTCATAGATAAGTTTCCTCCATCAACAAATGTTAAGGGAGTTTGGAGTTTCTTAGGGCATGCCGGTTTCTAAAGGCGGTTTATCAAGGATTTCTCGAAGATCACACAACCGTTGACAAAACTCCTCGAAAAGGATGCTCCTTTTGATTTCGGGGATGATTGTGTGGTGGCTTTTAATGTGTTAAAAGAGAAGTTAGTCCAAGCCCCAATTTTTATCACACCGGATTGGAATGAACCATTCGAGCTCATGTGCGATGCAAGTGATTATGCTATTGGAGTAGTTTTGGGTAGAGAAAGGGTAAGCAGTTTCAACCAATATACTATGCTTGTAAGACTCTCACGGGTGCTCAAGAGAATTACACTTGACACGACCCCTTGCGTGTATCCCGCAAGTGTATGGGCTTGTCGAAGTAATAAAATTTACCCTGGTGAGTGGGTAGTCGAATCCACAGGGAATAGGGATTTAAAACACAAGATTTCGCTATTTAGTTGTGCGGTGTGCGAAAAGTGATAATAAGATTGGTGAGTGAATTATGGAATCAATGAGAATAAAAGACAAGAATTTAAATAGAGAGATGGAAGACAGGAAAGTGCAAGTAGAAGTGAAAAAAGAAAGACTAGCAATGGATGAAATAGGGTATTCGAACAAGCTACCTCTAGGACTTATGCTTCTAGTGCAAGACTATGCTATTATACTTTCCTATTGATGTTAATTGAGTCGAGGATATCTTTAAATACACGGTCCCAAACTTAAGGTTAACCGTGACTAACCCCAATATTATGCCCCAGCATTAGTATTCACGTCAACCCTTCACTCTGTTGCTCGCGCAAATAAGCACCAGGGGAGTCTATCTACCTAAGCCTAATACTACGTGGGATTGTTTTAAGCTCTAGGGATTCCTAGTGATAAAACCTGTTCCTATATGTAGTTCTAACCCTTTGGTCCAGGTGGAAGAACCCTAGTCTAAATTAAGCCCCAAACTACGGCGCCTTATCTCGACCGCTAATAAATCAAGGAAAACAGAGGTAGGGAGAAATCACACCGGAGGGGAAAGAGGACGCTTCGCTGCCTCACGACTCACCCTCTCAACCCTCTTCAATCTTAAGTAGTCTAACCCTATAGGAGTTGTCACACCTCCAAAGGGTAACCTAGATTGCTCTCAACCCTAGTGTCATGGCTAAGGGAAAACAATAGCAAAAGATAATTAAGATTGAAACTCGAATTTATTCATCAATAATGGAAAAAGCATAATAATAATGTCATAGAAACATAATGATCCTACGGTTTACAAGTCCGAATACCCACAAGGGATTCAGCTCCTCATGGAGCTATACAAATCCATCAAAATATAAATGTGAAAACAAATTGAAAGCATCGATGAAAACCCCCTTGCGTATGGTGTGGCCATGGTCTTGTGTGGCCGCCGGACATAGATGACGATGCCGATGATGCGCTTCGATCCTCCACAAAAGTCCTCTCCAAACCCTAGCCGCAACCCTCCAGAAGTTGGGAGAAAAGATTGGTAAAAAAAGATGTGTAAAAAGTCTCCAAAACGGGCTTTTATAACGTTGAGTCGCGGCTTAAAATCGGCTGAATCAGGATTTCACACGGCCGTGTGGAATTTCCACATGCCCGTGTGAAGTTGCTGGAATGCCGATTGCTTCAAATCTCATTATTGGTGAAGTTCTCCTAAGCTACACGAGTTAGACTTATTGTGAATGCTACTGCCCTTGTGCCCCTCCAATGGAGGTTGGCACACACTCACAAGTCTAGGCTCGTGCCTTGTTCCTTGCTTGGTCCAAAAACTCCCCAACAACGGCAAACACGATCTAACTTTGTTTTTCTTTTTCAAATTAGCTCCACAAACCTACAATACACAAAAGCACACAAATGCACACAATTCAGTGATAAAATCTGATAAAAGAGATGCTCATTATAAGATAATAACGCTTCGCAGTACTATAACACAAGCACTTATCAGTGTTTTTTTTTTTTGTTGTAATGGATATCTACACAGTGACATCCTAAATTTTCCATTCTGATTCACGCGAGTGATAAGCAACACCTCCTTACATATGGATCTATGATGCGTACCCCACAAGTGTACGGATTGTTATAAGTAATAAAGTGGTATCCCACGAGTGATGAGCAGCGCCTCCTTCATACACGCCAAGTTTTGCAACTACACTAGGTAATCACAATTACGGTAATCCACACACGCCAAGTTTTACACATGCATCTACACAAATCAAGCACGCAAAGTTATGCAAGCACATGAATAAACCCAAGGATGCAATAGAACACTATAGACATTAAAAACAAGTAGTCAACATAACACATAAATATCCAAGTTCATAGATCCGGGGCACTAGAGAATGGTTATCCCCTCATAGTTTTACAAATCAATAGAAGACTAAGAAAAACAAAAGAAATAGAAGCCATGAAAGGCTCCCTTCTTTGCCTTGCAAACCACTCTAACGGTGCTCCGATGAAGTCTCGCTGGCTAAGCTCTGCTCCACTCGCACTCTTGCACCATAGATTCACTCCAGCCCCAGAAATGTGTTGGGGAAGACCTTGGAAACCACCCCCAAGAAAAAGAGAAAATGATCCTTCCAAATGACCTACATATGGGCTTAAAAGGTGCTTTCCGAGGTGAGCAAGACTGTTCTTAGGTCGTGCTATGATTTTCTCAGGATAGTCTGGGCAATTGAATCAGAAATCCAGGATAAGCACGCTTGTGCTTTCCAAAGAGCACGCCCTTCACAGGAACACCGAAATTGTGCTTTTTGTCCAACTTGTGCTGCAATGGTTGCTACAGTAACTCATCTATAGTGTTTTTGCTGCAATGCTTCGCCTGATAAGGAATTCTAAAGATTTTTGCTGGGAGGGAGCACGCCCGTACTCAGATGGTGCTTGACCTTTAACACTGTGTTTTGACCTCTTTTTATATTGTATTTGTGCCAAATCATGTTCTTTTACACAATAACCTGTTTTCCTACACAATTACACAATAATACCCATAATGGCATCGAAGCACAACAAATAAATGCTTAAAGACAAAATAAATCAATGAAAAAGGTATAAATATATCTATATGAAATGCACTCACCAATCTACCTAATATTATTATATTATTATAATAAATTTTATTTTTCTATGGGATAATTGGTTAGGTACTTCAAATTTTTTTAATGCAGCTTGTTAATAATTTTAATAATAATGTCTACACAGAGATAATTGAGATAGATGACTTTGAAATAATATTTAATAGTTAATTAAGTATAATTGAATTAAAATGAAAGCACAAAAAAAAAAAAATTATATCAGAAACTGTTACTCAAACTTTCAAAAACAACACACTCAATCTAAATTTTGAAAAACTTCTTTATTGGTTCTCCCATCATTGACACACTGGATGGTTCTCAGATTTCTTTGAAAACTTCTTTGAAGATCACATTAGATGCTTGAAAAATATTTAAAAAAAAAAAAATACTAACAATCTATGGGCACATTTTAATAACATAATTAATGAAACCATTAATAATGCATATAGATGGTGCCTGGTTAATCATATCAATTGCTTTTCTATGTTATGATGGAAATTTGTAGCCACAATTTGATATTAATATCATAGCAAATAATACAAATCAAACAATATTGTCTTCATTGAAATTAAAAGACAACCATGAATTTGATGGAGCTAAAGTAATAGAAAACACAAATGAAGTATTCCTACATAGATTTCAAAAATACATATTGATAAAATTGTTTGTTACATTTTCCCCCTTCTTTTATTTTTTCACCTTTTTACTTAAAATCTGAGTAGTTGGAGCACCATTCACTGCATCTTCCAAGGAACCATCATTTTCAACTATGAATGGATTAGATCATTTTGCAAGAATTTTATTTTATGTACTAACCTCATTATTAGACAAAATCCTAAAAACCATTCAAAATTTATTGAGTCATATTATACTAAAGAAAGTTATCGTGAAAATGTAGATATAAATACCAAAACTATGTTCAGCTTAGCAACATCATTTGTTTTAAGTCGAGAAAACACATTAAATTTTTGAAAACATTATTTTGTTTGCCTTAAAATCAAATACAGACATATTAAAAATGGAAGCGAATTATTTAATAGCTAATATTAATTTACTTTACACTAACCTAATTTTTGATATAACAACTTAAAATATATTTTGATATTATATTAGTTTATTATTATTAATTAACCTCATAATTGTATAGCTTAATTATGTTGGCTGATATTCTAAGTTTTTTATTTCAATTTTAAATAGCATTTTCCTTTACACTAAACTGTCATTTTTAACAAGACAAGATCCACATGTAAACATTAGAAATTAATTGAAAATATTATTATGTCATACAATAGTTATATTTGTTAGGTTTGTTGTTATATAATTCATATTAAATTATAAAACTTTCTTTACCAAATCATCTCTCCAATTATTAGTAGTCTTACTAAATATGTCACTCCCCGAACCCAGCTTAATGGACCCGGGACGCCGACAAACGGCCGTACACCTACAAGGCCAAAACCAAGTAGATATACAAGGCCTGAAAACCTGAACCAAAACAAAATAAAGAAACAAACTAAGTGGTTTGCAAAAAAAAATCAAAACAAGCTTATTCAAATAAAACCTAGGCCCACACAGACGGGACTTATTACATGCTAAAAAGACGACGCTTGCCCAACGTTCCCCGCTAAGCTATCCGCCACCCAAACTCTACTCCTGATCTGAAAAGAGATTTTAACAACATAATGAGCTTAAAAGCCCAGTAAGTACCCACTAAAAATATAGGGATTACTTTAAAAGTCAAAATACAAAAATATCAAACACCAGAAATCAGATTTTATTTCAACACATGCAGATGTCAAATTCTGAGCATATAGGTCCCCCAAATAACTATTGTCAAAACAAAACCACAGAATTCATATATTTAACCTCGGTGACCCGAGACAAAATTATCAGAAGTCATATTTTTACTCTCGGTGACCTGAGCCAGAATTATCAGAGGCCGTTATTCTTCACCGACAGAAAGCGGTGAGAAATTATAGTTTCTAGTACAAAAAACATGTCGACACGGTCAGTGTTTAACCCCCAGTGACAGGGTTAGTGCATAGTTAATTGGGGATTAGTTTTTTTTATGTCAAAATACTTTATGTTCACAAAACAGCAAACTATCAAAATTCAGATTGAGCAAAGTACAAAGTAATTTACCAAGTAACATTTTTATGATCCCCTTTTTCATAGTATCAAAATAATCAATTATTTAACTTTAGCCAATAATTCAAAATATCATTAATCAGAAGACAAACTATATAAAATTTTCAAGTAAGACATAGACTACAAATAATCAGAAATTGATAAAATATCTAGAAATTCAGAGTTTTAAAAGAACCAGAATTTGATAAGATATCTGAGAACTCAAAATTTAAATAATCAAAATTAAATAAAGTATCCAATAATTCAAAATTTAAGTAAACCAAAATGTAAATCAATATTTAAATAGTTCTAGAACTTTTAATTCAAAAAAATATCTTTAATTCAAAATTTTTAAATAATTAAAAGATAGGTTAGAAATTAATGATACTCAAAGAAATAAAGTTTGATTGAGAAACAGTAATCTAATTATACAAAATAAATAAATAAAATTATTAAATTCATAATTTAGCTAGTGTCAAAAGTTGTATATACATAGTATAATTTATATGTGGGATACTTACCTGATTAACGGTTAGATTATGAATTCTTTCACCAATCGAGTTTTCTCAGGAAGTCCTATATTTGGGAATAACCCATAAGAATTACAAGTAAAACAAATTCTAAAATTCACACGAATGCAAAATCATATTCAAGACATTAACAAAACTACCAAGGTCGAGAGTAATAACCAATTCCCTACGAACCTTAAGATTGAAATCAATATAGCTTTGCAAATTCTAATCCAAATCAAAAATTTCTATCTTCTGAGACCACTAGACATCTACATCTATAACATATCCAAATTTCATAAGGATTTGAGTTCGACAGAATTTAAGGCATCACTTTTAAAAATTATAAATATGTAAACCAACAATTTTAGACATCTAAGATTAAACTTTTGGATCATATAATTAACTCGAAATTTAACAACTTTCTTATTAAACATGAGTCATGATTCAACATCTAAGATCCTCAAATTCTTTGATCAAAATTTATGCTTCCTGCGGAAATGCCATTGAGCACCACTATAGAAATCTGATCATTTCTCACAAATTACATGGATAAAAATTCTGAAATTTGGCAGAGTCAAAAATAAATCATCCTCTATAACTTTATTATATAAATCTAAATATAAATCCAAACTTATAATCATAAAATTAATCAAAAACTATTCAAGGGCAACACAGAAAATCTATCCGCATCACCTGCGTCTAAAACTTATAATTCACAGGATACTTATGTAAAAATTCTGAAATTTTGTAGGCACTTAGCCAATGTCGAAATCTACAAGTTTTTTATTCTACTTCCCTCCAAATTCGGCCTCTAAAACCTCTAAAATCGAACAAGAGTTTTGCTATGCTAACAAGAATTTCTGAATCTTTTGCTCAAATTAAATCAAATCAACATCCTCACCAAACTCTAACCCTAACTAGTATCATGTCACAACAATCATAAGAAAAAGCATCAATCAGAACCTTACCTCAAAATAATAGTGAAACAAAAACCCTGGCGATGAGACCCTTTTCCCGTTCTCGCAGTAGACACCACCCGCAAATATGGAAAGAAAGAGATGAGACTAGAGTTTTCTCTTTTACTAATAACGATCTATATCGGAAGAAGGTGAAGAGAGGTGTCTATGTTTTGAAACTGAAAACACAATCAACGGCTAAGATTAAAAAAAAATAATATCAAATGCTAGGATTAAAAATATTATTAATGGCTAGGATTTAATCAAGGGGTGGGGGCTCACAAAATAGCTGCAAACACTCATGATTTCAATAAAATCTTTTACTAATAAACCGAATTTTTATTGGACATCATTTATAGAAAAAGTGCTTCCAGTCTTAATCGCTCTCACTTGCAATAAAAGTTGCAACAACCCAAGGATTACAAGCTAGGATAGTAAAAATATGAAAATATATGATTATCCATAAAATAGCAAAAGAAAATTATAATTAGTTTTATTTAACTAAAAACTAGAAGATACGACTACTAAAAGTATGTATATATGATTTATTTGTACTTTTTTTAATTAATTTTTGTATCAATTCTTCACTTGCTAGTTCATTAGAGATGGAGTACATAGATGAAGAGATTTGATATTAAATTAATTAATCAATTAGAGTAACAAAAACATTATAGTAATATATAGTAATCTATATATCATCTATATATTTAATTATTAAAAAATTTAACTATAATAGTTTTGAAATTTAATAACTTCTTCGATAAGGGTATTTACCAATAGCTTCATAGTATAGTAAGTGTTAGATATTCTAACTTTGGTGGCAATGAAGTAGTTTCTAAGTCAATTATGTATATTAGACCAAAAAAAATTAAATAAAATGTTAGTACATTTGAAAAACTAATAAATATAACCGCTTAATCTATTAGGGGCCGTTTGGTTCGCGTTAATGATATATTACCACGTAATGAGATTACCGTGGTAATAAAAAGGGGAATGTTATATGCCTAAGAATGTTGTGGTAATTTATAATAACCATGTTTGGTTGGAAACTCATATTAAATGGTAATCAACTTGGTAATGTTCTAAATTTCCCAAAATACCCTTATGTCTACCGTTTTATGCAAATTTAAATTTATTAAAGTAAAATAAAATTTTTGATAAAAAATTAAAATTTTAAAGCTAAACATATTTCCAAATTAATGTTATTTAAATTTAATTTTTTTATCCAACAAATAAAATATGAAAATTATTATTTTTAAACAAAGGGTATATTTGTCCAAAAAATATTTAAGATTACCACCCACTTGGTAATCCAACATAGCCACCTATTTTGGTGGTAATGGGATTACCAAGTTTCTTGGTAATCTTCCAAAGTTGGTAATCACACATTACCATCAATATTACCACCACCATCCATCCAAACGTGGTAATCTGAAAAGATTACCACGTAACAGGCGGTAATGTTTTTACATTACCGCGAACCAAACGCCCCCTTAGAGTGATACGCTTATAGTATTATTATTTTATTTTACTTTAATATGTATTATAAAATAAAACAATCTATTAATCTCACAAATTAAAATTGAATCAATATTGAAATAAAAGATTATTTATAAATGTACAGAAACTAATATAAGATAACCTATCAGGGGAAAACTATTTTAAAAAATTAATCTTACAATATGATTAGAATAAATTAATTTCAATATAATATAAAATAAGATGACTTATGTCTATATGCTGAAAAGGTATTTAAAAACAAAGAGAACTTATCTTAATATATTATATTATAAATATTATAATATTATTATAATATTATATTATATTATATATATATATATATATTATAAACTCACTAAATGGATTAAATAAAATGTTTTTGAACAGTCCAATTAATCAATAAATTAGATTTAAATTAAACAGTTGCCACTGTGATCATTATTGTCAGGGATCTTATTTGGGATTTGCTTAAACTATTGAAAAATAAAATAAAGTTGCTAAAAGGGGTAGCTTTAATTTTATAATTCGCTTAGATGATAGCTATCAGTATCTATGACCAATCTATCACCTATCCTTCCTCTTCCGAGACAGGCCACCCAAAACCCAACGCCACAACGGAAATGACACACCCCCTCCGGGTTTGGGGCCCCCTTTTCTTATTTTTTATTTATAAATTTATCTAATCACATGTCTGTGCCCAAATATTATTTGTTATCATAATATTTGATATAGTAACAAAAGTTTTTTATACGGCTGCATAAACAAACTAAAGTATAAAAATATAAAAAATAATGCTATTTAGGTCCAATAATCAGGTTAAATTAATAATCCAAATAATGTAGATGCGAAGTTAACATTTGTGTCAATGTCACCATGACATTATTTTATTTATCTCTCTTATTTTTGTTTAAATAATTTTTTTTAAAATATAAATCCTAGTTGTAAGAAATGGAATGAAGAGTATTGGAAGACTATTGAAAATCAGGGGAATGAGAATAAATAATGTGTTTAGTTGATATGGTATCCGGGAGTAATTTTTTGGAAATGAAAAAAATAAAAGAAGAAAATGTGGTAAAAATATATCCTTAATATAAGTTAATAAAAACAATGTGAGGTTAAATAATAATATTTTTTTATAATAAATAATAATATTTTTTTAATTATAAAATATTTTGACTATTGCAATTTGTTGGGAAAATTGCTTGCATACCCTTGCAAAACCATGAAATTGCTTAAATACCTCCATAAAAATACTATTTGCTTGTATACCCCCATAAAACTAACTTTTTTACTTATATATCTCTGTCATTAGTTACCGTTAGGGTTTATGGAATTAACCATAGTTCCCATTTAACCCAACTTAACAAAATTACCAAATTACCCTTAACATCATCCAAAATAAGCCATCTTGAGAAAAATTCCCAAACTTCTCAACCACTCAGCCACCATCTTTGAGGTTTCCTTCTCACCACTCCCTTCAAGCCACGCCATCTCACCCACCGGCTCTTTCAAATCTGCATCAGAGACGTCTACGCCATCATCGGAGGCTTCAGCCTAACCTTACTGGACCATCTCAATGCGAGGTACACCCAATGCCGTGGCATCAACGCCGTCGCTGGAGCTTACACGGAGAACCTCCCAATCGTGTTCATCTTCGCCAGGCCAAACACCAACGACTACTGTACTAATAGGATTCTCTACCACACTATCAGATTATTGGATTTTTCTCAGTAGATCTGATGTTTTCAGGTAGTGACTTGTTACCATGTATGGATCCCGTCACCTCCACTTCGTTCTCTTTTGTTTGTGTTATTTGGTAGCAATGTGATCACTGCCAGTGTGGATGGCAGGCCGTTGTGAATCATTTGGAAGATGCGCAGGAGGTGATAGATGGTGCATGTGATATCAATGGCGTTGAAGGAGAGCAAGCCGGTTTACATTAGTATTAGCTGTAATTTTGCAGGGATTCCACATCCAACTTTAAGCAAAGAACCCGTGCCATTCTTCTTGTCTCCAAAGTAAGTGTTCTGTTTTTTTTTTAATTATTATTTTTAAAATTGTTAATCTTGTTCAGATGATTTATTATGTTTGTAAATGATGCTTTGTTTTATTCATGTCCTGGAAATAATTATTACTGATATTATTTTGACAAATGCAAAGATGATTTATTATGTTTTTCTTGTTAATTTTTTTACTATGCAAGAAAGCTGTTGAATGAACATTCCCTAATTGCTTCTGCTCTTCATCCTCAAGGTTAGAATAGGTTTTTTTGAATGGTCATTTTCTGATTGAGATACAGAAAGCTATACAAGAAGCAAAGATGATTAATTTTCTCTCCTTAGTTATGATCCTTGTATGGCCAATCATTGATGTACTAAGGAGAATAATAAATAGGAGAAATTCTCCACCTAAGATATAGAAAGCAGTACAAGAAACAAAGATGGTTAAATTTCTATCAAAAGTGAATTCTTGTGAATGATCTGATTACAACATAGATTTTTTTGTATTTGTGCAACTTATGGGCAACATAAACAGACAAGTGCTTTAATTTGTTGACTTATAGGCTTTAATTGATGAAACTTGTTGACTTATGTGCTTTAATTGATAACCAGTAAAAAGGTGGACTCATTAACTATGTATATTTCTCATTAATGGTGGGCTTTAAATTTGACATGTGAAAAGATGGGCTATAATTTTATAGTTTATTTTCATTAATAAGTATCATGCAAACATATGTAACTGATAGTTGATGTTGCAGGTTTTATAGAACTTTTTTTACTCAATCTTTCTGGTGCTTAAATTATAGGCATTGGATCAAATTATTTCTGATGTAAGTTAGATTAATAATTAATTAAATTTGAAAGCAATTTTCCATTTTTATTTCTTTTTTTTATTAATGAATAATTATGCATCTCTTATGTTCTTATGTTATTAATTAAATTTGAATGCATTTTTTTGTTTTTTTTTCATTAATGACTTTTCTTGTGCAATACAGGGAAAGTTCTTCTGCCTTAAGACTCAAGTTCAAATATGGTGGATATTTCAAGAACCATGGGGATGCTAAAAGAAAATATTATTTGGGAAGGCAGAAGACAATGGTGATAGATATAGATTTCTACAACTTGAAGACAATAGAAGAAGATTTATCACAGTTTTTTTTCTTGAGATATCAACCAAATTCCAAAGTATTGTTGCATCATAAGAGGTGTGGAGCCAAGGAAGTTTGTTGAAATTGTCAGTGACTCAGATCTTCTACATGCATTAGATATGTGCAAAAAAGATAAAACATGTGAAATTTATGTGATGTTGGATGATGTTACACCTATTGCAGTACAAGGGAGGTTGGAAAAAGCAAATGAGGAAACAAGATATGACCTAAGAAAGCAAAGTTACAGAGTGCATCAAATAAAAGAAAGCTCATGTGATCCAATTGAAATTGTACCAAAAATCATAAATGAAATGCAAGAGGCAAAGGTTGAAGATGAATTAGAAGAGGACTATATAGGCAGTGATGAGCATAGTGTCTCTACAAGAGGTGATGAAGATATGGAGGTTGAAAGTGAAAAAAATTATCATTCTTTCTATAATAGCAGTGACTCCGATGATGACAAACATGTTGATGTCTTTGAAGGTGAGATTTATGAAGTTGATGAAGAAAATCCTATTATAGAAGTTGGAAGAAAGTTTGAAGATGTCTATCATTATAGAAGATGTTTACAACATTTTGCTATATTGAGATAGTTCTCAATAACTTATATAAAAAGTGACCAGAGAAGAGTAACAGCAAGATGTGCTTCTGAAGATTGTTTATGGAGAGTTCATGCATCTAGACTATTGAAAGAAGATGTATTTCACATCAAGACAATGCAAGGAGAACATTCATGTAGTTTAGTGAACAAAAGTGGGAACAAAATGGCTACTAAAAATTGGGTTGCAGATAGAGTTATTGAGTGGCTCAGAAATGAGGGTGAAGTGGTACCATCTAAATTAAGAAGAAGACTAGTGGAAAAATATCACATGGCCTTGCCTTACCATAGAGTGTGAAGGGGAAAGGAGATTGCAATGTCTATTATTCATGGTTGTTGGGACAACTCTTATTCGAAGAAGATGGCATTCAAAGAAGAGTTGGTTAGAAGAAACCATGACACTGTGGTGAAAATTGAAAGGATTCAACAACATGATGGATGGCATTTTAGAAGAATATTTATTAGCATTGGTGCTTGCAGTGTAGGCTTCTTGACTAGGTGTAGGCCTTTCTTGGGCCTAGATGGATGCCATCAAAAAGGCGTCATGCTAGCTGCAACCTCACTTGATGGTGCTAACAAATTATTTCCAGTGGTCTATGAGATTGTAGAGTCAGAAAATATTGAATCATGGACATGGTTTCTCAATGCATTGTATGAAGCAGTTGGAATGCCTAATGGATTGGTTTTGGCTTCAGACAGGCAAAATGGGTTAGAGGAAGCAATTTCTAAGATATATCCTCTTGCTGAACATAGGACATGTGTGAGACATTTATACAAGAACTTTAAGAAGATGTTTGATGGGAATTTAGGGGGCGTTTGGATTGCGAAATAGGAATGGGAAGGAGGGGAATGAGAAGAAGGGAGGAGTGGGAATGTGAATAGGGGGAAAGGGGAGGATAATGATGAGGGTGTTTGGTTGGAGGGAATGAGAGTTATGAATAGTAAAAAGTAAGAGAGAGAAATATGGTACAATTACACTTTTGCCCTTTTATATGAATAAAGTGACATTTTAGAAAACATTGGTTTAAATTTAATAGTAATTACTTAACATAATTGTTAATAAATATTTATAATATATTTAATTATTTATTTTAATTTATTGTTATTAAATATTTCGTCTAATTATCATATAACTTACGGAAAATTTTAATATATTAAATAATAAATAATTAGCATGCGTTATTATTATTGGAAAACTAATATTAATTATTTATTTTAATTTATTGTTATTAATATTTTAGTGCTTTAAAATGTATCCATACAATTGGAAAACATTAAAATTGCAAAGAAAATAAAAAAAAAAGAATAATAATGAAAACCCACGACAAAGAAAATAATATTAATATAAATTAAACCACTGATATGATTTTCATTGCTAATTTTTTGTTTTTTTTACATTTAACCAGTCAAGTTAAAGCATAATATAAACATATCTAATTATGGATGAATTAAATTGATCCATTGAAAATAAAATAAAAAACAAAAAACATTGATGATATACATAGAAAGAGCTATTAAGAGGAAAATAAAAAATAAAAAACAAAAAAACTCAAGAGAGCAACATCACTTCTATTCTCAACCCCATCATGAAGTATTGTTACAATACAAACAAATCATTCAACACCATATCATAAAAAACAAAAAAACTCAAGAGAGCAACATCATTCAACACCTAACAAACCAATCATATAAAAGAGAAACATTATCAAACCCATCATTCAACACCATATCAAACCCATCATTTAACAATATTAAAAAGAACATTCTCAACCCCATCATGAAGTATGGTTACAATTTTAATACAACCAATAGATAACCAAGTTTTAGAAAAATAGTGAGAGTGGTTACAACATAGTACTAATGAAATGCAACATACAAGTTTTGATAATCTTCAAATGATAAACATTCTTTATTGAACATAGCAAGCAAAGTTCATTATTTGTTATCATATGGATTGGGCATGGACGTCATTGCCTCTTCTAGATTGTGTCCCTTCCTACAAGTAGATTGAACACACCAACAAAATATTAGATATGTGAAGTAATGTACAAAAAAAGTGTCATGATTATAAAATGTTGTAATGAATATCATAGCAATGAATGAAAAAAAAAACACACACACACACACTCGTACCTCCTAGAAGTAGGCGACAAAAACGTAGTTTTTTGTCATCGGGCAAATCCCAAAACATGTTAAGCTCCTCCTCGTCTTTTCTTAAAGATTGGATTACCACTAATGCCTCATCTTCGGATAGCCCATCAATGTTGAAGATAACTTGATTTAGTAGTTTTTTTTTCTCTTGAACTTCCTTACGAGCGGCGTCCTTGAGTGCATTAGCATCAGCATTTCGAATAGCACATTCAGCCATTGCTTTGAATCCAGGACCCACCATATCCACAAAATAGCGAAAATTTTTTAAAATTGATGCGATATTTGCGTCATTGGCACGTTTTTTCTTCTTTTGGGCAGTAGAGCTTGAGGCACCACTATCTGAAATTATGGGCGACAGAGGCTCTGTAGTTTCATGATTGTGTATGAAAACATCTTCCATATGAAATTGAGAGAAATCTGCATTATCATCCAAGCTAATGTTTTCATGCATATATTGGTCGACATCATCTCCAAAGTCACCCTTGCATTGCCTTGCGCCCTATCTTTTGTGAAGACTGGAGCGAGATCATTAAAAAATGGAAAAGACTTGCCATAAAGGCCCACACTTCCTTATGATTCTGTAAATAATTTTTGAAGCGAGTGTCAATAATAACAATAACAAATGAAGCATTAAAAATAATTGACAACTTATGGTAAACCTACCTTAACATATTCATCATATGCACTTTTCTCACATTCAATGGTACTGTGCTCATTGTTCCAAACAAAGCCACTGATTGAAAGTATATCTGCAATTACTGTAGTTTTGGTTCTAAAAAGTTTCACCCGAGATTCTATATTTGGCACAGCCTTCAATGTAGTATGTGGAAAATTTTCTTTTATCATTTTTTCTAATTGATGTAAGTAGCCATTTTTGAATCCATTCTCAACTCGCTACATTGTATTTGTCGATAACTCAACTAGGGCTTCAATCAAGGCCTTGTCTTCGTGTGTAGTCCAATAGTGTTTGTTTGCACCCCCTACCCCTTTGCTGTGATTCCTGATCCATCCTAGAATGAAAAAAATATAATAAAACACATGTTAAGTGTACAGACGTCATGAACACACATGTCAACCTATATATGCATAATATCACTTCATATTCATTCCATGCCAAACAAAATAATTATTCATCACAAAAAGACTAGTACATAAAAATTATTGTAATTAATTTGAACGCCAATTGTTAAACATTTCTGTAGCCATGTCTAGTCTGAATTGGGTCCACTCATCAGTTGGATCAATAGCTGTAATGATATCTGTGTGATCTTCAATGTTCTCCTCCATCATATCAGAATTAACTTCATTCTTTGCAGGGTCTTCTGTCATTTCTCTACGAATAAAGTTATGTAGAAGACAGCATGCGTTAATAATGCGCCTTTGAGTAACTATATTGTAGAAGCTTGGACTTGCTAAAATTTTCCAACGAATTTTTAAAAGTCCAAATGTCCTCTCAATCACATTTCTAGCAGTAGCATGTTTCATGTTAAAGAACTCTTGCACCGTAACTGGTTGTCGTCCATTTTCCCAGGAACTTAAGTGATAACGTTGTCCCCGAAAAGGTGCAAGAAATCCGGGTGAATTTGCATATCCATAATCAACCAAATAATAGCACCCTAGTAGGCAAACAAATGTTTGTTGTTAGTTAATATCATTACTAATATCATTTTGAAATTTTAGAACACATTTTGGTTACCATTTTGAACTTTTAACCTGTTATGTTTCGTAATAGCATCTCTTAGAACTCGACCATCATGTGCGGAACCTTCCCATCCAGACAATACATATATAAATTGCATGTCTTGTGAGCAAACCCCAAGCACATTAGTGGTTATTTCCTCTTTTCTTGTTCTATATCTTGGGCAATCAACTTTTGGCACATTCACTCGAATATGAGTTCCATCTAAGGCTCCGAGACAATTCTACATTGAAGTAAACATCTTATTATTAATAAGGCATCTACCATATTTTTTCAACAACTATAAACAAATGTTATATGATTTTACCTTAAACATTTTCCATCTTCAATAATACACCATGGCATAGGATAATTGCCTTCAACACGACATGAAAATATCGACTAACCGTCTCAGCTAATCTAACAAAGTCAAACTTAATTATCCTATTTTTTACATGGTGCGTCACAATGTTTAAGAACATCGCAATCATTTCATCAACCATGACATTTCTTGTACCGCGAAGGCCACCAGTAGTAGTCAATAATTGACATAATTTGTGAAAACAACGTCAATCCATCCTGAGTTTATCGATACACTTGACATCACTCTCATAAACTACATGGAACATGTACTCATATTGTCTACGACGCCTAGTAGATGTTGACTCAATCTCATAATGAATGACATCATCTTGATCATTTTCCTCACTTATTGCACAAATGGTGACGATGATGTTCACAACGAAAAAGATGCATGCATACATCATGTGAACTAATTGCTCCGCTTGAACATCTACCACGTTTTCATTAGCCATATCTAATATTAACAAGAAGGGTGGATGAAGGTTCAGGTTAATACAATAGAGGCATGAACACAAAAAATTATCAAGGCTCAATGAAATCAAGGAATTAGATATAAAGGAAAATTGTATCATAGTTGGCATGCCATCTAATATGGGGATAAATAATCTAAGTACTCAAACAACAAGCAAACAACAGATTAATCAATTCAACTAATGCAAAAAAATCTATCAAGAAATGCATCCACCATCATTGTCAAGAGATTTCTCTGTTTTTTTTTAATTATATTTGTGTAGCACAGTTGACATTAATTTTGTTAATCTAAAATGTAAACATCTAGCAAACATACGTGAATGAGAACCTACAGACAAGATGCATTAATGAAAAGCAAAGTATCATTAAGTGACAGAACTTTGCTATATAATCAAGATGGGCTGAATTTTTTTAATTGAATTAAAGATTTACTTATTTATTTCTTTTATAATGATATTTAAACTAGTTCTTTATATCTGTTTAATGTAAAAGTGCTAAGTTTTTAAAACTATGTTTTTAATTGAATAACTTTTAAAAAAAAATTAAGTTTTTCTTTTTACATATGATTTGAAACGTCACATATATTTTCTATTTATTAATCATTAATTCGAGTACAAAACACACCAAAGTCATTGTTCTTTAAATCATTTTTTTTAATTTCTAAAAGAACATCTTAACAGAACACAACATGGAGTTTGTTAAGCCAAGATTGAGTGGTTGTTAAAAGATAAAAAAGATCACGCTTTCCACCCAAAAAAAAATTAAAATAAAAAACAAAAATTTAAATAAATTTACTTTTGGGAGATAAACAACAAAATTATGTCTGTGTGCATATATATATATATAATAGTAATATTGGTTACTGTATATCTAAACCTTATCAACACAAAAATAAAGGCAGAAATTTAAACACTTCATTTTCTCAACTTTCATTTCTCATTACTGTTGCTGCTGCCATAATACCGTAATTTTCTTTTCCTTATCTTTCTTCTTTTGAGAACCAACAATAGTTGGTGTCACATAATGGATACAAATAAATTGGAGAATGAAAACCATTTCACACAAAAGCAAATCAAGTACTTAAGAAGCATTAATCTTTAGAAGCAGAGTAGAAGAATATTGATTCGAGAAGAAATCCATAACCACCAAAGTAAATTAAATAAAATTGATAGGATTCCCCAAAACACAAATAAAGAACTCAACCCATCACTCCAAATTGTTCATGCAATGCAGATCAAAGAACCCAAAATCATCATCAACAACAAAACCTCATAATAAAAAAAAAAAAAAACAAACAAACAAAAGCAATAGATTCAATTTCACCCAGAACAAGTAAATTCCAAAATCCCAAACCACAAAGCCTCATTAATGCTGCAGAAATCCAGAGAAGCAATCAAGATTCAAGCCAAACACAACAAACAAGATCAAATTTTGAAAGCATTCCAAACAAAAGAGAAGGAAATGCAATCTATTCATTCCAATTCGAATGATGCATTTAACGCAAACATCTTCAAATGTATGGAACCATATTGTTTACACAAATTCAATTTATTCCTAAAATGCACACAAAAAAATCTTCTTGTGGGGTGAAGTCAAAGTCTGAATAACATAGTCTTTCCCTTGAAAAAATTTGTGTTCTAAGACTATAAAATATAAATGTTTCACAAGTCCTATATGATGATGATAGCCCATTAGAACCTCTCATAGATTAGTTCAACCAGCAAGCATAAAAAAAGAAGTCAAATTAAGAACATTAAGACCACCAGGTAGAAGTACAATCAACAAGTGACCACCCAATACACACACAGGCACAAACAAGGAATGGAAAACATGTAAAGAATGCAACCAAAGTGGAAGAAGAAGAAGAAAAAAATGAACAATAGTTATCATGTTCAACCCCTTAAGTTTGCAGAAAACAGATCCAAACTCCATACTTGAAAAACAAACAATCAACAAAAAGAAAGAAGGAAAAAAAAAAGGAGAAGAATTGGAACAAGAGCTCACTTGTGGCTCCACGGATGGCAAGATCAGCGTCACGGTGGCAACCTCTACGAGCAAGATGAATCTGGGCGTGCTTCAATAGGCCGTCAGCTGGATCACGAGAGGAGCACGATTGCGAGAAGAGAAAGATCGGGGATATTTTTTTTCTGATCTTGGGGAGGCTGTGTCGTTAGTTTGGTCGCCGGAATGATATCTTTTTCAGATCTTGGGCATAATTTTTCAGATCTTGGAGAAGATGGGAGAAAGTTTTTTTATACAGGGAAGGGCATAATAGTCTTTTCTTAACTAAGGAGTCTTAATCTTCTCAATTTTGAGAGGAGTGAAAAACACCTTGATAAGGAGACCCAATCCTTTAAAAAATTACTGTGCACTCCTAATCCGAGTACCAAACATGGGAGTGGGATGTTGGGAGGCTTGGGATTCCCACTCCCAAGGCATCACTCCATGATCCAAACATAACCTTATTACAAAAGATTGTTTGGTCAGCTGCAAATGCATTTACTACAGCAAGCTACAATTCTTCTCTAGAAAGTTTGAAAACAATAAATATGAGGGCATATGAATGGTTCTTAGACTTGGAGAAAAGGCATGAAATTTGGAGTAGATCTCAATTTGGGACTATTGCCAAGTGCATTACATCACAAATAATATCTCTGAAAGCTTGAATGCATGGGTTACAGATCCAAGACATAGGCTAGTGTTGGATTTACTTGATACCGTCTGACAAAAAATAATGGAGATGATGGATAGAAGAAGGACTTTGGCAGTTAGATGGAAAGGGAAAGCTGTTCCATTTGTAGTAAAAAAAATGTTAGTGAATCAAGTATGTGTTTAACTGAATATCATGTCAGAAGAAACACTGACTTTAAGGCAGAAGTATCATATAAAGACAAGAGATGTGAAGTGGTGCCCAATGAGAGAAAATGCACATGCAGAAGATGGCAAGAATTAGGTATACCATGTATGCATGCCCTTGCTTTTATCCATTCCATCAGAGGAGCAAAGTGGGAAGATTATGTTGATGATTATTTTTCAGTAGACAAATATAAAGCAACCTATCAAATGGAGGTTGCACCTATGCATGATATGAATGAATGGGTCACTACTGGTGATGGTGAGTCTCTACTACCACCTATCTCAAAGAGGCCAGGTAGGCCTAGAAAAAATAGGATTAAAGGTTTTGTGATGAAGTCAAGAAAGATAAGCACAAATGCAAAAGGTGTGGATCATTTGGTCATTATGCAAAAAAAAATGTAAAGAGCCAGAGAAAGAAAGTGATCCTTTAATGCAATTTATGGCTTCATCATCTAGTGTTCAACAAGCCTACAGGTAAGCAATGAATATTTAGTTAGGGGCTTCAATACATTCATGTCATACTCATTTTTAACAAAAGAAATATTTTATTTAGGGGAAGATCAAGATCAAGGGGAGGATACTATGTTTATGTGCCACCAACAGTAAAAAGAAGTGGGAGGCCTAGGAAAATTAGAAGGGAGGATCAAAACCAATGAGTTGGATGTTCTACAATTGATACTTAAACATGTATATCTTCATTTTCTCATTTTTTGTTAGTTATTGATTATGAGTTTCATTCTTTCTTTATGTTGTCTTTCCTATAATGATTTAATTTATTTTTAAGTTCTAATTGCAAATTCATCTCCATTTTTTCAGGTTGATGTTGAGAATGGAGTTTGAGGTTGTTATTTGTGTTATTTGGAGATTGTTGTTTTTTAGAAGTTTAATGTGTTTTTGCATTACTGAACATATGTATTATTTTAGTTGATGTTAAAAAAGTTGGTGTTGAATGTAATTTGTTCTAAAGAATTTTATGGGGAACTTGTTTGTTCAAAAAATTTGATGTCCTTTAGAGAATTTGATGGTAAAAAACTTGATATTGGATAAATGTTAAAAAAAAAAATTATTGGACTTCTTTCTTATAAATTTCATATGTGATTATATTTTGAGCAGGTGTATGAAATTATTTGTTATATATTGTTACATGTCATAATTTTTACTTATTTTTAGGTTGTGTTTCTAAACAGCATGTGATAATGTAAAATCGTTAAGAAATGTTTGTAAAAATGTTAAAAATATGAATTTAATAATAAATTCATGATTTTTTTAATAATTTTTAAAAATAATTAAAGTGTATATAAAAAATTACATTGGTTATCTATAATTTAAATAATTTAAAGTCTATAAAATATAATAAAACAAATTTGATGGGTATATTAACAAACTAATAATGGTCATTTGTTGAATGAAATGAGTAATGTCTACAAAATAAAAATAAAAAAATTTAGAGGGGTATTTAAGCAAATCCATTTGGTAATTTACCCTTATTCCATCCATTGATTTAACATCATTAAGGCCCGTTTGGTGCTTTGCAGGGATATATTTTGCCTACAAAGTATTTCCCTGTAAATAAAGTCATTTGGTAATTTTAGTAAAACAAAGCCCATAAATTTTTTTTATTTTTTCCATTTTCTGTCAATAAAGTCATATGGGTGCGGTCAATTATTTAATTATTTTAAAAATTATTCATATTAATGATTATTTAATTAATTTTTAAATTTGTTATCTAAAAACAAATTCAAAGATTAATTAAATTATAATAATTTTTTGAAATTTTAATATCAAATTAATTTATTATCTTAAAAATCTTGTTATGGAAACCAATTTTTAATTAAAAAACTAATTTTTAACAAAAATTTAATCTTTTGTAATAATTTCATTAATTTTTTATTATGGAAAGAAAAACCTTTTTAATAGAAAAAGAGAACTTCATTTGGTTAATTTGGTCATTTAACAAATGCTACAAAATTAAATCCCACGATGTAATCTCTTTCACATCCCCCTCCTTATGAATTACTTTCACTGGTCAAAGGGAAAGTGATTACACTTTGACCATTACTTTACGCACTTGGTTTATAAACCAAACGGATGAAAATGATTCACACCTGTTATTTTCCTTGCAAAGTAACACTTTTCCCTCTTACCAAACGGGCCCTAAGAGTCAACTTAACCATACGGGAATATAAATAAATCTAATTGATTTGTAGGGGATATACAAGCAAATATCATTTTTATGAGGATATTTAAGCAAATTCATGATTTTAAGGAGGTATGCAAGTAAAAATCCTTAATTTTTATTTAACTAAATATTTCACTTTAATTATTATTTATTATTAAAATTATCTATTTAATTATATTTGAACTAGATTATTATCTCTAATTATTAGTTATTTATTATTTCACATTAATTATTATTTGTTGTTAAAATTATTTATTAAATTATTATTTGATTCTGACGATCTAATTAATTATTCTTTTATTTATTAGTTATTATTATTTCACTTTAATCATTATTTATTATTAAAATTATCTATTTAATTATTGTTGAATTAAACTATTTTTTTAATTATTAAATAAGAGGGGCAAATTTGACATTTCATCCAAAAGAGTGAATTTGGGAGGATTGCTCACTCCTCACTCATTACTCACCCACTTCTTTCTCACTCCCATGTATGGTCATCCGAACATGGCATTGTAATCATAAATTAATGATTTCCACTCTATGCCTTGCAATGAAAAGCCCCATTAAAGTTTTATAATTTTTAACTTTAAGAATTTATACTAAACTCTAAACACTAATACCCTAAGATCTTAGACACAAATTTTAAAAAATCTTATACCCAAAATTCAAAACACATAAACTCTAAATCTTAAACCCTTACACTTTATAATTAAGATAAAGGATTTCCAGTTTACCGTTTACACAAAAGTTTAAATGATAAAGAGAAATTAATTTCTTTTATATAATAAAGGAAATAGAGATAGAATGACTGGATATTGACATAAATGCCAATTTATATCAACATCATTCGGACGACCTATTTTACCTAACATCATATTTAGATTAAAAAATAGAAGGGAAAGTAAAGGGAGTGAAACGGAGAGAAGAGGAGGGAAAGTAAGGGAAAGAAAAAGAAGGGCTCAACCTTTACTTTGATAGACAAATTTTATGGAGAGAAAGGAAAGGAGGGTTCTTTGATAAACCTTGTTTGGTTAAGGAAGGGAAAAGAAAGGAAATGACATATAATAATATGATTTACCAATTATACCCTTATTATTAAATAAAAAATTATTTATTTCTATTTAAACACATGTATTATAAATATCTCAAATAAATTCACACTATAAGTAGATTTTTCTAATAAATATTATAATTATTATAATTATCATTATTATTTTGATTTTGATTTTTATACTTTAATTTTGCCTCTTATCAAATACCATAATTTATTTTCCTTTGAAAATATATCATACATTATTGTCTTGTATAAAACAAAAAAAAATGTTGCTATTTACATCATCACAATGGATTGATACTTGATTAGGTCTACTAATATATAAAATAATTAAGATTACATAAGTATTATTCAAAAATAAACAAAAAAATTTAGAGAAAAATAACTTGTTCCTTTATGAAATATACGAGAAATGAAATTCATAAAAACTAAAATTTCAAATAAAAAAAATATTACTACGATGTTGATGAATATATTTGATGTTAATGGCCAAAAGGACCAAGCACCAACTTTTCCACTAGCTCTTTCCTTTTCTCCCATGGACATCTAAGTAATGCCTTTACTTTCTCAGAATGTTCAATGAAATAAAAGGTAAATAGTAGTCATTAAATTTGAATCTATTCCTATGTCCTCCAAAAGCTTTCAAATGTCACCTTTTGAAATTGGATCAAATCGAATATTAACCTTTTCATAAATGATATTTCCAGCAATTAGTGCATTTGCGATCATTTCAAATCCCTTTTTAATGAGTTTTCCATCATTGCCATCTAATTTTGCTTTCTTAGCTTTTTTTAGTTGTTAAACTGTTCAGAACTTCAAAAGCAACTCTAGATCGATTTTCAGAGGATTTTGAAAAGATCAATAAAATAACCTCCCATAGTTCCTCTCCCAATTATACATCACCAAATTACTTAATTAGCATTTAAAGACCAGTTCCCCTTACAGCTCTATATGGATCATCACAAGATCACTCTATATCGTATTGTTAGTAAACCTATTTTAATATTTTAATCCATAGCATAATAATCATGTTGAATTAGATAATTATTAGTTTTTTTATTACTAAAAAAAATTTAATTTTATTTGTACTTTGAATAAAATTTGTATAGCAATAAAATTCTATTAAAGATAAATTCTTTTAATGATGAATTGAGAAATAAAAAACATAACATAAACAAACAAATAAACAAATAAACAAAAAAATATATAAAAATAAAGATCTGTGATCGGTGTCATGTGAATACTTGATTAAAATAAAATTAGATTGAGAAAAGTGAAAGAAGAAACTCATGAAGTGGCGTTATGCAATTAATTTAAAAAAATTAATGGTATTAAGGTCTTTTAAAAAATTTTAAAATTTTTAGGAAGTTCTCCCACCCGGCACCACAAATTGGAGGGCCAGAAAATAAAAAGGGGTTTCGAAGGATTTCGGAGGGTCAGAGTTAACAATTCTTTTCCTTTTATTAAATTAAAAATATTTATCTAAACAAGAGATGGGCTTACTCTAACCATCCAAAACACTCTATTTACTTTACTTTCCCTCGTCATCTCTTAATCCAAACATAGCATAAATATTATTATTAATTATAAAAATATAAAAAATTGAGGATTTGTTTAAACATTTTAAAATGAAATTTTAGCTCAAAAATTAAGTTATAAAAAAATTTTCTTTTAAAACTTTATTTAAAAAAAAAAACAACTTTATAGAGCGGTACTCTATTGTTGGTTAGCATTATGTTTTTCAACATAAATGCTGCATGGAAAATGCTTTATAAATATCAATAAATCATAAACCTTTAAACACATGTCATCTTGAAAAATAATTGATTTTAATTAAAAATAAATAATAATCCCAGAGTTTGTAACATCTAATAATATATTAAAGATTATATACATTGATTTTAATTATAAATAAATAATAATCCAAATTGAAATATCAAAATTTTTTTTTGGAAATGTTGAAAAAACATTAAAAGAAAAAAGTCACAAGTAATTTCTGAAAAATTAAAATAACAAATTAAAACCTCTGATAATTAAAAAAAAAAGAGTAAATTTTACAAGACCAAATATCCACTATCTCAAATATTTTAAATATAAAATTTAAAAATTGGATATGATATAAAGACCACCGCGGCATGAGGATAAACAAATTAAAAAAATAAAATAAAATATTAAAAAGGAAGAATAATATAAAATGGAAAGGGTATGTAGAAAAAGCAAGGCATAGAGACCACTTGCTCAGCCGCTGTGCCTCTGCATTTTGTCTGCAGGCGAGACGAGAGAGGCGGAAGGTCCGATTCAGTCCGATTCTTTCAGATCCATCATTCAATCCATGTTCTCTTTTTCTTTTATCTTTTTTATTTTTAATTATTATTTTTGTATAATTTCAACTTTTTTTTTCTTCCCTCTATAAATTGTCTTGGTTTAATGGATAATTTTAATATAAAAAAAAGATAGAAAAATTCTCTTAAAAAAAAAAAAAATCATTCACTTTCAGAAGCTTGATAACAGGGTTTGATGGTGGGGCTGGTGATATTTAGACGCTAGATGCTCGTCTCCCGATCTCTCTCCGCTTGGATCTCCCGAGTTCTTGCCTGCATGGGGTAAGCCATCCGATCCCTTACTTTCTCTTCTTCTTGCCCTAAAACCTAGCCTTTTGTCTTCTTTTCTTTCTTTCCAAGCTGATAAAATTGTTCTTTTCTTCAATTGGTCTGCAATTTTTGTTAAATTTGGCTTGTTTTTTCGCCCCTTTGGATTATTGGTGATTTTGTGAGATGAAACTGATGTTTTGTGGTGATTTCTAAGCTTTTTTTGTTTTATAAAAAAAATCGATCTTTTATTGTTTCTGCATGAAATTGGAAAGAGGGGAGTTGCTTTTGGATGATTTATCTTGGCTTTTTAGGGGTATTCGTTTCCCTGTTTTTAATGAGCTCTTTGAAGCGGCGATCTGTGCAGAATCCCAAGGTGAGAGATTGAGTCCTTTCTGAGTAAGATGAGCGAAATGCCTTATTTTTTCTTTAATTTTTCATAGATTCGCTTGAGTTCAATCTGCTTTTTGGGAAGTTCCCTTTTTGGATTAGTTAGGGTTGTTGTAGCAGGTGAACCCTTGGTATCAGACTTCTTTTTTCCTTTGTCTCTCTTTTTATTGTTGGTTGTGTTACGGTATTAGACAAGGTTGATCAATGTGTTTGGAGTTCTTTCAAGAGATAGTTCTCATCAAACATACTTGATAAGCTGCTCAATATCTAGAGCTTTCTTTAAGAGCAATTTAACTTCTGTGAGATGAATATCTTGTTGGAGTTATTGCATCCTGCTGAAGAAGTCAGAGCTATAGGTACTCTCAACTATCTGGTGTGTGGACTGTCTGCAAATATAGTGGAATTAGTATATATTTACCTAGAATACTAAATACTTACTAATAGTTATGAAGCAGTGCAGTGGCCTGTTTGAAGCAATAGATGTTATCTTGGTACTGAACTAGGTTTTTTCGTTTTAGCATTTTTTTGTTGTTGTACTGATACATGAACATGCTTTTTGTGGTTCAGTGTTCTCCTCTTTTTAAGGCAAGTAGGCAACCTTTAAGTTTGGATTTCTTCCATTCATTTCAATTCAACTTTACTTGGTTATTTCTTCACCATTTATGGCTTAAATTCCCCATTAGCTGCTTCCTTCCAGACTTATGTCCCAGTTTTCTTGATTTTGTTTAAATTTGTCAAACACATTATTGTATTTAAGTGGGGGTAGGAGTGTAAGGGATGAAGATTGGTGCATGCTGACTGAGCCCACTGCACCGTCTCTTTTGATATCTCTCATATCCCCACTGGCACCAATGATACGCATTTACTTTATCAAGATTATTAGCAATGATATTATGCCTTTATTTCAAATCAACAGAAAATTTCCTATTTCGAGCTGCTTCTTTCTGCCACTTGATGATTTTGTAATTGCAAGTGAGTTTTGAAGGCTTACTAATCATTTACATGGTCAAACCTGATTTGTAACAGAGCAGAGGTTGTCTTGGATGCTGTACTAAGCCCACTCCAATCATTGCAGTGGATGAACCTTCAAAAGGTTTGAGAATTCAGGGCCGAACAGTTAAAAAGCCTAGTATATCTGAGGACTGTTGGAGTACAAGCACATATGAGATGGAGAACAGTGGAGTTCAGTCTCAGAGGAGTGTTTCTTCAATCAGCACATCAACACAAACCCTTGATGCTGGGTCAGGGAGCTCTAGCAACCCTGCTGAGTTTGTGAACCACGGCAAGTGTTTTATTTAATAACTTTCTTATATTTCCCTTATCACTATATGCAGCAATTGTGCGAGTACATTTCCTTTCGCTCTGTTCCTGCAAGTTTAATCTTTTGGCTGTTCAATATGAGATGTCTTCTAAAAGAACATAAGAGCTAAGCTTCATAAGGAAATTGTGAGTTTTTGGATAATATGAATGCATTGGCACAATTTGTTTAGGGCCAAACTACGAGTAGTAGGGTATCCAAGCATAATCAAAGTGTAATTCATCAAGAATTAGGTCTTCTTTTTTCATATTCGATCTTACTTTTGCTTTGTTTGTTCAGGTTCTTAATTGGGTACTTATGTAAATATATAGTTGTATTTATTGTCAGGTCTTCTTCTTTGGAATCAAATCAGACAACAATGGGTTGGAACTAGAAGGCCTGAGAACCAATCGCAACAAGTCAAGGAACCTAAGTTAAGGTATGATTGCCTCCTTGTGCTTTCTTGTTGAAAGTGGCATAGTTGGCTTTTCCGGGTTAGAGTATTCAAGTTGCTTTAGCAGCAACAAATGTTAAATCATTTTTAGTCACTTGAGCAATTTATGCATAAATGTTAGGAGGATTGGCCAAACAGCATGATGAAGTTTTACATACTATGTAGGCTTGAGTTATAATTAAAAACATCAGATAACATGAATGAACAGTTTGTTTTGATAGTTTACAGGAAATGGTTTTACTATCATAGAAGTCCATGCAGGTTAGTAAGTTTATGTATTTATTCTTATTAACTAAAATTCCTGCATATCATTGTATTTCTGAAGAGAAAGGTAAAAAACAAGCAAAGAATAGAAAATCCTCCCTGCCTGTCCTTTGAAATTGATTATCAAGGAGTTCCGGATACTTTTTTTTCCATTACTAATTTAAATGATAAACAAGGGCTCAAAGAAATTTATTTATTGAACTGAAGGCTGAGGGATGCGTGTGGAACCTGAGCATCCTTGTGTATAAAATATACATGGAGTTTAGGATTTGTGTAGACTTGTGTTTGATGGTGGTTTGGATGATGTAGTAACCAATACTATGAGATCCGTGTATTTAAGACTGACATGAAGACTGCATCATCTGCTTTAGCCTAAGTGTTGTTCATTCATGTTGCTTGTCAATGGCCATAGTTTGTAGGCAATCCAACCAAGCTTGGGTGTTTTGAGTGTTGGCCTTTCTTTGCTGTCTATTATTCCCATGATCTGGTAGTCTGTATAGGTCTTTATCCATTCTTGTATGTTATAATTTTCTTGGTTTACCAACATAAATTATTATTGCAATTTGTGAGCAGAATCAGTTTTTCTTGAACACGTCTCAAGTTAAAGGTTAAGTAGATACTGTTGTTGATAGTGATGTAGAGTTTTCCTTTTGTGATGCAAACCAATATCTTTTCTTTTCTCAAATATAAAATCAAATCTTTACATTTTTGCATTTGATCTTGTCTTAAGGTTTGAGCGGTTGTTTGTGTAAAGCTTCTATGAGCATATTGGAAGCATTTTATTCTTTTCCCTTTTGACCATCTCTTTGTTTAATCTGACCGTTTCTGTTTTTTTTATTTAAGCAGCTGGAATGCTACGTATGACAGTTTGTTGGGCACGAATAAGCCATTCCCACAACCTATCCCACTTTCCGTAAGCTAACATTAAATCATTTAATTATCTTGAAGCGCCAGCTTTGGAAATCTGATGGTTTCTCTCTATATGCAGGAAATGGTGGATTTCCTTGTGGATGTCTGGGAGCAGGAGGGTATGTATGACTAGAACTGAAAATGAATAGTGTGGTGGGGGACCTAAAAGAATCTTGGAATAAAGGTGGAGAGAACACCTTCCTGTGATTGCTTTGGTTCTGGACCACCTTTATATGGGGTTTTCATCAGCCCTGGGTCTTTTAGATTATAGTGGGCATTATTCCAAAAACAATTGATGTAATACTTTTCTAGCATGCGTCTTCTCATTTATATATATGTTCTTCCCTCGTTTTTCTTATGGTCTCTTTTTCTTTGTAATCTGCATATCAGAGGATGATATAGACGATAATGTTTCTTGTATGATGCGCAAGATAATTATTGATGAGCAAAGGATGGACCAGGACACTTGTTAATTGCAAGTTTCGAGCACGTGGATGTTGTCGACTTAATGGCCTTGTGTTGCCATGCAGGAATCTTATGGACGCAGGCAAATTATTTATCATTAACTGGAGGGTTTTTAATTGATTATTGTGGCTTGTGAGCAGCTTGAGTTTGGTTTGAAACTTTGAAAATCTTATCAAGTCAAAGTTCAAAGATTTTTTATTTGGGATTCATGAGTTAAATACTTAGCCATAAGGCATCATCAAATACGCAGGTGCGTGGTATGTTCTAAATCTTAGAATCAGATCTAAATATCCAATCATCCAACGGAGTAAATTAAATTTCTAGAGCGGAGTTTTATTTTAGAATTAGAATTAAGTATCCAATCATCCAACGGAGTAAATTAAATTTTTTGAGGTGGAAAAACTCACACAATTATTTGACGGAAGAGAAGAAATCTCCTATGTTGTCAAAGTGGACCATGGCACAGAAGAGTTGGATAAACAGTGTCAAGAAGGCAAAGTCTCCTCGACCTTCTAATAGGGAGCTTTTGTCAAAGTCCTAAGTTAGTGAAACCAAGGGCTATAGAAAGGGATCATCCTAGTTTCTAATGAGAAAGGACTCACGGGAGATTCTATTATTAAAGACATTGAGACTTTAAGTTTTCTTATTTCCCCACCTCTTTGATGCGGTAAATCCTCACTGACTTAGGTATCATAGTGTCCCTTAGCCAAAGGCTCCAAACGATTTTGTTGTCTCAGTGTTTCGCTTTTAGAAATTGAACGTTGATAAGGCTGAGCATAAATAATCTTGGGAAATCATTGTCGTAACTGCCACATCCTTTGTTTGATTGACATGATTTTAGACTAGTTGGAGCTAGAAGATCTTGAAGTTCGGTATTCACATCATCTCAAGATTTGCAGTGAAAACAATAAAAGATAAAAGATTAAGAAACTAAGTTAAACTAGTGCTACAACTATGAACCATGATAAACCGGAGAGAATCAAGCATGAGAAAGGGTAGTGATTCGCTCGATTTCATAAATGTACGGGTTGTGCCAAGTAATAAAGCGTACTCTAAAGAGTAGGATGCTAAATCCACAGCGACTAAGAACTACTAGTACTAACTATAATTCTATTATCTAGCCTAACCAAGAGATTGATTTCACAAGAGTTAAAAAAAAGTCAATCACCTAAAGTCACTAATGATGAGCATGACACCTAGAGACAAATCAAGCATAAAGATGGGGTATTCAGGCAATGAATTGGTCAAGGGTTTTAATAAAGATATAGACAAGGATGTTAAACCAACTATTCATTAGTGATGGACTGAAGGTGGTGAATGCTTGTGTATGCATACAATGCTACAAGTATATGGGTCTTGTAAGTAGTAAAGTGTACCTTGAGGTAGAGTAGCCTATCCTACAGGAATCGGTGCTCCTCGTACTAGTTTTCATTGTATTGATATATACACTTCACATGCATTTTGATGGATCGATGCCCATTTCAGGCTTAATTCGTTACATTTTCATTTACAAGGCATGAAAGAGGCTACATGGGCTCTAGACAACTTTATGAGGGGTTTTTGAGGTGAAACGGGTGAGTTTTGAATCTAAGATACTATAATTATACTGTAGGGCAATGCATGCTCACTGCAGTAATCTACTATAGCACTTTACGAAAATTTCGGCAGAAATCCTGAGGCTCTCATGGGCATCTTCACGCTCGTGAACCAGACCATGAAACCATCCCAAAAGCACTTTATAAGAGGGGTTAGGGCATCATTGAGGGATCTTTGGCCATCCTTTCTCCACCATCATCTTCTAGGTCTTCAAGGGACTGGTTTATGGTTCAAGCTTTGTGTTTATTGATGTGTTGGATTGCATGAGAACTCTGTGATTCAACTTCTAGGTTGTACTTGGTTGCATGACTATCGTCCTTGTACTAGAAGCACTTAGCTTGGAAGGAATTCATGTATGTATACACCATGACCATCGGGTATTTTGTACACCTCCAACCATTAGGGATGAACCTAGATATTGAGTTTGAAGCTAATTAAAGATTTCTCTAGTTGTAATGCAATCATAGGAGGATTTGGTCGGAAGAGATTCCGAGCCAATACTTGTATGGGATTAGAGGTTATCCCCATGACCATAGGGTAACCTACTTTTGGATGTCTCTTGGCCCAAAACCAACATTGCCTTTGTAATTCTAATATCTTTCTAGCTTTAATAGTCCCGAGGGGATCCTCGCTCTGGGGACCTTGCTCTTTCATTGTTAATTTCTTCCTTAATGTGCTTATATGGTGTGCATTAGTCCATTTATTTATAGATTTCTCTTTTGTTAGTTTAATTAGACTAGACAATGCCATCTAGGGGGAAGTATGAGCAGCTCTTGGGACTCTAGAGAATACAACCCTCTTGTGCTAGCCCGAGAGGTTTATTACTTGATGACCCGTGCGCTTGCCGATCTCATCAAGTTTTTGGCGCCGTTGCAAAAGAACTCCAAGAATGCTAGGAAAACTTCTAGCTCACTGCTCTAGTCATTTTTCTTTCCTTTTGTAAATATTTGTCTTTCTATATGTTTCTTATCCTTTTGTGCATATTTAGATGCTTTCTTTTTATTTTAAATTCTTTGCTAGCTTATTAATTTTAGTTTTGTTGTTTGCACAAGGCCGTGGATTTTCAAGAAAAATTGTTGGCCGCCAAATTCTATGCACTTGAGAAAAAGATGTAAGAAATTGTTGCCATGAGAGCACGTCAAAGCAATGCACACCATAATGACTACTATCCATATTGGGGAGAGCACCAAAGTTTTTCAACACATCATCACACTCAACAATGGTAATATCCTCATCAAAGATTGCTACAAGAACCCCCCCCCCCCTTTCGAGAACCGTGGTATTATCATCCTCCTATCATTCATAATGAGCAAAATCAATGGGGATTCAATACACAGGATGTGTTTGCAAGATTCATGATGCAAGCAGATGCTGAACTTGAAGCCATGAATACCACAACTTTTAATGCCCAATTATCTCTTTAAATAATGGAGAACCAGATAGGAGAGTCTTCCAAGATATCCATCAAGTTGTCACTAACTATAGAAACCCTATCTGAGAATGACACTAGAAAGGAAAAGAGCAAAGGTGAAGTTGAGGTGGAAGTGGATATTGAGGTATTGGAGGCTGAAGAAGCGAATGATGTGGCATCAATATTGACACACCTCTTACGTTTGTGTACTGCAAGTGCACAAGTGTTGAAGTAATAAAGTACCCAATGGGTCAGGTAGTCGAATCCACAGGGAACGGAAGTATTAGTAGTAACTACTTCTAAGTTATTTAGTATGAATAAAAAAATATGGTGAAATAAGCTCAATCATAAGAATATAAATGTCACAAGCAAGAAAGGAAGAGTAGAAATGAGGGAAGTCTCAATCAATAAAGATGAGGTACCCAGACAATGCTCCCCCTAGGATCTAACATAAAGCGCAAGATTTACCAAGTGTCTTTAGACCGAGTCAATCAAGTCGAAGAAATCCAAAAATAATTGGTTCCTATCTCCAGACCACCAATACTAGTCCCCAATGAGGTCGCGGAGGAGAAATTGCTCAATCTCAACACCTCATAGCACATATGACCGCAATAGACTCTAGGGATTCCTAAGAGTACACTCGATTCCTAAGGATAAACCTAACTCTACTTCTAGGTGAAAGATCCCTAACCCCCTATAAGGTCCAGGTGGAGAAATCTCTCAATCTCATGCCTTACACCAAATATGATTGCATAAAGCCTAGGGAATACGGAGATAAGATGTACTAATCTGAGGGGAAAGGGCACACTCCACTATCTCATGACTATCCCTCTTAACCTTCTTCAATCTTGAAGTTCTAACCCTAATGTAGACCTCTCTCTCACCAAGGCAAACAAATCATACATACCAATCAACCATAAGACCATCAAGGTAAGCAAACAATAAGAAAGCAAGATTAAAACTCAATTAAACTCGGATTTAATAAAAAACACAAAGTAAATCAATACAAGAATAAGATCCTATGATTTACATGCTCAAATACCTACTAGGGTTTAGCCCTTCATGGGGAAAATTGCAAAGCAAATAATTAATGAAAACCATGGAATAAAATCCTGTTGAATTTGTGATGATGGCCTTGATGGGTCGCTTAATGCCTTGAAAGATTCCTCTCCGACGCTAGGTCGCCGATGGCTCCCTTGATGCTATGACGAAGAAAGAATCTATCAAAGTTGGTCAAGAATGCCCCCCAAATTCACCAAAGACCTCCTTTCCAAACCCTAGCCGCTTTTCCTTTCAAATACTATCAAAAAGTCTCCAAAAAATAGGGCAAAAAGGCTATTTATAGTTAAAAACCCGTGTCTATCACATGCCTCTCCACGTGACCATGTAAGCCTTCACGCACCCGTGTACGTTGCAGAATTGCCTACATGACCAGGTGGAATTTTCATCCGGTCGAGTAAACAATGTTTTAAAATTGTACTGCTAAAGTGATTTGCTACAGTGCTCTTCATAAACAAGGCTCCAACAATCTTCTCTTGAGGCCACATGGACGGGCACAAATCCACGTGGTAGGATATGAGGCTCTCGTCATCTAATCATCATTGTGAAGGCTTTAACATTTTTCACATAAGTAGGGACATGGGAGTATGACTGCCTTTGTGCCCTTCCAACTCACAATCTAGCTTGAATTCTCTTAGAAGTTGGCACACACCCCCATGTGTATGAGCTCTTCTTGTGTTTTGATCTTTATGTTGCACAAAAACTCCCAAAAGGTGCCTTCATAACCTATCTTTGCTTCCTTTTCTTCTCTCAAGGCCTTCACAACCTATTTGCACAAATGAACACCAAATATAATTTATGAGATATAAACCATGATAAAAATGATGCTCAATTAATGTAAAATATATAAAGAAATATGTTTACTCAAGCACTTATCAAATACCCTTTGAGCAAATAATAGAAGTTCCACCTCAAGGTGAAATTGAAGAAGAAAAGGAGGAGGATAAAAACATTGCCATGCAAAAATGTGAGAGAGTGGAAGAAGCTCAATCGACCACAATTGAAGAAACTACTTGCCTCAATGATACGATATTTGCAAGCGCATGGGTCATCAAGTAATACCCCTCACGCAAGCACGAGGGGGTCATATTCCCTAGGGTCCCAAGAGCTGATATTACTTCCCCCTAAACAGCACTGTCTTGTCTAACAAGTCTAAAAAGTTTAAACCAAAATAAGAAAACTAACAAAAGAGAAAGCTATAAACAAGTGGACTAAGGCACACCATATGAGCAGAATAAAGAAGCAATTAATAATAAAAGTGCGAGGTCCGGGCAAGGATCTCCTTGGGACTACTAAAGCTAGAAGGATTCTTGAATCACACAAGCAATGATGGCTTTAGGCCAAGAGATATCCTAAAATAGATTACCCCGACGGTCACGGTGATAACCCCTAATCCGGTAGGAGTATTGGCTTAGAATCTCTTCCGTCCAAATCCTCCTACGATTGTATTAAGAATAGGGAAATCTCTTATTAGGGCCGAACTCAACTTAGGTCCAGCCCTAATGGTTGGAGGCGTATGAAATACCCAATGATCACGACGTACTCATACATGTATCCCTTCTAAGCCTAGTGTGTCTAGTACAAGGGTGATGATCACGCTACCGAGTACAATCTAGAAGTTGAAATACAGAGTTCTCATATAAATCAACACATCAAAGATCACAAGGCTTAAACCACAAACCACACAAATACCATAAATGTAAATCAAAGCATCCATACAAGCAAGTTCATCCCAAGGTTCACCGGGTGCTTGGTGACCTTGGGAGTCTAGTTCATCATCAACAAAGAAGAAGGTTTAGAAAACAAGAAATACAAGGAAAAGCTCATAAAACTTCCCCTAAGATGAAGACTAGGAGGTGGTGATGAGAATCCGACGGATTGGCACCGACGAACTCCTAGATGTGCTCCTTGATAGATCCCCTCTTCTCCTCTTGATCTTGCTTCTTAGATTCGTCTCTCTAGCCCCCTGAAACCCTAGAGAATGATAATGGAGAGAATGGTGGCCAAAGACACCTTTCAAGATGCCCTAGAACCTTTTTTAAAGATAATGGAGAGATGGCTTGCGGTCTGGCTCATGGTCAATAAACAGGCCTTGAGGTTGCTTGGAAAATTGGCCAAAAAATCTCATTAAGTTGCTACAGTGCTGTTACATTAACCTGCTATTGTGAAACTGCTACAGTATTGATGCTCTTTGAATCGCTTGCAGCTGATTTCACGGCCGTGAGGTTGCCCGTAAAGATCCCCAGACTTAGAATTTCTTCAAAATCTTCATATTTCAGGCTGCTACATTATCACTACAGTGTCCGGGTCCCTAAAATACCGTTTTTGGTGTCGATTTCTTATCAAATTACGTCGTTGCGCTCACTTAGGCTTCTTCTATACCTAAAACACGAAATAAAACAATTCATACCATAAAAGGGCATCGATTCATCAAGAAAATACTAAGATCATGCACATATAAATGTATAAAATACATACATTTAGATGTTTATCACTCAACAGTGATCATTTCATCAATCCATCCATTTTGGTCAAGTGCATTGGAAAAATTCTGGGAATTGTATTTGAAGATGTGGGTAGGAAGCTAAAGGTGTCCATGAACCCACCTATATCGGGCTTAAACAATTCCCAACCAAAGATTTTTCCTTGGCGACCCAAGCAAATTTTATGGGCAATTAAAGATCATCTAATGAAGGTTGAAAAAGAAAAAGTGGATAAGATGTTGATGAGTGCAATTATACTTATAGAACTTGGCGTATTTGATAGTTGTAGATGCAACATTGCTTTAGAGCACCTACAAGGATCTTAGGATGTACCTAGTAGATATTAGAAGCAAGTCAGTATACTATAACACATAGGAATTATCCTGGCATTGCTTTCTTGTTGTTGAAAACTCGATCCTAGTCTGCCTGATCATTTCACCCTTATCTTTTTATTCTTATTTAGTGATTTTTCTACCAACAAATTCTTGTTCTACTAGACATTAAAGGAGCAATTAGTACTAGAAGTCCAATCCCTATGGTTTGACAACCCTACCCCTCACGAGGTACCACTTTATTACTTGTTATGATCCGTACACTTGTAGAGAGTGCATCAGATGTTGATGTCACCCAATAATCCACCCATGCTGAGCTTAGATAACTCTCAACCAAAGCTTTTTCCTTGGAGGCCCAAGCAATGTGGTGGAGTACTCAAAGGAATTTCATTCGAGGCTAAAGAAGAAGCGGGGAGAATGCTCAAACCAACTAAGGATCCACCTAAGATGAAATTGCACAATGCCCGACCCAAGCTTTTTCCATGGAGCCCAAAAGGTAACTCATGCATGGTCTCTACTTTAGTACTTTGACATCATCCTGGAAGATATGCTTCATTTTTCTTGGTAGCTCTTATGCCATCTCTAGTTGGGATGAACACACTATTTTCAAGCCTCCTTAATGTAAGAAAGTGGTACGTCGAGCTAATGACGTAAAAAAAAGTGCTTCTTGGGAGGCAATCCAACTTTTAAAATTCATGTTCTTGCATTTTTTGTATTCTAGTTGTGTGATAGATTGTAGTGTTGTTGTTTTAATGTTAGTTTGTTTATTTGTTGTTTGAGTTAAATCCATACTTGTTCTTCAATTCTTAGGTTTTGTCCTTTGATTTGGTGCCCTGTGAATGAGTTTTTATGCTTAATATGATGTGGAAAACATTGTAGTTTAACTTGTTAATGGTTGCTAGGTAGGATTTTGGAAACTGGGCTTTTTGAGGTGATGGATGTGTTATGGGTGTGTAAATTATACAGTCATATAAGCATACAAGTATGTATTTAATATTGCAATTAGTCTATGATACCGCAAGTGTATGGGTCTTCAAGTAATACCTCATGGATAAACACGAGGGTCATCAAGTAATACCTCGTGGATGAACATGAGGGTCATACTTCCTTTTTACTTAATCAATAGCCTAATTGTTTACACTCTTTCTTTAGTTCTACTTATACAACACTATTAAGCAATACAATTGGAGACATCATTAAGCACACTTAGAAGGAGTTGGGGGTATGTACTAAAGTTATCTTGCTTTTTAATTATGGTAAGTGTTAAGTGTCAATCATGTCTAGGTTTGAACCGGGGGAATTCAAAGGCCTACTAGCCCAATAAGCCATGGAGACTAGGTCTAAATCACTAGGAATTTAAGATAGAATCTCTTCCACCTTAAACTCCTATGTTTGCCTTAAGTATGGAATCCCACGAGAAGAGACAAATCAGACCCTAAGCCTTAGGGATAATCAATCAATAATCTGGAAACCTAGCTATGCCTAACCTCTTAGAACATGCATAGATCTATCATGGCATGGGTATCATCAATATAGGGGCATGTCATCCTCATCCACATCAACATGTAACAATCAATTAAGAACATGCAATGATTACAAAAACTAGAACAATTTATATTAATCAATCAAGATTCATAAATAATAACCGAGGGACCTAGGCATATAACTCCCCTCGAATTAGGTTCTTATGGATCATACTAAACAAAGCATCAAAGCACAAGAGAACCACAAGACCAAATAAAGAATAAATAAGTGTTTAATGTATTCCTAGTCTAACTCACTCCAATAGTTCTCCGAAGACAGGGATTAGAGGATCCCAAGATTATTTGATGACGTGTGTCACTCACAACCCTCTAATGATGATCCTTGAAGATGCCTGTCACGCACGATCTTCTCTGATGATGCTTGTTGACGTACTCTTGTGGAATCCACTGGAATCTATTGGAATATAGAAGAAACACCCTCTCCCGCTACTCAGATCTCCAGAAACCCGGTAGTCCTAGCTTCTTCAGCTAAAGAGTCTTCCCAAATTTAGAGAATATTGGGGTATTTATAGTAATCGGCTCCATCATGACCTCACCACAGGCGTTGTGATGCCCATGGTGAGTAAGTTATTGCTTGGGCTCCAAGTCTTGCCCTGGCACGATCTTTGGGTATTATGTGTCTTGACAACGGCCGTTATTGATTTTACAACAGTGTTGTGAGGCCGTTATTGCTTCTATGTTGCTACTAGTGAGCTCACGTTGCCATAGCTTGATCACGTTAGTGGTGAGTGTAGACAACGGGTGTTGTGTGTTGCCATGACGCCTATTGTAATTCATGGTGCAGCATTGATTTAGTAACTTGCTTCATTTTGTTTCAAAACATCCTCGAATTCGCATTTTTCTTCCTAAAGTAGAAATAAAGGTTGTTGTGAACAAAAGAATAAATTTTCTTCCTAATGAGATGCTAAACAAGTACAATTTCATGCTAAATGCAGTATAAATGATATAGAAAATATGATCAATTTAGCACTTATCATGAGGCTCTCTGGAAAGGTTAACGGGCTTGTTCACGGCCATGAATCCATCCAGAGAGGGTTCACGGGCTGGTGCTTGCTATGAACTAGCCCATGATAGGCTTGGGTAGCCTTTAAGTTCGGCTATCTTTTTCACCGTTTTCTTTATAATTGTCACGCCCCGTCCCGCGGGTCCCGCACATGATATACCGCCACGACAACCCATGAGAGATCCAACACTGCCTCCACCCTAGATTGTCATAAGGCTAACCTGTTCCTTGTACAAATATTTATAATCACAAGGAATAACTTAACAATAAATACATATATTACTCATCTTACTCAAGTTCATTAAGGAAACACCAAGGTAAGAAACATAAGTAATCACCCTATAACAAGGGTAGCAACAGCGATATGAACAATGTCAACCACCATAAGGCCAAAAACATAGAGTATACCAACTCCTACATGACATAGACCAGACTGAGATACAAAAGTATTTCAAATAAGAGAGTTATAATAGGGTTCAACAACACATAGTGGATCCCTGAAAACACATGACAAGGAATAAGCAACATACACAACTCAAAAGGGAAAGACAGATATAACTCTTGCCAAGCACTTCACGCCTTCACCCTTATGCTATACTTTCACCTAGGAGGAAGAAAGAGGGGGTGAGTAACTAGGTTACTCAGTAAGGGGCTAAACACAGGACTACAGCTCAAGCATGATCAAATGGAAATAAAATATCATAAAATATTTCAATTCACAGTAAGAAATAAGATACTTTAAATAACAGTTATCACATAAGAAAATAAACTTTCTCAATGAAATGCAAAATAAAATTCCTCTAAAATCATCAAGAAAATCCATACCATTCTGGAATCTAATATTCACACATGCTTTTCGATAGTTTCAAATATCAAGATGCTTAGAAATGAGCAATCCAACAATCACAAATAATCAACAATATCCAGAATGGCCTCGAAAACCCCTTCATTGCTAACCGTGGCCTCGGTTAGGTCTTGAGCTACTAAGATGCGTGTATCTTGGCATTGGCCGCTGGGAAGTTCGTGTGGTGACTCCGAACAACCCAACTATATCCAAGTCAGGGCTCTACGCTCCCACCTAACATGGCATAACCGGTTTGACAGTTTTTCACGCCACCTCTATATAGGTCGGCCCGTGGAAACCGTCCATTTCTTGCTGTAGTAAGTACTGGAGCTCGGCTTCCATGTCACCATCAAAGCATTAAAACAATAACCCAGCCCGTAGGCTCAATGTATACTTCAACATGATAACATAATTCTCATTGAAGAGATCAAAAGTGTTCATAATTTCAATACTCACTCCAAGAGTAAATAACTTAATTATAACATTCGCCATGAAATCATTCTCATCAAAAGTATCATACAAAGGTGTAGTTTGAGAATACACTTTAAACATTGTATCATCATAATGAAATCCAATTTGATTTTCACATGCCTTGTTGGTTATCATAACAAGGTTTTCAAATCATTTAAAATCGCAGAATTTGAAACATGTATTTCAAAGCATAAGGTTTTCAAATCCCAACAATATATGCATATACACGTATATACATTGCAAATATTCAAGAAATGAACCAAATCATAAATCATCATGATTGCTAAACTCCATTAAAAATCTTTAAATAGATTTTGTAATAAAGAGTCTATCATTCAAAGGTAAGCAACTTAAATATCAAAAACAATCATGCATGAATCATAGTCCAAACTTTAGAAATTTCCACTCACAAACTTGGTGAGCTAGAAATCTCTGGTGTTACTTCTCCACCGGCTCTTTCCCTTTGCTTGAAGTTTCGCCTCCTAGAAGCAATTAAACAAACCAAACAAATAACCAAACAACATCAACAACTAGATCAATTGAAATGAGGGATAATGCTTAAAATGAGAATAATTGCTTCTAGGGTTTCCTAAACTATCTAGCTTGAAGATCTAACAAGAATAGACCTCTCAAAACCCTTAAAGCCAACAAGAAAAGCAAAAAAAAAAACTGACACACGGCCGTGTGGAAATTCCACACGGCCGTGTGCCTCCACTAGAATCGTTTACAGGGGCAATAACATACCCCTGTATTTCCTCTATTTGCTTTCTAAAACATCCACATGGCCGTGTGGAAATTCCACACCGTCGTGTGCCCAACCTGGCCAACACAAGGCCAGCCACAGGGGCACCCACACGCCCCTGTGGCCTCTCTGGATCTCAAGAAAATCATCTAAGTGTTCCACACGGCCGTGTGCCATGTACACGCTCACCCACAGGGGTACTCACACGTCCCATGTGAGCCTCTGGATGAAGTTCTTGTTCTGCAGAACATCTGCACGGCCGTGTGGACATTCCACATGGCCGTGTGCTATACATATGGGCACTCACAGGGGCACTCATACGGCTCCTGTGACTCTCAGGATGGAGAGTTGTAGCCCTGCAGAGATCCACACGGTCGTGTGCCCTTCACAAGGTCGTTCACAGGAGTAGTCACACGCCCCTGTATCTTCTCGGGATGAGGTCTGAAAGGTGACACACGCCCGTGTGTCTTCTCTGGATGACTTAGAAAAATTTACAAACTCTGCAGAAAATTTCAGAAACTTAAATACAATGTTCAGAGCCTGTATATATGATAAAAATTCGACTAGAGATCCATGAAAACACACTCAAACGACCCAAAACTTTGACAATCACAATTACGAACACTAAAACACCAAACAATCTATGAGAAAATTACAGCACACGCATAATAAAATGAAAACACCGACACTAGGTGATTACTTATGCTAAAACTAAACTAAAGCCTATAAAAGAAATAAAAACTTGGGTTGCCTCCCAAGAAGCGCTTGTTTAACGTCACTAAGCTTGACGTACCTCTTTCTTACCTTATGGAGGCTTGAAAAGAGTGTGTTCCTCCCAACAAGAACTTTCATAGCTACTTCCTTTAAACCAAAAGTCTACTTGCTAGGGTGTAGTATTTGTTAGAGGGTCCAACCATCTTACTTTTGGCCTCCAAGGAAACAATTTGGGTTGGGAATTATCCAAGATTAGCATAGGTGGGTCATTGGATGGTTTAAATATCCTCCCCACATCTTGTCCCAAACCCAATATCTCTTTCTTCCATTCTATGAGTTGATCAACCCCAAAGAACGGTGCTTGTTCCATTACCGTAGGGGTTGCTTCTCCTTATGTATTTTCAGCTTGAAAGTAATATGACATTAGCAAACCTCCTTGAAAAGTTCCTTGTTCACAAGCACACTGTTCATTCAAGCAATCCAAAGTCTTAACATGATGTTCTTCTTTTTCCTCCTTAATTTCTACAGCAATGTACTCGATCTGCCCCATGTCTTCATTATCGTTCACTACCACATCTTCTCTACAAGGAACTTGAGTTGCTTACTCAAATACTTCATGTTCCTTGGAGAGTGTGTCAAGTACCCATCCTAATTGATGCTCAAGGTTGTTATAGGAGCCTTCATAACATTTTCGTGTGGCTTCCATACTTTGGCAAGAGGCATCGGTTGCTTCAATAAAGCTAGCTAGCACTTTTTTCCACTAAGGTGCATCCTCTTCAAGTATCTCATCTTTTTGAAAGTGCTCTTGAGGTGCTTCCCAATGTTGTCTATCACTATTCCATAAGCGGTTTGGGTAGCTCCTTTCATTTGGATGATATGTGATATAGCATGGATTGCTCTATTGTTGTGAAGCAATAATTCTATCAACCTTTTTAGTGAGCTTTGACACATCCCTTGCGTGTGTACCCCGCAAGTGTACGGGTTGTTGAACTAATGAAATACCCTGGTGAGTGGATAGTCGTATCCATAGAGAATAGTGTTCAGAAACAAGTGTTATTGCTATTTAGCTATGCAGGAAGTCGATGATGAGAGAAATATATATATATATATATATATATATATATATATATATATATATAAAAGAAAATAAAAGAACGAAAGAAGAGTAATGAGGGTAAGAGAGGTAATCGATATAAAGATGGGGTACCCGGATAAAGCTCCCCTAGGACTAATGCTTCTAGTGCAAGACTAGTATTATACCCTCGAATTGATGTCTAATGAGTCGCGGAAATCCTTAAGTACACGGTCCCAAACCTAAGGTCAACCGTGACTAGTTCCAACATTATGCCTCGGCATTAGGTTTCACTAAGACCCTTAACTCTCATTGACCTGTCAACTAAGCCCTAGGGGAGTCCATCATCCTAAGCCTCACACTACGTGGAACCGCTTGGGGTTCTAGGGATTCCAAGTGAAAGACCCTGTTCCTAAGTATATAGTTCTAACCCTTTGGTTCAAGTGAAAGAACCCTAGTCTCAATTAAGCCCCAACACTAGGATTCACTACAACCCTTCACTCTGTTGCTCGCACAACTAAGCCCCATAGGAGTTCATCTCCTAGCACTTTGCTCTATTTCGACCACAAAGAACTCTTGGAACATGGAGGTAGGGAAAATCACACCAGAGGGGAAAGAGGACGTTTCGCTACCTCATGACTCACCCTCTCGACCCTCTCGAATCTTGGGTAGTCTAATCCTATAGGAGTTGTCACATCTCCAAAGGACAACCTAGATGACTCTCAACCTTAGTGTCACATCTAAGGGAAAATCAATACAAGAATAAATCAAGATTGAAACTCAGTTAAATTCATTAATAAAGAAAGTATAATAAAAGTCATAGAAACAATATCATCCTAAGGTTTACAAGTCCGAATACCCACTAGGGTTTAGCTCTCCATGGAGCAATACAAAATCAATAAAGAGTTCAAGAATAAATGCATAAAAACCATAGAGAAAACCCTCTTGTAGATCGTATCGATGGTCTTGTGGAGCCGTGTGTTTTCTCCAACGAATCCCTTGTCAAGCCTAGAGGACACCTCGCCGAATCAAAGCCGACGAAAACTCCCACAATAGCTTTCTTCCAAAAGATGACGATGCCGATACCGTATAATCGCCTCCAAAGGCCTCCAAGAACCTCCCCAAACCTAGCTGAAAGCCCCCCAAAAGATAGGCAAGAGATAGAAGGGGGTCCCCAAATAGATCTGAAAACGGGCTATTTATAGGCTGAAACCGGGCTAAAATCGGGGTTCCACACTCTCTGTGGATTTTCCACACGGCCCTGTGGAATTTCCACACGAGCGTGTGGATTCTCTGTTTTCTGATTTTCAGCTGATAGTGAATAGTAACTTGCTATAGTATTTCGCCGAAATGCTCCCGAATTCATCGTTATTCATTAAGGCCGTTGAATTGGGCACATAATCAACGTTAGATCATGTCGATTACTTCATTTCTCTTCATTGGCGAAGTTCTCCAATGCTACATGAGTTAGACTTTTGTGAATGTGGCTGCCCTTGTGCCCCTCCAATGGAGGTTGGCACACACTCACAAGTCTAGACTCATGCCTTGTTCCTTGCTTTGTACGAGAACTCCTCAACAATAGCGAACATAACCTATTCTTGCTTCTTTCTTCTCCAAATTGGCTCCATAACCCTACAATGCACAAAAGCACACAAATTAATGATAAAATCTGATAAAAGTAATGCTTAATGTAAGATAATAATACTTCGTATTACTATAACACGAGCACTTATCACTTACTCAAATACTTCATGTTCCTTGGAGAGTGTGTCAAGTACCCATCCTAATTGATGCTCAAGGTTGTTATAGGAGCCTTCACGACATTTTCGTGTGGCTTCCAAACTTTGGCAAGAGGTATCGGATGCTTCAATAAAGACAGCTAGCACTTTTTCCCACTGAGGTGCATCCTCTTCAAGTATCTCATCCTTTTGAAAGTGCTCTTGAGGTGCTTCCCAATGTTGTCTATCACTATTCCATAAGCGGTTTGGGTAGCTCCTTTCATTTGGATGATATGTGCTGTAGCATGGATTGCTCTATTATTGTGAAGCAATAATTCTATCAACCTTTTTAGTGAGAGCTTTGACACATCCCTTGTGTGTGTACCCCACAAGTGCACGGGTTGTCGAACTAATAAAATACCCTGGTGAGTGGATAGTCATATCCATAGATAATAGTGTTCAGAAACAAGTGTTATCGTTATTTAGCTATGAAGGGCATTGATGATGAGAGAAATTAATATGTATAAATAGAAAAGGAAGTAAATTAATACAAGAAGAGCTATGACCGTGACTAGTTCCAACATTATGCCCCGGTATTAGGTTTCACTACGACCCTTAACTCTCGTTGACCTGTCAACTAAGCCCCAGGGTAGTCCATCATCCTAAGCCTCACACTACATAGAACTGCTTGGGGTTCTAGGAATTCCAAGTTAAAGACCCTGTCCCTAAGTATTGTTCTAACCCTTTGGTCCATGTGAAAGAAACCTAGTCTCAGTTAAGCCCCAGCACAAGATTCACTACAACCCTTCACTCTGTCAGGGGAGTCCATCTCCTACTTCACTCTACTTCGACCGCAAAGAACTCTTGGAACATGAAGGTAGGAAAAATCACACCGAAGGGGAAAGGGGACGTTTCGCTACCTCTCGACTCACCCTCTCGACCCTCTCCAATATCGGGTAGTTTAATCCTATAGAAGTTGTCACACCTTGAAAGGATAACCTAGATGATTCTCAACCCTAGTGTCACGGCTAAGGGAAAATCAATACAATTAACATGCAAGATTGGAACTCAATTAAAAGCATCAATTAAGAAACCATAATAAAAGTCATAGAAACAATATCATCCTAGGGTTTACAAGTCCGAATACCCACTAAAGTTTAGCTCTCCATGGAGCAATACAAAGTTAATGAAGAGTTTAAGAACATATGCATAAAAACCATAAAAAAAACTCTCTTGTAGATCGTATCGATGGTCTTGTAGAGCCGCACGTCTTCCCCAACGAATCCCTTGTCAAGCCTAGGGCACACCTCACCGAATCGATGCCGACGAAAGCTCCCCCAATAGTTATCTTCCAAAGGATGTCGATGCCGACGCCGTAGAATTGCCTCCAAAAGCCTCCAAGAACCTCTCCAAACCCTAGCCGAAAGCCCCCCAAAAGATAGGCAAGAGATAGAATGGGGGGGGTCCCCAAAATAGATTTGAACACGGGCTATTTATAGGCTGAAACCGGGCTGAAATCGGGGTTCCACACTGCCCGATGGAATTTTTACACGAGCGTGTGGATTCTCTGTTTTGCTGATTTTCGGTGAACTGTGAACAGTACTTGCATCGAAATGCTCCCGACTTCATTTCTTCATCGAGGCCGCCGAATTGGACACACAATCATGCGGTAGATCACGTCGCATCTTCACTTGAACCACATTGACGAAACTCTTGATAATGTTGCACAAGTCGGAACATGTGGGTGTGACTGACTTTGTGTCCTCCAAATCACGTATTCACTTGAGCCCAATTGGAGTTTGGCACACACTCACATGTCTTTGAACACAACTTGTGCCTTGTTCCTTGCCCGGTCCAAGAACTCCCTCAACAATCGCGTTCATGACCTATTATTGCTCATTCTTCTCTAAATCTTCTCCACAACCCTACATGTACAAAAAAACACAAATGCACACCACTTAATGATAAAATCTGATAAATGTAATGCTCAATGTAAGAAAAATAACACTTCATATTACTTAAACACGAGCACTTATCAAGCTTCAACTTGAAAATATAGCTCAATAACTGGATCAATAGTCATCTAGGCTCCTTGGAAGAAAAAGTAAGACAAAACAAAAGAAAACAAATAAGAATGATGGAAGAATAAGAAAAGGTGAAATAGAATGAATGGTGAATAGCTAAAATAGCAAAGTACGAATGTCTACAAAATGCCTATTCCCCGGCAACAGTGCCAAAAACTTGACACACCCCTTGCGTGTGTGTACCACAAGTGCACGGGTTGTCGAAGTAATAAAGTACCCTTTTGAGTGGGTAGTCGTATCCACATGGAATAGTGTTTAGAAACAAGCATTATCGCTATTTAGCTATGAAGAAAATCGATGGCGAGAGAAATTAATATGTATATATATTAAAGAAAGTAAAAGAGTGCAAAGAGAGCAATAAATGTATGAAAGGTTATCGATATGAAGATGAGGTACCCGGACAAAGCTCCGCCTAGGACTAATGCTTCTAGTGCAAGACTAGTAGTATACCCTCTAATTGATGTCTAATGAGTCATGGAAATCCTTAAGCACACGGTCCCAAACCTAAGGTCAATCGTGACTAGCTCCAACACTATGCCCTGGCATTAGGCTTCACTACAACCCTTCACTCTGTCAATCTCTCGACTAAGCCCCAGGGGAGTCCATCATCCTAAGCCTCACACTACGTGGAACTGCTTGACGTTCTAGGGATTCCAAGTGATAGACCCTGTCCCTAACTATAGTTCTAACCCTTTGGTCCAAGTGAAAGAACCCTAGTCTCAGTTAAGCCTCAGCACTAGATTCACTACAACCCTTCACTCTGTTACTCACGCCACTAAGCCCCAGGGGAGTCAATCTCCTAGCACTTCGCTCTACTTCGACCACAAAGAACTCTTGGAACACGGAGGTAGGGAAAATCACGCCGAAGGGAAAAGGGGACGTTTCACTACCTCTAGACTCACCCCCTCAACCCTCTCCAAACTTGGGTAGTCTAATCCTATAGAAGTTGTCACACCTTCAAAGGATAACCTAGATGATTCTCAACTCTAGTGTCACGGCCAAGAGAAAATCAATACAATTAACATGAAAGATTGAAACTCAATTAAAAGCATCAATTAAGAAAGCATAATAAAAGTCATAGAAACAATATCATCATAGGGTTTACAAGTCCGAATACCCACTAGGGTTTAGCTCTCCATGGAGCAATACAAAATCAATAAAGAGTTTAAGAATATATGCATAAAAACCATAAAAAAAACACCCCCTTGTAGTCCGTACTGATGGTCTTATGGAGCCGCCTTGTTTTCTCCAATGAATCCCTTGTCAAGCTTAGGGCACACCTCGCCGAATCGATGCCGACAAAAGCTCCCCCAATAGCTATCTTGCAAAGATGTCGATGCCGATGCCATATAATCACCTCCAAAGACCTCCAAGAACCTCTCTAAACTCTAGCCGCAAGCACCCCAAAAGATAGGCAAGAGATATTAAAGGGGGATCCTCAAATAGATCTGAAAACGGGGGATTTATAGGCTAAAATTGGGCTGAAATCGGGGTTTCACACGCCCTGTGGATTTTTCCACACGGGCGTGTGTATTCTCTTTTTTTCTAATTTTTGGCGCACTGTGAACAGTAACTTACTACATTGATTGCTACAGTGCTTGTACCGAAATGCTCTTAAATCCATGTTCTTCATCGAGGCCATTGAATTGGGTACACAACCAACGGTAGATCATGTCGTTTGCTTCGTTTCTCCTTATTGATGAAGTTCTTCAATGCTACACGTGTTAGATTTTTATGAGTGTGACTGCCTTTATGCCCCTCTAATGGAGGTTAGCACACACTCACAAGTTTAGAACCCGTGCCTTGTTCCTTGCTTGGTCCAAGAACTCCTCAACAATGGTGAACATGACCTATTCTTGCTTCTTTTCTCCTCAATTCGTTTCCACAACCTTACATGCACAAAAGAACACAAATGCACACATATAAGCAATAAAATCTAAATAAAGTGATGCTCAATGTAAGAAAAGTATACTTCATATAGTTTTTACACGAGCACTTATCAAAAACCAAATTTGGTCCAGAGTTACAGTAACCCCAAAATCAAGGAAGAAGAAGGTTCAAGGATTTCTTGATAACAAGGTCTTACAAATCAACACCAATACTCCTCTCAAGTTTTACCAACAAAGAGGAAGAAAAGGAGAAAGAATCAAACTCCCACTTGAATCCACAACCAAACCCTTGCTATACACATCTAAAGAACAAGGAAGAAAAAACAAAGAATAGGGCTTACCTTGAGTCAAGGGATGATCACTCTTTAGGATGCAAGAACTAGCCCACAAATCTCTCCAAAATTAGCCTTTAAACCCTAAGAATGGCGGAGGAAGAGAGGATGAGAGAATGGGAAGGTTTTGAGGGAAGATAGGTGAAGTGACGGGCTCAAACGGGGTTTTAAATAAACGAACGCACGATATTTCGGGTGAAACACGGCCTGAACACGACCATGTTCTTCCTGCTGATTTTTCCAGGCGATTCTGGAATCAGGCAGAAAACGGGCGTGTTAGATCTGGCATGGGCACTGTAGCAAAAACTGCTGTCGCAAAGCTGCTGTAGCAAAAATAATGTAGCACCGACCTGAAGAAAGAACAAGGTCGGAGTGCTCTTGACACGGGCGTGTCAGATCTGACACGGCGCACAGCACACTTGTGTCCTTGCCACTGCAAATCTCAGGAAAAACTCCTTCAGATGTGACACGGTGGTGTTCTTCCTGACACGGGCGTGTAATAGCTAAAATTCGAAGTTTCAATGCTAGTATTCTCCTGAGAAAATCAGCGGCACCAACACTGGTTGAGCACAACCGTGCTCACCATGAAAACCACTTTTAAACCCTTAAAACATCACTTAACACTCGGCAAGATTCCCCTAACCAACGACAATAAGAAAACGACTAAAACAACTAAGATAACAACATAACAAACAAGGGAAATGACCGAAGTATCACAATAACTCTCTCATTTCTCCTCCGTTTTTCCTCATTTTTTCACCTTTTTTCTTAATTTTTCATCCTCTACACTTCTCTCCTACTTCTTGCAACTTGTTTCTTATGGTTTATTTGAGTTTTCTTAATCTATTTCACCGATCTTCATCGATTCAAGTTTTGAAGCAATCTTGATTTTTCTTCTCAATTTTGTATGTTTTACTTGATTCAAACCATGGAGAATTATGTTTTGTTTGTTTAATATTTAATTGAATTGAATTTTGAGCCATTATTTGTAAATTACTGGGCTTCAAAAATAAGGGAAAACTCTTGTTTTTTCAATTCTGTGCTACAGTAACTTTTGAATGATGCTTTCCTTGAACTTGTTGGACACTTGTAGCATCTTTGTAAATCCCCATAAACACTTGCAATAGAGAGATTTGGACATGACAGGAAGCCCGAAAGTGCACGGGTTTGTTGAAGTAATAAAAGTTACCCCGATGAGAGGGTAGTCGAATCCACAGGGAATAGGGAGTTAGAATACGAGATTTCACTATTAAAACTATGCGAAGTACGGAAAAGTGATCAATTGATTCGATGAGTGAATTATGGAAACAATTATACTAAAAGACGAGAAATTAAATAGAAAGATGGAAGATGAGAGAGTGCAAGTAAAAGAGAATAGAGAGGACTAGTAATGAATGAAATAGGGCATCCGGACAAGCTACCTCTAGGGTCTATGCTTCTAGTGCAGGACTATGCTATTATACTTTCCTATTGATGTTTAATCGAGTCGAGGATATCCTAAGACTCACGGTCACAATCCTAAGGACAACCGTGACTAACCCCAACACTATGCCCCGGTATTAGGATTCACGTCACCCTTCACTCTATCGCTCGCACGACTAAGCCCCAGGGGAGTATATCTACCTAAACCTCACACTACGTGGGATTGCTTTAAGCTCTAGGGATTCCTAATGGTAAAACCTGTTCCTATGTGTAGTTCTAACCCTTTGGTCCAGGTGGAAGAACCCTAGCCTAGATTAAGCACCAATGCATAGGATTCACTTCAACCCTTCACTCTGTTACTTGCGTAACTAAGCCCCAGGGGAGTTTATCTGCCTAGCACTTCACTCTATTTCGACCGCTATGAAATCAAGGAAACGGAGGTAGGGAGAAACCACGTCGGAGGGGAAATGGGTACATCGCTGACACGACCTTTTGCGTGCGTACCGCAAGTGCACGGCCTTGTCGAAGTAATAAAAGTTACCCTGGTGAGTGGGTAGTCGAATCCACAGGGAATAGGGATTTAAAATACGAGAAATTGCTATCCAGTCGTGCGATATACGAAAAGAAACAATGATCGGAGTGATAGGTAAATTTATGAAAATTAGAGTAGATGCAAGGCAAGTAAATAGAAAGATGAAAGAGAGAAAAGTGCAAGCAACGAGTAAAAAGAGAGAGACTAGGAATAAGTGAGAATAGGGTATCCGGACAAGTTACCTCTAGGACTTATGCTTCTAGTGCAAGACTATGCTATTATACTTTCCTATTGATGTTAATTGAGTCGAGGAAAATCCTGAAACACACGGTCCAAATCTAAGGTCAACCGTGACTAACCCCAACACTATGTCCCGGCAATAGGATTCACGTCAACCCTTCACTCTGTTGATTGCTCAACTAAGCCCCAGGGGAGTATTTCTACCTAAGCCTAACAGTACGTGGGGTTGCTTAAAGCTCTAGGGACTCCTAGTGATTAAACCTGTTCCTATGTGTAGTAGTCCTAACCCTTTGGTCCAGGAGGAAGAACCGTAGTCTAAATTAAGCCCCAGTGCGTAGGATTCACGTCACCCCAAAACCTTGAGGGAGTTTGTCTACCTAGCACTTCACTCTATTTTGACTTCTAATAAATCAAGGAATCGGAGGTAGGGAGAAATCACAATGGAAGGGAAAGGGGTATGGTGCTACCTCACAACTCTCCCTCTCAACCCTCTTCAATTTTAAGTAGTCTAATCCTATAGGAGTTGTCACACCTCCAAAGGATAACCTAGATTGTTCTCAATCCTTAGTGTCACGGCTAAGAGAAAACAATAGCACAAGAAATCTAAAATTGAAACTCGAATTTATTCATCAATTAATGGAAAAGCATAATAACAATGTCAAAGAAACATAATTATCCTAGAGTTTTACAAGTCCGAATACCCACGAGGGGTTTAGCTCCTCATGGAGCTATACATGTTCATCAATGTATGAAATAAAACACAAACTAAAGACATCAATGAAAACCCCCTCGCGTATGGTGTGGCCGTGGTCTTGTGCGGCCGTCGAACGTCGGTGACGATGCCGATGGCGCGCTCCAATCCTCCACAAAGTCCTCTCCGAAACCCTAGCCGCACTCTCCAGAAGTTGGAGAGAAAGATAGGTCAAAAGATGTCTCAAAAAGCCTCCCAATCGGGCTTAAAATAGGCTCAGTGCGGCTTTAAATTTGAAGTTATCAGGGCTTCACACGGCCGTGTCGAATTTCCACACGCCCGTGTGAAGTTTCTGTCTTCCTGAAAAATTAATCCACACGGCCGTGTGTTAATTCCACACGCCCGTGTAAAGTCTCTGGCTTGCTGGAAAATTAATTCACACGGCCGTGTGTTAATTCCACACGCCCGTGTGAAGTCTCTGTCTTGCTGGAAAATTACTTCACACGGCCGTGTGTTAATTCCACACGCCCGTGTGAATTCTCTGGAATCATGATTTTTGGTAGAAGTGCACAGTAACTTGCTACAGTGATTTGCTACAGTAACAAGCTACATTGCTGCTACAGTACTCTCCGAAATGCTCCCGAATACTTTGTTTCTTCATCGAGGCCATTGAATTGGGCACACAATCAATGGTAGATCATGCCTATTGCTTCAAGTCTCCTTCTTGGTGAAGTTTTCCTAAGCTACACGAGTTGGACTTGTTGTGAATGTGACTGCCTTTGTGCCCCTCCAAAGGAGGTTGGCACACACTCACAAGTCTAACCTCGTGCCTTGTTCCTTGCTTGGTCCGAAAACCTCCCAACAACGGCGAACACGACCTAACTTCGTTCTTCTTTTCCAACTTAGCTCCACGAACCTACAATGCACAAGAATACACAAATGCACACTATTTAGTGATAAAATCTGATAAAAAGTATGTTCATTTGTAAGATAATAACGCTTCGCGTTACTACAACACAAGCACTTATCAATCGCTACCTCACAACTCTCCCTCTCAACCCTCTTCAATCTTAAGTAGTCTAATCCTATAGGAGTTGTCACACCTCCAAAAGGCAACCTAAATTGTTCTCAATCCTAGTGTCACATCTAAGAGAAAACATTAACAAGATGAAATTAAGATTGAAACTCAATTTTATTCATCAATAATGGAAAAGCATAATAACAATATCAAAGAAACATAATAACCCTAGAGTTTACAAGTCCAAATACCCTTAAGGGGTTTAGCTCCTCATGGAGCTATACATGTTCATCAATGTATGAAAGAAAGCACAAAATAAGGACATCAATGAAAACCCCCTTGCGTATGGTGTGGCTGTGGTCTTGTGCGGCCGTCGAACATCGGTGACGATGCCGATGACGCGCGCTAAACCTCCACGAAATCCTCTCCGAAACCCTAGCCGCACTCCCCAAGTTGAAGAGAAAGATAGGTCAAAAGATATCCCAAAAGGTCTCCAAAATTGCCTTTTATAATGTTGAATCGCGGCTTTAAAATTTGACTTATCGGGGGCTTCACACGGCCGTGTGGAATTAACACACGGGCGTGTGAAGTTTCTGTCTGCTGAAAAATTAATTCACACGGCCGTGTGTTAATTCCACACGCCTGTGTGAATTCTCTGGAATTCTGAATTTCGGCCGAAAGTGAACAGTAAGTTGCTACAGTTATGCTCAATGTAGTGATAAAAACTAATAAAAGATATGCTCAATGTAAGATAATAACGCTTCGCGGTACTATAACACAAGCACTTATCATGACATCATGATATTAGTTGAATAAAGGACTTGCACGGACTCTTTCTTGTTTCATTGTTTTGGTTTTGTTAGTAGTTGATTTGTTTTTGTGTTTTCTTTACTTTATGTGTGATAGATGCCTTGAGATGATGTTCCTTTCAACCTTGCAAGGTGGAATTAGGGCATCAAGCATGACTTCTTTCTCCATTATCTTCTGAAATCATTGGTGGTCACTCCGATCTCATGGACTTCAAGACTCATGCTTGGAGACTTGGGGAAGTTCACGAAACCCTCTTACTATGTTTTTATTGTCTATATTGCTGCATTCTATTGATTTAGGCACATTGGGGACAATGTGCATCTTTAAGTGGAGGGTGGATTTTCATGAATTTTGAAAAATTTTTGCAATTTCACGCTTGACCTACCTATGATAGCTATGATACTTAGTAAGAACTTCCTAGCTTGAAAGAATGATAGATGTGAGTTGTATTTTTTATCTGTGCATAAATGGAAGTCCCATTTTATCTCTAGTGCACCTTCATGCTCTGTCACGAGTACTTCCACCTTGTACACTTTGGCCAACCCATCATAATGTTATTGGCATTAGAATGTTAAATTCTACCTTTAATATTCCTTTAAGAGCTTTTGGTTCTATTAATGCTCTTCTTTAGCCTTAAGGGATTTTTTTGTAGCAGATATTAAACCAGGATACATGCGATAGAGTATGTATATATGTATATAAAAAAAGAAGAAAATGGAGTCTATGATAGTATTCCTCTACTAGTAAAGCATGAATGCATCTTTGTAGATATGTAATAGAGTAAGTTGGGTGGCTCTTGTACCTAATCAACACGTGAATCCTCCAAAAAGATTTTGTGCAGTTTACATTAGTTGGACTAAAAAAAAATCTCTCTATTGATCTCATAGAACCTGTTTTATAGTCACTTAAAGGCTAGAGTTTTATTTAAGAACCAAAGGACTCTTGATTGATTATTGAGGGTGTCGTTAGCATTTCTAATGTCAGCTATCATTATGTCTAGGGTGAATGGACATCCTGGGGTAATCCAGGACACAGACGACGAGGTAGGAAGTTTACACACACTCACAGGAGCACTTTAGATGAAACAGGACTACCTCTATTTGTTTGCTTAGTGAACAACTCACTATCTTGATTTCATTTCACTTGAGCTTGTGAGGTTCTTTACTTGTGAGCTTGAGGTCATAAATTTATCCATTTATCTTCTTGCTCCTGTTCTTCATGTTTGTTTGCTTGAGGTCAAGCAAACATTTAGGTGTGGGGATATTTGATAAACGCTTAAATGTATGTATTTAATACGTATATATTTGTGACTATTTATGTGTATTTGGATGAATCAATGCCCTTTGTGCGTTTTAATCATTTCCATTTGTGTTACAGGCTTAGAAGAAGCCTAGGTGAGCCCAAGAACTCATTCAGGAAGAAATCTACACAAAAAATAGTGTTTTAGGGTCTTAGGCACTGTAGCACAACGGGATGAAGAATTTGTGGAGTGTCGGGTTTTGACAGGCAACCTAACGGCCGTGATGATGCCTATAAGCAAGCTGATGAATCTGCAGTCTGGGCTCAGATACACTTACATGTGACCCCGCACCTAAAACCAGTATATATAGCCTATTTTACAGCTTTTTGAAGGATCCTTGAGAGCTACAGCTGTCGGCACTTCTTGGAGAGAGATTTGGTTATGAAGATGAGGATTGGGCACAATTTTTCTCCATATCCTCACACACAACAATGGGACACGTTCGATTGCGTGTATACACCACAAGTGCACGGGTGTTGAAGTAATAAATTACCCAGTGAGTAAGGTTAGGGATGGCAAAAACTGAACCGACCCGAGTTTACCGGCCCGATCTGCCCCAAACCGACCCGGCTTTGGGCGGGGTGGGGCGGGTTTGGTTTTTCCATGCCCCGCCCCGCCCCGCCCCGCAATTAATTTAACTTAATATAAATATTATATAGTGTAGGGGTAAATGAATTTTTTTTTGTTAATTTCAATAAATTTCTTATGAGCATGTTTTTATAAGTATATATTTTATAAAAAAAAATCTATTTTAAAAATATTTTTAAGAATTTTAGTTACTTATTTATAATTATGAGCGGGTTAAGATGGGGCGGGTGGTTTATGGAAAAAAAAGAGGGACGGGGCGGGGCGGGGCGGGGCGGGGCGAGGATGGTAAAGGCTTGCCCCGCACCATTGCCACTCGGGGAGGGGATGGTAAAGGCGTGCCTCGCCCCCGCCCCGTCCCATTGCCATCCCTAAGTAGGGTAGTCGAATCCACAGGGTACAGAAGTACTAGTAATGACTAATTCTCAGTTATCTAGTCAGAATCAATAGTATGATGGAATGAACTTAATGCGAGAGCAATGGAAATCATAAGCAAGCAAGAGACAAAGAAAAAAATAAGTGAAATCTCAATCAATGAAGATGAGGTACCCAGGCAATGCTCCCCCTAGGACCTATTATGAAGTGCAAGACTTATTAAATGCTTCTAGAACGAGTTGTATGAGTCAAGGTAATCTAAGAATAATCGGTCCCTGCCTCCAGGCCACCGATACTAGTCCTCTACGAGGCCCTGGTACAGAAATCACTTAATCTCAACACCTCGCACCACAAATAACCGCAATGAACACTAGGGACACCTAAGATTGAAACCGATTCCTAATGATAGATCTAACCTTACTTCTAGATGAAAGATCCTTTATCCCCTACAAGGTCTCGATGGAGAAATTTATCAATTTCACACCTCACACCAAATATGGTTGCATAGAGCTTAGGGAATACGGAGATAGGAAACACTCAATTGGAAGGGAGAGGGGACACTCCATTATCTCATGACTCACCCTCTCAACCCTCTTCAATCTTGTATGTTTTAACCCTAATGGAGACCTCTCTCTCTCACCAAGGTAACAAATCAAGCACAATCAATCAATCACAAGGATGAATAAGACATGCAATCAGTGATTAAACAAGATTGAAACTCAAATATCTCGGATCTAATAGAAAGCATAAAGTAAATCAATACATGAATATGATCCTAGGGTACACATGCCCAAATACCTACTAGGGTTTAGCCCTCCATGGGGCTTATTACAAAGAAAAAGATAATGCAATGAAAAGTAATGTAATCCATGGAAATAAATCCCCTTGAATTCGTGATGATGGCCTTGATGGGTTATTCAACGTCTTGAAGGATCCTTCTCTGAAGCTAGGTCACCAATGGCTCCCCGATGTTATGACGGTGAAAGATCTATCAAAGTTGGTGAAGAATGGGTCCCAATATCACCAAAGACCTCATTCTTGAAACCCTAGCCTCTTTTTCCTTCAAACGTCCGCAAAAAGTCCCCAAAGAATTGGTTAAAAGGGCTATTTATAGGCTTGAACCACGTCTGTCACGTGCCTCCACGCGACTGTATGAGATCCCACACAATCACATGGGCTGCCAGAATTTCCATATGGTCACGTGAACAGTGTTCATGATACAGTAAATCATTACATTACCTACTACAGTACTCTTCATAAACACAGTCCAAACTCTCTTCTCTTGATGCCACATGGTTGGGCACACGTCCATGTGGTGGGTTCTAAGACTTTTTTCGTCGAATCATCATTTGGAAGCTCTTGCTATCTTCATACAAGAAGGGACATAAGGGTGTGACTGTCTTTGTTCCCTTCCAACACACAAATTGGCTTGAATCCTCTTGGAAGTTGGCACACACCCTCATGTACATGAATTCCTCTTGTGCCTTGACCCTTGTGTTGCACAAAAGGCCCCAACAATACGTCTTTACAACCCATCTTTGCTTCCTTTCCTTCCTTTAATGATTTCACAACCTAATTGCATAAAGGAACACCAAATGCACTTTATGAGACATAAACCATGGTAAAATGATGCTCAATGCATGTAAAACTGATGATCGTCCGCAAGCGCACGGGTCGCCAAGTAATACCCCTAGCGCAAGCACAAGGGGGTCGTATTCCCTGGGGTCCCAAGAGCTGCTATTACTCCCCTCTAGATGACACTGTCTAGTCTACCAAATATAGATTTAAAACAAGATAAGAAAAATAACAAAAGAGAAAACTATAAACACATGGACTAAGGCTCACCACATAAGCATACTAAGGAAACAAGTAACAATGAATGTTCGAGGTCCCCGGGCAAGAATCTCCTCGCGACTACTAAGGCTAAAAGGATACTTGAATTACACAGGCAAAGGTGGTTAGGCCAAGAGATATCCAAAGTTAGGTCACCCCGATGGTCACGGTGATAACCCCTAATCCGGTACAAGTATTGGAATACGGAATCACTTCCGCCCAAATCCTCACACGATTGCATTACGCCTAGGAAATCCCTAATTAAGGTCAAACACAATATCTAGGCTCAACCCTAATGGTTGGAGGGGCACAAAATACCCGATGGTCACGGCGTATTCTTACATGGATCCCTTCCAAACTTGGTGTGTCTAATACTAAGGCGATGGTCAGGCAACCTAGTATAACCTAGAAATCGATACACAGAGTTCTCATGCATACCAATACATCAAAGTGCACCAAGCTTGAACCATAAACCACACAAATACCATACATGTAAATCAAGTATTCATACAAGCAAGTTTATCCCAAGGTTCACCGAACACCCGGCGACCTTGGGAGTCTAGTTCAACATCAATAAAGGAGAAAGTATAAAGAATAAGAGATACAAGGTAAAGCACATAACAAACTCCCCTAAGATGAAGACTAGAGGTGGTGATAAGAACTTGATGGATCCGCGCCAACAAGCTCCTAGATCTTCTCCTTGATCGCGCTCCTCTTCTCCCCTTCGATTTGCACCCTAGATCAGCCTTCTCCCGCAGCCTTGAAGCTCTTGAAACCTTAGAAGGTGGTGGAGGAGAAGTGGTGGCCAAAAGACCCCAAGAAAAGTGCCATAATCCTCTTTAAAAACAACTTTCGGGATGCCATGCAGCCTCTCATGCGGTCGGCATGTGGGCAGAGAAGAATTCCGAGAAATCTTGAAAATCGCGTAAGTTGCTACAGGAACTGCTACAGCCCTGCATGCGGTCTTCACTGCGCCCGCATGGTTGCCCGCATGAACTTCCAGACCAAGCCATTTCTTCAAGTCTTCGTGCTACAGTTTCGCTACAGTACCGGACTCGAAAATAGTGTTTTTCTTGCTAATTTCTCCTTAAATCATGTTGTCAAGCTCCCTATGGTGTCTTTTGTACCTGTAACACGAAATAAACTAATTTAGACCAAAAACGGGCATCCACACATACAAAAATACTCTATTTATACGTAAACCTACATGAATAATACGTACATTTAGGCGTTTATCAAAAACATGTAGACAACACATGTCTACTCAAGCACTTATCAGAGAAGAAGGTTGCTATCAAGGAGATCTTCAAGGAGCTTGTTGGCACAGATTGACAAACTCTCATCACCACCTTCTAGTCAACATTTCAAGGGAGTTTCTTCGGTTTTGTTCATGTTTCATATGTATCTTAAGATTTCTTTGTTATTCATGTTGAACTAGACTCCCAAGGTCACCAGGATGCCGATGAACCTTAGGATGAACTTGCTTGTATGGATGTTGTGATTTACTTCTAGTACATTTGGTTTGGATTGGTTTGTGGTTCAAGTTTTGTATTCATTGATGTGCTGGATTGCATGAGAACTCTGTGATTCAACTTCTAGGTTGTACTTGATTGCTTGACCATCGCCCTTTTTACTAGACACATTTAGCTTGGATTGGATTCATGTATGAATACTAATCGATTGTCCCGCAAGTGCACAGGGTAGCCAAGTAATACCCTTCGCGGAAGCACGAGGGGATCGTATTCCCAAGGGCTCGAGAAGCTACCCTTACTTCCTCTTTGAATGATTGTTTGGCCTACCAATTCGAGTGATGCAACAAAATTATAAAATTCAACTCAAATTCTAGTAAAAAGCTCTACAACGAAGGCAATATTCGAGGGATAAATCGGGCAAGGAATTGGTCACTGATGTAGATTACCAAGGGGGTACTAAAGTGTGAAGGAATCCTTAACTAGCATGCAAGTGGGGAGTTTGGACCGAGAAACCCTAAATTAGACCAACCCGATGGTCACGGCAATTGGTCCCTAATCCGGTGTAAATATTGGATACGGAACCTCTTCCGCCCAAATCCTCGGACGATTGCAATGATGGTAGTGGGTTTCTCAAGTTAGGGTTGAAACACAACAAGGACAACCTCAACAACGAAGGGGTACAAATACCCAATGGTCACGGAGTATGCATACATGTATTCCTTCCAAGTTTGGTGAGCCTAATACTAGGACAATGGTTATGCAACCTAGTAAAGTCTAGAAATTGATATACCAATTTCTCATGCAACCAATACATTCAAATACACCAAACAAGGATCACAAACAACTCCAAATTAAATAAACAAGTCAAGCATCCGTTCTACACAAGTTCACCCCCAAGTTTCACCTATATCCGGTGATCAATTATCACCTATTTGACCTATTTTCATGTTCCCGAGATCCTTATGGGTGCAAGGAAGCCCATAAAAACCTTTCCCAACCTTTCTGTGTAGCTTTTGTCTAATCTTATGGGCATAAGTAGCCTATAAGGGGCTTACAGGATAGGCTTATAGCCATAAGCAGCCTGTAAGGGTGCCTATAAGGTTCTCTACCAAGGTCTTACATCCATAAGTAAGCCGTAAGTATACCTGTAAGGTCCTTTGTTAACTGCTTACGTCCATCAGTGGGCCGTAAGGAGCTTGTAAAGTGTTTAGACATGGATTTATAGCATGTAACTGACCCAAATCCTTCATGCATTGTATATAGAGCTCGAATTATGCATATATCTCTCTCATGCATACATGTTTTTAGTTGAATTTACTTTGAGTTGGCTTTGCTCTTAGGTGGGAAACCCTTAACCAAGGGCAAGAAGCTCGCGGTGGAGTACTGCGTCTAAGCTCTTAGACTTAAGGGTCTAAGCATTGTGAGTGGATATCTTCTTTATCAATGTTTTAAAATGATTTTACCATTTGGATACAAAAAACTTTACTTCCTATTATATTATGTTTTAATTAACCATTTTCTTATATTATTAAAATGAGTTATAGTGTCTTCTTAATCTGTTCTTATGATATTTCTTTATCATGAATGTTCTTATGGCTTTAGAAACCTGAATTGGGAATGACATATAAGCTTCTAAATATTTTATGTGCTATATTGAAAGGTGAAGTTGTATGCAATTGTTGATTGCAATTATTTATACTCGTGTGGTATTTTTTTTTTAATATTGGTGACGGCGAGTCTATGACTAGGCTACTGCAGTAGTGATCTCCAAGGTCCGACCTAATGAGAGGCGACAAGGTTTACTGGTTGACATATGTTACCCTTTTAGGGGCATGGAGAGAAACTGAATTGGGAGTAGGTGGTTCCCCCACTGATTCTGAGAAACTGTGTCTCACTGCACGAGTTATCTTAGAGGCCGACGCTAAGACAGGAATGTTTTTATATTTAAGATGGAAAACTAGCCTTGGCGCAAAATGGTCATGGCCTCAAGATGGAGAGAAAATACACACTGGAGGTGGCTCCTGTGCTGCAAGGGATGCCTCGGTCTAAATCTACTCTGGTGGTGGCTAAAGAGTAGGTAGCGAACCCTCAACCCCATCTCTCTCTCCCTCGACTGGCTCTGGTGGGGACATCTTCATCATATACACCCCGTCTCTGTAACACCTAACCATGCCCATCAAGCCGAGGACCGATGGTACGATAGTCTTCTCGACCCCTCTGATCGCGTCCAATAGACCCATCCCCATGATGAGTCTGGTGATATACAAGTCTGAGAAGATCACTCTGACTTTGGAATACTGTCCTTGGTGATGCAGGTACTCTGCCATGATGTGTCTCAGGTGGAATGGCTCGCTCTGTACCATCGAATACAAGTAAAGAAGCTCCTGCCGACAGAGGACCCCTGTACTGTCACCACGGTCGTTCATTGATCTGCTAAGAACGACGTGGATGTATCTATAGGCCAATCAAGATAAGGACATAGCCTTGGAGACCCCTGGCTCATACTGACCCTGCCTACACAGCATCCGATATGCTCTCTACGGAGTCACACTACCAAGATAATGGGTCAGGAGTCGCTCGTACTCCTTAGTATCTGTATATGCCTCATCATACAGGCCCAATCGGATGGAAAACTACATCACGCTCATGCTATGATACTGTCCAAATGCTTGAATATGAATGGCATCGACGCTCGTGGAATCTCTATATAACTTGTCAAACTCAAACGATGCTAACACCTCCAATGTCAGCATACAGATGGCCGGCTCTTTGATAAATAGTAAACACAGCCAACTACCCACTGATAGGAGCTTCTCAACCTCGTCTGCCACATCATCACCCCACTGTGCTTTCCTCAGTGCACTCATGTCGGGAAACGTGATTGTCCAAACTTAAGCTTCGACAAACGCTCAAATCTGGCCAGATGCTCAGGTATAGCAAACTCTAACTGCTTAGGCGACTGTTCACTAGGGCACTTACTAGCCAATTTCAATTGGGGACCCATTCCTGCAAGAAGTGAAAAGAAATCGATCAAATCACACTTAAAAAAAATCTGTAGAAATCCACATGGCCGAGTGGATTTTCCACACACCCGTGTAAAACTTCAGGGAGTGATAGCCGTACGGCAGAAACCTCCAATAAACTCAAAATACATAATAAACTCTTCTAAATCCCTTCTAAAAACATTCACCAATAATTTAAACATGCAAATCATGTGAAATAGACCACAATGAGCACAAGAAATAAAGATTGGTGAAGAAAAGGGGAAGAGAAAACTTACCGATGAACTAAGGATCAAAAACTTCGAGAATAGCCAGAAAATAACCAACAAAACCCATATATAGACGCAAAGAATGTCGGAAAAGTGAATGAAGGTGTTCTTTGAGCATTTAGGAGTTTTAGAATGAAGACACACGAGTGGGTTTTAAAAAAAAGTTGCGGCTCTTGGAGATCTGTACATCCACACGGGCGTGTGGTAATTCTACACGGCCATGTGACTCCACAGGGGTGCTTCACAAAGGCAGACACACGCCCCTATGTGCTCTCTATTTGCCTCTGAACATGTCCACACGGCCGTGTGCCCAACCTGGCCAAGAACAAGGCCGGTCACAGGGGCAACCACATGCCCTTATGGCCTCTCTAGAACTTGAGAAAATTCTCCTAAGTATTTCACATGACCGTGTAGAAATTCTGCATGGCCGTATGCCATTCACAAGTTCACTCATAGGGACATTCACACGCCCCTGTGTCTTCTCTAGATGGAGAATTTTGCTCTGTAAAGATCCACACGGCTGTGTTAAAATTCCACACGGATGTGTGCCTCCACAAGTTCATTGGCAGGGGCATTCACACGCCCCTGTGTCTTCTTGGGATGGAGAAGTTAAGCTCTGAACGAAAACACATAGCCGTGTGAAAATTCCACATGGCCGTGTGTCTTCTCTGGGTGACTCAAAAAAAATTACAAACTCTACAAAATAAATTTTGTAACACTCATACACATACAGTGACTACAATTATAGCGAAAAGCTATTCAGAGAATAATGAAAACACACTCAAAACGACCTAAAACTTCGCCATTCACAATGAAGCAACACCAAATATCCATGAGAAAATCATAGCACACGCATAATAAAATCAAAACACCGACACTAGGCGATTATTCATGCTAAAACTAAATTAAAACCTTGAAACGCAATAAAAACTTGGGTTGTCATGCCCCAACCCGAGGGCCCACGGGACGCGATAACCATCACAACAATCCCGAGGAGGAATACCCCCCCCACTCAACCCTGGGGACGCCGCAAGGCTAACTAACAACCTGGAATGCACAATATTTTAACACAAAGACACAGGGGAGAGACAGAGTGATATATAGTTGAAGCAATAGCCACGACAATGATATACGACAATAGACAAGGTCACAAATGCACAGGGAAGTTATAACAACAATAACAAGTGTTAATACAATAGAGTTTAAAAGTTGAATAGATACAAACACATGCAACAAGGTTTGCTACACACTACTAGATCTATATGCCCAACAACATGATCATGACAAACAATAACATACATAAACTGAGAGAAAAATACAGAAGAGAGAACCTGACATGACCCCTTGCGTGTATCCTGCAAGTGCATGGGCTTTTCGAAGTAATAAATTTACCCCGGTGTGTGGGTAGTCGAATCCACAGGGAATAGGAACTTAAAACACAAGATTTCACTATTTAGCTATGCGGTGTACGAAAAGAGAGAATAGAATCGATGAGTGAATATGAAAATAATTAAAAAGAGACGAGAATTTAAATAGAGAGATGGAAGGTAAGAAAGTACAAGTAGAAGTAAATAAAGAATGACTAGCAATGGATGAATAGGGTATCCGGACAAGCTACCTCTAGGACTTATGCTTCTAGTGCAAGACTATGCTATTATACTTTTCCTATTGATGTTAATTGAGTCGAGGATATCCTTGAACACACAGTCTCAAACCTAAGGTCAACCGTGACTAACCCCAACACTATGCCCCGGCATTAGGATTCACTATGAGCATTGACTCTCGTTGACCTCTCAACTAAGCCCCAGGGGAGTCTATCTTCCTAAACCTCACACTACGTGGGATTGCTTTAAGCTCTAGTGATTCCTAGTGATAAAACATGTTCCTATGTATAGTTCTAACCCTTTGGTCCAGGAGGAAGAACCCTAGTATAAATTAAGCCCCAGTGCTTCGGATTCACGTATGGTGTGGCCGTGATCTTGTGCGGCCATCGGATGTCGATGATGATGCCGATGACGCGCTCCAAACCTCTACGAAGTCCTCTCCAAAACCCTAGCCTCCCTCTCCAGAAGTTGGGGAGAAAGATAGGTCAAAAGATGTGTAAAAAGTCTCCAAAACGGGCTTTTATAATGTTGAGTCGAGGCTTTTAAAATTGAACTTATCAGGATTTCACACAGCCGTGTGGAATTTCCACACGCCCGTGTGAACTCTCTGGTTTTCTGAATTTTGGCTGAAAGTGAACAGTAATTTGCTACATTGTTTTCCTGCAGTAGCTTGTTGTGTTGCTGCTACAGTAACTTGCCGGAACGCTCCTGAGTTCGTTGTTCTTCATCAAGGCCATTAAATTGGGCACACAATCAATGGTAGATCGTGTCGATTGCTTCAAATCTCCTCATTGGCGAAGTTCTCCTTGTTAACACGAGCTAGACATATTGTGAATGTGACTGCCTTTGTGCCCCTCCAAAGGAGGTTGGCACACACTCACAAGTCTATGCTAATGCCTTGTTCCTTGATTAGTCTGAAAACTTCCCAACAACGGCGAACACGACCTAACTTCGTTCCTTTGTTCCAAATTAGCTCCACAAACCTACAATGCATAAAAGCACACAAATGCACACAATTTAGTGATAAAATCTGATAAAAGATATGCTCATTGTAAGATAATAGCGCTTTGCAGTATTATAACACAAGCACTTATCATTACCACGCAAGGGTTTTCCACCCTTACTCCATGAATGCTCATCCCCACTAGCATTGGTGCATTTCTTGTGGCATCTTTTACCCTTTTAAACTTTTGGATCATCCTCTTCATGACTCCCGTGGTAGGTTGCACCTTATCCACTAAACCAAGGGATGATATGTCTTCATTCTCTGAGTCTTGGTCTAGCCACCCTTCCAATGGGTCTGGACACATTATTTCCTATAAATATTCATCAATTAGCTCATCAGTAGTGTCAAGAAAATACAATGTATCATCAAAGTCAAGGCAGTGTCACATGGCTTTGGCAAGACAGTAGGTAAGCTTGTCGTCTCCAACTCTCAAAGTTAATTCCCCACCATCCATGTCAATAAGTGATTTGAAAGTGTTCAAGAACAGCCACCCAAGTATCAATGGAACCCCAACATCCTCGTCTACATCCAACACTACAAAATCCACAGGAAAAATGCACTTGTCAATCTTCACAAGCACGTCCTCAATGATACCCCTCGGATATCTAACTAATCGGTCGGCTAATTAGAGTGTCATCCGAGTGGGCCTAGGTTCTCCCAAACCTAGCTTTTGAAAAAATGTATAAGGCATGACTGATGCTTGCTCCTAAGTCCTCCAATGTCTTCTCTTCACCCAAATCACCAATGTCACAGGGAATGATGAAGCTACCAGGGTCTTTCTTCTTGCTCGGCATATTCTTTTGCAACACTGCTAAGTAAGTAGCATCTAAGATCATAGATGCACTCTCCTCCAACTTCCTCTTGTTGGTCAAGAGGTCTTTAAGGAACTTTACATACAGAGGCATTTGAGACAACGCCTCCACAAATGGGATGTTGATGTGCAACTGCTTGAATAGACCCAAAAACTTCTTGTATTACTCCTCGTTTTCATCATTCTTAAGCCTTGAAGGATAAGGAATTCTTGGCTTGTAAGGTGGGAGTCCCACCTCCTTCTCCTTAGGTATCTCCTCAACCTCCACTTCTTTGGGTGATTTATTCCTTATCTTCTCATTAGGGAGCTTACTCTCAACCTCATGACCACTTCTCAAAGTGATCACCTTCACATGTTCTCCTAGGTTTGTCTCCGTGTTACTAGGCAAACTTCCTTCAGGTTTTTCCAAAAGAGACTTCACAATTTGACCAACTTGGCTCTCCAAGTTGTGCAATGATGCTGTATCATTGCGAAGTGTGGCTTCAACCGATTAAAATCTTGTATCCGATGATTAAATGAACTTGGTTAAAGCCTTCTCTAGATCTGTCCTCATTTGAAGGTGAATAGAACAAAATGTCATCGATGAACACAATAACAAACTTGTCCAAATAAGGCATGAGCACTTTATTCATCAAATCCATGAATGTTGTAGGTGTATTGGTTATACCAAATGGTATCACCTTTCCCTCTTGAGGCATACAACCTAAGCCCTACCGAGAAGCATCACTGAAGACTACAAACTCTTTCCCACTTTCTGGCAAACTAAGCACCGGGGCTGATATTAAATGATCTTTTAATGTTTGAAAGCCCTTATCACACTCATCATTCCAGGTGAACTTCACATCCTTGCGAGTTAACCTCGACAATAGCAAAGCAATCAAGGAAAACCCTTCCACAAATCTCCTATAATAACTCGTAAGTCCAAGAAAACTTCAAACCTCCGTGACATTCCTTGGCCTTTCCCAACCAACAATGGCTTCCACCTTCTTTGGATTCACAAAGATCCCTTCTCTCGACACTACATGGCCAAGAAACCCAACTTCATAAAGCCAAAACTCACACTTGGAAAACTTGGCAAATAATTGCTTCTCCATGAGAATTTGCAAAACAATCCTCAAATGCTCAGCATGATCCTCATTTAAAGGTGAATAGACCAAAATTTCATCGATAAACACAATAACAAACTTGTCCAAATAAGGCCTGAACACTCTATTCATCAAGTCCTTGAATGTTGCAGGGGCATTGGTCAGACCAAACGGCATAACCAAAAACTCATAATGGCTATAACGGGTCCGAAATGCCGTCTTTGAAACATCCTCTAACTTAATCTTCAACTGATGATACCCAGACCGCAAGTTAATCTTGGAGAAAAATCTTACTTCCTTCAACTAATCAAACAAATCATCAATCCTCGACAATGGATACTTGTTCTTGATTGTTACTTGATTCAATTGTCTATAGTTGACAGGGGCCCGAAAGTATATGGGTTGTCGCAGTAATAAAGTACCTCGGTGAGAGGGTAATCGAATCCACAGGGAGTAGGGATTGTAGACACAAGAACTTGCTATTTAGCTAGTGTGAAGTAAGGAAAGTGAGAACAAGATCAATATGTGTGTGCAAGAGTAATTAAAAGAAATAAGAAAATGAAAGAGAAGTATGGAAGACAGGAAAGTGCAAGTAAAAGTGAAGAGAGGAACAATCAAGTGTAAAATAGGGTACCCGGACAAGCTCCCCCTAGGACTAATGTTCTAGTGCAAGACAGTATATTATACCCTCCTATTGATGTTTAATGAGTCATGGACATCCTAAACCACACAATCCCAAACCTAAGGTCAACCGTGACTAATCCCAACATTATGCCCCGGCATTAGGTTTCACTATGACCTTTTACTCTCGTTGACCTGTCAACTAAGCCTCATGGGAGTCCATCTTCCTAAGCCTCGCACTACGTGGGATTGCTTTATGTTTTAGGGATTCCAACTGATAGACCCTATTCCTAAGTGTAGTCCTAACCCTTTGGTCTAGGTGAAAGAACCCTAGTCTCAATTAAGCCCCGGCACTAGGATTCACTACAACCTTTCACTCTGTCGCTTGCGCAACTAAGCCCCAGGGGAGTTCATCTCCTAGCACTTCGCTCTATTTCGACTGCTAAGAACTCTTTGAACATGGAGATAGGAAAAATCACACAGGAGGGAAAAGGGGACATTTCGCTACCTCACGACTCACCCTCTCAACCCTCTCTAATCTTGAGTAGTCTAATCCTATAGGAGTTGTCACACCTCCAAAGGACAACCTAGATGACTCTCAACCCTAGTGTCACATCTAAGGGAAAAACATACAAGAAGCAATCAAGATTGGAATTCAATTAAATTCATCAATTAAGAAAGCATAATAATATGTCAGAGAAACAATATCATCCTACGGTTTACATGTCCGAATACCCACAAGAGGTTTAGCTCTCCATGGAGCTATACAAATCCATCATCAATGTATAAGAAATAACAAGAAAGATAAGCATAGATGAAACCCCCTTGTATAGCTTAGCGATGGTCTTGTGAGATCGCTCCGTCCTCTCCACCGAGCTCCTCGTCAAGCCTAGGGCACACCTCGCCGGATCGGTGCCGACGAAAGCTCCCAAAATAGCTATCTTCTGACCGGCTTCAATGTCGATGCCGAGAACACCCTCCAATCTTGCCCAAAGTCCTCTCCAAACCCTAGCCGTGACCCTCCAGAAAATAGGCAAAAAGATCTCCAAAAAGTCCTTTAAATAGTCTGAGTCGTGGTTGGAAAATCGGCTGAAATCTGGCATCCACACGGCCGTGTGGAATTTCCACACGCCCGTGTGGATTTTCTAGATTCTGTTTTCTGACGCGCAGTGAACAGTAAACTGCTATAGTGATTCCCTGGATTCGGTTTTCCGGTAGGGTGGTATAAAAATAGGAGTCGTACCAGGTAGTAGGTCTATAGCAAATTTCATCTCCCTGTCTGGTGGCAAACTAGGTAGTTCTTCAGGAAAAACATCTAGAAACTCCTTCACCACTGGCATCTCTTCTAAAGCTGGCTCCTGAACTCTAGTATCCACCACATGTGCCAAATACATAGGACAACCCTTGCTCAACAATTTCCTAGCTTCTAAGGATGAAATCAAGCACGATGGCAAAGTCCTTTGTGGATCCTGAAGACCCAGGAAAAGTTACTTCATTCTTGAAACAATCTATGAAAGCATGATGCCTATCCAACCAATCTATACCAAGGGTGTGCGGAATGGTATGCGGCCCGCACACCAGGCCACACACCCTTCTACCTGAGGTGTGCGGCCACCTGTGCAATCCATACCATAAGGGGTTGTGCAGCCTGTGCACAGCCTGCACAAGTTTGTGCAGCTTGTGCACAGCCCACGCGCACTAAAAACTCCTCCAAAACACCCTCAAACATTCGGCAAATGACTCCAAATGCTTGGCAAGAAGTCTCAAACAAAGGACAATGAGAAAACAACCAAAACAACTAAGATAACCGAACAACAAACAAGGGAAAATAAGACCAAAACACCACACTTTGGTCACGGCGAAAGATCCCTAATCACAACTAAGTCTCAACGGAAGGGACCACACAACACTTCACTCTATTGTGCCTACACAACTAAGCCCAGTGGAGAAGGCCTTTCAACACTTCACTTTATTGTGATAGTAAAGAACTCTTGGAATGTAGAGGTATGATAAATCACATCAGAAGAAAAAGGGACGTTTAGCTACCTCTCGACTCACCCTCCTAACCTCCTTCAACCTTGCTAAATCAAATCCTGACAAAGCTGTCACTCATCAAAAGGATGATTAAATAGATTCTCAACCCTAGTGTCACTCTAAGGGAAAATCAAGCAATAAGCAAACAAGATTGAAACTCTATTAAAAACTCAATTAGAGAAACAAAGTAAAAGTCAATAAAACAAGCAAAAACCTAAGGTTTACATATCCAAGTGCCCAAAAAGGTTTAGCTCTCCATGCAGCAATACATCTTCAAGAATGAAATCAAATAATAATACAAGTATTCTATAAAGAAAACCTCCTCTATTCATGTGATAATGATCTTCACGGACAACCCTTCCTTCTCCAAAGATCTCTCCGTCGAGCTTAGGGTACACTCTGGTGAAGCAAGGCCATTAGTGGCGCCCCCAATGGCTCTCCTTCTAAGGTAATCAATGTTAAAGGTCATATTATCTAGCCTAAACCTTGCAAAAACCTCTCCTCAAACCTTGCCGCAGCCCCTTCCAAAAGTAGAAACAAAGACCTCCTCAAACCCTTCAACATAAGTATTTAAAGTCTGAAATTGGGCATCCACACCAACGCTCACACGGCCACATGCCCATGTGGATTTTTCACACAGGCCACCACACGACCGTGTGTATTCTCTAGAATCCACACTCTGTCAAAAACCTATCTCAGATTTCACTTCTCTGTTTACTGAGGCCACCCAGGAGGGCACACGCCCGTGTTGTAAACTATGTGACCTTTTTAATCTTCAATTTCATCGGAATAACTCTTGAAACTCTTATACAAGCTGGGGCATGAATGTGTGACTGCCAAAAGTGCCCTTCCAACGCTTGTTTCACTTGTAAATCATTGGAAGTCGGCGCACATCTTCATGAATAACACTAGCATTGTGCCTTGTTCACTCTATGTTTGAAATAAAACTCCAAATGGATGCTCCACAATCTATTTTTGCTTCTTTCTTCCTTAGGATGCTCTCACAACCCTATGCACATAAAAGTACACCAATACACAAGAATGGGCCATAAAATATGATAAAAACAATGCTTGTTGTAAGTAAAACATGTTTAATAATATGCATACACAAGCACTTATCAATTATGAATCTTGTTGTGTGATCTTGTGTGTTGTTATATTTCTTTCATTATTATAGTGATTGTGTATAGGAAATAGGTTAGCCTTACGCAGATCTAGGATTGAGGAAGGGTTTGGACTCGCTTGAGTTGTCGTCACGGTATGTTACCCGCTGAGCCATGGATCGAGGCGTGACAACCAATGTTCACTTGATGATCAACCAAGAGAAATGACTACTTCTATGGTGTATGAAGCTACTACTCACTTAGTATTTTTAGGAATAAGGTCACATTAGCTTGGTCTTTCCAACAATGCATGGGGCACATATTTAGGGTAACTTACACACACGGGGGGAAATATGGAATACAAGTGAAACTCAATTATTTTGATCAGCTAAACACACACTGACCACTAGTTTCTCCTAATGCCTTTGAATTTCCTATTCTTATGAGATCAGAAGTCATGCACTCATCTTTTTTCTTTGGTATCAATTGTATTTGCTTGAGGACAAGCAAGGGTTCAAGTGTGGGGATATTGATGAGTGCATTTTATATAGACATTTTACATACCTAAATTGTATGATTCACATGTCTTTTAGTGTGCAATTATGTGTAATTCGATGTTACTTTGGGTATTTATGGTTCATTATGCAGGCAAGAAGGTCTTAGAACAAAAGAATGAGATTTGGAATGAATTTGGCACCAAATGAACTCAATTACACTATAGCACTAGAAGCATGGTCAAAAAGCACACACGTGCTTCTACCCGTGCAAATCTCATAACTTAGTGAAATTCTTCAAAAGAGGGGAAACACGGATTCAAATACCAGAGCATGGTAGTGCACTGGAAGCATGCTCGTGTTTCTACCCTTGCAATTTACAGGAGTTTTTGCAAAAAAGGAAGCATAATATAAGGGCTCTGAGCACGGTCGTACGCTGGACGCACAGTCAAGAAGCATGCTCGTGCTTATTCCCATGCAGATTACAAGTCCAATCATTTGTTGTGGCAAAAACACATCTTAAGACACCCCATCAAGACCACGGCCCAAAGCACTGCCCTACTTCGATCGGAAATAGCCTTTTTAAGCCCAAAGTTAATATTATAAGGGGAGTCAATTTCTATTCTTTTGGGCAGCAGCTAGGACAGCTCTTAGTGGTGATTGGGGATAGATCTGGGGCTCATCGATAAGATTTGGGACGGAAGAAAAGAGTTCATGGATTATCATTTATTTTCTTCCCTTGATCTTTATTTGTTTTGTAAAACCATGAGGGCCTAACTGTCATTTGGTGCCCCGAGCTATGAACCTCGACTTGTAATGCTTTGATTTCCTAATGTTTTGATTATGGAGTTTCCTTGTGATTCCTTCTAAGTTTTATCTTGTGATGCAAAGTTCCATGTGCATGATTGTCATAGTTGTAGTTACAAAACTTGATGTGTAGGTTACCATAGTTGCGTTAGCAAAACTCGATGTGTATTCTTGTCATAGTTGTAATTACAAAACTTGATGAGCATGCTTGTCATAGTTGTATCCCGACCGGCTAGATGATGATTAAGAAACCTATCTAGTTAGGCTCACATAAGGGAAAAGGTTTGAGTGCTTGCCTAGAGATAAGGCATATGGTGTTGAACCCTCTACTTTAGGTTTTACCCTCGGTCTAAGGAGATGTACCGGATAGTCAATTTAGGAGTCATTGCATTTGTCAAGGGAAGTAGCCCAAGGTGCTGTTCTTTCCCATTGATCTTTCACCCAATTCTAAACTTTGTTTAATCTCTTCTCTCATTTTCTTTCTTTAGGCTCTTCGATAGAATTCTCATAACCCTTTTATTCAGTTAGATACTAGAAAATCAACGAGTATCGAGAGCTTTCCAATCCCTGTGGATTTGACTACTCGATCCACTTAGGTACATTATACTACTTCTTACGATCCTTGCACTTGCAGATACACAAAGGGAGTATTAGTATCTTTGAACATGTTTGCATTATGTAAGGGATATGGATCCACTAGTATCTTTGGTTTCTAGAACCTGTATTGTTGCATACTTGTCTACTTTCTTGTAAAACTCTATTGTATAGTGACTTGTATGACTTTTGAAACTTTGTATTTGGTTGTTAAGGTTGCTACTTCCTCTGTGTTACCATTTTTCTCTGTGCCTTGGGTATTATGTATTTGTGATATTTGTTTTCAATATTGTGGAAATCCAAGGTTTTGTTAGCCTTGAGATAACTCGAGTGTTGAGTGGTGTGAGTATCCCTCCTTAGGTTATCGTAGTGGTTGTCGCGTGTTGGGCCCACAGTTCAGGCCATGACACAGATTACAAGATCACCCTAGTCCATAAAGTTCTTATCATTCTAACCATGAGGGATGAGTTTAAACTCTTTCAATTGTGGAAAATCATTCACAAACTTTGGCTCTCACCATTTAACCATTTGATCAATCATAGGCTCGGGTTCTCTCTAACTAAACCTATGCTCATAAATTTGGGCCCTTGCTAACTAAATTCGAAGATAAAAGATTGTCATAATCAAATATCAATACCAATGTGAATTAGGTCAATATAAAAAAAATCAAGAAAATAATTTACAACCAAGTTCCATCAAATCCAAGCACCAAGAAGGTGCCTAGCTAAACATTGATGAGAATATCATACAAAGCATGATCAAAACACTAGAGAGCAAGAGTTTCATGAAGAACTCCCTCAAATTCGTAGAATGAGGTTGAGAATTGACTCTAGACTCTTCAATACTTGATACTCCTCTTTGAATCTTTTCTTAATCTTCAATCTCCTCTTCAAAATGATTATAGAGGACTTTAAAATCATCTCCAAGAAGTGTTCTTCGATCTCTAGAAAGCTCCAAGAAAATCACCTCTCTCTCTCTAAAATGAATCTTGAAAAACTATTTATAGAGTCTTCTGGAAGGCTAAACACAGCCATAAAACATAGGGTTTTTTAGTAGACGTGTTAGGCCATTAAAATTCTTCATCAATAACTATCAAGCAGGAACACGATCATGAAATAAGCGCCTAAAAGATCTAAACATGGTCATATTCTCTTAGAACACGGCCTTACAAAATAGTACACATATGTGTTTACTGACAAGGGCCCGAAAGTGCACGGGTTGTCACAGTAATAAAGTACCGCGGTGAAAGGATAGTCGAATCCACAGGGAGTAGGGATTATAGATAAGAGAATTTGCTAGTTAGCTAGTGCGAAAATACGATGGTGAGTGAGAAGAAATCAATGCGTGTGAATAAGAGTATTTAAGAGAAATAAGAAAATAAAAGAGAAATATGGAAGATAAGAGAGTGCAAGCAAAGAGTAAAGAGAGGAACAATCAATGTGAATAAGGGGTACCCAGACAAGCTCCCCATAGGACTAATGTTCTAGTGCAAGACAATGTATTATGCTCTCCTATTGATGTTTAATGAGTTGTGGACATCCTAAAGCACACGGTCCCAAACCTAAGGTAAACCGTGACTAATTTCAACACTATTCCCCGGCATTAGGTTTCACTACGACCTTTCACTCTGTTGATCTATCAACTAAGCCCCAGGGGAGTCCATTTTCCTAAGCCTCACATTACGTGGAATTACTTTGCGTTCTAGGGATTCCAAGTGATAGACCCTGTTCCTAAGTATAGTTCTAACCCTTTGGTCTAGGTGAAAGAACCCTAGTCTCAATTAAGCCCCAGCACTATGATTCACTACAACCCTTCACTCTATTGCTCGCGCAACTAAGCCCCAGGGAAGTTCATCTCCTAGCACTTCGCTCTACTTCGACCACTAAGAACTCTTGGAACACTGAGGTAAGAAAAATCACACCGGAGGGGAAATGGGACATTTCACTACCTCACGACTCACCCTCTTGACCCTTTTCCAATCTTGAGTAGTCTAATCCTATAGGAGTTGTCACACCTCTAAAGAACAACCTAGATGATTCTCAACCCTAGCGTCACGGCTAAGGGAAAATCAATATAATAAGCAATCAAGATTGGAACTCAATTAAATGCATCAATTAAGAAAGCATAATAACATGTCATAGAAACAATATCATCCTAGGGTTTACAAGTCCGAATACCCACAAGGAGTTTAGCTCTCCATGGAGCTATACAAATCCATCAATGTGTATGAAAAAACAAGAATAGAAAACATAGATTGATAAGTGCTTGTGTTATAGTGACGCGAAGCGTTATTATCTTACTATGAGCATCTCTTTTATCAGATTTTATCACTAAATAGTGTGCATTTGTGTATTCTTGTACATTGTAGGTTTGTGGAGTCAAGTTGGAAAAGAAGAACAAAGTTAGATTGTGTTCGCCGTTGTTGGGAGGTTTTCGGACCAAGCAAGGAACAAGGCACGAACGTGGACCTGTGAGTGTGTGCCAACCTCCTTTGGAGGGACACAATGGCAGTCACATTCACAACAAGTCTAACTCGTGTAGCCTAGGAGAACTTCACCAAGAAGGAGACTTGAAGCAATCGGCACGATCTACCATTGATTGTGTGCCCAATTCAATGGCCTCGATGAAGAACAACGTATTCGGGAGCGTTTCGGCGAGTTATTGTAGCAGCACTGTCGCTTTGTTACTGTTCCAATCCACTGTAGCAAGTTACTGTGCATTTTCTGCCGAAGATCAAGTTTCCAGAGAATTCACACGGGCGTGTGAATCATTTTCTAGCAAGCCAGAGACTTCACACGGGCGTGTGGAAATTCCACACGGCCGTGTGAAGTAATTTTTCAGGAAGACAGAAACTTCACACAGGCTTGTGGAAATTCCATACGGCCGTGTGAAGCCCCGATAAGTTCAAATTTAAAGCCGCACTCAGCCTATTTAAAGCCCGATGGGGAGACTTTTTTAGCATCTTTGGACCTATCTTTCTCTCTAACTTCGAGAGGGTGCGGCTAGGGTTTCGGAGAGGACTTTGTGGAGGATTGGAGCACGCCAACGGCATCGTCATCGACGTCCGACGGCAGCACAAGACCACGGCCACATCACACGCAAGGGGGTTTTCATTGATGTTCTTATTTTGCAATTTATTTTACACTTTGATGAACATGTATAGCTCCATGAGGAGCTAAACCCCTCGTGGGTATTCGGACTTGTAAAACCCTAGGATCATTATGTTTCTATGACATTGTTATTATGCTTTTCCATTATTGATGAATAAATTCGAGTTTCAATTTTAATTATCTTTTGCTATTGTTCTTCCTTAGCCGTGACACTAGGGTTGAGAACAATCTAGGTTATCTTTTGGAGGTGTGACAACTCCTATAGGATTAGACTACTTAAGATTGAAGAGGGTTGAGAGGGAGAGTTGTGAGGTAGCAATGTACCCCTTTCCCTTCCGATGTGATTTCTCCCTACCTCCGTTCCCTTGGTTAATTAGCGGTCAAGATAGAGTTTTAGGTCTCAATCTAGACTAGGGTTCTTCCACCTGGACCAAAGGGTTAGAACTACATAGAGGAACAGGTTTTATCACTAGGAATCCCTAGAGCTTAAAGCAATCCCATGTAGTGTTAGGGTTAGGAAGATAGACTCCCCTGTGGCTTAGTTGACAGGTCAACAAGAGTCAAAGGTCGTAGTGAATCCTAATACCAGGACATAATGTTGGGGTTAGTCACGGTTGACCTTAAGTTTTGGGACCGTGAGTTTAAGGATATCCTAGACTCAATTAACATCAATAGGAAAGTATAATAGCATAGTCTTGCACTAGAAGCATAAGTCCTAGAGGTAACTTGTCCGGATACCCTATCTCACCCATTGCTAGTCTTTCTTTTTTAACTTCTACTTGCTTTTCTCTTGTCTTTCATCTCTCTATTTACTTTCTTGTCGTTTGTTCTAATTGTTTCCATAAATTCACTCATCACTCCGATTATTTCTTTTCGTACACCGCATAACTAAATAGTGAACTCTTGTGTTCTAAATCCCTATTCCCTGTGGATTCGACTACCCACTCACCAGGGTAATTTTATTACTTCGACAAGGCCGTGCACTTGCGGTACACACGCAAAAGGTCGTGTCATAGATGAAACCCCCTTGCGATGTGTGGTGATGGTCTTGTGAGGTCGCTCCGTCCTCTCCACCAAGCCCTTTGTCAAGCCTAAGGCATACCTCGCCAGATCGGTGCCGACGAAAGCTCCCCAATAGCTATCTTCCAACGGGCTTCGATGTTGATACCGAGAGCAGGCTCTAATCCTCCACAAACTCCCCTAGCCAAGACTCTCTAGAAGATAGGCGAAAAGATCCCTCAAAAATTCCAGAAAAGTCCTTTAAATAGTGCTGAGTCGCGGTTGTAAATCGGTTGAAATCGGGCATCCACACGGCCGTGTGGATTTTCTGGTATCAGTTTTCTAGCGCGCAGTGAACAGTAAAATGCTGCAGTGAATTGCTACAATACTCGTGCATCAAATGTTCCTGATTTCATCGTTCTTCATCGAGGCCGTTGAATTGGGCACACAATCAACAGTAGATCATGTCGATTGCTTCATCTCTCCTCATTGACGAAGTTCTCCAATGCTACATGGGTTAGACTTTTGTGAATGTGACTGCCTTTGTGCCCCTCCAAAGGAGGTTGGCACACACCCACAAGTCTAAACTCGTACATTGTTCCTTACTTGGTTCAAGAACTCCCCAACAACAGCGAACATGATCTAACTTTGCTCTTCCTTCTCTAAACTCACTCCACAACCCTACATGCACAAAAGAACACAAATGCACAACAATTAATGATAAAATCTGAGAAAAGTGATGCTTAATGTAAGAAAATAATACTTCATATTACTTTAACAAGAGCACTTATCATTTACACAGGTTTAAGAACGTAACTATGTTTCTTGGTCATGTTTTGTTCAACTTCTTTGTTTTCTTTGTCAATTATACCCACAACTTGCTTAAATTATTTCCTTTTTCTTTAACACCTGTAAAATAACCCTAAACATGAAAAATAACATGATGGAGCATCAATCTTATCAAATTACTCAAAGATCAAGCAAAATATTATGCAAATCAATATGAAAAATATGTATCATCAAGCATTTGTAAAAAATTGTACGAGCAGGTGTTTCTTTATCTTCTCCCACTCATTAATCTTGGGTTTTCCTAGCTTGATTCATGTCCATTTTAATTGCGACCACTATGTAGTTTCCTTATTTGAAATCTAGTCACCAGCAAAAGTACACGTTTGTCCTTTTGCACACCTATGTATTCCAAAATCTCCTCAACAGTCATTAGCCAATCAAGAAATTCCTTTGGTTAAAGATTGCCATGAAATTCAGGAATTTTTGTACACATACCAATTTCCAAGCACCTTCGATCATTCTCTATAGGACCCCTCCTCTATTGAACCACCTCCTCTTCAGACTTAACATTATTATAAGTGATGTTTGTTGCTTGATTTCCCAAAATCATAGCCATCCTTTGCATCAACTATTCTATTATCTAATTCATTCACCTATCTAGTAACTGTTCCAATCTCTGCTATAACTAAGTGATGCGTGGAGTATGTTCACTCGCACAAGTGCACGCGTCACACATAGAATATAGTGTGCAATGAAAGCAAGGTTGTCTCTCCCACAAGCACTAGGAGCACTAATACTTAGTACTTGTTTGCTATCTAGCCGAATAACATTTAGGTTAGTTAAAGCTAAAATCTAAGAACACAAGAAAATAACTAAATATATGGAAAAGCACCGGACAAGTAGAAAGCTAATAAAAAAAACTAATCAATCAAGAGGTTGGTACTTAGATATATCTTCACCTAGGATTCCAGGAAAGATGACTAGAAATTAATATTGTTTGGATAATCATAATATTGGACGGAGTGAAGTCAAAAGCATACTGGTACCTAATCCATTAAAATGGTAGATTGAAATCTCTTTCCAATCTAACTTCATTCAATTGCAAAAAGTTTTAAGAATTCCCTTTAATTGGATTAGAGCGAGACCTCACTATAACAACCCTTGATCGGGAGAGTCGCAGCATCCTATCTCTAATTCACGCCAACACTTTCCTTCATCTATGTGTGATCTAAACACGATGATCTATCAATTTCTATCATATACAATAAGCATGAATCAAAGTTCTCACTATACTAAACATGGCATTCAAAGCAACATAGATGGATCCAATAAAACGACATCAATTGAAATTAAAAATCCAATCTTAAGTATGAAATATCCTAGGATCTACCAATATCCAAGCATCAGAGGATAGGTTAGGCCCCATCGGAGCAAGGTCTAATACAATGAAGAAGATGAAAAACAATGAACAAAGTACTAAAAAAAACCCTTTTAAGCTCCACTTGATTGTCGAGGAAAGCTTACCAATGACACTTCTTCAGATCTTTTCTTTGGAGACTTCCTCCATGTAGCCCTCCTTTTTGGGCAGAAACCTCTCTCTGGAATATCTTTAAACCTTAGATGAAAATCACCTACTCAAAAATCAACTGGAAATCTATTTATATCTACAAACATTAAGGGTTACACGGCCGTGTAAAAGCCATGTACACTAAACCATCATGTAGTTATGGCTTATGCTCTAAGTTTTCACGAAGTCAGAGATTTACATGGGTTATACTTGAGATACATGACCTTGTACTTGCCCGTGTACTTTGTCAAGTGCTCCTCTGAACTTAAGAATCTTTGCAAATGAGCGAGTCTTTAGATGTGGAAAGTGTATGATCGTGTTCTAACCATGTAGAACCCGTGTATTTCACTGAAAATCACCTTGGGCTCCACCAAACCCACTTCTTTTGCTCCCACTAAGCACCAAATCGACATCAATTTTTCTTAAAGAAAACTTAAGTGCTACAATTAATGATATGAAAATATGTATAATAAGTACTTATCTTTAAGTCATCTGATCGTGATCATACACTTCTTGGAGGCTTTGTTCAGGTCTAGGTGCCACTTTTGTTTAAAGAACAAATTGGAGAAGCTTTGGTACCAAATGACGCAAAGAACAAAATACAAAGAAAAGGTTGATTGAGTTGATAACTTGTTTTGTCTGAAAATGTGCAAATTAACAACAATAATCTAAAATTCAATTTAATCTAAGAATCTCCCAGAATTTTAGAGGAAATTAAGAGGATAAATTGTTAAAAAAAATTTATTAATCTTAAAAAAAAATCTTACTTTCAAAATCCTAGACATAAAATATACAGCCAAACCGAACAAAACAAAAAATTTGAAAATTCACAAAAAATGAAAAATAAAAAAATAAATAAATCATATGCCTAAATAATAATAATGCCACAAACAACGCCTAAAACAGAGATTGCTTGCAACAGTAATAATTACAGAAATCTTTCCAAAAACAATAAATTGATAATTCGGAGACCATAATTACCAAAATGCCTCAAGCAAATTCTGTCCCATTTTTGGAAGAAAGTATAAACTTGCTCATCACAACGTCCCCACATCTTCTCTTCTCTTTCCTAAATACTATGCGTATTTTTTATCTATAATTAATTGTTTGAGTTTTTTTTTTCTCGCCTGTGTAATAATCTAAAAATCAAATTTGAATTGCACTTCTTGTTATGACTTATGTAGCATTTACAGGTCTCTCTCTCTCTCTCTCTCTCTCTCTCTCTCTCTCTCTCTTCTCATTCTATCCTTGTCTTCTGGCTTCTATTCCATGGTAGATATAACACCTCCGCTTGCTAGTTGCTACCTCATCACAGAGTAATTTATTCTTGCCTAACATTGATGTCCACAACTCCGAAGAAAATCTTCAATCATTGCACTCCGTGAAAAAGTTTGTCTCAGAATAATTAACATAACCACCGGAAAAAAACCATCACGCAAACACCCCAAAATTAAAAAGATAATAATAATAAATTAAATTTAATATATTTTTATTTTTATTATTAAAAATATTTTTTTTTCATATATTTATTAATGCGGTCTTACTATTGAGAGGAATGCATTTAGAAAAAACAAGGATATATATTTTAAAAATTTTATATCTTTATGGTCAAAGACACTTCTATCAACAATTTTGACGTTATTTTTTATAACACAAATAATATTAATAGCAAGATGAAGTAGAATATGATTTTTTTTTTTAATGAAATATAGACAATTCATATATATAAGAGATGTGCACAGATATAGGGTTACTATGCATTCGGTACATTTTTTTTATCTGTTACAAATTCATGCTTTTTTTATCTGTCTTTTTATAACATCAAAAACATTTATTATTATTTTTTTTCAAAATTACCCTTAACATTCTATTTGACTCTTTTGTTGCAGTTAAATATTTGAGAAAATTTTGAAGATATAAATTAGGTATAATTTTGAAAATATTACTAATTTTTAATAAAATTTTGTGATAGTCCAGAATTATGGCATCCGTACATTATACTATAATTTAACATTTTTTGAGAATTATGCCATATTGGCTGTTTGAGTACTTATTTTAGAGTATAAAATTATGACATAATACAACTATTATGTCATAAAAAAAATATTCCACCAAGAGTGGAATATTTTCTTATTGTAAAAAATCTCTCTTTTTTGATCCAGCCACCAGCCACTAGTCCACCGCAGGTCCGGCCAGTCTCCGACCACCGGCAACCAATTCAGCTGGCGGTCCGGCCAGCCTCCAACGACGGACAGGCGACCTCCGATGATTGGCCATCGGTCCACCGGGGGTTCAACCAACGGCTGGCTGGCCTCCGGTGACATGCCGGCGGTCCATTAGTGGTCCAAGCGGCCTCCGGTGACCAACCACCGGTCCACTGGCAGTCTAGTCGGCTATCAGATGATCTCTGGCGACCGGCCACTAGTGGTCCGGCCATCAACCAACAGTTCACCGGTGGTCCGGTTGGCATCTGGCCACTGGCTACCAGCCACCGGCCACCAGTCCACCAGCACTCCGATGGCCAACCAACAGATTTCCATAATTTTTTTTATTTTGTTAACCAAACACTCATTCTGTAAAAATAAAATATGTTACAATTTCTGTAATAATCACTTGCACTTCTTACATAATAAAAGTATGCCATATTTTTTTTTATTTTGCAGCCAAACAGGCCATAAGTTTATTGAATTCAGTTAATCACGATAGATAAAAAGAGATGGAGGGAGTAATACATTTGTACTATTATTTTGCATGACCTAAGATTTGAATCTCTTTTTTGACAATATATAAATATATTGCATAAAAGATCCGGTATTAATAGATCAAAAGGTTGGTAGCTAAAATATGGATTTATGGGTTAAAAAAAAAAAAGTTAAAGCAAGGTGCATTTATCCTTTGGGTGGCAAAAAAAATAAAGTGATTGTTTTTTTTTTTTTTTTTTTTGTATTTTCTTCATGATAAGCACATATTCATACAAATTAGTATATTTTTTTTTATTGATTGTGGTTTGCATACACTATAAAGTATACAATATAGATTGGAATAAAGGAAAGCTTTAATGGGTGTGGTGTGTATATATAGAGAATGTCATGTGGGTACGGATCTGTTGAAAGGTCAGTGAGAGCACATGCATGATTGCAAGTGGGTGTGAAGCAATGCATGTAAGCAGTAGTGCCTCAATGAGACGCAATGCAAGTGGGAGAAAAACAATTTCAAAAAGCAATGCAATGTATGCTTTCTTTCTCTCTCATCTCTCATTTAATCAACATGGAATGCATTTCTCTCCTTCAATAGATAGATGCAATGAATCCCTCAATCCCCCCAAATCTTTCCTTTCTCTTTTTTTTTTTTTTTTTTTAACTGAACTCTTCCTTTCTTTCATCCTCAATTCCTCATGATTACCCCCCCCCCCCCCCCCCCCCCCGCGTTCCAAGCACAGCTGTTTTCTGGCTTTTTTTTAATTATTTGTTTAAAAGAGCTTACAAAACCGTGTCCAAGCACCCTTGCCACCCAAATTGATTATATATACACTTGGAAAACAATTAAAAGGAGAAGCCTGCTTTAGTTACAAAATTCATGAGAAACCTTGGGAGGCTAATCCCTTATAAAACAAAGAAATGGCTGGAGAACTGCCCTGCTTTGCCAGCGTATCTGCAATTAAATTACAATCCCTGGTTATTACTTCAACTTCGGCATAACCAACTTCAATCTTAAGTTGAATTAAAGTGTTAATATGCTTCCTGTTCCTCTAGGAGTTTTCATCATTGTTGCTCTCTAAGGCTTAATGCACAGCCACACAATCTATAAAAACATTGCCAATTTTCAGCTTTCGGATCCTTGCATTTCTTAGTCCAAATTCCAGGATGCACTGAGAATAAGCACAAGTATTGAGAACTGTGACTGAAGTGATTCATGAAGATAGAGCTTCTGCATCTTGGTAATTTGGTTGAAGACCCCAGAAGACCAAGTAAAAGCTGGCTTTCTTTTTAACACAAGAAGAAAATTGAATACAAAATCATACCATATTCATATATAAAAACTTTTTAAAATGTATATGTTGTGTCTTTTTTTTTTTTAATAAAATGTAAATGTTGTGTTTTGATCTTGAAATTTTATTTCTCTTTCAAATAAAAGGTTAAGTGTTTGAGTACCTCCCAACTATATAATTTTGGATTTATAATTTGCCCAAAATTATTATTATTATTATTATTATTATTATTATTATTATTATTATTATTATTATTATTATTATTATTATATCTATTTCAACAAATTAAAATGAACTAAAATTTTTAGTGTTATTTTTATTATTTTTTTTCATAATATTATTACATATATTGATGCATTTTTCTTTCTCTTTTTGATTAGTGTGTTTGCTTTATTGAGGTTTGACGGGTTCGGTCAAAAGACATTTGAAAAGAACTTACCTAAATTATTGGAATAAGAGGAAAAAAAAAAGAGGCAAGTGGATCCGGTGGAGGACACGCCATCTCAATTACTCTATCAATAAACTAATTCCATACATAGACGCTGAGTCATGATTTCAGAATATATATATATATATATATATATATATATATATATATGTTAAACTTGTCCTTTTATCATTTGCATAGCTGGATCAACGCTTAAACACATGCACATTAATTTAATAAATTGCAACTATTGTCTTTGTTTAGTGGGTGTTGTGGTTCATATGGCTATAAATTAATATATAAAAACTGTATGTAATGATAATAAACCAAAAGGCAAGAATATATGATCAACTAATGAAGATTACATATAGATTTATGAAATCTCAGACTCACACCCACCCATGTTGGGGGATTTCCAAGACCTCATCACCTTTTAACATTATGGCATTGGTTTGCTAACTAATTAGACTCTGTGGACCATTAATTCATATGGACACAAAAAGTTTAAAGAATTGTCGGTTTTCTTTGCTAATTATGATTAGTTAAAAAATTGGAATTAGCCAACGACCATTTGGCCTATTGGCACCGGGTTCTTTACGTAGGGTCTTTGTCTCGATGGACGAGCGTGGCTCTCCGGTTCTAAACCTATCACGCGCAAGGTGAGAGCACGGGTCGATGGTGAGCGCGGCTCCCCCACGTGTCCGTCCCTGAGGTTCCGGCGCTTGTCGCCTTTCTAAAAAAAAAAAAAAAAAGGAATTATAAAATGCAACAAGCGTGGAAAAATGAGAATAAATATATTAAAAATTCAGACCTAACTCAACTATATTTGACCAAAGATTCAACATTATAGCTGAATTCCCTCAACTGTTGAAAATCGATAAGAAATAAACGATTAGCTATGTTTTTGTAATCACAACATACACCATACTTTTCCGTTTATTCTGTCATACAATATCAACGTTTTATTTTAAAAAATTATTATATAGTCTTAATTAACTTAAATTATAGTCACACATAAAAATTATAATTATTTTTCCTTCATTGGAATCATAAATGAAACAATAAATTTTATTTTACATTTCTATTTTCTCCTGCAAATTCTATAAATTATTATATTGACACTTAGATAAATAATATATTATTTCTTATTTTTGACAAAAATGAGAAAAAGACTCTTGATAATTTTTAACGGCCTTTCGGCATATTAGCACCAGATTATTTATGTAGTGTGTTTGTTTCATTTCGGGAAAGACCCCAGATTGATCCCAAGTATTCACATAAGATGATGTTGCAGATATATTCAAATTGCTATACTTTACGCACATCCTTGGGTGTTACTTATCCATTTTCTTAAATAAAATAAAATAAAATAGTAATCTTGACACAATAGTAGTTCCAACTAATAATATTCTCCAAATGAACAACTTGAGATAAATTATAAAATTTAAAGTTTATATAAATATATTTAACAATTAATTTAAAAAAATAATATTAATAAAAAATTATTTTTTCCGTAAAATTAATTTTCAAAATTAAAATATTTAATTATTATTAGTATTATCTGAGTCAAATTTTGGTTAATTCAAATAAAAATTCTCCTTTCCAATCTAATTTTTAACAAATTATCTTAATTTCATATTATTATCCTTCAACCCAAGCACCCCTACTAAATTAGTGATGTGTTGATGGGGTTTGTAATACCGGATTAATTCATTTCAAAAGGCATGTACTCAACAATATAAACAATTGTTTGTCCGTTTATGTGTACTTATGCATAATATTGTAGTTTTATATAATTAAATTAAGCATTTTTCATTTTGTTTCAATGATTACATTAATTAATTAAACCATTGTAAAGCTAAACCAAATTACAAATAAACAAGTAGCTTTCAATCTATTTCTTGTAATATCCATATTATAAGCTCAACTCAAACCCTACTTTGTTGTCAATTAATTAGTGCTCGAACATCTCCACTTTCAAGTGCATGTAGAGATGCAATGGTTCAATCATGCACCATTAAGAACAAAACCATATTTCATAATCATCTAATTTAAAAAAAAAACACACTCTGGAATTAGAGATTGTTTGTAGGTTCAAGTCACTGGTCACTGGTCCACCACGGCATAGTTTTACCAGAGAACTTGGATTGGACATGAACCTGAGTTTTTAGCTTCCGGATCTTGGACGTCTTCACAGACATTTTCCATTGAATTTAGAGAATAATATTGACAGAGGACATATGTAACCTAAACTTTGAACTAAATCACTTTCTCACGTATTCATAACTCTCCGTTCGGTGCATTCAAGACATGCATTGTAATTCAGACAAGAAAATAAACTCCTATTGATTTTCATGTACATGCATGCACACTGAATTAATATATATACCTGATAATAATTTCTAACTTTTCTTATCACACACAAGTGGGTCAATATATATATATATATATATGATAGGATAAATTAATTAAATTGAATGAATGAAGGCACTGGAAGGATTCTTCTCCCCTAATAACGAGGGGAGAGTCAAAGTCACTTTTTAAATCCAACCAAAAACAAAGAATAAAAGAAAATTCAAAGGCAGTGAGTGCATGCATGTGTTGATAATTACATAGTGAAGAGCTCTATTCACACATCACAGCTGAATCCATAAATGGAGACTAGTACTTAATCTATAGCCTTTTGCGCTTATGAAAGTGAACAAATAAATAAAAAGAAAACCGGTGAAAGAGAAGGGGAGAAGAAAGATAGGAAGTACCTAATTATTCAATATTCAAGACTAAATAATATATGGTTAATGGGTCTATCTTTGGCTGTAGTGGCTGCTACTGAGAATTATTAATTAATAGTGCGTTATTAAAACAAAGGCAAGCTGGTCTTGGTTCCGTGAACTTGGAATAGCTGCAAGACAAATCCTAAGGATGGCATGGGAAATTCGGCTTGCATGCATGCATTCTCATTTATTTATTTATTTATTTTATTTTATATCTTTATATAATTATATATATATATTTATTATTATTATTTTTATTTCTTAATTTTCCACCGCCAACTATTAAAAGCACTAAAGGAACGATAGATATCCTTAACACGGATCTCATCTTCTTTCTTTACCTGTCATTAAACTTCATCTCTATAATATTTGAAGATTATATATAAACTGATTAAAAGATTTGGTAGAATAACCCAGTTACATATAGGACAGAGCAGGATATGTACATATAAAGTTCTCAAAATTTTTTCACGAGCGAAGAAAAATCGGATTTTGTAGAGACTGTTAAAATTATCACAATTTTTAGAATTTGTTTTTTTTAAACTAAAAGAAAATTGCTGGGATGCACAAATAGACAATAATTAGTATATTTTTATCAAAATCATGTTTACTTATATACTCTTACAAAAAGTATTTATATTTTTATATAATTTTATGATTGAAAATCAACTTATAATAATATAGATTTTTTTTATATTTTAAAATTTTAAAATAATTAAAAGAAGTGTAAAAAGTAATTTAATGGTTTAATAATTATTTTTTTGGGATGCAAGTGTCTTTTTAATAAAATTACTAAGATTACTATTGATTTAAAGAATATATATGCAAATAAGCATAATAAGAATGATATGCTGAAAGCATATGAGTAAATACTATTTGTAGAAGGGTATATAACTATTTTTAATTTTGACAGCGGACGTGACATATGTAAACATAATTTTTTTTTTTTGTTGGTGGAGAATAGTAAGTAAACATAATTTTTTTTTTAAAACGAAGATGCATAAAGAGTTTTAATAACAAAAGAGGAACAAATGCAATGCATTGGGGATGGCCACAAAAGAAAAAGCAGACATAGAAAGAGAGAGGAAAAAGGGGGTTTGAATTAATGTGAAAGAATTAATAAATGTGGCAAGGGGGGACGAACCCATTGAACTCAGCCACAACCGAGTCGCTGAGGTAGGATGCAGGCCATAGGTGTCACACTAAACTTCTCTCTAGAGAGAGAAAGAGATAATATAGCTCAAGAAAAGGAATCCACGGATACATTGCATCTGGGTCATTCATGTATTGTCTCCCCCACCCTTCCTAAACAATAATTATTATTAATAATCTACTATATTATTATTATTATTATCATATATTATGTTATTTCTATTAATCTTCTTTTTTTATCAACGGACCAGATTCATCGTATTCTTCAATCTCATCCATCCATCTCGTTCCCCTTCTCGGAATAAAAAGTAGAAGCTAGCTGCCACTCATCCTTAGCCCACCGCTTCACGCCCACCCTTTCTTTCTTTTTCTTCTCTCCTTCATCTTTCTTTCTTGAGTCTCTTGTTCCTGTAAATGCGTTTTGCTGCTCTAGATCTGCGGCTATTTTGGTTTGATTTTGTCTCTTTCATTGTCTTACTGGTGGTTCGGCTGGTGTTTTCGGTGGTTTTCTCCAGCTTCGGCTCCCCGGGGTTTCAATCATGCCGGCTCTCGTTAACTGCGGAGGTATGGATCTTTTTCTCTCTCTTTTTATGATCTCTGTTCTTTTATTTCTTCAGATCGATTGAAAAGTTTGGATCTGCTTCATAGATCTGGATTTACTGGATTTTTGCTTTTACAGATCTGTTGATATTTGTTGTTGATGATGTTGCAGGAGATAGAAACATACGCCCCGGGGGGCCTTTGTACTCCAATCTCATGGAGTCGTCGAGCCTCTTCTTGTCGCTCACGCCCAACGTTGATGTCTACTGCCCTCCTCGCAAGAGGTCTCGGATCACCGCCCCTTTCATTCTTACGGCTCCATCTGAACCTAAGCTTGCTTTGAAGAAGCCCTGCTCCATCGATGTCCTCCCTGATGAGTGCCTTTTTGAGATCTTCAGGCGTCTCCCCGCTGACAAAGATCGAAGCGCCTCTGCTTGTGTTTCCAAACGCTGGCTTTTCCTTCTCAGTAGCATCCGGGCTTGTGAGATCGCTGGTGAGGCTTGCAACAAGGTTTCTCCTGCTCAGCAGGATGTTTCCCTTTTGAATTCTGTGAAGAAACCCCTGCCTGACCTCAACGGAGAGGCAACTTTGGATGAGGAGCAGGAGATTAAGGGTGGTCATCTCTCTAGGTGCTTGGAGGGTAAAGAGGCTACCGATGTGAGATTGGCTTCCATGGCTGTTGGCTTGGTCGGCCGTGGTGGACTTGGAAAGCTTTCGATCCGAGGGAGCAATACAGCTCGGGGTGTCACTGATGTTGGTCTTGCCGCTATTGCTCATGGCTGCCCTACCCTCACTGCTCTGTCCATGTGGGATGTTCCTTTTGTCACCGACGAGGGTCTTTCTGAGATCGCTGATGGATGCCCTATGTTGGAAAAACTTGACCTTTGCCAGTGCCCTTTGATATCAGATAAAGGTTTGATTGCTGTTGCTCAGAAGTGCCACAACCTGAAATCTTTGTCCATCCAGTCTTGCTCCAAGGTTGGGAATGAGGGACTCCAAGCCATCGGCCGCGGATGTTCTCAACTGCTATCTGTTTCTATTAATGGCTGCCGTCTTGTGGGTGATCAGGGAATTGCAGGCTTGGTCTCTTCAGCTTCAACCACCCTCTCAAAGATCAAGCTTCACAATTTGACCATTAGTGATGTTGCTCTTGCTGTTATTGGACACTACGGGAAGGCTGTTACTGATTTGGTGATTAGTGGCTTGATGAACGTTTCTGAGAGGGGTTTTTGGGTCATGGGTAATGCACGGGGCATGCAAAATCTGAAGCACTTGACCATCATATCCTGCCGGGGTGTCACTGATCTGGGCCTGGAGGCAATTGCCAAGGGTTCCCCAAGTCTGAAGCAGCTGTGCCTCAGGAAATGCTGTACCTTGTCGGACAATGGATTGAATGCTTTCTCCGGAGCAGCCGGGTCACTTGAGAGCCTGCAGCTGGAGGAGTGCAGCAGGGTCACCCTCTTCGGCGTTCTTGGCGTCCTTTTGAATTGCACATCCAAGCTTAAGACCCTTACCTTGTCAAAGTGCTTCGGAATTAGGGATATTAATGCTTTCCCTACCCAACTCCCCTGCTGCATGTCTCTCCGATCTCTGACAATCCGTGACTGCCCAGGTTTCAGCAGCTCCAGCTTAGCTGTGGTTGGTCGAATTTGCCCTAAATTACAGCAGGTGGACCTCAGCGGTCTGGTTGCTGCAACTGATGCTGGTCTTCTTCCACTGATTGAGAGCTCTGAATCTCGTCTGGTGAAGGTTAATCTGAGTGGTTGTGTGAATCTTACGGATGCTGTTGTTTCTCCTCTCGTGAGGGCCCATGGTGAAACTCTACAGCTGCTGCATCTTGACGGGTGCAAGAAGGTCACTGATGCCAGCCTTCTGGCAATTGCTGAGAATTGTTCTGTGTTGACAGATCTTGATATGTCAAGCTGCTCAATCACCGATTATGGTGTTGCCGCCCTTGCTTCTGCAAGGCAGTTTAATCTGCAAGTCCTCTCCTTCTCAGGCTGTTTGAAGGTGACTCGAGGAAGCTTGCCATTCTTGGGCAACATGGGACGTTCTCTTCTGGGTTTAAACCTCCAGCTGTGCAACCTAATTGGCAGCCAAGGGATTGCTTCGCTTGAGGAGAAGCTGTGGTGGTGTGACATCCTCTCCTAAGCTGTGATTAGTAAGGAGAAATAAGAAATCACGCAGGACATTCTTGGCCTATAAGTCTGCGTATGAATGGGTCTTTTAGCTCCGGCGTGTGCACAAGTTGACATATGGAAAGACAACAACAGTATTAGCTTCAGTGGTTGTTCTATTTTCAGTTTTTGGCTCGTCATGACAGTGGGCTTTCCATTTCGGGGTGGGACTGCATTATTTTCCAGGGACACTCGGTCATTCCTTCTCATTTTTGCAGGCATTGGTGTCTGTTATTGGAGTGTTTGGCTTCCGATGATTTTGGGAGCATCCTCTCTCTTGGCCTTGATCCCTGAGATTCAGATATAGATGCGGTTTCCATCCGTGATGGTTTTAAACCCTTTCCGGTTTAAGTGTGTTTGTTTATTTCTTTCAGTCAGTCGTTTTTTACTGGGTCCTGGTTATGTCTTGCTGGGGCAGCTATGCGACGGTGATCTCTGTTGCTGGTTATGTTGCTCTGGTGTTTTAGCCATGCCTCACATTGGTCCTGCTGGGTAGTGCATGCTTCTTCAGGTGATGTTGCTGCTCTGGTTTGGGCTTCTTGTTGAGTCTGTTTGCTGTTTATGGTTTGTTGTAGCGTTGTTCTATTATGTGTGAGGGTTGCTTTTGTATGGTTCTGTTTTATATGCCTGGAAATTCATGGGCTTTGGTAATGGCAGCTGATTCTTGAGCTTTGCCATGACAGCTTTCTTAAGCTGTTTTTTTCACCAAGCCCTACTTTTACAGGCTGATGATACTTGGGACTATAATCTCTGCAACCTTCTCATGTGGTGAATAATGAATTATCTATGTTGTTATATTGGATTGTCTTCTTTTTCATTGTTAATATTTTTGTGGTTTCTATCCCTTTTGTGGATTATGATGATTGTGGTGCTGGTGGTGGTTGCACTGTTGATTCTTTATTGTTAAATATCTCTGTCATTTCATGTAGTTGGGACGCACCACATCTTGCATTGCTATTCCCCGCCCACTGAGGCCTCTCTTTCGTTTCAACTGTCATTTGCTTTTGTTCACTCGTTGATGCACTGACTGATTTTCCATATTTTATCCTCACGTGCTTTGTATGACTTAACAATTTAAATTCTAGAATGTTTTTCCCAAAAATTATAAAAAAAATGTTAGATACATGTTACAGGACTTGGGTAGAACAACATAAAAGCTATTATGATTTTGGCCTTTATTTAAACAAAAGTAGAGCAAAAAAACATGGTCGCAGCACTGAAAGCTCTGTGAATGGCCAACACAACATAATTGATATTTTAGATGTATCATGTACCTCTACCAATCTAATAACTCAAAATTTGTCACAATCAAATTATACACCGGAAAAGATATCGATTAACATTTTGGGAATTTTACTCACTTAAATAGGATATATATGTACAAAAAATTGATATTTGTAAAAGTATATATATATATATATATATATTATTTACAAAAATTTATGCACAAAAATAACTTTTGATGGGGGGGGGGGGGGGTGTGTATTAAATATTTCAATTATAAAACAACTAAAAAAGAATATTAAGTATTCTAACACAACAACAGTTATATTTTATTTTTTTTTTTGACAAAAATAAATAAACATTGTTAAAAGAACATGTACGGAGATACACCATTACAATGACTTAACAATCTTTTAAAGATTCACCATGTGGGGCTAACTAACACGCTGGGTAATGGAGACTTATCACGTACATCTAAAATGATATATGAAGAATTATAACCTAACAATAATGAATTTCTCTACTATTCAATTTTGGAGGGGTGGAAAATACAATTTTTTTTTAAGAAACTAAGGACTTGATGAATAGTAAATAAACAGTGCAATATAACACCAACCAAGTGTTGGTACTCATAATTTTTTATGTTATAAAGTGTCTTGAAACCAACTTCAATAGACTATATCATCAAGAATATTAAAAGAATATCTTGTTAACTAGGGTCATTAACAGTATACAAAAATTTTGAACAATAAAAGAAAAAGGAAAAAAAACCAAACCGTAGGCCAAAGTAATTGTATAATATTTTTAACAAAAAATTTCAATATTAAAATTAAATATGAGTAATTGATGGTAATTATTAGATAGTAATTATTAGATTTTGTTATGTTTGGATTTTCGTTTAGCAAAAACAAATATATTTTGATAAAAATAGAGATGAGACATTATAAAAATTATTAGCTTTGTGTAACTGATTATAATGTTGGTTTCTTCTAATTAAATATTTTGATAAAATATGTGCTAAATGACAGTATAAACAAAAAAAATTTTCCTTTCATCCTCGAAATTGTTTTGTTGATTTATTTTATAAAAACGTAGACAGAAAATAATACACAAAATTAAATAACAACCTGCAATATTTATTTATTTTCCTACTCTTTAAAAAAATATTAATAAAATAAATAATTTTGAACTCATTTAATAATCATGCTGATGACAAGAGTTGGAATATAAATAAATTGTAGGTTCAAACCAAGCCTTGGAGTCCACTCAATCTCCTCATCACAGCTTCAAACCAATCCTTGGAGTCCACTCTATCTCCTCATCTCCACATTTCTCTCCTCCTCCTTGTGACAAGGCCTTGAATCTCACCTAAAGCTAACGTAACTTCCTTTTCTCTTTACCCTGTCCTACCAGTGCCCAGGGTGCCGTTCGGTTGTCGCCGCCGCTTCGTTCATCGCAGCTTTCCCTTCTCTTTCTCTTGTGTCTAGGGATGGCAAAAACCGAACCGACCCGAGGTTATCGACCCGATCCGCCCCGAACCGACCCGGCTTTGGGCGGGGCGGGGCGGGTTTGGTTTTTCCATGCCCCGCCCCGCCCCGCAATTAATTTAACTTAATATAAATATTATATAGTGCAGGGGTAAATGATTTTTTTTTGTTAATTTCAATAAATTTCTTATGAGCATGTTTTTATAAGTATATGTTTTATAAAAAAAAATTCTATTTTAAAAATATTTTTTAGGAATTTTAGTTAGTTATTTATAATTATGAGCGGGGTAGGACGGGGCGGGGTGGGTGGTTTATGGAAAAAAAAAAGGGATGGGGCAGGGTGGGGCGAGGATGGTAAAGGCTTGCCCCGCCCCGCCCCGCCCCATTGCCACTCGGGGCGGGGATGGTAGAGGTGTGCCCCACCCCCGCCCCGTCCCATTGCCATCCTTACATGTGTCGACAGCGCCCAGGTCTGATTATCCGTTTTTGAGATTGAGCTCTTTAAATTGTTGGGCTTTTTTGTTTGCCGAAAGGCACAAGAAAACCTGTATGAGACGATCATTTAAGATGTTTATTAACATATTTATTTCATCCACCTTCATACAACAAAAAACAGTACACCAATTTATCTAACGAAAGGCTAGCATGAGATTATTAATCAAACAAACAGTAAGTTAATACATAATTTAAAAACATGGGATTGCAAGATCAAAATAATTAATACTCACAAATGAATTTCAATTAAAAAGAGAGAAGTTGCGATTGAGGATATGATTAGTTAAATGAATTTTGATTTATGAATGTTTGGGAAGAATGTTTGATTGATTTATGTATGATTATCCATGTTCTCTATTTTTGTTTGTTCCAAGGACGAAAGGAGGGTTTCCCCCTCTTTTTAAGAGCTAATTAAGAGATGGATGCTACCATTAAACATATATTATTAACATGATGCCTAATTTGGCCATTGCGCTAGCTAATAGTTTTATAATAATAATAAACAAGTAGGACATGACTGTTGTATTAGCTTTTCTTGAAAAATAAATAAATAAATGTTTGCATGCATAATAACTGATTTGATCATTTAATTATTAATCAAATGAAACAAATGTTTGATTAGTGTTTATTTTGAGGTTTGAATCAACATAACTAATGTTCATTAAATATGATGATTTGATTAGTACTCAATTACCATTACAAATTTTCATTTGGTCTTATCTACAACAATCAATGTGGAAAATGATAAGTAATGACAAGTAATCCCATTAGTTGTATGCTTTGATATATTCTAATTTGTTGTATTTTTCTTGATTGGATATATAAGATGGCGGATATCACTGATGAAATATGCAAATATGACACTTTCATATTTGAGGATATGGAAATAGATCCAAATGAGCTTGAGTTATATCAACATCAAGAAGATGGTGGTAGCTAACAACTTTTACATGGATAGGAATTGGCAAATAGTCCACAGTCTCAAGATGAACAGAAATCGGAAAGAATTTCATTTGTTGCTATGGAGTTCAATGATGAAGAGGAAGCATTTTGATTTTACTTAGATTATGCAAAGCCTAGAGGTTTTGGGATAAGAAGACGACACATGTATCATTTGTCTCAGTCTTAATTAATTATATCCTGACACTTTGTTTGTGATAAAGAAGGAAGCAAGTGTATGAAAGACAAAAGGCAACTAGAGAAAACTGTTCATAGACACAGTGATACAAGGACAAATTGCCAAGCTCGGATGGTAGTGTAAAAAATGAAGAGTGGACTATGGACTATAAAAACCTTTGGTGATGCACATAACAATGATTTACTAACTAGTCTCTCTAAGGTGATGAAGATGCGATCTCATCGCCATATTAGTGATACATGTAGAAGTTTGATGGAGGCATTACACAAAAGTAGAGTGGGACCGAGCCAAATGTCTCGAATATTGAATGAAACATTTTCAAATACGGGGTCTATATAAATTACCCGAGAAGATTGTTCAAATCATTTAAGGGCAATTCGAAGTAATAATATTAGGCAAGAATGCATGGCCATTGTAAAGTTTTTCAAGGAAAAAAAACTCAATGATGATTTTTTTTTCTTTGATATGGATCTTGATGAGTTCAGCCAGACTAGATTTTTTTTTGGGTAGATGGAATATGTAGAATGACATATTTAGAATTTGGAGATGTTGTTGTTTTTTATACCTCTTATCAAACAAATAGATTTTGCTTCCCCTTTGCTCCTTTTGTTGGAGTCAATCATCATAAGCAATCAATTTTATTTGATTGTGCTCTAATCGTAGATGAAAAATAAGAAAGCTTCTTATGGGTATTTCAAACATGGATGAAATGTATGCTAGGAAAGCATCCACAAACCATTGTTATAGATCAAGACTTGGCTATGGGGAAAGCTATTGTAAAAGTTTTTCCAAATTCTGGTTATTGATTGTGCTCGTGGCACATTGGAAGAAATTCGATGAAGTATTTAGTAGATTTGAAGAGCAAATAAGGCTTCCTGGGGGACTACAACAACTGGTTACACCGTAGTGCATCAGTTGAAGCATTTGAGAGTAAATGGGATGAACTTAAAGCAACATACAACATTGATGATAAACATTGGTTGAGTAAAATGTATGAAATTCGACACAAATGGGTTTTTTCTATGTTGGTAAAATATATTCACAGCTGGAATGACCTCTATACAACATAGTGAAAGTATCAACTTATTTTTTTTTGTCTTTGTTAATTCACAAACTCCATTGGATGAGTTTGTTATGCCGTATGATAAGGCATTGTGTGCTCGACAAAATGATGAAGAAAATGAAGACTTTAAGACTTTAAACTCGATGCCTAACTTTCATATAGGTCATCCAATTGAGAGACATGCAGGAGAAGTGTATATAAGAGCCGTGTTCAATATTTTCCAAGCAGAATTGCGAGAAAGTGATAATATACTAGCTGAATGCATTTGTGATGGAACTGATCATGCCAAATATAAAATCTGCAATCACATTGTTATATTTAAGAGAGATGGGAACCTATAACTACATGTTCTTGTAAGATGTTTGAGACTGAGGGTGTGTGATAAGTGCTCGTGTATAAGTAATACGAAGTAAACTTTTCTTACATTGAGCATTACTTTTCTCAGGTTTTATCATTACTTCTTGTGTATTTGTATTCTTTTGCGCATTCAGAGTTGTGAAGATGATGTGAAAGAAAAGAAGCAAAAATAGGTCATGGACGCACTAGTTGAGAAGACTCTTGGACTAAGCAAGGACCAAGGCACAAGTTGTAGACATGTGAGTGTGTGCCAACTTCCAAAGTACTCAAAGATTACACAATTTGGAGATGCACAAAGGCAGTCACACTCATATAGTCCAAATTGTGTAACATCGAAGAGCTTCATCAATGTGTTGAAAGTAAGAGGCGACATGATCTACCGCGTGTTGTGTGCCCAACTTAACGACCTCGATGAAAAAATGAAGTCGGGAGCAACTTTGGAGCGAGTATTACAGTAGTTACTATAGCAAAACATTGCAGTAATTCATTGTAGCAAGTTACTGTTTACAACGCGCCGAAATTCAGAATTCCAGAGAATCCACACGGGCGTGTGGATGCCCTATTTCAGCCCTATAAATACTGCGATTTGACAATTAATTAGAGATCTTGGATCCATCTTTCGCCCAACTTTCGGGGATAACATGGCTAGGGTTTGGAGAGGTTTTTGCAAGGCTTTTGGAGCGGTTCTATGGCATCGACATTGAGTTCCTTAGGAGGAGAACTATTGGGGAAGCTTTCGTCGGCATCGATTTTCGACAAGGTGTACCTTAGGTTTGACGAAGGAATCTTTGGAGAAGATGAGGCAGCTTCACAAGACCATCGATACGGACCACAAGGGGGTTTTCTTTATGGTTTTTATGCATATGTTTTTAAACTCTTTGTTGACTTTGTATTGCTTCATAGAGAGCTAAACCCCTAGTGGGTGCTTGGACTTGTATACTCTAGAATGACTTTGTTTCATTGACTTTTATTATGCTTTTTTAATTGATGATTTTAATTGAGTTTCAATATTGAATGCTAATTGCATGATTTTCCCTTAGATGTGACACTAGGGTTGAGAATCCATCTAGGTAATCCTTTGAAAGTGTGACAACTTCATTAGGATTAGACTAAGCAAGATTGAAGAGGGTTGAGAGGGTGAGTCGAGAGGTAGTGGAACGTCCCCTTTTCCTTCTGATGTGATTTATCCTACCTCCATGTTCCAAGTGTTTTGGGCATACAGTCGAGTATTGTGATGCCACCGATTACGGCTCAGAATTTTGAGCTCAAGCCAAGCTTCATCCAAATGCTACATCAGTCCGCACAATTTAATGGGTTGGCCAATGAGGATCCAAACAACCACATTGAGAATTTCTTGGAACTGTGCGACATGCTCAAGATTAATGGAGTAACGGATGATGCTATCAGATTGAGGGCCTTCCCATTTTCCTTGAAGGGGAAAGTAAGACATTGGTTACACTCATTGCCTAGAGCATCGATCACTACTTGGGAGGAGATGGTAAAAGCATTCTTGGCCAGATATTTCTCTTCCGGAAAATCTGCGAAGCTTAGGAATGAGATATCTTCCTTCGTTCAGACAAAATTGGAGTCTCTTTTTGAGACGTGGGATAGGTTCAAGGATCTCTTGTGGAGATGTCCACAGCATGGATTCCCCGAGTGGATGATTATCCACACTTTCTACAGTGGGTTGAATCCGAGCACAAAGCAATTACTTAATGCTGCAACAGGAGGTACTTTAGGAAGCAAGACCCCCGAAGAAACCCGACACCTCATTGAAGAGATGGCTCTGACTAGCTATAAATGGAACTCAAGAGATAGGAAGAAGGTAGCCAGACTTCATGAGATAGATGCAATCACTTCATTAGTGGCGTAAGTTAAGTCATTAAGTAAGAAGTTGGATACCCTAAATTCTCCTAGAGTGGCGGCCGTTATTAGTTGTACCGGATGCGGGGGAGGACATGCTCCTAGTGATTGCCCTATTGCCATTGGTGGTACTTCTTCGGTAGAACAAGTGGATTTTGTAGGTAATGCAATGAGAGGTCAAGGAAATCAGTATAGTGGCACCTACAATCCGGGTGAAGAAATCACCCAAACTTGTCATGGAGCAATCAAGGCTAACAACAAAAGACTAATGCACTACCAGGCTTCCAACAACAAGCACCGAATCTGGAGAACAGAGTGTCAGGTTTGGAGAACAAGATGACTGATTTAGAGAAGGCACTTATAAGGTTTGTCCAATTGTCGGATGCAAGATTTCAATTGGTTGAAGCCATATTTCACAACCATATAGCATCATTACATAACTTGGAGAACCAAGTGGGTCAAATTGCGAAGTCTCTATCTGAAAGACCTCAAGTAAGCTTGCCTAGCAACACGGAAAAAAATCCGAGGGAACAAGTGAAGATGATCACTTTGAGAAATGGTCGTGAAGTTAAGAGTAGAGTCCCTCTTGAGAAGACAAGGAATGAAGCACCCAAGGAAGTGGAGGTTGAGGAGATACCTAAGGAGAAGGAGGTGGCACTCCTACCTTACAAACCGAGAATTCCTTATCCTTCGAGGTTGAAGAATGATCAAAACGATGAGCAATAGAAGAAGTTCTTGGGGGTATTCAAGCAGTTGCACATCAACATCCCATTTGTGGAGGTGTTGTCTCAAATGCCTCGCTTTGCAAAGTTCTTGAAAGACCTCTTGACCAATAAGAGGAAGTTGGAGGAGAGTGCATCTGTAATCTTAGATGTTACATGCTCGGCGGTGTTGCAAAAGAATATGAAGAGCAAGAAGAAGGACCCTGGAAGCTTCATCATTCCTTATAATATTGGTGATTTGGGTGAAGAAAAGGCATTGGCGGATTCAAGAGCAAGCATAAATGTCATGCCTTATACCTTCTTTCAAAAGCTAGGCTTAGGAGAGCCTAGGCTCACTCGGATGATACTTTAACTAAGCCGACCGATCAGTTAAGCATTCGAGGGGTATTATTGAGGATGTGCTATTGAAAGTTAAAAAGTATATCTTTCCTGTGGATTTCATGGTGTTGGATGTCGATGAGGATGTCGAGGTTACATTGATTCTTGGGAGGCTGTTCTTGCGCACTTCCAAGGCACTCATTAACATGGATGGCGGTGAGTTAACTTTGGGGGTTGGAGATGACAAGCTCACTTACCGTCTCGGCGAGGCCATGCGACATTCTCTTGACTTTGATGATACGTTGTATTTTCTTGACACTATTGATGAACTAATTGATGAATATGTGTAGGAAATGATGTGTTCGGACCCGTACAAGAAGTGGCTAGACCAAGATAGAGCTGTAAAAATGGGCCTAACCCGCCGGGCCAGCCCACCCTATCAACAAAAATTGGCGGGTTGGGTTGGTCTTTTGTAAGCCCGTTTAGAAGCGGGCCTAAACGGGTTAACCCGTTTGGGTCACGGTTCTGGGCGGGGCGGGCCGGGCTTTGGGTGGGCTGGCCCGTCCCTTTAATTTATTAATTTTTTTAATTAAATGAATTAAAAATTAGTTGGCCCTTTTGACAACTTTACTCACGATTCATCTTGCCCTAATCTATTCTTCAACCTTCACCAACCACAGCTAGCCACTTCTCTGTCCTTCATCACCATCACTGGCATCATCTCCGTTCATTCTCACCGCAGCCAGCCACATCACCATCCATCATCACCATCACCAGCATCATCATCGGCATCATCACCAGCATCATCTCCGTTCATTCTCACCGCAGCCAGCCACATCACCATCCATCATCACCATCACCAGCATCATCACCGGCATCATCACCAGCATTATCACCGGCATCATCATCATCACCAGCATCACATAGATCAACCAATGGGTGCCTCCCACTCCTTTCTTCAATTTGATTTTTTCCTTGGATTTTCCTGTTCCAACCTTAACAGCTTCTCTATTCAAGGTATTTCATTTGTTTTTTTTTTTTTTATCATATGCATCCATTTTCATGTTCTTTTAATATTTTTATGGATATGTGAGTGTATATTTGTGAGAATGATTCATTTTTATTTCTAAATTTTAAATTTTTGTAGAAATTTAGTGTTCTTTTAATTCTTCACATGGTTATTATTGTTTGATTTTTGTATAAATTTTTTATTGTTTTGTAATCATGATCATTGTTTTGTGATAGAATGGAATTTTATTGTCTTCAAGAGATAATTGAGCTTAGTTGGCATGAAATTTCTAATATTATTTCACCATGATGCTAAAATCTTGACTATTATATTTATGGGGCAATTTTTTGAAGCTTGGACTTGGAGTTATAATGATAACAATAGTTCGGTAGAGAAGTGATGAGTTTTGAAATAATAATTAAGCTAAGTTCAAGATTAATTAGATAGTTTGGGATTCTATCCAAATCTATCCAAATCTCCAGCCCCATCAAGATTCTCATAATCTCATTTAGTCATTCCATTACTAAAATATTAATCAACCCATGAAGATTCTCATAATCTCATTCAATTACTAAAATATTAATCAATCAAAGTAAAGAGTATATATATATATATATATATATATATATATATATAGTCTAGTGGCCCATTTGTTATTGTTATTGTTAATTTGTTAAATATACATCTTATCATTGTCATTGTCAAAGATTAATTATTCTTTAACTAGTATATTGTTATTATTCTTATCATTGTTATTGTTATTGTTAAAAATGATAATTAATTATTCTTTTATTAGTATATTGTTATTATTCTTATCATTGTTATTGTTTATTGTTAAATATGATAATTAATTATTCTTTAATTAGTATATTGTTATTATTCTTATCATTGTTATTGTTTATTGTTAAATATGATAATTAATTATTCTTTAACTAGTATATTGTTATTATTCTTATCATTGTTATTTTTTATTGTTAAATATGATAATTAATCATTTTTTAACTAGTATACTTGATTATTATATTGTATTATTTTATCATTTCTTATATTCTTCATGCATATTTGTAGAATAAATTAAAATCATGGAGTCCGCCTCTTTGAATCAAAGTGTGAACTTAGATGAAGAAGAATTGGAAATCACTAAATCGGGTAAGGAGACAAGTAAAAAACCGAAAGAATTTTCTAATGTTCGGTATTTTTTATAAAGAAAGGGGTGGGTCAAGATGCATACAAATAGCAGAAAAAAATATGGGACTTCTTCATTGAGGGGCCACAAGGATAATTGCAAAATGATTAAATTAAATGATGTAGGACAAATGTTTTTTGATTATGAAGGCAAGATAAGGTCAAAGAAAGTAGATAAAAAAATTGCACGTGACTTATTAGCTGCAGCAGTTATAAAACATGATTTGCCATTTTTTTTTGTTGAATATGATGGCATTAGAGCTTGGATAAAATATGTAAATCCTGATGGTGTTTGCATCTCTAGAAATACTCTTATTTCTGATATTACAAGAATATATATGAGAGAGAAAGGAAAACTGAAGCATGTTTTGGGTAATAACCAGAATAGGATTTGCTTAACTTCAGATGTGTGGACTGCATGTACAAGTGAGGGCTACATTTTCTTGACAGGACATTTTGTTGATGAAAATTGGAAATTGAACAGTAAAATTCTTAACTTTGCTAAATTGCCTCCTCCACACTCAGGAGTTGAATTGACTGCAAAGTTATTTGAATTTTTGAAAGAATGGGGAATTGAGAAAAAAAGTGTTTTCTTTGACATTGGATAATGCATCTAGTAATGACAATATGAAAGATATTTTGAAAGAACAGTTATCTTTGCATGATAGTTTGTTATGTGGTGGCGAATTTTTTCATATTCGTTGTTTTGCTCACATTTTGAATCTCATTGTACAAGAAGGCTTGAAAATAGCCCATGATGCTTTGTATAAAATCAGATAATCTGTCAAATATGTGAAGGGTTCAGAAAGTAGAATGAAAAAATTTGAAGAATGTGTGTGATAAGTGCTTGTGTTATAGTAATGCAAAGCGTTATTATCTTACAATGAGCATACCTTTTATCAGATTTTATCACTAATTAGTGTGTATTTGTGTTCTTTTGTGCATTGTAGGGTTGTGGAGTCAATTCGGAAAAGAAAGAAGCAAGAATAGGTTATGTTCGCCATTATTGAGGAGTTCTCGGACCAAGCAAGGAACAAAGCATGAGTCTAGACTTATGGATGTGTGCCAACCTCCATTGGAGGGGTACAAGGGCAGTCACACTCACAAAAGTCTATAACTCGTGTAGCATTGGAGAACTTTGCCAATGAAGAGAAATGAAGTAATCGACATAATCTAACGTTGATTGTGTGCCCAATTCAACGACCTCGATGAATAACGATGAATTCGGGAGCATTTCGGCAAATACTGTAGCAACACGGTAGCTTTTGTGCTGTAGCAAACTACTGTTCACTTTCTGCCGAAAATCAGGATTTCAGAGAGTTCACACGGGCGTGTGGAAATTCCACACGGCCATGTGAATTAATTTTCCAGCAAGCCAGAAACTTCACACGGGCGTGTGGAAATTCCACACGGTCGTGCACTGTAGAAAAACACTGTAGCAAGTTACTGTTCACAGTCTGCCGAAAAACAACAAAACAGAATTTCCACACGGCCGTGTGGAATTAAGACACGGGCGTGTGGAATTTCTGGTTTTTCACAGGGCCGTGTGGAAAATCCACAGGGGCGTGGGGAACTCCGATTTCAGCCTATAAATAGCCCGTTTTCAGATCTATTTGGGGACCTCCCCTTCTATCTTTTGACCTATCTTTCTCTCAAACTTCTGGAGAGTGCGGCTAGGGTTTCGGAGAGGACTTTGTGGAGGATTGGATTGCGCCATCGGCATCGACATTGACGTTCGACGGCCGCACAAGACCACGGCCACACCATACGCGAGGGGGTTTTCATTGATGTTTTTAGTTTGTGCTTTATTTTACACTTTGATGAACATGTATAGCTCTATGAGGAGCTAAACCCCTCGTGGGTATTCGGACTTGTAAAACCCTAGGATCATTATGTTTCTATGACATTGTTATTATGCTTTTCCATTATTGATGAATAAATTCGAGTTTCAGTTTTAATTATCTTATGCTATTGTTCTTCCTTAGCCGTGACACTAGGGTTGAGAACAATCTAGGTTATCCTTTGGAGATGTGACAACTTCTATAGGATTAGACTACTTAAGATTGAAGAGGGTTGAGAGGGAGAGTTGTGAGGTAGCAATGTACCCTTTTCCCTTCCGGTGTGATTTCTCCCTACCTCCGTTCCTTGGTTAATTAGCGGTCAAGATAGAGTTTTAGGGCTCAATCTAGACTAGGGTTCTTCCACCTGAACCAAAGGGTTAGAACTACATAGAGGAACAGGTTTTATCACTAGGAATCCCTAGAGCTTAAAGCAATCCCACGTAGTGTTAGGGTTAGGAAGATAGACTCCCCTGGGGCTTAGTTGACAGGTCAACGAGAGTCAAGGGTCGTAGTGAATCCTAATACCGGGACATAATGTTGGGGTTAGTCATGGTTGACCTTAAGTTTTGGGACCGTGAGTTTAAGGATATCCTCGACTCAATTAACATCAATAGGAAAGTATAATAGCATAGTCTTGCACTAGAAGCATAAGTCCTAGAGGTAGCTTGTCCGGATACCCTATTTCATTCATTGCTAGTCTTCTCTTTTAGCTTCTACTTGCTTTTCTCTCGTCTTCCATCTCTCTATTTACTTTCTTATCTTTTATTCTAATTGATTCCATAAATTCATTCATCACTCCGATCATTATTTTTCGTACATCGCACGACTGAATAGCAAATTCTCGTATTTTAAATCCCTATTCCCTGTGGATTCGACTACCCACTCATCAGGGTAATTTTATTACTTCGACAAGCCCGTGCACTTGCGGGATACACGCAAGGGGTCGTGTCAGTGTGGCCACAGTTGGCAACATTAACACCAGTATTGGCTTGAGATTAGATGTGTCCACCCGTTGGAATTCGACATATTTGATGTTGAATAGTGTCATTAAATATAAAAGGGCATTTGCTTCTCTTCAATTGAATGATAGAAATTATAACTATTGTCCTTCAAATGAAGAATGGAAAAGAGGAGAGAAAATATATGAGTTCTTGGAGCCATTTTATGACACTACCAACTTGATATCAGGATCTTTGTATCCTACATCAAACTTGTATTTTATGCAAGTTTAGAAGATTGAAGTTTTATTAAAAGAAAACTTGTTAAGTGAAGATGTGGTGATTAGTGACATGTGTAGAAGGATGAAAGAAAATTTTGATAAATATTGGACATAATATAGCATGGTGCTATCCTTGACCCACGAATTAAATTATCAATGTTGACGTATTTTATGGAAATGTTGAGAGTGATTCTACTAAATGCCAAGAGAAGGTATCACTTGTGAGAACAAAACTATATGCACTTTTTGAGCATTATTCAAATGCTAATAAGTCATGTTCTTCACAACCACAATCTTCTTCTATCATTACACCTACATTTACACAAGGTGGTGGAGGAATGAAAAGTAAGGGCAAAAGAATTTTTGATGTAAGTGCTCTATCACTTTCTCTCTTTCTTTATATATTTCTCTAATTTGTTTAAATATTTTATGATAACATATGCTAATTATTAATTATAGGAAATTAAAGAATTTGAGAGCCAATCAATTACAAGTGCGGGGAAATCTCAATTGGATCTTTATTTGGAGAAGCCAAAGCTTGAATTTGCATATTATGAAGATTTGGATGTGTTGGAGTATTGGAAGAATCATAAGCATAGGTTTCCAATTCTTGCATTAATGGCAGGTGATGTCTTAGCTATTCCAATAACAACTGTTGCATCTGAATCGGTCTTTTCTATTGGTGCTCGTGTGCTCAACAAATATAGAAGTTGTACACTTCCTGAAAAAGTACAAGCTCTCATTTGCACCCATAATTGGTTGCATGGTTATAACATTGGTAATTTACAAGCTATTAATTTAAATTGTTTATTTAGTTGAAATCTTGAAATATTTGTTTATTTTAAATTTAATTTTTGACTACTTTTTATATTTGGGGTTTTTTATGTAGATAATGAAGATGAAGCAAACACTAAACCAACTACATCCGGTGAGGGTTCAAATATTCTTGAACTTATTGATGAAGATAGAATGGAAGGAGGAGATGGAGAAGAGGAAAATTTGCATGATTTAATTTAATGGTTGATGAATTTTAAATTTGTAATGAACTCTATTATTGTATGTCTTAAGACTTAAGAAAGTGAGAGACATGAAGACTTAAGTTGGAATGTGGATGGGATTGTTGTTGCTTTTAAATATTTAATGGATGATAATGATGTTAAATTTTTTAGGTGATTTATGTAGTATCATGATATTGGTATTTCTATTATATATGGTTGGTGTTGATGTGAGAATTTTTTAATGTTGTAGTTAATTTGGTTGGATATATTGTTATTTGCTTATTTTATTATTTAGGTGTGTGATTTATTATAATCTCTTTTGGTTTGGTTTGTTAAATAAATAAAATATATAATTTTTAATTATTTTATATTTTTAGTGGGCTAGCCCGCTCAACCCGCCAACCCAAGGTGGGTTGGGTCGGGTTGGCATTTTGCCAACCTGCCAAATGGTGGGCCGGCTTGCCTCGCCCCGCCAATTGGTGGGTTTTGGTGGCCCGCGGGCCGGCTCGCCCCACCGACCTGTTTTGACAGTACTAGACCAAGACATGGAGAATGAAGACATTTCATCAATTGGTCTAGTAGAGGAGGTGAAACCCACTACGGGAGTCATGAAGAGGATGATCCAAAAGCTTAAGAGAGTAAAGAGACGCCACAAGAAACCCCTCAAGGCTAGTGGGGATGAGCATTCATAGAGTAAGGGTGAAAAGCCCTTGTGTGGTAACAAACTTAATCATTCCTCCTCTAACTTGCAAAGGTTATGTTCAGCATGCTTTCAAGTTGTAGGTAAGAGGGCAACTTTCATTCATGAACCTCCGTAAGGTAAGAGCAGGTACATCAAGCTTAGTGACGTTAAACGAGCTCTTCTTGGGAGGCAACTCAAGCTTTTATTGCTTTTCTAGGACTTAGACTAGTGTTAGCATGAATAAAAGTCTTTGTATCGGTGTTTTGGTTTTTATACACGTGTGCTATGATTTTTCTCATGGATTGTTGGTATTTTCATGTACTTTAATGTGTTTGGCGGAGATTCAGGTCATTTGAGCAGGTTTTCATGAATATTTGGTCAGGTTTTCATTGTTTTTGCAGTCTCTATACATAGTATAAGTGTCTGAAATTTTTCTGCAGAGGCTGTAATATTTTCCAAGTAATCGAGAGAAGACACATGGCCGTGTGGAATTTCCACATGGGCGTGTGTCTCTACTCAGAGCTCATCCTGAGAGGACACAGGGGTGTGTGAATACCCCTGTGAATGACCTTGTGAAGGGCACACGGCCATATGGATCTCTGCAGAGTGCTAAGTCTCCATCCTGAGAAGACACAGGGGCGTGTGATTGCCCTGTGAGTGAACTTGTGAATGACACACGGCCGTGTGGAATTTTCATATGTCCGTGTGGGACACTTAGATGGATTTTTGGCATTCCAAAGAGGCCCGACCATGTGTTTTGGCCAGGTTGGGCATACGACCGTGTGGAATTCCCACACGGCAGTTTGGTTGAGTTCAGAGTTTATCTCGAGAGCGCACAGGGTCGTGTGGCTGCCCCTGTGAGCCCTCCTGTGAAGGGCACATGGCCGTGTGGAATTTCCACACGGCCATGTGGGTGTGTTCAGAGGCAAAAACAGAGAGCACACAGGGGCGTGTGACTACCCCTGTTAACCCTCTCAGTAGAGGCACACTACTATGTGGAATTTCCACACGGCCATATGGATGTACAGAACTCAAAAGGCCGCGGCCTTCCTTTATATTTCAGTTATACCTCTTCATTTCTAAATGTTTCTATACTCATAGAACATCCCCACTCGTACTCCCGACCTTCTCTCCGTTGATTTGTGAGGTTTTAGAGCTGTTTTTCGGCGTTTCTCAAAGGTTTTGATTCCTAGTTCGTTGGTAATCCCCTCTTTCATCTTCTTCGTCAATCTATTCAATAGTTTTTGCATATATTTGTTTATTTTGTTGGATTTCAGTTAAGGTTCATACGCATTTACTTGTTGAATGATTGTGGATCAGTTTTAGAACATTTGAGATGATTTGAGATGATTTGTAAAAATTTCTTGAAGGGCACGGCCGTGTCTCTGCCGCGGCCTGAAGATCTACACGGGCGTGTGGAATTTCCACACGGCCATGTGGATTTCTGCATAATGATCTTTAAATGTGATTTAATCGATTTCTTTTCAATTTTTGCAGGAATGACCCCTAGATCAAAAAACACAACTGGCAAACATCCTCGAAAGCAATCTCTTGAGTAGTTAGAGTTTGCTATACCTGAGCATCAGGCCAGATTTCAGTGTCTGTCGAAGCTCAGATTTGGACAGTCACATTTTCCAGATTTGAGTGCAGTTCTAGAGATTCAGTTGGGTGATGAGATGGCCAATGAGATTGACGAGCTGCTTTCAGTCTGTAGCTGGGGTAGATTACTGACTATTTGACCCTTGCATCATTCGAGTTCGATCGATCGTACAACAACTTCACAGATATTGACAACATTTAGTCACGTGCGTTCAGTTAGCGTCATAGCATGAGTGTGACTGGGCTAGTATGAGCCGACAGTTCTCATTCCGACTGGGACTATATGATGAGGCCTACAATGACACTGAGGAGTATGAGCAGTTACTGACAGATTACCCAAGCAGTTTGACCCTTCAGAGAGCATACCAGACATTGTGTGGATCGGGCCAGTATGAGCCAGGGGTTTCCAAGGTGATGTGCCTCTCTCGCCCGGCTTACAGATACCTACACGCCGTTTTGAGCAGATCAGTGAACGGCCGTGGCGATAACACTGGGGTCTTGAGTCGTCAGGAGCTGCTTTACTTATACTCGATGGTAGATAGTGAGCCACTCCACCTGGGACATATTTTAGCTGAGTACTTATGCCATCAGGGCTAGTACACAGGGTTGGAGTCATCTTCTCGGGCCCTTATATCACGAGACTTATCATGGGGATGGGTCTCTTGGATGCGATCAAAGGGGCCGAGAAGATTATTATACCATCGGCCCTCAGTATAGAAGCGATGAGATTGATGGGCATGATCCGCAGATGCAGGGTAGGTGTTTATATCATGATCACGCCCCCACCAGAGTCAGCTGAGGGAGAAGAGGATGAGTGTGAGGGGTCACAGCCAGCCCTGCAGCTGCCACAGGAGCACACAGAGACCGAGGCACCACCTCCAGTACGCATGTTCTCTCCCTCTTGAGGCCACGACAGGTTAGAGCGACTTGAGAGTGCTGTGGGGGTGCTGCAAACCGAGTTAGCTGAGGTTCGCGCTACACAAGCTACGAACCACACTGAGGTGATGGCGCGTCTTTATATACTATAGCAGATACTCGAGCGAGACACGACATCACCATTTATTATGAGACCTTGATCCCCAGCAGCATCAACACCACTAGATCCACTAGCATCAATAGCAGCAACAGCACCAGATGCCACCGAGGTAGACATCGACGCTACGGGAGTCTAGTTTCTTTTATTTGTTTTCTATTATTTGTCGTTTTGCATTTCTTATTTTGGACTTGTACTACTCATAAAGGGTTTTCCTTCTGAGTTTATCTTTTTATTTTTATTATCTCGAATTGTATTCCCTTGTGTATACATGCAGATGGTCTTGTAAGTAAGGGAATTGAGGAATAATCATTAGCACGGTCATGTGACCGTGTGTGGATCACAACCCGTTGGAACTCAACTTTCCATGAATGTAGCTCCATTAAATGTAACACTAGGGGTTCAGGGGAGTATTGTTTCAATTGTCCACCATCACATATTATGAATTGATTGTTATATTCTTTTTTTTGCTTGCATGCGCACATTGAGAGCAATGTACATCTTAAGTGTGGGGGGAGGGAGTTCACATTACACATGCTTTATGCTTATGTGTTCAATTGTTTATGCTCATATAGCCAATGACGGTTCACCTTAGTTGCAACGGTTGTATTTTTAAGCTTAGGAGAATTGTTAACATTGTATCTCATCATGCTTTAGTTCTTACTTGAATTTTAGGGAATTTTTGCCAGATTATCTTTTGTTACACCACCCGCTCATGAAATCTCTTGGAAACTCAAGCTCAACATTTTAAGGACTAGTTTAGTAGTAGTTAGTTAGTTTTGAGTCTTAGCATTGATTTTAATTGAAAAAAAAGATGGTTCTTTTGTGAATATTGTTGGTTTTATTTGTGCATTTGGGGTGGAAAGAGCTACCACCTATGAAGTATGAAGCTACTCTCATAAGTCGGATACTAGTTATGCCCTAATGAGAGAAAGAGCCATCTCATGGGATGCGTGAAAGCTACTACCTCGGTAGAAAGAGTTACCACCTCGAAAGTGTGAAAAGCCACCTTTGGCGGCCACCTAGGAAAGGGCTACCTTAGAGGATGTGTGAAGCTACTACCTTCTCTTTCTTGTTTATAAATAAGTCCTTATTAATAAGAGCTTGAGGAGTACTTTTGGGTTGACTTGAGTGAGCTTACAAACACTTACACAATATCGGGTTTATTGTCCTTTTTTATTCAAGTTTTTAGCTAGAGCAATGATACCTTTTATGCATTGTTTTAATTTCTTTTTGCTTGTAGAATGCTTCTTAGCATACCCCTTGTGTGAGTGCTCCGCAAGTGCACGGGTCATCGCAGTAATAAAATTTTACCCCCGTGAGTGGGTAGTCGTATCCACAAGGAATAGTGTTTAGAAACAAGAGTTATCATTAAGATTTCTTACAACACTTCACTCTGTTGCTTGCTCAACTAAGCCCCACTTGAGTTCATCTCTTAGCACTTCACTCTGTTTTGACTGTAAAGAACTCTTGGAACGTGGAGGTACGATAAATCACGTTGGAAGGGAAAGGGGATGTTCCGCTACCTCTCGACTCACCCTCTCAACCCTCTTCAATCTTGTTTAGTCTAACCCTAATGAGGTTGTCACACCTTTAAATGATTACCTAGATGGATTCTCAACCCTAGTGTCACATCTAAGGGAAAATCATGCAATTAACATTCAAGATTAAAACTCAATTAAAATCATCAATTAAAGAAGTATAATAGAAGTCAATGAAACAAAGTCATCCTAGGGTTTACAAGTCCAAGCACCCACTAAGGGTTTAGCTCTCCATGAAGCAATGCAAAGTCAACAAAGAGTTTGAAAGCATATGCATAAAACTATAAAGTAAACCCTCTTGTGGTCCGTATCGATGATCTTGTGGAGCCGCCTCATCTTCTCCAAAGGTTCCCTTGTCAAACCTAGGGCACATCTTGCTGAATCGATTCCGATGAAAGCTCCCCCAATAGTTCTCCTCCAAAAGAACTCAATGACGATGTCGTAGAACCACTCCAAAAGCTCACAAAAACCTTTCCAAACCCTAGCCGTGCTCTCCACGAAAGTTCGGCGAAAGATGGATAAAATATCCCCAATTAATTCTCAAATCGCTGTATTTATAGGGCTGAAATCGGGTATCCATAGGGCCGTGTGGAAATTTCACACGCCCGTGTGAATTCTCTGGAATTCTGAATTTCGGGGCGCTGTGAATAGTAACTTGCTACAAAGAATTACTACAGTGGTTTGTTATAGTAATTGCTATAGTACTCGCGCCAAAGTTGCTCCCGACTTCATTTCTTCATCGAGGTCACTAAGTTGGGCACATATCTCGCGGTAGATCATATCGCTTCTTGCTTTTAACACATTGATGAAGCTCTTCGATGTTACACAATTTGGACTATATGAGTGTGTTTGCCTTTGTGCATCTCCAAATTGTGTAATCCTTGAGTATTTTGGAGGTTGGCACAGATCTACGTGTCTACAACTTGTGCCTTGATCCTTGCTTAGTCCAAGAGTCTTCTCAACTAGTGCGTCCATGACCTATTTAACTTTCTTTTTTTTTCTACATCGTCTACACAACCCTGAATGCATAAAAGAACACAAACACACAATAATCAATGATAAAACTTGAGAAAAGAAATGCTCAATGTAAGAAAAGTATACTTCGTATTACTAATACACGAGCATTTATCACTTCTTTTGCATGCTTTTGGTGAACTTAAGGCCGAGCACTTTCAATTGTTTTCCTAAGTGCTTTAATGTTTTATTTTTTCTTGAGGACAAGCAAAAGCTTAAGTGTGGGGGAGTTTGATAAGTGCTCGCGTATAAGTAATACGAAGTGTAATTTTCTCACATTGAGCATTACTTTTTTCAGGTTTTATCATTGATTCTTTTGTATTTGTGTTCTTTTGCGCATTCAGGGTTGTGAAGACAATGTACAAGAAAAGAGGCAAAAATAGGTCATGGACTCACTAGTTGAGAAGACTCTTGGACTAAGGAAGGACCAAGGCACAAGTTGTAGACATGTGAGTGTGTGCCAACCTCCAAAGTACTCAAGGATTACATAATTCAGAGGGGCACGAAGGCAGTCACACTGATGTAGTCGAACTTGTGTAACATCGAAGAGTTTCATTAATGTGTTGAAAGCAAGAGGCGACATGATCTACCGTGTGTTATGTGCCCAACTTAGCGGCCTCGATGAAGAAATGAAGTCGGGAGTTATTTTGCGTGAGTATCGCAGCAGTTATTATAGCAATTCACTGTAGTAAGTTACTGTTCAAAGCGCCCTGAAATTCAGAATTCCAGAGAATCCACATGGGCGTGTGGAAATTCTACACGGCGTGTGGATGCCCGATTTCAGCCCTACAAATATCGTGATTTGAGATTTAATTAGAGATCTTGGATCCATTTTTTGCCCAACTTTCGGGGAAAACACGGTTAGGGTTTGGAGAGGTTTTTGCAAGGCTTTTGAAGCAATTCTACAGCATCGACATCGAGTTCCTTTGGAGGAGAACTATTGGGGAAGCTTTTTTCGGCATCAATTTTTGACAAGGTGTGCCCTAGGTTTGACAAAGGAACCTTTGGAGAAGACGAGGCGGCTCCGCAAGACCATCAATACGGACCAGAAGGGGGTTTTCTTTATGGTTTTTACGCATATGTTTTCAAACTCTTTGTTGACTTTGTACTGCTCCATGGAGAGCTAAACCTCTAGTGGGTGCTTGGACTTATAAACCCTAGGATGACTTTGTTTCATTAACTTTTATTATACTTTATTAATTGATGATTTTAATTGAGTTTCAATCTTGAATGTTAATTGCATGATTTTCCCTTAGATGTGACACTAGGGTTGAGAATCCATCTAGGTAATCCTTTGAAGGTGTGACAACTTCATAGGGTTAGACTAAATAAGATTAAAAAGGGTTGAGAGGGTGAGTCGAGAGGTAGCGGAACGTCCCCTTTCCATTCCAACATGACTTATCCTACCTCCACGTTCAAAGAGTTCTTTGCGGTCATAATAGAATGAAGTTCTAAGAGATGAACTCCACTGAGGCTTAGTTGCTCGAGCAATAGAGTGAAGTGTTGTAGTGAATCTTAGTGCTAGGGCTTAATTGTGGCTGGGGGCCTTTCGCCTGGACCAAAGGGTTAGGTCAATATTAGGGATAGGGTTTATCACTTGGAGTCCCTAGAACCCCATGCAGTCCCACACAGTGTGAGGCGTCGAGACTATCACTTTCCGCCGGGGCATAGTATAGAGGGCTAGTCATGGTTGACATTAGGTTTGGGACTGTGTGTTTTTGGATTTTCACGACTCATTAAAACATTAATTAGGAGGTATAATATTAGTCTTGCACTTGAAACAATAATCTTAGGGTGACCATTGTCCGGGTGCCCCATCTTCCCATCGATTACTTCTCTTTACTCTCATTGCTCTTATTGCGTTCTTTTATTTCTTTTGCAATCATATACTGATTTCTCTCACCATCGATTTTCTTTATAGCTAAGTAGTGATAACTCTTGTTTCTAAACACTATTCCCTGTGGATAAGACTACTCACTCACCGGGGTAAAATTTTATTACTTTGATGACCCGTGTACTTGCGGAACACTCACGCAAGGGGTGTGCCAGTGTGTTGTGTTGTCATATATTAAAAATATTTTAAAAAAGAAAGGGTTGAAAAGATTCCCACAAATTATATTCTTCATCATTGGATTATGTGACAAGGGCCCGAAAGTGCACGGGTTGTCGAAGTAATAATAGTACCCCGGTGAGAGGATAGTTGAATCCACAGGGAGTAGGGATTGTAGATACAAGTGATTGCTATCTAACTAATGCAAAATACAGAAAATGAGAGTCAGAATCAGTGTGTGTGTGTGTGAGAGTAATCGAAAGCAATAAGAAAATAAAGAGAAATATGGAAGGTAAGAAGGTGCAAGCTAAGAGTAAAAGAGAGAAACAATCAAGAGTGAAATAGGGTACCCGGACAAGCTACCCCTAGGATTAATGTTCTAGTGCAAGACAATGTATTATACTCTCCTATTGATGCTTAATGAGTCATGGACATCCTAAAGAACATGGTCTCAAACCTAAGGTCAACCGTTACTAACCCCAACATTATGCCCAGGCATTAGGTTTCACTACGACCCTTAACTCTTGTTGACCTGTCAACTAAGTCCCAGGGGAGTCCATTGATAAGTGCTTGTGTTATAGTATCGCGAAGCGCTATTATCTTACATTAAGCATACCTTTTATCAGGTTTTATCACTAAATGTGTGCATTTGTGTTCTCTTGTGCATTGAAGGTATTGTGGAGCCTAATTGGAGAAGAAGAATGAAATTAGGTCGCGTTCGCCAATGTTGGGATGTTCTCGGACCAAGCAAGGAACGAAGCACGTATTTGGACTTGTGGATGTGTGCCAACCTCTTTTGGAGGGGCACAAAGGCAGTCACATTCACAACAAGTCCAATCCGTGTTACTTAGGAGAATCTCGCGAAAGAAGAAGACTTGAAGCAATCGGCGCGACCTACCGTTGCTTGTGTGCCCAAGTAATGGCCTCGATGGAGAACAATGGACCCGGGAGGCGTTTCGGCAAGTTACCAAGCCTGTTCAGCTGAAGATTAGTGTTCCAGAGAAGTCACACGGGCGTGTGGAAATTCCACACGGCCGTGTGAGCCATTTTCCAGCCAGACAGAGAAGTCACACGGGCGTGTGGAAATTCCACACGGCCGTGTGTTTTGCAATTTCAGCCATCCAGTGAAGACACACGGGCGTGTGGAAATTCCACACGGCCGTGTGAAATTAATTTTTCAGCCGAGACAGAAGCTTCACACGGGCGTGTGGAAATTCCACACGGCCGTGTGAAGCCCCCGATAAGTCCAATTTTAAAGCCGCGATTCAACAATATAAAAGGGGATTTTTTGCAACCTTTTGAGGGATCTTTTGACCTATCTTTTCTCCAACTTTCTTGAGTGCGGCTAGGGTTTCGGAGAGGGTTTCGTGGAGGTTCTAGCGCGTCGTTGGCATCGATTTCGAGGTTCGACGTTTGCACAAGACCACGGCCACACTAATTCGAGGGGGGTTTTTCATTGATGTCTATGTTTTATGCTTTATTTCTCACGTTAATGAACATGTATAGCTCTATGAGGAGCTAAACCCCTCGTGGGGTATTCGGACTTGTAAACTTTAGGGTTTCTTATGTTTCTTTGACATTGATTATTATGCTTTCCATCATTGATGAATAAAATTGAGTTTTTAATCTTGATTATCCTTTCATATTGTTTTCCCTTAAACGTGACATTAGGGTTGAGAGCAATCTAGGCTTTCCTTTGGAGGTGTGACAACTCCTATAGGATTAGACTACTCAATATTAAAGAGGGTTGAGAGGGAGAGTTGTGAGGTAGCAATGTACCCCTTTCCCCTTCGATGTGATTTCTCCCTACCTCCGATTCCTTGATTTAATAGCGGTCGAAATAGAGTGAAGCAATAGGCAGATAAACTCCCCTAGGGCTTAGTTACGCAAGTAATAGAGTGGAGGGTTGTAGTGAATCCTATTTGCTGGGGCTCAATCTAGACTAGGGTTCTTCCACCTGGACCAAAGGGTTAGAATTACGTATAGGAACAGGTTTAATCACTAGGAATCCCTAGAGCATAATGCAACTCCACATAGTGTGAGGTTTAGGCAGATGGACTCCCCTGGGGCTTAGTCATCTAGGTGACAGAGTGAAGGGTGTTGTGAATCCTAATACCGGGGCATAGTGTTGGAGTTAGTCACGGTTGTCCTTAGGTTTGGGACCGTGAGTCTTAGGATATCCTCGACTCAATTGACATCAATAGGAGAGTATAATATCATAGTCTTGCACTTGAAACATAGACCCTAGAGGTAGCTTGTCCGGATACCCCCCTTTTATTCATTGTTAGTCCTTCTCGATTTTCCTACTTGCACTTCTTTCTTCCATCTCTCTATTTAGTTTATTGCTTTGCATTATTTTCACTCATCAATCTTATTATCGTTCTCCGTATTTTGCATAGCTTAATTAGTGAAACCTTATATTCTATCTCCCTATTCCCTGTGGATTCGACTACCTTCTCACCAAGGTAAATTTATTACTTCGACAAACCCGTGCACTTGCGGGATACACGCAAGGGGTCATGTCATCCATCTTCCTAAGCCTCAAACTACGTGGGATTGCTTTACGTTCTAAGGATTTCAAGTGATTAGCCCTATTCCTAAGTGTAGTTCTAACCCTTTGGTCGAGGTGAAAGAACTCTAGTCTCAATTAAGCCCCAGCACTAGGATTCACTACAACCCTTCACTCTGTCGCTCGCGCAACTAAGCCCCAGGGGAGTTTATCTCCTAGCACTTCATTCTATTTCAACCGCTAAGAACTCTTGGAACATGGAGGTAGGAAAAATCACACCAGAGGGTAAAGGGGACATTTCACTACCTCACGACTCACCCTATTGACCCTCTCCAATCTCGAGTAGTCTAATCCTATAAGAGTTGTCACACCTCCAAAGGATAACTTAGATGGCTTTCAACCCTAGTGTCACATCTAAGGGAAAATCAATACAAGAATAAATCAAGATTGGAACTCAATTAAATTCATCAATAAAGAAAGCATAATAGCATGTCAAAGAAACATGATCATCCTAGGGTTTACAAGTCCGAATACTCTCAAGGGGTTTAGCTCCTCATGGAGCTATACAAATCCATCAATGTATATGAATAAATACAAATCGAAAACATAGATGAAAACTCCCTTGTGTAGCGTGGCCGTGGTCTTGTGCGGCCGATTTGTCTCTTTACCAAGCTTCTCGTCAAGCTTAGGGCACACCTCGTTGGATCGGTGCCGATGAAAGTTCCCCCAATAGCCATCTTCCGATGGGCTTCAACATCGATGCCGATGGCGCGCTTCAATCCTCCACAAAGTCCTCTCTAAACCCTAGCTACGACCCTCAAGAAAAAAGGAGAAAATATCTTAAAAAAGTCCCCAAAAAGGGCTTTAAACAGTCTGAGTCGCGGCTGGAAAATCAGCTAAAATTGGGATTTTGCACGGCTGTGTGGATTTTGTGGATTCTGAATTCTAGTGCACAGTAAACAGTAAACTACTACAGTACTCGCGCATCAAATGCTCTTGATTTCATCATTCTTCATCGAGACCATTGAATTGGGCACACAATCAACGGTAGATCATGTCAATTGATTCAATTCTCCTCATTGGTGAAGTCTCCTATGCTACACGAGTTAGACTTATTATGAATGTGACTGTTTTTGTGTCCCTCCAAAGGAGGTTGGCACACAGCCACAAGTCTAGGCTCGTGCCTTGTTCCTTGCTTGGTCCGAGAACTCCCCAACAACGGTGAACATGACCTAACTTTACTCTTTTTCTCCAAATTGGCTCCACAACCCTACAATGCACAAAAGCACACAAGCACACAAATACACACTAATTAATGATAAAATCTGATAAAAGTAATGCTCAATGTAACATAATAACACTTCGCGTTACTATAACACGAGCACTTATTAATATGGTTGCAAGATATTGGTCAAATGTTATGATGGTTGATGCAAGTAACAATGCTTTTACACCCTTGATGAAGTGGAGTGCACAAAATATGTGTTTTTATATTTCACAGTCTATATCATCCTTAGAGATGTACCAAAAATTATGCCTATGTTAAATGACATCTTCAAAATGGTTGGTGATTTTTCTAGTGCACGAGAACATGTCTTGCGCATGGAGGAAAGTGAGGCAAATAAGGAGATTATTGGTTCATCTTCTTTCCCTGCAACCTCAGGTGGAGATGATGTTTGTGGATCACACATTAGTATTCTTGATCCAAAACGTGTTAAAAGCAAAGGTCAGCCAAAAGTGAATACAAGGATTAAATCTGGAATGGATATTCAATTGTCATTGCAAAAGAAAAGGATTTGCAATAGATGTGGGAGAAAGGGTCATTATATGTATACATGTATATTCAGTAAGATAATTTCTTTTAATTGTTATGTTATTTAATTCATATTTTCAATTGATCATTATTTTTACTAATGAGAATTTTTATTTGGGAATGCAGGCCTGTCTTGAGCTGTAAGAAATAATCATTTGGTGATGTAGTTATTTAGTAAGTTCTTGTTGCTCATTGCTCTTTTGATGATTTTGAAGAATGCTGATTTGATTTGGAACTGATTTAATTGGTTTGAAATTGTTAAGGTGTAGATTTTTTGTTTGTCAATATGTTGTTTTCTTGGAGCTGGCAAGCAGTCTTTGTGTTACGTTATTAAGTTGTTAAGCTATTAAGTTGTTTTCTTTTAGGTGCTCATTATGTTAAGCTGACAAGTACTCTTTGTTTATCATTGTTTTTAATTAAGCTGTTAAGTTCATAGGTTCTCTTTGTGTTAAGCTGAATTTGGTAAGTTGAAGATGTGTTAAGTTGCAGAAATTTATCTTCTCATAATTTATTGTCGGCACAATTTAATTTGGTTTGAAGTTTCAGATTTTTTAATTTTTTGTAGGCAGAAATTTAATTTTTTGTTTGTCATTATATTAAGCTGCAAATTTTTTTACCTGAATTATCAGGTTTGAAATTGTTAAGCTGCAAAAATACAGTTCACATGTTCTCTTTCTTTCATCTTTGTTTCTGACAAAACATCAAAACAACAACAATACAGTCCACAAGCCAACCACAACCACAAACAACAACAACAATAACAACATCAAAACAACCATCAAAGATGAACACAAATTAACAAAAATAATTAACAAATTTATCATCATCAGTATCAGCATCATTTTTATTATAGACACACATGTCTTGTTTTCAAGACCATAATACATTTCATAGATACTCTTTCTTTCATCTTTGTTTCTGATAAAACAAAAACATTCATCCAGTTTTTTTTTTCATACTTCTCTTTAATAGTCTCTTCAATAGTGCGCAACATCAAAAACTCTTTCTTTCATCGTTGATTGGTACTCCTTGAGTGTAACGAAAGTTTGATCCCGTAACATGAAAGCTCCTGTGTACTCAACATCTAATTCCAGAATAGCTGTGCATTCTTCTGCAACCTATTTCAGGATCACAATTCCAAATTGAATTTTTAAGTAGCAAAAATTAAAGGATAAAACAAATACAGAATTAAATACAGACCTTATTGAAATCATGGTGTTGAAGATAGCTTGATCACAGACACTATACTAATAAATCAACATGAAAATGAATGAATCTATAAAGCTCACACAAGAAGACTGAGATGGATTATATATGCATATGAGACCTAAAAGAAGCTCAGCATTCTACATCATATAGAATTTTTTTTTTTTTTTTTTGCAAATAATCCAAACAAACATCATACCAATATCACAAGAATGCAATAAAACAACTCAAAAACCTTACATTCTATAGTATCTAACTATTTCACATAATAGAAATTCTCTCAAAAAAGAAGTTTTCTTGTTTCCATGTTACTCATTGGAGGAGTTAGATATCATTGCTACAAGCTTAATAAACACAGTGTCATTTCCTTCCATTATTCCATACCTCAAAGGAAGTAGCTATTTTGAACACTCACCATTGCTCTTAAACAAAATAGCTTTACAGAAGCAATTATCATGCATTTAGCTTCATAGTCATCCCTACTCATCCCTGATGGAAATATAGAGCAAGTTTTATCCACCCAAGTAGTGTTCTTCAACTCAACCATTGTGATGTTTGAATCCTTCAAAGAATCTCCTCCACTGAAACTCCTAGTACAAGCCAACGACCTTTGGCTAGAATCAACAAAAACAAAGCCAGGAGGACAAAGACACACAACACCATCATCAACCAAAGAATAGTAACTATTAACCCCACAACACCTTTCACCAAACACTTATCACTCAAAGCCACCCACTCCACCCTTGTTTCCCAGCCCCCATCCTTCATCAACGAGTGATAAAAACATGGAGAATCCCAGACAAGTAAAGGACACCTTCAATTATGAACACCAGGGCTGAACCTCGACTTTTGGCCATGCGTCCAGAACTGGCAGCTGTTCCCCTGCTCGGCAGCGAAACACTGCCCTTTCTGCTTGTTCCTCTTCCTGGATCCCCGCTGAGGGCCAAGATTATCAAGACAGAACCTTACAGGAGGGAGAACAATAGGAGAAGAAACAGAAGCGACGACAACACAGAAGGTGAAGGGCTGGCGAGAGGATTGAAGGCCCAATGGCTCATTAATGCTACCCTTGCCTATACATATGGTGCGCCCCTCTCGATCATGTTTGATCTTCATCTTTAATTTGGGGATTATGCATTTGTATTTCACCATTGGATTAAAATGGACCGCTGAGAATAACATCCATAGGATATAAATCCTATGAACGTCCATAGACAATCTGTCCTCTTTCTCTTTCTCTCTCTCTCTCTCTCTCTCTCTCTCTCTATATATATATATATATATATATATATATATATATATATATTATTATAATTCATTTATCGAAAGTGCTATTATTTATTTATTTATTCTTTTAATTATCCTGCACACTATTTAAAATAAATTAAATAAAAACAATAAAATTATTATATTAAATTTTTATAATGAGTGATAATAAAAAATACTATGGCTAGTTAAATATAGATCTTCAAATATTTATGTTTTTATATTTAGATATATTTTTTTTGTAAATTGGCAAAAACACCCCCAAAGTTTGCAATATGCACAAATTTTCCCCTTAAATTTGAGTATCCATAAAAGGCCCTTCATTTTTTAATACAATGATTTTGGAACCCCCCAAACATGTAACGGTGATTGACAGAGTTAGTTTTGAATTTTTTGGACAAAATTGTCCCTTGTATGGGAAGTTGTGGCAAGTGCGACATGGTTTGACCATAATGCCCTTGCCCACATTGATTTTTCCGCTTTGAGAGGAAGCATTTTTTTTTTGTTTAATTAGGAGATAACACCATTACTGGCGTCGGTTATTTTCTCTCTTCGCCTTTTCAGCTTTTCCCTTTCCAAAGTTGTCATTGCTGGACATCTTCTGTAGGACTAGAATTTTGTTCCAGCATTGTCTCGAAGGAGAACTTCCGCTCAATTCTTCGGCAATTCATTAGTTTGAGCTTTAAGGTATTGAGGCGACGTGGACGACGTTGAAGAAATTATGCAGTTTTCTTTTGTTTTTACATTCTGTGGGTTTTATGCCAGTTTGATTTGTAAAGTATTCTGTTAGAAAGGGAGATTTTTTAGTTTTATACATTCTGTGGGTTTTTTTGCTTGTTTGATTTGTAAAGTATTCTATTAGAAAGAAAGATTTTTTAGTTTTATGGTGTGATTATTGGATGATATTGTAGTTTACAGGGAGATTTTTCGGTTAGGGTATTGTTTTTCATTTTCATCTGTGTACACGATCGAAAGCGATAATGTTGTGCTGAAGGAGATTTTTTCGATTGTTTTATAATCTCACATATGTGTGTTCTTTATTGTACTATGTAAGGTTTATAATGTATGTTCCCTTTTAATTTGATATGGTTGCATTATGTAGTGTTTTATAGTATCAGTTTAAGAAATGAATTTTTCATTTAAGAAAAGAGTTTTCTGTTTAATAATACAGCTTTTTGTTTAATAATACAGCTTTCCGTTTAAGAGTTTTGAATAGCTTTTTCGATTGTTATGTAATCTCAAATGTGTATGTTCTTCATCGTGATGTGTAATATTTATAATGTATGTTTCCTTTTAATTTGATATGGTTGCATTATGTAGTATTTAATATTATCAGTTTAATAAATGAGGTTCTCGTTTAATAATATAGCTTTCTGTTTAAGATTACTGAATACTGCTTAATGTATTGCTCTTCTAGTAGGCTTGTGCTTATGGCGGTCAACCTTGTTAATGGGTGATGCTACTTGACACCGGTAGTGGAGACTATGGATGAATTGCAAGTTTACATGAGTGGACGACACTAGGAGATCATCCGAAGGACACCGTTTGTAGCACTCACTGAAATGGAACCTGTATTCCAAGAGAGGACCTTTCTTTATTTTCTGTTGCAAAGGTATGATGACCGCACCAATAAATTTAGGATCAGGGCAAGCCTGCTGAGTTTCTGGCCTAAAGATGTGGCTCTCATTCTTAGTTTATGATGTGATAAAGACACAATCGTATTTTAGAAGAAGAAAACACACTCATTTTTTGTAGATAAGTATTTATCGAAAAACTATGAAAGACACAGAGACTTCATCAAGAAAACACGTGACCAAATTGTTCCGATTGAGGGAAAAAGAAAATTGTGTAAAACTCCTTATGGTGTACCTCATGGGTAATATTCTCTTCCCAAACATCTCATGCTCGGTTTCAAATTGGATCGTTGACTATGTCGATGATCTACCTGGAATGGGACAATACGCATGGTCACAAGCGATGCACAAGTGGCTTATGGAGGACGTTCCACAAACGCACGCTTGAGTGCAAGCAAGATGAGTTTGGAAGAAGACCAACACAGGGTACCTTAAAGGTTGCGTAGTTGCAGTGAACATATGGTTTATGAGCTCACCAACATAGTCAAGAAGTTACATTTTGGAAAGACCCCACGGATACTATGTTATTTTGAAAATAGTTATCGAAAGCTAGCGTCATTAGGACCCATGTTGTCATCGCTAGAAGGAAATGAGGTAATAAATTATTAACAATATGTGTTACAATTTCACATTACGCGTTAACGTTTGTCTGGAGTGACATTTTTGCGTAAAAACTTTGTTTTTGTTTAAGTTTACTCGATATCGTATAACGATAGTTTTTTTTAAGATAATGTTTTAGTGTTTAACAATATTTGGTACTATTTAAGTTTAGTGGTTACCGTTTAAAAATTTTAGTTTAGTGTTTAACAATATTGGTTATTGTTTAAGTTGAGGGCTTTAACTGAGATTATGTTGTTTACAAATATTAGTTTCTTGAACCGGTCACCATGAATAAGGAAGAAGTTTTTGTTCGGGTATCGCAAGTGTACGGCAAGTGTACGGGTGTCGAAGTAATAATATACCCCGGTGAGTGGGTAATCCATAGGGAATAGAGTGTAGAGACAAGAATTATCACTATTTAGCTTTGAAGAAAATTGATGGTGAGAGAAATCAATGTATGAATGCAAAAGAAAATAAAAAGATGCAGGAAGAGAAATGAGAACAAGAGAGATAATCAGTAGTAAAATGGGGCACCCGGACAATGCTCACCTTAGGACTATTGTTTCAAGTGCAAGACTAGTATTATACTTCCTAATTAATGTTTAATGAGTCGTGAAAATCCTAAAACACACGGTCCCAAACCTAAGGTCAAACATGACTAGCCCTCTACACTATGCCCGGCGGACAGAATGCTGTCGACGCCTCGCACTGTGCTAGACTGCTTGGGGTTCTAGGGATTCCTAGTGATAACCATGTTCCTAAGTATAGCTCTAACTCTTTGATCCAGGGGAAAGAACAATAGTCTCAATTAAGCCCCAGCACTAAGATTCACTTCGACCCTTCACTTTGTTGCTCATGCAACTAAGCCCCAGGGGAGTTCATCTCTTAGTACTTCACTCTACTTCGACCGCAAAGAACTCTTCGAATGCGGAGGTAGGATAAATCATGTCGGAAAGAAAAGGGGACGTTCTGCTACCCCTTGACTCACCCTCTCAACACTCTCCAATCTTATGTAGTCTAATCGTGCCATAGCCTCAGCATGGTGCGCAACTTAAGTAGCTCTAACCTCAGCTACATCCGCCTATAGCACCCCTACAGTGCTCTCGAGCCTCTCTAATCGATCATGGGCTTGAGACGGGGAAAACATTCAAACAGGAGGTGGCTCTGGCGCTGTAGGTGGTACCTCTGTCTCGGTCTGCTCTAGCAGTGGCTGCAAGCCTGGCTGAGAACCTCTGGCCTCATTATCCTCACCCTCGGCCTGAGGAAGAAGCATCAAAAGAAAAAGAGGTGGCACCCCCGCCCTACAAGCCAAGGATTCCCTAGGAGCCTAATCAATACGTATACTCCACCATTGTATCTTTGGACCATGCCCATCTGTCACATGGTCTCTAGGCCAAGAGGGGATGGTACAATCGCCTTCTTGGTCCCTTGAATAATGTCCAAGAGACCCATCCCGACGAGGAGTCTCGTGATGTAGGGCTCCAAGAAGATCACTCCGATCTTGGCGTACTGTCCCTAGTGGCACAGATACTCGGTTACAATATGTCCCACATGGATCAGCTCGCTCTGTACTATCGAATAAAGGTAGAGGAGCTCCTATTGGCTCAAAACTCCAGTGCTATCACCCCGGTCATTCACTGATTTGCTCAGAACGGCATGAATATATCTGTACGAAGGTCGAGACAAGTAGGTAGCCTTAGAGACCTCAGGCTCATACTATCCCTGCCCATATAGTGTCCGATAGGCTCTCTAGGGGGTCAAGCTACCCGGGTAGTCCATCGGTAGGCTCTCATACTCCTCTGAATCTGTGTATCCTTCGTCGTATAGTCCAAAATTAATCGAAAACTGCGTCATGCTCATACTATGACACTGTCCAAACGCTATGAATTGGATGGCATCAACGCTAGAAAAGTCTCTGTACGATTGGTCAAACTCAAAAGAAGCGAGAGCCTCCAAAGTCAGTGCACGGATGGCTGGGTCTTGAATCAATAATAACCGTCGCCAACTACCCATAGATAAAAGCTCCTTAACCTCATCGGCTACATCGTCGCCCAACAGAGTCATCCTCAAAGCACTCAAGTACGAATAACGCGACTGTCCAAATCTCAATTTCGCCAACCGCTCGAATCGAACCTTGTGCTCGAGTATGGCGAACTCTATTTGCTCTGGCGAGGGTGAAGGAGGGTGTTTACCAACTGCTTTCTTCAATCTAGAAGCCATTCTTGCAAACATTGAAAAGAAATTAATCAAATTCAATAGTAAAATCAATCTGCAGGAATCCACACGGTCGTATAGAAATTCCACATGCCCGTGTGGATCTTCGGGATGTAAGAACCGCAAGGCCGTGCCTTCCAAAAACTCATACAATTTGGTTAAAATCATTCTAAAATTGTTCCAAAATCATTCAAAATTAAATGCGCATGAAATTAACTAAAATCCAATGAAATAAACCAATGTATACAAAAAGGATTAATTAGATTGACGAAGAAAATGAAAGAGGGGCTTAACGACGAAATTGAAGTCAAAAACCTTGAAAATGGCCGGCAACCACCTCTAAAACCTCTGAAATCAACTGAGAGAAGGTCGAGAGAGTGTAAGGGAGTGTTCTTTTAGTATAGAATCATTTAGAAATGAAGAGGCATGAGTGAGATTTAAAGAAAGGTTGCGGCCTTTTGAGTTCTGCACATCCACACAGCCGTGTGCCTCTACTGAAGAGGGCTCACAGGGGCAGTCACACGCCCCTGTGTTCTCTTAGTTTGCCTCTGAACATGCCACACGAGAGTGTGGAAATTCCACACGGGCGTGTGAAAATTCCACACGTCCGTGTGCCTTCACAAGGGAGCTCTAGAGGGGCAGTCATACCCCCTTGTGTGCTCTCGGGATAGCAATCAGGCTTCTGTACACATCCACACGGTAGTGTGCCCAACCTGGGCAATACACAAGGCCGGACACAGGGGCACCCACACCCCTTGTGGCCTCTCTAGAATTCATGAAATTATCCTAACTTTTCCACACGGTCGTGTGCTTTGCACATGGCCACTCACTGGGGAAGTCACAAGCTCCTGTGTCTTCTCTGGATTGAGAACTTTAGCTCTGCAAAGATCTGCACGGCTGTGTGCTCTTCACAAGGTTGTTCACAAGGGCATTCACACGCCCTTGTGTCTTCCCTGGATGAGCTCTGAAAGGAGACACACGCCCGTGTGGAAATTCCACACGGCCGTGTGTCTTCTCTGGATGACTTAGAAAAAAATTACAAATTTTGCAAAAAATTTTTTAGAACACTCATGCTATGTACAGAGCCTGCAAACATGATAAAATTTTGGCCAGAGATTCATAAAAACACGCTCAACTGACCTAAAACTTCGTCAATCACATTAAGGCACACGATAAACACCAAATATCCACGAGAAAATCAAAGAACACTTTGTAAAAAAAAAAAAAAAAAAAATCAAAACACCGACACTAAGACTTTTATTCAACCTAAAACTAAACTAAGAGCTATAAAAACAGTAAAAGCTTGGGTTGCCTACGAAGAAGCTCTTGTTTAACGTCACTTAGCTTAACGTACCTGATCTTACCTCACGGGGGTTCATGAATGAAAGATTCTCTCTTACCTATAACTTGAAAGCACACAGAACATAATCTTTGTAGGTTAGAGGGAGAATGATCAATTTTGATACCATACAAGGGTTCATCACCCTTACTCCTTGAATGCTCATCCCCACTAGCCTTAGGTCATTTCTTGTAACATCTCTTTGCTCTCTTCAGCTTTCGAATCATCCTCTTCATGACTCCCGCGGTAGGTTGAACTTCCTTAACTAGACCAATTGCCAATATATCCTTATTCTCCATGCCTTGATCTAGCCACCCCTCGTAAGGGTCCGAACACATCATTTCCTACACATATTCATCGATTAGTTTATCGGTAGTGTCAAGATAATATAAAGTATCATCAAAGTCTACAGAATGTCTCATGGCTTCGGCGAGGTGATATGTGAGCTTTTCATCTCCGACTCTCAAAGTTAGCTCCCTGCCGTCCATATCAATGAGTGCCTAGGAAGTGCGCAAGAACGATCTTCCAAGAATCAATGGAACCTCGACATCCTCATCGACATCCAACACCATGAAGTCTACAGGAAAGATGTACTTATCAACTTTCACGAGCAAGTCTTCGATAATTTCCCTCGGATGTCTAACTGATCGGTCGGCTAGTTGAAGTGTCATCCGAGTGGGTCTAAGCTCTACCAAGCCTTACTTTTGAAAGAACGTGTAAGGCATGACATTAATGCTTGCTCTTGAATCAGCCAATGCCTTTTCCTCACTCAAGTCTCCAATGTTACAAGCAATGATGAAGCTTCCGGGGTCTTTCCTCTTGCTCGGCATACTCTTTTGCAATACCGCCGAGCAAGTGGCATCTAGAATCACCGATGCACTCTCCTCCAATTTCCTCTTGTTGGTCAAGAGGTTCTTCAAGAACTTCGTGTACTTAGGCATTTGAGACAACGCCTCCATGAATGGGATGTTGATGTGCAACTGTTTGAACAAGCCCAAGAACTTCTTGTATTGCTTATCATTCTGATCATTCTTCAACCATGAAGGGTAGGGGATTCTTGGCTTGTAAGGTGGGGGTGCCATCTCTTTCTCCTTAGGTACTTCCTCTACCTCTACATCCTTGGGCGCTTCACTCGTTGTCTTCTAAAGAGCGAGTCTGCTCTCAACTTCACGACCACTTCTCAAAGTGATCGCTTTCACTTATTCTCTTGGATTCGGCTCCGTGTTGCTCGGCAAACTCCCTTGAGGTCTTTCGGATAGAGACTTCATAATCTGACCAACTTGATTCTCTAAGTTGTGTAACGATGCAATGTGGTTGCGAAGTATGGCTTCAACTGATTGGAATCTTATATTCGACGATTGGACAAACCTTGTAAGTACCTTCTCCAAATTAGTTATCTTGTTCTCCAAACCCGACACCCGGTTCTCCAAATTCGGTGCTTGTTGTTGTTGGAAGCCCGGTGGTACATTCGTCTTTTGTTGTTACCTTTGGTTGCTCCATGACAAGTTTGGTTGATTTCTCCAACCCTGATTGTAGGTGCCACTATACGGATTTCCTTAACCTCTCATTGCATTACCTACAAAATCCACTTGTTCCACCAAAGAAGTACCACCAATAGCAATAAGGTAATCACTAGAAGTATGTCCTCCCCCACATCCATTGCAACTCGTAATGGTCTCCATTCTAGGTGAAGTTAGAGTGTCCAATTTCTTGCTCAATGACTCAACTTGGGCGGCCAAAGATGTTATCGCATCAATCTCATGAAGCCCGGCCACCTTCTTCCTATCTCTTGTGTTCCACTGATAGCTATTCATAGCCATCTCTTCAATGAGGTGTCGGGCTTCACCGGGGGTCTTGCTTCCTAAGGTACCTCATACTGTAGCATCTAATAGTTGCTTCGAACTTAGATTCAACCCGTTGTAGAAAGTGTGGATAATCATCCAATCCGGGAATCAGTGCTGTGGGCATCACCACAGGAGATCCTTGAACCTGTCCCATGTCTCAAAAAGAGACTCCAATTCCATCTGAACGAAGGAAAATATCTCATTCCTAAGCTTTGAAGATTTTTTGAGAGGGAAATACCGGGCCAAGAATGCTTCTACCATCTCCTCCCATGTCGTGATCGATGCTCTAGACAATGAGTGTAACCATTGTTTGCTCTCCCCTTCAAGGAATAAGGGAAGGCCCTCAATCTGATATCATCATAAGTTACTCCGTTGATCTTGAGCATGTCACACACTTCCAAGAAATTCTCAATATGGTTGTTGGGATCTTAATCGGCCAAACAATTGAATTATGTGGACTGCTGTAGCATTTGGATGAATGCCGGCTTGAGCTCAAAATTCTGAGCTGTAATCGAGGGCCTCACAATGCTCGATTGTGTGCCCAAAACTACGGGTCTAACATAATCGAGTGTCCTCTGCTGCACATGTTGTTCTGCCATAGTATCTGACCCTTCAGTATCTATTTCAGCTTGATTGGACTGCTCTTGCATAGGTTCTTTTCCCTGTCTATGAGTTCTTTTTCCAATTTCTAGATCTCCTTCAACCAATGTCGAAGGGTTGCCTCGGGTCATAACCTGGAGCTGGAATCAAAGAAAGAAAAACAAATAAGAATGATGGAAGAAATGAGAAAGTGTGAAATAGAATGAGTGATAAATAACAAAAATAGTAAAGTGCAAATGTCTCTAAAATGCATATTCCCCAGCAATAACGCCAAAAACTTTGACACGAATCCGAATTGCGTGCGTGTACTACAAGTGTAGTGGTGTCGAAGTAATAATATACCCCAGTGAGTGGGTAGTCATATCCACAAGGAATAGAGTGTAGAGACAAGAGTTATCACTATTTAGCTTTGAAGAAAATTGATGGTGAGAGAAATCAATGTATGAATACAAAAGAAAATAAAAGGATGCAAGAAGAGCAATGAGAATAAGAGAGGTAATCAATAGTAAAATGAGGCACCCGGACAATGCTCACCCCAGGACTATTGTTTCAAGTGCAAGACTAGTATTATACTTCCTAATTGATGTTTAATGAGCTGTAGAAATCCTAAAGCACACGGTCCCAAACCTAAGGTCAGCCATGACTAGCCCTCTACACTATGCTCCGACAGAGAGAATGCTCTCGACGCCTCACACTATGCTAGACTGCTTGGGGTTCTAGCGATTCTAAGTGATAACCCTGTTCCTAAGTATAGCTCTAACTCTTTGATCTAGGCTAAAGAACCCTAGTCTCAATTAAGCCCCAATACTAAGATTCACTACGACCCTTCACTCTGTTGCTCATGCAACTAAGCTCTAGGGGAGTTCATCTCTTAGTATTTCACTCTACTTTGACCGCAAACAACTCTTGGAATGCGGAGGTAGGATAAATCACATCGGAAAGAAAAGGGGACCTTCCACTACCTCTCGACTCACCCTCTCAACTCTCTCCAATCTTGTGTAGTCTAATCCTATAGAAGTTGTCATACCTTCAAAGGATAACCTAGATGACTCTCAACCTTAGTGTCACGTCTAAGGGAAAATCAATGCAATTATCATTCAAGATTGGAACTCAATTAAAGCATCAATGTAGAAAGCATAATAAAAGTCATATAAACAATGTCATCCTAGGGTTTACAAGTCCGAATACCCACTAGGAGTTTACCTCTCCATGTAGCTATACAAAATCAACAAAGTGTTTATATCAATAAGCATAGAAAACATGAAGAAAACCCCCTTGTGATCTGTATTGATGGTCTTGTGAAGCCGCTTCGTCTTCTCCAACGAATCCCATGTTAAGCCTAGGGCACACCTCGCCGAATCAATGACGGCGAAAGCTCCCCCAAGAGCTATTTTCCAAAGGATGTCAATGTCGATGTCGATGCTGTAGACTTGCTCCAAAAGCCTTGCAAAATCCTCTCTGAACCCTAGCTGCAAGCTCTCTCGAACTTGGGCGAAAGATAGATCAAAAGTCCCCAAATAAATCTGAAGTCACGGTATTTAAAGGTTGAAATCGGGCATCCACATGCCCGTGTGGATTCTCTGGAATTTTGAATTTTGGAACGCGCTGTGAACAGTAACTTGCTATAGTGAGTTGATACAGTGTTCGTTATAGTAAACTGCTATAATACTTGCGCCAAAATGCTCCCAACTTCATTTCTTCATCGAGGCCACTAAGTTGGGCACACAATACTCTTTAGATCATGTTGCTTCTTGCTTTCAACACATTGATAAAGTTCTTCGATGTTACACAAGTTAGACTTCATGGGTGTGACTGCCTTTGTGCCCCTCCTAGTTAAAGAATCTATTGAGCACATTGGAGGTTGGCACACACCCACAAGTCTAGAACCCGTGTCTTGATCCTTGCTTGGTCCAAGAAACTCCTCAACAAACACGGACATGACCAAAATTTGTTCCTTTCTCTTGAACTTTTCTCCACAACCCTACATGCACAAAAGAACACAAATACACATAAATCAATGATAAAATTTGAGAAAAGAAATACTCAATGTAAGAAAAGAATACTTCGTATTACTTATACACGAGCACTTATCAACATTGCTCCTGGACCAGTGTCTTGAAGGAAAGATGATAAGCCAACCTTTTCAAGGCGCGTTCAATACTGTACGCCGTTTAGCAGCCCAATCGGCACATGCACTTCTTGGCGCCGTATAAATCCCCCAGGACAACAGCCGATGACATCACTGCACATCTGTTGTAGACATGCGAAATACTGACAAAAGGGTTCCCCCAGCTTGTTGCTTGTGTCGAAGCATTAGAAGGACGTTCACAGTCTAATACTATGTCCCTACCAACAAATGAAGGACCCAGCACAGACGCTTCTAGGAATAGCCCGGATGCTACCGACGTAGCCCTACCGTTTACTGAGGACCTAATTGGGATGACCATCCGAAGCATTGGAAGAGGCTTACCACGAGAAGAAAATCAGCAATGTATCTCCCTCCACTGGCTGAGATTGAAATAACAGTAGCACCACCTATAGTTGATCTACCGGATACAAGGAAAACATCTAAGGAAATTGCCCCAATAGTAGCTTCACTTGCAGTGGACCAACCTCCAAGAGATGTTTCTCCGATTGATGATGTCATCACAGCCGATGTTGATAGGATCATTGAATCTCTTGCCAATGAAATCCCCATCTCGATGGAACTGGTAGATGACAGTGCCACATCAAAGGAAGACACAATCACATAACAACACGAAGCAGTAACTACTGGTGACGAACAATTGTTTGACCAACAGGAAACAACTTGTGTACCAAGCACAGAACACCAACAACCGTCGACAACATCACCCAAAGGATGGTTATCAGGAGTCAAAGATGTCTTGGCTATTCCTGGTGATGAACCCTTTCGTGATACCTTAAAACCAAAAGATGCTACTAACGAAGGAAAAGGAAATGTCAACGACGAAACAACGATTACTAACGTGGACATTACAATCCTTGCAAACTAACAATTTAAAGACGTGCAGAAGAATTTTCTTCCCAAGAAGAAACGATATACAGGATACACGCGCCTAGATAAATTTGAGCAGGAGATGATAAGGATCTACCTGAACTACTAGATAGACTCGTAAGTATGAAGTATCCATATAATTTATCACTTAAATATTTGTGTTACTATTTAACACAAGTAGTTTTCATTTAATTATTTATGTTATCATTTAAATATATGTGATACCATTTAAGAGAAGTAGTTTCCGTTTAAATATTTATGTTATCATTTAAATATATGTGTTACCATTTAACATCAGGACTGTCATATGAAAGAATGAATGAGTTAACACAACACGAGCCAGTTTGTTCACGTTGCTGGACTAGAAGGAAATGGTCACCGATGATGTTATGGACATATTTGTCTGCATAATTCAGAAGTCATTGAAGAGAGTACCATATCCATATAAGAAGCGCTCTTCAATCACACGGCCATTGGCGCTATTTATGTTCAAACAAGAGGATGCAACTGAGATGTCTCTTACTATGATCGACGATACCGCTCATAACTTGCATGATGTTGATATCGTCATTTTTCCAATCATCCTTAATGTCCTTTTCCATGTTCTTGTTGTTGATAATGAAAAACAAGAGTATAGGTATTATTCTTCATGTGAGAGTGAGGAGTATGATAGAGACGCTATCGACATGGTAAATTATATGTTAAATAGCACACACACATCGTAGTTTATGTTTAGGAACTCTAACTTCAAATTCTATTTCTTGACAGTGGAAATTATTCAACAATTGTGTCAAGATGGAGTTTGGCAAGATGACGACGACCTCGTACCCCCCTAATCCAAGACAGGGACACTCTAAGACAAAAACGGGAAGCCTCAACTGCGCTATGTATGTCATGCATTTTATTGAACAAATACTTGATGATGAAAAGCTACAGCTACCGCATACTGACGTTCCTTATTTAAGACTAAAGTATGTTGCAAGCATACTCATGGAAGAGAGCACAATCGGCATTAGTGAGAAAGCAGATACATGTGCCGCCGAATCAACTGCGGAGCAAAAAAATTAACCTTATTTATCGTTATAAAGTACTGTTATGCTAACTTAAATTCATTTCCAATAACTTATTTAATTCTTCACATAAATATCATTGTTTTTGTTTAATACATTATGTTTGTATTTATTCTTGACTGTCTTTATTTAACTATCAATGTTTCCGTTTAACATATTATGGTTACGTTTAAGATAATAGTTATGTGTTTAAAATAGTGTATTACACGTTTAAGATAATACATAAATATCATTATTTCTATTTGAAGATCTACGATTATCATGTAAATATCATTATTTGTGTTTAAATGTGAGTTTATTTATCAAAAAGATTTCATAAATGATGAGTGCTTGTGTATGCATATTAATGACTATGTTTTATTTACAACGAGCATTGCTTTTATTAGATTTTATGGTTCATTCTTGTGTATTTGTGTTCTTTTGTGTACTCAGGGTTGTGAGAGCGTCTTAAGAAAGAAAGAATCAAAAATAGACTATGAAGCATCTATTTGAAATTCTCTTGCAAGGATAGATTGAGCAAAGTACAATGCATGTGACATTCATGGAGGTGTGTGCCTACTTCCAATGATTTTTGAAGTCAAACAAGAGTTAGAAGGGCACCTAGGGCAGTCACACATTTATGACTGAGCTTGTTTGAGAGTTTCAAGAGCTTCTCCAATGAACTTAAAGGTTAAAAATGTCACACAGTCTACCACATGGGCGTGTGCCAGCCTGGTTGGCCTCAATAAACATAGAAGTGAAGCCTGCAGCATAATTGTGCTAAGTCATGGATTCCAGAGAATCCACATGGCCGTGTATTGATTCTACACGGCCGTGTGAGGACCCTATGTTGAAATTCCACACGGCCATGTGGCCATGTGAGCGCTAGTATGGATGCCCGATTTCAGACTTTAAATACCTAAGTTGAAAGGGTTTTAAGGGTCTTCTTTTCTACTTTTAGAGGAGCCTGCGACAAGGTTAGAGAGGAGGTTTTTGCAAGGTTTTTGAAGGATAATCCGGCTATCGACATGGACTACCTTTGGAAAAAAGCTATTGGGGGAGCTACCGACAGCCTTGCTTCGCCGGAGTGTGCTATAGGCTTGATGTAGAAGTCCTTGGAGGAGGAAGGGCTGGCCTTGAAGATCATCATCGCAAGAATAAAGGGGGTTTTCTTTATGGAATATTTATATTGTTATTCGATTTCATTCTTGAGGGCGTATTGCTCCATGGAGGGCTAAACCCTGTTGGGTACTGGGGCATGTAAACCCTCGGTTTTGTTTCTTTGTTTCATTGACTATTAGTTTGCTTCTTTAATTGAGTTTTTAATAGAGTTTCAATATTTTTGCTTGTTATTTGATTTTCCCTTAGAGTGACAATAGGGTTTAGAATCTATCTAATCATCCTTTTGAATGAGGGACATTTCATTAGGATTAGATTCGGCAAGGTTAAAGAAGGTCGAGAGGGTAAGTTGAGAGGTAGCGAAACATCCTTTTTCCCTTATGACATGATTTATCCTACCTCCACATTCCAAGAGTTCTTTGTAATCATCATAGAGTCAAGTGTTGATAGACTTTCTCCGCTAGTCTTAGTTGTGCAAGTGCAATAGAGTGAGGCATCGAGTAGTCTCTTTCGCTGAAACTTAGTTGTGATTAGGGATCCTTCATCTAGATCAAGGGGTTGGATCTAGGTTCGGGAATAGAGTTTATTACTTGGAGACCTCAGAACCCCACGCAGTTCTACACTGTGTAAGATGTTAAGAGAATTCCTTTCCGCTGGAACGCGTGTATAGGTCTAGTCACAGTTGATCTTAGGCAATGAATTGTGTGCTTTTGGATTTCCTTAACTCATTAAAGCTTAGTTAATGAAACTTAGTTTTAGTCTTGCACTTGAACCAAGAACAATCTAGGGGGAGTATTGTCCGGGTATCCTACTCTTTCATTATTTGATCTTCTTCCTATTTGCATTTGCCTTACTCACTTGCATTTTTGAATTCTTAGCATTCTGATCACTGACACACCTCTTGCGTGTGTGTACCGCAAGTGCACGGGTTGTCGAAGTAATAATTACCCTGGTGAGTGGGTAGTCGAATCCATAGGGAACGGAAGTACTAGTAATGACTAATTCTTAATTATCTAGTCGAAACAATGATATGAAGCAATGGATGTAATGTGTAAAATAAGAAAATCGCGAGAAAGAAAGCAAGTAAAAGGAAAAGGTAAAGGAGATCTCAATCAATGAAGATGAGATACCCGGGCAATGATCTCCCTAGACTCTATCATGAAGTGCAAGACTAACTAAATGCTTCTAAACTGAGTTCTATGAATCGAGATACTCCAAGAATAATCGGTCCCTGCCTCCAGGCCACCGATACTAATCTCCTACAAGGTCCCAGCGGAGAAATCGCTCAATCTCAACACCTCACACCTTATATGACCGCAATGAACTTTAGGGATACCTAAGAGTGAAACCGATTCCTAAAATTAGATCTAACCCTACTTCTAGGTGAAAGATCCTTAACCCCCTACAAAGGTCCCGGCGGAGAAATCTATCAATCTCACGCCTCACACCCCATATGGTTGCATAAAACTTATGGAATACGGAGATAGGAAACACTCAATCGGAAGGGAAAGGGGACACTCCTCTACCTCAAGACTCACCCTCTCAACCCTCTTTAACCTTGTATGTTCTACTCCCTAATGGAGACCTCTCTCTCACCAAGGAAACAAATCAGACATGCCAAACAACCATACGAATCAATAACGCATGCAAGCAATGATTAAACAAGTTTAAAACTCAAATAAACTAGGAATTAAAAGAAAGCATAAAGAAAGTCAATACATGAATCGAAACCTAGGGTTCACATGCCCAAGTATCTACTAGGGTTTAGCCCTCCATGGGACTTATTACAAAGCAAAAGATAATGAAGTAACAAGCAATGTAATCCATGAAAATAAACCCCCTCGAATTCGTGATGATGGCCTTGATGAATCGTTCAACGTCTCGAAGGAACCTTCTCCGAAGCTAGGTCGTCAATGGCTCCCCGATGCTATCTTGTCGAAAGATCTATCGAAGTTGGTGAAGAACGACTCCCAATATCGCCAAAGACCTCGTCCTTGAAACCCTAGCCGCTCTTGCCTTTAAACGTGCGCAAAAAATCTTTCAAAATCGGCAAATCGGAGTATTTATAAATCCAAAAACGTGCTAGTCACGTGTCTTCACGCGACCACGTGAGATCCCACGCGGTCGTGTGGGATTTTGACGCGGTCGCGTGAACAGTGATTTCTGCTACAGTACTGCTATAGTGAAATAAACAATGTTTTGCTACAGTACTCTTCATGAAACGCGATCCAAACTCTCTTATCTTGAGGCCACATGGTCGAGCACACGTCCATGTGGTGAATTATAAGACTTCTCCTCCATCGAACCATCATTTGGAAGCTTTGGCTATCTTTACACAAGTGTGGACATGAAGGTGTGACTGCCTTTGTGCCCTTCCATCACACAAATCAGCTTGAATTCTTCTTGAAGTTGGCACACACCCTCATGTGCATGACCCCCTATTGTGCCTTGACACTTGTGTTGTACAAAAGCCCCAACAATGTGTCTTTATAACCCATCTTTGCTTCCTTTTTCTCCTTCAATACTTCCACAACCTAATTGCACAAAAGAACACCAAAATACACTTTATGAGACGTAATCCATGGTAAAATGATGCTCAATGCATGTAAAAACAAGTAGGCAAAACATGTATACTCAAGCACTTATCAAACTCCCCCACACTTAAGCCTTTGCTTGTCCTCAAGAAAAATTATCCATAAACATCATGAAAAGCAAAGAGAAGTGCTTGGCCTTAGGTTCACCAAGAGGGTATGAGAATAAAATTCTAAAATCATGGAGAAAAACAAACACTAGATGAAACAATCAATACTCTAGCAAATAATCCAATCAAAAATGAAAGTATTAAAGTCCGAAAGCGTGTGTGTGTGAAAATTCAACTCATGTCAATACTATATCCACTACTCAAAGTTCTTATTAGCAATGGGACTAATTTAAAAATGACAAAAAATAGGTAGTAGCTTCACACATCCTCTAAGGTAGCCCTTTCTTGAGATGCATCCCAAGTGGCTTTCACACTTTCGAGGTGGTAGCTCTTTCTACCGAAGGTGATAGCTTTCACGCATCCTATGAGATAGCTCTTTCTCTCATTAGGGCATAACAAGTATCCGACTTATGAGAGTAGCTTCATACAACATAGGTGGTAGCTCTTTCCACCCCCTATATACAAACAAAACTAAAATTCTGAATTTTCTGGTTTTTTTTTTATCTAACACTAGAAAATCCCGCAATTATGAACTAGAGTAAGTTTCCATAGGTTTAATGAGTGAGGGAAGTGCATTAAAGAGCAATCAGACAAAAATTTCAAGGAAATTGGATAGAAACTAGAGCATGATAAAACCTAATGTTTGCAACCTCCAAAAATTAAGAATTAAACTCTCAACCCTAAGGTGAACCTTCATGGGCAACTTGAGCATGATCATGAAAACACAAGTAAAGGCCATGTATAAGGTGAACTCTCCCCCACACTTAAGATGTACATTGTCCTCAATGTACACATGTAAGCACAATAAAATATAAGCAATAAAAGCATGATGTGGGTGAAAATGCAATTGAAACAATACTCCCCTGAACTCCTTAGTGATCGATTGGTGAAGCTAGCTCGAGGGTGTGTTATTGTTCCGCGGGTTGTGAAGCTCACACGACCAAGTCACATGGTCATGTGTTTATGACAAAAAAACATCATCATCATCACCCTCAAGGCCATCTGCACGGATTTAAAGGGTTCAGTGAAGCTCAATAAAATATAAAAATACACGAGTTCATAAAGATATAACACTGAAACATAAACTCGCAACAAAAGCTAAAATATGAAAATAACTCTCAGAAGGCAAAACCTGTCTGAGTAAACAAGTCCACAAAATAAGATAATACAAGTAAAATGAAAAACGAAAACTAAAAGAAAATCCCATGAGTGAAAACGCCTCAAGCATCGGCGTCTGGTGCTGCTGGTGTCGCTGGGGCATCTGACTCAGTATCAGCGTCCAGAGTCTGCTGAATCTGGTCAAGGCGCTACATGATCCGCGCCTGGTTCTCGAGGATGGTGGCGACGGCAGCTTCGAGTCGAGCCAGTCGCTCATGTACTCGATCTGAAGATGTACCAGGATCAGTTGATGAAGTCGGTGCTGCTGGAGTAGCTGTGGGCTCTGCGGGAGGTGGTGCGTCTGGAGTCTCAGTAGACTCTTCATCGTCGGATAACACCTCTACCAATGCATATCCACCTGATGCTGTACGTCGCACTACTCCCATCAGTCAGAGAGTGACTAGCCCCAAAGGTGACGGACTACTGACTCTCTCCTCGCCTCTGACTGAACGCATAAGGCGCATCTGGAACATGAGTCGAGTGATATACGGTCCCACAAATAGTGCGCCAATACGTAAATACTGACTCTGATGTCGAAAGAAGTCTGGGACGACATATCCAAGATGTATGGGAACATGCTGAGTCATGGAATACAGGTAAAGTAAATTTGTACGGCTCAGTGCACCTGTACCATCTCCCCGTCCAGTGATCGACCTGCTGAGAACAGCATGTACATATCTATGCGCGTGACGTACAAGAGAAGAACCCTTTGACTGACCTGGGACATACCGAGCACCTCCGCATAAATCATGGAATACCTGGCTCGGAGTGATGTCAGGAGGGAAGTCAGTCAAAAGCTCCCGGTACTCTAAAGTGTCCACATAATCCTGATCATATAATCGAAGTAGTATCGCAAACTGTGTCAGTGACATCTCGTGAAACTGACCAAAAGCTCTAAACCGAATGACGTTCTCTGCATAAAAGCTCGCGTCTGGTCATTCACGATCAAAGGAAAAAGTTGATAGAACCTCCAAAGTAACATCTCGTCGGACAAGCTCATGAATAGATAGGAGTCGGTCCCATCCCCCAACCTGTATCAATCCTCGCACCTCCTCTGAATGGCCAACTGCGTCAAGTGTCTCAAAACAAATGTAACGCAACTGTCCAATCTTAAGTCTCTGCAGACGCTCAAACCTCTGCCTATGTGTAAGATCGACAAACTCAACCTCAGGTGTTGGTGTCGGCTCCATGTCTTAACGAGGGCGTTTATGGGCTATTCTCTTTGTCCTAGGTGCCATACCTGCAAGAAAACATAAAATAAATCAGTTCAGCATGATTTCTATGAGTGCAGGGTAAAAACTGCGAGCAAAAGTGTGAAAATAGCAAAACTAAGTGTGTTCCCAGCCCACGTGGGCGCGTGAAATGCTCACGCGCCCGCCTGGGCGCGTGTTTGCACGGCAGAAAACCCACGCGACCGCGTAGATCAGCCACGCGGTCGCGTGGGTGCTTGGTTGGCACCCTCGGTAGGCCACGCGGTCGCGTGGCCTGCTCCACGCAGTCGCGTGGTCGCAGACAGAAGGCATGACTCTCTGCCGAGGGCCACGCGACCGCATGACCCCAGCCACGCGATCACGTGGCTGGCTGCCCGTGGCTAGCGCCAGCCCACGCGGTTGCGTGAGCTGGTCCACGCGACCGCGTGGACTGTTGGCCGGCCCACGCGGTCGCGTGGCTCGGTCACGCGTGCGCGTGGGCGGTCATCCGTGGCCAAATGCCATGGATGACCTCCAACAACCCTCTCCAACTTAAATCTAAGTTCTCTAAGTGTTTTCACAACATTAACCATGAAAAATAAAGTCTAAGAAATTAGAGAACACCATGGAAATGAAAATTGGAAACTAGGGCAAGAATGGTAGGGGAGAAGCCTTACCGATGCGAATCAATATATGAAACTTGATGCAAATGCCGGCAAAACCTTTTTGAATCCCCAAAGAGTTGAAGAAAAATGAGTTTGAGACCTTATGGATGAGAAATTTGGAGAGGGGAAGTTGAGGAAATGAAGGGCTTAAGGTCAAGGATGATGAATAGTAACCCTTCAAGTCATTATATAAGCCACATGGGGGTGTGGAAATCCCACACCCCCGCGTGGATACTGTACACGGTCGCGTGAGAATTTCATGCGACCACGTGAGCTGCAGAATTTCTGCAGACAGTCCACGCGGCTCTCCAAACTTCAAAATTAGTCCATTTCTTCAACAATTATCATGAATTAAAACCCGAAACATGCCCAATATGTGGAAAACACTTATAATCACCAAAAATTGTTCATGAAAACTCAGCACCATGAAAAAATTTCATCAAAACGCACACTCATGAATTTATTACTGCAGAATTAAAAACTAAACTAGAAAACAAGTAAAAACTTGGGTTGGCTCCCAAGGAGCGCTTGTTTAACGTCACTAAGCTTTACGTACCTGTTCTTACCTCATGGTGGCTCATGTAAATGGAGAATTTCCTTCTTTGCAACCTGCACGCATGAGGGACAGAATTGTTTCATGTTTAAGGAGAATTGCTTAAATATGTTACCAATTGAGGAAGTATAACTCTCTTCTTTTGTGTGCTTGTCTCCAACTGCACATGACCGCTTCCTATGATGATGCCTCGCTCTCTTGACACGACGGAAAATCTGTTTAAACACCCCTCCTTCCGATTGATCTTTGAAAAAGCATGGTGCTTGAATATGAAGTTTCTCTTCCTCAATAACCGGCCATTCTTCATATGGGTCCGGGTGTGCCATTTCCTGCAGATACTCATTAGCAATCCCATCATTAACATCTAAAAAATAACATGAATCATCAAAGTCTAAAGAATGCTTCATTGCTTCGGCGAGGCGGTATGTGATCTTTTCTTCTCCAACTCAAAGTGTCATCTTGCCTCCATCCATGTCGATGAGCGCCTTGGAGGTTCGTAGAAATGGTCTTCCCAAAATTAATGGAACCTCCACGTCTTCATCCACATCGAGCACCACGAAATCTGTAGGAAAAATATATTTGTCAACCTTTACCAAAACATCTTCAATTATACCTCTAGGATGACGAATAGAACGATCGGCTAATTGTAACGTCATGCGGGTTGGCCTTGGCTCTCCCAACCCCAATCTCTGAAACAAAGTGTATGGTATGACGTTAATACTAGCCCCCGAATCGGCCAAAGCTTTTTCTTCCCCCAAACCTCCGATCACACATGGTATGATGAAACTTCCTGGATCTTTCATCTTGTTTGGCAAATTCTTTTGAAGCAATGCCGAGCAATTTCCTTCTAAGGCCACAACCACACTCTCTTCCATTTTTCTCTTGTTGGTCAAGAGATCCTTCAAGAATTTTGCATACCTAGGCATTTGCGACAATGCCTCAACAAAAGGTATATTGATGTGTAGTTGCTTAAATAGATCCAGAAATTTTCTGTTTTGTTCATCAGTTTGATCTTTCTTCAAACGCACCGGATAAAGAATTCTTGGGGCAAATGATGGGGATGGTATAGCTGCCCCCTTCTCCTTGTCATGCACCTTACTCATCGGCTTTTCTTGAGGATTTTCAGCTGTCTTCCCAGTGGGGGTTAACTCGTGAGGAATTTTAGAATTCTTCTCAGCAGTGAGCTTTTCTTGGAGCTCCCGACCACTCCCCAAAGTGATCGCCTTTACATGCTCTCTTGGATTTGTCTCGGTGTTACTTGGCAAGCTTCCTTGATGTCTCTCCGCTAATGACTTCGCTATTTGTCCTACTTGATTCTCCAAATTATGTAACGAAGCGGTGTGATTTCGGAGTGTTGCCTCAATATTCTGAAATCTTGTGTCCATTGATTGAATGAACTTTGACAAAACCTTCTCTAATTCTGAAACTCTCTCCAGAATCGGAGGTGGTTGCTGAAATCCTGGTGTGGAAGCAGGCCTTTGCTGCCCTTGATTACTCCATGAGAGATTGGGGTGGTTTCTCCAACCTTGGTTGTAGGTGTTGCTAAAAGGATTACCTTGTCCTTTACCCGAATTCCCCACAAAATCAACTTGTTCAATTGGGGATGAAGTAGTAATTGAGATAGGACAATCAGTTGGCATATGTGAACCCCCACAACCATCGCAACTAGTGACTGCGGCAACTCTTGAAGAAGTTAAAGTGTCTAATTTCTTGCTCATAGCCTCCACTTGGGCTGCCAATGACGTAACTGCTTCAATTTCGTGAATCCCGGCCATTTTCTTCTTCTCTCTTGCATTCCATTGATAACTATTGAGTGCCATCTCTTCGATTAGTTGTCGTGCCTCATCCAGAGTCTTGTTTCCCAATGTTCCTCCCGCGGCGGCATCAAGTAACTGTTTGGTGCCCAGGTTCAACACATTATAAAATGTGTGAATAATCATCCATTCGGGGAACCTGTGTTGAGGACACTTTCGCAAGAGGTCCTTAAATCGCTCCCATGTTTCAAACAATGATTCTAACTCAATCTGAACATAAGAGGATATCTCATTTCGAAGCTTTGCCGATTTCCCTGGTGGAAAGTATCTTGCAAGGAAAGCTTCGACCATCTCATTCCATGTTGTGATGGAAGCTCTTGGCAAAGAATGGAGCCACTGTTTGGCTTTTCCTTTTAATGAGAACGGAAAAGCCCTCAAGAGAATTGCATCATCCGAAACCCCATTGATTTTCAGCATGTCACACACTTCAAGGAAACTCTCGATGTGACTGTTCGGATCTTCATCCGTTAATCCATTGAATTGTGCGGACTGTTGAAGCATTTGAATGAAACCCGGCTTCAACTCAAAATTCTGGGCTGCGACTGGTGGCCTAACAATGCTTGATTGCGAACCACGAATCGTAGGACGAGCAAAATCTGAAAGTGCTCTCTGCTGCCTTGCTTGTTCTGCCATGTTTTCAGATTCTTCGATTTCTATTTCTGCAGGAAAATTCTGTGCTACTGTAGATTCTTTGCCTTTTCTCCGCAATCTACGCTCAATTTCAGGATCTTCTTCAAGGAATGTCGAAGGATTTCCTCGGGCCATAACCTGTAGAAAGAATGAAGAAAAGAAATAATGAGAACGATGAAAGAACGAAATATGGAATAGAAAGGAAATAAAATGATGAATGACTAAAGTAACCAAGTCCTAATGTTTCTAATATCCCGTTCCCCGGCAACGGCGCTAAAAACTTGACACACCCCTTGCGTGTGTGTACCGCAAGTGCACGGGTTGTCGAAGTAATAATTACCCTGGTGAGTGGGTAGTCGAATCCACAGGGAATGGAAGTACTAGTAATGACTGATTCTTAGTTATCTAGTCGAAACAATGATATGAAGCAATGGATGTAATGTGTAAAATAAGAAAATCGCGAGAAAGAAAGCAAGTAAAAGGAAAAGGTAAAGGAGATCTCAATCAATGAAGATGAGATACCCGGGCAATGATCCCTTAGACTCTATCATGAAGTGCAAGACTAACTAAATGCTTCTAAACTGAGTTCTATGAATCGAGGTATTCTAAGAATAACCGGTCCCTGCCTCAATGCCACCGATACTAATCCACTACAAAGTCCCGACGGAGAAATCGCTCAATCTCAACACCTCACACCTTATATGACCGCAATGAACTTTAGGGATACCTAAGAGTGAAACCGATTCCTAAAATTAGATCTAACCCAACTTCTAGGTGAAAGATCTCTAACCCCCTACAAAGGTCCCGGTGAAAAAATCTATTAATCTCACGCCTCACACCCCATATGGTTGCATAAAACTTAGGGAATACGGAGATAGGAAACACTCAATCGGAAGGGAAAGGGGACACTCCTCTACCTCAAGACTCACCCTCTCAACCCTCTTTAACCTTGTATGTTCTACTCCCTAATGGAGACCTCTCTCTCACCAAGGAAACAAATCAAACATGCCAAACAACCATACGAATCAATAAGGCATGCAAGCAATGATTAAACAAGTTTAAAACTCAAATAAACTAGGAATTAAAAGAAAGCATAAAGAAAGTCAATACATGAATCGAAACCTAGGGTTCACATGCCCAAGTATCTACTAAGGTTTAGCCCTCCATGGGACTTATTACAAAGCAAAAGATAATGAAGTAACAAGCAATGTAATCTATGAAAATAAACCCCCTCAAATTCGTGATGATGGCCTTGATGAATCGTTCAACGTCTCGAAGGAACCTTCTCCGAAGATAGGTCGCCAATGGCTCCCCGATGCTATCTCGTCGAAAGATCTATCGAAGTTGGTGAAGAACGACTCCCAATATCGCCAAAGACCTCGTCCTTGAAACCCTAGCCGCTCTTGCCTTTAAACGTGCGTAAAAAATCTTTCAAAATCGGCAAATCGGAGTATTTATAAATCCAAAAACGTGCCAGTCACGTGTCTTCACGCGACCACGTGAGATCCCACGCGGTCGCGTGGGCTGCAGAATTCCCACGCGGTCGTGAGGGATTTTGACGCGGTCTCGTGAACAGTGATTTCTGCTACAGTACTGCTATAGTGAAATAACCAGTGTTTCGCTACAGTACTCTTCATGAAACGAGATCCAAACTCTCTTATCTTGAGGCCACATGGTCGGGCACACGTCCATGTGGTGAGTTATAAGACTTCTCCATCGAACCATCATTTGGAAGCTTTGGCTATCTTTACACAAGTGGGGACATGAAGGTGTGACTGCTTTTGTGCCCTTCCATCACACAAATCAGCTTGAATTCTTCTGGAAGTTGGCACACACCCTCATGTGCATGACCCCCTATTGTGCCTTGACACTTGTGTTGTACAAAAGCCCCCAACAATGTGTCTTTATAACCCATCTTTGCTTCCTTTTTCTCCTTCAATACTTCCACAACCTAATTGCACAAAAAAACACCAAAATACACTTTATGAGACATAATCCATGGTAAAATGATGCTCAATGCATGTAAAACAAGTAGGCAAAACATGTATACTCAAGCACTTATCAATCACATTTCACCATTTTTTGTCATCTAGCTTAATTTGCAATATTATTTGTTCCTTGAGTCTATTTCCCGTAGATTCGATTACCCACCCGTTTAGGTAATTTATTATTTTGACAACCCGTGCACTTGTAGTACATACACGCAAGGGGTGTGTCAGTAAGTAATGATAAGTGTCTAAATACATCACATTTATTATATATATTTTATACACTTTCATGCATTTTTCTATGACTACGATGCCCTTTACGCGCTTTTCTTGTTAATTATCATTTCAGGGCATCTGAAGATCATCTACTGCGTGATTGAGCTTCTTTCGGCATACATCGAAGAATTTATTAATGCTCATACGTATCCTCAAGTTTCGGGCAACAAAAGAGTGGATTTGAGGAAGTTACTGTAGCGATTTTACTGTAGCATTTCCACTGCAGCACAGTTACTGTAGCAGTGTGCGGCCAGTGTGCGGCCGCACAGTACCCGCACAGGACAGACAGAAGGGTGTGCGGGCACTGTGCGGCCCGCACAGTGCCCGCACAGGACAGACAGAAGTGTGTGCGGGCACTGTGCGGCCCGCACAGTGCCCGCACACGCACGGGCTGATGAGGCTTTGTTTGGGTTATTTAAGGCTTTCTAGGGCTTGGGAGAGCTGGTCTTTGGCCTCCATCCTCTCCACTCTTCTCCACCATCATCTCCACCATTCTACACCATCATTCCATCAGTTTTCTTCACCATCAACGGATTGGAGAGGCGATTTGAAGAGCAAGAACTCAAAGGGAGAAGAAGGAAGCACTCAAGGAACACATCAAGGGGCTCATCGGCGCGGATCCGGCGAGGCTTCGTCTCCACCTTCTAGCCTACATCGGAGGGAGTTTCTTATGAGCATTTTCATTGATTATATCTTGTATTTCTTCCTTTGATGTTGAACTAGGCTCCCAAGGCCACCGGGCTCCGGTGAACCTTGGGAGGAGAACTTGTATGGATGATGATAATTGTTTATAATTGATTGTTGGCTTGTTTGTTTGATTTCAATCTATTGTTTTAATGTTCAACCTACAATGGATGGATTCCGTAGGTTTTGATTCATGAATTGTATGTGTATGGCGGGATGCTTGCATATATTAGGTCGAACAATGATTGAAGGGGGATTCAATGTGCCAGTACACCGGAGGTTCCGGGTGCCGGTAGCTCCCCGCGTGGTTAGGGTTGTTTTAGCCGAAAGCGCGCATTAGAATAACCCTAATCGAGACTCCCTGTTCCCAATGACATCGTAGGGGTATCTTCTGGATAGAGGAACCTGTATTGGATTAGGGCTACACTACGGAGGTTCCGGGGTAGTCGACTCCCGAGTCTAGCGGATCAAACCTAGCCAACTTAGCGTTCAATTTCCTATATTCATCCTAACTTGTTCTTCTCCTTAGGGGATCCTCGCCCGAGGCCTCTAGTTATCATTGCTACTTGTTCTTTAGATTGCTTGTATGGTGTGCCTTAGTCCGCTTTGTTTATAGTCTTTCTTTTATTTATTTATTTTCATATTTGTGTTTTATACAACTATCCTTGTTTGGTAGACTAGATAGTGATACCTAGGAGGAAGTAATAGCAGATCTTGGGGCCCTTGGGAATACGACCCTCTCGTGCACATACGAGAGGTTATTACTTGACGACCCGTGCACTTGCGGCCGGGGAGTCGCGTGCTAGCTCTGTAGCTAGTCGCGCGGCGACTCATCAAGTAACAACTATATGTAATAAACATATGTAACAAATATAAGTAGTTATCGATGCTTAGTCAGTGACAGTTTCATTACAAGATCTACTCTTGTGACCGGACTCGTGGCAGCGACTGCAATGTCACTCGCAGACCTCGGACGCTTGCGACTCTATCCTCTTTCGTCTTAGTCGCCTATGTTTAATTTGTCATGTAAACATCGTTGCTTCTATTTAATACATTATGTTTGTGTTTATGCTTAGTTGTCTTTATTTAAATATCAATGTTTCTGTTTAACATATTACATTTACGTTTTAGATGATAAACAATTTCATACGTAACGAGCAAAACATACAGTGTAATGTGATAATTTGTAACGAACATATGTAATGAATATAGCTAGTCATCCATGCTTAGTCGGCGATAGTTTGATTGTAAGATCTACGATTGTGACCGGACTCTGGAAGCTACTGCAACGTAACTTGCGGACCTTAGACACTTATGACTCGATTATCTTCCATCTAGGACGCCTAGGTTGCCTTCTCATGACAGGAAGACTCAAACGCAGTTCTAGATTGTTGTCCGTAGGCTTGTCATGGTCGGGTATGTGAAAAATAGCTTCCTTATACGCCAATTTGTAATTGTCGACGGTGAAGCAGCCACTAATAAATTGATGAACATTTATGCCTGCCTGCATTATTGTAGCGCAAGCGTGTTTGCACGGGATACCATAAACTTGCCACCTATAACATGAACAAGTTTTACCCGATAGATCTACGGAGTTGCTGCATTAGTCAATTACTTCAAAACAGTCATCGACACAATGACCAACATGAAGATTTTGGCTTTCCGCAACAAGTTCCTCTACCTTCTTATGTATGTCAGGGTATAAGTAGGTCTCCCATTTGTACACTTGCTTATGGCTGGTGCATAACATGCGCATCAGCTTGAACCTGTATGACATAGAACATGTATAATTAAACATTATAAGTCATTGTTAAGTGAAGACCTTGAAATTTAAATAGAAACAAACAATTTTAAATGATAACAAACATTATAAGTCATTGTTAAGCGAAGATCCTGAAATTTAAACATAAACAAACAATTTTAAATGATAACAAATAATATTAAACGTTAAATAAAATCAATATTCAAATACCATATGGAGTTGACCATTTTCGTCACCGGTAAATACCGAGCTTCTTTGATCCACGCATTGAACGAATCTGTGACATTTGAATACATCTCGCCCCAACGTTCACCTCTGAATAAATAATTTGATCAATGTAACATATCTGATTTATGAAGTAGCTAATGATAGGCATTAGGTGATGTAGCATGCACCTTATTCAGTGAATCATCAAATTCTTTAGTCGTGGATGGATATGCAGTACGAAAGTATATGGACCAACACTCCTCCCTCAATGCGTTCCCAAGTCTAACATTACCTTTCATAAAATTGGCCTCCAAGTGTCGAAGGCAGTATGTATGTGAGGAAGAAAGGAAGACCTTTGCAATGCCGTTGACAAGGCCCTTAGACCTGTCTGATACAAAAGTAATAATCTCTTCATAATCTCCATCATCATATAAAACATCGCCTAATTTGGAAATGAAGTAGGTCCAAATGACATCGATCTCGTCGTCAACAATATCGAATGCCATGTGGAAAAAACCATTGTTTCTATCTTTGCTTGTGGCACCCAATAGAGTACCCCAATATTTTCCAAGAAGGTGGGTACCGTCGAGAAACAGTAGCGGCCTGCAAACCACTTGAATCCCATTATACATGCACAGAAAGAAAAGAATGCATGTTAAAAATGCTTACCATCTCTTTCCACAATCGCAATGCTACCGAGGGTTGTCTCAACCACCGTATCCGCATACAAAAGCAACAAATCGTAGCTGGAGACCTCACAGCCGTCAAGGATAATCGAGCCAATTCCACCGCCACAAGTGCGTGATAGGTGCATTGTCTTGATTCTGAAAGTAGTTTTATTATATTCCTTTGATGCATGAAGGCGCCACTGACAACCAACAACGCATTTGACAGTCACCCTGTGTTTTTCATTCTTTATGAATTTGAAGTTAAAATTCCGTTTGACTGCAAAATTTTGGAGTGCATCTCTGAAATGGTCAATACCTAGAAAACATTTTCCGATATCCAACGATAAAACTTTAGATTGATTTGATGAGGCATGAAGGCCTACCACACCGTCAGGGTCACCCTGTAGTGAAACAGATAAACTCGCAGAATTCGACTACCAGGTAAAATCGAAGATTAAACACAAACATATCATTTTAAACGGAAACTAGGATAATTAATAAAAAATATACAAGTTTAAGCGGAAATTTGGATAATTAAGAAAAAACATACAATTTTAAGCGGAAATTGGGATAATTAAGTGAAAACATGCAATTTTAAGTGGAAACTAGGATAATTAATCACTAACTTGTACAACTATGTAAACATAAAGGAGAAGAACTTTACAATGAGAAGAAATTATTGTCAGTAGAAAGGGACAATGACACATCATTTGTCTCAACTACGAGCTCGACTGTAGCGGATTTGAAGAGGGTGTATGCGTGACACATGCGTTGGAAGTCAACCTTGTTTTCTATTGGACAAACCGGTTTATGTGCATCGGGTGTGATAAATTTCACCCTGACAAGGGAACATCGAGACTCCATCGCTCACATATCTCCACTAACACTAATTCCAAAGGAGTCACCGCTATGAACACTAGCATTCGTCCTTCTCCTTTGTATCTAGCAATAGCGCAAAGATTCTTTATAGTAAACCTACACAAAAATAAATTGTGACTCTCTAGTAGGGTTTCTCTTGTGAATCAGGGTGAGGACAAGCAGGAGATGGCCTCCTTTTCGGGCAACCGACAGAACTCCAACACACCAAATGGGGAGGAATTGAATAACTCCAAGACTCCAAGGTGATAGAAGTCTTCCAAAGTTTGTTTAAGAAAAAGCAAAAAGGAATGCGGAAATGTTGGACATGATGTGATTGAGCGATTCTTTCCCACCATTTTCAAGGGCAATAATGGAATTTCACAACATGGACCCAGTCCGAGTGACCTACAAGGAGCGTAAAGGAAGTGAAACAATAACGGAAAGGCTGTCCGGGATATTCATAACTTACAGGGGCTGTTTGGGAAGTTTTAAAAATTTTGGGGGGTAAAAAATAATTTTCCCTATATTTTTTTATTGAACTTATAAATACATAATTATCAATTATTTACGATATTAATGTAAAAATTTAATAATAAATAATAAGAAAATCCTAAGCAAAAAAAATCAATTGCTATCTCAAAATCTCTAAAAATATCATTACAAGTTGCGTTAATCGGTGAGGTTTATCTCTTTGCTCAATTTTTTTTTCCAAGTTTATGTTTTATCTTTCACTACAGGTATTTATCCTTTTTATCCCCTTTGTTTGTTTTATTTATAATTTAGTTTGTTTAATTTTTTTTGTAATTATTTGTTGTGTAAAAATATTCGATATTTGTTGAATAATTTTTTACATTTAATAAATGAATTAGATTATGAATTTGTATTAAGTTGTTTTTAGTTGTATTATTTGTTAATTTAGTAGTTCAGTTAATTACTAATTGTGTAGTACACTTAAACGAAAATTTTTAAATGGACATATGTTTTATGTTTTTAAAATATTAATTATTATAATCTTAAATTTGAATTAATATAATTGTTTAATATTTATAATTTTTTTAAAATTTAAATTCAGCACCCCTTAATTTTGTTGGTAGTTCTAGCACTAGCTGCAATTAAGCATTTAACCTGTAGGCCCTCACCGGACACCACGTGGTTTGAGTTTACTATAAACCCACACCCATAATTGGAAATCGGCTATCATCACTTCATCCAAGAGCCAGGATATTTAAATATCTCACACCAACATTTTTCATATTAAGGTTAATGGTACCAAGCCATGAGTTTTTTTTTAAGTAAGAATTAGAGTTCGTAATTTATCACATTCTCAATAATCTAGGTATTACTGGATTGGATAAATATGCCAAAAACCAGTAAATTACATAAAATTTGAATTTTTAGTTGGCCGAAAATGTACATTTGGAAACAACAATACCATTTTTAGAGTGGTCACATGCCAGTGATTACTCACTGCATGACATATTAGATAATAAGGTTTAAATTCACAATGGCATGTTTGAAATATCATATTAATAAGAATTAAATCAATTCTATTAAATTCCTTCTATAATCAGAGGTTTATGTTTGACTTATGATTTACCCATAATTCTTAAAAAAATTTGAAATTTAAATATTAAAAAATTTTAAAAAATTATATTAATTTTAATATTGAGTTATTTTTAGGTCATTAATGATAAAAAATTATCAAATCATCACTTAAAAATAATTATTTCAAATTTCTTATAATTAGAAAACATATGGTAATGAAAAGTTGTGCACATTATTTTCTCCCAAATTCAATTTTCTTTTAAGAACCGAAAATTATATAGGTTGAGTTATTAAATTTCGATGGTTTCTAGATTACTTTTGTTTGAAAAATGTGAAAAAAGCTATTTTTAATGATATGTCAAAGTTTACTAACCATATAATTATTAGGTTGGATAAATTTATCCTAATATTATACTTACCATTAAATTACACACAAGTCTAATTATTAAAACCATCCATTCAATAAGTGGTTGGTATCACATTTGTCTCCAACTCAAACATTGAAAATTCAAATTTTATCTTTGAATTATCCATATTTTTTTAAAAATAAATAAATAAAGTTATATATATATATATATATATATATATATATATATATATATATATATATATTGTAATTTTGAGCCATAAGTTTTAAGAGGGTGAGATATTACAAAAAAGAATAGAAAAAAAAAAAAAACTCATTTAGCAGATATTTTTGCTTATACAAGAAGAATTCAAAATTAGTTACATAAGCAACTCAAACGACAACCCCAAGAAGAAACACACTTTTTTTCTTTTAAATCAATATATTTTCTTTTTAACACACTTTTTTTCTTTTAAATCAATATATTTTCTTTTTATACTCGGTGTTATATCTCCTTTTTGGTTTGAGGTTGAAAGGAGCTCGTAGACCCTTGCCATGACCTTGATTTTGGAATCCGAATCAGAATCCAAATCTGAATAACTTGGTTTTCCCGCTGAGACTAACCAACTGAATTATTATTCCCTTTCTTTTGTATTGATTTATATCATACTCGATTATAATAATAAATCAATGTGCTCATATCCATTATTATCAAGGATAAGGAAACGTACGTACACAAACCACTTTTAATGAAAGGAAAAGTACGTCCGGTCCATACTTTGTTGCAAACTCTTGTTGAGCAGGAGTGTAATGTCTTGTATCATCAAGTAGGCAATTCACTTGATTTGATGTAACAATGAAGAGAAGAGAAGAGCAGAGCAAGTAAGTCTAGAGCAACCAAATAAAATATTCCACACTCTGTCCTTCAAACCCACCCCCACTCTACAATGTCAAATCCGCTCTGCCAATAGAATACAAACTAGTACTCATATTGTTCTACATATTAACCAATTTGTTCATCTAAGAATTTGAGTTGTGCTTCTTTATTAATAAAATTATAAAATAATCAAATCCTCTCATATTTAATTATATCTTTTTCATAAATTATTAACTCAATAATTATGTACAAAGGAAAGGAGCAATACCTGGAAATATACGAACTAGTGAATCAGTGTGATGTTGCGGCAGTTACAAAGCACAACCTCCGCATTAAATGGCCTTTACATTTCTCACAGTATTTTATTTGAGCACTCATGGCAGACTTGGAGTTGAGTAATAAATGAGGAAGGAGGGGGTCATTGCGAACAATAGCACGAGGACCATGTCTGCTACTCTGCCAACAACCCACATCCCTGTCTCTGTTCAACCCGTCAAATCCCACTACCCTATCCCAGCTCCAAACCCACAAGCTCCTCCTTGATCTCTTCTTCCCCGTCTTCCCATTTCCCTCTTCAATCAACCTCGATCTGTTTCTTTCTCTCAATTATGCCTGCCAAAAATCTTCTCATGTTTCTTCTCTTACTCCTATCCTTGAATTCAGGTAATGACTATTATCGTCAACTCTTTTTTTTTTTTCCTAATTTGCATGTCTCTCTGTGTCTCATTGTTTTATCTTTAATTTTCTTTGGCGATACTTAAGTTCACACAATTGGCATGGACATGCCGAGGGAGAGGTTTCTTATGCAGCAGAGGCGGAAGGATTTGGGTTCAAGGCCTCCAAGGTGTGTAAACAAGTGCTTGAGTTGCCGGCCTTGCATGGCCACATTGGTTGTTTCTCCACGTCATGAGACCAAGCTTCTCAAACCATCCACACATGTACAAGATGATACTTATTATCTTCTCTCGTGGAAATGCACTTGTGGAGATAGATTCTTTCAACCTTGATCTCTTTAAATATTTAATGTACACTGATATTAGTGACTCATTTGGTGTTTCTTGTATCATATATGTGTATGATAATGATGATGGATTTTCACAAGTCTCACATTCTGTGTGTGTGCGCGCGCGCGGGTGTCTTTGCTTCTATTGTAATGCACGATCATATGTTCTGCAATATCAAGGAGGCAAGTGTGTCTTAGCTCCTATTGTAATGCACGATCATATGTTTTGCAATATCAAGTAGGCAAGCCTGCCAAAAATGAATCATAACCTGCAGTCATGTTTATTAAGCTAGAAGAGAAGAAGAACAGGGATATTGGTATTAACAATGTCTTTATATATATAATAGGATATCTCCACAGGAAGTCATGCTTTTAATGGAGGAACTTAAATAGCAATAACTCATCCCAAAATCATTAAAAGCAGCTTTGCCAAGAGCCAGCCAGCCAGGTACCAAGGCAGACTGCCAGCATGAAAGTTGTCTCTCTGGCAACATGTCGTTCTATCTAGTCATGTAAGTATGTATGCATAATGTGGTCAATTGTACATGTGGCTGGCTCGATCTGCTACAAAAGCATAGGTGGCTTGATTTTCCCCTTAAAAACCGGTGCTCAAAGTGTGAATTAGGAGGTTCAACTGCAAACCAGATGAACTGGGCTCGGTTCACAGGGTTGAATCGTTCTTATTGGATACTTAGAATTATATATTTTTTTTTTTTTATGTGGGACGAAGAAGAACCATAATCACATAGCAGCTCATTAAAGTAAAGGCTTCTATACTAAAAACTGTGAAATAGAACCTTAAACTAGACTTTCATTGGAGCATAGTGTTACCGGTTGCATCTCGTTTATTGAGCTCTCTCAAGATTTTTTTTTTTTTTACTTTATTTTTATGTATTGTGTATTTAATTTCTAATGCTTGAAGAATTTTTTTTTTTTGAAAAAGTGGATAAACCACATTCATTAAAATAAAAGTCGTTTGAAGAACTTCTTTATAAGATTTATTTGGTATGATATTCATGAATTTAGCTTATATCTCATGAGATTTTAAATTTAAATATGAGATAAGAGTTGTTTTGTTTGATACCTTACTTGCATTTGAGTTAAAATGTTAACTTATTATTTGATATTTGATATTTTTATTTTATAAATTTAGCTTCAACTATGGTCGAACCTCTCGACCCTTGATACCTAGGTTAATAGGATTAATAATTAACCACATAATTTTATTTTACACAAAAAATATATTCTTGATCATTATAATTTATTTTTAACTAAATAAATATTAAGCTAAGTAAATATTATTAAAATCAAGTTTTGTTAGTTTTTACGGGAAAGACCTCCTATAGAATTATGTAATATATATAATTGCATTTTTTATATAATTAATGATTTATTTTGTTAAATATTTATTTACGTAATTTTTATATTCTATATATATCTGAGAATTATGTAATATATAATTGCATTTTTATATAATTAATGATTTATTGTGTTAAATATTTTTTTTCTTAATTTTTTATATTCAATAGATATATGGCTAATGAAACAATCTATGCTTAAAATTTATTTATATAATTTTTTATATTCAATACACACACACACACACACACACACACACACACCAAATGAAACCCAAACCCCTCACTCCTTTCTATTCTTTCCTATTCTTTTCCACGCCCTAAAACCCCAAATCCACCAACTCCAGCACCGGCACCATGACACCCTTGATTCCTCCCACTACCAACTCTACAACACCATCTCTAGCACCACCGCCACCCTTCCCGACGACACCAAACCCACCAGAGCCTTATGGTCTTATAAGCCTTCACTTACATTCATTAATGATTGATTTTGATTCTTTGAGCAAGTGACTGTGTTTCACTTGGAATGATAAACATTTCTAACTCTGATTTAAATGCAGCTCCTATAAAATGCACTTTTATACTGAAAAACATATCCATAGAAAATTTTGGAAGAAACAGAGTGTTTTAATGTTATGTAGGAGACAGGGAGGTCGGATATATTTTTTTCATTATCTCAGCCTACATCATTCAAGTTTATCTTTGTAAATCTTCATGTAATTTATTATGAGATTTTATAAAAATTAGTTCACTCACAAGTATCTTTATTTGTACATGTTGAGATTCTATATAAGTTGTCTAACATAGTGCTGAGTTCTTGTATTTTGCTTTATGATATTTGCTAGTGTAATTACTTCCATTATAGTTGAAATGTGGCACATGCTTAATCCCTACAATTTTTACAGTTACACGTTCATCAAAAGGTTCAAAGCCTAGAGCCTTTTTGTGTATGCTGAAGTATTTTGCTGGTGGAGTTCTTGAAGTGATTTTATTTCTTGCAAAGAGTTATATATAAATTCTGTTGTTGTTTGATCTTTCAGCATTGTTATGTTGCTTTATGTCCAGTACCATGTTTTGGCAGCCGTTTGAGAATCCATATGATTCTGAATAATTTTGTGATAATTTTCAAGATATGCAGTTATTTATTTATTTAATAATCTACGTAATCATGAAAATAGCCATCTTTTGTTGTATTTACAAATAAAGCTAACTGACATCATGTTTGATAATACACAAATGCTAAGTTGTTGACTGAACATTTCTTTCCTTTCTAGCTACCTGATCTCTGGTGTGATCAAATCCTAACTTTTATATATATCCTACCTAATCTTCTTGAATTTGAAAAAAAAAAAAATCATGTTGCATTGCTGACCTTGAAAAAGAAATGAACAAATACTAATTAGTTAAGACTAGATGCATGCATGACCATTAGTGAATGGTTAAATGAATCTTTACTGAACAAGGATTAAGTTAAAATTGGTGAACAACTACCTTGCAAAAGTCCTCTCTTTCTCCATTTAAATAATTATAAGTGATTTGATTTTGTTCTAATGACTATTTATATGGTTATCATATAAAAAAACCAACGCACACACAAAATAATCTTTGTTTGTGAAATTTCCTACAAACTACTTAACTATGTATATATATATATATATATATATATATATATATATATATATATATATATATATAAGGTGTATTTTTTGGTAGTGGGTTTGATTGGATATATAAATATACTTTTCCTAAATGAGAAACAAAATAAAAGGAAATATTGAAATTATATTTGCATGACTTGAGAAGAAGAAATTTCATCAGTCCTCAAAGCAAGACATGTAATTCTTACTCCATCTAATTAATGAGAAGTACGCACTTCATTTCATTTTCCTTATTCTACTGGTACGTCCTTTGCGTATCTGCAAATGCACGAATTATACAAATAGTATAATGTGTTTGAATGGGTTAAGTAGTGGAATCCACAGGGACTAGTAAGCTTTCATTACTCGTTGCTTTTCTAATATCTAGCTGGATCAAAAGAGTAATAGAAAGAAAATAGACTATTGGCTAAAGTAAAAGTATGACTGGAAGTGAATTGGTTGAGGATCAAAGCAATAGAGTAGTGCCCAGACTACTTCCCTCGACAAATGTATCGACTCTAGCAATGATTACACGGTACACTCCTTGGACATTGATAAATGCTAAACCGATCATATTTTTAATAACATTTACATTGCATTTAGTATGAAATCGTACTTATTTAGCACCTCATTAGTACGGAATTTCATTCTTTTATTCACAACAACCTTTATTTCTGGTTTAGGTAAAAAAAAAAAAGCGATTTCGATAATGTTTTAAAGCAAAATGAAGCAAGTTGTTGAATCAAGGCTGCACCACGACTCACACGGGTGTTATGACAACTTACAACACCCATTGTCTATACTTACCACTACCGTAATTAAGCCGTGGTAGCATGAGCTTACTAGTAGCAACATAGAAACTATGACGGCCTCACAATGGCCATTATCAAGACACATAACGCCCAAAGACCATGCTAGGATGTAACTTGGAGCCCAAGCAATAACTCACTCACAATGGGAATCACAATGCCCGTGGTAAGGCCGTGGCAGAGCCGATTACTATAAATACCCCAATATTCCCTAAATTTGGGGAGACTCTTTTGCCTAAGAAGTGAGAGTGATAGGATATCTGGAGATCTGAGAGGTGGGAGATGATGTTTCTTCGATATTCTAGTAGATTCTGGCAGATTTCTCAAGAGCACGTCAATGAGTATCATCGGAGAAGATCTTGCATGATAGGCATCTTCAAAGATCATCATCAGAGGGGCATGTGTGACACACGTCATGTGGACAATCTTGGGATCCTCTAATTCCCAACCTTCGGAGAACTATTGGAGGTAGTTAGTCTAGGAATACATTAAAAGCTTATTTATTCTTTATTTGGCCTAATGGTTCTCTTGTGCTTTGATGCTTTTCTTGTTATGATCCATTAGAACTTAATTCGAGGGGAATTGTATGTGTAGGTCCCTCGGTTATTATTTATGAATCTTGATTGATTAATACAAATTGTTCTAGTTTTCGTAATCATTGCATGTTCTTAATTCTTAGTATTGTTGATGTGGATGAGGAGGATATGCCCCCATGTTGATAACACCCATGCTATGATAAGAGTTTAGACATAGCTAAGTTTCCGGATTAGTGATTGATTATCCCTTAAGCTTAGGGTTTGATTGGTCTTTTCTCGTGGGATTCCCACAGATGAGTGCATTCCATATATATATTTTCATACCCTTTTCATGTATTTATCTTGTCTTCGGGCGTTTATTTATTGTGATTAGGTGCTACTATGGGTATTATTATGTATTTGTGTAGGGAAATAGGTTTTTGTGCAAAGGGACAGTATTCGGCACAATTACAGTGTGAAAAGAGGATCAGATTATAGTGTCCCAGGAAGAACACGGGCTCGACACGACCGTGTTACTGTTGCTGCAAATCTCAGGAGAGTTCTGCACCAAACGAAGCATGGGCACTGTAGCAGAATAATGTAGCACAGATCTGGAGAATGGCATGGTTTGCATGGTCCTGACACCCCTGTGTTATCTGGAGAAAACGGGGGTGTTCTTCCTGACACGGGGGTGTCAGTGCTGAATTTTGTGTTTCGCACTTTGCTGAGATTTGCAGCACTTCGGACACACCCTTGACACGCCCGTGCTGGGCCCCGAATCAGCCTTTTTAACTCTAGAAATTAGGGTTCTTTCTCATCTTTTGTTCGGGGATTCATCTCTCCACCGGGAGGACGTTGATAAGATTGAAGATCAAGCTTCACCAAACCGCCTAAGGAGATCAAAGACTAGTAGGAGGCATTGCAAGAGGTGGAGTTGGCGCAAGGACACTACAAGGGAGGACATCTTGAGTATTGAAGGGGGTTCTTTCTCTCTTTCTCTGTTCTATCTTTTGCCTTACCTTGTGTACCTGACCTCAGGGGCCAACTGGCCGTAGTGCCTTGGTTGTGGACAATTGTCAGACTGTATTGCTTATACACTCATTGTATTTGACTATGGAGTTCTAATTGATGCTTGTGTTTAATCTTGCATTGCATAACTGTAGTGTGTCTGGAGTGCATAGTTGTTAGGTTGTCCTAGCAAAACTGCAGTGTATCTTCGAACACATAGATACAATATTGCTATTGAGCACACACGAATATTATTGGAATGTACCGAGGTAGTAAAATAGGATGAGATAGCGTACACGAGTCATTGGAGACTTCCGAAGGGATTTACTCTTGTGTTTGCCGAGTACTTAGTCCTAATCTCCTCCATTATCACCACCATTACCTTTTATTCATTGTTATGTTGATCACACATCTTTTGTACTTGTTTCACTAGACATTAAAGGATCAACGAGTACTTTAAGTACAGTTCCCTGAGGTTCGACAACCCTACTCTTAATTGAGTACCACTTTATTACTTCTTGCGACCCGTACACTTGCGGAGAGCGCATCAAGTTTTTGGCGCGGTTGCCGGGGAAATGGTCACTTTTAGGAAAATTAGGGATTTGGTGATCTAGTGTGTGAATTTATTTTTTATTTTTATTTATTTATTTATTTTTATTTATTTTGTTTTGTTACCTAATTTTTTTTATCACTCATTTCAGGAAGGTCAAGTCATGGATGAATTACTTGCGGGCTTAAAAAAATATGAAAGTCACTCATTTGATTGTCATCCGAGTTACCCCCAATCAGAGCATGGATTGACAGATTCTCTATCACATCACACAGTTGTTAGCCACACCAGCGGCATCGAGGATTTTGATGCCATGTCCAGCTTAAGAGATGCGATATCAGGTTTTGAGGAAGGAACATTACGGTGGCAACACGAAATGAGATTGAATGGTGTGATACCTCCGACAACTCAAGATGATTCACCATGGTCTTCCACCTTCAGTATCGATGCTCCTGCATTCTATGAGGCATCTCCTCAGGGGCATGGCACAACTAGTGAAGAAGTTGAGCTATCACTATTGGAATTAGAAGATCGATTTTGGGCTCAGAAATTTTCTAAGACCCCGGCATTTTATGATGCACCTCCACTCACAAGTACAGAATTTTCAATTCCATACGAGATAAATTCAACCAATGACAGTTGGGGATTTTTTAGACAAGAGGATAATATGACACAAGAGATGCCCACATTTGAATCAAGCACTTCAGCTGAAGGTAAATTCTTGGATACCTCTAATGACAATGTTGAAGCACTTGGGTGTGATACTTTTTATGAATTGAGGGAAGGAGTTACGATTCTTGTTGAGGATAAAGGTGTGCAAGGAAGTGGAAATGAGTAAGTTTATAGCCAGACATCAATAGGGTCACTCCACGACTCCTTGATTGAATACTCTCATTTGCCTTCAATAAATCTGGAACAAGTGAATTGGGAGAAACACATGGAGGATGTAGTCGCAGTGGTGAAAGTTCTAGCCCTTGAAAATGAGAAATTTCCCCCAGATAAAGAGAGTGAAAAGTGGGTCACGCTTAGTGAAGAGAAATTACCACCACCAATTGCAATAGGGGAGTATTGGGAGAAGAAAAAAATTGAGGAGGTTGAGGAGACATATGTGATTGAATTTGAACAAGTTGCCTCTTTTGACTTAGATGAGTGGACATATAGGAGGAAAGAACTTCAAGGAATTAATCTAAGTCTTGCAAAGAGATTGAAGCAATCTTTACACTTTCCTACAAAGAAATTGAACAACTCGTGTCCCGGGTTATTCCCATGGCGGCCTAAATGTCAATTGATGAAACATTTATCATTGAAGAGAACTCAAGGGATAAGGCATAAGGAGGCTTATTGTAGAAGAATGAGAAATATGAAAACACCCCCTTTAGCCTTGTTGCATGTTTTGGAGTTTGACCAAGTTATTCTCAAGGAATTCACCGGCAAGTTTGCACACTTCTCATTCTTTGGAATCAACCTTGCGAGCCATGGCCGAGGGGAACATTTTTTTTTTTCAAGCTGAAAGATTAGATGAAGAAGCAAACTCCAAGGCATTGAAACAAAAAGCTTCTCGTATACTTAATGAACTTATCTTTGGCAAGAGGGAGATGTTGGGAATACTAGAATTTGTGGGTAAGAAACTTGAGCTATTTTATGACCCCCATGTGCATGTTCTAAGCTTGGATAATTCCCAACCCAAAATATTCCCTTGGAGGCCTAAATCAAGTTGGTTGAAGCCTCTAACATGTATCCCTCCACTGCAAGTAATTTTGTGCTTCAATGGTAGTAGCTATGCACCTTGTAGCAGGGAGGAGCACACTCTCTTCCAGCCTCCCTAAGGTAAGTAATAAGGTATATCGCGCTAATGATGTTAAACAAGCGCTTTTTGGGAGGCAACCCAAGGTTTAGTTGTTTTACCTTCTCTTGTTCTCCTAGTTTGGTTTAGTTTCTTTCTTTGAATCTTGAATAAATTAGTGGTGCTCTTGATTCTATTCTTGCTTGATTCTCAGTCTTTTTGTGAGCTTTCATTGTATATCTATTTTGTAAATTGTTAGGGTTACTGGGCTTAGTCATGGAAATTTTGTCAAGTTAAGAAATCAAAGTTCTGAAATACTTCCAGGTTGAGCACGGGCTTGACATGCCAGGTTTCCTAGTGAGCGCAGTCGTCGAGCACTTTGCATGACCGTGTCTCGCCCCTTAACAGCTTGAAAAAGTTTTCTAAGATATTCAGGGGGAGAGACACGCCTAGAGCACGACCGTGTTCTGATGTAGCACGACTGTGTTTACACTGATTTCTTGCATTCGTGGATTAATTTATATTTCTCTTAATGCAGGTTATCACATCGAGGTTGAGAGCCACTTCAATGATTCTTGAGCACCACCAATCTTTCTTTTTGTAGTGTTTTTCTTTTATTTCTTATTTTCTTTTCTTGAGCTTCACTTGTGCCCCTTTTTGCTTGTAGGATGTGAGCCATATGGATACAAGGGACCTACATGTTAAGAGCGGCCCCATCACTCCCCGTGTTCAGGAAAGATTCTTAAACTTCTTCCCCAATTTTAATTGTCCTTGATTCATTTCTTCATGCATACATTTGTACATTGAGGACAATGTATGGTTAAAGTGTGGGGGAGGGTTTTACATTTTGTATTCATTGTGATGAAGCATGACTTGGGATGATCTATGATTTTATTTTGTGGAATTTCTAAGTGTAAGGGGACACTATGGTGTTAGTGTATTTTTATTGAGCTTAATTGTTAGTTTCACTCCTATCTTGGAAACCTCTTATGCTCACCGTACCCTAATTGTGGAGCCACTTGTACCTAGGAGAAACTCTAGCTAAATGACCATGATTTGTTCTTTATTGTAAAAAAAAAAAAAAAATTCACCGGAAAGTCGGATTCCTTGTGGGATACCCTACCAGTTATTTGCAAATATTTTGTAAAAAGGTGGTAGAAAGAGCTATCACCTTAGAAGTGTGAAAGCCGCTCTTGAAAAGTCGAATTTTGGGCATTACAAGTGTACATTTGATGACCTACCGAGAGAAAGGGCTACCTCTAGGGTGTATGAAACTGCTACCCATTTAGTATAATGTGAAATAAGGTCATTGTCTGCTAAGTTGGTCCAACATTGCTTGGGGCACTCACTTTAGGGTAATCACACACACACACACAGGGAGTACAAGGTGAGAGTGAAACTTATCATTTTTGATCAGCTGAACACACACTGACAACTGGTTTCCTATTCCACTTTTGAAATTCCTATATTACTGAGATCAGAGGTCATGCACTCATCTTATCTCTTTTGTGTTGATGTGTTTTGCTTGAGGACAAGCAAATGTTCAAGTGTGGGGGTATTTGATGAGTGCATTCCATATATATATATATATATACCCTTATCATGTATTTATCTTGTCTTCGGGCGTTTATTTATTGTGATTCGGTGCTACTATGGGTATTATTATGTATTTGTGTAGGGAAATAGGTTTTTGTGCAAAGGGACAGTATTCGGCACAATTACAGTGTGAAAAGAGGATCAGATTATAGTGTCCCAGGAAGAACACGGGCTCGACACAACCGTGTTACTGCTACTGCAAATCTCAGGAGAGTTCTGCACCAGACGAAGCATAGGCACTTTTGTGTTTCGCACTTTGCTGTTACTGCTACTGCAAATGTCAGTGCTGAATTTTGTGTTTCGCACTTTGCTGAGATTTGCAGCACTTCGGACACACCCTTGACACGCCCGTGTTGGGCCCCGAATAAGCCTTTTTAACTCTAGAAATTAGGGTTCTTTCTCATCTTTTGTTCGGGGATTCTGATAAGTGTCTAAATACATTATGTTTTACTTGTAAAATTTATGCACTTTCGTGCAACTTGTATTAGTATTATGATGACATTTTGTGCATTTGATGTATTCATTCTCCTTTCAGGGTTTTGAGGACCATATTTACGAGGATGAACCATATTCGAGTCATTTTTGAGAAAATTGAAGAAGACATAAAGTTTAAACAAGCTCCGAATGACACAAACCCGCGAAGCACACAGTTCTGTGTGGCCACTGTGCGGGCCGCACAGAGTGGCCAGAAGACCGTGCGGGCGCATGTGCGGCCCGCACACAGCCCGCACGGTCTCGGGATTATATAAGCATTGCTGAGGGTTTTGAAGAGAGGACTGGTTCTCATCCGACCTCCACACATCCTAAACCTAATTTCATCATTTTTGGAGGCGATTTCGGCAAGGATTGAAGGAGAGACGAAGGGGAGAACATTGGAAAGCATCGAAGAGCTCGGCGGCACGGATCTGACGGGCTACCATCATCATCTTCTAGTCGACATTTCGAGGGGAGTTTTCTCATTGTTTGTATGATGAACTTCATGTATTGTGAGCTCTCCCATTTTGTTATGTTGAACTAAACTCCCAAGGCCACCGGGCTTCCGGTGAACCTTGGGAGGAGACTTTATATGGATGACATTCTTGCTCTTTGAATGAATGTGTGTGGCTTGTGTGTTTGGTTTTAATTTATCATTTTCTTGTTCATTCTACAATGGATGGATTCCGTAGAATTGATTGTGAACAATACTTGTTTGGCGGGATGCTAGCTTGTGTTAGGTCATGTGATAATTAAAGAGGGATTTAGTGTATTAATACGTCGGAGGTTCCGGGTATTAGTAGCCTTCCGCACGGTTAGGGTTATTTTAGCCGAAAGCGTGCATTAGAATAACCCTAACCAAGACTCCTTGTTCTCAATGACATCGTGGGGGTTTCTTCTGGATAGAGGAACCCGTACTGGATTAGGGCTACACCACGGAGGTTCCGCGGTAGTCGACATCCGAGTCAAGCGGACTAAGACCAAGCCAACCCTACCTTTAACATTGTTATCGTCATCCGTACTTAGTCTTCTCCCAGGGGAATCCTCACCCGAGGCCTTCCTCAATTCTTGGATTCTTCACCCTCATCTTTGTTCGGATTGAGCATTATATTGCTTTTATTTTCTTATTCATTTTATTGTTCTAGTCTTTACAATTTCACCAACTCTGTTTTGATTAACTAGACAGTGAACCCCGAAAGGAAGTAATAGTAGATCTCGGAGCCCTTGGGAATACGACCCTCTCGTGGGTACACGAGAGGTTATTACTTGACGACCCATGCACTTGCAGCCGTGGAGTCGCGTGTTAGCTTTTTTTAGCTTGTCGCGCGGCGACCACTATGTTTTTGGCGCCATTGCCGGGGACATCCGAGAATACTAGGAAAACTTTTAGATCATTGATCTAGTCATTTCGCTTTCATTTGTAATTATTTTTCTTTCCTCGATTTTTATTTTCATCCTTTGTACATATCAACTAACATCCCTTTTTAATTTTCGTTTTCCAGGTGCACCATTATACTTCTCTGCATCAATGGATCGATACCTGAGTGAACCTGCATCACACTATTTGGATCAATGGGCAAGGCAGTTTTTGGTTCATGATGAGATCTTTAACTTAAGCATTCTGGATCAGAAAGAAAGAAACCTTAGCAACAACGAAATTTTCTCTCAGTTCATGAATAAAGCCGAGTGTTTAGATTTTGTAAGAGGTGGGACTCATGACCAACAGCCGAGCACAGTTGATGAGTATACCAACCCTGTACAGTCTAAAGAGTTTGTGTATGAGATGAAAAGGGAATCGGAATCGGATAACTCTAATGATGAACTGGAAGAATTCGAGAGGATACAGCGTGACAGCATGAACAAGCTAAAGCCATTCATCGATGAACCACCGGAATTGGAGTTAAAAGAATTACCCCCTCATCTTGAGTACGCATTTCTTGAAGAGAATTCTAAGCTACCGGTAATAATTTCCTCCAGTCTTTCAACAGAAAACAAGAATGAACTGTTAAAAGTATTGAAGAAACATAAGAAAGCCTTGGCATGGAAGATTTCAGACATCAGAGGAATAAATCCATCTTTCTGCACTCATAAGAGTTTAATGGAAAACAACCACAAGCCGTCAGCTCTACCACAAAGGAGGTTGAACCCAAACATAAAAGAAGTGGTGAAAGCTGAAGTCATCAAATTGCTAGACGCCGGTATAATTTACCCAATCTCTGATAGTGCTTGGGTCAGTCCTACCCAGGTGGTACCAAAAAAAGGGGGCATGACGGTGGTGACTAACGAGCAGAATGAGCTCATCCCTACAAGGCAGGTCATGGGTTGGCGAGTTTGTATTGATTATAGGAAACTCAATGATGCCACTCGTAAGGACCACTTCCCTCTCCCATTCATTGATCAGATGCTCAAAAGACTAGCTGGACATGAGTACTATTGCTTCCTAGATGGTTTTTCTGGGTACTTTTAAATCCCTATTGCTCCTGAAGATCAGGAGAAGACAATCTTCACCTGTCCATATGGTACTTTCGCCTATCGCAGGATGCCCTTCGGCCTATGTAATGCCCCCGCCACATTTCAGAGATGCATGCTTGCCATTTTTGAGGACATGGTTGAAAACACGATGGAGGTGTTCATAGATGATTTTTCTGTGTGCGGGAGCTCATTTGACACATGCTTGAAGAATCTGGAGCGTGTTTTGAAACGATGCGAGGAAACCAATCTAGTTCTGAGCTGGGAGAAATGCCACTTCATGGAAAGAGAAGGGATAGTTTTGGGACACAAAATTTCATGCAGTGGTATTGAAGTAGATAAGGCAAAGATTTCTGCCATCGAGAAACTCCCTCCTCCGACATCTGTCAGGGCCATTAGAAGTTTTTTGGGGCATGCCGGGTTCTACAGGAGATTTATAAGGGACTTCTCTAAGATTGCAAAACCATTGACTAAGCTCCTCGAGAAAGACGTGCCATTCAACTTAACCCCAGAATGCTTGATTGCCTTCACTGTTCTAAAGAATCAGCTTATTCAAGCACCCATCCTAGTTGCCCCAAACTGGGAGCTACCATTCGAGTTGATGTGTGACGCCAGCAACTATGCAGTGGGAGCAGTATTGGGACAGAGAAAGGACAACCACTTCCATCCAATTATTATGCAAGCAAAACTCTCACTGAGGCGCAGGAGAATTATACTACCACCGAGAAAGAACTCCTTGCGGTGGTTTTTGCTTTCGACAGGTTCAGGCCTTACTTGGTGCTTTCCAAAGTGGTGGTTTACACTGATCATTCGGCTCTTCGATATCTCTTAAGTAAAACTGAAGCTAAGCCACGTTTGATTCGTTGGGTGCTTCTGCTTCATGAATTCGACTTGGAAATTAAAGACAAGCGGGGTGCTGAAAATTTAGCTGCTGATCATCTATCTCGATTAGAGAACAATGAGTCATCAGCCACCATGGACGTCGAGATCAATAACTCCTTCCCCGAGGAGCAACTTTTCCGTGTCCAGGTGATTCATGAAGAGGAGCAGCCCTGGTTTGCAGGCATTGCTAATTATTTAGCAGCGGGCATTCTTCCAAAGTGGTTCAGTTACCAACTGAAGAAGAGGTTTTTCGCTGATCTTAAGCATCACATTTGAGAGGAACCCTACTTGTTCCGCATCTGTGTTGATCAGGTGGTTAGGCGGTGCGTGTCGCAATCCGAAGGGCTGGACATCATCAGACACTGTCATGAAGGACCAACTGGGGGACACTACAGCACCAATCGAATAGCTAAGAAAATCTTAGATGCGGGATTTTTCTGGCCCACCATTTTTCAAGACACCCAGAAGCACGTACAGACATGTGACCGCTGCCAAAGAATAGGAAACATATCACGTCGAGATGAAATGACTCAGAATGCTATCCAGGTTTGTGAGGTTTTTGATGTTTGGGGAATCGATTTCATGGGGCCATTCCCGAATTCCCGTGGGCATAAGTTCGTTCTGGTCGCCGTGGACTATGCATCCCGTTGGGTGGAAGCTCAGTCATTCCCAACAAGTGATGCCCGAGTAGTTGTGCAATTCTTGAATAAGCTGTTCTTGCGATTTGGAGCACCACGAACAATTATTAGTGATAGAGGAGCACATTTTTGCAACTCGCAGTTTGCGAAGGTTTTGAAAAGATATGGTGTCTCTCATCATACGTCCACCGCACACCACCCGCACACTTGCCCTGGTCTTGTTGCCAAAATGTCTTTCTCTCCCGCTTTTCTCCATCGTTCGGCACTTATTTTGATCCTATCACCTCCCGTCGCGTCATTTCACCTTTAAAAACACTCTCTAAACTCCAATTCTCGTTATGTTTTTGAGGTAATTTCTTGGCTTTTAACTCCTCAATCGGGCTGGAGCTTCGTGGAATTTGTGCAAATGGTAGATTTGGATGATGATCACATTGTTTTATGCTCCACTCCTCCCTTTAAAATTGTTGCTCGCACATTTCACACATTTGTCAGTGCTTAATCTTTGTTTTTGTGGATGTAGGCCAATCTTCCGATCAAGACACTTTGAGGACACACGGAGGACTTTGAACGATCCCATCGATATTTTCACCTCGAGAGCTCACTTTCCTTTTACTGTTTCTTTTCTTTTCTTTGTTTTTTGTGTGATTTATGGATGCTTGACTCGACGTCTGTTCTCCTTGCAGATTGAATGAGAGGTCACATTTTTCTTTCTCTCCACCTTATTGGTTGCTGAGGCGAAAGCCACCCCGACCTCATGCTCCCCGAATCCCACAACACTTGTTTCAGGGAAGTTCACGAACCCACCTCCTTTATTTTCATTGCATATTCTTTCTTTGCTGCTGACTTAGGTACATTGAGGGCAATGTACTACTCTAAGTGGGGGGTGGGTGTGTGTGTACTCTTGAATACTTATTTTGTTCGTGAACCATAATGAAAATTTCTGAATTGTTGCATGTTTGTGAAACCAAGGACGGCATGCTTAATTGTGATTGTATTACAGCACGAAAACCATGATAGACACTAAGCTATTGGTGACCCTGCACCTTTAAGATTTTCGTGTCATTTTTGGCATTCCTTGCACTTACCTCCTAGGTAGAACCTTGGACACCTAGGTGAGGAACAACAGTTACCTTTGTGACCCTCTTAGTTGCTAACCCATTCTAGTGGTTTCGTGTCTTGATGTGTTAGACATGTCTTCTAATAGACTCTTAAGGACTTTCCTCTTTATTTTTTTTTGCAATACGGTAAAAAAAAAAAAAAAAGGGATTCAACAAATAAAAGGGACAGTGCTCCTCTGTCCAACTAGCAAAGTAACCTGGGGTTCTTGCTCCTAAACAGAGTGTTCCTCTCGCCAAAAGCTATAAGGACATGAGCACATGTATATGAATGTGCAAAGCTCCAGGTAATGTGGATTTGCAATTCATGTTAGTCCCGAGAAAAACTCATTTGTACAGCAAAATAAGACCTTGCGGCCGGTTGTTGTTCGAATATAAGAGGAAAGATCTTTAGGAGTCTACTAGGAGTATCTCTACCACCTCAAGGCCGAATTCCACTAAGTGGTGTGAATTACTTCAAGAAGTGGTCCTCGGGGTCCTGTCTACCTTTCTTGGACTACAGGGTTTCGAACTAGGGAGGTTGCACACACGCATCACGATACGGCCAGTGAATGCACGAAAAATATTAAATGGTCCTTGCTTAGTGTTTTGAGTTTCGTTCTTGCTATAATACATTCCTTTCTAGCCTGAGGTTATGTATTTAGTGACTTATCAGTATTTCTTGTTCTCCGTGTCTGTTTGCTTGGGGACAAGCAAATGCTTAAGTGGGAGGTATTTGATAAGTGTCTAAATATATTATGTTTTACTTGTAAAATTTATGCACTTTCATGCAACTTGTATTAGTATTACGATGACATTTTGCGCATTTGATGTATTCATTCGCCTTTCACGGGTTTGAGGACCATATTTACGAGGATGAACCATATTCGAGTCATTTTAGAGAAAATTGAAGAAGTAATAAAGTTTAAACAAGCTCCGAATGACACAAACCCGAGAAGCACACAGTTCTGTGCGGCTACTGTGCGGGCCGCACAATGCCCACACAGCTCAGCCAGGGAGCTGTGCGGCCTAGTGTGCGGCTTGCACACAAGGCCGCACAGAGTGGCCAGAAGACCGTGCCGGCGCATGTGCGGCCCGCACACAGCCCACACGGTCTCGGGATTATATAAGCATTGCTGAGGGTTTTGAAGAGAGGACTGGTTCTCATCCGACCTCCACACATCCTAAACCTAATTTCATCATTTTTGGAGGCAATTTCAGCAAGGATTGAAGGAGAGATGAAGGGGAGAACATTGGAAAGCATCGAAGAGCTCGGCGGCACGGATCCGACGGGCTACCATCATCATCTTCTAGTCGACATTTCGAGGGGAGTTTTCTCATTGTTTGTATGATGAACTTCATGTATTGTGAGCTCTCCCATTTTGTTATGTTGAACTAAACTCCCAAGGCCACCGGGCTTCCGGTGAACCTTGGGAGGAGACTTTGTATGGATGACATTCTTGCTCTTTGAATGAATGTGTGTGGCTTGTGTGTTTGGTTTTAATTTATCATTTTCTTGTTCATTTTACAATGGATGGATTCCGTAGAATTGATTGTGAACAATACTTGTTTGGCGGGATGCTAGCTTGTGTTAGGTCATGTGATAATTAAAGAGGGATTTATTGTATTAATACGCCGGAGGTTCCGGGTATTAGTAGCCTTCCGCACGGTTAGGGTTATTTTAGCCGAAAGCGTGCATTAGAATAACCCTAACCAAGACTCCTTGTTCTCAATGACATCGTGGGGGTTTCTTCTGGATAGAGGAACCCGTACTGGATTAGGGCTACACCACGGAGGTTCCGGGGTAGTCGACATCCGAGTCAAGCGGACTAAGACCAAGCCAACCCTACCTTTAACATTGTTATCGTCATCCGTACTTAGTCTTCTCCCAGGGGAATCCTCGCCCGAGGCCTTCCTCGATTCTTGGATTCTTCACCCTCATCTTTGTTCGGATTGAGCATTATATTGCTTTCATTTTCTTATTCGTTTTATTGTTCTAGTCTTTACAATTTCACCTACCCTGTTTTGATCGACTAGATAGTGAACCCCGAAAGGAAGTAATAGTAGATCTCGGAGCCCTTGGGTATACGACCCTCTCGTGCGTACGCGAGAGGTTATTACTTGATGACCCGTGCACTTGCGCCCGGGGAGTCACGTGCTAGCTTATTTTAGCTTGTCGCGCGGCGACCATCAGATTCATCTCTCCACCGGGAGGACGTTGATGAGATCGAAGATCAAGCTTCACCAAACCACCTAAGGAGATCAAGGACTAGTAGGAGGCATTGCAAGAGGTGGAGTTGGCGCAAGGACACTACAAGGGAGGACATCTTGCATATTGAAGGGGGTTCTTTCTCTCTTTCTTTGTTCTATCTTTTGCCTTACCTTGTGTACCTGCCCTCAGGGGCCAACTGGCCGTAGTGCCTTGGTTGTGGACAATTGTCAGACTGTATTGCTTATACACTCATTGTATTTGACTATGGAGTTCTAATTGATGCTTGTGTTTAATCTTGTATTGCATAACTGTAGTGTGTTTGGAGTGCATAGTTGTTAGGTTGTCCTAGCAAAACTGCAGTGTATCTTCGAACACATAGATACAATATTGCTATTGAGCACACACGAATATTATTGGAATGTACCGAGGTAGTAAAATAGGATGAGATAGCGTACACGAGTCATTGGAGACTTCCGAAGGAATTTACTCTTGTCTTTGCCGAGTACTTAGTCCTAATCTCCTCCATTCTCACCACCATTACCTTTTATTCATTGTTATGTTGATCACACACCTTTTCTACTTGTTTCACTAGGCATCAAAGGATCAACGAGTACTTTAAGTACAGTTCCCTGAGGTTCAACAACCCTACTCTTAATTGAGTACCACTTTATTACTTCTTGCGACCCGTACACTTACGGAGAGCGCATCACCCACACTTAAGCCAAACATAGGAAGCTGGGGTGGATGAAATTCCATCTTAAGTTCCTAGTGATTTAGACCGAGTAGGCATGGCTTATTGGGGCTAGTAGGCCTTTGTATTCTCCCCGGTTTGATCCTAGAACCGTATTGACACTTAACGCCTAACATAATTAATAACCAAGATAATTATAATGCATACGCTTAACTTTTTCTAAAGAGTGCTTAACGACATTTTTAATTGTATTGTTTAATTGTGTTGTACAAGTAAACTAAAGAAAGAGCATAAACGATTAGGCTATTGATTAAGTGAAAAGGAAGTAATAGGAGCCTCTCGCCGTTCCTGGGAAAATATGACCCTCGTGTTCACCCATGAGTTCTTACTTGACGACCAATACACTTGCAGTATCATGGATCATTTGTAATATTAAATGCATATTAGCATATATGCTTATATAATTGCATAATTGACACACCCATAAGGAGTCCATCAAGTTTTTGGCACCTTTACCAGGGAACCAGTTGAGAGATTCTAGGAAAACTCGTAGCTTAGTGTTTTAGCCAATTTTTTTATTAATATATTATTATTATACTCATACAACATTGAAGACTTATTGCCGCTTCTCTCTTCTATAGGTGAGTGTTCATAACCAGAGCTAATCTCACAAATTTAGCAGAAGGAAGCAGCGAATGAGAGAGAACCCTAATGTTGTTGAGGAGACTCTAGAAGAGGCTAATTGCTGAAACGGATAGTGATAGTGATAGTGCATAATTTGCAACCGTGGCTAAACCAAGATGAACACTTTCGGAGTATAAGATGTTGTAGTTTATAGGGGAAGAATTTAGTGCGCAAGCCTTAACATTAGCAGCTAACAACTTCGAAATCAAAACTAGCACTATTGGGATAATTCAAAACTTCAATACTTCCCACCAAGGAAGGCAGCGAACATCAGGCAAGAGATCTCGGCATTTAAGCAAGGCAAATCAGAAACACTGTTTGAGGCACATAAACGATTTAAGGACCTTCTTAGACGGTGGTCGTATCATCGATTCAGTTAATGGATGAGATTACAAATTTTATACAACAGGCTTAACTACTAGACTAGGTAGATTATTGATGCCGCAGCAGAAGGATCTCTGAGCAACAAGTATCCTAAAGAAGAAGAATAGCTATTCAAAGACATGGTAAACAATGAATCACACTGGAGTTTAAAAGGGAGACAACCAAAGGTGGGTGGGCTGCATGAGATAGACGTAGATACCGCTTTGGCGGTAAAAGTAGATGCGCTCACACGAAAGCTGGATCTACTTGCGAGCAATGGTTAAGGTGCTAGCTTGAATTCTAGGGCCATTTGTTTTGTGAAACTTGTGGAGGAGGGCATAGAGCATCTCAATGCTTGATTGTAAGTTTAGCAGTAGATCCTATGGAATAAGTTTACTATATTGAAGAAGGTAAGAGGAACCAAAATAACCAGTATAACAGCATCTACAACTAGTGGTGGAGGAACCATCCTAACTTCTGCAGGAGTTAAGGTCAGCAACAGAGTCCTCCTTCGTAACAGAACTACCACTATTAGTCCCAACAGCTAAAACCTAAAAAGAAGATCCCCACAGAAGATGTTTTGGCCAAGTATATGACTAGTAACAATGTACGAATAGATGAGTTTGGTATAACATTACGAAATGTTCAAGCATTAATCAAGAACTTGGAAAATCAAGTTGGACAGTTAGCAAGAACTAGTACCAAAAGACCTCAAGGAAGCCTCCCAAGTAACACTGAAGCAAACCCAAGGAAGCAGCTTAAGGCTATCTCACTCTGCAGTAGTAAGACCATCGAGGCAAGGACTGCTCGGGGTCCAAGTATTGCAAAAGAGAAGGAAATTATACTAGAAGACCCTAGTATTTCACAGGAAGTAGTTGAGGAAGAACCAAAAGTGTCATTACCAGCTCGACCCACAGTTCAAGAATATAGAACCCAACCCAAGTTCTTTACCCTTACAGATTGAAAGTCGATAAAGAGGATCTGTAGTTTAAGAAATTCATGACTATCTTCAAGCAACTCCATATAAACATCCTCGTAGTGGAAGCATTATCCCATATGCCAAAGTATGCCAAATTTTTGAAGGGCTTACTTATCAGCAAGAGGAAGTTGGAAGAGGTCGATACAATAGCTCTTGATGTGAATACCCGCAAGTGTAAGGGGTCGTCATGTAATACCCAGTGCGTGACACAGGGGTCATATTTCATGGGCCAAAGAGCTACCTTTACTTCTTCTTTACCTGTTGTTGAGCCTACACAACAGAGTGCAAGTGTTCTAAACTAATGAAAGTAAATAAAAACTACTAGAGAGAAATGCTATCACGCTGCGATGAAAAAGTGGGAAACATAGGGAAAAGCAGTCATGGATGCAGATCCCCTCGGGGCTACTAATGCTTAACGAATGCTAAGTTTATAAGGCAATGGCGATTTTAGACCAGGAGATTGCTAAAGGAGGTAATCCTGAATCCCTCGTTAATTACTCCTAATTCCATACAAGTATTGGTTTGGAATTTCTTTAAAAAAAAATCCTCCTATGATTGCATTGGGGATAAAGAATTCTCTAACTAGGGTCAAACACACATCTAGGTTCATCCCTAATGGTCGGAGAGGTACAAAATACCAGAATCCCTCGGTGTATTCGTACATGGATCCATTTCAAGCTAAGTGAGTCTAATACAAGGGTGTATCCCGCACATCCAAGTACAACCTAGGAGTCGAACCACAGAGTTCTCATGCAATCCAACATATCACAGAACAGATAGCTTGAGTCACAAAATCAAATCACATACATTGAAAGTAAACTAAGCATTCATACAAGCAAGTTCATCACAAGGTTCACCGGTATTCGGTGACCTTGGGGTTAAACCGTCCATACAAGAAAATACAAAGTTCAACATGATGAAAACAACTAAAACAATCATAAGCAAGACTCTCATAAAGATTAGAAGGCGAATGACACTTTGGATCGCATGGAAAGCTTCCACACTAGCCATAATGGGGCAGCTTCCCTCATCATCTTCAAGCTTCTACAAGTCAGATCAAGGGTGGATCTTGGTAGATTATGCTTCTCCCATCGATTTCCTCTTCATAAAAAATATCTTTAACCCCTTTCTTTTACCTCAGATCTGAAAAATGGAGTTAAGGGCTCAAGGAGAGGAAAGATAAATAGTGTAAAATGCCCTAAGAGTCCTTTTAAAACCTCTCTTGGGATGGCTTCATGATTTGGTTCATGAGCGTGTAGATGCCTGTGAGAGCCTCAGGATTTCTAATGAGTGCAATTTATATCTTATTTTTCTAACTCCTAATTTATTCGTTTGCTTATTTTTTAGTACATTCTGGATGTATTTGATATTATTCTAGTTATAATTGCTCATGGTGCAAGAATTTAGGGTCCAATGCAATTAGGAGTGGAATCAATGAAAAAACAAGCAAATAATGTAGATTTTTCTAAGTGTCCAAGCCAAGCACGGGCAGAGCACGGTCGTGCTATGTGGTTATGATTATCACTACCTAAAGATGGTTGAGTAGCTGACCAAGTAGGGGGGTGCTTTCAAGCTAAGCACTGTCATGTTTCCTCCTTGTGATTTTCTCTGAATTAAATCACCCTTTGCTCACGGGGAAAGCATAACCGGCTTGCGCCTTGCACGGTCCTACTTAAGCAAAGAACGGGTAGAGTATGATTGTGCTCTCTTTGTGAGTTTCTCTGGCTGGCACTTAGCCGATTCACTCAAAAGTCGCACAGAAGAGCATGGTTTAAGCAAGACTGTGCTAAGACCTTGTTGAGCCCAAAAGTTCCTTTTTAACTCACATATTTAGGGTTTCATAACATCTTTGGTTGGAAGTTTTCTTCTTAAAGGGGGAAGCTCTTAAGTGGACGTTGATAAAGCTTCACCACACTGTCTAAGGGGATCAAGGTTGAGTTGGAGGCACAAGAGAATTGGAGTTAGCTCATCCATGAAGCTTTTGAAGCACAACTAAGAAGAATTTGTAAAAGGGAGAATCATGTTTTATTACCTTAGTACATTCAATCTTTCTTCTCAATTGTATGAAATCATGAGGGGCTAACCGTTCTATGGTGCCCCAAGAAGTTGAACTATGTTTCTTAGTGTACTTTGACTACTTGATTTTTAATGTCTATGGAGTCTTGATGCGTTCTTGTGTTTATTCCTGTGTTTGCATAACTTGGCATGCTTGATTTGCGTAGATACTTGTGTAAAACATGACATGTGTGGATTACCATAGTTGTGATCACCTAGTGTAGTTACAAAACTTGGCATGTATGAAGCTCGTAGTTACACTTGTAGAACTTGGCGTATTTGATAGCACTCGATCCTAGCTACCTGATCTTTCCACCTTTATCTTTTTATTCTTGTTTAGTGATTGTTCTATCAATTAATTCTTAATCTACTATACATTAGAGACTCAATTAGTACTAGAAGTCTAGTCCTTGTGGTTCGACAACCCTACCCCTCATGGGGCACCACTTTATTACTTGTTATGATCCGTGCACTTGTAGAGAGTCAATCAAGTTTTTGGCGCTGTTGTCGGGGACTGGCAATTTTTAAGAAAATTAGGAGTCTGGTAATCTTATTTGTTTATTTGTTTATATTTGTCATTAGTTTTTTTTTCTCTTTTTGATCATTCTCTTTTTCTCTATTAGAGATCTGCGATCCAGAATTCGAAAGAAATTTTCAAAGAAGATTGAGGCAAGTCAATCTAAATGAAGCCAGCTTTTTGGGAGTTAGTATTGAGGTGAATCAAGAGGAAGAAATGGCTGGGAATTAGTAACAAAGCATTTCAGATTTTGCTTGACCTAACTTGGAAGAAGTAGGGTCTAGCATCGTTCGTCCTCCTGTTACGGTGAACAATTTTGAGCTGAAGCAAAATTTTATACAAATGGTGCAGCAAATGTGCCAGTTTGATGGATTTCAAGATGAGGACTCATATGAACACTTGAAGAACTTCTTGGAAATCTGCAACACTTTCAAGGCGAACAACGTGTCTGAGGATATTGTTCGTCTCAAACTTTTTCTATTCTCTGTGCGAGGAAGGGCCAAGCAATATGTAAATTCCTTATTGCAAGGGTTTATCACAACATGGAAGAAAATGACCGAGACATTTCTTACAAGATACTTCCCTCCAGCAAAAATTACAAAGTTGAGTAGCGATATCTCCTCCTTCCTACAGTTGGAGTCTGAATCCTTGTATGACACTTGGGAGAGATACAAGGAGATGTTGAGGAAATGCCCGCAACATGAAATAGTGGAATTGATGCAAATCCATATCTTTCACAATGGGTTGAACTGTACTACCAAGCAAATGCTTAATGTAGTTTCTAGGGGATTGTTATGTAGTAAACAACCAAGTGCAGCATATAGTATGATTGAGGAAATGGAAAATACTGGTTATCAATGGAGTTTTAAATGGAACAAGCTTGTGAAGGCAGCCGGGATTTATCAAGTGGATTCCATCACTACCTTAGCAGGATAGGTTGAAGCTATTACAAAGAGGTTGGATACTATACAGTCGGGTACTCAAGCATCAGTACCACCTTGTGAGAATTGGGGTCCCATACCAATATTAGATGTTCTTCTTTTTATAGGGGTGCAGGGCAGACTAAACAAGTTGATTTTGTTGAGTGGAACCGTTGTTATCAGAATAACCCATACAACAAAACTTACAATGTGGGTTGGAGGAATCACCCGAACTTTTTATGGAGCCATCCATGCCAGGGGAAAGTGGCACAACAATAGCCTAGGCCCCCACATAAGAATGTTCAACCATCTCCTCCTCCACTAGGACCTTCCAATGAACTCACAGTTTTGTTGACTCGGTACATTAAGGATAACGAAATTCATCTTTCAGGGCATGAAGAAATGATGAGAAATGCAAATGCCACCGTGAGGAATTTAGAGCATCATATGGCTTGGATCTCAAAGTTAATCGAGGAAAGTCTTCCAGGTTCTCTCTCTAGTAACACGGAAGCCAATCCCAAGGAATCTCTGAAGGCCATTACTTTGAGGAGTGGTAAGCAACTCCCAAGCTCTATCGAAATTGAACCCGACGTTGAGTGTGGAAGTTTGACTTTTCCATACTTCTCTATTTCTCATTTGATTCTTTTTCTTGAGTGTTTCTTGTATGCATGAGTTCTTTTGAGTGTCTACTTGTGTTAGGACCTTATTTGAAGGTGTAAATGCAAGGCCCAAGCCTTATGGGCACTTGGGTGACCATAAGGGGTTGTTCTGGGAAGCTTTATAGCCTTGCTTGTGGCTGTGAAGCCACCCAGAGAGGCTCATGGCCTTCCTTGAGGCCCCAAGGAAGCCCGTGAACAGCCCTCGGACTGGGCCCTATTTAAGTCCCTTCTTGGACCTTCTAAGGTCTTCTTGAGCCTCTTTTTCCTCTCCTTTTTCCCCCTCCCCTTGAGCCTTCATTTCTCCTCTCTAAACTCATCATCTTTGGCCTCCATGCAAGGAAAGAAATGGAGATCTTTCTCTTCACCTCTTGGAGAAGAGCTTCATAAGGGTTTGGCGAAGCTTGTAAGTGAGTTCCTTCTTCTTCTTCTTCTTCTTCTTCTCATCCTTCTCTTCTTACCAAATTCCTTTGGGTTTATAGTGGAAAATCTTGAGGTTTGTTTGGATTTAAAGATTAGAAGAAGTTTGAAGTTGTAAAGCCTTGATTTGGTGAAGCATTGAGAGTGATCTTTCATCTTCTAAGTTAGAGTTACTGTAGCACCGAACCAAGTTGGGTTTCTTTTGCTTTTATTGTTAGTTATGAGGGTTGTGAGAGTTTCATTCTTCTAGGATCTTCAAGATGAGTTGTTTAGCAAACCCTAGAAGCAATCTTTTTGTCATTTTGAGAATTTTTTCCTTCATTCAACTTGGTTAAGTTATTATTGATGGTTGTTGCTTATGATGGTGGTTTAATTGCTTCTAGGAGATGAAACTTCAAGCAAGGTAAAAGAGCCGGTGGAGTAGTAACATTGAAAGGGTTTTTGGCTCACCAAGTTAATGAGTGGGACTTACTAAATTATGGCCTATAAATCATGCATGCTTTCTAATGCTTAAGTTGCCTTGTTTTTGAATGATGATTTATTGTTGCTAAAACCTTGAAATGTTTTCTATGATCTTTAAAAGCTATGTTGACTTATGATTTAACCTATTTCATGAATGTTTGCAAAATATATGTTACTTGTGATTTGAAACCCTATGATTTGAGATATATGTTTCGAATTGTGTATTTTCAAGAAACTTGATTGTTCTTGTTATGGTGATCAAAAGAAATGAGTAAACTAAGTTGAACTTCATTGTGATGATGTTATACTTGATGTATACTTTCAAAGTTTGCTCTTATATAATGTTTTTTTGATGAGAAAGACTTCATTGAAAGCGATAGAGTTTCCATGAACAATTGGCTCACTCTTGGAGTGAAAGATGCATATTTGAATATTCGTGACATCATGCTGAAATTTTTATTATCATGTTGAGTTATACGAGTAATATTTTTGGGTGGTAACTCAACTTTACCTTTGTTTCATTTTGATAACCCAACTTCAATTTGCATTAAAAAAGTTACTCACCTTTAATTTTGTTTCTCCGGTGGGTCACTCGCTAGTAACCCTATTCATGTATCTGACGTGGCTGCTGGAAAACACAGTCAGCAACTCCAATTCAGCCAGCATTTGCCACATGGATTAATGCCGCCACGTCAGCCTATTTATTATAATTAAGTGCCGCCACGTCATCTTATTCTTCCTCAATAGCAACATAGTTGGATCACCACCACCTTCTTCGCCTTCCTCTCCTGCAACTCCGATGACATTTTCTCAATCTCCAAATACCTCTCCTCAATCTTATTCAACTTGCCAACAATCTCTAGCCAGTAACCCTTAAAGTAAAACTCATTCTCCAAGTAAATCTTATCACCCCACTTGTGTTTCTCATGCAAGAGAAGATAAACTAGGGCAGACTGATCATCAGACTCGTCAAAGAGCTTGTTGGAGAGGTCAGCTTTTAGGTTTTTCCCCAGGATTCATAGTGTGGAGTTTGAGGACCCATGGAAGCCCAAACATCCATGAAATCAAGAGACCATTGGCAGTTGCGGATGAGGAAAATATTGGCGTTGAGACTGACCCAACTGCGTTTCTCGTAGACGAGATGAGGCCAGCCATGGACGATGAGGTTGTGGTTTTGGTACTTATGGAGAGGAAGGGAAAAGTCCATGTCAGTGATGGTGGCATCAAAGTTGACCCAACAGAGCCAATCTGCTTCTGGGTGGGCAAGCATGGAGGAGCGGAGGAGAGGAAGCTTGGCCTAGAACTTGGGCATGAGAGGGTGGAAGAGAGAGGTGTTATTGAAGAGGTCGATGTTGTGGAGATGGCAGTAGTCGGCTTTGTTTTTGTAGAATTTGAGGAGGAGATGATCACCGATGGGGTTCCATAAAGGAGTGGGTTCTGACTCGGTGAGCATGAGAAGAGGTTTGGAAAGAGAGGGATTGGAGAGAAGCCATGTTTTCCGGTGAGTATAATAGTTTGTGATTTTGGCCGTGGTCCCATAGCATCATTGGCCTCAAGAGCTTCTTTTCTCTGTATTCAGCTACCATTGAGGAAGAAGGAGATGATGTGGCGACACTTAAGTATAATAAATAGGATGACGAGGCGGCATTAATCCATGTGGCAAATGTTGGCTGAGTTGGAGTCGCTGAGTGTGTTTTCCAACAGCCACGTCAGATATATTAATTGAGTTACTCGCGAGTGAAAGTCGGGGAAACAAAATTAAAGGTGAGTAACCTTTTTTATGCAAATTGAAGTTAGGTTACCAAAATAAAACAAAAGCAAAGTTAAGTTACCTTTGGAAAAAATTACTCTGAGTTATACACTGAGCCTACGGGCTCGATTGCTATTTATTGGTTTTGATGGTGACATGGAGCCAAGCTCTCGTACTTACTACAGTAAGGGATAGAGTTTTCATGGGCCGGCCTAGTTGGGGTGGCATAGAGTACTCGTATGAGGTATCACCTTTTTAGGGGGTGCGTATAGAGCCTGAAAGGTGCTTAGAGTTGGGTATCTGGAGTCACCACACGGGTTCCCCAAAGGGCAAGACCAAGATACGTGCATCTTGGTGGCTCCTGAATTTACTAAGGCCATGGTTAGCAATGGAGGGATTTCGAGGGTATTTGGGATATTATTGATTATTGTGATTTGTTGATTTATTTATTCTTAAGCATGTTGACTTGTGAATCTGTAGAAAAGAATGTGTGAATATTAGATTCCAGAATTGTATGGACTTCTTGATGATTTCAAAAGGGGTTTTATTTTGCATTTTATTGAGAAAGCTTAATTTTATTATGTTATATTTGTTATAAAGTATCTTTATTATTGTTGAGGATTGAAATATGTTTATGGTATTTTATTCTTACTTGATCATGCATGAGTTATAGTTCCATGTTTACCACCTCACCGAGTAACCTAGTTCCTCACCCCTTCTTTCTTCCTCCCAGGTGATAGCACAATGTAAGAGTCAAAACGTGATTTGCTTGGCAAGAGTTGTGTATGTTACTTTATTTCCTTGGCATGTATCATCAGGGATCTACTATATGTTGTTGAACCCTATTATGTCCTTTCCTTTTTGGAATACTTTTATATGTTAGTCTAGTCCATGTTATGCATGAAAGGTATACTTTGTGTTTTGTTGTTGTTGTTGTTGTTATCATTAGCATATGGTGGTTACTTATATTTCTTACCTTGGTGTTAATTTAATGATCATGTGTAGGAAGATTGATGTATGCATCTATTATTAAGTTATCGCTTGTGGTTATAGATGTATTGTACAAGGAACAGGTTAGCCTTACCGCGATACAGGGTTGAGGTAGTATTAGACCTTCTCTAAGTTGTCATGGTGGTATATCACATGTGGGACCCACGGGATGAGGTGTGACATACTTTAGTGGTATCAGAGCCCTGGTTTAGGGTTAGAGAGTATAACCTAGATTTAGAGTTTGTGCCTCAATTGGGTCGGAAACTTGATCTTTTTGTTCTTATAACTAGTGGATCCCAGTAGAGTCTGGCATATTGCATTGTTGCATGTAGAAATTGTTTGTAAAAGTTATCTTGTGCTTCCTTCAGTAAAATACTAGCACAACGTTCACATGCTCGCCGTGGGAGAGTTACTCCCCCCGTTGTACACCAAGAGTTCAGAGGGGTGGGAGACGAGGAGAACCATCCCCGCTCTCATCTTCATCGCCACATAGGCAGGAGGCTAATTCAAGGCATGATCCTGCTGTGACAGCCTCTGTGCATGCCCCCGAGATTCAGGAAGCTGTTCTAGTACCTGGTTCTGTTCAAACTCCTGAAGCACTTTAAGACTTTAGGGCTCATTGGGCAACCAAGGGAATGCATCCTACTTACTAGGAGTATCAAGACTTCTTGGAGTATTGGAGGATCTTTGGGGGACAAGCTCAAACAGTCCCAACACCTGGGCCAATGCCACCACAGGCACCAGTGGGTCATCATGCACCGGCAGAGAGCAGTGGACCCAGTCAAACCCTGGCCTTGTCCAAACTCCTGAAAGAAGACTGACAACTTGGATGCGGTTCTTTTGATGACACCAGTGATGCTATGATTGCTAAGGAATGGATGAAAAGAGGGATTGCCACCTTTGATGATATGAGTCTAGGCTCTTAGATGAGACTCAAGGTTTCCACCAGATTGTTAGAGAGTTTGAAGAGGAGATCCTTTGGGCAGGTCACTTGGTTTGATTTTCTGCGAGAATTTGATAAAGAGTACTACACCGGTTTCACCGTGATCAGAAGAGGTATGAGTTCATGAGACTGGTTGAGGGGAACAAAACAATTACAAAATATGAGATAGAGTGGAAGGATTTGGCTAGTTTTGTTATATAGTTAGCATCTACTGAGGAGGTCCTTTGTTCTAAGCTTGAAGTTGGTTTGAATTTGAGCATTAGAGATAGAATGACAGTTACAAGCAAGCAAAGCTTCAGGGAAGTGGTATAGTTAGCCTTGAGGGCAGAGCAGCTGGTTAGAGAAAGCAAGAGAGTTCGGGTGAACATGGCAAAGAGAAGAAGTCTAGAGATGGGACAACTATCCAAGAAGAGTAAGACTGAGGGTTCTTCTAAGGGAACTTCTATATCAGGCCTTGTGAGATCTCCACCACCTTAGAGTGGTGACCAACAGAGATTCACATATTTTGACAGTACTCCTAGTGTTAGAGGCCTAGAAGCTAGCAATAAGAGCCGGAACTGTGGACAGTCACATAAAGGATAGTGCTTAACACGTCACAAGTGATTCTAGTATGGTCAGACTGAACACTAGAGATTAGCATGTCTTAGCTAGTCAAGGGGTGCACAACCAGCAGCATCAACCCTAATTACTACCAAATCAGGAGCTGTAAGCAACACTTCTCATCCAAGTCCCCAGTAACTACAGACCATAGGTCAAACCCGAGTTTTTGCCATGGCAGAGGAAGAGACTGAGTGTAGGTCTAATGTGATCACAGGTATGCTGTCCATTTTTCAGCATGACGCTTATGTATTAATTGATTATGGCTCAGAGCATTCTTTTGTTAGCACTGCATTTACATGTAATGCCGATAGTGCACTTTCTCCCTTATTGTGTGAGTTAGTGATACAAACTCCTCTTGGTGAGGAGGTAGTCAAGAGTTGGGTGCATAGGGAGTGTGCTGTGTTAGTCAGTGGAGTAGCCTTAGTAGCGGACTTTATTCCTTTGGAGATCAAGGATTTTGTTGCCATCCTTGGAATGGATTGGTTGGATAGGCATCATGCTTCCATTGATTGTTTCAAGAAGGAATTGACTTTTCTGGGGTCCTCGGGACCCACAGTGGTGTTGAAGGATGTGAGAAGGACTTTGCCTTCATGGTTAATTTCATCCTTGGAAGCTAGAAAATTGGTAAGCAAAGGCTGTCCTATGTATTTGGTACATGTTGTGGATACTAGAGTTCCGGAGCCAGTTGTATAAGAGATGCTAGTGGTGAGAGAGTTTTGAGATGTTTCCCTTGAAGAATTGTAGGGTTTGCCACCAGACAGAGAGATGAAGTTTGCTATAGATCTACTACCTTGTATAACTCCTATTTCTATACCACCTTACTGGATGGTGTCAACAGAGCTAAGAGAGTTAAAGACAGAGTTGCAAGGTATGGTAGATAAGGTATTCATTCGACCAAATATATCTTCCTGGGGTGCACCAGTTCTTTTTTGTGACGAAGAATGATGGATCGTTGAGATTGTATATAGACTATCAGTAATTAAATCAAATAATAATCAAGAACAAGTACCCATTGCCGAGGAATGATAATTTGTTTGATCAGTTGAAGGGAGCAAGGGTGTTCTCTAAGATTGACTTGCGGTCCGGGTTTCTGATAAATGCCTAAATGTATGTATTTCATACATATTTCTTGTGCATGATTCGTGTATTTTCTTGATGAATCGATGCCCTTTTATGGTCTAATTGGTTTCTTTCATGTTAAAGGCATAAAAGAAGCTTGGGTGAGCTCGACAACACGATTCAAGAAGGGATATACACCAAAAATAGCTTTTTAGAGCCACGGGTACTGTAGCAGCATATAGCATGAAGAGTTGAAGAAAATGCTAAGTCTGGAATTTCATACGAGCAACCTTACGGCCGCGAAGACGACGCATGAAGTATTGTAGGAGGTTATTCTAGCAATTACTGTAGCATCTTACTAGAAATTTAGCAGAATAATTGAGATCGTTATGACCCGTTTACTAATCGTATGCCAAACCACATGCCATCCCGAGAAGACTTTAAATATGGAGTTAGGGCATCTTTTGAAGGGGTCTTTAGCTAGCCCTTCTTCTCCACCACCATCTAGGGTTTCATCAAAATTGGAGAAGGCAGATTAGAGGAGAAAATCGAAGAGAGAAGGAGATCACACTCAAGGGAGAGCATCAATTAGTTCGTTGGCATCCATCCGCCGGATTCCCATCACTATCTTCTTCTTGTCAACACTAAGAGGGTTTTCTATGATTCTGATCATATTTATTTATGTATTCTGAGATCTCTTTTGTATTTATGTTGAACTGGACTTCCAAGGTCACCGAGTATGGATGTTGTGATTTACATTTATGGCATTTGGTTTGGTTTGTGGTTTAAACTTTGTGTTCATTGATGTATCAAATTGCATGAGAACTCTGTGTATTGATTTCCAGGTTATACTAGGTTGCGTGACCATTGCCCTAGTTTTAGACACACCTAGCTTGGAAGGGATATGTGTACAAATACACCGTGACCATCGGATATTTTGTACCCCTCCAATATTAGGTTTGAGACTTGTTTGTGTTTCGGCCCTAACTTGGGATTTCCTTGCTTGTAATACAATCGTAGGTGGATTTGGTTGGAAGAAATTTGATAAGTGCTTAAGTAGACATATTTCTCTATATGTTTTATGTGCATTAACCATCATTTTTACCATAGTTTATGTCTCATGAAGTGTATTTGGTGTTCCTTAGTGCAATTAGGTTGTGAATGCCTCGAAGGAAGAAAAAGAAGCAAAGATAGGTTATGAAGGCACAGTTTGGTAGTTTTTGTACAACATAAGGATCAAGACACAAGAGGAGTTCATATATATAGGGGTGTGTGTCAACTTCTAAGAGAATTTAGATGGATCCACTAGGATGTTATACTTTCATATTATGTACTACATTCCTTTTATATTCCTACTGATGTTAGTCAACACCATGTGATGTATGATGAGTATGCCTTGTATTTGGCGTTGTTGCTATCGTGGTTGATATAACAATCATATTGTGATTACTTGCATTCATGTTCTTGGGTACTAAGGTTGTTGTATGTCTTTATTGTTACATTATTCCTTGTTGTAATAGTGGTATTGTACAGGGAACAAGTTAGCCTTGTGATGATATGGGGTTGAGGCAGGTGTTTGACCTCCCTTGGGTTATCGTGGCGGTATGTCATGTGCGGGATCCATGGAATGGACATGATATACTTTAGTGGTATCAGAGCCCTGGTTTAGGGTTTAGGTTTTGGGTTAGAGAGTACAACCTAGATCTACAGTTTGTTCCCCGATTGGGTAAGAAACTTGATCTTTTGTTCTTATAACTAGTGGATCCCAGTCGAGTCTTCATATAGCATTGTTGCATATAGAAATTGTTTCTAAAAGTTGTTTTGTATTTTTGATAAGTGCTCATGTATAAGTGATACGAAGTATACTTTTCTTCCATGGAGCATCACTTTTCTTAGATTTTATCACTCATTCATGTGTATTTGTGTTATTTTGTACATTTAGGGTTGTGGAGATGAGTTGGAAGAAAAGAAGCAAAAATAGATCATGGACGCAATGGTTGAAGGAACTCTTGGACTAAGTAAGGATCAAGGCACAAGTTGTAGAGATGTGAGTGTGTGGCAACCTCCAAAGTGCTCAAGTGAATATGCAAATTGGAGGGGCACAAAGGCAGTCACACTCATAGAGTCCGACTTGTGTAACATTAAAAAGCTTCATTAATGTGTTTGAAAGCAAGAGGCGAGGTGACCTATTGCATGGTTGTGTGCCCAACTTAGTGGCCTTGATGAAGAAATGAAGTTGGGAGCATTTTGGCACGACTACTGTAGCAGGTCACTATAGCAAAACATTGCAGAAAATTACTACAGTAGTTACTGTTCATAGTGCGCATCAAATTTCTAAAAATCCACATGGGCGTGTGGAAATTCCACATGGCCATGTGGATGGCTGATTTCAGCCTTATAAATACCGCGATTTGAGATTTAAGAGGGGATCTTTTTCCTATCTTTCGCCCATCTTTAGGGAAGAGTGCGACTAGGGTTTGGAGAGGTTTTTACGAGCCTTTTGGAGTGGTTCTACGGCATCAACATCGACATCCTTCGAAGGAGAGTTATTGCGGGAGGTTTTTGACAACATCAATTCAGCGAGGTGTGCCCTAGGCTCGACGGAGGAGTCTTTGGAGAAAACGATGAGGCTCTTAAAGACCATCGACACGAACAACAAGGGGGTTATCTTTATGGTTTACTTGTACATGATTTCAATTTCATTGTTAATCTTGTATTTCTCCATGGAGAGCTGGTGAGCGATATTTGCAAGCGCACGGGTCATCAAGTAATACCTCTCGTGCGAACACGAGAGGGTCGTATTCCCAAGGGCCCGAGAATCTACTATTACTTCCTTTATCGCAATGTTGTTTAACCTACAAGTCTTGATTGATAAAATGAAATACAAGGAGACTGGGCAAATGCAAATAAAATACAAGTAATGAAGGCAGAATACGTGGGGTAATCAAGGCAAAGCAAGGGTCACGGATGAGGATCCCCTCAGGGCCTACTAAAGTGTGTAGGATGCTTGAGCTAACATGCAAGTTTGTAGTTGGACCAAGAAAACCCTAGGTTAGGTCAACTTGATGGTCATGCAACCTAGTATTTTCTAAGTATTGATACACAGAGTTTTTATGCATACCAAAGCATACCGAAACACCAAACAAGGATCACAAACAAGGCAACATGCACTTAATAGAACAAAATATTCAAACACACAAGTTCACCCCAAGGTTCACCTACATTTGGTGACCTTGGGGGTTTAGTTGTTCATAGTCAACAAATATATCAAGAAAGTCATACAAACAACCAAATAAACCATAAGAAAAAGACTCCGTCAAAGATAGAGGACGGAAAAGCTTCCAAAGATGCCACTCAAAGGGGTGGCTTCTCATCGTCTTCAATCTCCTCGCCAAAATGCCGTGGGAATGCTCTCAAACCTTCTCTTTTTCCTCGCATTGACAATAGTGGTGTGGAACTCCAAGAAGAAAGGTCTCTCCTCTCAAAGAAATGCCCTAGAAAGCTTTTAAAAGGATGAATTTGGGATGGCTTACAGGTAGCTTCACGGTCAATATACAGGCCGTGAGGTTGCCTGGAAAATGGGCCGAAAATCTCAATAAGTTGCTGCAGTAAAACTGCTACAGTGCTGATAAGTGCTCGTGTATAAGTAATACGAAGTATACTTTTCTTACATTGAGCATTACTTTTCTCAGGTTTTATTAGTGATTCTTGTGTATTTGTGTTCTTTTGTGTATTCAGGGTGGTGGAGACGATTTGGAAGGAAAGAAACAAAAATAGCTCATGGATGCAATGATTGAGAAGACTCTTGGACTATGCAAGGACCAAGGAACAAGTTGTAGACATGTGAGTCTGTGCCAACCTCCAAAGTACTCAAGGATTATACAATTTAGAGGGGCATGAAGACAGTCACACTAATGTAGTCCAACTTGTGTAACATCAAAGAGCTTCATCAATGTGTTGAAAGTAAGAAGTGACATTGACAAGGGCCCGAAAGTGCACGGGTTATCGAAGTAATAAAGTACCTAGTGAGAGGGTAGTCGAATCCTCAAGGAGTAGGGATTAGAGACCAGGGAAATTGCTATTTAGCTAGTGCGATATGATGGTGGTAAGGAAAATTCAGTGTGTGTGCAATAAAATGAAAGAGAAATATGAAAGGCAAAAGAGAGCAAGCAAAGACTAAAGAGAGGAACAATCAATGTTCATAGTGCAAGACTAATATTATACTCTCCTATTAATGTTTAATGAGTCGTGGAGATCTTTAAGCACACTGTCCCAAACCTAAGGTCAACCGTGACTAGTCCCAATACTATGCCCGGCATTAGGCTTCACTATGACCCTTCACTCTGTCGATCTTTCAACTAAGCCCCAAGGGAGTCCATCATCCTAAGCCTCATACTACGTGGAACTGCTTGACATTCTAAGGATTCCAAGTGATAGACCTTGTTCTTAAATATAGTTCTAACCCTTTGGTCCAGGTGAAAGAATCCTAATCTAAGTTAAGCCCTAGCACTAGGATTCACTACAACCCTTACTCTATTGCTCGCCCAACTAATCCCCAGGGGAGTTCATCTCCTAGTACTTCACTCTACTTTGATTGCAAAGAACTCTTGGAACACAGAGGTAGGGAAAATCGTAGTGAAGGGGAAAAGGGATGTTTCGCTACCTCACGACTCACCCTCTCGACCCTCTCCAATCTTGAGTAGTCTAGTCATATAGAAGTTGTCACACCTTTAAATGACAACCTAGATGATTCTCAACCCTAGTGTCACGGCTAAGGGAAAATCAATTACAATTAACATGCAAGATTGGAACTCGATTAAAATCATCAATAAAGAAAACATAATAGAAATCATAGAAACAATGTCATCCTAGGGTTTACAAGTCCGAATACCCACAAGGGGTTTAGCTCTCCATGGAGCTATACAAAATCATCTGATAAGTGCTTGTGTTATAATACTGTGAAGCGCTATTATCTTACAATGAGCATATCTTTTATCAGATTTTATCACTAAATTTTGTGCATTGTAGGTTTGTGAAGCTAATTTGGAACAAAAGAACAAAGTTAGATCGTGTTTGCCGTTGTTGGGAAGTTTTCGGACTAATCTAGGAAGAAGGCATTAGCATAGACTTGTGAGTGTGTGCCAACCTCCTTTGGAGGGGTACAAAGGCAGTCACATTGACAATAAGTCTAGCTCGTGTTAACAAGGAGAACTACCATTGATTGTTTGCCCAATTCAATGGCCTCGATGAAGAACAACGAATCCGGGAGCGTTTCGGCAAGTACTGTAGAAAACACTGTAGCAAGCTACTGTTCACTTTTAGCCGAAATTCAGAAAACCAGAGAGTTCACACGGGCGTGTGGAAATTCCACACGGCCGTGTGAAATCCCGATATGTTCAATTTGAAAGCCGCGACTCTACATTATAAAAGCCTGATTTGCTGACTTTTTACACATCTTTTGACCTATCTTTCTCCCCAACTTTTGGAGAGGGCGGCTAGGGTTTTGGAGAGGACTTTGTCATCGACATCCGGCGGCCGTACAAGACATATTTTGATCAATGCCTTTAATTTGTGCCTTTAATTTGTGCTTTGTTTCATATTTTGACCATACGCAAGGGGGTTTTCATCAATGCCTTTAATTTGTGCTTTGTTTCATATTTTGATGAACATGCATAGCTCCATGAGGAGCTAAACCTCTCGTGGGTATTCGGACTTGTAAACCCTAGGATTATTATGTTTCTATGACATTGATATTATGCTTTTCATTTATTGATGAATAAATTCGAGTTTCAATTTTAATTACCTCTTGTAATTGTTTTCCCTTAGTAGTGACACTAGGGTTAAGAACAATCTAGGTTATCCTTTGGAGGTGTGACAACTCGTATAGGGTTAGACTACTTAAGATTGAAGAGGGCTGAGAGGGTGAGTCATGAGGTAGCGAAGCGTCGTCTTTCCCCTCCGGTGTGATTTCTCCCTAGCTCCGTATCCTAAACCTAAGGTCAACCGTGACTAGTTCCAATATTATGCCCCGGCATTAGGTTTTACTACGACCCTTAACTCTCGTTGACTTGTCAACTAAGCCCCAGGGGAGTTCCTCATCCTAAGCCTCACACTACGTGGAACTGCTTGGGGTTCTAGGGATTCCAAGTAAAAGACCCTATCCCTAATTATAGTTCTAACCCTTTGGTCAAGGTGGAAGAACCCTAATCTAAGTTAAGCCCTAGTCCTAGGATTCACTCAACCCTTTGCAAGGGAGTTCATCTCCTTGTACTTCACTCTACTTCGATCGCGTTTAACTCTTGGGATACGGACGTAGGGAAATTCACACCAGATGGGGAAGGCGACGTTTCACTACCTCTCGACTCACCCTCTCAACCCTCTCCAACTTTGTGTAGTCTAATCCTATAGAGGTTGTCACACCCTCAAAGAATAACCTAATAGATTCTCAACCTTAGTGTCACGGCTAGGGAAAATCTCATACAATAGGCATGCAAATTTGGAACTCAATAAGAAAACATCAAATTAATAAAGCATAATAAAAGTTATAGAAACACAAGCATCCTAGGGTTCATAAGTCCGAACACCCACTAGGGGTTTAGCTCTCCATGGAGCAATACAAAATCAATAATGAGTTTAAGAACATATGCATAAAAACCATAAAGAAAACCCCCTTGTAGATCGTATCGATGGTTTGTGGAGCCGCACGGCTTCTCCGACGAATCCCTTGTCAAGCCTAGGGCATACCTCGCCGAATCGATGCCGACGAAAGATCCCCTAATAGCTTTCTTCCAACGGATGTCGATGTCGATGCCGTATAATCACCTCCCAAGATCTCCAAGAACCTTTCCAAACCCTAGCCGAAAGCCCCCCAAAAGATAGGCAAGAGATTAAAGGGGGGTCCCAAATAAATCTGAAAACGGGCTATTTATAGGCTGAAATCAGGCTGAAATCGGAGTTCCACACACCCCTGTGGATTTTCCACACGAGCCTGTAGAATTTCCACATGGCCATGGAATTTCCACACGCCTGTGTGGAAATTTTGTTTTGCTGATTTTCGGCAGACTATGAATAGTAACTTGCTGAATTTCCTCACGCCCGTGTGTCCTCTCTGGATGACTTTGACAAAATTATAAACTCTACATACAAATTCTAGAGCACTTATACTATATGTACATAAACTGCAAACAAAATAAATATTACGACCAGAGATCCATGAAAACACTCTTAAACAACCTAAAACTTCATCAATCACAATAAGGCACACGATAAACACCAAATATCCACGAGAAAATCACAGTACACATGTATAACGATCAGAACACCGAAACAAAGACTTTTATTCATCCTAAAATTAAACTAAGCCCTAGAAAAATAGTAAAAGGCTTAGGTTGCCTCCCAAGAAGCGCTTATTTAACGTCACTTAGCTTGATGTACCTGATCTTACCTCATGGGGGTTCATGAATGAAAGTTGCCCTCTTACCTACAACTTGAAAGAACGCAGAACATAACCTTTGCAAGTTAGAGGGGGAATGATAAAGTTTGTTACCACACAATGGTTTGTAACCCTTACTCCGTGATTGCTCATCTCCACTAGCCTTGGAACGTTTCTTGTGGCGTCTTTTTGCTCTCTTAAGCTTTTGGATCATCTTCTTCATGACTCCCAGGCAGGTTTCACTTCCTCCACTAGACTAATTGATGAAATGTATTCATTCTCCACTTCTTGGTCTAGCCACTCCTCATACGGGTCCAGACACATCATTATCTACACATATTCATCAATTAGCTCATCAGTAGTGTCAAGATAATATAAAGTATCATCAAAGTCAAGTGAATGTTGCATGGCCTCGGCGAGGCGATATGTAAGCTTGTCATCTCCAACCCTCAAAGTCAACTCCCTGCCATCCATGTCAATAAGTGCCTTGGAAGTGCGCAAGAACGGCCTCCCAAGAATCAAAGGAACCTCGATATCCTCATCAACATCCAACACCACAAAATCCACAAGAAAGATATACTTGTCAACTTTTATGAGCACGCCCTTGATGATACCCCTCGGATGTCTAACTGATCGGTCGGCTAGTTGAAGTGTCATCCGAGTGGGTCTAGGCTCTCCCAAGCCTAGATTCTAAAAGAACATGTAAGGCATGACATTAATGCTAGCTCCTGAATCCGCCAATGCCTTTTCTTTACCCAAATCTCCAATATTACAAGGAATGATGAAGCTTCCGTGATCCTTCTTCTTGTTCGGCAAATTCTTTTGCAACACCGCCGAGTAAGTGGCATCTAAGATCACAGATGCACTCTCTTCCAATTTTCTCTTGTTGTCAAGAGATCCTTCAAGAACTTTGCATACTTAGGCATTTGAGACAATGCCTCCACGAACTGTGCAACTGCTTAAATAGCCCCAAAAACTTCTTGTATTGCTCGTCATTTTGGTCATTCTTCAAACATGAAGGATAAGGGATTCTTGGCTTTTAGGGTAGGGGTGCCACCTCCTTTTCCTTAGATACTTCCTTAACCTCCACTTCCTTAGGTGCTTCATTCCTTGTCTTCTCAAGAGTGAGTCTACTCTCAACTTCACGAACATTTCTTAAAGTGATCACCTTTACTTCTTCTCTCAAATTTGTCTCTGTGTTGCTAGGCAAGCTCCCTTGAGGTCTTTCAGATAAAGACTTCGCAATTTGACCCACTTGGTTCTCCAAGTAATGTAACGATGCCGTATGATTGTGAAGTGTGGCTTCAACAGATTGAAATCTTCCATCCGATGATCGGACAAACCTTATAAGTATCTTCTCCAAATTGGTCATCTTGTTCTCCAAATTCGGTGCTTGTTGTTGTTGGAAGCCTGGTGGTACATTAGTCTTTTATTGTTGCCCTTGGTTGCTCCATGACAAGTTTGGATGATTCCTCCACCCCGGATTCTAGGTGCCACTATACAGATTTCCTTGACCTTTCATTGCATTACCTACAAAATCCACTTGTTCCATCGAAGAAGTACCACCAATTGCAATAGGGCAATCATTAGGATCATGTCCTCCCCCCCATCTGGTACAACTCATAATGGCTACCACTCTAGAAGAAGTTAGGGTATCCAACTGTTTACTCAATAACTCAACTTTTGCCGCCAATGAGGTGACTACATCTATCTCATGAAGTGCAGCTACCTTCTTCCTGTCCCTTCAGTTCCACTGATAGCTATTCAGAGCCATCTCTTCAATGAGGTGTCGGGCTTCTTTGGAGGTCTTGCTTCCTAAGGTATCTCCTGCTGCAACATCAAATAGTTGCTTTGTGCTCGGATTCAACCCATTGTAAAAAGTGTGGATAATCATCCACTCAGGGAATCCATGCTGTGGACATCTCCATAGGAGATCCTTGAACCTGTCCCACGTCTCAAAAAGAGACTCCAATTTCATTTAAACGAAGGAAGAGGTCTCATTCATAAGCTTCACAGATTTTCCAGGAGGGAAATATCGGGCCAAGAATGCTTCTACCATCTCCTTCCAAGTAGTGATCAATGCATTAGGTAATGAGTGTAACCAATGTCTTGCTTTCCCTTCATGGAAAATGGGAAGGCTCTCAATCTTATAGCATCATTCGTTACTCCATTAATCTTGAGCATGTCGCACACTTCCAAGAAGTTCTCAATATTGTTGTTTGGATTTTCGTCTGCCAACCCATTAAACTGTGCGGACTACCGTAACATTTGGAAAGCTTGGCTTGAGCTCAAAGTTTTGAGCTGTAATCGGTGGCCTCACAATACTAGACTATGTGCCCAAAACTGTAGGTCTTGCAAAACCAGAGAGTGTCCTCTGCTGCTCATGCTATTCTGCCATAGTGTCAGACCCTTCAGTATCAATCTTAGCTTGAATGGATTGTTTTTGCACAGGTTCTTTTCCCCATCTATAAGTTCTTCCATTTTTCTGATCTCCTTCAACAAATATCGATGGGTTGCCTCAGGTCATAACTTGGAGCTGAAATCAAAGAAAGTAAAACAAATAAGAACAATGGAAAAATAAGAAAATGTGAAATCAAATGAATGATGAATAGATAAAATAGTAAAGTGCAAATGTCTTTAAAATGCCTACTCCCCAGCAACAGCGCTTAAAACTTTGACACACCCCTTGCTTGAGTGTTCCGCAAGGGCACGGGTTGTCGCAATAATAAAATTTACGCCGGTGAGTGGGTAGTCATATTCACAAGGAATAGTGCTTAGAGACAAAAGTTATCACTATTTAGCTATGAAGAAAATCAATGATGATAGAAATCAATAATAGAGTGCAAAAGAAAATAAAAAAACGCGAGAAGAGCAATGAAAGTAAGAAGAGGTAATCGATATGAAGATGAGGTACCCAGACAATGCTCATCCTAGGATTATTGTTTCAAGTGCAAGACTAATATTATACTTCCTAATTGATGTTTTAATGAGTTGTGGAAATCCAAATACACACGGTCTCAAACCTAATGTCAACTATGACTAGCCCTCTACACTATGCCCTAGCGGAATGTGGTACTCTCGATACCTCACACTGTATGGGACTACATGGGGTTCTAGGGACTCCAAGTGATAAATCCTATTCCCTGATGTAGACCTAACACTTTGGTCCAGGCAAAAGGCCCTTAGCCACAATTAAGCCACAACATTAACATTCACTACAATACTTCACTCTGTTGCTTGTGCAACTAAACCCCAGTGGAGTTCATCTCTTAACACTTCACTCTATCATGACCGCAAAGAACTCTTGGAACGTGGAGGTAGGATAAATTACGTCGGAAGGGAAAGGGGATATTCCGCTACCTCACGACTTACCCTCTCAACCCTCTTCAATCTTGCTTAGTATAACCCTAATGAAATTCTCACACCTTCAAAGGATTACCTATATGGATTCTCAACCCTAATGTCACATCTAAGGGAAAATCATACAATTAACATTCAAGATTGAAACTCAATTAAAATCATCAATTAAAGAAGCATAATAAAAGTCAATGAAACAAAGTCATCCTAGGGTTTACAAGTCCAAGCACCCACTAGGGGTTTAGCTCTCCATGGAGCAATACAAAATCGACAAAGAGTTTGTGAACAAATGCATAAAAACCATAAAGAAAACCATCTTATAGTCTGTATCGATGGTTGATGCGCTCTCCGCAAGTGTACAGGTCGCAAGAAGTAATAAAGTGGTACTCAATTAAGAGTAGGGTTGTCAAACCACAGGGAACTGTACTTAAAGTACTCGTTGATCCTTTGATGTCTAGTGAAACAAGTAGAAAAAGTGTGTGCTCAACATATCAATGAATAAAAGGTAATGGTGGTGATAATGGAGGAGATTAGGACTAAGTACTCGGCAAACACAAGAGTAAATCCCTTCGGAAGTCTCCAATGACTCGTGCACACTATCTCATCCTACTTGACTACCTCGGTACATTCCAATAACGATTGTGTGTGCTCAATAGCAATATTGCATCTATGTGTTCGTAGATACACCGCAGTTTTGCTAGGATAAACTAACAACTATGCACTCCAAACACACTATAGTTATGCAATACAAGATTAAACACAAGCATCAATTAGAACTCCATAGCCAAATACAATGAGTGTATAAGTAATGCAGTCTGACAATTGTCCACAACCAAGACACTATGGCCAGTTGGCCCCTGAGGGTAGGTACACAAGATAAGGCAAAAGATAGAACAAAGAAAGAGAGAAAGAAACCCCTTCAATACTCAAGATGACCTCCCTTGTAGTGTCCTTGCGCCAACTCCACCTCTTGCTATGCCTCCTACTAGTCCTTGATCTCCTTAGGAGGTTTAGTGAAGCTTGATCTTCGATCTCATCAACATCCTCCCGGTGGAGAGATGAATCCCCAAACAAAAGATGAGAAAGAACCCTAATTTCTGGAGTTAAAAAGGCTGGTTCGGGGCTCGACACGGTCAAGACACGGGCATTTTCCCTCCGTGAACTCTATATAGGAATCCAGGGGTGAAACTCCTGAGATTTGCAACACTTGGGGTACAGGCATGTGTCCCCCGTGTCACCTAGGACACGACCGTGTACTAGGCACCGCGCCCGTGTTGTTCATGAGGGAACGTCTCCTGAGATTTGCAGCACTTGAGGCAAGGGCGTGTGGTGACCGTGTCCTGCCTGGGACACTCCCATGTCTGGATTTCAACTCTTCTACACTCCAGGCCGGGATTTGCAGCACTTGGGGCACGAGCGTGTCATGCCCGTGTCAGCCAGTTCTGAACCATTGGTCACTGCACACGTGAGAAACACCCTCGGTTTCACACCAAATTGACTCGGGCCCAGATTCCTACATGAGGAATAAAATACCTTAAATAGCACCAATTCCAGTCAGTAAATATGCTTAAAGACAATGACAAGACTATAATAGGGGGTAAGAAATATGATATAAAACGCACTCATCAAATACCCCCACACTTGAACATTTGCTTGTCCTCAAGCACAACACAAACATATGAAGAGAAGTACAGATGTGTGCCAAACTTCCAACCTCACATGAAAGACAGAGCTTAAAACAAGAGAGGGACAGTGAGAGTTAGGAGACCCCATAATTCATATAAGACTCTCCTCTACTAACAAGACCATGTGTGCGTGCAAGACCCAAGAGTATGAACCCCACAATCTCGAAAGGACTGAAACTACCCCACTTTAATTATACTCAACAGAATGGGTAGTAGCTTCATACACTCTAGAGGTAGCCTTTTCTCCCGGTAGGTCATCAAATGCACAAGTGTAATGCCCAAAATTCGACTACTCAAGAGTGGCTTTCACTCAACCTAGGGTGATAGCTCTTTCTACCATCTTTTCTCAATAATTTACACAAAAGTGCGACTGGTAGGGCATCCCGAGCTCGGGATCCGACTTTCCAGAATTTTTTTTTTTTAAGCCAAATACACAAGTCTTAATCAAAATGAGTGGCACACAACTCCGGGTAAAGTGAACTGATATTTGTCTTGCAAGTAGAGAAGGGTCTACACTGTAGTTCAAAGGGCTCCTAACATGCTCATGTCCGCCTAGGTTTAAACCGAGTCAAACAATCAATTCATAGGTTGTCATTAGCAAGGTACTCATCTATACAAGCATAAAACACTCATGCAAACATGCAACCCTCCCTCACACTTAAAATCTACATTGTCCCCAATGTAGAAATAAATATTACACAGAATTATCATGGGAGACAAAAAGAAAAGATGAGGGTGTGGAAATCTTCCCTGAATATGGAGAGTGAAGATGCCACTCTCAATTGGGTGCTAAACAAACAAATTGCTGAGAGTGATGTGGCTACTCTCGACGCATTGCCAACTTAACTCCAAGCAAACAAAACACACCTGAGATATGAGGAGGCAAAAAGTGAAATAGTGCAACAAAATATGGCAATGGCAAATGAAAAGTAAACAAACCAAAACTGCCAATTAAGCAGGGGGTCCCCTTGCTTCTGGACTAATAAAGTACAAAGTTCAACTAACGAAGAATAGTAAACAACAAAATAGAAAAACAGGAAATGAAAAACAGATGCTGCAGGAGCTGATCACGGGTGGCACTGTCATCCGTAGAAGCCTCGCCCTCGCTAGAAGCGTCATCCTCTGATGCACTGCCCGAACCAGAACCAGAGAGCACAGGGGAAGGAGGAACATCGGTAGGCGAGGCCGAAGGGCCAGCTGTATCAGCGTGTGACCGCGGAGATGAACAAGTGGATGAACGTGGCGGGGTCGGCAAACAGACTCCAAAATGATCGGCGATACGCTGGAGACTCCTCTGCATCCACCCGAATTCCACAAATGAACATGTGACCGGGCCCGGGTGACGAGCGGAGGAGCCGGGTCAGAGGACGGCATTGTGGCCGAAGCGGTCGCCGTTTGATCAGAACTGCGCCGGACTCGGTACTCGATCCCCCGAGTAGTCTGAATCCGGTGAAGCATCCGCATGTACCTCAGTGTCTCAACGGACACGGGAAGCACTCCACCGACCATTCGCATCGTGCACGTGACCGTGCTAGAAAGAAGACCCATGTGCCGGGCTAGTCGCGTGATGTACGGGCCGACGAAAATAGCGCCGATACGGGGGTTCGTCCCCTGTCGCGAAATAGAAATGGCAACCTCGTACCCCAAATGAAGGTGAAAACCATCCACCATACTCAACAAAAAATCCAACTCTCGTGCTGTCTCCACGCCCCGCTATGGTGTGACTCAGTAAATAGTGAATGTAACGGAACGCGGGGAGCGCAACGCAGTCGCCTTAGTGCGGCGAGGGTCATATGGTAATGTCGTGCCAATGCGCTGCCAGGCCTGCTCAATAGATTCACCCGGTGGTCGAGATGTCAGTAAAGCATCGTACTCGGGAGTCTGAGTGAAAGCAGCATCATAAAGCCCCAAATGGATGGAGAACTCAGTAAGACTCATCCGATAGAGAGCTCTGAAAGCCTGGAACTGAATATAATCGGCCTGATGAAAGACAATGATGCCTCGGAACATCTCGAATGTAGAGAGAATCTCGAGAGTCAACTGCTCATATGTGGTATCAGTGATTGAGAATAACTGTGTCCAAGCCCCAACGCCCACTAATGGCCGGACGTCTGCCTCAAGACCCACTTCGCGCAAAACGTCCCAATCAATTTCGCGTGACTCGCCGAAACGACGTTGAACAAGGCGATCATAACGTGCTTGGTGGAGTTGAGTGTGGAATCACGGTGTCGTTCAATGCGGCTAGCAGGGGCGTCAATTCTCGGTGCCTTTGGACCCCTAGAAGCAATAGATTTTCGAGGCATGATCTGCAAGGGAAAAGGACAACACGAAATCAGCCATGGCCTGAAAATAAGTCATCGACACGGTCATGTCATGTGGATGACGGCCGTGTCGAGACAGCGAAGAAAATTTAGACAAGGGGCTGACACGGTCACGTCAAAACGACACGCCCGTGTCAACCATGGTCATCGTCCCCAACTGAAGTCGTGAAGACCTCACGCACCAACTCAGTCAAAAATCAAACCCAAGGGAATGGGAGTGCAAGCAATATGGCCGTCAGGAGCAAGGATCACAGGTAACAACTACCGATCTGGTTCGTGAGGATTTAAGAAGAAGATCGGGAGCGAAATGGTGGTGCGATGGACGGTCGTGTGGAGGTTGAAGAAGCACCTCGAAGGTAACGGCCGGTCATTGAAGAGTGGCGACCTAACATGCCCCTGACACATGTGTTCCGAGGCCAACGTCGTTCCTAAGGTGGCACGCCCGTGTCGCGCTAGTGTCTCAAGTGCTGCAAATTGCAGGAAAAACTATTTAGACTTACCGAAATGGGACACGAACATGAATCGAGTACGCTCGTCGTGTTAGAGCCCACACACGCCCGTGTCATGCCCGTGTCATCCTGGAGAATACAAAATCTGCACAACCTATAAAGATCAGCGTTTCGAACACAGTGGTGTCGCGCCCGCGTCAAGCATAAACAATCTTCAGAATGACAACTTTGTTCCTAAAACAACAATCTCAACAATAACGGTCAATCCTCAGGTATTACTTAAAATTGAAGGACAACAATAACAGGCATTTCCCACGAATTCTCCACAGCAAAGATTGAAAACAAAAATCATTCGACAAAATACTAACAAAATACTTAAAATGGAAAGAGTTTATACACCGAACGCTTGGGTTGCCTCCCAAGAAGCTCTCTTTTTCCGTCACTAGCTTGACGTCTACGTCTCATCTCAAGCGGGCTCGGACAGTCCGGGCCTCAGCAATTTTCCTGGAATCAACCCACAAAGATATGGTTGCAAAGAATCAATTAATTCACCATCACCGAAATGTCGGGGCCAGATCGTCTTTGGCGTACTAGGACCCGGAGGGGGTGATGTGGCTTTCCGCCCTTTTATGGCTGAAAAGTGCCACCAGGATTTCCCGCGAGAAAATTTCCTCGAAGGGGGCACGGAAAGCGATATGCTCTCGACTACAGTGAGGGTTGCGCACTGAGACTCCTCCCTCACACTATCCTCAAATGGGGACTCTTCCCCCCACAATTCTCCCAAGTCATCTCTTACGAATGTGCCCTGCACAAAATTAGAAACAAGATCATCAATAACATCAATAAAGTAGCATGTATCATCAAAATCCATGGAATATCGCATTGACTCTTTAAGCTTGAAAATGACTTCCTCGTCCCCCGCACGAAGTGTCATCTGGCCATCATTTACGTCGATCAAGGCATTAGATGTTGCAAGAAATGGCCGACCCAAGATCAATGGCACTTCAACTCGGTCGTCGATATCAAGAATCATGAAATCCACGGGGAAAATGAACTTGTCAACTTTGACTAGCACATCTTCAATAATCCCTTTCGGTTGCCGGACGGACCTATCGGCAAGCTGTAGTATCAAGTTGGTGGCTCTTGGCTCCTCGGGGCCCAATTTCTGAAAAATTTTGTAGGGTATGAGATTGATACTTGCCCCCAAATCCGCGAGAGCTTTTTCGTCTGCAAGTCCCCCGATATTGCATGGGATAATGAATCCACCTGGGTCCTTTTCTTTCTTAGGGAGTTTGTTACAAATAAGAGCCGAACATTCTTCACTAAGTGTCACTAACGACACTTCTTCCAATTTCCTCTTGTTCGTGAGCAACTCTTTGAGGAACTTAGTATACTTTGTCATTTGTGCAAGAGCCTCAACAAAGGGAACATTGATGTGTAGGGTCTTGAACACATCCAAGAATTTTTTGAATTGCTCCTCTTGCTTTTCCTTTCGCAGCTTCACCGGGTAAGGAAGCTTTGATTTATACTACACAACTGGCTCTTTTTCCTTACCCGACTCCTCAATTGGGGCTTCCAAGTCTACAATCCCAGTGGGGTTGACATGTTCTTCTGTAGGGGGCTGCTCAACAGGGTTTTGCACTTGTTTCCCACTTCGCAACTGTACACCCTTCAAGGATTCCCTAGGATTCACCACTGTGTTGCTTGGAAGAGATCCCGGCAACCTTTCCTCCACTAATTTGGACAATTGAGCCATCTGGTGCTCCAAGTTTCGCACCGTTGCATTGGTGTTCCTAATCATCTCTTCATGGCTAGAAAAACGAGATTCAGTACTCTTGATGAACTTAGCCATCATACTAGTGAGGTCGGGGGTTGGTTTAGATGATGAAGAGGAATGTGACGATTGTGCATGCGGCGGGGGAAAAGCGTGTTGCTGTTGTGGTACCCCCTGCCCTTGCCCAGACTGATTTGACCAAGAAAAATTTGGGTGATTCCTTCATCCGGGGTTGTAGGTGTTACTGTATGGGTTGTTCTGAAATCTGCGAGTTTGCCCCACATAGTCGATTTCCTCAACTGGCCTTGACCCCGAATCGGATGATGGAAGGAACAGAATAATGATAAACGCGTAACTATATGCATTATTTATGTATGTTTGTGTATTTATTGAGTATTTTTACATGTGTGGATGCCCGTTTTCGGTCTAAATTGTTTTTTTCGTGTTACAGGCACAAAAGTTACCGCGGGGAACTCGTCAACGAGATTTTTAGAAGAAATTGATAGGAAAAGGCCATTTTCGAGCCCAGTACTGCAGCAGCACTGTAACACGAGAATTTTGGCGAAACGGCTAAGTCTGGAGTTTCATACGGGCACATGACTGATCGCATACAGCTCCTGTAGCAGGTTTCATGTAGCAGGAACTGTAGCAGAGGGGGGGGGGGGGGGGGGGGGGGGGTGGGGTACTGTAGCATTTTTTACAGTAGCACTCCGCTGCAGCAACTTACACAAAACTCGGGGAGCTACAGTGCCCGTATGTCGGCCCGCATAACTTGCTGGAATTGGGTTTTTAAGGAGGGTAGCTCATTTTTTCTAAGGGGGGAAGCCCTAGGTCTTGAGCTCTCTTGCCACCATCTTCAAATCAGAGCTAGGAGCTGCCGTCGGAGGCCATTTCTGGGGATAGGAGATGAGGAGAGCGACATACGATGAGATTCACCTTCTTGATCCACTCTTGAGAGGAGAATCGACGAGGGAAGCCACCCCTTTGGTGGCATCTTTGGAAGCGTCATTCGGCCTCTATCTTTCGAGGGGGTGTTCTTGTCGTTGTATTTGGTTGTTTCCATGTATTATCTTGTGTATTTTGTATTCATGAGCAACTAAACCCCAAGGTCACCGGGTGTAGGTGAACCTTGGGGGTGAACTCATGTAGGATGCTTGCTTGACTTGATTTATGCATTTTGGGACTTGTTTGTGAACCTTGTTTTGTGTTCTTGATTGCGTGGTGTGCATGAGAACTCTGCGTATCAATGTTTAGAAAATACTAGGAAGCATGACCCTTGCCCTAATATTAGGCTCACCAAGCTTGGTAGGGATACATGTATGAATACACCGTGACCATCGGGTATTTATACCCGTCCAATTGTTAGGGTTGACCTAGGTTGTGTCTTCGCCCTAACTTGAGAAACCTCTTGCTCCCTTTGCAATCGTGTAAGGATTCGAGCGGAAGGAATTCCATACTCGATACTTGTACCGGATTAGGGACCAATTTCCGTGACCATCGGGTTGGTATAACTTCGGGTTTCTCGGTCCAAACTACCCATTTGCATGCTAGTTAAGGCAACTCCCGCACTTTAGTAGCCTCCTTGGTAATCCTCATTCGTAACCCTCTCTTTACATTGTTTTTACCCCTCAATCATTGCCTCTACCTTAGAGAATTTGACTTGCATGTTAATCACTTTTATTTTACTTTCTTTTGCACAACACTCGACTTGATCGGCCAAACAATCATACAAAATGGAAGTAAGGGTAGATTGTCGGGCCCTTGGGAATACGACCCCCTCGCGCATGCGGAGGGGTATTACTTGACGACCCCGTGCACTTGCGGGTTGTATCACCAAGTTTTTGGCGCCGTTGCCAGGGACCCACGAGAGATATCCGGAAAACTTAGAGTTGGTTGATTTGGCCATTGTTCTATTTTGTGCTTTTCGTCACTGTATATATTCCGTTTCATTCATTTTATTCTGTAAATATCTCTTATCGATTGTTGAACCATGTCTTCATCAGGTGACTGGAGTAATTATTACCATTCTCAGGAGGCGCATCTTCACTAGTCAAGTGCGGGGACTGCATTGAACTCTCCAAGCTTTTATATGATCAGTGGAGGAGGCAGTACTATGAAGACTCAACCAGCTTTACCAAGGAAAATCACGACACTGGGTCTTTTCTCCAACAGTATATGCGGACAGAAAGGGTAAATCTTGTACGGTATTTTGGACCACCTAGCTGTCAGCTTGTTCACGTCAACAATTGGCCGGAGAATAATTCAGACGGACACTTAGGGTCATGGGCTCCAGTCGACAAGGGGACAGATCAAACAGGGTCAGAGAGTTCAGAAGGAAAAGATTATGTGCAGGAAGAGAACATGAATTCAATTGAAGTAGAGAAGCAAGAAATGGAAGATAGCTCGGGGAATGATAGTTCATCTAAAATGGAAGATCAGGGAATCGAAAAGCATGAGCTAAGCAATTATGGGAGATTGAAATCATCACTTGAAGAACCTCCTAAACTGGAGTTAAAGCCACTATCAGATCATTTGGAGTATGCTTTGTTAGGGAAAGATTCTACACTCCCTATTATCATCACTTCAGGCTTGACAGGACAACAAAAGGGTAAACTTTTAGATGTACTCAAGACCCACAAGAAGGCAATTGCCTAGAAAATCTCTGATATTAAGGGGATTAGCCCATCGTTCTGCACTCACAAAATTCTTATGGAGGACAATCACAAGCCTATGGCGATACCCCAACGAAGACTGAACCCTAACATGAAAAAGGTAGTGAAGAATGAAGTCATCAAACTTCTTAATACGGGTATTATCTACCCTATTTCTGACAGTACATAGGTGAGTCCAGTCCAGGTAGTTCCCAAGAAGGGAGGTATGACAGTTATCACCAATGAGAAGAATGAGCTTGTACCTACCCGAACAGTCACAGGTTGGCGGGTTTGCATAGATTACAGAAAACTCAAAGATGCAACCAGGAAAGGTCATTTCCATCTACCCTTCATCGATCAGATGCTGGAGCGACTCGTAGGGCATTCTTACTACTATTTTCTGGATGGTCTCTCTGGATACTTTCAGATTCCCATTGCCCCAAAAGATCAGGAGAAAACCACTTTCACTTGCCTTTATGGTAAATTTGCCTATCGTTGGATGCCTTTTGGTCTTTGCAATACCCTAGCCACTTTTCAGAGATGTATGATGACTATTTTTGATGATATGGTGGAGGACATTATGGAGGTGTTTATGGATGACTTTTCAGTTTTTGGCGATTCATTTGAGTTATGCCTCAGAAATCTCGAGCGTGTCCTTTGTAGGTGCAAGGAAACCAATTTGGTGCTCAGCTGGGAAAAGTGCCACTTCATGGTTAGGGAAGGCATAGTGCTTGGCCATAAAATTTCACAGAAGGGAATTGAAGTCGACAAAGCAAAAGTTGCTACCATCAAGAAACTACCCCCTCCTACATCGGTGAAAGCAGTCAGAAGCTTCTTGGGACATGCCGGATTCTATAGGAGGCTTGTGAAAGACTTTTCTACAATTGCCCGACCATTAACTAAGTTACTCGAGAAGGATTCTCCTTTTGAGTTCAATAATGATTGCATGAATGCCTTCGTTACCTTAAAGATGAAGCTTGTGGAAGCACCAATCGTGGTCTCCCCAGACTGGAATTTGCCATTTGAGTTAATGTGTGACGCGAGCGACTATGCAGTGGGAGCTGTGCTTGGGCAGCGATGAGATAACCACTTCCATCCCATTTACTATGCAAGCAAAACCCTGAACGATGCTCAAGAGAACTACACTACTACAGAGAAGGAGATGCTCGCTGTTGTCTTTGCATTTGATAAATTCCGGTCATATTTGGTGTTATCGAAGGTGATCGTCTACACGGACCATTCTGCACTAAAGTACCTGTTGAGCAAGTCGGATGCTAAGCCTCGACTAATCCGTTGGGTTCTACTACTACAAGAGTTTGATCTGGAGATAAGGGATAAAAAGGGGGCAGAAAACTTAGCGGCTGATCACCTTTCACGCCTTGAGGACCCTATTGGTGATGTTTCGGACAACACTGAGATACATGACTTGTTCCCTGGGGAACAATTGTGTGGTATTCAGGTAGTCAAGGATGATGACACTCCATGGTTTGCCGACTTCGCGAACTATTTGGCGGCAAAAACATTCCCGAAATGGCTTACCTATCAACAAAGGAAGAAATTCTTCACCGACTTGAAACACTACATTTGGGAAGACCCATACCTTTTCAGGACGTGCTCTGATCAAGTCGTGAGAAGATGTGTCTCAATGGGTGAGGGACATGATATTTTAATGCATTGTCATTCAGGACCAACTGGGGGCCACTACAATTGGGAATAGGACAGCGAAGAAAGCTCTCGATGCAGGATTCTATTGGCCGACCATATTTCAAGCTGCGTAAGCTCTTGTTCGGCATTGTGACAGTTGCAAGAGAGTGGAAAATCTTTCAAAAAGAGATGAAATGCCACAAAAATGGAACCAGGCTTGTGAAGTATTTGATGTTTGGGGGATTGATTTCATGGGACCATTTCTGACCTACCAGGGGAACAAATTTATCCTAGTGGCAGCAGATTATGTCTCTAAGTGGGTGGAAGCACAAGCTTTTCCATCCTGTGATGCAAGAGTGGTAGTCAAATTCTTGAAGAAACTGTGTTCTCGGTTTGGGACACCTAGGATGATCATAAGTGACCGAGGCACTCATTTCTGCAATTCTCAGTTCGAGAAAGCGCTTAAAAGGTATGGGGTATCTCACAGAGTATCAACAGCTTACCACCCTCAAACTAGTGGTCAAGTTGAGGTTTCGAACCAGGAACTGAAGCGAATCTTGGAGAAAACTGTCAAGCATCACCGTAGAGATTGGGCAGATCAGCTTAATGACGCACTCTGGGCCTACAGAATAGCTTACAAGACGCCTATCGGAGCAACACCTTATAGATTGGTCTATGGGAAAGCGTGACATCTACCTGTTGAATTGGAACATAAAGCTTATTGGGCCGTAAAACAATTATACTTTGATCCTTAAATGTGTGGCCACAAGAGAAAGTTTCATTTGAATGAATTAGATGAATGGCGAGCCGTAGCATATGAAAGTTCTATGCATTATAAGCAGAGGGTTAAGGAATATCATGATAGACATCTCAAGAAAGCTAAGTGCTTCCATGAAGGTGACCAAGTTTTACTTTTCAACTCCAGAATAAAGCTTTTTCCGGGGAAGTTGAAATCCAGATGGCATGGCCAATATACAGTTTCACAGGTTTACCCCCATGGGGCTGTTAAGATTACTCATCCAGAGAAAGGAACATTCAAGGTCAATGGGCACCGACTGAAACATTATTTCTCGGGTAACATCATCTCACAAAAAAATGGAGGTAATTCGACCCACTTTGATCCACCATGATGACGAGGTAAGAGACGTCGAGCTAAAGACGTTAAACAAGCGCTCCTTGGGAGGTAACCCAAGCATTTGAATTCCTTGCAATTTCATTTTCATATTTCTTGTTTGTGTGTTTGTGTGTTTTTCATATTTTTGAAGTGTTAGTGCTTGTTGTTCTTTGCATTTTAAATGTGTGTTTGTGGTTGTTTAGCTATCTTTCTCAATTTTTTTGATCATGATCTTCAATGGTTGTCATGCGTTCTTTAATTTTTGATTCATTGTGTTGCATCAAATTCCATGTTTTCAATGGTTGTTTGTGGTTTCGGCTTTGTTTTTCATGAGTTTTTAGGGTGTTTGAATGAGTCCTTGATGAAAAATCTGCAAACCGGCCGTTTCTTGATCATATGCATGCCCATATGCAAATCCAGCAATCTATACAGGCCACCATATGGGCATATGCTTGCCCATATGAAAAACCAGCAAATCATATGGGCAACCATATGGGCATATGCTTGCCCGTATAGTTGGCTGGTTGGCTTTAACCCTTCTTCAACACATTCTTTGCACTATTCACTCATTTTCTCATCATCTTCTTTCCTTCTCTTCATTTCTCCATCATTTTCCTTCATTCTTTTTGAACAAAATGACTCTCCTCATCCTAGAGAACAAGTTTTTGGAATATTTTTGAAGGTTTATCGAGTTTTTAGCCGGATTCCACTTCATCTTCACTTGGGTGCCCTAAATTGAAGTAAGCTCCATAAATCTCCATTTCTAGGGTTTTTCTTTGCGTTTTTAGGCTGATTTTCTTCGGAATGTTGTTGTGAATGATTCTTGTGAATGTTTGCCTTGATTCTAAAGCTTTGTAAACTTTGTTTGCTACTTTTACAAGAAGAGACTCTTGCCAAATTTTCCCGAATTTACTATAGCAACACTTAGATTTCAGCCCATTAATTCCATTGAGTATTCTTCTCATATATTTTTGGTTTGATGAAGCTTGTATGGTCTTGTAGGGATGCCGACCAAACATGTGGCCTCAAAGCGACCCCGGAGGAGCTCTCCGCCGCCCGCCCACGAGCCACAATTCACTAGTGATGCCCACATGACCCGTTTTGCCCTTTTGTCGAGGAAAGGTTTTGGTGTGGTCCGAAGAATTGATTGGGATACTTTGAATATTTTGGGACTAGATGGTATCATCTACCACGACCACGCGCATGGCTTCACCACCTCCACCAGATCATTAGACTCATGACACAGACTTTCAGTCTTTATTTTTCTTTTCATGCTATTTGTCTTTTGTTTGTATGCACGTAGACTTATTTTGATGTATGTTGTACTGTTTAGTTAGTTAGGGTTTCGGCCCTAGTAAACTATTCCTTTTTATTTATTTAGTTTGGATTTTACCTGTTCACTCTCCTTATGTATTTGTCGAGTTGTGATGCATTTCCTGTTGCTTTCAGGACTGATCGTTGAGGATGCTTCACACTCCATGGCCCTAGCGACTTACCCCTGTCCGTGTTCACCTTGCATTCACTACATCAACTAATTAGGGAAGTCTCCTTTGCTTCATCTCCTTATTTTTTATTGCTTATATATCACCATGGTCTGCTGATTCATGTACATTGGGGACAATGTACGATTCTAGGTGTGGGTATGGAGTGCTTTGCTTTTATTGCATGCTTGTTTTACCTATGATAGCAATGACACCTAGTTTAGGACTTCCTAGCATGAAGGTTCGACAATTATGAGTTGTATTTCTTCACTGTGCCTAAATGAGGTCCTGCTTTATCTTTAGTGCACCGACAGACTTTTGCACATTTACTTCCATCTCATACACTCCAACTGACCCATTGCAATGTTTTTAGCATTAAACTGTTAAAGTCTACTTTCAATGCACTTTTAAGAGCCTTTGAGGTCCTCTGTTATTTTCTTTGGCCTCAAGTGAGATTGTTTAACAGGTTTTATTCTGGGGGATAAGAGATACTTGTTTGAAAAAAAAAAGGTGGAGTCTATGACAGTATTCCTCTGCTAGTACAGCATGAATGCGTCTACGTGGACTGTAATCAAGTAGTATGGGTGGCTCTTGTGCCTGGCCAGCATGTGCATCCGTCTGAAAGATGTTTGTGCAGTCTACGTTAGTCGGACTCAGAAAAAAAAAAAAAAAAAAAAAAAAAGGTAGAAGATAGAATGTATATATGTAAGTAAGGAATAAAGTATCTTTTCTGTATTCCTTGGAGCCTGTTACATAGCCACTCATGAGCTAGAGTTTCATTCAGGACCCGAAGGACCCTTAACTGGGTATTGAGGGTGCCTTTAATAGATTAATGCCAACTTCAAAGTATGTGGAGTGAGTGGGCACCTTTAAGTGATCCATAGTACGGAGGGTGAGGTTGGAAGTAAGCAGACACTCACCGGTACACTTTAGATGAAACAGGACCATCCGTACCCAGTTGCCAACAGAACAACTCATTATCTGTCTTTCCTTCTATCTGTGCTAGTGGGGCCCTCTACTGTTGAGCTTAAGGTCGTACAGTTAGTCATTTATCAGTTTGCCCCTATTCTTCATGTTTGTTTGCTTGGGGACAAGCAAACACTTAGGTGTGGGGATGTTTGACAAACGCGTAACTGTACGTATTATTTATGTATGTTTGCATATTTATTGAGTATTTTTACATGTGTGGATGCCCGTTTTTGGTCTAAATTATTTTATTTCGTGTTACAGGCACAGAAGTTACCGTGGGGAACTCGTCAACGAGATTTTTAGAAGAAATTGACAGGAAAAGGCCATTTTCGAGATCGGTACTGTAGCAGCACTGTAGCACAAGAATTTTGGCGAAACGGCTAAGTCTGGAGTTTCATACGGGCACATGACTGACCGCATACAGCTCCTGTAGCAGGCAGGGGGGGTATTGTAGCACTCCGCTGTAGCAACTTACACAAAACTCGTGGAGCTACAGTGCCCGTATGCCAGCCCGCATAACTTGCTGGAATTGGGTTTTTCAGGAGGAGAGCTCATTTTTTCTAAGGGGGGAAGCCCTAGGTCTTGAGCTCTCTTGCCACCATCTTCAAATCAGAGCTAGGAGCTGCCGTCGGAGGCCATTTTCGGGGAGAGGACGACGAGGAGAGCGACATACGACGAGATCCACCTTCTTGATCCACTCTTGAGAGGAGAATCGACGAGGAAAGCCACCCCTTTGGTGGCATCTTTGGAAGCGTCATTTGGCCTCTATCTTTCGAGGTGGTGTTCTTATCTTTGTATTTGGTTGTTTCCATGTATTATCTTGTGTATTTTGTATTCATGAGCAACTAAACCCCAAGGTCACCGGGTGTTGGTGAACCTTGGGGGTGAACTCATGTAGGATGCTTGCTTGACTTGATTTATGCATTTTGGGACTTGTTTGTGAACCTTGTTTTGTGTTCTTGATTGCGTGGTGTGCATGAGAACTCTGCGTATCAATGTTTAGAAAATACTAGGAAGCATGACCCTTGCCCTAATATTAGGCTCACCAAGCTTGGTAGGGATACATGTATGAATACACCGTGACCATCGGGTATTTATACCCCTCCAATTGTTAGGGTTGACCTAGGTTGTGTCTTCGCCCTAACTTGAGAAACCTCTTGCTCCCTTTGCAATCGTGTAAGGATTCGAGCGGAAGGAATTCCGTACTCGATACTTGTACCGGATTAGGGACCAATTTTCGTGACCATCGGGTTGGTCTAACTTCGGGTTTCTCGGTCCAAATTACCCATTTGCATGCTAGTTAAGGCAACTCCCGCACTTTAGTAGGCCCCTTGCTTATCCTCATTCGTGACTCTCTCTTTACATTGTTTTTACCCCTCAATCATTGCCTCCACCTTAGAAAATTTCACTTGCATGTTAATCACTTTTATTTTACTTTCTTTTGCACAACACTTGACTTGATCGGACAAACAATCATACGAAAAGGAAGTAAGGGTAGATTCTCGGGCCCTTGGGAATATAACCCACTCGCGCATGCGAGAGGGGTATTACTTGACGACCCCGTGCACTTGCGGGTTGTATCACCAAATAACATCCGAGGGACCACCAGAACTGCAAGAATGTCCAGTGCTCGTTGGAGGTATGTGCATGGCGTCAAGCCGCTTAGCAATAGCCTCGACTTGCGCCGCAAGTGTCGTAATGACATCCACTTGATAGATATCGGCTGATTTTGCCTTTTTCCTCCGTTCAACACTCCATTGGTATCCATTGTTGACCATTCCCTCAATCAAAGTAAAGGCGGCACTGGGTTGTTTATTGCACAAAGATCCTCCTGCGGCGGCGTCGAGCATTTGCTTTGTGGCATTGCTCAACCCATTGTAGAAAATTTGACTTTGCATCCACTCAACAATTCCATGTGGAGGGCATTTTCTCAACAATTCCTTGTACCTTTCCCAAGCGTCATACAAGGATTCTGACTCAAATTGGCGAAAAGAGGAGATGTCGCTTCTTAACTTTGTGATTTTTGCTGGAGGAAAGTATCGTGCAAGAAAACTATCCGTGACCTGCTTCCAATCCCTAAGGAAACCTGCGGGTAATGAGTTAACCCATTGCCTAGCTCTTCCTCTAAAAGAGAATGAGAACAACCTCAGACGAATGGCATCCTCGGTGACATTGTTCATCTTGCATGTGTCACAAATCTCTAAAAATTTTTGAAGATGCTCGTAAGGATCTTCATCCTGAAACCCACCAAACTGACATTCCTATTGCAACCATTGAATAAAATTCGGATTCAATTCAAATTTATTGGCCGCGATAGGTGGTCGAACAATGCTTGACCCTGTTCCGTCAAAGTTCGGCCGGGCAGACTCTGAAATGCTCTATTGTCGGTTTTCTGCCATTTCTTGCTCTTCATTGACTTCCACACTAACTTCAACTGATCCTGAATCACTCAAATGCACTTGTCGAAGTCTTCTTCTGAAATCTCCGCAAGTGTAAGGGTCACAAGAAGTAATAAAGTGGTACTCAATTAAGAGTAGGGTTGTCCAACCACAGGGAACTGTACTTAAAGTACTCGTTGATCCTTTGATGTCTAGTAAAACAAGTAGAAAAGGTGTGTGCTCAACATATCAATGAATTAAAGGTAATGGTGGTGATAATGGAGGAGATTAGGACTAAGTACTCGGCAAACACAAGAGTAAATCCCTTCGGAAGTCTCCAATGACTCGTGCACACTATCTCATCCTACTTGACTACCTCGGTACATTCCAATAACGATTGTGTGTGCTCAATAGAAATATTGCATCTATGTGTTCGTAGATACACCGCAGTTTTGCTAGGATAACCTAACAACTATGCACTCCAAGCACACTACAGTTATGCAATACAAGATTAAACACAAGCATCAATTAGAACTCTATAGCCAAATACAATGAGTGTATAAGTAATGCAGTCTAACAATTGTCCACAACCAAGGCACTATGGCCAGTTGGCCCCTGAGGGTAGGTACATAAGTTAAGGCAAAAGATAGAACAAAGAAAGAGAGAAAGAACCCCCTTCAATACTCAAGATGACCTCCCTTGTAGTGTCCTTGCGCCAACTCCACCTCTTGCTATGCCTCCTACTAGTCCTTGATCTCCTTAGGCGATTTGGTAAAGCTTGATCTTCGATCTCATCAACGTCCTCCCGGTGGAGAGATGAATCCCCAAACAAAAGATGAGAAAGAACCCTAATTTCTGGAGTTAAAAAGGCTGGTTCGGGGCCTGACACGGTCAAGACACGGGCGTGTCCCGACCGTGAACTCTATATAGGAATCCAGGGGTGAAACTCCTGAGATTTGCAGCACTTGGGGTACAAGCGTGTGTCCCCTGTGTCACCTGGGACATGACCGTGTACTAGGCACCGTGCCCGTGTTGTTCATGAGGGAACGTCTCCTGAGATTTGCAGCACTTGGCGCAAGGGCGTGTGGTGACCGTGTCCTGCCTGGGACACTCCCGTGTCAGGATTTCAACTCTTCTACACTCCAGGCCGGGATTTGCAGCACTTGGGGCATGAGTGTGTCACGCCCGTGTCAGCCAGCTCTGAACCATTGGTCACTGTACACGTGAGAAACACCCTCGGTTTCACACCAAATTGACTCGGGCCCCAAATTCCTACACAAGGAATAAAATACCTTAAATAGCACCAATTCTAGTCAGTAAATATGCTTAAAGACAAAGACAAGACTATAATAGGGGGTAAGAAATATGATATAAAATGCACTCATCAAACCTAGGGCACACCTCACTGAATCGATGCTGATGAAAGCTCCCCCAATATCTCTTCTCCAAAGGAACTCAATGTCGATGCCATAGGACCGCCTCCAAAGACTTCCAAGAATCTCTGTAAACACTAGTTGCGCTTTCCCCGTAAATTGGGCGAAAGATAGATCGAAAGTCCCTAAAAAAAATCAAATCACGATATTTATAGGGCTAAAATCAGGTATCCACACGGGTGTGTGGAATTTCCACATGCCCGTATGGATTTTCTAAAATTTTGAATTTCAGCACGCTGTGAACAGTAACTTGCTGTAGTGCTTTGCTACAGTACTGTTATAGTGCTTGCGCCAAAGTTGCTTCAAACTTCATTTCTTCATCGAGGCCGCCAAATTGGGCACACAATCGTGGGGTAGATCACGTCACATCTTCAATTGAACCACATTGACGATGCTCTTGATAATGTTGCACAAGCAGGAACATGTGAGTGCGACTACCTTTGTGCCCCCTCCAATTCACATATTCCATTGAACTCAGTTGGAGGTTGGCACACACTCACATGTCTTTGAATACAACTTGTGCCTTGTTCCTTTCCCGGTCCAAGAACTCCCTCAATAATTGCGGCCATGACCTATTCTTGCTTCTTTTTCTTTTACATCTTCTTCACAACCCTGAATGCGCAAAAGAACACAAATACACATATATAAGCAATAAAATCATAATAAAGCGATGCTCAATGTAAGAAAAGTATACTTCGTATAGCTTATACACGAGCACTTATCAATCCAACACCATAAAATCCACAGTACTTGTCGACCTTCACAAGCACGTCCTCAATGATACCCCTCGGATGTCTAACTGATTGGTCGGCTAGTTAGAGAGTCATCCGAGTGGGTCTTGGCTCTGCCAAGGCTAACTTTTGAAAGAATGTGTAAGGCATGACGTTAATGCTTGCTCCTGAGTCCACCAATGCCTTCTCTTCACCCAAGTCACCAATATTACAAGGAATGATGAAGCTTCCAGGGTCTTTCTTCTTGTTCAGCATATTCTTTTGTAACACCGCCGTACAAGTAGCATCTAAGATCACAGATGCACTCTCCTCCAACTTCCTCTTGTTGCTCAAGAGGTCTTTTAACAATTTTGCATAGCGAGGCATTTGAGACAACGCCTTTACAAATGGGATGTTGATGTGCAAATGCTTGAATAGCCCCAAGAACTTCCTGTATTACTTATCATTTTGATCATTCTTCAATCTTAAAGGATAAGGGTTTCTTAACTTGTAAGGTGGGGGTGTCATCTCCTTCTCTTTAGGTATCTTCTCAACCTCCACTTCTGTGTGTGATTCATTCCTTGTCTTCTCAAGGGGAATTCTACTCTCAACTTCATAGCCACTTCTCAAAGTGATAGCCTTAAGTTGTTCTGTTGGGTTCGTGTCTGTATAGCTAGGTAAACTCTCTTAAGGTCTTTCAGATAGAGACTTCACAATTTGACCAACTTGGTTCTCCAAGTTATGAATGATGTCGTATGATTGCGAAGTGTGGATTCAACCGATTGAAATCTTACATCTGACGATTGGATAAACCTTGTAAGTGTCTTCTCTAAATAGATCATCTTGTTTTTCAACCCTGACACTCTGTTCTCCAAACTCTGTGCTTGTTGTTGTTGGAAGCCCAGTGCATTAGTCATTTGTTGTTGCCCTTGATTGCTCCATGACAAGTTAAGGGTGATTCCTCCACCCCGGATTGTAGGTACCACTATACGGATTTCCTTGACCTCTCATTATATTACCTACAAAATCCACTTGCTCCACTGAAGTAGTGCCACCAATAGCAATAAGACAATCACTAGAAGCATGTCCTCCTCAGCATCCAGTACAACTTATAACGGCCGCAACTCTAGGAGAAGTTAGAGTGTCTAACTTCTTGCTCAATAACTCAAATTGGGCCACCAATAAATTAACTACATCTATCTCATGAAGTCCAGCTACCTTTTTCCTATTCCTTGAGTTCCACTGATAACTGTTTATAGCCATTTCTTCAATAAGGTGTCGAGCTTCTTCGAAGATCTTGCTTCCTAAGGTACCTTCTGCTGCAACAACAAGTAGTTGCTTTGTGCTCGGATTCAACCCATTGTAGAAAGTGTGGATAATCATCCACTCGAGGAATCCATGTTGTGGATTTATCCGTAGGAGATCCTTGAACCTATCTTATATCTTGGACTCACCCTCTCGACCCTCTTCAATCTTGTTTAGTCTAACAATAATGAAGTTGTTACACTTTCAACAGATTACCTAGATGGATTTTCAACCCTAGTGTCACATCTAAGGAAAAATCATACAATTAACATTCAAGATTGAAACTCAATTAAAATCATCAATTAAAAAAGCATAACAAAAGTTAATGAAACAAAGTCATCCTAGGGTTTAAAAGACCAGGCACCCACTAAGGGTTTAGCTCTCCATGGAGCAATACAAAATCAACAAAGAGATTGAAATCATATGCATAGAAACCATAAGGAAAACCCCCTTGTAGTTCATATAAATAGTCTTGTGGAGTGGCTTCGTCTTCTCTAAAGGTTCCCTTGTCAAACCTAGGGCACACCTCGCCGAATCAATGCTAAAGAAAGCTTCCCTAATAGCTCTCCTCCAAAGAAACTCGATGTCGATGCCGTAGAACCACTCCAAAAGCCTTGCAAAAACCTCACCAAACCTAGCCGTGCTCTCCCAGAAAATTGGGCGAAAGATAGGAAAAGGATCCCCAAATAAATCTCAAATCGCGGTATTTATAGGGCTGAAATCGGGCATCCAACGGCCTTGTCGAATTTCCACACACCCGTGTGGATTCTCTGGAATCTAATTTTCTGCGCGGTGTGAATAGTAGCTGCTACTGTAAATTGCTACACAGCTCCCGACCTATTTTTGCTAATGTCCAAGAGTCTTCTTGATAAACGCCTAAATATACGTATTTCCTATGTATTCAGGCGTATGTATTGTGTATTTTTTATATGAGTTGACACCCGTTTTTGGTCTGAATTGGTATTTTCATGTTACAGTTACCAAAGAGACCCCAGCGAGCTCGATGACAGAATTTGAGAAGAAATCGGCATCAAAAACACCATTTCTGAGCGGGAGGATACTGTAGCAACTACTGTAGCACGAAGACTTGAAGAATGGCTTGGTCAGGAGATTCATGCGGGCTACCATGCGGGCGCAGCGGAGGCCGCATGCGGCACTGTAGCAGTTCTACTATAGCGGTACAGTAGCAACTTACGCGATTTTCGGGATTTTTCGGAAATCTTCTCTCCCCGCATGCGGGGTCGCATAGCTCGCTGGAATTGGTTTTTAAGGGTTTTTGGAGCATTTTTGAAGAAGAGGAACCTAGGTCTTGGGAGAGCTTCACTTCACCACCTTCCTTGGGAGCTTGAGGCCGGGTTTTGGAGGCGATTCTTGAGGAGAGGATGACGGGGAGAGCACGACACGATGAGTCCACACCCTTGATTTACATTTGAGAGGAAGATCAACGTAGGAAGCCACTCCTTGGGTGGCGTCCTTGGAAGCGTCATTTGGCCTTGATCTTTTGAGGTAGTGTTCTCATTATGTATTTGGTTGTTTTCATGTACTTTCTTGCTTATGTTGTGATCATGAGTAACTAAACCCCAAGGTCACCAGATGTAGGTGAACCTTGGGGGTGAACTTGTGTAATTTTGGATGCTTGAGCTAGTTTATGCATTTGGTTTGGTTTGTGATCCTTGTTTGGTGTTTCTTGAATGCCTTGGTATGTATGAGAACTCTATGTATCAATTAATTCCTAGAAAATACTAGGTTGCATGACCATTGCCCTAGTATTAGGCTCACAAAGCTTGGAAGGGAATACATGTATGAATACACCGTGACCATCGGGTATTTGTACCTCTCCAATTGTTAGGGTTGTCCTTAATTGTGTTTCAACCCTAGCTTTAGAAATCCACCACACCCAATGCGATCGTAGGAGGATTTGGGCGGAAGCAATTCCGTATTTCAATACTCGTACCGGATTAGGGACCAACACTATGACCATCGGGTTGGTCTAATTTAGGGTTTCTCGGTCCAAACCATCTACGAGCATGCTAGTAGGGGTATCCTTAGCAATTTAGTAACCCCCGAGGGAATCCTCGTCCTTGACCATTTCCTAGCCTTGATTTCCCTCCGTATTTGTATTTACTATTTACATGCTTTTTACATCCGTATATTATTGGTTGTTCTCTCTATCAAGTAATTGCTTAGGTTGGACAACATTGTGATAAGGAAGTAAGAATAGATTTTTGGGCCCTTGGGAATACGACCCCCTTGTGCTTGCGCGAGGGGTATTACTTGGCGACCCCGTGCACTTGCGGGTGAGCAAATACAACAACCAAGTTTTTGGCGCCGTTGCCGGGGACCCACGAGGAATATTCAGAAAACTTAAAGCTTGTTGATTTGACCATTTTATTTTGTTCATTTTCTCTATTCTTGTCCATATTCCATCATTTCATTTTACTTGCCTCCCCTTTAATCTCTTTTAGTGGGTTCTACTGTTTTTGTACATATCTCTTTATCTCTCTATTGACTATGGCTTCGACTAACCCTTGGGTTTACAATTACTATCCGCAGGAACCATATTTCTCTCCTTCAAGCGCACCATCCAGGTGGGATTAGATTCACCCTAGCAATGATCAATGGATGAGACCGCCAATGGAGGCCACAACCGCTTCAATTTACGAAAAACTAGGGGCTGAGGCCATGTTCAACCGATTTATGGAAACCATTGAGGAACAACCAATAACAGGAACCGGCCCACCAAATCACCAACCTGCAGCTGTTAATCGTGAGCTAAGGAGAGACGTTGTTCCTCCTACTGATTCTTTGGTACCTACTAAATGTGCGATAGATCAATCTTGGACTAGCAATTCCGAGGCAACTACCCATGTACCAGAGGGTAATACAAATGTGATTGAAGGTGTGTTTCAGTGTGTGAACGATGTGTTGGACATTGATCGCCCAGCAGTGCAGGACTACAGTGACACTGAACAGTCTAGCCTGGGGGATTATGGGAAGCAGAAGTCATCAATTGAGGAACCCCCAGAATTAGAGTTGAAACCTCTCCCCGAACACCTAGAATATGCTTTCTTGGAAAAGGGGTCCAAACTTCCAGTTATTATTGCTTCAGATCTTACTGTTAGGCAGAGGGAGCAGCTTCTTAATGTGCTCAAAAGACACAAAAAGGCGATTGCGTGGAAAATGTCAGATATCAAGGGAATCAGTCCATCTTTCTGCACTCATAAGATTCTCATGGAGGACAATCATCGACCTCGGCCGATTCCCCAACGGAGGCTCAACCCTAATATGAAACAGGTTATGAGGAATGAAGTCATTAAACTTTTGGATGCAGGCATTATTTATCCCATTTCCGACAGTGCATGGGTAAGCCCAGTTCAAGTGGTACCAAAGAAAGGAAGGATGACAGTTATTGCTAATGAAAAGAATGAACTTGTTCCTACCAGGACTGTCACAGGTTGGAGAATATGCATTGACTATAGGAAACTTAATGATGCCACCAGGAAAGATCACTTTCCCTTACCCTTCATTGATCAGATGCTTGAGCGACTAGCGGGACATTCTTATTATTGTTTCTTGGATGGTCTCTCCGGGTATTTTTCAGATTCCCATTGCCCAAGAAGATCAGGAGAAAACCACTTTCACTTGTCCCTATGGCACATTCGCATACCGTCATATGCCTTTCGGGTTATGCAATGCACTGGCGACATTTCAGAGATGCATGATGGCAATTTTTGAAGATATGGTGGAGGATATCATGGAAGTATTTATGGATGATTTCTCAGTCTTCGGTGATTCATTCGAGCTATGCCTTAGAAATTTGGAACGAGTGTTGGACAAATGCGAGGAAACTAATTTGGTGCTCAGTTGGGAAAATTTTCATTTTATGGTCAAGGAAGGCATAGTGCTCGGGCATAAAATCTCACAGAAGGGGATCGAGATGGACAGGGCAAAAGTCGCAACTATCGAAAAACTTCCTCCTCCTACTTCAGTTAAAGCAATCAGAAGCTTCTTGGGGCACGCTGGGTTTTATCGAAGGTTTGTGAAGGACTTTTCATCAATTGCTCGACCGCTTACAAAACTGCTCGAGAAGGATGCTCCCTTTGAGTTCAATGATGATTGTATGAATGCCTTCCTCACCCTGAAGAAGAAGCTTGTGGAAGCACCGATTATGGTCTCCCTGGACTGGAGTCTGCCGTTTGAGTTAATGTGTGATGCAAGTGACTTTGCAGTGGGGCCGTACTTGGGCAGCGACGAGATAACCATTTCCATCCAATCTATTATGCAAGCAAAACTTTGAATGATGCCCAGGAGAATTACACCACCACTGAGAAGGAAATGCTCGCAGTCATTTTCGCATTTGATAAATTCCAGTCATATTTAGTGCTATCCAAGGTAATTGTATATACTGACCATTCAGCACTGAAATACATGTTAAATAAGCCTGATGCCAAGCCTTGTCTAATCCGTTGGGTTCTACTGTTACAAGAATTTGATTTGGAGATACACGATAAAAAAGGGGTAGAAAACTTAGCAGCTGATCACCTTTCACGCCTTGAGAACCCATATGAGGGTGACTTGCAAAAAGGAGAAATAAATAACACCTTCCCTGGGGAACAACTTTGTAGCATACGAGTGATTGAACATGATGAGGCTCCGTGGTTCGCTGACTTTGCGAACTATTTAGCGGCAAGAACCTTTCCTAAGTGGCTCACATCTCAACAAAGAAAAAAATTCTTCGCCGATCTGAAGCACTATACATGGGAGGATCCATTCCTGTTCAGGACTTGCTCCGATCATATTGTGAGAAGGTGTGTATCCAAGGATGAGGGGCATGACATCTTGTTACATTGTCACTCAGGACCTGCTGGGGGCCACTACAGTGGGACCAGAACAGCTAAGAAGGCACTTGATGCGGGATTCTATTGGTCCACCATGTTCCAGGATGCGCAGTCATTGGCGCAGCATTGTGATAGGTGTCAGAGAGTGGGTAATTTATCAAGAAAGGATGAAATGCCTCAAACCTGGAACTAAGCTTACGAAGTATTTGATGTATGGGGAGTTGATTTCATGGGTCCTTCTGCTAGTTCCCAAGGCAACAAGTATATCTTGGTTGTAGTGGACTATGTCTCCAAGTGGGTGGAGGCCCAGGCCTGCTCGTCTTGTGATGCAAGGGTGGTTGTGAAATTTTTTAAAAAATTGTTCTCTCGGTTTGGAACTCCCAGGGCAATCATAAGTGACCAGGGAACTCATTTTTGTAACTCTCAGTTCGAGAAAGCTCTTAAACGATACTGGGTATCTTACAGAACATCGTCCGCCTATCACCCTCAAACAAGTGGTCAAGTTGAAGTTTCCAATAGGGAGTTGAAGCGGATCCTTGAAAAGACTGTCAACCACCACAGAAATGATTGGGCAGACCAGCTCGAGGATGCACTCTGGGCATACAGAACTGCATTCAAGACCTCTACTGGATCAACGCCCTACCGACTGGTCTATGGAAAGGCACGTCATTTGCCAGTGGAATTAGAACAAAGAGCATATTGGGCGATAAAGCAACTCAATTTCGACCCCCATCTTTGTGGTCACAAGAGAAAATTTCAACTGATTGAGTTGGAGGAATGGCGAACTTTGGCATATGAAACTTCAGTCCGGTACAAAGAGAAGATGAAGGAATACCACGACCGACACATTAAGCAACCTAAGTGCTTCCAAAGTGGGGATCATGTACTTCTTTTTAATGCAAGGTTGAGACTTTTGCCGAGGAAATTAAAATCACGATGGCACGGACCATATACGGTCACTCAAGTATTTCCTTATGGTGCCGTTGAGATTTCTCACCCACAACATGGGACGTTCAAAGTCAATGGACACCGGTTGAAACACTACTTTCTGGGTAATAACTCTTCATCGAAAAATGGAGGTATCTCTCACCCCTTTGTCCCACCATTATTTGAGGTAAACCAATGTCGAGCTAAAGACATTAAAAAAGCACTTCTTGCGAGGCAACCCAAGTCTTTCAATTCATTGCACTTATTTTTTTTCTTCATAGTTCTAGTTGTTGTGTTTATGTGTTTTTCGTATTTTTTTTGTGGTGCTTGTGAGCTTGAGTGTTGTTGTATTTTTGTGATTGTGGTGGTTGTCTAGTCGTTTTCCATAATTTATTTCATCATGTTGCACCGTAGGTTTCATGAATTTTGTATTTTTCCTTGAGTGTAGGTGCTTTGATTTCCATGTTTTTAATGCCTATAAGTGTTTTCGGCTTTGCTTTTGTGTGATTTTTGAGTGCTAGGTTGAGTATGATGTTTGGTTTGGTAGTTTTTTGAGCAATTCTTGAGCATGGGGGTTTCCAGGCACCCATGCGGCCTGCTATGCGCCCACATAGTAGGCCGCATGATCAATCCAGAGCCTTGTGCGGCCTGTCATGCGGTCGCACAAGGAGCCGCCTGCCCAAACCGAGAGGGGTGCGGCCTGCTATGCGCCCGCATAGCAGGCCGCATAACTATCTAGAGAGGGATGCGGCCTGCTATGCGCCCGCATAGCAAGCCACATAGCTATCCAGAGAGGGGTGCGGGGTGTCATGCGGTCGCACAAGGGGCCGCATAGGCACCCGACCCCCTTTTCTCCTCTTCTTCATCCCACTCCTACACTATTCACTCATTTTTCATCCTTCTTCTTCTTTTTTCCCCTTCATCTCTCCACCATTTTCCTTCATTCTTCTTGCATCAAAACACTCTCCTCACCTAGCAAATGAGTTTTTGGGAGATTTCCAAGGTTTTATCAAGCTTTTAGCCGAATTTCACTTCACCTCTCATTGGTGCCCTAGTCCAAGGTAATCCAATTTCTCACTTGTTCTAAGGTTTTTTATTGGTTTAAATGGTGGGAAAACTTTGTTGTTATCATGGTTAATGCTTCTTGTAATTTTTTGTCTTGAATTAAAAGCTTTATACATTTAAATTGTCACTTTTACAAGAAGAAGCTCTTTGAAAATTTTCCCGAAATTACTGTAGCACTAGCCAAAAATCAGCCTTTGTTCTTCGTTAAGCAATTTTCTCATAAATTCTTGGCTTGATGATGGTTCTCTTGTCTTGTAGGGATGCCGACCAAACACGTGGCCTCCAAGCGAGTTTGGAGAAGCACTCCACCACCCGTTTGCGAGCCTACCTTTAAAAGTGAAGCCCACAAGACAAGATTTGCATTTTTATCAAAAAGGAGGTTTGGCACCGTGAGGCTTATCGATTGGGAGGCCTTGAGGGCTTTGGGCCTCGACCGTACCATCCGGGACTTCATCTCTCATGATGGGTGGGATAAGGTATTTGAGATTGATGAGCCTACTTATAGAGAGTTAACCTTGGAAGTGTTGAGCACAATTGAGGTTACCAGTTACGGTCAATTTGTGCGCCAAACAAGTACTGTATCCTTTAGAGCTTTTGGCAAGAGGCATAGGATCAATCAAGACCAGTTGGGCATTTATCTTGGGCTTTACACTAATGAGGACACCCAAACTTCTGACTTCGCGGATTTGCCTCGTGATTTCCCACGCTCAGTCTCCCCTGGTTCTTTTTGGAGGTCAATTGCTTGCACATCATCGAAGAAGGCTTCTATGATGGCGGATCCCGTTCACAGATGCATTCAGGCTTTGCTATCCAGAAGTGTGAACGGCCTACAGGGGTGGTTACTCGTACCGACTTGCTTATGATGTACAGTATCCTCGAGCGGTACCCCATCCATATGGGCCATCTTTTTGCCATACTTATTGCACATCAGGGGACTTCTACTCACCTTGGAGCTATATTTGCCGAACCGTACATTATGCGCATTATCAAGGGCCTAGGATTGATTGAGCTCACCCTAGGCATGAGTGTTGTGAGCCCTGTCGCACCTCTTAGTCTGTCGATCCTGCTTCATATTGGGATAGTTGAGAGGTCGGGAGACACTTATCGCCTCCCGCACAGTGGAAGCAAGAGTACCCATGATCCCGATACCTCTCGAGATTCTGAGACAGAATCCGATTCTGATTCGGAGTCTTCCCCTGCACCCGACGCAGCACCTGGTGGGAGTCGACCATCACTTGAGGACAGTTTCGCGGAGTTCCGCATCAAGGTCCGTCAGTAGTTGCTTACCCTTGGGACATCTCAGGAGGCGCTAGCGACATCAGTGAGGGACTTAGCCACATCACAAAGCCGCATAGAGAGTAGCATGGCTGAGATCCTATCATATCTGCGCAGCTCATCATCATCTGTCGGCACCTCCTCCACGGCTACCACGTGCTTTGCACCATCACTCCCTCCAGATCTCTAGACTCACAGCACCACTTTTAGTTTCCTGTTGTTTGTACTTGTTTTTATTTCTAGACATGTTTGTTTGTATTGTTGTACTTTTCAGTTAGCAAGGGTCCTGACCCTCCTAAACTGTACTTTTTCGTTTTTGATTCGTGCTTACTTGTCCCGCTCTCTATTTATTTCTTGGGGTGTGATATTTTTCTTTTTTTACTTTCAGGACTGATCATTATAGAAGCTTCACGCCCCTTGCACCTCACAGCTTTCCCCGATTCATGCACATTTGGAGTTCATCTCATCAACTAATTGGGGAAGTTTCTTTACCTTATCCCTTTATTTTTATGGCATGTCACGCACTTTACTCTGCTGATTTACATACATTGAGGGCAATGTACAACTTTAGGTGTGGGGATGGGGTACTTTACTTGTTTTGCATGCATGATTACCGATGATAGCTATGATTTTAGTGTTTAGCACTTCCTAGCTTGAAAGAATGATAGAAGTGAGTTGTATTCTTATACTGTGCTTGAATGATGCCCTGTTTTATCTTCAGTGCGTTTCCATGCTTTTTCATGATTACTTCCACCTTATACACTCCAATCAACCCATTATGATGATTTTGGTATTAGACTGTTAAATTCTTTCTTCAATATTCTTTTAAGAGCTTTTGAGTTCCTTCGTTGTTTTCTGTGGCCTTAAGTGAACTTTTGTGACAGGTTACCAAGGGACATGAGATATAGTGTGTACAAAAAAAAAAAAAGTGGAGTCTATAACAGTATTCCTCTGCTAGTACAACATGAATGCGTCTATGTAGACTATAATTGAGTAGGTTGGGTGGCTCTTGTGCCTAATCAGCATGTGCATCCTTTTGAAAGATTTGTTGTGCAGTCTATGTTAGTTGGACTCAGAAAAAAAAAATGTGCGTATATTTGTGAAAAAGGAAATAAGTATCTCTACTGCATCCCCTGGAACTTGTTGCACATTGATTTTAGTGCTTGAGTTTTATTTAGGAACCCAAAAGACTTTTAACTGAGTATTGAAGATGTCTTTAACTGTCTAATGCCACTCTCACCATATGTGGGGTGAATGGACCCCTGGGGTAATCCAGGATGTGTAGGTTAAGGTTGGGAGCCAGCACACACTCACGGAAGCACTTTGGATAAAATAGGGCTACCATTACTCGATCACTCATTGTACAGCTCACTTTCTAGATTTCTTTCCACCTATGCTAGTGGAGTACTTTACAGTTGAGCTTGAGGTCGTATGTTTAGTCGTTTATCATCGTGCCCCTATTCTTCATGTGTGTTTGCTTGGGGACAAGCAAATGCTTAGGTGTGGGGATGTTTGATAAACGCCTAAATATACGTATTTCCTATGTATTCGGGCATATGTATTGTGTATTTTTTATATGAGTTGACACCCGTTTTTGGTCTGAATTGGTTTCTTTCGTGTTATAGGTACCAATGAGACCCCAGTGAGCTCGATGACAGAATTTGAGAAGAAATCGGCATCGAAAACACTGTTTCAGGGGGAGGGGGGGTACTGTAGCAACACTGTAGCACGAAGACTTGAAGAATAGCTTGGTCAGGAGATTCATGCGGGCTACCATGCGGGCGTAGTGGAGGCCGCATGCGGTACTGTAACAGTTATATTGTAGCAGTCTACTGTAGCGGTACTGTAGCAACTTACGCGATTTTCGGGATTTTTCGGAAATCTTCTCTCCCCGCATGCGGGGCCGCATGGAAGGCCGCATAGCTCGCTGGAATTGGTTTTTAAGGGTTTTTGGAGCATTTTTGAAGAAGAGGAACCTAGGTCTTGGGAGAGCTTCACTTCACCACCTTCCTTGGGAGCTTGAGGCCGGGTTTTGGAGGCGATTCTTGAGGAGAGTACGACATGACGAGTCCACAACCTTGATCTACATTTGAGAGGAAGATCAACGTAGGAAGCCACTCCTTGGGTGGCGTCCTTGGAAGCGTCATTCGGCCTTGATCTTTTGAGGGAGTGTTCTCATTATGTATTTGGTTGTTTTCATGTACTTTCTTGCTTATTTTGTGATCATGAGTAACTAAACCCCAAGGTCACCGGATGTAGGTGAACCTTGGGGGTGAACTTGTGTAATTTTGGATGCTTGAGCTAGTTTATGCATTTGGTTTGGTTTGTGATCCTTGTTTGGTGTTTCTTGAATGTCTTGGTATGTATGAGAACTCTATGTATCAATTAATTCCTAGAAAATACTAGGTTGCATGACCATTGCCCTAGTATTAGGCTCACCAAACTTGGAAGGGAATACATGTACGAATACACCGTGACCATCGGGTATTTGTACCCCTCCAATTGTTAGGGTTGTCCTTGATTGTGTTTCAACCCTAGCTTGAGAAATCCACTACACCCAATGTGATCGTAGGAGGATTTGGGCTGAAGCAATTCTGTATTCCAATACTCATACCGGATTAGGGACCAACACCGTGACCATCAGGTTGGTCTAATTTAGGGTTTCTCGGTCCAAACCATCTACGTGCATGCTAGTAGGGGTATCCTTAGCACTTTAGTAACCCCCGAGGGAATCCTCGTCCGTGACCATTTCCTAGCCTTGATTTCCCTCCGTATTTGTATTTACTATTTACATGCTTTTTACATCCATATATTATTGGTAGTTCTCTCTATCAAGTAATTGCTTAGGTTGGACAACATTGTGATAAGGAAGTAAGAATAGATTCTCGGGCCTTTGGGAATATGACCCCCTCGTGCTTGCGCGAGGGGTATTAGATGGCGACCCCTTGCACTTGCGGGTGAGCGAATACAACAACCACTTCTAAACCAGTGCCTTGATCCTTGCTTAGTCCAAGAGTCTTCTTAACCAATGCCTCGATCCTTGCTTAGTCCAAGAGTCTTCTCAACCAGTTCCTTGATCCTTTCTTAGTATCTGGAATCTAATGTCTACAACTTGTGCCTTGATCCTTGCCTAGTCCAAGAGTCTTCTTAACCAGTGTCTCCATGACCTATTTTTTCTTTTTTTTCTCCCAACTCATCTCCATAATTCTAAATGCACAAAAGAACACAAATACACACAAATGATTGATAAAATCTGAGAAAAGTGACGCTCAATGGAAGAAAAATATACTCTGTATCACTTATACACGAGCACTTATCATAGTTCCCAGACAACGACGTCAAAAACTTGACGGACTCCTTATGGGTGTGTCAATTATGCAATTATATAAGTATACAAATATGTACTTAATACTACATATTTTCCGTAATACAGTAAATGTACGGGTTGTTAAGTAATACCTTATGTGTGAACACGAGGTTCATATTTCCCCAGGAATAGCGTCTCTTATTACTTCCTTTTCACTTAATCAATAGCCTAATCATTTATGCTCTTTCTTTAGTTTACCTGTACAACACTATTAAACAATACAATTGGTGACGTCGTTAAACACACTTAGAAAGAGCTGGGAGTATGTACTATAGTTATCTTGATTATTCATTTTGCTAGGCATTAAGTGCCAATCAGGTTCTAGGATTGAACCGGGGTAATTCAAAGGCCTACTAGCCCCAATAAGCCATGGCAACTAGGTCTAAATCACTAGGAACTTAGTATGAAATCTCTTCCATCCCAACCTCCTATGATTGCCTTTAGTGCAAGAATCCCGCGAGAAGAGACTAATCAAACCCTAAGCCTAAGGGGTAATTAATCCCTAATCCTGAAACCTAGCTATGCCTAACCTCTTTGAATATGCCAATCAAGTAACCCAATAGTATGATGGACTCCGACGAGTGCGGTATAACCTCAAGCGCACTGGTTGTCAAGTATCATATCCAAGGGGCCAAGGAATTGCTATTACTCCTTAATTGTCCATTATCTAGTCTATTAAATAGGATCGGAGATTCTAGTTAAAAATAATGCAAAATAAATGAAATATAAATACACAAAGTGAGTCAATAATCAACATGCACACAAGGGAGAGAAACTGACACGAACTCTTGCGTGTATCTCGCAAGTGCACGGGTTTGTCAAAGTAATAAATTTACCCTGGTGAGTGGGTAATCGAATCCACAGGGTAATTTTATTACTTCGACAAGCCCGTGCACTTGCGGGATACATGCAAAGGGTCGTGATCACTTTGCAAATGTGATATAAAATGAAAAGAAAATATTTTATGTGACATACTTGGAAATGAAATTATAAATTTATTTATTGCAATTAGTGTGGTGGGTTGGATTATACTCTCATTTTTGCACTTGGTAGTTGAATCCACTAGTGTGTCATAAATGATTTACTATTTGTCAATTATTGCATTGTTTTCAACATTTCCCAAATGCTATACCTATTGATGTTATCTTATTTGAAAATTACTTTTTAAGTGAGTTTTGCATGTGTATTTAGTTGTGTTGAATGTTACATAATGTTTTTTTTTTTTTTTTTTTTTTTTTTTGTCTCACAATGTTCCGAGGTAAGGTGGGTGCACATGTCACCTTGTTGGGATATCGTGGCGATTGCCACATACCTAGGCCACGGGCCGGGGCGTTGCATAAAACAAGAAAATCAAACAAGAACATCAAAGTCACTTCTAAACTTACAATCACAAATCAAGAAATGACCAATTCTATAAGAATGGTGGTTAGTGATAAACACCTAAATGTACGTATTATTCATGTATGTGTACGTATAAATAGAGTATTTTTGCATGTGTGGATGCCCGTTTTCGTTCTAAATTGGTTTATTTCGTGTTACAGGTACAAAAGTTACCATGGGGAGCTCGACAACATGATTTAAGGAGAAATGGGCAAGGAAAACACTATTTTCGAACCCTGGACTGTGCGACTGTAGCAACCACTGTAGCACGAACACTTGAAGAAACGGCTTGGTCAGGAGATTCATGCGGGCTACCATGCGGGCGCATAGCAGGCCGCATGAGTACTGTAGCAGTTCTGCTGTAGTAGTTTTACTGTAGCGGCCACTGTAGCAACTTACGCGATTTTTGGGATTTCTCAGAAATTTTCTCTCCCCGCATGGGAGGCCGCATAGCTCGTTGGAATGTGTTTTTAAAGAGGATTAGGGCATTTTTCTTGGGGTCTTTGGCCACCATTTCTCCACCATCATCTTCCTAGGCTTCAAGGGGTTGGAGAAGGCAGATCTGAAAGGCAAATCAAGGGGAGAAGAGGGATCTTTCAAGGAGCACATCTAGGAGTTCGTCGGCGTCGATCCGTCGAATTCTCATCACCACCTCCTAGTCTTCATCTTAGGGGAAGTTTTATAAGCTTTTTGTTGTATTTCTTGTTTTCTATACTCTCTCTATTGTTGATGATGAACTAGACTCCCAAGGTCACCGGGCATCCGGTGAGCCTTGGGATGAACTTGCTTGTATGAATACTTGATTTACATGTATGGTATTTGTGTGGTTTATGGTTCAAGCTTGGTGCACTTTGATGTATTGGTATGCATGAGAACTCTGTGTATCGATTTCTAGGTTATACTAGGTTGCGTGACCATCGCCTTAGTATTAGACACACCAAGTTTGGAAGGGATACATGTACGAATACGCCATAACCATCGGGTATTTGTACCCCTCCAACCATTAGGGTTGAGCCTAGATGTTGTGTTTGACCTTAATTCGGGATTTCCCTAGGCGCATTGCAATCGTGTGAGGATTTGGGCGGAAGCAATTCCGTATTCCAATACTCATACCGGATTAGGGGTTATCATCGTGACCATTGGGGTGACCTACCTTTGGACATCTCTTGGCCTAACCACCTTTGCCTGTGTAATTTGAGTATCCTTCTAGCTTTAGTAGTCCCGAGGGGATCCTCGCCCGGGGACCTCGAACTTTCATTGTTACTTGCATCCTTAGTTTGCTTATGTGGTGAGCCTTAGTCCACTTGTTTATAGTTCTCTCGTTTGTTAGTTTTCTAATCTTGTTTCAAATCTATATTTGGTAGACTAGACAGTGTCATCTAGAGGGGAGTAGTAGCAGCTCTTGGGACCCCAGGGAATGCGACCCCCTCGCACGTGCGTGAGGGGTATTACTTGGCGACCCCGTGCACTTGCGGGTGAGCAATCAGTTAGATTAAGAATTCCTTTGGTTGTTAAGTATGAAAGACTTCTTGTTAAAGGTTCTTGAGTCTAATTCCCTTTGATCATTAGACTGTGGAGGTTCCTTGGATATGCCAACCCTTATCTCTGAGTGACTAACAACTAAATACAGTAGGGAAGGTATTTCGCATATTCCTCCTATGAATGCATTATGTTTTGTGAACCTCTCTATTAGGTCACCTTAATTCAAAAAGTCCTTATCACCCTAACTTTGAGGAATGAGTTCAAACTCTTTCAATTATGGAGGATCTCACACACACTCGCACTCTCACTAAGTAGGTATAGGATCAATCATAGACTCAGGCTCTCACCAACTAAACCTATGTGTTTTGACACACCCCTTGCGTGCACGGGTTGTCGAAGTAATAAAATACCCTGGTGAGTGGGTAGTCGTATCCACAGGGAATAGTGTTCAGAAACAAGTGTTATCGCTATTTAGATATGAAGGAAGTTGATGGTGAGACAAATTAATATGTATAGATATAAAAAAAAAAGTAAAATAATACAAGAAGAGCAATAGAGGTAGGAGAGGTAATTAATATAAAAATGGGGTACCCGGACAAAGCTCCCACTAGGACTAATGCTTCTAGTTCAAGACTAGTATTATACCCTCTAATTGATGTCTAATGAGTCGTGGAAATCCTTAAGCACATGGTCCCAAACCTAAGGTCAACCGTGACTAGTTCCAACGTTATGCCCTGGTATTAGGTTTCACTACGACACTTAACTCTCGTTGAACTGTCAACTAAGCCCTAGGGGAATCCATCATCCTAAGCCTCACACTACGTGGAACTGGTTGGGGTTCTAGGGATTCCAAGTGAAAGACCCTGTCCCAAAGTATAGTTCTAACCCTTTGGTCCAGGTGAAAGAACCCTAGTCTCAGTTAAGCCACAGCACTAGATTCACTACAACCCTTCACTATGTCAGGGGAGTCCATCTCCTAGCACTCCACTCTACTTCAACCACAAAGAACTCTTGGAACACGGAGGTAGGAAAAATCACACCGAAGGGGAAATGGGACGTTTCGCTACCTCTCGACTCACCCTCTCCAATCTCGGGTAGTCTAACCCTATAGAAGTTGTCACACCTTCAAAGAATAACCTAGATGATTCTCAACCCTAGTGTCACGGCTAACGGAAAATCAATACAATTAACATGCAAAATTGGACTCAATTAAAAGCAGCAATTAAGAAAGCATAATAAGAGTCATAGAAACAATATCATCCTAGGGTTTACAAGTCCGAATACCCACTAAGGTTTAGCTCTCTATGGAGCAATACAAAGTCAAAAGAGAGTTTAAGAACATATGGATAAAAACCATAAAGAAACCCCCTTGTAGATTGTATCGATGGTCCTGTGGAGCCACACGTCTTCCCCAACGAATCCTTCATCAAGCCTAGGGCACACCTCACCGAATTGATGTAGACAAAAGCTCCCCCAATAGCTCTCTTCCAAAGGATGTCGATGCCGATGCCATATAATCGCCTCCAAAGACCTCCAAGAACCTCTCCAAACCCTAGCCGAAAGCCCCCTAAAACATAGGCAAGCGATAGAAGAGGGGGGTCCCCAAATAGATCTGAAAACGGGCTATTTATAGACTGAAATCGGGCGAAAATTGGGGTTTCACACGCCCCTGTAGAATTTCCACACGGCCATGTGGATTCTCTGTTTTGCTGATTTTCAATGGATTATGAACAGTAACTTGCTACAGTGTTTTACTGCAGCAATTAGCTATAGTACTTCACCGAAATGCTCCTGAATTCATCGTTCTTCATCGAGGCCGTTGAATTGGGTACACAATCAACGGTAGATCATGTCGATTACTTCATTTTTCTTCATTGGCGAAGTTCTCAAATGCTACACAAGTTAGACTTTTATAAATGTGACTGCCCTTGTGCCCCTCCAATGGAGGTTGGCACACACCCACAAGTCTAGACTCGTACCTTGTTCCTTGTTTGGTCCGAGAACTCCTCAACAATGGTGAACATAACCTATTCTTGCTTCTTTCTTCTCCAAATTGGCTCCATAACCCTACAATGCACAAAAACACACAAATACACACAAATTAATGATAAAATCTGAGAAAAGTAATGCTCAATGTAAGATAATAATATTTCGTATTACTATAACATGAGCACTTATCAGTTTTCATAAAAGTGTTTTAGATCTAAATTTGTAATAATTTTTGTATATGCTGATAATTTACATATTAACAAAACTCCTTAAAGCTCCTAAAAGATAATTGTAAATTACTTAAAATGTAAAATCTTTGAAAAAATGAAGTTGCATCATAGGTTACAGATTGAGCACTTAAAAAAAAAGAAGCAATTTGTTTTCTTTAAAGAATGCATATAATAGAGTTTAGTATAATTTATATGGATTAAGCACATTCATTGAGCACCCTAATAATTGTAGGATTGCTTGATATAAATAAAGATCAAGTTCAACTTTAAGAAAATGATGAAGAACTTCTTGATCTTTGATAAGTGTTTGATGATTTATTATTTTTCTAACGTTTGCCATAGGATTTGGTTTGCTCCTTGAGTATTTTTATCAATATTTGATGCTCAATCTTTTTATTTTTCATGTCTAGGGTTCTTTTATAAGCGTGAGAGCAAAATGAAGCAAATCAAGCGAGGTTTGGGTTAGTCTGATAAAGAAAACAAAGCAATTGAATTTGAATAAGCCCAAAGAACATAATCATGTTCCTTAACATGGTTGCTTATAGGCTTTTCTAATTTCATAATCAAAACATAGGTAGGAAATAGACCTGAGTATTGTCTTGTGGGCCCGAGTTCAAAGGAACATGGCTGTGTTTAGTTATATGGTTACATGTTTCCATGCCATGTTTATGTTTGAAGATGTTGTTTCAAGAATCTTACCTATCTTACATGCCCACTAAACATCCCCATGTTTAGTGGCTGTGTTTAGCTATATATAGACCTTCTAAATATATATTTAAGAGTTAAAATGGGGATCTTTTGCCTGGAGTTTGATAGAAGTTTCTTGGGGATGAATTCAGAGATCTCTCACCTCCTCAAAGAACATTCTCAAGAGGGATTCGGTCCCTAATCTATCGAGAAGTGGAGATTGGGAGGAGAATCAAGGAACATTAATAATTCAAGTGAGTCTTCCTTTAAACCTTTGATTTCTTGTATTTTGATTGAATTTTGTATGAGACTCTCATCATGACTAGCTAGATACCTTCTTGGTGCTTGGACTTAATGAACTTTGGTTGTAATTTGATTTCTTGACTTCTATTTTTGTTAATATAACATATATTGATATTGAGATTCAATTGTGGCAATGCTTGATCCATTAATTTAGTTAAGGAAAGCCTGAACCTATGATAGTTCATACACTTAGTTAGCATTGAAAGAGTTTGAACTCATTTCTCAGAGTTAGAATGATAAGAACTCTCTAGATTAGGGTGACCTAATAGCAAGGATCATGAAACCTAATACATTCATCGAGGGGAATGTGTGAAATACCAGCCCATCACCATGTTGAAGCAAGTTTAAGCTAAGGACCTCCACAGTCTAATAATCAAGAAGAGTTAGACTCTATAATCATTAAATTCGAAGTGTTTCACACTTAACAACAAAAGAAAATCTTGTTCCAAGCATTATTTTCATAAAATTGATCTTTTCTTGATACTTGTTTGCAAATCTTGGAAGCAATTCATAAACTTGGTTGTGTCCTTATTAAAAAACTGAACTTCATTTTGATCGGCTTGATAATAGGAAAATAGTTAGTAGCTGGTACTCATTTTTCTTGGGGGATTGACTTTGCTTTTACTATGCTTATTATTATTTAATCAACATGTGCACTTGTCTCTTTAAGCTCATTCTAAATCATCAATCTTTAAACACCATATATTTGTATTATTGAGGCATCAATCTATCTTATTAATAGTATAGCAAGCATTATCTATAAGATTATTCGCAAGATGTAGTTCCTCTCTAATCGAAGATATTGGAATGTTATTAAGCATATATTTTGACATAATTGAGGAATTATCAATATGGGATTATTTTATTTAAATGGATTTAGATCTTAACTAACTAGCTTTGCATATGTAGGGTATTTATTTGATCCACATAAATTGGATCCCAAACAAGCTTTTCATTCATAAGAAGGGCGTTCAATGATAAAAGCTTTAACGTGTACTTCTTTAAATCATGTCAAGTAATTACGATTCATAAAGCAAGTCAAGAAAGTGTTTAACTAACATCAATGACCGAATAACCTAAGAGAAGTGTGATTTACCTTTACAAAAGAAGATTTCAACAACATTGTATATAGACAATGTTGTGTCTATATCTCCACGTAACAGGCGGTAATGTGCAAACAGGTGGTAATGTTTGCACATTACCGCCAACCAAACGCCCCCTAAAAGAGGTAGAACAAAACATATTTCTCTAAAGTCTATTTCATGGATGATTTTGATAAGTGCTCGTGTTATAATAATGCGAAGTGTTATTGTCTTACATTGAGCATTATGATAAACGCCTAAATGTACGTATTATTCATGTATGTGTGCGTATAAATAGAGTATTTTTGTATGTGAGGATGCCCGTTTTCGGTCTAAATTGGTTTATTTCGTTTTACAGGTACAAAAGAAGCTTGGAGAGCTCGGCAACGAGATTTTAGAAGAAATCAGCAAGAAAAAGACCAATTTTGAGCCCCAGGTGCTGTAGCAACACTGTAGCACGAAACTTGAAGAAATGGCTAAGTCTGGAATTCCATGCGGGCATTCATACGGGCGCATAAACGGTCACATGGAATCCTGTAGCAGTGGCACTGTAGCTGCTATACTGTAGCATTATTGTTGTAGCACTCCACTGTAGCAACTTACACGAAATTCGGGAAGCTACAGTGCTCGTATGCTGACCGCATGGCATCCTGAGAACACCTTTTAAAGAGGGTTAGGGCACTTTTGTTTGGTGTCTTTTGGCCACCTCTTCTCCTCTACCACCATCTATGGTTTCAAGGGCTTCAAGGGGCTGGAGAAGGCACTTTTAAGGAGCAAATCGAAGGAAGAAGAAGATCACACACAAGGGAGAGCATTAAGGAGTTTGTCGGCACCGATCCGTGGATTCCCATCACCATCTTCTTCTAGTCAACACTAAGGGGGTTTTCTTTGGTTTTGATCATACTTGTTATGTATTTTGCGATCTCTTCCTTATTTATGTTGAACTAGACTCCCAAGGTCACTGGGCATCCGGTGAACCTTGGGATGAACTTGCTTGTATGGATGCTTGATGTACATGTATTGTATTTGGTGTGTTTTGTGGTTTAAGTTTGGTGCACTTTGATGTATTGGTATACATGAGAACTCTGTGTATCAATTTCTAGGTTATACTAGGTTGCGTGACCATCGCCTTAGTATTAGACACACTAAGCTTAGAGGGGATACATGTACAAATATGTCGTGACCATCGGGTATTTTGTACCCCTCCGGTATTAGGGTTGTGCCTAGTTTGTGCTTCAACCCTAATTTGAGAATCTCGTACTTGTAATGCAATCATAGGAGGATTTGGTCGGAAGGGAATTCCGGATCAATACTCGTACCGGATTAAGGGCCAATTGCCATGACCATCGGGTTGGCCTATCATTGGATTCTCTCTGTCCAAACCACCATTGCCTATGTAATTATAGCATCCCTCTAGCTTTAGTAGTACCGAGGGGATCCTCACCCAGGGACCTCGTTCTTTCATTGTTAATTGTTTCCTTAATGTGTTCATGTGGTGTGCCTTAGTCCACTTGTTTATAGCTTTTTCTTTTGCTTGTTTTCTCATCTTGTTCTAAATCTATATGATAAGTGCTTGTGTTGTAGTAACGCGAAGCGTTATTATCTTACAAATGAACATACTTTTATCAGATTTTATCACTAAATAGTGTGCATTTGTGTATTCTTTAGCATTGTAGGTTTCGTGGAGCTAAGTTGGAAAAGAAGAACGAAGTTAGGTCGTGTTCGCCGTTGTTGGGAGGTTTTCAGACCAAGCAAGGAACAAGGCACGAGGTTAGACTTGTGAGTGTGTGCCAACCTCCTTTGGAGGGGCACAAAGGCAGTCACATTCACAACAAGTCTAACTCGTGTAGCTTAGGAAAACTTCACCAAGAAGGAGACTCGAAGCAATAGGCACGATCTACCATTGATTGTGTGCCCAAATCAATGGCCTCGATGAAGAAACAACATATTCGGGAGCATTTCGGAGAGTACTGTAGCAACACTGTAGCTTGTTACTGTAGCGAATCACTGTAGCAAGTTACTGTGCACTTCTACCGAAGAGTCAAGGATCCAGAGAATTCACACGGGCGTGTGGAATTAACACACGGCTGTGTGAACTAATTTTCCAGCAAACCAGAGACGTCACACGGGCGTGTGGAATTAACACACGGCCGTGTGGATTGATTTTCCAGCAAGCCAAAAACTTCACACGGGCGTGTGGAATTAACACACGGCCGTGTGAAGTAATTTTCAGGAAAGACAGAAACTTCACACAGGCGTGTGGAAATTCCACACGGCCGTGTGAATTCCCGATAACTTCAAATTTAAAGCCGCACTCAGCCTATAAAAAGCCGATTTTGAGACTTTTTGAAGAATCTTTTGACCTATCTTTCTCCCCAACTTCTGGAGAGGGCGGCTAGGGTTTCGGAGAGGACTTTGTGGAGGATTGGAGCGCGTCATCGGCATCGTCACCGACATTCCACGGCCGCACAAGACCACGGCCACACCATACGCGAGGGGGTTTTCATTGATGTCTTTAGTTTGTTCTTTCTTTCATAAATTGATGAACATGTATAGCTCCATGAGGAGCTAAACCCCTCATGGGTATTCGGACTTGTAAAACTCTAGGATAATTATGTTTCTTTGACATTGTTATTATTCTTTTCCATTAATTGATGAATAAATTCGAGTTTCAATTTTAGATTTCTTGTGCTATTGTTTTCTCTTAGCCGTGACACTAAGGATTGAGAACAATCTAGGTTATCCTTTGGAGGTGTGACAACTCCTATAGGATTAGACTACTTAAAATTGAAGAGGGTTGAGAGGGAGAGTTGTGAGGTAGCACCGTACCCCTTTCCCTTCCGTTGTGATTTCTCCCTACCTCCGATTCCTTGAGTTATTAGAGGTCGAAATAGAGTGAAGTGCTAGTAGACAAACTCCCCCAAGGTTTTGGGGTGACGTGAATCCTACGCACTGGGGCTTAATTTAGACAATGGTTCTTCCTCCTGGACCAAAGGGTTAGAACTATCACACATAGGAACAAGTTTTATCACTAGGAGTCCCTAGAGCTTAAAGCAATCTCACGTAGTGTTAGGCTTAGGTAGAAATACTCCCCTGGGGCTTAGTTGAGCAATCAACAGAGTGAAGGGTTGACGTGAATCCTATTGCCGGGACATAGTATTGAGGTTAGCCACGGTTGACCTTAGATTTGGGACCGTGTGTTTCAGGATTTTCCTCGACTCAATTAACATCAATAGGAAGGTATAATAGCATAGTCTTGCACTAGAAGCATAAGTCCTAGAGGTAACTTATCCGGATACCCTATTTTCACTTATTACTAGTCTCTCTCTTTTTACTCGTTGCTTGCACTTTTCTCTCTTTCATCTTTCGATTTATTTGCTTTGCATCTACTCTAGTTCCCATAAATTCACTCATCACTCCGATCATTGTTTCTTTTCGTACATCACACGACTCAATAGCAACTTCTCGTATTTTAAATCCCTATTCCCTGTGGATTCAACTACCCACTCACCGGGGTAACTTTTATTACTTCGACAAGGCCGTGCACTTGCGGTACGCACGCAAAAGGTCGTGTCACTATACTTGTTAGATTAGACAGTGTTGTCTAGGGGGAAGTAATAGCAGCTCTTGGGACCCCAGGGAATACGACCCCCTCGTGCTTGCACGAGGGGTATTACTTGACGACCCGTGCGCTTACGGAACTCATATCACATTACTTTTATCAGATTTAATCACTAAATTGTGTGCATTTGTGTGCTTTTGTGCATTGTAGGGTTGTGAAGCCAATTTGGAGAAAAAGAGCAAAATTAGGTCATGTTCGCCGTTGTTGGGGAGTTTTCGGACCAAGCAAGGAACAAAACATGAGTCTAGACTTGTGGGTGTGTGCCAACCTCCTTTGTAGGGGCATAAAGGCAATCAAATTCACAATAAGTCTAACTTGTGTAGCATAGGAGAACTTCACCAATGAGGAGAATTGAAGCAATCGGCATGATCTACCGTTGATTGTGTACCCAATTCAACAGCCTCGATAAAGGATAATGAAATTGGGAGCATTTGATGCGCGAGTACTGTAGCAGTTGCTGTAGAAAATCACTGTAGTAGTTTACTGTTCACTGCGCACCATAATTCAGAATCCAGAAAATCCACACGGGCAAGTGGAAATTCCACACGGCCGTGTGAAATCCCGATTTTAGCCAATTTTCCAGCCGAGACTCAAACTATTTAAAGGCCTTTTTTGGGGACTTTTTGGGGATCTTTTCGCCTATTCTCTGGAGGATCGCGGCTAGGGTTTGGAGAGGACTTTGTGGAGGATTGGAGCGCATCATCGGCATCGACATCGAAGCCCGTCGAAAGATAGCTATTGGGGGAACTTTCGTCGGCACCGATTCGGCAAGGTGTGCCCTAGGCTTGACGAGGAGCTTGGTGGAGAGATGAATAGGCCGCACAAAACCACAGCCACGTTACACAAGGGGGTTTTCATCTATGTTTTGCTTTCTTGTTTATTCATATACATTGATGGATTTGTATAGCTCCATGAGGAGCTAAACCCCTTGTGGGTACCTGATAAACGTCTAAATGTGCGTATTTTATACGTATGTACGCGCATGTATTTTGGTATTTTATTAATGAATCGATGCCCTTTTTGGTCTAAATTGTTGTATTTCGTGTTTCAGGTACATTATATGCTTCGGTAACCCTAACGATGCGATATGAGAGGAAATCCGTACCGAAGCCGTCGTTTTAGGGTCCCGAGTACTGTAGCATACTGTAGCTGCCTGAAGCTCGAAGAGTTAGAAGGAAAATGAGATCTGGAAACCCTCACGGGCAGGCTCACGGCCGTGAGGTCATATGCGAGCAGTACTGTAGCAGTTTTGCTATAGCAGTCACTGTGCAAAATCACTACTTTGCGATTTCTTATTGCCCGTATTACAGGCTTCCTCACGGGCCGTATATGGACCGTGAGGTCACCGGTGAGCTTGCCCGAATGCATCTTTTAAGGGACTTTGGCTAGGGTTTTCAAGGGCATCTAGTGTCTTCTTCATGGAGCTCTCACCACCACTCGAATTCTGAGGAAGGAGAAGCATTTGGAGGGCGATCTAGGCAAGGATTTGGCGAGGAGAGCAAGGTTTTGGGAAGGATCTTCACCCTAGAGCTTGGAATTGGAAGGTTGAAGACAAGGAAAGCCACCCCTTTGTGTGGCGTCTTTGGAACTTCTCCGGCCTTCATCTCTTGAGGGAGTTTCTTCTTATGCTTTTGGTGTTTGGTTTCATGTATTTTGTGTTGTATTTCTTGATCATGAGGAACTAAACCCCAAGGTCACCGGATGTAGGTGAACCTTGGGGGTGAACTTGTGTATTTTGGATGTTTTGTTCTAATGCATTGTTTGTGGCATGTTTGTGATCCATTGCTTGGTGTTTTAATTGCTTGATATGTATGAGAACTCTATGTATCAATTGATCTAGGAAATGCTAGGTTGCATGACCATTGCCCTAGTGTTAGACTCACCAACCTTGGAAGGGAAATACGTATAAATACACCGTGACCATCGGGTATTTGTACCCCTCCACCCTTAGGGTTAAGCACCGAGTTGTTGCTTTAACCCTAGTTTGAGAAAGCCATTGTACCCTTAGCAATCGTGTGGGGATTATGGCGGTAGAAATACCGTAGCGGTGGAAATACCGTATTCCAATACCCGTACCGGATTAGGGGTCAATTTTCGTGACCATCTGGTTGGCCTAGTCTAGGGTTTTCTCGGTCCATCATTGCCACATGCATGTTAGTTCAAGCTTCCAAACACACTTTAGTAGCCCCTAAGGGAAGCCTCATCCGCGACCACTCCCAACCATTGAATTTCCCGTATTTCGCCTTAGTCATCTTGCATTTCTTTCATACTTGCCTATTTTGCTTTACATTAATCTCTTTAACTCAAGTTTTATCGGTTAAACAACATTGCAAAGAGGAAGTAAGGGTAGATTCTCGGGCCCCTGGGAATACGACCCCCTCGCGCGTGCGTGAGGGGTATTACTTGGCGACCCCGTGCACTTGCGGGTGGACACCATCAAGTTTTTGGCACCGTTGCCGGGGACCCACACGAGAAATACTCGGAAAACTTAGCGCGTGTTGATTTGGCCATTTTTTCTTGTTTTGCATTCACCTTCCTTGTCTATACCCCGTCATTTCTCTGTTTGTGTTTTATCTTCTCAATTCATTTTCTTGTGTTTGCAAATACACATGTAATTATGTTCTCAACCGCTTACTCAGGAAACTCTTACTGCCCACAGGAACCATACCCCTACCCCTCGGACATGTTTGGTGATCAGTGGACGAGACAGTATTGTGAAGATTCTACCCATACCACCCAGGGAAATCAATCCACTGGGTCCCTACTCCAGTCATACATGCAGTCTGGGTTGGTGGAACTTGCTGTACCTTCCTACTCACCTAGCCGTCCACAAAATCCTGTCAATAACCTAGCGGGAAATTGCACAGATGGACACTTGGAGTCAGTGGCTACAGTTGATGAAGGGACAGATGGCCCCGTGGGGTGGAATTTTATGCATGGTGAGGTCCCACTCTCTGAAAGGGTGGAGATACTGGCAGCAAAAGACAGTTCTGACAGTGATATTTCATCCGAATCAGGGGAAGACAGAATGGAAAAACGTGACCTCAGGAACTACGGAAGATTGAAATCGTCATTTGAAGAACCTCCTGAACTTGATTTGAAACCGCTACCGGATCATTTGGAGTATGCCTTCCTGGGAGAGAATTCTTCACTTCCTGTCATCATCGCTTCAGACTTGTCTGCTCAGCAAAAGGATAGACTCCTTAACATACTCAAGAAACATAGGAAGGCCATTGCTTGGAAAATTGCTGATATCAGGGGGATCAGTCCGGCATTCTGTACTCACAAAATTCTCATGGAAGACAATCACAAGCCTATGGCAATACCCCAACGAAGACTGAACCCTAATATGAAGGAGGTAGTGAAGAATGAAGTCATCAAACTTCTTGATGCGGGAATTATCTATCCTATTTCTGACAGTGCATGGGTGAGTCCAGTGCAAGTTGTGCCTAAAAAGGGGGGTATGACGGTTGTAATGAATGAGAATAATGAGCTCATCCCTACCAGAACGGTGACTGGTTGGAGGGTTTGTATAGACTACAGGAAGCTCAATGACGCCACAAGGAAAGATCATTTCCCGTTACCATTTATCGATCAGATGCTTGAGCGACTCGCTGGACACTCACACTATTGTTTCTTGGATGGTCTCTCCGGATACTTCCAAATTCCCATAGCTCCAGAAGACCAGGAGAAAACTACCTTCACCTGTCCTTATGGAACTTTTGCCTATAGGCGGATGCCTTTTGGGCTTTGTAATGCGCCAGCCACTTTTCAAAGATATATGATGGCTATTTTTGAGGACATGGTGGAAGATATCATGGAGGTGTTTATGGATGACTTCTCAGTTTTTGGTGATTCATTTGAGTTATGCCTCAAAAATCTTGAGCGGTTCTTGAGCAGGTGCGAAGAAATAAACCTTGTGCTCAGCTGGGAAAAATGCCATTTCATGGTCAAGGAGGGTGTAGTACTCGGGCATAAAATTTCTAAGCAAGGGATCGAGGTAGACAAGGCTAAGGTCACCACTATTGAGAAGCTACCTCCCCCGACTTCTGTGAAGGCAGTGAGAAGTTTTCTGGGGCATGCAGGGTTCTACAGAAGATTCGTGAAAGATTTCTCATCCATTGCTCGACCATTGACAAAATTGTTAGAGAAGGATGCTCCATTCGATTTCAATAGTGATTGCATGACTGCCTTCTCAACACTCAAAAAGAGATTGGTAGAGGCACCAATTATGGTCTCACCTGACTGGAACTCGCCATTCGAGCTAATGTGTGATGCAAGCGACTATGCAGTCGGCGCAGTGCTTGGGCAACGACGGGACAAACATTTTCATCCAATTTATTATGCAAGTAAAACTTTGAACGATGCTCAGGAAAATTATACAACCACCGAGAAGGAGCTGCTGGCGGTAGTCTTTGCATTCGACAAGTTTCGATCATACTTGGTGCTTTCTAAGGTGATTGTTTTCACTGACCATTCTGCTTTAAAATATCTGCTGAACAAGTCTGATGCTAAACCTCGCTTGATCCGTTGGGTGCTTCTATTACAAGAGTTTGATCTAGAAATACGAGATAAAAAGGGGGCAGAGAACTTAGCTGCTGATCACCTCTCCCGACTTGAATGTCCCAATGATGTTGTGGTTGAGAGGACAGAAATCAATGATACATTCCCTGGGGAACAACTGTGCAGTGTTCAGGTGGTGACCAATGAGGATACTCCGTGGTTCGCTGATATCGCAAACTACTTGGCAGCAAAAACCCTTCCTAAAGAGTTCACTCACCAGCAGAGGAAAAAAATTTTTGCTGACTTAAAATATTATGTCTGGGAAGACCCTTACTTGTTTAGGGTCTGCGCTGATCAAGTTGTTCGCAGGTGTATTTCAGTGGAAGAAGGGAATGACATTCTAAGGCACTGTCACTCAGGCCCAACAGGTGGGCATTACAGTGGAAATAGAACAGCTAGAAAGATTCTTGATGCGGGGTTCTATTGGCCAACCATGTTTCATGACGCCCAAATGATGGTGCAACATTGTAATAGATGTCAGCGGACCGGAAACATTTCAAAAAAAGAGGAAATGCCACAATCATGGAACCAAGTATGTGAGATATTCGATGTTTGGGGAATCGACTTCATGGGCCCGTTCCCTAGCTCACATGGCAACAAATACATCCTAGTGGCGGTCGATTACGTATCCAAGTGGGTGGAGGCACAAGCCCTTCCATCATGTGATGCAAGAGTTGTTGTGAAATTCTTAAAAAAATTATTCTCCCGGTTCGGAACACCTAGGGCGATTATCAGTGACCGAGTTACTCATTTCTTCAACTCTCAGTTCGAGAAGGTTTTGCAACGCTTCGGTGTGTCACACAGGACCTCTACTGCCTATCACCCGCAAACCAGTGGCGAAGTTGAGGTCTCTAATAGAGAATTGAAACGCATATTGGAAAAGACAGTTGGCCACCACAGGAGGGATTGGGCCGATTTGCTTGATGATGGGCTTTGGGCATATAGAACTGCATACAAGACACCCATCGGGGCGACACCCTATAGATTGGTCTACGGTAAGGCATGCCACTTGCCGGTAGAAATTGAACACAAGGCTTATTGGGCAATCAAGCAACTCAACTTTGACCCCCAGTTGTGCGGTCGCAAGAGGAAGCTCCAATTGAATGAGTTAGATGAGTGGCGAGCTTGGGCGTATGACACATCGGTGAAGTACAAAGAAAAGACGAAGGCATATCATGATCGGCATATCAAGCAAGCCAAGTGCTTCCAACCCGGGGACCAAGTCCTACTTTACAATTCAAGGGTGAGGTTATTTCCCGGGAAATTGAAATCGCGATGGTATGGCCCCTACAATGTAACCCAAGTATTCCCTCATGGGGCCGTTGAGATCTCTCATCCAAAATTGGGAACCTTTAAAGTCAATGGTCAACGATTGAAACCTTATTTTTCGGGTAATATTTCATTATCGAAAATTGGAGGTAAGTTCCCTCCTTTTGTCCCACCATGAACATTGAGGTAATGCACGTCAAGCTAACGACGTTAAACAAGCGCTTCTTGGGAGGCAACCCAAGTTTTAAATTCATTGCAATTCCATTCTCTTGTTGTTTGAGTGCTTGTGCTTCTCTTTTTCGTATTTTTGTTATGTCCTAGCATGTTGGCTCCCTAGGGTTTGTTCTTGTGTGTTCTTCTTGTTCTTTGTTTTATTTAAATCGTATTTGTATGCTTGTGTGTTGTGCTAGTTGCTTTATGTTTTAGACTTCATGATCACCATGTTTCGAATGTTTTCATGCTTTTTTCGGCCTCATTTTGAGTGTTTTTGAGCTTTGGTTGAGTGTATTTCATTGCCGAACCAAGTGGAGAATTGTTTTTGAGTGTAAAATCATTGGCCAAGTGAGTCTCTAGGGGCTCACGGCCTTGCTCACGCCTGTGAGCAAGGCCGTAAGCCATCCAGAGGAGGCTCACGGCTAAGCTCACGGCCGTGAGCTTGGCCGTGAGCCATCCCGAGGATGCTCACGGCTTGGCTCACGGCCCGTGAGCCAAACCGAGAGTTCTCACGGCCTCGCTCACGGCCGTGAGCTAGGCCGTGAGGCCCTCGGGTTTGGCCCCCCTTAAACACCCTTTGATCCTTCTTCTTCTCCACTTCTCCCACTCACTTCTCCCACTCACTTCTCCCTCACTTCTTCACCATTTTTTCTCATTTTTTTTGCATTAAACCACTCTCCTCCTCCTCCAAACTCATTGTGTGCAAAAACTTTGAAGAAAAACTCCTCTTTAGGCCGGATTCACTCTAAGGTTTACTCATAAAACCCTAGGTTTTTGGTGAACACTTTTTCTTAAGATCATGGTGCTTTCATGGTTGTTTGGGGTGTTTGTTGTTTGGATCTTTGTCTCTTGTCTTGCCACAACTTTGTTTTAGTATTTTGGATTGATTGTATTCTCGGATTGGCCATTTTCCAAGCAAGGTTCTTGCAAAATTTTTTCGGTTCTACTGTAGCACTGCTAGGTTTTCATTGAATTGTCAATTTTTCAACCTAGTTTTGTTTGTTTAATGACTAATGGAGGGTCCTGTGACATTGTAGGATGCGGTTAAAGAAAGTTGCGCATAAGAAAGCTCGGAGTGAGCCTACTCCGTCTCCCGAGCAACCACGGTTCAAGAAAGACAACCACAAGACTCGGTTTGCTCTACTATCATGCAAGAGCTTTGGAACTATTCGAAGGATTGATTGGGACACATTGAAGATTTTAGGGTTGGATGAAACCGTATTTGAGCTCATTTCACATGGGGGTTGGGACAAGCTATTCTCCATTGAAGAACCTACATATAAAGAATTGACCCTCGAGGTGTTAAGTACTTTCGAAACTTACAACCACAACCCTTTCTCCCGACCACCCGGCGTCGTTTCATTTCGTGCCTTCGGGAAGAGCTACAGGATCACACATGAACAGTTAGGAGTCTATATGGGCTTTTACACCGAAGCATACACCCAAAGGCCCGAGTTCAAGAATCTTGGCAAGGATTTTCCGCACCCGGTGACTACGGCCTCCTATTGGACCACTATTGCTCGCAAGTCCCGGACCAAGAAAGCATCCCAATTAAAGGACCCGGCCCATCGATATATTCACACATTGTTGACACGGGGTGTTGGGGGCCGGTTGGACTCTACGGGGGTGGTTTCCCGCACGAACTTATTAGTGCTATACAGCATTATCCAGCGATACCCCCTTCACTTGGGATATTTGCTTGCGGGGGTCCTTGACCATCAAGGAAAGTTTGTTCGCCTTGGAGCCATATACGCGGGGCCCTACATTACGAGGATGATCAAGGGCATGGGGCTCATTAAACACACCCAAGGCATGACTGTTGTTGGCACTATCGCTCCACTCGCCATGCAGACTTTGGTTAGCATCGGTATGGTTGAGCGCCGGGGTTCTTCCTATCGACTCGCGTGGCGACAGGATGATGCCGGTCCATCTCACGACACCGATGACACAGATAGTGATGGCCACTCTGAGTCGGAGCCTGAGCACCACACCGAGACCCGAGAGCATAGACCCTCTTTGGAGGAAAGGTTTGAAGCATTTCGTGCCGAGGTACACGAGCAGTTCCAGATTTTAGACAGGAGACATCGAGACCTTGCTGCTTCTGTGGGCCGCATCGAGGCTACCAGTGCCGATATCTTGGCGCACTTACGCAGCTCTTCATCATCTGTCGGCACCACCTCTGCGGCCACGACCTGCGCGGCACCTTCCTTTCCCTCCGACCCTTAGACTGCACACCACACCTGTTCTTTTCACTTTCAGTCTGTTCGTTTTGTATTTGTGTATACTTTTACTTTTTGTTGCTTTCTGTACTTTTGAGTTAGTCAGGGTTTCGTCCCTACTAAACTTAGGTTTTGTTTATGGAACTTTTGTTACTTGCTTTCCTCTGATTTTATTATTTCTGGAGTCATGATTTGCGCTTGTTGTATTTTCAGGTTGAGGATATTATGGTTGCGCACTCCAGGCCCTCGCTTGCCCCATCTGTCCCCAAGTCTACAAGACCAATTCACACACTGCATCAATTGACTGGGGAAGTTTCTTTACTCCTATTTTGCACTCTACATGTTTATCTTCCCACCCTGTGCTGCTGACCTTTGTACATTGGGGGCAATGTACAGCTTTAGGTGTGGGGATGGATTTTTAGGAGTAGTTTTGATTGTTACATGCCTTTACATGCTTATGATACCCATGATAGCTATGATTACATTGTTTAGAACTTCCAGGCTTGGTAGAATGATAGTCGTCAGCTGTATCTTCTCTGTGCTTAATTGTAGCTCTGTTTCACCTTTAGTGCACCTTTATACCTGTTCATGAGCACTTCCATTTCGTATACTCCTACTAACCCATTACAATTATTTTGGCATTAATGTGTTAAACTCTATCCTCAATATTCTTTTAAAAGCTTTTGAGTTCCTTTGTTGTTTGCTTTAGCCTGAAAGTGATCTATTGTAGCAAGTCGTTCCAGGGGTTTAAGATACACAGTGTTTCAAAAAAAAAAAAAAAGAGTCCATGACAGTATTCCTCTGCTAGTTTAGCACGAATGCGTCTATGTAGACTGTAATCAAGTAGGATGGGTGACTCTTGTGCCTAACCAGCATGTGCATCCGTCTGAAAGATTTTTGGGCAGTCTATGTTAGTCGGGGACTCAGAAAAAAAAAAAAAAAAAAAAAAAAAAAAAAAAAAAAGTGTGTATGTTCTTATTGTACATAGTAAGAGTGTTGTGGCATCTTGATCCCCTGGAGCCTGCTGCGTAATCACTTGAGGTGCTAAAGTTTTACTTAGGGACCAAAAGATTTTTAACTGAGTACTGAGGATGTTTTTAACACTTTAATGTCATTATTGTTGTGTGTGGAGTGAAAGGACATCCTGGGGTAATCTAGGGTGTGGAGAACAAGGTGGAAGTCAGCACACACTCACTAAAGGCACTTTAGGAGAGACAGAGCTATCATTACTCGACTATCATTAGAACTGCTCACTTCTTGATTTCTGTCCAGTGTGCCCGTGGAGTTCTTCACTTTTGAGCTTGAGGCCGTGCATTTAGTCGTTTATCTTTCTGCCCCTGTTCTTCATGTGTGTTCGCTTGGGGACAAGCAAACGCTTAGGTGTGGGGATGTTTGATAAACGTCTAAATGTGCGTATTTTATACGTATGTACGCGCATGTATTTTGGTATTTTATTAATGAATCGATGCCCTTTTTGGTCTAAATTGTTGTATTTCGTGTTTCAGGTACATTATATGCTTCGGTGACCCTAACGATGCGATATGAGAGGGAATCCGTACCGAAGCCGTCGTTTTAGGGTCCCGAGTACTGTAGCATACTGTAGCTGCCTGAAGCGCGAAGAGTTAGAAGGAAAATGAGATCTGGAAACCCTCACGGGCAGGCTCACGGCCGTGAGGTCATATGCGAGCAGTACTGTAGCAGTTTTGCTATAGCAGTCACTGTGCAAAATCACTACTTTGCGATTTCTTGTTGCCCGTATTACAGGCTTCCTCACGGGCCGTATATGGACCGTGAGGTCACCGGTGAGCTTGCCCGAATGCATCTTTTAAGGGACTTTGGCTAGGGTTTTCAAGGGCATCTAGTGTCTTCTTCATGGAGCTCTCACCACCACTCGAATTCTGAGGAAGGAGAAGCATTTGGAGGGCAATCTAGGCAAGGATTTGGCGAGGAGAGCAAGGTTTTGGGAAGGATCTTCACCCTAGAGCTTGGAATTGGAAGGTTGAAGACAAGGAAAGCCACCCCTTTGTGTGGCGTCTTTGGAACTTCTCCGGCCTTCATCTCTTGAGGGAGTTTCTTCTTATGCTTTTGGTGTTTGGTTTCATGTATTTTGTGTTGTATTTCTTGATCATGAGGAACTAAACCCCAAGGTCACCGGATGTAGGTGAACCTTGGGGGTGAACTTGTGTATTTTGGATGTTTTGTTCTAATGCATTGTTTGTGGCATGTTTGTGATCCATTGCTTGGTGTTTTAATTGCTTGATATGTATGAGAACTCTATGTATCAATTGATCTAGAAAATGCTAGGTTGTATGACCATTGCCCTAGTGTTAGACTCACCAACCTTGGAAGGGAAATACGTATAAATACACCGTGACCATCGGATATTTGTACCCCTCCACCCTTAGGGTTAAGCACCGAGTTGTTGCTTTAACCCTAGTTTGAGAAAGCCATTGTACCCTTAGCAATCGTGTGGGGATTTGGGCGGTAGAAATACCGTAGCGGTGGAAATACCGTATTCCAATACCCGTACCGGATTAGGGGTCAATTTCCGTGACCATCGGGTTGGCCTAGTCTAGGGTTTTCTCGGTCCATCATTGCCACATGCATGTTAGTTCAAGCTTCCAAACACACTTTAGTAGCCCCTAAGGGAAGCCTCATCCGCGACCACTCCCAACCATTGAATTTCCCGTATTTCGCCTTAGTCATCTTGCATTTCTTTCATACTTGCCTGTTTTGCTTTACATTAATCTCTTTAACTCAAGTTTTATCGGTTAGACAACATTGCAAAGAGGAAGTAAGGGTAGATTCTCGGGCCTCTGGGAATACGACCCCCTCGCGCGTGCGTGAGGGGTATTACTTGGCGACCCCGTGCACTTGCGGGTGGACACCATCAGTACCCAGACTTGTAAACCCTAGGATGATTATGTTTCTATGACATGTTATTATGCTTTCTTTATTAATGAATTTAATTGAGTTCCAATCTTAATTGCATATTGTATTGATTTTCCCTTAGCCGTGACACTAGGGTTGAGAATCGTCTAGGTTATCCTTTGGAGGTGTGACAATTCCTATAGGGTTAGACTACTTGAGATTGGAGAGGGTCGAGAGGGTGAGTCGTGAGGTAGCGAAATGTTCCATTTCCCCTCCGGTGTGATTTTCCCTACCTCCTTGTTCCAAGAGTTCTTAGCGGTCGAAGTAGAGTGAAATGCTAGGAGATTAACTCCCCTGGGACTTAGTTGCGCGAGCAACAGAGTGAAGGGTTGTAGTGAACCTTAGTGCTGGAGCTTAACTAAGACTAGGGTCCTTCACCTCGACCAAAGGGTTAGAGCTATACATAGGAATAGGGTCTATCACTAAGAATCCCTAGAACTTAAAGCAATCCCACATAGTGTGAGGCTTAGGAAGATAGACTCCCCTGTGGCTTAGTTGACAAGTCAACGAGAGTTAAGGGTCATAGTGAAACCTAATGCCGGGGCATAATGTTAAGATTAGTTACGGTTGACCTTAGGTTTGGGACCGTGTGCTTTAGGATATCCTCGACTCATTAAACATCAATAGGAGAGCATAATACTTAGTCCCGCACTAGAACATTAATCCTAGGGGCAACTTGTCCAGGTACCCTATTTACTCATTGATTGTCTTTCTCTCTTACCTTCTGCTTGCACTCTCCTGTCTTCCATATTTCCCTTTACTTTCTTATTGCTCTTTATTTTTTTGCATACACACATTGATCCTGTTCTCACTCTCCGTACATCGCACTAGCTAATTAGCAAACTCTTGTGTCTTTGATCCCTACTCCCTATGGATTCGACTACCTTCTCACCGGGGTACTATTATTACTACGACAATCCTTGCACTTTCGGGCCTCTATCAGATTTTCACAAGAATAACAACATAGATGTTCAGCAAATTTGCTCAAAAAAAAATAATTTGTCAAATTAGTCCACTAAAGCAATGCCTGGTATTTTTTAGAAGCTAATACACAAGATAGGAATACATGAACTCAAAGATATTAAGTTATATTATCATTAGGAGAAGTTAAATAAATAAGGCTATTTTTTTTCTCCTAAGGTTTTAATAAGATAGACATTATCTATTAATGGATATCCAATGTGGAGCGTTATAAATACAAAATTTTATACACATACCCAAATTTGAAAAGATTGAGATCCTTATTTTAGCCATATTTAGTGAGATTGATATCATGATTTTTGCCAAATTTACGATATTAATTTTCATAATTGATTGAGGTTTTATTTTGTAATTATTTTCATTTTTGCTCTATAAAAAAAGGTTATAAATACAGACTTTGGAGCTCCAATTAAATAAAAACATTATCTTTCCTTCTTTCAGTTCTTTCTATTATTGCTTTCCTTTTGTTTTTATCAATTATTTTATAATAAGATTGGCAATGTAATTATTATTTTTAGATGGCATATACAATCATACTAATATAAAAGACAAAAGGCCTTAACAAAAATACTCACAACCTACTTCTCCACATTTTTGCCATTCAAATAAGAAAATGTCACACTTCTAATTACCAATTTATTCAATTTATCAAACCATAAAGGTATAATTCCTAAAATGGTCCCTCTACTTATGCACGTGTGCTTTTTTGGTCCTTCTATTTCAATTTATACCATTCATGTCCTTTTACTATTTTAATTGAGAAATTTTAGTCCAAATATAAACGAACGTTTTTTTTTCCTGTTTATGGTGGTTGACATAGAATTATTTATGTTTTAAAATGTATTAAAGAATTATTTGTAAATAGGAAGGGCGGTTCTGGTTTTACTTTGCCCTGCCCCACCCCGACCCATTAAATAATTTGCATATATACCCATTGATAAGTGTCTAAATACATCACTTTTAGTATACATATTTTATGCACTTTCATGCATTTTTGTATGACTCCGATGCCCTTTACGTGTTTTATTTGTTACTATTGTTTCAGGACATCAGAGGATGATCTGGTACGCTAATGAGCCTTGTTTCGGCATGAATTGAAGAACTTATTGATGCTCACACGCATCCTCATGTTTCGAGCAAGAAAAGAGTGGATTTTCAGGCACCGTTCACTGTAGCAATATCACTATAGCAATGTGCGGCCTGCACAGAGGAGACAGAAAGGTGTGCGGGCTGTGCAGCCTGCACATAGCCCGCATATCTTCATTTTTTTGGTTATTTAAGGGCTTTCTAGGGCTTAGGAGAGCTTGTCTTTTGGCCACCATCTCCTCCATCCTTCTCCACCAGCATCTCCTCCATTCTCCACCATCATCATCACCGGATTTGAGAGGCTATTTGAAGAGCAAAACTCATGGAAAGAAGAAGGTTGTACTTAAGGAACTCATCAAAGAGCTCGACGGCGCGGATCCGGAGAGTTTTCGTCACCACCTTCTAGCCTATGTCCAAGGGAGATTTTTATGAGCTTTGTCATTGATTATATTTTGTTTTCTCTCTTTGTGATGTGGAACTAACCTCCCAAGGTCTCCAGGCATCCGGTGAACCTTGGGAGAAGAACATGTTTGTATGGATGGATGATCATTGTTAGGTTTAATTGATTGTTGGCATGTTTGTTGGTTTCATTCTATTGTTTTCATGTTCAACCTACAATGGATGGATTCCGTAGGTTTCGATTCTTGAATGATGCTTATATAGCGTGATGCTTGCATATATTAGGTCGCACAATGTTTGAAGGGGGATTCAATGTACCAGTACACCGGAGGCTCTGGGTATTAGTAGCCTCCCGTGAGGTTAGGGTTGTTTTAGCCAAAAGCGAGCATTAGAATAACCCTAACCAAGACTCCATGTTCCCAATGACATCATAGGGGTATCTTCCGGATGGAGGAACCTATACAGGATTAGGGCTACACTACGGAGGTTCCGGGGTAGTCGACATCCGAGTCTAGCGGACCAACTCTAGCCAACCTTGAGCCTTAATTCATAAATTCATCCTAACGTGTTCTTCTCCAGAGGGGATCCTCGCCCAAAGCCTCTTGTTCTCATTACTACTTGCTCTTTAGATCACTTGTATGGTGTGTCTTAGTCTATTTTGTTTATAGCTTTTCTTTTATTTATTTTCGTATTTGTGTTTTATATTACAACTCTTGATTTGGTAGACTAGATAGTGATACCTAGAAGGAAGTAATAGCAGATCTTGGGGCCCTTGGGAATACGACCCTCTCGCACTCGCATGAGAGGTTATTACTTGACTACCCATGCACTTGCGGCTGGGGGAGTCGCGTGCTAGCTCTTTAGCTTGTCTCGCACTCGTCCATCACCCATTATTATATAAATAGAAAGGGTTTTATAAAGGTTGCTTTATATGGCTATGTTTTTGGTATTTTTTATTAGTAAGTAATGGGATGTTGGACTTAGGCTATGTTTTTAATATTTTTATTTGACTTAATCGTTCTAATATTTTCTTAGAATTTAAGGTGAATGATGGTCTTGTTGTGTTGTTATATAAATTATACCATTTTTTATTTAATGTAGTATTGTGTATTTTTGTAATTATTGATGTAAATGAACTAAAAATAGTAAAATTTTTATTTTTTTTATCTCAACTCTTGTAAAAGTAGGGTGGGCGGTGCGGGGGCGAGTGTAAAAATCCACAGGGTGCTTATGGTATTGAAAAGTTAAAAAAATATAAAAAGTAAGGTGGGGCATGGGGCGAGGTATGTGTGAGGGGATTTTAAAAATGAAGAGGTGTATCTATTAATTGACACTAATCTAATAAGCACCATTTGTAATACAACTAATGAGAGGTTGTCATTTGTAATTTTATTAATTAATAAATGGTTTTTTAATTTGAAAAAAATGTCTCATTAGTGAAGTGGTGTGTCTCATTAATGAAATAGTGTGCCTCTTTAATGAAATGGTGTATTGAAGTAGTATGTCTTTTAAAATGACACTCATTATTGAAGTGGTGTGTCTCTTCTCTAAACAACACTTCATTCTTATAAAAATAATGTCCTACCACCATTCAAGTCAATTGAATGACAAACAAACTCTTCACAAGTTCATTTGCTTTGTTCTTTGACTGCACAAAAGATAGAATCAAACTTTCACTTTGTAAAAGCCATTGTTGTCTTTGCTTGAGTTTGGGAGTGCAAACCATACTCAAGGTTCTTCATTGTATCCTAAAGAAAATTCACCATTCAATCCATTTTGAATCCAAGGTTTGAAATTAAGTGGAGGGGAATTAAGCCTAAAGGAAAGTGTTGCTCACGCCTTGAAGACTTGTGCACTATTTTATTTCTTATCTTTTCTTCTCTACACTTCAAAGAGCCATCCTAAATAATAGTATGTGGCGGGCGGGGCGAGGGCGGGGTGTGCCATCCTTAGGAAGGAAGACAACAATCAATTATTAAGACCTAACTAGTGGCACGGCTCACCTGCTAAGTAAGGACGGCTTGTGATTTTCCTATCGTGTGAATTTTACTCTTAGGGTTTGGTTCGGATAAATTGTAGACTCGATATCAGGTACACAGGTTTGTTTCGTTATGTTTTTTATTTTATAGTTATAAAGTAGAACAATTGCCCAAATGAGATTGAATGTTTAACATCTTTAAGGATGGTAGATCGAATTTTTTTTTTTATTTCTTTTTTTTTTTATGACCACCTGCCATTGGTTGATAGCCATCTTATTTTTCTTGTTGTTTCATTGCAATCCTCGATTAATATAGTGGCCTGTCTTTTTCCTTGGGGCCATGAGTGTTTAACATTGCAATGGAATGAGACTTTGACCAAGGATGAAGGTGACGGCGACTGGCAATGAATTAGGAGGGTGAATTTGATTTTATCGTCTTCAACGGGGATAAGGGTTGGATGAACGGGTTTGAGATCCAAACTCGTATTTACTATTTTAATATATTTTTTATTAAAAATAATTCTTTAATACATTTTAAAACATAAATAATTCCACCTCAACCACCATTGGTAAGAGTTCCCAATTAAAATAATAGAGAGATTTGAAATATATAAATTGAGACATAGGGATTAAAAGGGCATACATGCATAACCAGGGGACCATTTTAAGAATTACATCAAAATTATATCTTATAAAATAATCCAAGTGGATAAAACTAATGCTTGCCAAACGCCTCTTACATCACAATGATCATGGAGCTATTCACGAGACAAAATAAAATAAAATAAAATAAAATACAGATATATGGAGATATATATTCTCAAATATGGAAAAACCCCATAAAGTTTAATTTGGGAGAGGAATTGGAAAGCCATCTATTCATCGCGTACAGTCTGAGAGAGAGAGAGAGAGAGAGAGAGAGAGAGAAACGTGTAGAAAAGGCAGAACCGGCACCGTAATCAGGAAGAAGAAAATGGTTTCAGCTCTGGCTTCGATCCACGCTCTTCCTTTTGGGTCTTGGCAAGGCCTCCCATCATGGAGAACAAATATGCCATTCCATCATCCTTCCTTCTCTATGCTGACAAGAACATGCCGGAGGCCGCCGGAGCCTCTCCGAGCCACAGCTGCTGGCCCACCCAAGCCTCCTCCCTTCCGGAACGACGATTCTCTATCAGGTGCGCCTCTCCTCTTTTTCTTCCTATTTTGCTCCTGTTACTAAAATTGGTAGCGTTTAGGATTTGGATCAATCCTTTCATGTTTCTATGGCCAAGATTGATGCTATATGGCTTTCGCCGGGGGGCGAATGTTTTATGGTCATTAAACAGGCATTAATAAAAGAAAATTCGTGACTAAATGTTGGCCATTAGTTTCTCTTTCAGAGTCCATAATTGTGCTTCTGCAGGATTTGTTCACATCATGTTCACTTTGCCGAGAAGCACCACTTAATTTTTGGTGGATTCAGAAAGAATTTCAAATTATTCCTTTTAGATGCCTAATTGATCTTTTAACTTTAATATGGCAACTATTTGTCAGAGTGTTTTCCATGATTGCTTGGAATGAGCTAATGTTGTAATGTTCTAGCACACAATGAATCGTAAACCACATACCTGAGCTTAAGAAATTAAAGATTATGAAGTTTGATGGAGCAACTATCTGCTCTGCCAAGAGATCGATAGATAGGGCTGATTGAATGGTTAAACCATCAACGAAGCAAATGAAATACCTCAGTTGACATTCTTGACTATGTTGGTTCGAGATTGGTGAATCTTTCTTTTCAAATTTTATTCCGGTGTTTCTCAATACTAACAGGTCAATGATGATTGTTAATGAGAGGCAAGCATAACTATATTTGGTTGTCAGAGGCCTTTTCTTTTTTATCTAGATCTTTTACTTAAAGACCTATTAAATTGCTATCATTCATTTGGACCAATAATATATTTCAAAGCACTAAGAGCAGCATCATCTTGTATTGAGTTTCAATTTGATTATGGAGTCTAACTATACCAATAATTGGTTCAAGCATTTTTGGGTATTCTTAAGTAAGAGAAGATTCTAAGACTTAGAATATTAAAACCGTCAATTAGGTCCAGTGCTGTTACGTATCTCATGGAGATGTACCCGTTTCTCTTGATAACACCATGATAATTCTGTTGTTTTCTAAAGTTCATCTAAACAAACATGAACAATAAGTGGAATTAGGAGAACCTGATATTGGATTTCTAGCTTAACAGTGTACAAAGCCCCAAAGTCACTGGCCGAGTTTTTTATACTTAACTAATCTTTTGATATCATTCAAGTATGTATTTTAATTCTTTCCTGGCATTAGAATTGATTTACATTAGAGTCAATTTACTTAAAGATGTAGTTAAATTTTGTAGTGCTAATATCCATGGCCAACCAACCTAGTTGGGTCAAGTTTCCTTCCAGTTTTGTGTTGTGTGATTGATGGCTGAACATCAAGGGTTCGTTTGGCATTGTTGCCAATTCCTGTTTTTTGTTTTCAATTTCATGTTTTAGAAACAAAACTGAGAAAATATATTTGGCAGGTCGTTTTTATTTTCAAAAAATTTAGTAACAATCCTCATGTTTCCAAAAAAACAGAAAACAACAATTTTATGTTTTCAATTGTTTTGGAAACGTTTTCAAAACTCTTCCTATCACAAAAAAAACTCTTCCTCTTCTACTCTTTTCTTTCTCTCTCTCCTTTTAATTTTTATTTTTTATTTTTGTAAAAAATATAAATTTTTTTACAAATTAATAATAATAATTTTTAAAAATATATATATATTTTAAAATATTTATAAAAATTTATTATTTTGGCTTGATATTTTACAAATTAGTTTATATAATATAAAAAATTATATTTTTAGAAATTATTTATGAAAATAATTGTTTCACCTTGATTTTGATAAACTATGATATAATATAATATAATAATAATTTATGTTATTAATTTTATTTAATAATATAATCAAGTAAATTAATATGAAAAATAAAGTTTATAAAAAAAAATTAAAAATATGAATTTGACAAAAAAAAAAGATAAAAAACGCTATAATAATTTTATACTAACCAAACATGTTTTTGTTTAAAGCTTTTTAAAATAGAAAATAGTCCATGTATCCAAACATGTTTTTGTTTTCTAAAAATTGAAAATAAAACGAAAACAAAGCAAAAACAAAACAAAAGCGAAACAAAAGCAAAAAACAAGAAAACAGAAACGATGCCAAACGACCCCTAAGTTTTGCTGTTTTTCTTTTACTATAAATTCTGATCTGAAGTAATTTTCTCTGGTTTGATTTTTTTTTTTTTTTTAATTTTCTGAAACAGGTTTTGAAGCAGCTTTTTCCAAGATTCAGGATAGGGTCCGGATATTCCTTGCTGTTCTCTTCTGGATGTCATTGTTTTTCTGGAGCAGCACCTGGGATGGACGAGATGGTATCAGAAAGAACAAGGGTCCCAAATTCCCAAAGTGAAACTTACATTATATTGCATAAAAATGTAAACTTGTGGATTATTGGAAGGCAGAATATATTTATATATATATATATATAATGAACATAGCTGTGAAAGTTTATGTACTTTGATCATTACATTTGGTTTCTGAAGTTCACATACTGAGTTTAATTTTAAAACTGAAGTGGACTTTGATTAAATTGAGTTTAATAGTTGTTGTTCATGAGTGAAATGGGATGGATCCCATTTCAATCCTCTGTATATCCCGGAACCGCAGAGACACTGCTCACTGCTACATTTTGAGATCATTAAAACACTGCAACCAAATTACCTACAAAATAACCCCTGATGTAACGGAAAGGTTCTCATTATGAAAATGATGAATTGAATTAACAAGAACATCCATGCAATGGTATAACGTCAGAGGAGTAGAGAAGATAAGTCTTAATAACAGAATAATACAGACGCTCATCAAGTCTCACCAGCATTTGACAGACTTCAAGCACAAGCTAATGTCCCAATGTTACAATAACTATGAACAAAAATGTCAAGACTGAATAAGTAAAAAAAGAAAACTATACCTAGCAGAAGATCCTCATGATTCATTATTCAATTAAGAACAGGGTCCACTGTAAAAACTTATCACATTCGGGCTTATAGTAGGAACAAACAGCATACACAACTTGACAAACACAGGCACCTGCCTGTTATGGATAGCATGGAGGCAACCAATCAAACTTCATCATACATACTTTCTGGGTCAGCAGGCTTCATATCTTCGTCTGCATTCTTGATGCGATCAACTTCGGCCTTGTCGGCATCAATGGGTGGAATTTCTGAGTCTGAAATCTCATCTTGTGGCTCCACTGCTGAATGACAATCTACAGCACTAGATGGTGTTTCTTCACTGGGCAATTTGGGAAGGGACATCCTTTGGGGCTTCTTAACATGAAGGGATGTATCTTTCGAAAAGCCCTTCTGATGCTTTCTATTATCAAGGCTCAATCGGTCTGATCTGCATTTGCTGCTGATAATTCCTTTCCCATCAGTCGATGCTGTACTCTTTTGCCGGCCAAGCTTCGGCGATTTAGCTCTTGTTGGAGGTATCTGCACTGCCATTAAGTTATTGAGATTCCTCCAGAGAAAATAGTATAAAACCTTCCAATTCAACATGGTAACCATACAAACAGGAAAGTTAATCAGCTCACTTAACTCCTGAATAAACCAGCACGTAGTTAAGGTAAGGCTGTGTATATATATTTCATGCATTTAACATTTTATGAAGAATCACCAAAGTTTATTTTTATTTTAGATTTTAGATTAGGTGTAACACATTAATCTTAGCCAAAGAGGGCGAAGATATCCAAAATTAGAAATTGAAGCGGACGCTACCATGGGCTCTTGAAGCTCCATCATCAAAATAGAAATGGGCAGAATACTCAAACCTCTTAATGCATAGGAGAATAGGACAAGCATCTGATACCGACTAATATCTTCGCATTTGGAGACAAGCTGGTGCAAGCAACAAGCAGCATGAATGATGCAGGGGAACCAAATGAAACTGGCAATAAACGTTAAAAACTATAATGTGGGAATGACATCTTCTAGTGTGGAAGCCGCCTAATCAGTAAATAACCATGCCACTCTAATCTTGGTTGTATAATTGCATGTCTAATATATGCCAAAAATGTAACATTTGTATAAATCTCACTTGTAGCACAGATCACATGCAAATGATCTTAAAATGCTTCGCATCTGCAGCATTACTTCCTCTTTATTGGGTTAGCAGAACACATGCAACTTCACTATTTCTGTCTCCTCAAGATCCATCTACCTTACAAAATCATTGAAGACAGTTTTTCATGCTCTACCATCAATGACTCAAGTATCTTGAGCTTCCACATTTCAAATCTAGTTTGGGTGGGTTCAAGATAGCCTAGTGGTAAAGCAAATCTTTTTTACGCCTTATTTCTCATAGATACTTTCAACATCTAATTCCTCAACACAATGATCATTTTTAAAAACTTTTTCACTCTTCCCAACATCTGTTATTCATTAATCCAGACAGTGAGAATTCCAGTAAAAACTTGAACCATAAAGCATCTATAAATCTCTGTAAAGGATACAGAAGGATAACAAGCACATGCCTGAGGATCAAAAGGCTAATTTAAACAACAAACTTATCCATCTCAAATAAAGTACTTTGAAGGAATAATAAATTATATGCAATCATTACTGAAAACCTTCATATATTGTTATTATTTTGCAACACTTAATTCATGAGGCCGTAAATAAAATCTTGGTGCTATAACCATAACATTTAGTGAATACACTAGAGTACAGACACCAAGACAATCACATGATCCTTCTCCAACAGGTTCCTATGCAACCAACCACATCCATAAGTTAGCTGCTCTTGCAGTTAACATTTTACTTTCAAATATTTTTGCAGCATCTGCAGCATCTCTTCCCGAGTTCCATCTTAATATAGAAAAAACCTTGTTTCACAATCATTGTTTAATAATAAACAGCACCCTTCAGTACAAAATCAGAATCATTCCCTTCAGTACTATTTGTTGAAATGAATGACCAACATATACAAAGCCATAATGGCAAGCCATGTAAAAGCAACCAAAGTGCCATTCTTATTGTAGTGTTAGTATCCAAAACATGGCAAGAATAACTTAATTAGCGATTCCAAAGTTATCTACACTTGTTCTATAAAGATAGAATATTATTGTATCAAGATTCTGAAAAAAAACCAACACAGAGTCAGGCCATCCTTATTGTCATATTCTTTATAAATTCTTGACTAAAAAAGTTTTCAATTTATGCTTTTTGGCACCAACATAAAAGTCAACAAAAGTTCCTGTACCTATAACTCATACATCCAATTTCAGAAATCATTGGTCTTTACCTTCTTCAGCTCCACCTTCGGAGGCGCAGGTTCTTGATAAAAACTTGGCATAGGTGTTGCTTTAAAAGTTAGACTCTTCCTGAGCTGCTTAATTTCAGCCTCTTGCGTCTCCTGCATAATAAGATGGGCATAGTTCTTTATGCAAAACTGAGCAATGTTAGAATCGCTTCATGAAAACAAGAGCCACACCTTAGACTTGGCCTGCAAAGAAGTTTTCTCCTCTTCCTTTGCACGAATCTTTTCTTCAAGTTTCGAGTAAAACTAACAATCAAACAACAAAACATTGTTCACTTAATTAATCAATGCTTTGAACAATTGACATTAAGATATGTCCAATCAGAAAGCATCAAACAAAAAGGAAAAAAAAGACCAACCTCTTTTCTTTTCTCTGCTCGCTCATTGCACCTAAAACTAAAGCTATATGATGGCATGGTGCCAAACCTTTGAGGTTTCATACTCCCACCACTAGGGCTTCTAAGGAATCATTCAGATAAAGAAAACCTTGAGCAGATGAGATACAGTATAAAAAGCAAGTGATGCTATGAAAAGTAGAGTGTTAAGAGGGTACAAGGAAGCCAAATGAGAATGATCTTCAACTTCATCCACATCAATTTGTTTCAAAGGCTTCAGATTTGGTCTCTCTTCCCTGCATCAAAACTTAAACGTGTTATCAATAAGTAAATTGTATATATTCATTAAGACAAACATCAACAAGCAAACGGATCATAAGAGTGACATGTCAATGGAGGAGGCATCCAATTGTAGTTATAAACTAACTAGAGTAGGAAAAATATAACCAGATAGTAATGGCCCAAACCAAGGGAAGTAATAGACATACTTTGAATCATCAGTTGATAAGATATCAACAGCAGAAGCTGTATCTCCAACAATTACACTCTGCTATTCCAGAAACAAATCAGAGAATGAGAAGAAACAAAAATTAAAGCAGGTAGTTCACCTTGAAAAGCTATTTTTGATTGCAAATGATATGCGGAGGAACATGAAGAATGTTTAACCTGAAACATATGAGTAGCACTTCGGCTGGATATGGGTTTTGTTGATCTGTTAGCACCATTAACAGCTTGTCTGCCATTAACAGCAACAGGTTTCTTGGAGTGGGAAGCTGGCATAATTGAAACACCTGAATAAGAAGTTGTCATCTCCACTTGACTATCGTTGCCTTTCTTTCTTGTGTGAAACGAACTAACAGGTGCAGTGGCTGAAGATTTCTCACTCTTTCCACCATGGGCATTCATTGCTTTGACATGATCTCCTCTATTCAAGCTTTTACCTCTTCGTTCCTGAAAAGATAATTAACTTCTAAAATCATGTTTTGACAGTAATGGAACATCTAACAAACTTCCAATACAATAAATACACTTGATACGAGATGGTATAACAAAATATGTGAATTCAGTAAAACACAAATGAAAATATATCAATTACATAGCATACTATAACTAAATATGTGAATACAGTAAAACACTAGTGGAGATATATCAATTGCATAGCATCCAACTCAATCAAATCCAATAGCTTACAACAATATACCTTGGAAATGGTTACGGGTGCTTTGGTTCCCCCACGACCACAAGAGAATGCTTCAATTTTGGTCTCAGGAGCAGAGGGATTTTCCACCCCATCCCCGATGCTGCCATCAACTTGTGCATCTTGTTGATCACTGTGATCAAGAGAACCATTGTGTTCATGTGTATGAACAACTTCACTACCTTCCAGGTTCATCAAATTCAAACTATCACTAGTAACTGTGATGACATCCATTTCAAATCGATTCCAAACCTGAAATAACAAAAGAAAAAATTGAAAAAATTAAAAAAAAAAAAAAAAAAACCCAAGATCATCATCACGCAGTAGTCACCAGATTAAAATCGCATAGATCTCAAGCAAAAAAGAAAGAAAAAGCTCCGCAGATCTGCAAGAAAGAAAGAGAATCGGAAAGCCAAGAGTCCAAAAGGAACCATGATTCGGAGAGGATCTTAGCTTTTCTTCTCGATTTCAAACAACCTGGAAAGCTTCGAGGGGATCGCAGATCCGCGCAGAGCGAAGTGGAGATAAATCGAGGCGGTTTGATTTTGATTTCTATCTTTCTCGCGTACGCGAGCATGAATCAAGGCCTCCGCCGGTGCATACTTCAGAGCTATGATTTGAGAATAGTTGTAACAGAGACGGAGATGAGGCGGAGAGGTGAGAGAGATTGAAGGGTGGATTAGATGTTTTAGAATGTTAAAATATAAGCAAGTATATATGATAAATATCTTAAGTAGCAGTGTTATTGCTTTGCTGTTTGGAGCTGGACAGGGGTGTCAAAAATATGATGATGGGAACCTGAATGGTTGGCTGGTTTCCAAAAAACACATTTGGCACCACATTCACTCAATAATGTCCGACTAATAATAAGTGAAGTGCAGTGAAGAGAATCAATGATAACAAAACAATAAATAATTAAATAATTAAATAGTTAAATAATTAAATTTTTTAAAACAAATATGATGAAATTCAGGCATTTTCATGGTTCCCTGGTGGATCTAGGATTCGAAATCGAATCCTGTCCAGTCAGCTCGGCCTAAATGAGAGCAGAACCATCGTTGGACTGGGCAATCACGATGTTATGTTTGTCTTTTTATACCACGCAGGATGATTGTAATGTGGCCCGAATTACTCTCGACTCAGGCATTATCAACTTGGTGATTTTGATTGTTGAAGAGAGTGATAATACTTATCTTCCCAGCCATTGTAAAATGTAAATAATGTTCGATATGGCTTAAAAAAATTTCTATAATAATAATAAATCGCAAGTTGGTGGTGGAAATGGAGAATTTGGGCAGATGGAGTTCATTAGCTAACCCGCCACTGGTCTTATTGGAGTTAAGAAATGAAAATCATATACAAGAGTTAAGCACTATATAAAGTGATGCAATACAAGAGAGTGGATCAGAATGAGATATAGATAATATTTTCAATGATTTATAAGTTTTCTACTATTTTTTTATTTTAAAATTTTTTGATAAATACAACAAGGATGGTCAAATTTAGGCTTCATTATGATGTGTATCAAATCTAAACTTTGATTGTCGTGATATGACATTTCTGGTTTTTCTATGTTTCAATATAAATTTCCGTCTTTAATTATTGTAAAAAAATTATTACTAAATTTTTTCCAAACACAAATTTGGAGACGAGTTATAGGTTTATTTGGCCATGCCCATTCATGTTCTTAGCTCTCTTTTTATTTAAAGAGGAATAAAGCATTCAATGAACTATTTATTATATTAGGCTCTCAATGATCCAGTAAATATCTTCTAAGAAAAAAAAAATTATCATATGCTCGGTGGCGGAACTAGAAGGAAGATGAAGGACTGGGCCTAAGGTCCCCCCCCCCCCCCCCCCCCCTCACCTCGGCCCCTGCATACGCTCTTGTTACTTCCCCTCATCAATTAAGGGTTTATTTCTACATGCATCATGTTATAGTTTTAACTAATCAACCCCTCAAACAAGTTCTTCAAAAGACAGAGATATCCAAAATATTGACTAAGTGGGCAATTAAGCTCAATCAGTTCAAAATAATCTATAACACATACACGGGATCAAGACTCAAGCTCTTTTTAGTAGAGCTCACTCTACCAGAAGACACAAGGGTTAATCATGAAGTAGTAGAGGAAGAACTGTTAGTACGATCTGATAAATAGACTTCATGTTGGATGGGTTACTGAGTTTTGAATTCAAAGCTATAAATAAAAAACTAGAATATAAAGCTTTGACTGCTAGACGGCATATGGTTTTGAGTGCAAAGGTCAAAACTTGCATGTTTGCATAGATTCTCAACTATTAATAAGACAATCAAGTGAAGAGTAGTAGGCTAAAAAAAAGGGAATAGCTAAATATAAGACAATAATTCCTCGTGCTACTATTGAAGACTTCAAGATTGTTATAATTCCTCGTGCTACTATTGAAGAAGAAGATTCCATCTTAAAACTCACCTATTTGTAGTGTGGAGTAGTTATCTTATATAAGCATAAATAAGCAACATTAGAAGTAAATTCATAAGATCTGATCATGTTGTGGTGTGATGATATATGCAAATACACATGTTGATCAAGTAGTAAAGTGTCCAATAAATGTAGAATGTTGAACCCTTAAGGATAAGAAATAGGTATAATACCCGAATTGGTCCCTCTACTTTTCTCACTCTTCCCTTTTGGTCCCTCTACTCAGAAATGCGCCCGACTAATCCCTCTACTTTTGAAAATTGCCCAACATAGGTCCCTCTACCTTTAATATCTTCCCATCTAGTCCCTTTACTCTTGAAAATATAGCCACTAATTTGCCTATTTTAGAGTAAAAGGGACTAAGTATAGCCATTTTCAAGAGTAGAGGGATTAGTGGGGCACATTTCTTAGTAGAGGGACCAAAAGGGAAGAGAGAGAAAAGTAGAGGGACCAAGTCGGGTATTAAACCTAAGAAATACTATTACTAGTTAGTTTTCTATTATTTATCTAATCGAACAATATTTGTAGTATTTTGGGTTTTTCCTCCTTGTGTAGATCGGTGTTTTTCGATCTTTCCGTGTTTGTTTGTTTGTTGTTTTAGTTGATTTCTCCTTTGTTTTGAGTCGTTGCCACTTGCCGGGGTTTTAGGCCAAGTTTTGAGGGCTTTAAGAGGTGCTTGGGCCATGTACAGGTCGCACAGAGGGTGTGTGACTGTACACAGCCCCCACAGGCTTTTCTGTGGCCTGTGCAGCCTCGTGTGCGGCCTGCACACCCCAGACAGAGGGGTGTGCGGCCACTATGCGGGCCGCACACCAGCCGCACACGCACGTTCTTTTGCCTTGTTAAACTCATTTTAAGCCCTTTTCCCTTCATTTCTTCTCCTAAAACCCCCTCATCCCTTCCCCCTCTCTTCCTCCATCATTCTTGAGAGTTTAAGGCTGGTTTTGGAGGAGTTTTGGGCTTGTTTGTGGAGCTTGCAAATCAACCCATTGTTTGTTCAAGGTAAGCTCTTCTTCTCTCTTTCCTTTCTTCTTTTTTGGATGAGTAAGTCTAGGGTTAGTTTGTAACCTTAAGTTGGAGTTTAATCCTTGTTTTTATTCTTGTTTATTGTTGTGAATCTTGAGAGAAGTTTTTGGCTTGGATTGTTTGACTTTGATCTCAAGTAATCCTTGAGTTTTCTTCTTCCTTGTTTTTGGAGCTACTGTAGCTCCGGTGGGCTTTCCTTGTTTTCTTTGTTTCCTTGGGTTAGAGAGAAGCTTAAAACCCTTAGGATCTCTTTGGTAACCTGTAGGGTTGGAGGAGCAAACTCTAGAGTTGGTTAGGGTTGTTGGTAGGGGAAACCTAGGGTTTCCTTTGTATGGCTTGTGCTAACATTGTTGTTTGTGGTGCTTTGGCAAGGATAAGACGCATTGGCTCGAGGCAAGGGATTAGCCGAGAATTAGCTTGAGAGGAAAATGAATCGCCATTTCTATGAGTGGGATCATTATGCATAGCTTTATTAGAAGAATGGCGATAGCTAGATATAAATACACACACACACACACACACACACACACACACACACACACTTATACATATATCTACACTTATATCATGTTTTAAGTATAGTTTTATTAATTTATACTTGTTTGGCCTGTTGATGAATGATAGTTAGCAGTGAGAAAGATCTTGAATGCTTTATGTGATATTTAATGTTGTTATCACCCGATTTTTTATTAATACACTTCAATAAGTTTGAAATCCTTGTTTTGTGTGAAACTTGGGGTTTGATGTGAAATGTTTGGTTTTGTGGAATTTAAGGCTTGAAACTCAGTTTGAATGGTTGAGAGGTTTCCCATGTTGTTTCTTGTGCTGGGATTTGTTTATCGCTTTGTGTTTAAAATCTTAAGCTTCGTTTGTGCTTTTTATCATTTTCTCATGGAAATGCGGAGGTGTTATTGATTGTTGGGTATTTGTTGGCTATTGTGCGTCATGTGAAGTTGTGTTTATTGTTGGGTTTGTGTGGTGATGCCCTACTACGGTAGGCGGTCCCCATAGCCAGCCTATTGAGGTGACTTGGTAAACCGAATTAATTACTACGAGGGCCAGTTCAGGTGGGAGCGAAGAACCCTGATTGGACACTCATTGGGAAGTTGGAGTAACCAACCAGTATACCGGTCGATCAACGTCAAGGGCATGAGTACCTCGCCGGCCCTAAACCTAGCCGTGGCCACAGCGAAGGCAAAGAGATGTTTTTAGACCACTTCTATGCTGGGTATTATTTTTATTCTGGGTTTGAGATTTATTTCCATCGAGTTACTTGCCTTGGGTCATCTTAAACTTGTGGAGAGGGAGAGAAGCCCAATTGTCGCTTCTAGGAGGACAGTCTCCCGCAAGTTTGACTTGACTCGAGAGTTGAGTAATCTCGAGCTGGTTTTTCTTGTATTTGATTTAAGATTTAATCCATTCTATTCTCTTCTGTTGCCACCTTGAATTTATGGTGAGGGGGCGAAGCCCATCTGTTACTCTTCGGGTGGCAGTCTCCCATAAATTCGGATTGGCATTATTTATTTCAAAATTCGCATTTCTTATCTAGTTATGCCGATGTTTCAAATTATTTTGAGCTTTATGAGTTGTGGTTGATGATTGGTTTGATGTTTAACTCATCCTTTATATTTTGAACCCGATGTAACGCTAGTTGCTCATCTCTCTTCCTTCTCCTAGACTGCTGCAGGTAGTAGGTGAGGCGGGACGGCAGTGTGCTCGCATTTATTGCGGTTCTCCTTTCTGTATCTTTCTTTCAGTTCATGTATGTTATTGTGTCATGGACATGTTGTTCGGTATATGGGTCCACTAGGGTGTAGCAAACCTTATTGCATGTTTTGTATCTATTCCAACTTTCAAACTCCTGTGTATTAACACTTGTCATGGTGGTTATGACTTCTCTAGCATTTGTGCCCCTTTATTTTTTTATATCATTGTTGTTGATGTTATTTTAGTTGTGCATCGTTGTGTCTCTTTCTTGTATCTTTGTGTTAAATTTTGTGCATTCCAAGTTATTGTTTAGCCTTGCGGCATCCCGAGGGCTGAGTGGCACTGTATTCCTCCTCAGTATTGTCATGGTAGTTGTCGCGTCTGTGGGCCCACGGGTCGGGGCGTGACAATATTGGATTGAGAAATACTAGGTTACTATATTTACTAAACTAAGAAAAGAAGAGAGTAAACTAATGCCAAAAAATGGGATATATGAGGTGAGATCAAATCAATAAAGGAGGTACCCTAATACTGCTCCACCTAGAAATTCAATTACAATCTGATTCCAATATCGACTTAGTAATTGAAATGTTTGGACTGCAAAGAATCCTAGAATATGTCAATATCTCTCTCAAGAATTCCAACACCAAATCCTATACAAGGCTAAGTTAGAATATTTTCTCAACCTAGCTTCCTATGAATGCATTAACGCTTCGTGAATCCTCCAAATAGAGTTAATGCTCTCACTAGTTAACCATTATTGGAAGAATTACAATACCCTATCTCTAGGCGCACTGCTAAATCCCTTTACATATACTAGATCTTTATGTGAGGGATTTCTTAATCTCAACACATAATCAAATATGAATTAAATCTCTCTCTAAAGATAATTCATGACATCAAAGCATATATACGTATTCACAAACAAATAAATATAAATTGATATAATTCTATATCCTATTATAAAATCATCCTTGGTTTTTCTGATATCTAGATATTTGAGGATGTTTACTTCCTCATTATAAGGAGGTTCATTATATAACCATAGAAAAAAAAAACATGAACACAATAACCATAGATAAAACCCCTTAACACTTTGAACTTGGACGATGGAATCCTTGCCAATGATTGTGCGTTGGATTCCTCCTTCGGCGATTCCCTTCAAGCCTAGAAAATTTTTAGTGGAAACCGTCTCTCTAATCTCCCCCAAAGAAATGGAAGAAATGTTTCCCCCATAAAACCCTCGCCACGGCTTAAATATTGTACCCTAAAGTGCTAGTTAATGGAGCTTCCATGGCCATAAATCTGGCTGTGGATTTTCTTTAGAGCTGAGTCTTCAAAGGAATCCATGGGTTGTGGATGAGCTATTGATGCTGATTCATAGTCGAGGATAGGTCCCTAGATTTGGTCTTGCATCTATCTTGAAACTTTGAATTTAATTTGAAATTGTTCCACATCACCTTTCATCAATTCCTTTTGCTCGGAAAATGTTCCTCGAGACCTACATTTAATAAATCCATGAATTATATGATACCTAGCTCCAGTAGGAATTAGGGTTAAGTGTGTTGGTATAGCATATTAAATTCAGATTTTTTTTTATTTTTAGATTCTATCATAAATCTACTATTCTTGAGCCATGGGTGGCTTGGCTCACGTGTAATTTTTTGGAGTGATCTAGTATGTTTTTATTTAAGTTTAGCGTAGCATGTAAATACCTATTGCGTTAAAATTCCTTTATTTTGAAATTTTTTTATAGAAAGGTAAAATGGTAATTTGTAACATTTCTTAACCTTTTAGTTTTAACTCTTTAAAAACCTTATCCTTTCCATCCCATTCTACTCCACTTCTTTTCTGCAACTATTCCTTTATCATTTTCTCTATTTTTCCGTTCCTTTTTCTTCTCCAAATCAAGGATAAGCTTGAAGTTGTTTTTAGATTCTTTGACAAATCCATTAGGTATGAAGAAGTTCTTCTCCTCTTCTATTTCTTTGAAGTTCTTTGGCTTTTATTCAATCTTTTTAGCTTTATGGATCTCCTTTGAATGCGCTTGATGATATATTTATATTTTTGATGTATGACACACACCTTGCGAGTGCTCCACAAGTGCACGGGTTGTCGCAGTAATAATACCCCGGTGAGTGGGTAGTTGAATCCACAGGGAGTAGTGATTCAAGACAAGAAAAGTTGTTACTTAGCTAGGACGGAAATAATGATGGTGAAAGAAAATAATGTGTGCGCAATAGAAGAAAATAAGTAAAAGAGAGGGAAGAGTGCAAGCAAAGAGTAAGGAGGGAACAATCAATGCAAATATGGGGTACCCGGACAATGATCCCCCAACGACTAATGTTTCTAGTGCAAGACTAGTGTGGGCTCCTTTCTTTCCACCCGGCCTTTAATTGAGATTGACTAGGTGAAAAGCATGGATCACAAATCAAATTTTAATTATTTTTATATTTCAGGTAATTGTAGGTTCATAACTTCTATTAGGGGCAAGCCCCTAATATTAATTACCCCAGACAATATCATGGGAACCTCCGATTAAAAAACAAGCGTGAATGAGAAACAAATGAATAAACACAAAATTAATTTTTTTTTTATTGATTTCAAAGAGCATGTGAGTACATAATCATGAGCGAAATGCAAAAAATATTAAGAGAGCTATCTTTTTGTCATGTTCTACAAATTTCCTTTTTTTTTTTTTTTTTGACTTGGCTGATGCTTATGACTTCTTTGCTAACACATATCGAAAGACCCTTTAGCATCGGTGACTATGGCCTTCTTCAATTTTTTAGTTGTGCTTGCATCTTGACACATTGCATAACTTTTAAGCTGCGGCCACTCTATATTGATGAGTTGCCTACTTGGTCATCTTCATTTCTTTTTTTTTTTTCCGCTGAAGAATTTGGCCCTTTGTGCTTATAAAATATTCAACTTTCTGACTTGTAAAACTCCTCCAGTCTTTGACTTCTTTGTGTCTTAAATTCCAGAGTTGCATTTGTCATTCAGGTCTTGACTCTTCAACGCTTTCAAGTCTTGACCTTTAAATCTTCAAGCCATGGACTTTAACATAATTAAGTCGTTAACTTGACAATTTTGATTTTTTTTTTAAATGGATCTCAAGCTGCAATCATGAGCTTGATTTCCATTAGCTAGGATATCAATTGAGTTCTCCATTTCATTTTTTGACGAAGGAAAACTCACAATGAACTTCAGGAAAAATCTCTCTCAACATTTTATGAGTATTGACAAGAGAACATGAGGTATTTTTATTTTATGAAATTTTCATTTTTTTTATTTCTTCCTTGCACTTCAAGAAAAGATTTTTGTTTGTTCGTGAAATTTTTTCATTTTTTTACTCTTCCTTTCACTTGAAGAAGAGAATTTTTTTACTTCAAGAATAGAGATTTTTTTTTGTTTGTGAAATTTTTTCATTTTTCCTTTCACTTCAAGAAGAGATTTTTTTTTTGTTTGTGGAATTTTCATTTTTTCACTCTTCCTGTCACTTCAAGAATTTTTTTTTTATTTCAAGAAGAGAGATTTTTTTTTTGTGGAATTTTCATTTTTTCACTTTTCCTTTCAATTCAAGAATTTTTTTTTTATTTCAACAAGAGAGATTTTTTTTTGCGGAATATTCATTTTTTCACTTTTCCTTTCACTTCAAGAAGAGAGATTTTTTTTTGTGGAATTTTCATTTTTTAACTTTTCCTTTCACTTCAAGAATTTTTTTTTCACTTCAAGGAGAGAGATTTTTTTATAATTTTTTGTAAGAATTTCTCTTTACCCCAAGAATGTCAAGACCTCAAGGTGGAGTTAGAGAAATTTCATAGAAATTTTCTCCTTACCCTAAGAGTGTCAAGACTTCAAGGTGGAGTCAGAGAAATTTCATGGAAATTTTCTCTTTACCCCAAGAATGTCAAGACCTCAAGGTGGAGTCAAAGGAATTTTATGAAAATTTTCTCCTTACCCGAAAGGTATGTCAAGACCTCAAGGTAGAGTTAGAGGAATTTCGTGAAAATTTTCTCCTTACTCCAAGAGTATGTCAAGACCTCAAGGTGGAGTTAGAGGAATTTTTCAAAGAGAAGTCCTGCAAAAGAAAATTACGAAGATACCCTCACTTCAATTCATCCATCATCATTTTTTTATTTCACTCATCCTTCATTCTCTTTTTCTCATTTTTTCCCCTTCATTTTTTTCATCATTTTTTTCCTCATTTCCCCCCCCCCCCCTTTTTTTTTTTTACAAAAACACCCCTCTCATGACAATTTTGCACATTAGCCCACAAATTCCTTTCTTTTCACAAATTTAAGGATTTATGCAACTTCGCCCTCTAACTTTCACATTTTTCACATTTTATCTAAATTTGCAAATAAACCCCAAACTTTCACATTTCTATATTTTTATAACTTCTGCAATTAAACCATCTAGCTTTCATATTTTCACACATTCTCACAATTTTGCAACTAAACCCCCTAGATTTCTCTTTTTCACATCTACTCTCAAACTGTTGTAAATAACTCTCTTTTTTATTTTCCTAGGAGTTTTTTTTAAATAAGTGCACGACCTCCTATATTTCCCCCTTTTTATTTTTTGAAATTTTGCAGATTAGTCCTCAAATTTCTATTTTTGGCATCTTCCCCCAAACTTCATCAATAAGCTTTGGAAATTGTACACGCTACATTTTCCATAATTCGTGTGAATCTTTCATTTTCCATAATTCTATGACAATGTATACATCTAAGATGACATAAACAATGTTTGGTAGTAATGATTGAACTTATGAGTGACATACACATTTCACATGCATGATAACACAAGTGGTGCAAATTTTGTTTGGAAAGTATATTCTTGCAATAAAGCAATAGCATGGCTTGAAGAAGAGATGATCATCAGGGTTAAAAATGATGTTTCTTTTTATTTTAATGACACAATGACAAAGGAGAGGATGGAGTGTGAAGTGAGGAAATATGAACATGAATGGGATGGGATTGCAGAGAGAATGAGCAAAAGACTTATGAATGTCTGCATGCTGAACATACTATAGAAAGCAATCTCTCATTGCATAAGACAAGGCATCATCTTAAGAATGTAAACATGTGTCCATCTCAACATGTCAAGACTTTCTAAGCATGCAAGCTACGAATTATATATTCATATACATCATGCTATGAACTTAACATTGAGAGAATAATAACCTTTTAATTGCCTAACTCCTTCTGTTCTTTTTTCTTCTGTTCCTTCTCCTGTAAGAAAAATGCATGTCCCGTCTCCTTCTTTCTCTTTTTCTCTTAAAACTCTTTGTTTCTCTCTCCAATAAAAGCAAGGATCTCTTCTTCTTCCTCCCCTCCTCTCTCTATTCTTTCTTCGTCTCCCTTCTCAAAAACTCACTTTTTTTTTCTTTGTATTTTTTTTTCTCTTCGTCTTCTTCTTCCTTTTCTTCAAAAGTCTCCCCTGTATTTTTTCTCTCTTCTTTTTTACAATCTTTTTTTGTTTTTTTTTTGTTTTTTGGTTTCCCCAAATCACCAACTACCTGATACGGGAGATTTCTTTTCCACCAAATCACTAACTCCATGATACGGGAGATATATATAAATATATTTTTAATTTAAATTCAAATTTTTTTTGACTCTTATCCTATCTTTTTTTTCATTTATATTACTTTTTTAATATAAAAATATTTGAAATTCAACCCATATTTTAAATTAACATATATATCCTTAAATATATATATTCTCTCTCATTTTTTTATACTCATTTTTTTAAAATTTTTGACTTATATTTATCATTAATTTTTTTGTTTTCCACGCCATAATTTTTTTATTTTGGCCCTCCTATATTTTTTATTTGATTCTTTTATTATTATTATTTTTTCTTCTTTTTTTTTTTATCCAAAGTCCATATAAACAAATGCCCCCCTCGTAACTTCCTTACACAATAGTTGTGGGAGGAAGGTACGAGTGAGCAACTTGTGATTTTTTTATTTGAAACCATCTAATCATCAACTTAAAAATCAACAACGGAGACTACAAGACTTAATGAAACCTAATTGAGGTTTATGAAATTTTTGTGAGAGGTAAATGATCCTCAAACTTAATCTCCACCATTCACATTGAAGATGAAAACGTCATGACCATGTAAAAAAATTTTTCAAAAAGATCCCACAATTTTCAACTATTCGATCATTAACTTGATGACAAACAATTTCCATGATGATTATCAATGGATTTCACTGTTGAGTCACGAATTTTTTCCGAATTGTTTTGAATTTAAAATATAATCATAACCGTTCATATGAAACATTATGATGTCTCAAAGCTTCAATAAAATTTACAGGTTAATCGGAGAAGTTATTACAGTCTGATTAAGCTTTCATCAACTCTGATCGTTGAAGGACAAATTTCATGAAACTTAGCTCGAAATTTAAATTTCTTTGAAAATCATAAGAACTCAAAATTTAATTTCAACCGTTAATATTAACTATTGTCATGTGGTTGTACTGTATTTAAAATTTCATTATGATTAGAGCTCATCTGAATACCCGATGAGCTACTTGATCAAAACAGAGCTTTTATGAAAAAACTGCAGATTTTGCTTTCAAAATTCATCACTTGATTTTCTTCTTCTTTTTTTTTCACTTGTTTTTTTTTCGCTTGTTTTTTTTTTTTTTCTTTTGAGCTTATTTTTCTTTTGTTTTTATTTTTAATTTTTCTTTTCACTTTTTTTTTTTTATTTTCATAAATTTTTCCTTCTTTTGTTTTTTTTACTTGATCTTATAGTTTCTTATAAGATTTGCACGTAGTCTCTTAGAGCTAAATCCACAAGAGTCATTTCAAAATTCATGGAATCATGTCTTTATTCAACTTGAAAAAGAAGACAACATGATAGAATTTGTGTTTTGCCTCAAGAAGCATATGTCATGCTTGACCAACTTGCTCAAACAAGAGCACTGGACGTTCCGTCATAGACAAACACAAAATTCTTTTTATTTTACAATATGTCTTTATTCAGATAAAGAAGAAAAACAAGATAATGGAACTCGTAATTTGTCTCGAGAAGCATATATCATTCTTGACCAACTTGCTCGAACAAGAGCACTGGACATTCCGTCATAGACAATCACGAATTCTTCTTTTTTTTTTTCACATTTTCATATCATGGATAATATTTCTTCAAGAAGCGCGCATTGATAGGCAGCATAGGTCTTCTTCCATCGGCGTCGACTAGCTGATAAACTTCTCCTTCATAGACGACCTCTATAATGTATGGGCCTTCCCAATTTGACTTGAACTTGCCCCCAGCATGTTTGTTGGTGATGATTGGTCTTCTTAACACCCACACCATTTCTCCTTTCTCGAAAGTTCGAATGCGAGCCATCTTATTGTAAGCTCGCGCCATTCTTGCTTTGTAGACTTCAAGATTCTGTTGAGCCTCTAGTCTCCTTTCATCTAAAGCATCAAGTTCATCCAAACACAAGCGAACTCTATCTTCACTTGTGAGTTCATTTTATAAGGCGATTCTTAAAGATGGAATCTGGACTTCAAGTGGAAGAACGGCTTCTGTACCAAAAACCAATGAGTATGGTGTTGATTGAGTTGGTGTTCGATATGTTGTGCGGTATGCCCATAAAACTTTAGGAAGTCTTTCATGCCAATCCCTTTGACTTTTTGAGACTGCTTTCTTTAACAACTTGGATAATGTTTTGTTGAATGCTTCTGCGAGACCATTTGCTCTAGCATTATAGATAGAGGAATACCTCCAATCTATTTTGTGATTTTGAGCAAACCTTCCAACCTTGAAACTTTTGAATGCTCGCCCGTTGTCGGAGATGATCCTTCGAGGCGTTCCAAATTTATATAGCACATGGTCCTTGAAGAACTTGATGATGTTTTCCGCCTTCACTTCTTTTAGAGGGACAGCTTCCACCCATCGTGAAAAGTAGTCAGTGGCAGCTAAAATAAAACGATGCCCTCTTGATGATGGAGGCTCAATAGGGCCTATCACATCAGTCCCCCACATCTCAAAAGGCCATGAAGAGATTGTAGGGTGTAAAGGGTTAGGGTGTTGATGAATGAAATCCCCATGAGCTTGACACAATTTACACCGTCTTGTATATTGTAGGCAATCGTTCATCATGCTTGGCCAATAATAACCAATATGTTTGATCTTCAACCGCATCTTGGGTCCTGACTAGTGAGCTCCGCATATACCAGAATGGATTTCATGCATAACTTCTTCGGACTCCTCCTTCGAGAGATATCTTAGTAGGAGTTGATCATATGATCTTCGATAAAGGACGTCATTAACAAGGGTAAACCTCATCACCCTTTTCTTTAATTGCGTCGCAGGAGACTTTTCCTTTGGTAGTTCACCAAACTTCAAATATTTAAGGAAGGGCTCCCTCCAATCATCTTCAGCCACTATTAGAACTTCTTCTTTTCTAGGGTGTTTGTTTTCTAACTCTTCATCAAGACATGAACTCAAGACTCTCCTATTTCGAATGGTGACTTGGATTTCCTCTTGATCTGGATCAGCTAGTTCTTTTGCTAGTTTGGCTAAGCTATCTGCTTTCCCATTAGCGAACCTAGAAACTCTCTCCAATTTAACATCAAGAATCTGCTTTAATAATTCAATAACTCTCTGATGATACTGAAGAAGTTCTTACTTATAATTCTTGAAACTTCCTTCAACTTGATTTATAATGAGTTGTGAGTCACCATATATATGTAAACTTCGAATCCCCATCTTGATTGCTAGCTCCAATCCAGCAATAAGAGCTTCATATTCCGCTTCATTCTTTGTGCATGGCTTTAGCAAAGAAAGGAGTATCTCAGGATCCCACCCTCAGGAGAAACGAAGATGAGTCCAATGCCAGCTCTGATTTGAGGAATTTTAGGTCTAACAGCTGGTTGGATTGAAGAAGCTCCATCAAAGTACATCTTCCAACATTGTTCTCCCTCTTCAGTTGTTAAAGTCTCTTCATCAAGGAGATTGCATCTCAAGGGAGATTCATTGGGCAAAGGATGCGCTGCAAGAAAATCTGCTAATGCTTGACCTTTGATTGCTTTTTGTGGAGTATAGGTTATGTCAAACTCCATGAGTATCAATGCCCATTTTGCTAATCTTCCAGTGAGCAATGGTCTTGACATCAAGTACTTGAGTGGGTCTATCCTTGAGATGAGGATCACCTTATGTGAGAGCAAATAATGCCGAAGCTTCTTTACTGCAAACACCAGGGAAAGACAGTGTTTCTCTATGGGAGTATATCGGTTTTCCGCGCCCACCAACATCCTACTAAGGTAATATAGGGCATTCTCCTTTCCCTCTTCATTCTCTTGAGCGAGCAGATCTCCAAGGGATCCATCCAAGGCTGTTGTGTATAAGATTAGTGGTTTTCCTGTAATCGGCGCTGCTAACACTAGCGGATTTAACAAATAGCTCTTGATTTCTTCAAAGGCATTTTGGCATTCGTCGCCCCACTTGAAAGGAGCATTCTTCTTTACTAGCTTAGAGAATGGCTTACATCTTCCTGAAAGGTTGGCGATGAATCTTCGAATATATGCAAGACGCCCTTGGAAAGACCTCACTGCTTCAATGTCTTTGGAGGTGGCATTTCTATGATTGCCTTAATTTTGGAGGGGTCAATCTCTATTCCTCGGTGTCTCACGATGAATCCAAGGAATTTTCCAGATAATACCCCAAACGCACACTTCATAGGGTTCATCTTCAAGTTGTATTTTCTAATACGATCGAACACCGTTCTCAAGTCATTGAGTTGTTGATCTTTTGATTGTGTTTACCACCAAATCGTCTACATAACACTCCATGACTTGGTGAATTAAATCATCAAAAATTTTTGTCATTGCTCTTTGATATGTTGCCCCGCATTCTTTAGTCCAAAAGGCATAACCTTGTAGCAATAGATGCCTATTGGTGTCCGAAACGCAGTATGCTTTTCATCCTCTAGGTCCATCTTGATTTGGTTGTACCCAGAGAAACCATCCATGAAAGAAAACATCTCATAAGAGGAAGTGTTATCAATCATGATCTCCATAACAGGTAGTGGAAAATCATCTTTGGGACATGCTTTGTTTAAGTCCGTAAAGTCCACACATATTCTGATTTGCCCATTCTTCTTTTTGACAGGCACTATGCTGGCAATCCAATTAGGGTATTTTTCTTCCCTTATGAAACCAGCTTCAATTAGTTTCTTGGTTTCTTCAATAACGCTCTCCTCCAGATCAAACTTCATCTTTCTTGGTGCTTGTTTTACTGGTGGAAAATTTGGGTCGATGGCGAGCTTGTGCACTGCTACTTCGATGTCGAGCCCTGGCATCTCCTTATAGCTCCATGCAAAACAGTCAACATACTCTGCAAGAATGCTTTGAATGGTTTCTTTCTCTTCTTGAGTTAATTGTGCACTTAAGAAAGTGGGCTTAGGATCATCCTCACTTCCCAAGTTGATTTCTACTAACTCATCAATCGTCGCTTGCCCTCCATCTTCAAGCTCAGGGGGTGCGTCCTTTAATTTAATATCTTTCGCAAGATGATCATCTGATGCTTCTTTAAGTGGATCTTCATCTTTTGTATCCAACCCTTCAATAGTTGACACCATGCGGCATTCATATACTTGCTCATCTTGAAACTCAAGTCCCTTCCTGTTCAAGCCTTGTCCTTGCATAGCAATCTTGAAAGGATGCCAGAGTTTCTCAAAGAGAGCATGTCTATCCCTTGAATAGTTCAAACTGACCCCAGCTTGTTTTATGAGTCTTTTTAGCCTAGGAGGATAGTAACTTGGAATCCTCAAAGGCCAAGGTTCTTCATCTCCCATTGTCTTTACCATCAACATACCTTCATCATTGATCTTATTAGGATCAAACTTATAAAAGAGGATCCCTCTATCCTCTTGATGATGAGAAGGCACATAGAAGGTGACGAGTCGTTCTACTGAGTTAACATCCAACTCATCAAGAGCTTTGTAAAGGCCTTCCGGTATTCTCGTAACATGAAGAGAACTTTCCAATGGACTTCCACCATCTTCTTCTTTTTTAATTAGTGGGAATGAAGTTCCTTCTCCATCAGAATCATCACTTCCAAAGTGTTGATTTCTCTTGTGAGAGTGAGAAGATGACTTAGTGGCATGCATGTCTTCATCATTTGCTTCTTCTTCTGAAGATTCCGTCTCACTTCCAAAGTGTGGTTTCAAAGGTATGAAAGAAACCTTTTTCTGAGTGACCTTGGTAGTCTTGGTGACCTTCATAAGAGCATCATCCTTTGCTGCAGAAAGCTTGCCCCCTTTTGTTGTATCAACAAAATATGGTGCATCATCATAATTGATTTCATGTACACCAAATGGTTGAATCTCTCCATCTATGCGGTGTACATCATTCGGTGCATCTCTGAATATTTCATTACTTTGTCCCTTCTAAAAGAATATTTTTTGCTTATCCTCTCTTGCAGAGAACTTACAGGCTTAGGTAGTTCACTTCCATTCCCAAGTGATGGAGGTTTTGGCTTGTTATAATTTGTTGGTGCAGTGGTCTCTTTTACTTTATTAGTTGCAAAGGCCACATGCTTTACGCCTTCTGGCTTTCTTGGCTTTTCTTTGTCCACTTTGGTGGGTTGCATTGTGGATACCACCCTTGGACTAGTTCTTTCCAATTTTTTGACTTGAGAGATTAAGTCTTGAAAGGTGTGAACGTTAGATGAACTTAGAAATGGTGCCATCCAGTTGTCAATATTCCCCACCAATAGTCCCACTGCCTGCACCTGATCGAGTGGCTGCTCACACTTGATACTCAAGTTATGCCATCTCATCACATAATCTATAACTTTCTCATCCCTGTTCTGCCTTGTGTTAGCCAGATCAGCTATAGTGATTTTATCAGTAACTCCACCGAATCGAACTCTAAAGGAGTCCTTCATTTGTTGCCATGTATGAATGGATTCAGGTTGCAAGTTTGTATACCATTCAAAAGCCACACCAGTTAAATTAGCAACAAATTGCCTTAACAAAAGAGACGGGTTGTTGCTTGTGTCTCCGCATGCTGTTATGAAATGGGCCAAATGTTGAACAGGGTTCCCTAAGCCATTAAACTGCTTAAACTTGGGAACATTGTATCCTTTAGGATAAGCCACTTGATCATGAAAGCTTGAGTATGGTTTATCACCATCACTTTTTACTATAGCTCCCTTAGCTTGCTTCAATTGTGCAGCAACTATTTTTTGTACTTTTTCTCGGGATATCATTGGCTCCGGTACCGCTGATGTTCTAGCTTGCTCATGTAACCCAAGAACTTCCTCTTCATCATCTTCTTCCTCTTGAATAACTTGTACAGATGGTGCTTGCCTATGAGCCCTTGAATTGTCGTGGAGCAGATTTTGGACTTGATCACTTAAACGGGAGATCACACCAGACAGAGACGCAACAGTCTGTATCGTAGATATGTGATCTTTCTCTCGTTGATCCAATTGATTCTTTAATTTTGCAAACATTGGGTCTTTGTTCGCTGTGAAAATAAGATTGTCATCTTCTTCTTCACTTGAGTCATTATTCCTCCTAGGAGGTGTTTGAAACCCAGCTTGGGAGAAGGATTTTACCCTTTCTTGTAATGCTTGATTAAAATCTTCTTCTTGCACACCACTTGTACCCATTGTTATCTTCTTTCTCAGCCTAGTAAAGGGACGCTCAAGTTCAGGTGGGTGTTCAGACCCTTCGGTAATCACTCGTACGGTGTGTACTTCAAGATCTTCCATCTCCTCATCTTGTTTCCTTATCCACTGAAACCTTGAACGGGGAATAAAGGGTGTGGTCTTCTTGTAAGCTTGCTTCTTTGGTAGTACAAGCCTATTAAACACGGAAGCTCGTGACTCCGAGAGTAATTTCTTTTTTCTTAGGTAAAAATCCCTTGGTGTCATCTTTTCAGTTTGTAGCTTCCTATAGGAGGTGTAGTTATTATAAATTTTCTTAGCAAAAGTGTTCTTAGACTGATGGAACCTTGGTGGCCTGCCCCCTTTCTTCATGTCAGTCTGTTGGGATCGAAGCTCACTAGTGGTGGAGTTCTCCTTCACCATTTGCAGTGGTGTGAAAGAGTTTGCAAATGAACTTGGAGAACTATTCTTTGAATCTTGGAACGAGACAAAACTTGCCTTCTCCTGAGGTAAGGGTATCTTTCTCTTGGTCAGTCTTGGGCGCCCCATCATGAAAGATTTTGTTGGGGTAGCGTTAGGCTTCTTAAATATACCACTCTCATTCCCTCTAGCAGTGATTGTGAATGAAGGTTCTTCTTCATCCTCTCCTCCATTAATGTTCACGACTCTTTTTGGAAAGGTGAGCCTGTTGAAAACAGATGTTTTAGCAGCAACAACGCCTTCTTCGACTTCGGTAGGCAACATCACATTTGAGCGACGTCCCATTGATGGTGATGATGGTGGGCTTGGCACAAAGTTGACATACTCCGAGACAGTCCCAAACTTGATTTCAGCTCTCGCGACGCCAGTGTAGACAGAAGCATTAGGCAGATTTACCTGAGTGCCTTCCCCAAGGAAAATGGTGTATGATGGAGCTGCATTGTTGGTGTTGTTTACTGGTGCCTTTACGATAACCTGAAAGGAAAAAATCATATTAATAATGCTAATTAACTTTTTTTTTATCATTCATTTTTTTTTATTTCTCATTCATACTTTGTTTCAAAGATGGGAGGAGAAGTTTGGTCCCACCGGGCGTGCCAGACTTTGTGGGCTCTTTTCTTTCCACCCGGCCTTTAATTGGGATTGACCAGGTGAAAAGCATGGATCACAAATCAAATTTTAATTATTTTTCTATTTCAGGTAATTGTAGGTTCATAACTTCTATTAGGGGCAAGCCCCTAATATTAATTACCACAGACAATATCATGGGAACCTCTGATTAAGAAACAAGTGTAAATGAGAAACAAATGAAGAAACACAAAATTAATTATTTTTTATTGATTTCAAAGAGCATGTGAGTACATAATCATGAGCGAAATGCAAAAAATATTAAGAGAGTTATCTTTTTGTCATGTTCTACAAATTTCCTTTTTTTTTTTTTTTTTTGACTTGGCTGATGCTCATGACTTCTTTGCTAACATATATCGAAAGACCCTTTAGCATCGGTGACTATGGCCTTCTTCAATTTTTTAGCTGTGCTTGCATCTTGACACATTGCATAACTTTTAAGCTGTGGCCACTCTATATTGATGAGTTGCCTACTTGGTCATCTTCATTTCTTTTTTTTTCCGCTGAAGAATTTGGCCCTTTGTGCTTGTAAAATCTTCAACTTTCTGACTTATGAAACTCCTCTAGTCTTGGACTTCTTTGTGTCTTAAACTCCAGAGTTGCATTTGTCATTCAGGTCTTGACTCTTCAACGCTTTCAAGTCTTGACCTTTAAATCTTCAAGCCATGGACTTTAACATAATTAAGTCGTTAACTTGACAATTTTGATTTTTTTTTAAATGGATCTCAAGCTGCAATCATGAGCTTGATTTCCATTAGCTAGGATATCAATTGAGTTCTCCATTTCATTTTTTGATGAAGGAGACCTCACAATGAACTTCAGGAAAAATCTCTCTCAACATTTTTTATGAGTATTGATAAGAGAACATGAGGTATTTTTATTTTATGAAATTTTCATTTTTTTTTTATTTCTTCCTTGTACTTCAAGAAAAGATTTTTGTTTGTTCGTGAAATTTTTTCATTTTTTTACTCTTCCTTTCAATTGAAGAAGAGAATTTTTTTACTTCAAGAAGAGAGATTTTTTTTTGTTTGTGAAATTTTTTCATTTTTCCTTTCACTTGAAGAAGAGATTTTTTTTTTTGTTTGTGGAATTTTCATTTTTTCACTTTTCCTTTCACTTCAAGAATTTTTTTCTTTACTTCAAGAAGAGAGATTTTTTTTTTTTGTGGAATTTTCATTTTTCACTTTTCCTTTCACTTCAAGAATTTTTTTCTTCACTTCAAGAAGAGAGATTTTTTTTTTGTGGAATTTTCATTTTTTCACTTTTCCTTTCACTTCAAGAATTTTTTTCTTCACTTCAAGAAGAGAGATTTCTTTTTGTGGAATTTTCATTTTTTCACTTTTCCTTTCACTTCAAGAATTTTTTTTTCACTTCAAGGAGAGAGGATTTTTTTATAATTTTTTTTAAGAATTTCTCTTTACCCCAAGAATGTCAAGACCTCAAGGTGGAGTTAGAGAAATTTCATAGATATTTTCTCCTTACCCCAAGAGTGTCAAGACTTCAAGGTGGAGTCAGAGAAATTTCATGGTAATTTTCTCCTTACCCCAAGAGTGTCAAGACCTCAAGGTGGAGTTAGAGAAATTTCATAGAAATTTTCTCCTTACCCCAAGAGTATGTCAAGACCTCAAGGTGGAGTTAGAGGAATTTTTCAAAGAGAAGTCCTGCAAAAAAAAATTACGTAGATACCCTCACTTCAATTCATCCATCATTATTTTTTTATTTCACTCATCCTTCATTCTCTTTTTCTCATTTTTTCCCCTTCATTTTTTTCATCATTTTTTTTCCTCATTTTCCCCCCATTTTTTTTTACAAAAATACCCCTCTCATGATAATTTTGCACATTAGCCCACAAATTCCTTTCTTTTCACAAATTTAAGGATTTATGCAACTTCACCCTCTAACTTTCACATTTTTCACATTTTATCAAAATTTGCAAATAAACCCCAAACTTTCACATTTCTATATTTTTATAACTTATGCAATTAAACCATCTAGCTTTCATATTTTCATACATTCTCACAATTTTGCAACTAAACCCCCTAGATTTCTCCTTTTCACATCTACTCTCAAACTTTTGCAAATAACTCACTTTTTTATTTTCCTAGGAGTTTTTTTTTTAAATAGGTGCATGACCTCCTATATTTCCCCCTTTTTATTTTTTGAAATTTTGCAGATTAGTCCTCGAATTTCTATTTTTGGCATCTTCCCCCAAACTTCATCAATAAGCTTTGGAAATTGTACACGCTACATTTTCCATAATTCTTGTGAATCTTTCATTTTCCATAATTCTATGACAATGTATACATCTAAGATGACATAAACAATGTTTGGTAGTAATGATTGAACTTATGAGTGACATACACATTTCACATGCATGATAACACAAGTGGTTTAAATTTTGTTTGGAAAGTATATTCTTGCAATAAAGCAATAGCATGGCTTGAAGAAGAGATGATCATCAGGGTTAAAAATGATGTTTTGTTTTATGTTAATGACACAATGACAAAGGAGAGGATGGAGTGTGAAGTGAGGAAATATGAACATGAATGGGATGGGATTGCAGAGAGAATGAGCAAAAGACTTATGAATATCTACATGCTGAACATACTATAGAAAGCAATCTCTCATTGCATAAGACAAGGCATCATCTTAAGAATGTAAACACGTGTCCATCTCAACATGTCAAGACTTTCTAAGCATGCAAGCATCGAATTATATATGCATATACATCATGCTATGAACTTAACATTGAGAGAATCACAACCTTTTAATTGCCTAACTCCTTATGTTCTTTTTTCTTCTGTTCTTTCTCCCGTGAGACAGATACGTGTCCCGTCTCTTTCTTTCTCTTCTTCTTTTAAAACTCTCTGTTTCTCTCTCCAATAAAAGTAAGGATCTCTTCTTCTTCCTTCCCTCTTCTCTCTGTTTTTTCTTTGTCTCCCTTCTCAAAAACTCTTACTTTTTTTTTCTCTGTATTTTTTTTTCTCTGTCTTCTTCTTCCTTTTCTTCAAAAGTCTCCCCCGTATTTTTTTCTCTTCTTTTTTTCAATCTTTTTTTGTTTTTTTTTTTGTTTTTTAGTTTCCCCAAATCACCAACTACCTGATACAGGAGATTTTTTTTTCCACCAAATCACTAACTCCATGATACGGGAGATATATATAAATATATTTTTAATTTAAATTCAATTTTTTTTTTTACTCTTATCCTATCTCTTTTCATTTATATTACTTTTTTAATTTAAAAATATTTGAAATTCAACCCATATTTTAAATTAACATGTATATCCTTAAATATATATTCTTTCTCATTTTTTTATACTCAATTTTTTTAAATTTTGAATTATATTTATCATTACTTTTTTTGTTTTCCACACCATAATTTTTTTTATTTTGGCCCTCCTATATTTTTTATTTGATTCTTTTTTCATTATTTTTTTTTCTTCTTTTTTTTTTTTTAATCCAAAGTCCATATAGACAACTAGTATTATACCTTCTAATTGATGTCTAATGAGTCGTGGAGATCCTTAAGCACACCGTCCCAAACCTAAGGTTAACCGTGACTATTTTTGATACTATGCCCCAACGAAGAAGATGCTCTCGACGCCTCACACTACGTCGAATTGCTTGGGGTTCTAAGGATTCCAAGTGATAAACCCTGTTCCTAAGTATAGCTCTAACCCTTTGGTCCAGGTGAAAGAACCCTAGTCTCGGTTAAGCTCCAGCACTAGGATTCAGTACAATCATTCACTCTGTTGCTCATGCAACTAAGCCCTAGGGGAGTTCATCTCCTAGCACTTCACTCTATTTTGACTGCAAAGAACTTTTGGAATATGGAGGTAGGGAAAATCACGTTGAAGGGGAAAGGGGACGTTTCGCTACCTCTCGACTCACCCTCTTGACCTTCTCTAATCTCGTGTAATCTAATCCTATAGAAGTTGTCACACCTTCCAAGGATAACGTAGATGACTCTCAACCCTAGTGTCACGGCTAAGGGAAAATCAATGCAATTATCATTCAAGATTGGAACTCAATTAAAAGCATCAATTAAGAAAGCATAATAAAAATCATAGAAACAATGTCATCCTAGGGTTTACAAGTCCGAATACATGGTGATGGTCTTGTGGAGCCACTTTGTCTTCTCCACCATGTGATGCGTGGTGATGGTCTTATGGAGCCGCTTCATCTTCTCCACCATGTTCCTTGTCAAGCCTAGGGCACACCTCATTGAATCGATGCCGATGAAAGCTTCCCTAATAGCTATCTTTTAAAGGACGTCAATGTTGATGCCGTAGACTTGCTCCAAAGCCCCACAAAATCCTCTCCGAACCCTAGCCATGAGCTCTTCCAAAGTTGGGCAAAAGATAGGTCAAAAGTCCCTAAATAAATCTCAAAACGCAGTACTTAAAGGGCTGAAATTGGGCATCCACACTGGCGTGTGGAATTTCCACACGCCCGTGTGGATTTTTTTGAAATTGTGTGGATTTTTTTGAAATTGATTTCTGACGTGTAGTGAACAGTAAAATGCTACAATAATTTGCTACAGTAATCATGCTGACACACCTCTTGTGTGTGTGTACCGCAAGTGCACGGGTTGTCAAAGTAATAATTACCTTGGTGAGTGGGTAGTCGAATCCACAGGGAACGGAAGTACTAGTAATAACTAATTCTTAGTTATCTAGTCGAATAGATAATATGAAGCAATGGATGTAATGCGTAAAATAAGAAAATTGCAAGCAATCAAGTAAAAGAAAAAGGTAAAGGAGATCTCTATCAATGAAGATGAGATACCCGGGCAATGCTCCCCTTAGGCTCTATCATGAAGTGCAAGACTAACTAAATGCTTCTAAACCGAGTTCTATGAGTCGAGGCAATCCAAGAATAATCGATCCCTGCCTCCAGGCCACCGATACTAGTCCCCTACAAGGTCTCGGCGGAGAAATCGCTCAATCTCAATACCTCACACCCATATGCCCGCAATGAACTTTAGGGATACCTAAGAGTGAAACCGATTCCTAACATTAGATCTAACCCTACTTCTAAATGAAAGATCCCTAACCCCCTACAAGATCCCGGCAGAGAAATCTATCAATCTCACGCCTCACACCCCATATGGTTGCATAAAACTTAGGAAAAACGGAGATAGGAATCACTCAATCGGAAGGGAAAGGGGACACTCCTCTATCTCAAGACTCACCCTCTCAACCTTTTTTAACCTTGTATGATCTAATCCCCAATGGAGACCTCTCTCTCATTAAGGTAACAACTCAAGCATGAACAATCAATCACAATGATAAACATGTCAAGCAAGCAATGATTACACAAGGTTAAAACTCAAATTAACTTGGAATTAAAAGAAAGCATAAAGAAAGTCAATACATGAATCGAAACCTAGGGTTCACATGCCCAAGTATCTACTAGGGTCTAGCCCTCCATGGGGCTTATTACAAAGCAAAGGATAATGAAATAAAGAGTAATGTAATCCATGAAAGTAAACCCCCTCGAATTAGTGATGATGGCCTTGATGAATCGTTCAACGTCTCGAAGGAACTTTCTCTGAAGCTAGGTTGCCAATGGCTCTCCGATGCTATCTTGTTGAAGGATCTATCGAAGTTGGTGAAGAACGACCCCCAATATTACCAAAGACCTTGTCCTTCAAACCCTAGCCGCTCTTGCCTTCAAACGTGCACAAAAAGTCCTCGAAAAATCGGCAAAAAGGGGTATTTATAACTTTGAAACGCGCCAGTCACGTGCCTCCACGTGACCACGTGATATCCCACGCGGTCGCGTGGGCTGCAGAATTCCCACTCGGTCGCGTGAACAGTGATTTCTGCTACATTACTGCTATAGCAAAAATGAATAGTATTTTTGCTACAGTACTCTTCATAAAACACGATCCAAACTCTCTTATCTTGAGGCCACATGGTCGGGCACGTCCATGTGGTGAGTTATAAGACTTTTCCTCCATCGAACCATCATTTGGAAGCTTTAGCTATCTTCACACAAGTAGGGACATGAAAGTGTGACTGCTTTGTGCCCTTCCATCACACAAATCAGCTTGTATTCTTCTGGAAGTTAGCACACACCCTCATGTGCATGATCCTCTCTTGTGCCTTGACACTTGTGTTGTACAAAAGCTCCCAACAATAGGTCTTTATAACCCATCTTTGCTTCTTTTTTCTTCCTTCAATACTTTCACAACCTAACTGCACAAAGGAACACCAAAATACACTTTATGAGACATAATCCATGGTAAAATGATGCTCAATGCATGTAAAACAAGTAGATAAAACATGTCTACTCAAGCACTTATCACACGCCAAGGTTGCTCCCAACTTCATTTCTTCATCGAGGCTGCTAGATTGGGCACACAACCATTCGGTAGATCATGTCGTTTCTTCTTTTCTCCTTATTGACGAAGCTCTTCAATGTGCATGAGTTAAACTTTATGAGTATGACTGCCTTTGTGCCCCTCCAAATTATAGAACAATTTGAGCATATTGGAGGTTGGCAGACACCCACAAGTCTAGACCCGTGTCTTGATCCTTGCTTGGTCCAAGAAACTCCACAATAAAAGAGGACATGACCTAATTTTGCTCATTTCTCTTGATCTCTTCTCCACAACCCTACATGTACAAAAGAACACAAATATACACGAATCAATGATAAAATCTGAGAAAAGTAATGCTCAATATAAGAAAATAATACTTCGTATTATTTAAACATGAGCACTTATCAAACCACCCCACACTTAAGCTTTTGCTTGTCCTCAAGCAAAAATAAAACATGAAAGTACTTGAAAAGAACAATTGAAAGTGTTCGGCCTTAGGTTCACCAAAAGTATACAAAAGAAGCATTCTACAAGTAAGGGGAAATTAAAACATTACATAAAAGGTATCATTGCTCTAGCTAAAAATTTGAATAAAAAAGGACAACAACTCGAAAATGTGTACATGTGTGTGAACTCACTCAAGTCAACCCAAAAAGTACTCCTCAAAGCTCTTATTAGAAGGACTTATTTATACAGAAAAGGAAGAAGGTAGTAACTTCACACATCCTCTAAGGTAGCCCTTTCCTTAGCGGCCGCCAAAGATCGCTTTCACACTTTCGAGGTGGTACCTCTTTCTACCAGGGTAGTAGCTTTCACGCATCCTATGAGATAGCTCTTTCTCTCATTAGGGCATAACTTGTATTCGACTTATGAGAGTAGCTACATACTTCATAGGTGGTAGCTCTTTCCACCCCAAATGCACCAATAAAACTTAAACAAATATTCACAAGTTCACAAGTTTTTTTTATACATATCTCAAAGCAAAACTAAAACGATGATAAACTAGTCCTCAAAACATTGAGCTCGAGTTTCCAAAATGTTTCAAGAGTGAGTAGTGAAATTTGAGATAATCGAGCAAAAATTCCCTAAAATTCAAGTAAAAACTAGAGCATGATAAGATACAATGTTAAAAATTCTCCTAAACTTAAGAATACAACCGTTACAACTAAGGTGAATTGTAGTATTTTGGGGTTTCCCTTCTTGTGTAGATTGGTGTCTTTCCATCATTCCATGTTTGTTTGTTTGTCTATTTGGGTGAGTTCTTCTTTGTTTTGATTTGGTGAGGCTTGCCGAGGGTTTTTGGGTCGAGTTTTGAGGGCTTTAAGAGGTGTTCGGGCCGTGTACAGGTCGCACAGGGGGTGTGCGGGCTGTACACAGCTCGCATAGGCCTTTCTGTAGCTTGTGTGGCCTTGTGTGCGGTCGCTGTGCTGGCCGCACACCCAAGCTGTGGGGTGTGCGGCCACTGTGCAGGCCGCACACCAGCCGCACGCTCTCGTTCTTTTCCCTTTTTAAACCCGTTTTAACCCCTTTTTCCCTCATTTCTTCTCCTCAAACCTCCTTATCCCTTCCCCATCTCTTTCTCCACCATTCTTAAGAGTTTAGGGCTTGTTTTGGAGGATATTTTGGGCTAGTTTGTGGAGCTTGCAAATCAACCCATTGGTTGTTCAAGGTGAGCTCTTTTACTTTCCTTCCTTTCTTCTTCTTTGGACGATGAATCTAGGGTTAGTTTGTACACTTGAGTTGGAGTTTAATCCTTGTTTCCATTCTTGTTTATTGTTTGTGCATCTTGATAGAAGCTTTTGGCTTTGATTGTTGCCCTTGATCTTAAGAAACCCTTGAGTGTTCCTCTTCCTTGTTTTTTTGGAGCTACTGTAGCTCCAGTCATCTCTCCTTGTTTTCTTGGTTCCCTTGGGTTAAGGTGACACACCCCTTGCGTGTGTACCCCGCAAGTGCACGGGTTGTCAAAGTAATAAAATACTCTGGTGAGTGGGTAGTCGTATCCACAGGGAATAGTGTTCAGAAACAAGTGTTATCGCTATTTAGCTATGAAAGAGGAATAGATGATAAGAGAATTCAATATGTAGATATATATATAAAAGAAAGTAAAAGAGTGCAAAAAGGGCAATAAAAGTAGGAGAGGTAATCGATATAAAGATGAGGTACCCGGACAAGCTACCCCTAGGACTAATGCTTCTAGTGCAAGACTATGCTATTATACTTTCCTATTGATGCTAATTGAGTCGAGGACATCCTTAAACACACGGTGCCAAACCTAAGGTCAACCATGACTAACCCCAACACTATGCCCCGACATTAGGATTCACTACGACCTTTGACTCTCGTTGACCTGTCAACTAAGCCCCAGGGGAGTCTATCTTCCTAAGCCTAACACTACGTGGGATTGCTTTAAGCTCTAGGGATTCCTAGTGATAAAACCTGTTCCTATGTGTAGTTCTAACTCTTTGGTCCAGGTGGAAGCACCCTAGTCTAGATTAAGCCCTGAACTATGACGCTTCATCTCGACCGCTAAGAAATCAAGGAAAACGGAGGTAGGGAGAAATTACACTGGAGGGGAAAGGGGACACTTCGCTACCTCACGACTTACCCTCTCAACCCTCTTCAATCTTAAGTAGTCTAATCCTATAGGAGTTGTCACACCTCCAAAGGATAACCTAGATTGTTCTCAACCCTAGTGTCATGGCTAAGAGAAAACAATTGCAAAAGATAATTAAAATTGAAACTCGAATTTATTCATCAATAATGGAAAAAGCATAATAGCAATGTCATAGAAACATAATAATCCTAGGGTTTACAAGTCCGAATACCAACTAGGGTTTAGCTCTCCATGGAGCAATATAAAATCAATAAAGAGATTAAGGACATATGCATAAAAACCATAAATAAAACCCCCTTGTAGATCGTATCGATGGTCTTGTGGAGCCGCTTAGTCTTCTCCACGAATCCCTTGTCAAGCCTAGGGCACAACTCGCCGAATCGATGCCGACGAAAGCTCCCCCAATAGTTTTCTTCCAAAGGATGTCGATGTCAATGCCGTATATTCGCCTCCAAAGACCTCCAAAGACCTCCAAGAACCTCCCCAAACTCTAGCTGAAAGCCCCCCAAAAGATAGGCAAGAGATAGAAGGGGGGTGCTGTCCCCAAATAGATCTGAAAACGGGCTATTTATAAGCTGAAATCGGGTTGAAATCGGAGTTCCACACGCCCCTGTGGATTTTCCACACGGCCCTGTGGAAAATCAGAATTTCCACACGCCCGTGTGTTAATTCCACACAGCCGTGTGGAAATTCTGTTTTGCTGATTTTCGGCAGACTGTGGACAGTAACTTGCTACAGTATTAGCTACAGTACTTCACCGAAATGCTCCCGAATTCATCATTCTTCATTAAGGCCGTTGAATTGGTCACACAATCAACGGTAGATCACGTCGCATCTTCACTTGAAACACATTGACGAAGCTCTTGATAATGTTGCACAAGTCGGAACATGTGAGTGTGACTGCCTTTGTGTCCTCCAAATCATGTATTCACTCGACCCCAATTGGAGTTTGGCACACACTCACATGTCTTTGACCACAACTTATGCCTTGTTCCTTAACCGGTCCAAGAACTCCCTCAACAATCGCGTTCATGACCTATTCTTGCTTCTTCTTCTTTAAATCTTCTCCACAACCCTACAATGCACGAAAGAACACAAATACACACTAATTAGTAATTAAATCTGAGAAAAGTAATGCTCAATGTAAGACAATAACACTTCGTATTACTATAACACAAGCACTTATCATAGAGAGTGAGGTTTTAACCCCTAGGATCTCTTTGGTAGCCTGTAGAGTTAGTGGAGTAAACCCTAGCGCTGGTTAGGGTTGTTGGTAGGGGAAACGTAGGGTTTCTTTGTTAATTTGATAATTGACTTGTTAATGTTCGATTTGTGTTAGAATATCACCCTAGTGAGTTGTGAAATCTTTGTTTTGTATGAACTTATGTTTTGCTGTGAAAACTTTGGTTTTATGAAATCTAAGGCTTGAAACTTATTTTGAACTGTTGGGAGGTTTTCTATATTTTTTCTTGTACTGAGATTTGTTTATCTCTTTGTGTTTAAAAGCTTGAGCTTCATTTGTGTTCTTTTATCATTCCCTCAATGTGGAAGTGTTGTTGATTATTGGGTATTTGTTGGCTATTGTGTTTCTCGTGGAGTTATGTTATTGTTGGGTTTGTGTGGTGATGCCCTACTACGGTAGGCGGTCTCCATGGCCAGCTTGTTGAGGTGGCGTGGTAGACCGATTTATTTTACTACGAGGGCCAGTTCAGGTGGGAGCGAAGAGCCCTAATTGGACACTCACTGGGAATTATTTTACTACGAGGGTCAGTTCAGGTGGGAGCGAAGAGCCTTGATTGGGCACTCACTAGGAAGCTGGAGTCACCAATTAGTGTACCAGTCGGTCAACATCAAGGGCATGAGTACCTTGATGGCCCTAAACCTTCTCGTGGCCACGACAAAGGCTAAGGGGTGCTTTTAGACCACTTTATGTTGGGCGCGTTGCTGGGTGAGTGCTGGGTATTGTTTTTATACTGGGTTTGAAATTTATTTCTGTTGAGTTACTTACCTTGGGTCATTTCAAACTTATGGTGAGGGGGTGAAGCCCAACTGTCACTCCTAGGAGGATAGTCTCCTGCAAATTTGACTTGACTCGAGAGTGAGAAATCTCGAGATGGTATTTTTTGTAATTTATTCGAGATTTAATCTGTTCTATTGCATTTGGTTGTCATCTTGAAATTTATGGTGAGGGTGCGAAGCCCAGCTGTTACTCTACGGATGACAGTCTCCCATAAATTCGATTTGGCATTATTTATTTAATATTCGCATTTCTAATCAAGTTGCCGATGTTTCAAATTATTTTGAGCTTTATGAGTGGGCATTGATGAATGGTTTGATGTTTAACTTATCTTTTTTTTTTTTTTTATATTGAACTGATGTTCAGTACGTTATCAGATTTGAGGTTGTTATAATCTTGTTGGAGTAAGAAGGGTTTCTTACCCCTATTTTTATCTTTTTTTTTATGCTATGTTAAGTTTGCTATCGTATATAATTATGTTCTAAATGTTTATCTTGTTTTTGGTAAATTACTTATATTGATGTTTTATTATTATCTTTGTTATTGGTGTTCTGGTGAGGTTGTGCTAGTCTCCCCTCATTGAGTAACGTTAGTTACTCACCCCTCCTTCTCTCTCCTAGATTGCTGCAGGTAGTAGGTGAGGCGGTGCGATGGTGTGCTGGGCATTGGTTGCTATTCTATCTTTTGTGTATCTTTCATTTTCATGTACATTTCATTTTGGACATGAATAAGTTGTCTTATGGATTCACTAGTGGGTAGAAAAACTTGTTGCATTGTTTTGTATGTCTTCAACTTTCAAACTCTGGTGTATTAAGACATGTGATAAGTGCTCGTGTTATAGTAATGCGAAACGTTATTATCTTGCAATGAGCATTGATTTAATCAGATTTTATCACTAAAAAGTGTGTATTTGTTTACTTTTGTGCACTGTAGGGTTGTGAAGATAAATTGGAGAAAAGGAACGAAGTTAGATCGTGTTCGCCGTTGTTGGGGAGATTTTCGGACTAAGCAAGGAATACGGCATGAGCATAGACTTGTGAGTGTGTGCCAACTTCCTTTGGAGGGGCACAAAGGCAGTCACGTTCACGATAAGTCTAGCTCGTGCTAACAAGGAGAACTTCACCAATTAGGAGATCTGAAGCAATCGGCACGATCTGCCGTTGATTGTGTGCCTAATTCAACTGCCTCGATGAAGAACGACGAATTCGGGAGCGTTTCGGCGAGTTACTGTAGCAGCAATGTAGCAAGTCACTGTAGCAAGCTAATGTTCATTTTTGGCCGAAATTCAGAAAACCAGAGAGTTCACACAGGCGTGTGGAAACTCCACATGGCCGTGTGAAATCCCGATTTCAGCCAAATTTAAGCCGCGACTCAACATTATAAAAGCCCATTTTGGAGACTGTTGGGGGATCTTTTTGACTCTTCTTTGCCCTAACTTCTGAGGAGGGGCGGCTAGGGTTTGGAGAGGACTTGGTGGAGGTTTGAAGCGCGTCATCGGCGTCGACGTCAACGTTCGATGGCGGCGCAAGACCACGGCCACATCGCACACAAGGGTGTTTTTATCTATGCATTCAATTGGTGTTCTTATTATTATTTTGATGGATTTGTATAGCTCCATGAGAAGTTAAACCCCTTGTGGGTATTCGGACTTGTAAACCCTAGGATTATTATGTTTCTTTGACTTTGCTATTATGCTTTTCCATTATTGATGAATAAAATTGAGTTTCAATCTTAATTTCTTCTTGATTATTGACACGACCCCTTGCGTGTATCCGGCAAGTGTACGGGTTTGTCGAAGTAATAAATTTACCCTGGTGAGTGGGTAGTCGAATCCACAGGGAATAGGGAATTAGAATACGAGATTTCACTAATAAAGCTATGCGGAGTACGAAAAGCAATAGTGGGATCAATGAGTGAATATAAAATCAAACAGAATGAAAAGCAAGAAATTAAATAGAAAGATGGAAGATGAGAGAGTGCAAGTAAAAGAGAATAGAGAGGATTACTAATGAATGAAATAGGGCATCCGGACAAGCTACCTCTAGGGTCTATGTTTCTAGTACAGGACTATGCTATTATACTCTCCTATTGATGTTTAATTAAGTCGAGGATATCCTAAGACTCACGGTCCCAAACCTAAGGACAACCGTGACTAACCCCAACACAATGCCCTGGTATTAGGATTCACATCACCCTTCACTCTGTCGCTCGCACGACTAAGCCCTAGGGGAGTATATCTACCTAACCCTCACACTACGTGGGATTGCTTTAAGCTCTAGGGATTCCTAGTGGTAAAACCTGTTCCTATGTGTAGTTCTAACCCTTTGGTCCAGGTGTAAGAACCCTAGTCTAGATTAAGCCCTAATGCGTAGGATTCACTTCAACCCTTCACTCAATTACTTGCGTAACTAAGCCCCAGGGGAGTTTATCTGCCTATCACTTGACTCTATTTCGACTGCTGTGAAATCAAGGAAACGGAGGTAGGGAGAAACCACGTCGGAGGGGAAAGGGGTACATCGCTACCTCACAACTCTCCCTCTCAACCCTCTTCAATCTTAAGTAGTCTAACCCTAAGGAGTTGTCACACCTCCAAAAGGCAACCTAAATTGTTCTCAATCCTAGTGTCACATCTAAGAGAAAACAATAGCAATATGAAATTAAGATTGAAACTCAATTTTATTCATCAATAATGGAAAAGCATAATAACATTGTCAAAGAAACATAATAACCCTAGAGTTTACAAGTCCGAATACCCTTAAGGGGTTTAGCTCCTCATGGAGCTATACATGTTTATCAATGTAGAAAAGAAAGCACAAAGTAAAGACATCAATGAAAACCCCCTTGCGTATGGTGTGGCCGTGGTCTTATGCGGCCGTCGAACGTCGGTGACGATGACGATGACGCGCGCTAAACCTCCATGAAATCCTCTTTGAAACCCTAGCCGCACTCCCCCAAGTTGGAGAGAAAGATAGGTCAAAAGATATCCCAAAAGGTCTCCAAAATCGCCTTTTATATTGTTGAGTCGCTGATAAGTGCTTGTGTTGTAGTAACGCGAAGCGTTATTATCTTACAAATGAATATACTTTTATCAGATTTTATCACTAAATAGTGTGCATTTGTGTATTCTTGAGCATTGTAGGTTTCGTGGAGATAAGTTGGAAAAGAAGAATGAAGTTAGGTCGTGTTCGCCGTTGTTGGGAGGTTTTCAGACCAAGCAAGGAACAAGGCACGAGGTTAGACTTGTGAGTGTGTGCCAACCTCCTTTGGAGGGGCACAAAGGCAGTCACATTCACAACAAGTCTAACTCGTGTAGCTTAGGAAAACTTCACCAAGAAGGAGACTCAAAGCAATAGGCACGATCTACCATTGATTGTGTGCCCAATTCAATGGCCTCGATGAAGAAACAACATATTCTGCACTTCTGCCGAAGAAACAACATATTCTGCATTTCGGAGAGTACTGTAGCAATACTGTAGCTTGTTACTGTAGCGAATCACTGTAGCAAGTTACTGTGCACTTCTGCCGAAGAGTCAAGGTTCCAGAGAATTCACACGGGCATGTGGAATTAACACACAGCCGTGTGAACTAATTTTCCAGCAAACCAGAGACGTCACACGGGCGTGTGGAATTAACACACGGCCGTGTGGATTGATTTTCCAGCAAGCCAGAAACTTCACACGGGCGTGTGGAATTAACACATGGCCGTGTGAAGCAATTTTCAGGAAAGACAGAAACTTCACATGGGCGTGTGGAAATTCCACACGGCCGTGTGAATTCCCGATAACTTCAAATTTAAAGCCGCACTCAGCCTATTTAAAGCCGATTTGGAGACTTTTTGAAGAATCTTTTGACCTATCTTTCTCCCCAACTTCTGGAGAGTGCGGCTAGGGTTTCGGAGAGGACTTTGTGGAGGATTGGAGCGCGTCATCGGCATCGTCACCGACGTTCGATGGCCGCACAAGACCACGGCCACACCATACGCGAGGGGGTTTTCATTGATGTCTTTAGTTTGTTCTTTATTTCATAAATTGATGAACATGTATAGCTCCATGAGGAGCTAAACCCCTCGTGGGTATTCGGACTTGTAAAACTCTAGGATAATTATGTTTCTTTGACATTGTTATTATGCTTTTCCATTAATTGATGAATAAATTCGAGTTTCAATTTTAGATTTCTTGTGCTATTGTTTTCTCTTAGCCGTGACACTAAGGATTGAGAACAATCTAGGTTATCCTTTGGAGGTGTGACAACTCCTATAGGATTAGACTACTTAAAATTGAAGAGGGTTGAGAGGGAGAGTTGTGAGGTAGCACCGTACCCCTTTCCCTTCCGTTGTGATTTCTCCCTACCTCCGATTCCTTGAGTCATTAGAGGTCGAAATAGAGTGAAGTGCTAGGTAGACAAACTCCCCCAAGGTTTTGGGGTGACGTGAATCCTACGCACTGGGGCTTAATTTAGACAATGGTTCTTCCTCCTGGACCAAAGGATTAGAACTATCACACATAGGAACAGGTTTTATCACTAGGAGTCCCTAGAGCTTAAAGCAATCCCACGTAGTGTTAGGCTTAGAAAGAAATACTCCCCTGGGGCTTAGTTGAGCAATCAACAGAGTGAAGGGTTGACGTGAATCCTATTGCCGGGACATAGTGTTGGGGTTAGCCACGGTTGACCTTAGATTTGGGACCGTGTGTTTCAGGATTTTCCTCGACTCAATTAACATCAATAGGAAGGTATAATAGCATAGTCTTGCACTAGAAGCATAAGTCCTAGAGGTAACTTGTCCGGATACCCTATTTTCACTTATTACTAGTCTCTCTCTTTTTACTCGTTGCTTGCACTTTTCTCTCTTTCATCTTTCGATTTATTTGCTTTGCATCTACTCTAGTTCCCATAAATTCACTCATCACTCCGATCATTGTTTCTTTTCGTACATCACACGACTCAATAGCAACTTCTCGTATTTTAAATCCCTATTCCCTGTGGATTCGACTACCCACTCACCGGGGTAACTTTTATTACTTCGACAAGGCCGTGCACTTGCGGTACGCACGCAAAAGGTCGTGTCAAGTTTTTGGCGCCGCTGCCGGGGAATAGGCGTATTTTTGATACTTGTTTTTGCTATTTTAGTCATTCACTTCGTTGACTATTTCATACTTTCTTTAACTATCATCGTTCTTATTTTTCTTTTCTTTGTGTTGGCTTCAGGTTATGACCCGCGGGAACCCTTCGATTCTTGTTGAAGGAGACCCGAACATTGGAAGTAGAATACACCGTAAAGGGAAAGAGCCTGTGGAAGAACAATCCGAGCAAGCCAGCATAGATTCAGAAGGGTCGGAAGCTATGGCAGAACAGAACGAACAACAAAGGACATTGGCTGATTTTGCTAGACCCGTGGTAATGGGACCCAATCAAGCATTGTGAGGCCCCCAATTACCGCAAATAACTTTGAGTTGAAGCCGTCGTTCATTCAAATGTTGCAACAGTCCGCACAGTTTAATGGGTTGGCCGATGAAGATCCCAACAACCATCTAGAGAATTTTCTTGAAGTGTGCGACATGTTGAAGATCAATGGGGTAACGGACGATGCAATCAGATTGAGAGCCTTCCCATTTTCATTGAAAGGAAAAGCAAGACATTGGTTACATTCATTACCGAGAGCATCTATCACTACATGGGAAGAGATGGCCGAGGCATTCTTGGCTAGGTATTTTCCGCCGGGAAAATCAGCAAGGCTCTGGAATGATATCTCATCCTTCATGCAAGTGGAATTGGAGTCTCTATTCGAGACATGGGATAGGTTCAAGGAGCTCCTCCGGAAGTGCCCGCAACACGGATTCCCCGAGTGGATGATCATTCATACTTTTTATAATGGGTTGAATCCAAGCACTAAGCAACTTTTAGATGCAGCGGCAGGAGGGACTCTGGGAGGCAAGACCCCCGATGAAGCCCGGCACCTTATTGAAGAGATGGCGATGAATAGCTATCAATGGAACACAAGGGACAGAAGGAAGGTAGCCGGAATTCATGATGTTGATGCAGTTACATCTTTGGTGGCACAAGTAGAATCATTGAGTAAGAAGTTGGACGCTCTAACTTCACCAAGAGTTGCGGCCATCACTACATGTAACGGTTGTGGGGGAGGTCATGCTTCAAGTGATTGTCCGATTGCTATTGGGGGCGCTAGTACGGTGGAGCAGGCTGATTTTGTGGGAAATAACTACAGAGGACAAGGCCAAGGCAACCCGTATAGTGGCACTTACAATCCAGGGTGGAGGAATCACCCAAATTTCTCATGGAGCAACCAAGGACAGTCACAACAAAAGAATAACACACCACCAGGATTTCAGAACCAACAAGCACCGAATTTAGAAAACCGAGTGACAGGGATAGAAGGAAAGATGACTGATCTAGAAAGAGCTCTCACACGGTTTGTTTCTTCATCGGATGCTAGATTCCAGTCGGTGGAAGCTACACTTCGCAATCATACCGCCTCCTTACATAATTTGGAGAATCAAGTGGGGCAAATTGCGAAGACATTAGCGGAAAGGCCTCAAGGGAGTTTGCCTAGTAATACGGAGACAAATCCGAGGGAAAAATTGAAGGCAATCACCTTGAGGAGTGGGAAAGAGGTCGAGAGAAATCTCCCTCTAGAGAAGGCCCAAGAGACACCCGAGGTAGTGGAGGTAGAGGAAGGAGTAACGAAGGAAAAAGAGGTGGCATCCCCACCCTACAAGCCAAGGATCCCCTATCCTTCACGATTAAAGAATGACCAAGACAATGAACAATACAAGAAATTTCTGGGAATTTTCAAACAGTTGCACATCAACATACCATTCGCGGAAGCATTAGCCCAAATGCCTAAGTATGCGAAGTTCTTGAAAGACCTCCTAACCAACAAGAGGAAATTGGAGGAGAGTGCATCTGTGATACTCGATGCCAATTGCTCGGCCGTATTGCAAAAGAACATGCCTAGCAAAAGAAAAGATCCCGGGAGTTTCATAATACCATGTAACATTGGCAACATGGGTGAAGAGATGGCATTAGCCGACTCAGGGGCAAGCATCAATGTCATGCCTTACACGTTCTTCCAAAAGCTAGGCTTGGGCGAGCCAAGACCCACTCGGATGACACTTCAACTCGCGGACCGATCAGTGAGGCATCCGAGAGGGATTGTGGAAGATGTGTTGGTGAAAGTCGACAAATACATATTTCCTGTTGACTTCGTAGTGTTGGATGTCGATGAGGATGTCGAGGTTCCATTGATCCTTGGAAGGCCATTCTTGCGTACTTCCAAGGCCTTGATCGACATGGACGGCGGGGAGCTCACATTGCGAGTAGGAGAAGACAAGCTCACATACCGACTCGCCGAAGCCATGAGACACTCTCTCGATTTTGATGACACTTTATATTTCCTTGACACCACCGATGAACTAATAGATGATTATGTGCAGGAAATGATGAACCCAGATCCATATGAAGGGTGGCCGGACCAAGACTTGGAGATTGAAGAAGAAGTGCTCTCCATTGGTCTAATCAAGGATGACTTCAAGCAAGAAACGGAGCGTATGAAGAAAATGCTTCGGAGGATGAAAAGGTCGAAAAGACGCCACAAGAAGAACCCTAACAACAAGGGAAATGAACATTCAAGGAGTAAGGGTGATTCACCCTTTTGTGGTAACAAACTCGACAACTCCCCCTCTACTTTACAAAGGTTATGTAATGCATGTTTCCAGGTTGTAGGGAAGAGGGCAACTTCCATTCATGAACCTCCTTGAGGTAAGCCAGGTACGTCAAGCTTAGTGACGTTAAACAAGCGCTTCTTGGGAGGCAACCCAAGGCTTTACAGTTTTTCTAGGACCTAGTTAGCTTTAGATTGAATAAAAAGTCTTAGTTTTGGTGTCCTGAATTTTTCATGTGCTTACGCTGCGATTTTCTTGTGGGTTTTTGATGAATTTCGTGTGCCTTAACGATAATTGATGAAGTTTAGGTTGGTTGAGTGTGTTTTCTTTGGTTTCTGGTCGTAATTTTACGGTTTTTACAGGCTCTAAGTATTTTTTTTAAAGAGTTTCTGAATTTTTCTGAGAGTCTGTAAAATTTTCTAAGTAAACCAGAGAAAACACACGGCTGTGTGTTACCAATTGGAGCTCAACCAGAGAAGACACAGGGGCGTGACTTTGCCCCTGTGAAAAACTTCAGAAGGGGCACACGGCCGTGTGGAATTAACACACGGCCGTGTGAAGTTTCGCAGAACTTCAACTCTTTTCCAGAGAGTTCACAGGGGCGTGTGGGTGCCCCTGTGAGTGCCGCTGTACTAAGGCACACGGCCGTGTGGAATTAACACACGGCCGTGTGAAAACTCTGCAGAAAAATCCCTTCTTCCCGAGAGAACACAGGGACGTGTGACAGCCCCTGTGGAAGAGCTTGTGATTGGCACACGGCCGTGTGGAATTAACACACGGCCGTGTGAAACACTTAGATTTTTCGGGTAAATCAGAGAGGCCACAGGGGCGTGTGTTGGCCCCTGTGACCGGCCTTGTGTTCTTGGCCAGGTTGGGCACACGGCCGTGTGGAATTAACACACGGCCGTGTGACATTTTTTAGAGAGCTTCTATGTTTTCCCGAGAAGCCACAGGGCCGTGTACCAGCCCCTGTGGATATCCTTGTGAAGGCACACGGCCGTGTGGAATTTCCACACGGCCGTGTGGGGTAGCCAGAGAGTAAACAGAATGCACACAGGGGCGTGTGTTGGCCCCTGTGAACCCTAATTTCAGAGGCACACGGCCGTGTGGCATTGTCACACGGCCGTGTGAATTCCCAGAACTCCAAAAGCCGCGCGATTTCTTTTGGTTTTCACTCGTGCCTCTTCCATTTTCATTCTAAACTCTCTTTCTACTCTCTCCACTAGTTCCCCAACCATCTCAGAGGATTTTTGAGGCTTTTATTGGAGTTTTCCGGCCGGTTCTTAATATTTCTTCATCCACTCCGTCGGTAAGGATTTCAAAGCCTTCTTCTCCATCAAATCTCAACTTAATTCGTTCTTTTTGATGATTTCGCCTATATTGAATGATTAATGAGTATGCGAGTATGCTTAGGAATCAATTGGAACGAATTAGATTGTTAATTTTGAAATTTCAACCCACGGCCGTTATGCTCTGTTCGCCCGATGATCCACACGGGCGTGTGGAATTAACACACGGCCGTGTGGATTTCTGCAGATTGAGCATTTTAACTTGGTTTTGATCTCTTCCTCTTTCAATCTTGCAGATATGTCTACTAGACCTAGGAAATCGGCGGCATGCGTCCGCGAGCAGCTACTCCACCCCCCGAGGAAATGGAGTTTGCTCTACCCGAGCACAGGGAGCGGTTCAAGAAACTCTCGCCACTTAGATTTGGACAGTCGCGTTACCCTGATTTGAGCGTGTTGAGAGACATACAGGGGGGCGACGCCATAGCTACAGAGGTGGAGGAGTTGCTGGCTGTGGGGAGTTGGGACCGATTACTATCTATTCGAGAGCCAGCAACTCGGGATATTACCCTCGAGGTCCTATCGATGTTCGAATTCAACCGAGGGTATGATAGCTTCACGAATGGCAAGACGATCCAGTTCCGAGCCCTGGGTCGCCACTATAGCCTGAGCGTTACACAGTTCTCGATCGTGATGGGCTTATACGATCAGGCGTACACAGAGACAGAGGAGTACGCATTACTGCCCACTGATTATCCAGGGACCCTAACACCTCAGGGGATCTATGGTACGCTGTGCGGGGATGGGCAGTACGAGCCGGGGGTGTCGAAGGCAACATTTCTTTCTCGGCCAGCACACAGGTATATTCATGCTATCCTGAGCAGGTCTATTAGTGGCCGAGGGGACAGTACAGGGGTACTGAGCAGGCAGGAGTTGCTATACTTGCACTCCATGGTACAGAGCGAGCCACTCCACCTGGGGCACATTCTAGCCGAGTACATGCGCCACCAGGGCCAGTACCCCAGGGTTGGAGTTCTCTTTGCAGGCCCCTACGTCACACGCCTCGTCATAGGTCTGGGACTCAGAGATGGGGTGCGCAGGGCCGAAAAGATCGCTACACCAGCCCCGCTCACTAGAGAGACACTAAGATTGATGGGTATGATCCGCAGGATAGGGCCAGGAGTATATACATGGACCATTCCCCGACAGAGCAGGCCGAGGGCTCACAGGTAGCCTTAGAGCCACCACCAGTGGACACAGAGACAGGGGCAGAGGCCAAGGCACCACCCACAGCACCGGAGCCACCTCCAGTGCGTATCTTTTCTCCTTCTCGAGGACAGGACAGGTTTGAGCGCCTCGAGAGTGCTGTGGGTATCATGCAGCAGGAGTTAGCCGAGCTGAGGGTCGCACAGGCAGCAGGGTTTGCCGAGTTGAGGACTACTCAGGCCTCACAGTTCGCTCACTTATCAGCACAGCTTGCCACAGTGCTTTAGTTGCTTGAGCGATCTGTGGTGCGACCCCGACGGGTTCCCTCACCGACTCTGCCTCCATCTCCATCAACATCAGGTTCACCAGCACCACTAGCAGCAGCAGCAGCAGCACCAGAGGATACACATCAGGGCACCGACGCTGAGGCGTCGTAGATTTTATCTTTCTTTTATCGCACTTTTATTTTCTTATTTTTGTTGGACTTGTAGTACCCAGAAAGGACTCTCCTTCTGGGTGTGTTTTTATTTGTTTTGTCTCGAGTTGTACTTCATTATCATATCTTTATATATTCGAGCTTTATTTTGAGCTATACTGAACCCTTGCGTATGTGTGCAGATGGTCTTGGATTTAAGGAAATTGAGGAATTGTCATAGGCACGGTCATTGGACCGTGTGTGCTCCACAAACCATTGAGACTCAACTCTCAATGACCTAGCTCCATCAAACGCAACACTTGGAGTTCAGGGGAGTAATGTTTCAATTGCAACTTCCACACTAATTGTTCTTCATTGTTTTATTGGTTATAATGCTTGCATGCGTACATTGGGGACAATGTACATCTTAAGTGTGGGGGGGAGAATTCACATTGCACACACTTTTACTTGTGCGGTCAATTGATCATGTTCATGTAGCCTATGGCGGTTCACCTTAGTTGTAACGGTTGTATTCTTATAGTTTAGGAGAATTTTTAACATTGTATCCTATCATGCTCTAGTTTCTACTTGAATTTTAGGAAATTTTTGCTCGATATTCTCATATTGCACAACTTACTCTTGGAATCTTTTGGAAACTCAATCTTGAAATTTTTAAGGACTAGTTTATCATCGTTCTTAGTTTTACTTTGGAAAATGCATATAAAATATATATATATATATATATATATATATATATATATATATGGAAAAGAGAAAAAGAAAAGAAAAAAAATATATATATATATGACTTTGTGAATATTTGTTTTGTTTTATGCATTTGGGGTGGAAAGAGCTACCACCTATGAAGTATGTAGCTACTCTCATAAGTCGGATACAAGTTATGCCCTAATGAGAGAAAGAGCTATCTCATGGGATGCGTGAAAGCTACTACCCGGTAGAAAGAGCTACCTCCTCGAAAGTGTGAAAGCCACCTTTGGCGGCCGCCTAGGAAAGGGCTACCTTCGAGGTTGTGTGAAGCTACTACTTCCTTTCTTGCTTTTCGTATATAAATAAGTCCTTGTTAACAAAAGTTTGAGGAGTACTCGTTGGTTGTCTTGAGTGAGTTCACACACACTACACATTTTCGAGTTCTTCTTCCTTTTTGATTCGAGTTTTTAGCTAGAGCAATGATAACCTTATGCAATGTTTTGATTTCCCCTTACTTGTAGAATGCTTCTTTTGCATACTTTTGGTGAACCTAAGGCCGAGCACTTTCAATTGTTCTTCCCAAGTACTTTCACGTTCTCTTTTGCTTGAGGACAAGCAAAAGCTTAAGTGTGGGGGGATTTGATAAGTGCTTGTGTTGTAGTAACGCGAAGCGTTATTATCTTACAAATGAACATACTTTTATCAGATTTTATCACTAAATAGTGTGCATTTGTGTATTCTTGAGCATTGTAGGTTTCGTGGAGCTAAGTTGGAAAAGAAGAACGAAGTTAGGTCGTGTTCGCCGTTGTTGGGAGGTTTTCAGACCAAGCAAGGAACAAGGCACGAGGTTAGACTTGTGAGTGTGTGCCAACCTCCTTTGGAGGGGCACAAAGGCAGTCACATTCACAACAAGTCTAACTCGTGTAGCTTAGGAAAACTTCACCAAGAAGGAGACTCGAAGCAATAGGCACGATCTACCATTGATTGTGTGCCCAATTCAATGGCCTCGATGAAGAAACACATATTCGGGAGCATTTCGGAGAGTTACTGTAGTCATACTGTAGCTTGTTACTGTAGCGAATCACTGTAGCAAGTTACTGTGCACTTCTGCCGAAGAGTCAAGGTTCCAGAGAATTCACACGAGCGTGTGGAATTAACACACGGCCGTGTGAACTAATTTTCCAGCAAACCAGAGACGTCACACGGGCGTTTGGAATTAGCACACGGCCGTGTGGATTGATTTTCCAGCAAGCCAGAAACTTCACACGGGCGTGTGGAATTAACACACGGCCGTGTGAAGTAATTTTCAGGAAAGACAGAAACTTCACACGAGCGTGTGGAAATTCCACACGGCCGTGTGAATTCCCGATAACTTCAAATTTAAAGCCGCACTCAGCCTATTTAAAGCCGATTTGGAGACTTTTTGAAGAATCTTTTGACCTATCTTTCTCCCCAACTTCTGGAGAGTGCGGCTAGGGTTTCGGAGAGGACTTTGTGGAGGATTGGAGCGCGTCATCGGCATCGTCACCGACGTTCGACGGCCGCACAAGACCATGGCCACACCATACGCGAGGGGGTTTTCATTGGTGTCTTTAGTTTGTTCTTTCTTTCATAAATTGATAAACATGTATAGCTCCATGAGGAGCTAAACCACTCGTGGGTATTCGGACTTGTAAAACTCTAGGATAATTATGTTTCTTTGACATTGTTATTATGCTTTTCCATTAATTCATGAATAAATCCGAGTTTCAATTTTAGATTTCTTGTGCTATTGTTTTCTCTTAGCCGTGACACTAAGGATTGAGAACAATCTAGGTTATCCTTTGGAGGTGTGACAACTCCTATAGGATTAGACTACTTAAAATTGAAGAGGGTTGAGAGGGAGAATTGTGAGGTAGCACCGTACCCCTTTCCCTTCCGTTGTGATTTCTCCCTACCTCCGATTCCTTGAGTCATTAGAGGTCGAAATAGAGTGAAGTGCTAGGTAGACAAACTCCCCCAAGGTTTTGGGGTGACGTGAATCCTACGCACTGGGGCTTAATTTAGACAATGGTTCTTCCTCCTGGACCAAAGGGTTAGAACTATCACACATAGGAACAGGTTTTATCACTAGGAGTACCTAGAGCTTAAAGCAATCCCACGTAGTGTTAGGCTTAGGTAGAAATACTCCCCTGGGGCTTAGTTGAGCAATCAACAGAGTGAAGGGTTGACGTGAATCCTATTGCCGGGACATAGTGTTGGGGTTAGCCACGGTTGACCTTAGATTTGGGACCGTGTGTTTCAGGATTTTCCTCGACTTAATTAACATCAATAGGAAGGTATAATAGCATAGTCTTGCACTAGAAGCATAAGTCCTAGAGGTAACTTGTCCGGATACCCTATTTTCACTTATTACTAGTCTCTCTCTTTTTACTCGTTGCTTGCACTTTTCTCTCTTTCATCTTTCGATTTATTTGCTTTGCATCTACTCTAGTTCCCATAAATTCACTCATCACTCCGATCATTGTTTCTTTTCGTACATCACACGACTCAATAGCAACTTCTCGTATTTTAAATCCCTATTCCCTGTGGATTCGACTACCCACTCACCGGGGTAACTTTTATTACTTCGACAAGGCCGTGCACTTGCGGTACGCACGCAAAAGGTCGTGTCAGTCACGGCTTTAAAATCTGACTTATCGGGGGCTTCACACGGCCGTGTGGAATTAACACACGGGCGTGTGAAATTTCTGTCTGCTGAAAAATTAATTCACACAGCCTTGTGAACTCTCTGGAATTCTGAATTTCGGCCGAAAGTGAACAGTAACTTGCTACAATTTTTTTGCTACAGTAACAAACTACAGTGCTGCTACAGTACTCGCCGAAACGCTCCCGAGTCCATCGTTCTTCATCGAGGCCATTGAATTGGGCATACAATCAATGGTAGATCATGCCGATTGCTTCAAGTCTCCTTCTTGGTGAAGTTCTCCTAAGCTACACGAGTTAGACTTGTTGTGAATGTGACTGCCTTTGTGCCCCTCCAAAGGAGGTTGGCACACACTCACAAGTCCAAGCTCGTGCCTTGTTCCGTGCTTGGTCCGAAAACTTCCCAACATCGGCGAACACGACCTAATTTCGTTCTTCTTCTCCAATTTAGCTCCACAAACCTTCAATGCACAAGAATACACAAATGCATGCCATTTAGTGATAAAAACTGATAAAAGATATGCTCAATGTAAGATAATAACGCTTCGTGGTACTACAACACAAGCACTTATCAAATCCCCCCACACTTAAGCTTTTGCTTGTCCTCAAGCAAAATAGAACGTGAAAGTACTTGGGAAGAACAATCGAAAGTGCTCGGCCTTAGGTTCACCAAGAGTATGCAAAAGAAGTATTCTACAAGTAAGGGGAAATCAAAACATTGCATAAAGTTACCATTGTTCTAGCTAAAAACTCGAATCAAAAAGGACAATAACTCGAAAACATGAAGTGTGTGCAAATTCACTCAAGAGAACCAACGAGTACTCCTCAAACTCTTGTTACAAGGACTTATTTATATACACAAAGTAAGGAAGTAGTAGCTTCACTCAACCTCTAAGGTAGCCCTTTCCTAGGCGGCTGCCAAAGGTGGCTTTCACACTTTCGAGGAGGTAGCTCTTTCTACCGGGGTAGTAGCTTTCACGCTTCCCATGAGATAGCTCTTTCTCTCATTAGGGCATAACTTGTATCTGACTTCTGAGAGTAGCTACATACTTCATAGGAGGTAGCTCTTTCCACCCCAAATGCAAAGATAAAAGCTAGATTAATATTCGCAAGCTCATAATTTTTTTTTTAATTTTTTTTTAATTTTTTTTTTACATAGAACTTCACAACTTACTAAAGTAATACTAAACTAGTCCTTTAAACTTTGAGTTTGAGTTTCCGAAAGATTTCAAGAGTGAGTAGTGCAATAAGATGTAATCGAGCAAAAATTCCCTAAAAATTCAAGTAAAAACTAGAGCATGATAGGACACAATGTTAAAAATTCTCCTAAACTATAAGAATACAACCGTTGCAACTAAGGTGAACCGCCATAGGCTACATGAGCATGAACAATTGAACGCACAAGTAAAAGTGTGTGCAATGTGAACTCCCCCCCCCACACTTAAGATGTACATTGTCCCCAATGTACGAAAGCAAGCACAATTATAAGTAGCAAATAAAACAATTAGTGTGGAAGTCGGCAATTGAAACATTACTCCCTTGAACTCTAAGTGTTGCGTTTGATAGAGCTAGGTCATTGAGAGTTGAGTCTTAATGGTTTGTGGAGCACACACGGTCCTATGACCGTGCCAATTACTGTTCCTCAAAATCCTTTACATCCAAGACCATCTGCGCACACATACACAAGGGTTCAGTATAGCTCAATAAAACTCGAGTATTTAAAATATGAAGCAGTAAATACAACTCGAGATAAAAGAAAAGCAAAATAAAAGATAAACTCAGAAGGAGAATCCTTTCTGACTACTACAAGTCCAAAATAAAAATAAAAAGAGTACAAAAAATGAAAATCAAAAGCAATAAACACGAAAACTAAGACGCCTCAGCGTCGGTGTCCTGAATAGTGGCCTCTGGTGCTGCTGGAGGCTCTGGAGATGCAGGTGGATCGACTGATGCTGGAGGAGATGGTGGTGGAGGAGTGGGGTCTCTAGGTCGGGCCGCAGAAGGTACTAACACGGCCTGCTCAAGAAGTCTCTGTATGGTGTCAAGCCGTGCCATAGTCTCTGCGTGCTGTGCCACTTGTGCAGCCCTGATCTCGGCCTGCTCTGCCTGTAGCATGCCCACTGCGCTCTCGAGGCGCTCCAACCTGTCCTGACCTCGAGAAGGCGAGAACATGCGCACCGGAGGTGGCTCCGGCGCGGTGGGTGGTGCCTCGGTCTCTGTATCCGCTGGGGGTACCTCTAACATTGGAAAAGCTTCGGGCCAGATCAGCGTGTAAGTCTGATAGCGTTTCTTGGCCATACCCATTTGTCTCAACACCTCCAAGCTGATCGGAGATGGTATAACAGTCTTCTCCATCGCTCTAATCTCTGCATGAAGGCCTATCCCCTTAATCAATCTCGTAACGTATGGTCCTGCAAAGATGGTTCCCAATTTGGGGTATTGACCTTGATGACGCATGTAATCTGCGAGAATATACCCAAGATGGAGAGGCTCCTTCTTCACCATTGAATGTAGGTATAGTAGTTCTTGCCGGCTAAGGACTCCTGTACTATCACCGCGGCCGCTCACCGATCTATTCAGAATGGCATGAATGTATCGATAAGTTGGTCGTGACAGACAAGTAGCTTTTGTTATCCCTGGCTCATATTGCCCCTGCCCGCATAAGATTTGGTAAACTCCTTGAGGAGTCAAATTACCGGGATAATCAGTCGGTAGGTTCTCATATTCCTCTGTTTCAGTGAATGCCTCGTCATAGAGCCCCATGTAAATAGAGAATTGTGTCACTGACATATTGTAATCCTGCCCAAAAACCTTGAACTGGATAGCATCTGCACTTGTTAACCCCGTACTCGATCTGTCAAACTCAAAGGATGCGAGCACCTTTAAAGAGAGGGAGCGGTTGGCCGGATCTCGAATAGAAAGCAAGCTTTTCCAATTCCCTGTTTCTATGAGCTCTTCAATTTCGTCCGCCATATCTTCACCCCACTCGGCCGGCCTTATGCAACTCAAATCTATGTATCGAGATTGTCCGAACTTGAGTTTCTCCAACCTTGCATATCTTGTTTGGTGTTCCGCTATGTCGAAACTCAACCGTTCGGTAGCAAGTTCAAGGGGCCTTGACAAACCCCTTGCGTGTGTACCCCGCAAGTGCACGGGTTGTAGAAGTAATAAAAATACCCTGGTGAGTGGGTAGTCGTATCCACAGGGAATAGTGCCCAGAAAAAAGTGTTATCGCTATTTAGCTATGAAAAAAGCCGATGATGAAAGAAGTATATATATATATATATATAAATGTAAAAGAAAATAAAAGAGTGCAAGAAGAATAATGAGGGTAGGAGAGGTAATCGATATAAAGATGGGGTACCCGGACAAAGCTCCCCCTAAGACTAATGCTTCTAGTGCAAGACTAGTATTATACCCTCTAGTTGATGTCTAATTGAGTCGAGGATATCCTTAAACACACGGTCCCAAACCTAAGGTCAACCGTGACTGACCCCAACACTATGCCCCGGCATTAGGATTCACTACGACTCTTGACTCTTGTTGACCTGTCAACTAAGCCCTAGAGGAGTATATTTACCTAAGCCTCACACTACGTGGGATTGCATTAAGTTCTAGGGACTCCTAGTGGTAAAACTTGTTCCTATGTGTAGTTCTAACCCTTTGGAAAAGGTGGAAGAACCCTAGTCTAGATTAAGCCCCAGTGCGTAGGATTCACTTCAACCCTTCACTCTGTTACTCGCGTAACTAAGCCCCAGGGGAGTTTATCTACCTAGCACTTCACTCTATCTCGACCGCTAATGAATCAAAGAAACGGAGGTAGGGAGAAACCACACCGGAGGGGAAAGGAGTACATCGCTACCTCACAACTCTCCCTCTCAACCCTCTCCAACCTTGTGTAGTCTAATCCTATAGAGGTTGTCACACCCTCAAAGGATAACCTAATAGATTCTCAACCCTAGTGTCATGGCTAAGGGAAAATCTCATACAATCGGCATGCAAGATTGGAACTCAATAATAGAACATTAAATTAAGAAAGCATAATAAAAGTCATAGAAACAATATCATCCTAGGGTTTACAAGTCCGAATACCCACTAGGGTTTAGCTCTCTATGGAGCAATACAAAGTCAATAAATAGTTTAAGAACATATGCATGAAAACCATAAAGAAAACCCCTTTTAGATCGTATCGATGGTCTTGTGTAGTCGCGTGTCTTCTCCAACGAATCCCTTGTCAAGCCTAAGGCACACCTTGACAAATCAATGCCGATGAGAGCTTCCCCAATAGCTTTCTTCCAAAGGATGTCGATGTCGATGCTGTTTAATCGCCTCCAAAGACCTCCAAGAACCTCTCCAAACCCTAGCCGAAAGTCCCCAAAAGATATCCAAGTGATAGAAGGGGAGTTTCCACAAATAGATATGAAAACAGGCTATTTATAGGCTGAAATCGAGCTGAAATCGGAGTTCCACACGCCTCTTTGCTACAGTATTTTTGCTACAGTACTTTTGCTGCAGTACACAGCCGTGTGGAATTTCCACACGCCCGTGTGAACTCTCTGAAATTCTGATTTTCGGCAACAGTGGACAGTAGCTTGCTACAGAACTTTCGCTACAGTATTTTGCTACAGTAACTACTACAGTACTTAGCCGAAATGCTCCCGAATTCATCGTTCTTCATCGAGGCCATTGAATTGGGCACGCAATCAATGGTAGATTATGTCGATTACTTCATTTCACTTCATTGGCGAAGTTCTCCAATGCTACACGAGTTAGACTTTTGTGAATGTGACTGCCCTTGTGCCCCTTCAATGGAGGTTGGCACACACCCACAAGTCTAAACTCATGCCTTGTTCTTTGCTTAGTCCGAAAACTCCTCAACAATGGCGAACATAACCTATTCTTGCTTCATTCTTCTCCAAATTGGCTCCACAACCCTATAATGCACAAAAGTAAACAAATGCACACTTTTTAGTGATAAAATCTGATTAAATCAATGCTCATTGCAAGATAATAACACTTCGCATTACTATAACACGAGCACTTATCAAATCCCCCCACACATAAGCTTTTGCTTGTCCTCAAGCAAAATAGAACGTGAAAGTACTTGGGAAGAACAATTGAAAGTGCTCGGCCTTAGGTTCACCAAAAGTATGCAAAAGGAGCATTCTACAAATAAGGGGAAATCAAAACATTGCATAAGGTTACCAATGCTCTAGCTAAAAACTCGAATCAAAAAGGATGAAAACTCGAAAATGTGTTAGTGTGTGCGATCTTACTCAAGAGAACCAACGAGTACTCCTCAAACTTTGGTTAGACAGGACTTATTTATATACAAAAAACAAAAAAATAGGGAAGGAAGTAGTAGCTTCACACATCCTTGAAGGTAGCCCTTTCCTAGGCGGCCGCCAAAGGTGGCTTTCACTCTTTCGAGGAGGTAGCTCTTTCTACCGGGGTAGTAGCTTTGACGCATCCCATGAGATAGCTCTTTCTCTCATTAGGGCATAACTTGTATCCGACTTATGAGAGTAGCTACATACTTCATAGGCGGTAGCTCTTTCCACCCCAAATGCATAATTAAAACAAAGCTAATATTTACAAACTCATATATTTTTTTTTCTCTTTTTCCCTTTTCCATATTTTTTTTATCATTTTTCAATTTTTGTTTTATGCATTTTCCAAAGTAAAACTAAGAACGATGATAAACTTGTCCTTAAAAACTTCAAGATTGAGTTTCCAAAAGATTCCAAGAGTAAGTTGTGCAATATGAGAATATCGAGTAAAAAATTCCTAAAATTCAAGTAGAAACTAGAGCATGATAGGATACAATTTTAAAAATTCTCCTAAACTATAAGAATACAACCGTTGCAACTAAGGTGAACCGCCATAGGCTACATAAGCATAAGCAATTGAACGCACAAGTAAAAGTATGTGCAATGTGAATTCCCCCCCACACTTAAGATGTACATTGTCCTCAATGTACACATGCAAGCATAATAAAAAGTATAACAATCAAAACATAATGTGTGGAGGTGGGCAATTGAAACAATACTCCCCTGAACTCCTAGTGGTACGTTTGATGAAGCTATGTTTATTAAGGGTTGAGTCACAACGGGTTGTGGAGGGTACACGGTCCCATGACCGTGCCTATGACTAGTACTCAAATTCCTTGCATCCAAGACCATCTGCACGTACACAAGGGGGATCAGTGAAGCTCAATAAAAGTAAAATAAAACAAAAGAAAAATAAAGCTAAAAACGCCTCAAGCGTCGGTGTCGTCCGTTCTTCGATCTCCGGTGCTGCTGTCGGTGCTGATACTGGTGGATTTGGTGCTGAAAAAGAAAAGATTGACGAAGAAAAGGAGAAAATGTGCTTACCGACGAAGTGAAAATCAAAAACTTCGAATATGGTCAGAAAACAACTTAAAAACTCCTTAAATGGACAAAGAGAGGGTTGGGAAAATGTGAGGAAACATCCCTTGAGTGTGGAGGCATTTAGAATTGAAAAGGCAAAAGAAGATTTTAAAATTAAAAACAACCTATCATGTTCTGTACATCCATCATGTTCTGTACATCCACACGGCCGTGTGGAATTTCCACACGGCCGTGTGCCTCCACTAGAAGGGTTCACAGGGGCAGTCACACCCCCCTGTGTTTCCTCTGTTTGCTTTCCAGAACATACACACGGCCGTGTGGAAATCCCACACGGCCGTGTGCCCAACCTAGCCAACACAAGGCCGGCCACAGGGGCACCCACACGCCCCTGTGGACTCTTTGGATCCCAAGAAAATCATCTAAGTGTTCCACACGGCCGCGTGGAAATTCCACACGGCCGTGTGCCATGCAGACGCTCACCCACAAGGGCACTCACACGTCCCCTGTGAGCCTCTAGATGAAGTTCTTGTTCTGCAGAACATCCACACGGCCGTGTGGAATTTCTACACGGCCGTGTGCTATACACATGCTCACTCACAGGGGCACTCACACTGCCCCTGTGTCTCTCGGGATGGAGAGTTGTAGCTCTGCAGAGATCCACACGGCCGTGTGGAAATTCTACAAGGCCGTGTGCCTTTATATGGTCGTTCACAGGGGCAATCACAAGCCCCTGTGTCTTCTCTGGATGAGTTCTGAACTGTGACACACGCCCGTGTGGAAATTCCACACGGCCGTGTCTTCTCTGGGTGACTTAGAAAAATTTGCTAGCTTTGAAGAAAATTTCAGAAACTCAAATACAACGTTCAGAGCTTGCATATACAATAAAAATTCGACCAGAGATCCATGAAAACATACTCAAACAACCCAAAACTTCGACAATCACAATTAGGCACACTATAACACCAATAATCCATAAGAAATCACAGCACACGCATAATAAAATCAAAACACCGAAACTAGGCAATTATTCATGCTAAAACTAAACTAAAGCCTAGAAAAGCAATAAAAACTTGGGTTGCCTCCCAAGAAGCGTTTGTTTAACGTCACTAAGCTTGACGTACCTCTTTCTTACCTCAAGGCGGCTTGAAAAGAGTGTGTTTCTCCCGACAAGATCTTGCATAGCTACTTCCTTTAAACCAAAAATCGACTTGCCGAGGTGGAGTATTTGTTGGAGGGTCCAACCATCCTACTTTTGGCCTCCAAGGAAACAATTTGGGTTGGGAATTGTCCAAGCTTAGCATAGGTGGGTCATGGGATGGTTTAAATATCCTCCCCACATCGTTTTCCCTTCCCAAAGTCTCTTTCTTGCTTTTTATGAGTTGATCAATCCCAAAGAGCGGTGCTTGTTCCATTACCTTAGGGGTTGCTTCTTCTTGTGTATTTTCATCTTGAAAGGAACATGACACTAGCAAATCCCCTCGAGAATTTTCTTGCTCACAAGCACCATCTTCATTCAAGCAATTCCAATTCTCCAAATGACATTCTACTTTTTCCTCTTCAATTTCTACAGCAACATACTCGGTATGCCCCATTTCTTCATTATCATTCACGACCACATCATCTCTACAAGGGTCTTGCTTTACTTGCTCAAATACTTCATGTTCCTTGGAGAGTGTGTCAAGTATCCATCCTAATTGATGTTTAAGGTTGTTGTAGGAGGCTTCATGACACTTTCGTGTGGCTTCCATACTTTGGCAAGAGGCATCGGATGCTTCAATAAAGTTATCTAGTACCTTTCTCCACGGAGGTGCATCCTCTTCGAGTCTCTAATCCTTTTGAAATCGCTCTTGAGGTGCTTCCCAATGTTGTCCATCGTTATTCCATAAAAAATTTTAGTAGCTCCTTTCACTTGGATGATGTGTGCTATAGCCTGGATTGCTCTGTTGTTGTGAAGCAATAACTCTATCAAGCTTTGTACTGAGAGCTTCAACTTGAGAATATAGCTCAATGATTGAATCAATCTCCATTTAGGCTCCTTGCAAGAAAAAGTGAGACAAAACAAAAGAAAACAAATTAGAACGATGGAAGAATAAGAAAAAGGTGAAATAGAATAAAGGATGAATAGCTAAAATAACAAAGTACAAATGTCTCTAAAACGCCTAGTCCCCGGCAACGGCGCCAAAAACTTGACAAACCCCTTGCGTGTGTACCCCGCAAGTGCACGGGTTGTCGAAGTAATAAAAATACCCTGGTGAGTGGGTAGTCGTATCCACAGGGAATAGTGCTCAGAAACAAGTGTTATCGCTATTTAGCTATGAAAAAAGCCGATGATGAAAGAAGTATATATATATATATATATATATATATATATATATATATATATATATATATATATATATATATATATATATATATAAATGTAAAAGAAAATAAAAGAGTGCAAGAAGAATAATGAGGGTAGGAGAGGTAATCGATATAATGATGGGGTACCCGGACAAAGCTCCCCCTAAGACTAATGCTTCTAGTGCAAGACTAGTATTATACCCTCTAGTTGATGTCTGATTGAGTCGAGGATATCCTTAAACACACGGTCCAAAACCTAAGGTCAACCGTGACTGACCCCAACACTATGCCCCGGCATTAGGATTCACTACGACTCTTGACTCTCGTTGACCTGTCAACTAAGCCCTAGAGGAGTATATTTACCTAAGCCTCACACTACGTGGGATTGCATTAAGTTCTAGGGACTCCTAGTGGTAAAACCTGTTCCTATGTGTAGTTCTAACCCTTTGGTCCAGGTGGAAGAACCCTAGTCTAGATCAAGCCCCAGTGCGTAGGATTCACTTCAACCCTTCACTCTGTTACTCGCGTAACTAAGCCCCAGGGGAGTTTATCTACCTAGCACTTCACTCTATCTCGACCGCTAATGAATCAAGGAAACGGAGGTAGGGAGAAACCACACCGGAGGGGAAAGGGGTACATCGCTACCTCACAACTCTCCCTCTCAACCCTCTCCAACCTTGTGTAGTCTAATCCTATAGAGGTTGTCACACCCTCAAAGGATAACCTAATAGATTCTCAACCCTAGTGTCACGGCTAAGGGAAAATCTCATACAATCGGCATGCAAGATTGGAACTCAATAATAGAATATTAAATTAAGAAAACATAATAAAAGTCATAGAAACAATATCATCCTAGGGTTTACAAGTCCGAACCCACTAGGGTTTAGCTCTCCATGGAGCAATACAAAGTCAATAAATAGTTTAAGAACATATTCATGAAAACCACAAAGAAAACCCCCTTGTAGATCGTATCGATGGTCTTGTGTAGTCGCGTGTCTTCTCCAACGAATCCCTTGTCAAGCCTAAGGCACACCTCGACAAATCAATGCCGATGAGAGCTTCCCCAATATCTTTCTTCCAAAGGATGTCGATGTCGATGTCGTTTAATCGCCTCCAAAGACCTCCAAGAACCTCTCCAAACTCTAGCCGAAAGCCCCCGAAAAGATATCCAAGTGATAGAAGGGGAGGGTCCACAAATAGATCTGAAAACGGGCTATTTATAGGCTGAAATCGAGCTGAAATCGGAGTTCCACACGCCCCTGTGTTAATTCCACACGGCCCTGTGTAAAACCAGGAATTCCACACGCCCGTGTCTTAATTCCAAACGGCCGTGTGGAAATTCTGAAATCGTGATTTTTCGGCACTGTGAACAGTAACTTTGCTACAGTGTTTCTGGCTTGCTGGAAAATTAATTCACACGGCCGTGTGGAATTTCCACACACCCGTGTGAACTCTCTGAAATCCTGATTTTCGGCAACAGTGAACAGTAGCTTGCTACAGCACTTTCTCTACAGTATTTTTGCTACACTAACTGCTACAGTCTTAGCCGAAATGCTCCCGAATTCATCGTTCTTCATCGAGGCCATTGAATTGGGCACGCAATCAATGGTAGATTATGTCGATTACTTCATTTCTCTTCATTGGCGAAGTTCTCCAATGCTACACGAGTTAGACTTTTGTGAATGTGACTGCCCTTGTGCCCCTCCAATGGAGGTTGGCACACACCCACAAGTCTAAACTCATGCCTTGTTCCTTGCTTAGTCCGAAAACTCCTCAATAATGGCGAACATAACCTATTCTTGCTTCATTCTTCTCCAAATTGGCTCCACAATCCTACAATGCACAAAAGTAAACAAATGCACACTTTTTAGTGATAAAATCTGATTAAATCAATGCTCATTGCAAGATAATAACACTTCGCATTACTATAACATGAGCACTTATCAGGCCTCTTACTAGAAGTCTTCTTCTTTTTAGGTGCCATTTCTGCAAGAGTATAAAAGCTAATCAGATCAATGTTTCAAAAGCAATCCACACGGCCGTGTGTTAATTCCACACGCCCGTGTGGATTGTCGAGATACAAGAGAGACACGGCTGAGGAGTCAAACATTCATAGTTTCATAATCGGCTCGTTTCGAATCCCTGTTTAAGTAAGTTCGTGAGCAGGTAAATCATGCGAACCAACCGAATTTACTGTCAGAAACGAAGTAATTTAAGATTGACGGAAGGAAATAGAGAAGAGGAAGTTTACCGACGGTGTAGAGTGTGAAACCTTAGACTCGGCCGGGAAACTCAGCAAAACTTCGTAAACAAAACTCAGAGATGGCCGGAAAATCGAAAGGGACGGTCGGAGAGTGCTTTGGAGTGAAAAGGCAAAGAGGCACAAGTGAAAACCGAAAGAATTCGCGCAGCTTTTGAAGTTCTGGGAATTCACACGGCCGTGTGGAAATGTCACACGGCCGTGTGCCTCTGAAATTAGGGTTCACAGGGGCCAATACACGCCGCTGTGTGCACTCTAGTCACTCTCTAAACTAACCCACACGGCCGTGTGAAATATACACACGGCTGTGTGCCTTCACAAGGGTATCCACAGGGGCTGGTACACGGCCCTGTGGATTCTCGGGAAAACACAGATGGTTTCTAAAATTTTTCCACATGGCCGTGTGTTAATCCCACACGGCCGTGTGCCCAACCTGGCCAAGACACAGGCCGGCCACAGGGGCACATCACACGCCCCTGTGGTCTCTCTGGTTTGCTCGAGAAACACTAAGTGTTTCACACGGCCCTGTGCCTTTCACAAGCTCTTCCACAGGGGTGCCCACACGGCCCTGTGTATTCTCGGGAAGAAGGGGTTTTTCTCTACAGAGTTCCACACGGCCGTGTGCCTTGGCACAGTGACACTCACAGGGGCACTCAGACGGCCCTGTGGACTCTCTGGAAAAGAGTTTAAGTTCTGCGAATTTCCACATGGCCGTGTGTAATTTCCACACGGCCGTGTGCCCCTTCTGAAGTTTTTCACAGGGACAAGGTCACGCCCCTGTGTCTTCTCTGGCTGAGTATTATTTGGTACCACACGACCGTGTGTTAATTCCACACGGCCGTGTGTTTTCTTTGGTTCACTCAGAAAATTTTGACAGACTCTCAGAAAAATTCAGGAACTATTTTAAAACACTTAGAGCCTGTACAAATCATGAAAACATGACCAGAGACCACAGAAAACACACTCAACCGACTTAAACTTCGTCAATTAACATTAAGGCACACGAAAACGTCAATAATCAACCAGAAAAATCACAGCATAAGCATATGAAAATCAGGACACCAAAACTAAGACTTTTATTCAGATTAAAACGAAACTAAATCCTAGGAAAGCAGTAAAACCTTGGGTTGCCTCCCAAGAAGCGCTTGTTTAACGTCACTAAGCTTGACGTACCTGGTCTTACCTTACGGAGGTTCATGAGTGAAGGTTGCCCTCTTCCCTACAATCTGAAAGCATGCATTACATAATCTTTGTAGAGTAGAGGGAGAGTTGTCGAATTTGTTACCACAAAAGGGTGTTACACACTTACTCCGTGAATGCTCATCCCCTTTCTTGTTGGGGTTCTTCTTGTGGCATCTTTTCGACCTTTTCATCCTCCGAAGCATCTTCTTCATACGCTCCTTCTCCATCTTGATGTCATCCATCTTGACTGGACCAAGTGCGAGTACTTCTTCTTCTTGTATCTCCATGTCTTGGTCCGGCCACCCTTCATATGGATCCGGGTTTAACATTTCCTGCACATATTCATCAATGCACTCATCAGTAACATTAAGATAATAAAGAGTGCCATCAAAGTCAAGAGAATATCTCATGGCTTTGGCGAGGCGATAAGTGAGCTTGTCATCTCCGACTCTGAGTGTGAGCTCTCCACCGTCCATGTCTATCAAAGCCTTGGAAGTGCGCAAGAACGGCCTTCCAAGAACCAGTGGCACCTCGACATCCTCATCCACATCGAGCACAACAAAGTCCACTGGGAAGATGTACTTGTCTACCTTCACCAACACATCTTCCACAATACCCCTCGGATGCCTCACCGATCGATCCGCAAGTTGAAGTGTCATCCGAGTCGGCCTAGGCTCGCCCAAGCCTAGCTTTTGGAAGAATGTGTAGGGCATGACGTTGATACTTGCCCCGGAATCGGCCAATGCCATCCTTTCTGAGTAATATAAGTCCAAAATAAGAAAAGCAACAAATAAAAACAAATGAAGTAAACTATGGCGCCTCAGCGTCGGTGTCCTGCTCCATAGATGATGATGCTGTCAGTACTGGTATATCCTGTGGCTTTGGTGGTGGTGATGCTGATGTTGGTTCAACCTGTGAATCTGGAGGATGCTCGAGGTGGCACCACGAAGGGTGAAGTCATGTCCCGTTCGAGTAGCTGGTGTAGACTACGGAACTAGGCCATGGATTCGGCGTGGTGTGCAGCTTGTGTAGCTTTGATCTCAGCTACCTCTGTCTGAAGAATTCTACAGCATTCTCGAGGCGCTCTAATCTATCTTGGTCTCGTGAGGGAGAAAATATCCACACTGGAGGTGGCTTCTGTGCTGCGGGTGGTACCTTTGTCTCAGTCTGCTCTGGGGTAGCTGTACTATCGGCTGCGAACCCACGGCCTCGTCATCCTCACCCTCGACTGCCTCTGGCTGGGGTACGATCATAGCATAAACACCTGGCCCACATCTATGGACCATACCGATCAGCCTCATCGTCTAAATGCCGAGGAGAGCTGGTACAGTGGTCTTCTCGGCCCCCCTGATCGCATCCAGGAGACCTATCTCGACGAGGAGTCTCGTGATGTATGGACCCGAGAAAATAACACCAACTCAGGCATATTGGCCCTGATGGTGCAAGTACTCAGCCACAATATGTCCAAGATGAAGTGGCTCACTCTGCACCATCGAATACAGGTATAGCAGCTCCTATCGGCTCAAAACACCAGTGCTGTCTTCAAGGCCGCTCACTGATCGGCTAAGCACACCGTGGAGATATTTGTATGCTGGACGGGATAGACATGTAGCCTTGGACACACCCGGCTCATACTGCCCCTGTCCACATAGTATCCTATAAGCTTGCTGTGGTGTCAGACTCCCTGGATAATCAGTAGGGAGCTTCTCGTACTCCTTTATCTCAGTGAATGTCTCGTCATATAACCCCAACCTGATGGAGAACTGTGTCACACTGAGACTGTAATGCTGACCGAACGCTCGGAACTGAATCGTATCCACGTCCGTGAAACTGTTGTACGATCAGTCGAACTCGAAGGATTCAAGTACCTCAAGTGTAAGCAATCGGATAGCTAGGTCATGAATAGTAAGTAATCTCTGCCAGCTACATCCCGAGAGCAACTCATCAATCTCATCAGCCATGTCACCACCTAACTGGATCGCTGGGACTGTACTCGAATATAGATTTGTGACTGTCCAAACTTTAATTTCGCCAACTGCTGGAATCGAACAGTGTGCTTGGATATGGCGAACTCTATATGCTCTGGAGACTACTCTCGAGGGTGTTTACCAACTGATTTCTTCGATCTAGACGTCATTCCTGTAAAGATTGAAAAGAAATCGATCAAATTTCACAATTAAAATAGTCTGCAAGAATCCACATGGTCGTGTGGAAATTCCACAAGCCCGCGTGTATCTTCGAGGTGTGAGAGCCGCACGGTCGTGGCCTTCATCAAACTAAAAATACATGAAAATTACTCCTAGAATCCTTCTAAAAACATTTACCAACTATTTAGTCATGAAACCCATGTGAATTTGAACACAATAACCAAAAGAAACCAAGATTAACAAAGAGAAAGGAAAGAGGATGCTTACCAACGTACTGATAATCAAAACCTTGAAGAAATACCGGAAAACAACCTTAAAACCTCTAAAATCAACGCAGAGAAGGTCGGGAAAGTGTGTGGGAGTGTTCTTTGAGTGTTTGGAAGCTTCAAAACAGAGAGGCACGAATGGATTTTTAAGAAAAATCGTGGCTTTTGAAGTTCTGTACATCCACACGGCCGTGTGCCTCTATTGAGAGGGTTCACAGGGGCAATCACATGTCCATGTGTTCTCTCTATTTGCTCTCTGAACAGCCCCACGCAGGCGTGTGGGAATTCCACATGCCTGTGTACCTCCATAGGGGAGCTTCACAGGGACAGTCACACGCCCCTGTGTGCTCTTGGGATAGCACTAAGGCCTCTGAACAAATCCACACAGCCGTGTGCCTAACCTGGCCAAGACACAAGGCCGGCCACAGGGGCATCCACACGCCCCTATGGCCTTTTTAGATTATTCGAGAAAAACCTAAATGTTCCATACGGGCATGTGGAAATGCCACACGGCTGTGTGCCTTCACAGGCTCACTCACAGGGGTAGTTACACGCCCCTATGTCTTCTCGGGATGGAAAGACAGTCTCTACAGAGTTTCACATGGCCGTGTACCTTAACACAAGGGGACTCATAGGGGAATCCACACGCCCCTGTGGACTCACTGGATGGAGAGTTTAAGTTCTGTAGGAATCCACACAGCCGTGTGGAAATTCCACATGGCCTTGTGCCCTTCACAGGGTCGCTCATAGGGGGCAGACACACGTCCCTGGCAGACACATGATCCACATGGCCATGTGGAAATTCCACATGGGTGTGTGTTTTCTCTAGATGACTTAGAAAATTCACAGACTTTGTAGAATAATTCAGAAATTCAAATATGGTGTTCAGAGCTTGCTTATACGATAAAAATACGACCAGAGATTCATGAAAACACACTCAAATGACCCAAAACTTTGTTAATCGCAATTAGGCACACAAAAATCATCAAAGATCTACTAGAAAAACACAGCACACATATAAACATGCCAAAACACCGACACTAAGATTCTTATTCATACTAGCAATAAACTAAGTCCTAGAAAAATATTAAAAGCTTGGGTTTCCTCCCAAGAAGCGCTTATTTAACGTCTCTTAGCTTGACGTACCTGGACTTACCTCACGGGGGCTCATGAATGAAAGTTGCCCTCTTCCCTATAACCTGAAAGCATGCTTGACATAATTTTTGTAGTTTAGAGAGGGAGTTACCGAGTTTGTTACCACACAAGGGCGAAACACCCTTACTCCGTGAATGCTCATCCCTGTTTGTGTTGGGGATCTTCTTGTGGCCTCTCCTCGCTCTCCTTATCTTCTGGATCATCCTTTTCATGACTCCCGGGGCCGGTTTCACTTCCTTTACTAGACCAAGTGATACAACATCTTCATTCTTCATATCTTGGTTTAGCCACCCTTTATATGGGTTCGGATACATCATTTCCTGCACATATTCATTAACAAGCTCATCAGTAGTGTCAAGATAATATAAAGCGTCATCAAAGTCTAGAGAATGTCTCATGGCTTCGGCGAGGCGGTATGTAAGCTTTTCATCTCCAACTCTCAAAGTTAGCTCTCCGCCGTCCATGTCAATCAATACCTTGGAAGTACGCAAGAACGGCTTCCCAAGTATTAGCGGGACTTCGACATCCTCATCAACATCCAACACTACAAAGTCCACAGGAAATATGTACTTGTTAACTTTCACAAGCACATCATCAATAATACCCCTCGGATGTCTAACTGATCGATCCGCTAATTGAAGTGTTATCCGACTGGGTCTAGGCTCTCCTAAGCCTAGCTTCTGAAAGAATGTGTACGTCATGACATTGATGCTAGCTTCTGAATCCGCCAATGCCTTTTCTCTTGCTCAACATACTCTTTTGCAACACTGCCGAGCAAGTAGCATCTAGGATCAATGATGCATTCTCCACCAAATTCCTCTTGTTGGTCAAGAGGTCCTTCAAGAATTTCGCGTACTTAGGCATTTGGGATAACACCTCCATGAATGGGATGTTGATGTGCAACTGTTTGGACAACCCCAAGAATTTCTTGTATTGCTCGTCATTATGATTTCTTTTCAACTGTGAAGGATAGGGGATTCTTGGTTTGTAAGGTGGGGGTGCCACCTTATTCTCCTTAGGTACTTGCTCTACCTCCACATCCTTGTGTGCTTCACTTCTTTCCTTCTCGAGAGGAAGTCTACTCTCAACCTCCCGGCCACTCCTCAAAGTAATTGCCTTCACATGCTCTCTTGGCTTTGTCTCCGCGTTGCTTGGCAAACTCCCTTTAGGTCTCTCTAATAGAGACTTCACAATTTGGCCAACTTGGTTCTCCAAGTTATGTAACGATGAGGTGTGGTTACGAAGTGCGGCTTCAACCGATTGGAATCTTGCATCCGACGATTGGACAAACCTTGTAAGTGCCTTCTCCAAATCGGTCATCTTATTCTCCAAACTTGACATTCGGTTCTCCAAATTCGGTGCTTGTTGTTGTTGGAAGCCCGATGGTGTATTACTCTTTTGTTGTTGCCCTTGGTTGCTCCATGACAAGTTAGGGTGATTCCTCCACCGTGGATTGTAGGTGGCACTATACGGATTCCCTTGACCTCTGAATGCAATACCTACAAAATCCGCTTGCTCAACCGAAGAAGTACCACCAATTGAAATAGAGCAATCACTAGAAGCATGTCCTCCTCCACATCCATTGCAACTCGTAATGGCCGCCACTCTTGGTAAAGTTAGAGTGTCTAACTTCTTGCTCAAAGACTCAACTTGAGTAGCCAAAGAAGTTACCGCATTAATCTCACGGAGTCCGGCCACCTTCTTCCTCTCTCTTGAGTTCCATTGATAACTATTCAAAGCCATCTCTTCGATAAGCTGTCGGGCTTCACCGGGTGTCTTGCTTCCTAAGGTACCTCTTGCTGCCACATCTAACAATTGCTTCGAACTTGGATTCAACCCGTTGTAGAAAATGCGAACAATCATCCACTCGGGGAATCCATGCTGTGGGCATCTCCGCAGGAGATCCTTGAACTGACCTATGTCTCGAATAGAGACTCCAATTCTATCTGAATGATGGAAGATATCTCATTCTTGAGCTTCACAAATTTTTTTAGAAGGAAACATCGAGCAAGGAAAGCTTCTGCCATCTCCTCTCAAGTAGTAATCAAGGCTCTAGGTAATTGACATGACCCCTTGCGTGTATCCCGCAAGTGCACGGGCTTGCGGAAGTAATAAAATTACCCTGGTGAGTGGGTAGTCGAATCCATAGGGAATAGGGATTTAAAACACAAGAATTTGCTATTTAGTTATGCGATATATGAGAAGTAATAATCGAATTGGTGAGTAGAGTACGAAATCAGTTATACTAAAAGACAGGAATTTAAACAGAGAGAGATGGAAGACAAGAGAAAAACAAGTAGGAGTTATGAAAGGAAGACTATCAATGGATGAAATAGGGTATCCGGACAAGGTACATCTAGGACTTATGCTTCTAGTGCAAGACTATGCTATTATACTTCCCTATTGATGTTTAATTGAGTCGAGGATATCCTTAAACTCACGGTCCCAAAACTTAAGGTCAACCGTGACTAACCCCATCATTATGTCCCGGCATTAGGATTCACTACGACCCTTAACTCTTGTTGACCTGTCAACTAAGCCCTAGGGGAGTCTATCTTCCTAACCCTAACACTACGTGGGATTGCTTTAAGCTCTAGGGATTCCTAGTGATAAAACCTGTTCCTCTATGTAGTTCTAACCCTTTGGTTCAGGTGGAAGAACCCTAGTCTAGATGGAGCCCTAACACTCTATCTTGACCGCTAATTAACCAAGGAAATGGAAGTAGGGAGAAATCACACCGGAGCGGAAAGGGGTACATCGCTACCTCACAACTCTCCCTCTCAACCCTTTTCAATCTTAAGGAGTCTAACCCTATAGGAGTTGTCACACCTCCAAAGGGTAACCTAGATTGCTCTCAACCTTAGTGTCACAGCTAAGGGGAAAACAATAGCACAAGATAATTAAAATTGAAACTCGATTTATTTATCAATAATGGAAAAGCACAATAGCAATGTCATAGAAACATAAGAATCCTAGGGTTTTACAAGTCCGAATACCCACGAGGGGTTTAGCTCCTCATGAAGCTATACATGTTCATCAAAATATAAAAGAAAGTATAAATAAAAAGTATTGATGAAAAACCCCCTCGCGTATGGTGTGGCCGTGGTTTTGTGCGGCCGCCGGACGTCGGTGACGATGCCGATGACGCGCTTCAAACCTCCACGAAGTCCTCTCCAAAACCCTAGCCGCCATCTCCAAAAGTTGGGGAGAAAGATAGGTCAAAAGATGTGTCAAAAGTCTCCAAATCGGGCTTTTATAATGCTGAGTGCGGCTTTAAATTTTGGACTTATCAGGACTTCACACGGCCGTGTGGAATTAACACACGGGCGTGTGAAGTTTCTATCAGCTGAAAAATTAATTCACACGGCGGTGTGTTAATTCCACACGCACGTGTGAATTCTCTGAAATTCTGAAATTCGGCCGGAAGTGAACAGTAGCTTGCTACAGTGTTTTGCTATAGTACAAGCTACATTTCTGCTACAAGTCTAAGCTCGTGCCTTGTTCCTTGCTTGGTCCGAAAACCTCCCAACAACGGTGAACACGATCTAACTTCGTTCTTTTTCTCCAAATTGGCTCCATAAACCTACAATGCATAAGAATACACAAATGCACACAATTTAATGATAAAATCTGATAAAAGATATGTTCATTGTAAGATAATAACGCTTTGCGTTACTATACTACGAGCACTTATCAAATCCCCCCACACTTAAGCTTTTGCTTGTCCTCAAGTAAAATAGAACGTGGAAGTACTTGGGAGAAGCAATTGAAAGTGCTCGGCCTTAGGTTCACCAAAAGTATGCAAAAGAAGCATTCTACAAGTGAGGGGAAATTAAAACATTGCATATGGTTATCATTGCTTTAGCGAAAAACATGAATCAAAAAGGGATAGCAACTCGAAAACTTGTAAGTGTGTGCGAATTCACTCAAGAGAACCAACGAGTACTCCTCAAACTCTTGTTACAAGGACTTATTTATATACACAAAGTAAGGAAGTAGTAGCTTCACTCAACCTCTAAGGTAGCCTTTTCCTAGGCGGCCGCCAAAGGTGGCTTTAACACTTTCGAGGAGGTAGCTCTTTCTACCGGTGTGGTAGCTTTCACGCTTCCTATGAGATAGCTCTTTCTCTCATTAGGGCATAACTTGTATCCAACTTATGAGGGTAGCTTCATACTTTATAGAAGGTAGCTCTTTCCACCCCAAATGTAAATCTTAAACTAATATTCACAAGCTCACAAGTTTTTTTTTTTAAGTACTTCACAACTTACTAAAGTAATACTAAACTAGTCCTTAAAACTTCGAGTTCGATTTTCCAAAAGATTTCAAGAGTGAGTAGTGCAATAGGGTGTAATCGAGCAAAAATCTCCTAAAAATTCAAGTTAAAAATTCTCCTAAACTCTAAGAATACAACCGTTACAACCAAGGTGAACCGCCATAGTCTACATGAGCATAAACAATTGAACGCATAAGTAAAGGTGTGTGCAATGTAAATCCCCCCTCCCCCCCTCCCCCACACTTAAGATGTACATTGTCCCCAATGTACGCATGCAAGCATAATACAAATAAAGCAAATGAAAAACTATTAGTGTGGAAGTTGGTAATTGAAACATTACTCCCCTGGACTCCAAGTGTTGCATTTGATGGAGCTAGGTTCATTGAGAGTTGAGTCTCAATGATTTGTGGAGCACACACGGTCCCATGACAGTGTATATAACTATTCCTCAAATTCCTTAAATCCAAGACCATCTGCACACATACGCAAGGATTCAGTATAGCTAATGAAAAATCAAAACAAAGCTCGAGTATATAAATATATGAAAATGAAATACAACTCGAAACAAAATAAAAGAAAAAGAAAAATAAAAGCAAACCCAGAAGGAGAGTCCTTTCTGGGTACAACAAGTCCAACAGAATATGAAAGTAAAAGTGCAACAGAAAATAAAAATAAAACTATGACGCCTGTGTGGCCCTTAACTGTTGCTGGTGGTGGTGGATCTATTGCTGATGGAGATGGAGATGGAGTCGGTGATGGGATCCGTCGGGGCCGCACCACAGATCGCTCGAAGAACTGAATAACTGTGGCAAGCTGTGCCAATATCTAAGCGAACTGCGATGCCTGTGTGGCCCTCAACTCGGCAAACTCTGTTGCCTGTGCGGCCCTCATCTCGGCCAACTCTGCCTGCATAACACCCATAGCGCTCTCGAGGCGCTCCAGTCGATCCTGGCGTCGCGAGGGCGAGAACATGCACACCAGAGGTGGCTCCGGTGCTGTGGGTGGTGCCTCGACCTCTGCATCTGCTAGAGGTGTCTCTATCGCTGCCTGGGACCCCTCGGCTGGATAAGCTTCGTTTCAGATCACCGAGTAAGTCTGATAATGTTTCCTGGCCATGCCCATTTGTCTCAATATCTCCAAGCTGATCGGAGATGGTATGATAGTCTTCTCCATCCCTCTAATCTCCGCACGAAGGCCTATCCCCTTGATCAGTCTCGTGACATATGGTCCTGCAAAGATAGTTCCCAATCTAGGGTATTGACCTTGATGACGCATGTAATCTGCGAGAATATAACCAAGATGGAGAGGCTCTTTCTTCACCATTGAATGTAGGTACAGAAGTTCCTGTCGGCTAAGGACTCCTGTACTATCACCTCGGCCACTCACTGATCTACTCAGAATGGCATGAATGTATCTATAAGTTGGTCGTGATAGACAAGTAGCCTTCGATATCCTTGGTTCGTATTGCCCCTACCCGCACAAAATTTGGTAAACTCCTTGAGGAGTCAAATTACCAGGGTAATCAGTTGGTAGGCTCTCATACTCCTCTGTTTTAGTGAATGCCTCATCATAGAGCCCTATGTGAATAGAGAATTGCGTTACTGACATACTGTAGTTCTGCCCAAAAACCCTGAACCGGATAGCATCTGCACTTGTTAAACCCGTACTCGATCTGTCAAACTCAAAGGATGCGAGCACCTCTAAAGAGAGGGAGTGGTTGGCTGGATCTCGAATAGAAAGCAAGCTCTTCCAATTTCTTGTTTCTATGAGTTCTTCAATCTCGTCCACCATATCATCACCCCAATAGGCCGGCCTTATGCAACTCAAATCTATGTATTGAGACTGTCCGAACTTGAGTTTCTCCAACCTTGTATATCTTGTTCAGTGTTCCGTTGTGGCAAAACTCAACCGTTCGGTAGAAGGTTCAAGGGGCCTCTTACTAGCTATTTCCTTCTTTTTAGGTGCCATTCCTGCATATTAAAAAAAATATTCAAAACATTGCTGGGTTCTGCAGGATTCGACACGGCTGTGTGAAATTTCCACACGCCCGTGTGGATCCTCGGTGCGTTGAAAGCAAATAGTCGTGAAACCAAAATCTCGAACACAAGACACCCAAGTTATTCCAAAACTTTCCAAAACTTTTGCAGAAATAAATACGCAAGTAAAACTTGTGTAAATAGTTAAAATCAACTAACAAGTTCGGATTAATGAAGTTTGATAAGTGCTTGAGTATACATGTTTCATCCACTTGTTTTACATGCATTGAGCATCCTTTTACCATGGATTATGTCTCATAAATTGTATTTTGGTGTTCTTTTATGCAATTAGGTTGTGAAAGTATTGAAGGAGGAAAAGGAAGCAAAGATAGGTTATAAAGACCTATTGTTGGGAGTTTTTGTACAACACAAGTGTCAAGGCACAAGAGGGGATCATGCACATGAGGGTGTGTGCTAACTTCCAGAAGAATTCAAGCCAATTTGTGTGATGGAAGGGCACAAAGCAGTCACACCTTCATGTCCCTTCTTGTGTGAAGATAGCTAAAGCTTCCAAATGATGGTTCGATGGAGGAGATGTCTTATAACTCACCACATGGATGTATGCCCGACCATGTGGCCTCAAGATAAGAGAGTTTAGATCGCGTTTTATGGAGAGTACTGTAACTGCACATTTTAATGTGGCAGTACTGTAGCAGAAATCACTGTTCACGCGACCGCGTCAAAATCCCACGCAACCGCGTGGGATCTCACGTGGTCTCATGGAGGCACGTGACTGGCGCGTTTCAGACTTATAAATAGCCTTTTTTGCTGATTCTTTTGGTATCTTTTGTGTGGCTTTTGAGAGGCGAAGCGGCTAGGGTTTGAGGATGAGGTCTTTGCCGAATTGGAGGGCCGTTCTTCACCAACTTTGATAGTTGACCCGACCTTTTGCGTGCGTACCGCAAGTGCACGGCCTTGTCGAAGTAATAAAAGTTACCCCGGTGAGTGGGTAGTCAAATCCACAGGGAATAGGGATTTAAAATACGAGAAGTTGCTATTGAGTCGTGTGATGTACGAAAAGAAACAATGATCGGAGTGATGAGTGAATTTATGGGAACTAGAGTAGATGCAAAGCAAATAAATCGAAAGATGAAAGAGAGAAAAGTGCAAGCAACGAGTAAAAAGAGAGAGAATAGTAATAAGTGAAAATAGGGTATCCGGACAAGTTACCTCTAGGACTTATGCTTCTAGTGCAAGACTATGCTATTATACCTTCCTATTGATGTTAATTGAGTCGAGGAAAATCCTGAAACACACGGTCCTAAATCTAAGGTCAACCGTGGCTAACCCCAACACTATGTCCCGGCAATAGGATTCACGCCAACCCTTCACTCTGTTGATTGCTCAACTAAGCCCCAGGGGAGTATTTCTACCTAAGCCTAACACTACGTGGGATTGCTTTAAGCTCTAGGGACTCCTAGTGATAAAACCTGTTCCTATGTGTGATAGTTCTAACCCTTTGGTCCAGGAGGAAGAACCATTGTCTAAATTAAGCCCCAGTGCGTAGGATTCACGTCACCCCAAAACCTTGGGGGAGTTTGTCTACCTAGCACTTCACTCTATTTCGACCTCTAATGACTCAAGGAATCGGAGGTAGGGAGAAATCACAACGGAAGGGAAAGGGGTACGGTGCTACCTCACAACTCTCCCTCTCAACCCTCTTCAATTTTAAGTAGTCTAATCCTATAGGAGTTGTCACACCTCCAAAGGATAACCTAGATTGTTCTCAATCCTTAGTGTCACGGCTAAGAGAAAACAATAGCACAAGAAATCTAAAATTGAAACTCGAATTTATTCATCAATTAATGGAAAAGCATAATAACAATGTCAAAGAAACATAATTATCCTAGAGTTTTACAAGTCCGAATACCCACGAGGGGTTTAGCTCCTCATGGAGCTATACATGTTCATCAATTTATGAAAGAAAGAGCAAACTAAAGACATCAATGAAAACCCCCTCGCGTATGGTGTGGCCGTGGTCTTGTGCGGCCGTCGAACGTCGGTGACGATGCCGATGACGCGCTCCAATCCTCCACAAAGTCCTCTCCGAAACCCTAGCCGCACTCTCCAGAAGTTGGGGAGAAAGATAGGTCAAAAGATTCTTCAAAAAGTCTCCAAAATCGGCTTTAAATAGGCTGAGTGCGGCTTTAAATTTGAAGTTATCGGGAATTCACACGGCCGTGTGGAATTTCCACACGCCCGTGTGAAGTTTCTGTCTTTCCTGAAAAATTACTTCACACGGCCGTGTGTTAATTCCACACGCCAGTGTGAAGTTTCTGGCTTGCTGGAAAATCAATCCACACGGCCGTGTGTTAATTCCACACGCCCGTGTGACGTCTCTGGTTTGCTGGAAAATTAGTTCACACGGCCGTGTGTTAATTCCACACGCCCGTGTGAATTCTCTGGAACCTTGACTCTTTGGCAGAAGTGCACAGTAACTTGCTACAGTGATTCGCTACAGTAACAAGCTGCATTGTTGCTGCAGTAACTCTCCGAAATGCTCCCGAATATGTTGTTTCTTCATCAAGGCCATTGAATTGGGCACACAATCAATGGTAGATCGTGCCTATTGCTTCGAGTCTCCTTCTTGGTGAAGTTTTCCTAAGCTACACAAGTTAGACTTGTTGTGAATGTGACTGCCTTTGTGCCCCTCCAAAGGAGGTTGGCACACACTCACAAGTCTAACCTCGTGCCTTGTTCCTTGCTTGGTCTGAAAACCTTCCAACAACGGCGAACACGACCTAACTTCGTTCTTCTTTTCAAACTTAGCTCCACGAAACCTACAATGCTCAAGAATACACAAATGCACACTATTTAGTGATAAAATCTGATAAAAGTATGTTCATTTGTAAGATAATAACGCTTCGCGTTACTACAACACAAGCACTTATCAAATCCCCCCACACTTAAGCTCTTGCTTGTCCTCAAGCAAAATAGAACGTGAAAGTACTTGGGAAGAATAATTGAAAGTGCTCGGCCTTAGGTTCACCAAAAGTATGCAAAAGAAGCATTCTACAAGTAAGGGGAAATCCAAACATTGCATAAGGTTATCATTGCTCTAGCTAAAAACTCGAATCAAAAAGGAAGAAGAACTCGAAAATGTGTAGTGTGTGTGAACTCACTCAAGACAACCAACGAGTACTCCTCAAAATTTTTTTAACAAGGACTTATTTATATACGAAAAGCAACAAAGGAAGTAGTAGCTTCACACAACCTCGAAGGTAGCCCTTTCCTAGGCGGCCGCCAAAGGTGGCTTTCATACTTTCGAGGAGGTAGCTCTTTCTACCGGGGTAGTAGCTTTCACGCATCCCATGAGATAGCTCTTTCTCTCATTAGTGCATAACTTGTATCCGACTTATGAGAGTAGCTACATACTTCATAGGTGGTAGCTCTTTCCACCCCAAATGCATAAAACAAAACAAATATTCACAAAGTCATATATATATATATATATATATATATATTCTTTTCTTTTTCTCTTTTCCATATATATATATATATATATATATTTATGCATTTTCCAAAGTAAAACTAAGAACGATGATAAACTAGTCCTTAAAAACTTCAAGATTGAGTTTCCAAAAGATTCCAAGAGTAAGTTGTGCAATATGAGAATATCGAGCAAAAAATTCCTAAATTTCAAGTAGAAACTAGAGCATGATAGGATACAATGTTAAAAATTCTCCTAAACTATAAGAATACAACCGTTGCAACTAAGGTGAACCGCCATAGGCTACATGAACATGATCAATTGACCGCACAAGTAAAAGTGTGTGCAATGTGAATTCTCCCCCCCACACTTAAGATGTACATTGTCCCCAATGTACGCATGCAAGCATTATAACCAATAAAACAATGAAGAACAATTAGTGTGGAAGTTGCAATTGAAACATTACTCCCCTGAACTCCAAGTGTTGCGTTTGATGGAGCTAGGTCATTGAGAGTTGAGTCTCAATGGTTTGTAGAGCACACACGGTCCAATGACCGTGCCTATGACAATTCCTCAATTTCCTTAAATCCAAGACCATCTGCACACATACGCAAGGGTTCAGTATAGCTCAAAATAAAGCTCAAGTATATAAAGATATGATAATGAAGTACAACTCGAGACAAAACAAATAAAAATACACCCAGAAGGAGAGTCCTTTCTGGGTACTACAAGTCCAACAAAAATAAGAAAATAAAAGTGCGATAAAAAAAAGATAAAATCTACGACGCCTCAGCGTCGGTGTCCTGATGTGTATCCTCTGGTGCTGCTGCTGCTGCTGGTGGTGGTGGTGGTTCTGATGCTAATGGAGATGGAGGCGGAGTCGGTGAGGGAACCAGTCGGGGTCGCACCACAGATCGCTCAAGCAACTGAATCACTGTGGCAAGCTGTGCTGATAAGTGAGCGAACTGTGATGCCTGAGTAGTCCTCAACTCAGCAAACCCTGCTGCCTGTGCGACCCTCAGCTCGGCTAACTCCTACTGCATGATACCCACAACACTCTCGAGGCGCTCGAACCTGTCCTGTCCTCGAGAGGGAGAAAAGATACGCACTGGAGGTGGCTCCGGTGCTGTGGGTGGTGCCTCGGCCTCTGCCCCTGCCTCTGTGTCCACTGGTGGTGGCTCTAAGGCTGCCTGTGAGCCCTCGCGTAGGTAAGCATCGGGCCAGTATAAGGTGTAATGCTGGTAATGCTTCCAGGCCATGCCCATCTGTCTCAACATCTCCAAGTCGATTGGAGAAGGTATGACTGTCTTTTCTATCCCTCTCATTGCAGCCCGGAGACCCATTCCCTTCATAAGTCTTGTGATGTATGGTCCTGCAAAAATCGTCCCAAGCCTGGGGTACTGACTTTGATGACGCATGGATTCGGCAAGTATGTACCCAATGTGGAGTGGCTCCTTCTGTACCATTGAATATAAGTACAGGAGTTCCTGCCGACTAAGAACTCCTGTACTGTCGCCCCGGCCGTTTATTGACCTACTCAGAATGGCATGAATGTATCTATAAGCCGGTCGTGATAGACTAGTAGCTTTTGATACACCTGGCTCATAGTTCCCTCGTCCACATAATACTTTGTAAGCTTTTTGAGGAGTCAAATTTCCGGGGTAATCAGTTGGAAGGTTCTCGTACTCCTCTGTTTTTGTGAACTCTTCGTCGTACATCCCTATGTAAATGGAAAACTGTGTCATAGACAAATTGTACTCATGCCCATATGCCCGAAACTGTATAGATTTGGCGCTCATAGACTCTTTACTTGCTTTGTCGAATTTGAATGATGAGAGCACTTCTAGAGTAAGCGAACGGTTTGCTTGATCTCAGATTGTCAGCAAGCTCTTCCAACTTCCTACTGCAACAAGCTCTTCAATCTCTTCTGCCATTTCAATACCCCAATCAGCTGGTCTTACACATTCTATGTCCAAATATCGAGATTATCCCATTTTGAGTTTCGCCAATCTTCTATATGTTTCTTGGTGTTCAGATGGGATGTCTTTGATCGGCTCTGGAGAGTGTTCTCGTGCTCTTTTATTGGTGTCTTTCCTGGGTGCCATTCCTGAAAAGTAGTTTTAAAAGAATATTAGTCACTTTGTTATATTGATACGTCCTGATAGGATCCACACGGCCGTGTGTAATTCACACACGCCCGTGTGGATTATCGGGCGGTCATGGACGCAAGGTTGAGAATCAAAGCTCCAAAGTCACACCAAATTTTGTTTAAGAACCTCTGTAAACTTATTAGTAGCTAGGTTAATCATGCAAAACAGCCGAAATAATTGTCATAAACGATTTAAAACCGGATTAGTAGAGAGGAAAAATTTGTTGTCCTTACCGACGGTGGATTTGGAGAAATTCGGAACCGGCCGGAAATCTCCAATAAAAGCCTCAAAAATCCTCTGAGATGGTTGGGGAACTAGTGGAGAGGGTAGGAGAAAAGTTTAGAATGAAAATAGAAGAGGCACGAGTGAGAACCAAAAGAAATCGCGCGGCTTTTGGAGTTCTGGGAATTCACACGGCCGTGTGACAATGCCACACGGCCGTGTGCCTCTGAAATTAGGGTTCATAGGGGCCAACACACGCCCCTGTGTGCATTCTGTTTACTCTCTGGTTACCCCACACGGCCGTGTGGAAATTTCACACGGCCGTGTGCCTTCACAAGGATATCCACAGGGGCTGGTACACGGCCCTGTGGCTTCTCGGGAAAACACAGAAGCTCTCTGAAAAATATCACACGGCCGTGTGTTAATTCCACACGGCCGTGTGCCCAACCTGGCCAAGAACACAAGGCCGGTCACAGGGGCCAACACACGCCCCTGTGGCCTCTCTGATTTGCCCGAAAAATCTAAGTGTTCCACACGGCCGTGTGTTAATTCCACACGGCCGTGTGCCAATCACAAGCTCTTCCACAGGGGCTGTCACACGCCCCTGTGTTCTCTCGGGAAGAAGGGATTTTTCTGCAGAGTTTTCACACGGCCATGTGTTAATTCCACACGGCCGTGTGCCTTAGTACAGTGGCACTCATAGGGAAACCCACACGCGCCTGTGGACTCTCTTGAAAAGAGTTGAAGTTCTGCGAAAATTTCACACGGCCGTGTGTTAATTCCACACGGCCGTGTGCCCCTACTGAAGTTTTTCACAGGGGCAAAGTCACGCCCCTGTGTCTTCTCTGGTTGAGCTCCAATTGGTAACACACGGCCGTGTGTTAATTCCACACGGCCGTGTGTTTTCTCTGATTTACTTAGAAAATTTTACAGACTCTCAGAAAAATTCAGAAACTCTTTAAAAAATACTTAGAGCCTGTAAAAACCGTAAAATTACGACCAGAAACCAAAGAAAACACACTCAACCAACCTAAACTTCATCAATTATCGTTAAGGCACACGAAATTCATCAAAAACCCACAAGAAAATCGCAGCGTAAGCACATGAAAAATTCAGGACACCAAAACTAAGACTTTTTATTCAATCTAAAGCTAACTAGGTCCTAGAAAAACTGTAAAGCCTTGGGTTGCCTCCCAAGAAGCGCTTGTTTAACGTCACTAAGCTTGACGTACCTGGCTTACCTCAAGGAGGTTCATGAATGGAAGTTGCCCTCTTCCCTACAACCTGAAAGCATGCATTACATAACCTTTGTAGAGTAGAGGGGGAGTTGTCGAATTTGTTACCACAAAAGGGTGAATCACCCTTACTCCTTGAATGTTCATTTCCCTTGTTGTTAGGGTTCTTCTTGTGGCGTCTTTTCGACCTTTTCATCCTCCGAAGCATTTTCTTCATACGCTCCGTTTCTTGCTTGAAGTCATCCTTGATTAGACCAATGGAGAGCACTTCTTCTTCAATCTCCAAGTCTTGGTCCGGCCACCCTTCATATGGATATGGGTTCATCATTTCATGCACATAATCATCTATTAGTTCATCGGTGGTGTCAAGAAAATATAAAGTGTCATCAAAATCGAGAGAGTGTCTCATGGCTTCGGCGAGTCGGTATGTGAGCTTGTCTTCTACTACTCGCAATGTGAGCTCCCCGCCATCCATGTCGATCAAGGCCTTGGAAGTACGCAAGAATGGCCTTCCAAGGATCAATGGAACCTCGACATCCTCATCGACATCCAACACTACGAAGTCAACAGGAAATATGTATTTGTCGACTTTCACCAACACATCTTCCACAATCCCTCTCGGATGCCTCACTGATCGGTCCGCGAGTTGAAGTGTCATCCGAGTGGGTCTTGGCTCGCCCAAGCCTAGCTTTTGGAAGAACGTGTAAGGCATGACATTGATGCTTGCCCCTGAGTCGGCCAATGCCATCTCTTCACCCATGTTGCCAATGTTACATGGTATTATGAAACTCCCGGGATCTTTTCTTTTGCTAGGCATGTTCTTTTGCAATACGGCCGAGCAATTGGCATCGAGTATCACAGATGCACTCTCCTCCAATTTCCTCTTGTTGGTTAGGAGGTCTTTCAAGAACTTCGCGTACTTAGGCATTTGGGCTAATGCTTCCGCGAATGGTATGTTGATGTGCAACTGTTTGAAAATTCCCAGAAATTTTTTGTATTGTTCATTGTCTTGGTCATTCTTTAATCGTGAAGGATAGGGGATCCTTAGCTTGTAGGGTGGGGATGCCACCTCTTTTTCCTTCGTTACTCCTTCCTCTACCTCCACTACCTCGGGTGTCTCTTGGGCCTTCTCTAGAGGGAGATTTCTCTCGACCTCTTTCCCACTCCTCAAGGTGATTGCCTTCAATTGTTCCCTCGGATTTGTCTCCGTATTACTAGGCAAACTCCCTTGAGGCCTTTCCGCTAATGTCTTCGCAATTTGCCCCACTTGATTCTCCAAATTATGTAAGGAGGCGGTATGATTGCGAAGTGTAGCTTCCATCGACTGGAATCTAGCATCCGATGAAGAAACAAACCGTGTGAGAGCTCTTTCTAGATCAGTCATCTTTCCTTCTATCCCTGTCACTCGGTTTTCTAAATTCGGTGCTTGTTTGTTCTGAAATCCTGGTGGTGTGTTATTCTTTTGTTGTGACTGTCCTTGGTTGGTCCATGAGAAATTTGGGTGATTCCTCCACCCTGGATTGTAAGTGCCACTATACGGGTTGCCTTGGCCTTGTCCTCTGTAGTTATTTCCCACAAAATCAGCCTGCTCCACCGTACTAGCGCCCCCAATAGCAATCAGACAATCACTTGAAGCATGACCTCCCCCACAACCGTTACATGTAGTGATGGCCGCAACTCTTGGTGAAGTTAGAGCGTCCAACTTCTTACTCAATGATTCTACTTGTGCCACCAAAGATGTAACTGCATCAACATCATGAATTCCGGCTACCTTCCTTCTGTCCCTTGTGTTCCATTGATAGCTATTCATCGCCATCTCTTCAATAAGGTGCCGGGCTTCATCGGGGTCTTGCCTCCCAGAGTCCCTCCTGCCGCTGCATCTAGAAGTTGCTTAGTGCTTGGATTCAACCCATTATAAAAAGTATGAATGATCATCCACTCGGGGAATCTGTGTTGCGGGCACTTCCAGAGGAGCTCCTTGAACCTATCCCATGTCTCGAATAGAGACTCCAATTCCACTTGCACGAAGGATGAGATATCATTCCGGAGCCTTGCTGATTTTCCCGGCGGGAAATACCTAGCCAAGAATGCCTCGGCCATCTCTTCCCATGTAGTGATAGATGCTCTCGGTAATGAATGTAACCAATGTCTTGCTTTTCCCTTCAATGAAAATGGGAAGGCTCTCAATCTGATTGCGTCGTCCATTACCCCATTGATCTTCAACATGTCGCACACTTCAAGAAAATTCTCTAGATGGTTGTTGGGATCTTCATCGGCCAACCCATTAAACTGTGCGGACTGTTGCAACATTTGAATGAATGGCGGCTTCAACTCAAAGTTATTTGCGGTAATTGGGGCCTCACAATGCTTGATTGGGTCCCCATTACCGCGGGTCTAGCAAAATCAGCCAATGTCCTTTGTTGTTCGTTCTGTTCTGCCATAGCTTCCGACCCTTCTGAATCTATGCTGGCTTGCTCGGATTGTTCTTCCACAGGCTCTTTCCCTTTACGGTGTGTTCTCCTACCAATGTTCGGGTCTCCTTCAACAAGAATCGAAGGGTTCCCGCGGGTCATAACCTGAAGCCAACACAAAGAAAAGAAAAATAAGAACGATGATAGTTAAAGAAAGTATGAAATAGTCAACGAAGTGAATGACTAAAATAGCAAAAACAAGTATAAAAAATACGTTTATTCCCCGGCAACGGCGCCAAAAACTTGACACGACCTTTTGCGTGCGTACCGCAAGTGCACGGCCTTGTCGAAGTAATAAAAGTTACCCCGGTGAGTGGGTAGTCGAATCCACAGGGAATAGGGATTTAAAATACGAGAAGTTGCTATTGAGTGGTGTGATGTACGAAAAGAAACAATGATCGGAGTGATGAGTGAATTTATGGGAACTAGAGTAGATGCAAAGCAAATAAATCGAAAGATGAAAGAGAGAAAAGTGCAAGCAACGAGTAAAAAGAGAGAGACTAGTAATAAGTGAAAATAGGGTATCCGGACAAGTTACCTCTAGGACTTATGCTTCTAGTGCAAGACTATGCTATTATACCTTCCTATTGATGTTAATTGAGTCGAGGAAAATCCTGAAACACACGGTCCCAAATCTAAGGTCAACCGTGGCTAACCCCAACACTATGTCCCGGCAATAGGATTCACGTCAACCCTTCACTCTGTTGATTACTCAACTAAGCCCCAGGGGAGTATTTCTACCTAAGCCTAACACTACGTGGGATTGCTTTAAGCTCTAGGGACTCCTAGTGATAAAACCTGTTCCTATGTGTGATAGTTCTAACCCTTTGGTCCAGGAGGAAGAACCATTGTCTAAATTAAGCCCCAGTGCGTAGGATTCACGTCACCCCAAAACCTTGGGGGAGCTTGTCTACCTAGCACTTCACTCTATTTCGACCTCTAATGATTCAAGGAATCGTAGGTAGGGAGAAATCACAACGGAAGGGAAAGGGGTACGGTGCTACCTCACAACTCTCCCTCTCAACCCTCTTCAATTTTAAGTAGTCTAATCCTATAGGAGTTGTCACACCTCCAAAGGATAACCTAGATTGTTCTCAATCCTTAGTGTCACGGCTAAGAGAAAACAATAGCACAAGAAATCTAAAATTGAAACTCGAATTTATTCATCAATTAATGGAAAAGCATAATAACAATGTCAAAGAAACATAATTATCCTAGAGTTTTACAAGTCCGAATACCCACGAGGGGTTTAGCTCCTCATGGAGCTATACATGTTCATCAATTTATGAAAGAAAGAGCAAACTAAAGACATCAATGAAAACCCCCTCGCGTATGGTGTGGCCGTGGTCTTGTGCGGCCGTCGAACGTCGGTGACGATGCCGATGACGCGCTCCAATCCTCCACAAAGTCCTCTCCGAAACCCTAGCCGCACTCTCCAGAAGTTGGGGAGAAAGATAGGTCAAAAGATTCTTCAAAAAGTCTCCAAAATCGACTTTAAATAGGCTGAGTGCGGCTTTAAATTTGAAGTTATCGGGAATTCACACGGCCGTGTGGAATTTCCACACGCCCATGTGAAGTTTCTGTCCTTCCTGAAAAATTACTTCACACGGCCGTGTGTTAATTCCACACGCCCGTGTGAAGTTTCTGGCTTGCTGGAAAATCAATCCACACGCCCGTGTGTTAATTCCACACGCCCGTGTGACGTCTCTGGTTTGCTGGAAAATTAGTTCACACGGCCGTGTGTTAATTCCACACGCCCATGTGAATTCTCTGGAACCTTGACTCTTCGGCAGAAGTGCACAGTAACTTGCTACAGTGATTCGCTACAGTAATAAGCTACATTGTTGCTACAGTAACTCCCCGAAATGCTCCCGAATATGTTGTTTCTTCATCAAGGCCATTGAATTGGGCACACAATCAATGGTAGATCGTGCCTATTGCTTCGAGTCTCCTTCTTGGTGAAGTTTTCCTAAGCTACACAAGTTAGACTTGTTGTGAATGTGACTGCCTTTGTGCCCCTCCAAAGGAGGTTGGCACACACTCACAAGTCTAACCTCGTTCCTTGTTCCTTGCTTGGTCTGAAAACCTCCCAACAACGGCGAACACGACCTAACTTCGTTCTTCTTTTCAAACTTAGCTCCACGAAACCTACAATGCTCAAGAATACACAAATGCACACTATTTAGTGATAAAATCTGATAAAAGTATGTTCATTTGTAAGATAATAACGCTTCGCGTTACTACAACACAAGCACTTATCAATAGTTCTTTCCTCCGTCATAGCATCGAGGGAGTCATTGGCAACCTAGCTTTGGAGAAGGATCCTTAAAGACGTTGAGCGATCCATCAAGGCCATCATCACGAATTTAAAGGGGTTTATTTCCATGGTTTACATTGCTTTTCATTTTGTTATGTTTTGCTTTGTAATAAGCCCCATGGAGGGCTAAACCCTAGTAGGTATTTGGGCATGTGAACCCTAGGATCTTACTCTTTATATTGATTTACTTCGTGATTTCTATTGAATCTGACTTAATTTGAGTTTTAATCTTGTTTAATCATTACTTACATGCCTTATTGATTCGTATGGTTGTTTGGTATGCTTGATTTGTTTCCTCGGTGAGAGAGAGAAGTCTCCATTAGGGATTAGAATATACAAGGTTAAAGATGGTTGAGAGGGTGAGTCTTGAGATAGAGGAGTGTCCCCTTTCCCTTCCGATTGAGTGTTTCCTATCTCCGTATTCCCTAAGTTTTATGCAACCATATGGGGTGTGAGGCATGAGATTGATAGATTTCTCCACCGGGACCTTTGTAGGGGGTTAGGGATCTTTCACCTAGAAGTAGGGTTAGATCTATTTTTAGGAATCAGTTTCACTCTTAGGTATCCCTAGATTTTATTGCGGTCATATGGGGTGTGAGGTGTTGAGATTGAGTGATTTCTCCACCGGGACCTTGTAGGGGACTAATATCGGTGGCCTGGAGGCAGGGGCCGATTGTTCTTGGATTACCTCGACTCATACAACTCGGCCTAGAAGAATTAAGTGAATCTTGTACTTCATGTTAGATCCTAGGGGAGCATTGCCCGGGTACCTCATCTTTATTGATTGAGATCTCCCTTTATTTACCCTTGGCCTATTCGTCTCTGGTATTAATTTTTATACACACTAGATCACCACAACATCACATCTACCCTTAGGCTAGTTAGCAGAGAAGAAGTTAGTACTAGTAGCCCTGTTCCCTGTGGATTCGACTACCCTACTCACTAGGGTAATTATTACTTCCACAACCCGTGCACTTGCGGTACACACACGCAAGGGTGTGTCAAGGGGAAGCATCAAAAATGATTTACCGGTGATGAATTAACCTAGAACTCAAAATCTGACCGAAAATCCGTCTTAAATCAACAGAAATTACCAGAGAAGTAGTCACGATTGCAGAAAAGAGTGTTCTTTCATGTGCAAAGGAGTTTAGAATTGTAGGGCAAGAAGAATCTGAACAAGGGTTTCGGCCCTATTTAATTCTACGCGTTCACATGGCCGTGTGACTATACCGCACGGCCATGTGGTTCTGCTGAGAGGGTTCACAGGGGTAGACACACGCCCCTGTGTGTGCTCTGGTGACTTACAGAAATACTTCCACACGGGCGTGTGAATACGCCACACGGCCGTGTGCCTTCATAGGGGCTGGTTCATGCCCCTGTGGATTCTCTGGAAAACTCAGAAGGTCTCTGAAAATATTCATACGGCCGTGTGGAAATTCCACACGCCCGTGTGCCCAGCCTAGCCAAGAACACAAGGCTGGTCACAGGGGCACCTCACACGCCCCTGTGACTTCTGTGGTTCATCTCGAGAATCGTCTAAGTGTTCCATACGGCCGTGTGAATACTCCACACGGCCGTGTGCCTTTCACAAGCCCTCCCACAGGGGCAGTCACACGCCCCTGTGGTTTCTCCGGAAAAAGAGGGGGTTCTGCAGAGTTTCACACAGCCGTGTGAAAATTCCACACGGCCGTGTGCCTTAACACAAGGTTTCTCACAGGGGCACCCACACGCCCCTGTGGACTCTCTGGAACAAGAGCTTAAGTTCTGCAGAATCTCACACGGCCGTGTGGGAATTGCACACGGCCGTGTGCCCCTTCTGAGGTTTTTCACAAGGGCTAGGTCACGCCCTTGTGTCTTCTCTGGCTGAGCCCTAATTGGTACCACACGGCCGTGTGTTAATTACACACAGCCGTGTGTTTTCTCTGGTTTACTTAGAAAAATTCACAGACTTATAGAGAAATTCAGAAATATAACCATGATGCTTAGAGCCTGTGAAAACCATCAAAACAAGACCAGATATCATGGAAAACATGCTCAACTAGCTAAAAATCCATCAATTATCATTTAGGCACACGAAAAACATCTACAATCCACAGAAAAATCACAGCAAGCATTAAAAATTTAGGACACCAATACTAAGACTTTTATTCATGCTAAAACTAAACTAGATCCTAGAAAAACTGTAAAACCTTGGGTTGCCTCCCAAGAAGCGCTTGTTTAACATCACTTAGCTTGACGTACCTGGCCTACCTTATGGAGGTTCATGAATGAAGGTTGACCTCTTTCCTACAACCTGAAAGCATGCATTACATAACCTTTGTAGGATAGAAGGAGAGTTAACGATTCTGTTACCACACAAGGGTGAACCACCCTTACTCCATTCTTGCTCATCCCCATGGTTCTTGGGTCTTTTCGTGTGGCACCTCCTTGCTTTCTTCACCCTTCTCCTCATCTTTTTCATCACTCCCGGGTCCGGCTTGATTTCCCTCTCAACTAGACCAAGTGAAAGCACTTCTTCCTTGTTCTCCACGTCTTGATCCTGCCACCCTTCATATGGATCCAGGTTCAACATCTCCTGCACATAATCATTAATTAGTTCATCGGTGGTGTCAAGGAAATTAAAAGTATCATCAAAGTCAAGAGAGTGTCTCATGGCTTCGGCGAGGCGATATGTAAGCTTGTCTTCTCCCACTCGCAATGTTAGCTCCCCACCGTCCATGTCAATCAAGGCCTTGGAAGTACGCAAGAACGGCCTTCCAAGAATTAATGGAACCTCGACATCCTCATCGACATCTAACACCACGAAGTCAACAGGAAATATGTATTTGTCGACTTTCACCAACACGTCTTCCACAATTCCCCTCGGATGCCTCATTGATCGGTCCGCTAGTTGAAGTGTCATCCGAGTGGGTCTAGGCTCGCCCAAGCCTAGCTTTTGGAAGAACGTATAGGGCATGACATTGATGCTTGCTCCTGAGTCGGCCAATGCCATTCCTTCACACAAGTTGCCAATGTTACATGGTATTATGAAGCTTCCGGGATCTTTTCTCTTGCTCGGCATGTTCTTTTGCAATACGGCCGAGCAATTGGCATCAAGGATCACAGATGCGCTCTCCTCCAACTTCCTCTTATTGGTCAAGAGGTCCTTCAAGAACTTCGCGTACTTGGGCATTTGGGCCAATGCTTCCGCAAATAGTATGTTGATGTGCAATTGTGATAAGTGCTCGTGTTATAGTAATGCGAAGTGTTATTATCTTGCAATGAGCATTAATTTAATCATATTTTATCACTAAAAAGTGTGCAATTGTTTACTTTTGTGCATTGTAGGGTTGTGAAGATAAAATGAAGGAAAGGAACGAAGTTAGGTCGTGTTTGGCGTTGTTGGGAAGATTTTCGTACTAAGCAAGGAGTAAGGCGTGAGCATAGACTTGTGGGTGTGTGCCAACCTCCTTTGGAGGGGCACAAAGGCAGTCACATTCACAATAAGTCTAACTCATGCCAACAAGGAGAACTTCACCAATTAGGGGATTCGAAGTAATCGACACGATCTACCGTTGATTGTCTGCCCAATTCAACGGCCTCGATGAAGAACGACGAATTCGGGAGCGTTTCGGCACAATCACTGCAGCAGTACTGTAGAAAACACTGTAGCAAGTTACTGTTCACAGCCGGCCGAAAATCAGTTTTCCAGAAATTCCACACGGCCGTGTGAAATCCCGATTTCAGCAAATTTAAAGCCGCGACTCCACATTATAAATGCCCGATTTGGAGACTTTTTGAGACATCTTTTGACCTAATTTTCTCCTCAACTTTGGAGAGGGCGGCTAGGGTTTTGGAGAGGACTTCGTGGAAGTTTGGAGCGCGTCATCAGCATCGTCATCGACGTCCGGCGGCCGCACAAGACCACGGCCACACCATACGCAATGGGGTTTTCATCTATGTCTTTACTTCTTGTTTTATTATATACATTGATGAACATGTATAGCTCCATGAGGAGCTAAACCCCTTGTGGGTATTCGGATTTGTAAAACTCTAGGGTTATTATGTTTCTTTGACATTGTTATTATGCTTTTCCATTATTGATGAATAAGAATTGAGTTTCGATCTTAATTTTATCTTGCTATTGTTTTCCCTTAAATGTGACACTAGGGTTGAGAGCAATCTAGGTTTTCCTTTGGAGGTGTGACAACTCCTATAGGATTAGACTCTTTAAGATTGAAGAGGGTTGGGAGGAAGAGTTGTGAGGTAGCGATGTTCCCCTTTCCTCTCCGGTGTGATTTCTCCCTACCTCCGTTTCCTTGATTTAATAGCGGTCAAGATAGAGTGAAGTGCTAGGTAGATAAACTCCTCTGGGGCTTAGTTACGCGAGTAACGGAGTGAAGGGTTGAAGTGAATCCTACGCACTGGGGCTTAATCTAGACTAGGGTTCTTCCTCCTGGACCAAAGGGTTAGAACTACACATAGGAACAGGTTTAATCACTAGGAGTCCCTAAAACTTAATGCAATCCCACGTAGTGTGAGGTTTAGGTAGATGTACTCCCCTGGGACTTAATCTTGCGAGCGATAGAGTGAAGGGTTGTTGTGAATCCTAATACCGGGGCATAGTGTTGAGGTTAGTCACGGTTGACCTTAGGTTTGGGACCGTGAGTCTAAGGATTTCCTCGACTTAATTAGCATCAATAAGAAGGTATAATAGCATAGTCTTGCACTAAAAGCATAGATCCTAGAGATAACTTGTCTGGATACCCCACTTCATTAATTGTTTAATCTCTTTTCTTGCGATTTCTAATCTTTCACCTTTCTCTATTTAATTTCATGTTTTTAGTATAATTGTTCTCGCAATTCACACACAAATCGATTACTACTTTTCCGTACTTCGCATAGTTTTAATAGTGAAATCTCGTATTCTAACTCCCTATTCCCTGTGGATTCGACTACCCTCTCACCGGGGTAACTTTTATTACTTCGACAAACCCGTGCACGTTCGGGGATCCTGTCAAATTGCTTGAAGATTCCCAGAAATTTCTTGTATTGTTCGTTGTCTTGGTTATTCTTCAATCGTGAAGGGTAGGGAATTCTCGGCTTGTAGGGTAGTGGTGCCACCTCTTTCTCCTTCGTCATTCCTTCCTTTATCTCCACGACCTCAGGTGTTTCTTGCGTCTTCTCTAGAGGGAGACTCCTCTCGACCTCTTTTCCACTCCTCAAGGTAACTGCCTTCAATTGCTCTCTTGGGTTGGTCTCCGTATTACTAGGCAAACTACCTTGAGGTATTTCCGCTAATGTCTTCGCAATTTGCCTCACTTGATTCTCCAAGTTGTGTAAAGAGGGGGTGTGATTGCGAAGTGTAGCTTCCACCGATTGGAACCTAGCATCCGACGAAGCAATAAACCTCATGAGGGCTTTCTCAAGATCGGTCATCTTCCCTTCTAGCCCGGTCACTCGGACTTCTAAGTTCGGTGCTTGTTGGCCTTGAAATCCCGGTGGTGTGTTGTTCCTTTGTTGTGACTGTCCTTGGTTGCTCCATGAGAAATTTGGGTGGTTCTTCCACCCTGGGTTGTAAGTGCCACTATACTGGTTGCCTTGGCCTTGTCCTCTATAAGCATTGCTCACGAAATCGGCCTGCTCCACCGTACTAGTGCCTCCAATAGCAATCGGGCAATCACTCGAAGCATGACCTTCCCCACAACCGTTACAAGTAGTAATGGCCGCAACTCTTAGTGAAGTTAGGACATCTAACTTCTTACTCAGTGACTTCACCTGTGCCGCCAAAGATGTAACCGCATCAACCTCATGAATTCCGACCACCTTCTTTCGGTCCCTTGTGTTCCATTGATAGCTATTCATAGCCATCTCTTTAATAAGGTGCTGGGCTTCACCGGGGGTCTTGCTTCCTAGAGTTCCTCCTGCCGCCGCATCTAGAAGTTGGTTGGTACTTGGATTCAACCCGTTATAGAAGGTATGAATGATCATCCATTCGGGGAATCCATGTTGCAGACACTTTCGAAGGAGCTTCTTGAACCTATCCCATGTCTCGAATAGAGACTCCAATTCCATTTGCATGAAGGACGAGATCTCATTCTGGAGCCTCACTGATTTTCCCGGAGGGAAATACCTAGCCAAAAACGCTTCAGCAATCTCCTCCCAAGTAGTGATGGAAGCTCTTGGCAATAAATGTAACCAATGCCTCGCTTTTCCCTTCAATGAAAATGGGAAGGCTCTCAACCTAATCGCGTCGTCTGTTACTCCATTGATCTTCAACATGTCGCACACTTCAAGAAAGTTCTCAAGATGGTTGTTGGGATCTTCATCGGCCAACCCATTAAACTGTGCGGACTGTTGCAACATTTGAATGAATGACAGTTTCAACTCAAGGTTATTCGCGGTAATTGGAGGCCTCACAATGCTTGATTGGGTCCCCATCACCGCGGGTCTAGCAAAATCGGACAACGTCCTCTGTTGTTCATTCTGTTCTGTCATTGCTTCTGATCCCTCTGAATCTATACTAGCTTGCTTAGACTGTTCTTCCACAGGTTCTTTCCCTTTACGATGGGTTCGTCTACCAATATGCGGGTCTCCTTCAACAAGAATCGAAGGGTTCCTGCGGGTCATAACCTGAAGCCAAAACAAAGAAAAAAAAAATTAGAACAATGGTAGAATAAGAAAGTGTGAAATAGAAAACGAAGTGAATAACTAAAATAGCAAAAACAAGTATTTAAAAATATCCCTATTCCCCGGCAACGGCGCCAAAAACTTGACACGACCCCTTGCGTGTACCCCGCAAGTGCACGGGGTTGTCGAAGTAATAAAATTACCCTGGTGAGTGGGTAGTCGAATCCACAGGGAATAGGGATTTAAAACACAAGAATTTGCTATTTAGTTGTGCGATATACGAGAAATGATAATCGAATTGGTGAGTAGAGTACGAAATCAATTATACTAAAAGATAGGAATTTAAAGAGAGAGAGATGGAAGACAAGAGAAAAGCAAGTAGGAGTTATGAAAGGAAGACTATCAATGGATGAAATAGGGTATCCGGACAAGCTACCTCTAGGACTTATGCTTCTAGTGCAAGACTATGCTATTATACTTCCCTATTGATGTTTAATTGAGTCGAGGATATCCTTAAACTCACGGTCCCAAAACTTAAGGTCAACCGTGACTAACCCCATCATTATGTCCCGGCATTAGGATTCATTACGACCCTTGACTCTTGTTGACCTATCAACTAAGCCCCAGGGTAGTCTATCTTCCTAAGCCTAACACTACGTGGGATTGCTTTAAGCTCTAGCGATTTCTAGTGATAAAACCTGTTCCTCTATGTAGTTCTAACCCTTTGGTCCAGGTGGAAGAACCCTAGTTTAGATGGAGCCCTAACACTCTATCTTGACCGCTAATTAACCAAGGAAACGGAGGTAGGGAGAAATCACACCGGAGGGGAAAGGGGTACATCGCTACCTCACAACTCTCCCTCTCAACCCTCTTCAATCTTAAGGAGTCTAACCCTATAGGAGTTGTCACACCTCTAAAGGGTAACCTAGATTTCTCTCAACCTTAGTGTCACGGCTAAGGGAAAAATAATAGCACATGATAATTAAAATTGAAACTCGATTTATTTATCAATAATGGAAAAGCACAATAGCAATGTCATAAAAACATAAGAATCCTAGGGTTTTACAAGTCCGAATACCCACGAGGGGTTTAGCTTATCATGGAGCTATACATGTTCATCAAAATATAAAAGAAAGTATAAATAAAAAGTATTGATGAAAACCCCTCGCGTATGGTGTGGCCGTGGTCTTGTGCGACCGCCGGACATCGGTGACGATGCCGATGACACCCTTCAAACCTCCATGAAGTCCTCTCCGAAACCCTAGCCGCCCTCTCCAGAAGTTGGGGAGAAAGATAGGTCAAAAGATGTGTCAAAAGTCTCCAAATCGTGCTTCTATAATGCTGAGTGCGGCTTTAAATTTTGGACTTATCGGGACTTCACACGGCCGTGTGGAATTAACACACGGCGTGTGAAGTTTCTATCTGCTAAAAAATTAATTCACACGGCCGTCTGTTAATTCCATACGCCCGTGTGAATTCTTTGGAATTCTGACATTCAGCCGAAAGTGAACAGTAGCTTGCTAGAGTGTTTCGCTACAGTAACAAGCTACAGTACTTGCCGAAACGCTGCCGAATCCGTCGTTCTTCATTGAGGCCATTGTATTGGGCACACAATCAATGGTAGATCGTGCCGATTGCTTCAAGTCTCCTTCTTCGTGAGGTTCTCCTAAGCAACATGAGTTAGACTTATTGTGAATGTGACTGCCTTTGTGCCTCTCCAAAGGAGGTTGGCACACACTCACAAGTCTAAGCTCGTGCCTTGTTCCTTGCTTGGTCCGAAAACCTCCCAACAAAGGCGAACACAATCTAACTTCGTTCTTTTTCTCCAAATTGGCTCCACAAACCTACAATGCATAAGAATACACAAATGCACAAAATTTAGTGATAAAATCTGATAAAAGATATGTTCATTGTAAGATAATAATGCTTTGCGTTGCTATACTACGAGCACTTATCAGTAATGACTATAACCACTGTTTTGCTTTCACCTTCAAGGAAAATGGGAAGGCTCTCAATCTGATTGAATCATCCATGACTCCATTAATCTTGAGCATGTCACACACTTCAAGGAAGTTCTCAATATAATTGTTTGGGTCCTCGTCGGCCAAACCATTGAATATTGCTGATTACTGTAACATCTGGATGAAGCCTGGCTTGAGCTCAAAGTTCTGAGCTGTAATTGGTGGCAGCACAATGCTGGACTGTGTGCCAAGAACTGTGGGTCTAGCATAATCAGAGAGAGTCCTTGATAAGTGCTCGTGTTAAAGTAATATGAAGTATTATTTTCTTACATTGAGCATTACTTTTCTCAGATTTTATCATTGATTAGTGTGCATTTGTGTTCTTGTGTGCATGTAGGGTTGTGGAGAAGAGTTAGAGTTAAAGGAGCAAAATTAGGACATGTCCGCCTTTGTTGAATAGTTTCTTAGACCATGCAAGAATCAAGGAACGGGTTCTAGACTTAAAAGTGTGTGCCAAACTCCATTGTGCTCTAATGGTTCTATGATTTGGAGGGGCACAAAGTAAGTCAAACTCATAAAGTCTAACTCGTATGACATTGAAGAACTTCTTAAATAAGAAAAAAATGAAGAAATGACATAATCTAACGTTGGTTATGTGCCCAATGCAACGGCCTCGATAAAGAACATGAAATCCAGAACAATTGGGGACGAGAGTTCTGTAGAAGTACTGTAGCAAATTACTGCAGCAGTTTACTGTTCACTGCGCGCCAGAAATTCAATTCCAGAGAATCCACACGGGCGTGTGGAAATTCCACATGGCCATGTGGATGCCTGATTTTAGCCTATATAAAGCCGCGACTCAGATTTATTAGGCGACTTTTGGACCTATCTTTTGCCCAACTTCTAGAGAGCTTACGGCTAGGGTTTGGAGAGGATTTTGTGGAGGTTTGGAGAAAGTCTATTTCATCAACATCGAAATCCTTTAGAAGATAGCTATTGGCGGAGCTTTCATCAGCGTCAATCCTTTGAGGTGTGCCTTAGGCTTGGCAAGGGGCTTGGTGGACAAGACAGAGCGGCCTCACAAGACCATCACCACACATCATAAGGAGGTTTTATTCATGTTTCCTATGCTTGTTGATTCATATACATTGATGATTTTGCATAGCTCCATGGAGAGCTAAACCCCTCGTGGGTATTCGGACTTGTAAATCCTAGGATGATATTGTTTCTGTGACTTTTATTATGCTTTCTTAATTGATGTTTTAAATTGAGTTCCAATCTTGTTTAATGATTGCATTGATTTTCCCTTAGTCGTGACACTAGGATTGAGAGTCATCTAGGTTATTCTTTGAAGATATGACAACTTCTATAGGATTAGACTACACAAGATTGGAGAGGGTTGAAAGGGTGAGTCGTGAGGTAGCGAAACATCCCCTTCCCCCTTCGGCATGATTTTCCCTACCTCCATGTTCCAAGAGTTCTTTGCGGTCAAAGTAGAGTAAAGTGCTTGGAGATGAACTCCGTTGGGGCTTAGTTGCATGAGCAACAGAGTGAAGGGTTGTAGTGAATCCTAGTGCTGGTGCTTAACTGAGACTAGGGTTCTTTCGCCTGGACCAAAGAGTTAGAACTATACTTAGGGACAGGGTCTATCACTTGGAATCCCTAGAATGTCAAGCAGTTCCATGTAGTGTGAGACTTAGGAAGATAGACTCCCCTGGGGCTTAGTTGAGAGATTGACAGAGTGAAGGGTTGTAGTGAAACCTAATGCCGGGGTATAGTGTTGGAACTAGTCAAGGTTGACCTTAGGTTTGGGACTGTGTGCTTAAGGATTTTTGACACAACCCCTTGCGTGTATCTCGCAAGTGCACGGGCTTGTCGAAGTAATAAAATTTACCCTGGTGAGTGGGTAGTCGAATCCACAGGGAATAGGGGTTTAAAACACGAGATTTCACTATTTTAGCTATGCGGTGTACGAAAAGTGATAATAGAATCGATGAGTGAATATGAAAGCAAATATGATAAAAGACAAGGAATTAAATAGAGAGAGGGAAGGCAAGAAAGTGCAAGTAGAAGTGAATAGAGAATGACTAGCAATGGATGAAATAGGTTATTCGGACAAGCTACCTCTAGGACTTATGCTTCTAGTGCAAGACTATGCTATTATATTCTCCTATTGATGTTAATTGAGTCGAGGATATCCTTAAACTCACGGTCCCAAACCTAAGGTCAACCGTGACTAACCCCAACACTATGCCTCGCCATTAGGATTCACGTCAACCCTTCACTTTGTTGCTCGCGCAATTAAGCCCCAGGGGAGTATATCTACCTAAGTCTCACACTACGTGGGATTGCTTTAAGCTCTAGGGACTCCTATTGATAAAACATGTTCCTATATATAGTTCTAACCCTTTGGTCCAGGTGGAAGAACCCTAGTCTAGATTAAGCCCCAGTGCTTAGGATTCACGTCAACCCTTCACTCTGTTGCTCGTGCAACTAAGCCCCAGGGGAGTTTATCTACCTAGCACTTCACTCTATCTCGACCGCTAAGAAATCAAGGAAAACGGAGGTAGGGAGAAATCACAAAGGAGGGGAAAGGGTATGCTTCGCTACCTCACGACTTACCCTCTCAACCCTCTTTAATCTCAAGTAGTCTAATCCTATAGGAGTTGTCACACATCCAAAGGACAACCTAGATTGTTCTCAACCCTAGTATCACAGCTAAGGGAAAACAATTCAAAGAGATAATTAAAATTAAAACTCGAATTTATTCATCAACAATGGAAAAGCATAATAGCAATTTCATAGAAACATAATAATCCTAGGGCTTACATGTCCGAATACCCACGAAACCCTAGCCACACTCCCCAGAAGTTGGGGAGAAAGCTAGGTCAAAAGATCATCAAAAATTCTCCAAATCGGGCTTTTATAATGTTGAGTCGCAGCTTTGAAATTTTACTTATCAGGGCTTCACACGGCCGTGTAGAATTTCCACACGCCCGTGTGAAGTTTCTTGGTTGCTGGAAAATTAATCCACACGCCCGTGTGAATTCTCTGGAAAGCTGATTTTTGGCAGAAAGTGAACAGTAGCTTGCTACAGTAACAAAACTACAGTGTTTCTGCAGTACTCACCGAAATGCCCCCGAATTCGTTGTTCTTCACTGAAGCCATTGAATTGGGCACACAATCAATGGTAGATCTTGCCGATTGCTTCAAGTCTCCTTCTTGGTGAAGTTCTCCAAAGCTACATGAGTTAGACTTGTTGTGAATGCGATTGCCTTTGTGCCCCTCCAAAGGAGGTTGGCACACACTCACAAGTCTAGCATTAGTCCTAGGGGGAGCTTGTCCGGGTACCCCATATTTGCATTAATTGTCTCCTCTTTACTCTTTGGTTGCACTCTTCTATTTTCCATATTTCTATTTCTTGTATTGCACACACATTGATTTTTCTCACCACTCATATTTCCGTATTAGCTAAGTAGTAATTCCTTTTGTCATGAATCACTAATCTCCTGTGGATTCGACTACCCACCTATCATGGTAATTTATTACTACAACAGCCCGTGCATTTTCGGGGCACACTTGAAAGGATGTTGTTAAAGTTTTTGGCGTCTTTGCTGGGGAGTAGGAGTGTTTCCAAAAACTTTGACAACACCCTTTTGAGTGTGCCCCGAAAGTGCACCGGCTGTCAAAGTAATAAAATACCCTGGTAAGTGGGTAGTTGAATTCACAGGGAGTGGTGATTCAAAACAAGAGGAATTGCTACTTAGCTAATACACAAATACGGGTGGTGAGAGAAATCAATGTGTGTGCAATATAAGAAATAGAAATATGGATGAAAGAAGAGTGCAAACAAAGAGTAGAGTGGAGACAATCAATGCAAATATGAGGTACCCAGACAAGCTCTCCCTAGGACTAATGCTTCTAATGCAGGACTAGTATTATATCCCCTTATTGATGTTTAATGAGTTGTGGAAATCCTTAAGCACACGGTCCCAAACCTAAGGTCAACCGTGAGTAGTTCCAATACTATGCCCCGGCATTAGGTTTCACTACAACCCTTCACTCTGTTAATCTCTCCACTAAACCCCAGGGGAGTCCATCTTCCTAAGACTCACACTACATGAAACTGCTTGACGTTCTAGGGATTCCAAGTGATAGACCCTATGCCTAAGTATAGTTTTAACCGTTTGTTCCAAGCGAAAGATCCCTAGTCTCAGTTAAGCCGCAACACTAGGATTCACTATACCTTTCACTCTATTGCTCGTGCAACTAAGCCCTAGGAGAGTTCATCTCCTAGCACTTTACTCTACTTTAACCGCAAAGAACTCATGGAACACGGAGGTAAGAAAAATCACGCCGAAGGGGGAAGGAGACGTTTCGCTACCTTACGACTCACTCTTTCAACCCTCTCCAATCTTGTGTAGTCTAATCCTATAGAAGTTATCACACCTTCAAAGGATAACCTAGATGATTGTCAACTATAGTGTCATGGCTAAGGGAAAATCAATGCAATCATTAAACAAGAATGGAACTCACTTAAAAACATCAATTAAGAAAGCGTAATAAAAGTCACAAAAACAATGTCATCCTAGGATTTACAAGTCTGAATACCCACGAGGGGGTTAGCTCTCCATGAAGATATATAAAATCATCAATGTATATGAATCAGCAAGCATGGAAAACATGAATAAAACCCCCTTGTGATGTGTGGCGATGGTCTTGTGAGGCCGCTCAGTCTTCTCCACTAAGCCCCATGTCAAGCCTGGGGCACACCTCACCTGATTGATGCCGACTAAAGCTCCCCCAATAGCTATCTTCCAAAGGACATCGATGTTGATGCGTAGACTTCCTCCAAACCTCCACAAAATTCTCTCCAAACCATAGCCACGACCTCTCCAGAGTTGGGCAAAAGATAGGTCCAAAAGTCCCTATATAAATATGAGTCACGGCTTTATATAGGATGAATCGGGCATCCACATGGCCGTGTAGAATTTCGACACGCCTGTGTGGATTCTCTAGAATTGAATTTCTGGCACGCAGTGAACAGTAAACTACTACAGTACTTGCGCCCCAAAGTGTTCCCGATTTCATGTTCTTCATCGAGGCCGTTAAGTTGGGCACACAACCAACGGTAGATCATGTCATTTCTTCACTTCTCCTTATTGATGAAGTTCTTTAATGTCACACGGGTTAGACTTTATAAGTGTGACTGCCTTTGTGCCCCACCAAATCATAAAACCATTTGAGCACAATAAAGATTGGCACACACTCACAAGTTTAGAACCCGTGCCTTAATCCTTGCTTGGCCCATGAAACTTCTTAACAAAGGCGGACATGACCTAATTTTGCTCCATTTCCTATAACTCTTCTCCATAATCCTACATGCACAAAAGAACACAAATGCACACTAATTGATGATAAAATCTGAGAAAAATAATGCTGCATATAGGAAAATAATACTTCACATTATTTAAACAAGAGCACTTATCAAACTCCATCACACTTAAGCTTTTGCTTGTCCTTAAGCGAAAATAAAACATGAAAGTATTTGGGAAGAACAATTGAAAGTGCTCGGTCTTAGGTTCACCAAATGTATGCAAAAGAAGCATTCTACAAGTAAGGGGATATTAAAACATTGCATAGAAGATATCATTACTCTAGCTAAAAACTTGAATAAAAAAGGACAACAGCTCGAAAATCTCTACATGTGTGTGAACTCACTCAAGTTAACCCAAAAAGTGCTCCACAAAGCTCTTATTAGAAGGACTTATTTATATACTAAAGTGGGGAAGTAGTAGCTTCACACATCCTCTAAGGTAGCCCTTTCCTAGGCAGCTACCAAAGGTGGCTTTCACACTTTCGAGGTGGTAGCTTTTTTCTCTCATTAGGCAACTTGCATCCGACTTATGAGAGTAGCTACATACTTCATAGGAGGTAGCTCTTTCCTCCCCAATTATACAAATAAAACCTAAACAAGTATTCACAAGTTCAAAAGTTTTTTTTTCAACATTTTGAAACAAAACTAAAACCTCAGCTAAAACGATGATAAACTAGTCCTTAAAACATTGAGCTTGAGTTTCCAAAAGGTTTCAAGCGTGAGTAGTGCAAAGTGAAATAATCGAGCTAAAATTCACTAAAATTCAAGTAAGAACTAGAGCATGATGAGATACAATATTAAAAAATCTCCTAAACTTTAATAATACAACCGTTGCAACTAAGGTAAACTGCCACGGGCTACATGAGCATAAAGAATTGGACGCACAAGTATAAGGTGTGTGCAATGTGAACTCCCCCCCTCTCCCAACACATTTAAGATGTACATTGTCCCCAATGTATGTGATAAGTGCTCGTGTTATAGTAATGCGAAGTGTTATTATCTTGCAATGAGCATTGATTTAATCAGATTTTATCACTAAAAAGTGTGCATTTGTTTACTTTTGTGCATTATAGGATTGTGAAGATAAATTGGAGAAAAGGAACGAAGTTAGATCTTGTTCGCTGTTGTTGGGGAGATTTTCAGACTAAGCAAGGAACAAGGCATGAGCATAGACTTATGAGTGTGTGCCAACCTCCTTTGGAGGGGCACAAAGGTAGTTACATTCATAATAAGTCTAGCTCGTGCTAACAAGGAGAACTTCACAAATTAGAAGATTTGAAGCAATCGGCACAATCTACCATTGATTGTGTGCCCAATTCAATGGCCTCGATGAAGAACGACGAATTCGGGAGTGTTTTAGCGAGCTATTGTAGCAGCACTGTAGCAAAACACTATAGTAAGGTACTGTTAACTTTCAGTCGAAATTCAGAAAACCAGAGAGTTCACACGGGCGTGTGAAAATTCCACACGGCTGTGTGAAATCCCGATAAGTTCAATTTTAAAGCCGCGACTCAACGTTATAAAAGCCCGTTTTGGAGACTGTTTTAGGATATTTTTGGTTTTATTTGCCCTAGCTTCTAGAGAGGAGCGGCTAGGGTTTGGAGAGGACTTTGTGGAGGTTTGGAGTGCGTCATCGGCGTCGACATCAACGTTCGATGGCCGCACAAGACCACGGCCACATCGCACACAAGGGGGTTTTCATCTATACTTTCAATTTGTGTTCTTTTTATTATTTCGATGGATTTGTTTAGCTCCATGAGGAGCGAAACCCCTTGTGGGTATTTGGATTTGTAAACCCTAGTATTATTATGTTTCTTTGACATTGTTATTATGCTTTTCCATTATTGATGAATAAAATTGAGTTTCAATCTTAAATTCTTCTTGTTATTGTTTTCATTTAGCCGTGACACTAGGGTTGAGAATAATCTAGGTTATCCTTGGGAGGTGTGACAAATCCTATAGGATTAGACTACTTAGGATTGAAGAGGGTCGAGAGGGTGAGTTGTGAGGTAGCGGAACGTCCCCTTTCCCCTCCGATGTGATTCTCCCTACCTCCATGTTCCATGATTTATTCGTGGTCGAGATAGAGTTTGGTGCTAGGAGATAAACTCCCCTAGGGCTTAGTTGCATGAGCAACAAGTTGAAGGGTTGAAGTGAATCTTAGTGCTGGGACTTAATTTAGACTAGGGTTCTCTCACCTGGACCAAAGGGTTAAAAGTACACATAGGAACAGGGTTAATCACTACGAATCCCTAGAACTTAAAGCAATTCCACACCGTGTGAAGCTTAGGTAGATAGACTCCCCTAGGGCTTAGTTGACAGGTCAACGAGAGTCAAGGGTCGTAGTGAAACCTAATGCCGAAGCATAGTGTTGGGGTTAGTCACGGTTGACCTTAGGTTTGGAACCGTGTGTTTAAGGATCTCCTCGACTCAATTAACATCAATAGGAGAGTATAATAGCATAGTCTTGCACTAGAAGCATAAGTCCTAGGTGTAGCGTGTCCGGGTACCCATCTTTATTCATTGCTTGTCCTATTCCTTTAATCTTACTTGCACTCTCTCACCTTCCACAATTCTATTTTAATTCTTGTTTTCATTAGTTTCTTTCACACTCACTCATTAATTTCTTTCCACACATCGTATTAGCTACATAGTGAATACTTGTATCTCAAATCCCTATTCCCCGTGGATATGACTACCCACTCACCAGGGTATATTATTACTTCGACAACCCGTGCACTTTCGGGCCCCTGTCAGTATCCATGCAAGCACAATAAGAAGTATAACAAATAAAGCAAATTATGTGGGAGTGGCAATTGAAACAATATTCCCATGAACTCCAAGTGTTGCATTTGATGGAGTTATGTTCATTGAGAGTTGAGTCTCAATGGGCTGTGGAGCACACACGGTCCTATGACCGTGTCTATGACTATTCCTCAAATTCCAAACATCCAAGACCATCTGCATACATACACAAGGGGTTCAGTGTAGCTGAACAAAAATCAAAATAAACATGAGTATATAAAGATGTAGAGATGAAATACAAGTTGAGAAAAGATAAAAGCAACAGAAAATAAACTCAGAAGGAAAATCCTTTCTAAGTACTACAAATCAAAAATATGAAATAAAAGTACAAAATAACAGAAAGATGAAATAAAAGGAACTATGACGCCTCCGCATCATGTCTTGAATGGTCGGCTTGGTGCTGCTGCTGGCTTTGCTGGTACTGGTACTGGTGGATCTGCCAGCGCACCTTGTGGATCGGGAGGTAATGGTGGTACTGAGGACTCTCGGGGTCGCACTATGAATGGTGAAGTCATGGCCCGCTCGAGTAACTGATGAAGACTGTGAAATTGGGCCATGAACAAAGTGTGCTGTGCAACCTATGTAGCTCTGATCTCAACTACCTCGGTCTAGAAGACCCCTACAGTACTCTCGAGGTGCTCTAACCTATCCTGGCCTAGAGAAGGAGAAAAGATGCACACTGGAGGTGGCTCCTGTGCTGTGGGTGGTACCTCGGTGTATAAGTGTGCTGGAGGTGGCTGCAATGTCAGCTGCGATCATCCGGCCTCATCACCCTCTCCCCCGGCCCGCTCAAATGAGGGTATAATCATGATGTAAGCTCCATCTCCATGTCTGCCGATCATACCCATCAGTCGCATCGTCTCTAGGCCGAGAGGACTGGTACGGTCGCCTTCTTGGCCCTTCGAACTCCGTCCATGAGACCCATCCCGATGAGGAGTCTCGTAATGTAGGGGCTCGAGAAGATCACGCCAACCCTAGGGTATTGGCCTTGGTGGCGCAGATACTCAGCCACTATGTGCCCCAGGTGGAGTGGTACGCTATGTACCATGGAGTACAAATAGAGCAACTCCTGACGGCTCATGACTCCGGTGCTATTACCTCGGCTGTTCACTGATCTGCTCAGGACGGCATGAATATATCTATATGCTTGTCGGGATAGGCATGTTGCCTAGAAAACCCCTGGCTCGTACTGCCCATCACCACACAGCACCCTATATGCTCGCTATGGCGTCAAGCACTCGGGATAATAAGTAGGGAGCTGCTCGTACTCCTCTGTCGCAGTGTAAGCCTCCTCATATAGTCCAAGTTGAACTGCAAATTGTGTCACACTCAGGATAAAGCTCTGTCCGAATGAGCAGAACTAAATAGTACTGACATTTGCGAAGCTACTGTAATCTCTGTTAAACTCAAACGAGGTGAGAACCTCGAGTGTGAGTGAACGGATGGCCGACTCTCTAATCGACAGTAAACGGTGCCAACCACCCACTACATGTAGCTCATCAACCTCATCAGCCATTCCATCTCCTAACTGTATCCCTCTAAATACTCCCAAATCGGGAAGACGAGTCTGTCCAAATCGTAACTTCACCAACCGCTCAAATTTGACTCTGTGCTCGGGTAAGATGAACTCCATTTGCTCTAGTAAGGGTGAACGAGGATGCTTGCTGGATGACTTTGATCGGGGAGCCATTCCTACAGAGATAGAAAAGAAATCGATTAAATTTCACAATTAAAAGCATTTTGCAGAAATCCACACGGCCGTGTGAAAATTTCACAGGCCAGTGTGGATCTTTGGGCAGCAATAGGGATACGGTCGTGGTTCTCCACAAATCCATATAACCTAATTTAAACTATCTTGAGACTTTCTACACTCATTCACAAACTCATTTCGCATGTAAACTCAGTGAAATCTATGAAATAAAAAAAAAGAATCAAGATTGACGAAGAAAAAGAGGAAGAAAATCTTATCGACGTTGTAAGCCTTAAAACCTTTGAAATCTGCCGGAAAAACTCTATCAAACCTCTATAAACGATAGGGAGAAGGTCGGGAGAATGAGAGGGGTATCCTAAGAGTGTTTGGAAGTGCCAATAGAAAGAGGCGTGAATGGATTCTTAAGAAAGGCCATGGCTTTTGGAGTTTTGTGTATCCACACGGCCGTCTGGAATGAAATTCCACAAGGTTCCACACAACCGTATGCCTTTACTGAGAGGGTTCACAGGGACAGTCACAGGCCCCCGTGTTCTCTCTGTTTGCTCTCTAACCACTCCCACATGGCCGTGTGAGAACCCCACACGGCTCTGTGCCTTCACAGGGGAGTTTCACAGGGGCACCCACACGCCCCTGTGTGCTATCGGGAAAGCACTTAAGGCCTCTGAACATTTTCACACGACCATGTGGAAATTCCGCACGGCCGTATACTCAACCTGGCCGAAACATAAGGCCGTCCACAGCGGCACCCAGATGCCCCTGTAGGCTCTCTGGATCACCCGAAAAAAACCTAAGTGTTCCACACGGCTGTGTGCCTTTCTCAAGCTCTCTCACAAGACGCCCCTATGGACTCTCCCGATGGAAAGTTGAAGTTCTGCAGGAATTCACATGGCCGTGTGGAAATTCCACAACGCCGTGTGCCCTTCATAGGGTTATTTACAGGGGCATTAACACGCTCATGTGTCTTCTTTGGATAAGCTCTGAACTGAGACACACGTCGTGTGTCTTCTCAGGATGACTTAGAAAATTACAGGCTCTGCAGAAAATTTCAGACATGCAAACACAACACTCAGAGCCTGTATAGACAATAAAAACATGACCACAGATCCATGAAAACACACTTAAATGATCTAAAACTTCATCAATCATAATTAGGCGCATGAAAACTTCAATGATCCATGAGAAAAATCACAGCAAAACTATAAACATGCCCAAACACCAACATTAAGACTCTTATTTACTCTAATACTAAACTAAGTCCTAGAAAAATATTAAAAGCTTGGGTTGCCTCCCAAGAAGTGGTTGTTTAACGTCACTTAGCTTGATGTACCTGAACTTACCTTACGGGGGCTCATGAATGAAAGTTGCTCTCTTCCCTACAACCTGAAAGCATGCTTGACATAATTTTTGTAGTTTTGAGGGGGAGTTATCGAGGTTGTTACCACACAAGGACGAAACACCCTTACTCCTTGAATGCTCATCCCCGTTTGTGTTGGGGTTCTTTTTGTGGCGTTTCCCCGGTCTCCTTTTCTTCCAGATCACCCTCTTCATGATTCCCGGGGCCGGTTCTACTTTCTCTACTAGACCAAGTAATAAAACATCTTCGCTCTCCACATCTTGGTCAGCCACCCTTCATACGGGTCCGGATTCATTATTTCCTGCACGTAATCATTAACAAGCTCATTAGTAGTGTCAAGATAATACAAAGTATCATCAAAGTCTAGAGAATGTCTCATGGCTTTGGAGAGGCAATAGGTGAGCTTTTCATCTCCAACTCTCAAGGTCAACTCCCTGCCGTCCATGTCAATCAATGACTTGGAAGTGCGCAAAAATTTTGACAACACCCTTTCGAGTGTGCCTCGAAAGTGCTCGGGCTGTCGAAGTAATAAAATACCCCGATGAGTGGGTAGTTAAATCCACAGGGAGTAGTGATTCAAGACAAGAGGAATTGCTACTTAGTGAATACGGAAATATGGGTTGTGAGAGAAATTTGTGTGTGTGCAATATTAGAAATAGAAATATGGAAGAAAGAAGAGTGCAAAAAAAGAGTAAAGAGGAGACAGTCAATACAAATATGGGGTACCCATACAGGCTACCCATAGAACTAATGCTTCTAGTACAGTACTAGTATTATACTCCCTTATTGATGTTTAATGAGTCGTGAAAATCCTTAAGCACACGGTCCCAAACTTAATGTCAACCCTTCACTCTGTCGATCTCTCAACTAAGCCCTAGAGGAGTCCATTTTCCTAAGCCTCACACTTCGTGGAACTGCTTGACGTTCTAGGGATTCCAAGTGATAGACTCTGTCCCTAAGTATAGTTCTAACCCTTTGGTCCAAGCGAAAGAACCCTAATCTCAGTTAAGCCCCAGCACTAGGATTCACTACAACCCTTCACCCTGTTGCTCGTGCAACTAAGCCCCAGGCGAGTTCATCTCCTAGCACTTCACTCTATTTTGACTGTAAAGAACTCTTGGAACATGGAGATAGGGAAAATCACGCCGAAGGGGAAGGGGACATTTCTCTACCTTACGACTTACCCTCTCAACCTTCTCCAATATTGTGTAGTCTAATCCTATAGAAGTTGTCACACCTTTAAAGAATAACCTAGATGACTCTCAACCCTAGTGTCACGGCTAAGGAAAAATCAATGCAATCATTAAATAAAATTGGAACTCAATTAAAAACATCAATTAAGAAAGCATAATCAAATTTATAGAAATAATGTCATCCTAGGGTTCACAAATTCGAATACCCACGATGGTTTAGCTCTCCATGGAGCTATACAAAATCATCAATGTATATGAATCAACAAGCATAGCAAACATGAATAAAATCCCCATGTGATGTGTGGCGATGGTCTTGTGAAGCCGCTCTGTCTTCCCCACCAAGCCCCTTGTCAAGCCTGGGACACACCTCACAGGATCGATGCAGACGAAAGCTCCCCCAATAGCTATCTTCCAAAGGATGTCGATATTAATGCCATAGACTTCCTTCAAATCTCCACAAAATCCTCTCCAAAACAAGCCGCGTGTAGTGAACAGGAAATTACGTTGGGCACACAATCAATGTTAGATCATATCGTTTCTTCACTTCTCCTTATTGATGAAGTTTTTCAATGTCACACAGGTTAGATTTTATGAAAGTGACTGCCTTTGTGCCCCTCCAAATCATAGAACCATTTGAGCACAATGGAGGTTGGCACACACTCACAAGTCTAGAACCCATGACTTGATCCTTGCTTGGCCCAAGAAACTCCTCAACAAAGGCGGACATGACCTAATTTTGCTCCGTTTCCTCTAACTCTTCTCCACAATCCTACATACACAAAAGAACACAAATGCACGCTAATTAATGATAAAATCTGAGAAAAATAATGCTCTATGTAATAAAATAATACTTCAAATTATTTAAACACGAGCACTTATCAGTCCTCTGCTGTTTGTGCTGTTCTGCCATAACATCCAATGCCTCACACTATATAGAACTGCTTGGGGTTCTAGGGATTACAAGTGATAAACCCTATTCCTAAGTATAGCTCTAACCCTTTGGTTTACGTGAAAAACCCCTAGTCTCGGTTAAGGCCCAGCACTAGGAGTCACTACAACCCTTTACTCTGTTTCTCCCTCAACCAAGCCCTAGGGGAGTTCATCTCCTAGCACTTCACTCTACTTTGACCACAAAGAACTCTTGGAATGTGGAGGTAGGGAAAATCATGTCGAAGGGAAAAGGGGACGTTTCTCTACCACTCGACTCACCCTCTCGACCCTCTCCAATCTTGTGTAATCTAATCCTATAAAAGTTGTCACACCTTCCAAGGATAACCTAGATGACTCTCAACCCTAGTGTCATGGCTAAGGGAAAATCAATGCAATTATCATTCAAGATTGGAACTCAATTAAAAGCATCAATTAAGAAAGCATAATAAAAATCATAGAAACAATATCATCCTAGGGTTTACAAGTCCAAATACCCACTAGGGGTTTAGCCCTCCATGGAGCTATACAAAATCATCAAAGTAATTATATCAATAAGCATAGAAATCATGAATAAAATCCTTTTGTGATGCGTGGCGATGGTCTTGTGGAGCCGCTTCATCTTCTCCACCAAGTCCCTTGTCAAGCCTAGGGCACATCTCGCCGAATCGATGCCGGCAAAAGCTCCCCGAATGGCTATCTTTCAAAGGACATTGATGTTGATGCCATAGACTTGCTCCAAAACCCCATAAAATCCTCTTCGAACCTTAGCTGCGAGCTCTCTGAAAATTGTGTGAAAGATATGCCAAAAGTTCCCGAATAAATCTTAAAACGCGGTTGATAAGTGCTTGTGTTGTAGTAACGCGAAGCGTTATTATCTTACAATTGAACATACTTTTTATCAGATTTTATCACTAAATAGTGTGCATTTGTGTATTCTTGTGCATTGTAGGTTCGTGGAGCTAAGTTGGAAAAGAAGAACGAAGCTAGGTCGTGTTCGCCATTGTTGGGAGGTTTTCGGACCAAGCAAGGAACAAGGCACGAGGTAAGACTTGTGAGTGTGTGCCAACCTCCTTTGGAGGGGCACAAAGGCAGTCACATTCACAACAAGTCCAACTCGTGTAGCTTAGGAAAACTTCACCAAGAAGGAGACTTGAAGCAATAGGCACGATCTACCATTGATTGTGTGCCCAATTCAATGGCCTCGATGAAGAAACAAAGTATTCGGGAGCATTTCGGAGAGTTACTGTAGCAGCACTCAGCCTATTTTAAGCCGGATTGGGAAGCTTTTTGAGACATCTTTTGACCTATCTTTCTCTCCAACTTCTAGAGAGTGCGGCTAGGGTTTCGGAGAGGACTTTGTGGAGGATTGGAGCGCGCCATCGGCATCGTCACCGATGTTCGATGGCCGCACAAGACCATGGCCACACCATACGCGAGGGGGTTTTCATTGATGTCTTTAGTTTGTGTTTTATTTCATACATTGATGAACATGTATAGCTCCACGAGGAGCTAAAACCCTTGTGGGTATTCGGACTTGTAAAACTCTAGGATAATTATGTTTCTTTGACATTGTTATTATGCTTTTCCGTTAATTGATGAATAAATTCGAGTTTCAATTTTAGATTTCTTGTGCTATTGTTTTCTCTTAGCCGTGACACTAAGGATTGAGAACAATCTAGGTTATCCTTTGGAGGTGTGACAACTCCTATAGGATTAGACTACTTAAAATTGAAGAGGGTTGAGAGGGAGAGTTGTGAGGTAGCACCATACCCCTTTCCCTTCCATTGTGATTTCTCCCTACCTCCGATTACTTGATTTATTAGAAGTCAAAATAGAGTGAAGTGCTAGGTAGACAAACTCCCCCAAGGTTTTGGGGTGACGTAGGAACAGGTTAGACTACGGTTCTTCCTCCTGGACCAAAGGGTTAGGACTACTACAAATAGGAACAGGTTTAATCACTAGGAGTCCCTAGAGCTTTAAGCAACCCCACGTAGTGTTAGGATTAGGTAGAAATACTCCCCTGGGGCTTAGTTGAGCAATCAACAGAGTGAAGGGTTGACGTGAATCCTATTGCCGGGACATAGTGTTGGGGTTAGTCACGGTTGACCTTAGATTTGGGACCGTGTATTTCAAGATTTTTCTCGACTCAATTAACATCAATAGGAAAGTATAATAGCATAGTCTTGCACTAGAAGCATAAGTCCTAGAGGTAACTTGTCCGGATACCCTATTCTCACTTATTCCTAGTCTCTCTCCTTTTACTCGTTGCTTGCACTTTTCTCTCTTTCATCTTTCTATTTACTTGCCTTGCATCTACTCTAATTTTAATAGATTCACTTATCACTCCGATCATTGTTTCTTTTCGTATATCGCATGACTGGATAGCAATTTCTCGTATTTTAAATCCCTATTCCCTGTGGATTCGACTACCCACTCACCGGGGTAACTTTTATTACTTCGACAAGGCCGTGCACTTGCGGTACACACGCAAAAGGTCATGTCAGCGGTACTTAAAGGGCTGAAATCGGGCATCCACACGGCCGTGTGGATTTTCTGGAAATTGATTCCTGGCGTGCAGTAAACAGTAAATTGCTATGGTGATTTTGCTACAATGTTTTGCTACAGTAATCTTCTGCAGTAATCGAGGCCGCTAGGTTGGGCACACAACCGTTTTGTAGATCATGTCATTTTTTTTTCTCCTTATTGATGAAGTTATTCAATATACATGAGTTAAACTTTATGAGTGTGACTGCCTTTGTGCGCTTCAAATTATAGAACAATCTGAGCACATTGGAGGTTGGAACACACCCACAAGTCTAGACCTGTGCCTTGATCCTAGCTTGGTTTAAAAAACTCCACAACAAACGCAGACATGACCTAATTTTGCTCATTTCTCTTGATCTCTTCTCCACAACCCTCCATGGACAAAAGAATACAAATACACATGAATCAATGATAAAATCTGAGAAAAATAATGCTCAATGCAAGAAAAATAATACTTCGTATTACTTAAACATGAGTACTTATCAATGTGTATCCTTTATTTCTAGTTGAATTTTGGTTATTGATCTTCATGATTGAAACTTATTTTTCTAAAGTTTCATTTGTTAAGTTTTGAAGGGGAGATTTGGGTGTTTTTGATAGCCTAAATGAGTTAGAATTATGTTGTTCTTGTTCTTCTAATTGAATTTGTAGAGAAATGGGTGTAATTTTCATGCTATGTTACTAAAGAAAATCGAGGGGCTACTATAGCATCAAGAAAATGTGTATTTTGAAGTTAATTTGTGTGTTCTAGTGTCTCTTGTATCCTATTTGTTGGTTAGGTTAAGTCAAATCAAGTTCAGAGCTATCATACATGATATTTGAGGCCTTGAATGCATGATTAGAAGGTTGTTTCATTGAAGTGTAATTTCTTCATTTTCTCTTTTGTCTGGATGATTGTGGTATAGGTGGTGAAACCTCTGCCAAGGATAAGAGTGTGGCAGAGGATTAGCGGGTATTCAAACCCCAACATTGCTAGTGTTGTCAGTGGGATTTCTAATTTGTTTTTCATAGTCTAAAATGGATAGGATGCTTTATAAATGCTTTGTGTGTGTACATATATACAAGATTTCATAACTAATAAATTGGTTTTCTTTGTTTGGTACTATACCATGTTAATAACTTATTTTGATTTGGTATCATATACTTCTAAGGTGTGCTTAATGTTCTCTTTTGAAACTATTGGTATTTATGCCAAAAAAATCATTTTAAAAGTGTTGATATGTATATATATCATGATGAAAGGATTTCAAAAAGGCTTTGACACCATGTTATTGCCAAATTTTTATTTGACAAAGTTATCAAGCCTATGGCACTTATTTTTGCCAATGTGCATAGAATGGTTTCCATATTCAAGTTATATTGATATTGAGTGTGAAAGCTCGCCTTTTTCCTACTTCTCTTGTGTGTTGTTTCTTGAGTGTACCTTGTTTGTTTAAATTCCTTTGAGTGTTCTCTTGTGTTAGGACCTTAGTTAAGGTCTTTTATAAGATTAAAAAGGGTGGAAGAAGTCTTTAAAAAGTGTTTAAGAAAGGTGCAAGCCTTACGACACTTGGGTGCCCTCAATAGGCTGTTTTACGGAGCTTGATGGTGTTGTAAATCGACTTTTTCATAATTTTCCTTCGTGTTTAACTTGTTTTCTTGAGTAATTTTCATGTGTGGGATGTCTAGAGAGTATTCCAAGTTGTTATAATAAAAAAGAAGGTTAATCGACCATCCACTGAGTGATTAACACCTCACTCAACACCCATTTTTGTATAGGCTGAATGGGCATGACGACCCCCATATGGGCATATGGACCCTTTATGAAAATTCCAGCAAGTTTCTATAAGATCATATCATCATATGGAACATGTATGGTACCTGGCATATGACAAAGTTTTAGTGTTTAAGATCTCTTTTTCTCACTTTTTTCTCATTCCTTGAGACCTTTCCTCCTCCACTTTCCTTCTTGATGTGCGATTGTCCTGCAAGTGCACGGGGTCACCAAGTAGTACCCTACGCGTGACACAGGGGTCATATTCCCTGGTGACCCGAGAATCTACCCTTACTTTCTTACTGCAATGTTGTTTAACCGACAAGTCTTGATTGATGAAATGAAATGCAAAGAAACTAAACCAATGCACTATGAATGTGAATAGATGAAGGCAAGATACGGGGCAAAATTAGGTCTAAGAATGGTCACGGACGAGGATTCCCTCAGGGGTTACTAAAGCGTGCAAGAAGCTTGAACTAACATGCAAGTGGCTAGTTGGATCGAGAAAACCCTACATTGGGCCAACCCGATGGTCACGGCAATTGACCCCTAATCACGTTCTCCTTGCCTAATCCTCCATGGAAATGCCCTCAAGCCTCTTCTTCTAGCTCGGATGGGTGATGGTGTTGATGAGCTCCAAGAAGAAGGGTCAAAGATGGACCAAAAAAACCCAAGAAACCCTGAAAAAGGATGAATTCGGAGCAGCTCACTGGTGGCCTCACGGTCAATATATGGGCCGTGAGGTTGCCTGGAAAACAGGTCAAAAAATACACTAAGTTGCTACAGTACTGCTACAGTAAACTGCTATAGTATTGTTGCACTCTTAATTGCTTGTGGATGACTTCATGACCGTGAGGGTTTCTAGACTTAAAAAATTCTTCAAGTCTTTGTTCTTTAGGCTGCTACAGTAACGCTACAATGCTCGGGACTCTAAAACGATAATTTCGTCGTGGATTTCTTATCAAATCGCGCCGTTGAGCTCACCTAAGCATCTTTTGCACTTAAAACACAAAATAAACCAATTCAGACCGAAAAAGGGCATGAACTCATCAACAAAATGCAAAAATCATGCGCAAGTATGCATATAAAATACATACATTTAGACTTTTATCAAACATCACCACAACTAAGAGTTTACTTGAACCCAAGCAAACAAACATGTAAAACAGGGGCAAGAAGATAAACGGCTAAATGTAAGACCTCAAGCTCAATAGTAAGTACTTCATAGGCATAACTGGACAGAAATCAAGAAGTGAGCTGTTCAAAGAATAGTCAAGTAATATTAGTTTTATTTCTCCTAGAGTGCCCCTGTGAGTGTGTGTTGTCTTTCATCTTGAATTCCTTATCCTAGATTACCCCAGGATGCCCATTCACCCCACGCATAATGAGAATGACATTAGAGTGTTAAAGACACCTTTAATACTCAGTTAAGAGTCTTTCGGTTCCTAGATGAAACTCCAACCTTCTAAGTGAATACGTAGTAAGTTCCAAGGGATCATGATATAAACATATACATAAGAACATACAAATTTTGTTTTTTTTTTTTGAGTCCGACTAATGTAGACTGTACAAAAGTCTTTCAGCTGGATGCACATGATGATTAGGCACAAGAGCCACCTAACCTACTTTATTACAGTCTACATAGACGCATTCGTGCTATACTAGTAGAGGAATACTGTCATAGACTCCCTTTTTTGTATATATATACTATACAAATTGCATCTCAACTTCCCTAGTACAACACCTATTATGATAATCACTTTAGGCTTTGGAGAACAATAAAGGAACTCAAAAGCTCTTAAAAGAGAATTGACGATAGAATTTAACAAACTAATGCAAAAATCATTATGAATTATCGGTAGGAATGTACAAGGTGAAAGCGCTCGTGAACAAGTGTATGGGTGCACTAATAGGGAAATAGAACTACATTCAAGCACAGGTTAAGTACAACTCATAGCTATCATTCTACCAAGCCAGGAAGTCCTTAACAGTAATATCATAGCTATCACAGGTAATACAAGCATGCAATGATATAAAAATACTCTAGAAATCCATCCCCACACCTAAAGCTGTACATTATCTCCAATGTATGTGTTCAGCAGAACAGGGTGGGAAATATGCGCTAAATATAGTAAAATGGAGGAAGGAAACTTCCCGAGTCTGTCGATGAAGTGTGCAACAGAGTGCTCTCAAAGCTTGGGGGAACACAGTGTAGTGAGGGCTTAGAGTGTGGAGCATCCATAAAAACAATCATGAAATTAACAAAAAAAACACAGATCACAACTCCAAAAATCCAGATAATAGAAGAGAGCATGCATACAAAATCCCAAAACAAACAAATCAAGTTTAATAGCGACACAACCCTCACTAACTCACAAGTACAAACAACAATAAATAATAAAAAGTGCAGATAAAATACAATAGCTAAACAAAAGAGAAAACAAGGTAATGTTCATATTTTCATGAGCCTATTGATCACAAGGACTTGAAGATGCCACGCATGAAGTGAAGAATGCCCGTGAGCCCTATCATGATAAAAGCGCAAATTATGTCCTATGGTCTTCACTTTGAACCCTTGGCTTGTCGTGCGTGGAGAATGCTCTATTTGTGCTCTCTTGTAGGCTATCTTCTTCACCCTCATCCTACAAGACCAAAGGAATAACTATCAAACAACTTCCAAGCAAAGCAATCTCACAAGAATGAAGAAATAATGAAAAATTCTCAGTGCTACAGTACTCCAAAAAATTTTTGCAAGAGCTTCCCTTGGACATGGAGCATAAAAATTTTTACAAAGCTTTCATTTTTCTCCAAAAACCCATAAAAACAACAAACAACCAATCTCCCACAACATTGGCATCCATTCAACTTGAAAAATAGGAGAAAGGAAGAAGAAACATTCATGCTCAACAACTAGGGTTTAGAAAGGTGTAGCTTGGAGAGTCGATGAAGATGTTGTCAAAACGCCCAATAAATCATTCAGATTAAGTCCTTGGAAGTAGGATAGCCGTGTAGAGGAAGAAAAATGGTGAAAGAATGAGGGAAAAAGGATGAGAAATGAGAGAGATATGAAGAAAATGGTGGAAAGGTACCAAACTTAAAATGCACCCCGAGCATCCTTGTGGGCAGGCTCACGGCCGTGATCCAGCCTGCAAGAGCTCTCAGGATGGCTCACGGGTGGGCTTATAGCTGTGAGCCCAACCATAAGCTCTCTTTGGATGCTTCACGGGCAAGCTCACGGCCGTGAGCTTGCCCGTGAAGCCTCTCTGGATGGCTTAAAGTCAAGTTCACGGGCCATAAAATGGCCCGTTAACTTGACTTTACATTGAATTAGCCTCCTCTAAACCTTAAAAACACTTGAAACAAAGCCGAATAAAGCATGTAAAAACTCAAAACATGAAGTTCATGATATCTAGTCATTAAATAACCCAAGGCAAGACACCAACATGCATGAATGATTTAACAAAAAACGATGAGCAAAGTGACCAACACAAGAACAAACATTCAAACACTTAAACACTAAACACACCAAGAATACGATAAATGAACACACCAAGCACTCAAACAACATGAAAATAAGAATGCAACAAATCTAAAACCTTGGGTTTCCTCCCAAGAAGCACATGTTTAACATCCTTAGTTTGACATGTTTTACCTCCAAATTCATGGTGGGACAAAGGGAGGAAAGTTACCTCCATTTTTTTATGGAGGATTGTTACGCGGAAAGTAATGCTTCAACCGGTGACCATTGACTTTGAAAGTTCCATTTTGTGGATGAAATATCTCGACGCCGCCATGAGAAAATACTTGAGTCACGGTGTAAGGGCCATGCCATCGTGATTTTAATTTCCCGGGGAAAAGTTTCAATCTTGCATTGAATAGCAATACTTGATCCCCATTTTGGAAGCACTTAGGTTGCTTAATGCGTTGATCATGGTACTCCTTCATCTTCTCCTTGTAATGTACTGAAGTTTCATATGCCAAAGTTCGCCATTCCTCTAGCTTATTCAATTAGAACTTTCTCTTGTGACCACATAGATGGTGGTCGAAATTGAGTTGCTTAATGGCCCAGTAAGCTCTGTGCTCCAATTCTACTAGCAAGTGGCATGCCTTTCCATAGACAAATCGGTAGGGCGTTGACCCAATAGGCATCTTATAAGCAGTTCTATACTCCCAGAGTGCATCATTAAGCTGGTCTGCCCAATCCTTCCTATGGTGGCTGACTATTTTCTCCAGGATACGCTTCAATTCCCTGTTCGACACCTCAACTTGGCCACTAGTTTGAGGATGATATGCAGTTAACATTCTGTAAAACCCCATATCATTTAAGAGCCTTCTCAAACTGAGAGTTGCAAAAATGGGTGCCTTTGTCACTTATGATCACTCTAGGTGTTCCAAACCGGGAAAACAATTTCTTTAGAAATTTCACCACAACTCTTGCATCATAGGACGGGAAGGCCTGTGCTTCTACCCACTTGGAGACATAATCTACCACCACCAGAATATATTTGTTACCGTGAGAGCTACTAAATGGGCCCATGAAGTCTATGCCCCAAACATCAAATACTTCTCATGCTTGGTTCCATAATAGCGGCATTTCCTCCTTTTTTAAGATATTTCCTGTTCTCTGGCACCTATCACAATGTCGCATAGATGTTTGTGCATCTTGGAACATATAAGACCAATAAAACCCCGCGTTGAGGGCCTTCTTAGCTGTCCTATTCCCACTGTAATGACCACCTGTTGGACCAGAATGGTAATGCATCAAGATATCATGCCCTTCTCCTATCGAAACACACCTTCTAACAATTTGATCAGAGTATACCCTAAATAGGTAAGGGTCCTCCCAGATAGAGTGCTTCAGGTCAGCGAAGAATTTCTTTCTTTGTTGGTGAGTGAGACACTTAGGAAAAATTTTCACCGCTAGGTAATTCGCAATATCAGCAAACCAAGGGATCTCATCTTCTGCTATCACCTGTATACCATACAGCTGCTCGCCATTGAATGTATCATTTATTTCTCTTTTTTCTAGCACATTATCATTGGGGCCCTCAAGGCGGGTGACACGACCCCTTGCGTGTATCCCGCAAGTGCACGGGTTTGTCGAAGTAATAAATTTACCTTGGTGAGAAGGTAGTCGAATCCACAGGGAATAGGGAGATAGAATATAAGGTTTCACTAATTAAGCTATGCAGAATACGGAGAACGATAATAAGATTGATGAGTGAAAATAATGCAAAGCAATAAACTAAATAGAGAGATGGAAGAAAGAAGTGCAAGTAGGAAAATCGAGAAGGACTAACAATGAGTAAAGGGGGGTATCCGGACAAGCTACCTCTAGGGTCTATGTTTCAAGTGCAAGACTATGATATTATACTCTCCTATTGATGTCAATTGAGTCGAGGATATCCTAAGACTCACGGTCCCAAACCTAAGGACAACCGTGACTAACTCCAACACTATGCCCCGGTGTTAGGATTCACAACACCCTTCACTCTGTCACCTAGATGACTAAGCCCCAGGGGAGTCCATCTGCCTAAACCTCACACTATGTGGAGTTGCATTATGCTCTAGGGATTCCTAGTGATTAAACCTGTTCCTATACGTAATTTTAACCCTTTGGTCCAGGTGGAAGAACCCTAGTCTAGATTGAGCCCCAGCAAATAGGATTCACTACAACCCTCCACTCTATTACTTGCGTAACTAAGCCCTAGGAGAGTTTATCTACCTATTGCTTCACTCTATTTCGACCGCTATTAAATCAAGGAATCGGAGGTAGGGAGAAATCACATCGAAGGGGAAAGGGGTACATTGCTACCTCACAACTCTCCCTCTCAACCCTCTCTAATCTTGAGTAGTCTAATCCTATAGGAGTTGTCACACCTCCAAAGGAAAGCCTAGATTGATCTCAACCCTAATGTCACGTTTAAGGGAAAAAAATATGAAAGGATAATCAAGATTAAAAACTCAATTTTATTCATCAATGATGGAAAGCATAATAATCAATGTCAAAGAAACATAAGAAACCCTAAAGTTTACAAGTCCGAATACCCCACGAGGGGTTTAGCTCCTCATAGAGCTATACATGTTCATCAACGTGAGAAATAAAGCATAAAACATAGACATCAATAAAAAAAAACCCCCTCGAATTAGTGTGGCCGTGGTCTTGTGCAAACATCGAACCTCGAAATCGATGCCGACGACGCGCTAGAACCTCCACGAAATCCTCTCCGAAACCCTAGCAGCACTCCAGAAAGTTGGGGAAAAGATAGGTCGAAAGATCCCTCCAAAGGTTGCAAAAATCCCCTTTTATATTGTTGAATCGCGGCTTTAAAATTGGACTTATCGGGGGCTTCACACGGCCGTGTGGAATTTCCACACGCCCGTGTGAAGCTTCTGTCTCGGCTGAAAAATTAATTTCACACGGCCGTGTGGAATTTCCACACGCCCGTGTGTCTTCACTAGATGGCTGAAATTGCAAAACACACGGCCGTGTGGAATTTCCACACGCCCGTGTGACTTCTCTGTCTGGCTGGAAAATGGCTCACACGGCCGTGTGGAATTTCCACACGCCCGTGTGACTTCTCTAGAACACTAATCTTCAGTTGAACAGGCTTGGTAACTTGCCGAAACGCCTCCCGGGTCCATTGTTCTTCATCGAGGCCATTACTTGGGCACACAAGCAACGGTAGGTCGCGCCGATTGCTTCAAGTCTTCTTCTTTCGCGAGATTCTCCTAAGTAACACGGATTGGACTTGTTGTGAATGTGACTGCCTTTGTGCCCCTCCAAAGGAGGTTGGCACACATCCACAAGTCCAAATACGTGCTTCGTTCCTTGCTTGGTCCGAGAACCTCCCAACATTGGCGAACGCGACCTAATTTCATTCTTCTTCTCCAATTAGGCTCCACAATACCTTCAATGCACAAGAGAACACAAATGCACACATTTAGTGATAAAACCTGATAAAAGGTATGCTTAATGTAAGATAATAGCGCTTCGCGATACTATAACACAAGCACTTATCAGCGGGAAAGGTGATCGGCAGCTAAATTTTTTGCCCCCTTCTTATCTCTTATCTCCAGATCAAACTCTTATAATAAAAAGACCTATCGAATCAGTCGAGGCTTGGCATCAGACTTGTTCAACAAATACTTCAGGGCAGAATGATCTGTGTAAGCAATCACCTTAAACATCACCAAATACGACCAGAATTTATCGAATGCAAAGACCACCGCCAGAAGTTCCTTCTCGGTAGTGGTATAATTCTCCTGCGCATCGTTCAAAGTTTTGCTTATATAGTAAATTGGATGAAAGTGTTTGTCCCTTCGCTGCCCAAGCATTACACCAACTGCATAGTCACTCGCATCACACATCAGTTCAAATGGCAAACTCCAGTCAGAGGAAACCATGATTGGTGCTTCTACCAGTTTCTTCTTGTGATTTAACAAGGCGTTCATGCAATCATTATTAAACTCGAATGGAACATATTTCTCCAACAGTTTTGTTAACAGTCAGGCAATCGAAGAGAAGTCCTTTATGAATGTCCTATAAAACCCAGCATGTCCTAAGAAGCTTCTGACTAGCTTCACTGAAGTTGGGGAGGGGGGAGGGGAAGGGTGGTGGGGGGGAAGAAGTTTCGCAATAGTAGTGACCTTTTCCTTGTCTACTTCAATCCACGTTTTGAGATTTTATATCCAAGCACTATACCTTCCTTGACCATAAAATGATATTTTTCCCAACTGAGCACTAAATTTGTCTCCTCGCACCTGCTCAGGACTCACTCAAGGTTTTTAAGGCATAACTTAAATGAATCACCGAAGACAGAGAAGTCATCCATAAACACTTGCATAATGTTTTTCACCATTTTATAAAAAATAGCCATGATACATCTCTAAAAAGTGGCCGATGCATTGCAAAGTCCAAAAGGCATCCGACGGTAAGCAAATGTACTGTAAGGACAAGTAAAAGTGGTCTTTTCCTGATCTTCTGGAGCTATGGGAATCTAAAAATATCCAGAGAGATCATCTAGAAAGCAATAATAAGAGTGTCCTGTAAGCCACTCAAGCATCTGATCGATGAAAGGCAAAGGGAAATGATCTATCCTTGTGGCATTATTAAGCTTCCTATAGTCTATACAAACCCTTCATCCTGTCACTGTTCTGGTAGGGACAAGCTCATTTTTCTTATTGGTTACAACTGACGTGTCCCCTTTCTTGGGCACTACTTGAACTAGACTCACGCATGCACTGTCGGAGATGGGGTAGATAATACCCGCATCGAGGAGTTTAATGACCTCATTCTTCACTACCACCTTCATGCTAGGGTTCTGCCTTCGTTGGGGTATCGCCATAGGTTTGTGATTATCCTCCATAAGAATATTGCGAGTACAAAATGACGGGTTGATCCCCTTAATATCAACGATTTTCCAAGCAATTGCCTTCTTTTGTTTCTTAAGCACATCTAAGAGTTTGACCTTCTGCTCCCTTGTCAAGTCTGACGCAATGATAACAGGAAGTGTAGAACCTTCCCCCAAGAAGGCATATTCCAAATACACTGGTAGTTGTTTCATTTCTAGTTGAAGGGGTTCTTCAAGTGATGATTTCAATCTCCCATAATTACTTAAATCATGTTTCTCAATTCTCTCATTTTCCATTTTGGATGCACTGTCCTTGTCGGAGCTATCTTCCGTTACTTGCACCTCTGCCTCTACTGACTTTAAGTCTTCCCCTTCCATATAGTCCTTTCCTTCTGAAACATTTGACCCTGTACAACCTATCCCTTCTTATATCAAAATCATTGATCCTGAAGCTCTGTTTGAACTGCCTCTTGATTCTTCATTGACAAGGTCTAGCAGGAAATTGGGTGGGTGAGAATACTGATGTGTTCTCCACAAGTATATGGGTCACACACAAGTAATATAATGGTATCTCGTAAGGAGTAGGGTTGTCGAACCATAGGGAACTATACTCAAAGTACTAATTTATCGTCTGATGTCTAGTGACCACAAGTTGAAAAGAAATTGAATAATGAAACACTAAAGGAAAGGTAGCAATGATGGAGGTGGAAGAGATTGGACTCGAGTATTCAGCGGGACAAGAGCAATCCCTCAGGCGGATCACTAGGACTAGTGCACACTAACTTATCCTAAATGTCTACCCGGTACATTCCAAAGATAAAGGTGTGTGCTCACAAGCAATGTTGCATCTATGGGTTCTCAGATACACCGAGTTTTGCTAAGATAACTACACACCACTCATAAGAGAGCTACGGACCGAGTTTTACCCTAACAACTGTGTACATCCAACACATCAAGTTATGCAACACAAGATTAAACAAAAATATCAAATAGAACTCTGTAAATAATCAAAGAAAATGTATAAGCATTATAGTTTGTCAAGGTCAACAACCCTGGGCACTATGGCCAATTAGCCCCTCATGGGCAGGTAAAGCTAAGAAGAACAATAAAAGAGCAAGAGAAAGAAGATATGACTCCCTTCTATACATTGGATGATCTTCCTTTCGAGACCTTGCGCTAACTCCACATCTTGAGTTGCCTTCTACTCATCCTTTATCTCCTTAAGTGGTTTGGTGATGCTTGATCTTCGATCTCATCAACGTCCTCCTGGTGGAGAGAAGAATCCCCGAACAAAGATGAGATAAATGCCCTAAGTTCTGGAGTTAAAAAGGCAAAATCGGGGCCTGACACGGTTTGGACACGGTCGTGTTTAGACCGTGTACTTTTTTAGGAAATACTTGGGTGGAACTCTAGAAATTTGGAGCAACTCGGACATAGGTGTGTGATCCTCGTGCCTTATGGCACATGACCGTGTAATCAGCACCATGCCCGTGTTGCTCTTGAGTAAGGTTTTCGTGAGATTTGTAGCAGCTCGAGAACGGGAGTGAGATGACCGTGTTCTGCCTAGAACACACCGATGTCAGGATTTTCTCTATTTCATTCTCCCGGCTGAGATCTTCAGTGGCTCTGACACGACCATGTCTTGCCCGTGTCAACTAATTATGATCCCTTGGTCAATGCACATGCAGGAAACACACTTTGTTCTGCCCCAAAGTGACTCAGGCCCACGAATCCTACACAATGAATATAACACCATGAGTAGCACCAATTCTACATAATAATTATGATGAAGGACAACAAAAAGGATAGAATAACGGGCATGAAAACATGATATAAAATGCACTCATAAAATGCCCCCACACCTAAACATTTGCTTGTCCTCAAGCAATTCACATAAGCACAATGAAAATACAGATGAGTACAATACTTCTGATCTTAAATGATTGACAGGGCTTAAAACAAAGAAGGAATAGTGAGGGTTAGGAAAACATTGTCAATTCGAATAAGGCTCCCCCCTACTTAAAAGGGCATGCTTGTGTGCAAAACCCCAGAGTATGAACCCCACAATCCTGAGAATTCTCAACAATAAAACACTTTATTTACACTTAAAAAGTGGGTAGTAGCTTCATACACCCTAGTGGTAGCCTTTACTCTCGGTAGGTCATCAAATGTACATTTGTAATGCCAAAATTCGACTACTCAAGAATGGCTTTGATAAGTGCTTGAGTAGACATATTTTATCTACTTGTTTTACATGCATTGAGCATCATTTTACCATGGATTATGTCTCATAAAGTGTATTTTGGTGTTCTTTTGTGCAATTAGGTTGTGAATGTATTGAAGGAGGAAAAGGAAGCAAAGATGGGTTATAAAGACCTATTGTTGGGAGTTTTTGTACAACACAAGTGTCAAGGCACAAGAGGGGACCATGCACATGAGGGTGTGTGCTAACTTCCAGAAGAATTCAAGCCAATTTGTGTGATGGAAGGGCACAAAGCAGTCACACCTTCATGTCCCTTCTTGTGTGAAGATAGCTAAAGCTTCCAAATGATGGTTCGATGGAGGAGAAGTCTTATAACTCACCACATGGACCTGTGCCCGACCATGTGGCCTCAAGATAAGAGAGTTTGGATTGCGTTTTATGAACTGTAGCAAAACACTGCTCAGTTCGCTGAATCAGCACTGTAGCAGAAACACTGTTCACGCGACCGCGTCAAAAATCCCACGCGACCGCGTGAGAATTCTGCAGCCCACGCGATCGCGTGGGATCTCACGTGGTCGCGTGGAGGCACGTGACTGGTGCGTTTCAGACTTATAAATAGCCCTTTTTGCCGATTCTTTTGGTATCTTTTGTGTGGCTTTTGAGAGGTGAAGCGGCTAGGGTTTGAGGAGGAGGTCTTTGCCGAATTGGAGGGCCGTTCTTCACCAACTTTGATAGTTCTTTCCTCCGTCATAGCATCGAGGAAGTCATTGGCAACCTATCTTCGGAGAAGGATCTTTCAAGAATTTGAGTGACCCATCAAGGCCATCATCACGAATTCAAGGGGGTTTATTTCCATGGTTTACATTGCTTTTCATTGTGTTATGTTTTGCTTTGTAATAAGCCCCATGGAGGGCTAAACCCTAGTAGGTATTTGGGCATGTGAACCCTAGGATCTTACTCTTTATATTGATTTACTTCATGATTTCTATTGAATCCGAGTTAATTTCAGTTTTAATCTTGTTTAATCATTGCTTGCATGCCTTATTGATTCGTATGGTTGTTTGGTATGCTTGATTTGTTTCCTTGGTGAGAGAGAGATCTCCATTGGGGATTAGAACATACAAGGCTAAAGAGGGTTGAGAGGGTGAGTCATGAGATAGTGGAGCGTCCCCTTTCCCTTCCGATTGAGTGTTTCCTATCTCCATATTCCCTAAGCTCTTTGCAACCATATTTGGTGTGAGGCGTGAGATTGAGAGATTTCTCCGTCGGGACCTTGTAGGGGGTTAGGGATCTTTCACCTAGAAGTAGGGTTAGATCTATTTTTAGGAATCGGTTTCACTCTTAGGTATCCCCTAGAGTTTATTGCGGTCATATAGGGTGTGAGGTGTTGAGATTGAGCGATTTTTCTGCCGGGACCTTGTAGGGGACTAGTATCGATGGCCTGGAGGCAGGGGCCGATTGTTCTTGGATTACCTTGACTCATACAACTTGGCTTAGAAGAATTAAGTGAATCTTGTACTTGATGTTAGATCCTAGAGGAAGCATTGCCCGGGTACCTCATCTTTATTGATTGAGATCTCCCTTTATTTACCCTTGGCCTATTCATCTCTGGTATTAATTTTTATGCACACTAGATCACCACAACATCACATCTACCCTTAGGCTAGTTAGCAAAGAAGAAGTTAGTATTAGTAGCCCTGTTCCTGTGGATTCGACTACCCTACTCACAAGGGTAATTATTACTTCGACAACCCGTGCACTTGCGGTATACACACGCAAGGGGTGTGTCAGGCTTTCACTTGACTAACGTGATAGCTCTTTCGACCATCTTTTCACAAGATTCAACCCAAAATTTTTTACTGGTGGGGCATCCCAAAACCTGAATCTGACTTTCCAATCTTTTTTTTTTTTTAAGATTAAACAAGATGAGTGGCACCATACTCTGAGTAAGGTGAACTGATGTTTAGTCTCAACAAGTAGGAATGAGTCTACGCTTAAGCTCAAATGGTTCCTAACACACCCATGTCCTCCTAAGTTCAAGCCAGGCCAAACATACACATCATAGATCATCACTAGTAACACACCCATCTATACTAAGCATACAAACATGCAAGCATGCAACCCTCCCCACACCTGAAATCTACATTGTCCAATGTAGAGGTAACTAACATAAAGGAAATAATTGGGAACAAAAGGAAAGGAAGAGGGTGAAAAATAAGCTCCCTGAACATGGAGAGTGATGGTGCCGCTCTCGGATGCGTACAACTCAACCAAAGTCTACAAACACGGAGAGTGATGTTGCCGCTCTCAACGTGTTTCCAATTAAACTCCAAGCAACCAACACATACCTGAGATATATGAAGGCACATAAATGAAGAGCGCATATAAAATAGGGTCAAAATAAATGTTGAAAATAAATAAACCAAAATGCTAGTTAAGCAGAGGGCGTTCCCTTGCTACTGGACTTACAAGTACAATGTTCAAAATGAAAACACAAACAAACAACTTAATAGAAAACAGAAATAAAGTCATGGTAGGGTGTCATCATGTCCGATGTCATCAGCAAGGGCTGCTGCGGAAAAAGTGCACTAGTCGGTGATGTGCTGAAGACTCGATCCTAACCAACGAAGGCCAGGGTGCTCATTTGGGACAACTGCATGATCTACCGGAGTAGGACGAAGCAATCGCAGATGCCCCAGGCTGGTGTACGAAAGCGGGCTACGTCCACTGGCAACGACCAATCGGGATTTATCGTCAAGAATACCCATCCCAAACATAAGCCTGGTGATGTGGGGACCATGATAAGTGCTCGTGTTATAGTAATGCGAAGTGTTATTATCTTGCAATGAGCATTGATTTAATCAGATTTTATCACTAAAAAGTGTGCATTTGTTTACTTTTGTGCATTGTAGGGTTGTGAAGATAAATTGGAGAAAAGGAATGAAGTTAGATCGTGTTCGCCGTTGTTGGGGAGTTTTCAGACTAAGCAAGGAATAAGGCATGAGCATAGACTTGTGAGTGTGTGCCAACCTCCTTTGGAGGGGCACAAAGGCAATCACATTCACAATAAGTTTAGCTCGTGTTAACAAGGAGAACTTCGCCAATAAGGAGACTTGAAGCAATCGGCACGGTCTACCATTGATTATGTGCCCAATTCAACGGCCTTGATGAAGAACGACGAATTCGGGAGCGTTTCGGCATAATTACTGCAGCACAAAAGTAAGTTACTATAGCAAAATACTGTAGCAAGTTATTGTTCACTGTTTGCCGAAAATCAGTAAAACAGCAACTTCACATGGGCGTGTGGAAATTCCACACGGCCGTGTGAAATCCCGATTTCAGCCGATTTAAAGCCACTACTCAGCATTATAAAAGCCCGTTTTGGAGACTGTTTTTGGGATCTTTTTGGCTCTTTTCTGACCTAACTTCTAGAGAGGCGCGGCTAGGATTTGGAGGGGACTTCATGGAGGTTTGGAACGCGTCATCGACGTCGACATCAATGTCCGACGGCCTTACAAGACCACAGCCATACCACACACAAGGGGGTTTTCATCTATGCATTTAATTTGTATTTCTTTTCTTATTTTGATGGATTTGTATATCTCCATGAGGAGCTAAACCCCTTGTACACCAGCACTGTAACAGCCTGAAGCACGAACATTTGTAGAATTTTTTAAGTCTGGAAACCGTCACGGGCAACCTCACGGCCGTGAAGTCAATCGCAAGCCGATAAATAGAGTAGTCACTGTAGCATGTCACTATAGCAATCACTGTAACAACTTATGCATTTTTTTGGCAGAATTCAGAGGATCCTCATGACCCGTTTATGGATCGTGAGCCAGGCCGTAAGCCATCCCGAGAGGGCTTTAAATCAAGGGTTAGGGCATCATTTTGTCTTGTCTTTGGCCACATGTTCTCCTCCATCATCATCTTGGACATCAAGGCTGCGGGAGAAGGCATTTTTGAGGAGCAAATCAAAGGGAGAAGGAGATCATACTCGAGGGAGAGCATCGAGGAGCTTACCGGCATGGATCCGACAGGTTCTCATCGCCACCTTCTAGTCTTCATTCGAGGGGAGTTGTTATGAGCCTCATCTTGTATTTCTTATTTTGTATACATTCTCCTTTGTTGATAATGAACTAGACTCCCAAGGTCACCGGGCATCCGGTGAACCTTGGGATGAACTTGCTTGTTTGGATGTTTTGAGTATATTCTTGGTATTTGATTTGGTTGTGGTCTAAGCTTTGTGTTCTTTATTGTATCAAATTGCATGAGAACTCTGTGGTTTGAATTCTAGGTTCTACATGGTTGCGTGACCATCGTCCTTGTACTAGACATGCTTGTCTTAGAAGGGATACATGTACGAATACGCCATGATCATTGGGTAATTGTACCCCTCCACCCATTGGGGAAGAACCTAGATATTGAGTTTGACCCTAATTAGAGATTTCCCTAAGCGTAATGCGATCATAGGAGGATTTGGGCAGAAGAGATTCCGTGTCCAATACTCGTACCGGATTAGGGGATATCACCGTGACCATCGGGGTGACCAACTTTTGGACGTCTCTTGGCCTAACCACCATTGCCTTCGTTACTCTAGCATCCTTCCAGCTTTAGTAGTCCCGAGGGGATCCTCACCCGGGGACCTCACACTTTTATTGCTAATTGTTTCCTTAATGTGCTTGTGTGGTGTGCTTTAGTCCATTTGTTCATAGCTTTGCTTTTGTTTGCTTTCTTATCTTGTTTTAAATCTATAGTTGGTAGACTAGACAGTGCCGTCTAGGGGGAAGTAATAGCAGCTCTTGGGACCCCAGGGAATATGACCCCTGCGACACGCACAGGGTATTACTTGATGACTCGTGCGCTTGCGGACCACTCATCAATTATTATGTTTCTTTGACATTGCTATTATGCTTTTCCATTATTGATGAATAAAATTGAGTTTCAATCTTAATTTCATCTTGTTATTGTTTTCCCTAAGCCGTGGCACTAGGGTTGAGAACAATCTAGGTTATCCTCTGGAGGTGTGACAACTCCTATAGGGTTAGACTACTTAGGATTGAAGAGGGTTGAGAGGGTGAGTCGTGAGGTAGTGGAACATTCCCTTTCCCCTCCGATGTGATTCTCCCTACCTCCATGTTCCATTATTTATTCGCGGTCGAGACAGAGTGAAGTGCTAGGAGATAAACTCCCCTGGGGCTTAGTTGCGTGAGCAACAGAGTGAATGGTTGAAGTGAATCTTAGTACTGGGGCTTAATTTAGACTAGGGTTCTTTCACCTGGACCAAAGGGTTAGAACTATACATAGGAATAGGGTTAATCACTAGGAATCCCTAGAACTTAAAGCAATTTCACGCAGTGTGAGGCTTAGGAAGATAGACTCCCATAGGGCTTAGTTGACAGGTAAACGAGAGTCAAGGGTCGTAGTGAATCCTAATGCCGGGGAATAGTGTTGGGGTTAGTCACGGTTGACCTTAGGTTTGGGACCATGTGTTTAAGGATTTCCTTGACTCAATTAACATCAATATGGGAGTATAATAGCATTGTCTTGCACTAGAATCATAAGTCCTAGGGGTACCTTGTCTGGGTACCCAACTTTATTCATTGCTTGTCCTACTCTTTTTACTCCTACTTGCACTCTCTCACCTTCCACACTTCTATTTTAATTCTTGTTTTTATTAATTACTTTAACACTCACTCATTGATTTCTTTCCACACATCGCATTAGCTACATAGTGAATACTTGTATCTCAAATCCCCATTCCCTGTGGATACGACTACCCACTAATCAGGGTATATTATTACTTCGACAAGCCGTGTACCTTCAGGCCCCTGTCAGAACAATAAAGATGGAGAGTTACCTGGAGTCAGTCGACTAATGATGGATGGCACAAATAACCACATGACCCAAGTGGTAGGGGGTGCCGACAACCATACTCAACAAATACTCGAACTCAGCTTTGGTGATGATGTTGGCTCTCCGGGTTCGGCCAGTGATGGTATTCCCAGCAAGGCATACACAAATCTCAACACCCTCGAGTCAAGGTACGAGGATGGAGTGTGATTAGGTCGGAAAGGATGGCGAATGTTGCATAAATGACTCCAACGAGCTGATGGGGGAATACTGTGGTTGGGTGATGTCATGAGTGCGTGATATGCCTCGTTCTATGTGAAAGACTGCGCGTACAACCATGAACACAGCCATCTTGGTGTAGCTAAAATGGTAATCCTGTCCCCGGAACTAAAAAAGTGATGGCATGGGGGTCATCCCACGAACTTGCACACCTCACAAATGTGGAGAGGAACTCAATAGAAACGTCCCGGTAGGCCAGCTCTGTGATAGTGAGGAGCGGGATCCAATCACCCACAAGGAGTAACTACTCAACGTCCTCACGCATGTTGGCTCGGTCCAAAGCTGCCCAATCAATTGTCCTAATAGTTCTGAAAACACGCGTAGACAATCAAGCACGGTGCTCCTGTCAAACCTGGGCACTAAGAGGAGGGTACCGAGTCATGACCTGCCAAAGAAAGATGTGGTAATAAGTCGGAACGGCAAAATGAATGATACATCTGTGTAAAGTGCAAAGTGTTTGTGTCAGGGCAGTACATGGTCGTGTCATTTGTGTGACAAAATTGTGAGAAAGATAGTACAGACACGGTCATGGTTCATGTTTCACAAAACGAAAAAAGGCTCTAAACACGAGCCAAAAGAAAACAAAGGATACAATCAACCACAAATGAGGTGAAGAAGAAAGGGAAAGCCCTTGCAACATTACCTCAACCAATGGCCAAACAAAAATTCAAAAATGATAAAACAGGAGAGAGTTGTTTTGAGCGCATGTGAGTATTACCAGACTAGAAGAAAGCCGATGAGCCCTGCAACGAGAGGAGGAGAGGGGGTTGCAGCAAGATCCGAACATGAGGAAAATGTAGGAGTGGCACGCTCATGAGGGAGACGAAGAAAGAGAAAAGATGAGAACGAACGGAAAATGAGGAGGCGGAGGGTCAGATGCGACAGTCCGCCTCCTATCACGGGGGTAACACGGGCGTCACACAACTATGGTAATTAGTGTCAGTGTTAATGCGATGGACACACCTGCATATCAAGCGTGTCCATGCTGCTGAAAAACACAGGAAAATCTCCCGACTGGGCGGGAATACTGACACGAGCGTGTAACTTAAGTGAAAACCATGTGAGAAGGGCCACACGGCTGTGTTAGTCCCGTGTCAGGCCCTTTATACAAGGAGACCGAGGCCACAAGAAGTACCAAACAAAAAAAAATGGGAACAAGAAAAATGATGACTTGGGTTGCCTCCCAAGAAACGCTTGTTTTACGTTACTAGCTTGAAGTATCTGATGGATCGGGGCATCAGTCTGGGGGAGGGGGGATATGGAGAAGGAAAGAAGTACCCCATCTCATGTGAGCTTGTTTTGCTCTTACTGCATAATGCTTCAATCTGTGATCGTTGACCTTGAAAGTTCCATTCTGAGGGTGTGAGATTTCAATTGCATCATGGGCAAATGTCTGTGTAACCATGTATGGCCTGCTCCATCAAGATTTCAGCTTGCCAGGGAAGAGTTTTAACCTTGAATTAAACAAATGGACTAATTCCCCCACTCGAAACTATTTATCCTGTTTCACCCGGTTATCATGAATCCTTCTAACTTTTTCCTTGTATACTAACGAATAGTCATATGCATTCAATCTGTGGTGATCTAATTCATTCAGCTGAAATTTCCGCTTTCTCTGTGCGTCATCCAAATTCAAATTTAGTAGTTTGATAGCCTAGTATGAATTATGTTCCAACTCCACTGGTAGGTGGCATGCATTGCCATAGACTAAACAAAAAGGGCTGTGTCTGGTCGAAGCCTTGTATACCATTCGGTAAGCCCACAAAGCATCATCCAACCTTTCTGACCAATCCTTCCGGTTATAATGCACTATTTTTTCAAGGATTCGTTTTAACTCCTGATTTGTAACTTCAACATGTCCACTAGTTTGAGGGTGATAAGCGGTTTTCACCCGGTAAGTGATACCACATTTCTTCATAACCTTATAAAATACAAAATTACAATAGTGAGCACCCCTATCACTGATAATTGCTCTGGGGGTCCCGAAGCGAGTGAACAATTTTTTGAGAAACTTAACCACAACGCAAGCGTCATTGGAGGAAAGAGCCTGTGTCTCAACCCATTTAGATACGTAGTCCACTACCACCATCACATACTTGTTCCCATTTGAGTTCTGGAAAGGCCCCATAAAATCAATGCCCTAAACATCAAACACTTCACACTGTTGGATGGGTGTTTGCTTCATTTCATCGAGTTTAGATAAGTTCCCGCTTCTTTAGCATTGATCGCAATTTTGAACAAATTCTTGTGCATCACTGAAGATCGAAGGTGATAAGTGCTTGTGTAATAGTACCGCGAAGCGTTATTATCTTACATTGAGCATATCTTTTATCAGTTTTTATCACTAAATGGTGTGCATTTGTGTATTATTGTGCATTGAAGGTTTGTGGAGCTAAATTGGAGAAGAAGAACAAAATTAGTTCGTGTCACCGATGTTGGGAAGTTTTCGGACCAAGCACGGAACAAGGCACGAGCTTGGACTTGTGAGTGTGTGCCAACCACCTTTGGAGGGACACAAAGGCAGTCACATTCACAACAAGTCTAACTCGTGTAGCTTAGGAGAACTTCACCAAGAAGGAGACTTGAAGCAATCGGCATGATCTACCATTGATTGTGTGCCCAATTCAATGGCCTCGATGAAGAACGATGGACTCGGGTGCGTTTCGGGCGAGTACTGTAGCAGCACTGTAGTTTGCTATTGCAGCAAAATAATGTAGCAAGTTACTGTTCACTTTCGTCCGAAATTCAGAATTCCAGAGAGTTCACACGGCCGTGTGAATTAATTTTTCAGCAGGCAAAAATTTTACACGCCCGTGTGTTAATTCCACATGGCCGTGTGAAGCCCCCGATAAGTCAGATTTTAAAGCCGCGACTCAACATTATAAAAGGTGCTCTTGGAGACCTTTTGGTATATTTTTTGACCTATCTTTCTCTACAACTTGGGGAGTGCGGCTAGGGTTTCGGGGAGGATTTCGTGGAGGATTTCGTGGAGGTTTAGCGCGCGTCATCGGCATCGTCACCGACGTTCGACGGCCGCACAAGACCACGGCCACACCATACGCAAGGGGGTTTTCATTGATGTCCTTACTTTGTGCTTTCTTTTATACATTGATGAACATGTATATCTCCATGAGGAGCTAAACCCCTTATGGGTATTCGAACTTGTAAACTCTAGGGTTATTATGTTTCTTTGACATTGTTATTATGCTTTTCCATTATTGATGAATAAAATTAAGTTTCAATCTTAATTTCATATTGCTATTGTTTTCTCTTAGATGTGACACTAGGATTGAGAACAATTTAGGTTGCCTTTTGGAGGTGTGACAACCCCTTAGGGTTAGACTACTTAAGATTGAAGAGGGTTGAGAGGGAGAGTTGTGAGGTAGCGATGTACCCCTTTCCCCTCTGACATGGTTTCTCCCTACCTCTGTTTCCTTGATTTCACAGCGGTCGAAATAGAGTCAAGTGCTAGGCAGATAAACTCCCCTGGGGCTTAGTTACGCAAGTAATTGAGTGAAGGGTTGAAGTGAATCCTACGCATTAGGGCTTAATCTAGACTAGGGTTCTTACACCTGGACCAAAGGGTTAGAACTACACATAGGAACAGGTTTTACCACTAGGAATCCCTAGAGCTTAAAGCAATCCAACGTAGTGTGGGGGTTAGGTAGATATACTCCCCTGGGGCTTAGTCGTGCGAGCGACAGAGTGAAGGGTGATGTGAATCCTAATACCAGGGCATTGTGTTGGGGTTAGTCACGGTTGTCCTTAGGTTTGGGACCGTGAGTCTTAGGATATCCTCGACTTAATTAAACATCAATAGGAGAGTATAATATCATAGTCCTGCACTAGAAACATAGACCCTAGAGGTAGCTTGTCCGGATGCCCTATTTCATTCATTAGTAATCCTCTCTATTCTCTTTTACTTGCACTCTCTCATCTTCCATCTTTCTATTTAATTTCTTGCTTTTCATTCTGTTTGATTTTATATTCACTCATTGATCCCACTATTGCTTTTTCGTACTCCGTATAGCTTTATTAGTGAAATCTCGTATTCTAATTCCCTATTCCCTGTGGATTCGACTACCCACTCACCAGGGTAAATTTATTACTTCGACAAACCCGTGTACTTGCGGGATACACGCAAGGGGTCGTGTCAGAAGGCCAAAAGAAACCGGACTCTAACACCTTTTCTGCAGTATGATTTGCGCTGAAATGCCCACTGGCCAGCCCTGAATGATAATGCTCTAAAATCTCCCAGCCCTCGATATGTGACACGCAACATCTTACTACCAAGTCAGCACAAAGCTTATAAAGGAACGGATCCTCCCAGAAGTAGTGCTTACTATCCGAAAAAAATTTCTTTCGTTGTTGATATGGAAATTGGGAAGGAATGATCCTTCCTACTAAATAGTTAGCCAGGTCGGCGAACAAATGGCGGTTCTTGGAATTCCCCCCATCCTCACCGTAATTTTGATTAGTCTGGATCGAATAGAGATGCTCTTCAGGGAAGTTTTCGTTGATCCTCTGCTCTTCGCACTGACTTTCTACATGCACTAGGCGCGATAGATGATCGGCGACCACATTTTCAGATCCCTTTCTATCTTTGATTTCCAAGTTGAATTCTCACAACAATAGGATTTAATTAATTAGTCGGGGTCTAGCATCCATCTTAGAGAGGAGATAGCGGATGGCGGCGTGATCTGTGTACACAGTAACTTTAGACTGCACCAGATACGACCGAAACTTATCCAAAGCATACACGATGGGGAGTAATTCCTTCTTTGTGGTGATGTAATTCCCATGTGCGGGTGTCAATATCTTGCTGGCATAATAAATCGGATGAAACTGCTTATCATGCCTCTGACCCAACACAACTCCTATCGCCCAATCACTTGCATCACACATAAGCTCAAAAGGTAGACTCTAGTCGGGAGCCTTCACAACTTGCGCACAAAGGAGTTTCTTCTTCAACCTCTGGAAAGCTGTAAGGCACTCTTGATTGAACTCAAACTGTGTATCCTTCTCTAGGAGTTTTGTCAACGGCTTGGAGATCTTGGCAAAATCCTAGATGAATCTTCTATAAAATCCCACGTGCCCAAGAAAGCCTCCTATATCCTTAACATTCGAAGGTAGGGGCTGTTTTTCGATAGCACCCAACTTGGCTTTATCCACCTCAACCTCGGCACTGGAAATCTTGTGCCTTAAGACAATCTCCTCTCGTACCATGAAATGACATTTCTCCCAGTTTAGGACCAGATTAGTTTCTTCGCATCTTGCCAGGACCCGATCCAAGTTTTCCAAACATCCATCGAATGAATCCTTGAATACCAAACAATCATCCATGAACACCTCCATGAAGTCTTCAATGAATTCATCGAAAATTGCCATCATGCATCTCTGGAATATTACTGGTGCATTGCCTAGCCCAAATGACATCCGCTGATAGGCGAATGTGCCATAGGGACATGTAAATGTTGTCTTTTCTTGATCTTCTAGTGCCACTTGGATTTGCAAATGCCCCAATATTCCATCGAGGAAACAATATTACTGATGGCCAGCAAGACGCTCAAGCATCTGATCGATGAATGGTTAGGGGAAATGGTCTCTCTGGGTTGCATCATTTAGCTTCCTGTAGTCAATGCAAATTTACCAACCTGTCACCATCCTAGTGGGGATCAACTCATTGTGCTTGTTCGAGATAACCGTTGTCTCCCCTTTTTTTGGTACCACTTGCACCGGGCTCACTAATGAGTGCATTTTATATCATGTTTCATGTTCCCTATTCTATATTTTTCATTGTCCTTTAGCATATTTATTGAGTAAAATTAGTGCTATTCAGGGTATTATGTTCCATGTGCAGGATTCTGCGGCCTGAGTCAATTTGGAGTGAAACTTAGTGCGTTTCCTTCGTGTTCATTGACCAAGGGATTAAAACTACCTGACATGGGCAAGATATGGTCATGCCCGACCAACTGTAAATCCCAGCCTGGAGTGCGGAGTAGCTAAAATCTTGACACGGGAGTGTCCCAGGTAGGACACGGTCAACACACGCCCGTGCCCGAAGTGCTACAAATCCTAGGAGAAAGCCTCTCAAGAACGACACAAGCATGTTGCCTAGTACAAGGTCGTGTACTGGATGACATGGGGGTCGCATGCTTATGTCTGAAGTGATGTAAATCTCAGGTATTTCACTCAAGGGTTTCCCAGGAAACTACACCGTCTGAACATGACCATGTCCAAACCATAGCGGGCCCTGAAACAGTCTTTTTAACTCCAGAACTTAGGGTTTCTATCTCATCTTTGTTGGGGGATTCTTCTCTCCACCGGGAGGACGTTGATGAGATCAAAGATCAAGCTTCACTAGCTCATCTAAGGAGATCAAGGACAACTAAGAGCTATTGCAAAAGGTGGGGTTAGCACAAGGACACTACAAGGAAGGTCATCTAGAGTATAGAAGGGAGTCTTTTCTTTTTTCTTCCATTCTTTCATTCTCCTTTTCTTGTGTACCTACCCACGAGGGGCTAACTGGCCGCAGTCCCCAGGGTTGTGAACTCTTGTCAAACTATAATGCTTATACACTTATTCTATTTGATTACGGAGTTCTTTTTGATATTTATGTTGAATCTTGTATTGCATAACTCGATGTGTTGGAAGTGCACAGTTGTTAGGGTAAAACTCGGTGTGTGACTCATTTAGAGTAACGTCCAGTTATCTTAGCAAAACTCGATATATCCGAGAACACATAGATGCAATATTGCTATTGAGCACACACTTATATCTGCGGAATGTACCTTGTAGTCAATTAGGGTGAGATAGCGTGCATAAGTCATTGGGAGCACATTGAGGGATTACTCTTGTATTGTTGAATACTTGGTTCTAATCTCCATTTCCACCAACCCTATTATTCATTTATGCTTTTATGATTCAACCCTTTTTCTACTTGTTTCACTAGACATCAGATGATAATCGAGTACTTTAAGTACCGTTCCCTATGTTTCGACAACCTTACTCCTCACAGAGTACCACTCTATTACTTTCTCGTGACCTGTACACTTGCGGGTAGTGCATCAAGTTTTTGGCGCCGTTGCCGTGGAACTGGTCAATTTTAGGAAAGTTAGGATTTGGTGATCTAGAGTGTAAATATTCTATTTAAATATCAATATTTGACTATTCTGATTCCATTCAAATATTTATTTTATTAAGTTCGTTGCAGGACGGGACAATTTTCATCATGGATGAACTAGTAGCCGCTCTGCAGAGTTACTCACATAATTCCGGTTGGGCGGAGGAGCATGATGAAGTTTATGATGAGTAGGGTATTGCTGATTTAGTTTCGGACTTTTGTAGTCAGACTAGTGAGTGGAATGAGTTTGTTAGTGCCGTTACTGGATAGTGTGAGCAGAAGCAAATGGTTGGAGAAGTTTCTGCACAAGTTTTGGGGGTCAGTGTTGAACATGACAAAGATCTACACCGAGAGCGACTAAGTAATGGAGTTAGCAGTGATCCTCCTTGTTCTAGTAATGTTGTGGGGGAAATAAAGCCGGGATCAGATCTGTCATGTCTTCCGGAGTAGGAGCTCAAGGAGCTACCGGCACACTTGGAGTATGTGTTCTTGGAAGATAACCCTCTGCTGCCAGTCATTATTTCCTCTAACTTGGATGCTGAACAAAAAAAAAAACTGGTGAGTTTGCTGCTATTGCATAGGAAAGCTGACACGACCCCTTGCGTGTATCCCGCAAGTGCACGGGTTTGTCGAAGTAATAAATTTACCTTGGTGAGAAGTTAGTCGAATCCACAGGGAATAGGGAGATAGAATATAAGGTTTCACTAATTAAGCTATGCAAAATACAGAGATCGATAATAAGATTGATGAGTGAAAATAATGCAAAGCAATAAACTAAATAGATAGATGGAAGAAAGAAGTGCAAGTAGGAAAATCGAGAAGGACTAACAATGAATAAAAGGGAGGGTATCCGGACAAGCTACCTCTAGGGTCTATGTTTCAAGTGCAAGACTATGATATTATACTCTCCTATTGATGTCAATTGAGTCGAGGATATTTTAAGACTCACGGTCCCAAACCTAAGGACAACCGTGACTAACTCCAACACTATGCCCCGGTATTAGGATTCACAACACCCTTCACTCTGTCACCTAGATGACTAAGCCCCAGGGGAGTCCATCTGCCTAAACCTCACACTATGTGGAGTTGCATTATGCTCTAGGGATTCCTAGTGATTAAACCTGTTCCTATACGTAATTCTAACCCTTTGGTCCAGGTGGAAGAACCCTAGTCTAGATTGAGCCCCAGCAAATAGGATTCACTACAACCCTCCACTCTATTACTTGCGTAACTAAGCCCTAGGGGAGTTTATCTACCTATTGCTTCACTCTATTTCGACCGCTATTAAATCAAGGAATCGGAGATAGGGAGAAATCACATCGAAGGGGAAAGGGGTACATTGCTACCTCACAACTCTCCCGCTCAACCCTCTTTAATCTTGAGTAGTCTAATCCTATAGGAGTTGTCACACCTCCAAAGGAAAGCCTAGATTGCTCTCAACCCTAATGTCACGTTTAAGGGAAAACAATATGAAAGGATAATCAAGATTAAAAACTCAATTTTATTCATCAACGATGGAAAGCATAATAATCAATGTCAAAGAAACATAAGAAACCCTAAAGTTTACAAGTCCGAATACCCCACGAGGGGTTTAGCTCCTCATAGAGCTATACATGTTCATCAATGTGAGAAATAAAGCATAAAACATAGACATCAATGAAAAACCCCCTCGAATTGGTGTGGCCGTGGTCTTGTGCAAACGTCGAACCTCGAAATCGATGCCGACGACGCGCTAGAACCTCCACGAAATCCTCTCCGAAACCCTAGCCGCACTCCAGAAAGTTGGGGAAAAGATAGGTCGAAAGATGACTCAAAAGGTTGCAAAAATCCCCTTTTATAATGTTAAATCGCGGCTTTAAAATTAGACTTATCGGGGGCTTCACACGGCCGTGTGGGATTTCCACACGCCCGTGTGAAGCTTCTGTCTCGGCTGAAAAATTAATTTCACACGGCCGTGTGGAATTTCCACACGCCCGTGTGTCTTCACTGGATGGCTGAAATTGCACAAACACACGGCCGTGTGGAATTTCCACACGCCCGTGTGACTTCTCTGTCTGGCTGGAAACTGGTTCACACGGCCGTGTGGAATTTCCACACGCCCGTGTGACTTCTCTGGAACTCTAATCTTTAGCTGAACAGGATTGTAACTTGCCGAAACACCTCCCGGGTTCATTGTTCTTCATCGAGGCCATTACTTGGGCACACAAGCAACGGTAGGTCGCGCCGATTGCTTCAAGTCTTCTTCTTTCGTGAAATTCTCCTAAGTAACACGGATTGGACTTGTTGTGAATGTGACTGCCTTTGTGCCCCTCCAAAGGAGGTTGGCACACATCCACAAGTCCAAATACGTGCTTCGTTCCTTGCTTGGTCCGAGAACATCCCAACATTGGCGAACGCGACCTAATTTCATTCTTCTTCTCCAATTAGGCTCCACAATACCTTCAATGCACAAGAGAACACAAATGCACACATTTAGTGATAAAACCTGATAAAAGGTATGCTTAATGTAAGATAATAGCGCTTCGCGATACTATAACACAAGCACTTATCAAAACCCCCCCACACTTAAGCTTTTGCTTGTCCTCAAGCAAAATAGAACGTGGAAGTACTTGGGAAGAACAATTGAAAGTGCTTGGCCTTAGGTTCACCAAAAGGATGCAAAAGAAGCATTCTACAAGTAAGGGGAAATTAAAACATTGCATAAGGTTATCAATGCTCTAGCTAAAAACTTGAATCAAAAAGGATGAAAACTCGAAAACGTGTTTGTGTGTGCGATCTTACTCAAGAGAACCAACGAGTACTCCTCAAACTTTGATTAAAAAGGACTTATTTATATACAAAGATCAAAAATAAGTGAAGAAGTAGTAGCTTCACACATCCTTGAAGGTAGCCCTTTCCTAGGCGGCCGCCAAAGGTGGCTTTCACTCTTTCGAGGAGGTAGCTCTTTCTACCGGGGTAGTAGCTTTCACGCTTCCCATGAGATAGCTCTTTCTCTCATTAGGGCATAACATGTATCCGACTTATGAGAGTAGCTTCATACATCATAGGAGGTAGCTCTTTCCACCCCAAATGCATAATAAAAAAAAAGCTAATATTTACAAACTCATATACCTTTTTTTTTTTTATTTTATTTTTAGATTAAATGCATTTTCCAAAGTAAAACTAAGAACGATGATAAACTTGTCATTAAAAACTTCAAGATTGAGTTTCCAAAAGATTCTAAGAGTAAGTTGTGTACTAAGATGATTCGAGCAAAAATTCCCTAAAATTCAAGTGAAAACTAGAGCATGATAGGATACAATGTTGAAAATTCTCCTAAACTATGAGAATACAACCGTTACAACTAAGGTGAACCGCCATAGGCTACATTAGCATAAACAATTGAACGCACAAGTAAAGGTGTGTGCAATGTGAACTCCCCCCCCACACTTAAGATGTACATTGTCCTCAATGTACGCATATAAGCACAATAATAAGTGAAAAAGATAAAAACAATTAGTGTGGAAATGGCAATTGAAACATTACTCCCCTGAACTCCAAGTGTTGCGTTTGATGGAGCTAGGTCATTGAGAGTTGAGTCTCAATGGTTTATGGAGCACACACGATCCCATGACCGTGTGAATGACTATTCCTCAAAATCCTTACATCCAAGACCATCTACGCACACATAAACGAGGGTTCAGTAAAGCTCAATAAAACTCGAGTATACAAAATGTAAAGCAATGAATACAACTCGAGACAAAAATAAAAAGCAAAATAAAAGCTATACTCAGAAGGAGAATCCTTTCTGAGTACTACAAGTCCAAAATAAAGTAAAGATATACAGAAATGACAAATAAAAGAAAAGAATCTAAAATCTAAGACGCCTCAGCGTCGGTGTCCTGAGTGGTGGCCTCTGGTGCTGCTGGAGGCTCTGGATCTGCTGGTGGATCGGCTGATGTCGGGGGAGAAGGTGGTGGACGAGAAACCCGAGGTCGGACCACGAAGAAGGAGGAGGCGACAATCTGCTCGAAGATCTGTCGCAAGCTCTGGAACTGCGCCATCATCTCCTGGTGCTGTGTAATCTGTGTGGCCCTAACCTCGGCCACCTCGGTCTGTAGGATCCCCACTGCGCTCTCGAGGCGCTCCAGTCTGTCCTGGCCTCGAGACGGTGAAAACATCCGCACCGGAGGTGGCTCCGGCGCGGTGGGGGGTACCTCGGTCTGTGTATCCGTCGAGGGTGGCTATAAAGCTGCCTGTGTACCCTGAGTCTGCTCCGTCTGGGGTATGGTCCAGGTATACGTCCCTGATCCTCCTCTGTGGATCATACCCATCATCCTCAAGGTATCTGTGCCCAGGGGAACTGGTACACTCGTCTTCTCTGCTCCCCTGACTCCATCTCTGAGCCCCAGGCCAATGATAAGTCTGGTGATGTAGGGGCCTGCAAAGATAACTCCTACCCTGGGGTACTGGCCCTGATGGCGAATGTAGTCGGCCACAATGTGCCCCAGGTGGAGTGGCTCACTCTCCACCATCGAATACAAGTAGAGAAGCTCCTGGCGACTCAAAACACCAGTACTGCCTCCCCTGCCACTAATAGATCTGCTCATAACTGCGTGTAGACATCTATAGGCAGGTCGAGAAAGGCATGAAGCCTTGGAGACACCCGGCTCGTACTGACCCTGACCACAAAGTCTGCTATACGCCTGCTGCGGTGTCAAGGTACCCGGGTAGTCTGTGGGGAGCAATGAGTACTCCTCTGTCTCAGTGTATGCCTCATCATATAGACCCATCCGCACTGAGAACTGGGTCATACTCAGCGTGAAATGTCGACCGAGGGCTCTGAACTGAATAGTCGTATCCTCGGTGAAACTGTCGTACCCTCGGTCAAACTCAAATGAAGATAGTACTTCTAGCGTGAGCGGTCGGATCACCGAGTCCCTGATAACCATCAATCTCTCCCAACTACCGACTGAGAGCAGCTCGCCAATCTCATCTGTGACGCTGTCTCCCCCCTGAATATTCCTCACTATACTCAAATCCAAATATCTCGTCTGTCCAAAACGGAGTCCTGATAAATGCTTGAACCGAACCTGATGCTCGGTTATACTGAACTCTGTCTCTGCCGGAGGAGGTGTGGACTCACGGGGACGCTTCCCTGTCGATTTCCTGGGTCTAGAAGGCATTCCTGTAAGATTGGAAAAGAAAACAATCAAAAACAGTTCAAAATAACCAATCTGCAGAAATCCACACGGCCGTGTGTTAATTCCACACGCCCGTGTGGAGTTTCTGACGGGCAAAGCATCACGGCCGTGGGGCTAAAAATCCACAATTTACATCTAAATTCGTTCTAATTTCATTCTAAGCATGCTCGTATGTAATGTAAACATTCAAACAAGCAAAATTGTATAAAAGAACGAATTGAATCAAGAATTGACGAAGAAAAAGGAACTGAAGGTCTCACCGGCGGTGAAGATGAAAAACAAAGTAATACGGCCGGAAAACTCGAATACGATCCCCAAAAATCCTCAGAGAAAGTCAGGAGAGCAACGGAGAAGGTCCAAGAGAGTTTAGAGTGAAAGCATTCAAAGGCACAAGTGAAAACTAAATGAGAAACGCGCGGCTTTTGAAATTCTGGGAATTCACACGGCCGTGTGAACCATCCACACGGCCGTGTGCCTATGAAATTAGGGTTCACAGGGGCCAATACACGCCCCTGTGTGCACTCTGGTCACTCTCTGAACTACCCCACACGGCCGTGTGACAATTCCACACGGCCGTGTGCCTTCACAGGGATATCCACAGGGGCTGGTACACGCCCCTGTGGGCTCACGGGAAAGTTCAGACGGTCTCTGAGAATATTCACACGGCCGTGTGACCAAGCGACACGGCCGTGTGCCCAACCTGGCCAAGAACACAAGGCCAGCCACAGGGGTACCCACACGCCCCTGTGGCCTCTCTGACTCGCCCGAGAAAAACCTAAGTGTTTCACACGGCCGTGTGAATAATCCACACGGCCGTGTGCCTTAACAAGCTCTCCCACAGGGGCTCACACACGCCCCTGTGGTTTCTCGGGATGAAAGGGAATTCCTGCAGAGTTGTCACACGGCCGTGTGAAAATTCCACACGGCCGTGTACCTTGACACAGTAGCACTCACAGGGGTACACACACGCCCCTGTGGACTCTCGGGAAAAAGAGTTGGAGTTCTGCAGGGTTCCACACGGCCGTGTGGAAATAACACACGGCCGCGTGCTCCTTCTGAGGGTGTTCACAGGGGCAGGTTCACGCCCTTGTGCCCTCTCTGGTTGAGTTCTGAATGGTGACACACGGCCGTGTGGAAATTCCACACGGCCGTGTGTTTTCTCTGGTTTACTTAGAAAAATTTTACAGGCTCTTCAGAAAATTTCAGAAACGATTTTAGAACACTTAGAACCTGTGTACAACATAAAAATACGACCAGAAACTACAGAAAACACACTCAACCGACTCAAACTTCGTCAATTAACGTTAAGGCACACGTAAATAATCGAAAGTCCACATGAAAACTCAGCATATGCACATGAAAATTGGGACACCATTGCTAAGACTTTTATTCAATCCGAACCTAAACTAAGTACTAGAAAACTATAAAATGCTTGGGTTGCCTCCCAAGAAGCGCTTGTTTAACGTCACTTAGCTTGACGTACCTGTCTTACCTTACGGAGGTTCATGAATGGAGTTTGCCCTCTTCCCTACAATTTGAAAACAAGCATTGCATAATCGTTGTAAGGTAGAGGGAGAGTTATCGAGTTTGTTACCACACACGGGTGAAACACCCTTACTCCGTGAATGCTCATCCCCTTTCTTGTTCGGGTTCTTTTTGTGGCGACGTCTCGACCTCTTCAATCTTCGAAGGATTTTCTTCCTAAATTCCTTCTCCTTCTTGATGTCTATTTCAACTGAACCAAGCGCGAGCACTTCTTCCTCTTCAGTCTCCATGTCTTGGTCCGGCCACCCTTCATATGGATCCGGGTTAAACATATCATGCATATATTCATCAATGCAATCATCAGTGACATCAAGATAATATAGAGCATTATCAAAATCAAGAGAATGTCGCATGGCTTCGGCGAGGCGGTAAGTGAGCTTGTCGTCTCCAACCCTAAGTGTGAGCTCTCCACCGTCCATGTCTATCAAAGCCTTGGAAGTGCGCAAGAACGGCCTCCCAAGGATCAGCGGCACCTCGACATCCTCGTCTACATCGAGCACTACAAAGTCGACCGGGAAAATGTACTTATCCACTTTCACCAACACATCTTCAACAATACCCCTCGGATGCCTCACCGATCTATCCGCAAGCTGAAGTGTCATCCGGGTAGGTCTAGGCTCGCCCAAGCCTAGCTTTTGGAAGAACGTGTAGGGCATAACATTGATGCTTGCCCCCGAGTCGGCTAGTGCCATCTCCTCACCCATATCACCAATATTGCACGGTATGATAAAACTTCCGGGGTCCTTCCTCTTGCTTGGCATATTCTTCTGTAGCACTGCCGAACAGTTTGCATCGAGGATGACGGATGCACTTTCCTCTAACTTCCTCTTATTGGTCAAGAGGTCTTTTAAGAACTTCGCGTACTTGGGCATTTGGGCTAATGCTTCCGCGAATGGGATGTTGATGTGCAATTGCTTGAAGACACCCAGAAATTTCTTGTATTGCTCATTGTCTTGGTCATTCTTCAATCGTGAGGGATAGGGAATTCTCGGCTTGTAAGGTGGGGGTGCCACCTCTTTCTCCTTTGGTGCTCCATCCTCTACTCCCACAACTTCGGGTGAGTCTTTAGTCTTCTCAAGAGGGAGATGCCCCTCAACCTCCTTACCACTTCTCAAGGTAATTGCCTTTAGTTGTTCTCTTGGGTTGGTCTCCGTATTGCTAGGAAAACTACCTTGAGGTCTCTCCGCCAAAGTCTTCGCAATTTGCCCTACTTGGTTCTCCAAGTTGTGTAGGGAGGCGGTGTGATTGTGAAGAGTAGCTTCCACCGATTGGAACCTTGCATCCGAAGAGGAAACGAACCGTGTGAGGGCTCTCTCTAGGTCAGTCATCTTTCCCTCCAACCCGGTCACTCGGCTTTCTAAATTCAGAGCTTGTTGACTTTGAAATCCCGGTGGTGCACTATTTTTGTTCTGTTGTGACTGTCCTTGATTGCTCCAAGAGAAGTTCGGATGGTTCTTCCATCCCGGATTGTATGTACCACTATACGGGTTACCTTGGCCTTGTCCTCTATACGTGTTTCCAACAAAGTCGGCTTGCTCCACTGCACTAGTACCTCCTATAGCAATAGGACAATCACTTGAAGCATGTCCTCCTCCACAACCGTTACATGTAGTTATGGCCGCAACTCTTGGTGAAGTTAGGGAGTCTAACTTCTTACTCAATGACTCGACTTGTGCCGCCAAGGATGTAACCGCATCAATTTCATGAAGTCCGGCAACCTTCTTTCTATCCCTTGAGTTCCATTGATAGCTATTCATAGCCATCTCTTCTACAAGGTGCCTAGCTTCACCGGGAGTCTTGCTTCCAAGAGTCCCTCCGCCCGCCGCATCTAAGAGTTGCTTTGTACTCGGATTCAACCCGTTGTAAAATGTGTGAATAATCATCCACTCGGGAAATCCATGTTGCGGACATTTGCGAAGGAGCTCTTTGAACCTGTCCCATGTCTCGAATAGAGACTCCAATTCCATCTGAACAAAGGATGATATCTCATTCCGGAGTCTTGCAGATTTTCCCGGTGGAAAGTATCTAGCCAAGAATGCCTCGGCCATTTCCTCCCACGTAGTAATGGAGGCTCTCGGTAATGAGTGCAACCAATGCCTTGCTTTTCCCTTCAATGAAAATGGGAAGGCTCTCAATCGAATTGCATCATCCGTCGCTCCATTTATCTTCAACATGTCACACACTTCCAAGAAATTTTCTATGTGACTATTAAGGTCTTCATCGGCCAACCCATTAAACTGTGCGGACTGTTGCAACATCTGAATGAACGACGGCTTCAATTCGAAATTCATTGCTGTAATTGGGGGCCTCACGATGCTTGATTGGGTCCCCATAACTGCGGGTCTAGCAAAATCGGACAACGTTCGCTGCTGCTCATTCTGTTCTGCCATTGTCTCTGACCCTTCTGTCTCAATATCGGCTTGATTTGATGCTTCTTGTGCAGGTTCTTTCCCTTTACGATGTGTTCTTCTTCCAATGTCTGGGTCTCCTTCAACAAGTATTGAAGGGTTCCCACGGGTCATAACCTGGAGCCAAAAACAAAGAAAAGAAAAATAAGAACAATGATAGGTAAAGAAAATATGAAATAGAATGCGAAGTGAATAGCTAAAATAGTGAAAAACAAATATCTAAAACGCCTATTCCCCGGCAGCGGTGCCAAAGACTTGACATGACCCCTTGCGTGTATCCCGCAAGTGCACGGGTTTGTCGAAGTAATAAATTTACCTTGGTGAGAAGGTAGTCGAATCCACAGGGAATAGGGAGATCGAATATAAGGTTTCACTAATTAAGCTATGCAAAATACGGAGATCGATAATAAGATTGATGAGTGAAAATAATGCACAGCAATAAACTAAATAGAGAGATGGAAGAAAGAAGTGCAAGTAGGAAAATCGAGAAGGACTAACAATGAATAAAAGGGGGGGTATCCGGACAAACTACCTCTAGGGTCTATGTTTCAAGTGCAAGACTATGATATTATACTCTCCTATTGATGTCAATTGAGTCGAGGATATCCTAAGACTCACGGTCCCAAACCTAAGGACAACCGTGACTAACTCCAACACTATGCCCCGGTATTAGGATTCACAACACCCTTCATTCTGTCACCTAGATGACTAAGCCCCAGGGGAGTCCATCTGCCTAAACCTCACACTATGTGGAGTTGCATTATGCTCTAGGGATTCCTAGTGATTAAACCTGTTCCTATACGTAATTCTAACCCTTTGGTCCAGGTGGAAGAACCCTAGTCTAGATTGAGCCCCAACAAATAGGATTCACTACAACCCTCCACTCTATTACTTGCGTAACTAAGCCCTAGGGGAGTTTATCTACCTATTGCTTCACTCTATTTCGACCGCTATTAAATCAAGGAATCGGAGGTAGGGAGAAATCACATCGAAGGGGAAAGGGGTACATTGCTACCTCACAACTCTCCCTCTCAACCCTCTTTAATCTTGAGTAGTCTAATCCTATAGGAGTTGTCACACCTCCAAAGGAAAGCCTAGATTGCTCTCAACCCTAATGTCACGTTTAAGGGAAAACAATATGAAAGGATAATCAAGATTAAAAACTCAATTTTATTCATCAACGATGGAAAGCATAATAATCAATGTCAAAGAAACATAAGACACCCTAAAGTTTACAAGTCCGAATACCCCACGAGGGGTTTAGCTCCTCATAGAGCTATACATGTTCATCAATGTGAGAAATAAAGCATAAAACATAGACATCAATGAAAAACCCCCTCGAATTGGTGTGGCCGTGGTCTTGTGCAAACGTCGAACCTCGAAATCGATGCCGACGACGCGCTAGAACCTCCATGAAATCCTCTCCGAAACCCTAGCCGCACTCCAGAAAGTTGGGGAAAAGATAGGTCGAAAGATGCGTCAAAAGGTTGCAAAAATCCCCTTTTATAATGTTGAATCGCGGCTTTAAAATTAGACTTATCGGGGGCTTCACACGGCCGTGTGGGATTTCCACACGCCCGTGTGAAGCTTCTGTCTCGGCTGAAAAATTAATTTCACACGGCCGTGTGGAATTTCCACACGCCCGTGTGTCTTCACTGGATGGCTGAAATTGCACAAACACACGGCCGTGTGGAATTTCCACACGCCCGTGTGACTTCTCTGTCTGGCTGGAAACTGGTTCACACGGCCATGTGGAATTTCCACACGCCCGTGTGACTTCTCTGGAACTCTAATCTTTAGCTGAACAGGATTGTAACTTGCCGAAACACCTCCCGGGTTCATTGTTCTTCATCGAGGCCATTACTTGGGCACACAAGCAACGGTAGGTCGCGCCGATTGCTTCAAGTCTTCTTCTTTCGCGAAATTCTCCTAAGTAACACGGATTGGACTTGTTGTGAATGTGACTGCCTTTGTGCCCCTCCAAAGGAGGTTGGCACACATCCACAAGTCCAAATACGTGCTTCGTTCCTTGCTTGGTCCGAGAACATCCCAACATTGGCGAACGCGACCTAATTTCATTCTTCTTCTCCAATTAGGCTCCACAATACCTTCAATGCACAAGAGAACACAAATGCACACATTTAGTGATAAAACCTGATAAAAGGTATGCTTAATGTAAGATAATAGCGCTTCGCGATACTATAACACAAGCACTTATCAAAACCTATAGCTTGGAGCATCTCTGACATCAAGGGTATCAACCCCTATTTCTGCACGCGTAAAATTTTGATGGAAGATGACATCAAACCCAAGGTACAACATCAACGGAGATTGAATCCCCACATGATGGAGGTTGTTAAAAAGGAAGTAAAAAACTGTTGGATGCTGGTATTATCTTTCCTATTTCTGATAGCCCATGGGTGAGCCCATTACAAGTGGTACCAAAAAAAGGAGGGACGATAGTCATCTCGAATGAACACAATGAGTTAATTCCCTCTAGGACAATTACCAGGTGGCGTGTGTGTATTGACTACCGAAAGCTGAATGATGCAACTCGGAAAGACTATTTCCCTTTGTCCTTTATTGATCAGATGCTTGAACGTCTTACTGGTCATCAATATTATTGCTTCCTTGATGCCATGTCAGGTTACCTACAAATTCCAGTGGCACCTGAAGATCAAGAAAAGACGATATTTACTTGTCCCTATGGCATATTTACCTATCAAGGAATGCCATTTGGGCTATGCAATGCTCCAGCAACATTTCAAAGATGCGATGGCAATTTTTGATGAGTTCATTGAGGACTTCATGGAGGTATTCATGGATGATTTTTCGGTGTTCGGTGATTCTTTTGATGGATGTTTGGAAAATTTGGGTCGGGTTCTCACAAGGTGCGAAGAAACTAATCTCGTTCTAAATTGGGAGAAATGTCACTTCATGGTACGGGAGGGGATTGTCTTGGGACACAAAATTTCAAGTACCGGAATTGAGATGGATAAAGCGAATCTGGGTACAATAGAGAAACTTCCTCCACCTTCAACCATTAAGGATATTCGTAGTTTCCTTGGGCACTTGGCATTCTATAGAAGGTTCATTCAAGACTTTGCCAAGATTTCCAAGCTGTTGATGAAACTTTTAGAGAAGGACACACTGTTTGACTTCAATCAAGAGTGCCTTTCATCATTCCAGGATCTTAAAATTAGGCTCCTTAGCATGCAATTGTGAAGTCTCCTGATTGGAGTCGACCTTTCGAGCTAATGTGTGATGCAAGTGACTGGGCGGTAGGAGTGGTGTTAGGACAGAGATACGATAAACAGTTTCATCTGATTTACTATGCTAGAAAGACATTGACATCAACCCTGGGGAACTACACAACCACCGAAAAAGAACTACTGATATTGTTTACGCTTTCAACAAATTCCATTCGTATCTGGTTTTGTCTAAGGTCATTGTGTACACTGATCATGCCACCATACACTATCTTCTCTCGAAAATGGACGCCAAACCTTGGCTGATCAGTTGGATTCTGTTATTGCAAGAATTCAATTTGGAAATCAGAGATAAAATGAGGATTAAAAATGTGGTTGCCGATCATCTCTCGTGCCTAGTACATAGGGATGACGATGAAATGAGACAGAGAATCACCGAGGACTTCCCAGTAGAGCATTTCTATATGGTTCAGATCAGTCAAAATTACAATGATGGATGCCCTTGGTTTGACGACCTTGCTAACTATCTTGTGGGGCAGGACATTCCATCCCAATTTTCAAATCAACAGAGGAAAAAGTTTCTATCCGATGGTAAGCACTACTTCTAGGAAGACCCACTCCTTTATAAGTTGTGTGTGGATTTGGTGGTGCGCCGGTGTGTGTCTCATGCTGAGGGGTGGAAAATTTTAGGGCACTGTCATTCGGGCCCAGCCGGTGGACATTTCAGTGCAAATCGTACGGCAGAGAAGGTGTTGGAAGCAGGGTTCTTCTGGCCTTCGATCTTCAGTGATGCACGTGAATTTACCCAAACGTGTGACTAGTGTCAAAGTAGAGGTAATCTGTCTAAACTTGATGAAATGAAGCAGACACCCATCCAACAGTGTGAAGTATTCGATATTTGGGATATTGATTTCATGGGGCCTTTCCCGAATTCGCATGGGAACAAGTACGTGTTGGTGTTAGTGGACTATGTGTCTAAATGGGTTGAGGCACAAGCTCTCCCCTCTAATGACGCCCGGGTGGTGGTTATGTTCCTAAGAAAATTATTCACTCGTTTCAGTACTCCGAGTGCAATTATTAGCGATCGAGGCACCCATTTTTGCAATTCACAATTTGAAAAGTTATGAAGAAATGTGGTGTCACCTATCGGATCGCGACCGCGTATCACCCCCAAACTAGTGGTCAGGTGGAAGTCACAAACCAGGAATTAAAGCAGATCCTTGAAATAACAGTACATTATAATAGGAAGGACTGGTTAAAATGGTTAGATGATGCTTTGTGGGCTTACCGGATAGTGTACAAGACTTCTACAGGGCTTACCCCTTTCCGCCTAGTTTATGGCAAGGCATGTCAATTACCAGTGGAATTAGAGCATAAATCATATTGGGCTCTTAAGCTACTGAATTTAAACGTTGAGGACACCCAGAAAAAATGGAAGTTCCAGTTAAATGAATTAGATGAGCATAGATTGAATACATACGAAAATTCACTAACCAACAAGGAGAAAGTTAGGAGAATCCATGATACTCGAGTGAAGCAAGACAAGCAATTTCAAGTGGGGGAGTCAGTCCCCTTATTTAACTCGAGGTTGAAACTCTTTTCGGGCAAACTGAAATCTCGGTGGACAGGGCCTTACATAGTGTCACAAATCTTTCCTCATGGAGCAATCGAAATTTCACATCCTAAAAAAGGATCCTTTAAGGTCAGGGGGCACAGGTTGAAGCACTACGCCGTTAGCGACAGACAAGATCATTTGAATGGGGATACTTCTTTCCTTCTTCATACTCCCCCAAATTGATTTTTCAGTCCATCAGGTACGTTAAGCTAGTGACGTAAAACAAGCGCTTATTGGGAGGCATCTCAAGTCATCATTGTTTTTTTTTTCTTTTGGTTCTTGTTTTAGTGTAATTCATGGTCGCGTTGTTTTTGGTATATTTTGGTACCCCGTTGGATAGTTATCTTGGGCCTTCGGGCCTTGTTGGCACTCCATGTTTGTTTTGTTGTTGTTGTCTTGAGTGGTTGCAATTTCCCTTAATTGTGCGTTTGACACGGCCTTAACACGGCCGTGTGCCTCCTCGTGCACGTTTCTCACTCGCATTTGATGGTCGTGTCACTCACTCATCCCTGGGAGGCGATTTTCCTAGGGTTTTCAGGAGCATGGACACGTCCTAGGTAGGTGTGTCCATCACATTAATACTGGCATTGATTTCGAGAGCTGACATACTCGTATTAAACCAGTGTCAGGAGGTTGACCGTCGCGTCTGACTGCCTAACTCTTTCTTCTCCGATTGCCTCGCCCGTCCCTTTTTTCATCCTTCTCACAGCGCGACTCTTCCTCTACCGCGTCTCTGTGCTCTCGCTCGACCTGAGCCACCTCCATTTTCCTCTTCCCTCGTCAACTCTGCTTTGTTCTCTTTCTTCCGTAACATCTGATCATCTTCGAATTTTCATTGGTTTTGTTGGTTTTTGATTCTCTGTTTGGTTGGTTTCTAGGGTGAAGTGTTGTTTCTCTTCTTTACATTCTTTTTAACTAGTTGTAATTGCTATCGTTGGTTTGGCGCACATTGCCGAATTTTTTATTATTGTTCGAACTATGAACCACGACCGTGTTCTGATGAACTATGGCCGTGTCTCTGTGCGTTCCTCGGCTATTTTGTCATGCATGTGACACGACCGTATCCTACCAAAAACACACGCACATAGCAGTTGGCACGGTCATGTCCCTCTTTCTATTGTGGAATTCTGGCTCCACACTGATTCTTTTAACTGTGGCTTGTAGGTCATGTCTCTGCCATAATTTTTTACTGAGCAAGTTTGACAGGAACGTCGGGCTCGACTTTTTTGCCCACCTCTTTGGCATTATTCAGACCGTGGATTGGGGCGCGCTTGACTGGGCTCACTAGCGTGAGGAAGTCGAGCAGTTGCTTCTCATGGGTGAATGGCTCTCGCTCCTCATTGTCACAGAGCCTGCTTATCGTGACATTACCATCGAGTTTCTATCCACATTTGTGAGTTGCGGGCAATCTTGGGAGGATCCATATGCTCTTAGTTTTCAGTTCCAAGGGCGGGACTATCACCTGAGCTATACTGAGTTGGCTGTGTTCATGGGCCTCTATGCACAGCCCTTTAAGCAAACCGCGGCCTATAGTTCTCTTTTGACATCACCAGACTACAGTATTCCCTCATCAGCTCACTGGGAGCATTTATTTGCCCTCGGCCGTCCTTCCCGCCCTGGCCACACCCCAGCTTCCTTTCTCCGTTCATGGGCACTGCGATTTTTCCATGCGCTACTAGCCAGTACTGTCACAGACCGAACTAGGAGCGCTAATGTTCTCACTGAGGCCAACTTTGAGTATCTGTTGAGCATGGCCCTTGGCACCCCCTATCACTTGGGTTATGTTGTTGTACGTGCCATCCATCACCAGTCAACTGATTCCAGGGGTTCTTACCTCTTCGTGGGTCCTTACATCACCAGGTTGCTGCATGGGATTGGTATTTTGAGGATGAGTCCCGGTTGGTTGTTGCTGGCGGCAGTAGCTCGCTTTCATATGCCAGTCTTGCACGATTGCGATTGCTTCCTCCTGTTCCCGGGTCCCAGGCTGCTGTGCCCGACGAGGTCCCTGCCGGGCACCCTAACCTCTGGTGGTTAGGGTCGAATCTTCAGCACATTGTTGATCGATGCCCTACCTCGGATGTGGGTCATGCTGATGATCATCAACCATCCTGATTTTCTTTGTCTTTATGTTCAGTTGTTTATTTTGCTATTTCTCTAGACATTGTAGTTTTGACAGGGGCCCAAAAGTGCACGGTTGTCGAAATAATAAAAAACCCTAGTGAGTTGGTAGTCGTATCCACAGGGAATTGGGATTTGAGATACAAGTATTTACTATTTAGCTATGTGGTGTATGGTGAGTGTGAAGAGAATTAATGAGTGAGTGTAAAAATAATTAATAAGAACAAGAATTAAAGGGAAGTATGGAAGGTAAGAGAGTGGGAGCAAGAGCAAATAGAGTAGGACAGTCAATGAATAAAGTTGGGTACCCGGACAAGCTACCCCTAGGGCTTATGCTTCTAGTGCAAGACAATGCTATTATACTTTCCTATTGATGTTAATTGAGTCGAGGAAATCCTTAAACACACTGTCCCAAACCTAAGGTCAACCGTGACTAACCCCGATACTATGCCCAGGGCATTAGGTTTCACTACGACCCTTGACTCTTGTTGACTTGTTAACTAAGCCCTAGGGGAGTTCTTCTTCCTAATCCTCACACTATGTGGAATTGCTTTAAGTTCTAGGGATTTCTAGTGATAAACCTTGTTCCTATCTATAGATCTAACCCTTTGGTCCAGGTAAAAGAACCCTAGTCTAAATTAAGCCCCAACACTAAGATTAACTTCAACCCTTCACTCTGTTGCTCGCGCAACTAAGCCCCAGGGAAGTTTATCTCCTAGCACTTCACTCTATCTCGACCGCAAATAAATCAGGGAACATGGAGGTAGGGAGAATCACACCGGAAGAGAAAGGGGATGTTTCGCTACCTTACGACTCACCCTCTCGACCCTCTTCAGTCCTAAGTAGTCTAACCAAATAGGAGTTGTCATACCTCCCAAGGATAACCTAGATTGTTCTTAAACTTAGTGTCACGGCTAAGGGAAAACAATTACAAGATGCAATTAAGATTGAAACTCAATTTTATTCATCAATAATTAAAAAGCATAATAACAATGTCAAAGAAACATAATAATCCTAGGGTTTACAAGTCCGAATACCCACAAGGGATTTAGCTCCTCATGGAGCTATACAAATCCATCAAAATATGGAAAGAGACACAAATTAAAAGCATAGATGAAAATCCCCCTTGTGTGGGGTGTGGCCGTGGTCTTGTGTGGCCGCCGGACATTGATGTCGACACTGATGACGCGCTCCAAACCTCCACGAAGTCCTCTCCAAAACCCTAGCCTCTAAATTGGCTGAAATCGGGATTTCTAATGGCCATGTGGAATTTCCACACGCCCGTGTGAAGTTGTTGTTTTACTGATTTTCGGTAGGCAGTAAACAGTGACTTGCTACAGTATTTGTGCTGAAATGCTCCCGAATTCGTTGTTGTTCATCGAGGCCATTGAATTGGGCATACAATCAACAGTAGACCATGCCGATTGCTTCAAATCTCCTTATTGGTGGAGTTCTCCTATGCTAACACGAGCTAGACTTATTGTGAATGTGACTGCCTTTGTGCCTCTCCAAAGGAGGTTGGCACACACTCAGAAGTCTATGCTCATGCCTTGTTCCTTGCTTGGTCCAAAAACTCCCCAACAATGGTGAACACGATCTAACTTCGTTCCTTGATGCTTGTGTTATAGTACCGCGAAGCGCTATTATCTTACAATGAGCATATCTTTTATCAGATTTTATCACTAAATTGTGTGCACTTGTGTGCTTTTGTGCATTGTAGGTTTGTGGGGCTATTTTGAAGAAGAAGAAGAATGAAGTTAGGTCATGTTTGCCATTGTTGGGGAGTTTTCGGTCCAAGCAAGGAACAAGGCACGAGCCTAGACTTGTGAGTGTGTGCCAACCCCCTTTGGAGGGGCACAAGGGCAGTCACATTCACAATAAGTCTAATTCGTGTAGCTTAGAAGAACTTCACCAAGAAGGAAATTTGAAGCAATCAGCACGATCTACCATTGATTGTGTGCCCAATTCAATGGCCTTATTGAAGAACAACGAATTCGTGAGCATTTCGCAGAGCACTGTAGTAGCAATGTAGTAAGTACTGTAGCAAACACTGTAGAAAGCTACTGTTCACTTTCAGCCGAAATTCATAAAACCAGAGAGTTCACACGGGCGTGTGGAAATTCGACACGGCCGTGTGAAATCTTGATAAGTCCGATTTTAAAACCGCGACTCAAAGTTATAAAAGCCTGATTTGGAGACTTTCGACACATCTTTTTCCCAATCTTTCTACCCAACTTCTGGAGAGCGCAGCTAGGGTTTCGGAGAGGACTTTGTGGAGATTCGGAGTGCGTCATCAACATCGTCATCGACATCCGGTGGCCGTGGAAGACCACGGCCACATCATACGCAAGGTGGTTTTCATCGATACTTTCAATTTGTGTTTTCTTTCATATTTTGATGGATTTGTATAGCTCCATGAGGAGCTAAACCCCTTGTGGGTATTCGGACTTGTAACCCTAGGATTATTATGTTTCTATGACATTGTTATTATGCTTTTCCGTTATTGATGAATAAATTTGAGTTTCAATCTTAATTGTTTCTTGTAATTGTTTTCCCTTAGCCATGACACTAGGGTTGAGAACAATCTAGGTTATCCTTTGGAGGTGTGACAACTCTTATAGGGTTAGACTACTTAAGATTGAAGAGCGTTGAGAGGGTGAGTCATGAGGTAGCGGAATGTCCCATTTTCCCTCCGGTGTGATTCTTCCTACCTCCATGTTCCATGATTTCTTGGCGGTCGAAATAGAGTGAAGTGCTAGGAGAGGAACTCCCTTGGGGCTTAGTTGCGCTAGCAACAGAGTGAAGGGTTGAAGTGACTCTTAGTGCTGGAGCTTAATTTAGACTAGGGTTTTTTCACTTGGACCAAAGGGTTAGAACTATACATAAGAACAGGATTTATCACTAGGAATCCCTAGAACTTAAAGCAATCCCACGTAGTGTGACGCTTAGGAAGACAGACTCCCCTAAGGCTTAGTTGACAGGTCAACGAGAGTCAAGGGTCGTAGTGAAAACCTAATATCCAGGCATAGTGTTAGGGTTAGTCACAGTTGACCTTAGGTTTGGGACCGTGTGTTTAAGGATATCCTCAACTCAATTATCATCAATAGAAAAGTATAATAGCATAGTCTTGCACTAGAATCATAAGTCCTAGGGGTAGCTTGTCCTGGTACCCTATTTCATCCATTGCTAGTCCTTCTCTATTTTACTCCTACTTGCACTCTCTTACCTTCCATCTTTCTATTTTATTTCTTATCTTTTTATATTTGCTTTCATATTCACTCATTAATTCTCTTCATAGTCACCGTACATCGCTTAGCTAAATAGTGAGTTCTTGTGTCTTAAATCCCTATTCTCTGTGGATTCGACTACCCACTCACCAGGGTAATTTTATTACTTCGACAAGCCTGTGCACTTGCGGGATACATGCAAGGGGTCATGTCATTCCTTTTCTCCAATTTATCTTCACAACCCTACAATGCACAAAAGCACACAAATGCACACTTTTTAGTGATAAAATATGATGAAAGTAATGCTCATTGTAATATAATAACATTTCGCATTACTATAACACGAGCACTTATCAACTTTCTAAGTCCAGTCGCACGGAGACCCCTCCTCTGCTCAACTGACATTTTGTTTTGTTTATTTTCAGCATGTTCATTTTCCCTATTTTGTTGCACTTTGCACATGTGTGCCACTCTACATTTTAGGTGTGTGTTGGTTGCTTGGAGTTAATTGGGCAACACGTTGAGAGCGGCCACATCACTCTCCGTGTTTGTAGCAACTTGGTTGAATATCACGCATGTGAGAGCTGCACCATCACTCTCCATGTTCAGGAAAGATTTTTGCACCCTCGACCTTTCTTTTTGTTTCCAAAGATCCTATTGTATGCCACTCATTTCTATATTGGGGACAATGTAGACTTCAAGTGTGGGGGGAGGGTTGTATGCTTGCATGTCGTATGCTTGTTAGAGATGAGTACTTTGCTAATGATGATCCATGAATTGTTTGTTTGACTCGGCTTAAACTTGGGAGGACATGAGTGTGTTAGGAGCCACTTGAGCTTAAGTGTAGACTCTTTTCTACTTGTAAGACAAATTTCAGTTCACTTTACTCAGAGTTCGATGCCACTAATCTTTTTTAATACTTGCATTTGTTGTTGTTTTTCATTTTTTAAAAAAAAAAAACAAGAAAAAGAAAAACTGGAAAGTCGGATTCTGACCCCGGGATGCCTTACCAGTCACAATTTTGGTTTAAGTTCTGTGGAAAGATGGTAGAAAGAGCTATCGCCCTAAGTTGAGTGAAAGCCACTCATGAGTAGTCGAATTTTGGGCATTACAAGTGTACAATTGATGACTTACCGGGAGAAAAGGCTACCACTAGGATGTATGAAGCTACAACCAATTTTGTTGAGTGTAAATAGAGTGTTTTAGTTTATAGTCTTATTGAGATAGTGGGGCTCTTACTCTTGGGTTTTTGGCACACACACATAGTCTTTGAAGTAGAGGAGAGTCTTGTATGAATTGACAGGGTCTTCTAACCCTCACTGTTCCTTTTTTGCTTTAAGCCTTGTCAATCATGTTTGATTGGAAGAGTTGCACTCATCTGTATTTCTCATTGTGCTTATGCGTTTTTTCTTGAGGACAAGCAAATGTTCAAGTGCGGGGGCATTTGATGAGTGCATTTTATATCATGTTTTATGTTCCCTATTCTATTCTTTTCGTTGTCCTTTAGCATATTTATTGAATAGAATTGGTGCTATTCAGGGTATTATGTTCCATGTGCAGGATTCTGGGGCCCGAGTCAATTTGTAGTGAAACCGAGTGCGTTTCTTGCGTGTGCATTGACCAAGGGATCAAAACTAGCTGATACGGGCAAGACATGGTCTTGCCCAACCTACTGCAAATCCCAGCCTAGAGTGCGGAGTAGCTAAAATCTTGACACGGGAGTGTCCCAGGCAGGACACGGTCAGCAGATGCCCGTGCCAAAATGCTGCAAGTCCCAGGAGAAAGCCTCTCAAGAACGACATGGGCACGGTGCCAAGTACATAGTCGTGTGTTGGATGGCATGGGGGTCACACACTTATGTCTAAAGTGCAACAAATCTCAGGTGTTTTACTCAAGGATTTCCCAGGAAAGTACACAGTTTGAACATAACCATGTCCAGACTGTGTTGGCCCCCGAAACAGCCTTTTTAACTCCAGAACTTAGGGTTTCTATCTCATCTTTGTTCGGGGATTCTTCTCTCCACCAGGAGGACGTCGATGAGATCGAAGATCAAGCTTCACCAACTCATCTAAGGAGATCAAGGACAAGTAAAAGGCATCACAAGAGGTGGGGTTAGCACAAGGACACTGCAAGGAAGGTCATCTAGAGTATAGAAGGGAGTCTTTTCTTCTTTCTTCCGTTCTTTCATTCTCCTTTTCTTGTGTACCTGCCCGTGAGGGGCTAACTGGCCATAGTGCCCAGGGTTGTGAACTCTTGTCAAACTGTAATGCTTATACACTTATTCTAATTGATTGTAGAGTTTTTTTTTATATTTGTGTTGAATCTTGTATTGCATAACTTGATGTGTTGGAAGTGCACAGTTGTTAGGGTAAAACTCGGTGCGTGACTCATTTGGAATAACGTGTAGTTATCTTAGCAAAACTCAGTGTATCCGAGAACTTATAGATGCAATATTGCTATTGAGCACACACTTATATCTGTGGAATGTACCTGGTAGTCAATTAGGGTGAGATAGGGTGCATAAGTCAATGGGAGCACCCTAAGGGATTACCCTTGTATTGCCGAATACTTGGTTCTAATCTCCTCCATTTCCACCAACCCTATTATTCATTTATACTTTTATGATTCAACCCCCTTTCTACTTGTTTCACTAGACATCAGACGTTAATCGAGTACTTTAAGTACAGTTCCCTATGGTTTGACAACCCTACTCCTCACGGAGTACCACTCTATTACTTTCTTGCGACCCGTACACTTGCGGGGAGTGCATCACTCACCCATGGGCTATCTAAATTGGGAAAAATAATACCTGCATCCAAAAGCTTCTTTACTTCCTTCTTAACTACTTCCATCATATGCGGGTTTAGCCTCCTTTGGGGGTACACCTTGGGTTTTATGTTTTCCTCCAATAAGATCTTATGTATACAGAAGGATGGATTAATCCCCTTGATGTCGGAAATGTTCCAAGCTATGGCTTTTCTGTGCATTTGCAGTAAATTTACCAATTTCCCTTTTTGTTCATCATCAAGGGTGGATGAAATGATGACGGGCAAATTGGGGTTATTCTCTAAGAATATGTATTTCATGTATGCGGGCAACACCTTGAGTTCCTACACTTTAGGACACGGTATATCTGCGCTTGGCCTTATTTCTTTATCCTCTTCTACAGTGGAAAAATGATCATTATTCACATTGCAACTAAGTTGCCCAAAATCTGATTCCTTGCTGGGTTCGTTCATGGCAGCCATAACCTGTGCAAAATTTTTCCCATGTTCTTGATTCAGTTTTTGTTAGCCGGAGACTGCACTAACAAACTAATTCCATCGACTAGTCTGACTACAACACTTTGAGATCAATTCTGCCACCGCATGCTTATCACATGTCTCTAAATGATCCTCGCTCAGAACTGCGGTACGTGAATAATTGTGTAAGGCGGCCATCAATTCTTCCATGGTGATGGGGGTCACGCCCTGCAATGATTTTGTTATAATTAAATAAAAAATGAAATTAAAAATATTAAATATTCACAATGAAGTAAGATATTAATAAACTAGATCACCAAAGTCCAAATGTTCCTAAGAGTGACCAGTTCCCCGGCAATGGCGACAAAAACTTAATGTGTTCTCCGCAAGTGTACGGGTCACACACAAGTAATATAATGGACCTGACACAACCCCTTGAGTGTATCCCGCAAGTGCACGGGCTTGTCAAAGTAATAAAATTTACTCCGGTGAGTGGGTAGTCGAATCCACAGGGAATAAGGATTTAAAACACGAGATTTCACTATTTTAGCTATGCAGTGTATGAAAGTGATCATAGAATCGATGAGTGAATATGGAAGCAAATATAATAAAAGACAAGAAATTAAATAGAGAGATAGAAGGCAAGAAAGTGCAATTAGAAGTGAAGAGAGAAGGACTAGCAATTGATGAAATAGGGTATCCGGACAAGCTACCTCTAGGACTTATGCTTCTAGTTCAAGACTATGCTATTATACTCTCCTATTGATGTTAATTGAGTCGAGGATATCCTTAAACTCACGGTCCCAAACCTAAGGTCAACCGTGACTAACCCCAACATTATGCCCCGGCATTAGGATTTATGTCAACCCTTCACTCTGTTGCTCGCGCAACTAAGCCCCAGGGGAGTATATCTACCTAAGCCTTACACTACGTGGGATTGCTTTAAGCTCTAGCGACTCCTAGTGATAAAACATGTTCCTATATATAGTTCTAACCCTTTGGTCCAGGTGGAACAACCCTAGTTTAGATTAAGCCCCAGTGCTTAGGATTCACGTCAACCCTTCACTCTGTTGCTCGCGCAACTAAGCCCCAGGGGAGTTTATCTACCTAGCACCTCACTCTATCTCGACCACTAAGAAATCAAGGAAAACGGAGGTATGGAGAAATCACCGTCTCAACCTTCTTTAATCTTACGTACTCTAATCCTATAGGAGTTGTCACACCTCCAAAGGATAACCTAGATTGTTCTCAACCCTAGTGTCACGGCTAAGAGAAAACAATTGCAAAAGATAATTAAAATTGAAACTCAAATTTATTCATCAATAATGGTAAAGGCATAATAGCAATATCATAGAAACATAATAATCCTAGCGTTTTGATAAGTGCTTGTGTTATAGTAACGCGAAGCGTTATTATCTTACAATGAACATATCTTTTATCAGATTTTATCACTAAATTGTGTGCGTCTGTGTATTCTTATGCATTGTAGGTTTGTGGAGCTAATTTGGAGAAAAAGAATGAAGTTAGATCGTGTTCGCCATTGTTGGGAAGTTTTCGGACCAAGCAAGGACCAAGGTACGAGCCTAGACTTGTGAGTGTGTGCCAACCTCCTTTGGAGGGGCACAAAGGCAGTCACATTCACAACAAGCCTAAGTTGTGTTGCTTAGGAGAACTTCACCAAGAAGGAGAATTGAAGCAATCGGCACGATCAACCATTGATTGTGTGCCCAAATCAATGGCCTCGATGAAGAATAACGGATTCGAGAGCGTTTTCGGAGAGTACTGTAGCATCACTGTAGTTTGTTGCTGTAGCAAGTTACTATTCACTTTCTACCGAAAATCAGGATTTCAGAGAGTTCACACGGGCGTGTGGAAATTCCACACGGCCGTGTGAATTAATTTTCCAGCAAGCTAGAAACTTCACATGGGTGTGTGTTAATTCCACACTGCCATTTGAAGTCCCGATAAGTCCGATTTTTAAAGCCAACTCAAGATTATAAAAGCCCGATTTTGGAGACTTTTCAGATATCTTTTGACCTAACTTTCTCCCCAACTTCTGGAGAATGTGGCTAGGGTTTTGGAGAGGACTTCGTAGAGGTTTGAAGTGCGTCATCGACATCGTCATCGACGTTCGGCGTCCGCACAAGACCACGGCCACACTATACGCAAGGGAGTTTTCATCAATGTCTTTAATTTGTGCTTTATTTCATATTTTGATGAACATGTATAGCTTCATGAGGAGCTAAATCCCTCATGGGTATTCGGACTTGTAAAACCCTAGGATTATTATGTTTCTATAACATTGCTATTATGCTTTTCCATTATTGATGAATAAATTCGAGTTTCAATTTTAATTATCTTTTGCTATTGTTTTCCTTTAGCCATGACACTAGGGTTGAGAGCAATCTAGGTTACCCTTTGGAGGTGTGACAACTTCTATAGGGTTAGACTACTTAAGATTGAAGAGGGTTGAGAGGGTGAGTCGTGAGGTAGTGAAGTGTCCCCTTTCCTCTCCAGTGTGATTTCTCCCTATCTCCGTTTTTCTTGATTTATTAGCAGTCGAGATAGAGTGAAGTGCTAGGTAGATAAACTCCCCTGAGGCTTAGTTGCACAAGCAACAGAGTGAAGGGTCGACGTGATTCCAAAGCACTAGGGCTTAATCTAGACTAGGGTTCTTCCACCTGGACCAAAGGGTTAGAACTACACATAGGAACAAGTTTTGTCACTAGGAATCCCTAGAGCTTAAAGCAATCCCATGTAGTGTTAGGCTTAGGTAGATATACTCCCCTGGGGCTTAGTTGCTTGAGCGACAGAGTGAAGGGTTGACGTGAATCCTAATGCCGGGGCATAGTGTTGGGGTTAGTCACGGTTGACCTTAGGTTTGGAACCGTGAGTTTACGGATGTCCTCGACTCAATTAACATCAATAGGAAAGTATAATGGCATAGTCTTGTACTAGAAGCATAAGACCTAGAGGTAGATTGTCCGGATACCCTATTTCATCTATTGCTAGTCTTTCTCTAATCCACTTGTACTTGCACTTTCTTGTCTTCCATCTCTCTATTTAATGTCTTGTCTTTTATTCTAATTGCTTCCATAATTCACTCATCAATTTTATTATCACTTTTCGTACACCGCACAACTAAATAGCTAAATCTTGTGTTTTAAATCCCACGAGGTGTTTAGCTCCTCATGAAGCTATACATGTTCATCAAAATATAAAAGAAAGCACAAAATAAAGGCATTGATGAAAACCCCCTTGATTATGGTGTGGCCATGGTCTTGTGTGGCCGCCGGACGTCAGTGACGATGTCGATGACGCTCTCCAAACCTCCATGAAGTCCTCTCCGAAACCCTAGCCGCACTCTCTAGAAGTTCGGAAGAAAGTTAGGTCAAAAGATGTCTCAAAAGTCTCCAAAATCGGGCTTTTATAATGTTGAGTCGGCTTTAAAATTGGACTTATCGGGGCTTCACACGGCCGTGTGGAATTTCCACACGCCCGTGTGAACTCTCTGGAAAGTTAACAAGCTTGCTACAGTATTTTTGCTGCATTAACAAGCTACAGTGCTGCTGCAGTACTCTCCGAAATGCCCCCAAATTCGTTGTTCTTCATCGAGGCCATTGATTTGGGCACACAATCAAAGGTAGATCGTGCCAATTTCTTCAAGTCTCCTTCTTGGTGAAGTTCTCCTAAGCTACACGAGTTAGGCTTGTTGTGAATGTGACTGCCTTTGCGCCCCTCCAAAGGAGGTTGGCACACACTCACAAGTCTAGGCTCGTGCCTTGTTCCTTGCTTGGTCCGAAAACTTCCCAACAATGAAGAACACGATCTAACTTCGTTCTTCTTCTCCAAATCAGCTCCACAAACCTACAATGCATAAGAATACACAAATACACACAATTTAGTGATAAAATCTGATAAAAGATATGTTCATTGTAAGATAATAACGCTTCACGTTACTATAACACGAGCACTTATCAGGACCCCGTAAGGAGTAGGGTTGTCGAACCACAGGGAACTGTACTCAAAGTACTAATTTATCATCTGATGTCTAGTGACCACAAGTTGAAAAGAGATTGAATAATGAAACACTAAAGGAAAGGTAGAAATGATGGAGGTGGAGGAGATTGGACTCGAGTATTCAGCGGGACAAGAGCAATCCCACAGGGTGATCCCTAGGACTAGTGCACGCTAACTTACCCTAAATGTCTACCCGGTACATTCCAAAGATAAAGGTGTGTGCTCACAAGCAATGTTGCATCTTTGGGTTCTCAGATACACACAGAGTTTTACCCTAACAACTGTGTACATCCAACACATCGAGTTATGCAACACAAGATTAAACACAAATATCAAATAGAACTCTCTAGAACAATCAAAGCAAATGTATAAGCATTATAGTTTGTCAAAGTCCAAAACCCTGGGCACTATGGCCAGTTAGCCCCTTGTGGGCAAGTACAACTAAGAAGAACAATGAAAGAGCAAGAGAAAGAAGATATGACTCCCTTCTACACGTTGGATGATTTTTCTCGTCGAGACCTTGGGCTAACACCACCCCTTGAGGCGTCTTCTACTCGTCATTTATCTCCTTAAGTGGTTTGGTGATGCTTGATCTTTGATTTCATCAACGTCTTCTCGGTGGAGAGATGAATCCCTGAACAAAGATGAGATAGATACCCTAAGTTCTGGAGTTAAAAGCAATGTTGGGGCCTGACACGGTCTGGACACTGTCGTGTTCAAACCGTGTACTTTTTTGGGAAATACTTGGGCGGAACTCCTGAAATTTGCAGCAGCTCAGACATAGGTGTGTGATCCCTATACCTGATGGCACATGACCATGTAATCAGCACCGTGCCCATGTTGCTCTTGAGTAAGATTTTCCTGCGATTTGTAGCAGCTCGGGCACGGGCGTGAGATGACCGTGTTCTGCCTGGAACACACCTGTGTCAGGATTTTCTCTGTTTCATTCTCTCGGCTGAAATCTTCAGTTGCTTAGACACAACCATGTCTTGCCCGTGTCAACTAATTCTTATCCCTTGGTCAATGCACACGCAGGAAACACACTCAATTCTACCCCAAAGTGAATCAGGCCCACGAATCCTACACAATGAACATAACACCATGAGTAGCACCAATTCTACACAATAATTATGCTGAAGGACAACAAAAAGGATAGAATAACGGGCATGAAAACATGATATAAAATGCACTCATCAAATAATCTATGAGGTTCACCCTTTCAGACTGCATAAACTAATTGAGCACAGACTTAATATTATAATTTTCTAGGGTTAGATTGGTTGAGTCTTCGCAATACTGCATCTTCCATTGATCATTATAAAAGTTTAGAATATCTAATATGGTCCCGGTGCTTGAGTAGTGAGGATGGGGCTCTTGCAAATAATAATAATTAGTCTAGTCACCAATTGTACACATGACTAAATAACAACAACAAGAGATATTTGTAAAATAGAAATATTACAATAGAAAAAGGAGAATGAAATAATGATGAGAAATATACAAGAATGGTAAACAAGAAACAAAACAATGGTCAAATTAACACGCTTTAAGTTTTCCGAGTATTCCTCGTGGGTCCTTGGCAACGGTGCCAAAAACTTGATGCGCGATTGTTCCGCAAGTGCACATGGTCGCTAAGTAGTACCCTGTGCATGATATAGGGGTCGTATTCCCTGGGGCCCGAGAATCTACCCTTACTTCCTTATTGCAATGTTTTTTAACCGACAAGTCTTGATTGATGAAATGAAATACAAATAAACTAAACCAATGCACAATGAATGCGAATGGATGAAGGCAAGATACTAGGGAAAATCAGAGCTAAGTATGGTCATGGACAAGGATCCCCTAAGTGGTTACTAAAGTGTGCAAGAAGCTTGAACTAAGATGCAAGTGGCTAGTCGGACAGAGAAAACCCTAGATTGGGCCAACACGATGGTCACGGTAATTGACCTCTAATCCGGTACGAGTATTGGATAAGGTAATTGTACCGCCCCAAATACAAGTGAGTACTTAAACCTAGAATCGGAGGGGTACAAATACCCGATGGTCATGATGTATTTATATGTATTTCCCTTCCAAGTTTGGTGAGTCTAACACTAAGGCAATGGTCATGTAACCTAGCATTTCCTAAGTCATAATACATAGAGTTCTCATACATATCAAGCATTTAAAAACACCAACCATGGATCACAAATAAGCCAACATGCATAAATTAGATCAAAGCATCCAAACAACACATGTTCACCCCCAGGGTTCACCTACATCCAGTGACCTTGGGGTTTTAGTTGCTCATGGTCACAAAATACACAATCAAAAGCATGAAGAAAACAAAACAAAGCATAAGCAAGCTCTCTCAAAAGCTAGAGGCCGAATGACGCTTGGAATCTGTCAGAGATGAACTTCCAACGACGGCACTCAAAGGGGTGTCTTCCTTAGTCTTTTACCTCTTCATAACAGGCCCTAGGGATGGATGTTGCCCACAATCATGCTCTCCTCTCCTAATCCTCCATGGAAATGCCCTCAAGCCTCGATGGGTAATGGTGGTGATGAGTGACAGGGGCCCGAAAGTGCACGGGTTGTCCAAGTAATAATATACCCTGGTGAGTGGGTAGTCGTATCCACATGGAATAGGGATTTGAGATACAAGTATTCACTATGTAGCTAATGCGATGTGTGAAAAGAAATCAATGAGTGAGTGTGAAAGCAATTAATAAAAACAAGGATTTAAAATAGAAGTGTGGAAGGTGAGAGAGTGCAAGTAGGAGTAAAAAGAGTAGGACAAGCAATGATTAAAATTGGGTACCCGGACAAGCTACCCCTAGGACTTATGCTTCTAGTGCAAGACAATGCTATTATACTCTCCTATTGATATTAATTGAGTCGAGAAAATCCTTAAACACACGGTCCCAAACCTAAGGTCAACCGTGACTAACCCCAACACTATGCCCCGACATTAGGTTTTACTACGACCATTGACTCTCGTTGACCTGTCAACTAAGCCCTAGGGGAGTTTATCTTCCTAAGCCTCACACTGTGTGGAATTGCTTTAAGTTCTAGGGATTCCTAGTGATTAACCATGTTCCTATGTATAGTTCTAACCCTTTGGTCCAGGTGAAAGAACCCTAGTATAAATTAAGCCCTAGCACTAAGATTCACTTCATCCCTTCACTTTGCTGCTCGCGCAACTAAGCCCCAAGGGAGTTTATCTCCTAGCACTTCACTCTATCTCAACCGCAAATAAATCATGGAACATGGAGGTAGGGAGAATCACATCGGAGGGGAAAGGGGACGTTCCGCTACCTCACGACACACCCTCTCAACCCTCTTCAATCCTAAGTAGTCTAATCATGTAGGAGTTGTCACACCTCCAAAGGATAACCTAGATTGCTCTCAGTCCTAGTGTCACGGCTAAGGGAAAACAATAACAAAATGAAATTAAAATTGAAACTCAATTTTATTCATCAATAATGGAAAAGCATAATAGCAATGTCAAAGAAACATAATAATCCTAGGGTTTACAAGTCCGAATACCCACAAGGGGTTTAGCTCCTCATGGAGCTATACAAATCCATCAATTTTATTCATCAATAATGGAAAAACATAATAGCAATGTCAAAGAAACATAATAATCCTAGGGTTTACAAGTTCGAATACCCACAAGGGGTTTAGCTCCTCATGGAGCTATACAAATCCATCAAAATAATAAAAGAAATACAAATTGAATGCATAGATGAAAATCCCCTTGTGTTCGGTGTGCCCGTGGTCTTGTGCGGCCATCGAACGTTGATGTCGACGCCGATGACGCACTCCAAACCTCCACGAAGTCCTCTCTAAACCCTAGCCACACCTCTCTAGAAGTTAGGCCATAAGAGAGCCAAAAAGATCCAAAAACAGTCTCCAAAATGGGCTTTTAAAACAGTCTCCAAAATGCGGCCGTCGGGATTTCACACGGCTGTGTGGAATTTCCACACGCCCGTGTGAAGTTGCTGTTTTGCTGATTTTCGGCAGACAGTGAACAGTAACTTGCTACAGGTTTTGGTGCAGTAACTTGCTACAGTGATTATGCCGGAACGCTCCCAAATTTGTCGTTCTTCATTGAGGCCGTTGAATTGGGCACACAGTCAACAGTAGACCGTGCCGATTGCTTCAAGTCTTTTTATTGGTGAAGTTCTCCATGTTAACACGAGCTAGACTTATTGTGAATGTGACTGCCTTTGTGCCCCTCCAAAGGAGGTTGACACACATACACAAGTCTATGTTCATGACTTATTCCTTGCTTAGTCCGAAAACTCCCCAACAACGGCAAACACGATCTAACTTCGTTCTTTTTCTCCAATTTATCTTCACAACCCTACATTGCACAAAAGTAAACAAATACACACTTTTAGTGATAAAATCTGATTAAATCAATGCTCATTGCAAGATAATAACACTTCGCATTACTATAACACAAGCACTTATCAATGAGCTCTAAGAAGAAGGACCAAAGATGGACAAAAAAAAAACCCAAGAAACCCTTAAAAAGGATGAATTCAGGGCAGCTCACGGGTGGCCTCACGGTCAATATACGAGCCGTGAGGTTTCCCGGAAAATAGGTTAAAAAATACACTAAGTTGCCACAATACTGCTACTGTAAACATCTACAGTATTGTTGCACTCTGAATTGCTTGCGGATGACTGCACGACGGTGAGGTTGCTCGTGAGGGTTTCCAAACTTAGAAAATTCTTCCAAGTCTTCGTGCTTCAGGACGCTACAGTAAGACTACAGTGCTTGGGACCCTAAAACGACGATTTCGGAGTGGATTTCTTCTCAAATCGCGCCGTTGAGCTCACCTAAGCATTTTTTGCACCTGAAACACGAAATAAACCAATTCAGACTGAAAAGGGCATCAACTCATCAAAAAAATTTGAAAATCATGGGCAAGTATACGTATAAAATACATATATTTAGACATTTATCACTCCTCCTCTAGAACCTTTATCTCCATTTCTCAAACCCATCGTTCAGTAAGCAAATGTACCGTAAAGACAAGTGAAGATTGTCTTCTCCTCATCTTTTGGGGTGATAGGAATCTGAAAGTAACCAGAGAGACCATCCAAAAAACAATAGTAAGAGTGCCCTGCGAGCCGTTCAAGCATCTAATCAATGAAAAGCAAGGGGAAATGATCTTTCCTTGTGGCATCATTAAGCTTCCTGTGGTCTATGCAAACCCTCCATCGTATAGCTGTTCTGGTAGGGACAAGTTCATTTTTCTCGTTGGTTATGACTGTCATCCCCTTTTTTTTTGGTACCTCCTGCACTGGTTTGTGATTGTCCTCCACAAGAATTTTTTGAGTACAAAAAGATGGGCTAATCCCCTTCATATCAGCGATTTTCCAAGAAATTGCCTTTTTGTGCTTCTTGAGCACATCTAAGAGTTTGCCCTTCTGCTCCCCCATCAAGTCTGACACAATGATAATGGGGAGTTTAGAACCTTACCCCAAGAAGGCATATACCAAATGCGCCCATAGTGGTTTCAATTCCAGTTCTGGGTGTTCTTCAAATGGTGATTTCAATCTCCCATAATTGCTTATATCATATTTCTCAATTCTCTCATCTTCCATTTCAGATGAAGTGTCGCTACTGGAGCTGTCTTCAGTTACTTGCACCTCTTTCCCAAATTAATTTAAGTCTTCCTCCTATATATAGTCCCTTTCATCTGAACCTACTAACCCTGTTTGATCTACCCGTTCATTAACCAAAGTCATCAACCTTGAGGCCCTGTTCAAACTGTCTCTTTATTCTTTGCTGACGGGGTCTAACTGATAGCTGGGTAGGTGAGAATAGCCTACAAAGTTTGCTCTTTCTTATTGCATATACTAATTGAGCAAGGACTGAGCATTGCAATTTTCTAGGGTTAGATTGGTTGAGTTGTGGTGTTTCAGTCTTCTTTTCCCTTGTTTGTTGTTCAGTTATCTTAGTTGTTTTGGTTGTTTTCTCATTGTCCTTTGTTTGAGACTTCTCTCACCCTCCTATTTCCTCATCCTCTCTTCCTCTATCATTCCTTAACGTTTAAGGGCTGATTTAGACGGGATTTTTGAGCTTGATTCTTGGATCATTGAGTTGCTCATTCCTTAGATCAAGGTAAGCTTCTATCCTTTCTTGTTTTTTCTTTGTTCCTTGAATGGCTATGGCTAGGGTTGGTTGTGAACCCAAGTGAGGGCTTGATTCTTGTTCCATTTTCTTTTTCTTTGATAGTAGAGCTTGGGAAGAATAATTGTATTGATTTGTATGGCTTTGATTTAGAGAAATCCATGAACCCTCTTCACCTTGATTTTGGATTTACTGTAACACCAAACCAAGTTAGGTCTTTCTTGCTTTCCTTGTTGATTTTAAGAGTTTTGAGAGGTCTATTCTTGTTAGAACTTCATGTTATAGTGTTTAGCAAACCCTAGGAGAAATTATTCTCCATTTTGAGCATTGTCCTTCATTTCAATGGATCTAGTTGTTGATGTTGTTTGGTTATTTATTTGGCTTGTCTAATTTCTTCTAGGAGTTTAACCTTCAAACAAGGGAAAAGAGCTGGTGGAGAAGTAACACTGGAGGCTTCTAGCTCGCTAAGTTTGTCAGTGAGAATTATTAAAGTTTGGACTATGATTCATGCATGTTTGTCTTTAATATTTAAGTTGGTTGGCTTTGAATGATAGACTCCTTATTACTAAATCTTTTTAAAAGCTTTAAGTGGAGTTTAGAAATCATGGTGATTTATTATTTGACTTATTTCATGAATATTTGTAAAGGATATATATATATATATATTGTTTGTGGTTTGGGAAACCCTATGTTTTGAAATATATGTTTCAAATTGGGTATTTTTAAGAGGTTTGTGATTATTGTTATGATGACCAAAAAGGCATGTGAAAACCAAGATGAATTTCATTGTGATGATGCAATGTTTGAAATGTATTTTTAAAAGATACCCTTGCATGATGCTCTTGATGTAAATGATTTCATTACAAATGTTATGATCAAATTAATCACTCTTGGATTGAGAGGTGAAATTGTAAACGCTTATGATCTCTTATTGAGAGTTATGCTATCATGTTGATGTACATATTGAGCCTACGGGCTAGGTTATTATTTAAATGCTTTGATGGTGACATGGGAGCCAAGCTCCAGCACTTATTGCAATAAGAAGTGGATGGTTTCCATTGGCCGACCTATGTAGATGTGGTATGGAAAACTATCAAACCGGTTATGCCATGTCAGGTGGGAGTGTAGATCCCTGACTTGGATATAGTTAGGTTGTTCAGAGTTACCACATGAACTTCCCAGCGGCCAATACCCAGATACGCGCATCTTGGTAGCTCTAAACATAGCCAAGGCCATGGTTAGTGATGGAGAGTTTTTGAGGCCATTCTAGACACTATTGATTATTTGTGATTGTTGAATTACTTATTTCTAAATATCCTGATATTTGAAACTATCGAAAAGAATGGGCGAATATTAGTTCCATAATAGTATGGATTTTCTTGATGATTTCAAAGAAATTTAGCTTTGCATTTCTTTGAGAAAGCTTATATTCTTATGTGATAATTGTTATTGAAAATATCTTTATTCTTATTAAGAATTGAAATATTTTTATGATATTTTATTTTTATTTGATCATGCTTGAGCTATAGTCCCATGTTTAGCCCCTCATTGAGTAACCTAGTTACTCACCCCTCTTTCTTCCTCCAAGGTGATAGCACAGCGTAGGGGTGAAGCGTGAAGTGTTTGGCAAGAGTCATCTTTGTCTTCCCATTTTGAGTTGTGTATGTTACTTATTTCTTGGCATGTACTATCAGGGATCCATTACGTGTTGTTGAACCTTATTATGTCTTTCCTTATCTGAAAAACTTTGTATGTCAGTCTGATCTATATTATGTAGGAGATGGTGTATCTTAAGTTGGGACTTATTGTGGTTGTCATTGTTGTGGTTGTTGTTGTTACTTATACTTATTACCTTGGTGTTAAATAAATGAACTTGAGTAAGATAAGTAATATAGGTATTTATTATTGAGTTTATCCATGTGATTGTAAATGTATTATACAGGGAACATGTTAGCCTTATGGCTACCTAGGATGGAGGCAGTGTTGGACCTCCCCTAGGTTGTCATGGTGGTATGCCACGTGTGGGACCTGCGCGTCTAGGTGTTTCATGAGTCCTCACAATACTGCCTCTTCCATTAATCATCATAAAAGTTTGGAGCATTTGACATAGCCCCAGTGCTTAAGTAATGAGGATATGACTCTTATGAACAATAATAATTAAACCAATCACTAGTTGTATACATGATTGAATAACAGAAAATAGATATTTACAACCTAGAAGGATTGAAATGGAAAAACAAGACAAGAAAAGTCGAATGAAGAAATGATGAAATTTATACAAGAATGATGAAAACAAAAAAAACAATGGTCAAATCAACACTCTCTAAGTTTTCTGAGTATTCCTCGTGGGTCCCGACCATGGCGCCAAAAACTTGATAGCTATCGTGCAATCTTGCAAGTATACGGGTCATCAAGTAATAGCTCTCGTGTGAACATGAGAGGGTCATATTCCCAAGGGCCCGAGAATCTACCCTTATTTTCTTATCGTAATGTTGTTTAACCTACAAGTTCGAATGATAGAGAGAATGCAATGAAACTAAGCAAATGCGAATAAAATGCAAGTAATGAAGGCAAAATACTGGGAGTAATCAGGGCAAAGGATGGTCACGGCAATTGACCCCTAATCCGGTATGAGAATTAGATACGGAATCTCTTCCACACAAATCCTCCTACAATTGCAATGGGCAAAGTGATTTTCTCAAGCTAGGGTTGAAATACCCAATGGTCACGGTGTATTTATACGTCTATCCCTTCCAAGCTTGGTGAGTCTAACACTAGGGCAATGGTCATGCAACCTAGTATTACTTAAGTATTGATACACAAAGTTCTCATGCACCAAAGCATTAAAATACACCAAACATGGATCACAAACAAGCCAAAATGCATTATAAAGAACAAATCATCCAAACAACACAAGTTCATCCTCAAGGTACACCTACATCTTGTGACCCTGGGGTTTTAGTTGTTCATGGTCATAAAACAAGCAATAAATTGCATAAAAACAACTAAAAAAGACATAAACAAACTCCCTCCAAAGTTAGAGGCCGAATAACGCTTGGATCCACCAATGACGAACTCCAAAGATGCCACTTAAAAGGGTGGTTTCCCTTGTCTTCAACCTCTACTCAACAAGACCTAGGGATGGATCTTGGCCAAAATCACACTCTCCTTACCAAATCCTCCGAGGAAATGCCTCAAACCCTTCCTTAGTCCTCGAAAAGACAATGGTGGTGATGAGCTCCCAAGAAGAAAGGTTCCTCCCCCAAAGAAATGCCTAGGATGCTTAAAAGTGGTGACTTTGGGATGGCTTACGGGTGGCTTCACGGTTAATATATGGGCCGTGAGGATGCCCGGAAAATGGGCCCAAAATCTTACTAAGTTGCTACAGTATTGTTACAGTAAAACTGCTACTGTAATACATATAATGAAAACAATATTAAAGTGTTAAAGACACCCTCAATACTTAGTTAAAATTCCCTTGGTTCCTAGATAAAACTCTAGCTCTTAAGTGACTACACAACAAGCTCGAGGGAATCAAGATATTTTATTACTCTTACATATATATAGGCATACACTCTTCTTTTTTTTTTTTTGAGTCTGACTAACATGGACTACACAAAAATCTTTCAAAAGGATACACATGCTGATTAGGCACAAGAGCCACCAAACCTACTCTATTATAGTCTACATAGACGCATTCGTGCTATACTAGCAGAGGAATATTGTCATAGACTCCTTTTTTTTACATGTATATACTGTATCTTATGTCCCCTAGTATAAAACTTACTCTAATAGTTCATTTTAGGCTAAAGAAAATAATGAAGGAACTCAAAAGCTCTTAAAAAAGTATTGATGATAGAATTTAACAATCCAATGCCAAGATCATTATGATGGGTAGGTTGGAATGTACAAGGTGGAAGTGGTCATGAACAAGTATAAGGGTGCACTAAAGATGAAACAGAACTACATTCAAGCATAGGTAAAGTACAACTCACAACTATCATTCTACCAAGCTAGGAAGTCCTTAACAATAAAATCAAAACTATCATAGGTAGTTCAAGCATGCAACAAGATAAAATACTCCAAAATACTCCATCCCCACACCTAAAGATGTACATTGTCCCCAATGTACATATGTTAGCAGAATAGGGTGGGACATATGCAAAAAGTACAATGAAATGGAGTAAAGAAATTTCCCTAGTCAATCGATAAAGTGTGCGACAAGAAAATCTGAACTTTGGGAAAAACAATGCAACGAGGACGTGTAGTGTGAAGCATCCTTAACAATAATCCTGAAAGTAACAAAAGAACTGATGATAACTCTAGAGTAAAAATAATATAAAAGAGCGCATAAACAAGAATCCACAATAAATAAACCAAGTTTAGTAGGGTTGGACCACTAACTAACTCAAAATGTGCACACTACAACAAACTATAAAAAGTGTAGACATAGCACAAAAAAAAATGAATAACAAAAAGAGGGTGATGTTTATGTACTATGAGCCAAAAGATCAGAAGGAAGTGAAGGTGCCACGCAGGTAGTAGTTACAGACATGGTGCCAACTGATGATGATGAACTGCGCATAAATGCTATGATCTCAACAATACTACTCTGAATGCGGCTTAGTGGCGTGACACGACCTTTTGCGTGTGTACAGCAAGTGCACGGCCTTGTCGAAGTAATAAAATTACCCCGGTGAGTGGGTAGTCGAATCCACAGGGAATAGGGATTAAAAATATGAGAAATTGCTATTCAGTCGTACGATATATGAGAAAACAATAATCGGAGTGATAAGTGGATTTATGGAAATTAGAATAAAAGCAAGGGAAATGAATAGAAAGATGAAAGAAAGAAAAGTACAAGTAAAGAGTAAAAGAGAGAGACTAGCAATGAATGAAAATAGGGTATCCGGACAAGTTACCTTTAGGACTTATGCTTCTAGTGCAAGACTATGCTATTATACTTTCCTATTGATGTTAATTGAGTCGAAGAAAATCCTTAAACACACGGTCCCAAACCTAAGGTCAACTGTGACTAACCCCAACACTATGTCCCGGCAATAGGATTCACGTCAACCCTTCACTCTGTTAATTGCTCAACTAAGCCCCAGGGGAGTATTTCTACCTAAGCCTAACACTATGTGGAATTTCTTTAAGTTCTAGGGACTCCTAGTGATAAAACCTGTTCCTATGTGTAGTAGTTCTAACCCTTTGGTCCAGGTGGAAGAACCCTAGTCTAAATTAAGCCCCAGTGTATAGGATTCACATCACCCCAAAGCCTTGGGGGAGTATGTCTACCTAGCACTTCACTCTATTTCAACCGCTAATAAATCAAGGAATCGGAGGTAGGGAGAAATCACATCGGAAGGGAAAGGGGTACGGTGCTACCTCACAACTCTCCCTCTAAACCCTCTTCAATTTTAAGTAGTCTAATCCTATAGGAGTTGTTACACCTCCAGAGGATAACCTAGATTGTTCTCAATCCTTAGTGTCACGGCTAAGAGAAAACAATAGCAAAAGATAATTAAAATCAAAACTCGAATTTATTCATCAAAATTGGAAAAGCATAAGAACATTGTCATAGAAACATAATTATCCTAGAGTTTTACAAGTCCGAATACCGACGAGGGGTTTAGCTCCTCATGGAGCTATACATGTTCATCAATTTATGAAAGAAAGCACAAACTAAAGACATCAATGAAAACCCCCTCGTGTATGGTGTGGCCGTGGTCTTGTGCGGCCGTCGAGCGTCGGTGACGATGCCGATGGCGCGCTCCAATCCTCCACAAAATCCTCTCCGAAACCCTAGCCGCACCCTCCAGAAGTTGAGAAGAAAGATAAGTCAAAATATGCCCCAAAAAGTCTCCAAATCGGGCTTTTTATAGGCTGAGTGCGGCTTTAATTTTGAACTTATCGGGGCTTCACACGGCCGTGTGGAATTTCCACACGCCCGTGTGGAATTTCCACACGCCCGTGTGAAGCTTCTGTCTTTCCTGAAAAATTACTTCACACGGCCGTGTGGAATTTTCACACGCCCGTGTGAAGTCTCTGGCTTGCTGGAAAATATTTCACATGGCCGTGTGTTAATTCCACACGCCCGTGTGAACTCTCTGGACTCCCAATCTTCGGCAGAAAATGCACAGTAACTTGCTACAATGAATTGCTACAGTACAAGCTGCAGTGTTGCTACAGTAAGTTGCCAAAATGCTTCCGAATACGTTGTTTTTCACCGAGGCCATTGAATTGGGCACACAATCAATTGTAGATCGTGTCGATTGCTTCAAGTCTTCTCTTTGGTAGAGTTCTCCTAAGCTACACAAGTCGGACTTGTTGTGAATGTGACTGCCTTTGTGCCCCTCCAAAAGGAGGTTGGCACACACTCACAAGTCCGGGCTTGTGCCTTGTCCTTGTTTGGTCCGAAAACTCCCCAACAACCGCGAACACGATCTAATTTCGTTCCTATTCTCCAAATTAGCTCCATAAACCTACAATGCGCAAAAGTAAACAAATGCACACTATTTAGTGATAAAATCTAATTAAATTAATGCTTATTGCAAGATAATAATGCTTCGCATCATTACAACACGAGCACTCATCAAATCCCCCCACACTTAAGCTTTTGCTTGTCCTCAAGCAAGATAGAACGTGAAAGTACTTGGGAAGAACAATTGAAAGTGCTCGGCCTTAGGTTCACCAAAAGTATGCAAAAGAAGCATTCTACAAGTAAGGGGAAATCAAAATATTGCATAAGATTACCAATACTCTAGTCAAAAACTCAAATAAAAAAGGATAATAACTCGAGAACGTGTAAGTGTGTGCGAGTTTTCACTCAAGAGAACCAACGAGTACTCCCCAAACTCTTGCTATAAGGACTTATTCATATACACAAAGTAAGGAAGTAGTAGCTTCACTCAACCTCTAAGGTAGCCCTTTCCTAGTCGGCCGCCAAAGGTGGCTTTCACACTTTCGAGGAGGTAGCTCTTTCTACCGGGCTAGTAGCTTTCACGCTTCCCATGAGATAGCTCTTTCTCTCATTAGGGCATAACTTGTATCCGACTTATGAGAGTAGCTTCATGCTTCATAGGAGGTAGCTCTTTCCACCCCAAATGCACAAATAAAAGCTATAATAATATTCACAAGCTAGGTTTTTTTTTTTTTTTTTTTTTTAGCTACATAAGACTTCACAACTTACTAGAGTAGTACTAAACTAGTCCTTAAAACTTCGAGCTCAAGTTTCCAAAAGATTTCAAGAGTGAGTAGTGCAATGAGTTGTAATCGAGAAAAAATTCCCTAGAAATTCAAGTAAAACTAGAGCATGATAGATACAATGTTAAAAATTCTCCTAGACTCTAAGAATACAACCGTTGCAACTAAGGTGAACCGCCATAGGCTACATAAGCATAAACAATTGAGCGCACAAGTAAAAGTGTGTGCAATGTGAACTACCCCCCACACTTAAGATGTACATTGTCCCCAATGTACGCATGTAAGCACAATAATGAGTAAACATTTAAAAACAATTAGTGTGGAAGTGGGCAATTGAAACATTACTCCCCTGAACTCCAAGTGTTGCGTTTGATGGAGCTAGGTCATTGAGAGTTGAGTCTCAATGGTTTGTGGAGCACACACGGTCCTTGACCGTGCCTATGACTATTCCTCAAATTCCTTACATCCAAGACCATCTGCGCACACATACACAAGGGTTCAGTATAACTCAATAAAAACTAAAATAAAGCTCGAGTATATAAAGATATGATAATGAGATACAACTCGAGACAAAACAAGAGAAAAATAAATGCAAACCCAGAGGGAGAGTCCTTTCTGGGTACTACAAGTCCAACAGAATATGAAAATAAAAATGCGACAAAAGTGAAATAAAATAAAACTACGACGCCTCAGCGTCGGTGTCCTGCTGTGGATCCTCTAGTGCTGCTGCTACTGCTGGGACTGGTGGATCTGATGCTGATGGAGATTGAGGTGGAGTCGGTGAAGGGACTCGTCGAGGTCGCACCACTGATCGCTCGAACAACTGTATCACTGTGGCAAGCTGTGCCGATAGCTGAGCGAACTGCGATGCCTGAGTGGCCCTCAACTCGGCAAAACCTGCTGCCTGTGCGGCCCTCATCTCGGCCAGCTCTGTCTGCATAATACCCACAGCGCTCTCGAGGCGCTCGAACCTGTCCTGGCCTCGAGAGGGAGAAAAGATGCGCACTAGAGGTGGTTCCGGTGCTGTAGGGGGTGCCTCGGCCTCTGCCCCTGCCTCTGTGTCCACTGGTGGTGGCTCTAACGCTGCATGGGACCCCTCGGTCTGATCTAGCTCTGTAGGTCCTGAATGGGGGATAATAATGGTGTAGACTCCTAGTCCTGATCTGCGGACCATCCCCATCAGTCTCAATGTCTCTCTGGTGAGCGGGGCTGGTGTGGCGATCTTCTCGGCCCTGCGCACCCCATCTCGGAGTCCCAGGCCTATGACGAGGCGTGTGACGTAAGGGCCTGCAAAGATGACTCCAACCCTGGGGTACTGGCCCTGGTGGCGCATGTACTCGGCTAGAATGTGCCCCAGGTGGAGTGGCTCGCTCTGTACCATGGAGTGTAAGTATAGCAGCTCCTGTCTGCTCAGTACCCCTGTACTGTCCCCTCGGCCATTAATAGACCTGCTCATGATGGCATGAATATACCTGTATGCTGGCCGGGAGAGAAATGTTGCCTTCGACACCCCCGGCTCGTACTGCCCATCCCCGCACAACGTCCTATAGATCCTCTGAGGTGTCAGGGTCCCCGGATAATCAGTGGGCAGTAATGTGTACTCCTCTGTCTCTGTGTACGCCTGATCGTATAAGCCCATCACGATTGAGAACTGGGTAACGCTCAAGCTGTAGTGTCGACCCAGGGCACGGAACTGGATCGTCTCGCCATTTGTGAAGCTATCATACCCTCGGTTGAATTAGAACGTTGATAATACCTCGAGGGTGGTTGCTCGAGTTGCTGGCTCTCGAATAGATAATAATCGATCCCAACTCCCCACAGCCAGCAACTCCTCCACCTCTGTAGCTATGGCATTACGCCCCTGTATGTCTCTCAACACGCTCAAATCAGGGTAGCGCGACTGTCCAAATCGATGTGGCGAGAGTTTCTTGAAACGTTCCCTGTGCTCGGGTAAATCAAACTCCATCTCCTCAAGGGGTGGAGTAGCTGCTCGAGGACGCTTGCCGACCGATTTCCTAGGCCTAGTAGACATATCTGCAAGATTGAAAGAAAAAGAGATAAAAAACAAGTTAAAATACTCAATCTGCAGAAATCCACACGGCCGTGTGTTAATTCCACACGCCCGTGTGGATCATCGGGCGGACAGAGCATCACGGCCGTGGGAGTTAAAATCTTCGATTCCCATTCTAATTCGTTCTAGATTCATTTTAAATACATTCACATACATTATGGGCATTAAAAACAAGCGAAATAATCCAAAAAAATGAATCCAATCAAGAAGAATCGAAGAAAGTAGGCTTAAAGTTCTTACCGACGGAGTGGATGAAGAATTAATTAGAATTGTCCGGAAAAAACTCCAATAAAACCTCAAAAATCCTCTGAGACGGTCGGGAAACTAGTAGAGAGGGTAATAGAGAAGTTTAAAGTGGAAGAATCAAGAGGCACGAGTGAACTATAAATGAAAACGCGCGGCTTTTGAAGTTCTGAAAATTCACACGGCCGTGTGAACATGTTACACGGCTGTGTGCCTCTGAAATTAGGGTTCACAGGGGCCAACACACGCCCTTGTGCGCACTTTGTTCACTCTCTGGACTACCTTACACAGCCGTGTGTTAATTCCACACGGCCGTGTGCCTTCACAGGGGTTCTCACAGGGGCTGGTCCACGCCCCTGTGGATTCACGGGAAAATTCAGAAGGCCTCTATCATATTTCACACGGCCGTGTGTTAATTGCACACGGCCGTGTGCCCAACCTGGCCAAGAACACAAGGCCAGCCACAGGGGCACCCACACGCCCCTGTGGCTTCTCTGGTTCATCCCGAGAATTGCTAAGTAGTCCACACGGCCGTGTGAAAACTCCACACGGCCGTGTGCCATTCACCAGTCCTCTCACAGGGGCAGCCACACGCCCCTGTGAATTCTCGGGAGAAAGAGGGGTTATGCAGAGTATTCACACGGCCGTGTGTTAATTCCACACGGCCGTGTGCCATAGCACAAGGTTTCTCACAGGGGCACCCACACGCCCCTGTGCACTCTCTGGGATGAGAGTATAAGTTCTGCAAAAATCCACATGGCCGTGTGTTAATTCCACACGGCCGTGTGCCCCTTCTGGAGTTTTTCACAGGGACAAGGTCACGCCCCTGTGGCTTCACTGGTTGAGCCCTGATGGTAACACACGGCCGTGTGTTAATTCCACACGGCCGTGTGTTTTCTCTGGTTTACTTAGAAAATTTTACAGACTTCTCAGAAAAATTCAGAAACTCCTGTACAACACTTAAAACCTGTAAAAAATCATGAAAACACGACCAGAGACCACAGAAAACACACTCAACCGACTTAAACTTTGTCAATTATCATTAAGGCACACGTAATTCATCAAAAACCCACAAGAAAATCGCAGTGTAAGCACATGAAAAATTCAGGACACCAAAACCAAGACTTTTATTCAATCTAAAGCTAAACTAGGTCCTAGAAAAACTGTAAAACCTTGGGTTGCCTCCCAAGAAGCGCTTGTTTAACGTCACTTAGCTTGACGTACCTTTCTTACCTTATGGAGGTTCATGAATGAAGTTTGCCCTCTTCCCTACAACCTGAAAGTATGCATTACATAACCTTTGTAGAGCAGAGGGGGAGTTGTCGAATTTGTTACCACCAAAAGGCGAATCACCCCTATTCCTTGAATGTTCATTCCCCTTTTTGTTGAGGTTCTTCTTGTGGCGTCTTTTCGACCTCTTCATCCTCCGAAGCATCTTCTTCATACGCTCTGTTTCTTGCTTGAAGTCGCCCTTGACTAGACCAATGGAGAGTACTTCTTCTTCAATCTCCAAGTCTTATTCTGGCCAACCTTCATATGGTTTCAATCTCCATTCATCGAGCTCATTAAGATGAAGCAGCCTTTGTTCACTAGCTCTTCTCAAATCGAAGTTCATTGCTTTGATTGCCCAATATGCTTTATGTTCAAGTTCGACAGGTAGATGGCATGACTTCCCGTAGACTAGATTATACGGAGTGGTGCCTACGGGCGTCTTGTATGCTGTGCGATGGGCCCAGAGTGTGTCATCCAACCGTTTAGACCAGTCTCGCTTTCCTTGTTCCACAGATTTCATCAAGATTCGCTTGAGTTCTCTATTGGTGACTGACACGACCCCTTGCGTGTATCCCGCAAGTGCACGGGTTTGTCGAAGTAATAAATTTACCTTGGTGAGAAGGTAGCCGAATCCACAGGGAATAGGGAGATAGAATATAAGGTTTCACTAATTAAGCTATGCAGAATACGGAGAACGATAATAAGATTGATGAGTGAAAATAATGCAAAGCAATAAACTAAATAGAGAGATGGAAGAAAGAAGTGCAAGTAGGGAAATCGAGAAGGACTAACAATGAGTAAAGGGGGGTATCCGGACAAGCTACCTCTAGGGTCTATGTTTCAAGTGCAAGACTATAATATTATGCTCTCCTATTAATGTCAATTGAGTCGAGGATATCCTAAGACTCACGGTCCCAAACCTAAGGACAACCGTGACTAACTCCAACACTATGCCCCGGTATTAGGATTCACAACACCCTTCACTCTGTCACCTAGATGACTAAGCCCCATGGGAGTCCATCTGCCTAAACCTCACACTATGTGGAGTTGCATTATGCTCTAGGGATTCCTAGTGATTAAACCTGTTCCTATACGTAATTCTAACCCTTTGGTCCAGGTGGAAGAATCCTAGTCTAGATTGAGCCCCAGCAAATAGGATTCACTACAACCCTCCACTCTATTACTTACGTAACTAAGCCCTAGGGGAGTTTATCTACCTATTGCTTCACTCTATTTCGACCGCTATTAAATCAAGGAATCAGAGGTAGGGAGAAATCACATCGAAGGGGAAAGGGGTACATTGCTACCTCACAACTCTCCCTCTCAACCCTCGTTAATCTTGAGTAGTCTAATCCTATAGGAGTTGTCACACCTCCAAAGGAAAGCCTAGATTGCTCTCAACCCTAATGTCACGTTTAAGGGAAAACAATATGAAAGGATAATCAAGATTAAAAACTCAATTTTATTCATCAATGATGGAAAGCATAATAATCAATGTCAAAGAAACATAAGAAACCCTAAAGTTTACGAGTCCGAATACCCCACGAGGGGTTTAGCTCCTCATAGAGCTATACATGTTCATCAACGTGAGAAATAAAGCATAAAACATAGACATCAATGAAAAACCCCCTCGAATTAGTGTGGCCGTGGTCTTGTGCGAACGTCGAACCTCGAAATCGATGCCGACGACGCGCTAGAACCTCCACGAAACCCTCTCCGAAACCCTAGCCGCACTCCAGAAAGTTGGGGAAAAGATAGGTCCAAAGATCCCTCCAAAGGTTGCAAAAATCCCCTTTTATATTGTTGAATCGCGGCTTTAAAATTGGACTTATCGGGGGCTTCACACGGCCGTGTGGAATTTCCACACGCCCGTGTGAAGCTTTTGTCTCGGCTGAAAAATTAATTTCACACGGCCATGTGGAATTTCCACACGCCCGTGTGTCTTCACTGGATGGCTGAAATTGCAAAACACACGGCCGTGTGGAATTTCCACACGCCCGTGTGACATCTCTGTCTGGCTGGAAAATGGCTCACACGGTCGTGTGGAATTTTCACACGCCCGTGTGACTTCTCTGGAACACTAATCTTCAGCTGAACAGGCTTGGTAACTTGCCGAAACGCCTCCCGGGTCCATTGTTCTTCATCGAGGCCATTACTTGGGCACACAAGCAACGGTAGGTCGCGCCGATTGCTTCAAGTCTTCTTCTTTCACGAGATTCTCCTAAGTAACACGGATTGGACTTGTTGTGAATGTGACTGCCTTTGTGCCCCTCCAAAAGAGGTTGGCACACATCCATAAGTCCAAATACGTGCTTCGTTCCTTGCTTGGTCCGAGAACATCCCAACATTGGCGAACGCGACCTAATTTCATTCTTCTTCTCCAATTAGGCTCCACAATACCTTCAATGCACAAGAGAACACAAATGCACACATTTAGTGATAAAACCTAATAAAAGGTATGCTTAATGTAAGATAATAGCGCTTCACGATACTATAACACAAGCACTTATCAAACCCCCCCACACTTAAGCTTTTGCTTGTCCTCAAGCAAAATAGAACGTGAAAGTACTTGGGAAGAACAATTGAAAGTGCTTGGCCTTAGGTTCACCAAAAGTATGCAAAAGAAGCATTCTACAAGTAAGGGAAAATTAAAACATTGCATAAGGTTATCAATGCTCTAGCTAAAAACTTGAATCAAAAAGGATGAAAACTCGAAAGCGTGTTGGTGTGTGCGATCTTACTCAAGAGAACCAACGAGTACTCCTCAAACTTTGATTAAAAAGGACTTATTTATATACAAAGATAAAAAAAAATAAAGGTGGAAGTAGTAGCTTCACACATCCTTGAAGGTAGCCCTTTCCTAGGCGGCCGCCAAAGGTGGCTTTCACTCTTTCGAGGAGGTAGCTCTTTCTACCGGGGTAGTAGCTTTCACGCATCCCATGAGATAGCTCTTTCTCTCATTAGGGCATAACTTGTATCCGACTTATGAGAGTAGCTTCATACATCATAGGAGGTAGCTCTTTCCACCCCAAATGCATAATCAAAACAAAGCTAATATTTACAAACTCATATACTTTTTTTTTTTTTTTTTGCATTTTCCAAAGTAAAACTAAGAACGATGATAAACTTGTCCTTAAAAAAAACTTCAAGATTGAGTTTCCAAAAGATTCCAAGAGTAAGTTGTGTACTAAGATGATTCGAGCAAAAATTCCCTAAAATTCAAGTGAAAACTAGAGTATGATAGGATACAATGTTGAAAATTCTCCTAAACTATAAGAATACAACCGTTGCAACTGAGGTGAACCGCCATAGGCTACATTAGCATAAGCAATTGAACGCACAAGTAAAGGTGTGTGCAATGTGAACTCCCCCCCACACTTAAGATGTACATTGTCCTCAATGTACGCATATAAGCACAATAATAAGTGAAAACGATAAAAGCAATTAGTGTGGAAGTGGCAATTGAAACATTACTCCCCTGAACTCCAAGTGTTGCGTTTGATGAAGCTAGGTCATTGAGAGTTGAGTCTCAATGGTTCGTGGAGCACACACGATTCCATGACCGTGTCAATGACTATTCCTCAAAATCCTTACATCCAAGACCATCTGCGCACACATAAACGAGGGTTCAGTAAAGCTCAATAAAACTCGAGTATATAAAATGTAAAGCAATGAATACAACTCGAGATAAAAAGAAAAAGCAAAATAAAAGCTATACTCAGAAGGAGAATCCTTTCTGAGTACTACAAGTCCAAAATAAAGTAAAGATATACAGAAATGACAAATAAAAGAAAAGAATCTAAAATCTAAGACGCCTCAGCGTCGGTGTCCTGAGTGGTGGCCTCTGGTGCTGCTGGAGGCTCTGGATCTGCTGGTGATGCTGGAGCTGCTGGTGCTGAGGGAGATGGAGGTGGTGGAGTGGACACCCGAGGTCGGACCACGAAGGAGGAGGAGGAGGCAACAAACTGCGCCATCACCTCCTGGTGCTGTGAAATCTGTGTGGCCCTAACCTCGGCCACCTCGGTCTGTAGGATCCCCACTACGCTCTTGAGGCGCTCCAGTCTGTCCTGGCCTCGAGATGGTGAAAACATCTGCACCGGAGGTGGCTCCGGCGCGGTGGGGGGTACCTCGGTCTCTGTGTCCTGCGGGGGTGGCTCCAATGCTACCCGGGACCCCTCGCCCTGCTCTGTATGGGGTATAATCCAGGTATACGTCCCTGATCCTCCTCTGCGGATCATACCCATCATCCTCAAGGTATCTGTGCCCAGGGGAACTGGTACGTTTGTCTTCTCTGCTCCCCTGACTCCATCTCTGAGCCCCAGGCCAATGAGAAGTCTGGTGATGTAGGGGCCTGCAAAGATAACTCCTACCCTGGGGTACTGGCCCTGATGGCGAATGTAGTCGGCCACAATGTGCCCCAGGTGGAGTGGCTCACTCTCCACCATCGAATACAAGTAGAGGAGCTCCTGGCGACTCAGAACACCAGTACTGTCTCCCCTGCCACTAATAGATCTGCTCATAACTGCGTGTAGACATCTATAGGCAGGTCGAGAAAGGCATGAAGCCTTGGAGACACCCGGCTCGTACTGACCCTGACCACAAAGTCTGCTATACGCCTGCTGCGGTGTCACGGTACCTGGGTAGTCGGTAGGAAGTAAAGAATACTCCTCAGTCTCGGTAAATGCCTCCTCATAGAGGCCCATCCCGATTGAAAACGGGCTCATACTGAGGCTGTAATGTCGACCGAGGGCTCTGAACTGAACTGTGGTGCCCTCGGTGAAACTGCTGTACCCCCGGTCGAACTCAAACGACGCCAGGACCTCTAAGGTGAGCGGTCGGATCACCGAGTCCCGGATAACCATCAATCTCTCCCAGCTACCGACTGAGAGCAGCTCGCCAATCTCATCTGCGACGCTGTCTCCCCCCTGAATACTCCTCACTATACTCAAATCCAAATATCTCGTCTTTCCAAAACGGAGTCCTGATAAACGCTCGAACCGAACCTGATGCTCGGTTATACTGAACTCTGTCTCTGCTGGAGGAGGTGTGGGCTCACGGGGGTGCTTCCCTGTCGATTTCCTGGGTCTAGAAGACATTCCTGTAAGATTGGAAAAGAAAACAATCAAAAACAGTTCAAAATAACCAATCTGCAGAAATCCACACGGCCGTGTGTTAATTCCACACGCCCGTGTGGAGTTTCTGACGGGCAAAGCATCACGGCCGTGGGGTTAAAAATCCACAATTTACATCTAAATTCGTTCTAATTTCATTCTAAGCATGCTCGTATGTAATGTAAACATTCAAACCAAGCAAAATTGTATAAAAGAACGAATTGAATCAAGAATTGACGAAGAAAAAGGTACTGAAGGTCTCACCGGTGGTGAAGATGAAAAACAAAGTAATACGGCCGGAAAACTCGAACAAATTCCTTCAAAAACCTCAGAGAAAGTCGGGGAAGTGATAGAGAGGGTAGGAGAGAAGTTTAGAGTGGAGAATGAAGAGGCACAAGTGATTTCTATAAGAAAAACGCGCGGCTTTTGAAGTTCTGGAAATTCACACGGCCGTGTGAAGTAACCACACGGCCGTGTGCCTCAGAAATTAGGGTTCACAGGGGCCAACACACGCCCCTGTGCGCACTCTGGTCATTCTCTGAACTACCTCACACGGCCGTGTGTTAATTCCACACGGCCGTATGCCTCCACAGGGGTCTACACAGGGCCACCCACACGGGCCTGTGGACTCTCGGGAAAACACAGACGCTCTCTGAAAAATTTTCACACGGCCGTGTGAAACATCCACACGGCCGTGTGCCCAACTTGGCCAAGAACACAAGGCCGTCCACAGGGGCACCTCACACGCCCCTGTGGCTTCTCTGACTCGCCCGAGAAACAATAAATGTTTCACACGGCCGTGTGAATAATCCACACGGCCGTGTGCCTTGACAAGCTCTCCCACAGGGGCTCACACACGCCCCTGTGGTTTCTCGGGATGAAAGGGAATTCCTGCAGAATTTTCACACGGCCGTGTGGAAATCTCACACGGCCGTGTGCCTTAGCACAGTGGCACTCACAGGGGCATCCACACGCCCCTGTGGACTCTCTGGAAAAGAGTTGAAGTTCTGCGAAATTTCACACGGCCGTGTGTTAATTCCACACGGCCTTGTGCCCCTTCTGAAGTTTTTTTACAGGGGCAAAGTCACGCCCCTGTGTCTTCTCTGGTTGAGCTCCAATTGGTAACACACGGCCGTGTGTTAATTCCACACGGCCGTGTGTTTTCTCTGGTTTACTTAGAAAATTGTACAGACTCTCAGAAAAATTCAGAAACTCTTTTAAAACACTTAGAGCCTGTATAAACCATAAAAACACGACCAGAGACTATCGAAAACACACTCAACCGACTCAAACTTCGTCAATTAACGTTAAGGCACACGTAAATAATCGAAAATCCACATGAAAACTCAGCATATGCACATGAAAATTTGGACACCATTGCTAAGACTTTTATTCAATCCTAAAACTAAACTAGGTCCTAGAAAAACTGTAAAACACTTGGGTTGCCTCCCAAGAAGCGCTTGTTTAACGTCACTTAGCTTGACGTACCTGTCTTACCTTACTGAGGTTCATGAGTGGAATTTGCCCTCTTCCCTATAATTTGAAAGCAAGCATTGCATAATCGTTGCAAGGTAGAGGGAGAATTATCGAGTTTGTTACCACACATGGGTGAAACACCCTTACTCCGTGAATGCTCATCCCCTTTCTTGTTGGGGTTCTTTTTGTGGCGACGTCTCGACCTCTTCAATCTCCGAAGCACTTTCTTTCTAAGCTCCTTCTCCTTCTTGATGTCTGTTTCAACTGAAACAAGCGCGAGCACTTCTTCCTCTTCAGTCTCCATGTCTTGGTCCGGCCACCCTTCATATGGATCCGGGTTAAACATATCCTGCATATATTCATCAATGCAATCATCAGTGACATCAAGATAATATAGAGCATCATCAAAATCAAGAGAATGTCGCATGGCTTCGGCGAGGCGGTAAGTGAGCTTGTCGTCCCCAACCCTAAGTGTGAGCTCTCCACCGTCCATGTCTATCAAAGCTTTGGAAGTGCGCAAGAACGGCCTCCCAAGGATCAGCGGCACCTCGACATCCTCGTCTACATCGAGCACTACAAAGTCGACCGGGAAAATGTACTTATCCACTTTCACCAACACATCTTCAACAATACCCCTCGGATGCCTCACCGATCTATCCGCAAGCTGAAGTGTCATCCGGGTAGGTCTTGGCTCGCCCAAGCCTAGCTTTTGGAAGAACGTGTAGGGCATGACATTGATGCTTGCCCCCGAGTCGGCTAGTGCCATCTCCTCACCCATATCACCAATATTGCACGGTATGATAAAACTTCCGGGGTCCTTCCTCTTGCTTGGCATATTCTTCTGTAGCACTGCCAAACAGTTTGCATCGAGGATGACGGATGCAATTTCCTCTAACTTCCTCTTATTGGTCAAGAGGTCTTTTAAGAACTTCGCGTACTTGGGCATTTGGGCTAATGCTTCCGCGAATGGAATGTTGATGTGCAATTGCTTGAAGACACCCAGAAATTTCTTGTATTGCTCATTGTCTTGGTCATTCTTCAATCGTGAAGGATAGGGAATTCTCGGCTTGTAAGGTGGGGGTGCCACCTCTTTCTCCTTTGGTGCTCCATCCTCTATTTCCACGACTTCGGGTGAGTCCTTAGTCTTCTCAAGAGGGAGATGTCCCTCAACCTCCTTACCACTTCTCAAGGTAATTGCCTTTAGTTGTTCTCTTGGGTTGGTCTCCGTATTGCTAGGCAAACTACCTTGAGGTCTCTCCGCCAAAGTCTTCGCAATTTGCCCTACTTGGTTCTCCAAGTTGTGTAGGGAGGCGGTGTGATTACGAAGAGTAGCTTCCACCGATTGGAACCTTGCGTCCGAAGAAGAAACGAACCGTGTGAGGGCTCTCTCTAGGTCAGTCATCTTTCCCTCCAACCCGGTCACTCGGCTTTCTAAATTCGGAGCTTGTTGACTTTGAAATCCCGGTGGTGCACTATTTTTGTTCTGTTGTGACTATCCTTGATTGCTCCAAGAGAAGTTCGGATGGTTCTTCCATCCCGGATTGTATGTACCACTATACGGGTTGCCTTGGCCTTGTCCTCGATATGAATTCCCCACAAAATCGGCCTGCTCTACCGCACTAATGCCTCCAATAGCAATAGGACAATCGCTTGAAGCATGTCCTCCCCCACAACCGTTACACGTAGTGATGGCCGCAACTCTTGGCGAAGCTAGAGCATCTAGCTTCTTACTCAACGATTCCACTTGTGCTGCCAACGATGTAACCGCATCAACCTCATGAATTCCGGCAACCTTTTTCCTATCCCTTGAGTTCCATTGATAGCTATTCATAGCCATCTCCTCTACAAGGTGCCGAGCTTCACCGGGAGTCTTGCTTCCAAGAGTCCCTCCGGCCGCCGCATCTAAGAGTTGCTTTGTACTCGGATTCAACCCGTTGTAAAATGTGTGAATAATCATCCACTCGGGAAATCCATGTTGCGGACATTTGCGAAGGAGCTCTTTGAACCTGTCCCATGTCTTGAATAGAGACTCCAATTCCATCTGTACAAAGGAAGATATCTCATTCCGGAGTCTTGCAGATTTCCCCGGTGGAAAGTATCTAGCCAAGAATGCCTCGGCCATTTCCTCCCACGTAGTAATGGAGGCTCTAGGTAATGAGTGCAACCAATGCCTTGCTTTTCCTTTCAATGAAAATGGGAAGGCTCTCAATCGAATTGCATCGTCCGTCACTCCATTTATCTTCAACATGTCACACACTTCCAAGAAATTTTCTATGTGACTATTAGGGTCTTCATCGGCTAACCCATTAAACTGTGCGGACTGTTGCAACATCTGAATGAACGACGGCTTCAATTCGAAATTCATTGCTGTAATTGGGGGCCTCACGATGCTTGATTGGGTCCCCATAACTGTGGGTCTAGCAAAATCGGACAACGTTCGCTGCTGCTCGTTCTGTTCTGCCATTGTCTCTGACCCTTCTATCTCAATATCGGCTTGATTTGATGCTTCTTGTGCAGGTTCTTTCCCTTTACGATGTGTTCTTCTTCCAATGTCTGGGTCTCCTTCAACAAGTATTGAAGGGTTCCCACGGGTCATAACCTGGAGCCGAAAACAAAGAAAAGAAAAATAAGAACAATGATAGGTAAAGAAAATATGAAATAGAATGCGAAGTGAATAGCTAAAATAGTGAAAAACAAATATCTAAAACGCCAATTCCCCGGCAACGGCGCCAAAAACTTGACACGACCCCTTGCGTGTATCCCGCAAGTGCACGGGTTTGTCGAAGTAATAAATTTACCTTGGTGAGAAGGTAGTCGAATCCACAGGGAATAGGGAGATAGAATATAAGGTTTCACTAATTAAGCTATGCAGAATACGGAGAACGATAATAAGATTGATGAGTGAAAATAATGCAAAGCAATAAACTAAATAGAGAGATGGAAGAAAGAAGTGCAAGTAGGGAAATCGAGAAGGACTAACAATGAGTAAAGGGGGGTATCCGGACAAGCTACCTCTAGGGTCTATGTTTCAAGTGCAAGACTATAATATTATGCTCTCCTATTAATGTCAATTGAGTCTAGGATATCCTAAGACTCACGGTCCCAAACCTAAGGACAACCGTGACTAACTCCAACACTATGCCCCGTTATTAGGATTCACAACACCCTTCACTCTATCACCTAGATGACTAAGCCCCATGGGAGTCCATCTGCCTAAACCTCACACTATGTGGAGTTGCATTATGCTCTAGGGATTCCTAGTGATTAAACCTGTTCCTATACGTAATTCTAACCCTTTGGTCCAGGTGGAAGAATCCTAGTCTAGATTGAGCCCCAGCAAATAGGATTCACTACAACCCTCCACTCTATTACTTACGTAACTAAGCCCTAGGGGAGTTTATCTACCTATTGCTTCACTCTATTTCGACAGCTATTAAATCAAGGAATCGGAGGTAGGGAGAAATCACATTGAAGGGGAAAGGGGTACATTGCTACCTCACAACTCTCCCTCTCAACCCTCGTTAATCTTGAGTAGTCTAATCCTATAGGAGTTGTCACACCTCCAAAGGAAAGCCTAGATTGCTCTCAACCCTAATGTCACGTTTAAGGGAAAACAATATGAAAGGATAATCAAGATTAAAAACTCAATTTTATTCATCAATGATGGAAAGCATAATAATCAATGTCAAAGAAACATAAGAAACCCTAAAGTTTACGAGTCCGAATACCCCACGAGGGGTTTAGCTCCTCATAGAGCTATACATGTTCATCAACGTGAGAAATAAAGCATAAAACATAGACATCAATGAAAAACCCCCTCGAATTAGTGTGGCCGTGGTCTTGTGCGAACGTCGAACCTCGAAATCGATGCCGACGACGCGCTAGAACCTCCACGAAACCCTCTCCGAAACCCTAGCCGCACTCCAGAAAGTTGGGGAAAAGATAGGTCCAAAGATCCCTCCAAAGGTTGCAAAAATCCCCTTTTATATTGTTGAATCGCGGCTTTAAAATTGGACTTATCGGGGGCTTCACACGGCCTTGTGGAATTTCCACACGCCCGTGTGAAGCTTTTGTCTCGGCTGAAAAATTAATTTCACACGGCCGTGTGGAATTTCCACACGCCCGTGTGTCTTCACTGGATGGCTGAAATTGCAAAACACACGGCCGTGTGGAATTTCCACACGCCCGTGTGACATCTCTGTCTGGCTGGAAAATGGCTCACACGGCCGTGTGGAATTTCCACACGCCCGTGTGACTTCTCTGGAACACTAATCTTCAGCTGAACAGGCTTGGTAACTTGCCGAAATGCCTCCCGGGTCCATTGTTCTTCATCGAGGCCATTACTTGGGCACACAAGCAACGGTAGGTCGCGCCGATTACTTCAAGTCTTCTTCTTTCGCGAGATTCTCCTAAGTAACACGGATTGGACTTGTTGTGAATGTGACTGCCTTTGTGCCCCTCCAAAAGAGGTTGGCACACATCTATAAGTCCAAATACGTGCTTCGTTCCTTGCTTGGTTCGAGAACATCCCAACATTGGCGAACGCGACCTAATTTCATTCTTCTTCTCCAATTAGGCTCCACAATACCTTCAATGCACAAGAGAACACAAATGCACACATTTAGTGATAAAACCTGATAAAAGGTATGCTTAATGTAAGATAATAGCGCTTCGCGATACTATAACACAAGCACTTATCAGTGACTTCCACTTGACCACTAGTTTGAGGATGATATGGAGTGGCAAGGCGGTGGCGTACCCCATATCTTTTCAACACTTTTTCTAATTGGGCATTACAAAAGTGGGTCCCTTTATCACTAATGAGGATTCACGGAGTTCCAAACCGAGTTAACAACCTTTTCAAGAATTTCACCACCGTTCTAGCATCATTACTTGGCAATGCTTGTGCTTTAACCCATTTGGAGACATAGTCAACTGCTACTAGTATGTACTGGTTCCCGTTAGACTATGGAAATGGCCCCATGAAATCAATGCCCCAGACATCGAATACCTCACAAAATTGCATAGGATTCTGAGGCATCTCATCCCGCCGAGATAAGTTCCCTGCCCTCTGACAATTGTCACATCGAAGAACGAATTGGTGCGCATCGTGAAAGAGAGTTGGCCAATAAAATCCTGCCGCCAAGACTTTTTCTGCGGTCCTACTTGATGCATAATGGCCTCCAACTGGCCCTGAATGATAATGAGCAAGGATGTCCCATCCTTCCTCCCTCGATACGCATCTCCGAACTACATGATCGGCACAGATACGGAAGAGGAACGGATCATCCCAGAAGTAATTCTTTAAATCACTGAAGAACTTCTTCTTTTGCTGGAATGTGAGCCCTTGTTTGAGGACCTTCCCTGACAAGTAGTTAGCAAAATCCGCAAACCATGGAGTGTCACCTGATGATGTTGATTTCTGAATCGAATACAAGTGCTCCTCCGGGAAGAAGTCATTAATTTTCTTGCTTGATGGCTCTTGTCCAATGCTACCCTCTAACCGTGACAAGTGATTCGCCACTACATTTTCAGTTCCTTTCTTATCCCTTATCTCCGTATCAAACTCCTGTAAGAGTAATATCCAGCGGATCAATCTTGGTTTCGCATCAACTTTGTTCATGAGGTAACGGAGAGCTGAATGGTCTGTAAATACAATAACTCTTGATAAAATGAGATATGATCTGAACTTATCGAGTGCAAACACCACTGCTAACAATTCCTTCTCTGCAGTAGTGTAATTCTCCTGCACATCTGTGAGAGTCTTGCTTGCGTAATAGATGGGTTGGAATTGCTTACCTCTCCTTTGCCCCAAAACTGCTCCAACAGCATAGTCACTAGCATCACACATAAGCTCAAATGGTTCATCCCAGTCCGGGGTGATTAGAATCGGAGCTTGAACCAGTTTTTCTTTTAAGACTTTAAAAGCTACTGCACAATCTTCCCCAAAGTCAAATGGAGCATCTTTTTTGAGAAGTTTGGTCAACGGCTGAGTAATCTTTGAAAAATCCTTGATGAACCGCCTGTAGAAGCCTGCATGCCCCAGAAAACTTCGAATTCCCTTAATGTTTGTCGGTGGAGGGAGTTTATCTATGACTTCGATTTTTTCCTTATCCACCTCCATACCCATACTGGAAATCTTGTGTCCGAGAACGATACCTTCTTGAACCATGAAGTGACACTTCTCCCAATTTAGCATAAGATTTGTCTCCTCACATCTTGTCAGCACTCGCTCTAAGTTTCTTAAGCATATATCAAAGGAGTCACCAAACACAGAGAAGTCATCCATGAACACTTCCATTATGTCTTCGATAAGGTCATCGAAAATAGCATTCATACAACGTTGAAATATAGCAGGTGCATTACATAAACCGAACGTCATTCGTCTGTATGCAAATGTTCCATAGGGGCAAGTAAAAGTTGTCTTCTCTTGATCTTCCGGAGCAATAGGAATATGAAAATATCCTGACATTCCATCCAGAAAACAGTAAAACTGATGCCCTGCTAATCGCTCCAACATTTGATCTATAAAAGGCAACGGAAAGTGATCCTTTCGGGTTGCGTCATTTAACCTTCTGTAATCAATGCAAACTCTCCATCCTGTGACTGTTCTAGTTGGGATGAGTTCATTCTTTTCATTCTTAATTACTGTCATCCCACCCTTCTTCGGAACCACCTGAGTTGGGCTTACCCAAGCACTATCGGAGATGGGGTAAATAATTCCTGCATCCAATAGTTTCACCACCTCTGCCTTCACAACCTCTTTCATGTTTGGGTTTAGTCTTCTTTGAGGTTGGATCACCGATTTGAAGTTATCCTCCATTAAAATCTTATGTGTGCAGAATGAGGGGTTTATTCCTTTTAGGTCTGCGATTTTCCATGCCAGCGCAGACTTGTGTTTCTTCAACACGTTTACTAGTTTATCTTTTTGTTCCCAAGAGAGATTTGATGCTATAATCACGGGCAACTTCATCTCTTCTGCCAAAAATGCATATTCTAAGTGCTCTGGAAGTGTTTTTAACTCTAAATCAGGTGGCTCATCGATGGAAGGTTGAAGTCGGCCCCCCTTTGATCTGTCAATTTCTTCGAATTTAGTATCTTGTTGTTCATTAATGCATCCTGAAACCTTCTCTAGATCACACTTCTTGAGTTGGTTTTGGGACCCCAATCTAACTCCCAACTGACAAGCTTCGTCTATTAGGGTTGCAATCCCCATTGAAAAGACTTCTTGCTTGTGTTCCCAATAACCTGATTCAAACTGTACAAGAACCTTCTCAAGGGTTTCTTCTGTGTCACCATTTGAAGAAGCTTGAGCTGATTTATCAAATTCGTCCAACACACTGCCCAATTCATAATTCATGTTCTGCTCCTTGTAGAATTGATCGATACTATCCACTATCTCTGTACAAGGTTGTCTCACTGATTGCTCACACTCGGTATAATTTGGAAATGGTTGAGCGATAAACAACTGCATTTTCTGCTCAACTTCCTCCACTAGTCCCAAGAGTGTATCAAAAGCTTCACTTGCGTTAAACATTCCCTCGGTAAACTGAGATTAACGAGAGAAAAATTGGTAAGAATAGTGGTAGATAAAGAAAGTGTGAAATAAACAACGAAGTGAATGACTGAAGTAACAAAAACAAGTATCAAAAATACGCCTACTCCAAGGCAACGGCGCCAAAAACTTGACACAACCTCTAGCGTGTGTACCGCAAGTGCACGGCCTTGTCGAAGTAATAAAATTACCCCGATGAGTGGGTAGTCGAATCCACAGGGAATAGGGATTAAAAATACGAGAAATTGCTATTCAGTCATACGATATATGAGAAAACAATAATCGGAGTGATAAGTGGATTTATGGAAATTAGAATAAAAGCAAGGGAAATTAATAGAAGGATGAAAGAAAGAAAAGTGCAAGTAAGAGTAAAAGAGAGAGACTAGCAATGAATGAAAATAGGGTATCCGGACAAGTTACCTCTAGGACTTATGCTTCTAGTGCAAGACTATGCTATTATACTTTCCTATTGATCTTAATTGAGTCGAAGAAAATCCTTAAACACACGGTCCCAAACCTAAGGTCAACCGTGACTAACCCCAACACTATGTCCCGGCAATAAGATTCACGTCAACCCTTCACTCTGTTGATTGCTCAACTAAGCCCCAGGGGAGTATTTCTACCTAAGCCTAACACTACGTGGAATTGCTTTAAGTTCTAGGGACTCCTAGTGATAAAACCTGTTCTTATGTGTAGTAGTTCTAACCCTTTGGTCCAAGTGGAAGAACCCTAGTCTAAATTAAGCCCTAGTGCATAGGATTCACGTCACCCCAAAGCCTTGGGGGAGTATGTCTACCTAGCATTTCACTCTATTTCGACCGCTAATAAATCAAGGAATCGGAGGTAGGGAGAAATCACATCGGAAGGGAAAGGGGTACGGTGCTACCTCACAACTCTCCCTCTCAACCCTCTTCAATTTTAAGTAGTCTAATCCTATAGGAGTTGTCACAACTCCAAAGGATAACCTAGATTGTTCTCAATCCTTAGTGTCACGGCTAAGAGAAAACAATAGCAAAAAATAATTAAAATCAAAACTCGAATTTATTCATCAAAATTGGAAAAGCATAACAACATTGTCATAGAAACATAATTATCCTAGAGTTTTACAAGTCCGAATACCCACGAGGGGTTTAGCTCCTCATGGAGCTATACATGTTCATCAATTTATGAAAGAAAGAACAAACTAAAGACATCAATGAAAACCCCCTCGCGTATGGTGTGGCCGTGGTCTTGTGCGGCCGTCGAACGTCGGTGACGATGCCGATGGCGCGCTCTAATCCTCCACAAAATCCTCTCCGAAACCCTAGCCGCACCCTCCAGAAGTTGAGAAGAAAGATAGGTCAAAAGATGCCCCAAAAAGTCTCCAAATCGGGCTTTTTATAGGCTGAGTGCGGCTTTAATTTTGAACTTATCGGGGTTCACACGGCCGTGTGGAATTTCCACACACCCGTGTGAAGCTTCTGCCTTTCCTGAAAAATTACTTTACACGGCCGTGTGGAATTTCCACACGCCCGTGTGAAGTCTCTGGCTTGCTGGAAAATATTTCACACGACCGTGTGTTAATTCCACACGCCCGTGTGAACTCTCTGGACTCCCGATCTTTGGCAGAAAACGCACAGTAACTTGCTACAATGAATTGCTACAGTACCAAGCTATAGTGTTGCTACAGTAACTTGCCGAAATGCTTCCGAATGCGTTGTTCTTCACCGAGGCCTGATAAGTGCTTGTGTTGTAGTAACGCGAAGCGTTATTATCTTACAAATGAACATACTTTTATCAGATTGTATCACTAAATAGTGTGTATTTGTGTATTCTTGAGCATTGTAGGTTTCGTGGAGCTAAGTTGGAAAAGAAGAACGAAGTTAGGTCGTGTTCGCCGTTGTTGGGAGGTTTTCAGACCAAGCAAGGAACAAGGCACGAGGTTAGACTTGTGAGTGTGTGCCAACCTCCTTTGGAGGGGCACAAAGGCAGTCACATTCACAACAAGTCTAACTCGTGTAGCTTAGGAAAACTTCACCAAGAAGGAGACTCGAAGCAATAGGCACGATCTACCATTGATTGTGTGCCCAATTCAATGGCCTCGATGAAGAAACAACATATTCGGCAGCATTTCGGAGAGTACTGTAGCTTGTACTGCAGCGAATCACTGTAGCAAGTTACTGTGCACTTCTGCCGAAGAGTCAAGGTTCCAGAGAATTCACACGGGCGTGTGGAATTAACACACGGCCGTGTGAACTAATTTTCCAGCAAACCAGAGACGTCACACGGGCGTGTGGAATTAACACACGGCCGTGTGGATTGATTTTCCAGCAAGCCAGAAACTTCACACGGGCGTGTGGAATTAACACACGGCCGTGTGAAGCAATTTTCAGGAAAGACAGAAACTTTACACGGGCGTGTGGAAATTCCACACGGCCGTGTGAATTCCCGATAACTTCAAATTTAAAGCCGCACTCAGCCTATTTAAAGCCGATTTGGAGACTTTTGGAAGAATCTTTTGACCTATCTTTCTCCCCAACTTCTGGAGAGTGCGGCTAGGGTTTCGGAGAGGACTTTGTGGAGGATTGGAGCGCGTCATCGGCATCGTCACCGACGTTCGACGGCCGCACAAGACCACGGCCATACCATACGCGAGGGGGTTTTCATTGATGTCTTTAGTTTGTTCTTTCTTTCATAAATTGATGAACATATATAGCTCCATGAGGAGCTAAACCCCTCGTGGGTATTCGGACTTGTAAAACTCTAGGATAATTATGTTTCTTTGACATTGTTATTATGCTTTTCCATTAATTGATGAATAAATTCGAGTTTCAATTTTAGATTTCTTGTGCTAAACCCCTCGTGGGTATTCGGACTTGTAAAACTCTAGGATAATTATGTTTCTTTGACATTGTTATTATGCTTTTCCATTAATTGATGAATAAATTCGAGTTTCAATTTTAGATTTCTTGTGCTATTGTTTTCTCTTAGCCGTGACACTAAGGATTGAGAACAATCTAGGTTATCCTTTGGAGGTGTGACAACTCCTATAGGATTAGACTACTTAAAATTGAAGAGGGTTGAGAGGGAGAGTTGTGAGGTAGCACCGTACCCCTTTCCCTTCCGTTGTGATTTCTCCCTACCTCCGATTCCTTGAGTCATTAGAGGTCGAAATAAAGTGAAGTGCTAGGTAGACAAACTCCCCCAAGGTTTTGGGGTGACGTGAATCCTACGCACTGGGGCTTAATTTAGACAATGGTTCTTCCTCCTGGACCAAAGGGTTAGAACTATCATACATAGGAACAGGTTTTATCACTAGGAGTCCCTAGAGCTTAAAGCAATCCCACGTAGTGTTAGGCTTAGGTAGAAATACTCCCCTGGGACTTAGAAATACTCTCCTGGGACATAGTGTTGGGGTTAGCCACGATTGACCTTAGATTTGGGACCGTGTGTTTCAGGATTTTCCTCGACTCAATTAACATCAATAGGAAGGTATAATAGCATAGTCTTGCACTAGAAGCATAAGTCCTAGAGGTAACTTGTCCGGATACCCTATTTTCACTTATTACTAGTCTCTCTCTTTTTACTCGTTGCTTGCACTTTTCTCTCTTTCATCTTTCGATTTATTTGCTTTGCATCTACTCTAGTTCCCATAAATTCACTCATCACTCCGATCATTGTTTCTTTTTGTACATCACACGACTCAATAGCAACTTCTCGTATTTTAAATCCCTATTTCCTGTGGATTCGACTACCCACTCACCGGGGTAACTTTTATTACTTCGACAAGGTCGTGCACTTGCGGTACGCACGCAAAAGGTCGTGTCAAGGCCATTGAATTGGGCACACAATCAATGGTAGATAGTGTCGATTGCTTCAAGTCTTCTCTTTGGTAGAGTTCTCCTAAGCTACACAAGTGACAGGCTCCCCGAAAGTGCACGGGTTTGTCGAAGTAATAAAAGTTACCTCGGTGAGAGGGTAGTCGAATCCATACGGAATAGGGAGTTAGAATACGAGATTTCACTATTAAAACTATGCGAAGTACGGAAAAGTAGTAATCGATTTGTGTGTGAATTGCGAGAACAATTATACTAAAGACAGGAAATTAAATAGAGAAAGGTGAAAGATTAGAAATCGCAAGAAAAGAGATTAAATAGGATTTAACAATTAATGAAGTGGGGTATCCGGACAAGTTATCTCTAGGATCTATGCTTCTAGTGTAAGACTATGCTATTATACCTTCCTATTGATGTTAATTAAGTCGAGGAAATCCTTAGACTCACGGTCCCAAACCTAAGGTCAACCGTGACTAACCCGAACACTATGCCCTGGTATTAGGATTCACAACAACCCTTCACTCTATCGCTCGCACGATTAAGTCCCAGGGGAGTACATCTACCTAAACCTCACACTACGTGGGATTGCATTAAGTTTTAGGGACTCCTAGTGATTAAACCTGTTCCTATGTGTAGTTCTAACCCTTTGGTCCAGGAGGAAGAACCCTAGTCTAGATTAAGCCCCAGTGCATAGAATTCACTTCAACCCTTCACTCCGTTACTCGCGTAACTAAGCCCCAGGGGAGTTTATCTACCTAGCACTTCACTCTATCTTGACCGCTATTAAATCAAGGAAATGGAGGTAGGGATAAATCACACTGGAGGGGAAAGGGGTACATCGCTACCTCACAACTCTCCCTCTCAACCCTCTTCAATCTTAAAGAGTCTAATCCTATAGGAGTTGTCACACCTCCAAAAGAAAACCTAGATTGCTCTCAACCCTAGTGTCACATCTAAGGGAAAACAATAGCAAGATAAAATTAAGATCGAAACTCAATTCTTATTCATCAATAATGGAAAAGCATAATAACAATGTCAAAGAAACATAATAACCCTAGAGTTTTACAAGTCCAAATACCCACAAGGGGTTTAGCTCCTCATGGAGCTATACATGTTCATCAATGTATATAATAAAACAAGAAGTAAAGACATAGATGAAAAACCCCCTTGCGTATGGTGTGGCCGTGGTCTTGTGCGGCCGCCGGACGTCAATGACGATGCCGATGACGCGCTCCAAACCTCCACGAAGTTCTCTCCAAAACCTAGCCGCCCTCTCCAAAGTTGAGGAGAAAATTAGGTCAAAGATCCTCTCAAAAAGTCTCCAAATCGGGCTTTTATAATGTGGAGTCGCGGCTTTAAATTTGCTGAAATCGGGGTTTCACACGGCCGTGTGGAATTTCCACACGCCCGTGTGAAAATTCTGGAAAACTGATTTTCGGCCGACTGTGAATTGGGCACACAATCAACGGTAGATCGTGTCGATTGCTTCGAATCGCCTAATTGGTGAAGTTCTCCTTGTTGGCATGAGTTAGACTTATTGTGAATGTGACTGCCTTTGTGTCCCTCCAAAGGAGGTTGGCACACACCCACAAGTCTATGCTCACGCCTTACTCCTTGCTTAGTCCGAAAATCTTTCCAACAACGCCAAACACGACCTAACTTCGTTCCTTTCCTTCATTTTATCTTCACAACCCTACAATGCACAAAAGTAAACAATTGCACACTTTTTAGTGATAAAATCTGATTAAATTAATGCTCATTGCAAGATAATAACACTTCACATTACTATAACACGAGCACTTATCAACAAGTCGGACTTGTTGTGAATGTGACTGCCTTTGTGCAACTCCAAAAGGAGGTTGGCACACACTCACAAGTCCGGGCTTGTGCCTTGTCCTTGTTTGGTCCGAAAACTCCCCAACAACAGCGAACACGATCTAATTTCGTTCCTATTCTCCAAATTAGCTCCATAAACCTACAATGCGCAAAAGTAAACAAATGCACACTATTTAGTGATAAAATCTGATTAAATTAATGCTTATTGCAAGATAATAATGTTTCGCATCATTACAACACGAGCACTCATCATGACGCAGCTAAGTCTCGATGTCCCCTCTCAAGATCCTGCAGCTGCTAGTAGACCTCAGTAGGAAATTCTTCAAACGTTGCTTCAAGTGAAGGTCTACTCTCCCTGGGACCCTGCTCAAGCTATGGCTCTGACTCAGACTCGGAAGCAGACTTTATCTTGTCTAAAGGATCGGGGTCTTGTGTATTTGTGCCTTGATGCCTCGCAAGTCTGTAGATACTACCCCGTCTCTCAACTATACCAATACATGTGAGGGTCTGGATCCCGAGCGGGCAATAGCACCAACAACTATCATGCCCTGGGTACGGTCAATAAGGCCCATGACTCTGATCATTTGGGTGATATACGGTTCGGTGAAGATATCCCCAAAGCGTACAAACTACCCCTGATGTCCTAGGACCTCCACGACAAGGTGTCGTATGTGGATAGGGTAACACTCAACAATGCTGTAAAGCATCAATAAGTCTGTGCGTGACACTACCTCTTTTGAGTCCAATCGACTCACAATGCCTTTCGTTAGCAGTGCATGTATATACCGATGTGTAGGGTTCAACAACTGGGACACCTTCCTTGTCCTCGATTTACTGGCAATGGAGGTCCAATATTTCTCACTTGTCACCGGGTACGGGAAGTCTTGAGCTAGATTTTGAAACTCGGGTGTGCGCATGTATGCTTCTGTGTACAGACCCAAATGAACACCCAATTAATCTTGAGTAACCCAATGCTTCTTTCCAAATGCACGAAAGGAGATAGAGCTTGGTTGGCGAGTGAATGGGCAATACATTGCAACCTCAATGGTGTTCAACACTTCCAAAGTGAGTTTGTTGTAGGTGGACTCTTCAATGGAGAATAGCCTATCCCACCGGTCATGAGAAATGAGCTCCAAGACAATGCCATCCAACTCCAAACTTTTCAATATGTCCCAATCTATTCTCTAGACGGTCCTAAATCCTTTTCGCGATAAAAGAGCATATTGTGTCTTGTGACTCTCATTTTTGAACCTTGGCTCGTCGGAGGGCGGAGAACGATCCCTCCGTGCTCTCTTGTAGGCCACTTTTATTACCCTCATGCCTACAAGACCAAGGAAACACCCATCAACCAATTTACAAGCAAAATAAGCTCAAAATAATGAAGAACTAGTGAAAAATGCCAATGCTACAATAAACCCCAAAAAAATTTTGCAAGAGTTTTGCTTGTCAAAGTAGCCACCTAAATTTACAATCATGGATAATTGATAAGTGCTCATGTTATACTAATTTGAAGTATTATTATCTTACATTGAGCATTACTTTTCTCAGATTTTATCATTAATTTGTGTGCATTTGTGTGCTTTTGTGCATTATAGGGTTGTGGAGCCAATTTGGAGAAGAAAGAAGCAAGAATAGGTTATGTTCGCCATTGTTGGGGAGTTCTCGGACCAAGCAAAGAACAAGTCACGAGTCTAGAATAGTGGGTGTGTGCCAACCTCCATTGGAGAGGCACAAGGGCAGTCACATTCACAAAAGTCTAACTCGTGTAGCATTGGAGAACTTTGCCAATGAAGAGAAATGAAGTAATCGATATAATCTAACATTGATTGTGTGCCCAATTCAACGGCCTCGATGAAGAACGATGAATTCGGGAGCATTTCGGTTAAAGTACTATAGCAGTCACTGTAGCTAATACTATAGCAAAACAATGTAGCAAGTTACTGTTCGTAGTCTGCTGAAAATCAGCAAAATAGAATTTTGACACAGGCGTGTGGAAATTCTGCAGGCCTGTGTGGAAAATCCACAGGGGCGTGTGGAACTCCAATTTCAGCCTATAAATACCCCGTTTTCTGATCTATTTGGGGACCTCCCCCCCCCCCCTCCCTTTCTATCTCTTGCCTATTTTTTGGGGGGCTTTCGGCTAGGGTTTGGAGAGGTTCTTGGAGGTCTTTAGAGGCAATTATACGGCATCGGCATTGACATCCTTTGGAAGAAAACTATTGGGGAGCTTTCATTGGCATCGATTCGGCGAGGTGTGCCCTAGGCTTAACAAGGGATTCGTGGAGAAGATTAGTCAGCTCCACAAGACCATCGATACGATCTACAAGGGGGTTTTATTTATGGTTTTTATGCATATGTTCTTAAACTCTTTATTGATTTTGTATTGCTCCATGGAGTGCTAAACCATAGTTGGTATTCGGACTTGTAAACCCTAGGATGATATTGTTTCTATGACTTTTATTATGCTTTATTAATTTGATGTTTTCTTATTGAGTTCCAATCTTGCATGCCGATTGTATGAGATTTTCCCTTAGCCGTGACACTAGGGTTGAGAATCTATTAGGTTATCCTTTGAGGGTCTGACAACCTCTATAGGATTAGACTACACAAGGTTGGAGAGGGTTGAGAGGGTGAGTTGAGAGGTAACGGAATATCCCCTTTCCCCTCCGGTGTGAATTTCCCTACCTCCGTATCCTAAGAGTTAATCGCGATCGAAGTAGAGTGAAGTACTAGGAGATGAACTCCCTTACGAAGGGTTGAGTGAATCCTAGGACTGGGACTTAACTTAGATTAGGGTTCTTCCACCTGGACCAAAGGGTTAGAACTATAATTAGGGATAGGGTCTTTCACTTGGAATCCCTTGAACTCCATGAAATTTCACACGGTGCTAGGCATTAGTATGATGTACTCCCCTGGGGCTTAGGTGACATGTCATCGAGATTCAAGGGTCGTAGAGAAGTGTAGAGCCAGGTATAGTGGGATTAGTCACGGTTTATCTTAGGTTTGGGACCGTGTGCTCAAGGATTTCCACGACTCATTAAACATCAATTAGATGGTATAATACTAGTCTTGCACTATAAGCATTAATCCTAGGGGTAGTTTTGTCCGGGTACCCCATCTTTATATCGATTACGTCTCCTACCTTTATTGCCCTTTTTGCACTATTTTACTTTCTTTTTTATATATATATATACATATTGATTTCTCTTACCATGGATTCCATTTATAGCTAAAATAGTGATAACGCTTGTTTCTGAATACTATTCCCTGTGGATACAACTACCCACTCACCAGGGTATTTTATTACTTCGACAACCCATGCACTTGTGGGGTACACACGCAAAGGGTGTGTCAATAATCATTCCCAGAGTGTTTTGGCATCCAAGGAGTACAAAAATTACAAAGGAAGCACCCCACAAAACCATCAACAGCCCAAGGTTTTCTTGATGAAGAAGCTTACCTTAACCCTAGAGTTTGTGGAGTGATTCACTTGTGAAAATAGACCAAAAGAGTGTTTAAACTCCAAATTTTCTTGACAAAATAAGTTTAGAGGAGGTTGAGAGTGATTTAGAGCAAAAAACAAATTGTGAGATTTGGTTGAGAATTGAAGGAAAAATGAGAGAAAGAATGAGGAAGATGAGTGAATAGTATAAAGTTGAAAACAAAGCCCTTAAAAACTCAAACCCGAGCTCCTTGCGGGTGAGCTTACGGCTGCAAGCTCACCTGCAATAGCTCTCTAACTTACTCACGGGCAAGCTTGCGGCCGCAAGCTTGCCAGTGAGCCTTCTCTAGATGGCTCACAAGCGAGCTCACGGTCCATAAACGCCCAAAATCCAATTTTTTTTCATCTTAGCCTCCTCTCAACATTAATAACAATCAAAACAAAGCCGAATTAAGCACATAAACACTCAAAAATTCATTCTCATGGCATCTACACATTAAATAAATCAAGGCATCACAACAACATACAATGGAAAGTGAAATAAAAGTGATGAACAAAACAACTAGAGCATGACCATAAACTAAAGAACATAAACCCTAAACACTCTAAGAATATGAAAAACATAAACACTAAGCACTAAAAGAATACAAAAATGGAAATGCATTGAATTTAGAAGCTTGGGTTGCCTCCCAAGAAGCGCTTGTTTAACATCGTTAGCTTGACATGTTTTACCTCAAAATCATGGTGGGACAAATGGGGGTGAGTTACCTCCATTTTTGAGTGAAGAGTTGTTATCCGGAAAGTAGTGTTTCAACCAGTGACCATTGACTTTGAATGTTCCTTATTATGGATGAGATATCTCGACGGCGTTATGAGGGAATACTTGGGTGACTGTATATGGCCCGTGCCATCATGATTTCAATTTCCCTGAGAAAAGTCTCAATCTTGCACTGAATAGCAATACTTGATCCCCATTTTGGAAGCATTCAGGTTGCTTAATGTGGCTGTCATGTTATTCCTTCATCTTTTCCTTATAACGCACTGAGGTCTTATACGACGAAGCTCACCATTCCGCTAACTCAATTAATTAGAACTTCCTCTTGTGACTACACTGATGGCAGTCAGAGTTGAGCTGCTTTATGGCCCAGTAAGCTTTGTGCTCTAATTCAACTGGCAAGTGACATGCCTTTCTGTAGACCAGTCGGTAAGGCGTTGACCCAATAGGTGTCTTATAAGCAGTTCTATACGCCCATAGTGCATCATTGAGCTGGTCTGCCCAATCTCATCAGTGATGATTGACTGTTTTCTCTAAGATTCACTTTAACTCCCTGTTCGAGACCTCAACTTGGCCACTGGTTTGAGGATGATAAGCAATTGACATTCTGTGAGATACCCCATACCGTTTAAGAACTTTCTCGAACTGAGAATTGCATAAATGGGTACCTCGATCACTTATGATCACCATGGGTGTTCCAAACCAGGCGAACAACTTTTTTAGAAATTTTACTACCACTCTTGCATCATAGGATGGGAAGGCTTGTGCCTCCACCCACTTGGAGACATAATCTACTGCCACTAGAATATACTTGTAGCCCTGGGAGCTAGTGAACGAGCCCATGAAATTGATTCCCCATACATCAAATACTTTGAATTCTTGGTTCCACGATTGTGCTATTTCATCTCTTTTTGAGATATTACCAGCTCTCTGGCACCTATCACAATGCCGCACAAGTGTTTGTGCATCATGGAATATAGTAAGCCAATAAAATCCCTCTTCGAGGGCCTTTTTGGTTGTCTTATTCCCACTATAATGGTCTCCTGTTGGCCTGGAGTAACAATGCATCAAAATGTCACGCCGCTCTTCCATTGAGACACATCTCCTGACAATCTAATCAGGGCCCATCCTGAAAAGATATGGGTTTTCCCATATGTAATGCTTCAGGTTCGAGAAGAATTTCTTCCTTTACTGATATGTAAGCCATTTTGGGAATGTCTTTGTCGCCAAATAATTCACAAAGTTAGCGAACCATGGAGTCTCATCTTCCTCAACCACCTGAATAATGCACAGTTGTTCCTCAGGGAATGTGTCGTCTATCTCCCCTTTTTTCAAAGAATCTTCATAAGGACCATTAAGGTATGAAAGGTGATCAGCAGCTAAGTTTTCTGCCCCCCTTTTATCTCTTATTGCCAAATCAAACTCTTGTAATAGTAGGGCCCATCAGATCAGTCGAGGCTTGTCGTTTGACTTGTTTAACAAATTCTTTAGTGGAGAATGATCTTTATACACAATCACCTTAGATAGCACCAAATATGACCGGAATTTGTCAAATGTAAAAACAACAGCGAGCATTTCTTTCTCAGTAGTAGCGTAATTTTCTTAAGCGTCATTCAAGGTTTTGCTTGCGTAATAGATAGGGTGGAAGTGGTTGTTATGTCATTGTCCAAGCATAGCTCCCACTGCAAAGCCACTCACATCACACATTAATTCAAATGGTAGATTCCAGTGTGGGGAAACCATAATTGGTGCTTCCACAAGTTTCTTCTTTAGGGTGAGGAAAGCATTCATGCAACCTTCATTGAACTCAAAAGGAATATCCTTTTCAAGTAGTTTTGTTAGGAGTTGGGTGATAAATTCTTGTGTGTGAGTGATACAAAGTATATTTTTCTTGCATTGAGCATCACTTTTCTAAGATTTTATCACTCATACGTGTGTATTTGTGTTCTTTTGTGCATTTAGAGTTGTGAGGATGAGTTAGAAGAAAAGAAGCAAAAATAGGTCATGGACGCAATGGTTAAGGAGACTCTTAGACTAAGCAAGAACCAAGGCATAAGTTGTAGACATGTAAGTGTGTGGCAACCTCCAAAGTGCTCAAGTGATTATACAAATTGGAGGGGCACAAAGACAATGACACTCATATAGTCCAACTTGTGTAACAACGAAGAGCTTCATCAATGTGTTGAATGTAAGAGGCGACGTAATCTACCGTGTAGTTGTGTGCCCAACTTGGCAGCTTTGATGAAGAAAATGAAGTCGGGAGTAATTTTTGTGCAAGCAATGTAGCAGTTAGTGTAGCAAAACGCTGTAGCAGGTTATTGTTCACAACACGCTAAAAATTAGAATTCCAGAGAATCCACACGGCCATGTGGATGCCCCATTTCAACCCTATAAATACCGCGATTTGATTTATTTTTAAGGATCTCTTTTTCCATCTTTCTTCCAACTTTCGGGGATAGTGCAGCTAGGGTTTTGGAGAGGTTTTTGCAAGCTTTCTGGAGTGGTTCTATGGCATCAACATCGAGTTCCTTTGGAGAAGAACTATTGGGGTGCTTTCATCGGCATCGATTCGGCAAGGTGTGCCCTAGGTTTGATAAGAGAACCGTTGGAGAAGACGAGGCGGCTCCACAAGATCATCGATACGTAGTACAAGGGGGTTTTCTTTATGGTTTTTATGCATATGTTTTCAAACCCTTTGTTGACTTTGTATTGCTCCATAGAGAGCTAAACCCCTAGTGGGTGCTTGGACTTGTAAACCCTAGGATGATTTTGTTTCATTAACTTTTATTATTCTTCTTTAGTTGATAATTTTAATTGAGTTTCAATCTTGAATGTTAATTGCATGATTTTCCCTTAGATGTGGCACTAGGGTTGAGAATCTATCTAGGTAATCCTTTGAGTGTGCGACATCTTCATTTGGGTTAGACTAAGCAAGATTGAAGAGGGTCGAGAGGGTGAGTCGAGAAGTAGCGGAATACCCCCTTTCCCTTTCGACGTGATTTATCCCACCTCCACGTTGAAAGAGTTCTTTGTGGTCACAATAGAGTGAAGTGTTAAGAGTTGAACTCCAATGGGGCTTAGTTGCGCTAGCAACAGAGTGAAGTGTTGTAGTGAATCTTAATGCTTGGGCTTAATCTTGACTAGGATTCTTTTGCCTGGACCAAAGGGTTAGAACTATCTTAGGAAATAGGGTTTATCACTTGGAGTCCTCAGAACCCCAAGCAGTCCCACACAGTGTGAGGTGTTAGGAGTATCCATTTTCACCCGGGCATAGTATAGAAGGTTAGTCACGGTTGACCTTAGGTTTGGGACCATGTGTCTTTGGATTTCCACTACTCATTAAACATTAATTAGGAGATATAATATTAGTCTTGCACTTGAAACAATAATCCTAGGGTGAGCATTGTCCGGGTGGCCCATCTTTCCATCGATTACCTCTCTTTAATCTCATTGCTCTTCTTGCGTTCTTTTACTTTCTTTTGCGTTTATATACTGATTTCTCTCACCATCGATTTTCTACATAGCTAAATAGTGATAACTCTTATTTCTAACACTATTCCCTATGGATACGACTACCCCCTCACCGGGGTAAAATTTTATTACTTTGTTAACCTGTGCACTTGCAGAACACTCACGCAACGGGTGTGTCACTGGACACTTTGATTTACATTTATGGTATTTGTGTGGTTTGTGGTTCAAGCTTGGTGCACTTTGATGTATTGGTATGCATGAGAACTCTGTGTATCGATTTCTAGATTATACTAGGTTGTGTGACCATCACCTTAGTATTAGACACACCAAGTTTGGAAGGGATTCATGTATGAATACGCCGTGACCATAGGGTATTTTGTAGCCCTCCAAACATTAGGGTTGAGCCTAGATATTGTGTTTGACCTTAATTAGGGATTTCCCTAGGTGTAATGCAATCGTAGGAGGATTTGGGCAGAAGTGATTCCGTATTCCAGTACTCGTACCGGATTAGGGGTTATCACCATGACCATCAGGGTGGCCTACCTTTGGACATCTCTTGGCCTAACCACTTATGCCTGTGTAATTCGAGTATCCTTCTAGCTTTAGTAGTCCCAAGGGGATCCTCGCCCGAGGACGTCGAACTTTCATTGTTACTTGCTTCCTTAGTATGCTATTGTGGTGTGCCTTAGTCCACTTGTTTATAGCTTTTTCTTTTGTTTGTTTTCTTATCTTGTTTTAAATCTATATTTGGTAGACTAGACAGTGTCATCTAGAGGGGAGTAATAGCAGCTCTTGGGACCCCAGGGAATACGACCCCCTCGTGCTTGCGCGAGGGATATTACTTGATGACCGGTGCGCTTGCGGACCACGTATCACATGAGAACTATATAGTTCAATCCCTAGTTTGTACTTAGAGAACTAGAAGGGATGAGTGCATTTGATATAGACATTTTTATATTCCTTATTGGATGAATTGCTTGTCTTTATGCATTCATTTATTATAAATCAATGCTACTTGGGATTGAAAAGAACAAATAGAGATGAATTTTGGCACGAAACATAGTGGAATGCACTTTTCAAGACAAACACGATTTGGAAGCATGCTCATGCTTACAACCTTGCAGTTTTCAGGACTTAGAGAAATTCAGCCCAATTGAGGAAGCACACCCGTTCTTGGAAACATGGTTAGAAAGCACAAGCGTGCTTATGTCACAGCCCGACCCTTGAGCTCACAGAACGCGACAACCGCCGAGACAATCCCGAGGAGTGATACTCCGCCACTCAACCCTAGGGACAGCGCAAGAAACAACAATATTCAACAATAAACCTCAAATCAACAATATTCAACACAAATACAGAGTTTCAAAAACAATGACAAACAACGAAAGTAACAAGAACAATGATAACCACAATAAGGATAGAAAAGACAAGTTCACAAACGTGCAGGAAAGGCAACACTAACAATAGTGGCAAAAGCTGATACACAAAGGTTTAAGAGTTGTTTAAATACATCACCATGTAACAGAGTTCTCGACATACTTGTGGATCCAAGACTCAAGTAAAGTATGCATGATCCAAAATAATATACATGAATTGAAGAGATACAAGAAAGATAAGAAGATAGCAAATGCTCAGCACGCAGCCACACCGTCTCACCTACTACTTGCAACAGAATGGGAAGAAGAAAGAGGGGATGAGCAACCACAGTTACTCAGTGAGGAAATTAGAACAACTCCACCAAAAATATACCAAAACTAAAACCCATAATCATAAATCACCAAATGATACTTTGCTAATAATATAATTGGTTTAGAACACAATTACATGTAAAAATAATCTGTAACATAATACAACAAAGGTAAAATAGAACAAAGGAATTTTAATATCCAACTAGAGTTTAAAACAACAAAACTACAAAATACCATACATAGGTTTTTTTATATAAAAAAATTGAACGTTCTAATTCAAATCAAATAAAAATTTTAAAATCATATATGGCTAAATCCTAATCGAATTAGGACAATATTCAAGATAAGTTTAGAAGAAATTTTCGAGATAATCTAAAACAAAAATTTTAAATTTAAAGATTGGCCAAGAGCACAGATCTAGAGGCGATCTAAAATATTCAAATCTCTAGATTAGTCAAGAGCACAGATCTCAAGACGGTCCAAAATATTCAAATCGCAAGATCAGCCGAGAGCATAGATCTCTAGGCGATCTAAAAATATTTAAATCTCAAGATTAGCCGAGAGTATAGATCTCGAGGCGAACCTATAAGAACCCAAATTCCAATTTAATTTAAATTCAAATATATCTTAATCATGGATATATTTAGAATTATAATATAAATGTCCTAATCTTAATTGATTTTTGATTTCCCCTTTAAAATAAATTATTTGATTGTCTTGGATTAGAATACAGATCCCGAGGCAAACAGAAAATTCAAATTACAAAATTATCCCCGAGAACATATCTCGAGGCAAATGCAAGTTACAAAATTGCCCATGAGAACATATCTCGAGGTAAAATATAAATTACAAAATTGCCCTCGGAACATATCTCGAGGTAAAATGCAGATTACAAGATTGCCCTTGAGAGCACATATCTCAAGACAATCTCAAATCTTAGGATAGCCCGAATACGCATCCCAAGGTGATCCTAAACTTCATATAGTCTGAGAACACATCTTGAGGCCATCTGAGAAAGTGCAAATCCTGAGGCACCCAAACACATATCCCGAGGCAAATTGAATCATATTAATTTAATTTCTAAAATTTAAATTTTGAATTTAATTTTTTTTTTTAAATTTGAATTTAATTCAATCCTATCTCCGTTGAGAGGGTTGTGATTCTACGGGATTTGGATTTTGATTTTGGGAAGATAAGGACGGACAGAGCTTTTAAAAAGGGTTGACGAACAAAAAAAAAATTTGGAGAAAGGAAAAGAATCTGGAGGGAATTCAAAGAAAGGAAAAAAAAAGAAAGTGAAAAAAAGAGAAAAAAAAAAACATTCAAAGAAGAAAAAAGAACAAAGGTATATATCTAAACGAAAATGAAAAAAAAAATCTTCGTTGTTGCTTGATGTCATTGTTGCCGCCTGTTGTTGTCTCTATCGTTGTTGTTGCTGCCTTGATGTTGGGGCCAACACTGCCTACGTTGCCGCTGCCTAACGCCGCCACTGGTGTTGGCGATGTTGCCCGATGCTGCTGCTATTGCTGCCGTTCGTTATCATCACTGAAGAAATATACATATGTATATATTGGAGTTGCTACCATCATCGCCAACATGGTCGCTGCTATTATCTTTGCCTGAAGATTGCTGCTTCCCTTGATGAGGAGCCCGTAAAGACGAAGAAACCTGCCCCAACGTATCATCTAAGAATACCCTCTTTATGACATTTCATCGAACACCTCACGGCCATGAAGAATCTCAGCGTCTAGAGCATCTTCTTTAAGGTATTGCAAGCGAAAGCGATCGAGAACCGAGAAGAACCGCAGCCATAAAGTTCCAGATTGAGGACGTGACGGTGTACATCTCCTACGATGACATCTATCCGGAGCAATACCAGTACATGCTTGAGCTCAAGCGTATGCTCGATGCGCGCGGCCATTAGCTCCTTCAGATGCTTACTGGCACCGATAAGACTGCTACGCTGCTATCTCATATCACCAGCTACACCCTCGCCCACCCATCCAATCCCCTCAAGCTCCTTTACTGCACCCTGAGCCCTCCATTACTCGAGCACGCCATTTTATGAAACACATCCAGAATTATGAAGTCCGCATCTCGACAGCATCTCCCCTGCGTCACCAGCCACCAACTCCATTAGCTTCATTGCTTCTCTTCCCAGTTGCATGACCGGTGCTTGGTGCTCGTCTTGGCCTAGGACTATGCACACGGACGGACCCCTAGTTTGGTATGCTGCTAATATCATCACCAGTATTATAGCCCCGCTAACACAGCACATACTTCCATCATGAGATGTGCGCCACTTCCTGATACTATTGCAGAGATGAACTCGGCCTCGTTATGCTGTTGGTGTTTGTTAGGTCCGGAGAAATGGCTTTAGTGGCATTCTCTATTGAACATGTCATTTCTCTTCCTTAATATTTTGGTGATGAGACTTTTTTTTTCTAGAAGTGAGTGTATATGATGAGATATAACTAGGATGATGGTAGTATAAGGCTGAGAAGGACTTATTTATAAGTTGGAGCTTGCAGGTAGTGAAGGTGAAAAGCAATGGGAGGGATAGTCATAGATAATGTTTATTAATTATTTGTATACACATGTCCGTCCACTGCTCTTCCACATAACAATATGGTTTACGTGTTGCATGCCCAGCTGCCAATGCTTCCATAGTTGTCATTGTGAATGTATCTCTTTTTGTATAAATTAAAGAGTGGTTCAACTCAAACAATGAATAATTTATGGGCTTTTTCTCACTCTATATTCTTTGCCAGAATGTGACAATATTATATATATAAGTTAGTATGCTTACCATGACGATGGTTGTTGATAAGTGTTTGTGTTATAATAATGCGAAGTGTTATTGTCATACATTACTATAGCAGTTTACTGTCCACTACGTGCCAGAAATCCAAATCCATAAAATCCACATGGGCTTGTGGAAATTCCACACGGCCGTGTGAAATCCCGATTTCAGCCGATTTTCCAACTGCAACTTAGACTATTTAAAGGCCTTTTTGGGGACTTTTTGAGGATCTTTTCACCTATTCTCTGGAAGGTCGTGGCTAGGGTTTCGAGAGGACTTTGTGGAGGATTGGAGTGCGTCATCGGCATCGACATCGAAGCCCGTCAAAAGATAGCTATTGGGGGAGCTTTCTTCGGCACCGATCTGGCGAGGTGTACCCTAGGCTTGACGAGGAACTTGGTGGAGAGACGAATCGGCCACACAAGACCACAGCCACGCTACACAAGGGTGTTTTCATCTATGTTTTGCTTTTTTGTTTATTCATACACATTAATGGATTTGTATAGCTCCATGAGGAGCTAAACCCCTTGTGGGTATTCGGACTTGTAAACCCTAGGATGAATTTGTTTCTATGACATGTTATTATATTTTCTTAATTGATGAATTTAATTGAGTTGGACTCTTGATTGCTTATTGTATTGATTTTCCCTTAGCCGTGACACTAGGGTTGAGAATCATCTAGGTTATCCTTTGGAGGTGTGACAACTCCTATAGGGTTAGACTACTTGAGATTGGAGAGGGTCGAGAGGGTGAGTCGTGAGGTAGCGAAACGTCCTCTTTTCCCTCCGGTGTGATTTTTCCTACCTCTGTGTTCCAAGAGTTCTTCGTGGTCAAAGTAGAGTGAAGTGCTAGGAGATGAACTCCCCTGGGGCTTAGTTGCACGAGCAACAGAGTGAAGGGTTGTAGTGAATCCTAGTGCTGGGGCTTAACTAAGACTAGGGTTCTTCCACCTGGACCAAAGGGTTAGAGCTATACATAGGAACAGGGTCTATCACTAGGAATCCCTAGAACTTAAAGCAATCCCGTATAGTGGGAGGCTTAGGAAGATGGACTCCTTGGGGCTTAGTTGACAAGTCAACGAGAGTTAATGGTCATAGTGAAACCTAATGTCAAGGCATAATGTTGGGATTAGTCACGGTTGACCTTAGGTTTGTGACCTTGTGCTTTAGGATATCCTCGACTCATTAAACATTAATAGGAGAGCATAATACTTAGTCTTACACTAGAATATTAATCCTAGGGGTAGCTTGTCCGGGTACCCTATTTTCTCATTGATTTTCTTTCTCTCTTACCTTCTGCTTGCACACTCCTGTCTTTCATATTTTTCTTTACTTTCTTATTGCTCTTTATTTCTTTGCATACACACATTGATCTTGTTCTCACATTTCGCACTTCGCACTAGCTAGATAGCAAGTTCTTGTGTCTACTGATAAACGCCTAACTGTACGTATTATTTATGTATGTTTGCGTATTTATAGAGTATTTTTGTATGTGTGGATGCCCGTTTTCGGTCTAAATTGGTTTATTTCGTGTTACAGGCACAGAAGATACCATGGGGAGCTCGACAATATGATTTTAGAAGAAATTGGCAGGAAAAAGACCATTTTTGAGCTCCGGTACTGTAGCGGAATACTGTAGCAGCACTGTAGCACGAAACCTTTGGCAAAACGGCTAAGTCTGGAAGATCATGCGGGCTACCATGCGGGCACTGCAGAGGCCGCATACGACTGTAGCAATTCTACTGTAGCAAAATTACTATAGCGGCACTGTAGTAACTTACGCGATTTTCGGGATTTCTCGGAAACTTTCTCTCCCCGCATGCGGGGCCGCATGGGAGGCCGCATAGCATCCCGAAATTAGGTTTTAAGGGCCTTTTGGGCATTCTTCTTGTTATCTTTTGGCCACCATTCTCCTCCATCATCTTCTTGGACTTCAAGGGGCTGGAGAAGGCACTTTTAAGGAGCAAACCAAAGGGAGAAGAAGATCACACGCAATGGAGATCATCTAGGAGTTCGTCGGCACCGATCCGCGAGTTCCCATCACCATCTTCATCTAGTCAACACTAAGGGGGTTTTCTTTGGTTTTGATCATTCTTGTTATGTATTTTAGGATTTCTTCCTCATTTATGTTGAACTAGACTCCCAAGGTCGCCGGGCATCCGGTGAACCTTGGGATGAACTTGCTTGTATGAATACTTGATTTATATGTATGGTATTTGTGTGGTTTATGGTTTAAGTTTGGTGTATTTGAATGCCTTGGTATGCATGAGAACTCTGTGTATCAATTTTTAGGTAATACTAGGTTGCATGACCATTGCCCTAGTGTTAGACTCACCAAGCTTAGAAGGGATACATGTACAAATACGCCGTGACCATCGGGTATTTTGTACCCCTCCAACCATTAGGGTTGAGCCTAGATATTGTGTTTGACTCTAATTTGAGATTTCCCTAGGCCCTTAGCAATCGTGTAGAAATACCGTAGCGGTGGAAATTCCGTATTCCAATACCCATACTGGATTAGGGGTCATCACCGTGACCATCGGGGTGACCTATCTTTGGATGTCTCTTGGCCTAACCACCTTTGCCTGTGTGATTCGAGTATTCTTCTAGCTTTAGTAGTCCCGAGGGGATCCTCGCCCGTGGCCTTGTTCATTTATTGCTCATTGTTTCCTTAATGTGCTTGTTTGGTGTGCCTTAGATCACTTGTTTATAGTTTTATCTTTTGTTATTTTTCTTATCTTGTTTTAAATCTATATTTGGTAGACTAGACAGTGCTGTCTAGGGGGAAGTAATAGCAGCTCTTGGGACCCTAGGGAATACGACCCCCTCGCGCGTGCGTGAGGGGTATTACTTGGCGACCCGTGCACTTGCGGTAATCATCATCTACAATCCCTACTCCCTGTGAATTTGACTACCCTCTCACAGGGGTACTATTATTACTGCGACAACCGGTGCACTTTCGGGCCCATGTTAGTTGCGCAAAAGGAGAGGCACCATCAGTACCATTTGTGTGCTTAGTTAAAGTTCTTTACATCATATATATTTGTGGTTTCAAACACTTATGTCTTGGTATGCTGGGTAAAACTATGGCAAGACAAAATCATGATTATACATTCCAAACCGGCATATGCCTAATTAGAAATGGAAGTTGTAATAATACCTTATGGTGATTTAATGTGGAAAGCACCAGCTCTTCATTTGGTGTTGATGTGATTAAAATAAAAGAAAAAAAATTAAAAATAATGCCGTGCTTATATATTCATAGGCTATCATTTTGGAATGAAAAATAATGATCATTGATCGAGGGTCCCACCAAGAAGGAATATACATGGGAAGAAATAATAATAATAATAAAATGACAAGTGAATTGGAAGGTCTCCCATTCACTCCCTTTGAAAATAAATAATAAAAAAAAAAAAAAAATGCATGCAATGGCATGCATGCAAGGGCACGTAAGGCAAGGCCATGTGATGAATTAATGCATGCTCTATCATAAAATCACAAGGAAAATGAGATGACTCTAAAAATAAATAAGTAAATAAAAAAGAATTGAATTGATGCGTGCATAAAAAAAATAAAAAAAATGAGAGCATATATATATATATAATGAGAAAAGCATACGTAAAACAAAAAAAACAAAAGCAAAAACAAAAACCAAAACCAAAAAAAATATATATAAAAAAAAATGAAAAATGAAGAAGCCCACTATTTACATGCATGCATGTACGTCCCCATTAGCCTAGTAAGTATAAAAAAATGAGAAGAAGAATTAATATTAGAAGCATGCATGCTCACAGACTGGTTCTACCATCACATGGGAATTGTGGGTTTATTTTCATAAAAAAGCAATAGAATCCAAATGTTATGCATAGTAAAGAAGCGGCATATCATGGATAAGAGAGCATTCACAAAAAAACTCATTCCAAGGCGAGGATAAAAGTAATGAAATATACATATCTCGAAACGGCAGCAAACGGGCAATGCGGCAATAGAGCACAAGTAGCAGCAGCAAGATATATATATATATAAATTATATGTTCACACATGGATGAAGTAATAAATATATAAATAAATAATAAAATTTATAATTTGTAATTTCCTTATCTTTACTTGTACTCAAGCCCTTAATCGGAGGTTCCCAAGATTTAATCTGGGATAATTAATAATAGAGGCTTGTCTCTATTAGGAATGGAAAAACTTTCGAAACAAATATGACATTTGTGCTTCAATGTGCCGTCTGGTGTTTTCTTCACAGACACGACGCCAGATGCGTATTTTCAAGCCCACAAGGTTCAAACTATAAAATAAATTGAACATTAAACCAACTTTACTATACTACAAATAAATCAAAACAACCCCAAATTAAATATAAGTATAGCAACTATAAAATGAAGGTTTATCAATTCTAACATTATGCAATTCCTTATAAATTTAGCAATAACAAAGGCAACATAAATACTAATGGTGAAACACGAAATTGGATTTTCATCATTAACATACCAATAATAACCTCTTTAAAACAACTGATGATTTAAAACCAATTTTAAAATCCAAACTCATGTATTCTTTTCAATAACTCAAATAAACGAGAGTTTTAAGAATAGATAAATTGATAAACATCAACACATTATATAGCCTCTAAAATTCTCCTTCGCTAACCGGGGCCTCGGTTAGGTCTAGAGCCGCAAAGATGCGCGTCTCTTGGCATTGGCCGTTGGGGAGCCTGTGTGGTGACTCTAAACAACACAACTATATCTAAGTCTGTATTCTAGGCTCTCACCTGAAATTGCATAACCGGTTCAACAGTTTTCTACGCCACTTCTATTATGTCGGCCCGTGGAAACCGTCTATCTCTTATTGTAGTAAGTACTGGAGCTCGACTCCCATGTCACCATCAAAACAAATAACAATATCCAGCCCGTAGGCTCGGTGAGTACATCAACATGATAGCAAAATCTCAACATGACATCATGATTTCTCATATTCAACTCCCACTATGAGAGTGAGTAATTTGCTCATAATTACACAAGTAGTTATCAATATTTCCATAATATTGACTGAAATCAAGTATTAAACACGTATTTGGGAGTAGCATTGACAATAACCCAAAAGGTGTTGCATAAATAGGTTACATAAACTCATTTAATATTGTAACAAGAGTCTCAAACATTCAATTTGGAAACTATGATTCAATAATAAACTTTTCAAAATATAAATACAATATTTGGTAAACTTTGCAAATAAACTTGATCACAATTCAAATATGACTCTAAACTACTCCAAAAAGACATTTCAAAAGCTACTAACAATGTAATGTGTCATTTGAGATGAGATTAAACCAAATATGATAATGGTATACGTGATAATATGATCTATAACCCATAGGATCTATAAATCTCACTTATAAACATTGAATCAATAACAACTCGAACAACCTTTCTTTCGAACAGTAATACTTTTGAAATAAGGAATATATATAGGTATTCTTCCAATAGGATTATTCTTATTGTCCCACTCACCACTTTGATAATTTCATTACCTTGAACGCTAGTCCTTGGATAGCTCTTTTCCTTAATCCAACGCTTTTTCTCCTTGCGGAAGCACAAGAAACACCAACAACTGTTATCACAAAAGTCAAGCAAGAAAACCTAGCTTTCTTTTAACAAACAACCCTAATGAACTCTAGGGTTTTCTAAAACTAACACCTTAGGCTAATAAAGAAGTTCTAAAGGGTTTAGCCTCACTCTAATGTAAAGAAATCAAGAAAACAAGGGAAACTCACTAGAGCTACAGTACTCTAAACTAGGAGATGAAAGATCTCTCTCAATCCTTCACCAAACCAAGGAAATACAACCAATCAATACTCTAAACTCAAGAACAACCACTCACCAAGGATTTCCTACCAAAAACTCAAGAGGAACCATAAGAAAGAAGGGAAGAAGAATGAGAAGAACTATACCACCAAGATTCTCAAAACTCCAAGGAGATCTTCACAAGGGAGGAGGAAGGAGATCCTCAAGCATCACTAACAAACAACAAGGAGATCCTCAAGCATCCAAACTAAACCAACTACCTGGGATGTGCGGCCTAGCCCGCAAAGATGAAGGAGATCCTCAAGCATCACTAACCCTAGTTCAACCAACCAACCAAAGAAGAAGGAAGGAATGAAGAAAGGCTTACCTTGAAGAAAGGGATGAGGTAGTTTTGGGAGAAGAAAGGAGTGAAATCCACCTCCAAATAGGCTTAAAAACACAAAATCCGTGCATGTGCGGGCTGGTGTATGCGACCAGTGCAGTGGTCGTACACCCCACTACCTGGGATGTGCAGCCTAGTGTACGGCCCGCATACCAGGATGCACACCCCTCTGTCTGGTGTATGCGGGCTGCACAGGGCCGCACAAGAGGCCGCACATGCCAAAGAAGTGGCTGTGCGGCCTGTGCATAACCTGCACATTCTCTGTGAGACCTGTACACAACCCATGTACCTCTAAAAAGCCCGAAAAACACCCTGAAACCCTAGACAAGAAGCCCCGAACTACAATCAAAGAGAACTCAACTAAAACACCAAACAAACAACCAAGGAAAGATCGAAACAAAATGCTCTACTCAAGAAAGGAAAAGAGCCGAACATCGTAGCTTATGCTCATACACTTCCCTAGAATTTAAGCAGACTGAAGAGGATGATTTCACTGCGCCTAGCACCATCTTGTTTTGGAAGCACAGTCTACAAGCACGAGCGTACATGGAAAAGGATTCTTGATTTCTACAGTAACAAAATCTCAAAGAAACTTACTAGGTTTGCAATCACCGTTTTTGTCAACGCATATGGATAAATCAAGTGGTTTCTCTAATTATTCTTGGCAATTTATTTGATAAGAAATTATAATATCCTTTTATGTTTTCTAGTGTGACTTGGAACCCATTACCTAATTATTCTTGACAATTTATCAGGTTTGTCATATTTGATATTCATCAATTTCTTTGTGCATAACAAAATTGTTTCGAAAGTAACATTTGAATGTAGACTTAAGGCTTGGATTATCTACTTAAATATCTAATATGGTTGGCAACCTTTTTTTATTTATAATTTTATTGAAGGAAATTAGGTGTTATTAATGAAGATGTGGTTCACAATTTGGCATGGGTTATTCTCTTTTATCATACAAGTGATGGAGATCTAATTTGACATTGATACTTTTGTTTTTGATACTTGGTATTAATGATTTTGCAAAAGGTTTTTGTTGAGATTTTTTTATTTATTTATTTTTTTTTTTGGTTTTTGGTTTTTGATTTTGATTTTGATTTTGATTTTGTTTTTTGTTTTTGTTTTTTTTGTTGTTTTTTTTTTTTTGTGGAGAAGTGGTTTTATTGATATTGTTCAATTAAATATTTGTAGACAAATGGTTGATTAAGCATTTAATTCTTTAACCAAGTAACATTTTTTATCCTAATCCAAGGCTGTATTATATAATTCATTGCATGTTAAATCATGCACCAAACGAAAGAAATGATGATGAATTTTGAGACTAGGATGCTTCAACCCTCACAATTTACCGATCAGGATTCACAACCATTAACTAATGATGATGATGTTGATCATTTAGATGACATCTAGTATCATGTAGTAATATGTCTCTTATCGGGCGTTTGGTTCGAGGTAATGTGAAAACATTATCAGGAATTTTGTCGTAATCTGTTCAGATTACCATGTTTGGCTAATGTAATAGTAGTAATGTCGATGGTAATATGAGATTATCAACAGTGAAATATTACCAAATAAAATGGTAATATGATTACCACCAAAAGAGGTGTCCATCCAGATTACTAGGTTAGTGGTAATCTATCAATTTTTTCTTCCAATTATACCCCCATTAATTTAATATAATTCCTTATCAAAAGTTCAAAACCCTAGGCTTCTATCTCTTTCATCAACCGACCATCAAACCTTCAACCTCAGCCGACGCCTTCGCCATAGCCATGCCGTTGTCCCGCCGCCGTCTCGCCGCCGTCCCACCACTCTGCCATCCCGCCTCACCTTCGTGCCACCTCGTCGGGGTGCCGCCTCTCTGTCGTGCCACCTGTTCGCCATGCACCTGACCTCCTTGCGCTGCTCCGTCGCCACTCCGCTGTGCTCCTTACTGCAGTGCCGCAACACACCTTGTACAACACTTCTTCATTCTCTTTCCAAACTTATGTGTTCCTTGTGTGTCCATTCTTATTTTAGTCTCAACAAGTCTTAATTTGATAAGTCTTCCAATAAGATCTCTTGCTTCTCGATTCATCAATTGATCAAACTCATAAAACATTTTGCATGATATAAGTGATTCGTTAAAATTAATGGTTCAAAGAAAACTTGGTTGCAAGAATTTTGTTTTGGATCGAAGACTTCCAATTGTTGATTTTCTTTCTTTTTTTCTAAAAGATGGAAATATTGGTTGATATTTGATAATTAAATATGTCACATTAAATATGAATAACATATAATTAAATTTTTAGGATTGTAATCTGTGGATGAATTGTGTGCCCATTAACTTTGAGTGGGTTTGAATAGATGCACAATGTGTTTGATGTTGAAGTTTGAATTGGATTTCTGATTTGATTGATTTGTTTGGTCTCTTGACATTCAAATATTTTTACTTGGCAGTGATGGCAGACAGTGTTTGATAGGTAATAAAGATTGAAGACTACACTGAAAATAAAACTCTAAATCAAAACATAATTAGTTAATTTCTTAATTAAGACACACACACACACACACACACTAAGTTCTAAAAGAAAAACATGAGTGAAAAAAAGTCAAGTTGTTAATCTTTGCACAACTCTTTAATTAATGATTCAATGTATCAAAATCCAAATGGAAGTCTCATTGAATGACAACTTACAGTTGATGCCTCTTGCATAAGTTTGAGTTTGTCTCCATAGCATGTGATACCTAGAAATCATACCAATTACCAAACACTGGCTGGTTTAGTTATTGTTTTTCTTCAGTCAATGAAAACTAAATCAAAGTACCTAGTTCTCATTATAACCTACATCTGTTCTAATGTGCACTAATTGACAATAGTTTTATGCATGAGATGCATGCTTCTTGATTAGAATGAGATGCATTAATTGACCATCATTCATTTATATGTAATTAATTTCCATTATATTTTTTTATAATGAGTATTTCAAATATTACAAAGATGTTTATCTTATATATATTTATTTATTTATTTTTGTAGATGGATCTTTTCTCTCATGAAAACTTTGGTTTGATTGCAACCATAACTTATTTGTATGCAGCGATGATGAATAATCTAGCTATATTAAATTATGTCATGGCCTTGGAGCGTAGGCGCAGAAGAAAGAGGCCACGAATTGCCTATGATAGAGCGAGTAGGCAATTGATCAGGGGTGTCAATATATAGGTTGGTCTTTGAGAGTGATCTAGCTTGCATTGAGAGTATTCGTATGGATCGAAGGCCATTTAACAATTTTTGTGATTTACTTACCACAATTGGCAACTAAAAGATACTAGGAACATGTTTATTGCAGAAATGGTTGCATCTTTCCTATATACCATTTCGTATGACCAAAAAAATAGAGTAGCAAAAAGGGAATTTGTTAGATCTGGTAAGACAATAAGTCAACATTTTAAAAGTGTCTTACTCAAACAACCAGAACCAGTTTGTGAGAACTCAACCGATGATAGGTGGCGATGGTTTAAGGCAAAAAAAAAAAAAATGATTTGTTTAATTCTTTTAAAAAAATCAAAGCTTATTATTGTAACATTAGTCTATTTTATAGAATTGTCTCGGGGCTTTAGATGGAACATACATCAAAGAAAATGCCCGTGCAATTGACAAACTAGGTTCGGACAAGAAAAAATGAGATCGCAACTAATGTGCTAGGTGTGTGCTCCCAAGACATGCTATTTATTTATATTCTACCGGGATGGGAAGGTTTAGCTGCTGATTCTAGGGTGTTGCGTGATGTGATTTCTAGGAGAAATGGTTTAAAAGTCCGACAAGGTATACAATTGCTTAGCATAATTAGCTTTCAAATTTGGTTTTGTTAAAGTGCTAACAATCTTTAACATGGTTGTAGATTACTATTATATATGTGATGCCGGTTACCCAAATGGAGAAGGGTTTCTTACTCCTTTTAAAGGGCAAAGATACCACTTAAATGACTGGAGGCATGGTAGCCAATCCACCACACCTGAGGTGAAGGTTGGAATAATAACACAAAATGCATCATATGTGATGTTACTGTCTTTAATGATTAGGTGATGGTAATTTTGATCTAATCGCAATTTATGGTTTTTAAAATATTTTGTTACACTTCTTTACAATTTATTAATGTTGTTGATGTTTTACAATTTATCTCTTTGTTTGTTATCAGAGTCATCCAGGTGCTGTTGGACTAAGGAACAAGCATTTCCCCTACATAGAAGAGTTGAGCCAAGTATTTGGGAAAGATCAAGCCACCGGGGAAGATGCTGAAACTTCAGCTGATACTGTAGAAGATATTGAAAATGAGGAAACTGCAAGAAATACTGAACCATCTATAGGAGATGTTTTTGTTGACTTAGATGGGGAAGAAAATACAAGTGTCCCTGATTTAAGCCCAATTAATGCTATTGTTACTGCCACTTCACAACCAGGCTCATCACAAGATGCGCATCCAAAGAAAGTAAAGCTAAACGCTCATTAGGTCAAGACATTGGCAATGATGAGTTCTCAAGCACCATTAACTCTATTTGAAGATAGTTTTGGAGAACACATTTCAAGACTTGCTAGTTGCATCCAATTCCTATATGGTGAGGAAGAAGCAAAGAAGAAAGTTTATACTGAGCTACTAAAGATTGAAGGCTTGTCCCAATTGGAAAGAATTAGAGTTGGTGGGTTAATTGTATCTGACACTAGTAAGGTGTCATATTTCTTTTCACTTCCTAATGAGTGCAAGAAGGATTATGTTACTTGGGTATTAGAGGGTTGCCAATAGAGTTAAAACATTATGTGTGTGTTATTATGGGGTTTTATGCCTATTTAAATTGCGTGATGTATGTTGAGTAAAACAAGTAATATCTGTGCTATTATGTGGATTGCTTGTTATGCATTATTTGTGTTGTGTAAACATTTTATATGTTGTGTTGTGCAACTAATAAGGTGTGACTGAATTTTATATGCTAAACATGTATTATTTTCTTTGTGTTGTTATGTATTCAATTGCGATAATATTATCTTGGTAGATGTATGAGTCTTTAAATTAACTTTGTATGCAGAGGTATTTGGGTAAATTTGACATATTATATTAAATTTGCTAAAAATTGTAAGTTGTATGCAGGGGTATTTCGGCTACTTTAACAAAAGAATGGTTGAAATTATATTTTTTTTGGATTAACTTTTAAATATAAAGTTATTTTTAAAAGAATGACAAAAGAATGGTAAATTTGATCAAAATTTTAAATACAAAGGTATTTAAAAAAATGTAAAAAAATAATTTTTTTATATTATCATTTAATTAATTAATTTATTAATTAATTATCAAAAGATTTTAAATTAATTTTTTTTAAATTTTATATCGAAAGGTATTTTAGTAAATTTGCAATATTACTAAGGTGATTACCATGACTAACCAAATATGGTATTCACAGATTACTAGTAATATAAAGTTCTCTACCATACATAGTAATCCCATATTACCACAACATTTCTGGACATATAACATTCCCGACCTCATTACCACGAACCAAACGTCCACTTATAGTGTTTTGTATTGAACAAATGTATGTTTTTACAGTATGCTGTGTTGAAACTACTATTTTGTGCTGAAACAATTAAATGTTAATATATCTGGTTGTTATTATATTGTGATAGATATATTCAAGGATAATTGAGAACAAATATTATTTATTTTTTAAATTTTTATAGAAATTTAGAAATGGATTACAGTCAGAGTATTTTCATTTCAAAATTTTATTTATTATTTATTTTTAATTTAGAAATGGATTAGAAATTGATTAATCTATTTCTTAATTCCCTTTATTTTTAAAATTTTAAATAAAGAAATGAATTAGAGACCAAACTATTTCTGTTTCTAATGAAAAAGCAAATTTAAAACAAAACATTCAGATTCTAGTCCATTTTTAATATTTGAAACAGATCTGAGTTTGTTTCTAATCCATTTCTAATTTTTGAAATGGATTAGAAACTGACAAATTCCGTTTCTGTTTTTTTAAATTTAGCAACGAAACTAATTCCGTTGCATATCAATTTCAAATTTTAGATTTGGACACTATTCTGTTGATAATTAAATTAGCAACCAATATTTTAGGAACTAAAAAATTTTGTTTCTAATCCGTTTCTAAACTCAATTAGCAATGGATTAGAAACGGAAAAAGTTGTTTCCAAACTGTGATTTTGTTGTAATGTTTGGGTCAAATATTGCTACGATTTTTAATGTTGTAGAGAAAAGTTAAATATTTTACTACGCAAATAGTCATGGCTAAAGAGTAAAAAAGCACAAGACAAAATCACTATGACATTGAAAATTATAGGCAAACATTACTACTCTCTACAAAAAATAATGTAGCTAAATTTCAAATTCCCTACATTTTGAATATTGTAGTCAATGATCACTTATTAGTTACAATTAAATATTCATAAAAAAAATATCATTCATTACCAATGATTATATAATAGTAGGAAAAAGATCATTTTTTACTCACGATATAATAATCGTCGAGGAAGAAAGGAACCATCACCTAAATTTCTTTTTTTTTTCACCACTTGAGCTATACTTCATAGTTTTGTTATTCAAATCATGCTACTTCTTTGAATGAATTCTTGGCGTTCAGTAATCAAATATTATATAATTCTTTGAGAATTTAGCTTTGTCATGGAAAACCACGAAACAACACACCATTTTTCTCTCTTTTATTAAAGTTCAACTTAAATTTGTTAGGTTGCAGCTTTTATTGAAAAACGTGGAATGCATACAAGGGGAACAGAGTTATTCTTATCACAATTAAGCTACTCTTGTGCGTCTCTAACAAACAAGTTTTTGGTAGCAAACCAAGCACATTGAAATGACTGATCATTTCATGCTAAAGAAAATTCAACTTTGTATAATTCAGATTTCCAATATTTCCACACATGACTAAGTTGTCAACATTTTCGCCAAAGCCCTTACCAATGTGATCAATTCCATAATCTGCTCTTCAAGTTGGCATTTTTGACATACACGTGCAACTTGACCAGTAGAGCTACGGGTCACATGGACATTATCTTAAACGATGTTCACTTTGGGGTTAATTTTGTAGCAGGATACCAAACTATATTCATTTCTCATTATGAGATCCGAACTTCAATTTGAATCAAAATAGTTACCCAACTTCAATTTTGTTTTACAGGGTAGTTACATGAGAGATTCCGACTTATTTTTTTATGATATAAATGCTGAAAATTCTCTGTCAATATATGCATGGCACACTGTCCGCCCAATTGACTATTTCATTTTAAATATTGATAGAAATTTATAATATCAAATCATAAAAAGTAGGTCAAAATCTCTCGGGTGACCATTCATTGAAACAAAATTAAAATTGGATAACCATTTTGATTCAAATTGAAGTTTGGACCCCAAAATGAAAACGGACCATAGTTTGATATCCTATAAAAAAATTTGCCCGTTCGCTTTGGAGGACAATTGCTATTCCTTCAATTGAAATATATTAATATTATAAACAATTATTATTATTATTATAGTTATTATTTTAAAAATAGATTTTTAATTTTTAAAATATTAAATTTTATTTAGATTAATTAAGATAAAGTTGGTTAATCAAATAAAAAATTTCTTTAGAATCCAATGTATTAAAAAAAATAAAAATAAAAAACAGTCTTCCTACACTTCTTTCCTTCCACAAAACACCAACCTAATGAATAATTTTTTTTCCTTTAAGGTTTATTATTATTTTCATTATTATTTTAAAAATAGATTTTTAATTTTAAAATATTAAATTTTTATTCATATTAATTAAGATAAAGTTGGTTAATCAAATAAAAAATTCCTTTACAATCCAATATATGAAAAAAAAACAGTCTTCCTATATTTTTCTCCTTCAACAAAACATCAACCTAATGAATTATTATTATTATTATTTTTTTTTTCTTTAAGATTTTCTTCCTACACACTAACTGAAAAAATAACTCAAATTTGTTTTTTTTTAAAGTCACTTTAGTCTTTAAATTATAGAAAACGCTCATTTTAGTTCTTTGGTTTCATGTTATTAATGACATAATAATTTGTTTGCCAATTTGATTATTATAGCTTTTAATTCATATCAGGTATCCCGGAGGAACCAATGGCCAAATTGTGCATATTTTGTTACTTATAATCAAAATGAATGTAATTGCAATTTTCGAAAACCTAAATGACATTTTTATTAAAGGCAAATAAAAAATTAACATTTACCTTTTAAAAAAAAAAAAATTAACATTTAAGGACTACTTCAAATTGATGCATGACTGTATAGCCAAACCACACAACTAGAGAAAGGCACGGACCGGTTAACCGGCCCCCCGACCCGGACCCGGCCGGGCATGGGTGTAAAACCCGCCGGGCCGGGTTGACCCGTCAGACCCAGCGGGTCCGGGTCACAAGAGGTCGGGCCGGGAACCGGCCCGGCTTCACTGTTAAACCGGCGGGCCGGGCCGGTTGGCCCGCTAAAAAATATTAAAAAAAAAACAAAAAAATTCAAAAAATAGAAAATAATAATAATAAATTCAGAAAATTAAAAAAAAATAGAAAAAAATTCTGAAAATTTTTAAAACCGGGCCAAACCCGGCGGGTTGGCCCAGCGGGTTGACCCGGCGGGTCAACCCGCCGGGTCAATGTGTTGGGTTTCCCCAACCCGTAACCGGCCCGTCTACAGTACGGGCCGGTTACGGGTCATTGAACCGGCCCACCGGGTCATTGAACCGGCGGGCTGGTTCCGGGCCGGGCACGGGCCGGGCCGGTTTTTTTTGGGCCCGTGCCCACCTCTACACACAACAGGTTATAATCTGATTCATGCAAAACAAATCTTATCAAAGGTATATATACTGGCTGCAAGGAGCTAACCAGATGACTAATCCTCAGTATACAATTTGAGAAGCTATTAATTATTAGAAGTTGAGCAACCCATGTGCCATGGAAAGGATGACTCCAGATGCCATAAAATATGACTGAGCAACAAGTACGAAGGCTGAGCTGGAAGGTGGAGGAGGAGCTCCCGACACGGGTGAGGGTGCATCGCCGGAGTCAGATGGCTTGGATTCAACATTAATGGCTAGCTTCTGCCCTGCAGAGCAATGGCCGGAGAAGCTGCATATGTAGTAGTGTTTCCCTGCAGAGGACAAGGGGATATTGGCTGGGCCGTCGTTCACCGGAGATGCTCTCTGATCATTACTGGAGCAAGCATCATATCCAGACTTTGTCACAGCTACGACATCATTGATAATCACTATATAGATAGTATATTTCACAAGGAACAACTTTGTTATAAACATCAAAGCTTGAAAGTCTTTGATTTAGCTAGGAAAATTCATACAAACAGAGGTACAAGAGAGTTTTCAGAAAAAAAACAACCATCTTATATAAAAACAGAACATCAGTTCTTTTATATGTTACATATAAACTTCAGTATCCAATCTGATACACTGGCTGAGTCATAACACACGTGTCTGCACCTAACCACATTCACCGCTCAAACTTGAATTGCCTAGAACTTAGACTAATCCTCCAGATCATTCAATCTCAGCCATCCATTTCCTTCCAAGCTCATCAACTTTGCTGCCTAGAACTTATACCAAATATCTTGATAGATCACATCTCCACCATTCGTTTCTTTCCCACTAAATAACCAACAACAGTACCGGTTTTTCAAACACAGGAAATGACAACCTTACCCTTCTGATCAAACAAAACTGCAGAACAAACACAGCACACTAAATTGTTTCATTTCTCAGCTTCAGACACCCAAAGCTTTACTTTACTGCTGCCAATACTTTGCACCCTATATATTCAATCAATTTCCAACAAACTCCCCCTTGATTGAAGATCACATACACCAAGTTGCTCCCAAAATTTCAGAAATTTCTGACCATCTAATCCTTTGGTCATTACATCAGCCATTTGTTCATCAGTTGCACAGAAATCCAACTTCACCAGCCCTTTAGATACCAAATCTCTGATAAAATGATACTTTACATCTATATCCTTTGTTCGACCATGATGCACAGGATTCTTAGCAATCTCTATGCAAGATTTATTGTCACAATAGATTTGAATGGCCTTTACACCTTTCATTCCACAATCTGCAAGAATTCTTTGTAACCAAACTCCTTGACAACAAGCTGCACACAAAGCTATGTATTCGGCCTCTGTTGAAGACAATGCCACAATATTTTGCTTTTTCGAAAGCCATGTAACTGCCCCTGAACCAAGTGTAAAAACAACCCCGGTTGTGCTCTTTCGATCAATAGGATTGGTTCCCCAATCACTATCAGAAAAACCCTGCAAAATATCACCAGAAGTCCCTTGATACAGAATACCAAACTTTCTTGTACCTGCTAAATATCTGAGCACATGCTTAGCTACACCTTACTGAATTTTATTGGGTTTGTGCATGAACCTTGACAGCAAATTCACAACAAAAACAATATCTGGCCGAGAATGTGTTAAATACATCAACTTACCAATTAACTTTCTGTATTTAGTAGCATCTGTTTCATCTGCAACTTCATATAACTGCTGCTGTGCACTAGAACTCAAAGGCACATTTACTGATTTACACTGTAACATATTATGCTCCTTCAATATATCTTCAAGATATTTCTTCTGTGATACATGAATACCAGACCTTTGTTGATGAATTTCCAATCCCAGGAAATAAGATACAACACCCAAATCACTCATCTCAAAGGAATTTTTCATTCTGTCTCTGAATTCTGTCATCAAGGCCATAGATGAACTGAGATAAATCACATCATCCACATAAACACACACCAAAAGAATACCACCTTCTTTATTAACTTTCTTATACAAAGTATATTCAGCTTCACTTCTTTGAAAGCCTTGAGCTTGTTTTAAGCCATATAGTGCTTTATTTAATTTACACACCATATGCTCTTGACCAGGCACTTAAAACCCTTGTGGTTGAGCAACATAGACTTCCTCTTTGATATCCCCATTTAAAAATACTGATTTAACATCCAATTGAAACACTGGCCACTGTTTTTGTGCAGCAAATGCCAATAAAACCCTCACTGTCTCTAACCTGGCAACTGGAGCAAAAATCTCCTCATAATCCACACCATATACTTGTGAATAGCCCTTGGCCACTAACCTTGCTTTATATTTGGAAACTTCACCATTTGGCTTGTATTTGGTTCTATATACCCATTTCACACCAATTAATTTCTTTCCATGAGGTAAGTCACTTAATTCCCAGGTTTTATTTCTTTTAATTGCATCCATTTCTTCTTTCATTGCTTTCTGCCATTCAGTATACTGTTGAGCTTCATCAAAATTTTCTGGATCAGTTACTGTAAGAGCAAAAGAACTACTCTCATAGATATCTCTGAGAGTTCTAACACGCTGAATTGGTGAATCATCAACTTCTCTTTCAGCTCCATATTCTTGAAATTGACCACTGGAAGACTCACTGCCACTTGAATTTTGAACACCATTTGAACTACCTTCACCATTGTGTCCATCCTCCACCTGCCTGCATTTCACTTCTTGAAAAATTATTTTCTTCATATCTGATTTCTGCTCTTCAATTTTCTGTTTTCCTTTCCAATCCCAACATTGATTTTCAATACACACCACATCTCTACTAATAACAATTTTTCCAGAATTAGGTATATAGATTCTATAAGCTTTAGCATCTGTACTATATCCCATGAAAATCCCTTTCTCTGCTTTTTTTTGTCTAACTTTTGTAATTTTTGTGATGGAACAAGAACATATGCAACACAACCAAATACCCTCAGATGTGAGACTTTGGGCTTCACTCCAAACCACACCTCATGTGGAGTTCCTTGTGATACAGCAAATGTGGGTGAAATATTAGATAAATACACTGCAGTCATTACTGCTTCAGCCCAAAATTTGTTTGGCAAATGACTATCATTCAACATACTTCTAGCTTTTTCAACCAAAGTTCTATTTTTCCTCTCAGCAACCCCATTTTGCTGAGGGGAATATGGAGCAGTTAATTCATGTTTAATACCTCTTTGTGAACAAAATATATTGAATTCCTTGGACAAGAATTCACCACCTCTATCAGTTCTTAATATTCTTACTTTGTCACCAGATTGTCTTTCCACAAAAGCAAGAAAATTCTGAAACATGCCAAACACTTCATGCTTGTTCTTCACAAAATAAACCCAACACATTCTAGAGAAATCATCAACAAATAATAAAAAATACCTGCTGCCTCCACAAGATTCTGTTTGCATAGGTCCACACACATCTGCATGAACCAAATGTAACTTATGTTTTGCTCTCCATGACTTCCCAGACTGAAATGGAAACCTTGTCAACTTGCCAAATATACAACCTTCACACTGCTGCATTTTAAGCATTTTTGGCAAACCAAACACCATATTCTTTCTTTGTAAGAATTGTAAACCTTGAAAATTCAGATGCCCATATCTTCTATGCCACAAATAAGCCACTTCTTCATTACTGCCTACCACTGCATTCACAACTTCTGAATGAGATAATTCAATAGGAAACAAATTATGTTGATCTTTGAATACTTCCATAAACACTTCTGCAGACTTTGTATCAAGTATACAACACCTTCTTTTCTCAAACACAAGCCTGTACCCATTTGTAATTAATTGACCCACACTTAACAGATTATAGGCAAGATTAGGAACATACTTCACATCATGGATCATCCTTCTTCCTCCATTAGGCATTTGAATTGCAATACATCCTTTTCTTTGAACTTCAAGTGCACTGTCATCACCCATTCTCACTTTTTGTTTCACTGACTCATTGAGTTGATGGAAAAACTCTTTCTTGCCTGTCATATGGCTAGAACACCCACTATCAAGCAACCATGTAACATTTCCTTCTGCTGCAACATTCTGAGCCATCATAAATAAATTCCCATAATCAGTACCCTCAGTTTGAGACCCAACTGAATTTACATTGCCATCACCTTGATTCAATTTAGACCAACAATGTGATTGCATATGGCCATACCTGCCACAATGATAACATTGAGTATTCTGCAAACTACCTCTCCTTGAATAGCCAGAAAACCTTTGACCAACAAACTAATTTCTACCAAAACCTCTGCCTCTTTGATTACCTCTGAAAGACCCACTTCTGCCACTATCATAACCAGTCCTACCTCCTTCAAAACTAGCCCTTCCTCGGCCTCTAAAATACCTGTTACCTCTTCTTTGCTCTATGGACTGATTACCACTTGTACCACAACTCTCAACATACTGACTCTTTGTTTGAAATGTTTTGTCTTCAACTTTTTCTGCAAATTTGTTCAATCTTGCCTCATGAGCTTGCAAACTGCCACTTAGTTCATTCAAAGACAATTTCTCCACATCTCTGGCCTCTTCTATTGAAGTAATTATGTGTTCATACTTCTGTGTTAGACTTCTCATTACTTTAGAAACCACATCCTTGTCTTCAATGTCAAAACCAAGTCCTTTAATTCTGTTCACTAGTGCCACAACTCTTGAAACATAATGTTGTACATCTTCATCTTCTCTCATATGTAACAATTCAAATTGTTGTCTCAAAGTTTGCCTCCTCACAGAAATAATTTTGGAACTTCCATGATATTCAGTCTTGATATAATCCCAAGCTTCTTTAGCTGTCTTCAACCTGATAATTCTATCAAAAATAGATTCCTTCAAAGCTTGTTGAATCATAGACAATGCCTTAGCATTATCCTTGGCACTTTCCATCTTCTGAATTTCAGTACCTTCAGACACAGGACCTTCTTCAACTATTTTCCACAGATTTTGGCTTCTAAACAAAGTCTCCATCTTCACACTCCATCGATCATAGCCTTCACCTTTAAATAACGGTAGAGAAGTAGTAATTACCTCAGCAGATGAACTGGTAGACATCTTCACCACCAAATTTCTTTGTAAAATCACACTCCAAACACACACAATCAAGAACACCAACAAATAACACCCACACTGCTTGTCAACCGCCTCACGCCTCAACCGTAGCTCTGATACCACTGATAATCACTATATAGATAGTATATTTCACAAGGAACAACTTTGTTATAAACATCAAAGCTTGAAAGTCTTTGATTTAGCTAGGAAAATTCATACAAACAGAGGTACAAGAGAGTTTTCAGAAAAAAAAACAACCATCTTATATAAAAACAGAACATCAGTTCTTTTATATGTTACATTTAAACTTCAGTACCCAATCTGATACACTGGCTGAGTCATAACACACGTGTCTGCACCTAACCACATTCACCGCTCAAACTTGAATTGCCTAGAACTTAGACTAATCCTCCAGATCATTCAATCTCAGCCATCCATTTCCTTCCAAGCTCATCAACTTTGCTGCCTAGAACTTATACCAAAGATCTTGATAAATCACATCTCCACCATTCGTTTCTTTCCCACTAAATAACCAACAACAGTACCGGTTTTTCAAACACAGGAAATGACAACCTTACCCTTCTGATCAAACAAAACTGCAGAACAAACACAGCACACTAAATTGTTTCATTTCTCAGCTTCAGACACCCAAAGCTTTATTTTACTGCTGCCAATACTTTGTACCCTATATATTCAATCAATTTCAAACAATCATGGCTTCCTGTCTGGAAATCAAACTCTGTTTTCATGCATGCAATGTAAAGTAGTAACCATCATTGTCATGGTAAAAATAAAAAATTGTAATCATCTTATTTCCATTTATCAGTAAAATAACTAAATCCTTAATTTTTAATTTTAAGAGGATGTGAAGGTTACATAAGTTGCTGGGATCCCACATCACCAATCACATTAGAAATAAAAAAGAATCTCATACTCTAGAACAAGAGAAAATTTACAACACATATTATAGTATAATTAATTTGCTAGTCTTAAAAAGAAATTAAAAAAAAACGCACTAATTGTAAAATTTAACAAGTAATTGAATTATGCTCGTTTGAGAATCACTCACTGAGTATGTCGCCAACGATAAATGATTGAGAGGATGCCCAGTCGGCATAAAAAGTGGAATTGGGAAGGGAATTAGACCACCCTATCGAGCCTCCAACCACGTGTGTTGTGGCTGCACCCACGACCCATCCTTGAAGGGTCACCTGCAGGATCACCGCCACAGCCACAGCCGCAACCAACATAAACGCCATCACTCTCCTCTACACCACCATCCCCCCTTACTTTCTTGTCTATAAATATCCGGACATTCATTTTTATTTCCACACACGTGGCCTTTCTAGAATGGTTTATGGTTAGACAAAAATCTGGTAAGCCTTCATCCTGGGCAGTCTTTGGTCAGTTTATCACCAAAAATCAAAAGCCCCAACGGACTGAGGAAGAAGAAACAAATTGAAAGACGTGGCAGACAAGGAGTTGTCTCAATTTTGAACTTACTTTTTCTTTTTTTAAGGCTTGTTATTTGTACGTAGTTAAGGACAAAACTCAAGGTTTCAAAGCATGCACAAAGCAAATTTCGAGTTTCAAACCATCAATCGTATGAATGCGGCTGCATCACACCTTTAAATAACACTTGTAACCAGCTAGTTATCAGGCGTGATCCTTGCAAGTCCGAAAAGTCTTGTAACAAAGAGGCAGCCAGAGGACAAAGTACTAATAAATAAGAAATAAATTTTTGTATGAAAATACTATTTTGTTTTTAAATGTCCATTTTTTTTATTAAAACGACAAACAATTTTTATTAAGGGATTGTCAAGAGATAAGCAGGTACAGTAGTGCAACAGTTACAATGACTTATCTATCATTTAGGAAGTTATTAATTTGGTTACCTATCACATGGGGTGATATAAGTCCTGTCACATACATTCCCAAAAGGTTTTCAGAAAAATTTAGCTAATAAATCCGTCCTGCATGCATCCCTAGAGTGGAGGGGTAAAATACTTCCTATAAACAACCCACTGGACCCATTTGAATAGTATTGCAAATAGTATTTGGGATCAGAAACAATGATGACTAGTACTGATATAGTTCCAATAGAGATCAGGCAGCATCTACTCAGCTGCTGGAATCTAATCCTCAACCTTTTCAAGCATCGAATTTCAAAGACAGATTTTCAATGCTTGAGAGAAAGATTGAGGAGATACGAGTTGAGTAGAAAGAGACCAGAGCAGAGTTGAGGGATTTTAGACATGAGGTGTCTACTCAGTTTGGGTGACTAAAGTCTTTGATTTAGTAGTTGATTTCTCTACAGGCTCCTTAAGAAGCATCATCTTCACCTTCATTTCATCACATTCTACATCATCATTACATCATTCCTTTCTATTAGCATCATCATTACCATCACACTACGATCCACACCTACAATTGCGACACCACCTTAGGACCTGCAGCCACCATTCGCTTGATTTTGTCTTTTTCATCATTATCTTTTGTATTTTGTGTGTATAAATTGTACTTGATTTATTTTACTCTTTTATACATATTAGAATTGTTTTTGAGCTTTTATATCTTCACTTTAGATAAAGTGAGATGAGGTCCTCAAATTCATATATACATTATTTGAGAGTTTAATGCAAAACATGGTTGGAGCTTGCATACAAGTCAAAGTGAAACCAAAAGAGTTACATTTTGGTATTTCATCTTTATTGGTGATGTACTCTCCACACTGATTTCACTCCTTATGTGTCATGAGCCCTAAAAGCGTGCCCCAAAGAAAAATACACCTAGAATAACATCATTCATAAACAAAAATGCTAAAAGACTAGGAAAAAGTGCTAAAAGACTAGCAAAAGAGTGCATTGGATGAAATGCACTCATCAAATACCGCCCCCCCCACCCCCCCCCCCCCCCCCCCCCCCACACACACACACACACTTGAATCATTGCTTTTCCTTTGGAGAACTATTGACTACACTTACCACCCGACAACCTTGCGATCCACTAATCCCAAACCTTTAGAGAACTATTGGAGGGATTTAGTCTAGGAACACATTAAACCTTTATTTATTAATTATTTGGTCTTGTGGCTCTCTTTGCACTTTGATGTTTTACTTTCTTTGATCCATGAGAACCTAATTTGAGGGGAATTGTATATCTAGGTCCCTCAGTTATTGTTTATGAATCTTGATTGATCAATATATATATATATATATATATCGTTCTAGTTTTCTTAATCATTGCATGGTCTAATTGTTTATCTTTGTTGATGTGGATGAGGACAATATATCCCCGCATTGATGACACCCATGCCATGATAGATCTATGCATGTTCTAAGAGTTTAGGTATAACTAGTTTTCTAGATTAGGGATTGATTGATTTCTTCTCGTAGGGTTCCCATACTTAAGGCAAACATAGGAGGATAAGGTGGATTAGATTCCATCCGAGTGACGGGGTGGAGGAATTCCATCTTAAGTTCCTATTGATTTAGACCTAGTCACCATGGCTTATTGGGGCTAGTAGGCCTTTGAATTCTCCCAGTTCGATTATAGAACATAATTGATACTTAACGCCTATTATAATCAGTGATCAAGATAAGCTTCATACAAACTCCCACTTCTTCCAAGTGTGCTTAACAACATCTCCAATTGCATTGTATCTGTTATTTGTACAATTAAATTAAAGAAAGAACTTAAACATTTAGGCTATTAATTAAGTGAAAAGAAAGTAATAGGAGCCTCTCGCCGTTCCTGGGGAAATACGACCCTCATGTTCATCCATAATGTATTACTTGACGATCCATACACTTGCGGCATTACGAACTTGGTTATGATATTTTATTGTGTACTTGCATACTTATATATTCATATATTCTTATTTTCACACACCCAACTCTAGTAGGAAAATGTCTATTAGTGTTCCTCATCATTTCTTCATGCCCTGAAAGATGAATTTCATTGTCCTTAATGTATCTGGTCAACAAAACTACAACTTCATTATAAGGTATCGGCTGAGCAGGAGATGGTTGAACATTCTGCTATGGCGGCCTAGGCTGTTATTCTGCTACTTGCCCTTGTTCTTGTTGACTCCAGGAAAAGTTGGGGTGATTCCTCCAACCCACATTGTATGCTCCATATATGGGTTGTTTTGATAATATTTGTTCCGCCCAACAAAGTCAACTTGTTCAGTTTACCTTGTACCCATATTCGTAGAGGAGGACTATTAGGATCACTATGAGACCCCCAACTATCATAAGGAGGTCGTGAAGCTTGAGAGAATGACTGTATGGTATCCAACCTCTTTGTGATAGCTTCAACTTGTGCTACTGTAGTGATAGCATCCACTTGATAAATCGCGACTGCCTTCACCAGCTTGTTCATTTCAAAACCCCACTGATAACCATTGTTTGCTTTTTGCTCGATTAAACTGTATGTGGCACTCGGTTGCTTACAACATAAGGACCCCCCAGAAGCTGCATCGAGCATCTATTTGGTAGCACAGTTGATAAACGCCAAAATGTATGTATTTTATACATATTTATTGTGCATGATTCGTGTATTTTCTTGATTAATCGATGCCCTTTTATGGTTTAATTAGTTTCTTTCATGTTACAAGCATAAAAGAAGCCTAGATGAGCTCAACGACATGATTCATGAAGAAAATGCTAAATTTAGAATTCCTCATAGGTAGCCTTACGGTCGTGAAGACGACTGAACGCAGTGATGTAGTAGGTTTACTGTAGTAATGATGTTGTAGCAGTTACTGTAGCAATTTACGGGAAAATTGGCATAATGATTGAGAATCTCATGGCCCATTTGCTGACCGTATGCCAGACCGCATGCCATCTCGAGATTAGTTTTTAATGGGTCTTTAGGGCATCTTTTAAGGAGTGAGGAGGCCTTGTTCTTGGAGCTCATCACCACCCTTCTTGATCCGAGGTATAAGAAGACAAGAGACGGCATCTTCAAGGTGGAAATCGATGAGGAGAGTGTGATTTGGCATGATCTACTCCTAGGGCACTATTGTAGAAGATTGAAGACGAGAAAGGAAGCTTTTCTACGGTGTATCCCAAGCGTCATTTGCCTTCTTATCCTTGAGGGAGTTTGATGTTGTTTTGTTTAGTTGTTTTCATGGATTCTATCTTGTATGTTTCTAGTATGAACAACTAAACCCCAAGGTCACCAGATGTAAGTGAACCTTGGGGGTGAACTGATAAGTGCTTGTGTATAAGTGATACGAAGTATACTTTTCTTGCATTGAGCATCACTTTTCTCAGATTTTATTACTCATTCGTGTGTATTTGTATTCTTTTGTGCATTTAGGGTTGTAGAGACGAGTTGGAAGAAAAGAAGCAAAAATAGATCATGGACGCGGGTGTTAAGGAGACTCTTGGACCAATCAAGGATCAAAGCACAAATTGTAGACGTATGGGTTTGTGTCAACCTCCAAAGTGCTTAATAGAATACACAAATTGGAGGGGCACAAAGCCAGTCACACTCATATAGTCCAACTTGTGTAACATCGAAGAGCTTCATCAATTTGTTGAAAGCAAAAGGCTACATGATCTACTGCGTAGTTATGTGTCCAACTTGGCGGCCTCGATGAAGAAAATGAAGTCGGGAGTAATTTTGGCCTGAGTACTGTAGCAAAACACGGTAGTAGATTACTGTTCACAATGTGCAAGAAATCCAATTCCAGAGAATCCATACGGGCGTGTGGAAATTTCACATGGCCGTGTCGCTGCTCTATTTCAGCCCTATAAATACCGTGATTTGAGATTTATTTAGGGATCTTTTCCTATCTTTCACTCATCTTTTGGGGAGAGCGCGGCTAGGGTTTGGAGATGTTTTTGCAAGAGTTTTGGAGCCGTTCTACAACATCAACATCGAGTTCCTCTGGTGGAGAACTATTATGGTGTTTAGGTCTTCTTTGCCTTTGTTTGTTGTTCGGTTATCTTAGTTGTCTTGGTTGTTTCCTAATTGTGTTTTGTTTGAGGTTTCTTGTCGAGCATTTGTAGTTGTTTGTCAAGTGTTTAAGGGTGCTTCGGAGATGTTTTTAGCGCTCGTGGGCTGTGCATAGGCCGCACAAACTTGTGCGTGCTGTGCACAAGCCACACAGTCCCTCCTGGGAGTTGTGCGGCCTCCTGTATGGGCCACACATCAAGCAGAGGGGTGTGCGGCCTAGTGTGCGGGAGGCACACCAACCTGCACACCCTTCTGTGTAGGGTGTGCGGGTACTGTGCGGGCCTCACATAAGCCGCACACCCGCATATTTTGGCTATAAAAACTTTGTTTCAAGCCATTCTCTTCATCTTTCTTCTCCCAAAAACTCCTATTTCATCCTGCTCTCTTCATCTATGATTTCTTGAGGTTTTAAGGCTGATTTAGAAGGGATTTTTGAGCTTGATTCTTGGATCATTGAGCTGCTCATTCCTTGGATAAAGGTAAGCTTCTATCCTTTCTTGCTTCTTCTTTGTTTCTTGAATAGCTATGGTTAGGTGACACCACCTTTTGCGTGTGTACCGCAAGTGCACGACCTTGTCGAAGTAATAAAAGTTACCCCAGTGAGTGGGTAGTCGAATCCACAGGGAATAGGGATTTAAAATACGAGAAGTTGCTATTGAGTCCTGTGATGTACGAAAAGAAACAATGGTCGGAGTGATGAGTAAATTTATGGAAACCAGAGTAGATGCAAAGCAAATAAATCGAAAGATGAAAGAGAGAAAAGTGCAAGCAACGAGTAAAAAGAGAGAGACTAGTAATAAGTGAAAATAGGGTATCCGGACAAGTTACCTCTAGGACTTATGCTTCTAGTGCAAGACTATGCTATTATACCTTCCTATTGATGTTAATTGAGTCGAGGAAAATCCTGAAACACACGGTCCCAAATCTAAGGTCAACCGTGGCTAACCCCAACACTATGTCCCGGCAATAGGATTCACGTCAACCCTTCACTCTGTTGATTGCTCAACTAAGCCCCAGGGGAGTATTTCTACCTAAGCCTAACACTACGTGGGATTGCTTTAAGCTCTAGGGATTCCTAGTGATAAAACCTGTTCCTATATGTGATAGTTCTAACCCTTTGGTCCAGGAGAAAGAACCATTGTCTAAATTAAGCCCCAGTGCGTAGGATTCACGTCACCCCAAAACCTTGGGGGAGTTTGTCTACCTAGCACTTCACTCTATTTCGACCTCTAATGACTCAAGGAATCGGAGGTAGGGAGAAATCACAACGGAAGAGAAAGGGGTACGGTGCTACCTCACAACTCTCCCTCTCAACCCTCTTCAATTTTAAGTAGTCTAATCCTATAGGAGTTGTCACACCTCCAAAGGATAACCTTGATTGTTCTCAATCCTTAGTGTCACGGCTAAGAGAAAACAATAGCACAAGAAATCTAAAATTGAAACTCGAATTTATTCATCAATTAATGGAAAAGCATAATAACAATGTCAAAGAAACATAATTATCCTAGAGTTTTACAAGTCCGAATACCCACGAGGGGTTTAGCTCCTCATGGAGCTATACATGTTCATCAATTTATGAAAGAAAGAACAAACTAAAGACATCAATGAAAACCCCCTCGCGTATGGTGTGGCCGTGGTCTTGTGCGGCCGTCGAACGTCGGTGACGATGCCGATGACGCGCTCCAATCCTCCACAAAGTCCTCTCCGAAACCCTAGCCGCACTCTCCAGAAGTTGGGGAGAAAGATAGGTCCAAAGATCCTTCAAAAAGTCTCCAAATCGGCTTTAAATAGGCTGAGTGCGGCTTTAAATTTGAAGTTATCGGGAATTCACACGGCCGTGTGGAATTTCCACACGCCCGTGTGAAGTTTCTGTCTTTCCTGAAAATTGCTTCACACGGCCGTGTGTTAATTCCACACGCCCGTGTGAAGTTTCTGGCTTGCTGGAAAATCAATCCACACGGCCGTGTGTTAATTCCACACGCCCGTGTGAATTCTCTGGAACCTTGACTCTTCGGCAGAAGTGCACAGTAACTTGCTACAGTGATTCGCTACACTAACAAATCTACAGTGTTGCTACAGTACTCTCCGAAATGCTCCCGAATATGTTGTTTGTTCATCGAGGCCATTGAATTGGGCACACAATCAATGGTAGATCGTGCCTATTGCTTCGAGTCTCCTTCTTGGTGAAGTTTTCCTAAGCTACACGAGTTAGACTTGTTGTGAATGTGACTGCCTTTGTGCCCCTCCAAAGGAGGTTGGCACACACTCACAAGTCTAACCTCGTGCCTTGTTCCTTGCTTGGTCTGAAAACCTCCCAACAACGGCGAACACGACCTAACTTCGTTCTTCTTTTCCAACTTAGCTCCACGAAACCTACAATGCTCAAGAATACACAAATGTACACTATTTAGTGATAAAATCTGATAAAAGTATGTTCATTTGTAAGATAATAACGCTTCGCGTTACTACAACACAAGCACTTATCAAATCCCCCCACACTTAAGCTTTTGCTTGTCCTCAAGCAAAATAGAACGTGAAAGTACTTGGGAAGAACAATTGAAAGTGCTCGGCCTTAGGTTCACCACAAGTATGCAAAAGAAGCATTCTACAAGTAAGGGGAAATAAAAAACATTGCATAAGGTTATCATTGCTCTAGCTAAAAACTCGAATCAAAAAGGAAGAAGAACTCGAAAATATGTAGTGTGTGTGAACTCACTCAAGACAACCAACGAGTACTCCTCAAACTTTTGTTAACAAGGACTTATTTATATACAAAAAGCAAGAAAGAAAGTAGTAGCTTCACACAACCTCGAAGGTAGCCCTTTCCTAGGCGGCCGCCAAAGGTGGCTTTCACACTTTCGAGGAGGTAGCTCTTTCTACCGGGGTAGTAGCTTTCACGCATCCCATGAGATAGCTCTTTCTCTCATACTTGTATCCGACTTATGAGAGTAGCTACATACTTCATAGGTGGTAGCTCTTTCCACCCCAAATGCATAAAACAAAACAAATATTCACAAAGTCATATATATATATATATTTTTTTTCTTTTTTTTTTCTCTTTTCCATATATATATATATATATATATATATATATATATATATATATATATATATATATATATATATATATATATTTTATTATATGCATTTTCCAAAGTAAAACTAAGAACGATGATAAACTAGTCCTTAAAAACTTCAAGATTGAGTTTCCAAAAGATTCCAAGAGTAAGTTGTGCAATATGAGAATATCGAGCAAAAAGTTCCTAAAATTCAAGTAGAAACTAGAGCATGATAGGATACAATGTTAAAAATTCTCCTAAACTATAAGAATACAACCGTTGCAACTAAGGTGAACCGCCATAGGCTACATGAACATGATCAATTGACCGCACAAGTAAAAGTGTGTGCAATGTGAATTCTCCCCCCTACACTTAAGATGTACATTGTCCCCAATGTACGCATGCAAGCATTATAACCAATAAAACAATGAAGAACAATTAGTGTGGAAGTTGCAATTGAAACATTACTCCCCTGAACTCCAAGTGTTGCGTTTGATGGAGCTAGGTCATTGAGAGTTGAGTCTCAATGGTTTGTGGAGCACACACGGTCCAATGACCGTGCCTATGACAATTCCTCAATTTCCTTAAATCCAAGACCATCTGCACACATACGCAAGTGTTCAGTATAGCTCAAAATAAAGCTCGAGTATATAAAGATATGATAATGAAGTACAACTCGAGACAAAACAAATAAAAACACACCCAGAAGGAGAGTCCTTTCTGGGTACTACAAGTCCAACAAAAATAAGAAAATAAAAGTGCGATAAATGAAAGGTAAAATCTACGACGCCTCAGCGTCGGTGTCCTGATGTGTATCCTCTGGTGGTGCTGCTGCTGCTGCTGCTGCTGGTGGTGAACCTGATGCTGATGGAGATGGAGGCGGAGTCGGTGAGGGAACCCGTCGGGGTCGCACCACAGATCGCTCAAGCAACTGAATCATTGTGGCAAGCTGTGCTGATAAGTGAGCGAACTGTGATGCCTGAGTAGTCCTCAACTCGGCAAACCCTGCTGCCTGTGCGACCCTCAGCTCGGCTAACTCCTGCTGCATGATACCCACAGCACTCTCGAGGCGCTCGAACTTGTCCTGTCCTCGAGAAGGAGAAAAGATACGCACTGGAGGTGGCTCCGGTGTTGTGGGTGGTGCCTCGACCTCTGCCCCTGCCTCTGTGTCCACTGGTGGTGGCTCTAAGGCTGCCTGTGAGTCCTCGGCCTGCTCTGTCTGGGGAATGGTCCATGTATAGACTCCTGGCCCTGTCCTGCGGATCATCCCCATCATCCTCAGTGTGTCTGTGCCCAGAGGGATCGGTATACTGGTCTTCTCTGCCCCTTGTACTCCGTCTCTGAGACTCATCCCTATCAGGAGTCTCGAAATGTACGGTCCTGCGAAGATCACTCCAACCCTAGGGTTGGTGAGAATGCGTTTGAATCGCTCACCCGCAAGTGCACGGGGTCGCCAAGTAATACCCCTCGCGCGAGCACGAGGGGGTCGTATTCCCAAGGGCCCGAGGAGCTATTCTTACTTCCTTATCACAATGTTGTTTAACCTAGCAATCACTCAAAGGAGATAACTACAAATAATCTACGGATGTATGAAAAGCATACAAATAATAAATACAAATACTGAGGGAAATCAGGGCGAGGGAATGGTCACGGATGAGGATTCCCTCGGGGGCTACTAAAGTGCTAAGGATACCCTAACTAGCATGCACGTGGGTGGTTTGGACCGGGAAACCCTAAATTAGACCAACCCGATGGTCACGGTGTTTGGTCGCTAATCCGGTACAAGTATTGGAATACGGAATTTCTTCCGCCCAAATCCTTGTACGATTGCAATGGGTTTAATGGATTTCCCCAAGCTAGGGTTGAAACACAATCAAGGACAACCCTAACAATTGGAGGGGTAGAAATACCCGATGGTCACGGCGTATTCATACATGTATTCCCTTCCAAGCTTGGTGAGCCTAATAGTAGGGCAATGGTCATGCAACCTAGCATTGTCTAGGAATTGATATATAGAGTTCTCATACATATCAAGGCATTCAAGAACCACCAAACAAGGATCTCAAACCAACACACATGCATAAACTAGAAAGGAATCATCCAAAAATACACAAGTTCACCCCCAAGGTTCACCTACATCCGGTGACCTTGGGGTTTAGTTGCTCATGATCACAAAGTATGCAAATAAATACATGGAAACAACCAAAAGCATAATAAGAACACTCCCTCAAAGGATCAAGGCCGAATGACGCTTCCAAGGACGCCACCCAAGGAGTGGCTTCCCTTGTCAAACTTCCTCTCAAATCCAAATCGAAGATGTGGAGTCATCGTCTCGTGCTCTCCCCGTCGTCCTCTCCTCAAGAATCGCCTCCAAAAGCCGGCCTCAAGCTCCCAAAGAAGGTGGTGAAGTCAAGCTTGCTCAAGGCCTAGGGCTCTCTCCTCAAAATGACTCCCCAAAACCCTTAAAAACATCATCCAGAGCGTTATGCGGCCCCGTATGCAACCCCGCATGCGGGGAGAGAAAATCCCGAGAAAACCCGAAATCGCGTAAATTGCTACAGTTCCGCTACAGTACTGCTACAGGACCGTATGTTACAGTATATTGCTACAGTACCGTATGCGGCCTCTGCAGTGCCCGCATGCCAGTCCGCATGAACCTCCAGACTTAGCCATTTCACCAAAGGGTTCGTGCTACATTTGTTGCTACAGTACCTCCCCCCCCCCCGCGCTCAGAAACAGTGTCCTCGTCGCCGATTTCTTCTCAAATTATATCAACGAGCTCGAAGGGGTCTTGTCAGTACCTGTAACATGAAAGGAACCAATTCAGACCGAAAACGAGCATCAACTCATAGAAACAAATACACAATACATACGCCCGAATACATGGAAAATACGTATGCTTAGGCATTTATCAAACATCCCCACACCTAAGCATTTGCTTGTCCCCAAGCAAACACACATGAAGAACAGGGGCACAATGATAAATGACTAAACATACGACCTCAAGCTCAACTGTAGAGTTCTCCACTAGCACAGGTGAAAAGAAGTCTAGAAAGCGAGCTGTACAGTGAGCGATCTAGTAATGGTAGCCCTGTTTTATTCAAAGTGCTTCCGTGAGTGTGTGCTGGCTCCCAACCTTAACCTCTACACCCTGGATTACCCCAGGGGTCCATTCACCCCACATATGGTGAGCGCGGCATTAGACAGCTAACGACCTCTTCAATACTCAGTTAAAAGTCTTTTGAGTTCCTGAACAAAACTCTAGCACTTAAGGGACTATGTAACAAGTTCCAGGGGACGCAACAGAGATACTTAATTGCCTATTCACAAATATACAACATTTTTTTTTTTCTGAGTCCGACTAACATAGACTGCACAAAAATCTTTCAGAAGGATGCACATGCTGATTAGGCACAAGAGCCACCCATCCTACTTGATTACAGCCTACATAGACGCATTCATGCTGTACCAGCAGAGGAATACTGTCATAGACTCCATTTTTTTTTTTTTTTTTTTTTTTTTACACATTGTATCTCAGTCCCTTGGAAACATGTCACAAAGGTTCACTTAAGGCTACAGAAAACGGAAAAGGACCTCAAAAGCTCTTAACAGAATATTGAAGAAAGAATTTAACAGTGTAATACCAAAATCATCATAATGGGTTGGTTGGAGTGTACAAGGTAGGAGCAATCATGATAGAGCATGAAAAAACACTAAAAATAAAACAGGTCATCATTCAAGCACAGTATAAGAATACAACTCACTTCTATCATTCTTTCAAACTAGGAAGTACTAAACACTAAAATCATAGCTATCATCGGTATTCATGCATGCACAACTAGTAAAGTACCCCATCCCCACACCTAAAGTTGTACATTGCCCTCAATGTACATGAATCAGCAGAGTAAGGTGCGAGATAAAAATATAAACATAGAAATACGGGAATGAGGTAAAGAAACTTCCCCAATTGGTCGATGAGATGAACTCCACGTGTGCCTGGGCCGGGGGAAAGTTGTGAGGTGCAAGGGGCGTGAATCTTCAACAATGATTAGTCCTGAAAATAAAGAGGAAACATATCACATCCCAAGAAATGAATAGAGAGCCGGACAAGTAAGCACGAATCAAAAACGGGAAAATACAGTTTAGAAGGGTCAGGACCCTTGCTAACTGAAAAGTACAATGATACAAACCAACAAGTCTGTAAATAAAAACAAACACAACAACAAGAAACTAAAAGGTGGTGCTGCGAGTCTAGAGATCTGGAGGTAGTGATGGTGCAAAGCAGGTGGTAGATGTAGAGGAGGTGCCGACAGATGATGAAGTGCCGCGCATGTATAATAAGATATCGGCCATGCTGCTCTCGATAAGGCCCTGTGATGCGGCTAAATCTCGCACTGATGCTGTCAACACCTCCTGAGAGGTCCCAAGGATCTGCAACTGCTGACGGACCTCGATGCGAAACTCCGCGAAACTCTCCTCGAGTGATGGTCTACTCCCACTAGGTGTTGCGTCGGGTACAGGGGCAGACTCTGAATCAGACTCGGACCCTGACTCAGAATCTCGAGAGGTGTCGGGGTCATGGGAACTCGTGTCGCCACAGCGCGGGAGGCGGTAAGTGTCTCCCGACCTCTCAACTATCCCAATATGAAGCAGGATCGACAAACTGAGTGGTGCGACGGTGCCCACAACGCTCATGCCCTGAGTAAGCTCAATCAGTCCTAGGCCCCGGATAATGCGTGTAATATACGGCCCGGCAAAAATAGCTCCAAGACGAGTAGAAGTCCCCTGGTGCTCAATAAGTCCGGCAAACAGATGGCCCATGTGGATGGGGTACTCCCGAAGAATACTGTACATCATAAGCAGATCGGTACGGGAAACCACCCCAGTAGAATCAGCGCGACCGTTCACACTTCTGGATAGTAGGGCCTGCAAGTACCTGTGAACGGGGTCCGCCATCAAAGAAGCCTTCTTCGAGTGTGCACTAGAAATGGACATCCAAAAAGAGACAGGGCAAGTGAAGCGTGGAAAGTCACGAGGTAAATTTCTGAGCTCCGAATCGGTGAGGGACTCATAATTGCGAAGCCCAAGGTAAATGGCCAACTGGTCGTCGGTGATCCTGTGCCGCTTACCAAAGGCTCTGAAGGTAATGGTGCTGGCTTGGCGCAGAAGAGGAGCATGCCCGGAGACCTCAAATGTGCTCAACACCTCCAAGGTCAACTCCCGATAAGTGGGCTCATCGATCTCAAGAATATCATCCCAACCGTCATGGGAGATGAGGCCTCGAACGGTATCATCAATGTCCAATGTCTTCAAGGCCTCCCAATCGATAACTCGCACCGTGCCAAACCTTCTCTTCGACAAGAAAGCAAATCTTGTTTTGTGGGCATTGTTCTTGAAGGTGGGCTCGCAAACGGGTGGTGGAGAGCTTCTCCTAACTCGCTTGCCGGCCACGCGTTTGATCGGCATCCCTACAAGACAAGAGAAACATCATCAAGCAAAAAAAATTATGAGAGAATTGCTTAATGAAGACAAAGGCTGATTTTTATGCTAGTGCTACAGTAATTTCGGGGAAATTTTGGTAGAGTTTCTTCTTGCAAAAGTGATGATCCAAAAATACAAAGCTTGGAATTCAAGAGAAATAATTACAAGAAGCATTCACCATGTAAAACATCATGCATTCCCAACATTTCAACCATCAAAATCCATAGAGTGAGTGATAAGAAAACAAACCTTGAACTAGGGCACCAATGAGGAGATGAAGTGAAAATCGGCTAAAAGCTTGATAAAACCTTGAAAATCTTCCACAAATTTGCTTGCTAGGATGGAGAGAGTGTTTGGATGTAAAAAGAATGAAGAAGAATGGTGGAGAGATGAAGGAGAAAAGAAGAGAAGTTTGATGAAAGTTGAGTGAATAGTGAGGGAGTGAGGTGAAGAGATGGTGATAAGGGCCGGGAGACCATGCGGCCCCCTATGCGGCCGCATGGTACCCCGCATAGGTCTCGGGAATTTTTGTGCGGCCTGCTATGCGGCCGCATAGCAGGCCGCACAAGCCTCTGGAAATTTCATGCGGCCTGCTATGCGGCCGCATAGCAGGCCGCATAGGGCCCAGGAAACTTCATGCACAAAAAACTCTCAAATTGCGCATTGAACTCAACCTAGCACTCAAAAATGACATGAAAACAAAGCCGAAAACACTCAAAAATCATTGAAAACATGGAGAATGAGGCACCAACATTCAAGGAAAAATACAAGATCATGAAATCTATGGTGCAACAAGAGGAAATAAATTATACAAAACGACTAAACAACCACAACAATCACAAAATTCAACAACACTCAAACTCACAAGCACCACAAAAAATACGAAAAATACCCAAACACAACAACAACAACTAAGAAGAAAAAATAAGTGCAATGAATTTAAAGACTTGGGTTGCCTCCCAAGAAACGCTTTTTTAAAGTCTTTAGCTCGACATGGTTTACCTCAATTCATGGTGGAACAAAGGGGTGAGAGATACCTCCATTTTTCGATGAAGAATTGTTACCCGGAAAGTAATGTTTCAACCGGTGCCCATTGACTTTAAACGTCCCATGTTGTGGGTGAGATATCTCGACGGCGCCATGAGGGAATACTTGCGTGACTGTATATGGCCTGTGCCATCGCGATTTTAATTTCCCCGGGAAAAGTCTCAACCTTGCATTGAAAAGAAGAACATGATCCCCACTTTGGAAGCACTTAGGTTGCTTTATGTGCCGGTCGTGGTATTCCTTCATCTTCTCTTTGTACCGGACTGAAGTTTCATATGCCAAAGCTCGTCATTCTTCTAACTCATTCAGCTGAAATTTTCGCTTGTGACCACAAAGATGGGGGTCGAAATTGAGTTGCTTTATTGCCCAATATGCTCTGTTCTCAAGTTCCACCGGCAAATGACATGCCTTTCCATAAACGAGTCGGTAGGGCGTTGACCCAGTAGGGGTCTTGAATGCAGTTCTGTATGCCCAAAGTGCATCCTCGAGCTGGTCTGCCCAATTTTTCCGGTGGTGGCTGACAGTTTTTTCCAGCATCCTATTCAACTCCCTATTCGACACTTCAACTTGACCACTTGTTTGAGGATGATAGGCGGTTGACGTCCTGTGAGATACCCCGTATCGTTTAAGGGCTTTTTCGAACTGAGAGTTGCAAAAATGTGTTCCCCGGTCACTTATGATTGCCCTAGGAGTTCCGAACCGAGAGAACAATTTTTTTAAAAATTTCACAACCACCCTAGCATCACAAGATGAGCAGGCCTGGGCCTCCACCCACTTGGAGACATAGTCCACTGCGACCAAGATATACTTGTTGCCCTGGGAACTAGGGAATGGACCCATGAAATCTATCCCCCACACATCGAACACTTCGCAAGCTTGGTTCCAATTTTGAGGCATTTCATCACGTTTTGATAAATTACCCGCTCTCTGACACCGATCACAATGTTGCACCACTGACTACGCATCATGGAACATGGTAGGCCAGTAGAACCCCGCATCAAGTACCTTTTTAGCTGTTCTGGTCCCACTGCAGTGGCCCCCAGTAGGACCCGAATGACAATGTAACAAGATATCATGCCCCTCGTCCACTGAGACACACCTTCTCACAATTTGGTCGAAGCAAGTCCTAAATAGGAATGGATCCTCCCATGTATAGTGTTTCAGGTCGGCGAAGAATTTTTTTCGTTGTTGAGGTGTGAGCCACTTTGGGAAGGTTCTTGCCACCAAATAGTTCGCAAAGTCAGCGAACCACGGAGCCTCATCCTGCTCAATCACTCTTATGCTGCAGAGTTGCTCCCTAGGGAATGTGTCATTTATTTCTCCTTTTTGCAAGACACCCTCATATGGGTTCTCAAGGCGTGAGAGGTGATCAGCTGCTAGGTTCTCTGCCCCCTTTTTATCTCTTATCTCCAAATCGAATTCTTGCAACAGTAGAACCCAACGGATTAGACGAGGCTTGGCGTCGGGCTTACTCAACAGGTACTTCAATGCCGAATGATCAGTATACACAATCACCTTGGATAGTACTAGATATGACCGGAATTTGTCAAATGCGAAAACAACCGCGAGCATTTCCTTCTCAGTGGTGGTGTAGTTTTCCTGAGCATCGTTCAAAGTTTTGCTTGCATAATAGACAGGATGGAAATGGTTGTCTCGTCGCTGCCCAAGTACGGCCCCCACTGCGAAGTCACTTGCATCACACATTAACTCAAACGGCAGATTCCAGTCCGGGGAGACCATGATCGGTGCCTCCACAAGCTTCAGCTTCAGGGTGAGAAAGGCATTCATACAATCGTCATTGAACTCAAAAGGGGCATCCTTCTCAAGAAGTTTTGTAAGCGGTCGAGCAATTGATGAGAAGTCTTTCACAAATCTTCGATAAAACCCAGCGTGCCCCAAAAAGCTTCTGATTGCTTTAACTGAGGTAGGAGGAGGAAGTTTTTCGATGGTTGCAACTTTGGCCTTATCCACCTCAATCCCTTTTTGTGAGATTTTATGCCCGAGCACTATGCCTTCCTTGACCATGAAGTGACATTTTTCCCAACTGAGCACCAAATTGGTTTCTTCGCATCGGATCAAAACCCGTTCCAGATTTCTAAGGCAAAGCTCGAATGAATCACCAAAGACCGAGAAATCATCCATAAACACTTCCATGATATCCTCCACCATATCCTCGAAAATTGCCATCATGCATCTTTGAAATGTCGCCGGTGCATTGCATAACCCGAAAGGCATACGACGGTATGCAAATGTGCCATAGGGACAAGTGAAGGTTGTTTTCTCCTGATCTTCTGGAGCAATGGGAATCTGAAAATACCCGGAGAGACCATCCAGGAAACAGTAATAGGAATGTCCCGCTAGTCGCTCAAGCATCTGATCGATGAAGGGTAAGGGAAAGTGATCTTTCCTCGTGGCATCATTGAGTTTCCTGTAGTCAATGCATACCCTCCAACCTGTGACAGTTCTGGTAGGAACAAGTTCATTCTTTTCATTAGCAATGACTGTCATCCCTCCTTTCTTGGGTACCACTTACACTGGGCTCACCCATGCACTGTCAGAAATGGGATAAATAATGCCTGCATCCAAAAGTTTAATGACTTCATTCCTTACAACCTCTTTCATGTTAGAGTTGAGTCTCCGTTGGGGAATTGCCCGAGGTCGATGATTGTCCTCCATGAGGATCTTATGAGTGCAAAAAGATGGACTAATTCCCTTAATATCCGAGATTTTCCACGCAATCGCCATTTTGTGTCTTTTAAGCACATCAAGAAGCTGCTCCTTCTGCCTAACAGCGAGATCCGAGGCAATAATGACTGGAAGCTTGGACCCCTTTTCCAAGAAAGCATATTCCAAATGTTCGGGGAGAGGCTTCAACTCTAATTCTGGGGGTTCCTCAATTGATGACTTCTGCTTCCCATAATTCCCGAGATCAAACTGTTCGGCGTCAGTGTAGTCCCCCACACCTGGGCCAACAACGCCTAACACCTCTTCCACACATTGAAGCGCATTTTCAATCACACCTGCATTATCCTCTGGCACATAGGAAATTGCCTCTGAACTGCCAGTTCGAGTTTGATCTGCTACACTCTCAATAGGTACAAAAGAATCAGCTGGATAATCAACATCTTCTCTTAGCCCACGATTAGAAGCTTCAGGTCGGTGGTTTGGTGCGCAGGTTTCAGTTACCGGTCGTTCCACAATAGATTCCAAATATCGGCCGAACACAGCCTGAGCCCCGTGTTCTTCAACGGTTGTAGCGGCCCTGGCATCTTCCGGCGTTCTTATCCACTGTTCAGTGCTAGGGCACATCTCATCCAACCCATATGGTACATTCGAATAAGGGAAAAATGGTTCCTGTGGATAATAATTGTAAACCCACGCGTTAGTCGAAGCCATGGTTTAAAGAGAGAAACAAAATAAACAAGAACGAAAAAAATTGGAATATATACAAGAATGGCAAAAACGAACAAAAGTAAAAATGGTCAAATCAACACGTTTTAAGTTTTCCGAATATTCCTCGAAAGTCCTCGGCAGCGGCGCCAAAAACTTGGTGAGAATGCGTTTGAATCGCTCACCCGCAAGTGCACGGGGTCGCCAAGTAATACCCCTCGCGCGAGCACGAGGGGGTCGTATTCCCAAGGGCCCGAGGAGCTATTCTTACTTCCTTATCACAATGTTGTTTAACCTAGCAATCACTCAAAGGAGATAACTACAAATAATCTACGGATGTATGAAAAGCATACAAATAATAAATACAAATACTGAGGGAAATCAGGGCGAGGGAATGGTCACGGATGAGGATTCCCTCGGGGGCTACTAAAGTGCTAAGGATACCCTAACTAGCATGCACATGGGTGGTTTGGACCGGGAAACCCTAAATTAGACCAACCCGATGGTCACGGTGTTTGGTCGCTAATCCGGTACAAGTATTGGAATACGGAATTTCTTCCGCCCAAATCCTTGTACGATTGCAATGGGTTTAATGGATTTCCCCAAGCTAGGGTTGAAACACAATCAAGGACAACCCTAACAATTGGAGGGGTACAAATACCCGATGGTCACGGCGTATTCATACATGTATTCCCTTCCAAGCTTGGTGAGCCTAATAGTAGGGCAATGGTCATGCAACCTAGCATTGTCTAGGAATTGATATATAGAGTTCTCATACATATCAAGGCATTCAAGAACCACCAAACAAGGATCTCAAACCAACACACATGCATAAACTAGAAAGGAATCATCCAAAAATACACAAGTTCACCCCCAAGGTTCACCTACATCCGGTGACCTTGGGGTTTAGTTGCTCATGATCACAAAGTATGCAAATAAATACATGGAAACAACCAAAAGCATAATAAGAACACTCCCTCAAAGGATCAAGGCCGAATGACGCTTCCAAGGACGCCACCCAAGGAGTGGCTTCCCTTGTCAAACTTCCTCTCAAATCCAAATCGAAGATGTGGAGTCGTCGTCTCGTGCTCTCCCCGTCGTCCTCTCCTCAAGAATCGCCTCCAAAAGCCGGCCTCAAGCTCCCAAAGAAGGTGGTGAAGTCAAGCTTGCTCAAGGCCTAGGGCTCTCTCCTCAAAATGACTCCCCAAAACCCTTAAAAACATCATCCAGAGCGTTATGCGGCCCCGTATGCGACCCCGCATGCGGGGAGAGAAAATCCCGAGAAAACCCGAAATCGCGTAAATTGCTACAGTGCCGCTACAGTACCGTATGCTACAGTAAAATTGCTATGCGGCCTCTGCAGTGCCCGCATGCCAGTCCGCATGAACCTCTAGACTTAGCCATTTCACCAAAGGGTTCGTGCTACAGTGGTTGCTACAGTACCCCCCTCAGAAACAGTGTCCTCGTCGCCGATTTCTTCTCAAATTCTATCAACGAGCTCGAAGGGGTCTCATCAGTACCTGTAACACGAAAGGAACCAATTCAGACCGAAAACGGGCATCAACTCATAGAAAAAAATACATAATATATACGCCCGAATACATGGAAAATATGTATGCTTAGGCATTTATCAAGGGTACTGGCCCTGATGGCGCAAATACTCTGCTAAGATGTGCCATAAGTGGAGTGGTACCCTCTGAGCCATCGAATATAGATAAAGAAGCTCCTGGCGACTCAGAACCCCAGTGCTATCACCTCGGCCACTCATTGATCTACTAAGAATGGCATGTAAGTATCTGTAGGCCGGGCGAGACAAGCACGTGGCCTTTGAGATCCCTGGCTCATACTGGCCTTCCCCGCACAAATCTCTGTATGCCCTCTGCGGGGTAAGACTGCCCGGGTAGTCTGTAGGAAGATCCCTGTACTCCTCGGTCTGTGTATAGGCCTCATCGTATAGTCCCAGATGGATCGAAAACTGGGTCAAGCTGAAGCTGAAATGCTGGCCTAATACCCTGAACTGAATGGTATCAGGAGTGGAACAATCCCTGTATGATCTGTCAAACTCAAATGAGGCCAGGAACTCCAGTGTCACCCCTCGAATGGCTGGGTCTCTAATCCTCAATAATCTCCTCCAGCCACCCACCGAGAGTAGCTCCTCAACCTCCTCGGCAATACCGTCACCCCCCTGGATCTCTTTGATAATGCTCAGGTCGGGGTATCGTGACTGTCCGAAACGGAGTGTGGATAATCTATCAAACCTGGTCTGGTGCTCAGGTATACTGAACTCTGTCTCCTCTGGAGGGGGTGTGGGCTCACGGGGTCGCTTCCCAGCCGACTTCTTGGACCTGGAAGTCATATCTGCAAGATTGAAGAAGAAAATAGTTAAAAGCAGTTCAAGAACACAATCTGCAGAAATCCACACAGCCGTGTGTTAATTCCACACGCCCGTGTGGATCTTCTGGCGGACAGAGCCTCACGGCCGTGGGTTGAAGAATCCAAAAATACATTTTAAAACGTTCTAATTTCGTTCAAAATACATTCGCATGAATGATAGGCATTAAAAACAAGCGAAATAATCAAAAAGAACGAATCAAATCAAGAATTTACGAAGAAAAAAAAAGGCTTTGAATTTCTTACCGACGGTGAAGATGAAGAAGTAATGATAATCGGCCTGAAAAACTCAACCTACGATCTCTGAAGGCTCGGAAATGGGTGGAGAATCGAAATAGAGCATTCAAGAGAAGTTTTGGAGTGGAAAAAGATCGAAACACAAGTGAAATCCAAAAGAAAACGCGCGGCTTTTGAAGTTCTGGGGATTCACACGGCCGTGTGATGCATCCACACGGCCGTGTGCCTCTGAAATTAGGGTTCACAGGGGCCAACACACGCCCCTGTGCACACTCTGGTCACTCTCTGAACTACCCCACACGGCCGTGTGGAAATTCCACACGGTCGTGTGCCTTCACAAGGATATCCACAGGGGCTGGTACACGGCCCTGTGGCTTCTCGGGAAAACACAGAAGCTCTCTGAAAAATGTCACACGGCCGTGTGTTAACTCCACACGGCCGTGTGCCCAACCTGGCCAAGAACACAAGGCCGGTCACAGGGGCCAACACACGCCCCTGTGGCCTCTCTGATTTGCCCGAAAAATCTAAGTGTTTCACACGGCCGTGTGTTAATTCCACACGGCCGTGTACCAATCACAAGCTCTTCCACAGGGGCTGTCACACGCCCCTGTGTTCTCTCGGGAAGAAGGGATTTTTCTGCAGAGTTTTCACACGGCCGTGTGTTAATTCCACACGGCCGTGTGCCTTAGTACAGTGGCACTCACAGGGGCTCCCACACGCCCCTGTGAACTCTCTGGAAAAGAGTTGAAGTTCTGCGAAACTTCACACGGCCGTGTGTTAATTCCACACGGTCGTGTGCCCCTTCTGAAGTTTTTCACAGGGGCAAAGTCACGCCCCTGTGTCTTCTCTGGTTGAGCTCCAATTGGTAACACACGGCCGTGTGTTAATTCCACACGGCCGTGTGTTTTCTCTGGTTTACTTAGAAAATTTTACAGACTCTCAGAAAAATTCAGAAACTCTTTCAAAAAAATACTTAGAGCCTGTAAAAACCGTAAAATTACGACCAGAAACCAAAGAAAACACACTCAACCAACCTAAACTTCATCAATTATCGTTAAGGCACACGAAATTCATCAAAAACCCACAAGAAAATCGCAGCGTAAGCACATGAAAAATTCAGGACACCAAAACTAAGACTTTTTATTCAATCTAAAGCTAACTAGGTCCTAGAAAAACTGTAAAGCCTTGGGTTGCCTCCCAAGAAGCGCTTGTTTAACGTCACTAAGCTTGACGTACCTGGCTTACCTCAAGGCGGTTGAAGGAAAAATATTTCTTTGTCGTTGCTGCAAACCTCTCCACCAAAGTATGGTTTCAACCGGTGTCCGTTTACCTTGAACGTGCCCTTCTCCGGATGAGTAATCTCAATTAAACCTTGGGGTGATACCTGAGTGACTGTGTACGGGCCAAACCATCTAGTCTTTAACTTTCCGGGGAAGAGTCGTAATCGGGAGTTGAATAGTAGGACTTGGTCACCGACCTTGAATTCCTTAGGTAATTTGATATGCTTGTCATGCCATTTTCGAATCTTCTCTTTGTAAATTTTGGCATTCTCATATGCTTTCAATCTCCATTCATCGAGTTCATTAAGATGAAGCAGCCTCTGTTCACCAGCTCTTCTTAAGTCGAAGTTCATTGCTTTAATTGCCCAATATGCTTTATGTTCAAGTTCCACGGGTAGATGGCATGACTTCCCGTAGACTAGATTATACGGAGTGGTGCCTATGGGTGTCTTGTACGCTGTGCGATGGGCCCATAGTGTGTCATCCAACCGTTCTGACCAGTCTCGCTTTCCTTGTTGCACAGATTTGGTCAAGATTCGCTTGAGTTCTCTATTGGTGACTTCCACTTGACCACTAGTTTGAGAATGATATGGAGTAGCAAGGCGATGGCGTACCCCGTATCTTTTCAACACTTTTTCTAATTGAGCATTACAGAAATGGGTTCCTCGGTCACTAATGATGATTCGCGGAGTTCCAAATCGAGTGAATAACCTTTTTAAAAATTTCACCACCGTTCTAGCATCATTACTTGGCAATGCTTGTGCTTCCACCCATTTGGAGACATAGTCAACTGCTACTAGTATGTACTGGTTCCCGTTAGACTTTGGAAATGGTCCCATGAAATCAATGCCCCAGACATCGAATACTTCGCAGAATTGTATAGGATTCTGAGGCATCTCATCCCGCCGAGATAAATTTCTAGCCCTCTAACAATTGTCACATCGAAGAACGAACTGGTGTGCGTCTCGAAAGAGAGTTGGCCAATAGAATCCTGCCGCCAAGACTTTTTCGGCAGTCCTATTTGATGCATAATGGCCCCCAACTGGCCCTGAATGACAGTGAGCAAGAATATCCCATCCTTCCTCCCTCGATACGCATCTCCGAACTATTTGATCTGCACAAATACGGAAGAGGAACGGATCGTCCCAGAAATAATTCTTTAAATCACTAAAGAATTTCTTCTTTTGCTGGAATGTGAGCCCTTGTTTGAGCACCTTCCCTGACAAATAGTTAGCAAAATCCGCAAACCATGGAGTGTCACCTGATGAAGTCGTTTTCTGAATTGAATACAAGTGCTCCTCCAGGAAGAAGTCATTAATTTCCTTGCTTGATGACTCTTGTCCAATGCTACCCTCTAGCCGTGACAAGTAATCCGCCACAACATTTTCGGTTCCCTTCTTATCTTTTATCTCCATATCAAACTCCTGTAAGAGCAGTATCCAGCGGATTAATCTTGGTTTTGCATCAACTTTGTTCATGAGGTAGCGGAGAGCTGAATGGTCTGTGAATACAATAACTCTAGATAAAATGAGATATGATCTGAACTTATCGAGTGCAAATACCACTGCTAATAATTCCTTCTCTGTTGTAGTGTAATTTTCTTGGGCATCTGTGAGAGTCTTACTTGCGTAATAGATGGGTTGGAATTGCTTACCTCTCCTTTGCCCCAAGACTGCTCCAACTGCATAATCACTAGCATCGCACATCAGCTCAAATGGTTCATCCCAATTCGGGGTGATTAGAATTGGAGCTTGAACCAGTTTTTCTTTTAAGACCTTGAAAGCTACTGCACAATCTTCCCCAAAGTCAAATGGAGCATCTTTTTCGAGAAGCTTGGTCAACGGCTGAGTGATCTTTGAAAAATCCTTAATAAACCGCCTGTAAAAACCTGCATGCCCCAGAAAACTTCGGATTCCTTTGACGTTTATTGGCGGAGGAAGTTTATCTATGACCTCTATTTTTGCTTTATCCACCTCCATACCCACACTAGAAATTTTGTGACCGAGAACGATACCTTCTTGAACCATGAAGTGACACTTTTCCCAGTTTAACATGAGATTTGTCTCCTCACATCTTTTCAGCACTCGTTCCAAGTTTCTTAAGCATATATCAAAGGAGTCACCAAACACAGAGAAATCATCCATGAATACCTCCATTATGTCTTCGATGAGATCATCAAAAATAGCAGTCATACAGCGTTGAAATGTAGCAGGTGCATTACATAGCCCGAACGACATTCGTCTGTATGCAAACGTTCCATATGGACAAGTAAAAGTCGTTTTCTCCTGATCTTCCGGAGCAATAGGAATCTGAAAGTATCCTGACATTTCGTCTAGAAAACAGTAAAACTGATGCCCTGCTAATCGTTCCAGCATTTGATCAATAAACGGCAACGGAAAATGATCCTTTCGGGTTGCATCATTCAACCTTCTGTAATCAATGCAAACTCTCCATCCCGTAACTGTCCTGGTTGGGATGAGCTCATTCTTCTCATTCTTAATTACTGTCATCCCACCTTTTTTCGGAACCACTTGAGTTGGGCTTACCCAAGCACTATCGGAGATTGGGTAAATAATTCCTGCATCCAAGAGTTTCACCACCTCTGCCTTCACAACCTCTTTCATGTTTGGATTTAGTCTTCTTTGAGGTTGGATTACCGTTTTGAAGCTATCCTCCATTAAAACCTTATGTGTGCAAAATGAGGGGTTTATTCCTTTTAGGTCTGCGATTTTCCATGCTAACGTAGACTTGTGTATTTTCAACATGTTCACCAGTTTATCTTTTTGCTCCCGAGAAAGATTCGATGCTATGATCACGGGCAACTTCATTTCTTCTGCCAAAAATGCATATTCTAAGTGTTCTGGAAGTGTTTTCAAATCTAACTCGGGTGGCTCATCAATGGATGGTCGAAGTCGGTCCCCCTTCAGTCTATTAATTTCTTCAAATTTAGTATCTTGTGTTTTATTAACGCAACCTGATACCTTCTCTGGACCATATTCCTTGAGTTGGTCCTGGGATCCCAACTTAACCCCCAATTCACAAGCTTCCTCAATTAGGTTTGCGATTCCCATTGAAAAGACTTCTTGCTTATGTTCCCAATAACCTGATTCAAACTGTACGAGAACCTTCTCAAGGGTTTCTTCTGTGTCACCCTTTGACGAAGCTAGGGCTGATTTATCAAATTCATCTAACACACCGCCCAATTCATAATTCATGTTCTGCTCCTTGTAGAATTGATCGATACTGTTCACTATTTCTGTGCAAGGCTGCTTCACTGATTGATCATACTAAGTATAACTTGGAAATGGTTGGGCAATAAACAACTGCATTTTCTGCTTTACTTCCTCAACTAGGCCCACAAGTGTATCAAAAGCTTCGCTTGCGTTAAACATTCCCTCGGTAAAACTGCAATTAGCGAAGAAAGAATTGGTGAGAATAGTGATAGATAGAGAAAATGTGAAATAGACAGCGAAATGAATGACTAAAATAGCAAAAACAAGTATCAAAAATACGCCTATTCCCCGGCAACGGCGCCAAAAACTTGACACGACCTTTTGCGTGTGTACCGCAAGTGCACGACCTTGTCGAAGTAATAAAAGTTACCCCGGTGAGTGGGTAGTCGAATCCATAGGGAATAGGGATTTAAAATACGAGAAATTGCTATTGAGTCGTGTGATGTACGAAAAGAAACAATGGTCGGAGTGATGAGTGAATTTATGGAAACCAGAGTAGATGCAAAGCAAATAAATTGAAAGATGAAAGAGAGAAAAGTGCAAGCAACGAGTAAAAAGAGAGAGACTAGTAATAAGTGAAAATAGGGTATCCGGACAAGTTACCTCTAGGACTTATGCTTCTAGTGCAAGACTATGCTATTATACCTTCCTATTGATGTTAATTGAGTCGAGGAAAATCCTGAAACACACGGTCCCAAATCTAAGGTCAACCGTGGCTAACCCCAACACTATGTCCCGGCAATAGGATTCACGTCAACCCTTCACTCTGTTGATTGCTCAACTAAGCCCCAGGGGAGTATTTCTACCTAAGCCTAACACTACGTGGGATTGCTTTAAGCTCTAGGGATTCCTAGTGATAAAACCTGTTCCTATATGTGATAGTTCTAACCCTTTGTTCCAGGAGGAAGAACCATTGTCTAAATTAAGCCCCAGTGCGTAGGATTCACGTCACCCCAAAACCTTGGGGGAGTTTGTCTACCTAGCACTTCACTCTATTTCGACCTCTAATGACTCAAGGAATCGGAGGTAGGGAGAAATCACAACGGAAGAGAAAGGGGTACGGTGCTACCTCACAACTCTCCCTCTCAACCCTCTTCAATTTTAAGTAGTCTAATCCTATAGGAGTTGTCACACCTCCAAAGGATAACCTTGATTGTTCTCAATCCTTAGTGTCACGGCTAAGAGAAAACAATAGCACAAGAAATCTAAAATTGAAACTCGAATTTATTCATCAATTAATGGAAAAGCATAATAACAATGTCAAAGAAACATAATTATCCTAGAGTTTTACAAGTCCGAATACCCACGAGGGGTTTAGCACCTCATGGAGCTATACATGTTCATCAATTTATGAAAGAAAGAACAAACTAAAGACATCAATGAAAACCCCCTCGCGTATGGTGTGGCCGTGGTCTTGTGCGGCCGTCGAACATCGATGACGATGCCGATGACGCGCTCCAATCCTCCACAAAGTCCTCTCCGAAACCCTAGCCGCACTCTCCAGAAGTTGTGGAGAAAGATAGGTCCAAAGATCCTTCAAAAAGTCTCCAAATCGGCTTTAAATAGGCTGAGTGCGGCTTTAAATTTGAAGTTATCGGGAATTCACACGGCCGTGTGGAATTTCCACACGCCCGTGTGAAGTTTCTGTCCTTCCTAAAAATTGCTTCACACGGCCGTGTGTTAATTCCACACGCCCGTGTGAATTCTCTGGAACCTTGACTCTTCGGCAGAAGTGCACAGTAACTTGCTACAGTGATTCGCTACACTAACAAATCTACAGTGTTGCTACAGTACTCTCCGAAATGCTCCCGAATATGTTGTTTGTTCATCGAGGCCATTGAATTGGGCACACAATCAATGGTAGATCGTGCCTATTGCTTCGAGTCTCCTTCTTGGTGAAGTTTTCCTAAGCTACACGAGTTAGACTTGTTGTGAATGTGACTGCCTTTGTGCCCCTCCAAAGGAGGTTGGCACACACTCACAAGTCTAACCTCGTGCCTTGTTCCTTGCTTGGTCTGAAAACCTCCCAACAACGGCGAACACGACCTAACTTCGTTCTTCTTTTCCAACTTAGCTCCACGAAACCTACAATGCTCAAGAATACACAAATGTACACTATTTAGTGATAAAATCTGATAAAAGTATGTTCATTTGTAAGATAATAACGCTTCACGTTACTACAACACAAGCACTTATCATTAGGGTTGGTTGTGAACCCATATGAGAGCTTGATTCTTGTTCCATTTTCTACTTCTTTGAGGGTAGAGCTTGGGAGGAATAATTGTATTGAGTTGTATGGTTTTAATTTAAGGAAATCCTTCCTGGAATTAATGTAGCACCAACCAAAGTTAGGTTTTTCTTGCTTTACTTATTGATTTTAAGGCTTGTGAGAGGTATTTTCTTGCTAGAACTTCTTGATATGGTGTTTAGCAAACCCTAGAAGCAACCATTCCCCATTTTGAGCATTTTTCATTCATTTTAGTTAATCAAGTGTTTGATGATGTATGGTTGCTTGTTTTGGTTGTTTAAATGCTTCTAGGAGATGAGACTTCAAGTAAGGGCAAAGAGCCAGTGGAGAAATAACACCAGAGGATTTTAACTCGCCAAGTTTGTGAGTGGGACTTACAGATTTCATGGACTACACTATTGTGCATATTTCCTATATATTTGAGTTATTCTTTCTTTTGAACATTTTCATGACTTTGAAATCATGCTTGATTTTAAATGGGTTATGGAGAATATTTGCAAGTATATAAATGGTGTTCAAAAGATTGGTTCTTAAATTACCTGTTCAAGGAAATTTTTGAGATTCACGCCTTATACTTGTCAAAAGTTTCTTGAAATATTATTCATGATTCTTTAAAACATCCCCCTTGAATTTGAATGAGTTTATGAAAATGCTTGCCTAGTTATGTTACTCGAGTTTGAGAACTTGGACATCAAATGTTATTTTTAAGATGTACCTTTCACATTTTAATATTAATGTTTATGCCTTGAAAAAATTATCTACGACCCTTGAAAGTGTTATTTGACCTTTAGTGAACTCGTTGCAATGCTTATGAATTGGATTAACTAAATTATGGGCTATAAACCATGCATGTTTTCTCATAATTAAGTTGCATTACCCTTGATTGATGATTTATAAATGCTAAAACTCTTGAAATGCTTGTATAATGTTTAGAAGATATGTTGATTTATGAATTAACTTATTTCAAGAAAATAGTTGCAAAGTATGTGTTACTCATGATCAAAAACCCTATGTTTTGGGTTGTATGTTTCAATGTACATTTTCAAGAATCTTGATGTTCTTGTCTTGATGAGTAAATGAGTTGTGCAAATTAAGTTGATTTTCATTGTGATGATGTTATACTTGAAGTGTATTTTCAAAGATTGATCTTATATGATGTTTTCTCGATGAAAAGGATTTCATTGAAGATATTATGATCAGTTTGCTCACTCTTGGAGTGAATAATTTTTGTATATGAACACACGTGATCTCTTGATGAGATTTATGCTATTATGTAGATGTATATAATAAGCCTACGGGCTGGGTTGTTACTTAAATGCTTTGATGGTGACATGTAAGCCGAGCTCCAGTACTTACTGCAGTAAGAAGTGGATGGTTTCCACGGGCTGACTTATATAAAGGTGGTGTGAAAAACTGTCAAACGGGTTATGCCATGTTAGGTGGGAGCTTAGATCCCTGACTTGGATATAGTTGGGTTGTTCGGAGTCGCCACACGAACTTCCCAACGGCCAATGCCAAGATGCGCGCATCTTGGTAGCTCCAGACCTAACCAAGGCCATAATTAGCGATGGAGAGTTTTCGTGGCAATTTTGGATACTATTGATTATTTGTATTTGTTGAATTACTCATTTATAAACATTTTGATATTTGAAACCATCGTAAATAATGCGCAAGTATTAGATTCCTAAATGGTATGAATTTTCTCGATGACTTCAAAGGAATTTTATTTTGCATTTCATTGAGAAAGCTTAATTTCTTATGTAATACTCATTATTTAAAGTATCTCTATTATTGTTAAGAAATGAAACATGTTTTTGGCATTTTTTTATTTTATTTAATTGGGTATGAGTTATAATTCCAGGTATAACCCCTCAGTGGGTCTTCAAATTATGGAGGCTAATTACTATGAATCCGATCATTGATTGAGATTTATTAAATCCATGTTTTAGTGAGTTGTTAAAAGGAACAGATGTCTATTTATGTTAGAGCTTGGCTTTGATTAATTGTTATTGTAAGATACTTTTATCGCCATACTTTGTTCTTTGTAAATCTGAGTATTACTCCAGGATTGCTATTTTCTTTATATTTGGTTTTGTTAAACTCTTAAAATAGTTTAATGTTATGTCACTTATATTTATCTTTTTTGACATGTATAATTTTATAGTTCCATGGAATTCCCCTCACTGAGTAACCAAGTTACTCAGCCCCTCTTTCTTTTCCCCAGGTGTTTGCTCAGTGAAGCGGTGCGGACGTGAAGTGCTTGGCAAAGGACTATTTCAGTGCATTTACTTTAAGTCTATGTATGTATATTCTAGTATTTGGCATGTATAGTGTGAGATTCATTAGTGTATGGTGTCGGCCCATTGGTATATTTCTTTTCCTTGGGTGTTCATGTATGTTGCTATTGTTCAATGTTGTCCGAAAACATACACAGAGTTTGGGATGTATTTACGATTATGTATTTTAAGCTGTACTCTTGCATTTCTAGATATGGTTGTATATGTGTGCTTGACTTAGTACTGTAATGATTGGTTTGTATAGAGATTTATTTTATCAGTCTGCTCTTGTGTTCCTTCAAGTCGGTTTTAGTGTTGTGAATAGGTATTAGGTCAGCCTTACGATGATCCAGGGTTAAGGCAGTGTTTGACCTTCCTTGGGTTATCGTGGAGGTATGTCACACATGGGACCCACGAGTCAGGGCGTGACGTACTTTAGTCGTATCAGAGCCCTGGTTTAGAGTTAGGCTTAGGTTTGACAGTATAATCCAATTCTAGAGTTAGTTTATTGATTGGGTCAGAAGTGTGATTCCTTGTTCTTATACCTAGTGGGTCCCAGTTGAGTTTACATATAACATTGATGCATATAGAATTTGTTTTAAGGGTTGTCTGCCAGCTTGACACCCGCGCATGCATCGCAGAGTTGTTGCTCCAATCGGTGAGTCTACTCCTTTCTTGTCTAAGCGGAAGCCCTTCTTATTGGTGTATACTTGTTGTGGTGTGCATTCTGTTAAAACTTGTTACATTTTCTGCGATACGGAAGTTATCATTCTTCTTTCATCTCTTGGCCTTGGATATGTCATTTTAAGTTATTGGAGACTTGATGTGATTAGATTTGAATGACTGAATGTGAGCCGATGATATATATATATATATATATATATATATATATATATATATATATATATATATATATATATATATATATATATGCCTTCTGTGGATCATTAAAAAATGGTTAAGAATTTTAATTATTGTGATATGCTAAATCGATTCATGTATGTCTTGATTTGGTTTGACTTGTTATCGTAGTAACATGATATTAGGTTTTGGAATGGTGAAGTTAACTAGGGTGGATAATTGGTTTAATTGATACTTATTTTAGGAAAATTTTTATGAAGCTGAAGTTAAAAAAAAATTAACTGGTAAATTGTGTTAACTATGGACAATTTAATGACCCTGTTATGATATCGCAAGTGAAGTATGTGAAATTTGAATATAGTTCAATTCTACAAATATGTCTAAAGGATGTGTCCTATTGACTATAATTATGGTTGGATTGAAATACATGAGTGTGATGTACCTACCTTGAGGCAATGGAAATTCCTTTGGACAGTTATTAAGTGTTGTATAGTAAAATCTCATAATTGATCTCATAAAAATAATTAAGTAAATCTCTTGTATTAGACAAGATGATTTGCCCATTTTGGGATAAATAAAGAGGTTTGAAAAGTTGTGTGTGCAAAAGGATTTGATTCTTGAATTGTGTTAGAGTTAATGAGATGGATTTTAATGGATGCATGTAAAATGTTGTTGTAATTCTTTTAAGGATGATATGTAGGTAATGACCCACTTGATGATGAGAAATAATAATGAATGAGTTGTGTTATATATGTTGAATATGTGAATAAAAATTAGATTGTTATATTAAAGGTTCTTGTGATTTCATTAGACTTGTTTGGCAATGGTTCCTAAGAGAAAGAAGTTAAATTTTCAAGAACTTGTGTAATGCAGCTATGATTGGACAAGTTAATATCGATTTTTGAGAGTAGTGATATTATGCTGAGAATGTAGACCATATCAAACCCCTGAATACAATAATTGGGCGATATATAGACACCCAAAGGCATGTGATATTAGAAGTGTATTTTTCATGTTCATTGTGGGTTGGCACATGCGAATGTGATTATTTGGCAATTATTTGATAATGGGAAAATTGAACTTGTATTTTAACAATCAAGATTGCAGGTCGATTATATATTATTGATGTTTTTTGATGAATGCCTCAAAAGCAAGTTGTGAAGTGTGAAAGTAAGGCCAAGATTGAGAGGATTGTAACTAAGGTATCATCTTCATGTTTTTGTTGAAGTCTTGAGTATTTTACTTGAGTAGTGTTGAAGTGCAAGTATCCTCTTTTGTTCAGGAGAGATGTATGTGAAATTTCGAGGCCGAAATTTTTGTAAGGGGGTATACTGTGGTGTTTAGGTCATATTTGCCTTTGTTTGTTGTTTGGTTATCTTAGTTGTCTTGGTTATTTCCCCATTGTATTTTGTTTGAGGTTTTTTGTTGATCATTTGTAGTTGTTTGTCAAGTGTTTGATGGTGTTTCGGAGATGTTTTTAGCACGTCTGGGCTGTGCAAAGGCCGCACAGCCCCTTTTGGGAGCTGTGCGGCCTCCTGTGCGGGCCGCACAGGTGGCCGCACACCCCAGGAAAAGGGGTGTGCGGCCTGGTGTGCGGGCCACTGATAAGTGCTCGTGTTATAGTAATGCGAAGTGTTATTATCTTGCAATAAGCAATAATTTAATCAGATTTTATCACTAAAAAGTGTGCATTTGTTTATTTTTGTGCATTGTAGGGTTGTGAAGATAAATTGGAGAAAAGGAACGAAGTTAGATCATGTTCGCCGTTGTTGGGGAGCTTTTCGGACTAAGCAAAGAACAAGGCATGAGCATAGACTTGTGAGTGTGTGCCAACCTCCCTTGGAGGGGTACAAAGGCAGTCACATTCACAATAAGTCTAGCTCGTGCTAACAAGGAGAACTTCACCAATTTGGAGATTTGAAGCAATCGACACGATCTACCATTGATTGTGTGCCCAATTCAACGGCCTCGATGAAAAATGACGAATTCGGGAGCGTTTCGTCGAGTACTGTAGCAAATAACGAAGCAAAAACACTGTAGCAAGCTAATGTTCACTTTTAGCCAAAACTCAGAAAACCAGAGAGTTCACACGGGCATGTGGAAATTCCACACGGCCGTGTAAAATCCCGATAAGTTCAGTTTTAAAGCCGCGACCCATTGATATAAAAGCCCATTTTGGAGATTGTTTGGAGGAACTTTTTGGCTCTTCTTTACCCTAACTTCTGGAGAGGAGCGGCTAGGGTTTGGAGAGGACTTCGTGGAGGTTTGGAGCGCGTCATCGGTGTCGACATCAACGTCCGACGGCCGCACAAGACCACGGCCACATCACACACAAGGGGGTTTTCATCTATGCATTCAATTTGTTTTCTTATTCTTATTTTGATGGATTTGTATAGCTCTATGAGGAGCTAAACCCCTTGTGGGTATTCAGACTTGTAAACCCTAGGATTATTATGTTTCTTTGACATCACTTTTATGCTTTTCCATTATTAATGAATAAAATTGAGTTTCAATCTTAATTTCTTCATGATTATTGTTTTCCCTTAGCCGTGACACTAGGGTTGAGAATGATTATTCTTTGGAGGTGTGAGAACTCCTATAGGGTTAGACTACTTAGGATTGAAGAGGGTTGAGAGGGTGAGTTGTGAGGTAGTGGAATGTCCCTTTCCCCTTCGATGTCATTCTCCCTACCTCCATGTTCCATGATTTATTCGCGGTCGAGATAGAGTTAGGTGCTAGGAGATAAACTCCCCTGAGGCTTCGTTGTGCGAGCAACAAAGTGAAGGGTTGAAGTGAATCTTAGTGCCGGGATTTAATTTAGACTAGGGTTCTCTCACTTGGACCAAAGGGTTAGAACTACACATAGGGACAGGGTTAATCACTAGGAATCTCTAGAACTTAAAGCAATTCCACACAGTGTGAGGCTTAGGTAGATAGACTCCCCTAGAGCTTAGTTGACAGGTCAACGAGAGTCAAGGGTCGTAGTGAAACCTAATGACCAGAACATAGTGTTGGGGTTAGTCATGGTTGACCTTAGGTTTGGGACCGTGTGTTTAAGGATCTCCTCGACTCAATTAACATCAATAGGATAGTATAATAGCATTGTCTTGCACTAGAAGCATAAGTCCTAGGGGTAGCTTGTCCGGGTACCCATCTTCTCTCATTGCTTGTCCTACTCTTTTACTCCTACTTGCACTCTCTCACATTCCACAATTCTATTTTAATTCTGGTTTTTATTAGTTTCTTTCGCACTCACTTATCGATTTCTTTCCATACATCGCATTAGCTACATAGTGAATACTTGTATCTCAAATCCCTATTCCCTGTGGATACGACTACCCACTCACCAGGGTATATTATTACTTCGACAACCCATGCACTTTCGGGCCCCTGTCAGCCACACACCAGCCCACACACCCTTCTGCCTAAGGTGTGCGGGCACTGTGCGGGCCTCATATGAGCCCTACACCCGCATATTTTGACTATAAAAACTTAGTTTCAAGCCTTTTCTTCAACTTTCTTCTCCCAAAAACTCCTATTTCCTCCTTCTCTCTTCCTCCATGATTTCTTAAGGTTTTAAGGCTGATTTCGAAGGGATTTTTGAACTTGATTCTTGGATCATTGAGTTGCTCATTCCTTGGGTCAAGGTAAGCTTCTATCCTTTCTTGCTTCTTCCTTGTTTCTTGAATGGCAATGGTTAAGGTTGGTTGTGAACCCATATGAGAGTTTGATTCTTGTTCCATTTTCTCCATTTTTTAGGGTAGATCTTGGGAGGAATAATTGTATTGAGTTGTATGGTTTTAATTTAAGGAAATCCTTGAACCCTCTTCACCTTGATCCCGGAATTACTGTAGCACCAACCAAAGTTAGGTATTTCTTGCTTTCCTTGTTGATCTTAAGGCTTGTGAGAGGTCTTTTATTGCTAGAACATCTTGATATGGTGTTTGGAAAACCCTAGAAGCAACCATTCCCCATTTTGAGCATTTTCCTTCATTTTAGTTAATCAAGTGTTTGATGATGTATGGTTGCTTGTTTTGGTTGTTTAAATGCTTCTAGGAGGTGAGACTTCAAGTAAGGGCAAAGAGCCGATGGAGAAATAACACCAGAGGGTTTAACTCGCCATGTTTGTGAGTGGGACTTACCGATTTCATGGACTACACTATCGTGCATGTTTCCTATATATTTGAATTATTCTTTCTTTTGAGCATTTTCATGACTTTGAAATCATGCTTGATTTTAAATGGGTTATGGAGAATATTTTCGAGTATATTAATGGTGTTCAAAAGCGTGGTTCTTAAATTACATATTCAAGGAAATTATTGAGATTCAAGCCTTATACTTGTCAAAAGTTTCTTGAAATATTATTCATGATTCTTTAAAACATCCCCCTTGAATTTGAACGAATTTATTAAAATGCTTGCCCAGTTTTGTTACTCGAGTTTAAGAACTTGGACATCAAATGTAATTTTTAAGATCTTTCTTTCACGTTTTAATATTAATGTTAATGCCTTGAAAAAAATTATCTACGGCCTTTAAAAGTGTTATTTGGCCTTTAGTGAACTCATTGTAATGCTTATGAATGGGATTAACTAAATTATGGGCTATAAAGCATGCATGGTTTCTCATAATTAAGTTGCATTGCCCTTGATTGATGGATTTATCAATGCTAAATCTCTTGAAATGTTTGTATAGTGTTTAGAAGCTATGTTAATTTTTGAATTAACTTATTTCAAAAAAATAGTTTCAAAGTCTGTGTTAATCATGGTCAAAACCCTATGTTTTGGGTTGTATGTTTCAATGTGCATTTTCAAGAATCTTGATGTTTTTGTCTTGATGAGTAAATGAGTTGTGCAAATTAAGTTGATTTTCATTGTTATGATTTTATGCTTAAAGTGCATTTTCAAAGATTGATCTTATATGATGTTTTCTCGATGAAATGGATTTCATTGAAGATATTATGAGCAGTTTGCTCACTCTTTTAGTGAATAATTTTTGTATATGAACACACGTGATCTCTCGATGAGATTTATGCTATTATGTTGGTGTATATAATGAGCCTACGGGCTGGGTTGTTAATTAAATACTTTGATGGTGACATGGGAGCCGAGCTCTAGTTCTTATTGCAGTAAGAAGTGGATGGTTTCCATGGACCGACCTATATAGAGGTGTCGTGGAAAACTGTCAAACCGGTTATGCTATGTTAGGTGGGAGCGTAGATCCCTGACTTGAATATAGTTGGGTTGTTCAGAGTCACCACACGAACTTCCCAGCGGCCAATGCCAAGATACATGCATCTTGGTAGCTCCAGACCTAACCAAGGCCACCGTTAGCGATGGAGAGTTTTTGAGGCAATTCTGCACACTATTGATTATTTGTGATTGTTGAATTACTCATTTCTAAGCATTTTGATATTTGAAACCATCGAAAATAATGTTCAAATATTAACTTCCAGAATGATATAGATTTTCTTGATGATTTCAAAGGAATTTTATTTTGCATTTCATTGAGAAAGATTAATTTCTTATGTAATACTCATTATTTAAAGTATCTCTATTATTGTTAAGAAATGAAACATGTTTTTGGAATTTTTTTTATTTTATTTAATTAGGTATGAGTTATAATTCCAGGTATAGCCCCTCAGTGGATCTTCAAATTATGGAGGCTAATTACTATGAGTCCGATCATTGATTGAGATTTATTAAATCCATGTTTTAGTGAGTTGTTGAAAGGAACAAATGTCTACTTATGTTAGAGCTTGGCTTTCATTAATTTTTGTTGTAAGATACTTTTATTGTCATACTTTGTTCTTTGTAAATCTGAGTGTTACTCCAGGGTTGCTATTTTCTTTATATTTGGTTTTGGTAAACTCTTAAAACAGTTTAATGTTATATCGCTTATATTTATCTTTTTTGACATGTATGATTTTATAGTTCCATGGAATTCCCCTCACTGAGTAACCAAGTTACTCTGCCCCTCTTTCTTTTTCCCAGGTGTTTACTCAATCAAGTGGTGCGGATGTGAAGTGCTTGGCAAAGAACTATTTCAGTGCATTTACTTTAAGTCTATGTATGTATATTCTAGTATTTGGCATGTATAGTGTGAGATTCATTAGTGTATGGTGTTGGCCTGTTGGTATATTTCTTTTCCTTGGGTGTTCATGTATGTTGCTATTGTTCAGTGTTGTCCAAAAACATACACAAAGTTTGGGATGTATTTGCGATTATGTATTTTAAGCTGTAGTCTTGCATTTCTAGATTTGGTTGTATATGTTTGCTTTACTTAGTAGTGTAATGATTGGTTTGTATAGAGAATTGTTTTATCAGTCTGCTCTTGTGTTCCTTCCAGTAGGTTATAGTGTTGTGAATATGTATTAGGTCAGCCTTATGATGATCCAGGGTTAAGGCAGTGTTTGACCTTCCTTGGGTTACCGTGGCGGTATGTCACATGTGGGACCCACGGGTCGGGGCATGACAACTATTGGGTGAGTTTTTGTCGGCATTAATTCGGCGAGGTGTGCCCTAAGTTTGATAAGGGCATCTTTGGAGAAGACGGAGCGGCTCCTTAAGACCATCGACACGGATGACAAGGGGGTTAGCTTTATGTTTTAGTTGCATATGATTTCGATTTCATTGTTTTACTTGTATTGCTCCATGGAGAGCTAAACCCCTAATGGGTGCTTGGACTTGTAAAAACTAGGATGATTTTGTTTCATTGACTTTTATAATTCTTCTTTAGTTGATGATTTAATTGAGTTTCAATTTTGAATGATGATTGTGTTGATTTTCCCTTAGATGTGACACTAGGGTTGAGAATCCATCTAGGTAATCCATTGAAGGTGTGTCAACTTCATCAGTGTTAGACTAAGCAAGATTGAAGAGGGTTGAGAGGGTGAGTTGAGAGGTAGCGAAACATCTCTTTTCCCTTCCGACGTGATTTATCCTATCTTCAAGTTCCAAGAGTTCTTTGCTTTCGCAATAGAGTGGAGTGCTAAGAGATGAAGTCCACTGGGGCTTAGTTGTACAAGCAACAGAGTGAAATGTTCTAGTGAATCTTAGTGTTGGGGCTTAATTGTGACTAGGAGCCTTTCGCCTGGATCAAAGGGTTAGGTCTATATTAGGGAATAGGGTTTATCACTTGGATTCTCTAGAACCCCACGTAATCCCACATAGTGTGAGTGACAGGGGCCTGAAAGTGCACGGGTTATCGAAGTAATAGAATATCCTGGTGAGTGGGTAGTCGTATCCACAGGGAATAGGGATTTGAGATACAAGTATTCACTATGAAGCTAATGCGATGTGTGGAAAGAAATCAATGAATGGGTGTAAACGAAACTAATATAAACAAGAATTAAATAGAATTGTGGAAGGTGAGGGAGTGCAAGTAGGAGTAAAAGAGTAGGATAAGCAATGAGTAAAGATGGGTACCCGAACAAGCTACCCCTAGGACTTATGCTTCTAGTGCAAGACAATGCTATTATACTTTCCTATTGATGTCAATTAAGTCGAGGGGATCCTTAAACACATAGTTCCAAACCTAAGGTCAACCGTGACTAACCCCAACACTATGCCTCGGCATTAGGTTTCACTATGACCCTTGACTCTCGTTGACCTGTCAACTAAGCCCTAGGGGAGTCTATCTACCTAAGCCTCACACTATGTGGAATTGCTTTAAGTTCTAGGGATTCATAGTGATTAACCCTGTTCCTATGTATAGTTCTAACCCTTTGGTCCAGGTGGAAGAACCCTAGTCTAAATTAAGTCCCAACACTAAGATTCACTTCAACCCTTCACTCTGTTGCTCATGCAACTAAGCTCTAGGGAAGTTTTTCTCCTAGCACCTGACTCTATCTCGACCGCGAATAAATCATGGAACATGGAGGTAGGAAGAAACACATCGGAGGGGAAAGGGGGCGTTCCGCTACCTCACGACTCACCCTCTCAACCTTCTTCAATCCTAAGTAGTCTAATCCTATAGGAGTTGTCATGCCTCCAAAGGATAACCTAGATTGTACTCAACCCTAGTGTCACGGCTAAGGGAAAACAATAACAAGAAGAAATTAAGATTGAAACTCAATTTTATTCAACAATAATGGAAAAGCATAATAGTAATCTCAAAGAAACATAAAAATCCTAGGGTTTACAAGTCCAAATACCCACAAGGGGTTTAGCTCCTCATGGAGCCATACAAATCCATCAAAATAATAATAAGAACACAAATTGAATGCATAGATGAAAACCCCCTTGTGTGCGGTGTGTCCGTGGTCTTGTGCGGCCGTCGGACGTTGATGTCGACGCCAATGATGCGCTCCAAACCTCCATGAAGTCCTCTCCAAACCCTAGCCACGCTTCTCCAGAAGTTAGGTCAGAAGAGAGCTAAAAAGATCTAAAAACAGTCTCCAAAATTGGCTTTTATAATGCTGAGTCGTGGCTATAAATTGGCTGAAATCGGGAATTCACACGGCCTTGTGAAATTTCCACACGCCGGTGTGAAATTGCTGAATTGCTGATTTTCGGCACACAGTGAACAGTAACTTGCTACAGTACGTGCCGAAACACTTCCGAATTCATCATTCTTCATCGAGGCCATTGAATTGGGTACACAATCAACGGTAGACCGTGCCGATTGCTTCAAATCTCCTTATTGGCGAAGTTCTCTTTGTTAACATGAGCTAGACTTATTGTGAATGTGACTGCCTTTGTGCCCCTCCAAAGAAGGTTGGCACACACTCACAAGTCTACGCTCATGCCTTGTTCCTTGCTTGGTCCGAAAACTCCCCAACAACGGCGAACACGATCTAACTTCGTTTCTTTTCTCCAATTTATTTTCACAACCCTGCAATGCACAAAAGTAAACGAATGCACACTTTTTAGTGATAAAATCTGATTAAATCAATGCTCATTGCAAGATAATAACGCTTCGCATTACTATAATACGAGCACTTATCAGTGAGGTGTCGAGAGTATCCCTTTTCGTCGGGGCATAGTGAAAAGGGATAGTCACGGTTGACCTTAGGTTTGGGACCGTGTGTATTTGGATCTCCACTATTCATTAAACATCAGTTAGGAGCCATAATATTAGTATTGCACTTGAAACACTAGTCCTAGGGTGAGCATTGTCCTGGTGCCCCATTTTCTCATTGATTCTCTCTCTTTAGTTTTATTGCTCGTTTTGCATTCTTTTAATTTTCTTTGAATAGATATATTGTTTTCATCTCCAATCGATTTTTATCTTAGCTAAGTAGCGACATCTCTAGTTTCTAAAAACTATTCCCAGTGGATACGACTACCCATTCACTAGGGTAAATTTTATTACTGCAACGACCCGTGCACTTGCAAAACACTCACGAAAGGGGTGTGTCATGAACTTGTGTAGATTGGATGCTATGACTTGTTTTATTGCATTTGGTGTGTTTGTGATTCATGCTTGGCTTATTTTATGGTATTTGTATGCATGAGAACTCTATGTATCAATTTCTAAGTTATACTAGGTTGTGTGACCATCACCCTTTTATTAGATACACCTAGCTCGGAAGGGATACATGTACGAATATGCCTTGATCATCGGGTATTTTGTACAACTCCAATATTAGCGTTGTACCTAGTTTGTGTTTCGAGCCTGATTTGAGAAGTCCCTTACCCTCATTGCAATCGTAAGAGAAATTGATCGGAAGAAATTCCTTCACACGTTAGTAGCCCTAAGGGGATCCTCATCCATGACCATTTTTAATTATTGATCCTTACCCATGATTTGCATTCATTGTAGACATCTAAGTAGACTTTTTCTTATTGCTTTGTAGTTTCAACACATCACTCGAATTTGTTGGTTAAACAACACGCAAAGAGGAAGTAAGAGGAAGTAAGAATAGAATCCATTCCACTAATCTGTGTTGCGGGCATTTCCTCAACATCTCCTTGAATCTCTTCCAAGTATCATACAAGGGTTCAGATTCCAACTGCAGGAAGGTGGAGATATTGCTCCTTAACTTGGTAATTTTTGCTGGAGTAAAGTACCTTGTATGAAAAGTCTTAGCCATCTACTTCTATGTTGTGATAAACACTTGCGGCAAGGAATTTAGCCACTGCTCTGCCTTTCCTCGCACAGAGAACAGAAAGAGTGTAAGACGAACAGCATCCTCAGACACATTGTTTGCCTTGAAAGTATCACAGATTTCCAAGAAGTTCTTCAAGTATCCATATGGGTCTTTGATAAGTGCTCGTGTTATAATAATGCGAAGTGTTATTGTCTTACATTGAGAATTATTTTTATCAAATTTTATCACTAAATTGTGTGTATTTGTGAGCTTTTATGCATTGTAGGATAGTAAAGCCAATTTGGAGAAAAAGAGCAAAGTTAGGTCATGTTCACCGTTGTTGGGGAGTTCTCAGACCAAGCAAAGAACAAGACACGAGTCTAGACTTGTGGGTGTGTGCCAACCTGACAGGGGCCCAAAAGTGCATGGGTTGTAGAAGTAATAAAATACCCTGGTGATTGGGTAGTCGTAATCACAGGGAATAGGGATTTAAGACACAAGACTCCGCTATTTAGCTATACGGTGTACGATGAGTGTGACGAGAATCGATGAATGAGTGTAAAAGCAATTATAAAGAACACAAAATAAAAGAGAAGTATGGAAGATAAGAGAGTGCAAGTAGAAGTAAATAGAGAAGGACAATCAGTGAGTAAAGTTGGGTACCCAGACAAGCTACCCCTACGACTAATGCTTCTAGTGCAAGACAATGATATTATACTCTCCTACTGATGTTAACTGAGTCGAGGATATACTTAAACACACGGTCCCAAACCTAAGGTCAACCGTGAGTAACCACAACACTATGCCCCGGCATTAGGTTTCACTACGACCCTTGACTCTTGTTGACCTGTCAACTAAGTCGTAGGGGAGTTCGTCTTCCTAAGCCTCACACTATGTGGAATTGCTTTAAGTTATAGGGATTCATAGTGATAAACCCTATTCTTATGTATAGCTCTAACCCTTTGGTCCAGGTGAAAGAATCCTAGTTTAAATTAAGCCGTAACACTAGGATTCACTTCAACCCTTCACTTTGTTACTTGCGCAACTAAGCCCCAGGGGAGTTTATCTCCTAGCACTTCACTCTATCTCGACCACTAAGAAATCATGGAACACGGAGGTAGGGAGAATCACACCATAAGGGAAAGGGGACGATTCGCTACCTCATGACACACCCTCTCGACTCTCTCCAATCTTAAGTAGTCTAACCCTATAGGAGTTGTCACACCTCTAAAGGATAACCTAGATTGTTCTCAACACTAGTGTCACGGCTAAGGGAAAACAATTACAAGATGCAATTAAGATTGAAACTCAATTTTATTCATCAATAATGGAAAAACATAATAACAATGTCATAGAAACATAATCATCCAAGGGTTTACAAGTCCGAATACCAACAAGGGGTTTAGCTCCTCATGGAGCTATACAAATCCATCAAAATATGAAAAAGAATACAAATTGAAAGCATAGATGGAAACACCCTTATGTAGAGTGTGCCCGTGGTCTTGTGCGGCCGCCGGACGTTGATGTCGACGCCGATGACGAGCACCAAACCTCCACAAAGTCCTCTCTAAAACCCTAGCCGCAACCCTCCAGAAATTAGGTCAGAAGATAGCCAAAGATCCACAAAAACATCTCCAAAAACGGGCTTTTATAATGCTGAGTCGCAGCTTTAAATCTCTGAAATCGGGATTTCACACGGCCTTGAGGAATTTCCACACGCTCGTGTGAAGTTTCTGTTTTAATGATTTTCAGCAGATAGTGAACAGTAACTCGCTACAGTATTTTCCTACAATAACTTGCTGCAGTGCTGCTACAGTACCTTGCCGAAACGCTCCCGAGTTCGTTGTTCTTCATCGAGGCCCTTGAATTAGGCACACAATCAACGGTAGACCGTGCCAATTGCTTCAAATCTCGTTATTTGTGAAGTTCTCCTATGCTAACACGAGCTAGACTTATTGTGAATGTGATTGCCTTTGTGCCCTCTGATAAGTGCTTGTGTTATAGTAACGTGAAGCGTTATTATCTTACAATGAACACATCTTTTATCAGTTTTTATCACTAAATTATGTGCATTTGTGTATTCTTATGCATTGCAGGTTTGTGGAGCTAATTTGGAGAAAAAGAACAAAGTTGGATCGTGTTTGCCATTGTGGGAAGTTATCGGACCAAGCAAGGAACAATGCACGAGCCTAGACTTGTGAGTATGTGCCAACCTCCTTTGGAGGGGCACAAAGGCAGTCACATTCACAACAAGTCTAACTCGTGTAGCTTAGGAGAACTTCACTAAGAAGGAAACTTGAAGCAATTGGCACGATCTAACAATGATTGTGTGCCCAATTCAATGGTCTCGATGAAGAACAACGGATTCGGGAGCGTTTCGGGTGAGTACTGTAGCAGCACGGCAGCGTGTTACTATAGCAAAATACTGTAGCAAGCTACTGTTCACTTTCTGCTGAAAATCAGCTTTCCAGAGACTTCACACGGGCGTGTGGAAATTCCACACGGCCGTGTGAAGCTCTGATAAGTCCGATTTTAAAGCCACGACTCAACATTATAAAAGCCCGATTTGGAAACTTTTGAAATATCTTTTGACCTAACTTTATCCCCAACTTCTGGAGAGTGCGGCTAGGGTTTCGGAGAAGACTTCATGGAGGCTTAGAGCGCGTCATCGGCATCGTCACCAATGTCCGACGGACGCACAAGACCACGTCCACACCATACGCAAGGGGGCTTTCATCAATGCCTTTAATTTTTGTTTTCTTTTATATTTTGAGGAACATGTATAGCTCCATGAGGAGCTAAACCCCTCGTGGGTATTCGGACTTGTAAACCCTAGGATTATTATGTTTCTATGACATTGCTATTATGTTTTTTTCATTATTGATGAATAAATTCGAGTTTCAATTTTAATTATCTTTTGCAATTGTTTTCTTTTAGCCATGACACTAGGGTTGAGAACAATCTAGGTTGTCCTTTGGAGGTGTGACAACTCCTATAGGATTAGACTACTTAAGATTGAAGAGGGTTGAGAGGGTGAGTTGTGAGGTAGCGAAGCATCCCCTTTCCCCTCCGGTGTGATTTCTCCCTACCTCCGTTTTCCTTGATTTCTTAGCGGTCGAGATAGAGTGAAGTTCTAGGTAGATAAACTCCCCTGGGGCTTAGTTGCACGAGCAACAAAGTGAAGGGTTAACGTGAATCCTAAGCACTGGGCTTAATCTAGACTAGGGTTCTTCCACCTGGACCAAAGGGTTAGAACTATATAGGAACAGGTTTTATCACTAGGAGTCCCTAGAGCTTAAAGCAATCCCACGTAGTGTGAGGCTTAGGTAGATATACTCCCCTGGGGCATAGTTGGGCGAGCGACAGAGTGAAGGGTTGACGCGAATCCTAATGCCGGGACATAGTGTTGGGGTTAGTCACGGTTGACCTTAGGTTTGGGACCGTGAGTTTAAGGATATCATCGACTCAATTAACATCAATAGGAGAGTATAATAGCATAGTCTTGCACTAGAAGCATAAGTCCTAGAGGTAGTTTGTCCGGATACCCTATTTCATCCATTGCTAGTCCTCTATTCACTTCTAGTTGCATTTTCTTGCCTTTCATCTTTCTATTTAATTTCTTGCCCTTTATTATATTTTCTTCCATAATTCACTCATCAATTCTATTATTACTCTTCGTACACCGCATAGCTAAATAGCGAAATCTCGTGTCTTAAATCCCTATTCCCTGTGAATTCGACTACCCACTCACTAGGGTAAATTTTATTACTTCGACAAACCCGTGCACTTGCGGGATACACGCAAGGGGTCGTGTCACCCTCCAAAGGAGGTTGGCACACACTCACAAGTCTAGGCTCGTGCCTTGTTTCTTGCTTGGTCCGAAAACTCCCCAATAATGGCGAACACGATCTAACTTTGCTACTTTTTTCTAAATTATCTTCACAACCCTACAATGCACAAAAGCACACAAATGCACACTATTTAGTGATAAAATCTGATGAAAGTAATCAAAACATTGCATAAGGTTACCATTGTTCTAGCTAAAAACCTGAATAAAAAAGGAGAATAACTCGAAAATGTGTAAGTGTGTGCGAATTCACTCAAGAGAACCAAAGAGTACTCCTCAAACTCTTGTTACAAGGACTTATTATATACACAAAGTAGGGAGGTAGTAGCTTCACACAATCTCTAAGGTAGCTCTTTCCTAAGCGGCCGCCAAAGATGGATTTCACACTTTCGAGGAGGTAGCTCTTTCTACCGGGGTAGTAGCTTTCATGCTTCCCATGAGATAGCTCTTTCTCTTATTAGGGCATAACTTGTATCCGACTTATGAGAGTGGCTACATACTTCATAGGAGGTAGCTCTTTCCACCCCAAATGCACAAATAAAAGCTAAAATAATATTCACAAGATCACAAGTTTTTTTTTTTTTAAGAATATAGAACTTTAAAACTTACTAAAATAATGCTAAACTAGTCCTTAGAACTTTGAGTTCGAGTTTCTAAAAGATTTCAAGAGTGAGTAGTGCAATAAGAGATAATCGAGCAAAAATTCTCTAAAATTCAAGTAAAAACTAGAGCATGATAGGATACAATGTTAAAAAATTCTCCTAAACTATAAGAATACAACCGTTGCAACTAAAGTGAACCGGCATGGGCTACATGAGTGACACGACCCCTTGCGTGTATCCCGCAAGTGCATGGGTTTGTCGAAGTAATAAAATTACCCTGGTGAGTGGGTAGTCGAATCCACAGGGAATAGGGATTTAAGATACGAGATTTTGCTATCTAGTTGTGCTGTGTACGAAAAAGTGATAATAGAATTGATGAGTGAATTATGGAAGCAAATATGATAAAAAGCAAGAAATTAAATAGAGAGATGGAAGACAAGAAAGTGCAAGAAGAAGTGAATTAGAGAAAGACTAGCAATGGATGAAATAGGGCATCTGGACAAGCTACCTCTAGGACTTATGCTTATAGTACAAGACTATGCTTTTATACTTTCCTATTGATGTTAATTGAGTCGAGGATATCCTTAAACTCACGGTCCCAAACCTAAGGTCAACCGTGACTAATCCCAACACTATGCCCCGGCATTAGGATTCACGTCAACCCTTCACTCTGTCGCTTACACAACTAAGCCCCAGGGGAGTATATCTACCTAAGCCTAACACTACGTGGAATTGCTTTAAGCTCTAGGGATTCCTAGTGATAAAACCTGTTCCTATGTGTAGTTGTAACCCTTTGGTCCAGGTGGAAGAACCCTAGTCTAGATTAAGCCCTAGCGCTTAGGATTCACGTCAACCCTTCACTCTGTTGCTTGCGAAACTAAGCCCCAAGGGAGTTTATCTACCTAGCATTTGACTCTATCTCGACCGCTAAGAAATCAAGGAAAACGGAGGTAGGGAGAAATCACACCGGAGGAGAAAGGCGACGCTTCGCTACCTCATGACTCACCCTCTCAACCCTCTTCAAAATTAAGTAGTCTAATCCTATAGGAGTTATCATACCTCTAAAGGACAACCTAGATTGTTCTCAACCCTAGTGTCACGGCTAAGAGAAAACAATTGCAAAAGATAATTAAAATTGAAACTCGAATTTATTCATCAATAATGGAAAAAGCATAATAGCAATGTCATAGAAACATAATAATCCTAGGGTTTACAAGTCCGAATACCCACGAGGGGTTTAACTCCTCATGGAGCTATACATGTTCATCAAAATATAAAAGAAAGCACAAATTAAAGGCATTGATCAAAACCCCCTTGCGTATGATGTGGCCGTCGGACGTCGATGACGATGCAGATGGCGCGCTCCGAACCTCCACGAAGTCCTCTCCGAAACCCTAGCCGCACTCTCCAGAAGTTGGGGAGAAAGTTAGGTCAAAAGATATCTCAAAAGTCTCCAAAATCGGGCTTTTATAATGTTGTGTCGTGGCTTTAAAATTGGACTTATCGCGACATCACACGGCCGTGTGAAATTTCCACACGCTCATGAGAAGTTTCTGGGTTGCTAAAAAATTAATTCACACAGCCGTGTGGAATTTCCACACGCCCGTGTGAACTCTCTGGATTCCTGATTTTCGGCAGAAAGTGAACAGTAACTTGTTATAGTGTTTTGCTACAGTGCTGCTACAGTACTCGCCGAAACGTTCCCAAATCCGTTGTTCTTCATCGAGGCCATTGAATTGGGCACACAATCAATGGTAGATCGTGCCGATTGCCTCAAGTTTCCTTCTTGGTGAAGTTCTCCTAAGCTACACGAGTTAGACTTGTTGTGAATATGACGGACTTTGTGCCCCTCCAAAGGAGGTTGGCACACACTCACAAGTCTAGGCTCGTGCATTGTTCCTTGCTTGGTCCGAAAACTTCCCCACAACGGCGAACACTATCTAACTTCGTTCTTTTTCTCCAAATTAGCTCCACAAACCTACAATGCATAAGAATACACAAATGCACACAATTTAGTGATAAAATTTGATAAAATATGTATTCATTGTAAGATAATAACGCTTTGCATTACTATAACACAAGCACTTATCAATGAGCATAAATAATTGAACGCACAAATAAAAATGTGTGCAAAGTAAACTTCTCCCAACATTTAAGATGTACATTGTCCCCAATGTACACATGCAAGCACAATAAAAAGAATAGAAATGAAAAACAATTAGTGTGGAAGTAGGCAATTGAAAAATTACTCCCCTGAACTTCAAGTGTTGCGTTTGATGGAGCTAGGTTCATTAAGAGTTGAGTCTCAATAGGTTGTGAAGCACACACGGTCCCATGACCGTGCCCATGACTATTCCTCAAATTCCTTACATCCAAGACCATCTGCGCACACACACACAAGGGATTCAGTATAGCTCAACAAAATCAAAATAAAGCTCGAGTATATAAAGATATAGAAATGAAATACAACTTGAGAGAAATAAAAAGAAAAATAAAAGATAAACCCAGAAGAAAGATCCTTTTTGAGTGCTACAAGTCCAAAATATGAAGGAAAAATATAAATGAAATCAAAAACTAAAATAAACCATGACACCTCAGCGTTAGTGTCCTGAATAGGAGCCTTTGGTGTTGCTGCTGCAGGCTCCTCGGGAACTGGTGGATCGGCTGATGGTGGAGGTGATGGTGGTGGAGTAGAGACTATGGGCTGCATCACGAAGGGGGAGGTCATGGCCTGCTCGAATAACTGGCGCAGACTCTGGAACTGGGTCATGACCTCCTAATGCTGTGTCACCTGAGTGGCCCTGACCTCAGCCACCTCAGTCTGTAGGACCACCAAAGCACTCTCGAGGCGCTCGAATCGGTCCTAGCCTCGAGAAGGTGAAAAGATCTGTACTTGAGGTGGCTCCGCTGCTGTGGGTGGTGCCTCGGTCTCTGTCTTCTATGGAGGTGGCTCCAATGCTGCCTGCTCTCCTTCGGTGGCTGATGTCTGGGGGACGATCAGTGTGTAGACTCCCGGCCCTGATATGCAAACAATCCCCATCATCCTCAAAGTCTCTGTGCCCAGAGGAGTCGGTACAACAGTCTTCTCGGTCCCGCGAAGATGACTCCAACCCTGGGGTACTGGCCCTGATGGCCTATGTACTCAGCGATAATGTGCCCCAGGTGGAGTCGCTCGCTCCGTACCATGGAGTGTAGGTAAAGCAGCTCCTGTTTGCTCAACACCCCTGTACTATCCCCCCGGCCGCTCACTGATCGGCTCAGTACTGCATGTATGTATCTGTAGGCCAGGTGGGATAGGCATGTAGCCTTCGAGACCCCCGGCTCATACTGTCGGTTTCCACACAAAGCACTGTAAGCTCTTTGAGGTGTCAAAATACTTGGGTAGTCTATGGGCAATAGCGCATACTCCTCCATCTCGGTAAATGCCTCGTCGTAGAGGCCCATCCTAACTGAAAACTGGGTAACACTCAAACTGAAATGCTGACCAAGTACACGAAACTAAATAGTGCCCATATCGGTAAAGCTATCATATCCTCGGTCAAACTCAAAGGTCGATAAAACCTCAAGTGTAAGTGCTCGAATGGCTGGCTCTCGGATGGACAGCAACCGGCCCAAGCTACCTACTGCCAGTAACTCCTCAACCTCAGTAGCAACGCTGTCACCCCCCGTATCTCCCTCAATGCACTCAGGTCTGGGTAGCGCGATTGGCCAAATCGGCGTGTGGATAACCTCTTGAACCTGGCCCGATGCATTGGTAATGCGAAATCCATCTCCTCGGGGGGTGGGGAAGGCACACAATGGAGCTTCTCGCCCTGCTTCTTTATCCTGGAAGCCATATTTGCAAGATTGAGAAGAAAAACGATAAAAAACAATTCAAAAACTCAATCTGTAGAAATCCACACGGCCGTGTGGAAATTTCACACGCCCATGTGGATCTTCGGGTGGACAAAGCCCCACAGCCGTGGGGGCTAAAATTTCTTTTTTACACCTTAATTCATTCTAATTTCTTCCTAAACACATTCGCACATACTTTAATCATTGAAACCAAGAGAAATAATAAAAAAGAATGAATTAAATCAAGATTTGACCAAGAAAAGGGTTTGAAGTTCTCACCGACAGTGTGGATGAGTAAAGATTTGAAATCGGCCGGGAAACTCCAAATAAAACCTCAAAAATGCCCAGAGATGGTCGGAAGAGTGAAAGAGAGGGGCCAAGAGCTCTTAAGAGTGGAAAATCAACAAGGCACGAGTGAAAACCAAAAGAACATTGCGGCTTTTGAAGTTCTGCGAATCCACACAGCCGTGTGGAAATTCCACACGGCCGTGTGCCTCTGAAATTAGGTTGCACAGGGGCCAGCACACGCCCCTGTGTGCACTCTAGTTGCTCTCTGGACTAACCCACATGGCTGTGTGCCTTCACAAGGGGCTTCACATGGGCACCCACACACTCTTGTGTGCTCTCGGGAAAATTCTTAGGTCTCTGAAAATTTTCACACGGCTGTGTGGAAATTCCACACGGCCGTGTGCCCAACCTGGCCAAAAACACAAGGCCGTCCACAGGGGCACCCCACACGCCCCTCTGCCCTCTCTAGCTTGCCTAAGAAACTCTAAGTGTTCCACACTGCCGTGTGAAACATCCACACGGCCGTGTGCCATTCACAAGCTCTCCCACAGGGGCGGCCACACGCTCCTGTGTATTCTCGGGAAAGAAGGGTGATCTCTACAGAGTTTCACACGGCCGTGTGGAATATCCACACCGCCATGTGCCTTAGCACAGGGTCTCCCACAGGGGCACCCACACGCCCCTATAGAGTCTCGGGAAAGAGAATTCAAGTTCTGCAGGATTTCACATGGTCGTGTGAAAATTCCACACTGCCATGTGCCCTTTCTGAGGTTTTTCACAGGGGCAAGGTCACGCGCCTGTGCCCTCTCTGGTTGAGCCCTAATTGGTAAAACACGCCCGTGTGGAAATTCCACACGGCCGTGTGTCTTCTCCGATTTACTTAGAAAAATTCACAGACCCTCCAAAAAAATTCAGAAACACCAGCATACTAACTAGAGCTTGTAAATACAATAAAATCACGACTAGAGACCATAGAAACCATGCTCAACCATCTCAAACTTCGTCAATCATCGTTTAGGCACATGAAAACATCAATGATCCACACTAAAAATCACAGCACATGCATTTAAAAGTCAGGACACCAAAACTAAGACTATTATTCATGCTAAAACTAAACTAACTCGTAGAAAAGCTGTAAAACCTTGGGTTGCCTCCCAAGAAGAGCTTTTTTAATGTTACTAAGCTTGATGTACCTGTTTAATCTCATGGGGGCTCATGATTGGATGTTGCCCTCTTTCCTACCACCTGGAAACATGCATGACATAGCTTATGTAGTCCAGAGGGAGAGTTAGCGATTTTGTTACCACACAAGGGTGAAACACCCTTACTCCTTGTTTTCTCATCCCCATTGACCTTGGGGCTTTTCGAGTGGTGTCTCCTTGCTCTCTTTGTCTTCCTTCTCATCTTCTTCATGAGTCCCGGTTCCGGCTTGACTTCCTTCTCGATTAGTCTATGTGATAGTACTTCTTCTTCAAGTTAGATCGTATTCACCGTTGTTGGGGAGTTTTCAGACTAAGCAAGGAACAAGGCATGAGCATAGACTTGTGAGTGTGTGCCAACCTCCTTTGGAGGGGCACAAAGGCAGTCACATTCACAATAAGTATAGCTCGTGCTAACAAGGAGAACTTCACCAATTAGGAGATCTGAAGCAATCGGCATGATCTACCGTTGATTATGTGCCCAATTCAACGGCCTCGATGAAGAATGACGAATTCTGGAGCGTTTCGGCACAAGAACTGTAGCATAAATGTAGCAAGGCAATGTAGTAAAATACTGTAGCAAGTTACTGTTCATTGTCCTCCGAAAATAAGCAAATCAACAATTTCACACGGGTATGTGAAAATTCCACACGGCTGTGTGAAACCCCGATTTCAGCCGATTTAAAGCCGCGAATCAGAATTACAAATGCCCGTTTTGGAGAATGTTTTTAGATCTTTTTGGCGCTTTTCTGACCTAACTTCTAGAGAGGCGCGGCTAGGGTTTGGAGATGACTTCATGGAGGTTTGGAGCGCGTTATCGGTGTCGACATCAATGTCATGCGGCCGCACAAGACCACGGCCACACCACACACAAGGGGGTTTTCATCCATGCATTCAATTTGTATTTCTTTTCTTATTTTGATGGATTTGTATAGCTCCATGAGGAGCTAAACCCCTTGTGGGTATTTGGACTTATAAACCCAAGGATTATTATGTTTCTTTCACATTATTATTATGCTTTTCCATTATTGATGAATAAAATTGAGTTTCAATCTTAATTTCATCTTGTATTGTTTTCTCTTAGCCGTGACACTAGTGTTGAACAATCTAGGTTATCCTTTGGAGGTGTGACAACTCCTATATGGTTAGACTACTTAAGATTGGAGAGGGTTGAGATTGTGAGTCGTGAGGTAGCGGAACGTCTGCTTTCCCCTTCGATCTGTTTCTCCCTAACTCCTTGTTCCATGATTTACAAGCGGTTGAGATAGTATGAAGTGCTAGGAGATAAACTCCCCTGGGGCTTAGTTGCACGAGCAACAGAGTGAAGGGTTATAGTGAGTCCTAGTACTAGGGTTTTATTGAGACTAGGGTTCTTTCAACTGGACCAAAGGGTTAGTGATAAGTGCTCGTGTTATAGTAATGCGAAGCGTTATTATCTTGCAATGAGCATTGATTTAATCATATTTTATCACTAAAAAGTGTGCATTTGTTTACTTTTATGCATTGTAGGGTTATGAAGATAAATTGGAGAAAAGGAACGAAGTTAGATCGTGTTCGCTGTTGTTAGAGAGATTCTCGCACTAAGTAAGGAGCAAGGCATGAGCATAGACTCGTGAGTGTGTGACAACCTTCTATGGAGGGGCACAAAGGCAGTCACATTCACAATAAGTCTAGCTCGTGCTAACAAGTAGAACTTTACCAATTTGGAGATCTGAAGTAATCGGTACGATCTACCGTTGATTGTGTGCCCAATTCAATGGCCTTGATGAAGAACAACGAATTCGGGAGCGTTTCGGCAAGTTGCTGCAGCAACACTGTAGCAAGTACTCTAACAAAACACTGTAGCAAGCTACTGTTCATTTTCGGCCGAAATTAAAAAAACCAGAGAGTTCACACGGGCGTGTGGAAATTCCACACGGCCGTGTGAAATCCCAATAAGTCCAATTTTAAAGCCGCGACTCAACGTTATAAAAGCCCGTTTTGGAGACTGTTTGGGGGATCTTTTTGGCTCTTTTTGCCCTAACTTCTGGAGAGGCGCGGCTAGGGTTTGGAGAGGACTTTGTGGAGGTTTGAAGTGCGTCATCGGCGTCGACATCAACGTCCGACGGCGGCACAAGACCACGGCCACATCGCGCACAAGGGGGTTTTCATCAATGCATTCAATTTGTGTTCTTATTATTATTTTGATGGATTTGTATAGCTCTATGAGGAGTTAAACCCCTTGTGGGTATTCGGACTTGTAAACCCTAGGATTATTATGTTTCTTTGACGTTGCTATTATGCTTTTCCAAAATTGATGAATAAAGTTGAGTTTCAATCTTAAATTCTTTTCTTTTATTACTATTTTCCCTTAGCCGTGACACTAGGGTTGAGAACAATTTAGGTTATCCTTTGGAGGTGTGACAACTCCTATAAGATTAGACTACTTAGGGTTGAAGAGGGTTGAGAGGGTGAGTCGTGAGGTACCGGAACGTCTCCTTCCCCTCCGATGTGATTCTCCCTACCTCCACGTTCCATGATTTATTCACGGTCGAGATAGAGTTAGGTGCTAGGTGATAAACTCCTCTAGGGTGTTATTGTGAAAATACCAAAGTATAGGGTTGAAGTGAATCTTAGTACCGGGACTTAATTTAGACTAGGGTTCTCTCACCTGGACCAAAGGGTTAGAACTACACATAGGAACAGGGTTAATCGCTAGGAGTCCCTAGAACTTAATGCAATTCCACATAGTGTGAGGCTTAGGTAGATAGACTCCCCTAGGGCTTAGTTGACAGGTAAACAAGAGTCAAGGGTCTTAGTGAAACCTAATGACCGGAACATAGTGTTGGGGTTAGTCACGGTTAACCTTATGTTTCGGACCGTGTATTTAAGGATTTCCTTGACTCAATTAACATCAATAGGAAGGTATAATAGCATTGTCTTGCACTAGAAGCATAAGTCCTAGGGGTAGCTTGTCCGGATACCCATCTTTTCCTATTGCTAGTCTTACTCTTTTACTCTTACTTGCACTCTCTCGTCTTCCACACTTCTCTTTTAATTCTTGCTTTTACCGATTATTTTCGCACTCACTCACTGATTTCATTCCACACATCGCGATAGCTAAATAGTGAAATCTTGTGTCTTAAGTACCTATTCCCCGTGGATTCGACTACTCACTGACCGGGGTATTTTATTACTTCGACAACCCGTGCACTTTCGGGCCCCTGTCAAAGTTTTTGGCGTTGTTGCCTGGGAGTAGGCGTATTTCAGATATTTGTTTTTCGCTATTTTAGCTATTTCACTTCGCTTTCTATTCCACACTTCTTTTATCTACAGTCATCATCACCATTTTTCTTTTCTTTGATTTCAGCGTCCGAAAGGATGTTTGACACAACTGAAGCCTTTGATACACTTACAGGGCTGGTTAAGGTTGTGGAACAGAAAATGCAGTTATTCGTGCTACGATCATTTACTAATCATACTGAGTTTGAGCAACTAGCGGGTAATCCTTTTGAAGAGTTGGGAACTACTGTTGAACCTTTTGGTATGGAGCAGAACATGAATTATTAATTAGGCAGTGTATTGGATGAATTTGATAAATCATCCCTAGTTTTCTCAAAAGGAGACACAAAGGAGAACCTAGAAAACGTCCTTGCTCAGTTTGAATCAGCTTATTGAGAGCACAGGCAAGAAGTCTTTTCAGTGGGAGTTGTAGATCTAGTAGAGGAGGCTTGTGAGTTAGGGACTTCAGCGGGGTCTCAAGATCAACTCAATAAATATGGTTTGGAGAAGGTTTCAGATGATTTCAATAAACAGCAAGCGAATCAATTTGAAGAAGTTGATAGTTCTAAGGAAAGCCAACTTCGACCATCCATTGAAGAGCCACCTGATCTGGAGTTTAAAACACTTCCAGAGCACTTGGAGTATGCATTTTTGGCAGAAGAAAAGAAGTTACCCATAATTATAGCATCAGATCTTTCCTGGGAACAAAAGACTAAGTTGGTGAACGTGTTAAAGAAGCAGAAGTCTGCCCTTGCATGGAAAATTGCAGACTTGAAGGGAATTAACCCCTAGTTTTGTACACATAAAATTTTAATGGAGGACAACTTCAAGTTGGTGATCCAACCTCAAAGGAGACTAAACCCGAACATGAAGGAAGTTGTAAAAGCAGAGGTGGTGAAACTACTGGATGCAGGGATCATTTATCCTATTTCTTATAGTGCTTGGGTGAGCCCAACGCAAGTGGTTCCGAAGAAAGGCAGGATGACAGTGATCAAGAATGAAAGAAATGAACTCATCCCAACTAGAACAGTCACAGGATGGTGGGTGTGCATTGATTACAGAAGGCTGAATGATGCAACCCGGAAGGATCACTTCCCACTACCTTTTATCGATCAAATGTTGGAGCGCTTGGCAGGACATCAGTTTTACTGCTTCTTAGATGGGATGTTGGGGTATTTTCATATTCCTATTGCTCCGGAAGATCAAGAGAAGACCACTTTTACTTGTCTGTACAGGACTTTTGCATACAGACGAATGCCGTTCGGGTTATGCAACACACCTGCTACCTTCCAACATTTCATGACGGCTATCTTTGATGACCTTATTGAAGATATAATGGAGGTGTTTATGGATGATTTCTCTGTGTTTGGTGATTCCTTTGACAAATGCTTGAAGAATTTTGAGAAAGTGTTGATGAGATGTGAGGAGACAAATCTTATGCTAAACTGGGAGAAGTGTCACTTCATGGTTCGGGAAGCTATTGTTCTTGGGCACAAGATCTCTCAAATGGGTTTGGAGATGGACAAGGCAAAAATAGAAGTCATAGATAAACTCCCTCCACCAATAAATGTTAAGGGAATTCGGAGTTTCCTGGGGCATGCAGGCTTCTATAGACGGTTCATTAAGGACTTTTCAAAAATCACTAAATCGTTGACTAAGCTCCTTGAAAAAGACGCTCCATTTGATTTTGGGGAAGAATGTGCGGTGGCTTTTAATGTGTTAAAAGAGAAACTAGTTCAAGCTCCAATTTTGATTACACCTGATTGGAATGAACCTTTCGAGCTTATTTGCAATGCAAGTGACTATGTAATTGGAGCAGTTTTGGGGCAACGAAAGGGCAAGCAATTTCAACCAATATACTATGCTAGTAAGACTCTCACATGTGCTCAAGAAAATGTAGTCGTGTTCGCCCTCGACAAATTCATGCCGTATCTCATCTTGTCAAGGGTCGTTGTGTTCACAGATCGCTCAGCTTTCCGTTACCTCATGAACAAGGCTGATGCAAAACCGCGATTAATTCGATGGATACTACTCTTGCAAGAGTTTGATATGGAGATAAAGGACAAGAAAGGGACTGAAAACGTGGTGGCGGATCATTTATCTCGGTTAGAGGGCAGTATTGGGCAAGAGTCATCAAGCAAGGAGATTAATGATTCCTTTCCCGAGGAATACTTATACTCAATCCAGAACTCAGCATCGTCAGGTGATACTCCATGGTTCGCAGACATTGCAAATTATTTGTCAAGGAATATCCTTAAACAAGGGCTCTGATTGCTTCCCCGCAAGTGTACAGGATCGCCAAGTAATACCTCGCACAAAAGCACGAGGATCGTATTCCACGGGGCTAAGGAGCTACTCTTACTCCTCCATCGCCTATTATCTAACCTAACCACACAAGCATGGATGTATGTTCTACTGAAGCAAAGAGATAAATACGATATAATTAAATAGAATTGAAAGCATACAATGTGGTTGCAAATGCTACAATGAAGAGTAAAGGCCTATGGATGTGGATCCCCTTGAGGGGTCATCATGATACATGGATGTAGGATAAAAGGTAGCTTGGTTGATTTAGACCGAAGGATCTCAAGATTAGATCAACCCCAATTTCTCGGCGATTGAACCCTAATCCCATACGGATATTGGTTGGAATCTCTTCCTAACCAACATCCCTACGATTGCATTAAGTACAAGGAGATCCCAAAATAAGGATACACTAAACCCTAGTCTATCCTTATAGCTCGGAGGCCTATCGACACCCAATTTCTCGGTGTGCCGATACAAGTAACCCCTTTTAGTTCATTAATGACCTAATACACGTGAGTAGGTCACATCTACGTATATAATTCAAGAAAGAACTACGGATCTCTCCATATGGTAGTTCTAGACATGAAGCACAATGAACTAAATCTTAAACCAAACCAAGCTTGCAATTAAGTAAAGATCATCCAAAATACATGATAAACCCCCCCAAGGTTCACCAACATCTGGTGGCCTTGGGGGTCTAGTGTGCCATCAAGCAAGTAAAAATAAAAATACAAAGTAAATCACTTAAAAAGCTCATAAATGACACTCCCTAGATGAAATGATGAAGGAGGAGGTGGAAGTCCGGCCGAATGACGCTTTCCCCCGTCCAAGAGATGTCGAATGACGCTTCCCTTGTCTTGGATCCTTGCCTCCTTGATGGTGAAGCTTCTCCCCTTCAAAATGATGTTCTTGCCTCCTCCCTTGGCTCCAAATCGTCGTTTCCCAAAGATTTCTTCGTTTCTTTCCTTTTAGATGCCGGCCAAGAAGTCCCCTTTGTGTGCCCTAAAAACCTCTATATATACTCCCGCAGGATCCCGGGGTGGATGGATAGGCAAAAATAGGGCAAAAACCTGTCTCACGTGGGGGTTCATCCCGGGGTGGATGGATGGATCCCGGGGTGGATAGAAGCATCCCGGGGTGGATAGGGGGCCGTGAGAGCTAGTTGACAATTACTGTCTTTTGATGCTCACGGCCCCGTATACGGCCCCGTATGCTACAGTACTCCAGCACCCTGATTCTTCATCCTTTTTCGCCCAAATCGTATTATCATGTTCCTCATGGCTCCTCCATGCCCTACAACATAAATAATGCTCAATTAAGCATAAAACGGGCATCCATTCATATAAAAATACATGCTAAGTAAACAAAATATGTATGTTACAACACTTACATTTAGACACTTATCAGGCTCACATTCTAACAAAAAAGGAAGTTCTTTAGCGATTTAAAGAACTATTTTTTGGATGATCCGTTCCTTTTTCGCATATGTGCTGATCATATAGTTCGAAGATGTGTATCAAGAGAGGAAGGATGGGATGTCCTTGCTCATTGTCATTTAGGGCTTGTTGGGAGACACTATGCATCAAGCAAAATTATAGAAAAGGTTTTGGCTGCAGGATTTTATTGGCCAACTCTCTTCCAGGACACACATCAGTTTGTTCTTCAATGCGATAATTGTCAGAGGGCAGGAAATTTGTCTAAGCGGGATGAGATGCCTCAGAACCATTGATTTCATGGGGCCATTTCCGAAGTCCAACGGGAACCAGTGCATATTAGTGGCAGTTGATTATGTCTCCAAATGGGTTGAAGCTCAAGCACTAACGACTAATGATTCTAGAACTGTGGTAAGATTTTTGAAGAGGTTGTTTACTCGGTATGGAACTCCGTGAATCATCATTAGTGATCGAGGGACTCATTTTTGCAACGCCCAATTACAAAAAGTGTTGAAGCGATATGGGGTATGATAAGTGTCTAAATGTATACGTTTTAATATACGTATTTTGTTCACTTAGCATGTATTTTTATATGAATGGATGCCCGTTTTATGCTTAATTGAGTATTATTTATGTTGTAGGGAATGGAGGAGCCATGAGGAACATGATAATACGATTTGGGCGAAAAAAAGATGAAAATTAGGGTGTCATAGTACTGTAGCATATTTACTGTAGCTGGAGTACTGGAGCATATCACTGTAGCTGGAGTACTGAAGCGGATTCACTGTAGCAGTTGCTGTTGCACCTGAGGAGTTTTGGGCTGGAAATGATGGAAGTGCATAAGGGTGAACAGTGCAGCATACGGGGCCGTATAATGGACCGTGAGCATCAAAAGACAGTGAATTTCAACTAGCTGTCACGGCCCCCTATCCACCCCGGGATTCATCTATCCACCCCGGCATACACCCCCACATGAGACAAGTTTTGCCTTATTTTTGCCTATCTATCCACCCCGGGATCCATCTATCCACCCCGGGATACTGCGGGAGTATTTATAGATGTTTTTAGGGCACACATAAGGGGAACTTCTTGGCCGGCATCTAGAGGGAAGAAACGAAGAAATCTTTGGAGAGATGACGATTTGGAGCCAAGGAAGGAGGCAAGAACATCATTTTGAAGGGGAGAAGCTTCACCATCAAGGAGGCAAGGATCCAAGTCAAGGGAAGCGTCATTCGGCATCTCTTGGACGGGAGAAAGCGTCATTCGGCCGGACCTCCACCTCCTCTTTCATCATTTCATCTAGGGAGTGTCATTTATGAGCTTTTTAAGTGATTCACTTTGTATTTTTGTTGTTACTTGCTTAATGGCACACTAGACCCCCAAGGCCACCGGATGTTGGTGAACCTTGGGGGGGTTTATCATGTATTTTGGATGATCTTTACTTAATTGCAAGCTTGGTTTGGTTTAAGATTTAGTTCTTTGTGCTTCATGTCTAGAACTACCACATGGAGAGATCCATAGTTCTTTCTTCAATTATACACGTAGATGTGACCTACTCACGTGTATTAGGTCGTTATTGAACTAAAAGGGGTTACTTGTATTGGCACACCGAGAAATTGGGTGTCGATAGCCCTCCGAGCTATAAGGATAGACTAGGGTTTAGTGTATTCCTTATTTTGGATCTCCTTGTACTTAATGCAATCGTAGGGATGTTGGTTAGGAAGAGATTCCAACCGATATCCGTATGGGATTAGAGTTCAATCGCCGAGAAATTGGGGTTGATCTAATTTTGAGATCCTTCGGTCTAAATCAACCAAGCTACCTTTTATCTTTCATCCATGTATCATGATGACCCCTCAAGGGGATCCACATCCATAGGCCTTCACTCTTCATTGTAGTACTTGCAACAACATTGTATGCCTTTAAATTTGTTTAATCATATCGTATTTATTTCTTTGCTTTAGTAGACATACATCCATGCTTGTGTTGTTAGGTTAGATAATAGGCGATGGAGGAGTAAGAGTAGCTCCTTAGCCCTGTGGAATACGATCCTCGTGCTTCTGTATGAGGTATTACTTGGCGATCCCGTACACTTGCGGGGAAGCTACCAAGTTTTTGGCGCCGTTGCCGTGGATGTTCTAAGGAATTCTGAGAAACTTCTAGCTTATTGCTCTAGCCATTTACTTTTTGTCTCTTTTCTTTTCTCTTATTTTCATTTCTTTTGAGCTTGACTTGTTCTATCTTTCTTGATTTGTGCAAGGTACTGTGTATGACACGTGGAAATCCATCAAACTTGGTGGAGCCGGATAGTGAGATTGAAAGGACCTTGCATCGGAGGTTGAGAGAAATTGGTGAAGACCCGATTGAACAAGGCGTTCAAGTTGAGACTAGTGAATCATCAATCATGGCCGAAGAGAGACGAACTTTATCCGAATACTAGAGGCCACAATTCACGGGTGAAGAATTTAGTGTCCAAGCACCCACCATCGCCACCAACAATTTTGAAATAAAAGCAAGCACAATTGGCATGATTCAAAATTCGGTGCAATTCAATGTCTTGCAAATGAAGACGCACACGATCACCTCACCCGTTTTCTCCAAATTTGATCTACTTTCAAGATAAATGGAGTGACGGATGATGCAATTCGATTGCAACTATTCCCATTCAGCCTAAGGGATGGTGCATATCGGTGGCTCACATCTCTACCCCCGGGGTCGATTAAAACTTGGAAAGACATGGTAGAGAAATTCCTTGGGAGATACTTTCCCCCAAGTAAGGCGGCGATGTTGAGGCAAGAAATTTCAGCTTTTAAACAAGGGGAGTCCGAGACTTTATTTGAAGCTTATGAAAGATTCAAGGATCTCCTTAGAAGATCTCCTCATCATGGTTATGCTTCGTGGATGCGGGTACAAATTGTCTACAATGGACTAAACTATTTAACCCGCCAATTAATTGATGCCGCAGCAGGTGGATCCCTTAGCAACAAGTACCCCGAGGTAGCCGAGCAACTACTTGAGAATATGGCAAGTAATGAATCTCATTGGGCCTCAAGAGGAACACCACAGAAAGGGGCCGGAATTTATGAAGTTAAGGGCGATGATGCTCTAGCCGCAAAGGTCGAGATGTTGTCCAGGAAGATTGATATGCTCATGGGTAGCAGTTCCAAGTCAGAAACTGTCATGAGTTGTAGCACTTGTGGAGGTGGACATGTCACCACTCAATGCCCTATTGCTAGCTCCTCTGTGGCACCCATTGAGACTGTTGACTATATTGGGGGTCCAAGACCACAAGGAAACCCTTACAGCTCCACCTACAATCCGGGGTAGAAATATCACCCGAATTTTTCTTGGAATCAGTGGCAGCAACAAAAAGTGGCCCCTCTGCAAAGTCCTCAAGTTCAACCACCTGTACAAGAGAAGAGGTTCACTACTGAAGATGTGCTTGCTAAGTTCATGATTAACACCGAATCAAGGTTCAACACTGTAACTAGCAACATGGACACACAATTTGGGAAGGTGAATGCTCAATTCAATGATTTTGGTTCCATCTTGAGAAATCTTCAAGCCTCTGTACAATCACTTGAGCATCAGGTGGGGCAGCTTGCTAAGGCAAATTCAGAACGACCGTCGGGTAGTATCCCTAGCAACACCGAGGAGAATCCAAGGGAGCACTTAAAGGCCATTGTCCTTAGAAGCGGAAAACAAATTGAGACAAGGGTTGAAGTTAACCCAAGTGTCAAAGAAACCGGGATAGCCGTTGAGGAAGATCCCCATCCAGCTGAAAAAATTGCTAAGGAGGTTGCTCGAAAGGAAAATAATGAAGCTCACTCTCAGGAACAATCAAAGCCATTGGAGTACAAGCCCCAAATTCCTTATCCGGTGAGATTGAAGCAAGACAAGGAGGATGTCCAATTCAGAAAATTCATCAATATCTTCAAGCAACTCCACATCAATATCCCAATCGTCGAGGCTTTGACACAAATGCCGAAGTATGCCAAGTTTCTGAAAGAGCTCCTCACAAATAAAAGAAAACTTGAAGAAGAAGGCACCGTGGCACTCTCGGGAAATTGCTCGGCCATTTTGGAAAAGAAGCTCCCACAAAAATTAAAAGATCCGGGTAGCTTTATAATCCCATGTGTGCTTGAGGGGGGAGTGAAGGAAAATGCACTAGCGGATTCGGGGGCAAGCATCAACGTTATGCCTTACACCATGTACTTGAAGCTTGGTTTGGAAGAACTCAGACCTACAAGGATGACTTTGCAATTAGCGGATAGATCAACAAGAAAACCCCGTGGGATTGTGGAAGATGTGATTGTCCGGGTGGACAAATTGGTGTTTCCTGTAGACTTTGTGATCATGGACATTGATGAAGATGTGGAGATACCTCTGATCCTTGGTCGCCCTTTTCTAACCACTTCTGGAGCTCTCATCGATTTAAAAGGAGGAAAATTGACTTTAAGGATTGGGGAGGAAGAAGTAATTTACACATTATCGGTGGCTATGAAACATTCCCTTGACCATGATGACACATTGTATTTTGTTGATGAAACTGATCGGTTAATTTCTACTTGCGTGCAGGAGGTGTTATCATTAAATCCTTTGGATGAATACTTAGAAGAAGTGGAGGACAAAGAACAAGAAGAACCCCACAATTCCCCTCCAAGTCACAATTTGAAGAAACCAAAGGAAGAAGTGATATGTACCAATACCAAGGAAAAAGAGCAAAAAGATTCAATGTTGAAGAAAATTTGGAGGGAGGTCCGAGGAAAGAAAAGAAAAGGTACCAACCCTCGTCGTTCAAAGTCTCTAGGAGGGAAGGTAAAGTTCGAGCCCCTCTTTACTCATGAAAAGTGTAATGTATTTTCTTTGATGTCATTGAACTTACCGGGCAACAATAATAATTCAAAGGGGACCGGGAATCACTTCAAACTCTTCGAACCCCCGTGAGGTAAGTAAGAAGGTACGTCAGGCTCGTGACGTTAAACAAGCGCTTCTTGGGAGGCAACCCAAGCGTTCGGGGGTTTTTAATTCAATTTTCGTATTCTAGTTGTTCATATCTGCTTTGCAACGTGTTAGTTTCCTTATTTGTTTTACATTTGAATAAGTCCGTGTTCAAAATTTTTTGTCGTCATGTGTGTTGTTTTATATTTGTCCTTGTTGTGTCTACTTGTTCTATTGTCGATACATGCGTTTATTCGAGTCTTTTGCGTATTTCTTTCAGGTAGGAGGTGTTTTAGATCATGCTATTACCTTCCCAGAGAGTTTTAGAATGCATTGAGACCCCAAACCAGCCTCCCCAGGTCCTCACGGCCCTCAGGGGGCCGTGAGAGAGGCCGTGAACAAATCGCCAGTGAAAATGTACTAGGGTTCACGCCCCTCCTCACGGCCCTCAGGGGGCCGTGAGAGAGGCCGTGAACAAATCGCCAGTGAAAATGTACTAGGGTTCACGCCCCTCCTCACGGCCGTATGGGGGGCCGTGAGACGCGGGCTAGTGGAAATCAAGTGAGGGCTGGGATTTTACACTAGGGTTCACGGCCCCCCTCACGGTCGTATGAGGGGCCGTGAAGCTCGGCCGAGTAACTTATTCCCCCCCCCCACTCTTTGGTTCTTTGGGTCTTCTTCTCCATTCTCCCTTCATCTCCATCATTTCTCCTTTCCTCTTTCCACCATTTCTCAACCAAATCTCTCCATTTTTTGTTCTAGATCACCTCCTAGACAATTTGAGAACTCGATCTAGTGATTTACCAAGAGTTTCAAGCAAGTTCCACCAAGGATTCACCGGTAAGCTTTTTGGTGCCCTAGATTTCTCTTTCTCATTTTCTCTTGAGTTCATGGAGCTTTTTGGTGGATAAATTCATGCTTTTATCATGTGTTGGTGGTGTGAATGTTGTTTGTTCAATTTCCATTGAATTCTTGTAAAACATTTTCGATCTTCATGATGGTAATGAAATGCTACACCATGAATAGTATCCATACGGCCCCCTATACGGCCGTATGGACCCTATTCATGGCCCTTTCTCATTTGTTTCTTTCTTCTTGTGTTATTTTTGGTGTTGTATTGGATTGGTTTAGGCTTGATGAAGATCTTATGTGTTGTAGGGATGCCAAACATCAAGAGGGTTGCTTCAAAACGTCCACGAGCTTCAACACAAAACCCCGAGGAGCCTACGTTCACACACCCCCTTCACATGGCACATTACGAAATATTGAAGACTAAACCCTTTGGCACCATCCGATACATTGATTGGAATTTTTTGGAAGAGCTTGGAATTGCCGACCAAGTGAGGGAGATTCTATCTCAAAATGGTTGGGTGAACTTATTTACTATCGATGAACCAACATACCGGCAGCTCACTTTCGAGGTTTTGAGCACCTTTGAGGCACAACAAGACCGATGACGCATCATTTGTCAGAAACAGGGGACTATCCGCTTCCAAGCTTTTGGAAGGCTTCGCGAGTTGACTCACGTTGAATTTGCAAGTTACTTGGGGGTCTATGACGAGGAATACATGAACTCTATTCCGATCGGCCAAATCCGAGTCGATTTTCCACCGCATGTGAATGCGAATCAATATTGGGCCACCATAGCCCCAGGCGACACTAAAAACACTCGCAAGGCGTCCCGGATTGCAGATCCTATCATGAGATATGTGCATGCCCTAATTACTCGTTCCATAGGGGGCCGAAAGTATAGTACTGGAGTAGTGTCTAACTCTGATCTACTGATTTTGTTTGGGATTTTTGAGCAATGCCCCCTTCACCTTGGGCATCTTGTGGCCGAAGCATTTATTCATCACGCACAATGCACGCGGTTAGGTGCTATTTTCTTGGGTCCGTACATCACCAGGTTGATTCACGGTATGAAATTATTGGACCGCGCTCGTGATATGACGATTGTGGGTGGTGCAGCGGCCTTTGGCGCGAATGTCTTGCTAGCTGTTGGTCTAGTTGAAAAGAGAGGTGCCCGCTACCGACTTTCCCGACAGTCATCGGCCGGGGAGTCCAGTTTGCCAACAGACACTGACTCTGATCCTGATGACACGCCTACTCCCACTCCTGGCACCACATCATCATCGGGCTTCGAAGCTAGGTTGCGAAGAATGGAGAGTGATATTCAGGCCATCCGTCACGAGCAGCGTGAGATACGCGGACAGATGTACCAGATCATAGAGGGTCAGCGCCTGCTCACCGAGGACTTTCGCCAGTTTACCATATCTGCTCGCGGTTCATCTTCACAGACTAGCACCACATCCTGCACCGACACACCTGTCCCACCTGTTATCGTCGAGCCATTTCGTTCTTGAGCATGGACACTTATTTCTATTTTAGCAGCATGTTGTTTCTATTTATTGTTGTTTTCTTTATTTTCTGCACGTGTGTTTATTTGTTTTGAATAAGTTGGGAAGGGTTATACCCTGAACAACACTTTGTAGAACTCTGGTTGGTTTTATTTAGTTGTGTTTGATCGCTCCCTAGTATTAATCTTTCCTTTTTTAATTTTTTTGGAATGATGGTGTGCCTTTGTGCTTTGCAGGGCATTGAGGGGAATTTGGTGAGCATCTCCACATTTTGTGGGAGCCGGACCCGACATGTAAAGCTCACCGTACACTTTTGTCGGGTCACATTTCGCCATTTGTACAAGATAAACCTGGGAAGTTCGTTTTCACCCTCCTCCTTTGTTATTATTGTGTATATTACCTCTATTTTCATGATTAGTATACATTGAGGACAATGTACAACACTAGGTATGGGGATGGGTGTATTTACATGTATTAGGTCAACTCTACATGCTAGTGTTATCTATGATGGCTTGTTACTTTCTTGTGAGATTCTTCAAGTATGAATTAATGATTGATGTGAGTTACATTTTTTTTGTTGTGCTCTATTGAATCCTGTTTCACCTCTAGTATTGTTTGGTGCACTGAGTCTTTTGTTGATGCCCTGGGAATAGCTTGCATGACTATCTTAACTCTCTTGTATGCTTAACACACAATTTTGAGTACTTATCCTTAGACTACTAAGTTCTATCCTTCAATGAACTCTTTAGAACTTCTAAGTCTTTCTGAGCTAGTCCTAGTTTGTTACTTGTGGTGCAGTCTAAAGGTTTGATCTAGGCTATAATTAAAAAAAAAAAAGAGTCTATGTCAGTATTCCTCTGCTAATGGAGCATGAATGCGTCTATGTAGACTGTAATCGAGTAGTTGGGTGACTCTTGTGCCTAACCAGCATGTGCATCCTCCAGAAAGATTTTTGTGCAGTCTACGTTAGGCGGACTCTCGAAAAAAAAAAAAAAGTGTGTATGTACATATAAATTAAAATAACCCTAGTGATCACTTAGACTGCCTACTTGAGTTTGTGAGTTGAAATGGGATTTAGTCTCAAGTTGTAGAATTAGAAGGATCTTAATTGTTCATTGGAGTGGCACTTAGCATTTTAAGACTTAGTACTCTGTACTTGTGGAGTGATTAGCATATAGAGCTGTACTAATTGAAGTCATAGAGCTAGACCATGTCAGGGCAAATGAGATGAAAGATTCACTTACACTGTACAGACATATAAGAGGTAAGACAGGATCCTTTTGTTGTACGTATTGACTGTAACTCAACATCTGTATATCATTATTCTATACTTGTAGAATCTCGTATTTGTTTGAGCCGGAGATGTACATTTAGCCACTTATCATTCCCTTTGTTTTTCATGATTTGTTTGCTTGGGGACAAGCAAACGCTTAGGTGTGGGGATGTTTGATAAGTGTCTAAATGTATACATTTTAATATACGTATTTTGTTCACTTAGCATGTATTTTTATATGAATGGATGCCCGTTTTATGCTTAATTGAGTATTATTTGTGTTGTAGGGAATGGAGGAGCCATGAGGAACATGATAATACGATTTGGGCGAAAAAAGGATGAAAATTAGGGTGTCGTAGTACTGTAGCGTATTTACTGTAGATGGAGTACTGGAGCATATCACTGTAGATGGAGTACTGAAGCGAATTCACTGTAGCAGTTGCTGTTGCACCTGAGGAGTTTTGGGCTGGAAATGGTGGAAGTGCATAAGGGTGCACAGTGCAGCATACGGGGCTGTATAATGGGCCGTGAGCATCAAAAGACAGTGAATTTCAACTAGCTGTCACGGCCCCCTATCCACCCCGGGATACACCCCCACATGAGACAAGTTTTGCCTTGTTTTTGCCTATCTATCCACCCCGGGATACTGCGGGAGTATTTATAGATGTTTTTAGGGCACACATAAGGGGAACTTCTTGGCCGGCATCTAGAGGGAAGAAACGAAGAAATCTTTGGAGAGACGACGATTTGGAGCCAAGGAAGGAGGCAAGAACATCATTTTGAAGGGGAGAAGCTTCACCATCAAGGAGGCAAGGATCCAAGTCAAGGGAAGCGTCATTCGGCATCTCTTGGACGGGGGAAAGCGTCATTCGGCCGGGCCTCCACCTCCTCCTTCATCATTTCATCTAGGGAGTGTCATTTATGAGCTTTTTAAGTGATTTACTTTGTATTTTTGTTGTTACTTGCTTGATGGCACACTAGACCCCCAAGGCCACCGGATGTTGGTGAACCTTGGGGGGGGGGGGGGGGGGGGGGGGCGGTTTATCATGTATTTTGGATGATCTTTACTTAATTGCAAGCTTGGTTTGGTTTAAGATTTAGTTCTTTGTGCTTCATGTCTAGAACTACCACATGGAGAGATCCGTAGTTCTTTCATGAATTATACATGTAGATGTGACCTACTCACGTGTATTAGGTCGTTATTGAACTAAAAGGGGTTACTTGTATTGGCACACCGAGAAATTAGGTGTCGATAGCCCTCCGAGCTATAAGGATAGACTAGGGTTTAGTGTATTCCTTATTTTGGATCTCCTTGTACTTAATGCAATCGTAGGGATGTTGGTTAGGAAGAGATTCCAACCGATATCCGTATGGGATTAGAGTTCAATCGCCGAGAAATTGGGGTTGATCTAATTTTGAGATCCTTCGGTCTAAATCAACCAAGCTACATTTTATCTTTCATCCATGTATCATGATGACCCCTCAAGGGGATCCACATCCATAGGCCTTCACTCTTCATTGTAGTACTTGCAACAACATTGTATGCCTTTAAATTTGTTTAATCATATCGTATTTATTTCTTTGCTTTAGTAGACATACATCCATGCTTGTGTTGTTAGGTTAGATGATAGGCGATGGACGAGTAAGAGTAGCTCCTTAGCCCCATGGAATACGATCCTTGTGCTTCTGTACGATGTATTACTTGGCGATCCCGTACACTTGCGGGGAAGCTACCAGGGTACGACACCGCCTTGCCACTCCATATCATCCGCAAACTAGTGGTCAAGTAGAAGTCACAAATAGAGAACTCAAGCGAATCTTGACGAAGTCGGTGGAACAAGGGAAGCGGGATTGATCTGAGCGGTTGTGTTGTACCCTATCCTATTTTTTTATTTTTTTTTTAACCCTAATCTTTTTTTTTCTTTTTTTTTTTAATATTTGTGGCATTCTTGGAATTAGAAGGGCAATTTGGTCTTTTTACATGACCTTTCTTTTTGCCATACCCCAACCATATCCCTTCATTTCAAGGCCATACCATGACAACTCAATGCCATGCCTTGTCATTTCCAAACCATTCCTTGTCATTTCCATCCATACCATGTCACTTCAAGCCATGTCATCTTAAAAGCCAAGATTTATTACCATTTTCCTTTCATTTCCTCTTGTTTTTCTCTTGGAGAAGAAGGAGACCTTGAATGAAATCCTTCTCTTGATTGAAGCTCCATCTTTCCTTTATCCTTATCTCTTAAAGCTTGCAAGGTAAACACCATATTCTTCCTTGTTTTTTTTCAAAATATTGTGGAAATCTTGAGTGAACCTAGTGCTTGCAATCTCGGAGTTACTGTAGCACCGAACCAAGCTTGGTCTTTCTTGCTTTCCTTGTTGATTTCAAGAGTTGTGATGGGCCTATTCTTGCTAGAACTTTTTGTTAAAGTGTTTAGCAAACCCTAGAAGTAATTATTCTCCATTTTCTCCTCCATTTTAGTTAAGCAAGTGTTTGATGGTGTGTGGTTGCTTGTTTTGGTGGTTTAAATACTTCTAGGAGGTGAGACTTCAAGTAAGGGCAAAGAGCCGGTGGAGGAGTAACACCGGGGTGTTTCACTCGCCAAGTTTGTGAGTGCGAAAATTACTAACATTGGACTATGACTCATGCATGATATTTGTTATTTGAATTGCCTATTTGAATGAGGGATTTCTTATTGCTAAATTTTCCTTGAAAGCTTTGACTAAAGATTTGAATCATGATGATTTATGAAATTGACTTATCTCTTAAATTCTTGCAATACATATGTATTTATATATATATGTTGATTATGATTTGGGACTCTATGTTCAAAATACATGTTTTAAGCCATGTCTTCATGAGAATTGATGTTCTCATTTTGATGACCAAAAAGCATATGAAACCAATTTGATTTCATTGTGATTAAGTCAATATTGATGTGTATTTTCAAAAGACACCTTCCTATGATATTTTTGATGAAAAGTGGTTTCATTGTTAATATTATGATCAAATTGATCACCCTTGGGGTGAGAATTGCCATTGTAAACATTTATTGTCTTTTATTGACAATAATGCTATCATGATATATATATATATATTGAGCCTGCGGGCCAAGTTATTGTTATATTCTTTGATGGTGACATGGGAGCCGTGCTCCAGAACTTGCTGCAGTAAGAAGTGGATGGTTTCTACGGGCCGACCTATATAGAGGTGGCGTGGAATACTGTCAAAAATGGTTATACCATGTCAGGTTGGATCGTAGATCCCTGATATGGGTATAGTTGGGTTGTTCGGAGTCACCACACGAACTTCTCAACGGCCAATGCCAAGATATGCGAATCTTGGTAGCTCCAGACCTAACCAAGGCCATGGTTAGCGACGGAGAGTTTTGAGGCTATTCTGGACATTGTTATTGATTTACGATCGATGAGTTATTTGCTTATATGCATTTTGATATTTGATTCTATAAATAAGAATTGTGCTATATTAGGTCCAGGATGGCATATGTTTTCATGATGATTTTCAAAGAACATTTATTTGCACTTCAATAGAGAAAAGCTATGTTCTTATGAGATATTGTTACTTAAAGCATGTTTCATTCTCATTGAGTATTGAACTATTATTTTGATGTTTTATATCGATTTAATCATACTTGAACTATAGTCCATGACTAACCCCTCATTGAGTAACTTAGTTACTCACCCCCCCCCCCCCTCTTTTCCTCCTCCCAGGTGATAGCACAGTGCAGGGGTGAAGACGTAAAGTGCTTGGCTAGAGTCATCACAGTCTTTTCGTTTTGGGTTGTGTATGTTATCTTTTGCCTTGGCACGTATTAATAGGGATCCACTATGTATTATTGAACCCTTTCATGTTTCTCCATACTCAGAATATTTTGTATGCCAGTCTAGACTATGTTTTGTATGAGGAGTGTATCCTCTATTTGGAGTGGTTGTTATTATCTCTCTTAGGTACTCCATGTCATGGGTATCAGTGTGTGGTACTTTGTTGAGAAATATAAGTATTTGAATGTTGAGTTATGTATTGTGGTTATAGATGCATTGTACAGGAAACAGGTTAGCCTTACGGCTACCTAGGGTTGAGGCAGTGTTAGACCTCCCCTGGGGTGTCGTGGCGGTATGTCGTGCTTGGGACCCGTGGGTCGGGGCGTGACAGGTTGGATGATACACTCTGGGCCTATCGCACAGCTTACAAGACTCTAATAGGAACCACTCCATACAATCTAGTCTACGGGAAGTCATGTCATCTACCCGTGGAACTTGAACATAAAGCATATTGGGCAATCAAAGCAATAAACTTCGATTTGAGAAAAGCCGGTGAACAAAGATTACTTCATCTCAATAAGCTCGATGAATGGATATTGAAAGCATATGAGAATGCTAGAATTTACAAGGTGAAGATTCAAAAGTGGCATGACAAGCATATCAAGTTTCCCAAAGAGTTCAAAGTAGGTGATCAAGTGCTACTATTCAATTCTCGATTGTGACTCTTCCCTGGAAAACTGAAGTCTAGATGGTTTTCCCCGTACACAGTCACTTAAGTATCACCTCACGGGGCAGTTGAGATCACTCATCCGGAGAAGGGAACATTCAAGGTGAATGGGTGAGAGGGTAATCAAGTGCACGGGTTTGTCGAAGTAATATAGTTCACCCTAGTGAGAGGGTAGTCAAATCCACAGGGAATAGGGATTTAGAATACGAGATTTCACTAATAAAGCTATGTGGCGTATGGAAAAGCAATATTAGGATCAATGGGTGAATATAGAATCAAACAGAATGAAAGACAAGAAATTAAATAGAAAGATGGAAGATAAGAAAGTACAAGGAAAAGAGAATAGAGAGGAACTAGCAATGGATGAAATAGGGTATTCGGACAAGCTACCTCTAGGATCTATGCTTCTAGTGCAGGACTATGCTATTATACTTTCCTATTGATGTTAATTGAGTCGAGGATATCCTAAAACTCATGGTCTCAAACCTAAGGATAACCGTGACTAACCCCAACACTATGCCCCGGTATTAGGATTCACATCAACCCCTCACTCTATCGCTTGCGCGACTAAGCCCCAGGGGAGTATATCTACCTATACCGCACACTACGTGGGATTGCTTTAAGCTCTAGGGATTCCTAGTGGTAAAATCTATTCCTATTTGTAGTTCTAACCCTTTGGTCCAGGTGGAAGAACCCTAGTCTAGATTAAGTCCCAGTGCGTAGGATTCACTTCAACCCTTCACTCTGTTACTTGCGTAACTAAGCCCCAGGGGAGTTTATCTTCCTAGCACTTCACTTTATTTCGACCGCTGTGAAATCAAGGAAACGGAGGTAGGGAGAAACCACGTCGGAAGGGAAAGGGGTACATCTCTACCTCACAACTCTCCCTCTCAACCCTCTTCAATCTTAAGTAGTCTAACCCTAAAGGAGTTGTCACACCTCCAAAGGGTAACCTAAATTGTTCTCAACCCTAGTGTCACATCTAAGGGAAAACATTAATAAGATGAAATTAAGATTGAAACTCAATTTTTATTCATCAATAATTGAAAAGCATAATAACAATGTCAAAACAACATAAAAATCCTATAGTTTACAAGTCCGAATACCATCAAGGGGTTTAGCTCCTCATGGAGTTATACATGTTCATCAAAATAGAAAAAAAAAATATAAATCAAAGACATTGATGAAAACCCCCTTGTATATGGTGTGCCGTGGTCTTGTGCGGTTGTCGAACGTCGGTAATGATGCCGATGACATGCGCTAAACCTCCATGAAATCCTCTCCGAAACCCTAGCCGCACTCCCCAAGTTGAAGAGAAAGATAGGTCTAAAAGATCTCCCAAAGGATCTCAAAGATCCCCTTTTATAATGTTGAATCGCGACTTTAAAATCGAGCTTATCGGGGGCTTTACAAGGCCGTGTGAAATTTCCACATGCCCGTGTGAAGTTTCTGTCTGGCTGAAAAATCAATTCACACGGCCGTGTGGAATTTCCACACGCCCATGTGAATCCTCTAAAATCCTGATTTTTGGCAGAAATGAACAGTAACTTGCTACATTGTTTTGCTACAGTAACAAGCTACCGTGACGCTACAGTAACTTGCCGAAACACTCCCGAATCCGTGTTTCTTCATCGAGGCCATTTGTTGGGCACACAAACAATGGTAGGTCGTGCCGATTGCTTCAGTTCTCCTTCTTGGTGAAGTTCTTCTAATCTACACGAGTTCGACTTGTTGTGAATGTGACTGCCTTTGTGCCCCTCCAAAGGAGGTTGGCACACACTCACAAGCCCAAGCTCGTGCCTTGTTCCTTGCTTGGTCCGAAAACTTCCCAACATCGGCGAACACGACCTAATTTCGTTCTTCTTCTCCAATTTAGCTCCACAAACCTACAATGCACAAGAGTACACAAAATGCACATATTTAGTGATAAAATCTGATAAAAGATATGCTCAATGTAAGATAATAACGCTTCGTGGTACTATAACACAAGCACTTATCAAATCCCCCCACACATAAGCTTTTGCTTGTCCTCAAGCAAAAATAGAACGTGAAAGTACTTGGGAAGAACAATTGAAAGTGCTCGGCCTTAGGTTCACCAAAAGTATGCAAAAGAAGTATTCTACAAGTAAGGGGAAATCAAAACATTGCATAAGGTTATCATTGCTCTAGCTAAAAACTCGAATAAAAAAGGATAACAACTCGAAAACGTGAAAGTGTGTGTGAATTCACTCAAGAGGACCAACGAGTACTCCTCATACCCTTGTTACAAGGACTTATTTATATACAAAGTAAGGAAGTAGTAGCTTCACTCAACCTCTAAGGTAGCCATTTCCTAGGCGGCCCCCAAAGGTGGCTTTCACACTTTCGAGAAGGTAGCTCTTTCTACCGGCTAGTAGCTTTCACGCTTCCTATGAGATAGCTCTTCCCCAATGTACACATGCAAGCACAATAATAAGTAAACAAATAAAAACAATTAGTGTGGAAGTGGGCAATTGAAACATTACTCCCCTGAACTCCAAGTGTTGCGTTTGATGGAGCTAGGTCATTGAGAGTTGAGTCTCAATGGTTTATAGAGCATGCACGGTCCTATGACCGTGCCAATGACTGCCCCTCAAAATCCTTACATCCAAGATCATCTGCACACACATAAACAAGGGTTCAGTATAGCTCAACAAGGATAAAATAAAACTCGAGTATATAAAATATGAAGCAATGAATACAACTCGAGATAAAAGAAAAGCAAAATAAAAGATAAACTCAGAAGGGGGATCCTTTCTGAGTACTACAAGTCCAAAATAGAATAAAAAGTACAAAAATGAAAATCAAAAGCAAATAAAAACTAAAACTACGACGCCTCAACGTCGGTGTCCTGAGTAGTGGCCTCTGGTGCTGCTGGAGGCTCTGAAGATGCAAGTGGATCTGCTGCTGCTGGAGGAGATGGTGGTGGAGGGGTAGAAGCTTGGGGTCGGACCACGAACGGTGCTGACACGGCCTGCTCAAGGAGTTTGTGTATAGTGTCAAGCCGTGCCATGGTCTCTACGTGCTGCGTAGGCTGTGTAGCCCTAATCTCGGCCTGCTCTGACTGTAGCACACCCACTGTGCTCTCGAGGCGCTCCAGTCGATCCTGGCCTTAAGAGGGTGAGAACATGCGCACTGGAGGTGGCTCCGGTGTGGTGGGTGGTGCCTCCGCCTCTGTATCTGCTGCGGGTGGCTCCAACGCTGGATAGGCTATGGGCCAGATCAGCGAGTAAGTCTGATAACGTTTCCTGGCCATACCCATCTGTCTCAACATCTCCAAGCTGATTAGAGACGGTATGATAGTCTTCTCCATCCCTCTGATCTCCGCGCGAAGGCCTATCCCCTTGATCAGTCTCGTAACATATGGTCCTGCAAAGATAGTTCCCAATCTGGGGTATTGACCTTGATAACGCATGTAATCTACAAGAATATACCCAAGATGGAGAGGCTCTTTCTTCACCATTGAATGTAGGTACAGTAGTTCTTGCCGGCTAAGGACTCCTGTACTATCACCTCGGCCGCTCACTGATCTACTCAGAATGGCATGAATGTATCGATAAGTTGGTCGTGATAGACAGGTAGCTTTCGATATCCCTGGTTCATATTGCCCTTGCCCGCATAAAATTTGGTAAACTCCTTGAGGAGTCAAATTACAAAGGTAATCAGTCAGTAGGCTCTCATATTCCTCTATTTCAGTGAATGCCTCGTCATAGAGCCCCATGTAAATAGAGAATTGCGTTACTGACATACTGTAGTCCTGCCCAAAAACTCTGAACCGGATAGCATCTACACTTGTTAAACCTGTACTTGATCTGTCAAACTCAAAGGATGCGAGCACCTCTAAAGAGAGGGAGCAGTTGGCTGGATCTCGAATAGAAAGCAAGCCCTTCTAATTCCCTGTTTCTATGAGTTCTTCAATTTTGTCCGCCATATCTTCACCCCAATAGGCCGGCCTTATGCAACTCAAATCTATGTATCGAGACTGTTCGAACTTAAGTTTCTCCAACCTTGCATATCTTGTTCGGTGTTCCGTTGTGGCGAAACTCAACCGTTCGGTAGAAGGTTCAAGGGGCCTCTTACTAGCTGCTTGCTTCTTGTTAGGTGCCATTTCTGCAAGAGTGGAACAACTAATCAGATCAATGTTTCAAAAGCATCTCTACAGGGATCCACACGGCCGTGTGTTAATTCCACACGGCTGTGTGTTAATTCCACACAGCCGTGTGGATTGTCGGGATGAAAGAGAGACACGGCTGAGGGATCAACTACTCAAGGTTTCATATTTAGCTTGTTTCAAATCCCTGTTAAAGTAAGTTCGTGAGCAAGTAAATCGTGCAAACCAAATGAATTCACTGCCCGAAGCAAAGTAATTCAAGATTAATGGAAGGAAAGAGGAAGAGGGAGTTTACCGATGGTGTAAAACATGAAATCTTAGAATCGGCCGGAAAACTCAGTAAAAACTCAGCAGTTCAATAAAAGAGAGTCGAAAAAGTGCGAGTGGGGATCTAGAGAGTGCTTGAAGGTAATAGGCATAAAGAGACACGAGTAAACCCTAAAGAGAAATCGTGATTTTTAAGTTCTGCACTTTCACACGGCCGTGTGGCTTTGAAATTTGGGGTTCACAGGGTTCAAAACACGCCCATGTGTGCATCTGGTCACTCTCTGAACTACCCCACACGGCCGTGTGAAACATCCACACGGCCGTGTGCCTTCACAAGGGTCTCCACAGGGGCTGGTACATGGCCCTGTGGATTCTCGGGAAAACACAGAATGCCTCTGAAAATATTCACACGGCCGTGTGAGAATTCCACACGGCCGTGTGCTCAACCTAGCCAAGAACACAAGGCTGGTCACAGGGGCACCTCACACGCCCCTGTGACTTCTCTGGTTTGTTCCGAGAATTGTCGAAGTGTTCCACACGGGCCTCCCACAGGGACAGCCACACGCCCCTGTGGTTTCTCGGGAAAAAGAGGAGGGTTCTGCAGAGTTTCACACGGCCGTGTGGAAATTCCACACAGCCGTGTACCTTGGCACTGTGGCACTAGCAGGGGCACTCACACACCCCTGTGGACTCTCTGGAAAAGAGTTTAAGTTCTGCAACTTCTCACACGGCCGTGTGGAAATTCCACACGGCCGTGTGCATTTCATAGAGTCACTCACAGGGGCAAAAACATGGCCCCTGTGACGCTCAGGATGAGTTCTAAGATGGTTCACACGGCCGTGTGTTCTCTCTGGATGACTAAGAAAAATTACAGGTTCTGTAGAAAATTTTTTAAAAACACATTCATAACACTTAGAACCTGTAAAAACGATAAAAATGTGACCAGAGATCCATTAAAACATACTCAAACGACCCAGAACTTTGTCAATTAATATTTAGGCACACGAAAACATTGAAGGTCCACAAGAAAATCATAACACAAGCATGTATGAACAAGACACCAACCCTAAGAGTCTTATTCATGCTAAAAATAAACCAAACCTTAGAAAAGCAATAAAAGCTTGGGTTGCCTCCCAAGAAGCGCTTGTTTAACGTCACTAAGCTTGACGTACCTATATTACCTCATGGCGGTTTTAGAAAGAGTACCTCCTTGTTATCAACACAAACTTCACCACCAAAGTACGGCTTCAACCGATGCCCATTCACTTTAAATGTACCCTTCTCCAGATGAGTGATCTCAACTGCCCCATAGGAGGATACGTGCGTGACTGTATACGGGCCAAACCATCTTGATTTTAGTTTACCAGGAAAGAGCTGTAATCTTGAATTGAATAATAGTACTTTATCGCCCACTTTGAATTCTTTAGGTGGCTTAATATGTTTTTCATGCCACTTCCTGATCTTTTCTTTATAGATTCTGGCATTCTCATATGCTTTCAATCTCCATTCATCAAGCTCATTAAGATGGAACAGTCTTTGTTCACCGACCTTTCTCAAGTCAAAATTCATTGCTTTGATTGCCCAATACGCCTTGTGTTCAAGCTCCACCAGCAGGTGGCAGGACTTCCCATAAACCAAATTGTACGGTGTAGTTCCTATAGGAGTCTTATATGCTGTTCGATGAGCCAGAGTGTATCATCTAACCTCTCAGACCAATCTCGCTTCCCTTGTTCTACAGATTTTGCCAGAATCCTCTTAAGTTCTCTGTTGGTTACTTTGACTTGTCCACTAGTTTGTGGATGGTACGTGATAAGTGCTTGAATATACATATTTTACCGACTTGTTTTACATACATTGAGCATCATTTTACCATTGATTATGTCTCATAAAGTGTATTTTGGTGTTCTTTTATGCAATTAGGTTGTGGAAGTGTTAAAGGAGGAAAAGGAAGCAAAGATGGGTTATAAAGACCTATTGTTGGGAGTTTTTGTACAACACAAGTGTCAAGGCACAAGAGGGGATCACGCACATGAGGGTGTGTGCCAACTTCCTGAAGAATTCAAGATGATTTATGTGATGGAAGGGCACAAAGGCAGTCACACCTTCATGTCCCAACTTGTGTGAGGATAGTTAAAGCTCTCAAATGATGATTCGAAGAAGGAGAAGTCTTATAAGTCACCACATGGACGTGTGCCCGACCATGTGGCCTCAATATGAGAGAGTTTGGAGCATAATTATGAAGAGTACTGTAGCAAAAACACTGTTCGTTTTACTGTAGTAACACTATAGCAGAATTACTGTTCACGCGACCGCGTCAAAAATCCCACGCGACCGCGTGGAAATTCTGCAGCCCACGCGATCGCGTGGGATCTCACGCGGTCGCGTGCAGACACGCGGCTGATGCGGTTCAGGCTTATAAATAGCCCTTTTTGCCGATTCTTTTGATATCTTTTGTGTGGCTTTTGAGAGAGGAAGCGGCTAGGGTTTGAGGAGGAGGTCTTTGCCGAATTGGAGGGCCGTTCTTCACCAACTTTGATAGTTCTTTCCTCCGTCATAGCATCGAGGGAGTCATTGGCAACCTAGCTTCGGAGAAGGATCCTTCAAGACGTTGAGCGACCCATCAAGGCCATCATCACGAATTCAAGGGGGTTTATTTCCATGGTTTACATTGCTTTTCATTGTGTTATGTTTTGCTTTGTAATAAGCCCCATGGAGGGCTAAACCCTAGTAGATACTTGGGCATGTGAACCCTAGGTTTCGATTCATGTATTGACTTTCTTTATGCTTTCTTTTAAATCCGAGTTTATTTGAGTTTCAATCTTGTTTTATCATTGCTTGCATGCCTTATTGATTCGTATGGTTGTTTGGTATGCTTGATTTGTTGCCTTGGTGAGAGAGAGGTCTCCATTAGGGTTAGAACATATGAGATTGAAGAGGCTTGAGAGGGTGAGTCATGAGATAGTGGAGCGTCCCCTTTCCCTTCCGATTAAGTGTTTCCTATCTCCGTATTCCCTAAGATCTATGCAACCATATTTGGTGTGAGGTGTGAGATTGAGAGATTTCTCCGCTGGGACCTTGTAGGGGGTTAGGGATCTTCCGCCTAGAAGTAGGTTTAGATCTAATTTTAGGAATCGGTTTCACTTTTAGGTATCCCTAAAGCTTATTGCGGTCATATGGGGTGTGAGGTGTTGAGATTGAGCGATTTCTCCGCCGGGACCTTGTAGGGGACTAGTATCGGTGGCCTGGAAGCAGGGACTGATTATTCTTGGATTACCTCGACTCATAGAACTCGGTTTAGGAGCATTTAGTTAGTCTTGCACTTCATGATAGAACCTAGGGGGAGCATTGCCCGGGTATCTCATCTTCATTGATTGAGATCTCCCTTTATTTACCTTTTGCCTATTCATCTCTGGTATTAATTTCTATGCACACTAGATCACCACAAAATCACATTGGTCATTAGGCTAGATTGCAGAGAAGAAGTTAGTACTAGTAGCCCTGTTCCCTGTGGATTCGACTACCCACTCACCGGGGTAATTATTACTTCGACAACCCGTGCACTTGCGGTACACACACGCAAAAGGGTGTGTCAGTACGGAGTTGCAAGGCGATGGTGAACTCCGTATCTTTTCAACACCTTGTCCAATTGGGAGTTACAGAAATGTGTTCCTCGATCACTAATGATAACTCGTGGAGTTCCGAATCGAGCAAATAACCTCTTCAAAAACTTCACCACGGTCCTAGCATCATTTGTCGGCAATGCTTAAGCTTCGACCCATTTGGAGACATAGTCAACTGCCACCAGTATATATTGGTTCCCATTGGACTTCGGAAATGGTCCCATGAAGTCAATGCCCCAAACTTCAAAAACCTCACAAATTTACATAGGATTCTGGGGTATCTCATCCCTTCTTGATAAGTTACCTGCTCTCTGGCAACTATCACATCGAAGAACAAATTGGTGGACGTCCTGAAATAAAGTCTGCCAATAGAATCCCGCAGCCAGAACCTTTTCTGCAGTTTTACTTGACGCATAATGCCCTCCAACTGGTCCGTAATGACAATGAGCAAGAATATCCCATCCTTCCTCCCTTGAGACACATCTTCGAATTACATGGTCTGCACAAATGCGAAAGAGGAAAGGATCATCCCAGAAGTAATGCTTCAGGTCACTAAAGAATTTCTTCTTCTGTTGGAGTGTAAGTCCTTGTTTGAGCACCTTTCCAGACAAGTAATTAGCAAAGTCTGCGAACCATGGAGCATCACCTGATGATGAATCTGAGTCCTTAATCGAATATAGATGTTCTTCCGGGAAAGAATCATTGATCTCCCTACTCGATGGCTCTTGTCCAATACTCCCCTCTAACACAGATAGATGGTCTGCCACTACATTTTCAGTCCCCTTGTTGTCCTTTATCTCCATATCAAACTCTTGCAGTAGCAATATCCACCTAATCAACCTTGGCTTTGCATCGGCTTTGTTCATGAGGTAACGAAGGGCGGAATGGTCTGTATAAACAATGACTCTCGACAAGATAAGATATGGCCTGAATTTGTCTAGGGCAAACACAACTGCTAATAGCTCCTTCTCTGTGGTGGTGTAATTCTCTTGTGCACCCGTGAGAGTCTTGCTAGCATAGTAAATGGGTTGAAACTGTTTACCCGTTCTTTGCCCCATTACTGCCCCGATAGCATAGTCGCTTGCATCGTACATGAGCTCAAACGGCTCATTCCAGTTTGGCGTGATTAAAATTGGAGCTTGAACCAGTTTTTCTTTTAACACATTGAATGCCATTGTACATTCTTCCCCAAAGTCGAACGGGGCATCTTTTTCAAGGAGTTTGGTCAACGGTTGTGTGATTTTCAAAAAATCTTTGATAAACCGTCTATAAAACCCCGCATGACCCAAGAAACTCCGAATCCCCTTTACATTTGTTGGTGGAGGGAGCTTGTCTATAACTTCAATCTTAGCTTTATCCACCTCCATACCTTTCTGGGAGATTTTGTGCCCTAGAACAATACCCTCTTGCACCATGAAATGACACTTCTCCCAATTAAGAACAAGGTTTGTTTCTTCACACCTCATTAGTACTTTCTCCAAATTTTTCAAACATAGATCAAAGGAGTCACCAAAGACCGAAAAGTCATCCATGAACACCTCCATTATATCTTCCAAAAGATCATCAAAAATAGCAGTCATGCACCGTTGGAACGTTGCGGGTGCATTACACAGTCCGAATGGCATTCGTCTATATGCAAACGTTCCGTAGGGGCAAGTGAAGGTTGTCTTTTCTTCATCTTCCGGAGCTATAGGAATATGAAAATACCCTGATATCCCATCTAGGAAGCAGTAAAACTGATGCCCAGCCAGCCGCTCCAACATCTTATCAATAAAAGGCAATGGGAAATGGTCCTTCCGAGTCGCATCGTTTAACCTTCTGTAATCAATACACACCCTCCAGCCTATGACTGTTCTAGTTGGAATGAGTTCATTCTTTTCATTTTTGATCACCGTCATTCCTCCTTTCTTTGGAACCACTTGCGTTGGGCTCACCCAAGCGCTATCAGAAATGGGATAGATAATCCCTACATCCAACAACTTCACCACCTCTGCTTGACAACCTCCTTCATATTTGGGTTCAGTCTCCTTTGAGGTTGGATCACCGACTTGAAATTATCCTCCATTAATATTTTATGTGTACAAAACAAAGGATTTATTCCGTTCAAATCTGAAATTTTCCAAACAATGGCAGATTTGTGCTTCTTCAGCATGCTCACCAACTACTTCTTCTGATCCAGGGAGAGATTGGAAGCTATGATAACGGGAAGTTTCATTCCTTCTGCCAGGTACGCATACTCCAAATGTTTTGGTAAGGTTTTTAACTCAAAATCAGGTGGTTCTTCAATGGACGGCCGCAGACGGCTTTCCTTCAATCGATCAATCTCGTCAAACTGAAATGGTTCTTGTTTCTCAACACTTTCTGTATTGTTCTGTAGAACCTGGCTGTTAAGATGATCTTGGGATCCCATTGCAAATCCTATCTCACATGCTTCCCTGGTTAAGTCTACTATCCCCACTGAAAAGACTTCTTGTCTCTGTTCTTGATAGTATGATTCAAACTGAGCAAGAACTCTCACTAGATTTTCTTCGGCATCTTCCCTTGAAGAAGCTAGGGCTGATCTTTCAAATTCGCCTAACACCTCATACAATTCACAACCCATGAGCTGTTCTCCACAAGAATGATCAACATCGGTGTCTTCTTTTATAGAAGGAGTGTTAACCGGTTGCCCATACTCAATGCAGTTTATAACTGACTGTGCTGTGAACGAATGAAATTTCTGTTCCACTTCCTTCACTAATCTTGTAAGTGTATCAAACATCTCAGTTGTATCAAACATTTCTTCTTTTCTGAGGGTGAAATCAAAATAACGCAAACCAATAAGAATGATGATAGATAAGGAAAATATGGAATAGAATGCGAAGTGAATAACTAAAATAGTGAAAAACAAATATCTAAAACGCCTATTCCCCAGCAACGGCGCCAAAAATTTGACACGACCCCTTGCGTGTATCCCGCAAGTGCACGGGTTTGTCGAAGTAATAAAGTTTACCCTAGTGAGAGGGTAGTCAAATCCACAGGGAATAGGGATTTAGAATACGAGATTTCACTAATAAAGCTATGCGGCGTATGGAAAAGCAATATTAGGATCAATGGGTGAATATAGAATCAAACAGAATGAAAGACAAGAAATTAAATAGAAAGATGGAAGATAAGAAAGTGCAAGGAAAAGTGAATAGAGAGGAACTAGCAATGGATGAAATAGGGTATCCGGACAAGCTACCTCTAGGATCATGCTTCTAGTGCAGGACTATGCTATTATACTTTCCTATTGATGTTAATTGAGTCGAGGATATCCTAAAACTCACGGTCCCAAACCTAAGGACAACCGTGACTAACCCCAACACTATGCCCTGTATTAGGATTCACGTCAACCCATCACTCTGTCGCTTGCACGACTAAGCCCCAGGGGAGTATATCTACCTAAACCTCACACTATGTGGGATTGCTTTAAGCTCTAGGGATTCCTAGTGGTAAAACCTGTTCCTATATGTAGTTCTAACCCTTTGGTCCAAGTGGAAGAACCCTAGTCTAGATTAATCCCCAGCGCGTAGGATTCACTACAACCCTTCACTCTATTACCTGCGTAACTAAGCCCAGGGGAGTTTATCTGCCTAGCGCTTCACTCTATTTGGACCGTTGTGAAATTAAGGAAACGGAGGTAGGGGAAACCACGTCGGAAGGGAAAGGGGTACATCGCTACCTCACAACTCTCCCTCTCAACCTTCTTCAATCTTAAGTAGTCTAACCCTAAGGAGTTGTCACACCTCCAAAGGATAACCTAGATTTTCCTCAATCCTAGTGTCACATCTAAGAGAAAACATTAACAAGATGAAATTAAGATTGAAACTCAATTTTTATTCATCAATAATGGAAAAGCATAATAACAATGTCAAAGAAACATGATAACCCTAGAGTTTACAAGTCCGAATACCCTCAAAGTGGTTTAGCTCTTCATGGAGCTATACATGTTCATCAAAATAGAAAAGAAAGTACAAATCAAAGACATTGATGAAAACCCCCTTGTATATGGTGTGGCCGTGGTCTTGTGCGGCCGTCAAACGTCGGTGACGATGCCGATGACGCGCGCTAAACCTCCACGAAATCCTCTCTGAAACCCTAGCCGCACTCCCCAAGTTGAAGAGAAAGATAGGTCTAAAAGATCTTCCAAAAGGTCTCAAAGATCCCCTTTTATAATGTTGAATCGCGGCTTTAAAATCGCACTTATCGGGAGCTTCACACGGAAATGTGGAATTTCCACACGCTCGTGTGAAGTTTCTGTTTGGCTGAAAAATCGATTCATACGGTCGTGTGGAATTTCCACACACCCGTGTGAATCCTCTGGAATCCTGATTTTCGGCAGAAAATGAACAGTAACTTGCTACATTGTTTTGCTACAATAACAAGCTACCGTGACGCTACAGTATCTTGCCGAAACGCTCCCGAATCCGTTGTTCTTCATTAAGGGCATTGATTGGGCACACAAACAATGGTAGGCCATGCCGATTACTCAAGTCTCCTTCTTGGTGAAGTTCTTCTAAGCTACACGAGTTAGACTTGTTGTGAATGTGACTGCCTTTGTGTCCCTCCAAAGGAGGTTGGCACACACTCACAAGTCCAAGCTCGTGCCTTGTTCCTTACTTGGTCCGAAAACTTCCCAACATCGGCGAACACGACCTAATTTCGTTCTTCCTCTCCAATTTAGCTCCACAAACCTTCAATGCACAAAAGTACACAAATGCACACTATTTAGTGATAAAAACTGATAAAAGATATGCTCAACGTAAGATAATAACTCTTCACGGTACTATAACACAAGCACTTATCATACTGTTTCCCTTAGCCATGACACTAGGGTTGAGAATAATCTAGGTTATCCTTTGGAGGTGTGACAACTCCTATAGGATTAGACTACTTAGGGTTGAAGAGGGTTGAGAGGGTGAGTCGTGAGGTAGCGGAATGTCCCCTTTCCCCTCCGATGTGATTCTCCCTATCTCCATGTTCCATGATTTATTCGCGGTCGAGATAGAGTTAGGTGCTAGGTGATAAACTCCTCTAGGGCTTTATTGTGCAAATACCAAAGTATAGGGTTGAAGTGAATCTTAGTACCGGGACTTAATTTAGACTATGGTTCTCTCACCTGTACGAAAGGGGTAGAACTACACATAGGAACAGGGTTAATAGCTAGGAGTCCCTAGAACTTAATGCAATTCCACATAGTGTGAGGCTTAGGTAGATTGACTCCCCTAAGGCTTAGTTGATAGGTCAACAAGAGTCAAGGGTCGTAGTGAAACCTAATGACCGGAACATAGTGTTCAGGTTAGTCACGGTTGAGCTTAGGTTTGGAACCGTGTATTTAACGATTTCCTTGGCTCAATTAACATCAATAGGAAGGTATAATAGCATTGTCTTGCACTAGAAGCATAAGTCCTACGGGTAGCTTGTCCGGATTCCCATCTTTTCCTATTACTAGTCTTACTCTTTTACTCTTACTTGCACTCTCTCGTCTTCCACACTTCTCTTTTAATTCTTGCTTTTACCGATTATTTTCGCACTCACTCACTGATTTCATTCCACACATCACGATAGCTAACTAGTGAAATCTTGTGTCTTAAGTACCTATTCCCTGTGGATTCGACTACCCACTCACTGGGGTATTTTATTAGTTCGACAATCCGTGCACTTTCGGGCCCCTGTCAGTTAGAGCTATACATAGGAACAGGGTTTATCACTAGGAATCCCTAGAACTTAAAGCAATCCGACATAGTGTGAGGCTTAGGAAGATAGACTCTCCTAGGGCTTAGTTGACAGGTCAACATAGTCAAGGGTTATAGTGAAACTTAATGCCGGGGCATAGTATTGGGGTTAGTCACGATTGACCTTAGATTTGGGACCGTGTGTTTAAGGATTTTCCTCGACTTAATTAACAACAATAGGAGAGCAAAATAGCATTGTCTTGTACTAGAAGCATAAGTCCTAGGGGTAGCTCGTCCGGGTACCCAACTTTATTTACTGCTTGTCCTACTCTTTTTACTCCTACTTGCACTCTCTTACCTTCCACACTTCTACTTTATTTCTTGTTTCTTTAGAATTGCTTACACACTCATTCACTGATTTCTTTCCACACATCGCATAACTAAATAGTGAATACTTGTATCTCAAATCCCTATTTCCTATGGATACGACTACCCACTCACCAGGGTATATTATTACTTCGACAACCCGTGCACTTTTGGTGGCCCTACTTATTCTTCGGTTGAACAAGCAGATTTTGTAGGCAATGCAATCAGAGGTCAAGGGAATCCCTATAGTGGTACCTAAACTCCAGGGTGGAGGAATCACCCTAACTTGTCATGAAGCAACCAAGGGCAACAAAACAGTAATGCACCACCGGGCTTTCAACAACAACAAGCACCGAATTTGGAAAACTGGATGTCGGGGCTAGATAGCAAGATAACTGACTTAGAGAAGTCACTCACAAGGTTTGTCTAATCATCGGATGTAAGATTTCAGTAGGTAGAGTCTACACTTTGCAACCACACTGCATCGTTACACAACTTGGAGAACCAAGTTGGGCAAATTGCAAAGTCTCTATCCAAGAGTCCTCAAGGGAGTTTGCCAAGTAATATGGAGACAAATCTGAGGGAACAATTGAAGGTGATATCCTTGAGAAGTGGCCAAGAGGTTGAGAGCAATCTTCCTTTGAGGTAGACAAATGATGAAGTACCTAAAGTGGTGGAGGCAGAGGAAGCATCGAAAGAGAAGGAGGTGGCACCCCCAGCTTACATACCGAGAATTCCTTATTCTTCATGCTTGAAGAATGATCAACAAGATGCAATACAAGAAATTTTTGGGGTTGTTCAAGCAGTTGCACATCAACATTCCGTTCATGGAGGCGTTGTCACAAATGCCTAAGTAGGCGAAGTTCTTAAAGGACCTCTTGACCAACAAGAGGAAATTGGAGGAGAGTGCATCTGTGATCTTAGATACCACTTACTCGGCGGTGTTGCAAAAGAATATGCCGAGCAAGAGAAAAGACCGCGGGAGCTTTATCATTCCGTGCAATATTGGTGATTTGGGTGAGGAGATGGCACTAGCGGATTTGGGAGCTGGCATCAACGTCATGCTTTACTCATTCTTTCAAAAGCTAGGCTTGGGAGAGCCTAAGCCCACTCGGATGACACTTCAGCAAGCCGATCGTTCAGTTAGACATCCGAGCGGCATAATCGAAGACGTGCTCGTCAAGGTTGATAAATACATCTTTACTGTGGACTTTGTAGTGCTCGATGTGGATGAGGATGTCGATGTACCGCTGATTCTTGGGAGGCCGTTCTTGCACACTTCCAAGACATTGATAGACATGGACGGTGGATAGCTCACTTTAAGGGTTGGAGATGAAAAGCTCACTTATCGCCTCCCCGAAGCCATGAGACATTCTGTAGACTTTGATGATAATTGGTACTATATTGACGCTACTGATGAGTTTGTGAATGACTATGTGTAGGAAATGATGAATCCAAACCACTATCAAGGGTGGCTAGATGATAAGTGCTCGTGTTATAATAATGCAAAGTGTTGTTATCTTACAATGAGCATTACTTTTATCAGATTTTATCACTAAATAGTGTACATTTGTGTGTTTTTTTGCATTGTAGGGTTGTGAAGCTAATTTGGAGAAAAGAAGCAAAGTTAGATCGTGTTCGCCATTGTTGGGGAGTTTTCGGATTAAGCAAGGGACAAAGCACGAGCCTAGACTTGTGAGTGTGTGACAACCTCCTTTGGAGGGGCACAAAGGCAGTCACATTCACAATAAGTATAACTCGTGTAGCATAGAAGAACTTCGCCAATGAGGAGAATTGAAGCAACCGGCATGATCTACTGTTGATTATGTGCCCAATTCAACGGCCTTGATGAAGAACAATGAATTCGGGAGCTTTTCGACAAGAGTACTATAGCAGTACTGTAGAAAGTTACTATAGCAAGAATGTTGTAGCAAGTTACTATTCATTATCTGCTGAAATTTAGCAAAACAGAGACTTCACACGGGCGTATCGAAATTCCACACGGCTGTGTGAAATCCCGATTTCGGTGATTTAAAGCCGCGAATCAACAGTATTTAAAGCCGTTTTGGATACTTTTTCTGGATCTTTTTGCCTACCTTTTGACCTAACTACTAGAGGGTTGCGGCTAGGGTTTCGGAGAGGACTTTATGGAGGTTTGGAGCGCGCCATCGGCATCGACATCGACGTCCGGCGGCCGCACAAGACGACGGCCACACTCTACACAAGGGGGTTTTCATTTATGCTTTTGATTTTGATTTACTTTCATAGTTTGATGGATTTGTATAGCTCCATGAGGAGTTAAACCCGTTGTGGGTATTCGGACTTGTAAACCCTAGGATGATTATGTTTCTATGACTCGTTATTATGTTTTTCTTTATTGATGAATAAAAATTGAGTTTCAATCTTAATTGCATCTTGTATTGATTTTCCCTTAGCTGTGACACTAGGGTTGAGAATCATCTAGGTTATCCTTAAGGTATGACAACTCCTATAGGGTTAGACTACTTAAGATTGGAGAGGGTTAAGAGGGTGAGTCGTGAGGTAGAGAAACGTCCCCTTTTCCTTAAGGTGTGATTCTCCCTACCTCTGTGTTCCAAGAGTTCTAAGCGGTTGAACTAGATCTAAGTGATAGGAGATGAACTCCCCTGGCGCTTAGTTGCACGAGCAACAGGGTGAAGAGTTGTAGTGAGTCATAGTACTAGGGTTTTATTGAGATTAGGGTTCTTTCAACTGGACCAAAGAGTTAGAGCTATACATAGGAACAGAGTTTATCACTAGGAATCCATAGATCTTAAAGCAATCCCACGTAGTTTGAGGCTTAGGAAGATAGACTCCCCTAGGGCTTAGTTGACAGGTCAACAAGAGTCAAGGGTCGTAGTGAAAGCTAATGCCGGGGCATAGTGTTAGGGTTAGTCACGGCTGACCTTAGGTTTGGGACTGATAAGTGCTTATGTTATAGTAATACGAAGTTCTATTGTCTTACATTGAGCATTACTTTTCTCAGATTTAATTACTAATTAGTGTGGAGAAGATTTAAAGAAGAAAAAGCAAGAATAGGTCATGAACACGATAGCTGAGGGAGTTCTTGGACCGGTCAAGGAACAAGGCATAAGTTGTGGTTAAATACATGTGATTGTGTGCCAAACTCCAATTGGGGTTGAGTGAATATGTGATTTGGAGGACACAAAGGCAGTCACACTCACATGTTCCGACTTGTACAACATTATCAAGAGCTTCGTCAATGTGTTTCAAGTAAAGATGCGATGTGATCTACCGTTGATTGTGTGTCCAATTCAACGGCCTCAATGAAGAACGATGAATTCGGGAGCATTTCGGTGAAGTACTGTAGCAAAAACAATGTAGCAAGTTACTGTTCACAGTCTGCCGAAAATCAGCAAAACAAAATTTCCATACGGCCGTGTAGAATTAACACACGGGCGTGTGGAAATTTTGATTTTCCACAGGGCCGTGTGGAATTTCCACAGGGGCGTGTGGAACTCCGATTTCAGCCTATAAATAGCCCATTTTCAGATCTATTTGGGGACCCCCCTTCTATCTCTCGCGTATCTTTTGGGGGGCTTTCTGCTAGGATTTGGAGAGGTTCTTGGAGGTCTTTGGAGGTGATTATACGGCATCAACATCGACATCCATTGGAAGAAAGCTATTGTGGGAGCTTTCGTCGGCATCGATTCGGCGAGGTGTGCCCTAGGCTTGACAACGGATTCGTGGAGAAAATTAGGCGGCTCCACAAGATCTGGGGGTGCGAGTGTCATATTATGCGGTTAACATCGGACAAACTCGTATCCGAAACAGACAAATGCCTGTTTGTGGGATACCCTAAGGAAACGAAGGGTTATTCGTTCTACAACCCCACCGAGAACAAAGTTTTTGTTGCTCGACATGCTATTTTCTTAGAGAAGGAGTTTCTTCTGAAGAAAGATAGTGGGAGTAGAGTTGAAATTGAAGAGATTCAAGTCCCACAGACTCCGACTGAGGAAAGGTTGCAAATGGAATCGAATTCGCAAGATGTTGCGGAACTCGAACCCATTTCACAAGCACCTAGAAGGTTCGGTAGGGTGCGTCACGTGCATATGAGATATGGTTATCTCATAACTGACGACCAAAGCTTAGGGCTGGTGGATCAGGATGAACCCACCATCTACCGTGAGGCTATTGAGAGTCCAGACTCAGACAAATGGCTTGGAGCCATGAAATCTGAGATGCAATCAATGTATGATAATCAAGTTTGGAACTTGGTTGACCCACTGGAAGGTGCGAAGATCATTGAGTGCAAATGGATCTTCAAGCGTAAAGACGATAATACCTTCAAAGATAGACTAGTGGCGAAGGGATTTCGACAAACTCATGGTATAGACTATGACGAAACCTTTTCACCAGTAGTCATGCTCAAATCCATTAGGATTCTACTTGCCATAGTCACATATTATGACTATGAGATATGGCAAATGGACGTCAAAACGGCTTTCCTTAACGGAAACCTTCTTGAGGACGTGTACATGACATAGCCTGAGGGTTTTGTCGACCAACAGAATCCTACAAAGGTTTGCAAGCTCCAGAGGTCCATTTATGGACTCAAGAAAGCATCCCGAAGCTGGAATCTTCGATTTGATGAGACAGTCAAAGAGTTTGATTTTATCAAAAATGAAGATGATCCTTGTGTGTACAAGAAGACTAGTGGAAGCATAGTCATCTTCTTAGTGTTATACGTCGATGACATTCTACTCATTGGGAATGACATCCAAACATTATTAAGTGTTAAGCAATGGTTGGGTAAGTGTTTCTCAATGAAAGACTTAGGTGAAGCCGAAACTATCCTAGGGATAAAGATCTATAGAGATAGATCGCAACGGCTTCTCGGGCTAAGTTAATCTAGATACATAGACAAGTTGTTGAATAGATTCAGCATGTCTAATGATGAGTCGCCGCGCGACACGCTAAAGAAGCGAGCACGCGACTCCCCGGCCGCAAGTGCACGGGTCGTCAAGTAATAACCTCTCGTGCGAACACAAGAGGGTCGTATTCCCAAGGGCCCCAAGATCTGCTATTACTTCCTCCTAGGTATCACTATCTAGTCTACCAAATCAAGAGTTTAATATAAACACAAATAGGAAAATTAAATAAAAGAAAAGCTATAAACAAAATGGACTAAGGCACACCAAACAGACAATTTGAAAGATAAGTGGCGATGAGGATTAGAGGCCTCGGGCAAGGATCCCCTCGGGGGAAGAACAAGATAGAATGGATGAACTTAGGAAATTAAGTGCTAAGTTGGCTAGAGTTGGTCCGCTAGACTCGGATATCGACTACCCCGGAACCTCCGTAGTGTAACCCTAATCCAGTACAGGTTCCTCTATCCAGAAGATACCCCTACGATGTCATTAGGAATAGGGAGTCTTGCCTAGGGTAATTCTAATGCGCGCTCTCGGCTAGAACCACCCTAAGGCTCGCGGGGAGCTACCGGCACCCGGAACCTCCGGTGTACCGATACATTGAATCCCCCTTCAAACATTGTGCGACCTAATACATGCAAGCATCCCGCTATACAAGCATCATTCAAGAATCAAAACCTACGGAATCCATCCATTGTAGGTTGAACATGAAAACAATAGAATGAAACCAACAAACATGCCAACAATCAATTAATTAACAATCATCATCCATCCATACAAACAAGTTCCTCTCCCAAGGTTCACCGGAGCCCGGAGACCTTGGGAGGCTAGTTCCACATCAAAGGAAGAAATACAAGATATAATCAATGAAAATGCTCATAAGAAACTCCCTCAGATGTAGGCTAGAAGGTGGAGACGAAGACTCGCCGGATCCGCGCCGATGAGCCCCTTGATGTGTTCCTTGAGCGCTTCCTTCTTCTCCCTTTGAGTTCTTGATCTTCAAATCGCCTCTCCAATCCCTTGATGATGATGGAGAATGATGGAGATGATGGTGAGAATGGAGGAGATGCTGGTGGAGAAGGGTGGAGAGAATGGTGGCAAAAGACAAGCTTCCAAATGACCTAGAAAGCCTTAAATAACCCAAACAAAGCCTCATCAGCCCGTGCGTGTGCGGGCACTGTGCGGGCCGCACAGTGCCCGCACACCCTTCTGTCTGTCCTGTGCGGGTACTGTGCGGCCGCACACTGGCCGCACACTGCTACAGTAACGGCGCTACAGTGGAAATGCTACAGTAAAATCGCTACAGTAACTTCCTCAAATCCACTCTTTTCTTGCCCGAAACTTGAGGATACATGTGAGCTTCAATATATTCTTCGATGATGCCAAAAGAAGCTCAAACACGCACTAGAGGGTCTTCCGATGTCCTGAAATGATAATCAACAAGAAAAGCGCGTAAAGGGCATCGGAGTCATAGAAAAATGCATGAAAGTGTATAAAATATATATAATAAACGTGATGTATTTAGACACTTATCATCTAACTCCAAGAAAGGGTTCCTACACTTATCTCAGGGAGTAGTTCTTAGTAAAGGGGATTGTCCTAAAACTAAAGAGTAGAGGAATACATGAGTAGGATTCCTTATGCTTCTGCAATAGGATCTATCATGTATACCATGTTATGTACTAGATTGGATGTCACTCATGCACTGAGTATGACGAGCAGGTTCCAACAGGATCCAGGTGAAAACCATTGGACTGTTGTCAAGTATATCCTAAAGTACTTGCGAAGAACTAAGGATTATTTCTTGGTTTATGGTGGTGAGAATGAGCTCGTTGTAACTGGTTACACTGATGCTGCATTTCAAACCAATGTAGATGATTGCAAATCACAATCAGGTTACATGTTCTGCTTAAACGGAGGTGCTGTTAGCTGGAAAAGCTCAAAACAAGACACCATCGCTGATTCTACTACAGAGTCTTAGTACATAGCAGCTTCAGATGCTACTAAGGAGGCTGTTTGGCTTCGGAGGTTCTTATCTGGGTTAGGCATTGTTCCATCAAGCCTAGATCCAGTTAGCCTCTATTGTGACAATAACGGGGCCATCGCACAGGCTAAGGAGCCCCGATCACATCAGAAGTCCAAACACATACTCAGGCGATTCCATCTCATCTAAGAGATCGTCGACAGAGGAGATGTGAAGGTGTGCAAGATAGTTGGAGAAGACAACGTAGCTGACCCCCTGACCAAGAAGTTGGTTAAGGTGAAGCATAACGGTCACATGAGATCAATGGGTCTTAGGGCTATGCCTGATTTGGGACTAGTGCTAGTGGGAGATTGTTAGTGTTAGCCCTAGCCCCAATACGTTGATCTGAACCTTTATTAGTTATATGTTTATTTTTTAATAAAACCTGGCTTGTTTTATCTTACTGCATTTCTGTGCATGTATGCTTGGATAGAACTATCCCTGAGAGTTTGTTTTGCACAAGTTGCTGAATACGTGATTCGGGCAATAAAACCTTGGTGCGTAAAGGAACATTTTTCTAAACATCCCTAGTCAATTACTGTTATGGGAATGATAGTAGACTAAGACTAGTATGCCTATTGTGTGATAATCATGTTTTACGGATTATAGGACATGTGATGTCAATCAATAGACATAGACACGTGTTAGTGAACAGCGTGTCTGGATCGATCCGCTCACGAGATCACTAAATGGTTGCAAAGTCATAAGTGGTTCTCGTATAACGTTTATACCGAATCCTTAGACTCAAGGTCGCTATGGAGCTTGGATGAATGTTGGTGTACTTTGACATACGCCTAACGTCATTCGTAACAGAGTGACAAGTGTGGGTATAATTGGGTGCATTGAGATTCATAGTGAGTAACATTTGCGATGCGAGCGGATTGCCACTCTCTGAGGAGAGAGAATATCACCGAACACTTGATCGGTGAAACTGAATAGTGTGTGGCCACGCCCAAGTGAAATGGTAAGGGTTATCATTTATTTGACTTAGTCAGTTCACCGAGGATCAAGAAATCGATCGACAAATAAATAAGGGTGACTAAGCTCCATGCCTTATGTTGATCGAGATATTCAATTGGCAAAGGAATCGGATAAGGTTACGAGGTTAGTTGATTACCCAGTCGACCTCCGTTTTAATTCGGGTAGTCACATTGCCATGCTAGACGGCATTTGTGACTTATGGGCCTTAACGAGGTTAAAATCCCATTGCCGATTTTAAAACGGGCCTATAGGATCGCACACATAAAAGCCGTGCAATCCGGACTCAATCTAATGAGTCGAATAGCTAAATGGAGTTTAGATAAATCAAGAGTTGATTTGGTCTAACCGCGAATATGTAAGGATTGAGTTATGAGATAACTTAAAAATGAGGGACTTAATTAGAAATTAAGTATTAGCTTATTGGATCTAATATGATTAATATACAATAAGAGAGAAGATCCAATATGTGGAATCAATGGTTGATATTGCATTGGGATTGGTTTTAGGGTTTTATAAATACATGTGTATTAGAGAAAAAACCCTAACCATAATCTTTCCTCTCCCTCTCTTCCTCAAAGGAGGCCGCCGGTCCGCCCTAGCCAAGAGGACACCGCCGCTGCCGGTCCGCCCAAGCCGAGGCCGCCGTCGGGTCCAATTGTTGGTCGCTATCATCCTTTGCAAAGGTGCTGTCCGCCTTCCCCCCCCCCCCCCCCCCCCCCCCCTTTTTGGAGAAAGTTTTCTCCATCCGGATTGCCATTACTCGGCTCCGGCAAAGGTATAGGTCGACACTCTTTTGATCTTTCTTGTTGATTCATGTATATTAGTTCACATGCCGGCTTTTTCATTGATATTTCTTTATCAATGGAGATCGCCGGGGTGAAAGCCTTTTGAGATTATTTCATAATGGTTGTGGAATTTTTCTCAAAAGATTCTCACATGTGAAACATTCGCCGAATGTCGGTTTTGGATTTACAATTCCTTACACATGTTTATGATTTGGTTTTTGAGACCTAATTTTAATTGCTATTCGTATTTCTCGATAAGAGTTATCGTTGGATACTAGCAATCCATACCGGATTGTTTCCGGCTTGTGTGTGTCTGAAAGTGGAGAGGAGTCGCGTATATGCAGTCCCTTTTTTGACTACACCCTTGGAATTTATTTATTTATTTATTTTAGATTTTTATATCTTTCTTCGTTTCCATTGTCTGCTGTGCATATTTTGCTTCTAGCATGCTCGTAGACCCTTGTCGATCCCAATAGTGGTACCAGAGCTAGGTTTTCTTTTGCATGCTTTGGACTTTGGTTTTATTTGTTCTCATCTTTCATATTATTTGATGTTTGTTTGGTTCAAATAAAACATAAAAGTATATGGAATTGATTGATTGGTTTTAGCACAAATCAATTAATAGTGAGTTCAAATTTATCGATTGAGATCAAATGGTTTGATCTTATGGGGTAACTTGAACACACGATTCCAAACGGCTTAAATTAAATTGTTTATTTAAAATGCATTTTATATCATGTGATGATAGTATGCATGTGTGAATGTTTATTCATGTGATGAATATTTGAATGGTGAATGTTATGTATGGATTGTTTATTTCGTGCTATCATGGGCCTTAAATAGACACGGCCTGCGTGCCGTTTTTTATATTTGGATACGACCTGCGTGTCGTGGTAATTTAATACGGCCTGCGATTCACTTTTCTTTGTATAGGGTATGCGTACCATTTTATTTATTTTCATTTAATTCCTTTTATGAAGACGGCGAGATTCAAAAAGGTGGATCCAGACGAGAAGCCCGCCTAAGAGATAGTCTCTAGGTTTAGGTTTTTTGGGCTCATGATTGTCACCATGTTTTCCATTATTTTTATTTCATTGTGAATGGATGAATGTTAAGCCGTAAAAGATTTAAATCCCATCAAATAGTAAGTCTTAAAATGCCTTCCATTACTCAAAACTTGTCAAGGCATCGATCATCGAAACGGATGCCATGCCGTCGTTGGTGTGCTCTAGATTATCTTTGTGAGGCAAGTGCCGGAATAAATGTTATGTCCGACATTTGGGTAATGGTTTGACTTAACAAGGGTAGTAGTGACAGTCCTAGCCCTAGGCATTAAAATGGGAAGTGCTTTAACATAATAGTTGTTAATCCCATTTGATCCAAGGGTCTCATGGTGATGTGATTGGAAAGAGTTCCTACCTAAATAACCGAGTCATGGGTGTACAAGCTCAGCTTGACCAGGACAAAGTGAAATATGGACCTTGGCCCACAATAAAATCACTAACACGAATTATTTTTCGAATATTTGTGGGAATGTTTTAATAGCCAAAAACTAATACTATTTTGCACATTTACTGTATAGTTTCAATAACAACCGTAAATCAGAACATGTTTTCTTTGCGATCTGTTCTTGAGAAGAACAAGGGTCAAAGTGGAAAGGGAAAGGGAAAGGCCAAGGCCAAGCCAAAGGAAAAGGTTGGACCTTACACCAAGGGCAAGGCAGCCAAGATAGGCGACTATTCTCTGACTTTACCTTCAGGATTAGTGATTCAATTATCGAATGTTTATTATGTACCTGCTATGAGCAGAAACATTATTTCGATTTCATGTTTAGACAATGATGGATTCAATTTTGTTATTTCGAATAATGAATTTTCCATGCACCGTAATAACATCTTGTATGGCAATGGTGTGCTAAACAATGGTCTTTACGTTCTAGACTTGACTAATCACAAATCAATCTACAATGTAAATAGTAAGAGGATAAAAACAAATGAGTTAAATCCTTCTTACATCTGGCATTGTCGTTTAGGACATGCAAACGACAAACGCATCTCAAGACTCCATAGAAACGGTGCACTTGGATCATTTGATTTAGAATCATTTGACACATGCGAATCTTGTCTGCATGGAAAAATGACAAAGAGACCTTTCACCAAAGTTGGTGAAAGATCTAACGACTTATTATGTCTCATACATAGCGATGTATGTGGACCAATGAGCACGCAGGCTAGAGGTTGAGTGACTCTTTCCTGGGAAGCTAAAGACTAGATGGGTTGGCCCATATACAGTCACTCAAGTATCACCCCAAGGGTCAATTGAGATCACTCATCCGGAGAAGGGTGCGTTCAAAGTAAATGGACACCGGCTGAAGCCATACTTTGGTGGAGAGGTTTGTAACGATGACAAGGAAATATTCTTTCTTAAGCCTCCATAAGGTAAGCCAGGTACGTCAAGCTAAGTGACGTTAAACAAGCACTTCTTGGGAGGCAACCCAAGGTTTTTACATGCTTTTCTAGTTAGTTTAGTTTTAGCATGAATAAAAGTCTTAGTTTTGGTGTCCTAATATTTTCAATACATGTGCTGCAATATTTCAGTGGATTGTTGATGTTTTTGTGTGCCTAAACGATAATTGATGAAGATTCAGTCAGTTGAGCATGTTTTCCATGGTTTATGGTTATGTTTTGATGGTTTTCACACGCTCCAAACATCGTATATGTGTTTCTGAATTTTTCTGTGAGTTTGTGAATTTTTTCTAAGTAAACCAGAGAAAACACATGGCCATGTGGAATTAACCCACGGGCGTGTCTTACTATATAGGGCTCAACCAGAGAGGGCACAGGGGCGTGACCCTGCCCCTGTGAAAAACCTCAGAAGGGGCACACGGGCGTGTGGGAATTCCACACGACCGTGTGATATCCTGCAAAACTTAGACTCTCGTTCCACAGAGTTCACAGCGGCGTGTGGGTGCCTCTGTGAATGCCCATGTCTCAAAGCACACGGCCGTGTGGCAGCTTCCCACGGCCGTGTGAAAATCTGCAGAGAAACCCCTTCTTTCCCGAGAAACCACAGGAGCGTGTGGCTGCCCCTATGGGAGAGCTTGTGAAAGGCACACGGCCATGTGGATTATTCACACGGCCATGTGAAACACTTATAGCTTCTCAAGTTAATCCAGAGAAGTCACAGGGGCGTGTGAGACCCCCTGTGGATGGCCTTGTGCTGAGGCAGGTTGGGCACACGGGCGTGTGGAAATTCCACACGGCCGTGTGATTATTTTCCAGAGACCTTCAGTTTTCCCAAGAGTCCACAGGGGCGTCTACCTGCCCCTGTGGAACTCCCCTATTAAGGCGCACGGCCGTGTGGGGGTATTACACGGCCGTGTGGGATAGTTCAGAGAGAAACCAGAGTGCACACAGGGATGTATGTTGGTCCATGTGAACCTTTGATTCAGAGGCACACGGCCGTGTGTAACCACCACACGGCCGTGTGAAAACCCAGAACTTCAAATATCGTAATATTTCTTTGATTTGCACTTGTGCCTCTAGTTTTCTCCACTCAGAACACCTTTTTGATCCTCGCTATAGATATTCCGACCATCTCTGAGCGTTTTTAAGGTTTTATTTGAAGTTTTCCCCATCCACATCGTCGGTAAGAACGTCAAACCCTTCTTCTTTATCAATCCGGATTTAATTTGTTAATATTAATTATTTCGCTTGTTTTGCATGATCAAACCGTTTGCGAATAAGATTACAAAGGTGTTAAAATGAATTTTTGTGTGAACATGGAGCTTTGAGTCCACTACCTTGCATCCATGCCGGCCCGACAATCCACACGGGCGTGTGGAATTTCCACACGGCCATTTGGATCCCAGAAGAATGAATTTTCATGATAAATTGATTGATTTTCTTTTGAATTCTTTTCGGGAATGGCACCCAGGTCAAAGAAAGAAACCAACAAGAGGGCATGAGAACACTCTCCAGAACCAATAAACTTCGTCACGTCTGAGCACCGAGAAAGATATAGAAGATTGGCAAAACTCAAGTTTGGGCAATCTCGATACTTGGACGTAGACTTTTTAAGAACAGCTGAATGGGGTAATGATATGGCGGACGAGATTGAAGAGCTTGTCGCAGTGGGGAGTTGGAAGAGCTTGCTGTCTATTCGAGACCCAGCTAACCGTCTGCTTACTTTGGAGGTGCTTTCGTCTTTTGAGTTTGACAAATCAAGTAGAGGGTTGAAAAGTGCCAATGCTATATAGTTTCAGGTTTTTGGCCACAAGTACAGTATATCAGTGACGTAGTTTTCCATCCATATGGGTTTGTACGATGAAGCCTTTACTGAGACAAAGGAATACGAAAACCTTCCGACTGACTACCCCTGCAGTTTTACCCCTCAAGGAGCTTACCAAGTATTATGTGGGCAGGGGCAATATGAGCCAGGGATATCAAAGGCTACTTGTCTATCGCCGCCAGCCTATAGATACATTCACGCTATTCTGAGTAGGTCAATAAGCGGCCGGGGTGACAGTACAGGGGTCCTTAGCCGGCAGGAGCTCCTCTACCTACATTTAATGGTATAGAGCGAGCCACTTTGATAAGTGCTCGTATTATAGTAATGCGAAGTTTTATTATCTTGCAATAAGCATTAATTTAATCAGATTTTATCACTAAAAAGTGTGCAATTGTTTACTTTTGTGCATTGTAGGGTTGTGAAGATAAAATGAAGGAAAGGAACGAAGTTAGGTCGTGTTTAGCATTGTTGGGAAGATTTTCGGACCAAGCAAGGAGCAAGGCGTGAGCATAGACTTGTGAGTGTGTGCCAACCTCCTTTGGAGGGGCACAAAGGCAATCACATTCATAATAAGTCTAACTCATGCCAACAATGAGAACTTCACCAATTAGGCGATTCGAAGCAATCGACACGATCTACCGTTGATTGTGTGCCCAATTCAACGGCCTCGATGAAGAACGACGAATCCGGGAGCATTTCGGCATAATTACTGTAGCAGTACTGTAACAAATTACTGCAGCAAAAACATTGTAGCAAGTTACTGTTTACAGTCGGCCGAAAATCAGAATTCTAGAAACTTCACACGGGCGTGTGGAAATTCCACACGGCCGTGTGAAATCCCGTTTTCAGCAAATTTAAAGCCGCGACTCCACATTATAAAAGCCCGATTTTGAGACTTTTTGAGATATCTTTTGACCTATTCTTCTCCCCAACTTCTGGGAGTGCGGCTAGGGTTTTGGAGAGGACTTCGTGGAGGTTTAGAGCGCGTCATCGGCATCGTCACCGACGTCCAGCAGCCGCACAAGACCACGACCACACCATATGCAAGGGGGTTTTCATCTATGTCTTTACTTTGTGTTTTATTTCATACATTGATGAACATGTATAGCTCCATGAGGAGCTAAACCCCTTGTGGGTATTCGGACTTGTAAATTCTAGGGTTATCATGTTTCTTTGACATTGTTATTATGCTTTTCCATTATTGATGAATAAGAATTGAGTTTCAATCTTGATTTTATTTTGCTATTGTTTTCCCTTAGATGTGACACTAGGGTTGAGAGCAATCTAGGTTTTCCTTTAGAGGTGTGACAACTCCTATAGGATTAGACTATTCAAGATTGAAGAGGGTTGAGAGGGAGAGTTGTGAGGTAGCGATGTACCCCTTTCCCTTCCGGTGTAATTTCTCCCTACCTCCGTTTCCTTGATTTATTAGCTGTCAAGATAGAGTGAAGTGCTAGGTAGATAAACTCCCCTGGGGCTTAGTTACGCGAGTAACAGAGTGAAGGGTTGAAGTGAATCCTATGCACTGGGGCTTAATCTAGACTAGGGTTCTTCCTCCTGGACCAAAGGGTTAGAACTACACATAGGAACAGGTTTAATCACTAGGAATCCCTAGAACTTAATGCAATCCCATGTAGTGTGAGGTTTAGGTAGATGTACTCCCCTGGGACTTAATCGTGCGAGCGATAGAGTGAAGGGTTGTTGTGAATCCTAATACCGGGGCATAATGTTGGGGTTAGTCACGGTTGACCTTAGGTTTGGGACCGTGAGTCTAAGGATTTCCTCGACTCAATTACCATCAATAGGAAGGTATAATAGCATAGTCTTGCACTAGAAGCATAGATCCTAGAGGTAACTTGTCCGGATACCCCACTTCATTCATTGTTAAATCCTCCTTAATCTCTTTTTCTTGCACTCTCTAATCTTTCACCTCTCTCTATTTAATTTCCTGTCTTTTAGTATAGTTGTTCTCACAATTCACACACGAATTGATTATTACTTTTCCATACTTCGCATAGTTTTAATAGTGAAATCTCATACTCTAACTCCCTATTCCCTGTGGATTCGACTACCTTCTCACCGGGGTAACTTTTATTACTTTCGACAAACCCGTGCACTTTCGGGGATTCTGTCACACTTCATCTTGGTTACGTTCTCACAGAGTATATACGTTATCAGGGGGGCAGTACCCAAGGCTTGGAACTATGTTTTTAGGACCATACGTTACAAGACTTATGAAGGGAATGGGCCTTCGGGTGCAATTAGAGGGATAGAGAAGACTGTCATACCTTCTCCTATCAGCTTGGAGATGTTGAGGCAAATAGGCATGGCCAAGAAACATTATCAGACTTATGCGCTGAATTGGCCTGAAGCTTATCCAACCGAGGGGTCACAGGTAGCATTAGGTCCACCCCCAGGGCAAACAGAGGCCGAGGTACCACCCACAGCATCAGAACCACCTCCAGTGCGCATCTTTTCTCCTTCTCGGGGCCAGGACAGGTTCAAGCGCCTTGAGAGTACTGTGGGTATCATGCAGGCGGAGTTGGCCGAGATAAGGGTCGCACAGGCAGCAAAGTTTGCCAAGATAAGGACCACATAGGCGTCACAATTCACTCAGATATCGGCACAGCTGGCCATGGTTATCCAGTTCTTCGAGCGATCTGTGGTGCTGCCCCGACGGATCTTATTACCTACTCCACCACCAGCTCCATCAGCAGCAGATCCACCTGCAGCAGCAGCACCAGAGGATCCACAGCAGGACACCGACGCTGAGGCGTCGTAGTTTTATTTTTATTTTTATTTTATTGCAGTTGTACTTTTTATTTTCGTATTCTGTTGCACTTGTGTTACCCAGAAAGGACTCTCCTTCTGGGGTTGCTTTTATTTTCTCTATTTCTATCTTGAGTTGTATTTCATTTTTATATCTTTATATACTCGAGCTTTATTTTGGTTTTCTTGAGCTATACTGAACCCTTGCGTATGTGTGCATATGGTCTTTGATTTAAGGAATTTGAGGAATAGTCATAGGCACGGTCATGGGACCGTGTGTGCTCCACAAACCATTGAGACTCAACTCTCAATAAACCTAGCTCCATCAAATGCAACGCTTGGAGTTCAGGGGAGTAATGTTTCAATTACCAACTTCCATACTAATTGTTTTTCGTTGCTTTATTTTTATTATGCTTACATGCATACATTGGGAACAATGTACATCTTAAGTGTGTGTGTGTGTGTGTGTGTGTGTGGGGGGGGGGGGGGGGGAGGGAGGGGAGATTCACATTGCACACACCTTTACTTGTGCGTTCAATTGTTTATGCTCATGTAGCCTATGGCGGTTCACCTTAGTTACAACGGTTGTATTCTTAGAGTTTAGGAGAATTTTCAACATTGTATCCTATCATGCTCTAGTTTTACTTGAAATTTAGGGGATTTTTGCTCGATTACACCTTATTGCACTACTCACTCTTGAAATCTTTTGGAAAATCGAACTCGAAGTTTTAAGGACTAGTTTAGTATTACTTTAGTAAGTTGTGAAGTTCTATGTAGCTAAAAAAAAAAACTTGTGAGCTTGTGAATATTAGTTTAAGCTTTACATTTGGGGTGCAAAGAGCTACCTCCTATGAAGTATGAAGCTACTCTCATAAGTCGGATACAAGTTATGCCCTAATGAGAGAAAGAGCTATCTTATGGGAAGCATGAAAGCTACCACCCCGGTAGAAAGAGCTACCTCCTCGAAAGTGTGAAAGCCACCTTTGGCGGCCACCTAGGAAAGGGCTACCTTAGAGGTTGAGTGAAGCTACTACTTCCTTACTTTGTGTATATAAATAAGTCCTTGTAACAAGAGTTTGAGGAGTACTCGTTGGTTCCCTTGAGTAAATTCACACACACTTATACGTTTTTGAGTTGTTATCCTTTTTTATTCATGTTTTTAGCTAGAGCAATGATAACCTTATGCAATGTTTTGATTTCCCCTTACTTGTAGAATGTTTCTTTTGCATACTTTTGGTGAACCTAAGGCCGAGCACTTTCAATTGCTTCTCCTAAGTACTTCCATGTTCTATTTCACTTGAGGACAAGCAAAAGCTTAAGTGTGGGGAGATTTGATAAGTGCTCGTGTTATAGTAACGCAAAGCGTTATTATCTTACAATGAACATATCTTTTATCAGATTTTATCACTAAATTGTGTGCGTTTGTGTATTCTTATGCATTGTAGGTTTGTGGAGCTAATTTGGAGAAAAAAGAACGAAGTTAGATTGTGTTCGCTGTTGTTGGGAAGTTTTCGGACCAAGCAAGGAACAAGGCACGAGCTTAGACTTGTGAGTGTGTGCCAACCTCCTTTGGAGGGGCACAAAGGCATTCACATTCACAACAAGTCTAACTCGTGTTGCTTAGGAGAACTTCACCAAGGAGGACACTTGAAGCAATCGGCACGATAAAACATTGATTGTGTGCCCAAATCAATGGCCTCGATGAAGAACAACTGATTCGGGAGCGTTTCGGCGAGTATTGTAGTAAGCTACTCTTTACTTTCTGCCGAAATTCAGAATTCCAGAGAATTCACATGGGCGTGTGGATATTTGACACGACCGTGTGAATTAATTTTCCAGCAAGCTAGAAACTTCACACGCCCGTGTGGAAATTCCACGCGGCCGTGTGAAGTCCTGATAAGTTCAAATTTAAGCCGCACTCAACATTATAAAAGCTCGATTTGGATACCTTCAAGACATCTTTTTGACCTAACTTTCTCCCCAACTTCTGGAGAGTGCGGCTAGGGTTTCGGAAAGGACTTCGTGGAGGTTTGGAGCCCGTTATCGGCATCGTCACCGACGTCCTGCAGCCACACAAGACCACGGCCACACCATACGCAAGGGCGTTTTCATCAATGTTTTTAATTCGTGCTTTCTTTAATACTTTGATGAACATGTATAGCTCCATGAGGAGCTAAACCCCTTCGTGGGTATTCGGACTTGTAAAACCCTATGATTATTATGTTTCTATGATATTGCTATTATGTTTGTCCATTATTGATGAATAAATTCGAGTTTCAATTTTAATTATCTTTTACTATTATTTTCCCTTAGCCGTGAAACTACGGTTGAGAGCAATCTAGGTTACCCTTTGGAGGTGTGACAACTCCTATAGTGTTAGACTACTTAGGATTGAAGAAGGTTGAAAGGGTGAGTCGTGAGGTAGCGAAGCGTCCCCTTTCCCCTCCAGTGTGATTTCTCCCCACCTCTGTTTTCCTTGATTTATTAGCGGTTGAGATGAGGCGTCGTAGTTCGGGCTTAATCTAGACTAGGGTTCTTTCATCTGGACCAAGGGGTTAGAACTATATATAGGAACAGGTTTTATCACTAGGAATCCCTAGAGCTTAAAGCAATCCCACGTAGTGTTAGGCTTAGGAAGATAGACTCCCCTGGGGCTTAGTTGACAGGTCAACAAGAGTCAAGGGTCGTAGTGAATCCTAATGCCGGGACATAATGTTGGGGTTAGTCACGGTTGACCTTAAGTTTGGGACCATGAGTTTAAGGATATCCTCGACTCAATTAACATCAATAGGAAAGTATAATAGCATAGTCTTGCACTAGAAGCATAAGTCCTAGAGGTAGCTTGTCCGAATACCCTATTTCATCCATTGCTAGTCTTTCTCTTTTAACTTCTATTTGCACTTTCTTGTCTTCCATCTCTCTATTTAATTTCTTATCTTTTATTATAATTGATTCCATAATCCACTCATCAGTTCGATTATCACTTTTCGTACACCACACAACTAAATAGTGAAATCTTGTGTTTTAAATCCCTATTCCCTGTGGATTCGACTACCCACTCACCAGGGTAATTTTATTACTTCGACAAGCCTTTGCACCTGCGGGATACACGCAAGGGGCCGTGTTAGATACTATTCTTACTGTGACAACCTGTGCACTTTCGGGATCCTGTCAAAATTTTTGGCACCGTTGCCGGGAAATTAGCGTATTTTAGACATTTGCTTTTTGCTATTTTAGCTATTCATTTCGCTTTCTATTTCACACTTTCTTTGTCTATCATCATTCTTATTTCTTTTCTTTTCTTTGGTTTCAACTCCAGGTTATGACCCATGGGAACCCTTCGATTCTTGTTGAAAGAGTCCCGGACATTGGAAGAAGAACACATCGAAAAGGGAAAGAACCTATACAAGAACAGTCTAATCAAGCTGAAATAGAAATAGAAGGGTCAAAAACAATGGCAGAGCAGAATGAACAATAGAGGACCTTGTCCGATTTTGCTAGACCCACAGTCTTAGTGACACAATCAAGCATTGTGAGGCCCCCAATCACAGCTCAAAATTTCGAGCTAAAGCCAGGTTTCATCCGAATATTGCAGTACATGGCACGGTTTAATGAGTTGGCCAATGAAGAACCCAATAGCCATATCGAGAACTTCTTGGAGATGTGTGACATGCTGAAAATTAATGGAGTAACGGATGATGCCATTCGATTGAGAGATTTCCCATTTTCCTTGAAGGGAAGAGCGCAGCAATGGTTGCACTCACTACCTAGGGCATCTATTACCACATGGGAGCAGGTGGTTGAAGCGTTTTTGGACCGATATTTTCCTCCCGGTAAATCAGCAAAACTTCGGAATAAGATCTCTTCCTTCATGCAAACGGAATTGGAGTCTCTATTTGAGATGTGGGATAGGTTCAATGAGCTCCTGCGGAAGTGCCCACAACACGGATTTCCCGATTGGATGATCATTCATACATTCTACAACGGGTTGAATCCAAGCATGAAACAGTTATTAGATGCAGCAGCAGGGGGTACCTTAGGAAGCAAAACTCCCGGTGAGGCCAGACAACTTATAGAAGAGATGGCTTTGAATAGCTATCAGTGGAATTCAAGGGACAGAAAGAAAGTTGCCGGACTTCATGAGATAGATGTAGTTACATCGTTGGTGGCATAAGTGGAATCCTTGAGTAGGAAGTTAGACACTCTAACTTCCTCGAGAGTAGCGGCCATCACGAACTGTAATGGATGTGGAGGAGGGCATGCTTCAAGTGATTGTCCAATAGCCATCGGTGGTAGTACTTCTTCCTCAGTTGAACAAGTGGACTTTTTAGGGAATGCGTTTAGAGGTCAAGGGAATCCTTATAGTGGTACCTACAATCCAGGATGGAGGAACCACCCTAACTCGTAGTGGAGCAACTAAGGGCAACAAAAGAGTAATGCACCACCGAGGTTCCAACAACAACTGCCGAACTTTGAAAATCGGGTGACGAGGCTAGAAACCAAGATGACTGACTTAGAGAAAGCCCTCATACGTTTTGTCCAATCATCGGATGCGAGATTTTAGTCAGTAGAGACTATGCTTCATAATCACACGGCATCGTTACACAACTTGGAGAACAAAGTTGGGCAAATCACGAAGTCTTTATCCGAGAGGCCGCAAGGAAGCTTGCCAAGTAATACGGAGACAAATCCGAGGGAGCAATTGAAGGCAATTTCCTTGAGAAGTGACAGGCTCCAGAAAGTGCACGGGTTGTTGAAGTAATAAATACCCTGGTGAGGAGTAGTCGAATCCACAGGAAATAGGTTTTAGACACAAGCTTTCACTATCTAGCCAAGTGACATGCGAGAGAGAAAAGTGAATCAATGTGTGTGCAAGAGGGAAAATAGAAAATAAGAATAAAGTAAAAGAAGTATGGAAGATAAGAGAGAGCAAGCAAAGTAAATGGAAGAGGAACAATCAATGAGTAAATTTAGTACCCGGACAAACTACCCCTGGGACTTATGCTTCAAGTGCAAGACAATGCTATTATACTCTCCTGTTGATGATTGTTGAGTCAAGGACATCCTTAAACACACGGTCCCAAATCTAAGGTCAACCGTGACTAACCCTAACACTATCCCCCGGCATTAGGTTTCACTACGATCCTTGACTCTTGTTGACCTGTCAACTAAGCCCTAGGGGAGTTCTTCTTCCTGAGCCTCATACTGTGAAGGATTGCTTTAGGTTCTAGGGGATTCCTAGTGATAAACCCGGTTCCTATATATAGTTCTAAACCTTTGGTCCAGGTGGAAGAACCCTAATCTAAGTTAAGCCCCAGTCTTAGGATTCACTCAACCCTTTGCAAGGGATTTCATCTCCTAATACTTCATAATACTTCGATCGCTAGGAAATCGTGGAACACGAAGGTAGGGAGAATCACAACGGAGGGTAAAGGGGACGTTCCGCTACCTCACGACTCACCCTCTCAACCCTCTTCAATCCTAAGTAGTCTAACCCTATAGGAGTTGTCACGCCTCTAAAGGATTACCTAGATTGTTCTCAACCCTAGTGTCACGTCTAAGGGAAAACAATATCAAGATTAATTAAGATTGAAACTCAATTTTATTCATTAATAAAGGAAAAGCATAGTAACAATGTCAAAGAAACATAATAATCCTAGGGTTTGCAAGTCCGAATACCCACAAGGGGTTTAGCTCCTCATGGAGCTATACATGTTCATCAAAATATGAAAGAAAGTACAAATTAAAAGCTTCGATGAAAACCCCCTTGTGTATGGTGTGGCCGTGGTCTTGTGCGACCATCAGGCATCGATGATGATGCCAATAACGCGCTCTAAACCTCCATGAAGTCCTCTCTGAAACCCTACCCGCCCTCTCCAGAAGTTGGGAAGAAAGACAGGTCAAAAGATGTCTTGAAAGTCTCCAAATCGGCCTTTTATAATGTTAAGTGCGGCTTTAAAATCGGACTTATCAGGACTTCACACGGCCATGTGAAGTTTCTTGCTTGCTGGAAAATTAATTCGTAGCTTGCTGGAATTTTCACACGGCCGTCTGGAATCCTGATTTTCGGCAGAAAGTGAACAGTAGCTTGCTACAGTGTTTTGCTACCGTAACAAGCTATACTGCTGCTACAATACTTGCCGAAACGCTCCCGAATCCATTGTTCTTCATCGAGGCCATTGATTTGGGCACACAATCAATGGTAGACCGTACCGATTGCTTCAAGTTTCCTTCTTGGTGAAGTTCTCCTAGGCAACACGAGTTAGATTTATTGTGAATGTTACTGCCTTTGTGCCCCTCCAAAGGAGGTTGGCACACACTCATAAGTCTAGGCTCGTGCCTTGTCCCTTGCTTGGTCCAAAAACCTCCAAACAACGGTGAACACGATCTAACTTCGTTCTTTTTCTCCAAATTAGCTCCACAAACCTACAATGCATAAGAATACACAAACGCACATAATTTAGTGATAAAATCTGATAAAAGATATGTTCATTGTAAGATAATAACGATTCGCGTTACTATAACACGAGCACTTATCAAGAAGCGGCCGAGAGGTCAAGCATAGTCTTCCTTTTGAAAAGAAGAATGATGAAGCACCTCAAGTGGTGGAATGATAAGTGCTCGTGTTATAACAATGCGAAGTGTTATTATCTTACAATGAGCATTAAATTAATCAGATTTTATAACTAAAGAGTGTGCAATTGTGTGCTTTTGTGCATTGTAGGGTTGTGAAGATAAAATGGAGAAAAAGAACGAAGTTAGATCATGTTCACCATTGTTGGGGAGGTTTCAGACTAAGCAAGGAACAAGGCATGAGCATAGACTTCTGAGTGTGGATATTCCATACGGCCGTGTGAAATCCCGATTTTAACCGATTTAAAACCGCGAGTCAGCATTATAAAAACCCGTTTTGGAGACTGCTTTTGTATCTTTTTGGCTATCTTCTGACCTAACTTCTAGAGAGGTGCGGCTAGGGTTTTGGAGAGGACTTCGTGGAGGTTTGGAGCACGTCATCGGCGTCAACATTAATGTCCGGCGACCGCACAAGACTACGACCACACCACACACAAGGGGGTTTTCATCTATGCATTCAATTTGTATTTCTTTTCTTATTTTGATGGATTTGTATAGCTCCATGAGGAGTGATAAGTGCTTAAGTATACATGTTTTACCTATTTGTTTTACATGTATTGAGCATCATTTTACCATGGATCATGTCTCATAAAGTGTATTTTGGTGTTCTTTTATGCAATTAGGTTATGGAAGTGTTAAAGGAGAAAAAGGAAGCAAAGATGGGTTATAAAGACATATTGTTGGGAGCTTTTGTACAACACAAGTGTTAAGGCACAAGAGGGGATCATGCACATGAGGGTGTGTGCCAACTTCCGGAAGAATTCAAGTTGATTTTTGTGATGGAAGGGCACAAAGGCAGTCACACCTTCATGTCCCCACTTGTGTGAAGATATTCAAAGCTTCCAAATGATGGTTCGATGGAGGAGAAGTCTTATAACTCACCACATGGATGTGTGCCCGACCATGTGCCCTCAAGACAAGAGAGTTTGAATCACGTTTGATGAAGAGTAATGTAGCAAAACGTTGTTCATTTCACTGTAGCAGTACTGTAGCAGAAATCACTGTTCACACGACCGCGTCAAAATCCCACACGACCGCGTGGGAATTCTGCAGCCCACGCGACCGCGTGGGATCACACGTGGTCGCATGAAGACACGTGACTGGCGCGTTTTCAGATTTATAAATACCCCGATTTGCCGATTTTTAAGGGACTTTTTGCACACGTTTGAAGGCAAGAGCGGCTAGGGTTTCAAGGACGAGGTCTTTGGCGATATTGGGAGTCGTTCTTCACCAAATTTGATAGATCTTTCGATGAGATAGCATCGGGGAGCCATTGGCGACCTAGCTTCGGAGAAGGTTCCTTCGAGACGTTGAACGATTCATCAAGGCCATCATCACGAATTCGAGGGGGCTTACTTTCATGGATTACATTGCTTTTTACTTCATTATCTTTTGCTTTGTAATAAGCCCCATGGAGGGTTAAACCCTAGTAGATACTTGGGCATGTGAACCCTAGGTTTTGATTCATGTATTGACTTTCTTTATACTTTCTTTTAATTCCGAGTTAATTTGATTTCATTGCGGGCATGTGAACCCTAGTAGATCTAAATTTCGGAATCGGTTTCACTCCTAGGTATCCCTAGAGTTCATTGCGGTCATATAGGGTGTGAGGTGTTGATATTGAGCGATTTCTCCGCCGGGACCTTGTAGGGGACTAGTATCGGTGGCCTGGAGATAGGGACCGATTATTCTTGGATTACCTCGATTCATAGAACTCGGTTTGGAAGCATTTAGTTAGTCTTGCACTTTATGATAGATACTAGGGGGAGCATTGCCCGGGTATCTCATCTTCATTGATAGAGATCTCCTTTACCTTTTCTTTTACCTGCTTGCTTGTTATTTTCTTATTTCAGCGCATTACATCCATTGCTTCATATTATCGTTTCGACTAGATAACTAAGAATTAGTCATTACTAGTACTTCCGTTCCCTGTGGATTCAATTACCCACTCACCAGGGTAATTATTACTTTGACAACCCGTGCACTTGCGGTACACACACGCAAGGGGTATGTCAAGGAGCTAAACCCCTGTGGATATTCGGACTTCTAAACCCTAGGATTATTATGTTTCTTTGACATTGTTATTATGTTTTTTCATTATTGATGAATAAAATTGAGTTTCAATCTTAATTTCATATCGTTATTGTTTTCCTTTAGCCGTAACACTAGGGTTGAGAACAATCTAGGTTATCTTTTGGAGGTGTGACAACTCCTATAGGGTTAGTGCTATTTAGTTGTGCAATATACGAGAAGTGATAATTGAATTGGTGAGTAGAGTACGAAATCAATTATACTAAAAGACAGGAATTTAAACAGAGAGATGGAAGACAAGAGAAAAGCAAGTAGGAGTTATGAGAGAAAGACTATCAATGGATGAAATAGGGTATCCGGACAAGCTACCTCTAGGACTTATGCTTCTAGTGCAAGACTATGCTATTATACTTCCCTATTGACGTTTAATTGAGTCGAGGATATCCTTAAACTCACGGTCCCAAAATTTAAGGTCAACCATGACTAACCCCATCATTATGTCCCGGCATTAGGATTCATTACGACCCTTGACTCTTGTTGACCTGTCAACTAAGCCCCAGGGGAGTCTATCTTCCTAACCCTAACACTACGTGGGATTGCTTTAAGCTCTAGGGATTCCTAATGATAAAACATGTTCCTCTATGTAGTTCTAACCCTTTGGTCCAGGTGGAAGAACCCTAGTCTAGATGGAGCCCTAACACTCTATCTTGACCGCTAATTAACCAAAGAAACGGAGGTAGGGAGAAATCACACCGGAGGGGAAAGGGGTACATCGCTACCTCACAACTCTCCCTCTCAACCCTCTTCAATCTTAAGGAGTCTAACCCTATAGGAATTGTCACACCTCCAAAGGGTAACCTAGATTGCTCTCAACCTTAGTGTCACGGCTAAGGGAAAAACAATAGCACAATATAATTAAAATTGAAACTCGATTTATTTATCAATAATGGAAAAACACAATAGTAATGTTATAGAAACATAAGAATCCTAGTGTTTTACAAGTCCGAATACCCACGAGGGGTTTAGCTCCTTATGGAGCTATACATGCTCTTCAAAATATAAAAGAAAGTATAAATAAAAAGCATTGATGAGAAACCCTCTCGCGTATGGTGTGGCCGTGGTTTTGTGCGGCCACCGGACATCGCTGACGATGCCGATGACGCGCTTCAAACCTCCACGAAGTCCTCTCCGAAACCCTAGCCGCCCTCTCCAGGAGTTGGGGAGAAAGATAGGTCCAAAGATGTGTCCAAAGTCTCCAAATCGGGCTTTTATAATGCTGACTGCGGCTTTAAATTTTGGACTTATTGGGACTTCACACGGGCGTGTGAAGTTTCTGTCTGCTGAAAAATTAATTCACACAGCCGTGTGAATTCTCTGGAATTCTGAAATTCGGCCGAAAGTAAACAGTAGCTTGCTATAGTGTTTTACTACAGTAACAAGCTACAGTACTCGCTGAAACGCTCCCGAATCCGTCATTCTTCATTGAGGCCATTGTATTGGGCACACAATCAATGGTAGATCGTGCCGATTGCTTTAAGTCTCCTTCTTGGTGAGGTTCTCCTAAGCAACACGAGTTAGACTTATTGTGAATGTGACTGCCTTTGTGCCCCTCCAGAGGAGGTTGGCACACACTCACAAGTCTAAGCTCGTGCCTTGTTCCTTGCTTGGTCCGAAAACCTCCCAACAATGGCAAACACGATCTAACTTCGTTCTTTTTCTCCAAATTGGCTCGACAAAGCTACAATGCATAAGAATATACAAATTCACACAATTTAGTGATAAAATCTGATAAAAGATATGTTCATTGTAAGATAATAACAATTTGCGTTACTATACTACGAGCACTTATCAGTTAGACTACTTAAGATTAGAAAGGGTTGACAGCTTGAGTCGTGAGGTAGCGGAACGTCCCCTTTTCCCTTTGATGTGATTCTCCCTACCTCCATGTTCCATGATTTACAAGCGGTTGAGATAGAGTAAAGTGCTAGGAGATAAACTCCCCTGGGGCTTAGTTGCACAAGCAACAAATTGAAGGATTGAAGTGAATCTTAGTGATGGGGCTTAATTTAGACTAGGGTTCTTTCACCTGGACCAAAGGGTTAGAACTATAGATAGGAACAGGGTTAATCACTAGGAATCCCTAGAACTTAAAGCAATCCCACGAAGTGTGAGACTTAGGAAGATAGACTCCCCTAGGGGTTAGTTAACAGGTCAACAAGAGTCAAGGGTCGTAGTGAAACCTAATGTCGGGGCATAGTGTTGGGGTTAGTCATTGTTGACCTTAGATTCGGGATGATGTGTTTAAGGATTTCCTCAACTCAATTAACATCAATAGGAGAGCATAATAGCACTGTCTTGCACTAGAAGCATAAGTCCTAAGGGTAGCTTATCCAGGTACCCAACTTTACTCATTGCTTGTCCTACTCTTTTTATTCCTATTTGCACTCTCTTACCTTCCACACTTCTACTTTATTTCTTGTTTCTTTATAATTTCTTACACATTCACACATTGATTCTCGTCACACATCGCATAGTTAAATAATGAATACTTGTATCTCAAATCCATATTCCCTGTGCATACGACTACCCACTCACTAGGGTATTTTATTACTTTGACAAATCGTGCACTTTCGGGTCCCTATCATGGAAGCAGAGGAAGCTTCGAAAGAGAATGAAGTGGCACCCCCACCTTACAAGCAGATAATTCCCTATCCTTCACGCTTGAAGAATGATCAACAAGACGAGCAGTACAAGGAATTTTTTGGGTTGTTTAAGCAGTTGCACATCAACATTCCTTTTGTGGAGGCATTGTCACAAATGCCTAACTATGCGAAGTTCTTGAAAGACCTCTTGACCAACAAGAGGAAATTGGAGGAGAGTGCATCTGTGATCTTAGATGCCACTTGCTCGGCGGTGTTGCAAAAGAATATGCCGAGCAAGAGAAAAGACCCCGGAAGCTTCATCATTCCATGCAAGATTGGTGATTTGGGTGAGGAGATGGCACTAACGGATTTGGGAGCTAGCATCAACGTCATGCCTTACTCATTCTTAAAGAAGCTAGGCCTGGGAGAGCCTAAGCCCACTCGGATGACACTTCAGCTCGCCGATCGATCAGTTGGACATCCAAGGGGCATCATTGAGGATGTGCTCGTCAAAGTGGACAAATACATCTTTCTTGTGGACTTTGTAGTGCTCGATGTGGATGAGGATGTCGATGTACTGCTGATTCTTGGGAGGCCATTCTTGCGTACTTCGAAAGGCTTTCAAAGACATGGACGGTGGAGAGCTCACTTTGAGGGTTGGAGATGAAAAGCTCACTTATCGCCTAGCCGAAGCCATGAGACATTCTTTAGACTTTGATGATACTCTTTATTATCTCAACACTACTGATGAACTAATAGATGAATATGTGCAGGAAATGATGAACCCAAACCAGTATGAAGGGTAGCCAGACCAAGACACGGAGATTGAAGATGTACTTGCACTTGGTCTTGTGGAAGAAGTTAAGCCAGCTCCGGGAATCATGAAGAGGTTAATCCGGAAGATGAGGAGGTCGAGGAGACGCCACAAGAAGAGCCCCAACACAAATGGTGATGCGCATTCAAGGAGTAAGGGTGTTTTGCCCTTGTGTGGTAACAAACTCGACAACTCCTCCTCTACTCTACAAAGATTATGTTTTGCATGCTTTCAGGTTGTAGGGAAGAGGGAAACTTTTATCCATGAACCCCAGTGAGGTAAGGCCAGGTACGTCAAGCTAAGTGATGTTAAACAAGCGCTTCTTGGCAGGCAACCCAAGCTTTTACTGTTTTTTTAGGAGTTAGTTTAGTTCTAGCATGAATAAGGGTATAGTATTAGTGCCCTGATTTTTAATGCATGTGTGATAAGTGCTCGTGTTATAGTAATGCGAAGTGTTATTATCTTGCAATAAGTATTGATTTAATCAGATTTTATCACTAAAAAGTGTGCATTTGTGTACTTTTGTACATTGTAGGGTTGTGAAGATAAATTGGAGAAAAGGAACAAAGTTAGATCATGTTCGCCATTGTTAGGGAGTTTGCGGACTAAGCAAGGAACAAAGCATGACATAGAGTTGTGAGTGTGTGCCAACCTCCTTTGGAGCGGCACAAAGGCAGTCACATTTACAATAAGCCTAGCTCGTGTTAACAAGGAGAACTCCGCCAATAAGGAGATTTGAAGCAATCGGCACAGTCTACCGTTGATTGTGTGCCCAATTCAACGGCCTTAATGAAGAACGACGAATTCGGGAGCGGTTTGGCACAATTACTGTAGCAGCAATGTAGCAAGTTACTGCAGAAAAATTTTAGCAAGGTACTGTTCACTGTCTGCCGAAAATCAACAAAACAACAACTTCACATGAGCATGTGGAAATTCCACATGGCCGTGTGAAATCCCGATTTCAGCTGATTTAAAGCCTTGACTCTGCATTATAAAAGCCCGTTTTAGAGACAATTTTTGGATCTTTTTAGCTCTCTTATAACCTAACTTCTAGAGAGGCGCGGCTAGAGTTTGGAGAGGAATTCATGGAGGTTCGGAGCGCGTCATCGGCGTCGACAACAACGTCCAACGGCTACACAAGACCACGGCCACACCACATACAAGGGGGTTTTCATCTATGCATTCAATTTGTATTTCTTTTCTTATTTTGATGAATTTGTATAGCTCCATGACACGACCTTTTGCGTGTGTACCGCAAGTGCACGGTCTTGTCGAAGTAATAAAGTACCCTGGTGAGTGGGTAGTCGTATCCACAGTTAATAGTGTTCAGAAACAAGTGTTATCGCTATTTAGCTATGATGGGAATCGATGATGAGAAAAGTATATATGTATAGATGTAAAAAGAAAATAAAAGAGTGCAAGAAGAATAATGAGGGTAAGAGAGGTAATCGATATAACGATGGGGTATCCGGACAAAGCTCCCCCTAAGACTAATGCTTCTAGTGCAAGACTAGTATTATACCCTCTAATTGATGTCTAATTGAGTCGAGGATATCCTTAAACACACGGTCCCAAACCTAAGGTCAACCGTGACTGACCCCAACACTATGCCCCGGCATTAGGATTCACTATGACTCTTGACTCTCGTTGACCTGTCAACTAAGCCCTAGAGGAGTATATCTACCTAAGCCTCACACTACGTGGGATTGCATTAAGTTCTAGGGACTCCTAGTGGTAAAACCTGTTCCTATGTGTAGTTCTAACCCTTTGGTCCATGTGGAAGAACCCTAGTCTAGATTGAGCCCCAGTGCGTAGGATTCACTTCAACCCTTCACTCTGTTACTCGCGTAACTAAGCCCCAGGGGAGTTTATCTACCTAGCACTTCACTCTATCTCGACCGCTAATGAATCAAGGAAACGGAGGTAGGGAGAAACCACACTGGAGGGGAAAGGGGTACATCGCTACCTCACAACTCTCCCACTCAACCCTCTCCAACCTTGTGTAGTCTAATCCTATAGAGGTTGTCACACCCTCAAAGGATAACCTAATAGATTCTCAACCCTAGTGTCACGGCTAAGGGAAAATCTCATACAATCGGCATGCAAGATTGGAACTCAATAATAGAACATTAAATTAAGAAAGCATAATAAAAGTCATAAAAACAATATCATCCTAGGGTTTACAGGTCCGAATACCCACTAGGGTTTAGCTCTCCATGGAGCAATACAAAGTCAATAAATAGTTTAAGAACATATGCATGAAAACCATAAAGAAAACCCCCTTGTAGATCGTATCGATGGTCTTGTGTAGTCACGTGTCTTCTCCAACGAATCCCTTGTCAAGCCTAAGGCACACCTCGACAAATCAATGCCGATGAGAGCTTCCCCAATAGCTTTCTTCCAAAGGATGTCGATGTCGATGCCGTTTAATCGCCTCCAAAGACCTCCAAGAACCTCTCCAAACCCTAGCCGAAAGCCCCCCAAAAGATATCCAAGTGATAGAAGGGGCCAGTCCAAATAGATATGGAAACGGGCTATTTATAGGCTGAAATCGGGCTGAAATCGGACTTCTGTAAAAATCCAGAAATTCCACACGCCCGTGTGTTAATTCCACACGGCCGTGTGGAAATTCTGGAATCGTGATTTCTCGGCACCTGTGAACAGTGTTTTTGCTACAGTGTTCCCGCTGCAGTATTCCTGCTACAGTACACGGCCGTGTGGAATTTCCACACGCCCGTGTGAACTCTCTGGAATTCTAAATTTCGGCAGAATGTGGAACAGTAGCTGCTACAGTATTTATCTACAGTATTTTGCTACAATGCCTGCTACAGTACTTCTCCGAAATACTCCCAAATCCATCGTTCTTCATCGAGGGCGTTGAATTGGGCACACAATCAACGGTAGATTATGTCGATTACTTCATTTCTCTTCATTGGCGAAGTTCTCCAATGCTACACGAGTTATAGACTTTTGTGAGTGTGACTGCCCTTGTGCCCCTCCAATGGAGGTTGGCACACACCCACAAGTCTAGACTCGTGCCTTGTTCCTTGCTTGGTCCGGGAACTCCTCAACAACGGCGAACATAACCTATTCTTCCTTCTTTTTCTCTAGATCTTCTTCACAAACCTTCAATGCACAAAAGTAAACAAATGCACACTTTTTAGTGATAAAATCTGATTAAATTAATGCTCATTGCAAGATAATAACGCTTCGCATTACTATAACATGAGCACTTATCAAATCCCCCCACACTTAAGCTTTTGCTTGTCCTCAAGGAAAATAGAACGTGAAAGTACTTGGGAAGAACAATTGAAAGTTCTTGGCCTTAGGTTCACCAAAAGCATGCAAAAGAAGCAGTTTACAAGTAAGGGGAACTCAAAACATTGCATAAGGTTACCAATGCTCTAGCTAAAAACTCGAATAAAAAAGGATGAAAACTCGAAAATGTGTTGGTGTGTGCGATCTTACTCATGAGAACCAATGAGTACTCCTCAAACTTTGGTTAGAAAGGACTTATTTATATACAAAAACAAAAATAGTGGTGGAAGTAGTAGCTTCACACATCCTTGAAGGTAGCCCTTTCCTAGGCGGCCGCCAAAGGTGGCTTTCACTCTTTCGAGGAGGTAGCTCTTTCTACCGGGGTAGTAGCTTTAACGCATCCCATGAGATAGCTCTTTCTCTCATTAGGGCATAACTTGTATCCGACTTATGAGATTAGCTGCATACTTCATAGGCGGTAGCTCTTGCCACCCCAAATGCATAATTAAAACAAAGCTAATATTTACAAACTCATATATTTTTTCTCCTTTTCTCTTTTCCATATTTTTTTTTTCATTTTTCAATTTTTTTTTTATATGCATTTTCCAAAGTAAAACTAAGAACGATGATAAACTTGTCCTTAAAAACTTCAAGATTGAGTTTCCAAAAGATTCCAAGAGTAAGTTGTGCAATATGAGAATATCGAGCAAAAAAAATCCCTAAAATTCAAGTAGAAACTAGAGCATGATAGGACACAATGTTAAAAATTCTCCTAAACTATAAGAATACAACCGTTGCAACTAAGGTGAACCGCCATAGGCTACATGAGCATAAGCAATTAAACGCACAAGTAAAAGTGTGTGCAATGTGAACTCCCCCCCACACTTAAGATGCACATTGTCCTCAATGTACGCATGCAAGCACAATAAGAAGTATAACAATCAAAACATAATGTGTGAAGGTGGGCAATTGAAACAATACTCCCCTGAACTCCTAGTGGTACATTTGATGGAGCTTTATTCGTGGAAGATTGAGTTCCAATGGGTTGTAGAGCACACACGGTCACATGACCGTGCCTATGACTATTACTCAAATTCCTTACGTCCAAGACCATCTGCACGTACACAAGGGGGTTCAGTGAAGCTCAATAAAAGTAAAATAAAACAAAAGAAAAAATAAAGCTAAAAACGCCTCAAGCGTCGGTGTCGTCCGTTCTTCTATCTCCGGTGCTGCTGTCGGTGCTGATACTGGTGGATCTGGTGCTGAAAAAGAAAAGATTGTCGAAGAAAAGGAGAAAATATGCTTACCGACGAAGTGAAAATAAAAAAAAAAACTTCGAATATGGTCGGAAAACAACTTAAAAACTCCTTAAATGGACAAAGAGAGGGTTGGGAAAATGTGAGGAAACATCCCTTGAGTGTGGAGGCATTTAGAATTGAAAAGGCAAAAGAAGATTTTAAAATTAAAAACAACCTATCATGTTCTGTATATCCACACGGCCGTGTAGAATTTGCACACGGCCGTGTGCCTCCACTAGAAGGGTTCACAGGGGCAGTCACAGCCCCCTGTGTTTCCTCTGTTTGCTTTCCAGAATATACACATGGCAGTGTGGAAATCCACACGGCCGTGTGCCCAACCTGGCCAACACAAGGTTGGCCATAGGGGCACCCACACGCCCCTGTGGACTCTCTGGATCCCAAGAAAAATCATCCAAGTGTTCCACACGGCCGTGTGGAAATTCCACAGGGCCGTGTGCCCTCATACGCTCACCCACAAGGACACTCACACGTCCCCTGTGAGCCTCTAGATGAAGTTCTTGTTCTGCAGAACATCCACACGGCCGTGTGCTATACACATGGGCACTCACAGGGGCACTCACACTGCCCCTGTGTCTCTCGGGATGGAGAGTTGTAGCTCTGCAGAGATCCACACGGCCGTGTGGAAATTCCACACGGCCGTGTGCCTTCATATGGTCGTTTACAGGGGCAATCACACGCCCCTGTGTCTTCTCTTGATGAGCTCTGAAATGGTTCACACGGCCGTGTGGAAATTCCACACGGCCGTGTGTTTTCTCTGGATGACTTAGAAAAATTACAAACTTTAAAGAAAATTTCAGAAACACGATTATAACACTTAGAGCTTGCATAGACGATAAGAACACGACCAGAGATCCATGAAAACACACTCAAACGACCCAAAAACTTCGACAATCACAATTAGGCACACTAAAACATCAATAATCCATGAGAAAAACACAGCACATGCATAATAAAAATGAAAACACCAACACTAGGCAATTATTCATGCTAAAACTATACTAAAACCTAGAAAAGCAATAAAAACTTGGGTTGCCTCCCAAGAAGCGCTTGTTTAACGTCACTAAGCTTGACGTACCTTTTTCTTACCTCAAGGCGGCTTTAAAAGAGTGTGTTCCTCCCGACAAGAACTTGCCCCTCCAATGGAGGTTGGCACACACCCACAAGTCTAGACTCATGCCTTGTTCCTTGCTTGGTCAGGGAACTCCTCAACAACGGCGAACATAACCTATTCTTCCTTCTTTTTCTCTAGATCTTCTTCACAACCCTTCAATGCACAAAAGTAAACAAATGCACACTTTTTAGTGATAAAATCTGATTAAAATAATGCTCATTGCAAGATAATAACGCTTCGCATTACTATAACACGAGCACTTATCACTCCATAAGGAGCTAAACACCTTGTGGGTATTCGGACTTGTAAACCCTAGGATTATTATGTTTCTTTGACATTGCTATTATGCTTTTCCATTATTGATGAATAAAATTGAATTTCAATCTTAATTTCTTTGACACTAGGGTTGAGAGCAGTTTAGGTTATCCTTTGGAGGTGTGACAACTCCTATAGGGTTAGACTACTTAGGATTGAAGAAGGTTGAGAGGGTGAGTCGTGAGGTAGCAGAACGTCCCCTTTCCCCTCCGATGTGATTCTTCCTGCCTCCATGTTCCATGATTTATTAGTGATCGAGATAGAGTGAAGTGCTAGGAGATAAACTCCCCTGGGCTTAGTTGTGCGAGCAACAGAGTGAAAGAATGAAGTGAATCTTAGTGTTGGGGCTTAATTTAGACTAGGGTTCTTTCACCTGGACCAAGGGGTTAGAACTATACATAAGAACAAGGTTAATCACTAGGAATCCCTAGAACTTAAAGCAATTCCACGCAGTATGAGGCTTAGGAAGATAGACTCCCCTACGGCTTAGTTGACAGGTCAACGAGAGTCAAGGGTAGTAGTGAAACCTAATGCTGGGGCATAGTGTTGGGGTTAGTCACGGTTGACCTTAGATTTGGGACCGTGTGTTTAAAGATTTCCTTGACTCAATTAACATCAATAGGAGAGTATAATAGCATTGTCTTGCACTAGAAGCATAAGTCCTCGGGGTAGCTTGTCCGGGTACCCAACTTTACTCATTACTTGTCCTACACTTTTTACTCCTACTTGCACTCTCTCACCTTCCACACTTTTATTTTAATTCTTGTTTTTATCAATTGCTTTCACACTCACTCATTGATTTCTTTCCACACATCGCATAGCTAAATAGTGAATACTTGTATCTCAAATCCCGATTCTCTATGGATACGACTACCCACTCACCAAGGTATATTATTGCTTCAACAACCCGTGCACTTTCAGGCCCCTGTCAATGTGCTGTGATTTTTCTTGTGGATCGTTGATGCTTTCATGTGCCTAAACATTGATTGATGATGATTAAAGTAGTTTGAGCATGTTTTGTATGGATCTCTGGTAGTGTTTTCATTGTATATGCAGGCTCTAGGTATTGTGTTTGTGTTTCTGAATTTTTCTGCAGAGTGTTTAAATTTTCTAAGTAATCCAGAAAAGACACACGGGCATGTGGAATTTCCACACGGCCGTGTGTCACCAATTAGGGCTCAAAAAGAGAGGGCACAAGGGCGTGACCATGCCCATGTGAAGAACCTTAGAAGGGGCACACGGCCGGTTGAAATCCTGCAGAACTTAAACTCTTTTTCTCGAGAGTCCACAGGGGCGTGTGGATGCCCCTGTGAGTTACCATGTGTTAAGGCACATGGCCGTGTGGAATTTTCACACGGCCGTGTGAAACTCTGCTGAGAATTCCCTTCTTTCCCGAGAAAACGGCTGTGTGAATTATTCACACGGCCGTGTGGAACACTTAGAGTTTCTCGGGTGGATCCAGAGAGGCTACAGAGGCGTGTGGGGTGCCCCTGTGGCCGGCCTTGTGTTCTTGGCCAGGTTGAGCACACGGCAGTGTGGAATTTCTTAGAGACCTTAGGTATTTTTCCCGAGAGCACATAGGTGCATGTGACTATCCTTGTGAAGCTCCCCTATGAAGGCACATGGCCGTGTGGGCTTCTCACATAGCCGTGTGGGAGCGTTCAGAGAGTAACCAAAGAGGCCATAGGGGCGTGTGTCTGCCCCTGTGAACCCTAACAGTAGAGGCACACTGCCATGTGGTATTTCCACATGGCCGTGTGGATGTACAGAACTTCAAAAGCCACGATTTTTCCTTTGATTCCACCCGCGCCTCTTTATCTAATCACTCTCAAATACTCTCCGAGCCTCTCTCTCACTCTCCCGACTTTCTCTTAGCATTTTAGAGGTGTTAGAGGTTGTTTTCCATCCGATTTCAAAGTTTAACTGATTCACACCGTCGGTAAGCACTTCATCCTCTTTTTCTTCATCAATCTTGATTTAATTCATTCTTTTCGATTATTTCGCTTGGTTTGCATGATTAAATTGTATGAGAATGCACTTAGAAAGGATTTGGAACAAATTGTTGTGTAAAATACGGAATTTTTAGCGCCACGGCCTTGCAGCTGTGACCGCCCGAAGATCCACACGGCCATGTGGATTTCTGCACATTGACTTTGAAGTTGTTTAATCATTTTCTCTTTTTAATCTCTCAGGTACGGCTTCCAGGTCCAAGAAAGTGGCTGGTAAACGACCTTGTGAGCAGTCCACCCAGCAGAACAGGTTGATTTTGCCTTACCCGAGCATCAGGCTCGATTTAAGTGGTTGTCGGGGCTACGCTTTGGACAGTCTCGGTTCCCGGACATTAGTACACTCAAAGGGATACAATTAGGGGGTGAGCTGGCCAGCGAGGTTAAGGAGTTATTGACAGTAGGAGGTTGGGACCATCTACTTTCAATCAGAGAGCCAGCTATCCGCAGGCTTACACTTGAGGTGCTCGCCTCGTTTGAGATCGATAGAGGCTACAGTAGCTTTGGAGATGTGGATACTATTTAGTTCCGAGCATTTGGCTAGAGTCACAGTATGAGTGTGAGCCAGTTCTCGATCAGATTGAGGCTATACGAGAGTACTTATACTGAGTCTGAGGAGTATGAGCAGCTTCCCACTGACTACCCCGGGAAATTGACGCTTCAGAGAGCCTACAAGGCATTATGTGGAGATGGACAGTACGAGCCGAGCGTCTTGAAGGCGACATGCCTCTCCTGGCCAACGTACCGATATATTCATGCTATATTGAGCAGGTTAGTAAGTGGCCGCGGAGATAGCATCAGGGTATTGAGTCGTCAGGAGCTCCTCTATCTATATTCTATGATGTAGGGCATTCCACTCCACCTAGGGCACATCTTAGCAGAGTATTTGCGCCACCAAGCCCAGTACCCTAGGGTTAGAATGATCTTTTCGGGCCCGTACATTACGAGACTCCTCGTTGGGATAGGTCTCCTTTACGGTGTTTGAGGGGCCTAGAAGACAGTAATACCACCTACAACACCGGGGCCACCTACAGTGCTTATTTTCTCCCCTTCTCGAGGCCAAGACCGGCTTGAGCGCCTCGAGAATGCTATAGGGGTCCTTCAAACCGAGGTGGCTGAGATTAGGGCTACCCAGATTGCGCAGCACTCCGAGGTCATTGACACACCCCTTGCGTGTGTACCCCGCAAGTGCATGGGTTGTCGAAGTAATAAAATACCCAGGTGAGTGGGTAGTCGTATCCATAGGGAATAGTGTTCAGAAACAAGTGTTATCGCTATTTAGCTATGAAGGGAAACGATGGTGAAAGAAATATATATGTATAGATAGAAAATAAAATAAAATAGTACAAAAAGAGCGATATAGGTAGGAGAGTGACACGACCCCTTGCGTGTATCCCGCAAGTGCACGGGTTTGTCGAAGTAATAAATTTACCTTGGTGAGAAGGTAGTCGAATCCACAGGGAATAGGGAGATAGAATATAAGGTTTCACTAATTAAGCTATGCAAAATACGGAGATCGATAATAAGATTGATGAGTGAAAATAATGCAGAGCAATAAACTAAATAGAGAGATGGAAGAAAGAAGTGCAAGTAGGAAAATCGAGAAGGACTAACAATGAATAAAAGGGGGGGTATCCGGACAAGCTACCTCTAGGGTCTATGTTTCAAGTGCAAGACTATGATATTATACTCTCCTATTGATGTCAATTGAGTCGAGGATATCCTAAGACTCACGGTCCCAAACCTAAGGACAACCGTGACTAACTCCAACACTATGCCCCGGTATTAGGATTCACAACACCCTTCACTCTGTCACCTAGATGACTAAGCCCCAGGGGAGTCCATCTGCCTAAACCTCACACTATGTGGAGTTGCATTATGCTCTAGGGATTCCTAGTGAGTAAACCTGTTCCTATACGTAATTCTAACCCTTTGGTCCAGGTGGAAGAACCCTAGTCTAGATTGAGCCCCAGCAAATAGGATTCACTACAACCCTCCACTCTATTACTTGCGTAACTAAGCCCTAGGGGAGTTTATCTACCTATTGCTTCACTCTATTTCGACCGCTATTAAATCAAGGAATCGGAGGTAGGGAGAAATCACATCGAAGGGGAAAGGGGTACATTGCTACCTCACAACTCTCCCTCTCAACCCTCTTTAATCTTGAGTAGTCTAATCCTATAGGAGTTGTCACACCTCCAAAGGAAAGCCTAGATTGCTCTCAACCCTAATGTCACGTTTAAGGGAAAACAATATGAAAGGATAATCAAGATTAAAAACTCAATTTTATTCATCAACGATGGAAAGCATAATAATCAATGTCAAAGAAACATAAGAAACCCTAAAGTTTACAAGTCCGAATACCCCACGAGGGGTTCAGCTCCTCATAGAGCTATACATGTTCATCAATGTGAGAAATAAAGCATAAAACATAGACATCAATGAAAAACCCCCTCGAATTGGTGTGGCCGTGGTCTTGTGCAAACGTCGAACCTCGAAATCGATGCCGACGACGCGCTAGAACCTCCACGAAATCCTCTCCGAAACCCTAGCCGCACTCCAGAAAGTTGGGGAAAAGATAGATCGAAAGATGCCTCAAAAGGTTGCAAAAATCCCCCTTTTATAATGTTGAATCGCGGCTTTAAAATTAGACTTATCGGGGGCTTCACACGGCCGTGTGGGATTTCCACACGCCCGTGTGAAGCTTCTGTCTCGGCTGAAAAATTAATTTCACACGGCCGTGTGGAATTTCCACATGCCCGTGTGTCTTCACTGGATGGCTGAAATTGCACAAACACATGGCCGTGTGGAATTTCCACACGCCCGTGTGACTTCTCTGTCTGGCTGGAAACTGGTTCACACGGCCGTGTGGAATTTCCACACGCCCGTGTGACTTCTCTGGAACTCTAATCTTCAGCTGAACAGGATTGTAACTTGCCGAAACACCTCTCGGGTTCATTGTTCTTCATCGAGGCCATTACTTGGGCACACAAGCAACGGTAGGTCGCGCCGATTGCTTCAAGTCTTCTTCTTTCGCGAAATTCTCCTAAGTAACACGGATTGGACTTGTTGTGAATGTGACTGCCTTTGTGCCCCTCCAAAGAAGGTTGGCACACATCCACAAGTCCAAATACGTGCTTCGTTCCTTGCTTGGTCCGAGAACATCCCAACATTGGCGAACGCGACCTAATTTCATTCTTCTTCTCCAATTAGGCTCCACAATACCTTCAATGCACAAGAGAACACAAATGCACACATTTAGTGATAAAACCTGATAAAAGGTATGCTTAATGTAAGATAATAGCGCTTCGCGATACTATAACACAAACACTTATCAAAACCCCCCCACACTTAAGCTTTTGCTTGTCCTCAAGGAAAATAGAACGTGGAAGTACTTGGGAAGAACAATTGAAAGTGCTTGGCCTTAGGTTCACCAAAAGTATGCAAAAGAAGCATTCTACAAGTAAGGGGAAATTAAAACATTGCATAAGGTTATCAATGCTCTAGCTAAAAACTTGAATCAAAAAGGATGAAAACTCGAAAACGTGTTGGTGTGTGCGATCTTACTCAAGAGAACCAACGAGTACTCCTCAAACTTTGATTAAAAAGGACTTATTTATATACAAAGATCAAAAATAAGTGAAGAAGTAGTAGCTTCACACATCCTTGAAGGTAGCCCTTTCCTAGGCGGCCGCCAAAGGTGGCTTTCACTCTTTCGAGGAGGTAGCTCTTTCTACCGGGGTAGTAGCTTTCACGCTTCCCATGAGATAGCTCTTTCTCTCATTAGGGCATAACATGTATCCGACTTATGAGAGTAGCTTCATACATCATAGGAGGTAGCTCTTTTCACCCCAAATGCATAATCAAAACAAAGGTAATATTTACAAACTCATATACTTTTTTTTTTTTAGATTAATTGCATTTTCCAAAGTAAAACTAAGAACGATGATAAACTTGTCCTTAAAAACTTCAAGATTGAGTTTCCAAAAGATTCTAAGAGTAAGTTGTGTACTAAGATGATTCGAGCAAAAATTCCCTAAAATTCAAGTGAAAACTAGAGCATGATAGGATACAATGTTTAAAATTCTCCTAAACTATGAGAATACAACCGTTACAACTAAGGTGAACCGCCATAGGCTACATTAGCATAAACAATTGAACACACAAGTAAAAGTGTGTGCAATGTGAACTCCCCCCCACACTTAAGATGTACATTGTCCTCAATGTACGCATATAAGCACAATAATAAGTGAAAAAGATAAAAGCAATTAGTGTGGAAATGGCAATTGAAACATTACTCCCCTGAACTCCAAGTGTTGCGTTTGATGGAGCTAGGTCATTGAGAGTTGAGTCTCAATGGTTTATGGAGCACACACGATCCCATGACCGTGTGAATGACTATTCCTCAAAATCCTTACATCCAAGACCATCTGCGCACACATAAACGAGGGTTCAGTAAAGCTCAATAAAACTCGAGTATATAAAATGTAAAGCAATGAATACAACTCGAGACAAAAATAAAAAGCAAAATAAAAGCTATACTCAGAAGGAGAATCCTTTCTGAGTACTACAAGTCCAAAATAAAGTAAAGATATACAGAAATGACAAATAAAAGAATCTAAAATCTAAGACGCCTCAGCGTCGGTGTCCTGAGTGGTGGCCTCTGGTGCTGCTGGAGGCTCTGGATCTGCTGGTGGATCGGCTGATGTCGGGGGAGAAGGTGGTGGAGGAGAAACCCGAGGTCGGACCACGAAGGAGGAGGAGGCGACAATCTGCGCGAAGATCTGTCGCAAGCTCTGGAACTGCGCCATCACCTCCTGGTGCTGTGTAATCTGTGTGGCCCTAACCTCGGCCACCTCGGTCTGTAGGATCCCCACTGCGCTCTCGAGGCGCTCCAGTCTGTCCTGGCCTCGAGACGGTGAAAACATCCGCACCGGAGGTGGCTCCGGCGCGTTGGGGGGTACCTCGGTCTGTGTATCCGTCGGGGGTGGCTCTAAAGCTGCCTGTGTACCCTGAGTCTGCTCCGTCTGGGGTATGGTCCAGGTATACGTCCCTGATCCTCCTCTGCGGATCATACCCATCATCCTCAAGGTATCTGTGCCCAGGGGAACTGGTACACTCGTCTTCTCTGCTCCCCTGACTCCATCTCTGAGCCCCAGGCCAATGATAAGTCTGGTGATGTAGGGGCCTGCAAAGATAACTCCTACCCTGGGGTACTGGCCCTGATGGCGAATGTAGTCGGCAACAATGTGCCCCAGGTGGAGTGGCTCACTCTCCACCATCGAATACAAGTAGAGAAGCTCCTGGCGACTCAAAACACCAGTACTGTCTCCCCTGCCACTGATAGATCTGCTCATAACTGCGTATAGACATCTATAGGCAGGTCGAGAAAGGCATGAAGCCTTGGAGACACCCGGCTCGTACTGACCCTGACCACAAAGTCTGCTATACGCCTGCTGCGATGTCAAGGTACCCGGGTAGTCTGTGGGGAGCAATGAGTACTCCTCTGTCTCAGTGTATGCCTCATCATATAGACCCATCCGCACCGAGAACTGGGTCATACTCAGCGTGAAATGTCGACCGAGGGCTCTGAACTGAATAGTCGTATCCTCGGTGAAACTGTCATACCCTCGGTCAAACTCAAATGAAGATAGTACCTCCAGCGTGAGCAGTCGGATCACCGAGTCCCTGATAACCATCAATCTCTCCCAGCTACCGACTGAGAGCAGCTCGCCAATCTCATCTGCGACGATGTCTCCCCCCTGAATATTCCTCACTATACTCAAATCCAAATATCTCGTCTGTCCAAAATGGAGTCCTGATAAATGCTTGAACCGAACATGATGCTCGGGTATACTGAACTCTGTCTCTGCTGGAGGAGGTGTGGACTCACGGGGACGCTTCCCTGTCGATTTCCTGGGTCTAGAAGACATTCCTGTAAGATTGGAAAAGAAAACAATCAAAAACAGTTCAAAATAACCAATCTGCAGAAATCCACACGGCCGTGGGGCTAAAAATCCACAATTTACATCTAAATTCGTTCTAATTTCATTCTAAGCATGCTCGTATGTAATGTAAACATTCAAACCAAGCAAAATTGTATAAAAGAACGAATTGAATCAAGAATTGACGAAGAAAAAGGAACTGAAGGTCTCACCGGCGGTGAAGATGAAAAACAAAGTAATACGGCCGGAAAACTCGAATACGATCCCCAAAAATCATCAGAGAAAGTCAGGAGAGCAACGGAGAAGGTCCAAGAGAGTTTAGAGTGAAAGCATTCAAAGGCACAACTGAAAACTAAATGAGAAACGCGCGGCTTTTGAAATTCTGGGAATTCACACGGCCGTGTGAACCATCCACACGGCCGTGTGCCTATGAAATTAGGGTTCACAGGGGCCAACACACGCCCCTGTGTGCACTCTGGTCACTCTCTGAACTACCCCACACGGCCGTGTGCCTTAACACAGTAGCACTCACAGGGGCACACACACGCCCCTGTGGACTCTCGGGAAAAAGAGTTGGAGTTCTGCAGGGTTCCACACGGCCGTGTGGAAATAACACACGGCCGTGTGCCCCTTCTGAGGGTGTTCACAGGGGCAGGTTCACGCCCTTGTGCCCTCTCTGGTTGAGTTCTGAATGGTGACACACGGCCGTGTGGAAATTCCACACGGCCGTGTGTTTTCTCTGGTTTACTTAGAAAAATTTACAGGCTCTGCAAAAATTTCAGAAACGATTTTAGAACACTTAGAACCTGTGTACAACATAAAAAAATACGACCAGAAACTACAGAAAACACACTCAACCGACTCAAATTTCGTCAATTAACGTTAAGGCACACGTAAATAATCGAAAGTCCACATGAAAACTCAGCATATGCACATGAAAATTGGGACACCATTGCTAAGACTTTTATTCAATCCGAACCTAAACTAAGTACTAGAAAACTATAAAATGCTTGGGTTGCCTCCCAAGAAGCGCTTGTTTAACGTCACTTAGCTTGACGTACCTGTCTTACCTTACGGAGGTTCATGAATGGAGTTTGCCCTCTTCCCTACAATTTGAAAACAAGCATTGCATAATCGTTGTAAGGTAGAGGGAGAGTTATCGAGTTTGTTACCACACACGGGTGAAACACCCTTACTCCGTGAATGCTCATCCCCTTTCTTGTTAGGGTTCTTTTTGTGGCGACATCTCGACCTCTTCAATCTCCGAAGGATTTTCTTCCTAAATTCCTTCTCCTTCTTGATGTCTGTTTCAACTGAACCAAGCGCGAGCACTTCTTCCTCTTCAGTCTCCATGTCTTGGTCCGGCCACCCTTCATATGGATCCGGGTTAAACATATCCTGCATATATTCATCAATGCAATCATCAGTGACATCAAGATAATATAGAGCATCATCAAAATCAAGAGAATGTCGCATGGCTTCGGCAAGGCGGTAAGTGAGCTTGTCATCTCCAACCCTAAGTGTGAGCTCTCCACCGTCCATGTCTATCAAAGCCTTGGAAGTGCGCAAGAACGGCCTCCCAAGGATCAGCGGCACCTCGACATCCTCGTCTACATCGAGTACTACAAAGTCGACCGGGAAAATGTACTTATCCACTTTCACCAACACATCTTCAACAATACCCCTCGGATGCCTCACCGATCTATCTGCAAGCTGCAGTGTCATCCGGGTAGGTCTAGGCTCGCCCAAGCCTAGCTTTTGGAAGAACGTGTTAGGCATGACATTGATGCTTGCCCCCGAGTCGGCTAGTGCCATCTCCTCACCCATATCACCAATATTGCACGGTATGATAAAACTTCCGGGGTCCTTCCTCTTGCTTGGCATATTCTTCTGTAGCATTGCCGAACAGTTTGCATCGAGGATGACGGATGCACTTTCCTCTAACTTCCTCTTATTGGTCAAGAGGTCTTTTAAGAACTTCACGTACTTGGGCATTTGGGCTAATGCTTCCGCGAATGGGATGTTGATGTGCAATTGCTTGAAGACACCCAGAAATTTCTTGTATTGCTCATTGTCTTGGTCATTCTTCAATCGTGAAGGATAGGGAATTCTCGGCTTGTAAGGTGGGGGTGCTACCTCTTTCTCCTTTGGTGCTCCATCCTCTACTCCCACAACTTCGGGTGAGTCTTTAGTCTTCTCAAGAGGGAGATGCCCCTCAACCTCCTTACCACTTCTCAAAGTAATTGCCTTTAGTTGTTCTCTTGGGTTGGTCTCCGTATTGCTAGGCAAACTACCTTGAGGTCTCTCCGCCAAAGTCTTCGCAATTTGCCCTACTTGGTTCTCCAAGTTATGTAGGGAGGCGGTGTGATTGCGAAGAGTAGCTTCCACCGATTGGAACCTTGCATCCGAAGAGGAAACGGACCGTGTGAGGGCTCTCTCTAGGTCAGTCATCTTTCCCTCCAACCCGGTCACTCGGCTTTCTAAATTCGGAGCTTGTTGACTTTGAAATCCCGGTGGTGCACTATTTTTGTTCTGTTGTGACTGTCCTTGATTGCTCCAAGAGAAGTTCGGATGGTTCTTCCATCCCGGATTGTATGTACCACTATACGGGTTGCCTTGGCCTTGTCCTCTATACGTGTTTCCAACAAAGTCGGCTTGCTCCACCGCACTAGTACCTCCTATGGCAATAGGACAATCACTTGAAGCATGTCCTCCTCCACAACCGTTACATGTAGTTATGGGCGCAACTCTTGGTGAAGTTAGGGAGTCTAACTTCTTACTCAATGACTCGACTTGTGCCGCCAAGGATGTAACCGCATCAATTTCATGAAGCCCGGCAACCTTCTTTCTATCCCTTGAGTTCCATTGATAGCTATTCATAGCCATCTCTTCTACAAGGTGCCTAGCTTCACCGGGAGTCTTGCTTCCAAGAGTCCCTCCGGCCGCCGCATCTAAGAGTTGCTTTGTACTCGGATTCAACCCGTTGTAAAATGTGTGAATAATCATCCACTCGGGAAATCCATGTTGCGGACATTTGCGAAGGAGCTCTTTGAACCTGTCCCATGTCTCAAATAGAGACTCCAATTCCATCTGAACAAAGGATGATATCTCATTCCGGAGTCTTGCAGATTTTCCCGGTGGAAAGTATCTAGCCAAGAATGCCTCGGCCATTTCCTCCCACGTAGTAATGGAGGCTCTCGGTAATGAGTGCAACCAATGCCTTGCTTTTCCCTTCAATGAAAATGGGAAGGCTCTCAATCGAATTGCATCGTCCGTCACTCCATTTATCTTCAACATGTCACACACTTCCAAGAAATTTTCTATGTGACTATTAGGGTCTTTATCGGCCAACCCATTAAACTGTGCGGACTGTTGCAACATCTGAATGAACGACGGCTTCAATTCGTAATTCATTGCTGTAATTGGGGGCCTCACGATGCTTGATTGGGTCCCCATAACTGTGGGTCTAGCAAAATCGGACAACGTTCGCTGCTGCTCGTTCTGTTCTGCCATTGTCTCTGACCCTTCTGTCTCAATATCGGCTTGATTTGATGCTTCTTGTGCAGGTTCTTTCCCTTTACGATGTGTTCTTCTTCCAATATCTGGGTCTCCTTCAACAAGTATTGAAGGGTTCCCACGGGTCATAACCTGGAGCCGAAAACAAAGAAAAGAAAAATAAGAACAATGATAGGTAAAGAAAATATGAAATAGAATGCGAAGTGAATAGCTAAAATAGTGAAAAACAAATATCTAAAACGCCTATTCCCCGGCAACGGCGCCAAAAACTTGACACGACCCCTTGCGTGTATCCCGCAAGTGCACGGGTTTGTCGAAGTAATAAATTTACCTTGGTGAGAAGGTAGTCGAATCCACAGGGAATAGGGAGATAGAATATAAGGTTTCACTAATTAAGCTATGCAAAATACGGAGATCGATAATAAGATTGATGAGTGAAAATAATGCAGAGCAATAAACTAAATAGAGAGATGGAAGAAAGAAGTGCAAGTAGGAAAATCGAGAAGGACTAACAATGAATAAAAGGAGGGTATCTGGACAAGCTACCTCTAGGGTCTATGTTTCAAGTGCAAGACTATGATATTATACTCTCCTATTGATGTCAATTGAGTCGAGGATATCCTAAGACTCACGGTCCCAAACCTAAGGACAACCGTGACTAACTCTAACACTATGCCCCGGTATTAGGATTCACAACACCCTTCACTCTGTCACCTAGATGACTAAGCCCCAGGGGAGTCCATCTGCCTAAACCTCACACTATGTGGAGTTGCATTATGCTCTAGGGATTCCTAGTGAGTAAACCTGTTCCTATACGTAATTCTAACCCTTTGGTCCAGGTGGAAGAACCCTAGTCTAGATTGAGCCCCAGCAAATAGGATTCACTACAACCCTCCACTCTATTACTTGCGTAACTAAGCCCTAGGGGAGTTTATCTACCTATTGCTTCACTCTATTTCGACCGCTATTAAATCAAGGAATCGGAGGTAGGGAGAAATCACATCGAAGGGGAAAGGGGTACATTGCTACCTCACAACTCTCCCTCTCAACCCTCTTTAATCTTGAGTAGTCTAATCCTATAGGAGTTGTCACACCTCCAAAGGAAAGCCTAGATTGCTCTCAACCCTAATGTCACGTTTAAGGGAAAACAATATGAAAGGATAATCAAGATTAAAAACTCAATTTTATTCATCAACGATGGAAAGCATAATAATCAATGTCAAAGAAACATAAGAAACCCTAAAGTTTACAAGTCCGAATACCCCACGAGGGGTTTAGCTCCTCATAGAGCTATACATGTTCATCAATGTGAGAAATAAAGCATAAAACATAGACATCAATGAAAAACCCCCTCGAATTGGTGTGGCCGTGGTCTTGTGCAAACGTCGAACCTTGAAATCGATGCCGACGACGCGCTAGAACCTCCACGAAATCCTCTCCGAAACCCTAGCCGCACTCCAGAAAGTTGGGGAAAAGATAGGTCGAAAGATGCCTCAAAAGGTTGCAAAAATCCCCCTTTTATAATGTTGAATCGCGGCTTTAAAATTAGACTTATCGGGGGCTTCACACGGCCGTGTGGGATTTCCACACGCCCGTGTGAAGCTTCTGTCTCGGCTGAAAAATTAATTTCACACGGCCGTGTTGAATTTCCACACGCCCGTGTGTCTTCACTGGATGGCTGAAATTGCACAAACACACGGCCGTGTGGAATTTCCACACGCCCGTGTGACTTCTCTGTCTGGCTGGAAACTGGTTCACACGGCCGTGTGGAATTTCCACACGCCCGTGTGACTTCTCTGGAACTCTAATCTTCAGCTGAACAGGATTGTAACTTGCCGAAACACCTCCCGGGTTCATTGTTCTTCATCGAGGCCATTACTTGGGCACACAAGCAACGGTAGGTCGCGCCGATTGCTTCAAGTCTTCTTCTTTCGCGAAATTCTCCTAAGTAACACGGATTGGACTTGTTGTGAATGTGACTGCCTTTGTGCCCCTCCAAAGGAGGTTGGCACACATCCACAAGTCCAAATACGTGCTTCGTTCCTTGCTTGGGCCGAGAACATCCAAACATTGGCGAACACGACCTAATTTCATTCTTCTTCTCCAATTAGGCTCCACAATACCTTCAATGCACAAGAGAACACAAATGCACACATTTAGTGATAAAACCTGATAAAAGGTATGCTTAATGTAAGATAATAGCGCTTCGCGATACTATAACACAAACACTTATCAGAGAGGTAACCGATATAACGATGGGGTACCCGGACAAAGCTCCCCCTAGGACTAATGCTTCTAGTGCAAAACTTGTATTATGCTCTACAATTGATGCCTATTGAGTCGAGGATATCCTTAAACACACGGTCCCAAACCTAAGATCAACCATGACTAACCCCAACATTATGTCCCGGCATTAGGATTCACTACGACCCTTGACTCTTGTTGACCTGTCAACTAAGCCCCAGGGGAGTCTATCTTCCTAAGCCTAACACTACGTGGGATTGCTTTAGGCTCTAGGGATTCCTAGTGATAAAACCTGTTCCTATATGTAGTTCTAACCCTTTGGTCCAAGTGGAAGAACCCTAGTCTAGATTAAGCCCTAACACTCTATCTCGACCGCTAATTAACCAAGGAAATGGAGTGATAAGTGCTCGTGTTATAGTAATGCGAAGTGTTATTATTTTGCAATGAGCATACCTTTAATCAAATTTTATCACTAAAATGTGTGTGTTTGTGTTCTTTTGTGCATATAGGGTTGTGGAGATGAATTAATGAGAAAAGAAGCAAGAATAGGTTATGTTCACCATTATTAAGGAGTTTTCGGACCAAGCAAGGAACAAGGCACAAGTCTAGACTTGTGGGTGTGTGCCAACCTCCATTGGAGGGGCACAAGGGCAGTCACATTCACAAAAGTCTATAACTCGTGTAGGATTTGGAGAACTTCGCCAATGAAGAGAAATGAAGTAATCGACATGATCTACCATTGATTGTGTGTCTAATTCAACGGACTCGATGAAGAACGATGAATTCGGGAGCATTTCGGCGAATACTGTAGCAACCATGTAGCAAGCTACTGTAGAAAAATACTGTTCAGTTTCGGCCAAAATTTAGAATTCCAGAGAATTCACACGGGCGTGTGGAATTAACACACGGCAGTGTGAATTAATTTTTCAGCAGACAGCCATGTTACTGTAGCACTAAAAAGTAATGCGAAGTGTTATTATCACTAAAAAGTGTGCAATTGTTTACTTTTGTGCATTGTAGGGTTGTGAAGATAAAATGAAAGAAAGGAACGAAGTTAGGTCATGTTTGGCATTATTGGGAAGATTTTCGGGCCAAGCAAGGAGCAAGGCGTGAGCATAGACTTGTGAGTGTGTGCCAAACTCCTTTGGAGGGGCACAAAGGCAGTCACATTCACAATAAGTCTAACTCATGCCAACAATGAGAACTTCACCAATTAGGCGATTCGAAGCAATCGGCACGATCTACCGTTGATTGTTGCCCAATTCAACGGCCTCGATGAAGAACGACGAATCCGGGAGCGTTTCGGCACAATACTGTAGCAAATACAGTCGGCCGAAAATCAGAATTCCATAAACTTCACACGGGCGTTTGGAAATTCCACACGGCCGTGTGAAATCCCGTTTCCAGCAAATTTAAAGCCGTGACTCCACATTATAAAAGCCCGATTTGGAGACTTTTTGAGATATCTTTTGACCTATTCTTCTCCCCAACTTCTGGGAGTGCGGCTAGGGTTTTGAAGAGGACTTCGAGGAGGTTTAGAGCGCGTTATCGGCATCGTCACCGACGTCCGGCGGCCGCATAAGACCACGGCCACACCATACGCAAGGGGGTTTTCATCTATGTCTTTACTTTGTGTTTTATTTCATACATTGATGAACATGTATAGCTCCATGAGGAGCTAAACCCCTTGTGGGTATTCGGACTTGTAAATTCTAGGGTTATCATGTTTCTTTGACATTGTTATTATGCTTTTCCATTATTGATGAATAAGAATTGAGTTTCAATCTTGATTTTATTTTGCTATTGTTTTCCCTTAGATGTGACACTAAGGTTGAGAGCAATCTAGGTTTTCCTTTGGAGGTGTGACAACTCCTATAGGATTAGACTATTCAAGATTGAAGAGGGTTGAGAGGGAGAGTTGTGAGGTAGCGATGTACCCCTTTCCCTTCCGGTGTGATTTCTCCCTACCTCCGTTTCCTTGATTTATTAGCGGTCAAGATAGAGTGAAGTGCTAGGTAGATAAACTCCCCTGGGGCTTAGTTACGCAAGTAACAGAGTGAAGGGTTGAAGTGAATCCTATGCACTGGGGCTTAATCTAGACTAGGGTTCTTCCTCCTGGACCAAAGGGTTAGAACTACACATAGCAACATGTTTAATCACTAGGAATCCCTAGAACTTAATGCAATCCCACGTAGTGTGAGGTTTAGGTAGATGTACTCCCCTGGGACTTAATCGTGCAAGCGATAGAGTGAAGGGTTGTTGTGAATCTTAATACCGGGGCATAATGTTGGGGTTAGTCACGGTTGACCTTAGGTTTGGGACCGTGAGTCTTAGGATTTCCTCGACTCAATTAGCATCAATAGGAAGGTATAACAGCATAGTCTTGCACTAGAAGCATAGATCCTAGAGGTAACTTGTCCGGATACCCCACTTCATTCATTGTTAAATCCTCCTTAATCTCTTTCTTGCACTCTCTAATCTTTCACCTCTCTCTATTTAATTTCCTGTCTTTTAGTATAGTTGTTCTCACAATTCACACACGAATCGATTATTACTTTTCCGTACTTCGCATAGTTTTAATAGTGAAATCTCATACTCTAACTCCCTATTCCCTGTGGATTCGACTACCCTCTCACCGGGGTAACTTTTATTACTTCAACAAACTCGTGCACTTTCGGGGAGCCTGTCATTTTCCCTTAGCTGTGACACTAGGGTTGAGAGCAATTTAGGTTACCCTTTGGAGGTGTGACAACTCCTATAGGGTTAGACTAATTAAGATTGAAGATGGTTGAGAGGGAGAGTTGTGAGGTAGCGATGTACCCATTTCCCCTCCGGTGTGATTTCTCCCTACCTCCGTTTCAATGATTTATTAGCGGTCGAGATAGAGTGAAGTGCTAGGTAGATAAACTCCCATGGGGCTTAGTTGCGCAAGCAACAGAGTGAAAGGTTGAAGTGAATCCTATGCACTGGGGCTTAATTTAGACTAGGGTTCTTCCACTTGGACCAAAGGGTTAGAACTACATATAGGAACAGGTTTTATCACTAGGAATCCCTAGAGCGTAAAACAATCCCACGTAGTGTTAGGCTTAGGAAGATAGACTCCCCTGGGGTTTAGTTGACAGGTCAACGAGAGTCAAGGGTCGTAGTGAATCCGAATGTCGGGACATAATGTTGGGGTTAGTCACGGTTGACCTTAGGTTTGGGACCGTGTTTTTAAGGATATCCTCGACTCAATAGGCATCTATTGTAGAGTATAATACAAGTTTTGCACTAGAAGCATTAGTCCTAGGGGGAGCTTTGTCCGGGTACCCCATCGTTATATCGATTACCTCTCCTACCCTCATTATTCTTCTTGCACTCTTTTATTTTCTTTTACATCTATACATATATACTTTTCTCATCATCTATTCCCATCATAGATAAATAGCGATTAACACTTGTTTCTAAACACTATTCCCTGTGGATACGACTACCCACTCACCAGGGTATTTTATTACTTCGACACTTTTAAGGACAAGTTTATCATCGTTCTTAGTTTTACTTTGGAAAATGCATATATAAAAAAATATATATATGAAAAAGATGGAAAAAATGAAAAAAATGAAAAAAAAATTATATGAGTTTGTGAATAGTTGCTTTGTTTTATGTATGCATTTGAGGTGGAAAGAGCTACCACCCATGAAGTATGTAGCTACTCTCATAAGTCGGATACAAGTTATGCCCTAATGAGAGAAAGAGCTATCTCATGGGATGCGTGAAAGCTACTACCCCGGTAGAAAGAGCTACCTCCTCTAAAGCATGAAAGCCACCTTTGGAGGCCGCCTAGGAAAGGGCTACCTTAGAGGTTGTGTGAAGCTACTACTTTCTTCTTTTTTGTATATAAATAAGTCCTTTTTAACAAGAGTTTGAGAAGTACTTTTTGGGTTGTCTTGAGTGAGTTCACACACACTTACACATTTTCGAGTTCTTTTTCCTTTTTGATTCGAGTTTTTAGCTAGAGCAATGGTAACCTCATGCAATGTTTTGATTTCCCCTTACTTGTAGAATGCTTCTTTTGCATACTTTTCGTGAACCTAAGGCCGAGCACTTTCAATTGTTGCTCCCAAGTACTTTCACATTCTATTTTCCTTGAGGACAAGCAAAAGCTTAAGTGTGGGGGGATTTGATAAGTGCTCATGTTATAGTAATGCGAAGTGTTATTATCTTCCAATGAGCATACGTTTAATCAGATTTTATCACTAAAATGTGTGTATTTGTGTTCTTTTGTGCATATAGGGTTGTGGAGACGAATTAATGAGAAAAGAAGCAAGAATAGGTTATGTTCGCCATTGTTTAGGAGTTTTCGGACCAAGCAAGGAACAAGGCACGAGTCTAGACTTGTGAGTGTCTGCCAACCTTCATTGGAGGGGCACAAGGGCAGTCACATTCACAAAAGTCTATAACTCGTGTAGAATTGGAGAACTTAGCCAATGAAGAGAAACGAAGTAATCGACATGATCTACCGTTGATTGTGTGTCCAATTCAACGGATTCGATGAAGAACGATGAATTCGGGAGCATTTCAGCGAGTACTGTAGCAACATTGTAGCAAGCTACTGTTCAGTTTCGGTCGAATTTCAGAATTCAAGAGAATTCACACGGGCGTGTGGAATCAACACACGGCCGTGTGGAAATTTCACACGGAAATATACTGTAGTAGAAACACTGTATCAAGTTACTATTCACAGACTGCCAAAAATCAGCAAAACAGAATTTCCACACGGCCGTGTGGAATTAAGACACGGGCGTGTGGAAATTCTGGTTTTCCATAGGGTCATGTGGAAAATCCAGAGGGGCGTGTGGAACTCCGATTTTAGCCTGATTTTAGCCTATAAATAGCCCGTTTTTAGATCTATTTGGGGACCCTCCCCTTCTACTTCTTGCCTATCATTTGGGGGGCTTTCGGCTAGGGTTTGGAGAGGTTCTTGGAGGTCTTTGGAGGCGATTATACTTCATCGACATCGACATCCTTTTGAAGAAAGCTATTGGGGGAGCTTTCGTCGGCATCGATTCGGCGAGGTGTGCCCTATGTTTGACAAGGGATTCGTGGACAAGATTAGGGGAGAAATCCCTTGTCAAGCCTAGGGTACACCTCGCCGAATCGATGCCGATGAAAGCTCCCCCAATAGCTTTCTTCTAAAGGATGTTGATGTCGATGTCGTATAATCGCCTCTAAAGACCTCCAAGAACCTCTCCAAACCCTAGCTGAAAAACCCCCAAAAGATAGGCAAGAGATAGAAGGGGGAGATCTGAAAACGGGCTATTTATAGGCTGAAATCGGGCTGAAATCGGAGTTCCACATAGCCCTGTGGAAAATCAGAATTTCCACACGCTCGTGTCTTAATTCCACACGGCAGTGTGGAAATTCTGTTTTGCTGATTTTCGGCAGTCTGTGAACAGTAACTTGCTACAATGTTTTACTGTCTCTAGAAGCTATGATTGCTTCCCCGCAAGTGTACGGGATCGCCAAGTAATACCTCGCACAAAAGCACGAGGATCGTATTCCACGGGGCTAAGGAGCTACTCTTACTCCTCCATCGCCTATTATCTAACCTAACCACGCAAGCATGGATGTATGTTCTACTGAAGCAAAGAGATAAATACGATATAATTAAATAGAATTGAAAGCATACAATGTGGTTGCAAGTGCTACAATGAAGAGTAAAGGCCTATGGATGTGGATCCCCTTGAGGGGTCATCATGATACATGGATGAAGGATAAAAGGTAGCTTGGTTGATTTAGACCGAAGGATCTCAAGATTAGATCAACCCCAATTTCTCGGCGATTGAACCCTAATCCCATACGGATATTTGTTGGAATCTCTTCCTAACCAACATCCCTACGATTGCATTAAGTACAAGGAGATCCCAAAATAAGGATACACTAAACCCTAGTCTATCCTTATAGCTCGGAGGGCTATCGACACCCAATTTCTCGGTGTGCCGATACAAGTAACCCCTTTTAGTTCATTAATGACCTAATACACGTGAGTAGGTCACATCTACGTATATAATTCAAGAAAGAACTACGGATCTCTCCATATGGTAGTTCTAGACATGAAGCACAATGAACTAAATCTTAAACCAAACCAAGCTTGCAATTAAGTAAAGATCATCCAAAATACATGATAAACCCCCCAAGTTCACCAACATCCGGTGGCCTTGGGGGTCTAGTGTGCCATCAAGCAAGTAACAACAAAAATACAAAGTAAATCACTTAAAAAGCTCATAAATGACACTCCCTAGATGAAATGATGAAGGAGGAGGTGGAGGTCCGGCCGAATGACGCTTTCCCCCGTCCAAGAGATGCCGAGTGACGCTTCCCTTGTCTTGGATCCTTGCCTCTGATGACTCGATCCGCAAGCGCACGGGTCGCCAAGTAATACCCCTCACGCACGCGCGAGGGGGTCGTATTCCCAAGGGCCAAGGAACTACTATTACTCCCCCTTTATCTATTTCCTAGCCTAACAACTCGATTGTCATGCAATACTTACAAAATGGAGAAAGAAATAACTATAATGAAATCCAGGCTACTACTACACACATTTAGCAAACAAGGGAGACTCAAACATGCGAAGGCGTGATTTGGACAACGAATCCCCCTAGGGTTGTCATTAAGTCCTGAATTTAGGATGAAATGTTATGATGGTAGTTGGGCCAAGAGATTCCTAAATTAGGTCACCCCGATGGTCACGGTGATAACCCCTAATCCGGTACGAGTATTGGAATACGGAATTACTTCCGCCCAAATCCTCGCACGATTGCCTTACGCCTAGGGAAATCTCAAATTAGAGTCAAACACAGTATCTAGGTTCAACCCTAATGGTTGGAGGGGTACAAATACCCGATGGTCACGGCGTACTCGTACATGTATCCCTTCCAAGCCTAGTGTGTCTAGTACAAGGGCGATGGTCACGCAACCAAGTACAACCTAGAAGTTGAAATACAGAGTTCTCATGCAAATCAACACATCAAAGTACACAAGGCTTGAACCACAAACTACAAGATTCCATAAAAGAAATACAACATCAAACAATGCATCAATAAAGATGTTCATCCAAATTACAAGCAACCAACCCTAGGGTTCATCATGCCCAAATCACAAATAAGTTAGTTCCTCATGAAAGAGGAAAACTCATACAACTACAAGGAATAACAAAACAAGAAATGAAGCAAGAACCACTCCCTCTAGCCTTGGAATCCCTTGATGGATGAAAACCCTAAAAATATGCCTCAATGTCTTGGATCTTCCCTCCAAACTCCTCCTTCGACGTTGTCTCCCTCTTGGTGAAGCTTCGTGCCGTAGATCGCCGGAAATCGCCGCCAAAATGGGTGGGGCGGCGGCCCAAAAGTCTCCCCCCAAAGAGTCCCCCTTTAAAATGTGACAAAAAAGCCCTTAAAAACAATTCCAGCGACCTATGCGGCCTCCCATGCGGCCCCGCATGCGGGGAGAGAAAATTCCGGAGAAATCCCGAAAATCGCGTAAGTTGCTACAGTGCAGCTACAGTGAAATTACTACAGTAGATATGCTACAGTAGAACATGCGGCCTCTGCAGTACCCGCATGGTAGCCCGCATGAATTTCCTGACCAAGCCGTTTCTTCAAGTGTTCGTGCTACAGTGGTTGCTACAGTTCCACTACAGTACCAGGGGCTCGAAAATAGTATTTTCCTTGCCAATTTCTCCTTAAATCATGTTGTCGAGCTTCCCACGGCAACATTTGTACATTTAGACGTTTATCAGTGCCCCAGATGGAGTGGCTCCCTCTGTACCATGGAGTGTAGGTAGAGCAACTCCTGTCTACTCAGCACCCCTGTGCTATCTCCTCTACCGCTCACTGACCTACTCAATACGGCATGGATGTACCTGTATGCTGCCCGGGAAAGGAATGTCGCCTTCAAAACCCCCGGCTTGTATTTCCCATCCCCGCACAACGCCCTGTAAACCCTCTGAGGTGTCAGGGTCCCTGAGTAATCGGTGGGCAGTAGCGCGTACTCCTCTGTCTCGGTAAATGCCTCATCTTAGAGGCCCATCATGACCGCGAACCGAGTAATGCTTAGGCTAAAGAGTCGACCGAGTGCACAGAACTGGATCGTCTCTTCATTTGTAAAGCTATCGTACCCTCGGTCGAACTCAAAGGTTGATAAGACCTCGAGTGTCAGTGCTCGAGTCGCTGGCTCTCGGATATATAGCAACCGATCCCAACTACCTACTGCCAGTAACTCCTCCATCTCTGTGGCTATAGTGTAACCGCTCCTGTATCTCTCTCAGTGCACTCAGGTCTGGGTAGCGCGACTGTCCAAATCGGAGGGCCGATAATCTCTTGAATCTTTCCCTGTGCCAGTGGTTGCTACAGTTCCACTACAGTACCAGGGGCTCGAAAATAGTATTTTCCTTGCCAATTTCTCCTTAAATCATGTTGTCGAGCTTCCCACGGCAACATTTGTACCTGTAACACGAAATAAACCAATTTAGACCGAAAACGGGCATCGATTCATCAACAAAATACGGAAAAGCATGCGCAAGTATACGTATAAAATACGTACATTTAGACGTTTATCAAACATCCCCACACCTAAGCGTTTGCTTGTCCCCAAGCAAACAAACATGAAGAACAGGGGCAAGAAGATAAACGACTAAATGTACGACCTCAAGCTCAATAGTAAAGAACTCCGCAAGCACAAATGGACAAAAATCAAGAAGTGAGCTGTTCAGTAAATAGTCAAGTAATATTAGTTCTGTTACTCCTCAAGTGCCCCCGTGAGTGTGTGCAAACTCCCACCTTGACAGACACCCTGGATTATCCCAGGATGACCATTCACCCCACGCACAATGAAGACAGCATTAAAGTGTTAAAGGCACCCTCAATACCCAGTTAAGAGTCCTTCGGTTCCTAAACATGACTCTAGCACTTAAGTGACGACGCAGTGAGCACCAGGGGATCAAGACATTTTATTACTCTCACATATGTACAAACATACTTTTTTTTTTTTTTTTTTTTTTTTTTTTTTTTTTTGGTGAGTCCGACTAACGTAAACTGCACAAAAATCTTTCAGACGGATGCACATGCTGGCCAGGCACAAGAGCCACCCCTCCTACTTGATTACAGTTTACATAGACGCATTCGTGCTACACTAGCAGAGGAATACTGTCATAGACTCCTTTGTTTTTTTTTTTTTTTTTTACATACATATATGTACAGACTAACTCTCAAATCCCCTGGTTAAACCCACAACAATAGTTCACTTTAGGCTAAAGAAAACCATGAAGGAACACAAAAGCTCTTAAAAGAGTATTGAAAATAGAATTTAACAATCTAATGCCAAAATCATTATGATGGGTTGGTTGGAGTCTACAAGGTAGAAGTGATCGTGAACAAGTATAATGGTGCACTAAAGATGAAACAGAACTACATTCAAGCACAGGTAAAGTACAGCTCACAACTATCATTCTACCAAGCTAGGAAGTCCTTAACAATAAAATCATAGCTATCATAGGTAATTCAAGCATGCAATTGCAAAAAATTTTAAAAGTTCACGAAAATCCAACTCCACCCCCCACTTAAAGATGCACATTGCCCTCAATGTGCCTAAGCAATAAAATGCAACAAGATAGACAATAAAAAACATAGTAGGAGAGTTTCGTGAACTTCCCCGAGTCTCAAAGCATGAGTCTTGAAATCCATGAGATCGGGGTGACAACCAACGTTTCTTGTACAAAATGGAGGAAGAAAGTGTGCTTGATGCCCCTATTCCACCCTGCAAGGTAGAAAGAAACATCATCTCAAGGCATCCAATCTCACACACAAAAAGAAAACACAAAAAGGAAACAAGAACAAACAAAAACACAAACACAAACACTAACACAAGAAAAACAAAGGAACAAAACATCATCCAAGCAAGACCATGTGCAATCAATATCATCATGGTCAATTCTCTCTTATTGCAAGTGTTGCCAAGGGGTGACATAGATGAGACAAGATCAGTCCAACATACAAGAAAATCAAGGGCATCTCATGATGGAGTGTGAAAGAATTCAGGAAATGCTACAGTAACTCCTAAAAAATTTGCAAGAGCTTCCCTTGGACATGGAGCATAAAAATTTTTACAAAGCTTTCAAATTTCTCCAAAAACCCACAAAAACAACAAACAACCAATCTCCCACAACATTTGCATCCATTCAACTTGAAAAATAGGAGAAAGGAAGAAGATACATTCATGCTCAACAAATAGGGTTTAGAAAGGGGTACCTTGGAAAGTCGGTGAAGATGATGACAAAACTCCCAATAAATCATGCAAATTAAGTCCTTGGAAGTAGGAGATCCGTGTAGAGGAAGAAAAATGGAGAAAAACGGTGAAAGAATGAGGGAAAACGGATGAGAAATGAGAGAGATATGAAGAAAATGGTGAAGAGGTACCGAGTATAAAGTTCAGCCCGAGAGTCCATGCGGCCCCTTGTGCGGCCGCATGGTAGCCCGCATCACGCTCGGGAAAATTCATGCGGCCCCTTGTGCGGCCGCATGACAGGCCGCACAAGGCTCGGGAAAAAACATGCGGCCTGCTATGCGGCCGCATAGCAGGCCGCACAACTCTCTGCATGCAAATACGGGCTCCAAACACCCCAAAACCACATAAAAACAATGCCGAATTCACCCACAACACCCAAAACATGATGTTTGATGCATGAAGATGAATGATAACACAAAGAACTCACAAGTATCATGAACAAACACAAGTAAATAAATTATGAAAATGACTAACTAGCCACAATCACACACATGAAAACAAAGAACACTCAAGCAAACAAACACAACAAAAATACAAAAACACACATGCAATGAATTTTTATGCTTGGGTTGCCTCCCAAGAAGCGCTTGTTTAACGTCATTAGCTCGACGTGTTTTACCTCAAGGGGGCTTGAAGACGGTGTGTTCCTCCCGGCTAGAAGTGGCATAAGAACTACCAAGAAAAGTGAAGCGTACCTTCCGGGATGGTGTCAAAGTGGAGACCAAGCATGAGTTACCTTTTGGCCTCCACGGAAAAAGCTTTGGCCGGGCATTACACAATTTAAACTTTGGCGGATCCTTGGACGGCTTGAACCTCCTCCTCGCCTCTACTTTGGTCCCGGCTGAATTTCCTTGGAGCATCCACAAAGCTTGTTTTGGCCTCCAAGAGAATAAGTAAGGTTGAAAAAATCTTAAGCTTGGCATGGGTGGGTCCTTGGGGGGTGTAAACCTCCTACCCACATCTCCTTCTTCAACCATTGTCAGTCTTCCTTTAATTACCCACAAGAATCGTTTGGGCCTCCAAGGAAATAGTTTTGGTTGGGACGTGTCTAACCTCGGCATCGGTGGGTCAATGGATGGCTTCAACCTCCGACCCACAATTTCTTTTGTCCCAAATAATTCTTTCTTGTGCTTGGTTTTCTTGTTAGCTTTTATGCAAATGGCTTGCTCAAGTGCTATCAATGGTACTCTTTTGACTCCTTCAACCTCCAAAATACCAAAGTTCTCTTCCTTCTCATTATAGGTTGTAGTTGGGCCTTCCATTGTTGGTTCACGACATTGTTGTTCAACCCTGCTCTCTAGCTTTTGAAGAGAACCTTGCACATCCGAAAGTGTGGCATGGATGGCCTCAAATCTAGCTTCATATTTGGCATCAAGGGCTGAGTATTGTTCAGATTGGGCCCTAGCAAGATGTGCAACCTGGCTCTCAAGAGAATGAATAGAGGCTTGGACATTCCTTAGAATTGTGCCGAATTCATAAAACCTTTTTTCTATCCTTTCAAACTTTGCCTCCGTGGTGATCATGAATCGCGCCAAGACCTCCTCAGTAGTATATCTCCTTTCTTGCGAAGCACCATGGTTAGGACTTGGAGGGCAATTTTGAGCTTGCATTTGTCAAGAATAGTGTACCTCGCACAAAAAAGAAAGAAAACACAAAGTGAAACAAAACAAAACTAAACAAACAAAATAAATAACAAAACAGTATGTACAACAAGAAAAAACAAAGTGGCTAGAGCAATAGACTACAGGTTTTCCTAGTATTCCTTGTGAGTCCCCGGCAACGGCGCCAAAAACTTGATTGAATCGATCCGCAAGCGCACGGGTCGCCAAGTAATACCCCTCACGCACGCGCGAGGGGGTCGTATTCCCAAGGGCCAAGGAACTACTATTACTCCCCCTTTATCTATTTCCTAGCCTAACAACTCGATTGTCATGCAATACTTACAAAATGGAGAAAGAAATAACTATAATGAAATCCAGGCTACTACTACACACATTTAGCAAACAAGGGAGACTCAAACATGCGAAGGCGTGATTTGGACAACGAATCCCCCTAGGGTTGTCATTAAGTCCTGAATTTAGGATGAAATGTTATGATGGTAGTTGGGCCAAGAGATTCCTAAATTAGGTCACCCCGATGGTCACGGTGATAACCCCTAATCCGGTACGAGTATTGGAATACGGAATTACTTCCGCCCAAATCCTCGCACGATTGCCTTACGCCTAGGGAAATCTCAAATTAGAGTCAAACACAGTATCTAGGTTCAACCCTAATGGTTGGAGGGGTACAAATACCCGATGGTCACGGCGTACTCGTACATGTATCCCTTCCAAGCCTAGTGTGTCTAGTACAAGGGCGATGGTCACGCAACCAAGTACAACCTAGAAGTTGAAATACAGAGTTCTCATGCAAATCAACACATCAAAGTACACAAGGCTTGAACCACAAACTACAAGATTCCATAAAAGAAATACAACATCAAACAATGCATCAATAAAGATGTTCATCCAAATTACAAGCAACCAACCCTAGGGTTCATCATGCCCAAATCACAAATAAGTTAGTTCCTCATGAAAGAGGAAAACTCATACAACTACAAGGAATAACAAAACAAGAAATGAAGCAAGAACCACTCCCTCTAGCCTTGGAATCCCTTGATGGATGAAAACCCTAAAAATATGCCTCAATGTCTTGGATCTTCCCTCCAAACTCCTCCTTCGACGTTGTCTCCCTCTTGGTGAAGCTTCGTGCCGTAGATCGCCGGAAATCGCCGCCAAAATGGGTGGGGCGGCGGCCCAAAAGTCTCCCCCCAAAGAGTCCCCCTTTAAAATGTGACAAAAAAGCCCTTAAAAACAATTCCAGCGACCTATGCGGCCTCCCATGCGGCCCCGCATGCGGGGAGAGAAAATTCCGGAGAAATCCCGAAAATCGCGTAAGTTGCTACAGTGCAGCTACAGTGAAATTACTACAGTAGATATGCTACAGTAGAACATGCGGCCTCTGCAGTACCCGCATGGTAGCCCGCATGAATTTCCTGACCAAGCCGTTTCTTCAAGTGTTCGTGCTACAGTGGTTGCTACAGTTCCACTACAGTACCAGGGGCTCGAAAATAGTATTTTCCTTGCCAATTTCTCCTTAAATCATGTTGTCGAGCTTCCCACGGCAACATTTGTACATTTAGACGTTTATCAGTGCCCCAGATGGAGTGGCTCCCTCTGTACCATGGAGTGTAGGTAGAGCAACTCCTGTCTACTCAGCACCCCTGTGCTATCTCCTCTACCGCTCACTGACCTACTCAATACGGCATGGATGTACCTGTATGCTGCCCGGGAAAGGAATGTCGCCTTCAAAACCCCCGGCTTGTATTTCCCATCCCCGCACAACGCCCTGTAAACCCTCTGAGGTGTCAGGGTCCCTGAGTAATCGGTGGGCAGTAGCGCGTACTCCTCTGTCTCGGTAAATGCCTCATCTTAGAGGCCCATCATGACCGCGAACCGAGTAATGCTTAGGCTAAAGAGTCGACCGAGTGCACAGAACTGGATCGTCTCTTCATTTGTAAAGCTATCGTACCCTCGGTCGAACTCAAAGGTTGATAAGACCTCGAGTGTCAGTGCTCGAGTCGCTGGCTCTCGGATATATAGCAACCGATCCCAACTACCTACTGCCAGTAACTCCTCCATCTCTGTGGCTATAGTGTAACCGCTCCTGTATCTCTCTCAGTGCACTCAGGTCTGGGTAGCGCGACTGTCCAAATCGGAGGGCCGATAATCTCTTGAATCTTTCCCTGTGCCAGTGGTTGCTACAGTTCCACTACAGTACCAGGGGCTCGAAAATAGTATTTTCCTTGCCAATTTCTCCTTAAATCATGTTGTCGAGCTTCCCACGGCAACATTTGTACCTGTAACACGAAATAAACCAATTTAGACCGAAAACGGGCATCGATTCATCAACAAAATACGGAAAAGCATGCGCAAGTATACGTATAAAATACGTACATTTAGACGTTTATCAGCCTCCTTGATGGTGAAGCTTCTCCCCTTCAAAATGATGTTCTTGCCTCCTCCCTTGGCTCCAAATCGTCGTTTCCCAAAGATTTCTTCGTTTCTTTCCTTTTAGATGCCGGCCAAGAAGTCCCCTTTGTGTGCCCTAAAAACCTCTATAAATACTCCCGCAGGATCCCGGGGTGGATAGATCCATCCCGGGGTGGATAGATAGGCAAAAATAGGGCAAAAACCTGTCTCACGTGGGGGTTCATCCCGGGGTGGATGGATGGATCCCGGGGTGGATAGAAGCATCCCGGGGTGGATAGGAGGCCGTGAGAGCTAGTTGAAAATTACTGTCTTTTGATGCTCACGGCCCCTTATACGGCCCCGTATGCTGTAGTACTCCAGCACCCTGATTCTTCATCCATTTTCGCCCAAATCGTATTATCATGTTCCTCATGGCTCCTCCATGCCCTACAACATAAATAATGCTCAATTAAGCATAAAACGGGCATCCATTCATATAAAAATACATGCTAAGTGAACAAAATATGTATGTTAAAACACATACATTTAGACACTTATCAAGCTACTTGCGTAGGCCATGACCTTCCTATTCGTCGTACAGCCCCGAGTTTCTATTCCACCTCCACCGCCTTCTCCTGCACCTCAGGCCGATCCACCGGTACCTGCTGAGCCTACAACAGCAGCTGAGCCAACAACACAGGACACCGACGCTGAGGCGTCATAGATTATCTTTAGTTTTTCTGTTATTTTGATTTGATTTGTACTTTTATTTCATATTTTGGACTTGTAGCACTCAGAAAGGATCTTCCTTTTGAGTTTATCTTTTGTGTTGCTTTTATTTTTCCTCGACTTGTATTTCATTTCTCTATCTTTATATACTCGACCTTTATTTTGTTATTCTCGAGCTACACTGAACCCCTTGTGTGTGTGTGTAGATGGTCTTAGATGTTTAGAATTTGAGGATTAGTCATAGGCACGGTCATGGGACCGTGTATGCTTCACAACCCATTAAGACTCAACTCTCAATGATTATAGCTCCATCGAACGCAACACTTCGAGTCAGGGGAGTAATGTTTTAATTGCCCACTTCCACATTAATTGTTTTCATTGTTATATTGTTATTGTGCTTGCATGTGTACATTGGGGACAATGTACATCTTAAGTGTGGGGGGAGTTCACTTTGTACACACCTTTACTTGTGCGTTCAATTGCATATGCTTATGTAGCCCGTGGCAGTCCACCTTAGTTGCAACAGTTTTATTCTTAGAGTTTAGGAGAATTTTTAACGTTGTATCCTATGATGCTCTAGTTTTACTTGAATTTTAGGGAATGTTTGCTTGATTATCTCTTATTGCACTACTCACTCTTGAAATCTTTTGGAAACTCAATCTCGAAGTTTTAAGGACTACTTTAGCATTGTTTTTATTGAGCTTTTAAGTTCTATATTGCTGAAAAAAATAAAACTTGTGAGCTTGTGAATATTTGTTTACTTTTTAATTGCACATTTGGGGTGAAAAGAGCTACCTCCTATGAAGTATGTAGCTACTCTCATAAGTCGGATACAAGTTATGCCCTAATGAGAGAAAGAGTTATCTCATGGGAAGTGTGAAAGCTACTACCCCGATAGAAAGAGCTACCTCCACGAAAGTGTGAAAGCCACCTTTGGCGACTGCCCAGGAAAGGGCTACCTTAGAGGTTGTGTGAAGCTACTACCTCCTTACATTGTGTATATGAATAAGTCCATGTAACAAATGTTTGAGGAGTACTCTTTGGGTTATCTTGAGTGAGTTCGTATACACTTACACATTTTAGAGTTGTTGTCCTTTTTTATTCAAGTTTTTAGCTAGAGCAATGATAACCTTATGCAATGTTTAGATTTCCCCTTACTTGTAGAATGCCTCTTTTGCACACTTTTGGTGAACCTAAGGCCGAGCACTTCCAATTGTTCTTCCCAAGTACTTTAATGTTCTATTTTTGCTAGAGGACAAGCAAAAGCTTAAGTCTGGGGTAGTTTGATAAGTGATCGTGTTATAATAATGCGAAGTGTTATTGTCTTACATTGATCATTACTTTTATCAGATTTTTTCATTAATTTGTGTGCATTTGTGTGTTTTTGTGCATTGTAGGGTAGTGGAGCCAATTTGGAGAAAAAGAGCAAAGTTAGGTCATGTTCGCCATTGTTGGGGAGTTCTCGGACCAAGCAAACAACAAGGAACGAATCTAGACTTGTGGGTGTGTGCCAACCTCCATTGGAAGGGCACAAGGGCAGTCACATTTACAAAAAGTCTAACTCGTGTAGCATTGGAGAACTTTGCCAATGAGGGGAATTGAAGTAATCGACATGATCTACCATTGATTGTGTGCCCAATTCAATGGCCTCGATGAAAAACGATGAAATCGAGAGCATTTGATGCGCGAGTACTATAGCAGTTACTACAAGAAATCACTGTAGCAATCACTGTAACAGTTTACTGTTCACTTTACGCCAGAAAACCAAATCCAAAAAATCCACACGGGCTTGTGGAAATTCTACACGGCCGTGTGGATGCCTGATTTCAGCCGATTTTCAACCATGACTCAGCACTATAAAAAGGACCTTTTAGGACTTTTTCTGTATCTTTTCGCCTATTTTCTGGATGATCGCGGCTAGGGTTTGGAGAGGACTTTGTGGAGGATTGGAGCGAGCTTTCGATATTGACATCGAAACCCGTCGGAAGATAGCTATTGGGGGAGCTTTCTTCGGCCCCGATCCGGCGAGATGTGCCCTAGGCTTGACGAGGAGTTTAGTGGAGAGGACGGAGCGACCTCACAAGACCACGGCCATGCATCACAAGGGGGTTTCATCTATGTTTTCAATTCTTGTTTATTCTAATACATTGATGGATTTGTATAGCTCCATGGAGAGCTAAACCCCTTGTGGGTATTCGGACTTGTAAACCCTAGGATGACATTGTTTCTATGACTTTTATTATGCTTTCTTAATTTGATGCTTTTAATTGAGTTCCAATCTTGATTGCTTATCGTATTGATTTTTCCTTAGACGTGACGCTAGGGTTGAGAATCATCTAGGTTATCCTTTGGTGGTGTGACAACTCCTATAGGATTAGACTACTTGAGATTGGAGAGGGTCGAGAGGGTGAGTCGTGAGGTAGCAAAACATCCTTTTTCCCCTCCAGTGTGATTTTCACTACCTCCGCATTCTAAGAGTTCTTAGCGATCGAAATAGAGCGAAGTGCTAGAAGATGAACTCCCCTGGGGCTTAGTTGCACGAGCAACAAAGTGAAGGGTTGTAGTGAATCCTAGTACTGGGGCTTAATTGAGACTAGGGTTCTTTCACTTGGACCAAAGGGTTATAGCTGCACTTAGGAACAGGGTATATCACTTGGAATCCCTAAAACATAATGCAATTCCACATAGTGTGAGATTTAGGAAGATGGACTCCCCTGGGACTTAGTTGACAGGTCAACAAGAGTTAAGGTTATAGTGAAACCTAATACCAAGGCATAATGTTGGGATTAGTCAAGATTGACCTTATGTTCGGGACCGTGTGCTTAAGGTTGTCCATGACTCATTAATCATCAATAGGAGAGCATAAAACTTTGTCTTGCACTAGAACATTAGTCCTAGGGGTAGCTCGTCCGGATACCCTACTTTACATATTGATTGTTCCTCTCTTTTACCTTTTTCTTGCACTCTCCTGCCTTCCATATTTCTCTTTACTTTCTTATTGCTCTTTATTTCTTTGCATACACACATTGATCTTGTTCTTACTTTCCATATCTCGCACTAGCTAACTAGCAAATTCTCTTGTCTACAATCCCTACTCCCTGTAGATTCGACTATCCTCTCACCGGAGTACTATTATTACTGTGACAACCCGTATACTTTCGGGTCCTTGTCAGTGGCAAACCAAGCAATTCTTCAGGAAAGAATCTGGAAACTTTCTCACCACTGGCATCTCTTCTAAAGCTAGCTCTTGAACTTTAGTATCCATCATATGTGGCAAATACACAGGACAACCCTTACTCACCAATTTCCTAGCTTCCAAGGATGAAATCAAACACGAAGGTAGAGTACTTCTTACCCCTTTAGCACTACTGTGGATCCTAAGGTCCTAGGAAAAGTTACTTCCTTCTTGAAACAATCAATGGAAGCATAATACCTATCCAACCAATCCATACCAAGGATGGCATCAAAATCCTTGATCTCTAAAGGAATTAAGTCTGCCTCCGACACTACGCCATAGACTATCACAAGACACTCTCTAAACACTGATAAGTGTCTAAATGTATGTGTTTTAACATACATATTTTGTTCACTTAGCATGTGTTTTTATATGAATGGATGCCCGTTTTATGCTTAATTGAGCATTATTTATGTTGTAGGGCATGGAGGAGCCATGAGGAACATGATAATACGATTTGGGCGAAAAAGGATGAAGAATCAAGGTGCTGGAGTACTGCAGCATGCGGGGCCGTATAAGGGGCCGTGAGCACCAAAAGACAGGGATTTTCAACTAGCTCTCACGGCCCCCTATCCACCCCGGGATCCATCCATCCACCCCGGGATGCACCCCCACGTGAGACAGGTTTTTGCCCTGTTTTTGCCTATCTATCCACCCCGGGATGGATCCTTCCACCCCGGGATCCTGCGGGAGTATATATAGAGGTTTTTAGGGCACACAAAAAGAACTTCTTGGCCGGCATCTAAAGGAAAGAAACGAAGAAATCTTTGAGGAGACGACGATTTGGAGCCAAGGAAGGGGGCAAGAACATCATTTTAAAAGGGGAGAAGCTTCACCATCAAGGAGGCAAGGATCCAAGTCAAGGGAAGTGTCATTCGGCATCTCTTGGACGGGGGAAAGCGTCATTTGGCCGGACCTCCACCTCCTCCTTCACCATTTCATCTAGGGAGTGTCATTTATGAGCTTTTTAAGTGATTTACTTTGTATTCTTGTTGTTACTTGCTTGATGGCACACTAGACCCCCAAGGCCACCGGATGTTGGTGAACCTTGGGGGGTTCATCATGTATTTTGGATGATCTTTACTTAATTGCAAGCTTGGTTTGGTTTAAGATTTAGTTCATTGTGCTTTATGTCTAGAACTACCATATGGAGAGATCCGTAGTTCTTTCTTGAATTATACACGTAGACGTGACCTACTCACGTGTATTAGGTCATTAATGAATTAAAAGGGGTTACTTGTATTGGCACACCGAGAAATTGGGTGTCGATAGCCCTCCGAGCTTTAAGGATAGACTAGGGTTTAGTGTATCCTTATTTTGGGATCTCCTTATACTTAATGCAATCGTAGGGATGTTGGTTAGGAAGAGATTCCGACCAATATCCGTATGGGATTAGGGTTCAATCGCCGAGAAATTGGGGTTGATCTAATCTTGAGATCCTTCGGTCTAAATCAACCAAGCTACCTTTCATCCTTCATCCATGTATCATGATGACCCCTCAAGGGGATCCACATCCATAGGCCTTTACTCTTCATTGTAGCACTTGCAACCATATTATATGCTTTTAAATTTGTCTAATTACATCGTATTTATTTCTTTGCTTCAAAAGAACGTACATCAATGCTTGTTTGGTTAGGTTAGATAATAGGCGATGGAGGAGTAAGAGTAGCTCCTTAGCCCCGTGGAATACGACCCTTGTGCTTTTGTGCAAGGTATTACTTGGCGACCCGTGCGCTTGCGGATCGATTCAATCAAGTTTTTGGCGCCGCTGCCGGGGACTTCTAAGGAATTCTGAGAAACTTCTAGCCTATTGCTCTAGCCATTTATTTATTTATTGTTCTTTTCTTTTCTCTTATTTTCATTTCTTTTGAGCTTGACTTGTTCTATCTTTCTTGATTTGTGCAAGGTACTGTGTATGACACGTTGAAATCCATCAAACTTGGTGGAGCCGGATAGTGAGATTGAAAGGACCTTGCATCGGAGGTTGAGAGAAATTGGTGAAGACCCGATTGAACAAGGTGTTCAAGTTGAGACTAGTGAGTCGTCAATCATGGCTGAAGAGAGACGAACTTTGTCCGAATATGAAAGGCCACAATTTACGGGTGAAGAATTCAGTGTCCATGCACCTACTATTGCAACCCATAATTTCGAAATCAAAGCAAGCACAATTGGCATGATCCAGAATTCAGTCCAGTTTAATGGTCTTGCGAATGAAGACGCGCACGATCACCTTTCCCGTTTCCTCCAAATTTGTTCTACATTCAAGATAAATGGGGTAACGGATGATGCTATCCGGTTGCGTCTTTTCCCATTCAGTCTTAGGGACGCGGCCTACCGTTGGCTCACATCTCTACCGCCGGGGTCGATCAAGACATGGAAAGACATGGTCGAGAAATTCCTTGGGAGATACTTTCCTCCTAGCAAAGCGGCAAGATTGAGGCAAGAAATTTCAGCCTTTAAGCAAGGAGAGTCCGAAAGTTTATTTGAAGCTTATGAGAGATTCAAGGACCTTCTTCGAAGATGCCCTCACCATGGGTTTGCTTCATGGATGCGGGTGCAAATCATCTACAATGGGCTGAATTATGCCACTCGCCAACTCATTGATGCCGCGGCGGGTGGATCACTTAGCAACAAGTATCCCGACGAGGCCGAGCAACTACTTGAGTCCATGGCAAGCAATGAATCTCATTGGGCCTCAAGAGGAACACCACAGAAAGGGGCCGGAATTTATGAAGTTAAGGCCGATGATGCTCTAGCCGCAAAGGTCGAGATGTTGTCCAGGAAGATTGATATGCTCATGGGTAGCAGTTCCAAGTCTGAAGCCGTCATGAGTTGTAGCACTTGTGGAGGTGGACATGTCACCACTCAATGCCCTATTGCTAGCTCCTCCGTCGCACCCATTGAGACTGTTGACTACATTGGGAGCCCAAGGCCGCAAGGAAATCCTTACAGCTCTACCTACAATCCGGGGTGGAAATACCACCCTAACTTCTCTTGGAATCAAGGACAGCAACAAAAGGGTGGCCCCCCTCAGAATCCTCAAGCACAACCACCTTTGCAAGAGAAGAGATTTACCACCGAAGATGTACTTGCCAAGTTCATGATTGGCACCGAATCACGATTTAACAGTATAAATTCGCAACTCAGTGACTTTGGGTCCATTATGAGAAATCTTCAAGCCTCGGTGCAATCTCTTGAGCATCAAGTGGGGCAACTTGCCAAGGCAAATGCAGAACGACCTTCAGGAAGTCTTCCTAGCAACACCGAAGAGAACCCAAGGGAGCAACTGAAGGCCATTGCCCTAAGAAGTGGAAGGCAAGTGGAGACAAGGGTCGAAATTGACCCAAGTGTCAAGGAAGCAGGGATAACCCTCATGGAAGATCCCAAATCTGCTGAAGAAGTTGTTGAGAAGGATGATCGGGGAGGAAACAATGAATCTCATCTTCGGGGAAAATCAAATCCACCCGAGTACAAGCCTCCAATTCCCTATCCGGCTAGATTGAAACAAGACAAGGAGGATGTGCAGTTTAGAAAATTCATCAACATCTTCAAACAGCTCCACCTCAATATCCCGATCGTTGAAGCTTTAACGCAAATGCCCAAGTATGCCAAGTTTCTGAAGGAGCTCCTCACCAATAAAAGAAAATTAGAAGAGGAAGGCACAGTGGCACTCTCGGGAAATTGTTCGGCTATTTTAGAAAAGAAGCTCCCACAAAAATTGAGAGATCCGGGAAGTTTTATAATTCCTTGTGTGCTTGAAGGAGGAGTTCAAGAAAATGCATTAGCGGATTCGGGGGCAAGCATCAACGTCATGCCCTACACCATGTACTTGAAGCTTGGCTTGGATGAGCTTAAACCCACAAGGATGACTCTACAATTGGCGGATCGATCAACAAGAAAACCTCGTGGGATTGTGGAGGACGTGATTGTTCGAGTAGATAAATTGGTCTTTCCTGTGGATTTTGTCATCATGGATATTGATGAAGATGTGGAGACACCGTTAATTCTTGGTCGGCCATTCTTAAGTACCTCTGGTGCCCTAATTGATCTCAAGGGAGGAAAACTAACACTTAGGGTTGGAGAGGAGGAAGCAGTGTACACGTTGCCGGCGGCCATGAAACATTCCCTTGACCATGACGACACATTATATTTTGTTGATGAAACTGATCGATTAATTTCTACTTGTGTGCAGGAGGTGCTATCATTAAATCCTTTGGATGAATACTTAGAGGAGGTGGAGGACAAAGAACAAGAAGAACCCCACAATCCCCCTCCAAGTCACAATTTGAAGAAACCAAAGGAGGAAGTGATATGTACCAATGCCAAGGAAAAAGAGAAGAAAGAATCAATGTTGAAGAAAATTTGGAGGGAAGTACGGGGGAAGAAAAAGAAAGGTACCAACCCCCGTCGTTCAAAATCTCATGGAGGGAAGGTAAAATTTGAACCCCTCTTTGATCATGAAAAAGTTAATGTCTATTCGTTGATGTCTTTGAACTTGCCGGGTAACAATGTTGTTTCAAGCTTAACCGGGGGTAACTTCAAGCTCTTTGAACCCCCATGAGGTAAGAAAAAAGGTACGTCAGGCTCGTGACGTTAAACAAGCGCTTCTTGGGAGGCAACCCAAGCATTCGGGGGTCTTTAGTTCACTTTTCGTATTTTGGATGTTCATCTTATTGTTGTAGTCGCCGTTTTTCTTTACTAGCTTTGAAATTGAATAAGTCCATGCTAGCTTTTCTCTTGTCATCTTAAGAGTGGTGTAATCATTTTATTTGTTGAGTGTTGCTTGTTTTTGTTGTCATTTTGTGCATTAGATCAATTTGTTTCATGTTTCGTTCAAGTTGGTGGTGTTCTATAATGTTTCAATGTCATCCTTAGCCATTTGGAGAAGAAAAATTCCAACTTTTGAGTGATTTCCAGGTCCTCACGGCCCTAAGGGGGCCGTTTGGAGGGCCATGAGACGATTCCAGTGAGTTTGGCTTGTGTCTCACGGGCCCCCTCACGGCCGTATATGGGGCCGTGACAAATTTCCAGTGAAAATGGCCTAGGGCTCACGGTCCCCTTCACGGCCGTATGGGGGGCCGTATGCCACGGGTCCTGGACCTATATCCTCACCATTTTCTTCATAACTCTCTCATTTCTCATCCGTTTTCCCTCATTCTTTCACCATTTTTCTTCATTTTTCTTCCTCTACACGAATCTACTACTTCCAAGGACCTAATTTGCATGATTTATTGGGAGTTTTGCCATCATCTTCACCTATCCTTTAAGGTACCCCTTTCTAAACCCTAGGTGTTGAGCATGAATGTTTCTTCTTCCTCTCCCCTATTTTTCAAGTTGAATGGATGCCAATATTGTGGGAGATTGGTTGTGTGTTGTTTTTGTCAGTTTTTGGAGTAATTTGAAAGCTTTGTAAAAATTTTTATGCTCCATGTACAAGGGAAGCTCTTGCAAAATTTTTTTTGGGAGTTACTGTAGCAATTTTTTTTTTTTTTTTTTTTTTTTTTTTTTTTTTTTTTTTTTTTTTTTTTTTTTTTTTTTAATTCTTTCACACTCCTCCATGAGCACCCTTGATTTTATTGTATTTGGGCCTATTATTGTATCATCTTTGTTATCCAATAGCAACACTTGCAATATGAGTGAATTGGACATCATGATATTGAACGAACATGGATTTGCTTGGATGATGTTTTTGTTCCATTGTTTTTCTTTTGTTAGTTGTTTGTTGTGTTTGTGTTTATTCTTGTTGTGTTCTTTTTGTGTTTGGTTTTAGTTTTTGCTTGATTACTCCCCGTCCCTCCTTTCTAAATTTCGTGGAATGATGATGTGCCCTTTTTGCCTTGCAGGCATTGAGGGTAGTTTGGTGAGCCTCCCCACATTTTGTGGAAGCCGGGCCCGACATGTAGAGCTCGCCGTACACTTTTGTCGGGTCACACTTCGCCATTCTTACCAAATAAACCGGGGAAGTTCGTTTTCACCCTCCTCCTTTGTTATTATTGTGTATATTGCCTCTATTTTCATGATTAGTGTACATTGAGGGCAATGTACAACACTAGGTGTGGGGATGGGTGTATCTACATGTATTAGGTCAACTTTACATGCTAGTGTCATCAATGATGGCTTGTTACTTTCTTGTGAGATTCTTCAAGTGTGAATTAATGATTGATGTGAGTTACATTTTTTTCTTGTTGTGCTCTATTGAATCCTGTTTCACCTCTAGTATTGTTCTGTGCACTGAGTCTTTTGTTGATGCCCTGGGAATAGCCTGCTTGACTTTCTTAACTCTCTTGTATGCCTAACACACAATTTTGAGTACTTAGCCTTAGACTACTAAGTTCTATCCTTCAATGAACTCTTAAGAACTTCTAAGTCTTGTTGAACTAATCCTAGGTTTGTTACTTGTAGTGCAGTCTAAAGGTTTGATCTAGGGTATGTAAAAAAAAAAAAAAAAAAAAAAAGAGTCTATGTCAGTATTCCTCTGCTAATGAAGCATGAATGCGTCTATGTAGACTGTAATCGAGTAGTTGGGTGACTCTTGTGCCTAACCAGCATGTGCATCCTCCAGAAAGATTTTTTGTGCAGTCTACGTTAGGCGGACTCAAAAAAAAAAAAAAAAAAAAAAAAAAAAAAAAAAAAAAAAAAATTGTTTATACATATAAATAAAAATAACCCTAGTGATCACTTAGACTGCCTATTTGAGTTTGTGAGTAGAAATGGGATTTAGTTTCAAGTTGTAGAATTAGAAGGATCTTAATTGTTCATTGGAGTGGCACTTAGCATTTTAAGACTTGGTACTCTGTACTTGTGGAGTGATTAGCATATAGAGCTGTACTGATTGAAGTCATAGGGCTAGACCATGTCAGGGCAAATGAGATGAAAGATTCACTTACACTGTACAGACACATAAGAGGTGAGACAGGATCTGTTTATTGTACGTATTGACTGTAACTCGACATCTGTATATCATTATTCTATACTTGTATAATCTCGTATTTGTTTGAGCCGGAGATGTACATTTAGCCACTTATCATTCCCTTTGTTTTTCATGATTTGTTTGCTTGGGGACAAGCAAACGCTTAGGTGTGGGGATGTTTGATAAGTGTCTAAATGTATGTGTTTTAACATACATATTTTGTTCACTTAGCATGTGTTTTTATATGAATGGATGCCCGTTTTATGCTTAATTGAGCATTATTTATGTTGTAGGGCATGGAGGAGCCATGAGGAACATGATAATACGATTTGGGCGAAAAAGGATGAAGAATCAAGGTGCTGGAGTACTGCAGCATGCGGGGCCGTATAAGGGGCCGTGAGCACCAAAAGACAGGGATTTTCAACTAGCTCTCACGGCCCCCTATCCACCCCGGGATCCATCCATCCACCCCGGGATGCACCCCCACGTGAGACAGGTTTTTGCCCTGTTTTTGCCTATCTATCCACCCCGGGATGGATCCTTCCACCCCGGGATCCTGCGGGAGTATATATAGAGGTTTTTAGGGCACACAAAAAGAACTTCTTGGCCGGCATCTAAAGGAAAGAAACGAAGAAATCTTTGAGGAGACGACGATTTGGAGCCAAGGAAGGGGGCAAGAACATCATTTTAAAAGGGGAGAAGCTTCACCATCAAGGAGGCAAGGATCCAAGTCAAGGGAAGTGTCATTCGGCATCTCTTGGACGGGGGAAAGCGTCATTTGGCCGGACCTCCACCTCCTCCTTCACCATTTCATCTAGGGAGTGTCATTTATGAGCTTTTTAAGTGATTTACTTTGTATTCTTGTTGTTACTTGCTTGATGGCACACTAGACCCCCAAGGCCACCGGATGTTGGTGAACCTTGGGGGGTTCATCATGTATTTTGGATGATCTTTACTTAATTGCAAGCTTGGTTTGGTTTAAGATTTAGTTCATTGTGCTTTATGTCTAGAACTACCATATGGAGAGATCCGTAGTTCTTTCTTGAATTATACACGTAGACGTGACCTACTCACGTGTATTAGGTCATTAATGAATTAAAAGGGGTTACTTGTATTGGCACACCGAGAAATTGGGTGTCGATAGCCCTCCGAGCTTTAAGGATAGACTAGGGTTTAGTGTATCCTTATTTTGGGATCTCCTTATACTTAATGCAATCGTAGGGATGTTGGTTAGGAAGAGATTCCGACCAATATCCGTATGGGATTAGGGTTCAATCGCCGAGAAATTGGGGTTGATCTAATCTTGAGATCCTTCGGTCTAAATCAACCAAGCTACCTTTCATCCTTCATCCATGTATCATGATGACCCCTCAAGGGGATCCACATCCATAGGCCTTTACTCTTCATTGTAGCACTTGCAACCATATTATATGCTTTTAAATTTGTCTAATTACATCGTATTTATTTCTTTGCTTCAAAAGAACGTACATCAATGCTTGTTTGGTTAGGTTAGATAATAGGCGATGGAGGAGTAAGAGTAGCTCCTTAGCCCCGTGGAATACGACCCTTGTGCTTTTGTGCAAGGTATTACTTGGCGACCCGTGCGCTTGCGGATCGATTCAATCAAACACCAAACTCCTGACTGCCTCCTCACAAGGAGTTTGTATCACCAACTCACACTCTAATGGAGAAGGAGGGCTATCAGCGTAATATGTAAATGCAATACTAACAAAAGACCGCTCTGACCCAGAATCAATAAATGCATAAGTATCATGCTGAAAAAGAGATAGTGTACCTGTGATCACATTAGGCCTCCAGTCAGTCTCTTCCTCTGTCATGGCAAAAACTCGGGTCTGAGCTCTGGTATGAGGTCGCTAGGGACCCAGCTGCGAAGTGTTACTAGCAGCTCCTGACTTGGTAGGGACTAGTGCAGATGCTACTGGCTGCGAACCTTTAGAATGACTAGGACGGCCCTGAGATGGTGGTGCAGATCCACTCTATCCTAGCTCTGGACAAGCTGATCTCAAATGTCTAGTCTGACGACACTGGAAGCACTTGCGAGGAGCTAAACACTATCCCTTATGTGACTTTCCACAGTTCTGCACTTGTTGCTAGCCTCTGGGCCTCTAATACTATGAGCACTGTTAGAACATGAGAATCTTTGCTAATTACTGCTGTGAGGTGGTGGAGGTCTAGCAGGGCCTGAAACAAAGGTGACCTTAGAGGAACCCTCACTCTTGCTCTTCTTAGATGGGTATCCCATCTCCATGCTTCTCCTCTTAGCAATGTTCTTTCGAACTATCTTGCCTTCTCTAACAAGTTACTCTGCTCTCAAAGCTGATTATACCATCTCCTTGAAGCTTTACTTGCTTGTGACTGTCATTCTTTCTTTGATGCCCAGGTTCAAACCAACTTCATATTTGGAACAAAGAACTTCCTCTGTAGGTGCAAACTCTGGAACAAAACAAGCCAAGTCCTTCAACTCTGTCTCATATTCTGTAGATGTCTTGTTCCCTTGAACTAATCTCATGAACTCGTGCCTCTTCTGATCATGATGAAATCGGGTGCAGTATTCTTCATCAAACTCATGCAACAAATTTGACCAAGTGACTTTTTCAAAGGATTTTCTCTTCAAACTTTCCCACCAAATCAGAGCTCGGTCATCAAGTAGTCTGATAGCAACTCTGAGTCTCATCTCAGCTCCTAGACTCATATCATCAAATGTAGCAGTCATCCTCTTGATCCACTCCTTAGCAATCATGCCATCACTAGTGCCATCAAAAGAACCACATCCAAGTTGTTGGGCTTCCTTCAAGAGCTTGGATAAGACTAGGGTTTGACTGGATCCACTAACCTCTGCTGGTACATACTGAACTGCTGGGGCCTGTGGTGGTGCTGGTGCTCGGGCTGGAGTAGTCTCGACTTGTCCCCCAAAATTCCTCTAGTAATCTAGGAAGTCCTGATACTCCTGATAGGTAGGTTACCTACCCTTGGTAGCCCAATGAGTCCTGAAGGCTTCTAGTGCCTCAGGAGTTGCAATAGAATCAGGTACTGGAGCAGCTCCCTGAACCTCAGGGGCATGCACTGAAGCTACCATTGCAGGATCATGCTTTGAACTAGCTTCCTACCTCTTGGTGTAGCAACAGCGAGCGGAGATGACAGCGGGGATGGCTCTCCTCAGCTTCCACCTCTCTGCACACTTGGTGTAGAAACAACAAGGGGAGTAACTCTCCCATAGCGAGCGCGTGAATGTTGTGTTGGCATTCTACTGAAAGAAAAACACAAGACAACCTTTAGAAACAATTCCTATATGCAACAATGTTATATGCATGATAAGTGCTCATGTTAAAATAATACAAAGTATTATTTTCTTATGATGAGCATTACTTTTCTCAGATTTTATCATTGATTAGTGTGCATTTGTGTTCTTTTGTGCATGTAGGGTTGTGGAGAAGAGTTAGAGGAAAAGGAACAAAACTAGGTCATGTTCGCATTTGTTGAGGAGTTTTTTGGACCAATCAAGGATTAAGGCACAGGTTCTAAACTTGTAAGTGTGTGCTAACCTCCGTTGTGCTCAAATGGTTCTATTATTTGGAGGGGCACAAAGGCAGTCACATTTATAAAGTCTAACCCGTGTGACATTGAAGAACTTTGGCAATAAAGAGGAATGAAGAAACGACATGATCTGTTATTGGTTGTGTGCCCAACTCAACAGCCTCGATAAAGAACATGAAATCGGGAACAATTGGGACGTGAGTTCTGTAGTAGGTAATGTAGCAAATCACTGTAGCAAATTAATATAGTTGTTTACTATTCACTTCGCGCCAGAAATTCAATTCCAGAGAATCCACACGTTCGTGTGGAAATTCCACACGACCGTGTGGATGCCCGATTTTAGCCTTTAAATATCCACGACTCAGATTTATTCAGGGACTTTTTGACCTATCTTTTACCCAACTTCTGGAGAGCTCGCGACTAGGATTTGAAGAGGATTTTGTGGAGGTTTGTAGCAAGTCTACGGTATCAACATAGACATCCTTTGCAAGATAGCTATATGGAGAGCATTCGTCAGCATCGATCCGGTAAGGTGTGCCCCAGAATTAACAAGGGGCTTGGTGGAGAAGATGGAGCGGCCTTACAAGACCATTGACAAGGGACCGAAAGTGCACGGGTTGTCGCAGTAATAATATTACCCCGATGAGAGGGTAGTCGAATCCACAGGGAATAGGGATTAAAGATATAAGTGTTCACTATTTAGCTAGTCCGGTGTACAAAGAGTAAGAATAGAATCAATGTGTGGTTGCAAAAGTAATTTAGAAAAACAAGAAATAAAAGAGAAGTATGGAAGACAGGAGAGTGCAAGCAAAAAGTGAGAGAAGGACAATTAATAAGTAAAATAGGGTACCCGGACAAGTTATTATACTCTCCTATTGATGTGTAATGAGTCGAGGACATCCTTAACACCCGGTCCCAAACCTAAGGTCAACCGTGACTAATCCCAACATTATTTCGCGGCATTAGGTTTCACTATGACCCTTGACTCTTGTTGACCTATCAACTAAGCCTTAGGGGAGTCCATCTTCCTAAGCCTCACACTACATGGGATTGCTTTAAGTTCTAGGGATTCCTAGTGATAAACCCTGTTCCTATGTATAGCTCTAACCCTTTGGTCCAGGTGAAAGAACCCTAGTCTCAATTAACCCCCAGCACTAGGATTTAGCTCTAACCCATACGGCCTCAATGAGGGCAGTATGGATACTATTCATGGGAGTTCTTGAAATTCTCCTAGGGTTTTGTATTTTATTTTGGATTATCTTGGATTCCTATGTTTAATTGAGATTTCTATATTGTAGGAATGCCGGACATCAAGTTGCTTGACTTGAAACATCCAAGGATCACGATGCTAACCCCCGTTGAACCCTATTTAATGCATGATCATCACAAGGCGAAGCATAAAGTTTTGAAGACTAAACCTTTTAACACATTTTATCACATTGAATGGGGTATCTTAGAAACAATTGGGATGAATGAATGAATGAGGGGCTTAGTCTCATGGTTGTTGGGCGAATTTATTCACGATTGATGAGCCTACATATCGCCAACTGACCTTGGGGGTTTTGAGCATTTTCAAGGCACACCACGACCACCGCATCTTGTGCCGCCACACCTGCACCACCTTTCCATGACGATCAGCCTCATTCTTGAGCATGGACACTTGTTTTATTGCTTTGTGTTGTTTTGTTATTTCCTTTCTTTTATTGTGTTTGTTTGGTTTGAATAAGTTGGGAAGGGTTATGCCCTAAACAACCTTTTGTAGAACTTTGTGTGTGTGTGTGTGTGTGTGTGTGTTTTTATCTAGTATGTTTCAGTGTTTGACTACTCCCTAGTGTTTTATCTTTGCATTTTTATTTAATTCTTGTGGAATGATTATTTGCCCTTGTGCCTTGTAGGGCATTGAGAGAAGTTTGGTGAGCTTCTCCACATCCACTGGAGATTGGACCCGACTTGTATAGCTCGCCGTACTATGTGTTTAGGTCACCTTCCTCCTTTCATGCGGGATAAACTGGAGAAGTTCGCTTTCACCCTCCTCTATTGTTCTTATTGCTTATTTTGCCATGTTTTTCATAATTAGTATACATTAAGGGCAATGTACAACACTAAGTGTGGGGATGGGTATATTACTTGTTTTAGGATCATTTCTACATGTTAGTGTTATCAATGATGGCTTTAAGCATTCTTGTGAGATTTTTCAAGCATGGACTAATGATTGATGTGAGCTGCATACTTGTTGTGCTTTATTGAATCCTGTTTCACCTCTAATATTGTCATGTGCACTGAATCTTTTATTGATGCCCTGGGAATAGCCAACATGACTACTCTAACTCTCTTGTATGCTTAACACACAATTTTGAATACTCGGCCTTAGAAGACTAAGTTCTATCCTTCAATGAACTCTTAAGAACTTCTAAGTCATTTTGAGCTAGTCCTAGTTGTGTGACTTGTAGTGCAGTCTAAAGACATGATCTGGGGTGAATGAAAAAAAAATGAGTCTATGTCAGTATTCCTCTGCTCATGAAGCATGAATGCGCCTATGTAGACTGTAATCGAGTAGTTGGGTGGCTCTTGTGCCTAACTAGCATGTGCACTCTCCAGAAAGATTTTGGTGTAGTCTACGCTAGGCGAACTCGAAAAAAAAATGTTGTATGTATAAATAAAAACCATAATGATCACTTAGACTGCCTACTTGATGTTTTGAGAAGAAAAGGGATTTAGTTTCAAATTTAGGAGTTAGAAGGATCTTACTTGTTCATTGAGGTAGCACTTAGCATTTTAAGGCCTAGTATTCTTGTTTGTGGAGTGATTAGCATCTAGAGCTATACTGATTGAAGTCAGTAGGCTAGACCAAATCAGGGCAAATGAGATAAAAGATTCACTTACACTGCACAGATATATAAGAGGTAGCTTATTGATTATAGCTCAATATCTAGGCATCATTATCCATTGCTTGTAGAATCTTATATTTATTTGAGCCGGAGATAGTACATTTAGCCACTTATCTTTTTCCTTGTTCTTCATGATTTGTTTGCTTGGGGGCAAGCAAAAGCTTAGTGTGGGGATGTTTGATAAGTGTCTAAATGTACATATTTTAGTATATGTATTTTATACACTTTGCATGTATTTTTATAGAAATGGATGCCCGTTTTGTGCTTAATTGAGTATTATTTACTTTATAGGGCATGTATACGCCATGGGGAACACGAGAATATGATTTGGGCAGAAAATGGGGAAAAACCAGGTGTCGCAGCACTGTAGCATAAGCATTGCAACAAATTTACTATAGCATACACTATAGCACCTGAGGAGTTTTCGTGGCAGGAATCTGATTCGAGGCATACGGCCTCAATGAGGCCGTATGAGAGGCCGTCTGCCCCATCCAGAGAGCAATAACTAGTTCATACTGCCCATCATTGACCCCCTCATTGACCCCGGTATTGACCCCATCATTGACCCCGGTATGCCTCGGGTTTTGGGTGTTTTGGGCTTCATTTCATCCCCATACGGCCGGTATACCCTGGGGGTATAAAAGCACACTTCTAGGGCATGAAAAGAGGACCTTTTGGCTGGCATATTGGAGGGGAGAAAGAAGATACCTTTGAGGAGATGACGATTTGGAGCCAAAGGAGGAGGAAAGAGCATCATCAACAAGGGGAAAGCTTCACCATCAAGGGAGCAAGGTGCCAAGCCGAGGGGAAGCGTCATTTGGCAACCTTTTGGGCGAGGAAAAGTGTCATTCTACCGGACCTCCACCTTCACCTTCATCATTTCATCTAGGGAGTGTCATTTATGAGCTTTTTGAGTGATTTACCTTATTGTTGTTGTTTAGATGATGGCACACTAGACCCCCAAGGCCACCGGATGTCGGTGAACCTTGGGGGGTTCATCACGTATTTTGGAAGATTTGCACTTAATACTAAGTTTGGGTTGATTTATGATTTTGTTCATTGTATTTCATGCCTAGAGCAACATGAAGGAGAAATCCGTAGCTCTTTATTGAGTTGTACACATAGACGTGACCTACTCGCGTGTATTAGATCTTTCGTGAACAAAAAGGGGTTTCTTGTATTGGTATTGCCAAGAAATTGGGTATCAATAGCCCTCCGATCTATAAGGGTAAACTAGGGTTTAGAGTACCCTTATATTGGGATCTCCTTGTACTTAATGCAATCATAGGAATACCGGTTAGGAAGAAATTCCACAAGGTATTCGTATGGGATTAGGGTTCAATCGCCGAGAAATTGGGGTTGGTCTAATCTTGAGATCCTTCTGTCTAAATCACCCGAACTATCTTTTTACGATTCATCCGTGTTTCATGATGACCCCTCAAGGGGATCCGCATCCATAGGCCTTCACATCTCACTGTAGCACTTGCAACCATTGTGTTTGACTTTAAGTTTGTTTTTACATATTGTTCTTGTTTCTTTACTTTAATTAGAGTATTCACAATCATGATCAAGATGTTAGTTTAGATAGTAGGCGACGAAGGAGTAATAGTAGATCCTTAGCCCCGTGGAATATGATCCTCGTGCCTTTGCATGAGGTATTACTTGGCGATCCCGTACACTTGCGGGGAAACAATCATGTATACAACACTATTAAACAATATAGTTGGAGATGACATTAAGCACACTTAGAAGGAGTTGGAGTATGTACTATAGTTATCTTAATTATTAATTATGATTGGCATTAAGTGTCAATCATGTTCTAGTTTAGAACTAAGGGAATTCAAAGGCTTACTAGCCCTAACAAACCATGGGGACTAGGTCTAAATCACTAGGAACTTAAGATGGAATCTCTTCTACCCAAGACTCTTTTGTTTGCTGTAATTACGGGAATCTTACCAGAAAAAGCCAATCAAACCCTAAGCCTAAGGGGCAATCAATCTCTAATCTGGAAACCTAGCTATGCCTAACCTCTTAGAACATGCATAGATCTATCATGGCATGGGCGTCATCAATATGGGGTCATATCCTCCTCATCCATATCAATGTGTAACAATCAATTAAGAGCATGCAATGATTATGAAAACTAGAACAATTTGTATTAATCAATCAAGATTTCTAAATAATAACTGAGGAACCTAGATATACAATTCCCCTCGAATTAGGTTCTTATGGATCATACAAAATAAAGCTTTAGAGAACAAAAATACTACAAGACAAAATAAAGAATAAATAAGAATTTAATGTATTCCTAGACTAACTCCTTCTAATAGTTCTCCGAAGATGGGGATTAGAGGATCCCAAGATTGTCCAATGACGTGTGCCACTCACATCCTTCTGATGATGATATTTGAAGATAACTATCATGTGTAATCTTCTCTGATGATGCTCATTGATATACTTTTAAGAAATCCACTGTAATTTGTTGGAATATGGAAGAAACAAAGTCACTTGCCACTCAGATCTCCAGAAATCTAGCCGCCCTAGCTTCTTCAGCAAAAGAGTCTCCCTAAATTTAGAGAATACTAGGGTATTTATAGTAATCAGCTATGCCACTGCCTCACAGTCGGTGTTGTGATACCTGTTGTGAGTAAGTTGTTGCTTGGGCTCCAAGTAGCATCCTGGCACTGTCTTTGGGCTTTATGTGTCTTGACAATAGCTGTTATGGACTTCACAACGGCCATTATTAGGCCATTATTGCTTCTATATTGCTACCAGTGTCCTCATGTTGCCACGGCTTGATCACAATAGTGGTAAATATAGACAATGGGCGTTGTGTGTTACCATAACGCCAGTTGTGAATCGTGGTGCAACCTTGATTCAGCAACTTGCTTCATTTTACTTTAAAATGTTCTCGAATTATCTTCTTTCTTCCTAAATAGAAATAAAGGTCGTTGTGAACAAAAGAATGAAATTTTGTACTAATGAGATGCTAAACAAGTAAAATTTCATGCTAAATATAGTAAAATGATATAGAAAATATGATTAGTTTAGCACTTATCAAATATCCCCACACTTAAGCCTTTGCTTGTCCTTAAACAAATAAAACCGATAAAAATAGAATACATGGTAAGTGTTGAGCTCAAGCAAGTATGGAGTTTTAGTAGTTGATAAACGCCTAAATATACATATTTATACCTATGTGTGAGTATGGTTTCTGTATTTTATTGATGAATCGATGCCTTTTTCAGTCTAAATTGGTTTATTTTGTGTTTCAGGTTCAGAAGAAGCCTAGGTGAGCTCAACGACGCAATTTGAGAAGAAATCTACACCAAAATCATTGTTGTAGGGCCCGACACTGTAGCAGCACTTTAGCAGCCCGAAACACGAAGACTTGAAGAATTTGTCTAAGGCTGGAAACCCTCAAGGGCAACCTCACGACCGTGAGGTCATCCGCAAGCAATTCAGAGAGAAAAAGTACTGCAACAGTTTTACTGTAGCATTTTGATATAGTAGTACTGTAGCAACTTTACAACTTTGCAGATTCTTTCAACCCGTTTTACAGGCAACCTCACGAGCCGTATATGGACCATGAGGTTACCCGTGAGCTACCCCGAAGTTAGGTTTTTAAAGAAGTTTTGAGGGTTTCTTAAGGGATCTTTGGTCCTTCTTCTTGGAGCTCACCACCACCATTACCCATCCGAGCTTGAGGAAGAGATCTGAGGGCATTTCCACAGAGGATTAGGTAAGGAGAGCGTGATTTTGGGCAAGATCCATCCCTAGGATTTGCTGTGAAGATGTAGAAGACAAAGGAAGCCACCCCTTGGAGTGGCGTCGTTGGAAGTTCATCTCCGGTGGATTCCAAGTGTCATTCCACCTCTAGCTTTTGAGGGAGCTTGCTTATGCTTTGTTTTACTGTGTTTCATGCCTTTGATTGTGTATTTTCTGCCTAGTGTGTGCGGCTGGTGTGCGAGGCCGCACACAGCCCGCACACCGGCCGGAGTTTGGCTATAAAACCCGAGTTTTAGCTCTTCTTCTTCATTTCGTTTCTCCCAAACTTGTTTATCTCCTTCTCCTCTCTTTCTCCATCTTCTCATGAGGTTCTAAGGCTGACTTAGAGGAGGTTTTGGAGCTTGAATCTCGGATCATCAACTTGCTCATTCTTTGGATCAAGGTAAGCTTCCATCCTCTTGTTCCTTCTTCCTTGTTCTTTGATGAGGTGGGTTAGGGTTATTGATGAACCCTTATGAGAGCTTGATTATTGTCTCTTCTTCTTCCTCTTTGATGGCTAATCTTGTGAGGATTGATTGTATTGAGTTGTTTGGCCTTGATTTCATGAAATCCTTGAACCTCCATCACTTTGATCCCGGAATCACTGTAGCTCCGGTGAGCTTTCCTTGTGTTCTTGGTTTCCTTGGTTTAGAGAGGAGTATAAACCCTTAGAGTTGGTTTAGCACCTTGATTTGTGGGTGGAGCAACCCTAGAGTGCATTAGGGTTGTTTGGTAGAAGAACTTAGGGTTCTTGCTTGACTTTTGTCCTAACAATTTATTGGTGTTTCTTGTGCTTTCTCAAGGAGGAAAAGCTTTGGATTGAAGCAAAGAGCTTGTCAAGGACTAGCGTTTAAGGGAGCGAAGTCGTCAAAGTTGTGAGTGGGACTAATGAGCATAACTCTATCTGAAGAATACCTATATACGTATTTATATTTATCTTTGTGCATTATGATGCTTAATTTGGGCTCTATAGGTTTATGCTTCAATTTAAGATTTAAACTATATTTTTGAATGAGATATATATATATCTATGTATGTATGCATGTATATCTCTTACTTGAAAATATTATCGTTCAAAGGAATGGTTATTTGAGTTGTTATGTGATTAGGAATTTGTAAGTGAAGATTAGATATTCTATGGGTTATAGATTGTATTGTTTCACACACCTTTGTCATAATTGGTTTAGTTTCACCAGAATGATAGCCTACATTATTAGTGGCTTTTGAAATGTGTTTTGGCTAGTTGGAGCCATAACTAAATTGTGATTGGATTCATTTCCTAAGTATTGTTAAAGTATTTTTTTTTTTTTACATGTTGTTGAGATTTGAAAATCCTATGTCTTGAAGTATATGTTTCAAATTGTGTATTCTTATGAGATTTGAGATGTTTGATTTGATGACCAAAAAGGCGTATTTGAATCATGGTTAAGTTTAATTGCAAAGTTTGGCAAATGTTGTATTTAGGTTCCGAAAGCTTTATTATGACTTCGTGGTTTCCAAATTGAAGGTTTGAGACTTTTGTTATCATATCCAAATGGATTCATGTAACCTATTTATGTTACACATTTTGTGTTAATGCCAAGGCTATGATTGGAGAAAGTGCTCAAGGAAATCTTGTTTAGTTTTAAATGTTGTTTATTTGAACAAAGGCATGTGAAAACAAGTTGATTTTCATGGTATTAATGTAATGTATGAAGTGTATCTTCGAAAGACATCTTTATGTCAAACCCTTCAGTGTCTATTTCAGCTTGATTAGACAATTCTTGCACAGGTTCCTTTCCCCGTCTATGAGTTCTTCTTCCAATTTCTGGATATCCTTCAACTAGAATCGAAGGATTGCCACGGGTCATAACCTAGAGCTGAAACCAAAGAAAAGAAAACAAATAAGAATGATAAAAGAAAAAGAAAGTGTGAAATAGAGTGAATGGTGAATAGCTAGAATAGCTAAAATAGCAAAAACCAAATGCCTCAAACATGCCAACTCCCAGGCAACGGTGCCAAAAACTTTGACACACCTCTTGTGAGTGCTCCATAAGTGCACGGGTCATCACAGTAATAATACCCCAGTGAGTGGGTAGTCAAATCCATAGGGAGTAGTGATTTAAGACAAGAGAAGTTGCTACTTAGCTAGTATGAAAATAATGGTGGTGAGAGAAAACAATGCGTGTGCAATAGAAAAAAGTAAGTAAAAGAAAGAGAAGAGTGCAAGCAAAGACTAAGGAGGAAACAATCAATGCAAATATGGGGTACCAGAACAATACTCCCCCTAGGACTAATGCTTCTAGTACAAGGCTAGTATTATACCTTCTAATTGATGTCTAATGAGTTATGGAAATCCTAAAGCACATGGTCCCAAACCTAAGGTCAACCATGACTAGTTCCGATACTATACCCCGATGGAGATGATGCTCTCGATGCCTGATAAGTGCTCGTGTTATAGTAATGCGAAGTGTTATTATCTTGCAATGAGCATTAATTTAATTAGATTTTATCACTAAAAAGTGTGCAATTGTTTACTTTTGTGCATTGTAGGGTTGTGAAGATAAAATGAAGGAAAGGAACGAAGTTAGGTAGTGTTTGGCGTTGTTGGGAAGATTTTCGGACTAAGCAAGGACTAAGGCGTGAGCATAGACTTCAGGGTGTGTGCCAACCTCCTTTGGAGGGGCACAAAGGCAGTCATATTCACAATAAGTCTAACTCATGCCAACAAGGAGAACTTCACCAATTAGGCGATTCGAAGCAATCGACACAATCTACCGTTGATTGTGTGCCCAATTCAACGGCCTCGATGAAGAACGACGAATTCGGGAGCGTTTCGGTACAATTACTGTAGCAGTACTGTAGCAAAACAATGTAATAATTTACTGTTCACAGTCGGTCGAAAATCAATTTTCCAGAATTTTCACACGGGCGTGTGGAAATTCCACACGGCCGTGTGAAATCCCGATTTCAGCAAATTTAAAGCCGCGACTCCACATTATAAAAGCTCGATTTGGAGACTTTTTGAGACATCTTTCGACCTAATTTTCTCCTCAACTTTGGAGAGGACGGCTAGGGTTCTGGAGAGGACTTCGTGGAGGTTTGGAGCGCGTCATCGGCATCGTCATCGACGTCCGGCGGCCGCACAAGACCACGGCCACACCATACGCAAGGGGGTTTTTCATCTATGTCTTTACTTCTTGTTTTATTATATACATTGATGAACATGTATAGCTCCATGAGGAGCTAAACCCCTTGAGGGTATTCGGACTTGTAAAACTCTAGGGTTATTATGTTTCTTTGACATTGTTATTATGCTTTTCCATTATTGATGAATAAGAATTGAGTTTCGATCTTAATTTTATCTTGCTATTGTTTTCCCTTAGATGTGACACTAGGGTTGATAGCAATCTAGGTTTTCCTTTGGAGGTGTGACAACTCCTATAGGATTAGACTCTTTAAGATTGAAGAGGGTTGAGAGGGAGAGTTGTGAGGTAGCGATGTACCCCTTTCCCCTCCGGTGTGATTTCTCCCTACCTCCGTTTCCTTGATTTAATAGCGGTCAAGATAGAGTGAAGTGCTAGGTAGATAAACTCCCCTGGGGCTTAGTTACGCGAGTAACAGAGTGAAGGGTTGAAGTGAATCCTATGCACTGGGCTTAATATAGACTAGAGTTCTTGCTCCTGGACCAAAGGGTTAGAACTACACATAGGAACAGGTTTAATCACTAGGAGTCCCTAAAACTTAATGCAATCCCACGTAGTGTGAGGTTTAGGTAGATGTACTCCCCTGGGACTTAATCGTGCGAGCGATAGAGTGAAGGGTTGTTGTGAATCCTAATACCGGGGCATAGTGTTGGGGTTAGTCACGGTTGACCTTAGGTTTGGGACCGTGAGTCTAAGGATTTTCTCGACTTAATTAGCATCAATAGGAAGGTATAATAGCATAGTCTTGCACTAGAAGCATAGATCCTAGAGATAACTTGTCCGGATACCCCACTTCATTAATTGTTAAATCCTCTTTAATCTCTTTTCTTGCGATTTCTAATCTTCCACCTTTCTCTATTTAATTTCCTGTCTTTAGTATAATTGTTCTCGCAATTCACACACAAATCAATTACTACTTTTCCGTACTTCACATAGTTTTAATAGTGAAATCTCGTATTCTAACTCCCAATTCCCTGTGGATTCGACTACCCTCTCACCGGGGTAACTTTTATTACTTCGACAAACCCGTGCACTTTCGGGGAGCCTGTCAAAGTTTTTGGCGCCGTTGCCGGGGAGTAGGCGTTTTAGATATTTGTTTTTAACTATTTTAGCTATTCACTTCACTTTCTATTCCATATTTTCTTCATCTATCATTGTTCTTACCTTTCTTCCTTTTGTTTTTGGTCTCAGCTTGAGAAGAAAGGGGATGTTTGATGCAACTGAAATTTTTAACACACTTACAGGAATGGTGGAGGTGATGGAACAGAAAATTCAATTGTTCCCAGTACATGTGGTTGTGAATAGCATTGAGTACGGGCAATCATTTAACAGTACCTCTATGGAAAGAGAAACAGTTGTCGATCATCCTTGTATAGGACAGGCCATGGAGTGTGAGTTAGGCACTATGTTAGATGACTTTGAGAGATTGGCTTTGGCTTCTTTGAGCGAGGATTCAGAAGAGAATTTAGAAAGAGTCCTTTTTCAGTTTGAATCAGGTTATATCGAACAAAGTCAAGAGGTCTTTTCAGTAGGAATCATAGACTTAACTAAGGAAGCATGTGAGATAGAGGCTACGAAGGAAACCCAAGAACATCTCAACAGCCAGGTTTTACAGAACATCGCAGAAAGTATTGGGGAACAAGGAGCGATTCAGTTTGAAGATATTGATCGATTGAAGGAAAACCGTCTGCGGCCATCTATTGAAGAACCACCTGATTTGGAATTAAAGACATTACCAACACATTTGGAGTATGCATATCTAGCAGAAGAAATGAAACTCCCCGTTATCATAGCTTCTTCTTTCTCCCCGGATCAGAAGGGAAGGTTGGTTGAAATGTTGAAGAAGCACAAATATGCCATTGCTTGGAAAATCTCAGATTTGAAGGGAATAAATCCTTCGTTTGTACACATAAAATCCTAATGGAGGACAATTTCAAGTCGGTAATTCAACCTCAAAGAAGGCCAAATCCAAATATGAAGGAGGTTGTTAAGGCAGAAGTGGTGAAACTGTTTGATGCAGGGTTATCTATCCTATCTCTGACAGCGCTTGGGTGAGCCCAACGCAAGTGGTTCCAAAGAAAGGAGGGATGACAGTGATCAAGAATGAACGAAATGAACTCATTCCAACGAGAACAGTCACCGGATGGAGGGTGTGCATTGATTACAGAAGGTTGAATGACGCAACCCGAAAGGATCATTTTCCACTGCCTTTTATTGATCAAATGTTGGAGCGGCTGGCCGGACATCAATATTACTGTTTCTTAGATGGGATGTTAGGTTATTTTCAGATCCCTATAGCCCCAGAAGATCAAGAGAAGACAACTTTCACTTGTCCCTACGGGACGTTTGCATATAGAAGGATGCCGTTCGGACTGTGTAATGCACCCGCAACATTCCAACGGTCATGACTGCTATTTTTGATGACTTTCTGGAAGATATAATGGAGGTATTCATGGATGACTTTTCAGTGTTCGGTGATTCCTTTGATCTATGCTTGAAAAATTTGGAAAGAGTGCTAACGAGGTGTGAAGAAACAAACCTTGTACTTAATTGGGAGAAATGCCATTTCATGGTTCAGGAAGGTATTGTTTTAGGGCACAAGATCTCTCGGCAAGGTATGGAGGTAGACAAAGCCAAGATTGAAGTAATAGACAAGCTACCACCACCAGCAAATGTTAAGGGGATTCGGAGTTTCTTGGGTCATGCAGGATTTTATAGACGGTTTATCAAGGACTTTTCGAAAATCACGCAACCATTGACCAAACTCCTCGAAAAAGATGCTCCGTTTGATTTCAATGAGGAATGTACGACGGCCTTCTATGCGCTTAAATAGAAACTGGTGCAAGCCCCAATTCTAGTTACACCTGATTGGAACGAGCCATTCGAGCTCATGTGCGATGCAAGTGATCACGCTATTGGAGCAGTTTTGGGGCAAAGAAGGGGTAAGCATTTCCAACCTATCTATTATGCAAGTAAGTCTCTCACAGGGGCTCAAGAGAACTACACCACCACGGAGAAGGAGTTGCTAGCAGTGGTATTTGCCCTCGACAAATTCAAACCGTATCTCATCCTATCGAGAGTCACTGTTTTTACAGACCATTCAGCTCTTCGTTACCTCATGAGCAAAGTAGACGTGAAGCCACGGTTGATCAGATGGATACTGCTACTACAAGAGTTTGACATGGAGATAAAGGACAAGAAAGGGACTGAAAACGTGGTGGAAGATCACTTGTCTCGGTTATAGGGAAGTGTTGGACAAGAGCCATCAAGTAAGGAAATCAACGATTCTTTCCCGGAGGAACACCTATACTCACTTGAGAATTCAGAATTATCATCAGATGAGGTCCCATAGTTTGCAGACTTTGCCAATTACTTGTCAGGAAAGGTGCTCAAACAAGGGCTGACATTCCAACAGAAAAAGAAATTCTTTAGTGATCTGAAGCATTATTTCTGGAATGATCCATACATTTTTCGTATTTGTGCAGACCATGTGGTTCGGAGATGCATCTCAAGGAGGGAAGGATGGGATATCCTTGCTCACTGTCATTCTAGACCGGTTGGAGTCCATTATGCATCAAGTAGAACTGTAGAGAAAGTTTTGGCTGCAGGGTTCTATTGGCCGACTTTATTCCAGGATGCTCACCAATTTGTCCTTCGATGTGATAGCTGCCAGAGGTCAGGAAATTTGTCACGGCGAGATGAGATGCCTCAGAACCCTATGCAATTTTGTGAGGTATTTGATGTTTGGGGCATCGATTTCATGGGGCCGTTTCCGAAGTCCAATGGGAACCAATACATATTGGTGGCAGTCGATTATGTTTCAAAATGGGTCGAAGCTCAAGCACTGCCGACTAATGATGCTAGGACAGTGGCAAAATTTCTAAAGAGGCTGTTTGCTCGATTTGGGACCCCGAGGGTTATCATCAGTGATCGAGGCACACATTTTTGCAACCTCCAATTGGAAAAAGTGCTTAAAAGATATGGAGTACACCATCGCCTTGCGACCCGTACCACCCACAAACTAGTGGACAAGTTGAAGTGACCAATAGAGAACTCAAGAGGATTCTGACGAAATCTGTAGAGCAAGGAAAGAGAGATTGATCTGAACGGTTGGATGATACACTCTGGGCTTATCGAACAGCATTCAAGACTCCGATAGGAACTACTCCATACAGTTTGGTTTATGGGAAGTCATGTCATTTGCCAGTGGAGCTCGAACATAAGGCATATTGGGCAATAAAGGTGATGAACTTTGATTTGAGCAAGACCGGTGGGCAAAGATTGCTCCATCTCAATGAACTTGATGAGTGGAGGTTGAAAGCATATGAGAATGCTCGAATCTATAAAGCAAGGATCAGACGGTGGCACGATAAACACATTAAGTCACCTAAAGAATTCAAAGTGGGCGACAAGGTATTATTGTTCAACTCACGGTTGCGACTCTTCCCGGGGAAATTGAAATCGAGATGGTTTGGTCCTTACACGGTTACGCATGTATCACCCAGTGGGGCAGTTGAAATCACTCATCCGAAGAAGGGTACGTTTAAGGTGAATGTGCATCGGTTGAAGCCTTATTTTGGTGGTGAAGTGTGCGATGACAACAAGGAGGTATTATTTCTCAAGCCCCCATAAGGTAAAATTAGGTACGTCAAGCTAAGTGACGTTAAACAAGCGCTTCTTGGGAGGCAACCCAAGGTTTTACAGTTTTTCTAGGACCTAGTTTAGTTTTAGGATAAATAAAAGTCTTAGTGTTGGTGTCTTGAATTTTTAATGCATGAGCTGCGGTTTCTTTTGTGGATTATTGATATTTTCGTGTGCCTTAATGATAATTGACGAAGTTTGAGTCGGTTGAGTGTGTTTTCTACGCTCTGGTCATGTTTTTATGGTTTGTACAGGCTCTAAGTGCTTTAAAAGAGTTTCTGAATTTTTTGGAAGAGTCTGTGAGTTTTTTTGAGTAACCAGAGAAAACACACGGCCGTGTGGAAATTCCACACGGCCGTGTGTTACCTAATCAGAGCTCAACCAGTGAGGGCACAGGGGCGTGTGTGTGCCCCTGTGAACAACCTCAGAAGGGGCACACGGCCATGTGGAAATTCCACACGGCCGTGTGGATTCTCGCAGAACAACAACTCTTTTCCAGAAAGTCCACAGGGGCGTGTGGGTGCCCCTGTGAGTGCCACTGTTCTAAGGCACACGGCCGTGTGAAATTCTGCAGAGAAAACCCTTTCTTCCCGAGAATACACAGGGGCATGTGTGAGCCCCTGTGAGAGAGCTTGTGAAAGGCACACGGCCGTGTGGAGTATTCACACGGCCGTGTGAAACACTTAGTGTTTCTCGGGCGAGTCAGAGAAGCCACAGGGGCGTGTGGATGCCCCTGTGGCCGGCCTTGTGTTCTTGGCCAAGTTGGGCACACGGCTGTGTGGAATTTCCACACGGCCGTGTGAAATTTTTCAGACCTTCTGTGTTTTCCCGAGAATCCACAGGGGCGTGTGGGTGCCCCTGTGGATCCCCCTGTGAAGGCACACGGCCGTGTGGTTGTCTCACACGGCCGTGTGGGGTAGTTCAGAGAGCAACCAGAGTGCACACAGGGGCATGTGTTGGCCCCTGTGAACCATAATTCCAGAGGCACACGGCCGTGGGATACTTCCACACGGCCGTGTGGATCCCCAGGACTTCAAAAGTTATACATTTCATTGTGGATTCCACTCGTGCCTCGTTTTGTTTTGAACTCTGGAACACTTTCCGACCCTCTCTATCACTTCCCCGATCTTTTCTGAGGTTTATTTGGAGTCCCCCGGCCGATTTTAAGTTTTTCTTCATCAACATCACCGGTAAAAGCTTCAAACCCTTGTTCTTCGTCAACAACAAATTCACTCCGTTTTTGTTATGCTTTCATTCGATTTGCATGATTTAGTGGCATACGCATACATTCGCAAAGGTTTCAAGAACAATTTTTTTATATATGCTAACTCTATCACCGTGCAGTGCGTCCGCCTGGAAATCCACATGGCCGTGTGGGATTTCCACACGGCCGTGTGGGATCCTGAGGAATTGAATCTAATGACCGATTAATTTATTTCTTTTCAGGAATGGCATCTAGGACACGGCAAGCAGCTAGCAAGAGGCCCTTCGAGCCATCTAAGGAGCAGATTACCTTCGCCAAGCCCGTGCACCGAACGAGATATGATAGATTGGAGAAACTAAAGTTTGGACAATCTCGATACATAGACTTGAGTTGTTTAAGGACAGCTGAGTGGGGAGACAAAATGGCAGATGAGATTAAAGAACTCTTAGCGGCTGGGCGATGGAAACATCTGTTGACTATTAAAGAACCGGCAAATCGCTCACTCTCTTTGGAAGTACTAGCGTCCTTTGATTTCAACAAATCACATAGAGACTTGACAAGTACCGACACTATACAATTCAGGGCCTTTGGTCACGATTATAACATGTCCGTGACGCAGTTTTCTATTCGAATGGGTTTATATGATCAAGCATATACAGAGACGGAGGAGTATGGGAACCTTCCGACTGATTTTTCTGGCAGTTTGACACCTCAAGGAGCTTACAGAGTGTTGTGTGGACAAGGGCGATATGAGCCAGGGGTATCGAAAGCCACTTGTCTGTCATGACCAGCTTACAGGTACATTCACGCCATTCTGAGTAGATCAGTGAACGGTCGGGGCGATAGTACGGGAGTCTTAGGCAGGCAGGAGCTCCTTTACCTACATTCAATGGTTAGGAGCGAGCCACTCCATCTTGGGTATATCCTGGCAGATTACATGCGACATCAGGGCTAGTACTCGAGGCTTGGAGCCATTTTTGCAGGGCCGTACGTGACAAAACTCATTAAGGGGATGGGCCTTCAGGAAGCAATTAAAGGAATGGAAAAGACAGTTATACCGACCCCGATTAGCTTGGATATGCTGAGACAGATGGGCATGGCCAGAAAACATTATCAGCGCTATATTTTGAACATACACCAACAAAGGCCAATGGAGGACGATGAGGTTGGGGAAGTACAACCAACCTTACATCTACTTTTGCCACCCCCGACGGCGGACACAGAGACCGAGGCACCACCCACCGCGCCGAAGCCACCTCCGGTGCACATGTTTTCACCCTCTCAAGGCCAGGATCGACTGGAGCGCCTCGAGAGCGCAGTAGGGGTGCTACAGACAGAGGTGGCTGAGGTCAGGGCCACACAAGATGTACAACACACAGAGGTCATGGCTCGATTACACAGCATACAGCAGTTACTCGAGCGAGCCATGACTTCACCATTCGTGGTCCGACCCCGAGCTTCCACTCCTACACCACCAGCATCCCCAGCTCCAGCATCACCAGCAACAGCAGCGGCAGATCCACCCGCACCGACAGAACCTCTAGCAGCACCAGAGGCTTCTATCCAGGACACTGACGCTGAGGCGTCTTAGATTTAGTTTTTCTTTGTTTTTATTTGATTTTCATTCTTGTACTCTTCTATTTTATTTTGGACTTGTAGTACTCAGAAAGGACTTTCCTTCTGAGTTTATCTTTTATTTAGCTTTTCTCTCGAGTTGTATTTCATTTTCATATTTGACACGACCTTTTGCGTGTGTACCGCAAGTGCACGGCCTTGTCGAAGTAATAAATTTACCTTGGTGAGAAGGTAGTCGAATCCACAGGGAATAGGGAGATAGAATATAAGGTTTCACTAATTAAGCTATGCGAAATACGGGAAACGATAATAGGATTGATGAGTGAAAAATAATGCAAAGCAATAAACTAAATAGAAGGATGAAAGTAAGAGGTGCAAATAGGAAAATCGAGAAGGACTTGCAATGAGTAAAAGGGGGTATCCGGACAAGCTACCTCTAGGATCTATGTTTCAAGTGCAAGACTATGATATTATACTCTCCTATTGATGTCAATTAAGTCGAGGAAATCCTAAGACTCACGGTCCCAAACCTAAGGACAACCGTGACTAACCCCAACGCTATGCCTTGGTATTAGGATTCACAACACCCTTCGCTCTGTCACCTAGATGATTAAGCCCCAGGGGAGTCCATCTACCTAAACCTCACACTATATGGGATTGCATTATGCTCTAGGGATTTCTAGTGATTAAACCTGTTCCTACAAAAATAGTTCTAACCCTTTGGTCCAGGTGGAAGAACCCTAGTCTAGATTAAGCCCCAGCATATAGGATTCACTACAACCCTTCACTCTATTGCTTGCGCAATTAAGCCCTAGGGGAGTTTATCTACCTATTGCTTTACTCTATTTCGACCGCTATTAAATCAAGGAATCGGAGGTAGGGAGAAATCACATCGGAAGGGAAAGGGGTACATTGCTACCTCACAACTCTCCCTCTCAACCCTCTTTAATCTTAAGTAGTCTAATCCTATAGGAGTTGTCACACCTCCAAAGGAAAACCTAGATTGCTCTCAACCCTAATGTCACGTTTAAGGGAAAACAATATCAAGAGATAATTAAGATTAAAACTCAATTTATTCATCAACGATGGAAAGCATAATAATCAATGTCAAAGAAACATAAGAACCCTAAAGTTTACAAGTCCGAATACCCCGCGAGGGGTTTAGCTCCTCATAGAGCTATACATGTTCATCAATGTGAAAATTAAAGCATAAAACATAGACATAGATGAAAACCCCCTCGAAGTTGGTGTGGCCGTGGTCTTGTGCAAACGTCGAACCTCGGAATCGATGCCGACGATGTGCTAGAACCTCCACGAAACCCTCTCCGAAACCCTAGCCGCACTCCAGAAAGTTGGGGAAAAGTTCGGTTCTCAGATCCCCAAAAAGGTTGCAAAAATCCCCCTTTATAATGTTGAATCGCGGCTTTAAAATTGGACTTATCGGGGGCTTCACACGGCCGTGTGGAATATCCACACGCCCGTGTGAAGCTTCTGTCTCGGCTGAAAAATTAATTTCACACGGCCGTGTGGAGTTTCCACACGCCCGTGTGTCTTCACTGGATGGCTGAAATTGCAAAACACACGGCCGTGTGGAATTTCCACACGCCCGTGTGACTTCTCTGGAACACTGGTCTTCAGCTGAACAGGCTTGGTAACTTGCCGAAACGCCTCCCGGGTCCATTGTTCTTCATCGAGGCCATTACTTGGGCACACAAGCAACGGTAGGTCGCGCCGATTGCTTCAAGTCTTCTTCTTTCGCGAAATTCTCCTAAGTAACACGGATTGGACTTGTTGTGAATGTGACTGCCTTTGTGCCCCTCCAAAGGAGGTTGGCACACATCCACAAGTCCAAATACGTGCTTCGTTCCTTGCTTGGTCCGAGAACATCTCAACCTTGGCAAACGCGACCTAATTTCATTCTTCTTCTCCAATTAGGCTCCACAATACCTTCAATGCACAAGAGAACACAAATGCACACATTTAGTGATAAAATCTGATAAAAGGTATGCTTAATGTAAGATAATAGCGCTTCGCGATACTATAACACAAGCACTTATCAAACTCCCCCACACTTAAGCTTTTGCTTGTCCTCAAGCAAAAATAAAACGTGAAAGTACTTGGGAAGAACAATTGAAAGTGCTTGGCCTTAGGTTCACCAAAAGTGCAAAAGAAACATTCTACAAGTAAGGGGAAATCAAAACATTGCATAAGGTTATCAATGCTCTAGCTAAAAACATGAATTAAAAAGGATAACAACTCGAAAACGTGTTAGTGTGTGCGACTTCACTCAAGAGAACCAACGAGTACTCCTCAAACTCTTATTTACAAAGACTTATTTACGAACGAAAAAAATTAAGAGAGGAAGTAGTAGCTTCACACATCCTCGAAGGTAGCCCTTTCCTAGGCGGCCGCCAAAGGTGGCTTTCACTCTTTCGAGGAGGTAGCTCTTTCTACCGGGGTAGTAGCTTTCACGCATCCCATGAGATAGCTCTTTCTCTCATTAGGGCATAACTTGTATCCGACTTATGAGAGTAGCTACATACTTCATGGGTGGTAGCTCTTTCCACCTCAAATGCATACATAAAAGAAAGCAACTATTCAAAAACTCACATTTTTCTTTTCATTTTCATTATTCTTTTTCTCTTTTTTTTTTTTTTTATATATATGCATTTTCCAAAGTAAAACTAAGAACGATGATAAATTTGTCCTTTAAAACTTCAAGATCGAGTTTCCAAAAGATTTCAAGAGTGAGTAGTGCAATAGGGTGTAATCGAGCAAAAATCCCCTAAAATTCAAGTGGAACTAGAGCATGATAGGATACAATGTTAAAAATTCTCCTAAACTCTAAGAATACAACCGTTGCAACTAAGGTGAACCGCCATAGGCTACATTAGCATAAACAATTGAGCGCACAAGTAAAGGTGTGTGCAATGTGAACTCCCCCCCACACTTAAGATGTACATTGTCCTCAATGTACGCGTAGAAGCACAATAATAAGTGAAAACGATAAAAGCAACTAGTGTGGAAGTGGCAATTGAAACATTACTCCCCTGAACTCCAAGTGTTGCATTTGATGGAGCTAGGTCATTGAGAGATGAGTCTCAATGGTTTGTGGAGCACACACGATCCCATGACCTTGTCAATGACTATTCCTCAAAATCCTTACATCCAAGACCATCTGCGCACACATAAACGAGGGTTCAGTAAAGCTCAATAAAACTCGAGTATATAAAATGTAAAGCAATGAATACAACTCGAGACAAAATAAAAAGCAAAATAAAAGCTATACTCAGAGGGAGAATCCCTTCTGAGTACTACAAGTCCAAAATAAAGTAAAGATATACAGAATGACAAATAAAAGAAAAGAATCTAAAATCTAGGACGCCTCAGCGTCGGTGTCCTGAGTGGTGGCCTCTGGTGCTGCTGGAGGCTCTGTATCTGCTGGTGGATCGGCTGATGTCGGTGCAGGTGGATCTGCTGGTGATGCGGGAGATGGAGGTGGTGGAGTGGAAACTCGAGGTCGGACCACGAAGGAGGAGGAGGCAATCTGCTCGAAGGTCTGTCGTAAGCTCTGGAACTGCGCCATCACCTCCTGGTGCTGTGAAATCTGTGTGGCCCTAACCTCAGCCACCTCGGTCTGTAGGATCCCCACTGCGCTCTCGAGGCGCTCCAGTCTGTCCTGGCCTCGAGACGGTGAAAACATCCGCACCGGAGGTGGCTCCGGTGCGGTGGGGGGTACCTCAGCCTCTGCCCCTGTCTCTGTGTCCTGCGGGGGTGGCCCCAATGCTGCCTGGGAGCCCTCGCCCGGGAATGCCTCGGGCCAGTATAGTGTGTAACGCTGGTAATGTCTCCAGGCCATGCCCATCTGTCTTAGCATCTCCAAGTCGATTGGGGAAGGTGTGACTGTTTTTTTCTGTCCCTCTGATTGCAGACCGAAGACCCATTCCCTTCATAAGTTTTGTGATGTATGGTCCTGCGAAAATCGTCCCAAGCCTGGGATATTGACTTTGATGACGCATGGACTCGGCGAGTATATACCCAATATGGAGTGGCTCCTTTTGTACCATCGAGTATAAATAAAGGAGTTCCTGCCGACTAAGAACTCCTGTACTATCGCCCCGGCCGTTTATTGACCTACTCAGAATGGCATGAATGTATCTATAAGCCGGTCGTAATAGACAAGTAGCTTTTGATACACCGGGCTCATAGTTCCCTCGTCCACATAACACTTTGTAAGCTCTTTGAGGGGTCAAATTTCCGGGGTAGTCAGTTGGGAGGTTCTTGTACTCCTCCGTTTCAGTGAATGCCTCGTCGTACAACCCCATGTAAATGGAAAACTGTGTCACCGACAAATTGTACTCATGCCCGCATGCCCGAAACTGTATAGAGTTGGCGCTCATCGACTCTCTACTTGCTTTGTCGAATTTGAATGATGAGAGCACCTCTAAGGTAAGCAAACGGTTCGCTGGATCTCGAATTGTTAGCAAGCTCTTCCAACTTCCTACCGCAACAAGCTCTTCAATCTCATCCGCCATTTCAATACCCCAATCAGCTGGTTTTACATATTCTATGTCCAGGTATCGAGATTGTCCAATTTTGAGTTTCGCCAATCGTCTATATGTTTCTTGGTGTTCAGATGGAATGTCATTGATCGGCTCTGGAGAGTGTTCTCGTGCTCTTTTGTTGGTGCCTTTCCTGGGTGCCATTCCTGCAAAGTGGTTTTGAAAGAAAATTAGTCATTTTGGTATAATGGAGATCCACACGGCCGTGTGGAAATTCCACACGCCCGTGTGGAGTATCAGGCGGACACTGATGTAAGGTTGAGAAGCAAAACTCCAAAGTCACACAAAATTTTTCATAGGAATCCTTGTAAACTCATTAGTAGCCAGGTAAACCGTGCAAAACAGACGAATTTTTTTTTTTTTTATCACAAACAATCAAAATTCGGAATTTAGTAAAGAAGAAAAAAGCTTTGAAGTTCATACCGACGGAGTGGATGAAGAAATACTAAGAATCGGCCGGAAAACTCCAATAAAACGCCTCAAAAATCCTCTGAGATGGTTGGCGAACTAGTGGAGAGGGTAGGAGAAGAGTTTAGAATGGAAATAGAAGAGGCACAAGTGAAAACCAAAAGGAATCGCGCGGCTTTTGGAGTTCTGGGGATTCACACGGCCGTGTCACGATTCCACATGCCCGTGTGCCTCTCAAATTAGGGTTCACAGGGGCCAACCCACGCCCCTGTGTGCATTCTGTTTGTTCTCTGACTACCCCACACGGCCGTGTGTTAATTCCACACGGCCGTGTGCCTTCACAAAGATATCCACAGGGGCTGGTACACGGCCCTGTGGAGTCTCGGGAGAACACAAAAGGTCTCTGAAAAACTAAACTTCACACGGCCGTGTGGAATTTCCACACGCCCGTGTGCCCAACCTGGCCAAGAACACAAGGCCGGTCACAGGGGCATGTCACACGCCCCTGTGACCTCTCTGGATTGCCCGAGAAAACTAAGTGTTTCACACGGCCGTGTGAATGAACCACACACCCGTGTGCCTTGACAAGCTCTCCCACAGGGGCTCACACACGCCCCTGTGGTTTCTCGGGAAGTTTGGGGTTCTTTCTGCAGAGTTTCACACGGCCGTGTGGAAATTCCACACGGCCGTGTGCCTTGGCACAGCGGCACTCACAGGGGCATCCACACGCCCCTGTGGACTCTCTGGAAAAGAGTTGAAATTCTGCGGAATTTCGCACGGCCGTGTGTTAATTCCACACGGCCGTGTGCCCCTTCAGAAGTTTTTCACAGGGGCAAAGTCACGCCCCTGTGTCTTCTCTGGTTGAGCTCCAATTGGTAACACACGGCCGTGTGTTAATTCCACACGGCCGTGTGTGTTCTCTGGTTTACTTAGAAAATTTTACAGACTCTCAGAAAAATTCAGAAACTCTTTTAAAACACTTAGAGCCTGGATAAACCATAAAAACATGACCAGAGATTATCGAAAACACACTCAACCGACTCAAACTTCGTCAATTAACGTTAAGGCACATGTAAATAATCGAAAATCCACAAGAAAACCCAGCATATGCACATGAAAATTGGGACACCATTGCTAAGACTTTTATTCAATCCTAAAACTAAACTAAGTACTAGAAAACTGTAAAAACGCTTGGGTTGCCTCCCAAGAAGCGCTTGTTTAACGTCACTTAGCTTGACGTACCTGTCTTACCTTACGGAGGTTTGAGAAAGAATACCTCCATGTCATCATTGCAAACTCCTCCACTAAAATAGGGCTTCAACCGATGCCCATTCACTTTAAATGTACCCTTCTCCGGGTGAGTGATCTCCACTGCCCCCTGGTTGAATACTTGCGTAACAGTATACGGGCCAAACCATCTTGATTTGAGTTTGCCAGGGAAGAGTCGCAATCGCGAGTTGAATAACAACACTTTATCGCCCACTTTGAATTCCTTTGGTGATTTAATGTGTTTATCATGCCACTTTTTGATCTTCTCCTTATAGATTCTAGCATTCTCATATGCTTTCAATCTCCACTCGTCAAGTTCATTAAGATGAAGCAACCTCTGCTCACCGGCCTTTTTCAGATCAAAGTTCATTATCTTGATTGCCCAATATGCCTTGTGTTCAAGCTCCACCGGTAAATGACATGACTTCCCATAAACCAAATTGTATGGAGTAGTCCCTACAGGAGTCTTGTATGCTGTCCGATGGGCCCATAGTGTGTCATCTAACCTTTCAGACCAGTCTCGCTTCCCTTGCTCTACAGATTTTGTTAAGATCCTCTTAAGCTCTCTGTTGGTCACCTCAACTTGTCCACTTGTTTGTGGATGATACGGGGTTGCAAGGCGATGGTGTACTCCGTATCTTTTCAATATCTTTTCCAATTGGAGATTACAGAAATGTGTTCCGCGATCACTGATAATCACTCGTGGAGTGCCGAACCTAGTGAATAACCGCTTTAAGAATTTTACCACTGTCCTTGCATCATTTGTTGGCAAAGCTTGAGCTTCGACCCATTTAGAGACGTAGTCTACTGCTACCAGTATATATTGATTCCCGCTAGATTTCGGAAACGGTCCCATGAAGTCTATGCCCCATACATCAAAAACTTCGCAGAATTGCATAGGATTCTGAGGCATCTCGTCTCTTCGCGATAGATTCCCTGCCCTTTGGCAGCTATCACATCGAAGAACAAACTGGTGTGCATCTTGGAATAGAGTCGGCCAATAGAATCCTGCGGATAAGACCTTTTCGGCAGTTCTACTCGAGGCATAATGGCCTCCAACCGGACCGGAATGGCAATGAGCAAGAATATCCCATCCTTCTTCTCTTGAGACACATCTCCGAACAACCTGATCCGCACAAACACGGAAGAGGAATGGATCATCCCAGAAGTAATGCTTCAGGTCACTAAAGAATTTCTTCTTTTGTTGGAATGTAAGCCCTTGCTTGAGTACCTTTCCGAATAGGTAATTGGCAAAGTCTGCGAACCATGGCGCGTCATCTGATGGTGAGTCTAGGTCTTTGATTGAGTATAGATGTTCTTCCGGAAATGAATCATTAATTTCCTTACTTAATGGCTCTTGAACAGGACTCCCTTCTAGCCTAGACAAATGATCTGCTACCACATTTTCAGTTCCCTTCTTGTCCTTTATTTCCATATCAAATTCCTGCAGCAGTAATATCCACCTAATTAACCTTGGCTTTGCATCTGCTTTGTTCATGAGGTAACGGAGAGCTGAATGATCTGTAAAAACAATTACCCTTGACAAGATAAGATACGATCTGAATTTGTCTAGGGCGAACACTACTGCTAACAGTTCTTTTTCTGTAGTGGTGTAATTCTCTTGTGCACCTGTGAGAGTCTTACTAGCATAATAAATGGGCTGAAACTGTTTTCCTTTTCTTTGTCCCAAAACTGCTCCAACAGCATAATCACTTGCGTCACACATGATCTCAAAAGGCTCATTCCAATCAGGCGTGATCAAAATCGGGGCTTGCACCAATTTGTCCCTTAACACATTGAATGCCGTCTTACATTCTACCCCAAAATCAAATGGAGCATCTTTTTCAAGGAGTTTAGTTAGTGGTTGTGTGATTTTTGAGAAATCCTTAATAAATCGTCTATAAAACCCTGCATGACCCAAGAAGCTTCGAATGCCCTTTACATTTGCTGGAGGAGGGAGTTTGTCTATAACTTCAATCTTGGCTTTGTCTACCTCTATACCTTTCCGAGAGATCTTATGTCCTAAAACAATACCTTCTCGGACCATGAAATGACACTTCTCCCAATTGAGAACAAGGTTTGTTTCTTCGCACCTTGTTAGCACTCTCTCCAAATTTTTTAAACATAGATCAAAGGAGTCACCAAACACTGAGAAATCATCCATGAACACCTCCATTATATCTTCCAAAAGGTCATCAAAAATAGCAGTCATGCATCGCTGAAACGTTGCGGGTGCGTTGCAAAGTCCGAACGGCATTCGTCTATATGCAAACGTACCGTAGGGGCAAGTGAAGGTAGTTTTCTCTTGATCTTCCGGAGCTATAGGGATCTGAAAATACCCTGACATCCCGTCGAGGAAACAGTAAAACTCATGCCCGGCTAACCGCTCTAGCATTTGATCAATGAAAGGCAATGGGAAATGATCTTTTCGGGTTGCATCGTTCAACCTTCTGTAGTCAATACACACCCTCCATCCTGTGACCGCTCTGGTTGGAATAAGTTCATTCTTTTCATTCTTGATCACTGTCGTTCCACCTTTCTTTGGAACCACTTGCGTTGGACTGACCCAAACACTGTCAGAGATGGGGTAAATAATTCCTGCATCTAGCAACTTCACCACCTCTGCCTTGACAACCTCCTTCATGTTTGGGTTCAGTCTTCTCTGGGGCTGAATTACTGACTTGAAATTATCCTCCATTAGAATTTTATGTGTGCAAAACGAAGGATTTATTCCCTTCAAATCTGAAATCTTCCAAGCAATGGCAGGCCTGTGTTTTTTTAACATGTCCACCAACTTCTCTTTCTGTTCTGATGAAAGATCAGAGGCTATGATAACAGGGAGTTTCATTCCGTCTGCTAGATATGCATACTCCAGGTGCTGCGGTAATGTTTTTAACTCCAAATCAGGTGGTTCTTCAATGGACGGCCGCAAACGGTTCTCTCTTAATCGATCAATCTCTTCAAACTGACATGATTCTTGTTCTTCTACACTTTCTGTGTTGTTCTGTAGAACCTGGCTAATGAGATGATCTTGGGGTTCCACTGCAACCTCTATACTACATGCTTTACGGGTTAAATCGATTATCTCTACCGAAAAAACCTCCTGTTTCTGTTCTTGACAATATGATTCAAACTGGGAGAGAACTTTCTCTAGAGTCTCTCCCGACTCTTCCCTTGAAGCGGATGCAGACCTTTCAAATTCATCCAATACCTCGTACAATTCACATCCTATGTGCTGTTCCATGCAAGACTGATAAACCTTGGTGTCTTCTTCAACGGAAGGAGTGAGAATTATTTGCTCATACTCAATACCACTCATAACTGCTTGTACTGTGAATGACTGAAATTTCTATTTCACCTCTTCTACTAATCTTGTAAGTGTATCGATCATTTCAGTTGTATAAAGCATCCCTTCTTTTCTGTACTCAAGATCAAGTCAGTGCAAACCACTAAGAACAATGGTAGATAAAGAAATTATGAAATAGAGTGCGAAGTGAATAGCTAAAGTAGTGAAAAACAAATATCTAAAACGCCTATTCCCCGGCAACGGCGCCAAAAACTTGACACGACCTTTTGCGTGTGTACCGCAAGTGCACGGCCTTGTCGAAGTAATAAATTTACCTTGGTGAGAAGGTAGTCGAATCCACAGGGAATAGGGAGATAGAATATAAGGTTTCACTAATTAAGCTATGCGAAATACGGGAAACGATAATAGGATTGATGAGTGAAAAATAATGCAAAGCAATAAACTAAATAGAAGGATGAAAGTAAGAGGTGCAAATAGGAAAATCGAGAAGGACTTGCAATGAGTAAAAGGGGGTATCCGGACAAGCTACCTCTAGGATCTATGTTTCAAGTGCAAGACTATGATATTATACTCTCCTATTGATGTCAATTAAGTCGAGGAAATCCTAAGACTCACGGTCCCAAACCTAAGGACAACCGTGACTAACCCCAACGCTATGCCTTGGTATTAGGATTCACAACACCCTTCGCTCTGTCACCTAGATGATTAAGCCCCAGGGGAGTCCATCTACCTAAACCTCACACTATATGGGATTGCATTATGCTCTAGGGATTTCTAGTGATTAAACCTGTTCCTACAAAAATAGTTCTAACCCTTTGGTCCAGGTGGAAGAACCCTAGTCTAGATTAAGCCCCAGCATATAGGATTCACTACAACCCTTCACTCTATTGCTTGCGCAATTAAGCCCTAGGGGAGTTTATCTACCTATTGCTTTACTCTATTTCGACCGCTATTAAATCAAGGAATCGGAGGTAGGGAGAAATCACATCGGAAGGGAAAGGGGTACATTGCTACCTCACAACTCTCCCTCTCAACCCTCTTTAATCTTAAGTAGTCTAATCCTATAGGAGTTGTCACACCTCCAAAGGAAAACCTAGATTGCTCTCAACCCTAATGTCACGTTTAAGGGAAAACAATATCAAGAGATAATTAAGATTAAAACTCAATTTATTCATCAACGATGGAAAGCATAATAATCAATGTCAAAGAAACATAAGAACCCTAAAGTTTACAAGTCCGAATACCCCGCGAGGGGTTTAGCTCCTCATAGAGCTATACATGTTCATCAATGTGAAAATTAAAGCATAAAACATAGACATAGATGAAAACCCCCTCGAAGTTGGTGTGGCCGTGGTCTTGTGCAAACGTCGAACCTCGGAATCGATGCCGACGATGTGCTAGAACCTCCACGAAACCCTCTCCGAAACCCTAGCCGCACTCCAGAAAGTTGGGGAAAAGTTCGGTTCTCAGATCCCCAAAAAGGTTGCAAAAATCCCCCTTTATAATGTTGAATCGCGGCTTTAAAATTGGACTTATCGGGGGCTTCACACGGCCGTGTGGAATATCCACACGCCCGTGTGAAGCTTCTGTCTCGGCTGAAAAATTAATTTCACACGGCCGTGTGGAGTTTCCACACGCCCGTGTGTCTTCACTGGATGGCTGAAATTGCAAAACACACGGCCGTGTGGAATTTCCACACGCCCGTGTGACTTCTCTGGAACACTGGTCTTCAGCTGAACAGGCTTGGTAACTTGCCGAAACGCCTCCCGGGTCCATTGTTCTTCATCGAGGCCATTACTTGGGCACACAAGCAACGGTAGGTCGCACCGATTGCTTCAAGTCTTCTTCTTTCGCGAAATTCTCCTAAGTAACACGGATTGGACTTGTTGTGAATGTGACTGCCTTTGTGCCCCTCCAAAGGAGGTTGGCACACATCCACAAGTCCAAATACGTGCTTCGTTCCTTGCTTGGTCCGAGAACATCTCAACCTTGGCAAACGCGACCTAATTTCATTCTTCTTCTCCAATTAGGCTCCACAATACCTTCAATGCACAAGAGAACACAAATGCACACATTTAGTGATAAAATCTGATAAAAGGTATGCTTAATGTAAGATAATAGCGCTTCGCGATACTATAACACAAGCACTTATCAATATTCTATATACTCGAGTCTTTATTGAGCTATACTGAACCCTTGTGTATGTGTGCGCAGATGGTCTTGGATGAAAGGAATCTAAGGAATAGTCATAAACACCATCATGGGACCGTGTGTTCTTCACAACCCATTGAGACTCAACTCTCAATGCACCTAGCTCCATCAAACGCAACACTTGGAGTTCAGGGGAGTAATGTTTCAATTGCCTACTTCCACACTAATTGTTTTACAATTCTTAATTTTTATTGTGCTTGCATACGTACATTGGGGACAATGTACATCTTAAGTGTGGGGGGGAGTTCACATTGCACACACCTTTACTTGTGCGTTCAATTGCTTATGCTCATGTAGCCTATGGCGGTTCACCTTAGTTGCAACGGTTGTATTCTTATAGTTTAGGAGAATTTTTAACATTGTATCCTATCATGCTCTAGTTTCTTCTTGAATTTTAGGGAATTTTTGCTCGATTATCTTATATTGCACAACTTACTCTTGGAATCTTTTGGAAACTCAATCTTGAAGTTTTTAAGGACAAGTTTATCGTTGTTCTTAGTTTTACTTTGGAAAATGCATATATAAGGATAGAAAAATATGAAAAAAAAAAAAGATGAAAATGAAAAAAAGAAAAAAAATAGAAAAATATGAGTTTGTGAATAGTTGCTTTCTTTTATGTATGCATTTGGGGTGAAAAGAGCTACCGCCTATGAAGTATGTAGCTACTCTCATAAGTCGGATACAAGTTATGCCCTAATGAGAGAAAGAGCTATCTCATGGGATGCGTGAAAGCTACTACCCCGGTAGAAAGAGCTACCTCCTCGAAAGTGTGAAAGCCACCTTTGGCGGCCGCCTAGGAAAGGGCTACCTTCAAGGATGTGTGAAGGTACTACTTCCTCCCCTATTATTTTGTTTTTGTATATAAATAAGTCCTTTGTAACCAAAGTTTGAGGAGTACTCGTTGGTTCTCTTGAGTGAGATCGCACACACTAACACATTTTTCGAGTTTTCATCCTTTATAATTTGAGTTTTTAACTAGAGCAATGGTAACCTTATGCAATGTTTTGATTTCCCCTTACTTGTAGAATGCTTCTTTTGCATACTTTTGGTGAACCTAAGGCCGAGCACTTTCAATTGTTCTTCCCGAGTACTTTCACGTTTTATTTTGCTTGAGGACAAGCAAAAGCTTAAGTGTGGGGGGATTTGATAAGTGCTCGTGTTATAGTAATGCGAAGTGTTCTTATCTTGCAATGAGCATTAATTTAATCAGATTTTATCACTAAAAAGTGTGCAATTGTTTACTTTTGTGCATTGTAGGGTTGTTAAGATAAAATGAAGGAAAGGAACGAAGTTAGGTAGTGTTTGGCGTTGTTGGGAAGATTTTCGGACTAAGCAAGGAGTAAGGCGTGAGCATAGACTTGTAGGTGTGTGCCAACCTCCTTTGGAGGGGCACAAAGGCAGTCACATTCACAATAAGTCTAACTCATGCCAACAAGGAGAACTTCACCAATTAGGCGATTCAAAGCAATCGACATGATCTACCATTGATTGTGTGCCGAATTCAACGGCCTCGATGAAGAACGACGAATTCGGGAGCGTTTCGGTACAATTACTGTAGCAGTACTGCAGCAAAAACACTGTAATAATTTACTGTTCACAGTCGGCCGAAAATCAGTTTTCCAGAATTTTCACACGGCCGTGTGAAATCCCGATTTCAGCAAATTTAAAGCCGCGACATCTTTATGAGACATCGACGTCCTAATTCCAGACTCCACATTATAAAAGCCCGATTTGGAGACTTTTTGAGACATCTTTCGACCTAATTTTCTCCTCAACTTTGGAGAGGGCGGCTAGGGTTCTGGAGAGGACTTCGTGGAGGTTTGGAGCGCGTCATCGGCATCGTCATCGACGTCCGGCGGCCGCACAAGACCACGGCCACACCATACGCAAGGGGGTTTTTCATCTATGTCTTTACTTCTTGTTTTATTATATACATTGATGAACATGTATAGCTCCATGAGGAGCTAAACCCCTTGTTGGTATTCGGACTTGTAAAACTCTAGGGTTATTATGTTTCTTTGACATTGTTATTATGCTTTTCCATTATTGATGAATAAGAATTGAGTTTCGATCTTAATTTTATCTTGCTATTATTTTCCCTTAGATGTGACACTAGGGTTGAGAGCAATCTAGATTTTCCTTTGGAGGTGTGACAACTCCTATAGGATTAGACTTTTTAAGATTGAAGAGGGTTGAGAGGGAGAGTTGTGAGGTAGCGATGTACCCCTTTGACCTCCGGTGTGATTTCTCCCTACCTCCGTTTCCTTGATTTAATAGCGGTCAAGATAGAGTGAAGTGCTAGGTAGATAAACTCCTCTGGGGCTTAGTTATGCGAGTAACGGAGTGAAGGGTTGAAGTGAATCCTACGCACTGGGCTTAATCTAGACTAGAGTTCTTCCTCCTGGACCAAAGGGTTAGAACTACACATAGGAACAGGTTTAATCACTAGGAGTCCCTAAAACTTAATGCAATCCCACGTAGTGTGAGGTTTAGGTAGATGTACTCCCCTGGGACTTAATCGTGCGAGCGATAGAGTGAAGGGTTGTTATGAATCCTAATACCGGGGCATAGTATTGGGGTTAGTCACGGTTGACCTTAGGTTTGGGACCGTGAGTCTAAGGATTTCCTCGCCTTAATTAGCATCAATAGGAAGGTATAATAGCATAGTCTTGCACTAGAAGCATAGATCCTAGAGATAACTTGTCCGGATACCCCACTTCATTAATTGTTAAATCCTCTTTAATCTCTTTTCTTGCGATTTCTAATCTTCCACCTTTCTCTATTTAATTTCCTGTCTTTAGTATAATTGTTCTCACAATTCACACACAAATCAATTACTACTTTTCCATACTTCGCATAGTTTTAATAGTGAAATCTCGTATTCTAACTCCCTATTCCCTGTGGATTCGACTACCCTCTCACCGGGGTAACTTTTATTACTTCGACAAACCCGTGCACTTTCGGGGATCCTGTCAATGCCTCACACTATGTGGAACCGCTTGGGGTTCTAAGGATTCCAACTGATAAACCTTGTCCCTAAGTATAGCTCTAACCCTTTGGTAAAGGAGAAAGAACCCTAGTCTAAGCTAAGCCCTAGCACTAGGATTCACTACAACCCTTCACCCTGTTGCTAGCGCAACTAATCCCCAGGGGAGTTCATCTCCTAGCACTTCACTCTACTTTGAGCACAAAGAACTCTTGGAACGTGGAGGTAGGAAAAATCACACCAAAGGGGAAAGGGGACGTTTCGCTACCTCTCGACTCACCTTCTCGACCCTCTCCAATCTTATGTAGTCTAATCCTATTTCTCATACCTTCAAAGGATAAACTAGATGACTCTCAACCCTAGTGTCATGGCTAAGGAAAAATCAAAGTAATTAACATTCAAGATTGGAACTTAATTAAAAGCATCAATTAAGAAAGCATAATAAAAGTCATAGAAACAATGTCATCCTAGGGTTTACAAATCCGAATACCCACTAGGGGTTTAGCTCTCTATGGATAAAACCCCCTAGTGATGCGTGGTGATGGTCTTGTGAAGCCGCTTCATCTTCTCTACCAGGTCCCTTGTCAAGCCTAGGGCACACCTCGCTGAATCGATGCTGACGAAAGCTCCAAAATAGCTATCTTCCAAAGGACATCTATGTCGATGCCGTAGACTCACTCCAAAAGCCTCACAAAATCCTCTCCAAACTCTAGCCACAAGCTCTCCCAAAGTTCGGCGTAAGATAGATCAAAAGTCCCCAAAATAAATCTAGGATCCACACGGCCGTGTGGAATTTCCACACGCCCTTGGGGATTTTTTGGAAATTTGATTTTCAATGAGGCCAAATCAAAAGTCCCCAAAGTAAACTGTTACAGTGCTCGCGCCAAAAAAAATGCTCCCGACTTCATTTTCTTCATCGAGGCCGCTAAGTTTGGCACACAACCACGCGGTGGATCATATTGTTTCTTCTTTTCCCCACATTGATGAAGTTCTTCAATATTACATGAGTTAGATTTTATGAGTATGACTGCCTTTGTGCCCCTCCAAATCATAGAATAATTTGAGCATATTAGAGGTTGGAACATACCCATAAATCTATAACCTATGTCTTGATCCTTGCTTGGTTCAAGAACTCCTCAACAATTGCGGACATGACCTAATTTTACTCCTTTCTCTTGAACTCTTCTCCACAACCCTACATGCACAAAAGAACACAAATACACATGGATTAATGATAAAACTAGAGAAAAGTGATGCTCAATGTAAGAAAATAATACTTCGTATTACTTATACACGAGCACTTATCAATTTTCCTACAAACTGCAGGGCCATAAGCACGACCTGAAACATGGTTGTGCTTCCCACATTTCATTTTGCCTTATTTATGGGAGGAAGCACAAGCACGAAGCATGCCCAGGCTCCTAGGCGTGTTTATGTGTAAACATTTGGATCTTGAGTTTCTTATTTAAAGAACAGCTATTAGTGATCACAATTCTTACCCTTTCTTGTCCTCCGATCTTTGATAAGTGCATATTTATACATGTTTTATGTTAACACTATATATATATTGAGCATGAATTTTATTAGTTTTATGTGCTCATTTACACAACAAGGTTGTGCATGAGCCCTACAAGAGCAAAGTTGGCAATGTGGAGTAGTTTTAGTGCTTTCGAGCAAAAGATCAACCCAATTCAGATAGAGAAGATCACATCACTAACTATATAGTCATATGAGTTTATACGGGCTGAGTGAGGGCAAAAAGTAGAATGACACATGGTCATGTAGGACCCATTATGACTCAATATAAGTCATTTTTTTGGCTAAGTCTTAGAGAGCTTTTGGGAGAGAAAAGAGGGGCTTGTGGCCTAGTTTTTGAGAGATTCTACATCCCACCAAGGGAAGGCTATGGCATCATCCTCCATCGTCCACACCATCATCTATGCAACTGGCAAGCCCTTGAGAAGCACCATTCAAAATCGATGATGAATGCATTGCATATCATATTTATATGCTCTCATTTTACTCATTTACTAGTTCTTAAGCACATTTTTGTGTATATTCGGTGCTATTCTGGGTATATGTGTTCCTTGTGTAGGAATTTAGAGGTTTGAAGTGATTAAGAGTGAAATTGAGGGTAAATCGAGTGAGGTATGAAGAATACGGGAACTACTCAAGCTGAACACAGACAAAGCACGAGCGTGCTTTGTCCCACTAATTTTCCCAGCCTGGAAGTTAAGACAATGAAATCCAGACAAAGGGATGATCCCAGGTAGAACACGGGCTCAACACACCCATGTCGCTTCCGTTGATTTTCTTAGCCTGGAGATAAATTCTTTTCATCAGGGGAAACAAGGGCATATCACCCTCAACACGGGCTTGTGCAAGAATGACACGGGAGTAGCACGATTGTGCTCCTCCCCCTGATTTTCCAAGTTGTTTCACTCAGGAATTCTTGAAGAAGAGCGCGGCCTAAAATCGACTGTGCTCAAGCCGTGTCGAGTCCGAGATCTATCTTTTTAACTCTAGTTTCCACTATATCTCTCTTATCCTTATTCGGGATTCCATTCTCTAGCCGGAGGACTTTGAGGAAAGTGAAGATTAGGCTTTACTACACCACCTAAGGAGATCGAGGATGAGTCAGAGGCACAAGAGAAGTGGGATTAGCATATGGAGCTCAGCATAGGAAGATTATCTTAAGTAAAAAGGGAGTCATGTCTTCTCTTTTTAGATCTATTATTGCTTCTTCCTTGTTGTACCCATCCATGAGGAGCTAGCCGTCCACGGTGTCCCGGGATGTGAACTATAACACTTTGTATGCTTTAAACACTTACATTTAATAATTTACAGAGTTCTTTTGGATCTTGTGTTAAATCATTTGTTTCCATAACTTGATGAGTTTGATTTGCACAGTTGCTTGGGTAAAACTTAGTATGTAGAGTGTTTAGCATGATACCACAGTTACCCTAGGAAAACTCAGTGCATTTGAGAACCATAGATGCAACATTGCTCTTGAGCACACACCCGAACCATAGAATGTACCTAGTAGACATTAGAGGTAGGTCAGCATACAACAGTTCATAGGAATCATCCCAGGGCATTGCTCCCATAATGTTGAAATACTCGATCCTGTTCTACCTGACATTAGAGATCAGAAGATTAATTAGTACTTTAAGTCCAGTCCTTGTGGTTCGACAACCCTACCCCTTAGGGGGTATCACTTTATTACTTATGTGCGACCTATGCACTTGCGCAGAACACATCAATCGACCAGCTCTTTTTTACAAAATCGTCATTCGATCATTTGGAGAGCTAATCGATAAAGATTTCACCACAAATTTAAAGGGAGTTTACTTACTTTCATTCACGTCTTTGATGCTTATTTATGATTTTGGATTACATTGTTGATAAGTGCCTAAATGTATATATTTTGTTATACATATTTTTTATGCTTAGCATGTATTTTGTTGAGGATTGATGCCTATTTTATGCTTAATCAAGTACAATTTGCTTTGTAGGGCATGGAGAAGCCACAGAGAACACAAGGATATGATTAAGGCGTACAAGAGAAGAAATCAGACCGCAGTACTGTAAAGTATTTACTGTAGCTAGAGTACTATAGCAAGTTAATGTAGTAATAGCACTACAGCAAGTCATTGTAGCACCTGGAAGATTTTCGAGATAGAGAGTTTGGCCTAGTTCATGCGGCTTCCATATGGGCTGCATGAAGGCCGTATGGGCCCTATTAAGCCATGAATGCTCCTCATTTTGAGCACAATTCACGCTCTATATGGCCCCTATATAGCCCGTATACCCCGGGGGTATAAAAGCACACTTTTAGGGCAAGAAAGGGAGTTTTGGCCAACACATGGGAAGGAGAATAGGAAGAATGAAGACATCTTTTGGAGGTGACATTCTTGGGCTAGAGAATGAGGCAAGGGCTAGATCATTCAAAGGAGAGCTCCATTGTCAAGGAAGGAAGGATTGAGGACCTGGAAGCAGCCTTCGGTGAGGGGAACGTCATTCAGCACTTCTTGGACGGGGGAAGCATCATTTGGCCGGATCTCCATCTCCTTCTTCATAATTTCAACTATGGAGTGTCATTTATGAATTCTTTTCATGTTTTTCTCGGCTTTCTTGTTTATACTTGTATGATGGCACATTAGAACCCCAAGGCCACCAAATGTTGGCAAACCTTGTGGGGTTCATCATGTGTTTTGGATGATCTTTACTTAATTGCAAAGCTTGGGATGATTTATGATTTAATTCATTGTACTTTATGCCTAGAACTACTTAATGGAGAGATCCATAGTTTTTTCTTGTGTTATACGAGTTGATGTGACCTACTTGTGTGTATTAGATCTTTAATGAACTAAAAGGGTTTCTTGTATCAATATGCCGACAAATTAGATGTTGGTAGCCCTCCGATCTATAAGGGTAAACTTAGGTTCAGTGTGCCATTATCTTTGGATCTTCTTGTACTTAATGCAATCGTAGGGATATTGGTTAGGAAGAAATTCCAATCAACATTCATATGGGATTAGGGTTCAATCTCTGAGAAATTTGGGGTTCATCCAATCTTAAGATCCTTCGGTCTAAATCACCCATGCTATATTTTGTTATTCGTCCTTGTATCAAGATGGCCTCTCAAGGGGATGCATATCTATAGGCCTTTACATTTTACTGTAGCTCTTGAAATCTCTTGCTTTGTTCTTTAAATTCATATAGTCATATCTTATTTATTTTCTTGCATCTCGTAGAGTAAACTCTCCTATTTAAGATGTTAGGTTAGATAGTAGGCCATGAAGTAGTAATAGTAGATCCTTAGTCCTGAGGAATACAATCCTCGTGTTTTTACACAAGATATTACTTGGCAATCCCGTATACTTGCAGAGAGCACAACCAAGTTTTTGGCGCCATTGCTAGGGAGCAACTAAGGAATTCTAGGAAACTTCTAGCTTATTGCTCTAGCCATTTTCTTATTTATTTATTTACTATTTTCTCTTCTCTTCATTTCTTTTGAGCTTAACTTTCTATCGTCTTTCTTGATTATGCAAGGTACCATGCGTGACACATGCAAATCCATCAAACTTAATTGCGCCAAATAGTGAAATCGAAAGGACCTTGCATAGGAGACTAAGAGAAATTGGTGAAGGGTCAAGCGGACAAGATATTAAAATTAAGGATAGAGAATCATCAATCATACCCGAAGAAAGACGCATATTGTCCGAATATGAAAGGCCGCAGTTCACAGCGAAGAATTTAGTGTCCAACCGCCAACTATTGCAACCAATAATTTTGAAATCAAAGCAAGCACGATTGGCATGATCCAGAATTCAGTTCCTTTTAATGGTCTAGCAAATGAGGATGCACATGATCACCCTCCCCATTTTCTCAAAATTTGCTCTACTTCCAAGATAAATGGAGTGATGGATGATATAATCCGGTTATGACTATTTCCATTCAGTCTAAAGGATAGGGCATACCGGGTGGCTAACATCTCTACCACTGGGGTCAATCAAAACATGGAAAGACATGGTCAAGAAATTTCTTGGGAGATATTATCCACCAAGCAAAGTGACGAAACTAAGGCAAGAAATTTTGGCATTTAAATAAGACGAGTCCAAGACACTATTTGAGGCCTATGAAAGATTCAAGGATCTCCTTAGAATATGCCCTCATTATAGTTTTGCTTCATGAATGCTGGTACAAATCATTTACAATGGACTGAACTATTCAACCTGCCAACTCATTGATGCCGTAGCGGGTGGATCACTCAGTAACTATATTAGGGAATAGGGTTTATCATTTTGAGTCCCCAGAACCCCAAGCAGTCTCACACAGTGTGAGGTGTTGAGAGTATCCCTTTCCACCGGGGTATAGTATAGAGGGCTAGTCAAGGTTGACCTTAGGTTTGGGACCGTCTGTCTTTGGATTTCCACGACTCATTAAACATCAATTAGGAGGTGTAACACTAGTCTTGCACTTGAAACAATAATCCTAGGATAAGCATTGTTTGGGTGCCCCATATTATCATTGATTGTTCTCTATTTTACTTTTGCTTGTTTTCTTCTCTCTTATACTTTTCTTTGCACTAATATATTGATCTTTCTCACCATCGATTTTCTCTATAGCTAAATAGTGATAACTTTTGTTTCTAAGCACTATTCCCTGTGGATAAGACTACCCACTCACCAGGGTATATTTTATTATTGCGATGATCTGTGCACTTGCGGAACACTCACGCAAAGGGTGTGTGCAAGGGGTGTGTCAAAAGTAGGGGAGCATTGGGAGAAGAAAAAAATTGAAGAGGTTGAAGAGACATATTTGATTGAATTTGAACAAGCTGCCTCATTTGACAAGGATGAGTGGGTATATAGGAACAATGCACTTCAAGGAATTAATATAAGTCTTGCAAAGAGGTTGAAGCAATCTTTAAACCTTCCTATAAAAAAATTGAAAAACTCTTGTCCCTGGTTGTTCCCATGGCGGCCTAAATGTCAATTGACGAAACATGTATCATTAAAAAGAGCTCAAGGGATAATGCATAAAGAGGTTGTTTGTGGAAGAATGAGCAATTAGTTGTGCTCTCCGCAAAGAGTAATAGTAGATCCTTAGCCCCGACGAATATGATCCTCATTTTTTTACACGAGGTATTACTTGATGATCCCTTACACTTGCAGAGAGCACAACCAATTGCTCCATGAGGAGCTAAACTCTTGTAGAGTACTTGGGTGTATGAACCCTAGGGATGTATTTGTTTGCTTAAATTCATGCTTCTCTATATCTTGTTGATTTGAGCTGCAACCTTGAGTTTGAATGCCATACTTTCATTATTAGCAAATGCTAGATTGTATGCTCGGGTAGACCTAGTGATGTGTCAAGAGATCCATCAGGACTAGACCTACAAAGGTTAGAAAGGGTTGAGAGGGTGAGCCTTAGGCAAAGGATTGTCCCTTTTCCCCTTATAGTTGACCACAACTACCTTTGTATTCCAAGAAACATATAGCAATCGAATGAACCCTAGTAATGAGAAAGATCACTGCTGGGGTTTGTATCGGATTAGGGGTTAAGTGTTTCGAGAGAGTGTTTAACCTAACTTTGGAAGTCTAGTTGATCATTTGGGATCCCTAGAGCATAATGCTTTCATAGGTGGCTAAGGAGAAGATAGAGATCACCGCTAGAACGTCATAGGGGAATAGTCACCAGTTGTAATGAGAACGGGACTTGTGTATTTTAGGATTTCCGTGACTTGTGCCAACTTGAGTAGGAAGCATACTTTAAAACCCACAGTTCATGTTTACAACCCTAGGAGGATTATTACCAGCGTATCCACTCCATTCTAGATTGTAGCTCACTCCGTGCATTTTTATGTTCCTCATTTTTTTTTCGCCACCTTAATCATATTTCTTCCAACAATTTGATTAGTGCTAGATAATTGAGAAAGAGTTATTACTAGCACTCTCATTCCATATGGATTCAACTACCCAACCTTATTATATTACTTATAAGACCTATGCACTTGTGGCTCTCTCAATGGGTTGCACGCCCGCAGCGCGCATCAAGTTTTTGACACTGGTATTAGGGAATGAGATATTAGGAAAGCTTAGACCTTGTTAATCTAGCTATTCTTGTATCATTAATTTTCTTGTATAGTTTTCTTTTTATATATATCACCGTTCTTATTTTCTTCTTTTATTTTGTTTTGGTTTAACGCATGACTCGAGAAAACCCATCAACATTGGTTGATGGTGATCCTGAAATTGAGTGGAGGTTATTTAGACAGATTAGGGATCTATCGCAAGAACTTTAGTTAGAGTAGGAACAACCTACAGCTGAGATTGAGATTGAGGATTTTGTAGAGATGTTGAACAAAATGAACAACAGCGAACACTTTTAGATTTTGCAAGACCACTCACCTGAGGGACTCAGTCTGGCATTATTTTACTATGGGCTGCATACACTAGTTTTGAGCTCAAGCCAACCTTCATCTAAATGTGATATGTTGAAAATGGCTACATCAAGAATTTTTTGGAAGTGTGATATGTTGAAAATCAATGAGTTATTGGATGATGCTATTTGGCTTAGAGTTTTTCTATTCTTCCTCAAGGGATGAGCCAAACAGTGGCTTCGATTATTACCCCTGGCCTCCATCACCACTTGGGAAAAAATGGTGGAAGCTTTTCTTACACAGTATTTTCCTCACCAAAAATCAGCAAAACTCCGCAATGAAATATGTTCATATTCACAAGCCGATTCAAAGTCACTTTTTAAAACTTGGGAGAGATTCAAAGATTTAGTGTGAAGATGTCCGCAACATGGCTTCCATGAATGGTTGATAATTCACACTTTCTATAGTAGGATGAAGCCAAACACAAGGTAGCTTATTGATTCCTTCATTGGTGAAACTTTAGGGAACAAAACTCTAGAAGCCACCGGCCAACTTATTGAAGACATGGCCATGAATAGTTACCAATGCAATAGTCGAGAGGGAAAGAAAGTGGCCGGTATTCATGAAATAGATGCGATGACATCTTTGCCGGCACAAGTGGAAGCGCTCAACTAGAAACTTGATGTTTTGACTAAATCAAGAAATATGCCTTTAATGATGTGTGATAGTTGTGGAGGTGGGCACAACCAATCTGATTATCCTATTGGCGCTAGTTCTTCAACACCTACTGAGCAAGTGGATTATGTGGGAAACACACTAAGATCGGGCAATCTATACAGTAGTACATATAATCAAAAATAGAGGAACCATACTAATTTTTCAGGTAGCAATCAATCACAACAAAGGCCAACTGTACCACCAAGATTTCAACAACAACCCCAACCGAATAGGGTTTTTGATTTGGAGAGGTTTAGGCAAAGTTCATTAAGTTGTCAAACACAAGGTTTTAAAATATTGAGATGACACTTAGAAATCAAAAAGCTTGGCTATAGAATTTAAACAATCAAGTGGGGCAATTAATGAAGACTCTTGCTGAGAGGCCACAAGGTACTTTGCCTAGCAACACTGAACCCAATTTGAGGGAGCAATTAAAGGCGATCACTTTGAGGAGTGATTGAAAGGATGAAAGAAGTCTCCCAATTGAGGAGGTTGCTAAAGAAATGCTTATTGAGCCAAAAGAGAAAGAGCAAAATAAGGGGAAGGAGATAGCTACCACACCTTCATTCAAGCCAAAAATTCCTTATCCCCCTCGGTTGAAGAACACCGAAACTGATGAGTAATACAAGAAGTTTCTAGATTTGTTCAAGCAGTTACACATCAACATTACATTCATTGAGGCACTGTCACAAATGCCTCATTATGCCAAAATTTTAAAGGACCTCTTAACCAACAAGAGGAAATTGGAATAGAGTAAAGCCATTATTCTAGATGCATCTTGCTTGGCCATTCTTTAGAAAAATTTACCAAGCAAGATGAAGGATCTAAGAAATTTTATTATCCTTTGTGACATTGGAAGTTTGGGGACAGCATAAAGGTGATGCTGTACAATTTTTTTTTAGAAATTGGGCCTAGGAGAGTCGCGTCCCACTTGGATGACAGTCCAACTTACTGATCGATCAATTAGGTGTCTAAGAGGAATAATTGAACATGTACTGGTCAAGGTGGACAAGTATGTTTTCCCCGCAGATTTTGTGGTGATGGATGTGGACAAGAATGTCGATGTGCCACTAATCCTTGGAAAGCCATTTCTGCGTACTTCTATGGCACTTATAGGCATGGATTGTGGCGAGATGATGTTAAGAATTGGAGATGAAAAAGAGTCTTATCGTCTTGCCAAAGCCATGAGACATTCTCTTGACTTTGATGATACTTTGTATTTTCTAGATGTGACTTATGATTTGGTTTATGAATATATAAAAGAATTTCTCCATCCTAGTCCATATGAAGGATGGCCAGATTAAGAGATAAAAGAGGTGGATTCATCGGTTGACAAAGGGCTTAAGGAGCATTCTTCCCTGGGAATTCTAAAAGAAATATTCCATAGAATGACCAAGCCAAGATGTCAATGTAAGAAGTCCTCAAACAACAAAGAGGACAACAACGTTAGTGAGGAAATCGTTTTACCCTCCTTTGGTAACAAAATGGTAGAGGTGCCTAGAACATGAACCATAGCAAGGAACCGCTTAATCACATATCCATCCTTATTCACATATTATAGAACAACTCTAATTTGCTTTTTCATTGATAATGCCACATGTAATCTCCATTACACAAGCATTTGCCAACTCATTTTGAACCTCTAGGAAAGTCATTTGATTGTTCCAGGGGTGTTTTGATTGATTGCCCTCCAAACTTCATTTTGTAGGTTTACCTCTCATGCAACTCAAGAAAATTAGCCTTATTCAATGAGCTCAAGGACTCATCAAGTCCATAGAAAGCTAGACCTTGCTCCAACAGAAAACACATCATGTCCAAAACTATTATTAAACTTATGTGATATACAACCTCCACCGCTTGTGAATATGCAACCAATTAGTATGACAAACTCTGCCTTTGATTTTGGAAACTCTGAAACTGTACTTTATCATCATCATGTGTACTATTCATAAAACCAACATATTCTACAAATTTTTCTAATGCTTTTCTCCCATTATTAACCCCATTTTGGTGAACGTATCTTCTCCTATTCGACTTCCTCCTCTTAACTTGAAAAGATAACACTAAAATAAAAATGCCACATCTTTGGTCATGTTATACTCGAACCATGGATATTGTTCAAACCAAGCATCTCGACAACTCTTCCTTTCTTTGCCATACTCTTTCTGTGGAAAATTGTACCTAATTGATTGACAAGGCCTTTAGTCAAATATTCCCTTATAACTTGATCTCTAATACCAATATCAAAATCTTCAATCAGCTTTCATAGTCTATCTCGTGTCCTTAACAATGTCATCCGAGTTAAAGTCTTGCACAAGTGTTTTTCTCTCTTGATTTAGAGCCCATTGGTGCTTTACAAGCATTGGATGACTCTTCACTAAGTGGTTATTTAATAAAAAATATATCCATGTCCTGCAATACATAATAGGCATCCCAAATTTATAAAAGAGCTAGATGAGTTGTTAGGACTATTTATTTGAGAATCTCTATTAAGTAACCTCATTCCATCATTATATATGATAAGTGCTGGATTATACTTATTTTTCTGATTAGAAAACATAGTACTTAGCTTGACTTTGGGCATGTTTAGTGTTGATCTAGTACCTACAATATGTCTTTTATGTGTTAAGGCTAAAATATATATAGTCAGAGCAACATAAGTGAGGTTGGAACAAATTGGAGTGAGAATGGAACAAAATGAGAGTATCTAGAGAATTACACTAGCAAGTACACACTCATGTTTGGACCATGTACCCTCAAGACATAAAAGCTCCCCCCTTTGTGCATAATCAATGCTTATTGAAGTATCCAGAGAGATACACAAACAAGTACATGGTCGTGCACTTTTTAACCTCAAGAATCTTCGAAGAGAAAAATGATAAACTGAACGAGAACTTGAAGTACATGGTCTGTACATGCCCACATAAAAGCTAGTGTATCTCCCCGATTCTTGGAACTATAAATTAGAATATCAAGTGTTTTTAGGGAAATCTTCTAGGGTTTGAGTGATGGCTGAATGTAGAGATTTCAGTGGAGATTAAGAGCGATTGAAAAAGATTCGCCGAAGGAGAAATCCAAGACAATGATATAGCTGAGCTCTTATCAACATCAAGTGGATTTGAGAAAGGACTTTTCATCAATGGATTCTAGTTCTTTCTTTTTCATCTTTTACATTGTATTGAATCTAGGAGATTTGTTGAACCTAGTATGACTTGTGTTTGACATTGCTATTTAATATTGATTATTCTTTTTTTCTTTGATTCATTTATGTTGTTTGAATGCCATGTTTTAGCATAGCTAGAGCTTCTATTTCATGATTGATTCATGCAATGGTATTGAGAAATCCATTGTGTATAAGTCTTGCATAGATGATGAGAATCACCGGCATGCACTAGAGATAGGTCGTCGAGATTCTTTTGACTAGGGGTCATTGTAGCTAGGTCTCGCTTTGCCCTAATTAGTGGGAATTCCTAGAAGTTTGTGCAATCTTGTAAAAATTGGGTAGTAAGTGATTTCAATCCACCATAGTATGGGATTAGGTATTAGATTTGTCTCTAGAATGCGTTTGATATAATTTTGAGTTCCCTCAATCCAACATTTCAATTGTTCAATCCGTGTTACTTTCCAATTACCCTTGTTAAAACCCTACATGAAACCATATCTGGGTACCCACTCCCTTAAATTGATAATCCTAACCTTTAATTTTCACACTTTCTCCTCACCTTCTTACTTCTTTCTCAAAGCTCATAGGATTTACACAGCCTCATTACTTTCAAGCTAGATAACAAGAGGATAGTTAGTACTAGTGATTCTAGTCCTCATGGGATACAACAACCCCGTGCATTTACGATGCACCTCCATCGGTCCGATGGGCAGCCTCAATCAATATATCTTTATTTTTTAATTACTTTTCTCATATAATGTCTTTATTTTTTTTTCTTGGTTATATTTTCCATCAAATTATTTGAAATTCTAACATTGTGTTTTCTAGTCTATCTCATGGTTTCTTATTGTTGTATTTAGACAAATGTCAGGTTTTGGAGTGTGCTCTAAGAGTCCAAGATCTATGTTTTGGTTGGCATATAATACAAGATCTAGTAATAATATTTTTCCTAATTGAATTAATTAATTATTTTAATCATGGAGTTGGAGTTATTAGCTTGTGAAATGATATGATTCTATAAAAAACTAAACGTTCAAATTGGTTTCTAGTTCATTTATCAAATTTTTCAACAAAATTGTTCTTACTTATCTTTAATGTCATATGTTAAATTTTATATTTGCATTAGTAGGCCTTACTTAATAGTTTGGCTACAATAATTCAAATGAAGGCCAATGTACCGAAAACCTCAAGATTATTGGTGTGACCCATTTGAACTATATAAGTCCATTACACTATTAGTTTTTATCCAATGTAGGACTATTATCTCACTCCATTTGAATTATAAGTCCATTTTTCAGTTGCAATTTGTGATTTTTTGTTGGGCTCTGATACTATGTTAAATTTTAGATTTCCATTATTAAAGACTTAACTTAATTTGATTTTTCATTAAATCAAACTTTGATGTAATAGCCATTACTAATTAGCCCACTGACTAGAGTGGCCTGAGAAAATTAACCAATGTTCTCATAGTTGATACATATGAAACCTGTAAAATGGTTATATAATATTATATTCTATGTAAAACAAATCAAATATTCAAGAATAAAACAAATAGCATGTTGCTAATCATCAACCAAGCTTAGCTGTTCAACATTTATATAGTTTCATAATTTTCATTTCAACAGCTAAAATCAAGCTCAACATTCACATGTGTTCCTAATCAAATCATTAATCAAGGTTCAAGAACAATTTAACTAGCAAACAATTCACTTGTCACTTTCACTGGTTTTAAACTACCAAAATCTAAATCAATTCGATGAATTCGATCTTGAAGCCAAAAATAAAAAATAAAAACAAAAATAAAAATAAAAAAGAATCAAGGAGATAGACAAGTGAACAACAAGAATTCAGGAAAGGACTTACTTGAATTGCTGAATGAAAAGGTGTGAAGTTGATCGGGATCGCTGGATCGGACTAGATGAGATAATGAAGATAAGGTCAAGAGCATTAGGGGCTAGCACACTCACAGTAAGAGCAAAAATATAAAAGATTGGGATCAAGCTAAACCTAGAATTATACATATTTAATTTATTTAATTGTAATTTTTTTATATAGAAAGCATAAAAAAATCACAACTGTTGCATGAATATCAGATGGTTTATATCTTGGGTAGAAATTCAAGCTCGAGGAGATAAAGCATGCCATGTTGTATTTCAATTGTAGTTGTTTGATTAACGAATCCATTTTCTAAAGCAAAATCTTTGTACTTTGAAGCATTTTTAGACTTAAGACTTCAATGGTGATTGATGGATCATGATACATGGAGAATAGATTCTCAATGACTTGACTCGCCTGAGGGCTAAAACTAAGGGAGAAATTAGCAAACTCCAGTGACACTACTAGTCTTCGGCCTGACCGAAGGGAAAGGGGGGCTTCAATCCCCCAAATCTGCCTCGAAAAACAACTATGAAAATTGAAATTGACATTAGTAAAAAAAATTTAAATGAATATGATATTAAACTATATGAAATTTCTAAATGTTAAGCATATAACATGAGTACTTTGAAGAACAAAGTTTGATTAAATGCGCTGTTGTTTAGAAGGTAATTTGAATAAAATTAAGTGCCCCTATAAATATGCTATTAAAAATTATTTTATTTATATTCATTAAACTAGTTAAATTTAAATTATTACTATTATTATTTATTTTGGAAAATAATAAAACAGATTAATTTGATCACACATAAGGATTATAGAAGATTTCTCATGACAACATGAGATCAAGAAGAAAAGATGGCTATTCAGAGATATTATCTAGAACATGCTATACATTGTGTTAGTTCCGCCGGTTAAGGTTTGTAGGTTAGATGAACACTCAACACTCACAAGAAAAGCACACACAAATCAAACAAGAAGGAGACACAAGAAGTTGGTAACCCAGTTCGGCGTCAACTCGCCTACATCTGGGGGGCCAAGCTCGGAGACAAACAATCCACTAAAAGAGGTGATAAAAGAAGAGTACAAACACTTTGTCACTCTTTCACACAAACAAGAATACTACACTTTTCTAGATTGTCCAGTGCCTCCCTACTCTCTCTTTCAAAAGTCGCACCCAATCTCAGACCAAGGTAGTATATATGGACACCTCAATGTCCCAACTATAGTCCATACCTCTTTTAGAATCTCCACGGCTACTAACATTAGAACCTTCCGAAATTAGCTGTTGCAACTTCTGTTGTAACATGTGTTGCAACATGGCCCTAGCTGCTGATTTGACTGAGTTCTAGTTACATTGCTAAGCGACCTCAAGACCCATCAACCACCTGGTCATGCTTAGTCCGAGTCGATGCAGCCAGATCACCTAATCCCGACTACCGGCAACTAGCCTCTTCAGTTCCTTATCACGCAGTCCACTCGCAAGGGACGCACACCTTTGTGCGTCTTCATGAAACTTATCAAACTTGATCTTCAATTCACCCAAGTTTGGTCTTCAAATCTTCTACCAAAGATCTTCAATCAATCAGTTCAATCATGCCCCAAGTAGGCATGTCTTCAATCATACCCTTAATAGTCTTCATCCAAATCTATTAAGGTTCTTCAAATCATACCTTCAATAGTATTCAAATCTTTTCATTGATAGATATTTCTTCATTTAACTCCATCCATATTAAATCTCCTAAATATGGTCATGATGAGATCTTGTCTTCAAGTTGTAGCTTGCGTGATCCTCTTGCCTAAAATAGCTTCATCAAGATCTTCAAGAATAGATTTCTCCTAGCCAAGCCATCTTGCCATGTCACATGCTTTCTACATCACCATTTATGTCACATCACTATGGTTGTCACGTCACCTTAACTAGGTGTCAAATTATGTCAATTTAAAGTGCCTTTGCACTAACACATTATCTCTTTCTAATGATGTCTGTATACAATGTATAATAATAGAAGTAATTTTTTGTCCGCAGGCTTGCACAATGGTATAGGTAAACAATTATATCAACACTTGTCAGAATATGCACATAAAAGGTGATTTAGACCATTTAAATATCAAATAAATGTATGCAAAAAATATGATACTAAGTCTACAAAAGTAAAATAAAAGCTAGACAGAGAAAGACAATTACTATTGAAAGATCATTTGCTCCTAAGAGACGAATTTAATTAGCCAAACCTTGAGATGTTTAATGAAACAGTAAAAAATAATTATTGTTATTATTACTATTTTTTAATGATTGTATCCCATAAACAGAAAGCTAGCGTTATACATTTTAGCATGGCTAAAGGACCTGTCTGACATGGCTCAATCCCGCATGTTGGCATGATGTTGCTTGTCTCGTCCTCACCCAATGTGTAGAAGGAATGGAGGACAAACAAGATCACTATTATTTGTGTTTTTTTTGTTTTCAGAAGCGAATATAAACAAAACCCAAACGTCATGTAAAATGTAATGCAACGGTCAATCCTGGCAAATTTGGTCAGCAGACTCCCTCCAGCTCTCTCCCTACCCCCCATTATCATCACCCCCCGTTCCGTGTATCCTAGAGATCTCGCAGTCTCCAAATCTCCCTCTCATTGGATTCCCTTCTTTCTTTGTCTCTTCCTCTTTCCTAGAATTCTCCTGAATTGATTCAGAAATCAATGGCAGTCGATTTGTCTTCCGACCAGAAGCAGGACGAGTCGGCCGCCGTAGAATCCGATCCCAGCGGTCGCTATATTCGGGTCTTCTGTTCTTGTTTCGATTTCCTTTTATTATATGTATATATTTTACACTTTTTAAATTGTCACATTTTTTTTTTTCTTGATCTTATGATTTTGCAGTACGTCGAGGTGTTAGGCAAGGGTGCATTCAAGACTGTGTATCCTTTGCCCTAATTTTTTATTGTTGAATTTGGATATGGTTCTTTAGATTTGAATTTGGTACCTTAATTTGCATGATTTTTATGTGTATTAGTTACAAAGCATTTGATGAATTGGAAGGAATAGAGGTAGCTTGGAATCAGGTGAAGTTTGTGGATGTGCTTAGGAATGTTGATGATCTGGAACGGTTATACTCGGAGGTTCACCTGCTCAAGACTCTCAAGCATAAGAATATTATCAAGTTTTACAATTCTTGGGTTGATACCAAGCATGATAATATCAATTTTATAACAGAGGTTTTCACCTCGGGGACCCTGCGCCAGTCAGTATTTTTTTCTTTCATGCTTATCGTGCATATGTCTCAGAATTTTAATTGATTGAGTTCATTTTTTATAATCATTGATTTTGATAGGTACCGAACGAAACATAAGCATGTAGATTTAAGGGCCTTGAAAAATTAGTCAAGGCAGATCTTGTGCGGCCTTTATTACCTCCACAGTAATGATCCTCCAGTTATTCACAGGGACTTGAAATGTGATAATATATTTGTTAATGGGAACCAGGGTGAGGTGAAGATTGGAGATCTTGGTTTGGCTGGCATACTTCGACATGCTCATTTAGCTCACAGTGTGATTGGTCACTAGCTCTTTGCTCTTCTCAAGTAAATTGGTAGCTTTGTTGAAAATCCAAGTAGTAAATCATTGAAGTATTTTGAGTTTGGACTGTAGGAACACCTGAATTTATGGCACCTGAGCTTTATGTCACGGGCTTGTTATTTTGTTCAAGGATCCGTGCGGCCCTTGGTTGGTTTTTGTTCACACTACACGTGTTTGTTCAAGGGGTTCAAACCAAACCAAGGCAGCCTTCCCACTTATATAACTTCAAGATTACAAGCTTGCAAGTATGAAAACGTAAAGTAAGGCAAGAAAGTAAAGCAAGTAAGCAATAATGTAAATATGCAAGAACACAAGTAAAAGAACAAGCAAGAAGATGAGGAGAACTCTCTCTTGTATATTAGATGCTTATCATGAAGCAAACTTGTGTCTCTTTACAATTGTCATGAGGGGTTTATATAGCCCTCCACCTAACAAACCAAGGGCTAGGATCAATTTGATCCAAGGGCTCACATTAAGGGGGTAGGTGGCACCTACCACCAAATACAATAAAATAATCCCCACCAACCCCCACTCTCATTCTCTACCTACCACCAAGTCATGACAAGTAATGACAAATATCATCCTTGCCCTCCTATGATGATGGAGAAAATTGTAGGGTGTGACATGCTCCCCCACTCAATCCGGCGACGTCCACGTCGCATCTTCCTCATAGGCCTTGAGGATGTCCCGGTGGTTCCACAACTTGAGAGCCGGTTCCCAACTTGCCTCACTCATAGGCAAGCCCCTCCACTTGACAAAATACTCTTTGTAGCTTGGATGCGCACCTCGCCTCCGAATAGTGCGATGAGATAGTATCTCCTCCACATCCCGTTCCTCAAATGTTGTGATAGCCGTAGGCGCCCTCCTTGACTCTCCTCGGCTTGGCTCCACCTTATCGGCATGATAAGGCTTCAAGAGGCTTACATGGAACATGGGATGCATCTCCAAGTGCGACGGTAGCTTCAATCGGTAGGCCACCTTGCCTACTCTCCTCTCTATCTCAAAAGGCCCCTCATATCTCAGCACTAGGCCTTTGTGCACCTTGGAAAACCTTCGGGTTTGGTGTTGAAGAAGCTTCACCATCACTAAGTCACCTTCTTCAAACTCGACATGTCTCCTCTTCATGTCGGCCCACTTCTTCATCTTCTTTGAGGCCTTGGCTAAGTAAGCCCTTGCCATGTCCGCCTTTTCTTGCCATCCCTTGGCAAACTTGAATGCCGCCAGACTAGGACCCTTGTAGCCGCCCTCCAAAGTATGTGGTGTGGCCGGTTGTCTCCCCGTAGACACCTCGAATGGACTTGCCCCTAACGACTCGCTCCTTTGCAAGTTGTAGGAAAATTGTGCCATGTCAAGATACTTCACCCAATCTTGTTGGTTGGCACTCACATAGTGACGAAGGTAGAGCTCCACCAAAGCATTCACCCTCTCGGTTTGGCCGTCGGTTTGGGGATGGAAACTTGTAGAGAAATTAAGTTCCGACCCCATGAGTTTGAAAAGTTTGGTCCAAAACCTCCCGGTGAATCTAGTGTCACGGTCACTCACAATGCTCTTCGGAATGCCCCAATATTTCACCACATACTTGAGAAACAATCTTGCGGCATCTTCAGCATTGAACTTGGTGGGTACGGGAATAAAGACTCCATACTTGCTAAATCGATCCACGACCACCATGATGTTGCCACACCCATCGGACTTCGGCAAGCAAACAATGAAGTCCATGGAAATGCTCTCCCATGGCTTCTCCGGAGTAGGTAAAGGTTGGAGAAGTCCCGGTGTGCGACCATGCTCTACCTTGTCTTGTTGGCACACAAGACAAGTCTTCACATACAACTCAATGTCTTCTCTCATTTGAGGCCAATAATAGGCCCTCTCAATAAGTGCTTGGGTGCGTTGGGCTCCCGGATGCCCCGCCCAAAGTGCATCATGACACTCCTTCATGATCTCCTTCCGTAGGCCTTGCCACTTAGGAACATAAAGCCGCCCTCCTTTGGTGACAAGCGCCCCATCTTTTACCCAAAACCGCCGAGTCTTGCCTCCACTCGCGGCCTCTAGGATGTTCTTGGCTTGGGGATCATGCTCCAAGCCCTCTTGGATGCGGCTTGCCAAAGGAAAATTCGGGGAAGAAACGGAGGCGAGTTCGGCCCTCCGACTAAGGGCATCCGCCACACAATTCATCTTGCCGAGTTTGTGCTCCATCATGAAGTCGAACTCGGCTAGGAACATTTGCCACCTTGCTTGCATCGGTGTCAACTTCTTTTGGGTAAGGAAGTAGCTTGTGGCAACATTGTCCGTCTTCACCTTGAACTTGGCACCCAACAAATAATGCCTCCAAGTTCTAAGGCAATGTACAATGGTCGTCATCTCCTTCTCTTGGACCGTGTACTTCTTTTCTGCATCATTAAGCTTCCGGCTTTCAAAGGCAATGGGGTGTCCTTCCTGCATCAATACACCACCAATAGCATAGTCAGAAGCATCGGTTTGTACCTCAAAAGACTTGGCATGATCGGGGAGTGCCAAGACGGGTTCCTCCATCACGGCTTGCTTCAACTTCTCAAAAGCTTTTTGGCATGCTACATCCCACTCCCATGCCTTGTTTTTCTTGAGTAGGTTGGTGAGAGGGGAAACAATGGAAGAATGTCCCCAAATGAACTTCCGGTAGTAGTTCACGAACCCAAGAAAACTCCGCAAGTCGGTAGCTCATCGTGGTGCCTCCCAAGACTCAATAGCTTGGATCTTGGCCCTATCCATCTTGAGCTTCCCATGGCCGACCACATGCCCCAAGAAAGAGACTTCCGGCCTCACGAATTCACACTTCTCTTTCTTCACAAACAACTCATTTTCCCTTAAGACTTGGAAAACTTGTTGTAGGTGTTGGATGTGTTCGTCCAAGGTCTTACTATAGACTACTATATCATCCAAGTACACTACAACAAATTTGTCCAAGAAGGGATGAAACACATGATTCATCAAAGTGCAAAATGTGGCCGGGGCATTGGTGAGCCCAAAAGGCATGACAAGGAACTCATAGGAACCATACCTTGTCACACATGCGGTCTTAGGTACATCCTCCTCCGCAATCCTCACTTGATAGTACCCGGACCTTAGGTCAAGCTTGGTGAACCATCTCGCATCTCCAAGCCGATCAAACAAGTCTCCTATAAGGGGAATTGGATACTTGTTCTTTACCGTGAGCTTGTTTAGAGCCCGGTAGTTGATGCACATCCTAAAGGATCCGTCATGCTTCCTTTGGAAAAGAACGGGAGCGCCATAAGGTGCCTTCGAGGGTCGAATGTAGCCGGCATCAAGCAACTCCTTCAATTTCTTTCTCAACTCCTCAAGTTCGGGTGGTGCCATTCGATAAGGAACGGCGGCCAGCGGTGTCGAGCCATGCTCTAGCTCAATCTTGTGATCAACCTCCCTCTTGGGAGGAAGTTTCTTTGGCAACTCCGGTGGCATGATGTCCTTGAAGTCTTCAAGGACAGGAATGATCTCCTTGGGCACTTCACAAGGTGTCTCTCCGGCTTCCTCCTTGAGTACGGCAAGGAAAGTGGAACAAGACTTCTTGAGGCCATTTTGGAGTTGTAAGGCCGAAATTTGCTTGGCTTGGAGGCTCACCTCTCTTGCCAAAGGTATCATACTCGGGCTTCCCTCTCCAACAATGCACATGGTGTTGGCGAAGGGAATTGGCACCGCTTTGACACTATCCATGAAATCCATCCCTAGGACCATGGAATAATCATCCATTGGCACAATGGAAAAATCAACTTGGCTCCTCCATTCTCCAAGGCGCACCTCCACTCCACGGGCTACGCCAAAAATGGACTTGGCCTCGGAGTTGACGGCCTTGAGCCATCCATGCTCCGCCTTGTAGGTCACACCCAACCTCTCGGCTTCCTTCACCTCTAGGAAGTTGTTGGATGCCCCGGTGTCGATCAAGGCCCTCACATCTTGGCCTTTCACCATGGCTTCTACAAACAAACGCCCCTTCTTCTCGCCCTTGGCTTCAACCTTGGCTTTGATGGCGTCTAATATTTGTAAAGAGCCCATTTTCTTCTCCTCTTGAGCATTCTCCTTCTCCTCCACCAAGGCGGAGATCTTGCTCTTGTTAGGACAATTCCTAGCAAAATGAGGACCATCACAAAAGTAGCACTTGAGAGGGGGACGCTCCTTGCTCTCCGGCGTGTTGCGTCCCTCCTTGGGTTTAGAGAACTTCAAAAAATTCTCCTTCTTGCTCTCACCACCATTCTTGCCCTTAAACCCCTTGTCTTTAAAGGACTTGGGTTTCTCCGGCTTCTTGAACTCAATGAGAGATTCTGCGATGGTAATGGCGGTGGCGAGGTCTTGAGCACCCCTCCTTTGGATCTCCAATCTAGCCCAATGTTGGAGTCCATCCATGAAGGCAAAGAGAGCTTCCTTATTGGGGTAGTCGGTAATTTCGAAGAGTACCTCGGAGAACTCCTTCACATACTCTTGAATACTATTCTTGTGAGATAGCCGACGAAGCTTCGCTCTTGCTTCATTCTCCGCATTTTCGGGGTAGAATTGCTTCTTTAGCTCCTTCTTGAAATCTTCAAAAGTGTTGATAGTCAAGGTACCCTTCTCAATGTCACCCCAACGCCTTCTCCACCAAATCATTGCGGCGTCGGTGAGGTACAAAGCTGCACTATCAACCTTCTTTGCTTCCTCCAAGCCATGGGCCTTGAAATATTGTTCTAGGCCCCAAAAATAATTGTCAATCTCCTTGGCATTCCTAGACCCGTTGTAAGGTTTGGGCCTAGGGACATCGATCTTGGATGATGACGAGGTAGTGGCCGGAATAGCCACACTTGCTCCTTGGGCAATCGCCCTCTTGCATATTGCAATCTCTTCTTCAACTTGCTTCAGCCTTGCACACAACTCGGTGTAGACCCTTGCAATTTCGCCTTCGGTATGAACAACTCGGGGTTGGAGGGAATCCTCCAAGCTCTTGACATGGACTAGGCATTGATAAGTGCTTGTGTTGTAGTAACGCGAAGCGTTATTATCTTACAAATGAACATACTTTTATCAGATTTTATCACTAAATAGTGTGCATTTGTGTATTCTTGAGCATTGTAGGTTTCGTGGAGCTAAGTTGGAAAAGAAGAACGAAGTTAGGTCGTGTTCGCCGTTGTTGGGAGGTTTTCAGACCAAGCAAGGAACAAGGCACGAGGTTAGACCTAGGTAGTCAGAACCGGACCGGACCTTTGAACCGGAGAAGGTCAAGGTTCAAGGGTCAAGAGGTCGGACCGCGGTCGAACCGGGTCGAACCGGATTTAATAAATAAATAATTAAAAATATAATATAAAAAATATAAAATATAAAATACATTAAATATGGAATTAATTTTAAATTAAATAGTAAATACACAATATATCAACCAAAACAATTCTTGATTCCATATTTAAAAATTAAAGCACAACATTTTAACAACATTTAAACCAAATATATATGAAAGACTAAATAAAATAAATCACATGAAGTCTTTCAAACGGGGAAATCAAACACATAAAATTAATACCTTGCGCATACAAAATAAAATGAACTCATAAAGTCTTTCAAACATTGAAATCAAACCTATAAAATAGTGCATAGGTAATTCTAAACAAATAAACATTTAGATCATACTATGCAATAAGCTTACTAAGAAAGTTAAAAAAAAATGCATAGTTTCAATTCATAGTTCATACTTCATACACAAAAGTTTTTAGCACATTTAAATAAAATCCACACAACATATTGAATACGAGAAATTCACTAGAAAGTTCATTCTTAAGCAAAATTCACAAATCATGGTTGATGTTGTAGACTTGTAGTCAATACTAATTATCATCTCTTTGCCCCAAGTTTTCATGTTGATCAAATGCATCATCATAGCTTGCATTACCAAATAACTCAAAATCCACTTCTTCTTCATTGAGTTCATTCATATCCACGTCATCTAGTGGCAAAACGATCCAAAAATAGAGAAAGTTAATAATGTTAAAAAAAAAATTCATGTAACTTAAAAGCTTATCATTGATTCATTAACCTTGATTGTGGCTTTCATCCAAAGTTGGAATAGCATCTTCTGCATATATTGCTTCAACCATATCTCCATCTACTAATTCTGGTTCTTCTTCTTCTTCAGCTATCCAAAAGTCCGTTTTGTCAATGCAATCATAATCAATTGGATCATAATTTCTTTTTTTGTATTGATGCCTACACAAAAGAAAATTATATAAGATGAACATTAAATATAAAATTCAACACCATGTTCTTTATAAAATTTACATATTACCTGCACTTCAAACGAAGATTATAATTCACAAATACAAGATCACTAAGCCTTTGATGCTCCAATCTATTTCTTTTTTTGGTGTGAATTCGCTCAAAAACACTCCAGTTACGCTCACATCCTGAAGAAGATGATGTTTGACTGAGGAGTCGAATAGCAACTTTTTGCAAAAAAGGAGCACTATATCCAAACAACCTCCACCATTCATCTAAAATAATTTACATAATAAAGTGTTAAAAATCTAGAACCACACACAATTAGTAAAAATGAAAGTATAATATAAAATATATAAATTATTATTGATACTCACCGGGTTGCATTTTCTTAGCAGAGGAAAGAGTTGATTCACGACTAAAACTTCCTAATCGATCCCGATAAAATCTGATCTCCCTCATTGCCTTTTCACTATCACTGCATATACTTCTCTTTTCAAGTAAATCTAACAAGCCTTGCATCACTTCTGGAGTCTCACAAAATGCTTCTTTATCATAGAGAAAAGCGGGATTCAAAAAATAAGCACCTGCATGAAGGTTTCGCCGCAAATGCTTATCCCATCTCTCATCAATAATTTTAATATAGGGACCATACATTGTAGACTTGCTTTTGAAGATGGCCATGATTGCTTTTCGAATCCTAATCATGCCTTCATAAACATAACCAAGTGAAGGTTTCTCATCCGCGTCAACAACACGTAAAAGCCTAACAATCTTTACCATAAATAAACATTCTTCCCAAAATTTGCCATCCAAGATAATAGAAGTAACTGTTTTACCCACTGGACCTTTAGATAACTTATGGCTTGTGTAATACTTATCTGTCACCAATGCTTGCAAGTCATGCTTATGATCATATATACTTTTCAAAGTAATGAATGTAGTAGCAAAACGTGTTACTCCCGGACGCACAATCTCTTTCCATCCTTGCCTTTTTCTCAACCAAGATAGTATGTATATATGGTTGTAGACAAAAATAGTCACCTTGGAAGCACGTGATACAAGCTCTGCTACATGATCTCTTTTTCCAATATCTTTCAAAATCAAATTCAGACAATGTGCAGCACAAGGAGACCAATATATATGATCATATTTTTCATGTATTAATCTTCCTGCCGCAACATAATTGCTTGCATTATCAGTCACCAAATGAACCACATTATCCGGTCCAACCCATTCAATAATCTCCATGAATAAATTGCATAAATTGGTGGCATCTTTTAAAATATCTGAGGCATCAACAGATTTCACAAAAGACATTCCAGTAGGACAATACACCAAAAAATTAATCAAAGTCCTTTGCCTTTGATCCGTCCAACCATCACCCATAATTGTGCATCCACAATTAGCCCATTGGCTTCTGTAGCTATCAATAAGTAACTGACATTCTTTCTTGCAATCCCGCAATAAATTAATTCGCATGTCATTATAAGAAGGAGCTTTATATCCAAAACCAATACTCCCAATGGCATCCACCATTGATTGAAAATAAGGTGACCGCATAGCATTAAAAGGAATGCAAGCATCAAAACACCACCTAGCAAATGCCATATTTGCCTTATGAATTGCTTGCTTGCTTGCCATTGCACTCTTGATTCCTGGTTGAGATAGTGAAGTTGGCTTTGATGTTATAAAATTTTCTAAAGAACCTTTTGCTTTCCTTTTCCCAAATTTCTTGGTAGGATTTATCTCTTGTTCTTCAACCTCTTCTACTTCTTCATATGCTTCTTTAACTAATTCCTTCCCACTTGATTTGGAAGATGTGGAGTTAGTGATATACTCTTTGATGCATGCACAAACATCAGGAGGGACTTTCCCACAAGGAATTATATTGCCACTTTTCCCGGCTAAATGCTCTTTCATTCTATAAATTCCCCCACCTTGATAGTTTTTCCCACAATAGAGGCAATGGTAAACCTTTGTTCCTTTATCATTAATAGATAAAGTGAAGTGCTCCCATGCCGGATCGGTCTTAGAACGAACATTACCACTTGAGGCGGATGATTGCACATTATTTGTCTCCATTGACTACAAAAAAAAAATTAATTAATTAATAGCTAAATATAATCAACAATAGTTCTACAAATAATTTGGTAATTCAATAACAAAAGAAAGATGAGGATATACTTCACATTTGTTTTATTATTATTATTATTATTAATGCATAAGGAAAAAAGCTCATCCATACTTCCCAAAAATAAAAAAACATCACATTGACATTCTTATTAAAAAAAAAGGAATTATAATATGTAATATGTAATATATACATAAGCACCTCTACAATGCAAGCAAAGCAGCATCTTTACATTTCCAAATATACTTTCAACAAAAAATTGGAGAAAAATGTTCCCATTATTACTTCATAACAACATCATCATTGAATTAGTATATCATGCATGCATGAATGAATTATGAGAGCCTATTTACTCATGATTTTATTTTAACATTTTAATTAAGTAATGATAAATTGGTAAACAAGTGACAATTAATTGGCCGGCAGAGAGAGAGAAACAATTAATTGGTCCCATTTTATATTTACAAGGACAATTAATTGGCCGGTAGAGAGAGACAAACAAGTGACAATAAATTGTAAACTAACAAGAGAGTTTGGATTAGAGTTAAAAGTATATGAGACCTGTTAATCATTTTAAAAAATTGGTACAAAACATATCATCTGTAGAATAAATGAAAGATTTGTAACTAAACAAATGAAATCTCTTTTGCATATTATATTAACATAAATAATAAATAAATAAATGAACTGGTTCTCTGCTTTAATGACACAGTGGGACCTGTCTATACAACCATCATGGGTTTGATCAGTTTGGTGGCTCTAGCATATTTCTGGTATTTAATTTGCTTTCCAAGGTGAACACTAATATATTCTTATGAACATTAAGAGCAAAGTAATTGTTTCAATGAAACATATAAAGAAAGGTCCAGATACACTATTAGATACTACCAAACTAAAATAAAAAGTATACAAGCTTAAAAGCCATCTATGAAACAACAATAAGAACAGTTGCAATTTTCTTTTCCAGGTCAAAATATACTAAATGAAGAATAAACAACAGAAAAAGAAGTTTCATCAGAAATCAGATCTCTAAACAAGTCCATCATCCACAAACACAGAATCTATCTATATGACAACATTGACAAGTTTTGATTGAGAGAAAATAATGAAAAATATGAAGAAAGATAGAAACTTTATCAACATATATGTGTTGGTTTCAGTCTAAAATCAAGAACAAGAAAGTTAGAAACTGAGAGAAGAGAAATTGAGAAAGTATTGATCGCTGACCGGAGGGAAAGTAGAGCTTCAAAGAGAGCTTCAAACGCAGACTTGCAGAGCTGGGATTTTTTATTTTCTTCACAAACACAGCGAGCTTCACAAAGAGAGAAAGCTGAGCGGAATCGGTTCCGGGAAGGGAGAGGATGGCCGGTGATTGTCGCGGCGTCGCCTTGATCGCTGACTGGAGGAAAAGTTTGAGAGGTTTGGGTTCGCTTCGCTGGATCTGTTCTTCTTCTTCAATTCTTTTAGGCTTTTACTTTTTAGGGTTTTTTTAACTTTTTTTCATTAGTTTTAACTTTTAATTACTTTTAAATTTGATACTTAACAACTTAATTACAAATTTAAAACTTAAAAGGAAAACCGGATGAACCGAGCCGGTTCATCCGGTTCACGGTTGAACCGGCCGGTTCATCCGGTCTATCACCGGTTTTTTGATGGGCCGGTTTTGGGGATGGAACCGGACCGGCACTGGGCCCGGTTCCGGTCCAACCCGGTTTTGACTACCTAGGGTTAGACTTGTGAGTGTGTGCCAACCTCCTTTGGAGGGGCACAAAGGCAGTCACATTCACAACAAGTCTAACTCGTGTAGCTTAGGAAAACTTCACCAAGAAGGAGACTCGAAGCAATAAGCACGATCTACCATTGATTGTGTGCCCAATTCAATGGCCTCGATGAAAAAAAACAACATATTCGGGAGCATTTCAGAGAGTACTGTAGCAAGACTGTAGCTTGTTACTGTAGTAAATCACTGTAGCAAGTTACTGTACACTTCTGCCGAAGAGTCAAGGTTCCAGAGAATTCACACGGGCGTGTGGAATTAACACACGGCCGTGTGAACTAATTTTCCAGCAAACCAGAGACGTCACACGGGCGTGTGGAATTAACACACGGCCGTGTGGATTGATTTTCCAGCAAGCCAGAAACTTCACACGGGCGTGTGGAATTAACACACGGCCGTGTGAAGTAATTTTTCAGGAAAGACAGAAACTTCACACGGGCGTGTGGAAATTCCACACGGCCGTGTGAATTCCCGATAACTTCAAATTTAAAGCCGCACTCAGCCTATTTAAAGCCGATTTTGGAGACTTTTTGAAGAATCTTTGGACCTATCTTTCTCCCCAACTTCTGGAAAGTGCGGCTAGGGTTTCGGAGAGGACTTTGTGGAGGATTGGAGCGCGTCATCGGCATCGTCACCGACGTTCGACGGCCGCACAAGACCACGGCCACACCATACGCGAGGGGGTTTTCATTCATGTCTTTAGTTTGTTCTTTCTTTCATAAATTGATGAACATGTATAGCTCCATGAGAAGCTAAACCCCTCGTGGGTATTCGGACTTGTAAAACTCTAGGATAATTATGTTTCTTTGACATTGTTATTATGCTTTTTCATTAATTGATGAATAAATTCGAGTTTCAATTTTAGATTTCTTGTGCTATTGTTTTCTCTTAGCCGTGACACTAAGGATTGAGAACAATCTAGGTTATCCTTTGGAGGTGTGACAACTCCTATAGGATTAGACTACTTAAAATTGAAGAGGGTTGAGAGGGAGAGTTGTGAGGTAGCACCGTACCCCTTTCCCTTCCATTGTGATTTCTCCCTACCTCCGATTCCTTGAGTCATTAGAGGTCGAAATAGAGTGAAATGCTAGGTAGACAAACTCCCCCAAGGTTTTAGGGTGACGTGAATCCTACGCACTGGGGCTTAATTTAGACAACGGTTCTTCCTCCTTGACCAAAGGGTTAGAACTATCACACATAGGAACAGGTTTTATCACTAGGAGTCCCTAGAGCTTAAAGCAATCCCACGTAGTGTTAGGCTTAGGTAGAAATACTCCCCTGGGGCTTAGTTGAGCAATCAACAGAGTGAAGGGTTGACGTGAATCCTATTGCCGGGACATAGTGTTGGGGTTAGCCACGGTTGACCTTAGATTTAGGACCGTGTGTTTCAGGATTTTCCTCGACTCAATTAACATCAATAGGAAGGTATAATAGCATAGTCTTGCACTAGAAGCATAAGTCCTAGAGGTAACTTGTCCGGATACCCTATTTTCACTTATTACTAGTCTCTCTCTTTTTACTCGTTGCTTGCACTTTTCTCTCTTTCATCTTTCGATTTATTTGCTTTGCATCTACTCTAGTTCCCATAAATTCACTCATCACTCCGATCATTGTTTCTTTTCGTACATCACACGACTCAATAGCAACTTCTCGTATTTTAAATCCCTATTCCCTGTGGATTCGACTACCCACTCACCGGGGTAACTTTTATTACTTCGACAAGGCCGTGCACTTGCGGTACGCACGCAAAAGGTCGTGTCAAGTTTTTGGCGCCGTTGCCGGGGAATAGGCGTATTTTTGATACTTGTTTTTGCTATTTTAGTCATTCACTTCGTTGACTATTTCATACTTTCTTTAACTATCATCGTTCTTATTTTTCTTTTCTTTGTGTTGGCTTCAGGTTATGACCCGCGGGAACCCTTCGATTCTTGTTGAAGGAGACCCGAACATTGGTAGGAGAATACACCGTAAAGGGAAAGAGCCTGTGGAAGAACAATCCGAGCAAGCCAGCATAGATTCAGAAGGGTCGGAAGCTATGACAGAACAGAACGAACAACAAAGGACATTGGCTGATTTTGCTAGACCCGCGGTAATGGGGACCCAATCAAGCATTGTGAGGCCCCCAATTACCGCAAATAACTTTGAGTTGAAGCCGTCGTTCATTCAAATGTTGCAACAGTCCGCACAGTTTAATGGGTTTGCCGATGAAGATCCCAACAACCATCTAGAGAATTTTCTTGAAGTGTGCGACATGTTGAAGATCAATGGGGTAACGGACGACACAATCAGATTGAGAGCCTTCCCATTTTCATTGAAGGGAAAAGCAAGACATTGGTTACATTCATTACCGAGAGCATCTATCACTACATGGGAAGAGATGGCCGAGGCATTCTTGGCTAGGTATTTCCCGCCGGGAAAATTAGCAAGGCTCCGGAATGATATCTCATCTTTCATGCAAGTGGAATTGGAGTCTCTATTCGAGACATGGGATAGGTTCAAGGAGCTCCTCCGGAAGTGCCCACAACACGGATTCCCCGAGTGGATGATCATTCATACTTTTTATAATGGGTTGAATCCAAGCACTAAGCAACTTTTAGATGCAGCGGCAGGAGGGACTCTGGGAGGCAAGACCCCCGATGAAGCCCGGCACCTTATTGAAGAGATGGCGATGAATAGCTATCAATGGAACACAAGGGACAGAAGGAAGGTAGCCGGAATTCATGATGTTGATGCAGTTACATCTTTGGTGGCACAAGTAGAATCATTGAGTAAGAAGTTGGACGCTCTAACTTCACCAAGAATTGCGGCCATCACTACATGTAACGGTTGTGGGGGAGGTCATGCTTCAAGTGATTGTCCGATTGCTATTGGGGGCGCTAGTACGGTGGAGCAGGCTGATTTTGTGGGAAATAACTACAGAGGACAAGGCCAAGGCAACCCGTATAGTGGCACTTACAATCCAGGGTGGAGGAATCACCCAAATTTCTCATGGAGCAACCAAGGACAGTCACAACAAAAGAATAACACACCACCAGGATTTAAGAACCAACAAGCACCGAATTTAGAAAGCCGAGTGACAGGGATAGAAGGAAAGATGACTGATCTAGAAAGAGCTCTCACACGGTTTGTTTCTTCATCGGATGCTAGATTCCAGACGGTGGAAGCTACACTTCGCAATCATACTGCCTCCTTACATAATTTGGAGAATCAAGTGGGGCAAATTGCGAAGACATTAGCGGAAAGACCTCAAGGGAGTTTGCCTAGTAATACGGAGACAAATCCGAGGGAACAATTGAAGGCAATCACCTTGAGGACTGAGAAAGAGGTCGAGAGAAATCTCCCTCTAGAGAAGGCCCAAGAGACACCCGAGGTAGTGGAGGTAGAGGAAGGAGTAACAAAGGAAAAAGAGGTGGCATCCCCACCCTACAAGCCAAGGATCCCCTATCCTTCACGATTAAAGAATGACCAAAACAATGAACAATACAAGAAATTTCTGGGAATTTTCAAACAATTGCACATCAACATACCATTCGCGGAAGCATTAGCCCAAATGCCTAAGTACGCGAAGTTCTTGAAAGACCTCCTAACCAACAAGAGGAAATTGGAGGAGAGTGCATCTGTGATACTCGATACCAATTGCTTGGCCGTATTGCAAAAGAACATGCCGAGCAAAAGAAAAGATCCCGGGAGTTTCATAATACCATGTAACATTGGCAACATGGGTGAAGAGATGGCATTGGCCGACTCAGGGGCAAGCATCAATGTCATGCCTTACACGTTCTTCCAAAAGCTAGGCTTGGGCGAGCCAAGACCTACTCGGATGACACTTCAACTCGCGGACCGATCAGTGAGGCATCCGAGAGGGATTGTGGAAGATGTGTTGGTGAAAGTCGACAAATACATATTTCCTGTTGACTTCGTGGTGTTGGATGTCGATGAGGATGTCGAGGTTCTATTGATCCTTGGAAGGCCATTCTTGCGTACTTCCAAGGCCTTGATCGACATGGACGGCGGGGAGCTCACATTGCGAGTAGGAGAAGACAAGCTCACATACCGACTCGCCGAAGCCATGAGACACTCTCTCGATTTTGATGACACTTTATATTTCCTTGACACCACCGATGAACTAATAGATGATTATGTGCAGGAAATGATGAACCCAGATCCATATGAAGGGTGGCCGGACCAAGACTTGGAGATTGAAGAAGAAGTGCTCTCCATTGGTCTAATCAAGGATGACTTCAAGCAAGAAACGGAGCGTATGAAGAAAATGCTTCGGAGGATGAAAAGGTCGAAAAGACGCCACAAGAAGAACCCTAACAACAAGGGAAATGAGCATTCAAGGAGTAAGGGTGATTCACCCTTTTGTGGTAACAAATTCGACAACTCCCCCTCTACTCTACAAAGGTTATGTAATGCATGCTTTCAGGTTGTAGGGAAGAGGGCAACTTCCATTCATGAACCTCCGTAAGGTAAGCCAGGTATGTCAAGCTTAGTGACGTTAAACAAGCGCTTCATGGGAGGCAACCCAAGGTTTTACAGTTTTTCTAGGACCTAGTTAGCTTTAGATTGAATAAAAGTCTTAGTTTTGGTATCCTGAATTTTTCATGTGCTTACGCTGCGATTTTCTTGTGGGTTTTTGGTAAATTACGTGTGCCTTAACGATAATTGATGAAGTTTAGGTTGGTTGAGTGTATTTTCTGTGGTTTCTGGTCGTAATTTTATGATTTTTACAGGTTCTAAGTGTTATACAAAAGTTTCTGAGTTTCTCTGAGATATCTGTAAAATTTTCTAAGTAAGCCAGAGAAAACACACGGCCGTGTGGAATTAACACACGGCCGTGTGTTACCAATTGAGACTCAACCAGAGGAGACACAGGGGCGTGACTTTGCCCCTGTGAAAAACTTCAGAAGGGGCACACGGCCGTGTGGAATTAACACACGGCCGTGTGAAATTTTAGCAGAACTTCAACTCTTTTCCAGAGAGTCCACAGGGGCGTGTGGGTGCCCCTGTGAGTGCCACTGTGCTAAGGCACACGGCCGTGTGAAAACTCTGCAGAAAAATCCCTTCTTCCCAAGAAAACACAGGGGCGTGTGACAGCCCCTGTGGAAGAGCTTGTGATTGGCACACGGCCGTGTGGAATTAACACACGGCCGTGTGAAACACTTAGATTTCTCGGGCAAATCAGAGAGGCCACAGGGGCGTGTGTTGGCCCCTGTGATCGGCCTTGTGTTCTTGGCCAGGTTGGGCACACGGCCGTGTGGAATTAACACACGGCCGTGTGACATTTTTCAGAGAGCTTCTGTGTTTTCTCGAGAAGCCACAGGGCCGTGTACCATCCCCTGTGGATATCCTTGTGAAGGCACACGGCCGTGTGGAATTTCCACACGGCCGTGTGGGGTAGCCAGAGAGTAAACAGAATGCACATAGGGGCGTGTGTTGGCCCCTGTGAACCCTAATTTCAGAGGCACACGGCCGTGTGGCATTGTCACACAGCCGTGTGAATTCCCAGAACTCCAAAAGCCGCGCGATTTCTTTTGGTTTTCACTCGTGCCTCTTCCATTTTCATTCTAAACTCTCCTCCTACCCTCTCCACTAGTTCCCCAACCATCTCAGAGGATTTTTAAGGCTTTTATTGTAGTTTTCCGGCCGGTTTTTAATATTTCTTCATCCACTCCGTCGGTAAGGACTTCAAAGCCTTCTTCTCCGTCAATTCTTAACTTAATTCGTTCTTTTTGATGATTTCGCCTATATTGAATGATTAATGAGTATGCGAGTATGCTTAGGAATGAATTGGAACGAATTAGATTGTTAATTTTGGAATTTTGGCCCCACGGCCGTTATGCTCTGCCCGCCCGATGATCCACACGGGCGTGTGGAATTAACACACGGCCGTGTGGATTTCTGCAGATTGTTATATTTTAATGTTTTTGATCAATCCTCTTTTCAATCTCGCAGATATGACTTCCAGGTCCAAGAAGTCGGCTGGGAAGCGACCCCGTGAGCCCACACCCCCTGCAGAGGAGACAGAGTTCAGTATACCTGAGCACCAGACCAGGTTTGATAGATTATCCACACTCCGTTTCGGACAGTCACGATACCCAGACCTGAGCATTATCAGAGAGATCCAGGGGGGTGACGGTATTGCCGAGGAGCCTGAGGAGCTACTCTCGGTGGGTGGCTGGAGGAGATTATTGAGGATTAGAGACCCAGCCATTCGAGGGGTGACACTGGAGTTCCTGGCCTCATTTGAGTTTGACAGATCATACAGGGATTTTTCCACTCCTAATACCATTCAGTTCAGGGTATTAGGCCAGCATTTCAGCTTCAGCTTGACCCAGTTTTCGATCCATATGGGACTATACGATGAGGCCTATACACAGACCGGGGAGTACAGGGATCTTCCTACAGACTACCCGGGCAGTCTTACCCCGCAGAGGGCATACAGAGATTTGTGCGGAGAAGGCCAGTATGAGCCAGGGATCTCAAAGGCCACGTGCTTGTCTCGCCCGGCCTACAAATACTTACATGCCATTCTTAGTAGATCAGTGAGTGGCCGAGGTGATAGCACTGGGGTTCTGTGTCGCCAGGAGCTTCTTTATCTATATTCGATGGCTCAGAGGGTACCACTCCACTTAGGGCACATCTTAGCAGAGTATTTGCGCCATCAGGGCCAGTACCCTAGGGTTGGAGTGATCTTCGCAGGACCCTACATTTCGAGACTCCTGATAGGGACAAGTCTCAGAGACGGAGTACGAGGGGCAGAGAAGACCAGTATACCGATCCCTCTGGGCACAGATACACTGAGGATGATGGGGATGATCCGCAGGACAGGGCCAGGAGTCTATACATGGACCATTCCCCAGACAGAGCAGGCCGAGGGCTCACAGACAGCCTTAGAGCCACCACCAGTGGACACAGAGGCAGGGGCAGAGGCCGAGGCACCACCCACAGCACCGGAGCCACCTCCAGTGCGTATCTTTTCTCCTTCTCGAGGACAGGACAGGTTCGAGCACCTCGAGAGTGCTGTGGGTATCATGCAGCAGGAGTTAGCCGAGCTGAGGGTCGCACAGGCAGCAGGGATTACCGAGTTGAGGACTACTCAGGCATCACAGTTCGCTCACTTATCAGCACAGCTTGCCACAGTGATTCAGTTGCTTGAGCGATCTGTGGTGCGACCCCGACGGGTTCCCTCACCGACTCCGCCTCCATCTCCATCAGCATCAGATTCACCACCACCACCACCACCAGCAGCAGCACCAGAGGATACACATCAGGACACCGACGCTGAGGCGTCGTAGATTTTATCTTTCTTTTATCGCACTTTTATTTTCTTATTTTTGTTGGACTTGTAGTACCCAGAAAGGACTCTCCTTCTGGGTGTGTTTTTATTTGTTTTGTCTCGAGTTGTACTTCATTATCATATCTTTATATACTCGAGCTTTATTTTGAGCTATACTGAACCCTTGCTTATGTGTGCAGATGGTCTTGGATTTAAGTAAATTGAGGAATTGTCATAGGCACGGTCATTGGACCGTGTGTGCTCCACAAACCATTGAGACTCAACTCTCAATGACCTAGCTCCATCAAACGCAACACTTGGAGTTCAGGAGAGTAATGTTTCAATTGCAACTTCCACACTAATTGTTCTTCATTGTTTTATTGGTTATAATGCTTGCATGCGTACATTGGGGACAATGTGCATCTTAAGTGTGGGGGGGAGAATTCACATTACACACACCTTTACTTGTGCGGTCAATTGATCATGTTCATGTAGCCTATGGCGGTTCACCTTAGTTGCAACATTCGTATTCTTAGAGTTTAGGTGAATTTTTAACATTGTATTTTATCTTAGGGGATTTTTGCTCGATTACACCTTATTGCACTACTCACTCTTGAAATCTTTTGGAAACTCAATCTTGAAGTTTTAAGGACTAGTTTAGTATTACTTTAGTAAGTTGTGAAGTTCTATGTAGTAAAAACTCTGAAAAAAAAAATTAACTTGTGAATATTAGTTGAAGCTTTTCATTTGGGGTGGAAAGAGCTACCTCCTATGAAGTATGTAGCTACTCTCATAAGTCGGATACAAGTTATGCCCTAATGAGAGAAAGAGCTATCTCATGGGAAGCGTGAAAGCTACCACTCCGGTAGAAAGAGCTACCTCCTTGAAAGTGTGAAAGCCACCTTTGGCGGCCGCCTAGGAAAAGGCTACCTTAGAGGTTGAGTGAAGCTACTACTTCCTTACTTAGTGTACATAAATAAGTCCTTGTAACGAAAGTTTGAGGAGTACTCGTTGGTTTTCTTGAGTGAATTCGCACACACTTACACGCTTTCGAGTTGTTATTCCTTTTTGATTCATGTTTTTAGCTAGAGCAATGATAATCTTATGCAATGTTGTGATTTCTCCTTACTTGTAGAATACTTCTTTTGCATGCTTTTGGTGAACCTAAGGCCGAGCACGTTTCAATTGTTCTTCCTAAGTACTTTCACGTTCTATTTTGCTTGAGGACAAGCAAAAGCTTAAGTGTGGGGGGATTTGATAAGTGCTTGTGTTGTAGTAACGCGAAGCGTTATTATCTTACAAATGAACATACTTTTATCAGATTTTATCACTAAATAATGTGCATTTGTGTATTCTTGAGCATTGTAGGTTTCGTGGAGCTAAGTTGGAAAAGAAGAACGAAGTTAGGTCGTGTTCGCCGTTGTTGGGAGGTTTTCAGACCAAGCAAGGAACAAGGCACGAGGTTAGACTTGTGAGTGTGTGCCAACCTCCTTTGGAGGGCACAAAGGCAGTCAAATTCACAACAAGTCTAACTCGTGTAGCTTAGGAAAACTTCACCAAGAAGGAGACTCGAAGCAATAGGCACGATCTACCATTGATTGTGTGCCCAATTCAATGGCCTCGATGAAGAAAACAACATATTCGGGAGCATTTCGGAGAGTACTGTAGCAACACTGTAGCTTGTTGCTGTAGCGAATCACTGTAGCAAGTTACTGTGCACTTCTGCCGAAGAGTCAAGGTTCCAGAGAATTCACACGGGCGTGTGGAATTAACACACGGCCGTGTGAACTAATTTTCCAGCAAACCAGAGACGTCACACGGGCGTGTGGAAATTCCACACGGCCGTGTGAATTCCCGATAACTTCAAATTTAAAGCCGCACTCAGCCTATTTAAAGCCGATTTTGGAGACTTTTTGAAGAATCTTTGGACCTATCTTTCTCCCCAACTTCTGGAAAGTGCGGCTAGGGTTTCGGAGAGGACTTTGTGGAGGATTGGAGCGCGTCATCGGCATCGTCACCGACGTTCGACGGCCGCACAAGACCACGGCCACACCATACGCGAGGGGGTTTTCATTCATGTCTTTAGTTTGTTCTTTCTTTCATAAATTGATGAACATGTATAGCTCCATGAGAAGCTAAACCCCTCGTGGGTATTCGGACTTGTAAAACTCTAGGATAATTATGTTTCTTTGACATTGTTATTATGCTTTTTCATTAATTGATGAATAAATTCGAGTTTCAATTTTAGATTTCTTGTGCTATTGTTTTCTCTTAGCCGTGACACTAAGGATTGAGAACAATCTAGGTTATCCTTTGGAGGTGTGACAACTCCTATAGGATTAGACTACTTAAAATTGAAGAGGGTTGAGAGGGAGAGTTGTGAGGTAGCACCGTACCCCTTTCCCTTCCATTGTGATTTCTCCCTACCTCCGATTCCTTGAGTCATTAGAGGTCGAAATAGAGTGAAATGCTAGGTAGACAAACTCCCCCAAGGTTTTAGGGTGACGTGAATCCTACGCACTGGGTCTTAATTTAGACAACGGTTCTTCCTCCTTGACCAAAGGGTTAGAACTATCACACATAGGAACAGGTTTTATCACTAGGAGTCCCTAGAGCTTAAAGCAATCCCACGTAGTGTTAGGCTTAGGTAGAAATACTCCCCTGGGGCTTAGTTGAGCAATCAACAGAGTGAAGGGTTGACGTGAATCCTATTGCCGGGACATAGTGTTGGGGTTAGCCACGGTTGACCTTAGATTTAGGACCGTGTGTTTCAGGATTTTCCTCGACTCAATTAACATCAATAGGAAGGTATAATAGCATAGTCTTGCACTAGAAGCATAAGTCCTAGAGGTAACTTGTCCGGATACCCTATTTTCACTTATTACTAGTCTCTCTCTTTTTACTCGTTGCTTGCACTTTTCTCTCTTTCATCTTTCGATTTATTTGCTTTGCATCTACTCTAGTTCCCATAAATTCACTCATCACTCCGATCATTGTTTCTTTTCGTACATCACACGACTCAATAGCAACTTCTCGTATTTTAAATCCCTATTCCCTGTGGATTCGACTACCCACTCACCGGGGTAACTTTTATTACTTCGACAAGGCCGTGCACTTGCGGTACGCACGCAAAAGGTCGTGTCAGGCATTTAGAGGCGGTGATGTTGAGAGCCCCTTGCATCTCCTCCCGGAACTCTTCTCCCACATGCTCGATTCCCTCGATGCGATGTTCGAGTCCCTCGATGCGAGGCTCCATCTCATCATTCCGCTCTTGCCCTTCGGCCACCACAAGCTCCATCTTTGAGAGCCTTGTGTTCAACTCCGCCATGACATCTCTTGAGCTTGCCTTCTCATTCCTTGGTTGCTTCTCCTTGACGCCTTGGGTCATATCACTTTGAGATCCTGACATTTTCACAAAAGCAAGATGTAAAGGAAAACCAAAGCTCTGGTACCACTTGTCACGGGCTTGTTATTTTGTTCATGGATCCGTGCGGCCCTTGGTTGGTTTTTGTTCACACTACACGTGTTTGTTCAAGGGGTTCAAACCAAACCAAGGCAGCCTTCCCACTTATATAACTTCAAGATTACAAGCTTGCAAGTATGAAAACGTAAAGTAAGGCAAGAAAGTAAAGCAAGTAAGCAATAATGTAAATATGCAAGAACACAAGTAAAAGAACAAGCAAGAAGATGAGGAGAACTCTCTCTTGTATATTAGATGCTTATCATGAAGCAAACTTGTGTCTCTTTACAATTGTCATGAGGGGTTTATATAGCCCTCCACCTAACAAACCAAGGGCTAGGATCAATTTGATCCAAGGGCTCACATTAAGGGGGTAGGTGGCACCTACCACCAAATACAATAAAATAATCCCCACCAACCCCCACTCTCATTCTCTACCTACCACCAAGTCATGACAAGTAATGACAAATGTCATCCTTGCCCTCCTATGATGATGGAGAAAATTGTAGGGTGTGACATTTATGAGGAAGAGTATAATGAGCTCGTTGATATCTATGCATTTGGCATGTGCTTATTGGAGTTGGTCACACTGGAATATCCATATGCGGAGTGCTCCAATCCTGCACAAATATTCAAAAAAGTGTCATCGGTGAGGATGATGTTCTTTCATAAAAGTAATCTGTTTTGTGTTTAATTCATCACTGTCATAATTTTGTCCTTGATATCTGAACTTCAATCATGTTCAAGCATCGCAACATGTTTATTTTCTTTTACTGATTTCAATTCCACTAATTATTTCTGATATATTCTCTATTATGAGAAATCTTTTCCTTCTGATGTACATCATAACATGAAACCAGGCAGTAATAGTGCCCACCTAGTTGATCAGCACTACTTATTTACCTTTGATATAACAAGAGAATCAAACTTCTTTTGTGGCTTTTAGTTCTTGATAATGCTTTATACATCTTAGGCCTAAACTTCTTATTTGCTGAATCTGTTGAACGTTTGTGGAGCATTCAGTAGGTATTGATAGTAAATTGGAATAAATGCAACAATATTAATGGATACTTTTAGATCTCTCTTACAAATTAGTTTTACTTGATTTTCCAAAATGAATAGAGTTTTTTTAAAGCTTTTGGCTGTATTTCACTGCAAGAGATCTGCTGTTCTAACTGCCATCTTATGGACACACTTTGTCTACGAGCAAGAGGTCAGGAGTTTGAAGGGTTTAGTTGCTAAATAGTAAAAACGAAAACTTAAAAAAAAAATGCTATCTAACAAAGAATGCATTGGCCACCGTCCTTCCAAAATAAGGAAGATCTCTGAAGAATGGATATTGTTGTGTAACATCAGCAAGAATATAACATTGCAAGCCACAAAGAAATTCCATAATAACATTTTTAGGAGTGAAGGGTTTATGTAATAATAAATTTAGACAATTTTTTTTGCATTATGTATGTTTTAGCTACCTGCCAATGGTTGGGAAGACTAAAAGATAGATCTAAGGTAGGTTGTATGTGAAAAGGTGGAAAGTTGGTGTCTGCATAGTTCCTGAGAGAATATGACACCTCCATGCTTGAAATTGGTAAGTTGGACTTTATCTTAATAATGACTTGGATGTCAACTAAGGTATCTTGTTATGATCTATCAAGCTTGAAATCCCCAAGACTTGATGCCAAGTAATAGCGACATAAAGGAGGTGCACAGTCAAATCTTCTACAAATGTCTTATTCCTAATCTCATTTATGTTGCATAATAATCAATATACAATGCTGAACAACTGAAACACCTTCTGTTTCTTCTAATTATTGAAAGAACGTAACTCGATTACTTGGTAAAGGATACTTTTTTCAGGGTAGCATAACCTGGATTTTGCATGATACACCAATGACTTCTGAGAGTTCCATCTTTAATGGAGAACCAATTGATATGAATCAATGAACAATCCTATTTGGACAAATTGATATACTCATGTACAATACTAAAGAAATGAAGCAGTGAACATGTGTTAGATTTCCAACAAACTCATGTCGTACTGCTCTTATGTTTTCTTGCTCTTTTATAGGGCATTAAACCTGCATCATTGGTTAAAGTGAAGGACCCTGGAGTGAAACAGTTCATAGAAAAGTGTATTGCCCATGTTTCTGAGAGATTGTCAGCAAGAGAATTATTAATGGATCCTTTCCTTTAACTGGATTCCAGTAATGGAATAATAGGCCGCTCTCTGCAGCTTGACATAAAATATACAGGTGAATCATTTTAGAATGCTTATGGTAGCTTGTAACCTAAATCAACCAATGTTTGTGATATTTTGCCTTTTGTAGCTTATATTTCATGGTTGCTCTGTATAAAATCTTTGCATATGCAGGAATAGTTGGCTGCTCTAATGTGCGTGCTCTAGTGGAACCTTCAATTAATGGTCGAGATTTCACAGTGGAAGGTCAACGGAAAGACATTAACATAATTTTTTTAAAGCTTAGAATATCTGATCCAACAGGTTCTGGAATGATCTTTTACTGTCATCTGTTGTGATAGTTGCAGTCATGACTACCAGGAGTCCTTATGGCGCAATTTCTTTTTGTATTCACAGGGCAAGTTCATAACATCCACTTCCCATTTGACATTGAAGCGGACACATCAATCAGTGTAGCCACAGAAATGGTTGCAGACTTAGATCTTACAGATCAAGATGTTACCTCTATTGCGGAAATCATAGACACTGAAATACAGGCTCACATTCCTGAGTGGACACCTTTTAATAGTAACCCTGGCAGTGAGATAATGGCTTCTGATTATCGTGAGTCAGAAGCTGAAGATGAAATTACTCCTTTGCCAAATGACGCAGAACATCCTTGTGGTGGTTTAGTCTTAGAAAGGCTTCCTTCTGGGCGCAAGTATTGGTCTGACTCGCCCAGAGCGACCAGCAACATGTCTCCATCAGGGCACACTAAATCAAATGAATCATGTGACCTGAATTCTCATGCCAGTCATGACTCTTTTGTTGGGGTTTATGGAAAAGAAGACGGTTCCTTTAACCTGGATGATCAAAAAATTTGTTGCTCCGAGGGAATGCACTCATCAAATCAGCAGAATGATTCCTTTGATGATATTGACTTGAATTCTCATGCTAGTCATGTCTCTTTTGTTGGGGTTTATGGAAAAGTAGACAGTTCCTTTAATCTGGATGATAAAAAAATTCATTGCTCTGAGGGAATGCACTTATCAAATCAGCAGAAAGGTTCCTCTGATATTATTGACATAAAAGATAATTTAGAAAGTCTTGAATCATCAGAAATGTTTACCATGCGACACACATCCTTCGATGATTCATCTAATATTGTACTGACAGAATTATTTGCAACAGGTGCTTCTCTTTTGGGTGGTGAACTTGTTCCCAATGGATGTGAAAATCAGGATGAATCCTTGCATATGGAATTGCTGGATGATAAATCTGAAGATCTGGATTTGATTGTGAAGAAACTTGAGACTCTACTGATTGATCAACAGAAGGAATTTCTAGAGCTTAAAAAGAAGCATGATATGGCTGTAGCAGAAACCTTGAAAGAACTGCATCCAGCACTTCAAAGTAAAGCTTTAAATGGATGCCGCTTGAAATTCCTGTTTATAATATAGCATACATTGAGGATGAAGGGCACCCAACTAATCCATAGATTCATTTCATGCTAACAACAGAATCAGTTTTTGGCTATCCATCCAGTCATGTCTTCCATTAACAATAGTTAAGATGAACATTCAGATGTTCCTATCAATTAGAAGTCACCAAGAGAAATGGGAATCTAATGAGGTGCTTCCTTTTGTGCTAGTTGCTTTACAAGAGATGCAAATTTGTTTGAACTGCCTGATGCTTCTAATATTATTGGGAGGTAAATTAGGTTGAAGGAAAGCTATATATAACTTTCAAGGGACGTTCATTTGAATTTGGTAACTTGCATTCCATGGAAAACTAGCCTACACCATGCATCATCTTGTTCCAGTTTGGAGAGGTACATTTGAGTCAATTATCATGACTCAAGTTGGTTGAGCACGTATTTTCTATTTATTTATAAGCAGGTTTGGATGCCCTTCTCCATTGTTTAATGAAGCTTATAAGGGGATGGGCTCTCACGTGTATATAACGTAAATCTCTCATATATGTTTTAGTGAAACTAGTGTAAAGGCTCGCGTTTACGATGCAGGCTTTAATATATACGAACATTTTTCTTTAAAAAATAATGCAAATTATATATGTTAAAGTCACATTCACTAAGAAAATATATTATGAAATTTAAAAAATATTAAATTTGCTAAAATAAAAATGTTCTATACATATATTTATATATGTTGATAAGCGATGGAGGGGGCTGACGTCACACGCTTGGGTGTCCTCCAACTCTCATCTTGCTTCTTGGCTCTCTTCCTAGTCCTTTCTAAAATTTAAAATCAAGGTTGAGTTTTTTCATTCAATTGTTCTTTGTTTATAGTTCTCAAATTCATTTTTATTTGAATTTCATCTGATTTTCCTTTTTCATGCTAGAATAAAAAAGAAACACAATAGGTTTTTTTATTGAGAACTTCCCTCAAGACATAGTTAAAAAAATAATTACATCCATAGCTTTTTACATCTTCTAAATTTTTTCATGATCTCAAAAGTTTGCATGGATGGTTATTTATTTCTTTAAAAAAAAAAAAAAGCAAAACTCATTTCTTTGGATCATCAAAAAATAATTTATTTATTTATTTATTTTAATTACAAGAGTTTTTATAAAGCATTCAAAAGTCGAAGTGTTAGCCCAATAATGCAAATTAATGATATCTCGCACTTAAGCGTGGAATACTATTGTTTATATGTACTTTGAATAAAAAAGAGAAAAGAAAAAGAGAATAAAAAAAAAAAAAGAATCGAATAAAAAGATACGGGAAAGGGCCAAAATGAAATAAATAAATAAATATAAAAGTGTCACGTGTAAAAAAAATTATTAAATTTAAAATTTAAAAGAAAATGAGTGAGAATATATTTTGAAATTAGAAAAAGAAGAAATAAAAAAAGATTGGATAAGAAAGAATTTTAAAACAAAATTTGAAAAAGAAATCTTTCGTATGACAAGGAGTTGGCGATTTGGTGGAAAAAAAAACAAACACAACAGGAAAAAAAAAAGAAAGAGACTGAAGAAAAAATAGGGAAAAAAAGAATAGAGAGAGTTCTTGAAAAATGGAAGGAAACTGAGGAAAAAAAAAAGATAGAGAGAGTTTTTGAGAAGAAGAACAAAGAACATAGGCTTTTTGAAGAAAAAGATAGAGTGAGAGTTATCTAAAAAAAGTGAGAAGAAAGAAAAAAAAGGGAAAAGAGAGTAAAAAAAAAAAAAAAAAGACCCGGAGGAAAAAAAAAAAAGAAAGAGACCAGAGAAGATAAAGTAGAGAATGAGATAAAAGAAAGGGAGAAACCAAGAGCTCTAACAGACGAGAAGAAGGAAAAAAATCAAAACAAAGAAACCGGAATCGAAAAGCAAAAAAAAGTATTGGATTTATTTATTTATTTTTACGAAAAAAGAGAAAATGTTGAAGCATGATTGCTTACACATATATGAAAGTTCTCCCCATTAAAATATGATGCATGATTTCTCACCTCTCATGGATGGATGCATAAATTGGATGAATGTTGGATTTATATCACCCTTGTGATGACATACATGCTTGATGGACCCACCACGGGTTTCATGTCATTCAAATGCATGATTTTCTGATTCTCATGAATTAGTTATGTTCCATATTCATGATTCAAATCATATATATATTATTCCAATATATTGATGATGAGTTGAGAAAAAGATAGGTTTATTTTATAGAACTATTCACATCTTTAGTAGAAAAATATCCATATTTTTTTTGTGTTCATGAATCCATTACCATAAAGGGCATCCGATAAATAGTTTACATTTAGGTCATATTGAAACCCCAAGGAATATTTTTCTGGTTGTATAAGGAAAAAATAAAAAAAATGAGAAAAAAAATAGTTATTGGAAAAATTATTTAAAAAAATGAATGAGGAGTGAAATGGGAACGTTTGAGGAAATTGTATGAAAAATACGTAAAAAAACTAGGGTTTTAGCTGCAAAGTTTGCTAAGAAAATAAATTTGTAGAAAAATTGGGCTTTGTTGCAAAATCTATGGAGAAATATGAAGAAATAAAATATTTGAGGACACATATGCAAAATTGTGAAAATGTGTGAAAATATGAAAACTAGAGGATTTAACTGCAAAAGCTATGAAAAATGTAGAAATGTGAAAGTTGTGGGTTTATTTAAAAATTTTGATAAAATATTGAAAATGTGAAAAGTTAGAGGGCGAAGTTGCACAAATCCTTAAATTTGTGAAAAAGAAAGGAATTTGTGGGCTAATGTACAAAAAATGTCATGAGAAATTGAAGGATGAGTGAAGAAAAAAAGAAACGAGGGAAAAAAAAAAAGAGAAAAAAAATGAAGGGTGAGTGAAAAAAAAAGAGAGGAAAAAATGAAGGATGAGTAAAAAGAGAGATGAGGGAAAAAAGAGAAAAAATGAAGGATGAGTGAAAAAAAAAGAGAAGAAGGAAAAAAAAAAGAGAAAAAAAAAATGAAGGATGAGTTTATTGGTGTGGGGGCATTTTCATAATTTTCTTTTGCAGGACTTCCTTTCAAAAAAAATCCTATGAACAACCCTTGAAGCCAACCTTATGGTTTTTGATAATCTTTGGGGTAAAAGAAATTTTCTATGAAATTTCTCTAACTCCCCTTTGAAGTCTTGACACTCTTTGGGGTAAAGGAAATTTTCTATGAAATTTCTCTAACTCCCTTTTGAAGTCTTGACACTCTTTGGAGTAAAAGAAATCTTCTATGAAATTTCTCCAACTCCCCTTTGAAGTCTTAACACTATTTGGGGTAAAGAAATTTTCTATGAAATTTATCTAACTACCCTTTGAAGTCCTGACAATATTTAGGGTAAAAGAAATCTTCTATGAAATTTCTCTAACCCCCTTTTGAATTCTTGACACTCTTTGGGGTAAAGAAAATCTAACTCCCTTTTGAAGTCTTGACAATCTTTGGAGTAAAGGAAATTTTCTATGAAATTTCTCTAACTCCCCTTTGAAGTTTTGATACTCTTTGGGGTAAAAAAAAATTTCTATGTAAAAAAAATTGTTAAATCTCTCCAAAATCTTCTTTGAACTCACTTCGAGGTCTTTTGACACTCATTGGAGTGAAGGAAAGAGTAAAATAAAAAAATTTATGAAAATCTCGCTTGAACTCACCTCGAGGTCTTTCAGCACTCATTGGAGTGAAAGGAAAAGCAAATGAAAATTTCACCAAAAAAAAAAAAAATCTCTTTTCTTGAAATGAAAAGGGAGAGTAAAAAATAAAAATTTCAGAAAAAGAAATGATAAAAAATCCCTTGTTGATACTCACTGAAGTAAAAAAAGGAAGTGTTTAAAAAAATCTCTTGAAACCCATCGTGAAGTCTCTCTCACAAAAAATGAATTGAAGAACTCAAATGATGACTTAGTCAACGAAAATTAAGTTCATAATTATAGATTAAGGTCCATTTATAAAAAAAAAACAAGTAAAAATTGTCAATTTAATGACTTAATCATGTTGAAGTCCACGGGTTGAAAATTTAAAGGTCAAGACTTACAAACATTGAAGAGTCAAGACCTAAATGACAAATGCAACTCTGAAGTTTTAAGACATAACGAAGTCAAAAACTTGAGAAGTTTCATAAGTTAGAGAGCTGAAGATTTTACAAGCACAAAGAGCCAAAGTCTTCAACAATAAAAGAAATGAAGATGACTAAGTAGGCAACTCATCAGTGCAGAGTGGCCGCAGTTTAAAAGTTATACAATGTGTTAAGATGCAAGCACAGCTAAAAGAAATTGAAGAAGGCCACAGTCACTGATGCTAAAGGGTCTTCTGACATGTTTTACTTTTAGTGAAGCAGTCAAGAGCGTCAGCCAAGTAAAAAAAAAAAAAAATTGAAGAGCATAATAAAAAGATAGCTTTCTTAATATATATATATATATATTTGTATTCTCGCATTATGCACTCATATGCTCTTTGAATGAAATCAAATAAAAAAAAAATAATTTTGTGTTTATTCATTTGGTTCTCATTCACACATGTTTCTTAATCGGAGGTTCCCACGACATTGTCTGGGGTAATTAATATTAGGGGCTTGCTCTTAATAGAAGTTATGAACCTGCAATCACCTAAAAATATGAAAATGATTAAAACTTGATTTGTGATCCATGCTTTTTACCTGGTTAATCCCAATTAAAGGCCAGGTGGAAAGAAAGAAGCCCACAAAGTTTGGCACCCCCGGTGGGACCAACTTCTCCTCCCATCTTTGAAACAAAGTGTGAATGAAAAATTAAAAAAGAAAGGAAAAAATAAACAAGTAACAAATCAAATAGCGTTCTTAATGTGATCTTTTCCTTTTTAGGTTTTTGTGATGGCACCAATAAACAACACCAACAATGCAGCTGCATCATGTACCATTTTCCTTGGGGAAGGCACTCTGGTGAAGCTGCCTTACGCTTCTGTCTACACTGGTATTGCTGGAGCTGAGATTAAATTTGGGACTGTCTCAGAGTATGTCAACTTTGTGCCAAGCCCACCATCATCACCATCAATAGGATGTCGCTCGAATGTGATTCTGCCTACCGAGGTTGAAGAATGCACTGTTGTTCCTAAAGCATCTATTTTCGACAGACTCACTTTTCCAAAAAGGGTCATGAACATTGATGGAGGAGAGGATGAAGAAGAACCTTTATTCACAATCATTGCTAGAGGAAAGGAGAGTGGTATCTTTAAGAAGCCTAACGCTACCCCAACAAAATCTTTAATGATGGGGTGCCCAAGGTTGACTAAGAGGAAGATACCCTCACCTCAGGAGAAAGCGAGTTTTGTCTCATTCCAAGACTCAAAGAATAACTCATCGAGTTCATTTACTAACTCTTTCACACCATTGCGAATGGTGAACGAGAACTCCACAACTGGTGAACTTCGTTCCCAACAGAATAACATGAAGAAAGGAGGCAAGCCACCAAGGTTTCATCAGTCGAAGTGTACGTTTGTCAAGAAGATTTATAATAAATAGCTACACCTCCTATAGGAAGCTACAGACTGAAAAGATGACACCGAGGGAGTTTTACCTAAGAAAGAAGAACTTGCTCTCGGAGTCGTGAGCTTCCGTGTTTGATAGGCTTTCACTGCCGAAGTAGCAAGCTTACAAGAAGACAACTCCCTCTAATCCTTATTCAAGGTTCCAGTGGATAAGGAAACAAGATGAAGAGATGAAAGACCTTGAAGTACACACTATACAGGTGATTACTGAAGGGTCTGAACACCCGCCAGAGCTAAAACGTCCCTTCACTAGGCTGAGAAAGAAGATAGCAGTTGGTACAAGTGGTGTGCAAGAAGAAGATTTTAATCAAGCATTACAAGAAAGGGACAAGAAAGGGCAAAATCCTTCTCCCAAGCTGGGTTTCATACTCCTCCTAGGAAGAATAATGATTCAAGTGAAGAAGAAGATGACAACCTCATTTTTACATTGAACAAATATCCAATGTTTGTAAAATTAAAGAAGCAATTGGATCAATGAGAAAAAGATTACATATCTATGATGCAGACTGCTGCGTTTTTGACTGGTGTGATCTCTCGTTTAAGTGATCAAGTCCAAAATCTACTCCAAGAAAATTCAAGGGTTCACAAGCAAGCACCATTTGTACAAGTTGTTCAAGAGGAATAAGATGATGAAGAAAAAGTACTTGGGTTACATGAGCAAGCTGGAACATCGGCAATACCTGAGCCAATGATATCCCCAGATGAAGTACAAAAAATAGTTACTGCACAATTGAAGCAAACTAAGGGGTGCTGCAGTAAAAGGTGATGGTGATAAACCATACTCAAGCTTTCATGATCAACTACCTTATCCTAAGGGATACAATGTTCCCAAGTTTAAGCAGTTTAATGGCTTAGGGAACCCTGATCAACATTTGGCCCATTTCATAACAGCATGCGGGGACTGATAAGGGCTTGAGTAGACATGTTTTATCTACTTGTTTTACATGCATTGAGCATCATTTTACCATGGATTATGTCTCATAAAGTGTATTTTGGTGTTCCTTTGTGCAATTAGGTTGTGAAAGTATTGAAGGAGGAAAAGGAAGCAAAGATGGGTTATAAAGACCTATTGTTGGGAGCTTTTGTACAACACAAGTGTCAAGGCACAATAGGGGATCATGCACATGAGGGTGTGTGCTAATTTCTAGAAGAATTCAAGCCAATTTGTGTGATGGAAGGGCACAAAAACAGTCACACCTTCATGTCCCTACTTGTGTGAAGATAGCCAAAGCTTCCAAATGATGATTCGATGGAGGAAAAATCTTATAACTCACCACATGGACGTGTGCCCGACCATGTGGCCTCAAGATAAGAGAGTTTGGATTGCATTTTATGAATAGCTGTAGCAAAAACACTGTTCATTTTTACTGTAGTAGTATTGTAGCAGAAATCACTGTTCACGCGACCGTGTGGGATCTCACGTGGTCGTGTGGAGGCACGTGACTGGTGCATTTCAAAATTATAAATAGCCCTTTTTGCCGATTCTTTTGGGACTTTTTGCGCACGTTTGAAGGCAAGAGCGGCTAGGGTTTCAAGGACGAGGTCTTTGACGATATTGGGGGTCGTTCTTCACCAACTTCGATAGATCCTTCGACGAGATAGCATCGGGGAGCCATTGGACGAGATAGCATCGGGGAGCCATTGGCAACCTAGCTTCGGAGAAGGTTCCTTCGAGACGTTGAACGATTCATCAAGGCCATCATCACGAATTCGAGGGGGTTTACTTTCATGGATTACAATGCTCTTTATTTCATTATCTCTTGCTTTGTAATAAGCCCCATGGAGGGCTAAACCCTAGTAGATATTTGGACATGTGAACCCTAGGTTTCGATTCATGTATTGACTTTCTTTATGCTTTCTTTTAATTGCGAGTTAATTTGAGTTTTAACCTTGTTTAATCATTGCTTGCATGCTTTATTGATTCGTATGGTTGTTTGGTATGCTTGAGTTGTTACCTTAATGAGAGAGAGGTCTCCATTGGGGATTAGAATATACAAGGTTAAAGAGGGTTGAGAGGGTGAGTCTTGAGATAGAGGAGTGTCCCCTTTCCCTTCCGATTGAGTGATTCCTATCTCCGTTTTCCCTAAGTTTTATGCAACCATATGGGGTGTGAGGCGTGAGATTGATAGATTTCTCCGCCGAGACCTTGTAGGGGGTTAGGAATCTTTTTCCCAGAAGTAGGGTTAGATCTAATTTTAGGAATCGGTTTCACTCTTTGGTATCCCTAAAGTTCATTGCGGTCATATGGGGCGTGAGGTGTTGAGATTGAGCGATTTCTCCACCAGGACCTTGTAGGGGACTAGTATTGGTGGCCTGGAGGCAGGAACCGATTATTTTTGGATTGCCTCGACTCATAGAACTCGGTTTAGAAGCATTTAGTTAGTCTTGCACTTCATGATAGAGCCTAGGGGGAGCATTGCCCGGCTATCTCATCTTCATTGATAGAGATCTCCTTTACCTTTTTCTTTTACTTGCTTGCTTGCGATTTTCTTATTTTACACATTACATCCATTGCTTCATATTATTGATTCGACTAGATAACTGAGAATTAGTTATTACTAGTACTTCCGTTCCCTGTGGATTCGACTACCCACTCACTAGGGTAATTATTACTTCGACAACCCGTGCACTTGCGGTACACACACGCAAGGGGTATGTCAGGGACACAAGCAACAACCCGTCTCTTTTGTTAAGACAATTTGCTGCTAGTTTAATTAGTGTGGCTTTTGAATGGTATGTAAACTTGCAACCTGAATCCATTCAGACATGGCAGCAAATGAAGGACTCTTTTAGAGTTCAATTCTGTGGAGTTTACTGATAAAATCAGTATAACTAATCTGGCTAACACAAGGCAGAACAAGTATGAGAAGGTTATAGATTATGTGATGAGATGGCGTAAATTGAGCATCAAGTGTGAGCAGCCACTCGATTAGGTGCAGGCAGTGGGATTATTGGCAGGGAATATTGATAATTGGATGGTTCCATTTCTCAGCTCATCTGGCATTCACACATTTCAAGACTTGATCTCTCAAGTCAAAACATTAGAGAGAACTAGTCCAAGGGTGGCATCTACAATGCAACCCACCAAAGTGGATAAAGAAAAGCCAAGAAAGCTAGAAGGTGTTAAGCATATGGTCTTTGCAACTGATAAAGTAAAGGAGGCCACTGCACCAGCAAATTATAACAAGCCAAAGCTACCATCACTTGGGAGTGGAAGTGAACCACCTAAGCCTGTAAGTTCTCTTCAAGAGAGGATGAGCAAAAAATATTCTTTTAGAAGGGACAAATTGATGAAGATATTCAAAGATGCATTGAAGGTGGGTTTGCAGCTGTCAGAGAGCGAATGACCAGAAGAGGCAAACAAGAAAGATCACCCAAATTTTTGTCCATATCACAAAATATTGGGACATTCAATTGAGAACTGCTATGTGTTCAAGGATTGGATTGAGTGATAGTATCAGGAAGGGAAGATCACTTTATCTAAAAATGTGTTGCTCGATCAATCAGCAGAGCACACCAACTATGTGTCAGTTGCACTGCAAGAGGAAGTTTTATAGGGCCAACATGCAGGGGCACATCATAAGGCATGCAAGCTAATAGAGGTTCTTAAATTCCCAAGGAGCCTGTTCCTCTTGGAGTTCCAAAAGGCTTATGGGAAATTTTATCTCAAAAAAGTCAAGAAAGATGTTGAAGAAATTGGGGAAGCTCCCTGGTATCAAGTGGCGGAGAGCTCAAGACCCTGTTGAGAAGCCCAAACAAAAAGCCAAGAAGAATAAAAAGATTAAGAACAAGAAAACAAAACAGAAGCAGATAAAGCCCGCTGAGTTCCATCATAAGAAGTCAATTATTGAGGAATATATTGAGTCCTTGGAAGATTACCAACAAAAGGAGAGCCCTAATTATGTACTCTTTTTCTTTCATCGGGTTTGGGGGAGTGTACATGAAACTTTTCTTAAGTGGATGCCTATTAATGCATAACTCTTCATCTCCCCAAACTTCAAAAACTCCCAAAACTATTAATCTTCATATGTCGATTCATCTTCCCATGATATTTATGAGGAAGCTTAATAGATGTAACTTTTCATATGAATCTTGGCTTATAAATAGAGGCTTTTGTAGTCTTGTACAATATACATATGATACACATGATATAAAGAGGGAGTGAATAAGAAGTTAGTTTCTCTTCTCTCTACTTTTGGTATTATGTGTTTGTTTACTTTCTTAAGTTTATAAAAATTAAATATATTTTATTGTTAAATTAATATAAAAATAGTTGAATGTAATGGCCAAGAATCAATCCGAGGGCACCCCACAAAAACCCATCAAACACCATAGGCAATTGTGCTAAAAAGTAATAAATTAAAACAACCCCAAACAGAGTTTTTATTTAAATAATTTAAAAAAATTAAAAATTAAAAATTATTCCTAATAAATCAGTAGAATTTGAGACAACTCGAAATAATTATAGAAAAAATGAAAATTTTGCACTTAATTCGTTTACCTATCCAATTAAATGGAAACTTTTCATTTTTTTTCTATGCTTATTTTTTTGGTCTAAGAGAAATTAAAATTCATGTAATTCTTTTATTATGGGTCGAAGTTGTCACACACTTATTCGTTACCATTAAAATTAGCCTCACCCTTGGCTTCAATCTTGAACTCTTGAGAATTGTTGTTGTGTTTTATTATATTGTCAATAAAGAAGAAGTTACTAGGTTCAGGATTTCCCATCTTCAATTTTTTTTATTGAACTTAAACATGTTTTCAATCATCTATGCAAACTTATGTTTGCCAATTGGGAGCTTATTGTGTTCAACATATGTCTACTTGCATTGAATGTCTACTCACATGCTACCACATGCAAAGATATCTTTTGTAACTAATCAAAATAATGTGGTGTGAATTTTCATTATCTTACAACACCATTCAATGCTGTTGAAGTTCATATCAATGTAAGCATTCTTAATGAATCAGAAGGTAGTGTTAAAATAAAGTCAACGTTCAACAATTATCCATGTGTATGTATTATTTCCCAACAACTGACCAACACTACCTTTGGTTAGGGATCATGAGTTCACTTGGGAGTGATTTTTTTGCCATTTAATTACAAAAAATATCAATTTAAATATGTAATTGTAATAATTATTTTGAATAATCACATTCAAAAGTTTTATAAATGAAATTTAGTTATTATTAAACCAAACTCATTATTTTATTAGAATTTTTTTAAAAAATTACATTATTGCCCATTTAAAAACAATATTACCGCTAGGATTTTTTATATAAAGCATAAAATTAAGTTAAAGTGTATACCAAACACAACATTAACCTAAGACCACAGGCTTGGGAGTCAGTTTTTCATTCTTTTCTAAGTGAAATAGTGAGGTTACACACACACATTTTGTATTAAGGTTCATCTAAAAGACAATATTAAGATTAGGGTTTTTTTGTTATAGAAAAAGTTGTGCTACAATGCATAAAAATAATACTTATTAAAATTAATAATAGAGTTTTTTTATAAGAAAAAGTTTTGTAGGTTCATTTGTACTAGTTTCTTGCCCAAGACATCTATTTTGGGTAATAGCATTTTTTTTTTTGAGAAAGGCGACAAACCGGAACCTCAGGGACGGACACGTGGGGGAGCCGCGCTCACCACCGACCCGTGCTCTCACCTTGCACGTGATAGGTTTCGAACTGGGGAGCCACGCTTGACCATTGAGACGAAGACCCTACGCAAAGGACCCGGTGCCAATAGACCAAATGGTCGTTGGCTTGGGTAATAACATTATAACTTATATGAAAACTATGGATTTACAAAATTTAGAAGTACATGAAAAATAAATAAAAAAAAAATAAATTTTTGAAAGAACATAAAAAAATAAACAAAAAAGATAAATAAATTTATGTTCGAAAGTGATATTTAATTTTTTTTTTCTGTGAATTTATGTCCACAATTGAGAATATACTCACAATTATTTGAATTTCAGTGGCATAGATGAAAAAAAGAAAAAAAAACTATTACTTTTATATAAAATTTAATGTTTTTAATAAATATTATGTTTTCTTGAGGGGTTTTAGCCAAATCTTCCACTAAACCTTATAAATCAATCCTCTCTCTCTCTCTCTCTTACACACACACCCCGCCGGATAGCATAAACTAGCCGAGCTTGACTTCACAAGTTGCACAAGGTCAGCTCGTTTACACCCTATTTTCTTCTAAATAAAAAACAGAGAGTTTAGGCAATTCATATAAAATAATATTTTCAGGAAAAAAAAAAAGTAATAATAATAAAAATAAAGGGATTTGTTTGATCTTTCTAACATGGAAAGAAGGGATCTTTTAAAATCAATATAAAATATTTTCCATTGGAGAAAAATACTAACAAAGTATAGGGGTCTGTTTGATATTTCCCTTTTTGATAGGGTAGTTTGGGCTACCTGCTCCATTGAAGAATGACTCCACTGGGTTCTTTCCTGCTATCTGCTTTTCGTTATTGCAGTCAAACCGCCCGAGGCCTCTATTGGGATTGCGAAAGCTCTTAGATTTCGATTTCTCTTGGAATTCGATCTCTCTCAATCTAATTAAAGTATTCATTTTCTTGGGATTCATATCTTTTGATAAATTTCGGTGATTGCTTGAAGCCGATCTTGGAATTTTCCCATCTTTCTGTCGTTTTTTTTATGGATTTAGGGTTTTGTTTATTCTACTTTATTTGTTGGTATTTTTCTGATCAAGTTTTGTTCTATTTTGGCAGGTTCGATCCGTGCCAAGGCATGGATGCATTGAGTTGCAAGGTTTACAACACGAATCTCTCCGACCTTTGCCATCGTAGAACATTCTCTCCACCAGCTTTGTAAGTTTCTCATTTAAGATAATTTTCCAGTTTTGATTTGATTGTCCATATGAATATTTCTCCTTGTTTGATCTTTCAATCGATTTCTTGGTTTTATTTTGTTTTATTTTATTTTATTTTTTTGCAGGGTGTGCAATAGAAAATATGTGTTTTCATTTAATGGTTCACACGGGCAATTTTCTTTACACCTAAATGCTTCCACTGATAAGTTTAAGATGAATGGCAAACCAAATTTTCAGCTTCCTGTTCAGGAAAGACGACTACTTGGGAAGACATTTTCTTTTATGGGAGATTGTGCCTTGGAGGAGAACTTTCCTGGAGTTCGGATGAATACTTCTCAAGAAAAAATTGGTGTGCTGTTGTTAAACCTGGGTGGCCCGGAGAAACTTCATGATGTTCAACCATTTTTATTCAATTTGTTTTCTGATCCAGTATGTGATTCTTCTGTATTAATTGTGTTCCTTATAATTAATTTTCTTATTTTTTGAATGCTTATGTAATTTCATGTCTTTGATATGTAAGCTTGGTTATGAATGCCATACTCTAGTGTGCCCATAGCTTTTGTTATTTTATCATCTAGAAATTGTATGTGTATTATGATTATATAAATTTATCAACCCCAATATAGTTTTAATGAATTTGGATGGTGATGAATTTGATTCTGATTTTTTTTTCATCTTTTCACAGGATATCATAAGGCTCCCCCGATTATTCCAGTTTCTTCAACGACCATTAGCTCAACTTGTTTCAGTTTTAAGAGCTCCGAAAAGCAAAGAAGGTTATGTTGCCATTGGTGGTGGGTCACCTTTGCGTAGGATAACAGATGAACAGGTGAACTTCTTTCTCGTCTTTGCATTCCTTTTAAATTTCTGGAATGTTTTCTGTTTCATTATTTTTAGCTAAGATGTCCTATTTTTTACAATGCTACATATCTTCTTTAGTTTAAATTTCTTTTTCACAGTTATTGTATTACTGATTTACCATACCCAGAAACTTCATTAATCATGTTACTTGTAGAAATGCTGATATTTATAGCGTAAACCCTGAAATAGATGACAACCTTAATCGGAAATCGATGTGCATTAATATATGATTTGAATTTACAGGCGTGCACATTAAAAGAAGCTCTCAAAGAAAAGAAGGTTAATGCCAATGTATATGTTGCAATGAGATATTGGCATCCTTTCACTGAAGAGGCCATTCATCAGGTTTGTTTCAAATTTGCACCAGCTTTTTCTTGCTGATCTTTCATTCCTTTTTGTTCTTTTTGTTAATTTCTGATAACCTACTTTACAGCCACCATTGTATGTTCTAGAGCTTAGTTGAGATCTTGAATTTGCCTGATTTTCATCTTCTACAAAGGTTGCTTATCTATAGTTTCTACAATAGGATGTCTAACTAGGATCTCATAGTCATTGTTTTAACCACTTCAGACAAGAGTATTTTTAAATAATAAAGACAGAAAAACTAGGTGAAATCTTTTAAGTGAGAAAATGAATAGTCAAAATCATCATTTGCTTTAACGAAATGTGATCTATGTTTATTTACAACATGTGGCACCATTTATCCAATTGAAAAAGTTACATTAATATTACTAAAAATAAAAAACAAATCATTTTGTCAACCAACTTGAGATCAATGAGATATCTGTAATTTCAAATTGTCTGAAATCCTTAGTTGAATTCTTACCTTGATGGATTGAGAAGTACAGTATTAAAATTTTCAACGTAATAAACCTCGTCAATTGACATGGTTTTGCATTTATTTCCCTGTTAATGACATTTTTGTTGTTTTTGCATGTGATAGATCAAGACGGATAATGTTACCAAGCTTGTAGTTCTTCCACTTTATCCTCAATTCTCTATATCCACAAGTGGGTCAAGCATAAAGCTTCTTATGCGCATCTTCAGGTGAATAAAGTCTGCCTTTCTAGATTATCCTTGATTATGCTTGACATTTGATTCGTCACAGAGTTGGGTACTACAGAGTTTAACATTTTCTTTTCTCAGGGAAGATGCCCATTTTGCTCAACTACCAATTTCTATTATTGAGTCATGGTATCAACGGGAAGGATACATTAAGTCTATGGCTGACTTGATAGAAAATGAGCTTTCAAATTTTGCTAACCCTCAGGAGGTATGTCTCTGAATTAGTTCACCTGTTTTTATAGAATTGTAAATATGTTGCCATTGATCTAGAAAACATCAACTGATACCTATCTACCTTTGCTATTTTTATTTGTGATTTCCAAAAACTGCTCAAAAAGTTCCCACTTTGTTCCTCTATCAGTGTATCAGTCGGTGCTTTTCATTTTCCACCTCTCTTTTATTAGGGTTTGATAATTGGACATATTGAAGATAAGGCCTACACTTTCAACCTTTCCTTTATAGTGTTTTTGTGTGTTATATTCATAAATCAAATTTATTTTCCATTTATGGGATGGCCTTATTGTTGTAGTCTTTCCATGCAAAAGGTAATTTCATCCCGTTACATTCCTCCTTTCAACAGTCAACTGGAAAAAGTGAAAAGAAAGAAATAATTCTAATCGCTACAGGATAGTTTGGGCAGGATATTTGATTTATTGCTACTATCTGTGTTGTTTGAAGATTTGTGCATTGTTCCAAGTGTTTGAGATGTCTCTATAATTCAACATTGTAAATAACTGGCATTCTGCATTTGTTGACCTATATTTTATGGTCTACAATAATATCTATAGTTATATTGCATTTGTTTCATGGTGGGCATTATTAAAAGAAAGAGGGTATGCTTCTACCAGTCAGATAAAATGCATAGCCGAACTGCGCCAGGCTTTCATCAGGGATTTGGTGATGTTTTAAGTGCTCACTGTAAGATGTCAGGTGGCTTGGCTGATGCATTACACAACTGGAAGTAAAGAGAAAAGGAGAATACTCTTGCTGATCCAAATCATATAGTTTGAACTGGATTTGTGTTTTTTATCATTTATGCCATCTACTGTTTGTTATTGTTCTGAATTTTCCTTTTTTTATTTTTATTTTTATGTGTTAAACTTGACCTTGTTAGAGATTGACAAACTGAACTTGGGTTCACAATAACTTACCAATCACTATGTTAGTGCATCGGATTTTATATCATGGTGGGTAGAATATGGCAAATGGCATGTCAAGACACTTTCTGCTTTCATATGCGTCATCTAATTTGTTTGTTATTGAAGCAACCTTCCTGTGACAACTGTTGCTGCAGACCTATGCATATTTGTGTTATACACATGCTAACATCTATTGCATCTTTAGAAAAATCTTGTCAGAATTCTGCACAATTTTTTTTGTTGGAATTTGGCATCATTGTGATAATGACATTTGCAGGTATATTACTGTAATGATATTGTAAATAAATAAACTCTGTGATGTTTCAAATAGCTAATTTTGAGTCACTTGAATGACCCCTAGCTCCAGTGGTTATCTTTGGGTAAATTCTGATATCTAAAGCCATCTTTTTTCTGCAAGATTATGACCCATCAAGAATTTACTTAATTTTCATCCGCATTGCTCTTCATGGATGGCAAATAGAGTTAAAGCAGTTTCAACAGACTAATAATATACTATTATGTCTGATTTCATATTTTCTTTGAATCAAGTTTTTGTCATCATTCCCATGTACAATTGATTTATTATTATTATTATTATTATTATTATTATTATTATTATTATTATTATTATTTATTGTCATTTTAATGATTGCTTTTAGAGATTAGATATTTTTTTATTCCTTACACTTTGTGAGAGTTCTCATTATTGACTATTTTTCAGTTTAAGGCACAGTCAATGAGAATTCTTAAAGATGAAATATTCACAACCTTATTCATTTTGGTATCATAGGTTATGATATTCTTCAGTGCGCATGGAGTGCCAGTTAGCTATGTTGAGGATGCAGGAGACCCGTACAGAGATCAGATGGAAGATTGTATCAACGTGATCATGGATGAACTAAAATCAAGAGGAATTGGCAATCCCCATACTCTTGCTTATCAGGTATTGCAGTTATAACCATCTCTCTGTTTTCCAGTTTCGTACCAGCAAGTTATGATATAAATTAATTTCTTGACATTTGAAGCTATAAAAATCAAACACATAAGATATCACTATTCCACCGGATAAGTTCATAGTTGCATTTTAACATTATTCTGATCATTGCAGAGTCGAGTCGGGCCAGTTCAATGGTTGAAGCCTTACACTGACGAAGTCTTGGTTGAACTTGGGCAGCAGGGTGTGAAGAGCCTTCTGGCTGTCCCTATCAGGTAGAATCTGGTCATCATTTTCCTCTCTTCTGTTTTATGGAAATTGAATATTCGGATCAAACTTTCGGCTTAAACATAGAACTTACAGTGCTCCTCTTTTGGGAAGTTTCTATAGTAACAGTGCTTTTACTTACTGTATTTGCATTTAGCCATAGGCAATGGTGCACTAGGATGCTCTAGATTTGGTTTGCTGAGGATTTCTTGACTTCAATACAGCTTAGCTGAAGTTCATAATTTTTTTAGCAATTATCTGGTTGTGGTTGTGACTAGGAATACAGCTAGCGTGGTTTAACATGCAATTTACTGCATATTTTCATGTGTTCATGTATGTTTGAACATCTTTTTTGGAAAAGTTCTTCATTAATTAATCAATTCATCTCGAAAGTTATCTGTCGCCTTCTCCCATATACAGCTTTGTCAGCGAACACATTGAAACTCTTGAAGAAATTGACATGGAATACAAGCATCTGGCTTTAGAGTCCGGCATTGAGAACTGGGGCAGGGTCCCTGCTCTTGGTTGTACCTCGTCCTTCATTTCAGATCTGGCTGATGCAGTCATTGAAGCGCTTCCAACGGCATCCCTTGTTTCATCATCTGCAAAGGATACAAGCAGTGAAACGGACACTGACCCATTGCGCTATGTGATCAATTTGTTTTTTGGATCAATACTAGCCTTTGTGCTGCTTCTGACTCCCAAGTTTATCTCTACATTTAGGAATTTTCTTGTCTATCTGATGTGAGTAGTTAAAGTTTTCTCCAGAAAGTAAACCTGAATAATCTAATAATGCTCAAAGCTGTAAGAGGAACAGAGATGCCGAAAAGAGTTATACAATAGCAATAATTTTAATTAAGGTTTATTTTATTGTTATTATTATTATTATTATTATTATTATTATTATTATTATTATTATTATTATTATTATTATTAGTTTTTATCAGCATTGTTTTCAGCACTGATGAGTTATTTCTACCGCAGGCTTCTTGAGGATATTTTATGTTGAGTATTACAACTGATTTAATCTGATGCAAGGAATCCTAATGATGTATGTTTCTCTTTGCATGTTTGTTCATGAAACTGGGGTTTTTTTTTTTTTTTTTTTTAAATTTTCTGCGGACAAGCTACAACCACTCACACACTTACTAAATAGTTGATCATGATTTTAGAGGAAGTTGAACTTCCGACTAAACATATATTTTTTTGGCATGTTGTTTCATGAGTCTATTAACTAGCCACCATTACTCACAGAAAAAGTCGAGCTTTTGATTTCTCTCATAAAATATAAACTCACTATCTTTTGGCTATGATGTTAATGGTGATGCTAATGGTGAGATTGCTAATTTATACTAATATAAAACCGCTAATGATTCTGCTTATTTCTTTTAAAGTTTTCATTCAACTTTTGCAAACCGTCCTATTCCCCAAATGTTGAACAAATCCATAGGGGTGTATTTATAGCTCAAAGATCTTCAAGTGAGTGTCAAATTATTTATTATTTGTGAATTTTAATGATGAATTATAATTTTGAAAGCATTTAATTGAGAATCATAATATTGATATTTTACGCATATATCTGGGGATATTCTTAAAAATTTATAATTTGTTAGAGCATTTGTGAAGATAAGATTTTCTTTTACAAAAGTATGGTCTATAGTCAATTTATTTTTAAAAACAGTTTATGTATTTTTATTAAATGTTAATTTTGTTTATGTGGAAACTCTGTTAAAATAGCAATCAATCCTATCCCAGGTGTCAGGATTTCCTAAAAAGAAAAAAAAATGATAATAATAACTGGCGCCGAGAGAACACCATTACTAGCGCCGGTTATTTTTGTTTGTTTAATCCCGAGAGAACACCATTACTGGCGCCGGTTATTTTCTATCATCTCTTCTTTACCTTTTCCCTTTCCGAAGTTGTCATTGCCTAGATATCTTGCTATCATTGCCTGCTCAAGTCTTCGACATTGATCACACATCTCCAACCAAGGTAATGATGCGAGGTGGACGCCGTTGATGAAGTTGTGCGGTTTTTCTTTTCTTTTTACACTCTTTGTGTTGTTTTTCACCATTTCGTGTGTTGTTTTTGGCCGTGCGGTTTTATGTTTCATTATTGGATGATATTGTAGTTTGCAGCGAGATTTTTAGGCTAGGGTTTTGTTAGTTTGTTCCGTCTGTGTATAGGATCGAAAGCGATAGTGTTGTGGTGAATGAGATTTTTCGATATTTATGCAAACTCATTTTGTTGTCTAATGTTTATAATGTATATTTCCGCTTTAATTTGATATGAAGTAGTTTTAAAAGTATCAGTGTATTGATTGAGTTTTCTGTGTAATAAATGTCGTTTCGGTTTAAGAAATGGGGTTTCCGTTTAAGTATTGAGGTTTCTGTTTAATAAATAGAATTTTTGTTTAATAAATGGCTCTAAACTGATGTATTGTTATCCTTGTAGGGTTTTTGGTCATGGCAGTCAACCTAGTTAATAGTCGATGCTACTTGACACCGGTTGTCCAGACTTTGAGTGAATTGAAAGTTCACATGATTGGACGACACTAGAAGATCATCAGAAGGATACCGTTCGCAACTTTGATCGAGATTGAAGCGCTACTCCAAGAGAGAGCCTTCCTTGATTCTCTGCTGCAGAGGTTTGATGACCGCAACAACAAATTCAGGATCGGGGCCAGTGATAAGTGCTCGTGTTATAGTAATACGAAGTGTTATTGTCTTACATTGAGCATTACTTTTCTCAGATTTTATCATTAATTGGTGTGCATTTGTATTCTTTTGCGCATTGTAGGGATGTGGAGTAAACTTATTGAAGAAAGAACAAAGTTAGGTCATATTCGTCATTGTTGGGGAGTTCTTGGACCAAGCAAGGAACAAGGCATGATTCTAGACTTGTGGGTTTGTGCCAACCTCTTTTGGAGGGGTACAAAGGCAGTCACATTCACAAAAGTCTAACCCGTGTAGCATAGAAAAACTTCGCCAATGAGGAGAAAGGAAGCAATCGATATGACCTACCGTTGATTGTGTGCCCATTGTGTGCCCAATTCAACAGCCTCGATGAAGAACGATGAAATCGGGAACATTTGATGCGCGCCAGAAAACAGATTCTAGAGAATCTACACGGGCGTGTGGAAATTCCACACACCCGTGTGAATGCTCGATTCAGGACTTTTTCTAGATCTTTTCGCCTATCTTCTGGAGGGTCGTGGCAAGGGTTTGGAGAAGACTTTGTGGAGGATTGGGATGAGTTCTCGGCATCGACATCGAAGCCCGTCGGAAGATAGCTATTGGGGGAGCTTTCGTCGGCACCGATCCGGCAAGGTGTTCCTTCGGCTTGACGAGGAGCTTAGTGGAGAGGACAGAGCGACCTCACAAGACCATCGCCACACATCACAAGGGGTTTCATCTATGTTTTCTATTCTTGTTATTTCATACACATTGATGGATTTGTATAGCTCCATGGAGAGCTTAACCCCTTATGGGTATTCGGACTTGTAAACCCTAGGATGACATTGTTTCTATGATGTTTATTATGTTTTCTTAATTGATACTTTTAGTTGAGTTCCCATCTTGATTGCTTATTGTATTGATTTTCCCTTAGGCGTGACACTAGGGTTGAGAATCATCTAGGTTATCATTTGGAGGTGTGACAACCTCTATAGGGTTAGACTACTTGAGATTGGAGAGGGTCGAGAGGGTGAGTCGTGAGGTAGCGAAACGTCCCCTTCCCCTCCGGTGTGATTTTCCCTACCTCCATGTTCCAAGAGTTCTTAGCAGTCGAAGTAGAGCGAAGTGCTAGGAGATGAACTCCCTTGGGGCTTAGTTGTGGGAGCAACAGAGTGAAGGGTTGTAGTGAATCCTAGTGCTGGGGCTTAATTGAGACTAAGGTTCTTTTACCTGGACCAAAGGGTTTATCACTTAGGAACATGGTCTATCACTTGGAATCCCTAGAACGTAAAGCAATCTCACATAGTGTGAGGTTTAGGAAGATGGACTCTCCTGGGGCTTATTTGATAGGTCAACAAGAGTTAAGGGTCGTAGTGAAACCCAATGCCGGGGCATAATGTTTGGATTAGTCACAGTTGACCCTAGGTTTGGGACCGTGTGCTTTAGGATGTCCACGACTCATTAAACATCAATAGGAGAGTGTAATACATTGTCTTGCACTAGAACATTAGTCCTAGGGGGAGCTTGTCCGGGTACCCTATTTTACACTTGATTGTTTCTCTCTTACTTTTTGCTTGCACCCTCCTGTCTTCCATATTTCTCTTTCATTTCCTTATTTCTCTTAATTACTCTTACACACACACATTGATTCTTGCTCTCACCATTCATACTTCACACTAGATAAATAGCAAGTTCTTGTGTCTACAATCCCTACTCCCTGTGGATTCGACTATCCTCTCACCGGGGTACTTTATTACTGTGACAACCATTATACTTTCGGGCCCCTATCAGCCAGCCTGTTGAGTTTCAGGCCTGAAGATGTGGCTCTCATCCTCAGGCTACGCTGTGATGGAGACGCAGTCATATTCCAGAAGAAGAAAACACACTCAGCATTCAAATTGAAGTATTTATCAAAATAGTACGAGAGAAATAGAGACTCCATCAAGAGAACACTTGAGCAGATAGTTCGGCAGATGGGGGAAGAGGAGAATTTTGTAAAGCTTCTCATGGTGTATCTCATGGGTACTATCCTCTTCCCAAACACTTCCTACTCTGTTCCAATTTGGATCGTTGACTATGTCGATGACCTACCGGCTATGGGACGATATGCATGGCCGTAAATGACCCCACAAGTGGTTGATGAAGGACGTTCAGCAAGTGGCCGCTCGAGTGCAAGAGAGATGTGACGAGAACAAGACCAACATGGGGTACGTCAAAGGTTGCTTGGTTGCATTGATCACTTGGTTCTATGAGCTCACCGGCACCGGCAAGAAGTTTTATTTTGGTAAGACCCCAAGGATCCTGTGCTATAGTAAAAACAGCTACTAGAAGCAAGTGTCCGCAGGAACCATATTTTCATCTCTTGAAGGAAAAAAGATAATAAATCTATTTAAGTTTAGTCTTTGTCATTTAACAATATGGTTTTGTGTTTAACAAAATGTTTTAGTGTTTAAGATTAGGTTTTCCTGTTTAAGTTTTTGGGTTACTGTTTAAATATGTAGGTTAGTGTTTAAGAATAGCATTTAGTGTTTAAAAATTTTGGTTATTGTTTAAATTACTTGGTTAACGTTTAAAAACATTTGTTTAGTGTTTAACACTATTGGTTGTTTACAATTGTTAGTTTCCCGAACTGGTCACCAAGAACCCGAAGATGCCACCGGCCACGGAGGTGATATTGCTCCTGTCCCCGCTCCGCTATCGAGTAAGAGAGATGATCGGCCAACATCCTTAAAGCGCGTCCAACGCCGATCACCTTCTCGGAGCCCACCCCGCGCACGGACTGCTCATCGATGGGAAAGCCCCCCTCCACCCCCCGAAAACAACAACAGATGACCTGAATGTACGTCTATTGCAAGCGTGCTAGATATTGACGCAAGAGTTCCTCCGACTTGTTGCTCGAGTGAAGGCGCTAGAGGCACGTTCGCAGGCCAGTACTATGTCGATCCCTCCGTCGGGTGACTATGATACCATCTTCGACCATGACATTATTACTAAAGCATTCCCAAGAGGCCCACGTTGGAAGAGGCTTACATGGAAGAAATCAACAATGTCTCTCCCTTCGCCGGCTGATATTGTGGCAACAGAAGCACCAACTGCTGTTGAACCAACAATGGCAAAGGCTCACCCAACTTTAGCTCCAAGCGCGCCATTGGAAAAAGGGCAAGCAGTGGGTCTGTCGGCTTCACTGGATTTGTCTCCGCCTGATGATGTCACTGTCGATGTCAAGAGGATAATTAAATCCCTTGTCAGTAAACTTCCTGTGTTGGAGGCACTGACACCAGCATACGACAGTTATGCATCGAAGGAAGACACAATCCAGCCAACTGTTGCACTAGAATCAAATAAAGACGCTGTGGCGTTACCGCCACCGTCATCGAATAAAGACTCCGTGGTAGTACCATAGTCGAATAAAGATGTTAGAGCAGTTATCGAAAATAAAGAGGCTGCTAACGAAGGGCAAGGAGTCATCAACGAGCAGACAGTGATCACTCATGTTGACAGGACACTCCTTGTAAATCAACAGTTTGATGACGTGCAGAAGAATTTTCTTCCGAAGGAGAAAACATATGCCGGATTCACGCATCTCGACAAATTCGAACATGAGATTTTAACAATCTTCCTTAACTGCTATATAGACTCGTAAGTATGAAGTATTTATGTTATAATTTAAATATATACAATTTAATTTTAACTATTCATGTTATTACGTAAATGTTTGTAGTTTCCTTTTAAATATCCAAGTTAGCATTTAAATATTTTAAGTTTCCGCTTAAATATTTACGTTATTGTTTAACAAATATAGTTTTTGATTAAGTTTTGATGTTATCATTTAAATTTGTATTGTTTAACATCAGGACTGTCGTATGGAGGAATGAGTTTCTTTACACGACACGAGCCAGCGTGTTCACATTGTTGGACGAGAAGGAAATGGTGACAGACGATGTCGTCGACGTTTTCATTTGCATTATTCAGAAGTCATTGAAGAGAGTTCTATATCCTTATAAGAAACTAGTGATGTACCAGTAAGTGCACGGGGTCGCCAAGTAATACCCCTCGCGCAAGCACGAGGAGGTCGTATTCCCAGGGGTCCGAGAATCTACCCTTACTTCCTTATCGCAATGTTGTTTAACCAGCAAGTCTTAAGTGATTAAGTGAAATGCAAAGAAATTAAACAAGTGTTAGATGAATGCAAAATTAATGAAGGCAAGATACGGGGAAAATCAAGGTTAAGAGTGGTCACGGATGAGGATCCCTCAGGGGCTACTAAAGTGAGCATGATATTTGAACTAACAAGCAAGCGGTTAGTTGGACCGAGAAAACCCTAGATTGGGCCAACCTGATGGTCACGGCAATTGATACCTAATCCGGTACGAGTATTGGATTAGGTAATTATACCGCCCCAAATCCTCCTACGATTGTAATGGGTAAAGTGGTCTTCACGAACTAGGGTTGAAATACAAGTGAGTACTTAACCCTAGAATTGGAGGGGTACAAATACCCGATGGTCACGGTGTATTTATACATATTTCCCTTCCAAGCTTGGTGAGTCTAACACTAGGGCAATGGTCATGCAACCTAGCATTTCCTAAGTCATGATACATAGAGTTCTCATACATATTAAGCATTCAAGAACGCCAAACATGGATCACAAACAAGCCAGCATGTATAAATTAGATCAAAATATCCAAACAACACGAGTTCAACCCCAAGGTTCACCTACATCCGGTGACCTTGGGGGTTTAATTGCTCATGGTCACAAAATACACAATCAAAGGTATGAAAACAACAAAATAAAGCATAAGCAAGCTCCCTCAAAAGCTAGAGGCCGAATGACGCTTGGAATCCGTCGGAGATGAACTTCCAACGACGCCACTCTATGGGGTGGCTTCCTTTGTCTTCTACCTTTTCACAACAAGTCCCAGGGATGGATCTTGCCCAAAATCAGGCTCTCCTCTCCTAATCCTCCGTGGAAAATGCCCTGAGATCTCTTTCTCAAGCATGGATGGGTGATGGTGGTGGTGAGCTCCAAGAAGAAGGACCAAAGATCTCCTAAGAAACCCTCAAAACTTCTTTAAAAACCTGACTTCAAGGCAGCTCACGGGTGACCTCACGGTCCATATACGACCTGTGAGGTTGCCTGTAAAACAGGTTGAATTGCTTGCAGTAAAATGTTGCTACAGTACTGCTACAGAAAAACGTCTACAATAAAACTGTTACAATACTGTTGCTCTCTGAATTTCTTGCAGATGATCTCACGGTTGTGAGGTTGCCTGTGAGGGTTTCCAGCCTTAGAAAAATTCTTCGAGTCTTCGTGTTTCGGGTTGCTACAGTGCTCGGGGCCCTAAAATGATGATTTCGGTGTAAATTCTTCTCAAATCGTGTCATTGAGCTCACCTAGGCTTCTTCTGAACCTGAAACACGAAATAAACCAATTTAGACCGAAAATGACATCAATTCATCAATAAAATATAGAAACCATGCGCACGCATACATATAAAATACGTATATTTAGGCGTTTATCAAACATCCCCCCACCTAAGCATTTGCTTGTCCCCAAGCAAACAAACATGAAGAATAGGGGCAAGAAGATAAATGGCTAAATGCATGACCTCAAGCTCAATAGTAAGGACTCCACAAGCACAACTGGACAAAAAACAAGAAGTGGGCTGTTCAATGAATAGTTGAGTAATAATAATTTTGTTTCTCCTAGAGTGCCCCTGTGAGTGTGTGCTATCTCCCACCTTGACCTCCACACCCTAGATTAACCCAGGATGACTATTCAGCCCATGCACAATGAGAATGACATTAAAATGTTAAAGACACCCTCAATACTTAGTTAAAAGTCTTTTGGTTCCTAAATGAACTCCAGCTTTTTAAGTGACTATGCAGTGAGTTCCAGGGGTTCAAGATACTTTATTACTCTCACATATGTATAGACATACACATTTTTTTTTTTGAAGTCATCGATTAACGTAGGCTACACAAAAATCTTTTAGACGGATGCACATGCTGATCAGGCACAAGAGCCACCCATCCTACTTGATTACAGTTTACATAGACGCATTTGTGCTATATTAGCAGATGAATAATGTCGTAGACTTTTTTTAATACTGTACACACTATATCTCACGCCCTTTGGTATACAACCTGCTGCAAAAGTTCACTTTAAGCTACAGAGAACAATACAGGAACTCAAAAGCTCTTAAAAGGGTATTGAAGATAGAATTTAACAATCTAATGCCAAAATCATTATAATGGGTTGGTTGGAATGTACAAGATGGAAGTTATCGTGAACAAGTATAAGGGCACACTGACAGGGGTCCAAACGTGAACGGGTTGTCGCAGTAATAATAGTACCCCGGTGAGAGGGTAGTCGAATCCACAGGAAATAGGGATTTAAGACACAAGAATTCACTATCTAGCTAATGCATTGTACGAAGAGTGAGAATAGAATCAATGAGTGAGTGCAAAAGTAATTTTAAAGAAACAAGAAATAAAAAAGAAGTATGAAAGGTAAGAGAGTGCAAGCAAGAGTAAATAGAGAAGGACTTTCAATGAGTAAAGTAGGGTACCCGGACAAGCTACCCCTAGGACTTATGCTTCTAGTGCAAGACAATGCTATTATACTCTTCAATTGATGATTAATGAGTCGAGGATATCCTTAAACACATGGTCCCAAACCTAAGGTCAGCCGTGACTAACCCCAATACTATGCCCCAGCATTTAGGTTTCACACGACCCTTGACTCTTGTTGACTTGCCAACTAAGCCCTAGGGGAGTTCATCTTCCTAAGCCTCACACTACGTGGGATTGTTTTAAGTTCTAGGGATTCCTAGTGATAAACCCTGTTCCTATGTATAGCTCTAACCCTTTGGTCCAGGTGAAAGAACCCTAGTCTCAATAAAACCCTAGTATTAGGATTCACTGCAACCCTTCACTTTGTTGCTTGCGCAACTAAGCCTCAGGGGAGTATATCTCCTAACACCTAGCTCTATTTCTACCGCTAAGAACTCTTGGAACACGGAGGTAGAGAGAATCACTCCGGAGGAGAAAGGGGACGTTTCGCTATCTCACGACTCACCCTCTCAACCCTCTCCAATCTTAAGTAGTCTAATCCTATAGGAGTTGTCACACCTCCAAAGGATAACCTAGATTATTCTCAACCCTAGTGTCATGGTTAAGGGAAAACAATACAAGAGAAATTAAGATTAAAATTCAATTTTATTCATCAATAATGAAAAATACCATAATAGCAATGTCATAGAAACATAATAATCCTAGGGTTTACAAGTCCGAATACCCACAAGGGGTTTAGCTCCTCATGGAGCTATACAAATCTATCAAACTATGAAAGTAAACATAAATTGAAAGCATAGATGAAAAACCCCCTTGTGTAGAGTGTGGCCGTGGTCTTGTGCGGCCGCAGGACGTCGATGTTGATGCAGATGACGTGCTCCAAACCTCCACAAAGTCCTCTCCGAAACCCTAGCCGTAACCCTCCAAAAGTTAGGTCAAAAGGTAGGTAAAAAGATCTAGAAAAAGTCTCCAAAACGGGCTTTTAAAATATTGAGTCGTGGCTTTAAATCGCTGAAATCGAGATTTCACACGACCGTGTGGAATTTCCACACTCCCTTGTGAAGTCTCTGTTTTGCTGAATTTCGGCAGACAGTGTGAACAGTAATTTGCTACATTATTTCGCTATAGTGCTGCTACAACACTTTGCATTTAGTGATAAAATCTGATGAAAGTAATGCTCATTGTAAGATAACAACACTTCCCATTATTATAACACGAGCACTTATCACGCACTCAAAGTGAAACAGAACTACATTCAAGCACAGATTTAGCACAACCCACAGCTATAATTCTACAAAGCCAGGAAGTCATTAACAGTACAATCATATCTATCACTTTAAGCTACAAAGAACAATACAAGAACTTAAAAGCTCTTAAAAGGGTATTGAAGATAGAATTTAACAATCTAATGCCAAAACCATTATAATGAGTTGGTTGCAATGTACAAGGTGGAAGTAATCATGAACAAGTATAAGGACGCACTCAAAGTGAAACAGAACTACATTCAAGCACAGATTAAGTACAACCCACAGCTATCATTCTAACAAGCCAGGAAGTCCTTAATAGTACAATCATAGCTATCACAGGTAATATAAGCATGCAATGATATAAAACTATTCTAGAAATCCATCCCCACACCTAAAGTTGTACATTGCCCCCAATGTATGTGTTCAACAGAACAAAGTGGGAAATATGCATTAAATACAGTAAAATGGAGTAAAGATACTTCCCCAGTCTATCGATGAAGTGTGCAATAGAACACTCTCTAAGCTTGGGGAAACACAGTGTAGTGAGGGCCTGGAGTGTGAAACCTCTTTAACAATTACCCTGAAAGCACAAGAAGCGCATATCACAACTCAAAATATAGATAATAGAAGAGAGCATGCAAACAAGACCCCAAAATAAACAAATCAAGTTTAGCAGAGACGAAGCCCCGACTAACTCACAAGTACACACTACAACACATAGTAAACAGTGGAAACAAAATACAAATAGTGAAGCAAAAGTAGGATGGCAAGCATGCTATGTGAGTGATTACTGATAAGTGCTTGAATATACATGTTTTATCCACTTGTTTTACATGCATTGAGCATCATTTTACCATGGATTATGTCTCATAAAGTGTATTTTGGTGTTCTTTTATGCAATTAGGTTGTGAAAGTATTGAAGGAGGAAAAGGAAGCAAAGATGGGTTATCAAGACCTATTGTTGGGAGTTTTTGTACAACACAAGTGTCAAGGCACGAGAGAGGATCATGCACATGAGGGTGTGTGCTAACTTCCAGAAGAATTCAAGCCAATTTGTGTGATGGAAGGGCACAAAGCAGTTACACCTTCATGTCCCTTCTTGTGTGAAGATACCTAAAGCTTCCAAATGATGGTTCGATGGAAGAGAAGTCTTATAACTCACCACATGGACGTGTGCCCGACCATGTGGCCTCAAGATAAGAGAGTTTGGATCGCGTTTCATGAAGAGTACTGTAGTAGAATACTGTTTATTTCACTGTAGTAGTACTGTAGCAGAAATCACCGTTCACGCGACCGCGTCAAAATCCCACACGACCGCGTGGGAATTCTGCAGCCCACGCGACCGCGTGGGATCTCACGTGGTCGCGTGGAGGCACGTGACTGATGCGTTTCAGGCTTATAAATAGCCCTTTTTGCCGATTCTTTTGGTATCTTTTGTGTGGCTTTTTGAGAGGCGAAGCGGCTAGGGTTTGAGGAGGAGGTCTTTGCCGAATTGGAGGGCCATTCTTCATCAACTTTGATAGTTCTTTCCTCCGTCATAGCATCGAGGGAGTCATTGGCGACCTAGCTTCGGAGAAGGATCCTTCAAGACGTTGAGCGACCCATCAAGGCCATCATCACGAATTCAAGGAGGTTTACTTCCATGGTTTACATTGCTTTTCATTGTATTATATTTTGCTTTGTAATAAGCCCCATGGAGGGCTAAACCCTAGTAGATACTTGGGCATGTGAACCCTAGGTTTCGATTCATGTATTGACTTTCTTTATGCTTTCTTTTAAGTCCGAGTTTATTTGAGTTTTAATCTTGTTTAATCATTGCTTGCATGCCTTATTGATTCGTATGGTTGTTTGGTATGTTTGATTTGTTTCCTTGGTGAGAGAGAGGTCTCCATTAGGGATTAGAACATACAAGGTTAAAGAGGGTTGAGAGGGTGAGTCTTGAGATAGAGGAGTGTCCCCTTTCCCTTCCGATTGAGTGTTTCCTATCTCCGTATTCCCTAAGTTTTATGCAACCATATGGGGTGTGAGGCGTGAGATTGATAGATTTCTCCGCCGGGACCTTTGTAGGGGGTTAGGGATCTTCCGCCTAGAAGTAGGGTTAGATCTAATTTTAGGAATCGGTTTCACTCTTAGGTATCCCTAGAACTCATTGCGGTCATATGAGGTGTGAGGTGTTGAGATTGAGCGATTTCTCTGCCGGGACCTTGTAGAGGACTAGTATCGGTGGCTTGGAGGCAGGGACCGATTATTCTTGGATTACCTCGACTTATAGAACTCGGTTAGAAGCATTTAGTTAGTCTTGCACTTCATGATAGAGCCTAGGGGGAGCATTGCCCGGGTATCTCATCTTCATTGATTGATATCTCCCTTTATTTACCCTTTGCCTATTCATCTCTGGTATTAATTTCTATGCACACTAGATCACCACAAAATCACATTAGTCGTTAGGCTAGATTGCAGAGAAGAAGTTAGTACTAGTAACCCTGTTCCCTGTGGATTCGACTACCCTACTCACCGGGTATAATTATTACTTCGACAACCCGTGCACTTGCGGTACACACACGCAAGGGGTGTGTCAATTACTTTCCCTCAAGTGTACGTGATCGCCAAGTAATACCTCATGCAAAAGCACGAGGATCGTATTCCATGGGGCTAAGGATCTACTATTACTCCTCCATCGCCTACTATCTAACCCAACATCTTAATCATGGTAGATAACTAAATTAAATGCAACAAGACAAGTATGAGATAATTATACAAATTTAAGACCAAGTGAGATGGTTGCAAGTGCTACAGTAATGTGCGAAGGCCTATGGATGTGGATCTCCTAGAGGGGTCATCATGATACATGGATGAATAGTAAATAAAGTATCATGGGTGATTTAGACCGAGGGATCTCAAGATTAGATCAACCCCAATTTCTCGGCGATTGAACCCTAATTCCATACGAATGTCGATTGGAATTTTCTCCTAACCGACATCCCTACAATCGCATTAAGTACAAGATCCCAAAAACAAGGGTACACTAAGCCCTAGTTTACCCTTTAAGATCAGAGGGCTATTGATACCCAATTTCTTGGCATATAAATACAAGAAACCCCTTTTAGTTCATTAAAGATCTAATACACACGAGTAGGTCACATCTACGTGTACAACTCAAGAAAGAACTATGGATTTCTCCTTTGAGTAGTTCTAGACATGAAGCATAATGAACTAAATCATAAATCAACCCAAAACATATAATTAAGTATAAATCATCTAAGATACATGATGAACCCCCCAAGGTTCACCAACATCCAATGGCCTTGGGTGTCTAGTGTGCCATCATACAAACAATCATAACAAAGTAAAAGAAATCAAGAAAAAGATTCATAAAAGGCACTCCCTAGGTTGAATGATGAAGAGGAAGGTGGAGGTCTGGCCGAATGACGCTTTCCCCTGTCCAAGAGAGGCCGAATGACGCTTCCCTTGGCTTAGAACCTTGCTCCCTTAATGTTGAAGCTTCCCTATTTGATGATGCACCCTTTTCCTTCTTCCTTGGCTCAAGATCATCATCTTTGAATGATATCTTCGTTCTCCTTCTTCTCTCCTTCCCAATGCTAGCCAAGAGTCCTAGAAAAGCCCTAGAAATGCTCTTTTATAACCCCCCAAGGCATACAGGCCGTATGGGGAATCTTGTGGAACTTAAATGAGCTCAAAAACCCCAAATCCCAAGCCATACCGCCCCCAAAACGGGGTCAGTGAGGGTGGTATGGGCTAGGCAAAGCGTTCTGTATTATTTTTCTTAGGGTAAGCAGCCTCCCATGCGGCCTCCTTGAGGCCGTATGCCTCGAATTGAATTCCTACCACGAAAAATCCCAGGTGTTACAGTGACTGCTACAGTGATTCTGCCACAGTATTCCAGCTACAGTAAATATGCTACAGTACTACCCATGGTTTTCTTCTCTTTTATGCCCAAATTATGTTCTCGTGTTCTCTGTGGCTCCTACATGCCTTACAAAGCAAATAATACTCGATTAAGCACAAAACGGGCATATATTCATATAAAAATACATGATAAGTGTATAAAATATATACACTGAAATACATACATTTAGACACTTATAAAATATCTCCACACCTAAGCATTTGCTTGTCCCCAAGCAAACAAATCATGAAAAATAGAGGGAAAGATAAGTGGCTAAATGTAATATCTCCGGCTCAAATAAATATGAGATTCTACAAGCAATGAATAATGATATACAGATGTTGAGTTACAATCAATAAGTACAACAAAAAGATCCTATCTCTACTCTTATATATCTGTGCTGTGTAAGTGAATCTTCTGTCTCATTTGCCCTGATCTGGTCTTTCCTAATGACTTCAATCAGTAAAGCTCTAGATGCTAATTGATAAGTGCTTGATTATACATGTTTTACCTACTTGTTTTACATACATTGAGCATCATTTTACCATTGATTATGTCTCATAAAGTGTATTTTGGTGTTCTTTTATGCAATTAGGTTGTGGAAGTGTTAAAGGAGGAAAAGGAAGCAAAGATGGGTTATAAAGACGTATTGTTGGGAGCTTTTGTACAACACAAGTGTCAAGGCACAAGAGGGGATCATGCACATGAGGGTGTGTGCCAACTTCCTTAAGAATTCAAGATGATTTGTGTGATGGAAGGGCACAAAGGCAGTCACACCTTCATGTCCCAACTTGTGTGAAGATAGTTAAAGCTCTCAAATGATGATTCGAAGAAGAAGAAATCTTATAACTCACCATATGGACGTGTGCCCGACCATGTGGCCTCAATATGAGAGAGTTTGGATCATGTTTATGAAGAGTACTGTAGCAAAAACACTGTTCATTTCACTGTAGCAGTACTGTAGCAAAATTACTGTTCACGCGACCGCGTCAAAATCTCACGCGACCGCGTGGGAATTCTGCAGCCCACGCGATCGCGTGGGATCTCACGCGGTCGCGTGAAGACACGTGACTGGCGCGATTCAGACTTATAAATAGGCCGTTTCGTCGATTCTTTTGATATCTTTTGTGTGCCTTTTGAGAGAGGAAGCGGCTAGGGTTTGAGGAGGAGGTCTTTGCCGAATTGGAGGGCCGTTCTTCACCAACTTTGATAGTTCTTTCCTCCGTCATAGCATCGAGGGAGTCATTGGCAACCTAGCTTCGGAGAAGGATCCTTCAAGACGTTGAGCGACCCATCAAGGCCATCATCACGAATTCAAGGGGGTTTATTTCCATGGTTTACATTGCTTTTCATTGTGTTATGTTTTGCTTTGTAATAAGCCCCATGGAGGGCTAAACCCTAGTAGATACTTGGGCATGTGAACCCTAGGTTTCGATTCATGTATTGACTTTCTTTATGCTTTCTTTTAAATCCGAGTTTATTTGAGTTTCAATCTTGTTTTATCATTGCTTGCATGCCTTATTGATTCGTATGGTTGTTTGGTATGCTTGATTTGTTGCCTTGGTGAGAGAGAGGTCTCCATTAGGGTTAGAACATATGAGATTGAAGAGGGTTGAGAGGGTGAGTCATGAGATAGTGGAGCGTCCCCTTTCCCTTCCGATTAAGTGTTTCCTATCTCCGTATTCCATAAGATCTATGCAACCATATTTGGTGTGAGGTGTGAGATTAAGAGATTTCTCCGCCGGGACCTTGTAGGGGGTTAGGGATCTTCCGCCTAGAAATAGGGTTAGGTCTAATTTTAGGAATCGGTTTCACTTTTAGGTATCCCTAAAGCTTATTGCGGTCATATGGGGTGTGAGGTGTTGAGATTGAGCGATTTCTCCACCGGGACCTTGTAGGGGACTAGTATCGGTGGCCTGGAAGCAGGGACCGATTATTCTTGGATTACCTCGACTCATAGAACTCGGTTTAGAAGCATTTAGTTAGTCTTGCACTTCATGATAGAGCCTAGGGGGAGCATTGCCCGGGTATCTCATCTTCATTGATTGAGATCTCCCTTTATTTACCTTTTGCCTATTCATCTCTGGTATTAATTTCTATGCACACTAGATCACCACAAAATCACATTGGTCATTAGGCTAGATTGCAGAGAAGAAGTTAGTACTAGTAGCCCTGTTCCCTGTGGATTCGACTACCCTACTCACCAGGGTAATTATTACTTCGACAACCCGTGCACTTGCGGTACACACACGCAAAAGGGGTGTGTCACTAATCACTCCACATATACAGAGTACTAAGTCTTAAAATACTAAGTGCTACTTCAATGAGCAAGTAAGATCCTTCTAACTCCTGAATTTGAAACTAAATCCCTTTTCTTCTCAAAACATCAAGTAGGCAGTCTAAGTGATCACTAGGTATTTTTTTTAGGTTTACATGCATTTTTTTTTCTCGGGTCAGACTAATGTAGACTGCACAAAAATCTTTTTGGAGGATGCACATGCTGGTTAGGCACAAGAGCCACCCAACTACTCACTTACAGTCTACATAGATGCATTCATGCTTCATTAGCAGAGGAATACTGACATAGACTCATTTTTTTTCATATTCACCCTAGATCATGTCTTTAGACTGCACTACAAGTCACAAAACTAGGACTAGCTCAACAAGGTTTAGAAGTTCTTAAGAGTTCATTGAAGGATAGAACTTAGTCTTCTAAGGCCAATTACTCAAGGTTGTGTGTTAAGCATACAAGAGAGTTAAAGTAGTCAAGTTAGCTATTCCAAGGGTATCAACAAAAAATTCAGTGCACAAGACAATACTAGAGGTGAAACATGATTCAATAGAGCACAAAAATTATGTAACTCACATCAATCATTAGTCCATAATTGAAGAATCTAACAAGAATGAATAAAGCCATCATTGATAACACTAGCATGTAAAAATGACCCTAATACATGTAATACACCCATCCCCACACCTAGTGTTGTACATTGCCCTCAATGTACACTAATCATGAATAACAAGGAAATATATTCAATAAAACAATAGAGGAGGGTGAAAACAAACTTCCCCGGTTCATCATGTATAAATGGCGAGATGTAACCTGAATAAATGTACGGCGAGCATGACAGGAGCCCGAAAGTGCACGGGTCGTCACAGTAATAATAGTACTCCGGTGAGTAGGGATTGTAGACACAAGAGTTTGCTAATTAGCTTGTGCGAGATACGGAAATTGAGAAAAAGATTAATCTGTGTATGCAAAGAAATAAAGAGAAATAAGAAAGTAAAGAGAAATATGGAAGACAGGAGAGTGCAAGCAAAAGGTAAAAGAGAGGAACAATCAATATGTAAAGTAGGGTATCCAGACAAGGTACCCCTAGGATTAATGTTCTAGTACAGGACTAAGTATTATACTCTCCTATTGATGTTTACTGAGTCATGGATATCCTTAAGCATACGGTCCCAAACCTAAGGTCAACCGTGACTAATCCCAACATTATGCCTCAGCATTAGGTTTTGCTACGACCCTTAACTCTTGTTGACCTGTCAACTAAGTCCCAAGGGAGTTAATCTTCCTAAGCCTCACACTATGTAGGATTGCATTATATTTTAGGGATTTCAAGTGATAGGCTATGTTCCTAAGTATAGCTCTAACCCTTTGGCCTAGATGAAAGAACCCCAGTCTCAATTAAGCCCCATCACTAGGATTCACTACAACCCTTCACTATGTTGCTCGCGCAACTAAGCCCCAGGGGAGTTCATCTCACAGTATTTCGCTCTATTTCGACCGCTAAAAACTCTTAGAACATAGAGGTAAAGAAAATCACACCGGAAGGGAAAGGGGACGTTTCGCTACCTCACGACTCACCCTCTCGATCCTCTCTAATCTCAAGTAGTCTAACCCTATAGGAGTTGTCACACCTCCAAAGGATAAACTAGATGATTCTCAACCCTAGTGTAGAAAAACACTGTAGCAAGTTACTGGAGCAAAATATTGTAGCAAGTTACTGTTCACTATCTGCCGAAATTCAGCAAAACAGAGACTTCACACAGGCGTGTGGAAATTCCACACGGCCGTGTCAAATCCCGATTTCAGCGATTTAAAGCCACGACTCAACACTATTTAAAGGCGCTTTTGAGACTTTTTTTGGGTCTTTTTGCCAATCTTTTGACCTACCTTCTGGAGGGTTACGGTTAGGGTTTCGGAGATGACTTTGTGGAGGTTTGGAGCCGCCATCGGCATCGACATCGACATCCGGCGGCCGCGCAAGACCACGGCTACACGCTACACAAGGGGGTTTTCATCTATGCGTTCGATTTGTGTTTATTTTTGACACGACCCATTGCGTGTATCCCGCAAGTGCACGGGCTTGTCGAAGTAATAAAATTACCCTGGTGAGTGGGTAGTCAAATCCACAGGGAATAGGGATTTAAAACACAAGAATTTGCTATTTAGTTGTGCGGTATACGAGAAGTGATAATCGAATTAGTGAGTAGAGTACGAAATCAATTATACTAAAAGATAGGAATTTAAACAGAGAGATGGAAGACAAGAGAAAAACAAGTAGGAGTTATGAAAGAAAGACTATTAATGGATGAAATAGGGTATCCGGACAAGCTACCTCTAGGACTTTTGTGAGTGTGACTGCCCTTGTGCCCCTCCAATGGAGGTTGGCACACACCCACAAGTCTAGACTCGTGCCTTGTTCCTTGCTTGGTCCGAGAACTCCTCAACAATGGTGAACATAACCTATTCTTGCTTCTTTTTCTCTAGATCTTCTCCAAAACCCTTTAATGCACAAAAGAACACAAATACACACTAATTAGTGATTAAATCTGAGAAAAGTAATGCTCAATGTAAGATAATAATACTTCGTATTACTATAACACAAGCACTTATCAAAAAGCACAATAGCAATGTCATAGAAACATAAAAATCCTAGGGTTTTACAAGTCCGAATACCCACGAGGGGTTTAGCTCCTCATGGAGCTATACATGTTCATCAAAATATAAAATAAAGTATAAATAAAAATCATTGATGAAAAACCCCTTCGCGTATGGTGTGGCCGTGGTCTTGTGCGGCCGCCGGACGTCGGTGACGATGCCGATGACCCGCTTCAAGCCTCCACAAAGTCCTCTCTGAAACCCTAGCCGCCTCTCCAGAAGTTGGGGAGAAAGATAGGTCAAAAGATGTGTCAAAAGTCTCCAAATCGGGCTTTTATAATGCTGAGTGCGGCTTTAAATTTTGGACTTATCGGGACTTCACACGGCCGTGTGGAATTAACACACGGGCGTGTGAAGTTTCTGTCTGCTGAAAAATTAATTCACATGGCCGTGTGTTAATTCCACACGCCCGTGTGAATTCTCTGGAATTCTGAAATTCGGCCGAAAGTGAACAGTAGCTTACTACAGTAACAAAGCTACAATGCTGCTACAGTATTCGCCAAAACGCTCCCGAATCCGTCGTTCGTCATTGAGGCCATTGTATTGGGCACACAATCAATGGTAGATCGTGCCGATTGCTTCAAGTCTCCTTCTTGGTAAGGTTCTCCTAAGCAACACGAGTTAGACTTATTGTGAATGTGACTGCCTTTATGCCCCTCCAAAGTCTAAGCTCGTGCCTTCTTCCTTGCTTGGTCCGAAAACCTCCTAACAACGGCGACCACGATCTAACTTCGTTCTTTTTCTCCAAATTGGCTCCACAAACCTACAATGCATAAGAATACACAAATGCACACAATTTAGTAATAAAATCTGATAAAATATATGTTCATTGTAAGATAATAATGCTTTACGTTACTATACTACGAGCACTTATCAAATCCCTCCACACTTAAGCTTTTGCTTGTCCTCAAGCAAAATAGAACGTGGAAGTACTTGGGAGAAGCAATTGAAAGTGCTCGGCCTTAGGTTCACCAAAAGTATGCAAAAGAAGCATTCTACAAGTGAGGGGAAATTAAAACATTGCATATGGTTATCATTGCTCTAGCTAAAAACATGAATCAAAAAGGGATAGCAACTCAAAAACGTGGAAGTACTTGGGAGAACCAACGACTACTCGTCAAACTCTTGTTACAAGGACTTATTTATATACACAAAGTAAGGAAGTAGTAGCTTCACTCAACCTCTAAGGTAGCCCTTTCCTAGGCGGCCGCCAAAGGTGGCTTTCACACTTTTGAGGAGGTAGCTCTTTCTACCGGTGTGGTAGATTTCACGCTTCCTATGAGATAGCTCATTCTCTCATTAGGGCATAACTTGTATCTGACTTATGAGAGTATCTTCATACTTCATAGGAGGTAGCTCTTTCCACCCCAAATGTAAATCTTAAACTAATATTCACAAGCTCACAAGTGTTTTTTTTTTAGCTACATAGTACTTCACAACTTACTAAAGTAATACTAAACTAGTCCTTAAAACTTCGAGTTCGATTTTCCAAAAGATTTCAAGAGTGAGTAGTGCAATAGGGTGTAATCGAGCAAAAATCTCCTAAAAATTCAAGTAAAACTAGAGCACGATAGGATACAATCTTAAAAATTCTCCTAAACTCTAAGAATACAACCGTTGCAACCAAGATGAACCACCATAGGCTACATGAGCATAAACAATTGAACGCACAAGTAAAGATGTGTGCAATGTGAATCCCCCCCCCCCCCCCCACACTTAAGATGTACATTGTCCCCAATGTACGCATGCAAGCACAATGAAACATAAAGCAATGAAAAAAAAACAATTAGTGTGGAAGTGGCAATTGAAACATTACTCCCCTGAACTCCAAGTGTTGCGTTTGATGGAGCTAGGTCATTGAGAGTTGAGTCTCAATGGTTTGTGGAGCACACACAGTCCCATGACCGTGCCAATGACTATTCCTCAAATTCCTTACATCCAAGACCATCTGCGCACACATACACAAGGGTTCAGTATAGCTCAACAAAGATAAAATATAACTCGAGTATATAAAGATAAAGCAATGAATTCAACTCGAGATAAAAGAAAAGAAAAGAAAAATAAAAGATAAACTCAGAAGGAGAATCCTTTCTGAGTACTACAAGTCCAAAATATAATGAAAAGTACAAAATAACGAAAATAAAAAATCAAATAAAAACTACGACACCTCAGCGTCGGTGTCTTGCCGTGAGCCCTCTGGTGGTGCTGGTGGTGGTGGTGGATCTGTAGGTGGATCTGCTGCTGATGGAGCTTGGGACGATGGTGATAGGGGTGATGGGATCCATCGGGGCCGCACCACAGATCGCTCAAAGAACTGAATAATCGTGGCAAGCTGTGCCGATATCTGAGCGAACTGTGCTGCCTGTGTGGCCTTCATCTCTGCGAACTCTGTCGCCTGTGTGGCCCTCATCTCGGCCAGCTCCGCCTGCATAATACCCACAGCGCTCTCGAGGCGCTCCAGTCGATCCTGGCCTCGAGAGGGCGAGAACATGCGCACCGGAGGTGGCTCCGGTGGTGTGATTGGTGCCTCGGCCTCGGCTTGCCCTGGGGGTGGCTCTATCGCTGCCTGCTCCCCCACCTCGGTCTGATCTGACTGGGGTATGATCCATGTGTTAGTCCCTGATCCGGCCCTGCGGATCATACCCATCAGCCTCAACGTCTCTGAGCCCAGGGGGGCCGGTACACTTGTTTTCTCGGCCCCGCAAACCCCATCTCTGAGCGCCAGGCTGATCAGGAGTCTCGTAATGTAGGCCCTGCGAAGATCACTCCAACGCTAGGGTACTGGCCTTGGTGGCGCAAGTGCTCTGCTAGGATGTGCCCTAGGTGGAGTGGTACTCTCTGAGCCATAGAATGCAGATATAGAAGCTCCTGTCGGCTCAAAACTCCAGTGCTATCACCCCGGCCACTCAGTGATCTACTCAAAATGGCATGTACGTATCTGTAGGCTAGGCGGGATAGGCACGTAGCCTTTGAGACCCCCGGCTCATACTGACCCTCTCCGCACAAATCCATGTAGACCCTCTGCGGAGTGAGGCTGCCTAGATAATCGGTGAGGAGGCCCTCATACTCCTCTGTCTATGTATAGGCCTCATCATATAACCCCATCTGGATCAAAAACTGAGTCATGCTGAGGCTAAAATGCTTTCCTAATACTCTGAACTGAATCGCGTCAGGAGTAGAGGAGTCCCTGTATGATCTGTCAAACTCGAGCGAGGCCAGGAACTCAAGTGTCACTCCTCGACTAGCTGGATCTTTGATCATCAGTAATCTCCTCCAACTACCCACTGAAAATAGCTCCTCGACCTCGTCTGCAACACTATCTCCACCCTGAATTCCTCTAACTATACTTAGGTCTGGGTATCGTGACTGTCCAAACCTAAGTGTCGACAACCTCTCAAGGCGAGCCTGGTGCTCAGGTAAAGCAAAATCAACCTGCTCTGGAGGTTGGGAAGGCTCACGGGGGCGTTTCCCTGCTTGCTTCTTTGACTTGGAAGTCATCTCTGCAAAGTTGCAAAAGAAACCGGTTAAAAATCAGTTCAAAAACTCAATCTGTAGAAATCCACACGGCCGTGTGTTAATTCCACACGCCCGTGTGGAGCTTCTGGAGAACAGAGCCTCACGGCCGTGGGTCTTAAAATTTCAAATTTACATCACAATCCAATCTAATTTCATTGTAAATATGTTTATATGCATTATAATCACTCGAAATAAGTGAAACAATCGAAAAGAATGAATCGAATCATGTTTTGACAAAGAAAAAGGGATTGAAGTTCTTAGCGACGGTGTGAATATGAAAAGCTTAAAAATCAACCGGAAAACTTTTCTAAATCCTTCAAAAATACGAGGAGAAGACCGGGAGAACAATAGAGAGGGTCGGAGAGTGTTTAGAGTGGAAGAATAAAGAGGCATGAGTGAAATCTATAGGAAAATGCGCGGCTGTTGAAGTTCTGGGAATTCACACGGCCATGTGGTAATGTCACACGGCCGTGTGCCTTTGAAATTAGGGTTCACAGGGGCCAACCCACGCCCCTGTGCGTACTCTGGTCACTTTCTGAACTACCTCACACGGCCGTGTGAGACATCCACACGGCCGTGTGCCTTCACAGGAGACTCCACAGGGGCTGGTACACGCCCCTGTAGATTCACAGGAAAACTCAGAAGGTCTCTGGAAATTATAACACGGCCGTGTGGAAAATCCACACGGCCGTGTGCCCAACCTAGCCAAGAACACAAGGCTCGTCACAAGGGCAAGTCACACGCCCCTGTGACTTCTCTGGTTTGTTCTGAGAATTGTCTAAGTGTTCCACAGGGCCGTGTGGAAAATCCACACGGCCGTGTGCCTTTCACAAGCCCTCCCATAGGGGCAGCCACACGCCCCTGTGGTTTCTCAGGAAAAAGAGGAGGGTTCTACAGAGTTTCACACGGCCGTGTGCCTTAACACAGGGTTTCTCACAGGGGCAGACACACGCCCCTGTGACTTCTCTGGAATGAGAGCTTAGGTCTGCAGGTTTTCACACGGCCGTGTGGAAATTCCACACGGCCGTGTGCCCCTTCTGAGGTTTTTCACAGGGGCATGATCACGCCCTTGTGCCCTCTCTGGTAAGTAGTACCACACGCCCGTGTGTTAATTCCACACGGCCATGTGTTTTCTCTGGTTTACTTAGAAAAATTCACAAACTCAATGAAAAATTCAGAAACACAATTAGAACGCTCAGAGCCTGTGAAAACCATCAAAACACGACAAGATACTATGAAAAACATGCTCAACTAACTAAAACTTCATCAATCAATGTTTAGGCACACGAAAAAAATCAACAATCCACAGAAATATCGCAGCACATGCATTAAAAATTTAGGACACCAAAACTAACGCTTTTATTCATGCTAAAACTGAACTATATCCTAGAAAAACTGTAAAACCCTTGGGTTGCCTCTCAAGAAGCGCTTGTTTAACGTCACTTAGCTTGACGTACCTGGCTTACCTTATGGAGGTTCATGAATGAAGGTTGACCTCTGACACACCCCTTTGCGTGTGTGTACCGCAAGTGCACGGGTTGTCGAAGTAATAATTACCCTGGTGAGTAGGGTAGTCGAATCCACAGGGAACAGGGCTACTAGTACTAACTTCTTCTCTGCAATCTAGCCTAATGACCAATGTGATTTTGTGGTGATCTAGTGTGGATAGAAATTAATACCAGAGATGAATAGGCAAAAGGTAAATAAAGGAAGATCTCAATCAATGAAGATGAGATACCCGGGCAATGCTCCCCCTAGGCTCTATCATGAAGTGCAAGACTAACTAAATGCTTCTAAACCGAGTTCTATGAGTCGAGGTAATCCAAGAATAATCGGTCCCTGCTTCCAGGCCACCGATACTAGTCCCCTACAAGGTCCCGGTGGAGAAATCGCTCAATCTCAACACCTCACACCCCATATGACCGCAATAAGCTTTAGGGATACCTAAAAGTGAAACCGATTCCTAAAATTAGACCTAACCCTATTTCTAGGCGGAAGATCCCTAACCCCCTACAAGGTCCCGGCGGAGAAATCTCTCAAACTCACACCTCACACCAAATATGGTTGCATAGATCTTAGGGAATACGGAGATAGGAAACACTTAATCGGAAGGGAAAGGGGACGCTCCACTATCTCATGACTCACCCTCTCAACCCTCTTCAATCTCATATGTTCTAACCCTAATGGAGACCTCTCTCTCACCAAGGCAACAAATCAAGCATACCAAACAACCATACGAATCAATAAGGCATGCAAGCAATGATAAAACAAGATTGAAACTCAAATAAACTCGGATTTAAAAGAAAGCATAAAGAAAGTCAATACATGAATCGAAACCTAGGGTTCACATGCCCAAGTATCTACTAGGGTTTAGCCCTCCATGGGGCTTATTACAAAGCAAAACATAACACAATGAAAAGCAATGTAAACCATGGAAATAAACCCCCTTGAATTCGTGATGATGGCCTTGATGGGTCGCTCAACGTCTTGAAGGATCCTTCTCCGAAGCTAGGTTGCCAATGACTCCCTCGATGCTATGACGGAGGAAAGAACTATCAAAGTTGGTGAAGAACGGCCCTCCAATTCGGCAAAGACCTCCTCCTCAAACCCTAGCCGCTTCCTCTCTCAAAAGGCACACAAAAGATATCAAAAGAATCGACGAAACGGCCTATTTATAAGTCTGAATCGCGCCAGTCACGTGTCTTCACGCGACCGCGTGAGATCCCACGCGATCGCGTGGGCTGCAGAATTCCCACGCGGTCGCGTGGGATTTTGACGCGGTCGCGTGAACAGTAATTCTGATACAGTGATGCTACAGTGAAATGAACAGTGTTTTTCTACAGTGCTCTTCATAGCCATGATCCAAACTCTCTCATCTTGAGGCCACATGGTCGGGCACACGTCCATGTGGTGAGTTATAAGACTTCTCCTTCTTCGAATCATCATTTGAGAGCTTTAACTATCTTCACACAAGTTGGGACATGAAGGTGTGACTGCCTTTGTGCCCTTCCATCACATAAATCATCTTGAATTCTTCAGGAAGTTGGCACACACCCTCATGTGCATGATCCCCTCTTGTGCCTTGGCACTTGTGTTGTACAAAAACTCCCAACAATACGTCTTTATAACTCATCTTTGCTTCCTTTTCCTCCTTTAACGCTTCCACAACCTGATTGCATAAAAGAACACCAAAATACACTTTATGAGACATAATCAATGGTAAAATGATGCTCAATGTATGTAAAACAAGTCAGTAAAACATGTATAATCAAGCACTTATCAAACTCCCCCACACTTAAGCCTTTGCTTGTCCTCAAGCAAAATTAACCATAAACATCATGAAAAGCAAAGAGAAGTGCTTGGCCTTAGGTTCACCAAGAGGGTACGAGAATAAAATTCTAAAATCATGGAGAAAAACAAACAATAGATGAAACAATCAATACTCTAGCAAATAATCCAATCAAAAATGAAAGTACTAAAGTCCGAAAGCGTGTGTGTGTGAGAGCTCAACTCATGTCAACACTATATCCACTACTCAAAGTTCTTATTAGCAATGGGACTTATTTATGCATAAAAAGAAAAGATAGTAGCTTCACACATCCTCTAAGGTAGCCCTTTCACGAGATGCCTCCCGAGTGGCTTTCACACTTTTGAGGTGGTAGCTCTTTCTACCGAAGGTGGTAGCTTTCACACATCCTATGAGATAGCTCTTTCTCTCATTAGGGCATAACAAGTATCCGACTTATGAGAGTAGCTTCATACAACATAGGCGGTAGCTCTTTCCACCCCCTATATACAAACACAACTGAAATTCTGAATTTTGTGAATTTTGTGAATTTTTCTCTTTTTTTTTTTTTTTTTTTGATTTAATTCGAATAAAACTAACACTATAAAATCCCGCAACAATGAACTAGAGTAAATTTCCATAGGTTTAATGAGTGAGAGAAGTGCATTAAAGAGCAATCGGACAAAAATTTCAAGAAAATTGGATAAAAACTAGAGCATGATAAAACCTAATGTTTACAACCTCCAAAAACTAAGAATTAAACTCTCAACCCTAAGGTGAACCTTCATGGGCAACATGAGCATGATCATGAAAACACAAGTAAAGGCCATGTATAAGGTGAACCCTCCCCCACACTTAAGATGTACATTGTCCTCAATGTACACATGTAAGCACAATAAAAATATAAGCAATAAAAGCATGATGTGGGTGAAAATGCAATTGAAACAATACTCCCCTGAACTCCTTAGTGATCGATTGGTGAAGCTAACTCGAGGGTGTGTTATTGTTCCGCGGGTTGTGAAGCTCACACGACCAAGTCACATGGTCATGTGTTTATGACAAAAACATCATCATCATCACCCTCAAGGCCATCTGCACGGATACAAGGGGTTCAGTGAAGCTCAATAAAAATAGAAAAGTTGCACGAGTTCTTACGAATGAAACAAAATAAAGCACAACTCGCACAATCAAAATAAAGTATAAAGATAACTAAACTCTAAACGATAAAATAAAGAAAATTAGAAAAGAAAACTAAAGTAAAGAAAACTAAAGTCTCATGAGTGGGATGCCTCAAGTATTGGCATCATTTGCTGGTGTTGCTGGTGTGTTAGAAGACATGTCCTCATCCAAGGTCAGCTATAAACGATCAAGGCATTTTTGGAGCAAGCTTTTCAATCCTTGGTGTCATACCTGCAAGAAAATTGCCAAAGAAGTGCAAATTTACATGATATAGCTAGATGCAGGAATCCACATGGGCGTGTGGGCAAGCCACGCGCCCACGTGGCTTAATTTGCCACGTTTCCAGCCCACGCGGGCGTGTGAGAGAGCCACGTGCCCACGTGGCCGTGTCCTGGCTCGGCAGAAGACCCACGCGACCGCGTGGATCAGCCACGCGGTCGCGTGGGTGCTTGTTTGGCACCCTCGGCAGGCCACGCGGTCGCGTGGTCGCAGGCAGAGGGGCGACCGCGCAGCCGAGGGCCACGCGACCGCGTGACCCCAGCCACGCGGTCGCGTGGCTGGCTTCTCGTGGCCAGCTCCAGCCCACGCGGTCGCGTGGGCTGGTCCACGCGATCGCGTGGACTGTTGGCCGGCCCACGCGGCCATGTGGCTAGGCCACGCGCCCGCGTGGGCGTCCAACCATGACCAAAGAGCCATAGTTGGACTCCAACGCCTCACTAAACTTCGTTTACATGTTTTCTAAGTGTTTTCACAACGTTTTCCATGAAAAATATCATTCAAGAAACAAGAAAACTCGATGGAATTGAGCATGAAAGCATGGACATGATAGGGGTAGTTGAGGCCTTACCGACGCGAATAGATGGAGAAAACTTGATGTAAATGCCGGCAAAACACTTCTAAATCTCACATAAGTCGAAGAAAAATGGATTTGGAATCTTAAGGATGGGAAGTTTGGAGAGGGGAAGTTGAGGAAATGAAGGGCTCAAGGTTAAGGATGATGAATAGTAACCCTTCAAGCCATTATATAAGCCACATGGGGGTGTGGAAATTCCACACCCCCGCGTGGGTACTGTACACGGCCGCGTGAGAATCTCACGCGGCCACGTGAGCTGCAGAATTTCTGCAGACAGTCCACGCGGCTCTCCAAACTTCAAAATTAACCCTATTCTTCAACAATTATCATGCATTGCACCCTGAATCATGTCATACATGTGAAAAACACTTCAAATCACCAAAAATTTTCCTTGAAAAGTTCAACACCAACAAAAATTAATTAAGGCACACACTCATGGTAATTATTACTATAGAATTTAAAATCTAAACTAGAAAGCAATTAAAACTTGGGTTGCCTCCCAAGTAGCGCTTGTTTTACGTCACTAAGCTTGACGTACCTCTTCCTTACCTTATGGAGGCTTGAAAAGAGTGTGTTCCTCCCGACTAGACATTGCATAGCTACTTCCTTTAAACCAAAAATTTACTTGCCGGGGTGGAATTTTCGTTGGAGAGTCCAACCATCTTACCTTTGGCCTCCAAGGAAACAATTTGGGTTGGGAATTGTTCAAGCTTAGCATTGGTGGGTCATTGGATGGTTTAAATATCCTACCCACATCTTCTCCCAAACCCAAAATCTCTTTCTTGCACTCAATGAGTTGATCAATCCGAAAGAAAGGTGCTTACTCCATTACCTTAGGACTTGCTTCTTCTTGTGTATTTTCAGCTTGAAAGGAACATGATGTTAGCAAATCCCCTTGAAAATTTCGTTGCACACAAGCATAATCTTCATTCAAGCAATCCAAATTCTGAAAATGATGTTCTTCTTCTATCCTTTCAATTTCTGCAGCAATGTACTCAATTTGCCTTTCTTCATCAATGTGGTTCATGGCTTTGTCATGCATGGAAGAAACTTGACTTGCTTGTTCAAATTCTTCTTTTTCCCTAGCAAGTGTGTCTAAAATCTCTCCTATGTGATGCTCAATGTTTTTGATGGAGATTTCATGACATCTTAAGGTGGCTTCAACATTTTCGAAGCGGGCATCGGTTGCTTCAATGAATTTGAGTAATACGCTTTCCAACCGAAGTACATCCTCCTCATGCTTCTCATCCATCTGAAATTCTTCTATAGGTGCTTCCCATTGCTGTCCATCAATATTCCACAAGTGGTTCTGGTAGCTCCATTGATTTGGATGATATGTGCTGCGATATTGGTTGCTTTGTTGTTGTGCAGAAATAAGTCTATCAAGTTTTCCACTGAAATCTTCAATCTGAAAATATAACTTTGTAATTGGATCAATCATCATTCAAGTACCTTGCAAGAAAAATTAACACAAGTCAAAATAAAACAACTTAGAACGGTGGAAGAAAAAGAAAGTATGAAATAGATAAGATAACGAAAATGATAAATGGCTAGAGCAACAAAGTCCTAGCGTTCCTAGTATCCTATTCCCCGGCAACGGCGCCAAAAACTTGACACACCCCTTTGCGTGTGTGTACCGCAAGTGCACGGGTTGTCGAAGTAATAATTACCCTGGTGAGTAGGGTAGTCGAATCCACAGGGAACAGGGCTACTAGTACTAACTTCTTCTCTGCAATCTAGCCTAATGACCAATGTGATTTTGTGGTGATCTAGTGTGGATAGAAATTAATACCAGAGATGAATAGGCAAAAGGTAAATAAAGGAAGATCTCAATCAATGAAGATGAGATACCCGGGCAATGCTCTCCCTAGGCTCTATCATGAAGTGCAAGACTAACTAAATGCTTCTAAACCGAGTTCTATGAGTCGAGGTAATCCAAGAATAATCGGTCCCTGCTTCCAGGCCACCGATACTAGTCCCCTACAAGGTCTCGGTGGAGAAATCGCTCAATCTCAACACCTCACACCCCATATGACCGCAATAAGCTTTAGGGATACCTAAAAGTGAAACCGATTCCTAAAATTAGACCTAACCCTATTTCTAGGCGGAAGATCCCTAACCCCCTACAAGGTCCCGGCGGAGAAATCTCTCAAACTCACACCTCACACCAAATATGGTTGCATAGATCTTAGGGAATACGGAGATAGGAAACACTTAATCGGAAGGGAAAGGGGACGCTCCACTATCTCATGACTCACCCTCTCAACCCTCTTCAATCTCATATGTTCTAACCCTAATGGAGACCTCTCTCTCACCAAGGCAACAAATCAAGCATACCAAACAACCATACGAATCAATAAGGCATGCAAGCAATGATAAAACAAGATTGAAACTCAAATAAACTCGGATTTAAAAGAAAGCATAAAGAAAGTCAATACATGAATCGAAACCTAGGGTTCACATGCCCAAGTATCTACTAGGGTTTAGCCCTCCATGGGGCTTATTACAAAGCAAAACATAACACAATGAAAAGCAATGTAAACCATGGAAATAAACCCCCTTGAATTCGTGATGATGGCCTTGATGGGTCGCTCAACGTCTTGAAGGATCCTTCTCCGAAGCTAGGTTGCCAATGACTCCCTCGATGCTATGACGGAGGAAAGAACTATCAAAGTTGGTGAAGAACGGCCCTCCAATTCGGCAAAGACCTCCTCCTCAAACCCTAGCCGCTTCCTCTCTCAAAAGGCACACAAAAGATATCAAAAGAATCGACGAAACGGCCTATTTATAAGTCTGAATCGCGCCAGTCACGTGTCTTCACGCGACCGCGTGAGATCCCACGCGATCGCGTGGGCTGCAGAATTCCCACGCGGTCGCGTGGGATTTTGACACGGTCGCGTGAACAGTAATTCTGATACAGTGATGCTACAGTGAAATGAACAGTGTTTTTCTACAGTGCTCTTCATAGCCATGATCCAAACTCTCTCATCTTGAGGCCACATGGTCGGGCACACGTCCATGTGGTGAGTTATAAGACTTCTCCTTCTTCGAATCATCATTTGAGAGCTTTAACTATCTTCACACAAGTTGGGACATGAAGGTGTGACTGCCTTTGTGCCCTTCCATCACATAAATCATCTTGAATTCTTTAGGAAGTTGGCACACACCCTCATGTGCATGATCCCCTCTTGTGCCTTGGCACTTGTGTTGTACAAAAACTCCCAACAATACGTCTTTATAACTCATCTTTGCTTCCTTTTCCTCCTTTAACGCTTCCACAACCTGATTGCATAAAAGAACACCAAAATACACTTTATGAGACATAATCAATGGTAAAATGATGCTCAATGTATGTAAAACAAGTCAGTAAAACATGTATAATCAAGCACTTATCAACCTCTTTCCTACAACCTGAAAGCATGCATTACATAATCTTTGTAGGATAGAAGGAGAGTTAACGATTCTGTTACCACACAAGGGTGAACCACCCTTACTCCGTTCTTGCTCATCCCCATTATTCTTGCGTTTCTTCGTGTGGCGCCTCCTTGCTCTCTTCCTTTTTCTTTTCATCTTTTTCATGAGTCCCGGGTCCGGCTTGACTTCCTTCTCTACTAGACCAAGTGAAAGCACTTCTTCTTTGTTCTCCATGTCTTGGTCCGGCCATCCTTCGTACAGATCCGGGTTTAACATTTCCTGCACATAATCATTAATTAGTTCATCGGTAGTGTCAAGAAAATATAAAGTATCATCAAAGTCAAGAGAGTGTCTCATGGCTTCGGCGAGGCGATATGTAAGCTTGTCTTCTCCCACTCGCAATGTGAGCTCCCCGCCGTCCATGTCAATCAAGGCCTTGGAAGTGCGCAAAAACGGCCTTCCAAGGATCAATGGAACCTCGACATCCTCATCGACATCTAACACCACGAAGTCAACAGGAAATATGTAGTTGTCGACTTTCACCAACACGTCTTCCACAATTCCTCTCGGATGCCTCACCGATCGATCCGCTAGTTGAAGTGTCATCCGAGTGGGTCTAGGCTCGCCCAAGCCTAGCTTTTGGAAGAACGTATAGGGCATAACATTGATGCTTGCCCCCGAGTCGGCCAATGCCATTTCTTCACCCAAGTTGCCAATGTTGCATAGTATTATGAAGCTTCCGGGATCTTTTCTCTTGCTCGGCATGTTCTTTTGCAATACGGCTGAGCAATTCGCATGAAGGATTACAGCTGCACTCTCCTCCAATTTCCTCTTGTTGGTTAAGAGGTCCTTCAAGAACTTCGCGTATTTGGGCATTTAGGCCAATGCCTCCGCAAACGGGATGTTAATGTGCAATTGCTTGAAGATTCCCAGAAATTTCTTGTATTGTTCGTTCTCTTGGTCATTTTTCAATCGTGAAGGATAGGGAATCCTCGGCTCGTAGGGTGGTGGTGCCCCCTCTTTCTCCTTTGTTGTTCCTTCCTCTATCTCCACTACCTCGGGTGTCTCTTGTGTCTTCTCTAGAGGAAGATTCCTCTCGACCTCTTTTCCACTCCTCAAGGTAATTGTCTTCAACTGCTCTCTTGGATTGGTCTCCGTATTACTAGGTAAACTACCTTGAGGTCGTTCCGCTAATGTCCTCGCAATTTGCCCCACTTGATTCTCCAGGTTGTGTAAAGAGAAGGTGTGATTGCGAAGTGTAGCTTCCACCGATTGGAACCTAGCATCCGACGAAGCAATAAACCTCGTGAGGGCTTTCTCAAGATCGGTCATTGGATGGTTTAAATATCCTATCCACATCTTTTTCCCTTCCCAAAATCTCTTTCTTGCTTTTTGTGAGTTGATCAATCCCAAAGAGAGATGCTTACTCCATTACCTTAGGGTTTGCTTCTTCTTGTGTATTTTCATCTTGAAAGGAACATGATACTAGCAAATCCCCTTGAAAATTTCCTTGCTCACAAGCACCATCTTCATTCAAGCAATTCCAATTCTCCAAATGATCTTCTTCTTTTTCCTCTTCAATTTCTACAGCAATGTACTCGGTATGCCCCATTTCTTCATTATCCTTCACGACCACATCATCTCTAAAAGGGTCTTGCTTTACTTGCTCTAATACTTCATGTTCCTTGGAAAGTGTGTCAAGTATCCATCCTAATTAATGTTCAAGGTTGTTGTAGGAGGCTTCATGACACTTTCGTGTGGCTTCCATACTTTGGCAAGAGGCATCGGATGCTTCAATAAAGTTATCTAGCACCTTTTTCCACGGAGGTGCATCCTCTTCGAGTCTCTCATCCTTCTGAAATCGCTCTTGAGGTGCTTCCCAATGTTGTTTATCATTATTCCATGAAAAATTTTGGTAGCTCCTTTCATTTGGATGATATGTGTTGTAACTTGGATTGCTTTGTTGTTGTGAAGCAATAATTCTATCAAGCCTTGTACTGAGAGCTTCAACTTGAGAATATAGCTCAATGATTGCATCAATCTCCATTTAGGCCCCTTGCAAGAAAAAGTAAGACAAAACAAAAGAAAACAAATAAGAATGATGGAAGAATAAGAAAAGGTGAAATAGAATGAATGATGAATAGCTAAAATAGCAAAGTACAAATGTCTCTAAAATGCCTATTCCCCGGCAACGGCGCCAAAAACTTGACACACCCCTTCCGTGTGTGCCCGCAAGTGCACGGGTTGTCGAAGTAACAAAATACCCAGGTGAGTGGGTAGTCGTATCCACAGGGAATAGTGTTCAGAAACAAGTGTTATCGCTATTTAGCTATGATGGGAATCGATGATGAGAAAAGTATATATGTATAGATGTAAAAGAGAATAAAAGAGTGCAAAAAGAATAATGAGGGTAGGAGAGGTAATCGATATAACGATGGGGTACCCGGACAAAGCTCCCCCTAGGACTAATGCTTCTAGTACAAAACTTGTATTATGCTCTACAATTGATGCCTATTGAGTCGAGGATATCCTTAAACACACGGTCCCAAACCTAAGGTCAACCGTGACTAACCCCAACGCTATGTCCCGGTAATAGGATTCACTTCAACCCTTCACTCTGTTACTTGAGTAACTAAGCCCTAGGGGAGTATATCTACCTAAGCCTAACACTACGTGGAATTGCTTTAAGCTCTAGGGATTCCTAGTGATAAAACCTGTTCCTATGTGTAGTAGTTCTAACCCTTTGGTCCAGGTGGAAGAACCCTAGTCTAAATTAAGCCCCAGTGCATAGGATTCACGTCACCCCAAAGCCTTGGGGGAGTTTATCTACCTAACACTTCACTCTATTTCGACCGCTAATAAATCAAGGAATCGGAGGTAAGGAAAATCACACCGGAAGGGAAAGGGGTACATCGCTATCTCACAACTCTCCCTCTCAACCCTCTTCAATCTTAAGTAGTCTAACCCTATAGGAGTTGTCACACCTCCAAAGGATAACCTAGATTGCTCTCAACCTTAGTGTCACGGCTAAGGGAAAACAATAGCACAAGATAATTAAAATTGAAACTCAATTAAATTCATCAATAAAGAAAGCATAATAAAAGTCATAGAAACAATGTCATCCTAGGGTTTACAAGTCCGAATACCTACTAGGGTTTAGCTCTCCATGGAGCAATACAAAATCAATAAAGAGATTAAGAACATATGCATAAAAACCATAAAGAAAACCCCCTTGTAGATCGTATCGATGGTCTTGTGGAGCTGCCTAGTCTTTTCCACGAATCCCTTGTCAAGCCTAAGGCACACCTCGCCGAATCGATGCCGATGAAAGCTCCCCCAATAGCTTTCTTCCAAAGGATGTCGATGTCGATGCCGTATATTCGCCTCCAAAGACCTCCAAGAACGTCTCCAAACCCTAGCCGAAAGCCCCCCAAAAGATAGGCAAGAGATAGAAGGGGGGGAGGGGGGGGTCCCCAAATAGATCTGAAAACGGGCTATTTATAGGCTGAAATCGGAGTTCCACACGCCCCTGTGTTAATTCCACACGGCCGTGTGGAAATGATTTTCGGCAGATTGTGAACAGTGTTTTTGCTACAGTATTTCTGCTACTGTTCACTTTCTGCCGAAATTCAGAATTACAGAGAGTTCACACGGGCGTGTGGAATTTCCACACGGCCGTGTGAATTTTCTGGTTTGCTGGAAAATTAATTCACACGGCCGTGTGGAATTTCCACACGCCCGTGTGAACTCTCTGTAATTCTGAATTTCGGCAGAAAGTGAACAGTAGCTTGGTACAGTGTTTGCAACAGTAACAAAGGCTACAGTGCTGTTACAGTAATTTGTCGAAATGCTCCCGAATTCATCATTCTTCATCGAGGCCGTTGAATTGGACACACAATCAACGGTAGATTATGTCGATTACTTCATTTCTCTTCATTGGCGAAGTTCTCCAATGCCACATGAGTTATAGACTTTTGTGAGTGTGACTGCCCTTGTGCCCCTCCAATGGAGGTTGGCACACACCCACAAGTCTAGACTCGTGCCTTGTTCCTTTCTTGGTTCGAGAACTCCTCAACAATGGCGAACATAACCTATTCTTGCTTCTTTTTCTCTAAATCTTCTACACAACCCTATATACACAAAAGAACACAAATACACACATTTTAGTGATAAAATCTGATTAAATCAATGCCCATTGCAAGATAATAACACTTTGCATTACTATAACACGAGCACTTATCAGTCATCTTCCCTTCTAGCCCGGTCACGCGGCCTTCTAAATTCGGTGCTTGTTGGCCTTGAAATCCCGGTGGTGTGTTGTTCCTTTGTTGTGACTGTCCTTGGTTGCTCCATGAGAAATTTGGGTGGTTCTTCCACCCCGGGTTGTAAGTACCACTATACGGGTTGCCTTGGCCTTGTCCTCTATAAGCATTGCTCACAAAATCAGCCTGCTCCACCGTACTAGTGCCCTCAATAGCAATCGGATAATCACTCGAAGCGTGACCTCCCCCACAACCATTACAAGTAGTAATGGCCACAACTCTTGGTGAAGTTAGGACATCCAACTTCTTACTCAGTGATTCCACCTGTGCCGCCAAAGATGTAACTGCATCAACCTCATAAATTCCGGCCACCTTCTTTCGGTCCCTTGTGTTCCATTAATAGCTATTCATAGCCATCTCTTCAATAAGGTGGCGGGCTTCACCGGGAGTCTTGCTTCCTAGAGTTCCTCCTACCGCCGCATCTAGAAGTTGCTTGGTACTTGGATTTAACCCGTTGTAGAAGGTGTGGATAATCATCCACTTGGGGAATCCATGTTGCGGACACTTTCAAAGGAGCTCCTTGAACCTATCCCATGTCTCGAATAGAGACTCCAATTCCATTTGCATGAAGGATGAGATCTTGACAGGCTCCCCGAAAGTGAACGGGTTTGTCGAAGTAATAAAAGTTACCCCGGTGAGAGGGTAGTCGAATCCACAGGGAATAGGGAGTTAGAGTATGAGATTTCACTATTAAAACTATGCGAAGTACGGAAAAGTAATAATCGATTCGTGTGTGAATTGTGAGAACAACTATACTAAAAGACAGGAAATTAAATAGAGAGAGGTGAAAGATTAGAGAGTGCAAGAAAAAGAGATTAAGGAGGATTTAACAATGAATGAAGTAGGGTATCCGGACAAGATACCTCTAGGATCTATGCTTCTAGTGCAAGACTATGCTATTATACCTTCCTATTGATGCTAATTGAGTCGAGGAAATCCTTAGACTCACGGTCCCAAACCTAAGGTCAACCGTGACTAACCCCAACATTATGCCCCGGTATTAGGATTCACAACAACCCTTCACTCTATCGCTCGCACGATTAAGTCCCAGGGGAGTACATCTACTTAGCACTTCACTATATCTTGACCACTAATAAATCAAGGAAACGGAGGTAGGGAGAAATCACACCGGAAGGGAAAGGGGTACATCGCTACCTCACAACTCTCCCTCTCAACCCTCTTCAATCTTGAATAATCTAATCCTATAGGAGTTGTCACACCTCCAAAGGAAAACCTAGATTGCTCTCAACCCTAGTGTCACATCTAAGGGAAAACAATAGCAAAATAAAATCAAGATTAAAACTCAATTCTTATTCATCAATAATGGAAAAGCATAATAACAATGTCAAAGAAACATGATAACCCTAGAATTTACAAGTCCGAATACCCACGAGGGGTTTAGCTCCTCATGGAGCTATACATGTTCATCAATGTATGAAATAAAACACAAAGTAAAGACATAGATGAAAACCCCCTTGCGTATGGTGTGGCCGTGGTCTTGTGCGGCCGCCGGACGTCGGTGACGATGCCGATGACGCGCTCTAAACCTCCACGAAGTCCTCTCCAAAACCCTAGCCGCACTCCCAGAAGTTGGGGAGAAGAATAGGTCAGAAGATATCTCAAAAAGTCTCCAAATCGGGCTTTTATAATGTGGAGTCGCGGCTTTAAATTTGCTGAAAACGGGATTTCACACGGCCGCATGGAATTTCCACACGCCCGTGTGAAGTTTCTGGAATTCTGATTTTCGGCCGACTGTGAACAGTAACTATGCCGAAACGCTCCCGGATTCGTCATTCTTCATCGAGGCCGTTGAATTGGGCACACAATCAACGGTAGATCGTGCCGATTGCTTCGAATCGCCTAATTGGTGAAGTTCTCATTGTTGGCATGAGTTAGACTTATTGTGAATGTGACGGCCTTTGTGCCCCTCCAAAGGAGGTTGGCACACACTCACAAGTCTATGCTCACGCCTTGCTCCTTGCTTGGTCCGAAAATCTTCCCAACAATGCCAAACACGACCTAACTTTGTTCCTTTCCTTAGTTTTATCTTCACAACCCTACAATGCACAAAAGTAAACAATTACACACTTTTTAGTGAGAAAATCTGATTAAATTAATGTTCATTGCAAGATAATAACACTTCGCATTACTATAACACGAGCACTTATCAAATCCCCCCACACTTAAGCTTTTGCTTGTCCTCAAGCAAAAAATAGAATGTGAAAGTACTTGGGAAGAACAATTGAAAGTGCTCGGCCTTAGGTTCACCAAAAGTATGCAAAAGAAGCATTCTACAAGTAAGGGGAAATCAAAACATTGCATAAGGTTACCATTGTTCTAGCTAAAAACTCGAATAAAAAAGGATGAAAACTCGAAAATGTGTTAGTGTGTGCAATCTCACTCGAGAGAACCAACGAGTACTCCTCAAACTTTTGTTAAAAAGGACTTATTTGTATACAAAAACAAAACTAAAGAGAGAAGGAAGTAGTAGCTTCACACATCCTTGAAGGTAGCCCTTTCTAGGCAGCCGCCAAAGGTGGCTTTCACACTTTCGAGGAGGTAGCTCTTTCTACCGGGGTAGTAGCTTTCACGCATCCCATGAGATAGCTCTTTCTCTCATTAGGGCATAACTTGTATCCGACTTATGAGAGTAACTACATACTTTATAGGCTGTAGCTCTTTCTACCCCAAATGCATAATTAAATCAAAGCTAATATTTACAAACTCATATACTTTTTTTTTTCTTTTCTCTTTTCCATATTTTTTCATTTTTTATGCATTTTCCAAAGTAAAACTAAGAATGACGATAAACTTGTCCTTAAAAACTTCAAGATTGAGTTTCCAAAAGATTCCAAGAGTAAGTTGTGCAATATGAGAATATCGAGTAACAAATTCCTAAAATTCAAGTAGAAACTAGAGCATGATAGGACACAATGTTAAAAATTCTCCTAAACTCTAAGAATACAACCGTTGCAACTAAGGTGAACCGCCATAGGCTACATGAGCATAAGCAATTGAACGCACAAGTAAAGGTGTGTGCAATGTGAACTCCCCCCCACACTTAAGATGTACATTGTCCCCAATGTACGCATGCAAGCACAATTAAAAATTAAGAATTGTAAAATAATTAGTGTGGAAGTAGGCAATTGAAACATTACTCCCTTGAACTCCAAGTGCTGCATATGATGGAGCTAGGTGCATTGAGAGTTGAGTCTCAATGGGTTGTGAAGCACACACGGTCCCATGACCGTGTTTATGACTATTCCTTAGATTCCTTTCATCCAAGACCATCTGCGCACACATACACAAGGGTTCAGTATAGCTCAATAAAAACTCGAGTATATAAAATATGAAAATGAAATACAACTCGAGATAAAAGAAAAGCTAAATAAAAGATAAACTCAGAAGGAGAGTCCTTTCTGAGTAATACTAGTCCAAAATAAAATAGAAAATACAAGAATGAAAATCAAATAAAAATAAAATCTAAGACGCCTCAGCGTCAGTGTCCTGAATAGAAGCCTCTAGTGCTGCTGAAGGCTCTGTCGGTGATGGTGGATCTGCTGCTACTGGTGCTGGTGATGCTGGTAGTGGAGGAGTGGAAGCTCAGGGTCGGACCATGAATGGTGAAGTCATGGCTCGCTCCAGTAACTGCTGTATACTATGTAATCGAGCCATGACCTCTGTGTGCTGCGCTACCTGTGTGGCCCTGACCTCAGCCACCTCTGTCTGTAGCATCCCCACTGCGCTCTCGAGGCGCTCCAACCTGTCCTGACCCCGAGAGGGTGAGAACATGCGCACCGGAGGTGGCTCTGGCGCGGTGGGTGGTACCTCGGTCTCTGTGTCCGCTGGGGGTGGCTCTAATGCTGCCTGTGACCCCTCGGCCTGATCTGTACGAGGAATGATCAAAGTGTAAACTCGTGGTCCTGATCTGTGGACCATCCCTATCATCCTCAGGGTCTCCATGCCTAACGGAGCCGGTGTAGAAGTCCTCTCAACGCCACGTACTCCGTCTCGAAGTCCTAACCCCATAATCAGTCGTGTGATATACGGGCCTGAGAAGATCACTCCCACCCTGGGGTACTGGCCCTGATGGCGGATGTACTCTGCTACAATATGCCCCAGGTGGAGTGGCTCTCCCTCTACCATCGAATATAGGTATAGGAGCTCCTGACGGCTCAGAACCCCCGTACTGTCTCCCCTGCCACTCACTGATCGGCTGAGAATAGCATGGAGGTACCTGTACGAGGCCCTGGTCAAATATGTGGCCTTGGACACTCCTGGCTCGTATTGTCCCTGGCCACATAACCTACTATACGCACGCTGCGGGGTCAAAGTACCCGGGTAGTCTGTGGGTAGCAATGCGTACTCCTCTGTCTCGGTGTGTGCCTGATCATACAGTCCCATCCGTACTGAAAACTCGGTCATGCTCAAAGCGAAGTGTCGACCGAGGGCCTGGAACTGAATGGTATCAACATCGGTGAAACTGTCGTACCCCCGGTTGAACTCGAATGAGGAGAGCACCTCCAGCGTAAGTGATCTGATAGCTGGCTCTCGAATGGAAAGGAGTCTGCTCCAGTTCCCCACTGAGAGGAGCTCCTCGACCTCACCTACCATCTCTGCTCCCCCCTGAATGTCCCGTAGAATGCTCAAATCGGGGAAACGGCTCTGTCTAAAGCGGAGGTTTGATAATCGCTTGAACCGTTCCCGATGCTCAGGTGATGGGAAATCTACCTCTTCGGGAGGTGGGGTAGGCTCACGCTGATGCTTCCCAGCCGACTTCTTAGACCTAGAAGCCATATCTGCAAAGTTGCAAAAGAAAATTTTCAAAGATCAGTTAAAAAACTCACTCTGAAGAAATCAACACGGCCGTGTGTTAATTCCACACGGCCGTGTGAAGCTTCTGGCGGACAGAACATCATGGCCGTGGGCTAAAAATCCAAAATTTACACTTCAATTCATTCTAATTCTAATCTAAACATGTTCGCATAAGTATAACTCATTCAAAACAAGCGAAATAAACAAAAAGAATGAATTAAATCAAGGATTGACGAAGAAAAAAGGGGTTGGAGTTCTTACCGACGGTGTGGATGAATATAATTGAGAAATCGGCCGGAAAACTCCAATAAAATCCTCCAAAAAGCTCAGAGACAGTCGGGAAAGTAGTAGAGAGGGTAGGAGAAGAGTTTAGAATGAAAATGTCAAGAGGCACGAGTGAAAAACAAAAAGAAATCACGCGGCTTTTGAAGTTCTGGGATTTCACACTGCCGTGTGATAATGCCACACGGTCATGTGCCTCTGAATTAGGGTTCACAGGGGCCGACACACGCCCCTGTGTGCATTCTGTTCACTCTCTGGGCACCCCACACGGCCGTGTGGAAATTCCACACGGCCGTGTGCCTACACAGGAAGATCCACAGGGGCCGATACACGGCCCTGTGGATTCATGGGAAAACATAGCAAGTCTTTGAAAAATTCCACACGGCCGTGTGCCCAACCTGGCCAAGAAAAAGGCTGGCCACAGGGGCACATCACACGCCCTTGTGGCCTCTCTGGCTTGCCTGAGAAATACCAAGTGTTTCACACGGCCATGTGAATAATCCACACGGCCGTGTGCCTTTCACAAGCTCATCCACAGGGGCACCCACACGCCCCTGTGTATTCTCGGGAAGAAGGGGTTTCTCTGCAGAGTTTCACACGGCCGTGTGCCTTGGCACAGTGGCACTCACAAGGACACCCACACGCCCCTGTGGACTCTCTGGAAAAGAGTTTAAGTTCTGCGAATTTCCACACGGCCGTGTGCCCTTCTGAAGTTTTTCACAGGGGTAAGGTCACGCCCCTGTGCCCTGACTGGTTGAGCTCTGATTTGGTAACACACGGCCGTGTGTTAATTCGACACGGCCGTGTGTTTTCTCTGGTTCACTTAGAAAAAATTCACAGACTCTTCCAAAAATTTCAGAAACTCTTTTAAAACACTTAGAGCCTGTACAAATCATAAAAACACGACCAGAGACCATAGAAAACACACTCAACCGACTCAAACTTCATCAATTAATATTAAAGCACACGAAAATATCAATAATCCACGATCGAATTTGCAGCACATGCATTGAAACTTCAAGACATCAACACTAAGACTTTTATTCATCCTAAAACTAAACTAGATCCTAGGAAAACTGTAAAACCTTGGGTTGCCTCCCAAGAAGCGCTTGTTTAACGTCACTTAGCTTGACGTACGTGATCTTACCTTACGGAGGTTCATGAATAGAAGTTGCCCTCTTCTCTACAACCTGAAAGCATGCATTACATAATCTTTGTAGAGTAGAGGGAGAGTTGTCGAGTTTGTTACCACAGACGGGTGAAACACCCTTACTCCGTGAATGTTCATCCCCTTTCTTGTTGGGGTTCTTCTTGTGGCGTCTTCTCGACCTTTTCAACCTCTAAAGCATCTTCTTCATACATTCCTTCTCCATCTTGACGTCTGTCTGAACTGGACCAAGCATAAGTACCTCTTCTTCTTCAATCTCCACATCTTGGTCCGGCCATCCTTCATATGGATCCGGGTTTAACATTTCCTGCACATATTCATCAATACACTCATCAGTAGCATCAAGATAATATAGAGTGTCATCAAAATCAAGAGAATGCCTCATGGCTTCGGCGAGGCGATAGGTGAGCTTATCATCTCCGACTCTAAGTGTGAGCTCTCCACCGTCCATGTCTATCAAAGCCTTGGAAGTGCGCAAGAAAGGCCTCCCAAGAATCAACGGTACTTCGACATCCTCATCCACATCAAGCACGACAAAGTCCACCGGAAAGATGTACTTGTCCATTTTTACCAAGACATCTTCCACAATTCCCCTCGGATGCCTCACCGATCGATCCGCAAGTTGAAGTGTCATCCGAGTGGGTCTAGGCTCGCCCAAGCCTAGCTTTTGGAAGAAGGTATAGGGCATGACATTGATGCTAGCCCCCGAATCGGCTAATGCCATCTCCTCACCCAGATTGCCAATGTTGCAAGGTATGATAAAACTCCCGGGATCTTTTCTCTTACTCGGCATGTTCTTTTGCAAGACGGCTGACACGACCCCTTGCGTGTATCCCGCAAGTGCACGGGTTTGTCGAAGTAATAAATTTACCTTGGTGAGAAGGTAGTCGAATCCACAGGGAATAGGGAGATAGAATATAAGGTTTCACTAATTAAGCTATGCAGAATACGGAGAACGATAATAAGATTGATGAGTGAAAATAATGCAAAGCAATAAACTAAGTAGAGAGATGGAAGAAAGAAGTGCAAGTAGGAAAATCGAGAAGGACTAACAATGAGTAAAAGGGGGTATCCGGACAAGCTACCTCTAGGGTCTATGTTTCAAGTGCAAGACTATGATATTATACTCTCCTATTGATGTCAATTGAGTCGAGGATATCCTAAGACTCACGGTCCCAAACCTAAGGACAACCGTGACTAACTCCAACACTATGCCCGGTGTTAGGATTCACAACACCCTTCACTCTGTCACCTAGATGACTAAGCCCCAGGGGAATCCATCTGCCTAAACCTCACACTATGTGGAGTTGCATTATGCTCTAGGGATTCCTAGTGATTAAACCTGTTCCTATACGTAATTCTAACCCTTTGGTCCAGGTGGAAGAACCCTAGTCTAGATTGAGCCCCAGCAAATAGGATTCACTACAACCCTCCACTCTATTACTTGCGTAACTAAGCCCTAGGGGAGTTTATCTACCTATTGCTTCACTCTATTTCGACCGCTATTAAATCAAGGAATCGGAGGTAGGGAGAAATCACATCGAAGGGGAAAGGGGTACATTGCTACCTCACAACTCTCCCTCTCAACCCTCTTTAATCTTGAGTAGTCTAATCCTATAGGAGTTGTCACACCTCCAAAGGAAAGCCTAGATTGCTCTCAACCCTAATGTCACGTTTAAGGGAAAACAATATGAAAGGATAATCAAGATTAAAAACTCAATTTTATTCATCAACGATGGAAAGCATAATAATCAATGTCAAAGAAACATAAGAAACCCTAAAGTTTACAAGTCCGAATACCCCACGAGGGGTTTAGCTCCTCATAGAGCTATACATGTTCATCAACGTGAGAAATAAAGCATAAAACATAGACATCAATGAAAAACCTCCTCGAATTGGTGTGGCCATGGTCTTGTGCAAACGTCAAACCTCGAAATCGATGCCGACGACGCGCTAGAACCTCCACGAAATCCTCTCCGAAACCCTAGCCGTGCTCCAGAAAGTTGGGGAAAAGATAGGTCGAAAGATCCCTAAAAAGGTTGCAAAAATCCCCTTTTATATTGTTGAATTGCGGCTTTAAAATTGGACTTATCGGGGGCTTCACACGGCCGTGTGGAATTTCCACACGCCCGTGTGAAGCTTCTGTCTCGGCTGAAAAATTAATTTCACACGGCCGTGTGGAATTTCCACACGCCCGTGTGACTTCTCTGTCTGGTTGGAAAATGGCTCACACGGCCGTGTGGAATTTCCACACGCCCGTGTGACTTCTCTGGAACACTAATCTTTAGCTGAACAGGCTTGGTAACTTGCCGAAATGCCTCCCGGGTCCATTGTTCTTCATCGAGGCCATTACTTGGGCACACAAGCAACGGTAGGTCGCGCCGATTGCTTCAAGTCTTCTTCTTTCGCGAGATTCTCCTAAGTAACACGGATTGGACTTGTTGTGAATGTGACTGCCTTTGTGCCCCTCCAAAAGAGGTTGGCACACATCCATAAGTCCAAATACGTGCTTCGTTCCTTGCTTGGTCTGAGAACATCCCAACATTGGCGAACGCGACCTAATTTCATTCTTTTTCTCCAATTAGGCTCCACAATACCTTCAATGCAAAAAAGAACACAAATGCACACATTTAGTGATAAAACCTGATAAAAGGTATGCTTAATGTAAGATAATAGCGCTTCGCGATACTATAACACAAGCACTTATCAACGGCCGAGCAATTTGCATTAAGTACTACAGCTGCACTCTCCTCCAACTTCCTCTTATTGGTTAAGAGGTCCTTTAGGAACTTCGCGTACTTGGGCATTTGGGCTAATGCTTCCGCGAATGGTATGTTGATGTGCAATTGCTTGAAGATACCCAGAAATTTCTTGTATTGTTCGTTGTCTTGGTCATTCTTCAACCTCGAAGGGTAGGGGATCCTTGGTTTGTAGGGGGGTGGTGCCATCTCCTTCTTTTTTGGAGCTTCTTTCCCTACTTCTTCTACTGCGGTTGCTTCATTTGTCTTCTCTAGAGGGAGAGTTCTCTCGACCTCTTTCCCACTCCTCAAGGTAATTGCCTTAAGTTGTTCCCTTGGGTTAGTCTCCGTATTGCTAGGCAAACTACCTTGAGGCCTTTCCGCCGATGTCTTCGCAATTTACCCTACTTGATTTTCCAAATTATGTAGGGAGGCGGTGTGATTGCGAAGAGTAGCCTCCACCGACTGAAATCTAGCATCCGATGAAGAAACGAACCGTGTGAGCGATCTCTCAAGATCGGTCATCTTTCCTTCTAACCCGGTCACTCGGCTTTCTAAATTCGGAGCTTGTTGGCTTTGAAATCCCGGTGGTGCACTATTTTTCTGTTGTGACTGTCCTTGATTGCTCCAAGAAAAATTCGGATGGTTCTTCCACCCCGGATTATATGTTCCACTGTACGGGTTGCCTTGGCCTTGTCCTCTATATGAATTTCCAACAAAATCGGCCTGCTCTACCGCACTAGTGCCTCCAATAGCAATAGGACAATCGCTTGAAGCATGTCCTTCCTCACAACCGTTACAAGTAGTGATGGCCGCAACTCTTGGCGAAGCTAGAGCATCTAGCTTCTTACTCAATGATTCCACTTGTGCCGCCAACGATGTAACCGCATCAACCTCATGAATTCCGGCAACCTTTTTCCTATCCCTTGAGTTCCATTGATAGCTATTCATAGCCATCTCCTCTACAAGGTGCTGAGCTTCACCGGGAGTCTTGCTTCCTAGAGTTCCTCCGGCCGCCGCATCTAGGAGTTGTTTGGTACTCGGATTCAACCCGTTATAAAAGGTGTGAATGATCATCCACTCGGGGAATCCACGTTGCAGGCACTTACGAAGGAGCTCCTTGAACCTATCCCATGTCTCGAATAGAGACTCCAATTCCATCTGCACAAAGGATGATATCTCATTTTGGAGCCTTGCTGACTTTCCCGGCGGAAAGTATCTAGCCAAGAATGCCTCGGCCATCTCCTCCCACGTAGTAATGGAGGCTCTTGGTAATGAGTGAAGCCAATGTCTTGCTTTTCCCTTCAATGAAAATGGGAAGGCTCTCAAACGAATCGCGTCGTCCGTCACTCCATTAATCTTCAACATGCCGCACACTTCAAGGAAATTCTCTATATGACTGTTGGGATCTTCATCGGCCAACCCATTGAATTGTGCGGACTGTTGCAACATCTGAATGAACGACGGCTTCAACTCAAAGTTGTTTGCCGTAATTGGGGGCCTCACAATGCTCGATTGGGTCCCCATTACTGCGGGTCTAGCATAGTCGGACAATGTCCTCTGCTGTTCGTTCTGTTCTGCCATTGCTTCTGACCCTTCTGTTTCAATATCGGCTTGATTCGAAGCTTCTTGCACGGGTTCTTTTCCCTTGCGATGTGCTCTTTTTCCAATGTCCGGGTCTCCTTCAACAAGAATCGAAGGGTTCCCACGGGTCATAACCTGAAACCAAAGTAAAGGAAAGAAAAGTAAGAACAATGATAGATAAAGAAAATATGGAATAGAAAGTGAAGTGAATAGCTAAAATAGTGAAAAACAAATATCTTAAACGCCTATTTCCCGGCAACGGCGCCAAAAACTTTGACAGGCTCCCCAAAAGTGCACGGGTTTGTCGAAGTAGTAAATGTTACCCCGGTGAGAGGGTAGTCGAATCCACAGGGAATAGGGAGTTAGAGTATGAGATTTCACTATTAAAACTATGCGAAGTACAGAAAAGTAATAATCGATTCGTGTGTGAATTGTGAGAACAACTATACTAAAAGACAGGAAATTAAATAGAGAGAGGTGAAAGATTAGAGAGTGCAAGAAAAAGAGATTAAGGAGGATTTAACAATGAATGAAGTAGGGTATCCGGACAAGATACCTCTAGGATCTATGCTTCTAGTGCAAGACTATGCTATTATACTCTCTTATTGATGCCAATTGAGTCAAGGAAATCCTCAAGCTCACGGTCCCAAACCTAAGGACAACCGTGACTAACCCCAACATTATACCCCGGTATTAGGATTCACATCGACCTTTCACTCTATCGCTCACACGATTAAGCCCCAGGGGAGTACATCTACCTAAACCTCACACTACGTGGAATTGCATTAAGTTCTAGGGACTCCTAGTGATAAAACCTGTTCCTATGTGTAGTTCTAACCGTTTGGTCTAGGAGGAAGAACCCTAGTCTCGATTAAGACCCAGTGCGTAGGATTCACTTCAACCCTTCACTCTTTTACTCACGTAACTAAGCCCCAGGGGAGTATATCTACCTAGTACTTCACTCTATCTCGACCGCTAATAAATCAAGGAAGCGGAGGTAGGGAGAAATCACACCGGAGGGGAAAGGGGTACATCGCTACCTCACAACTCTCCCTCTCAACCCTCTTCAATCTTAAAGAGTCTAATCCTATAGGAGTTGTCACACCTCCTAAGGAAAACCTAGATTGTTCTCAACCCTAGTGTCACATCTAAAGGAAAACAATAACAAGATAAAATCAAGATTGAAACTCAATTTTTATTCATCAATAATGGAAAAGCATAATAACAATGTCAAAGAAACATAGTAACCCTAGAGTTTACAAGTCCAAATACCCACAAGGGGTTTAGGTCCTCATGGAGCTATACATGTTCATCAAAGTGTATAAGAAAACCCCCTTGCGTATGGTGTGGCCGTGGTCTTGTGCGGTCACCGGACGTCGGTGACAATGCCGAAGATGCGCTCTAAACCTCCACGGAGTCCTCTCCAAAACCCTAGCCGCACTCCCCCAAGTTCGAGAGAAAGATAGGTCAAAAGTTACTTTAAAAAGTCTCATAATCGGGCTTTTATAATGTTGAGTCACGTCTTTAAAATTGCTGAAATCGGGATTTCACATGGCCGTGTGGAATTTCCACACGCCCGTGTGAAATTTCTGGATTGCTGAATTTCGGCCGACAATAAACAGTAACTTGCTACAGTGTTTTGCTACCGTAATTTGCTGCGTTGATGCTACAGTACTGTGCCGAAACGCTCCCGAATTCATCGTTCTTCATCGAGGCCATTGAATTGGGCACACAATCAACGGTAGATCATGCCGATTGCTTTGAGTCTCCTAATTGGTGAAGTCTTCATTGTTAGCATGAGCTAGACTTGTTGTGAATGTGACTGCCTTTGTGACCCTCCAAAGGAGGTTGGCACACACTCACAAGTCTATGCTCATGCCTCGTTCCTTGCTTAGTCCGAAAATCTTTCCAACAATGGCAAATACGATCTAACTTCGTTCCTTTCCTTCATTTTATCTTCACAACCCTACAATGCACAAAAGTAAACAATTGCACACTTTTTAGTGATGAAATCTGATTAAATCAATGCTCATTACAAGATAATAACACTTCGCATTACTATAACACAAGCACTTATCAGAGTTGAAGTATCATCCGAGTAGGTCTAGGTTCGCCCAAGCCTAGCTTTTGGAATAACGTATAAGGCATGACATTGATGCTTGCCCCCGAGTCGGCCAATGCCATCTCTTCACCCAAGTTTCCAATATTGCACGGTATGATAAAACTCCCGGGATCTTTTCTCTTACTCGGCATGTTCTTTTGCAATACGGCCGAGCAATTCGCATCAAGGATCACAGATGCACTCTCCTTCAATTTCCTCTTGTTAGTCAAGAGGTCCTTCAAGAACTTCGTGTACTTGGGCATTTGGGCCAATGCTTCCGCGAATGGTATGTTGATGTGCAACTGCTTAAAGATTACCAGAAATTTCTTGTATTGTTCATTCTCTTGGTCATTCTTAAATTATGAAGGGTAGGGAATTCTAAGCTTGTAGGGTGGTGGTGCCACCTCTTCCTCCTTTGTCGTTCCTTCCTCTTTCTCCACGACCTCGGGTGTCTCTTGCATCTTCTCTAGAGAGAGATTTCTCTCGACCTCTTTTCCACTCCTCAAGGTAATTGCCTTCAATTGCTCTCTTGGATTGGTCTCTGTGTTACTAGGCAAACTACCTTGAGGTCTTTCCGCCAATGTCTTCGCAATTTGTCCCATTTGATTTTCCAAATTATGTAGGGAGGCAGTGTGATTACGAAGTGTAGCTTCCACCGATTTGAATCTAGCATCCGACGAAGCAACAAACTTTGTGAGGGCTTTCTCAAGTTTGGTCATCTTTCCTTCCAACCTGGTCACTCGGCCTTCTAAGTTCGGTGCTTGTTGTCCTTGAAATCCCGGTGGTGCGTTGTTCTTTTGTTGTGACTGCCCTTGGTTGCTCCAAGAGAAATTTGGGTGGTTCTTCCACCCCGGGTTGTAAGTGCCACTATACGGGTTGCCTTGGCCTTGTCCTCTATACGCATTGCCCACAAAATCAGCCTGCTTCACCGTACTAGTGCCTTCAATATCAATCGGACAATCACTCGAAGTGTGACCTCCCCCACAACCGTTACAAGTAGTAATGGCCACAACTCTTGGTGAAGTTAGAACATCTTACTTGTTACTCAGTGCTTCCACTTGTGCCGCCAAAGATGTAACTGCATCAACATCATGAATTCCAGCCACCTTCTTTCAGTCCCTTGTGTTCCATTGATAGCTATTCATAGCCATCTCTTCAATAAGGTGCCGGGCTTCACCGAGAGTCTTGCTTCCTAGAGTCCCTCCTGCTGCCGCATCTAACAGTTGCTTGGTACTTGGATTCAACCCATTGTAGAAGGTATGAATTATCATCCATTCGGGGAATTCATGTTGCGGACACTTTCGAAGGAGCTCCTTGAACCTATCCCATGTCTCAAATAGAGACTCAAATTCCATTTGCATGAAGGATGAGATCTCATTCCGGAGCCTTGCTGATTTTCCCGGAGGAAAATATCTAGCCAAGAACGCCTCGGCCATCTCCTCCCATGTAGTGATGGATGCTTCTAACCCTTCTGAATCTATACTGGCTTGTTTGGACTGTTCTTCCACAAGTTTTTTCCCTTTACGATGGGTTCTTCTACCAATATCCGCTATTTAGTTGTGCGATATACGAGAAGTGATAATCGAATTGGTGAGTAGATCATGAAATCAATTATACTAAAAGACAGGAAATTAAACAAAGAGATGGAAGACAAGAAAGTCCAAGTAGAAGTTAAAAGAGAAAGACTAGCAATGGATGAAATAGGGTATCCGGACAAGCTACCTCTAGGACTTATGCTTCTAGTACAAGACTATGCTATTATACTTTCCTATTGATGCTAATTGAGTCGAGGATATCCTTAAATACACGGTCCCAAACTTAAGATCAACTGTTACTAACCCCATCATTATGTCCCGGCATTAGGATTCACTATGACCCTTGACTCTTGTTGACCTATCAACTGAGCCCTAGGGGAGTCTATCTTCCTAAGCCTAACACTACGTGGGATTGCTTTAAGCTCTGGGGATTTCTAGTGATAAAACCTGTTCTTCTATGTAGTTCTAACCCTTTGGTCCACGTGGAAGAACTCTAGTCTAGATTGAGCCCTAACACTCTATCTCGACCGCTAATTAACCAAGGAAACGGAGGCAGGGAGAAATCACACCGGAAGGGAAAGGGGATACATCGCTACCTCACAACTCTCCCTCTCAACCATCTTCAATCTTTAGTAGTCTAACCCTATAGGAGTTGTCACGCCTCCAAAGGGTAACCTAGATTGCTCTCAACCCTAGTGTCACGGCTAAGGGAAAACAATAACACAAGATAATTAAAATTGAAACTCGAATTTTATTCATCAATAATGGAAAAGCATAATAGCAATGTCATAGAAACATAATAATCCTAGGGTTTTACAAGTGCGAATACCGACGAGGGTTTTAGCTCCTCATGGAGCTATACATGTTCATCAAAATATAAAAGAAAGTGTAAATAAAAAACATTGATGAAAACCCCCTTGCATATGGTGTGACCGTGGTCTTGTGCGGCCGCCGGACGTCGGTGACGATACCGATTACGTGCTCCAAACCTCCACGAAGTCCTCTCCAATACCCTAGCCGCACTCTCCAGAAGTTGAGGAGAAAGTTAGGTCAAAAAGATCTCTTGAAAGCCTCCCAATCGGGCTTTTATAATGTTGAGTGTAGCTTCTAAATATGAACTTATCGGGACTTCACACGGCCATGTGGAATTAACACACGGGAGTATGAAGTTTCTGTCTACTGGAAAATTAATTCACACGGCCATGTGGAATTTCCACACACCCGTGTGAAGTTTCTGGCTTGCTGGAAAATTAATTCACACGGCCGTGTGGAATTTCCACACGCCCGTGTGAATTCTCTGGAATTCTGAATTTCGGCCGAAGTGAACAGCAGCTTGCTACAGTGTTTGCTACATAACAAGCTATAGTGCTGCTACAGTAACTCACCGAAATGCCCCCCAATCCGTTGTTCTTCATCGAGGCCATCGATTTGGGCACACAAATCAATGGTTGATCGTGCCGATTGCTTCAAGTCTCCTTCTTGGTAAAGTTCTCCTAAGCAACACAAGTTAGACTTATTGTGAATGTGACTGCCTTTGTGCCCCTCCAAAGGAGGTTGGCACACACTCACAAGTCTAAGCTCGTGCCTTGTTCCTTGCTTGGTCCGAAAACCTCCCAACAACGGCGAAGACGATCTAACTTTATTCTTTTCCTCCAAATTAGCTCCACAAACCTACAATGCATAAGAATACACAAATGAACACAATTTAGTGATAAAATCTGATAAAAGATATGTTCATTGTAAGATAATAAGGCTTTTCGTTGCTATACTATGAGCACTTATCAGTAGTGGAACGTCCCCTTTCCCCTCCGATGTGATTTTCCCTACCTTCGTGTTCCATGATTCATTAGCGGTCGAAATAGAGTGAAGTACTAGGAGATAAACTCCCTTGGGGCTTAGTTGCGCGAGCAACAGAGTGAAGGGTTGTAGTGAATCTTAGTATTGGGGCTTAATCTAGACTAGGGTTCTCTCACCTGGACCAAAGGGTTTGAACTACATATAGGAACCGGGTTTATCACTAGGAATCCCTAGAACCTAAACCGATTCCACATAGTGTGAGGTTTAGGAAGACAAACTCCCCTAGGGCTTAGTTGACAGGTCAACGAGAGTCAAGGGTCGTAGTGAAACCTAATGCCAGGGCATAGTGTTAGGATTAGTCACGGTTGACCTTAGATTTGGGATCATATGCTTAAGGATATCCTCTACTCAATAATCATCAATAGGAGAGTTTAATAGCATTGTCTTGCACTTGAAGCATAAGTCTTAGGGGTAGCTTGTCCGGGTACCCATTCTTATTCACTGATTGTCTTCCTCTTATTACCTTCGTTTGCATTCTTCCATCTTCCATATTTCTTTTACTTACTTGATTCTTATTTTCAATTACTCTTGCACACGCACACACTGAACCAATTTTTCACTGTCGCACATCACTTAGTTAAATAGCGAAAACTTTTGTCTAAACCTATTCCCTGTGGATTCAACTACCTCTCACCAGGGTATTTATTACTTCAACAACCCGTGCATTTTTGGGTTCCTGTCAAAGTTGTTGGCGCCGTTGCCAGGGAATAGGCGTTATTGATACTTGTTTTTACTATTTTAGCTATTCACTTTACTTTCTATTTCACATCTTCTTTATCTATCATCATTCTTATTGGTTTTCTTTTCTTTGTTTTCGGCTCCAGGTTATGACTCGAGAGAATCCTTCGATTCTTGTTGAAGGAGACCCGGACATTGGAAGAAGAACACATCACAAAGGGAATGAACCTGTGAAAGAAGCTTCAAATCAAGCCGATATTGAGACAGAATGGTCAGAAACAGTGGCAGAACAGAATGAAGAACAACGGACATTGTCCGACTTTGCTAGACCTGCAGTCATGGGGACCCAATCGAGCATTGTGAGGCCGCCAATTACGGTAATGAATTTTGAGTTGAAGCCGTCGTTCATTCAGATGTTGCAACAGTTCGCACAATTTAATGGTTTGGCCGATGAAGATCCCAACAGTCATATAGAGAATTTCGTCGAACTGTGTGACATGTTGAAGATTAATGGAGTAACGGACGACGTAATTCGTTTGAGAGCCTTCCCATTTTCATTGAAGGGAAAAAGCAAGACATTGGCTTCATTCATTACCGAGAGCATCTATCACTACGTGGGAGGAGATGGCCGAGGCATTCTTGGCTAGATACTTTCCGCCGGGAAAATCCGCAAGGCTCCGGAATGAGATATCATCCTTCATACAAATGGAATTGGAGTCTTTATTCGAGACATGTGATAGGTTCAAAGAGCTTCTTCGCAAGTGCCCGCGACATGGATTTCCCGAGTGGATGATCATCCACACCCTCTACAACGGGTTAAATTCGAGTACCAAGCAACTCTTAGATGCGGCGGCCGGAGGAACTCTAGGAAGCAAGACTCCCGGTGAAGCCCGGCACCTTGTAGAGGAGATGGCTATGAATAGCTATTAATGGAATTCAAGGGACAGAAAGAAGGTTGCCGGAATTCATGAAGTTGACACGGTTACATCTTTGGCGGCACAAGTGGGGGAGGTCACGCTTTGAGTGATTGTCCGATTGCTATTGGAGGCACGAGTACGGTGGAGCAGGCTGATTTTGTGGGAAATTCTTATAGAGGACAAGGCCAAGGCAACCCCATACAGTGGAACATATAACCCGAGGTGGAAGAACCACCCAAATTTCTCTTTGAGTAATCAAGGGCAATCACAAAAAAAGAACAATGCACCACCGGGAATTGAAAGTCAAGAAGCTCCGAATCTAGAAAGTCGAGTGACCGGGCTAGAGGGAAAGATGACCGATCTTGAGAGAGCCCTCATGAGGTTTGTTTCTTCATCGGATGCTAGGTTTCAGTCGGTGGAGGCTACTCTTCGCAATCACACCACCTCCCTACACAATTTGGAAAATCAAGTAGGGCAAATTGCGAAGACATTAGCAGAAAGACCTCAAGGTAGTTTGCCTAGTAACACGTAGACCAATCCAAGAGAGCAATTGAAGGCAATTACCTTGAGGAGTGTAAAAGAGGTCGAGAGAAATCTCCCTCTAGAGAAGACACAAGAGACACCCGAGGTCGTGGAGATAGAGGAAGGAACGACAAAAGAAAAAGAGGTGGCAACACCACCCTACAAGCCGAGGATTCCCTATCCTTCACGATTGAAGAATGACCAAGAGAACGAACAGTACAAGAAATTTCTGGGGATTTTCAAGCAGTTGCACATCAACATACCATTCGCGGAAGCATTGGCCCAAATGCCCAAGTACGCGAAGTTCTTAAAGGACCTCTTGACAAACAAGAGGAAATTGGAGGAGAGTGCATCTGTAATCCTTGATGCCAATTGCTCGGCTGTATTGCAAAAGAACATGCCAAGCAAGAGAAAGGATCCCGGGAGTTTCATAATACCCTGCAATATCGGTAACTTGGGTGAAGAGATGGGATTGGCTGATTCCGGGGTAAGTATCAACGTTATGCCCTACACATTCTTCTAAAAGCTAGGCTTGGGCGAGCCTAGACCAACTCGGATGACACTTCAACTCGCGGATAGATAGGTGAGGCATCCGAGAGGGATTGTGGAAGACGTGTTGGTGAAGGTAGGCAAGTACATCTTTCCTGTCGACTTTATTGTGCTTGATGTGGATGAGGATGTCGAAGTACCGCTGATTCTTGGGAGGCCGTTCTTGCACACTTCCAAGGCTTTGATAGACATGGAAGGCGGAGAGCTCACACTTAGAGTTGGAGATGACAAGCTCACCTATTGCCTCGCTGAAGCCATGAGACATTCTCTTGATTTTGATGACACTCTATATTATCTTGATGCGATTGATGAGTGTATTGATGAATATATGCAGGAAATGATGAACTCGGATCCATATGAAGGGTGGCCGGACCAAGATGAGGAGATTGAAGAAGAAGTGCTAACACTTAGTCTAGTCGAGGAGAAGGTCGAGCCAAAACCGGGGCTCATAAAGAAGATGAGAAGAAAAATCAAGAGAGCGAAAAGACGCCACACCAAAGGCCCCAAAGTCAATGGGGATAAGCAAGTAAGGAGTGAGGGTGCTTCGCCCTCGTATGATAACAAAATCACTAACTCTACCTCTACTCTACAAAGACTATGTTCTACATGCTTTCAGGTTGTAGGAAAGAGGACAACTTCTATTCACGAGCCACCATAAGGTAAGACCAGGTACGTCAAGCTAAGTGACGTTAAACAAGCGCTTCTTGGGAGGCAACCCAAGCTTTAACAGTTTTTCTAGGACTTAGTTTAGTTTTAGGTTGAATAAAAGCCTTAGTTTTGGTGTCCTGAATTCTTTATGCATATGCTGCAATTTTACTGTGGATTGATGATGTTTTCCGTGTGCCTAAATGATAATTGATGAAGGTTGAGTTGGTTGAGCATGTTTTCTATGGTATATGGTCGTGTTTTGATAGTTTTCACAGGCTCCAAGCATCGTATTTATGTTTTTGAATTTTTTTGTAACTCTGTGAATTTTTCTAAGTAAACCAGAGAAAACACACGGCCGTGTGGAATTTCCACATGAGCGTGTGTTATCAATTAGGGCTCAGCCAGAGAGGGAACAGGGGCGTGACCTTGCCCCTGTGAAAAAACCTCAGAAAGGGCACACGACCATGTGCAATTTCCACACGGCCGTGTGAGACTTTGCAGAACTTAAGCTCTCATTCCAGAGAGTCCATAGGGGCGTGTGGGTGCCCCTGTGAGAAACCCTGTGTTAAGGCACACGGCTGTGTGGAAATTCCACACGGCCGTGTGAAACTCTGCAGAAACCCCTCTTTTTCCCCAGAAACGACAAGGGCGTGTGGGAGCCCCTGTGACGTGCTTGTGCATGGCACACGGCCGTGTGGATATTTCACACGGCCTTGTGAGATACTTAGGGTTTCTCGGGTAAGTCAGAGAGATCACATGGGCTTGTGAGGTGCCTCTTTGGCCGGTCTTGTGTTCTTGGCTAGGTTGGGCACACGGCCGTGTGGAATTTCCACACGGCAGTGTGATAATTTTCCAGAGACCTTCTGTGGTTCCCATGAATCCACAGGGGCGTGTACCAGCCCCTGTGGAGTCCCCTGTGAAGGCACACGGCCGTGTGGGGTTTTCACACGAACGTGTGGGGAGTTCAGAGAGTAACCAGAGTGTGCACAAAGACGTGTGTTGGCTCCTGTGAACCGTAATTTCAGAGGCACACGGCCGTGTGGAAGTTCCACACGGCCGTGTGGATTCCCAGATCTTTAAAAGCTACGCGTTTTCTTCTTGGATTTCACTCGTGCCTCATTTGTTTTCCACTCTAAAAATACTCTCCGACACTCCCTATCACTTCCCAGATTTTCTCTGAGTTTTCTATAGGTTTTATTTGGAGTTTTCCGGCCGATTTTAAAGGTTTTTCTTCATCGTTGGTAAGAATTTCAAGCCCTTGTTCGTCAATAATATTGATTTACTTTGTTTTTGTTGGCGCTTAATTCACGTGATTAAATGGTCTATGAAAGCCTTCACGAAGTTTTAAGAATGAAGATTTTTGTCAAAATGAAATACTAACTCCATGACCATGCATTGTTGTTCGCCTGATAATCCACACGGGCGTGTGGAATTTCCATACGGCCGTGTGGGTTCCTGCAGAATGGAATTTAACGATGGATTAATTGATTTTATTTCAGGAATAGCACCCAGGACAAAGCAAGCAGCTAGCAAGAGGCCCTTTGAGCCATCAAACGAGCAGATTATCTTCGCCAAGCCCGAACACTGAGTGAGACATGATAGATTGGAGAAACTCAAGTTTGGATAATCTCGATACATAAATTTGAGTTGTTTAAGAACAGCTGAGTGGGGGAGACGATATGGCATATGAGATTGAGGAACTTTTAGCGGTTGGGAGTTGGAAGAACTTGTTGTCTATTAAAGAACCAGCCAACCGCTCACTTTCTTTGGAGGTACTAGCGTCCTTTGAGTTCGACAAATCACATAAAGACTTGGCAAGTGCCGACACTATACAGTTCAGGGCCTTTGGGCACGATTACAGCATGTCAGTGACACAATTTTCTATTCGCAAGGGTTTGTATGATCAAGCCTATACAGAGTCAAAGGAGTATGAGAACCTTCCGACTGATTATCCTGGCAGTTTGACCCCTCAAGGAGGTTACAGAGTGTTATGCGGACAATGGCAATATGAGCGAGGGGTATCAAAAGCCAGTTGTCTGTCACGACCAGCTTATAGATACATTCATGCCATTTTGAGTCGATCAGTGAACGGCCGGGGTGATAGTACGGGAGTCTTAAGTCGGCAGGAGCTCCTTTACCTCCATTCAGTGGTTCGGAGCGAGCCGCTCCATCTTGGGTATATTCTGGCAGATTACATGCGACATCAGGGCCAGTACTCGAGGCCTGGAGCTATTCTTTCAGGGCCATATGTTACAAGACTCGTTAAAGGGATGGGCCTTCGGAAAGCAATCAGAGGAATGGAGAAGACAGTTATACTTTCCCTAATCAGCTTAGAGATGTTGAGACAGATGGGCATGGCCAGGAAATATTATCAGTGCTATATTTTGAACAGGCACCCACAAAGGCCAATGGAGGAAGGCGAGGCCGGGGAATCGCAACCAACATTGCATCTACTAGAGCCACCTCTAGCAGATACGGAGGCACATTGACATGACCCCTTGTGTGTATCCCGCAAGTGCATGGGCTTGTAGAAGTAATAAAATTACCCTGGTGAGTGGGTAGTCGAATCCACAGGGAATAATGATTTAAAACACAAGATTTCGCTATTTAGTTGTGCGGTGTATGAAAAGTGACAATCGAATTGATGAGTAGATTATAGAATTAATTATACTAAAAGACAAGAATTTAAATAGAGAGATGGAAGACAAGAAAGTGCAAGTAGAAGTTAAAAGAGAAAGACTAGCAGTGGATGAAATAGGGTATCCGGACAAGCTACCTCTAGGACTTATGCTTCTAGTGTAAGACTATGGTATTATACTTTCCTATTGAGGCTAATTGAGTCGAGGATATCCTTAAATACACGGTTCCAAACTTAAGATCAACCATGACTAACCCCATCATTATGTCCCGGCATTAGGATTCACTATGACCCTTGACTCTTGTTGACCTGTCAACTAAGCCCTAGGAGAGTCTATCTTCCTAAGCCTAACACTTCGTGGGATTGCTTTAAACTCTAGGGATTCCTAGTGATAAAACCTGTTTCTCTGTGTAGTTCTAACCCTTTGGTCCAGGTGGAAGAACCCTAGTCTAGATTGAGCCCTAACACTCTATCTCGACTGCTAATTAACCAAGGAAACGGAGGTAGGGAGAAATCACACTGGAAGGGAAAGGGGATACATCGCTACCTCACAACTCTCCCTCTCAACCCTCTTCAATCTTTAGTAGTCTAACCCTATAGGAGTTGCTCTCAACCCTAATGTCACGGCTAAGGGAAAACAATAACACAAGATAATTAAAATTGAAACTCGAATTTTATTCATCAATAATGGAAAAGCATAATAGCAATGTCATAGAAACATAATAATCCTAGGGTTTTACAAGTCCGAATACCCACGAGGGGTTTAGCTCCTCATGGAGCTATACATGTTCATCAAAATATAAAAGAAAGTGTAAATAAAAAACATTGATGAAAAACCCCCTCGTATATGGTGTGGCCGTGGTCTTGTGCGGCCGCCGGACGTCGGTGACGATGCCGATGACACGCTCCAAACCTCCACGAAGTCCTCTCCGAAACCCTAGCCGTCCTCTCCAGAAGTTGGGCAGAAAGATAGGTCAAAAGATAGATTGAAAGTCTCCAAATCGGGCTTTTATAATGCTTAGTCCCCGCTTTAAATTTGGACTTATCGGGGCTTCACACGGCCGTGTGGAATTAACACATGGGCGTGTGAAGTTTCTGTTTGCTGAAAAATTAATTCATACGGTCGTGTGGAATTTCCACACGCCCGTGTGAACTCTCTGGAATCCTGATTTTCGGCAGATGGTAAACAGTAGCTTGCTACAGTGTTTTGCTACATTAATAAGCTGCAATGCTGCTACTGTACTTGCCGAAACGCTCCTGAATCCGTTGTTCTTCATCGAGGCCACTGATTTGGCACACAATCAATGGTAGATCGTGCCGATTGCTTCAAGTCTCTTTCTTGGTGAAGTTCTCTTAAGCTACACGAGTTAGACTTGTTGTGAATGTGACTGCCTTTGTGCCCCTCCAAGGGAGGTTGGCACACAATCACAAGTCCAAGCTCGTGCCTTGTTCCTTGCTTGGTCCAAAAATTTTCCAAAACGGCGAACACGATCTAACTTTGTTCTTTTTCTCCAAATTAGCTCCAAAAACCTACAATGCGCAAAAGTATACAAATGCACACCATTTAGTGATAAAACCTGATAAAAGATATGCTTAATGTAAGATAATAATGCTTCGCGGTACTATAACACAAGTACTTATCAAACCCCCCCACACTTAAGCTTTTGCTTGTCCTCAAGCATAATAGAACGTGAAAGTACTTGGGAAAGACAATTGAATGTGCTTGGCCTTAGGTTCACTAAAAGTATGCAAAAGAAGCATTCTACAAGTAAGGGGAAATCAAAACATTGCATAAGGTTATCATTGCTCTAGCTAAAAACTCGAATCGAAAAGGATAACAACTCGAAAACGTGAAAGTGTGTGCGAATTCACTCAAGAGAACCAACGAGTACTCCTCAAACTCTTGTTTCAAGGACTTATTTAAATATAGAAGTAAGGAAGTAGTAGCTTCACTCAACCTCTAAGGTAGCCCTTTTCTAGGCGGCTGCCAAATGTGGCTTTCACACTTTCGAGGAGGTAGCTCTTTCTACCGGGGTAGTAGCTTTCACGCTTCCCATGAGATAGCTCTTTCTCTTATTAGGGCATAACTCGTATCCGACTTGTGAGAGTAGCTACATACTTCATAGGAGGTAGCTTTTTCTACCCCAAATGCAAAGATAAAAGCTAGATTAATATTCACAAGCTCACAATTTTTTTTTAGCTACAAAAATAATTCACAACTTACTAGAGTAGTACTAAACTAGTTCTTAAAACTTCAAGTTCGAGTTTCCAAAAGATTTCAAGAGTGAGTAGTGCAATAAGAGGTAATCGAGCAAAAATTCCCTAAAAATTCAAGTAAAACTAGAGCATGATAAGATACAATGTTAAAAATTCTCCTAAACTCTAAGAATACAACCGTTGCAACTAAGGTGAACCACCATAGGCTACATAAGCATAAGCAATTGAACGCATAAGTAAAACTGTGTGCAATGTGAACTCCCCCCCCCACACACACACACACTTAAAATGTACATTGTCCCCAATGTACGCATGCAAGCACAATGAAACATAAAGCAATGGAAAACAATTAGTGTGGAAGTGGCAATTGAAACATTACTCCCCTGAACTCCAAGTGTTGTGTTTGATGGAGCAAGGTCATTGAGAGTTGAGTCTCAATGGTTTGTGGAGCACACACCGTCCCATGAGCGTGCCAATGACTATTCCTCAAAATCCTTACATCCAAGACCATCTGCGCACACATACACAAGGGTTCAGTATAGCTCAAGAAAAACCAAAACATAGCTCGAGTATATAAATATATGAAAATGCAATACAACTCGAGACAAAATAAAAATAAAAGAAAAATAAAAGCAAACCCAGAAGGAGAGTCCTTTTTGGGTACTACAAGTCCAACAGAATATGAAAATAAGAGTGCAACAGAAATAAAAATAAAACTACGACGCCTCAGCGTCGGTGTCCTGTTGTGGACCCTCTGGTGCTGCTGCTGATGCTAGTGGATCTGTAGGTGGATTTGTTGCTGATGGAGCTGACTGTGGTGGTGGAGAAGAAGCTCAGGGTCGGACCACAAACGGGGAAGTGATGGCCTGCTCAAGCATCTGCTGTAACCTCTGGAACTGGGCCATCACTTGCTGATGCTGTACTACCTGTGTGGCCCTGACCTCGGCCACCTCCGTCTGCAGGACCCCCACTGCGCTCTCGAGGCGCTCCAATCGATCCTGGCCTCGAGAGGGAGAGAAAATGCGCACTGGAGGTGGCTCCGGTGCTGTGGGTGGTGCCTATGCCTCTTTATCCACTGGGGGTGGCTCTATCGCTGCCTGCTCCCCCTCGGTCTGATCTGGCTGGGAAATGATCCATGTGTAAACTCCTGGTCCTGCTCTGCGAACCATCCCGATCATCCTCAGCGTCTCTGTACTCAGAGGGGCTGGTACACTCGTCTTCTCGGCCCCGCGAACTCCATCTCTGAGCCCCAGGCCGATGATCAATCGAGTGATGTAGGGGCCTGCAAAAATGACTCCTATCCTGGGGTACTGGCCCTAGTGGCGGATGTACTCGGCCACAATGTGCCCCAGGTGGAGTGGCTCGCTCTCCACCATTGAATATAGGTACAGGAGCTCCTGACGACTCAAAACCCCTGTACTATCTCCTCGGTCACTCACTGATTTACTAAGTATGGCGTGAATGTATCGGTGAGAGACTCTGGTCAGGCAGGTGGCCTTGGAGACCCCAGGCTCGTACTGGCCTTGTTCGCATAATCTACTGTAAACACGCTGCGGAGTCAAGGTGCCAGGGAACTCAGTGGGAAGCCCCTCGTACTCCTCTGTCTTAGTGTATGCCTCATCGTATAATCCCATACGCACTAAGAACTGGGTCATGCTCAGAGTAAAATTTCGACCGAGGGCACGAAACTAGATAGTGGTATCGTCAGTGAAACTGTCGTATCCTCGATCAAACTCGAATGATGCTAGAACCTCCAAAGTGAGTGATCGGATCGCTGGCTCTCAAATGGATAATAGGCGGCCCCAGCTACCAACAGCTAATAGCTCCTCAACCTCGGTAGCTATAGCGTCATCCCCTGTATCTCTCTCAATGTGCTCAAATCTGGGTAGCGCGACTGTCCAAATCGGAGCACTGATAACTTCTTAAATCTTTCCCTGTGCTCTGGTGAAACACTCCTTGCGTGTGTACCCCGCAAGTGCACGGGTTGTCGAAGTAATAAAATACCCTGGTGAGTGGGTAGTCGTATCCACAGGGAATAGTGTTCAGAAACAAGTGTTATCACTATTTAGCTATGATGGGAATCGATGATGAGAAAAGTATATATGTATAGATGTAAAAGAAAATAAAAGAGTGCAAGAAGAATAATGAGGGTAGGAGAGGTAATCGATATAACGATGGGGTACCCGGACAAAGCTCCCCCTAGGACTAATGCTTCTAGTGCAAAACTTGTATTATGCTCTACAATTGATGCCTATTGAGTCGAGGATATCCTTAAACACACGGTCCCAAACCTAAGGTCCACCGTGACTAACCCCAACACTATGTCCCGGCAATAGGATTCACTTCAACCCTTCAGTCTGTTACTTGCGTAACTAAGCCCCAGGGGAGTATATCTACCTAAGCCTAACACTACGTGGAATTGCTTTGAGCTCTAGTGATTCCTAGTGATAAAACCTTTTCCTATGTGTAGTAGTTCTAACCCTTTGGTCCAGGTGGAAGAACCCTAGTCTAAATTAAGCCCCAGTGCATAGGATTCACGTCACCCCAAAGCCTTGGGGGAGTTTATCTACCAAACACTTCACTCTATTTTGACCGCTAATAAATCAAGGAATTGAAGGTAGGGAGAAATCACACCAGAAGGGAAAGGGGTACGTCGCTACCTCACAACTCTCCCTCTCAACCCTCTTCAATCTTAAGTAGTCTAACCCTATAGGTGTTGTCACACCTCCAAAGGGTAACCTAAATTGCTCTCAACCCTAGTGTCACGGTTAGGGGAAAACAATAGCAAAAGATAATTAAAATTGAAACTCAATTAAATTCATAAATAAAGAAAGCATAATAAAAGTCATTGAAACAATATCATCCTAGGGTTTACAAGTCCGAATACCCACTAGGGTTTAGCTCTCCATGGAGCAATACAAAATCAATAAAGAGAATAAGAACATATGCAATAAAACCATAAAGAAAACCCCCTTATAGATCGTATCGATGGTCTTGTGGAGTCGCACGCCTTCTCCAACGAATCCCTTGTCAAGCCTAGGGCACACCTCGCCGAATCGATGACGACGAAAGCTCCCCCAATAGCTATCTTCCGATAGATGTCGATGCCGATGCCGTATAATCGCCTCCAAAGACCAACAAGAACCTCTCTAAACCCTAGCCGAAAGCCCCCAAAAGATAGGCAAGAGATAGAACGGGGGTGATAAACGTCTAAATGTACGTTTTTTTATACGTACACTTGCGCATGCTTCTCGTATTTTGTTGATGAATCGATGCCCTTTTAGGTCTAAATTGGTTTATTTTGTGTTTCAGGTACAAAAGAAGCCTAGGTGAGCTCAACGACGCAATTTGAGAAGAAATTGAAACCGAAATCGTTGTTTTGGGTTCCCTGTAGCACTTTACTGTAGTAGTTACTGTGCAAAAATCACATCTTTGCGGTTTCTTGCAGCCCGTATTACAGGCTCCCTCACGGGCCATATATGGACCGTGAGGCCACCCGTGAGCTTGCCCGAACTCATCACTTAAAGGGGCTCTACTTGGGTTTTGAAGGGGGATCTTGGAGTTCTTCTTAGGGCCTCTCACCACCACCTTCGAATTGAGGAAGAAGAAGCTCTTGGAGGGCGATCTAGGCAAGGATTTGGCAAGGAGAGCAAGGTTTTGGGAAGATCCTTCATCCTAGGGCTTTCATTTGGAGGTTGAAGACTAGGGAAGCCACCCCTTGGAGTGGCGTCTTTGGAACTTCACCGGCCTTCATCCTTTGAGGGAGTCCTTCTCATGCCTTTGTCATTTGTTTCCATGCATTTATTGTTGTATTTAGTGAACATGAGCACTTAAACCCCAAGGTCACCGGATGTAGGTGAACCTTGGGGGTGAACTTGTGATGTTTTGGATGATCTTGTTCTATACATTGTTTGTGGCTTGTTTGTGATCCATTGTTTGGTGTTTTACATGCTTGGTATGTATGAGAACTCTATGTATCAAAAGACTTAGGAAATGCTAGGTTGCATGACCATTGCCCTAGTGTTAGACTCACCAAACTTGGAAGGGAAATACGTATAAATACGCCGTGACCATCGGGTATTTGTACCCCTCCACTCCTAGGGTTGAGTACTCTTTTGTATTGTAACCCTAGTTTGAGAAAACCACTTCACCCTTTGCAATCGTAGGGGAAATCTTGGGCGGCATACGTACCGTATCCATTACCCGTACCGGATTAGGGGTCGACTTCCGTGACCATCGGGTTGACCTAGTCTAGGGTTTTCTCGGTCCAATTAGCCACTTGCATGTTAGTCCAAGCCTTCCTACTCACTTTAGTAGCCCCTAAGGGAATCCTCATCCGTGACCACTCCTAGCCCTATTTCTACGCCGTATTTTGCCCTCGTATGTTTGCTTTGGTTATTTACTTCTTTAACTTCTTTGCATCATATTCACTCTTTTGAATCGTATCGGTCAAACAATATTGTAATAAGGAAGTAAGGGTAGCTTCTCGGGCCCCAGGGAATACGACCCCTGTGTCACGCACAGGGTATTACTTGACGACCCGTGCACTTGCGGGATAGAACTCATCAGGGGGTCCCCAAATAGATCTGAAAACGGGCTATTTATAGGCTGAAATCGGGCTGAAATCGGAGTTCCACACGCCCCTGTGGATTTTCCACGCGGGCTGCAGAATTTCCACACGCCCGTGTGTTAATTCCACACGGCCGTGTGGAAATTCTGTTTTGATGATTTTCGGCGGACTGTGAAGAGTAACTTACTATAGTCTTTTTACTACAGTAGCAAGCTACAGTGTTTTGTATAGTAGCAAGCTACCGTGTTTGCTACAGTAACTCGTCAAAATGCTCCCGAATTCATCGTTCTTCATCGAGGCCGTTGAATTGGGCACACAATCAACGTTAGATTATGTCGATTACTTCATTTCTCTTCATTGGTAAAGTTCTTCAATGCTACACGAGTTATAGACTTTTGTGAGTGTGACTGCCCTTGTGCCCCTCCAATGGAGGTTGGCACACATCCACAAGTCTAGACTGTGCCTTGTTCCTTGCTTGGTCCGAGAACTCCTCAACAATGGCGAACATAACCTATTCTTGCTTCTTTTTCTATAAATCTTCTCCACAACCCTTCAATTCACAAAAGAACACAAATACACACTAATTAGTGATTAAATCTGAAAAAAGTAATGCTCAATGTAAGATAATAATACTTCGTATTACTATAACACAAGCACTTATCATCTGGTAAATCAAAGTCCAACTCTTCGGGGGGTGGGGTGGACTCCCGTGGTCGCTTCCCTGCTGATTTCTTAGACCTAGAAGTCATATCTGCAAAGTTGCAAAGAAAACAATTAAAAATCAGGTCAAAAACACAATCTGCAGAAATCCACACGCCCGTGTGGAAATTCCACACACCCATGTGGAGCTTTTGGTGGACAGAGCCTCACGACCGTGGGGCTAAAAATTCCAAATTTCGTTGTAAATACGTTCGCATATATTTAAATCATTCAATCCTAGTGAAATTGTCTAAAATTACGAATCAAATTAAGAATTAATGAAGAAAAGAAGGAGAGAGAGCTTACCGACGGTGTGGAATGATAAACCTAAGAAATCGGCCGAAAAATCTCCAATAAAAACCTCGAAAATCCTCTGAGAAGGTCGGGAAAGTAGTAGAGAGGGTCAGAGAGGAGTTTAGAGTAGAAAACAAAAGATATACGAGTGAATTCCAAAAGAAAACGCGCGGCTTTAGAAGTTCTGGGACTTCACACGGCTGTGCGGAAATTCCACATGGGTGTGTGCCTCTGAAATTAGGGTTCACAGGGGCTAACACACGCCCCTGTGCGCACTCTGCTCACTCTCTGAACTACCCCACACGGCCGTGTGCCTTCACAGGAGACTCCACAGGGGCTGATACACTCCCCTGCGGATTCACAGGAAAACACGGAAGGTCTCTGAAAAATTCTACACGGCTGTGTGGAAATTACACATGGCCGTGTGCCCAACCTGGAAAAGAACACAAAGCCGGCCACAGGGGCACCCACATGCCCCTGTGGTTTCTTTGACTTGTCCCGAAAATTCTCTAAGTGTTCCACATGGCCGTGTGCAACATCCACACGGTCGTGTGCCATTCACAAGCTCTTCCACATGGGCACACACACGCCCTGTGTATTCTCGGGATGAAGGGGGTCTCTGCAGAGTTTCACACGGCCGTGTGGAATTGCGACACAATCGTGTGCCATAGCACAGTGGCACTCACAGGGCACCCACACGCCCCTATGGACTCTCGAGAAAAAGAGTTAAGTTCTGCAGGGTTTCACACGGCCGTGTGGAAATTCCACACGGCCGTGTGCCCCTTTTGAGGTTTTTCACAGGGGCAAGGTCACGCCCCTGTGCCCTCTCTGGTTGAGTCCTAAGTAGTACCACATGCCCGTGTGTTAATTCCACACGGCCGTGTGGTTTCTCTGGTTTACTTAGAAAAATTCACAGACTCAATAAAAAATTCAAAAACACAATTAGGATGCTCAGAGCCTGTGAAAACCATCAAAACACGACCAGATACCATGGAAAACATGCTCAACCGACTCAAACTTCATCAATTATCGGTTAGGCACACGAAAACATCAACATTCCACAATAAAATCACAGCACATGTATTGAAAATAATAGGACACCAAAACTAAGTCTTTTATTCATGGTAAAACTAAACTAAGCTAGATTAGATCCTAGAAAAGCATGTAAAACCTTGGGTTGCCTCCCAAAAAGCGCTTTTTAACGTCACTTAGCTTGACGTACCTGTCTTACCTTACGGAGGTTCATGAATGAAGGTTGACCTCTTTCCTACAACCTGAAAGCATGCATTACATAACCTTTGTAGGATGGTGGGTGAGTTAGTAATTCTGTTACCACACAAGGGTGAACCACCCTTACTCCGTTCTTGCTCATCCCTATTGTTCTTGGGTTTCTTCGTGTGGCGCCTCCTTGCTCTCTTCCTTTTTCTCCTTATCTTTTTCATGAGTCCCGGGTCCGGCTTGACTTCCTTCTCTACTAGACCAAGTGAAAGCACTTCTTCTTTGTTCTCCATGTCTTGGTCTGGCCACCCTTCGTACGGATCCGGGTTCAACATTTCCTGCACATAATCATTAATTAGTTCATCGCTAGTGTCAAGAAAATATAAAGTATCATCAAAGTCAAGAGAGTGTCTCATGGCTTCGGAGAGGCGGTATGTAAGCTTGCTGGGCAAACTCCCTTGAGGTCTTTCCGCCAATGTCTTCGCAATTTGCCCCACTTGATTCTCCAAATTGTGTAAGGAGGCGGTGTGATTGCGAAGTGTAGCTTCCACCGACTGAAATCTAGCATTCGATAAAGAAACAAACCGTGTGAGAGCTCTTTCTAGATCGGTTATCTTCCCTTCTAACCCTGTCACTCGGCTTTCTAAATTCGGTGCTTGTTGACCTTGAAATCCCGGTGGTGCATTATTCTTTTGTTGTGACTGTCCTTGATTGCTCCAAGAGAAATTTGGGTGGTTCTTCCACCCTGGAGTGTATGTTCCGCTGTACGGGTTGCCTTGGCCTTGTCCTCTATAATTATTTCCCACAAAATCAGCCTGCTCCACCATACTAGCGCCCCCAATAGCAATCGGACAATCACTTGAAGCATGACCTCCCCCACAACCGTTACACGTAGTGATGGCCGCAACTCTTGGTGAAGTTAGAGCATCCAACTTCTTACTCAATGACTCTACTTGTGCCGCCAAAGATGTAACTGCATCAACCTCATGAATTCCGGCCACCTTCTTTCGGTCCCTTGTATTCCATTGATAGCTATTCATCGTCATCTCTTCAATAAGGTGCCGGGCTTCATCAGGAGTCTTGCTTCCTAGAGTCCCTCTTGCCGCCGCATCTAAAAGTTGCTTAGTGCTTGGATTCAACCCGTTGTAGAAGGTATGAATAATCATCCACTCGGGGAATCCATGTTGCTGGCACTTTCGGAGGAGCTCCTTGAACCTATCCCATGTCTCGAATAGAGACTCCAATTCCACTTGCATGAAGGATGAGATTTCATTCCGGAGTCTAGCCGATTTTCCCGGAGGGAAATACCTAGCCAAGAACGCCTCGGCCATCTCCTCCCATGTAGTAATAGATGCTCTCGGTAGTGAATGTAACCAATGTCTTGCTTTTCCCTTTAATGAAAATGGGAAGGCTCTCAATCTGATTGCGTCGTCCATTACTCCATTGATCTTCAACATGTCGTACACTTCAAGAATGTTCTCTAGATGGTTGTTGGGATCTTCATCGGCCAACCCATTAAACTGTGCGGACTATTGCAACATTTGAATGAACGACGGCTTCAACTCAAAGTTATTTGCGGTAATTGGGGGCATCACAATGCTTGATTGGGTCCCCATTACTGCGGGTCTAGCAAAATCGGCCAATGTCCTTTGTTGTTCGTTATGTTCTGCCATAGCTTCCGACCCTTCTGAATCTATGCTGGCTTGCTTGGATTGTTCTTCCACAGGCTCTTTCCCTTTACGGTGCGTTCTCCTACCAATGTCCGGGTCTCCTTCAACGAGAATCGAAGGGTTCCCGCGGATCATAACTTGAAGCCAACACGAAGAAAAGAAAAATAAGAACGATGATAGTCAAAGAAAGTATGAAATAGATAACGAAGTGAATGACTAGAGTAGCAAAAACAAGTATTAAAAATACGCCTATTCCCCGGCAATGGCGCCAAAAACTTGACACGACCTTTTGCGTGTGTACCGCAAGTGCACGGCCTTGTCGAAGTAATAAAATTACCCCGGTGAGTGGGTAGTTGAATCCACAAGGATTAGGGATTAAAAATATGAGAAATTGCTATTCAGTCGTACGATATATGAGAAAACAATAATCGGAGTGATAAGTGGATTTATGGAAATTAGAATAAAAGAAAGGGAAATGAATAGAAAGATGAAAGAAAGAAAAGTGCAAGTAAAGAGTAAAAGAGAGAGACTAGCAATGAATGAAAATAGGGTATCCGGACAAGTTACCTCTAGGACTTATGCTTTTAGTGCAATACTATGCTATTATACTTTCCTATTGATGTTAATTGAGTCGAGGAAAATCCTTAAACACATGGTCCCAAACCTAAGGTCAACCGTGACTAACCCCAACACTATGTCCCGGCAATAGGATTCACGTCAACCCTTCACTCTGTTGATTGCTCAACTAAGCCCCAGGGGAGTATTTCTACCTAAGCCTAACACTACGTGGAATTGCTTTAAGTTCTAAGGACACCTAGTGATAAAACCTGTTCCTATGCGTAGTAGTTCTAACCCTTTGGTCCAGGTGGAAGAACCATAGTCTAAATTAAGCCCCAGTGCATAGGATTCACGTCACCCCAAAGCCTTGGGGGAGTATGTCTACCTAGCACTTCACTCTATTTCGACCGATAATAAATCAAGAAATCGGAGGTAGGGAGAAATCACATCGGAAGGGAAAGGGGTACGGTGCTACCTCACAACTCTCCCTCTCAACCATCTTCAATTTTAAGTAGTCTAATCCTATAGGAGTTGTCACACCTCCAAAGGATAACCTAGATTGTTCTCAATCCTTAGTGTCACGGCTAAGAGAAAAAAATAGCAAAAGATAATTAAAATCAAAACTCGAATTTATTCATCAAAATTGGAAAAGCATAATAACATTGTCATAGAAACATAATTATCCTAGAGTTTTACAAGTCCGAATACCCACGAGGGGTTTAGCTCCTCATGGAGCTATACATGTTCATCAATTTATGAAAGAAAGCACAAACTAAAGACATCAATGAAAACCCCCTCGCGTATGGTGTGGCCGTGGTCTTGTGCGGCCGTCAAACATCGGTGACGATGCCGATGGCGCGCTCCAATCCTCCACAAAATCCTCTCCGAAACCCTAGCCGCACCCTCCAGAAGTTGAGAAGAAAGATAGGTCAAAAGATGCCCCAAAAAGTCTCCAAATCGGGCTTTTTATAGGCTGAGTGCGGCTTTAATTTTGAACTTATCGGGGCTTCACACGGCCGTGTGGAATTTCCACACGCCCGTGTGAAGTCTCTGGCTTGCTGGAAAATATTTCACACGGCCGTGTGTTAATTCCACACGCCCGTGTAAACTCTCTAGACTCCTGATCTTCGGCAGAAAATGCACAGTAACTTGCTACAATGAATTGCTATAGTAACAAGCTACAGTACTGCTACAGTACTTGCTGAAATGCTTCCGAATACGTTGTTCTTCACCGAGGCCATTGAATTGGGCACACAATCAATGGTAGATCGTGTCGATTGCTTCAAGTCTTCTCTTTGGTAGAGTTCTCCTAAGCTACACAAGTCGGACTTGTTGTGAATGTGACTGCCTTTGTGCCCCTCCAAAAGGAGGTTGGCACACACTCACAAGTCCGGGCTTGTGCGTTGTCCTTGTTTGGTCCGAAAACTCCCCAACAACGGTGAATACGATCTAATTTCGTTCCTATTCTCCAAATTAGCTCCATAAACCTACAATGCGCAAAAGTAAACAAATGCACACTATTTAGTGATAAAATCTGATTAAATTAATGCTTATTGCAAGATAATAATGCTTCGCATCATTACAACATGAGCACTCATCAAAACTACCTTGAGGTCTTTCCGCTAATGCCTTCGCAATTTGCCCCACTTGATTCTCCAAGTTGTGTAGAGAGGCAGTGTGATTACGAAGTGTAGCTTCCACCGATTGGAACCTAGCATCCGACGAAGCAATAAACCTCGTGAGGGCTTTCTCAAGATCGGTCATCTTCCTTTCTAGCCCGGTCACTCGGCCTTATAAGTTCGGTGCTTGTTGGCCTTGAAATCCCGGTGGTGTGTTGTTCCTTTGTTGTGACTGTCCTTGGTTGCTCCATGAGAAATTTGGGTGGTTCTTCCACCCCGGGTTGTAAGTGCCACTATACGGGTTGCCTTGGCCTTGTCCTCTATAAGCATTGCCCACAAAATCAGCCTGCTCCACCGTACTAGTGCCTCCAATAGCAATCGGACAATCACTTGAAGCGTGTCCTCCCCCACAACCGTTACAAGTAGTAATGGCCGCAACTCTTGTTGAAGTTAGGACATCCAACTTCTTACTCAGTGATTCCACCTGTGCCGCCAGAGATGTAACTGTGTCAACCTAATGAATTCCGGCCACCTTCTTTCGGTCCCTTGTGTTCCATTGATAGCTATTCATAGGCATCTCTTCAATAAGGTGCCGGGCTTCACTGGGAGTCTTTCTTCCTAGAGTTCCTCCTGCCGCCGCATCTAGAAGTTGCTTGGTACTTGGATTCAGCCCGTTGTAGAAGGTAGGAGCTCCTTGAACCTATCCCATGTCTCGAATAGAGACTCCAATTCCATTTGCATGAAGGATGAAATCTCATTCCGGAGCCTCACTGATTTTCCCGGAGGAAAATACCTAGCTAAGAATGCCTCGGCCATCTCCTCCCACGTAGTAATGGACGCTCTCGGTAATGAATGTAGCCAATGCCTTGCTTTTCCCTTCAATGAAAATGAGAAGGCTCTCAAACGAATTGCGTCGTCCGTTACTCCATTGATTTTCAACATGTCACACACTTCAAGGAAGTTCTCTATATGGTTGTTTGGATCTTCATCGGCCAACCCATTGAATTGTGCGGACTATTGCAACATTTGAATGAACGACGGCTTCAACTCAAAGTTATTTACTGTAATTGGGGGCCTCACGATGCTTGATTGGGTCCCCATGACCGCGGGTTTAGCAAAGTCGGATAATGTCCGTTGTTCATTCTGTTCTGCCATTGCTTCTGACCCTTATGAATCAATACTGGCTTGCTTGGACTGTTCTTCCACAGGTTCTTTCCCTTTACAATGCGTTCTTCTACCAATATCTGGGTCTCCTTCAACAAGAATTGAAGGGTTCCCGCGGGTCATAACCTGAAGCCAAAACAAAGAAAAGAAAAATTAGAACAATGATAGATAAAGAAAGTGTGAAATAGAAAACGAAGTGAATAACTAAAGTAGCAAAAAACAAATATCTAAAACGCCTATTCCCCCGAAACGATGCCAAAAACTTGACACGACCCCTTGCGTGTATCCCGCAAGTGCACGGGCTTGTCGAAGTAATAAAATTACCCTGGTGAGTGGGTAGTCGAATCCACAGGGAATAAGGATTTAAAACACAAGATTTTGCTATTTAGTTGTGCGGTGTATGAAAAGTGACAATCGAATTGATGAGTAGATTATAGAATTAATTATACTAAAAGACAAGAATTTAAACAGAGAGATGGAAGGCAAGAAAGTGCAAGTAGAAGTTAAAAGAGAAAGACTAGCAGTGGATGAAATAGGGTATCCGGACAAGCTACCTCTAGGACTTATGCTTCTAGTGCAAGACTATGCTATTATACTTTCCTATTGATGTTAATTGAGTCGAGGATATCCTTAAATACACGGTCCCAAACTTAAGGTCAACCATGACTAACCCCATCATTATGTCCCGGCATTAGGATTCACTACGACCCTTGACTCTTGTTGACCTATCAACTAAGCCCTAGGGAAGTCTATCTTCCTATGCCTAACACTACGTGGAGTTGCTTTAAGCTCTAGAGATTCTTAGTCATAAAACCTGTTCCTCTATGTAGTTCTAACCCTTTGGTCCAGGTGGAAGAACCCTAGTCTAGATTGAGCCCTAACACTCTATCTCGACCGCTAATTAACCAAGGAAACGGAGATAGGGAGAAATCACACCGGAAGAGAAAGGAGATACATCGCTACCTCACAACTCTCCCTCTCAACACTCTTCAATCTTAAGTAGTCTAACCCTATAGGAGTTGTCACGCCTCTAAAGGGTAACCTAGAATTGAAACTCGAATTTTATTCATCAATAATGGAAAAGCATAATAGCAATGTCATAGAAACATAATAATCCTAGGGTTTTACAAGTCCGAATGCCCATGAGGGGTTTAGCTCTTCATGGAGCTATACATGTTCATCAAAATATAAAAGAGAGTGTAAATAAAAAGCATTGATGAAAACCCACTAGTGTATGGTGTCGCCGTGGTCTTGTGCGGCCGCTGGACATCGGTGACGATGCCGATGATGAGCTCCAAACCTCCACGAAGTCCTCTCCGAAACCCTAGCCGCCCTCTCCAGAAGTTGGGGAGAAAGATAGGTCAAAAGATAGATTGAAAGTCTCCCAAATCAGGCTTTTATGATGCTGAGTCGCGGCTTTAAATTTGGACTTATCGGGGCTTCACACGGCCGTGTGGAATTAACACACGGGCGTGTGAAGTTTCTGTCTGCTGAAAAATTAACACACGGCTTTAAATTTCCACACGCCTGTGTGAACTCTCTGGAATCCTGATTTTCGATAGATGGTGAACAGTAACTTGCTACAGTATTTTGCTACAGTGCTTGCTAAAACGCTCCCGAATCCGTTGTTATTCATCGAGGCCATTGATTTGGGCACACAATCAATGGTAGATCGTGCCGATTGCTTCAAGTCTCCTTCTTGGTGAAGTTCTCCTAAGCTACACCAGTTAGACTTATTGTGAATGTGACTGCCTTTGTGCCCCTCCAAAGGAGGTTGGCACACACTCACAAGTCCAACCTCGTGCCTTGCTCCTTGCTTGGTCCGAAAGCTTTCCAACAACGGCGAACACGATCTAATTTCGTTCTTTTTCTCCAAATTAGCTCCAAAAACCTACAATGCACAAGAGTATACAAATGCGCACTATTTAGTGATAAAACATGATAAAAGATATGCTTAATGTAAGATAATAACGCTTCACGGTACTATAACACAAGCACTTATCATGGTGTAATTCTCTTGAGCACCTGTGAGAGTCTTACTAGCGTAATATATTGGCCGGAACTGTTTACCCTTTCTCTGCCCCAACACTACTCCAATAGCATAATCACTTGCATCGCACATGAGCTCGAATTGTTTATTCCTATCTGAGATTATCAAAATTGGAGCCTTAATTCGTTTCTTCTTCAACAAATTAAAGGCAGCTAAGCAATCATCCCCAAAATCAAACAGAGCATCCTTTTTGAGAAGCTTTGTCAATGGTTGTGTGATCTTTAAGAAATCCTTGATAAACAGCCTTAAAAAACCTGCATGCCCTAAGAAACTCCGAACTCCCTTAACATTTGTTGGTGGAGGTAGTTTATCTATGACTTCAATATTCACCGTGTCGACCTCTGACAGGGGCCCGAAAGTGCACCGGTTGTTGAAGTAATAAAATACCCTGGTGAGTGGGTAGTTGTATCGACAGGGAATAGGGATTTAAGATAAAAGTATTCACTATTTAGCTATGTGGTGTACGGTGAGTGTGAAGAGAATTAATGAGTGGGTGTAAAAGTAATTTTTTAAAGAAAACAAGAAATAAAAGAGAAATTTGATAGGTAATAGAGTGCAAGCAAAAGCAAATAGAGTAGGACAATCAACGAGTAAGTTGGGTATCTGGACAAGCTACCCCTAGGACTTATTCTTCTAGTGCAAGACAATGCCATTATACTTTCCTATTGATGTTAATTGAGTCGAGGAGATCCTTAAACACATGGTCCCAAACCTAAGGTCAACCGTGACTAACCCCGATACTATGCCCCGGCATTAGGTTTCACTACGACCCTTGACTCTTATTGACCTGCCAACTAAGCCCTAGGGGAGTTCGTCTTCCTAATCCTCACACTGTGGGGAATTGCTTTAAGTTCTAGGGATTCCTAGTGATAAACCCTGTTCCTATGTATAGTTCTAACCCTTTGGTCTAGGTGAAAGAAGGCTAGTCTAAATTAAGCCCCAACGCTAAGATTCACTTTAACCCTTCACTCTGTTGCTCGCAACTAATCCCCAGGGGAGTTTATCTCCTAGCACTTCACTCTTTCTCGACCACTAATAAATCAGGGAACATGGAGGTAGGGAGAATCACACCGAAAGGGAAAGGGGATGTTTCGCTACCTCACGACTCATCCTCTCAACCCTCTCCAATCTTATGTAGTCTAACCTTATAGGAGTTGTCACACCTCTAAAGGATAACCTAGATTGTTATCAACCCTAGTGTCACGGCTAAGGGAAAATAATTACAAGATGCAATTAAGATTGAAACTCAATTTTATTCATCAATGATGGAAAAGCATAATAACAATGTCAAAGAAACATAATCATCCTAGGGTTTACAAGTCCGAATACCCACAAGGGGTTTAGCTCCTCATGTCTTTAAATAGTATTGAGTCGCGGCATCAAATCGGCTGAAATCGGGATTTCACATGGTCGTTTAGAATTTCCACACGTCCGTGTGAAGTCTCTATTTTGCTGAATTTCGGCTAATAGTAAACAGTAACATACTATAGTATTTCTTGCTACATTGAATTGGGCACACAATCAACAGTAAATCATGCCGATTGCTTCAATTCTCCTCATTGGTGAAGTTCCCCTATGCTTCACGAGTTAGACTTATTATGAATGTGACTGCCTTTGTGCCCCTCCAAAGGAAGTTGGTACACACCCGCAAGTCTAGACTCGTGCCTTGTTCCTTGCTTGGTCTAAGAATTCCCTAACATCGACAAACACGATCTAACTTTGTTCTTTTTCTCTAAACTAGCTCCACAACCCTACAATGCACAAAAGTACACAAATGCACACAATTTAATGATAAAATCTGATAGAAGTAATGCTCAATGTAAGACAAAAATACTTCGCATTATCATAACAAGAGCACTTATCAAACTCCCCCAGACTTAAGCTTTTGCTTGTCCTCAAGCACAAATAAATTATTAATGTACTTGGGAAGAACAATTGAAAGTCTTCGGCTTTAGGTTCACCAAAAGTGTGCAAAAGAAGCATTCTACAAGTAAGTAGAAATCAAAACATTGCATAACGTTATCATTGCTCTAGCTAAAAACTTGAATAAAAAAGGACAACAACTCGAAGATGTGTAAGTGTGTGCGAACTTGCTCAAGAAAACCCAAAGAGTACACCTCAAACTCTTGTTACAAGGACTTATTTATATACACAAAGTAGGGAGGTAGTAGCTTCACACAACCTCTAAGGTAGCCCTTTCCTAGGCGGCCGCCAAAGGTGGCTTTCACACTTTCGAGGAGGTAGCTCTTTCTACCGAGGTAGTAGCTTTTACGCTTTCCATGAGATAGCTCTTTCTCTCATTAGGGCATAACTTGTATCGGACTTATGAGAGTAGCTACATACTTCATAGTAGGTAGCTCTTTCCACTCCAAATTCTCATAATTTTTTTTCCAAGCAATATAGAACTTAAAAACTCACTAAAGATACTGCTAAACTAGTCCTGAAACTTCGAGCTTAAGTTTCCAAAAGATTTCAAGAGTGAGTAGTGCAATAAGATATCGAGCAAAAATTCCCTAAAATTCAAGTAAAACTAGAGCATAGTAGGATACAATGTTAAAAATTCTACTAAACTCTAAGAATACAACCGTTGCAACTAAGGTGAACCGCCACGGGCTATTTGAGCATAAGCAATTGAATGTACAAGTAAAGGTGTGTGCAAAGTGAACTCCCCCCCCCCCCTCCCCCCATACTTAAGATGTACATTATCCCTAATGTACGCATGCAAGCACAATAAAAAGTATAAAATTGCAAAACAATTAGTGTGGAAGTGGGTAATTGAAACATTACTCCCCTGAACTCCAAGTGTTACATTCGATGGAGTTGAATTCATTAAGAGTTGAGTCTAAATGGGTTGTGAAGCATACACAGTCCCATGACCGTACCTATGAGTATTCTTCAAATTCCAAACATCCAAGGCCATCTACACACACACATAAGGGGTTCAGTGTAGCTCAAGAATAACAAAATAAAACTTGAGAATATAAAGATAGAGAAATGAAATACAACTCGAGGAAAAATAAAAGCAACATAAAAGATAAACTCAGAAGGAAGATCCTTTCTGATTTCTACAAGTCCAAAGCATGAAATAAAAGTACAAAAGTGACAAAATAATAGAAAACAAAGATAAATTACGACGACTCAGTGTCGGTGTCCTGTGCCGTCGGCTCAGGCGCTGCTACACGCTTAGTGAGGACCGGTGGATCTTCCGGTGATGCAGGGAAAGATGGTGGATGTGGAGTAGAGACTTGGGGCTGTACGACAAACGGGGAGGTCATGGCCTGCGCAAGTAGCTGCTAGAGGCTGTGAAACTGTGCCATGACCTCGGAGTGCTGCGTAGCCTAAGTGGCTCTAATCTCTGCCACCTCGCTCTGTAGGACACCCACAGCACTCTCGAGGCACTCAAGTCTGTCTTGGGCTCGAGAAGGTAAAAAGATACGCACTGGAGGTGGCTCTGGTGCTGTGGGTGGTGCCTATATATCTGCCTGTGCGGAAGGTGACTCTAGCACTTGCTTTGAGCCCTCTTCCTACTCCCCCTCAACCTTAGTCTGTGATGGTGGAGGCGTAACCATAATATACACTCCATCTGGGTGCCTCCTCACCATCCCCATCTGCCTCAATGTCTCCAAGCTAAGGGGAGCTGGTACACTGATCTTCTCAACCCCTCTAATAGCGTCTAATAACAACATCCCCATGAGGAGTCTGGCGATGTAGGGGCCTGAAAAGATCACTTTGACCCTGGGGTACTAGCCTTGGTGGCGCAAACACTCAGCTACATAGTGCCCTGTAGGCTGACACACCCCTTACGTGTGTACCCCGCAAGTGCATGGGTTGTTGAAGTAATAAAATACCCTGGTGAGTGGGTAGTCGTATCCACAGGGAATAGTGTTGAGAAACAAACGTTATCACTATTTTAGCTATAAATGGAATCGATGATAAGAGAATTCAATATGTAGATATATATATATATATATATATATATATATATATATATATATAAAAGAAAGTAAAAGAGTGCAAAAAGGGTAATAAAGGTAGGAGAGGTAATCGATATAAAGATGAGGTACCCAGACAAGCTAACCCTAGGACTTATGCTTCTAGTGCAAGACTATGCTATTATACTTTCCTATTGATGTTAATTGAGTCGAGGATATCCTTAAACTCATGATCCCAAACCTAAGGTCAACCGTGACTAACCCTAACACTATGCCCCGGCATTAGGATTCACGTCAACCCTTCACTCTGTCGCTCACGGAACTAAGCCCCAAGAGTGTATATATACCTAAGCCTCACACTACGTGGGATTGCTTTGAACTCTAGGGATTCCTAGTGATAAAACCTGTTCCTATGTATAGTTCTAACCCTTTGGTCCAGGTGGAAGAACCCTAGTCTAGATTAAGCCCCAGTGCTTTGGATTCACGTCAACCCTTCACTCTGTTGCTCGCGCAACTAAGCCCCAGGGAAGTTTATCTACCTAGCACTTCACTCTATCTCGACCGCTAAGAAATCAAGGAAAACGAAGGTAGGGAGAAATTACACCGGAGGGGAAAGGGGACACTTCGCTACCTTACGACTCACCCTCTCAACCCTCTTCAATCTTAAGTAGTCTAACCCTATAGGAGTTGTCACAACTCCAAAGGATAACCTAGATTGTTCTCAACCCTAGTGTCACGGCTAAGGGAAAACAATTGCAAGAGATAATTAAGATTGAAACTCGAACTTATTCATCAATAATGGAAAACGCATAATAGCAATGTCATAGAAACATAATAATCCTAGGGTTTACAAGTCCGAATACCCACTGGGGTTTAGCTCTCCATGGAGCAATACAGAATCAATAAAGAGTTTAAGAACATATGCATGAAAACCATAAAGAAAACCTCCTTGTAGATCGTATCGATGGTCTTGTGGAGTGGCCTAGTCTTTTCCACGAATCCCTTGTCAAGCCTAGGGCACACCTCGCCGAATCGATGCCGGTGAAAGCTCACCCAATAGCTTTCTTCCAAAGGATGTTGATGTCGATGCCGTATATTCACCTCCAAATACCTTCAAGAACCTCTCCAAACCCTAGTTGAAAGCCCCCCAAAAGATAAACAAGAGATAGAAAGGGGGGGTCCCCAAAATAGATCTTAAAACGGGTTATTTATAGGCTGAAATCGGGCTGAAATCGGAGTTCCACATGCCCCTGTGGAAATTCCACACGGCCGTGTGGAAAATCAGAATTTCCACACTCCCATGTCTTAATTCCACACGGCCGTGTGGAAATTCTATTTTGCTGATTTTCGGCAGACTGTGAACAGTAACTTGCTACAGTGCTTTTGTTACGGTAATTAACTACAGTAGCTACTACAGTACTTCGCCGAAATGCTCCCGAAGTTCTTCATCGAGGCCGTTGAATTGGACACACAATCAACGGTAAATCACGTTGCATCTTAACTCGAAACACATTGACAAAGTTCTTGATATTGTTGCACAAATCAGAACATGTGAGTGTGACTGCATTTATGTCCTCCAAAACACCTATTCACTGGACCCCAATTGGAGTTTGGCACACACTCACATGTCTTTGACCACAACTTGTGCCTTGTTCTTTGACCGGTCCAAGAACTCCCTCAACAATCGCGATCATGACCTATTCTTGCTCATTCTTCTTTAAATCTTCTCCACAACCCTATAATGCACGAAAGAACACAAATACACACTAATTAGTGATTAAATCTGAGAAAAGTAATGCTCAATGTAAGACAATAATACTTCGTATTACTATAACACAAGCACTTATCATAGGCCCTCTGAGATGTCAATGCCCGGGGTAGTCGGTGGGCAGGCTCTCATACTCTTCAGTCCTGGTGTAAGCCTCCACATATAATCCCAATCTAATTGAAAATAGGCTCACACTCATGCTGTAGCTCTGGCCCAGTGCTTGAAACTGGATAGTATCGACGTCCTCGAAACTGCTATATCCTCTGTCAAACTCAAAAGAGGCAAGTACCTCAAGTGTGAGCGTGCGAATCACAGGCTCCTTGATCAGTATCACGCTGTGCCAACTACCCACCGATAGCAGCTCATCAACCTTACTGGCCAGCTCATCCCCTAACTGTATGCCTTTAAGTGCTTCGATGTCTAGGAATTGAGATTGGCCGAAACGTAGCTTTGACAGCCGCTCAAATCGTGTCTGATGCTCAGTGATAGCAAAATCGACCTACTCTGTGGGTGGGGAATGCTCATGAGGGCGTTTCCCAGCTGATTTCTGAGACCTGGAGGCCATACCTGCGGGATTGCAAAGAGAAAATGATCAAATTCTGTGTTAAAACTCAATCTGCAGAAATCGACACGGCCGTGTGGAAATTCCACACATCCGTGTGGAATTTTGGGCGGACAAAGCCGCATAGCCGTGGAACTAACAATCCATACAAACTCATTCTAAATGCTTTAAAACTCTCTACAATCATTCACAAAGTGTGTGCGCATGCAAATCGAGTGAAAGATTGTGAAATAAACCAAAATAATCAAGATTGACATAGAAAAAGAGGTTGAAATGCTTACCGATGGTGTGGATGATGAAAACCTTGAAATCGTCCAGAAAACACATTCTAACACCTCTAAACTGCTAAGAGAAAGTCGGGAGAGTGAGGATAGAGTTCAGAGATTTGTTTGAGACTGGTAAGATGAAGAGGCGCGGATGAAATCAAAAGAAAACTCGCGGCTTTTGAAGTTCTGCACATCCACACGGTCGTGTGGAAATACAACACGGCCGTGTGCCTCTACTGTTATGGTTCACAGGGGCAAACACATGCTCTTGTCATCTCTTTGGTTGCTCTCTAAAGACCCCCACACGGCCGTGTGAGAACCCCACATGGCCGTGTGCCTTCACAAGGGAGCTCCACGGGGGCAGTCAAACACCCCTGTGTGCTCTCTTGAAAATGCCTAAGGCCTCTGAAGAATTCCATACGGGCGTGTGGAAATTCCACACGGCCGTGTGCCTTAACACATGGCCACTCATGGGAAAGAGAGTTTATGTTCTCCAGGATTTCACATGGTTGTGTGGAAATTCCACACGGCCGTGTGCCCCTTCTGAGGTTTTTCATAGAGGCATGGACACGCCCCTGTGCCCTCCCTGTTTGAGTCCTAATTGGTGACACACGCCTGTGCTGAAATTCCACACGGTTGTGTGTCTTCTCTGGATTACTTAGAAAATTCACAGATTCTGCAAACAATTTCAGAAACAAAAACACAATACCTAGAGGTTGTATATACAATAAAAACACGGCCATAGATCTATAGAAAAGTGCTCAAATGCTCAATCGACGTTTAGGCACACGAATACATCAACGATCCACATGAAAAATCACAGCATGATAAACGCCTAACTGTACGTATTTTTTATGTATGTTTGCGTATTTATAGAGTATTTTTATATGTGTGGATGCCTGTTTTCGGTCTAAATTGGTTTATTTCGTGTTACAGGCACAGAAGATACCGTGGGGAGCTCGACAATATGATTTTAGAAGAAATTGGCAGGAAAAAGACCATTTTTGAGCTCCGGTACTGTAGCTGAATACTGTAGCAGCGCTGTAGCACGAAGCCTTTGGCAAAACGGCTAAGTCTGGAAGATCATGCGGGCTACCATGCGGGCACTGTAGAGGCCTCATACAACTGTAGAAATTCACTGTAGCAAAATTACTGTAGCGGCACTGTAGCAACTTACGCGATTTTCTGGATTTCTCGGAAACTTTCTCTCCGCTCATGCGGGGCCGCATGGGTGGCCGCATAGCATCCCGAAATTAGGTTTTAAAGGCCTTTTGGGCATTCTTCTTGTTATCTTTTGGCCACCATTCTCCTCCATCATCTTCTTGGACTTCAAGGCTGCGGGAGAAGGCATTTTTGAGGAGCAAATCGAGGGGAGAAGAAGATCACACACTCAAGGGCGAGCATCTAGGAGCTTGTTGGCGCGGATCCTTCAAGTTCTCATCACCATCTTCTTCTAGTCTTCATCTTAGGGGAGTTGTTATGAGCTTTACTTTGTATTTCTTGTTTTGTAGGCATTCTCCTTTGTTGATGATGAACTAGACTCCCAAGGTCGCCGGGCATCCGGTGAACCTTGGGATGAACTTGCTTGTTTGGATACTTGATTTATATGTATGGTATTTGTGTGGTTTGTGGTTTAAGTTTGGTGTATTTGAATGCCTTGGTATGCATGAGAACTCTGTGTATCAATTTTTAGGTAATACTAGGTTGCATGACCATTGCCCTAGTGTTAGACTCACCAAGCTTAGAAGGGATACATGTACAAATACGCCGTGACCATCGGGTATTTTGTACCCCTCCAACCATTAGGGTTGAGCCTAGATATTGTGTTTGACTCTAATTTGAGTTTTCCCTAGGCCCTTAGCAATCGTGTGGGGATTTGGGCGGTAGAAATACCGTAGCGGTGGAAATTTCGTATTCCAATACCCATACTGGATTAGGGGTCATCACCGTGACCATCGGGGTGACCTATCTTTGGATGTCTCTTGGCCTAACCACCTTTGCCTGTGTGATTCGAGTATTCTTCTAGCTTTAGTAGTCCCGAGGGGATCCTCGCCCGCGGCCTCGTTCATTTATTGCTCATTGTTTCCTTAATGCGCTTGTTTGGTGTGCCTTAGATCACTTGTTTATAGTTTTATATTTTGTTTGTTTCCTTATCTTGTTTTAAATCTATATTTGGTAGACTAGACAGTGTCATCTAGAGGGAAGTAATAGCAGCTCTTGGGACCCCAGGGAATACGACCCCCTCGCGCGTGCGTGAGGGGTATTACTTGGCGACCCGTGCGCTTGCGGTAAAATCACCAAGTTTTTGGCGCCGTTGCCGGGGACATCCAAGGATGCTAGGAAAACCTCTAGCTCACTGATTTAGTCATTTTTATTTCTTACTGTAAATATTTGTCTTTGTATGTGTCTTTTTTCCATTTTGTGCATATTTATTTATTTTACTTCTTTCTTGTTTTCTTTTATATCTTATTGATTTTAATTCTGTTTCCTTATACAGGGCCATGGACCACATAGAAAGATTGTTGGCCACAAAAAACTCTGCACTTGAGAAAGCGATAGAAGAATATTTGGCTATGACAGCACGCCAGAGCAATCCACACCCTAATGACTACTATCCATATTGGCAAGGGCACCAAAATTTTTCGACACATCATTATACTCAACCATGGGAGAACCCTTACCAAGGATTGCCACAAGAACCCTCCTTTCAAGAACCATGGCATTACCACCCTCCAGTTGTTCAAAGTAGGCCACTTAATAATTGGGGTTTCAATACACAAGATGTGTTTGAAAGATTTATGATGAATTATGATGCTGAACGTGAAGCCCTGAATTCCACAAACTTTAATGCCCATCTACCTCTTCCAAGCATGGAAAACAAGATAGGGGTGTCTTCTAATATGTCGAAAGAGTTGCCACGCATTAGGGAAGACCTACCTTAGATTGACACTAGTTTGGAAGAGAACATTGGTGAAATTGAGGTGGAAATTGATGTTGAGGTGTGGGAGATTGAAGAAGCGGTTGAGGTTTCATCTATACCTTGTGAGCAAATGATAGACGTTCCAATTCAAGGTGTAGTTGAAGAAGAGAGAGAGGAGGATGACACCATGGCAATGGAAGAATGTGAGGAAGTGGAAGAAGCTCCATCGACAACATGTGAAGACGCTACTTGCCTTAACATTGATCATTCAACATGCCCATCAATAATCTTTAAGTGCAGAAAAGAAACTCCGGGAATTGTATTTGATAATGTGGGTAGAAAGCTAAGACCATCCTTGAACCCACCAATGCCGGGCTTGGACAATTCCCAACCAAAAATATTCCCATGGCGGCCCAAGCAATTTTTGTTGGCCATTGTTTATCATTCAAGAAGGGTTGAGAAAAAGGATGTGGATAGAATGTTGATGCCATACTATGATCCACCAATGCCGATCTTAGATAACTCTCAACCAAAGCTTTTTCCATGGAGGCCCAAGCAACTTTGTGGTTGGGCACTCAAAGGAATTCTTGCCGGGACTAAAGAAGAAGCGGGGAGGAGGTTCAAGCCATCTAAGGATCCGCCCAAGTTGAAATTGCACAATTCCTGGCCCAAGCTTTTTCCATGGAGGCCAAAAGGTATCCCATGCATTGCCTCCAAATTTACATCATCCCGGAAGGTATGTTTCATATTTCTTGGTAGTTCTTATGCAACCTCTTGCCGGGATGAACACACCGTTTTCAAGCCTCCTTAGGTAAGAAAAAGGTACGTCGAGCTAATGACGTTAAACAAGCGCTTCTTGGGAGGCAACCCAAGCATAAAAATTCATTGCATGTGTGTTTTTCGTATTTTGGTGTGTTTGGTTACTTTAGTGTTCTTTGTTTTCATGTGTGTGATTGTGGCTAGTTAGTCGTTTTCATAATTTATTTACTTGTGTTTGTTCATGATACTTGTGAGTTCTTTGTGTTATCATTCATCTTCATGCATCAAACATCATGTTTTGGGTGTTGTGGGTGAATTCGGCATTGTTTTTATGCGATTTTGGGGTGTTTGGAGCCCGTATTTGCATGCAGAGAGTTGTGCGGCCTGCTATGCGGCCGCATAGCAGGCCGCATGTTTTTTCCCGAGCCTTGTGCGGCCTGTCATGCGGCCGCACAAGGGGCCGCATGAATTTTCCCGAGCGTGATGCGGGCTACCATGCGGCCGCACAAGGGGCCGCATGGACTCTCGGGCTGAACTTTATACTCGGTACCTCTTCACCATTTTCTTCATATCTCTCTCATTTCTCATCCGTTTTCCCTCATTCTTTCACCGTTTTTCTCCATTTTTCTTCCTCTACATGGATCTCCTGCTTCCAAGGACTTAATTTGCATGATTTATTGGGAGTTTTTGCCATCATCTTCACCGACTTTCCTAGGTACCTTTTTCTAAACCCTAGTTGTGAGCATGATTGCTACTTCTTCCTTTCTCCTATTTTTTATGTTGAATGGATGATAATGTTGTGGGAGTTTGGTTGTTTTTTGTTTTTGTGGGTTTTTGGAGTAATTTGAAAGCTTTGTAAAAATGTTTTGCTCCATGTACAAGAGAAGCTCTTGCAAAATTTTTTTTGGGAATCACTGTAGCACTTCTTGAACTCATTCATATCCCATCATGAGAAACCATTTCTTCTCTTGTATTTGTCCTGATTTTGTAGCATCCTTGTATACTCTTATTCCCCATAACACTTGCATTAAAGAAAATTGGACTTCATGGTTTTGATTGCACAAAGGACTTGCTTGGATCATTTCTTGTTTAGTTGTTCTTGTGATGTTAGTTGTTTGTTTATTTTTGTGTTTTATTTTCTTTGTGTGTGATGAATGCCTTGATTTGATGTTCTTTTCTACCTTGCAGGGTGGAATTTGGACATCAAGTGCACTTCCCGTCTCCTATATTACCATGAAGCTTTGGTGGTCACCCCGATCTCATGGACTTAAAGACTCATGTTTTGAGACTCGGGGAAGTTCACGAAACCCTCCTACTATGTTTTTATTGTCTATCTTGTTGCATTCTATTGTTTAGGCACATTGAGGGCAATGTGCATCTTTAAGTGGGGGGTGGAGTTGGATTTTCGTGAACTTTGAAATTTCTTTGCAATTGCATGCTTAACAACCTATGATAGCTATGATTTTATTGTTAAGGACTTCCTAGCTTGGTAGAATGATAGTTGTGAGCTGTACTTTACCTGTGCTTGAATGTAGTTCTGTTTCATCTTTAGTGTACCCTTATACTTGTTCACGATCACTTTCACCTTGTACATTCCAACCAACCCATTGCAATGTTTTTGGCATTAAATTGTTAAAGTCTATTTTCAATGCACTTTTAAGAGCCTTTGAGGTCCTTTGTTGTTTTCTTTGGCCTCAAGTGAGATTGTTTAACAAGTTCTATTCCAGGGGATACGAGATACTTGTTTGTGAAAAAACAAAAAAAAAAAAAAAAAAAAAAAGAGAAAAAAGTGGAGTCTATGACAGTATTCCTCTGCTAGTACAGCATGAATGCGTCTATGTGGACTGTAATCAAGTAGGATGGGTGGCTCTTGTGCCTAGCCAGCATGTGCATCCGTCTGAAAGATTTTTGTGCAGTCTACGTTAGTCGGACTCAGAGAAAAAAATAAAAAAACATAATAAGTAAAGTAAAAGAATGTATATATGCAAGTAAGGAATAAAAGCATCTCGTATGTGCCGCCTGAAACCTGTTGCATGATCACTTAAGAGCCAGAGTTTTATTTAGGACCCAAAGGACTCTTAACTGGGTATTGAGGGTGTCTTTAACACTTTAATGCCTTATTCATTGTACGTGGGGTGAATGGTCATCCTGGGGTAATCCAGGGTGTGGAGGTCAAGGTGGGAGTTAGCACACACTCACGGGGGCACTTGAGGAGAAACAGAACTAATATTACTTGACTATTCATTGAACAGCTCACTTCTTAATTTCTGTCCATTTGTGCTCGTGAAGTTCTTTACTATTGAGCTTGAGGTTTTACAGTTAGTCGTTTATCTTCTTGCCCCTGTTCTTCATGTTTGTTTGCTTGGGGACAAGCAAACGCTTAGGTGTGGGGATGTTTGATAAACGCCTAACTGTACGTATTTTTTATGTATGTTTGCGTATTTATAGAGTATTTTTGTATGTGTGGATGCCCGTTTTCGGTCTAAATTGGTTTATTTCGTGTTACAGGCACAGAAGATACCGTGGGGAGCTCGACAATATGATTTTAGAAGAAATTGGCAGGAAAAAGACCATTTTTTGAGCTCCGGTACTGTAGCTGAATACTGTAGCAGCGCTGTAGCACTAAGCCTTTGGCAAAACGGCTAAGTCTGGAAGATCATGCGGGCTACCATGCGGGCACTGCAGAGGCCGCAATTCACTGTAGCAAAATTACTGTAGCGGCACTGTAGCAACTTACGCGATTTTCTGGATTTCTCGGAAACTTTCTCTCCCCGCATGCGGGGCCGCATGGGTGGCCGCATAGCATCCCGAAATTAGGTTTTAAAGGCCTTTTGGGCATTCTTCTTGTTATCTTTTGGCCACCATTCTCCTCCATCATCTTCTTGGACTTCAAGGCTGCGGGAGAAGGCATTTTTGAGGAGCAAATCGAGGGGAGAAGAAGATCACACACTCAAGGGCGAGCATCTAGGAGCTTGTTGGCGCGGATCCTTCAAGTTCTCATCACCATCTTCTTCTAGTCTTCATCTTAGGGGAGTTGTTATGAGCTTTACTTTGTATTTCTTGTTTTGTAGGCATTCTCCTTTGTTGATGATGAACTAGACTCCCAAGGTCGCCGGGCATCCGGTGAACCTTGGGATGAACTTGCTTGTTTGGATACTTGATTTATATGTATGGTATTTGTGTGGTTTGTGGTTTAAGTTTGGTGTATTTGAATGCCTTGGTATGCATGAGAACTCTGTGTATCAATTTTTAGGTAATACTAGGTTGCATGACCATTGCCCTAGTGTTAGACTCACCAAGCTTAGAAGGGATACATGTACAAATACGCCGTGACCATCGGGTATTTTGTACCCCTCCAACCATTAGGGTTGAGCCTAGATATTGTGTTTGACTCTAATTTGAGTTTTCCCTAGGCCCTTAGCAATCGTGTGGGGATTTGGGCGGTAGAAATACCGTAACGGTGGAAATTCCGTATTCCAATACCCATACTGGATTAGGGGTCATCACCGTGACCATCGGGGTGACCTATCTTTGGATATCTCTTGGCCTAACCACCTTTGCCTGTGTGATTCGAGTATTCCTCTAGCTTTAGTAGTCCCGAGGGGATCCTCGCCCGCGGCCTCGTTCATTTATTGCTCATTGTTTCCTTAATGCGCTTGTTTGGTGTGCCTTAGATCACTTGTTTATAGTTTTATATTTTGTTTGTTTCCTTATCTTGTTTTAAATCTATATTTGGTAGACTAGACAGTGTCATCTAGAGGGAAGTAATAGCAGCTCTTGGGACCCCAGGGAATACGACCCCCTCGCGCGTGCGTGAGGGGTATTACTTGGCGACCCGTGCGCTTGCGGTAAAATCACCACAGCACATGCATTTAAAAATCAAGACACCAAAACTAAATCCCTAATTCATTCTAGAACTAAACTAACTCCTACAAAAACAATAAAAGCTTGGGTTGCCTCCCAAGAAGCGCCTATTTAACGTCACTTAGCTTGACTTACCTGGCCTTACCTCACGAGGGGTCATGGATAAAATTTTCCCTTCTCAAATAACCTGAAAGCATGCAGAACATAATCTTTGTTGAGTAGAGGGGGAGTTTTTGAGTTTGTTACCACACAAGGGCGAAACACCCTTACTCCTTGAATGTGCATCCCCATTTGTGTTGGGGCTCTTCTTGTGGCATCTCCTCGACCTCCTCATCTTCTGGATCACCCTCTTCATGACCTCCTTATCTTCCGAATCACCCCATTTGTTTCTTACCCTTCTGTTTCTATATTGGCTTGATTTGAATGTTCTTGTATAGGTTCCTTCCCTTTTCGATGTGTTTTTCTACCAATGTCCGTGTCTCCTTCAACAAGAATCGATGGGTTCCCACAGGTCATAACCTGGAGTCGAAAACAAAGAAAGTAAACAAATAAGAACGATGATAGAAAAAGAAAGTGTGAAATAGAAAACGAAATAAATAGCTAAAATAGCAAAAAGCAAATGTCTAAAATATGCCTACTCCACGGCAACAGCGACAAAAACTTTGATAGGGGCCCAAAAATGCACGGGTTGTGACAGGGGCCCGAAAGTGCACGGGTTGTCGAAGTAATAAAATAACCTGGTGAGTGGGTAGTCGTATCAACAGGGAATAGGGATTTAAGACACAAGATTTCACTACTTAGCTATACGGTATACGAATAATGAGAATAAAATCAATGAGTAGGTGTAAAAGTAATTTTAAAGAAAACAAGAAATAAAAGAGAATTATGGTAGGTAAGAGAGTGAAAGCAAGAGCAAATAGAGAAAGACAAGCAATGAGTAAAGTTAGGTACCCGGACAAGCTACCCCTAGGACTTATGCTTCTAGTGCAAGACAATGCTATTATACTCTCCTATTGATGTTAATTCATTCAAAGATATCCTTAAACACATGGTCCCATACCTAAGTTCAACCGTGACTAGCCCCGACACTATGCCCCGGTATTAGGTTTCACTACGACCCTTGACTCTCGTTGACCTGTCAACTAAGCCCTTGGGGAATTTGTCTTCCTAAGCCTCACACTGTGGGGAATTGCTTTAAGTTCTAGGGATTCCTAGTGATAAACCCTGTTCCTATGTATAGTTCTAACTCTTTGGTCCAGGTGAAAGAACCCTAGTCTAAATTAAGCACCAGCACTAAGATTCACTTCAACACTTCACTCTGTTGCTCGCGCAACTAATCCCCAAGGGAGTTTATCTCTTAGAACTTCACTCTATCTCAACTGCTAATAAATCATGGGACACGGAGGTAGGGAGAATCACATCGGAGGGAAAAGGGAACGTTCCGCTACCTCACGACTCACCCTCTCAACCCTCTCCAATCCTAAGTAGTCTAACCCTATAGGAGTTGTCACACCTCCAAAGGATAACCTAGATTGTTCTCAACACTAGTATCACGACAAAGGGAAAATAATTACAAGAAACAATTAAGATTGAAACTCAATTTTATTCATCAATGATGGAAAACCCCCAAGGGGTTTAGCTCCTCATGGAGCTATACAAATCCATCAAAATATCAAAGTGAATACAAATTGAAAGCATAGATGAAAACCCCCTTGTGTGTGGTGTGGCTGTGTTCTTGAACGGCCGCCGGACGTTGATGTTGACGCCCATAACGCACTCCAAACCTCCACAAAGTCCTCTCTGACACCCTAGCCGCAACCCTCTAGAAGTTAGGTCAGAAGGTAGCCAAAAAGATCCAGAAAAAAATCTCTAAAATGGGCTTTTATAATGCTGAGTCACGGCTTTAAATCGGCTGAAATCGGGATTTCACACGGCCGTGTGAAGTTGCTGTTTTGTTGATTTTCAGCATACAGTGAACAGTAACTTGCTACATTATTTTTTAACAGTGCTACTATAGTACTCTGCCAAAATTCTCACAAATTCATTGTTCTTCATTGATGCCGTTGAATTGGGTACACAAACAATGGTAGACCATGTCGATTACTTCAAATCTCCTTATTGGCGAAGTTCTCCTATGCTAACACGAGCTAGACTTGTTGTGAATGTGACTGCCTTAAAACTTCGAGTTTGAGGTCCAAAAGATTTCAAGAGTGGGTAGTGCAATAAGAGATAATTGAGCAAAAATTCACTAAAAATTCAAGTAAAACTAGAGCATGATAGGACACAATGTTAAAAATTCTCCTAAACTCTAAGAATACAACCGTTGCAACTAAGGTGAACCGCCACGGGCTACATGAGCATAAGCAATGGAACGCACAAGTAAAAGTGTGTGCAAAGTGAACTCCCCCCCACACTTAAGATGTACATTGTCCCCAATGTACGCATGCAAGCACAATAAAGAGAATAGAATTGCAAAACAATTAGTGTGGAAGTGGGCAATTGAATTATTACTCCCATGAACTCCAAATGTTGCGTTTGATGGAGCTAGCTTCATTGAGAGTTGAGTCTTAATTGGTTGTGAAGCACACACAGTCCCATGACCGTACCTATGACTATTCCTCAAATTCCTTAAATCCAAGACCATCTGCGCACACACACACTAGGGATTCAGCATAGCTTAAGAAAAACCAAAATAAAGCTCGAGTATATAAAAATATGGAAATGAAATACAACTCGAGACAAAAATAGAGAAAATAAAAGCAACCCTAGAAGGAGAGTCCTTTCTGGGTAACGCAAGTCCAACAGAATACAAAAAAAAAGTACAACTGCAATAAAATAAAAATAAAAATAAAAATAAAAATAAAAATAAAACTATGACGCCTCAGCGTCGATGTCCTGCTGTGGATCCTCTGGTGCTGCTGCTGCTGCTACTGGCTCTGTAGGTGGATCTGCTGCTGATGGAGCTGGAGAAGGTGGAGATGGGGTTGATGGGATCCGTTGGGGCCGCACCACAGATCGCTCAAAGAACTGAATAACCGTGGCAAGCTGTGCCGATATCTAAGTGAACTGTGACGCCTGTGTGGCCCTCTCATCTCTGCGAACTCTGTCGCCTGTGCGGCCCTCATCTCGGTCAACTCCGCCTGCATGATACCCACAGCACTCTTGAGGTGCTCGAACCTGTCCTGGCCCCGAGAAGGAGAAAAGATGCACACTGGAGGTGGCTCTGGTGCTGTGGGTGGTACCACGACCTCGTCCTGCCCTGGAGGTGGCTCTAAGGCTCCCTGAGTCCCCTCGGCTTGATCTGACTGGGGAATGATCCATGTGTAGACTCCTGGTCCTGCTCTGCGGACCATCCCCATCTGTCTTAATGTCTCGATACTGAGGGGGGCTGGTGTACTGATCTTCTCGCCCGCCCGAACCCCATCTCTGAGCCCTAAGCCAATAATCAATCAGGTGATATATGGACCCGCAAAGATAACTCCGACCCTGGGGTACTGTTCCTGATGGCGAATATACTCTGCTAAGATGTGCCCCAGGTAAAGTGGCTCACTCTCCAGCATCGAATGTAAGTACAAGAGCTCCTGGTGGCTTAGGACCCCGGTACTGTCTCCCTCGTCGTTCATTGATCGGCTAAGAATGGCATGGACGCATCTGTGCGAAGCCCTGGTCAAGCATGTGGCTTTGGTCACGCCTGGCTCGTATTGTCCCTGGCCACATAACCTACTGTATACGCGCTGGGGGGTCAGGGTACCCGGATAGTCTGTAGGTAGCAGCGCGTACTCCTTTGTCTCCGTGAATGCCTCATCATAGAGGCCCACCCCGATCGAAAACTGGGTCTCACTCAAAGTGAAATTCCGACCGAGTGCACGGAACTGAATGGAGCCAGTATTTGTAAAGCTGTTAAACCCTCTGTCGAACTCAAAGGTCGATAAGACCTCGAGTGTGAGTGATCTGATAGCTGGCCCTCGAATGGATAATAGACGGCCCCAGATACCGATGGCGAGCATCTCCTCGATCTCATCTGTGATGCTCTGCCCCCCCTGTATCTCCCTGACTATGCTCAAATCTAGGTAAGATGTCTGTCAAAAATGAAGTTTCGCAAGTCACTTGTAACGCTCCCGTTGCTCAGGTAAGGGAAGATCTATCTCCTCTGGGGGCGGGGAAGGCTCATGAGGGCGCTTCCCTGCTTGCTTCTTTGATGTAGAAGACATCTCTGCAAAGTTGAGAAGAAAAATGATCAAAAACAGTTGTAATTCTCATTCTGTAGAAATCCACACGGCCGTGTGAAAATTCCACACGCCCATGTGGAGCTTCTGGCGGACGGAGAATTACGGCCGTGGGGCTAAAATTCCAAATTTACATCAAAATTTCATTCTAAATTCGTTATAAACATGTTCGCATATATGTTAAGCATTTAAAACAAGCGAAATAATCGAAAAGAATGAATTGAATCAAGATTTGGTGACGAGAAGAGGAGGAGAGAGCCTACCGACGGTGTGGAGCGAAAAATCTAAAAAATCAGACGGAAAACTCAATGAAACCTCAGCAAATCAACAAGAGAAGATCGGGAGGGAGGGAGAGAGAGAGAGAGAGAGAGAGAGAGAGAGAGAGAGAGTTGGAAAGAAGTTTGGAGTAAAAACAATCAGGGCACGAGTGAAATCCAAAAGAAAACACACAGCTTTTGAAGTTCAGGGGATTCACACGGCCGTGTGGAAATACCACACGGCCGTGTGCCTTTGAAATTAGGGTTCACAGGGGCTCACACACGCCCCTGTGTGCACTCTGGTCACTCTCTGGACTACTCCACACGGCCGTGTGAGACCCCCACATGGCCTTGTGGCTTTACAGGGGAGTTCCACAGGGGCTGGTACACGCCCCTGTGGATTCACGGGAAGAACAGGTCTCTGGGAGATTTATCACACGGCTTTGTGGAATTTCCACACGGCCGTGTACCCAACCTGGCGAAGCACAAGGCCAGCCACAGGGGCTCTCACACACCCCTGTGACTTCTCTGGTTTGTCCCAAGAACTCTAAGGTGTTCCACACGGCCGTGCGAATATGCCACACGGCCGTGTGCCTTTGTTAAGCTCTCCCACAAGGGCAGCTACACGCCCTTGTGGTTTCTCGGGAAAGATGGTGCTTCTCTGCAGATTTTCACATGGGCACTCACAGGGGCACCCACACGACCCTGTGAACTCTCTGGAACAAGAGTCCAAGTTCTGCAAGATTTCACACAGCAGTGTGAATAATCCAAACGGTCGTGTGCCCTTCTGAGGTTATTCACAGGGGCATAGACACGCCCCTGTGGCCTCTTTGGTTGAGCTCAAGATGGTGACACACGCCCGTGTGTCTTCTCTGGTTTACTTAGAAGAATTACAAACTCTGCAGAAAAATTCAGAAACTCTTTTAAAACACTTAGAGCCTGTATAAACCATGAAAATACAACCAGAAACCATAGAAAACATGCTCAACTGACTCAAACTTCATCAATTAACATAAGGCACATGAAAATAATAGTAATCCATGAGAAAAACACAGTATAAGCACATGAAAATTAGGACACCAAAACTAAGACTTTTATTCAACCTAAAACTAAACTAAGTCCTAGAAAAACTGTAAAAGCTTAGGTTGCCTCCCAAGAAGCACTTGTTTAACGTCACTTAGCTTGACATACCTGGTCTTACCTTACGGTGGCTCATGAATAGAAGTTGCCCTCTTCCCTACAACCTGAAAGCATGCAGAACATAGTCTTTGTAGAGTAGAGGTAGAGTTAGTGATTTTGTTAGCACATGAGGGCAAAACACCCTCACTCCTTACTTGCTTATCCCCATTGACCTTGGGGCCTTTGGTGTGGCGTCTTTTCGCTCTCTTGATTTTTCTTCTCATCTTCTTTATGAGCCCCGGTTTTGGCTCGACCTTCTTCTCGACTAGACCAAGTGTTAGCACTTCTTCTTCAATCTCCTCATCTTGGTTCGGCCACCCTTCATATGGATCAGGGTTCATCATTTCCTACACATATTCATCAATACACTCATCAGTAGCATCAAGAAAATATAGAGTGTCATCAAAATCAAGAGAATGTCTCATGGCTTCGGCGAGGCGATAGGTGAGCTTGTCATCTCCAACTCTAAGTGTGAGCTCTACACCGTCCATGTCTATCAAAGCTTTGGAAGTGCGCAAGAACGGCCTCCCAAGAATCAGCAGTACTTCGACATCCTCATCCACATCAAGCACAACAAAGTCGATAGGAAAGATGTACTTGTCTACCTTCACCAACACATCTTCCACAATCTCCCTCGGATGCCTCACCGATCTATCCGCAAGTTGAAGTGTCATCCGAGTTGGTCTATGCTCGTCCAAGCCTGGCTTTTGGAAGAATGTGTAGGGCATAACGTTGATACTTGCCCCGGAATTAGCCAATGCCATCTCTTCACCCAAATTGCCAATGTTGCAAGGTATGATGAAACTCCCGGTAACTTTTCTCTTACTCGGCATATTCTTTTGTATGACGGCCGAGCAATTAGCATCAAGGACTACAACTGCACTCTCCTCTAACTTCCTCTTGTTGGTCAAGAGGTCCTTCAAGAACATTGCATACTTAGGCATTTGTGCCAATGCTTCCGCGAACGGTATGTTGATGTGCAACTGTTTGAAGATACCCAGAAATTTCTGGTATTGCCCATTGTCATGGTCATTCTTCAACCTCGAAGGGTAGGGAATCCTCGGCTTATAGGGTGGTGGTGCCACCTCCTTCTTCTTCGTTGTTTCTCCCCCTACCTCTTCAACTTCGGGTGCTTCTTTTGACTTCTCAAGATGGAGATTTCTCTCGACCTCTTTTCCACTTCTCAAGGTAATTGCCTTCACTTGCTCTCTCGGATTGGTCTCCGTATTACTTGGCAAACTACCTTGAGGTCTTTCCGCCAATGTCTTCGCAATTTGCCCTGCTTGATTTTCCAAATTGTGAGGGGAGGCAGTGTGATTGTGAAGAGTAGCCTCCACCGATTGAAATCTAGTATCCGATGAAGAAACAAACCTTGTGAGGGCTCTCTCAAGATCGGTCATCTTTCCCTCTAGCCCGGTCACTCAACTTTCTAGATTCGGAGCTTGTTGACTTTGAAATCTCGGTGGTACATTGTTCTTTTGTTGCGACTGCCCTTGATTGCTCCAAGCGAAATTTGGGTGGTTCTTCCACCCCTGATTGTAAGTCCCACTGTATGGGTTGCCTTGGCCTCGTCCTCTATAAGAATTTCCAACAAAATCAGCTTGCTTCACCGCACTAGTGCCTCCAATAACAATAGGACAATCACTCGAAGCGTGACCTCCCCCACAACCGTTACAAGTAGTGATGGCCACAACTCTTGGGGAAGCTAGTGCATCTAGCTTCTTACTCAACGATTCCACTTGTGCCACCAAAGATGTAACCGCGTCAACTTCATGAATTCCGGCAACCTTCTTTCTGTCCCTTGAATTCCATTGATAGCTATTCATAGCCATCTCCTCTACAAGGTGCCGGGCTTTACCAGGAGTCTTGCTTCCTAGAGTTCCTCCGGCCGCCGCATCTAAGAGTTGCTTGGTACTCTCATTTAACCTATTGTAGAAGTTGTGAATGATCATCCACTCGGGAAATCCATGTTGTGGGCACTTTCGAAGGAGCTCCTTAAACCTATCCCATGTCTCGAATAAAGACTCCAATTCCATTTTCACGAAGGATGATATCTCATTCCGAAGCCTTGCGGATTTTCCCAGCGGAAAGTATCTAGCCAAGAATGCCTCGGCCATCTCCTCCCACGTAGTGATGGATGCTCTCAGTAATGAATGAAGCCAATGTCTTGCTTTTCTCTTTAATGAAAATGGGAAGGCTCTCAAACGAATTGCGTCATCCGTTACTCCATTAATCTTCAACAAGCAAGTAAGGAGTGAGGGTGTTTCGCCCTTGTGTAGTAACAAAATCACTAACTCTACCTCTACTCTACAAAGACTATGTTCTGCATGCTTTAAGGTTGTAGGGAAGAGGACAACTTCTATTCATGAGCCACCGTGAGGAAAGATCAGGTACGTCAAGCTAAGTGACTTTAAACAAGCGCTTCTTGGGAGGCAACCCAAGCTTTTATAGTTTTTCTAGGACTTAGTTTAGTTTTAGGTTGAATAAAAGTCTTAGTTTTGGTGTCCTAATTTTCATGTGCTTATGCTGTGTTTTTCTTGTGGATTACTATTATTTTTGTGTGCCTTATGTTAATTGACGAAGTTTGAGTCAGTTGAGCATGTTTTCTATGGTCTCTAGTTTTATTTTCATTGTTTATACAGACTCTAAGTGTTTTAAAAGAGTTTTTCAATTTTTCTGCATAGTTTGTAATTCTTCTAAGTAAATCAGAGAAGACACACGGCCCTGTGGAATTTCCACATGGGTGTGTGTCACCATCTTAAGCTCAGCCAAAGAGTTCCCAGGGGCATGTCTATGCCCCTTTGAACAACCTCAGAAGGGCACACAGCAGTTTGGATTATTCACACGGCCGTGTGAAATCTCGCAGGACTTAGACTCTCATTCGAAAGAGTTCACAGGGGCGTGTGGGTGCCCCTGTGAGTGCCCATGTCTCAAAGCACACGCCCGTGTGGCAGCTTCACACGGCTGTGTGAAAATTTGCAGAGAAGCCCCTTCTTTCCCGAGAAACCACAGGGGCGTGTGGCTGCCCCTGTGGGAGAGCTTGTGAAAGGCACACGGCCGTGTGGCGTATTCACACGGCCATGTGGAACACGTTAGAGTTCTCGGGACAAACCAGAGAAGTCACTGGGGTGTGTGAGAACCCTTGTGGCTGGCGTTGTGCTTGGCCAGGTCGGGCACACAGCCGTGTGTAAATTCCACATGGCCGTGTGACAAATCTCCCAAAGACCTGTTCTTCCCATTAATCCACAAGGGCGTGTACCAGCCCCTGTGGAACTCCCCTGTAAAGGTACACGGCCGTGTGGGGGTCTCACACGGCCGTGTGGAGTAGTCCAGAGAGTGGCCATAGTGCACACAGGGGCGTGTGTTGGCCCTGTGAACCCTAATTTCAGAGGCACATGGGCGTGTGGAAATTCCACACGGCCGTGTGAATTCCCAGAACTTCAAAAGCCAAGCGTTTTCTTTTGGATTTCACTCGTGCCTCTTTTGTTTTCCACTCCAAAACACTCTCCGACCTTCTCTTTCACTTTCCCAACCCTTTCTGACGTTCTTTGAGGTTTCTTTCTGAGTTTTCCAGACGATTTCGAGGTTTTCTTGATTCAATCCGATGGTAAGGACTTCAAGCCTTTTTTCTTCGTCAATTCTTCCTTTGATTCATTCTTTTAGATGATTTCACTTGAATTGCATGATATAAATATATGTAAATGTGTTTACAATGAAATTAGAACGAATTTGAGTGTAAATTTTGGTTTTTAACCCCACGGCCATGAGGCTCTATCCGCCAGAAGCTCCACACGGCCGCGTGGATTACTGTAGATTGAGTTTTCTTACCTGTTTTTGATCATTTTTCTTTTCAATCTTGCAGATATGGCTTCTAGATCAAAGAAGTAAGCCGGCAAGCATCCCCGAGAGCCATCACCCCTACAGAGCAGACTGAGTTCAGTATACCCGAGCATGAGGCTCATTTTGAGCGATTATCACGACACCGATTTGGACAGACACGATACGTCGACCTAAGTGCAGTGAGAGGTATTCAGGGGGGAGACAGTATAGCAAATGAGATCGGTGAGCTGCTTGCGGTCGGTAGTTGGGATATGTTATTGTCTATCAGAGATCCAGCGATCCGATCACTCACTCTGGAGGTACTATCGTCGTTCAAGTTCGACCGAGGATACGAGAGTTTTACTGATGATGCCACCATCCAGTTTCGTGCCATCGGTCGAAATTTTACCTTGAGCATGACCCAGTTCTTAGTGTGGATGGGATTATATGATGAGGCATACACTGAGACGGAGGAGTACGCACTGCTCCCCACAGATTACGCCGGTACATTGACTCTACAGCGCGTCTATAGCAGATTATGCGGACAAGGTCAGCATAAAACGGGGGTGTCCAAGGCTACCTGTTTGTCCAGGATTTCTCACAGATACATTCACGCCATATTTAGCCGATCTGTGAGTGGACGAGGAGACAGCACAGGGGTTATGAGCCGTCAGGAGCTCCTGTACCTGTACTCAATGGTGGAGAGCGAGCCACTCCACATGGGGCACATTGTGGCCGAGTACATCCACAACCAGGGCCATTACCATAGGATCGGAGTCATTTTCGCAGGTCCGTACATTACTCGCTTGATCATTAGCCTAGGACTCAGGGATGGGATACGTGACACACCCTTTTGCGTGTGTGTACCGCAAGTGCACGGGTTGTCGAAGTAATAATTACCCTGGTGAGTAGGGTAGTCGAATCCACAGGGAACAGGGCTACTAGTACTAACTTCTTCTCTGCAATCTAGCCTAATGACCAATGTGATTTTGTGGTGATCTAGTGTGCATAGAAATTAATACCAGAGATGAATAGGCAAAAGGTAAATAAAGGGAGATCTCAATCAATGAAGATGAGATACCCGGGCAATGCTCCCCCTAGGCTCTATCATGAAGTGCAAGACTAACTAAATGCTTCTAAACCGAGTTCTACAAGGTCCCGGTGGAGAAATCGCTCAATCTCAACACCTCACACCCCATATGACCGCAATAAGCTTTAGGGATACCTAAAAGTGAAACCGATTCCTAAAATTAGACCTAACCCTATTTCTAGGCGGAAGATCCCTAACCCCCTACAAGGTCCCGGCGGAGAAATCTCTTAATCTCACACCTCACACCAAATATGGTTGCATAGATCTTATGGAATACGGAGATAGGAAACACTTAATCGGAAGGGAAAGGGGACGCTCCACTATCTCATGACTCACCCTCTCAACCCTCTTCAATCTCATATGTTCTAACCCTAATGGAGACCTCTCTCTCACCAAGGCAACAAATCAAGCATACCAAACAACCATACGAATCAATAAGGCATGCAAGCAATGATAAAACAAGATTAAAACTCAAATTAACTCGGAATTAAAAGGAAGCATCAAGAAAGTCAATACATGAATCGAAACCTAGGGTTCACATGCCCAAGTATCTACTAGGGTTTAGCCCTCCATGGGGCTTATTACAAAGCAAAACATAACACAATGAAAAGCAATGTAAACCATGGAAATAAACCCCCTTGAATTCGTGATGATGGCCTTGATGGGTCGCTCAACGTCTTGAAGGATCCTTCTCCGAAGCTAGGTTGCCAATGACTCCCTCGATGCTATGACGGAGGAAAGAACTATCAAAGTTGGTGAAGAACGGCCCTCCAATTCGGCAAAGACCTCCTCCTCAAACCATAGCCGCTTCCTCTCTCAAAAGGCACACAAAAGATATCAAAAGAATCGACGAAACGGCCTATTTATAAGTTTGAATCGCGCCAGTCACGTGTCTTCACGCGACCGCGTGAGATCCCACGCGATCGCGTGGGCTGCAGAATTTCCACGCGGTCGCGTGAGATTTTGACGCGGTCGCGTGAACAGTAATTTTGCTACAGTACTGCTACAGTGAAATGAACAGTGTTTTTGCTACAGTACTCTTCATAAACATGATCCAAACTCTCTCATATTGAGGCCACATGGTCGGGCACACGTCCATATGGTGAGTTATAAGATTTCTTCTTCTTCGAATCATCATTTGAGAGCTTTAACTATCTTCACACAAGTTGGGACATGAAGGTGTGACTGCCTTTGTGCCCTTCCATCACACAAATCATCTTGAATTCTTAAGGAAGTTGGCACACACCCTCATGTGCATGATCCCCTCTTGTGCCTTGACACTTGTGTTGTACAAAAGCTCCCAACAATACGTCTTTATAACCTATCTTTGCTTCCTTTTCCTCGTTTAACACTTCCACAACCTAATTGCATAAAAGAACACCAAAATACACTTTATGAGACATAATCAATGGTAAAATGATGCTCAATGTATGTAAAACAAGTAGGTAAAACATGTATAATCAAGCACTTATCAATACGCGGGGCCAAGAAGAGGATGGTACCAGCTCCTTTAGGTACAGAGACACAAGGCCACCTCCAGCAGTGACACGACCCCTTGCATGTATCCCGCAAGTGCACGGGTTTGTCGAAGTAATAAAGTTTACCCTGGTGAGAGGGTAGTCGAATCCACAGGGAATAGGGATTTAGAATACGAGATTTCACTAATAAAGCTTATTGAAAAGCAATATTAGGATCAATGAGTGAATATAGAATCAAACAGAATGAAAGACAAGAAATTAAATAGAAAGATGGAAGATAAGAAAGTGCAAGAAAAAGAGAATAGAGAGGAACTAGCAATGGATGAAATAGGGTATCCGAACAATCTACCTCTAGGATCTATGCTTCTAGTGCAGGACTATGCTATAATACTTTCCTAATGATGTTAATTGAGTCGAGGATATCCTAAAACTCATGGTCCAAACCTAAGGACAGCCGTGACTAACCCCAACACTATGCCCCAGTATTAGGATTCACGTCAACCCCTCACTCTGTTACTTGCGTAACTAACCGCCAGGGGAGTTTATCTGCCTAGCACTTCACACTACGTGGGATTGCTTTAAGCTCTACGGATTCCTAGTGGTAAAACTTGTTCCTATGTGTAGTTCGAACCCTTTGGTCCAGGTGGAAGAACCCTAGTCTAGATTAAGTCCCAGTGCGTAGGATTCACATCAACCCTTCACTCTGTTACTTACGTAACTAAGCCCCAGGGGAGTTTATCTACCTAGCACTTCACTCTATTTCGACCGCTGTGCAATCAAGGAAACGGAGATAGGGAGAAACCACGTCGGAAGGGAAAGAGCTACATCGCTACCTCACAACTCTCCCTCTCAACCCTCTTAAATCTTAAGTAGTCTAACCCTAAAGGAGTTGTCCCACCTCCAAAGGGTAACCTAAATTGTTCTCAACCCTAGTGTCACATCTAAGGAAAAACATTAATAAGATGAAATTAAGATTGAAACTCAATTTTTATTCATCAATAATGGAAAAGCATAACAACAAAGTCAAAGAAACATAAAAACCCTAGAGTTTACAAATCCGAATATCCTCAAGGGGTTTAGCTCCTCATGGAGCTATACATGTTCATCAAAATAGAAAAGGAAGTATAAATCAAAGACATTGATGAAAACCCCCTTGTATATGGTGTGGCCGTGGTCTTGTGCGGTCGTCGAACGTCGGTGACGATGCCAATAACGCGCGCTAAACCTCCATGAAATCCTGTCCAAAACCCTAGCCGCACTCCCCAAGTTGAAGAGAAAGATAGGTCTAAAGATATCCGAAAAAGTCTCAAAGATCGCCTTTTATAATATTGAATCGCGGCTTAAAAATCGGACTTATCGGGGGCTTCACACGGCCGTGTGGAATTTCCACACACCCGTGTGAAGTTTCTGTCTTGCTGAAAAATCAATTCACACGGGCGTGTGGAAGCCCGTGTGAATCCTCTGAAATCCTGATTTTCGGCAGAAAGGAACAGTAACTCGCTACAGTGTTTTGCTACAGTAACAAAGCTACATTGCTTCTACAGTAGAAGATGTAGCTCTTTCTACTGGGGTAGTAGCTTTCACGCATCCCATGAGATAGCTCTTTCTCTCATTAGGACATAACTTGCATCCGACTTATGAGAGTAGCTACATACTTCATAGGTGGTAGCTCTTTCTACCCCAAATGCATACATAAAACAAAGCAAATATTCACAAAGTCATATGTATTTTTTTTTAATATATATGCATTTTCCAAAGTAAAACTAAGAACGATGATAAACTTGTCCTTAAAAACTTCAAGAGTGAGTTTCCAAAAGATTCCAAGAGTAAGTTGTGCAATATAAGATAATCGAGCAAAAATTCCCTAAAAATTCAAGTAGAAACTAGAGCATGATAGGATATAATATTAAAAATTCTCCTAAACTATAAGAATATAACCGTTGCAACTAAGGTGAACCGCCATAGGTTACATGAGCATAAGCAATTGAACGCACAAGTAAAGGTGTGTGCAATCTGAACTCCCCCTCCCCCCACCCCCCATACTTAAGATGTACATTATCCCCAATGTACGCATGCAAGCACAATAATAAGTACACAAATAAAAACAATTAGCGTGGAAGTGGGCAATTGAAACATTACTCCCCTGAACTCCAAGTGTTTCGTTTGATGGAGCTAGGTCATTGAGAATTGATTCTCAATGGTTTGTGGAGCACTTACGGTCCCATGACCGTGCCAATGACTGTTCCTCAAAATCCTTACATCCAAGACCATCTGCGCACACATATACAAGGGTTCAGTATAGCTCAACAAAGATAAAATAAAACTTGAGTATATAAAATATGAAGCAATGAATACAGCTCGAGATAAAAGAGAAGAAAAATAAAAGATAAACTCAGAAGGAAGATCCTTTCTGAGTAATACAAGTCCAAAATAGAATAAAAAGTACAAAAATGAAAATAAAAAACCAATAAAAACTAAAACTACGATGCCTCAGCGTCGGTGTCCTGAGTAGTGGCCTCTGGTGCTGCTGGAGGCTCTGAAAACACAAGTGGATCTGCTGCTGCTGGAGGAGATGGTGGTGGAGGGGTAAAAGCTCAGCATCGAACCACGAACGGTGCTGACACGGCCTGCTGAAGGAGTCTCTGTATAGTGTCAAGCCGTGCCATGGTCTCTAAGTGTTGCGTACTGGAGGTGGCTCCGGTGCTGTGGGTGGTGCTTCGGCCTCTGTATCCGTTGCGGGTGGTTCTAATGCCGCCTGTGACCCCTCAGCCTGATCTGGCTCTGTAGATGCTGAGTGGGGGATGATTAGTGTATAAACTCCTGGTCCTGCTCTGCAGACCATCCCCATCTGTCTCAATGTCTCGATACTGAAGGAGGCTGGTGTACTGATCTTCTCCACCCCTCTAATAGCATCTAGTAGTCCCATTCCTTTGAGCAACCTGGTGATGAAGGGTCATGAGAAAATCACTCCGACTCGAGGATACTGGCTCTGGTGGCACAGGTACTCAGCCACTAGATGTCCCAGGTGGAGTGGTACTCCCTGCACCATGGAGTATAGATAAAGTAGCTCCTGTCGGCTCAGGACTCCGATGTTATCCCCTCTGCCACTGTTGGAACTGTTCATAACTGTATGCAGGTATCTGTAGGCAGGTCTAGAGAGGCAAGATGCCTTGGAGACACCCGGCTCGTACTGCCCCTCCCCACAAAATGCCCTATAGGCTCTCTGTGGTGTCAATGCTCCAGGGTAGTCTGTGGCCAAGGCCTCGTACTCCTCAGTCCTGGTGTAACCCTCGTCGTATAAACCCAATCGGACTAAAAATAGGCTCACACTCATGCTATAGCTCTGACCTAGTGCCCGAAACTGTATAGTGTCCACGTCTGTGAGACTCGTATACGTCTATCGAACTCGAAGGAAGCCAGTATCTCTAGTGTCAGTGTGCGGATCACTGGCTCTCTATTCGACAGTAAACGGTCCCAGCCCCCTACCGTCACTAACCCCTTAACCTTGCTGGCTAGCTCATCTCCTGACTGTATCCCTCGAAGTGTACTGATGTCTGATAAATACCTAAAAGTACGTATTTTTCTTGTATGTCTTCATATAAATGGAGTATTTTTGTATGTGTGGATGCCCGTTTTCTGTCTAAATTGGTTTATTTCGTGTTACAGGTACAAAAGTCACCATGGGGAGCTCGACAACATGATTTAAGGAGAAATTGGAAAGGAAAACACTATTTTCGAGCATGGTACTGTAGCACCACTGTAGCAACCTCTGTAGCACGAAGACTTGAAGAACGGCTTGGTCAGGAGATTCATGCGGGCTACCATGCGGCCGTATAGCAGGCCGCATACGTACTGTAGCAGTTACTGTAGCAGGGTTACTGCAGCGCACTGTAGCAAGTTACGTGATTTTCGGGATTTCTCGGAAACTTTCTCTCCCCGCATGCGGGGCCGCATGGGAGGCCGCATAGCTCGCTGGAATGTATTTTTAAAGAGGATTAGGGTATTTTTCTTAGGGTCTTTGGTCACCTCTTCTCCTCCATCATCTTCTAGGACATCAAGGCTGCGGGAGAAGGCATTTCTGAGGAGCAAATCGAAGGGAGAGGAAGATCACACTCAAGGGAAACCATCTAGGAGTTCGTTGGCTTTGATCCGCCGGATTCCCATCACCATCTTCTTCTAGTCTTCATCTTAGGGGAGTTGTTATGAGCTTTATCTTGTATTTCTTGTTTTGTATACATTCTTCTTTGTTGATGATGAACTAGACTCCCAAGGTCACCGGGCATCGGGTGAACCTTGGGATGAACTTGCTTGTATGAATACTTGATTTACATGTATGGTATTTGTGTGGTTTATGGTTCAAGCTTGGTGCACTTTGATGTATTGGAATGCATGAGAACTCTGTGTATCGATTTCTAGGTTATACTAGGTTGCGTGACCATCGCCTTAGTATTAGACACACCAAGTTTGGAAGGGATACATGTACGAATACGCCATGACCATCGGGTATTTGTACCTCTCCAACCATTAGGGTTGAGCCTATATGTGTGTTTGACCTTAATTAGGGATTTCCCTAGGCCCATTGCAATCGTGTGAGGATTTGGGCGGAAGTGATTCCGTATTCCAATACTTATACCGGATTAGGGGTTATCACCGTGACCATCGGGGTGACCTACCTTTGGACGTCTCTTGGCCTAACCATCCTTGCCTGTGTAATTCGAGTATCCTTCTAGCTTTAGTAGTCCCGAGGGGATCCTCGCTCGGGGACCTCGAACTTTCATTGTTACTTGCTTCCTTAGAATGCTATTGTGGTGAGCCTTAGTCCACTTATTTATAGTTTTCTCTTTGTTACTCTTCTTATCTTACTTTTATCATATAATTGCTAGGTTAGGAAATAGATGAAGGGGAAGTAATAGTAGTTCCTTGGCCCTTGGGAATACGACCCCCTCGTGCTTGCGCGAGGGGTATTACTTGGCGACCCATGCGCTTGCGGTTAAGTCATTAATGTCCAGTATCTTAGACTGTCCAAAACGGAGCTGTGATAATCGCTTGAACCACTACCTATGCTCTGGTAATGAGAAATCTGTCTCCTCGGGAGGTGGGGTGGGCTCACGGTGTTGCTTCCCTGTCGATTTCCTAGGCCTAGAAGTCATATCTGCAACGTTGCAAAAAAAAAAACAGTTCAAAATCTCAATCTGCAGAAATCCACACGGCCGTACGGAAATTACACACGCCCGTGTGGATCATCGGGCGGGCAGAACATCATAGCCGTGGGGCTAAAAATCTAAAATTTACAGTTTAGTTCATTCTAATTCTATTCTAAACATATTCGCATAAATATAAATCATTCAAAACAAGTGAAATAACTAAAAAGAATGAATCAAATCCAGAATTGACGAAGAAAAAGGTTTTGAAACTCATACCGACGGTGAGGATAAATAAATCAAAGAAATCGGCGGGAAAAACTCGTCTCAATCCTCCAAAAACACGAAGAGAAGGTCAGGAGAACAAGAGAGGGAGTCGGAGAGTGATCTGGAGTGGGAAAGTAAAGAGGCACAAATGGGGAACCAAAGAAATCGCGCGGCTTTTGAAGTTCTGGGAATCCACATGGCCGTGTGGAAATTAGGGTTCACAGTGGCCAACACACGCCCCTGTGTGCACTCTTGTTACTCTCTGAACTACCCCACACTGCCGTGGTTGAATCCCACACGGCCGTGTGCCTTCACAGGGGACTCCACAGGGGCTGATACATGCCCCTGTGGATTCACGGGAAAACACAGAAGGTCTCTGAAAATATTCACACGGCCGTGTGGAAATTCCACACAGCCGTGTGCCCAACCTGGCCAAGAACACAAGGCCGGCCACAGGGGCACGTCACATGCCCCTGTGGCCTCTCTGACTTGCTCGAGAAACCTTAAGTGTTCCACATGGCCGTGTGGATAACCCACACTGCCGTATGCCAGTCACAAGCCCTTCCACAGGGGCACACACAAACCCCTGTGGTTTCTCGGGAAAACAGAGGGGTTTCTGCAGAGATTCACACGGCCGTGTGCCATAACACAAGGTTTCTCACAGGGGCACCCACACGCCTCTGTGGATTCTTTGGAATGAGAGCTTAAGTTCTGCAACTTATCACACGGTCGTGTGGAAATTCCACACTGCCGTGTGCCCCTTTTGAAGTTTTTCACTGGGGCAAGGTCATGCCCCTATGTCTTCTCTGGCTGAGCCTTATTTGGTACCACACGGCCGTGTGTTAATTCCACATGGCCGTGTGTTTTCTCTGGTTTACTTAGAAAAATTTACAAACTCTCACAAAAATTCAGAAACATAAATACGTTGTTTGGAGCCTGTAAAAACCATCAAAACACAACCAGATACCATGGAAATTATGCTCAACCACCTCAAACTTTGTCAATAATCATCTAGGCACACGAAAACGTCACAAATCCATGATAAAAATCGCAGCACATGCATTAAAACTTTAGGACACCAAAACTAAGACTTTTATTCAACCTAAAACTAAACTAAGTCCTAGAAAAGCTGTAAAACCTTGGGTTGCCTCCCAAGAAGCGCTTGTTTAACGTCACTTAGCTTGACGTACCTGTCTTACCTTACGGAGGTTCATGAATTGAAGTTTCTCTCTTCCCTACAATCTGAAAACATGCATTACATAATCTCTGTAGAGTAGAGGGAGAGTTGTCGAATTTGTTACCACAAAAGGGTGTAACACCCTTACTCCGTGAATGTTCATCCCCTTTCTTATTGGGGTTCTTCTTGTGGCGTCTTTTCGACCTCTTCATCCTCCGAAGCATCTTCTTCATACGCTCCTTCTCCATCTTGATGTCTGTCTTGACTGGACCAAGTGCAAGTACTTCTTCTTCTTCTATCTCCACGTCTTGGTCCGGCCACCCTTCATAAGGATCCGGGTTTAACATTTCCTGCATGTATTCATCAATACACTCATCAGTAACATCAAGATAGTAAAGAGTATCATCAAAATCAAGGGAATGTCTCATGGCTTCGGCGAGGCGATAGGTGAGCTTATCATCTCCAACTCTAAGTGTAAGCTCCCCACCGTCCATGTCTATCAAAGCCTTGGAAGTGCGCAAGAACGGTCTCCCAAGAATCAGCGGCACCTTGACATCCTCATCCACATCAAGTACAACAAAGTCCACCGGGAAGATGTACTTTTCTACCTTCACCAACACATCCTCTACAATTCCCCTCGGATGTCTTACCGATCGATCCGCAAGTTGAAGTGTCATCCGAGTTGGTCTAGGCTCACCCAATCCTAGCTTTTGGAAGAATGTGTAGGGCATGACGTTAATACTTGCCCCCGAATCGGCCAATGCCATCTCTTCACCCAAGTTGCCAATATTGCATGGTATTATGAAACTCCCGGGATCTTTCCTCTTGCTTGGCATGTTCTTTTACAATATAGCCGAGCAAGTGGCATCAAGGATCACGGATGCACTCTCCTCCAATTTCCTCTTGTTAGTCAAGAGGTCCTTCAAGAACTTCGCATACTTAGGCATTTGGCCCAATGCCTCAGCGAACGGGATGTTAATGTGCCATTGTTTGAAGATACCCAGAAATTTCTTGTATTGCTCGTTGTCTTGGTCATTCGTCAATCGTGAGGGGTAGGGAATCCTTGGCTTGTACGATGGGGGTGCCACCTCTTTTCCCTTTGGTGCTGCATCCTCTACCTCCACGACTTTGGGTGATTCTTTCGTCTTCTCTAGAGGGAGATTTCTCTCGACCTCTTTCCCATTTCTCAAGGTGATTGCCTTCAATTGCTCCCTTGGATTAGTCTCCGTATTGCTAGGCAAGCTACCTTGAGGTCTTTCCGCCAATGTCTTCACAATTTGCCTTACTTGATTTTCCAAATTGTGTAGGGAGGCGGTGTGATTGCGAAGAGTAGCCTCCACCGACTGAAATCTAGCATCTGATGAAGAAACAAACCGTGTAAGGGCTCTCTCGAGGTCGGTCATTTTCCCCTCTAACTCGGTCACTCGGCTTTCTAGATTCGGAGCTTGTTGACCTTGAAATCCCGGTGGTGCACTGTTTTTTTGCTGTGACTGCCCTTGATTGTTCCAAGAGAAATTCGGGTGGTTCTTCCACCCCGGATTGTAAGTTCCACTGTATGGGTTGCCTTGGCCTTGTCCTCTATAAGCATTACCAACAAAGTCGGCCTGCTCCACCGCACTAGTACCTCTAATAGCAATCGGACAATCACTCGAAGCGTGATCTCCCCCACAACCGTTACATGTAGTGATGGCCGCAACTCTTGGTGAAGCTAGAGCATCTAGCTTCTTACTCAATGACTCTACTTGTGCCGCCAAGGATGTAACCGCGTCAACTTCATGAATTCCGGCAACCTTCTTTCTGTCTCTTGAGTTCCATTGATAGCTATTCATAGCCATCTCCTCTACAAGGTGTCGGGCTTCACCGGGAGTCTTGCTTTCTAGAGTTCCTGACACGACCCCTTGCGTGTATCCCGCAAATGCACGGGTTGTCGAAGTAATAAAATACCCTGGTGAGTGGGTAGTCATATCCATAGGGAATTGTGTTCAGAAACAAGTGTTATCGCTATTTAGCTATGATGGGAATCGATGATGAGAAAAGTATATATGTATAGATGTAAAAGAAAATAAAAGAGTGCAATAAGAATAATGAGGGTAGGAGAGGTAATCGATATAACGATGGGGTACCTGGACAAAGCTCCCCCTAGGACTAATGCTTCTAGTGCAAAACTTGTATTATGCTCTACAATTGATGCCTATTGAGTCGAGGATATCCTTAAACACACGGTCCCAAACCTAAGGTCAACCGTGAGTAACCCCAACATTATATCCCGGTATTAGGATTCACTACGACCCTTGACTCTTGTTGACCTGTCAACTAAACCCCAGGGGAGTTTATCTTCCTAACACTAACACTACGTGGGATTGCTTTAAGCTCTAGGGATTCCTAGTGATAAAACCTGTTCCTCTATGTAGTTCTAACCCTTTGGTCCAGGTGGAAGAACCCTAGTCTAGATTGAGCCCTAACACTCTATCTTAACCGCTAATTAACCAAGGAAACAGAGGTAGGGAGAAATCATACCGGAAGGGAAAGGGGTACATCGCTACCTCACAACTATCCCTCTCAACCCTCTTCAATCTTAAGTAGTCTAACCCTATAGGAGTTGTCACACCTCCAAAGGGTAACCTAAATTGCTCTCAACCCTAGTGTCACATCTAAGGAAAAATCAATACAAGAAAAAATCAAGATTGAAACTCAATTAAATTCATCAATAAAGAAAGCATAACAAAAGTCATAGAAACAATATCATCCTAGGGTTTACAAGTCCGAATACCCACTAGGGTTTAGCTCTCCATGGAGCAATACAAAGTCAATAAATAGATTAAGAACATATGCATAAAAACCATAAAGAAAACCCCCTTGTATATTGAATCGATGGTCTTGTGGAGCCGCCTAGTCTTCTCCACGAATCCCTTGTCAAGCCTAGGGCACACCTCGCCGAATCGATGCCGACGAAAGCTCCCCCAATAGCTTTCTTCCAAAGGATGTCGATGTCGATGCCGTATAATCGCATCCAAAGACCTTCAACAACCTCTCCAAACCCTATCCGAAAGCCCCCCCAAAAAATTGAAAAGAGATAGAAGGGGGGAGGGTCCCCAAATAGATCTGAAAACGGGCTATTTATAGGCTGAAATCAGGCTGAAATCGGAGTTCCACACGCCCCTGTGGAATTTCCACACGGCCCTGTGAAAAACCAGAATTTCCACAAGCCCGTGTCTTAATTCCACACGGCCGTGTGGAAATTCTGTTTTGCTGATTTTCGGCAGTCTGTGAACAGTAACTTGCTACATTGATTTTGCTACAGTAACAGAACTACAGTGCTCGCCGAAATGCTCCCGAATTCATCGTTCTTCATCGAGGCCGTTGAATTGGGCACACAATCAATATTAGATTATGTCGATTACTTCATTTCTCTTCATTGGCAAAGTTCTCCAATGCTACACGAGTTATAGACTTTTGTGAGTGTGACTGCCCTTGTGCCCCTCCAATGGAGGTTGGCACACACCCACAAGTCTAGACTCGTGCCTTGTTCCTTTCTTGGTCTGAGAACTCCTCAACAATGGCGAACATAACCTATTCTTGCTTCTTTTTCTCCAGATCTTCTCCACAACCCTTCAATGCACAAAAGAACACAAATACACACTGATTAGTGATTAAATCTGAGAAAAGTAATGCTCAATGTAAGATAATAATACTTCGTATTACTATAACACAAGCACTTATCAGTTCCTCCGGCCGCCGCATCTAAGAGTTGCTTAGTACTCGGATTTAACCCGTTGTAGAATGTGTGAATGATCATCCACTCGGGAAATCCATATTGCGGGCACTTGCGAAGGAGCTCCTTAAACCTATCCCATGTCTCGAATAGAGACTCCAATTCCATTTGCACGAAGGATGATATCTCTTTCCGGAGCCTTGCAGATTTCCCCGGCGGAAAGTATCTAGCCAAGAATGCCTCGGCCATCTCCTCAAACGTAGTGATGGATGCTCTCAGTAATGAATGAAGCCAATGTTTTTCTTTTCCCTTCAATGAAAATGGGAAGGCTCTCAAACGAATTGCGTCGTCCGTTACTTCATTGATCTTGAACATGTTACACACTTCAAGGAAATTCTCTATATGGCTGTTGGGATCTTCATTGGCCAACCCATTAAATTGTGCGGACTGTTGCAACATCTGTATGAACGGCAGCTTCAACTCAAAATTTATAGCAGTGATTGGGGGCCTCACAATGCTCGATTGGGTCCCCATGACTGCGGGTCTAGCAAATTCGGACAATGTCCTTTGTTGTTCATTCTGTTCTGCCATTGTTTCTGACTCTTCTGTGTCGATATCGGCTTGATTTGAAGCTTCATATACAGGTTCCTTACCCTTGCGATGTGTTCTTCGTCCAATGTCCGGGTCTCCTTCAACAAGAATCGAAGGGTTCCCACGGATCATAACCTGTAGCCAAAATCCAAGAAAAAAAAAATAAGAACAAAGATAGATAAATAAAATATGAAATAGAATGCGAAGTGAATAGCTAAAATAGTGAAAAACAAATATCTAAAACGCCTATTCCCCGGCAACGGCGCCAAAAACTTGACACGACCCCTTGCGTGTATCCCGCAAGTGCACGGGTTTGTCGAAGTAATAAAGTTTACCCTGGTGAGAGGGTAGTCGAATCCACAGGGAATAGGGATTTAGAATACGAGATTTCACTAATAAAGCTAAGCGGCGTATGGAAAAGCAATATTAGGATCAATGAGTGAATATAGAATCAAATAGAATGAAAGACTAGAAATTAAATAGAAAAATGGAAGATAAGAAAGTGCAAGGAAAAGAGAATAGAGAGGAACTAGCAATGGATGAAATAGGGTATCCAGACAAACTACCTCTAGGATCTATGCTTCTAGTGCAGGACTATGCTATTATACTTTCCTATTGATGTTAATTGAGTCCAGGATATCCTAAAACTCACGCTCCCAAACCTAAGGACAACCGTGACTAACCCCAATACTATGGCCCGTATTAGGATTCACGTCAACCCCTCACTCTATTACTTGCGTAACAAAGCCCCAGGGGAGTTTATCTGCCTAGCACTTCACACTACGTGGGATTGCTTTAAGCTCTAGGGATTCCTAGTGATAAAACCTGTTCCTATGTGTAGTTCTAACCCTTTGGTCAAGGTGGAAGAACCCTAGTCTAGATTAAGTCCCAGTGCGTAGGATTCACTTCAACCCTTCACTCTGTTACTTGCGTAACTAAATCCCAGGGGAGTTTATCTGCCTAGCACTTCACACTACGTGGGATTGCTTTAAGCTCTACGGATTCCTAGTGGTAAAACCTGTTCCTATGTGTAGTTCTAACCCTTTGGTCCAGGTGGAAGAACCCTAGTCTAGATTAAGTCCCAGTGCATAGGATTCACTTCAACCCTTCACTCTGTTACTTGCGTAACTAAGCCCCAGGGGAGTTTATCTGCCTAGCACTTCACTCTATTTCAACAGCTGTGAAATAAAGGAAACGGAGGTAGGGAGAAACCACGTCGGAAGGGAAAGGGGTACATCGCTACCTCACAACTCTCCCTCTCAACCCTCTTCAATCTTAAGTAGTCTAACCCTAAAGGAGTTGTCAAACCTCCAAAGGGTAACCTAAATTGTTCTCAACCCTAGTGTCACATCTAAGGAAAAAACATTAATAAGATGTAATTAAGATTGAAGCTCAATTTTTATTCATCAATAATGGAAAAGCATAATAACAATATCAAAGAAACATAAAAACCCTAGAGTTTACAAGTCCGAATACCCTCAAGGGGTTTAGCTCCTTATGGAGCTATACATGTTCATCAAAATAGAAAAGAAAGTATAAATCAAAGACATTGATGAAAACCCCCTTGTATATGGTGTGGCCGTGGTCTTGTGCGGCCGTCGAACGTCAGTGACGATGCCAATGACGCGCGCTAAACCTCCACAAAATCCTCTCCGAAACCCTAGCCGCACTCCCCAAGTTGAAGAGAAAGGTCTCAAAGATATCCCTCCAAAGATATCCCAAAAGGTCTCAAAGATCGCCTTTTATAATGTTGAATCGCGGCTTTAAAATCGGACTTATCGGGGGCTTCACACGGCCGTGTGGAATTTCCACACGCCCGTGTGAAGTTTCTGTCTTGCTGAAAAATCAATTCACACGGCCGTGTGGAATTTCCACACGCCCGTGTGAATCCTCTGAAATCTCGCCGAAACACTCCCGAATCCGTATTTCTTCATCGAGGCCGTTGGTTGGGCACACAAACAATGGTAGGTCGTGCCGATTGCTTCAAGTCTCCTTCTTGGTGAAGTTCTTCTAAGCTACACGAGTTTGACTTGTTGTGAATGTGACTGTCTTTGTGCCCCTCCAAGCCCAAGCTCGTGCCTTGTTCCTAGCTTGGTTTGAAAACTTGCCAACATCGGCGAACACGACCTAATTTCATTCTTCTTCTCCAATTTAGCTCCACAAACCTACAATGCACAAAAGTACACAAAATGCACATATTTAGTGATAAAATCTGATAAAAAGATATACTCAATGTAAGATAATAACGCTTCACGGTACTATAACACAAGCACTTATCAAGCAGATACAGAGGCACAGGCACCACCAATAGCACCGAAGCCACCTCCGTTGTGCATGTTCTCGCCCTCTCAAGGCCAGGATAGACTAGAGAGCCTCGAGAGCACCGTGGGTGTCCTTCAGACCGAGGTGCCCGAGGTCAGGGACACTCAGACCACACAGCATCAGGAAGTGATGGCCCAGCTCCAGAGATTGCGGCAGACATTTGAGCAGGCCATTACCTCCCCTTTTGTAGTCTGACCTCGAGTCTCTACTCCACCACCTCCGTCTCCTCCAGCATTAGCAGATCCACCAGCACCAGAGCCCCCTCCACAGGACACCGACGCTGAGGCGTCGTAGTTTTATTTTTATTTTACTTTATTTTGTACTCTTTATTATATTTTGGAATTGTAGCACTCAGAAAGGATCTTCCTTCTGAGTTTATCTTTTCTGTTGCTTTTCTTTTATCTCGATTTGTATTTATTTGTTTATCTTTATATACTCGAGTTTTATTTTATCTTTGTTGAGCTATACTGAACCCTTGTGTATGTGTGCGCAGATGGTCTTGGATGTAAGGAATTTGAGGAATAATCATTGGCACGGTCACGGGACTGTGTGTGCTCCACAAACCATTGAGACTCAACTCTCAATGACCTAGCTCCATCAAACACAACACTTGGAGTTTAGGGGATTAATGTTTCAATTGCCCACTTCCACACTAATTATTTTTGATTGTTTTACTTTTTATTGTGCTTGCATGCGTACATTGAGGACAATGTACATCTTAAGTGTGAGGGGGAATTCACATTGCACACACCTTTACTTGTACATTCAATTGCATATGCTCATGCAGCCGGTGGTGGTTCACCTTAGTTGCAAAAGTCGTATTCTTAGAGTTTAGGAGAATTTTTAACATTGTATCCTATCATGCTCTAGTTTTACTTGAATTTTTAGGGAATTTTTTGCTCGATTACACCTTATTGCACTACTCACTCTTGAAATCTTTTGGAAACTCGAACTCGATGTTTTAAGGACTAGTTTAGTACTACTTTAGTAAGTTGTGAAGTTCTATGTAGCTTCAAAAAAAAAAATTGTGAGCTTGTGAATATTAGTTTAAGCTTTACATTTCGGGTGGAAAGAGCTACCTCCTATGAAGTATGAAGCTACTCTCATAAGTTGGATACAAGTCATGCCCTAATGAGAGAAAGAGGTATCTCGTGGGAAGCGTGAAAGCTACCACCCCTGTAGAAAGAGCTACCTCCTCGAAAGTGTGAAAGCCACCTTTGGCGGCCGCCTAGGAAAAGGCTACCTTAGAGGTTGAGTGAAGCTACTACTTCCTTACTTTGTGTATATAAACAAGTCCTTGTAACAAGAGCTTAAGGAGTACTCGTTGGTTCTCTTGAGTGAATTCGCAGACACTTACATGTTTTCGAGTTGCTATCCTTTTTTATTCAAGTTTTTAGCTAGAGCAATGATAATTTTATGCAATGTTCTAAGCTCCTCTTACTTGTAGAAGTTTCTTTTCCATACTTTTGGTGAACCTAAGGTCGAGCACTTTCAATTGTTCTTCCCAAGTACTTTCACGTTCTATTTTTGCTTGAGGACAAGCAAAAGCTTAAGTGTGGGGGGCTTTGATAAGTGCTTGTGTTATAGTACCGCGAAGCGTTATTATCTTACATTGAACATATCTTTTATTAGATTTATCACTAAATGGTGTGCATTTGTGTATTCTTATGCATTGTAGGTTTGTGGAGCTAATTTAGAGAAGAAGAACGAAGTTAGATCGTGTTCGCTGTTGTTGGGAAGTTTTCAGACCAAGCAAGGAACAAGACACGACCCTAGACTTGTGAGTGTGTGCCTCCTTTGGAGGGCACAAAGGCAGTCACATTCACAATAAGGCTAACTCGTGTTGCTTAGGAAAACTTCACCAAAGAGGAGACTTTAAGCAATTAGCATGATCAACCATTGATTGTGTGCCCAAATCAATGGCCTGGATGAAGAACAACAGATTCAGGAGAGTTTCGGCGAGTTACTACTGCAGCACTGTAGCTTGGTATTGTAGCAAAACACTGTAGCAAGCAACTGTTCACTTTCTGCCGAAATTCAGAATTCCAGAGAATTCACACAGGTGTGTGGAAATTCCACACGACCATGTGAATTAATTTTCCAGCAAGCCAGAAACTTCACACGCCCGTGTGAAGTCCCGATAAGTCCGATTTTAAAAACGCGACTCAACATTATAAAAGCCCGATTTGGAGACTTTTTGGATATCCTTTGACCTATCTTTCTCTCCAACTTCTGGAGAGGGCGGCTGGGGTTTCGGAGAGGATTTCGTGGAGGTTTAGAGCGAGTCATCGGTGACACACCCCTTGCGTGTGTACCCCGCAAGCGCACGGGTTGTCGAAGTAATAAAAATACCCTGGTGAGTGGGTAGTCGTATCCACAGGGAATAGTGTTCAAAAACAAGTGTTATCGCTACAGTGCTACAGTACAAGCTACAATGCTGCTACAGTGATTTTCGAAATGCTCCCGAATTCATCGTTCTTCATCGAGGCCGTTGAATTGGACACACAATCAACGGTAGATTATGTCGATTACTTCATTTCTCTTCATTGGCGAAGTTCTCCAATGCCACACGAGCTATAGACTTTTGTGAGTGTGACTGCCCTTGTGCCCCTCCAATGGAGGTTGGCACACAACCACAAGTCTAGACTCGTGCCTTGTTCCTTGCTTTGTCCGAGAACTCCTCAACAATGGCGAACATAACCTATTCTTGCTTCTTTTTCTCTAAATCTTCTCCACAACCCTTCAATGCATAAAAGAACACAAATACACACTAATTAGTGATTAAATCTGAGAAAAGTAATGCTCAATGTAAGATAATAATACTTCGTATTACTATAACATAAGAACTTATCAATCGGCATCGTCATCGACGTCCGATGACCGCACAAGACCACGGCCACACCATACGCAAGGGGATTTTCATCGATGCTTTTAATTTGTACTTTTTTCATATTTTGATGAACATGTAGAGCTCCATGAGGAGCTAAACCCCTTGTGGGTATTCGGACTTGTAAACCCTAGGATTATTTTATTTCTTTGACATTGTTATTATGCTTTTCCATTATTGATAAATAAAATTGAGTTTCAATCTTGATCAATTTTGTTATTGTTTTCCCTTAGCCGTGACACTAGGGTTAAGAACAATTTAGGTAATCCTTTGGAGGTGTGACCACTCCTATAGGGTTAGACTACTTAGGATTGAAGAGGGTTGAGAGGGTGAGTCGTGAGGTAGCGGAACGTCCCATTTCCCTTCCGATGTGATTTTCCCTACCTTCGTGTTCCATGATTCATTAGCGGTCGAGATAGAGTGAAGTGCTAGGAGAGAAACTCCCCTGAGGCTTAGTTGCGCGAGCAACAGAGTGAAGGGTTGTAGTTAATCTTAGTATTGGGGCTTAATCTAGACTAAGGTTCTCTCACCTGGACGAAAGGGTTTCAACTACATATAGGAACCGGGTTTATCACTAGGAATCCCTAGAACTTAAAGCAATTCCACATAGTGTGAGGCTTAGGAAGATGACACACCCCTTGCGTGTGTACCTCGTAAGTGTACGGGTTGTCGAAGTAAAAAAATACCCTGGTGAGTGGGTAGTCGTATCCACAGGGAATAGTGTTCAGAAACAAGTGTTAATCGCTATTTAGATATGATGGGAATCGATGATGAGAAAAGTATATATGTATAGATGTAAAAGAAAATAAAAGAGTGCAAGAAGAATAATGAGGGTAGGAGAGGTAATCGATATAACGATGGGGTACCCGGACAAAGCTCCCCCTAGGACTAATGCTTCTAGTGCAAAACTTGTATTATGCTCTACAATTGATGCCGATTGAGTCGAGGATATCCTTAAACACACGGTCCCAAACCTAAGGTTAACCGTGACTAACCCCAACATTATGTCCCGGTATTAGGATTCACTACGACCCTTGACTCTCGTTGACCTATCAACTAAGCCCTAGGGGAGTCTATCTTCCTAAGCCTAACACTACATGGGATTGCTTTAGGCTCTAGGGATTCCTATTGATAAAACCTGTTCCTATATGTAATACAAACCCTTTGGTCCGGGTCGAAGAACCCTAGCCTAGATGGAGCCTCGAATTACGATGTCTCATCTCCAATTAACCAAGGAAACAGAGGTAGGAAGAAATCACACCGGAGGGGAAAGGGGTACATCGCTACCTCACAAGTCTCCCTCTCAACCCTCTTCAATCTTAAGTAGTCTAACCCTATAGAAGTTGTCACACCTCCAAAGGGTAACCTAAATTGCTCTCAACCCTAGTGTCACGGCTAAGGGAAAACGATAGCAAAAGATAATTAAAATTGAAACTCAATTAAATTCATCAATAAAGAAAGCATAATAAAAGTCATAGAAACAATATCATCCTAGGGTTTACAAGTCCGAATACCCACTAGGGTTTAGCTCTCTATGGAGAAATACAAAATCAATAAAAGAGATTAAGAACATATGCATAAAAACCATAAAGAAAACCCCCTTGTAGATCGTATCGATAGTCTTGTGGAGCCGCCTAGTCTTCTCCACGAATCCCTTGTCAAGCCTAGGGCACACCTTGCCGAATCGATACCAACGAAAGTTTCCCCAATAGCTTTCTTCCAAAGGATGTCGATGTCGATGCCGTATAATCGCCTCCAAAAACCTCCAAGAACCTCTCCAAATCCTAGCTGAAAGCCCCCCAAAAGATAGGCAAGAGATAGAAGGGGGGTCCCCAAATAGATCTGAAAATGGGCTATTTATAGGCTGAAAATCGGAGTACCACACGCCCCTGTGAATTTTCCACACAGCCCTATGAAAAACCCGAATTTCCACACCCCCGTGTCTTAATTCCACACGGCCGTGTGAAAATTCTGTTTTGCTGATTTTCGGCAGTCTGTGAACATTAAATTGCTACAGTGTTTCGGCTACAGTTTTCGTCTACAGTACACGGCTGTGTGGAATTTCCACACGCCCGTGTGAAGTTTCTGGCTTGCTGGAAAATTAATTCACACAGCCGTGTGGAATTTCCACACGCCCGTGTGAACTCTCTGAAATCCTGATTTTCGACAGAAAATGAACAGTACCTTGCTATAGTGGTTTGCTGCAGTACAAGCTACAGCGCTGCTACAATAACTTCATTGGCGAAGTTCTCCAATCCTACACGAGTTATAGACTTTTGTGAATGTGACTGCCCTTGTGCCTCTCCAATGGAGGTTGGTACACACCCACAAGTCTAGACTCATGCCTTGTTCCTTGCTTGGTCCGAGAACTCCTCAACAATGGCGAACATAACCTATTCTTGCTTCTTTTCTCATTAATTCGTCTCTACAACCCTATATGCACAAAAGAACACAAATACACACATTTTAGTGATAAAATCTGATTAAATCAATGCTCATTACAAGATAATAACACTTCACATTACTATAACACGAGCACTTATCAGAAGACGAACTCCCCTAGGGCTTAGTTGACAGGTCAACGAGAGTTAAGGGTCGTAGTGAAACCTATTGCCGGGGCATAGTGTTGGGATTAGTTACGGTTGACCTTAGATTTGGGACTGTGTGCTTAAAGATATCCTCAACTCAATAATCATCAATGGGAGAGTATAATAGCATTATCTTGCACTTGAAGCATAAGTCCTAGGGGTAGCTTGTCCGGGTACCCATCTTTATTCACTGATTATCTTCCTTTCATTACCTTTGTTTGCATTCTTCCATCTTCCATACTTCTTTTACTTTATTCTTATTTTCAATTACCTTTGCACACACACACACTGAACCAATTTTCACTCTCGCACATGACTTACTTAAATAGCGAAAGCTTGTGTCTAAACCTATTCCCTGTGGATTCGACTACCCCTCACCAGGGTATTTATTACTTCGACAACTAGTGCACTTTCGGGCCCCTGTCACAAAGAATATGCCGAGCAAGAAGGACCCCGGAAGCTTTATCATTCCTTGTAATATTGGAGACTTGGGTGAAGAAAAGGCATTGGCGGATTCAGGAGCATGCATTAATATCACGCCTTACATATTCTTTCAGAAGCTAGGCTTAGGAGAGTCTAGGCCCACTTGATGACATTTCAACTAGCCGATCGATCAGTTAGACATCCGAGGGGTATCATTGAGGACGTGCTTGTTAAGGACGTGCTTGTTAAGGTCGATCAGAATGTCAAGGTTCCATTCATTCTTTGGACGCCGTTCTTGCACACTTCCAAGGCACTCATTGACATGGATGATGGGGAGCTAACAAAGTAAAGACATAGATGAAACCCCCTTGCGTATGGTGTGGCCGTGGTCTTTTGCGGCCGCCGGACGTCGGTGACGATGCCGATGACGCGCTCTAAACCTCCACGAAGTCCTCTACAAAACCCTAGCCGCACTCCCAGAAGTTCGGAAGAAGAATAGGTCAAAATATATATCAAAAAGTCTCCAAATCGGGCTTTTATAATGTGAATTCGCGGCTTTAAATTTGCTGAAAACGGGATTTCACACGGCCGTGTGGAATTTCCACACGCCCGTGTGAAGTTTCTGGAATTCTGATTTTCGGCTGACTGTGAACAGTAACTTGCTACAGTGTTTTGCTACTGCGCTGCTACAGTAATTGTGCCGAAATGCTCCCGGATTCGTCGTTCTTCATCGAGGCCGTTGAATTGGCACACAATCAACGGTAGATCGTGCCGATTGCTTCGAATCGCCTAATTGGTGAAGTTCTCATTGTTGGCATGAGTTAGACTTATTGTGAATGTGACTGTCTTTGTGCCCCTCCAACGGAGGTTGGCACACACTCACAAGTCTATGGTCACGCCTTGCTCCTTGCTTGGTCCGAAAATCTTCCCAACAATGCCAAATATAACCTAACTTCGTTCCTTTCCTTTATTTTATCTTCACAACCCTACAATGCACAAAAGTAAACAATTGCACACTTTTTAGTGATAAAATCTGATTAAATTAATGCTCATTGCAAGATAATAACACTTCGCATTACTATAACACGAGCACTTATCATGTGCCTTAGCGCATGGTCTCCCACAGGGGCAGCCACACGCCCCTGTGGATTCTCGGGAAAGAGAGTTCAAGTTCTGCAGGATTTCAAACGGCCGTGTGGAAATTCCACACGGCCGTGTGCCTATTCGGAGGTTTTTCACAGGGCTGAGGTCACGGCCCTGTGCCCTCTCTTGTTGAGCCCTGATTGGTAACACACGCCCGTGTGGAAATTCCACACAGCAGTGTGTTTTCTCTTGTTTACTTAGAAAAATTCATAGACTCTCAGAAAAATTCGGTAACGTCGACATAATAATTAGAGCCTATGAATACCATGAAAACACGACCAGAGACCATAAAAAACACGCTCAACCGACTCAAACTTCGTCAAACAACATTTAGGCACGCAAAAACATCAACAATCCACATGAAAAATTACAGCACATGCGTTAAAAATTCAGGACACCAAAAATAAGACTCTTATTCATGCTAACACTAAACTAAGTCCTAGAAAAACTGTAAAACCTTGGGTTGCCTCCCAAGAAGCGCTTATTTAACGTCACTAAGCCTTGTGTACCTGTTTAAGCTCACGGGGGCTCATGAATGGATGTTGCCCTCTTTCCTACTACCTGGAAACATGCATGACATAGCTTATGTAGTCTAGAGGAAAAGTTAGCGATTTTGTTACCACACAAGGGTGAAACACCCTTTCTGCGTGTTTGCTCATCCCCATTGACCTTGGGGCTTTTCGTGTGGCGCCTCCTTGCTCTTTTGATCCTCCTTCTCATCTTCTTCATGAGTCCCAGTTCCAGCTTGACTTACTTCTCGACTAGACCAAGTGGTAGCACTTCTTCTTCGATCTCCGCATCCTTGTCTGGCCACCCTTCATATGGATCCGGGTTCAACATTTCCTACACATAATCATTAATTAGTTCATCGGTGGTGTCAAGAAAATAAGAGCCTTGGAAGTGCACAAGAAGGGCCTTCCAAGGATCAGCGGCACCTCGACATCCTCATCAATGTCTAACACCACAAAATCGACAGGAAATATGTACTTGTCCACCATCACCAACACACTTTCCACAATTCCCCTCGGATGTCTCACCAATCGATCCACAAGTTGAAGTGTCATTCGAGTAGGTCTAGGCTTGCCCAAGCCTAGCTTTTGGAAGAAGGTATAGGGCATGACATTGATGCTTGCCCCAGAATCGGCCAACGCCATATCTTCACCCAAGTTGCCAATGTTGCAAGGTATGGGGATCTTTTCTCTTACTCGGCATGTTCTTTTGCAAGACGGCTGAGCAATTAGCATCAAGAACTACAGCTGCACTTTCCTCGAACTTCCTCTTGTTAGTCAAGAGGTCTTTCAAGAACTTCGCATACTTAGGCATTTGGGGCAATGCCTCCGCGAACGGTATGTTGATGTGCAACTATTTGAAAATACCTAGAAATTTCTTGTATTGCTCATTATCTTGATCATTCTTCAACCTTGATGGATAGGGGATCCTCGGCTTGTAGAGTGGTGGTGCCACCTCTTTCTCCTTCGGTGCTTCTCCCCCTACCTCTTCAACTTCGGGTGCTTCCTTTGTCTTCTCTAGAGGGAGATTTCTCTCGACCTCTTTTCCATTTCTCAAGGTAATCACTTTCAATTTCTCCCTCGGATTGGTCTCCGTATTACTAGGCAAACTACCTTGAGGCCTTTCCGCCAATGTATTTACAATTTGCCCGACTTGATTTTCCAAATTATGTAGGAATGTGGTGTGATTGCGAAGTGTAGCCTCCACCGACTAAAACCTAGCATCCGATGAAGAAACAAACCTCGTGAGGGCTCTCCCTAGGTTCAGTGCCTGTTGACATTGAAATCCCGGTGGTGCATTATTCTTTTGTTGCGACTGCCCTTGATTGCTCCACGAGAAATTCAGGTGGTTCTTCCACCCCGGATTGTAAGTACCACTGTACGGGTTGCCTTGGCCTTATCCTCTATAAGCATTACCAACAAAGTCAACCTGCTCCACCGCACTAGTGCCTCCGATAGCAATAGGGCAATCGCTCAAAGCGTGACCTCCCCCACAACCGTTACAAGTAGTGATTGCCGCAACTCTTGGTGAAGCTACAGCATCTAGCTTCTTACTCAATGATTCCACCTGCGCTGCCAATGATGTAACTGCGTTAATCTCGTGAATACCGGCAATTTTCTTTCTGTCCCTCGAATTCCATTGATAGCTATTGAGAGCCATCTCCTCTATAAGTTGTCGGGCCTCACCAGGAGTCTTGCTTCCAAGAGTACCCCCTGCTGCAGCATCCAATAACTGTTTAATGCTCGAATTCAGCCCATTGTAGAAGGTATGAATTATCATCCAATCGGGAAATCCGTGTTGTGGACAGTTTCGAAGGAGCTCCTTGAACTTATCCCACGTCTCAAAGAGAGACTCCAATTACGTTTGCATGAAGGATGAGATCTCATTGCGAAGCTTTGCTGATTTACCAGGAAGGAAATATCGGGCCAAGAACGCTTCAACCATCTCCTCCCATGTGGTAATAAATGCCCTTGGTAGTGAGTGCAACCATTGCTTCACTTTCCCCTTCAAGGAAAATGGGAAAGCTCTAAGTCGAATGGCATCATCCGTTACTCCATTGATCTTCAACATATCGCACATCTCTAAGAAATTCTCGATATGGCTGTTGCAATCCTCATCAGCCAATCCATTAAACTGTGCTATCTGTTGCAACATCTGGATGAAACCAGGCTTTAGCTCAAAATTTTGAGCCGTTTTTGGGGGCCTCACTATGCTTGATTGAGTCCCCAAGACTGCGGGTCTAGCAAAATCAGACAATGTCCTCTACTGTTCATTCTGCTCTGCCATTGTTTCTGACCCTTCTGTCTCAATATCGGCTTGATTCAAAGATTCTTGTACAGGTTCTTTCCCTTTACGATGTGTTCTTCTACCAATGTCCGGGTCTCCTTCAACAAGAATCGAAGGGTTCCCACGGGTCATAATCTGGAGCCGAAAACAAGAAAAAGAAAATAAATAAGAACGATGATAGATAAAAGAAGTGTGAAATAGAAAACAAAGTGAAATAGCTAGAATAGCGAAAAATAAATATCTAAAATACGCCTATTCCCCGGCAACAGCGCCAAAAACTTTGACAAGGGCCCGAAAGTGCACGGGTTGTCGAAATAATAAGATACCTTGGTGAGTGTGTAGTCGTATCCACAGGGAATAGGGATTTCAGATACAAGTATTCACTATGTAGCTAATGCGATGTTTGGGAAGAAATCAATGAGTGAGTGTAAAAGCAATTAATAAAAACAAGAATTAAAATAGAAGTGTGGAAGGTAAGAGAGTGCAAGTAGGAGTAAAAAGAGTAGGACAAGCAATGAATAAAGTTGGGCACCCGGACAAGCTACCCTTAGGACTTATGCTTCTAGGTCAAGACAATGCTATTGTACTCTGCTATTGATGTTAATTGAGTCAAGGAAATCCTTAAACACACGGTCCCAAACCTAAGGTCAACCGTGACTAACCCTAACACTATGCCCCGACATTAGGTTTCACTACGACCCTTGACTCTCGTTGACCTATCAACTAAGCCCTAGGGGAGTCTATCTTTCTAAGCCTCACACTGCATGGAATTGCTTTAAGTTTTAGGCATTCCTAGTGATTAACCCTGTTCCTATGTATAGTTCTAACCCTTTGGTCCAGGTCAAAGAACCCTAGTCTCAATTAAGCCCCAGCACTAAGATTCACTTCAACCCTTCACTCTATTGCTCGTGCAACTAAGCCCCAAGGGAGTTTATCTCCTAGCACTTCACTCTATCTCGACCGCGAATAAATCATGGAACATGGAGGTAGGGAGAATCACATCGGAGGGGAAAGGGGATGTTCCGCTATCTTACGACTCACCCTCTCAACCCTCTTCAATCCTAAGTAGTTTAACCCTATAGGAGTTGTCACACCTCCAAAGGATAACCTAGATTGTTCTCAACCCTAGTGTCATGACTAAGGGAAAACAATAACAAGATGAAATTAAGATTGAAACTCAATTTTATTTATCAATAATGGAAAAGCATAATAGCAATGTAAAAAAAAAACATAATAATCCTAGGGTTTACAAGTCCGAATACCCACAAAGGGTTTAGCTCCTCATGGAGCTATACAAATCCATCAAAATAAGAAAAGAAATACAAATTGAATGCATAGATGAAAACCCCCTTGTGTGTGGTGTGGCCATAGTCTTGTGCGGCCGTCGGACGTTGATGTCGATGCCGATGACGTGCTCCAAACCTCCACCAAGTCCTCTCCAAACCCTAGTCACGCCTCTCTAGAAGTTAGGTGATAAGTTCTTGAGTAGACATGTTTTATTTACTTGTTTTACATGCATTGAGCATCATTTTACCATGGATTATGTCTCATAAAATGTATTTTGGTATTCCTTTGTGCAATTAGGTTGTGAAAGTATTGAAGGAGGAAAAAGGAAGCAAAGATGAGTTATAAAGACCTATTGTTGGGAGCTTTTGTACAACACAAGTGTCAAGGCACAAAAGGGGATCATGCACATGAGGGTGTGCGCTAACTTCCAGAAGAATTCAAGCCGATTTGTGTGATGGAAGGGCACAAAGGCAATCACACCTTCATGTCCCTACTTGTGTGAAGATAGCTAAAGCTTCCAAATGATGGTTCGATGGAGGAAAAGTCTTATAACTCACCACATGGACGTGTGCCCGACCATGTGGCCTCAAGATAAGAGAGTTTAGACTACGGTTCATGAATAGTACTGTAGCAAATACTGTTCATTTTTACTACAGGAGTACGGTAGTAGTTGTTACTGTTCACGCGACCGTGTGTGAATTCTGCAGCCAACGCGACCGCATGGGAATTCACGTGGTCACGTGGAGGCACGTGACTGGCGCGTTTCGGAATTATAAATAGCCATTTTTGCCCATTCTTTAGGGACTTTATACGCACGATTGAAGGCAAGAGCGGCTAGGGTTTTAAGGACGAGGTCTTTGGAGATATTGGGGATCGTTCTTCAACAACTTCGATAGATCCTTCGACGAGATAGCATCGGGAAGCCATTGGCGACCTAGCTTCGGAGAAGGTTCCTTCGAGACGTTGAACGATTCATCAAAGCCATCATCACGAATTCGAGGGGTTTTACTTTCATGGATTACATTGCTCTTTATTTCATTATCTTTTGCTTTGTAATAAGACCCATGGAGGGCTAAACCCTAGTAGATACTTGGGCATGTGAACCCTAGGCTTCGATTCATGTATTGATTTTTTTTATGCTTTCTTTTAATTCCGATTTAATTTGAGTTTTAACCTTGTTTAATCATTGCTTGGTTGACATGTTCATCATTGTGATTGATTGTTTATGCTTGAGTAGTTACCTTAATGAGAGAGAGGTCTCCATTGGGGATTAGAACATACAAGGTTAAAAAGGGTTGAGAGGGTGAGTCTTGAGATAGAGGAGTGTCCCCTTTCCCTTCCAATTGATTGATTCCTATCTCTGTTTTCCCTAAGTTATATGCAACCGTTTAGGGTGTGAGGCGTGAGATTGATAGATTTCTCCATCTGGACCTTGTAGGGGTTAGGGATCTTTCACCTAGAAGTAGGGTTAGATCTAATTTTAGGAATCAGTTTCACTCTTAATTATCCGTAAAGTTCATTGTGGTCATATGGGGTGTGAGGTGTTGAGATTGAGCTATTTCTCCGCCGGGATCTTGTAGGGGACTAGTATCGGTGGCCTGGAGGTAGGAACCGATTATTCTTGGATTACCTCGACTCATAGAACTTGGCTTAGAAGCATTTAGTTAGTCTTGCACTTCATGATAGAGTCTAGGGAGCATTACCCGGGTATCTCATCTTCATTGATAGAGATCTCCTTTACCTTTTTCCTTTACTTGCTTGCTTGCGATTTTCTTATTTTACACATTACATCCATTGCTTCATATTATCGATTCGACTAGATAACTGGGAATTAGTCATTACTAGTACTTCCATTCCCTATGGATTGGACTACCCACTCATCAGGGTAATTATTACTTCGACAACCCATGCACTTGCGGTACACACACGCAAGGGGTGTGTCATGTTTTTGGCACCGTTGCCGGGGAACGGGATATTTGGAATGCTAGGACTTGGGTACTTTAGTCATTCATTATTTTATTTCTTTTCTATTCCATACGTCTTACTTCCACCATTCTTATTTTTGTTTCTTTCTATGAACAGTAATTCATGGTTGTTACTCTCTAATTTCAGGATCATGTTTCTTAAATCATCAATTATCGAGAAGATACAGGATATGATGACGTCTACTGAGAGAAAAATAGAGCATCTATTAGCGTGTGTTGATACAAGAGAGCAACATGAGAAAATATTCGAATCAGGAACAGTTGGGTTGCCAAGAATGAATGAAGAATTCAGTTTGCACTATCAAGGGACTGAGTTATCAAGTTTATTGGAGTGTTTGAAAAATCTGCATTCACAGCTCTTCAAAATGGGGAAAACTGTGAATTAGGACAGATACCCACATTCTTTTCGAAGACATTTGTGGCAGATTTTGATGAGCAAGAATCTGAAGTTGGTGTTCAAGGTGAAATTTCAGCTTGCGTTGAATCAGTTTCATCCATTGGAGTGTAGAAATTGGATGTTCAAGAGAATACTATGGACAGTGGAAACGGGTCAAAAATTGATAAAATTGATAAAATTATGCAAGATGTATAAGAGAATGATGAAGAAGAAGAAAACCTTAAGGGATTTGAGGACATCGAGCGAAAACAAGCAAATCGGTTACGCCCATCAGTGGAAGATCCTCCAGACTTAGAATTGAAAGCATTACCCAACCATTTGGAGTATGCTTTCCTCACCGACGGATTGAAATTGCCGGTTATCATTTCCTCAAATCTTTTGCATGAGCAGAAAGAGCAACTGGTTAACATGTTGAAGTTGCACAAGACAGACATAGCTTGGAAAATTTCAGATATTAAGGGAATTAACCCATCTTTTTGTACTCACAAGATTTTGATAAAGGACAACTATAAAACAGTGATTCAACCACAACGAAGATTGAACCCGAACATGAAGGAGGTAGTGAAAGCATAAGTGGTAAAGTTACTTGATGTCGGTATCATTTACCCCATCTCGGATAGTGCTTGGGTTAGCCCAACACAAGTAGTGCCTAAAAAGGGTGGTATGACAGTAGTGAAGAATGAGCAAAATGAGTTGATTCCTACAAGAATGGTAACAGGATGGCGTGTTTGCATAGACTACCGGAGGTTGAATGTAGCCACAAGAAAAGATCATTTCCCATTGCCATTCATTGACCAAATGTTGGAACGTCTAGCTAGTCACTAATTCTATTGCTTCTTAGATGGCATGTCAGGGTATTTCCAAATTCCAATTGCTCCCGAAGACCAAGAAAAGACTACCTTCACTTGCCTGTTTGGCAGTTTTGCATATAGAAGAATGCCCTTCGAACTTTGCAACGCACCGGCGACTTTCCAAAGATGCATGACGGCAATTTTTAATGATTTGTTGGAGGATGTGATGGAAGTCTTCATGGATGACTTTTTAGTATTTGGGGATTCGTTTGAAGTATGTTTGAGGAATCTTGAGAAGGTGCTCATGAGATACGAAGAGACAAATTTTGCTTTAAATTGGGAGAAATGTCATTTCATGGTCCAAGAAGGGATTGTACTTGGTCACAAAATTTCTAGCAAGGTGATTGAGGTTGATAGAGCTAAAATTGAAACTATTGAGAAATTACCTCCTCCTACAAACGTTAAAGGAATTCGGAGTTTCTTGGGACATGTGGGGTTTTATCGCCGTTTTATCAAAGACTTCTCTAAGATAGCTCAACCATTAACCAAGTTGTTAGAAAAAAATGCCCCGTTTGAGTTTAATGAGGACTTCTTGTTTGCTTTCAAATTGTTAAAGGAGAAATTCACACAAGCACCTATCCTTATTTCGCCGGATTGGAGTCGTCCGTTTGAACTTATGTGTGATGCTAGTGCCTACGCCGTGGGGGAAGTTTTGGGCCAAAGAAAGGATAAACATTTTCAGCCAATCTATTATGCTACCAAGAGTTTGACAAGTGCTCAAGAGAACTACACCACGACTGAAAAAGAATTATTAGCTGTGGTATTTGCTTTGACAAATTCAGATCGTATCTCATCTTGTCACAAGTGGTTGTTTTCACGGACCATTCAACACTACGGTATCTAATGAACAAATCCGATGCAAAGCCGAGGTTAATCCGTTGGGTTTTACTTTTAGGAATTTGATGTGGAAATTAAGGATAAGAGAGGAGCTAAAAATGTAGCTGCAGACCATCTCTCTCGCCTTGAAGGTTTAGAAGAGGATGATTCATGGAAAATTGAAATTGATGATTCATTTCCAGAAGAGCATTTGTATAATTTGCAGGAAATTTTAGGATTAGGTACACCATGGTTTGCTGATTTTGCAAATTACCTCTCTAGAAGAATTCTCCCCAAGGGACTTACATTCCAACAAAAGAAGAAGTTTTTTTTTTTCTGATTTGAAGCATTTCTCTTGGGAGGATCCATTTCTTTTCCGAATGTGTGCAGACCACATAGTGCAAAGATGTGTTTCACGAGAAGAAGGTGGGGACATTCTACGTCATTGTCATTCAGGGCCAGTTGGAGGGCATTATGCTTCTAACAGGGCAGCTGAAAAGGTTTTAGCTGCTGGTTTCTATTGCCCAACTATTTTCCAAGATGCTCGGCAGTTTGTGCAAAGTTGTGTTAAATGTCAACGAGCAGGAAATCTTTCTAGGCATGATGAAATGCCGCAGAATTTGATTCAGTTTTGCGAGGTTTTTGATGTGTGGGGCATTGACTTCATGGGGCCATTCCCGAATTCTAATGGGAATCGCTACATTCTGGTCACCGTGGATTATCTATCCAAGTGGGTTGGGGCTCAAGCTCTCCCCTCAAACGATGCCAGAACTGTAGTGAGATTCCTCAAAAAGTTATTCACTCATTTTGGGACTCCAAGGCTCATTATAAGTGATAGAGGGACTCACTTTTGCAATTCCCAACTTGAGAAAATTCTGAAAAGATATGGTGTGAATCATCAGCTTGCTACTTCGTATCATCCACAAACAAGTGGACAAGTTGAAGTAACCAACCGGGAACTAAAAAGGATTTTATCCAAATCGGTGGAACACAACCTGAAGGATTGGTTGGAGAGGTTAGATGATGCATTATGGGCGCATCTTACAGTATACAAAACTCCGGTCAGTACTACACCGTAAAATTTGGTTTATGGAAAGGCATGCCATTTGCCGGTGGAACTTGAGTACAAGGCATATTAGGCAATCAAGGCAATGAATTTCAATCTTGTGTAGGCCGGAGAACAAAGGAAGCTTCAATTAAATGAACTAGATGAATGAAGATTGAGAGCCTATGAAAATGCAAGAATTTATAAGGAAAGAATGCGTCAATGGCATGATAAACACATAAAACTGAACAAAGACTTCAAGGTAGGTGACCAAGTGCTACTTTTTAACTCTCGGCTGAAATTGTTCCCGGGATAATTAAGGTCAAGGTGGTCAAGTCCGTATTAAATCACTCAAGTATCCTCTCATGGCACTGTTGAAATCACGCATCCAGAAAAGGGGACGTTTAAGGTAAATGGACATATGCTGAAACCTTACTATGAAGGCTTAACGCCAAATGCAAAGAAGGAAATTTTCCATTTACATGAGCCACCATGAGGTAAGAATAGGTATGTCAAGCTTAGTGACGTTAAACAAGCGCTTCTTGGGAGGCAACCCAAGTTTTTACATGTTTTCTAGTCTTAGTTTTCAATTCTGCAGTAATAAATTCATGAGTGTGCGCTTTGATGAAATTTTTTCTTCGTGTTGAGTTTTAATGAACAATTTTTTGTGATTGTAAGTGTTTTTCATATGTTAGGCAAGATTTGGGTTTTAAATTCATGATAATTGTTGAAGAAATGGGTTAATTCTGAAGTTTGGAGAGCCGCGTGGACTGTCTAAAGAAATTCTGCAGCTCACATGGCCGCGTGAGATTCTCACACGACCGTGTATAGTACCCACGCGAGGGTGTGGAACTTCCACACCCCCATGTGGCTTATATAATGACTTGAAGAGTCACTATTCATCATCTTTAGTTTTCATCTCTTCATTTCTTCAACTCTTCCTCTCCAAATTTCCTATCCATCAAGCTTCAAACCCATTTTTCTTCAACTCATTGGGGGATTTAAGAGTGTTTTGTCGGCATTTGCATCAAATTTCATCAATTGAATTGCATCGGTAAGGATTCTCCCCTCCCATTCTTGCCCTAGTTTTCCATTTTCAATCCATGGTGTTTCTATTTCTTAAATTCTGTTTTCCATGGACATTTTTTGTGGAAATTACTTAGATATTGTAGATCTAAGGTAGAGTGTGGTGTTCGAGGTCGCCCATGGCCTTCTTGCCAGTGACGACCGCCCACGAGCGTGTGTGGCTGCCGCATGGGCAGGCCAACAGTCCACGCGGTCGCGTGGACTAGCCCACGCGACCGTGTGGGCTGGTGCTGGCTAAAACCAGCCAGCTACGTGACCGCGTGGCCCTTGGCCGAGACTCAACTCACTGCCGCGCACCCACGCGGGCGTGCAAGCAGGCCACGCGACTGCGTGGCATGCCTTGCGGGCTGATCCAGCAGCCACGCGACCGCGTGGCTGACTCACACAATCGCGTGGGTTCTCTACCAAGTGAACATGCGCCCATGTGGACTGGAAACACACTATGTGTGCTGTCTTTCACATTTTTGCACGCGGGTACCTCCTGCATTCATAGAAATCATGTCGAACTGATCTATTTTGATGTTTTCTTGCATGTATGGCACCTAGGACAAAGAAAGTAGCACACAAACGCCCTCGTCAAGACAGGGAACTTACACCACCACCTGATGTTGAGTTTACTGATCCTACACATCGGCAGAGGTTTGAGCGTCTCCAGAAACTTAAGATTGGGCAGTCACGCTACATTTGTTTTGAGACACTCGACACAGTTGACCTTACAGAGGAAGTTCGAGGATTAGTACAGGTTGGGGGTTGGGACCGACTTGTGTCTATTTATGAGCCTGTCCGACGAGACATTACCTTGGAGGTTTTGTCGACGTTCTCCTTTGACCATGAGCAACCAGATGCGAGTTGTGATGTGGAGAACATCATTCAATTTAGGGCTTTTGGTTAGTTTCACGGGATGTCACTGACGCAGTTTGCGATATTACTCAGATTATATGATCAGGATTATGTGGTCACATTGGAGTACCGGGAGTTTTTGACTGATTTTCCTACTAACATCACTCCGAGCCAGGTTTTCCATGATTTATGCGAAGGTGCTCGGTATGTTCCTGGTCAGTTGAAGGGGTCTTCTCTCTTACGTCACGCACATAGGTATGTACATGCTGTACTCAGCAGGTCGATTACTAGACGGGGAGATGGTACAGGTGCACTTAGCCGTACAGATCTACTTTACCTGCACTCCATGACTCAGCGAGTTCCCATTCATCTTGGATATGTCGTTGCAGACTTCTTTCGGCACCAGAGTCAGTATTTACGCATTGGCGCGCTATTCGTGGGACCGTACATTACTCGACTTATGTTCCAGATGCGTCTCATGCGTTCGGTTAGAGGCAAGGAGAGAGTTAGTAATCCGTCACCTTTGGGGCTAGTCATTCTCCGACTATTGGGTGTAGTGCAACTTACAGGATCAGGTAGATATGCATTAGTAGAGTTGTCGTCTGACGATGATGAGTCCGCTGGGGCTCCAGACGCACCAACTCCCGCAGAGCCTGCAGTTGCTCCAGCAGCACCGATTTCATCGGCTGATCCTGGCACACCTTCCGATCTAGTACACGAGCGACTGACTCGACTCGAAGCTACCGTCGCCACCATCCTCGAGAACCAGGCACAAATCATGGAGCGCCTTGACCGCATTCAGCAGACACTGGACGAGGGTGTTGACTCAGATGCACCAGCAGCACCAAGCGTCAATGCTTGAGGCGTTTCACTCATGAGACTATCTTTTAGTTTTCGTTTTCATTTTACTTGCACTATTTTATTTTGTGGACTTGTTTACTCAGAAAGGTTTTGCCTTTTGAGAGTTATGTTCCTATCTTAGCTTTTGTTGCGAGTTTTTGCTTCAGCGCTGTATCTTTATGAACTCGTGTATCTTTTATATTTTGTTGAGCTTCACTGAACCCCTTGTATCCGTACAGATGGCCTTTAGAGTAATGATGATGATGTTTTTGTCATAAACACAACCATGTGACTTGGTCGTGTGAGCTCCATAACCCGTTGAACAATAACACGCCCTCGAGTTAGCTTTACCGATCGATCAACAAGGAGTTCAGGGGAGTATTGTTTTAATTACATTTTCACCCACATCATGCTTTTATTGATTATATTTTTATTGTGTGCTTACATGTGTACATTGAGGACAATGTACATCTTAGGTGTGGGGAGGGTTCACCTTATACATGGCCTTTACTTGTGTTTTCATGATCATGCTCATGTTGCCCATGAAGGTTCACCTTAGGGTTGAGAGTCTAATTCTTAGTTGTTGGAGGCTGTAAACATTAGGTTTTATCATGCTCTAGTTTTTATAAAATTTTCTTGAAATTTTTGTCCGATTGCCCTTTAATGCACTTCTCTCGCTCATTAAACCTTTGGAAACTTACTCTAGTTCATTATTGTTGGATTTTCTAGTGTTAATTTGAGTTAAAAAAAATTTCAGAATTCTAGTGTTGTTTGTTTGTATATAGGGGGTGGAAAGAGCTACCACCTATGTTGTATGAAGCTACTCTCATAAGTCGGATACTTGTTATGCCCTAATGAGAGAAAGAGCTATCTCATAGGATGCGTGAAAGCTACCATCTTCGGTAGAAAGAGCTACCACCTCGAAAGTATGAAAGCCACTCGGGATGCATCTCGGTAAAGGGCTAGCTTAGGGAATGTGTGAAGATACTACCTATTCTTTTTGTTTATAAATAAGTCCCATTGCTAATATGGACTTTGAGTAGTGAGTATAGTGTTGACATTAGTTGAGCTTTCACACACACACGCTTTCGGACTTTAGTACTTTCATTTTTGATTGGATTATTTGCTAGAGTATTGATTGTTTTATCTAGTGTTTTTTCCTCTCCATGACTTTAGAATTTTATTCTTGTACCCTCTTGGTGAACCTAAGGCCAAGCACTTCTCTTTTCTTTCCATGAGTTTAATGTTAATTTTGCTTGAGGACAAGCAAAGGCTTAAGTGTGGGGAGTTTGATAAGTGCTTGAGTAGACATGTTTTATCTACTTGTTTTACATGCATTAAGCATCATTTTACCATAGATTATGTCTCATAAAGTGTATTTTGGTGTTCTTTTATGCAATTAGATTGTGAAAGTATTGAAGGAGGAAAAAGGAAGCAAAGATGAGTTATAAAGACCTATTGTTGGGATCTTTTGTACAACACAAGTGTCAAGGCACAAGAGGGGATCATGTACATGAGGGTGTGCGCTAACTTCCAGAAGAATTCAAGCCGATTTGTGTGATGGAAGGGCACAAAGGCAATCACACCTTCATGTCCCTACTTGTGTGAAGATAGATAAAGCTTCCAAATGATGGTTCGATGGAGGAAAAGTCTTATAACTCACCACATGGACGTGTGCCCGACCATGTGGCCTCAAGATAAGAGAGTTTAGACCGCGGTTTATGAATAGTACTGTAGTAACTACTGTTCATTTTTTTACTGTAGTAGTAGTTACTGTTCACGCGACCATGTGTGAATTCTGCAGCCCACGCGACCGCGTGGGAATTCACGTGGTCGCGTGGAGGCACGTGACTGGCGCGTTTCAGAATTATAAATAGCCCTTTTTGCCGATTCTTTAGGGACTTTATACGCACGATTGAAGGCAAGAGCGGCTAGGGTTTTAAGGACGAGGTCTTTGGAGATATTGGGGGTCGTTCTTCACCAACTTCGATAGATCCTTCGACGAGATAGCATCGGGGAGCCATTGGCGACCTAGCTTCGGAGAAGGTTCCTTCGAGACGTTGAACGATTCATCAAAGCCATCATCACGAATTCGAGGGGGTTTACTTTCATGGATTACATTGCTCTTTATTTCATTATCTATTACTTTGTAATAAGACTCATGGAGGGCTAAACCCTAGTAGATACTTGGGCATGTGAACCCTAGGCTTCGATTCATGTATTGACTTTCTTTATGCTTTCTTTTAATTCCGAGTTAATTTGAGTTTTAACCTTGTTTAATCATTGCTTGCTTGACATGTTCATCATTGTGAATGATTGCTTATGCTTGAGCAGTTATCTTAATGAGAGAGAGGTCTCCATTGGGGATTAGAACATACAAGGTTAAAGAGGGTTGAGAGGGTGAGTCTTGAGATAAAGGAGTGTCCCCTTTCCCTTCCGATTGAGTAATTCCTATCTCCGTTTTCCCTAAGTTTTATGCAACCGTTTGGGGTGTGAGGTATGAGATTGATAGATTTCTCCACCAGGACCTTGTAGGGTTTAGGGATCTTTAACCTAGAAGTAGGGTTAGATCTAATTTTAGGAATTGGTTTCACTCTTAGGTATCCCTAAAGTTCATTGCGGTTATATGGGGTGTGAGGTGTTGAGATTGAGCGATTTCTCCGCCGAGATCTTGTAGGGGACTAGTATCGGTGGCCTGGAGGCAAGGACCGATTATTCTTGGATTGCCTCGACTCATAGAACTCGGTTTAGAAGCATTTAGTTAGTCTTGCACTTCATAATAGAGCCTAGGGGGAGCATTGCCGGGGTATCTAATCTTCACTGATAGAGATCTCCTTTACTTTTTCCCTTTACTTGCTTGCTTGCGATTTTCTTATTTACACATTACATCCATTGCTTCATATTATTGATTCGACTAGATAACTGAGAATTAGTCATTACTAGTACTTCCGTTCCCTGTGGATTCGACTACCCACTCATAAGGGTAATTATTACTTCGACAACAAATGCACTTGCGGTACACACACGCAAGGGGTGTGTCATTAGGTCAAAAGAGAACCAAAAATATCCAAAAACAGTCTCCAAAACTGGCTTTTATAATGCTGAGTCACGGCTTTAAATCGGCTAAAATCGGGATTGCACACGGCCGTGTGGAATTTCCACACGCCCGTGTGAAGTTGCTGTTTCTCTTATTTTCGGCAAATAGTGAACAGTAACTTGCTACAATGCTGCTACAGTAATTGTGCCGAAACACTCCTGAATTCGTCGTTATTCATCGAGGCCGTTGAATTGGGCACACAATCAACTGTAGACCGTGTCGATTACTTCAAGTCTCCTTATTGGCGAAATTTTCCTTGTTAACACGAGCTAGATTTGTTGTGAATGTGACTGCCTTTGTGCCCCACCAAAGGAGGTTGGCACACACTCACAAGTCTATGCTCATGCCTTGTTCTTTGCTTAGTCTGAAAACTCCCCAACAATGGCGGGCATGATCTAACTTCATTCCTTTTCTCCAATTTATCTTCACAACCCTACAATGCACAAAAGTACACAAATGCACACTTTTTAGTGATAAAATCTGATTAAATCAATGCTCTTTGCAAGATAATAACACTTCACATTACTATAACAAGAGCACTTATCACTAACCTTGAGGGAAATGATGTGTCCGGACCCGTACGAGCGGTGGCTAGACCAAGATATGGAGAATGAATAAATTTCATCAATTGGTCTAGCAGAGGATGATCCAAAAGCTTAAGAGAGCAAAAAGATGCCACAAGAAATTCCCCAAGGCTAGTGGAAATGAGCATTCACCGAGTAAGGCTGACAAACCCTTGTGTGGTAACAAACTTGATCATTCTCCCTCTAACCGACAAAGATTATGTTCATCGTGCTTTCAGGTTGTAGGTAAGAGGACAACCTCCATTCCTAAACCCCCATGAGGTAAGGGCAGGTACGTCAAGCTTAGTAACGTTAAGTAAGCGCTTCTTGGGAGACAACCCAAGCTTTTTCAGTTTTTCCAGGACTTTATTTAGTTTTAGCATGAATAAAAGTCTTAGTATCTTTGTTTTGATTTTTATACACATGTGCTGTGATTTTCTCATGGATAATTTGTGTTTTTCATGTGCCTTATTGTGATTGACAAAGCTTCCAGTCATGTGTCTTAGTATTTTGAGATTTTTCTGCAGAGTCTATGATAAGTGCTCGTGTATAAGTAATACAAAGTATTCTTTTCTTACATTGAGCATTACTTTTCTTAGGTTTTAGCATTAATTTATGTGTATTTGTGTTCTTTTATGAATATAGGGTTGTGGAGAAAAAAAAAAAAATAGGTCATGTCTGCGATTGTTGAGGAGTTTTTTGGCCAAAATAATGATCAAGGCATGGGTTGTAGATTTGTGGGTGTGTGGCAACCTCCAAAGTGCTCAAATGATTTTTTAATTTTTAGGGGCACAAAGGCAGCCACACTGATAAGTGCTCGTGTTATAGTAATATGAAGTATTATTATCTTACATTGAGCATTACATTTCTCAGATTTTATCATTAATTTGTGTGTATTTGTGTGCTTTTGTGCATTGTAGGGTCGTGGAGCCAATTTGAAGAAGAAAGAAGAAAGAATAGGTTATGTTCACCATTTTTGAAGAGTTCTCGGACCAAGAAAGAAACAAAGCACGAGTCTAGACTCGTGGGTGTGTGCCAACCTCCTTTGGAGGGGCACAAGGGCAGTCACATTCACAAAACTCTAACTTGTGTAGCATTGGAGAACTTCGCCAATGAAGAGAAATGAAGTAATTGACATGATCTACCGTTGATTGTATGCCCAATTCAATGGTCTCGATGAAGAATGATGAATTCGGGAGCATTTTGGCAATATTAATGTAGCAGCACTGTAGTAAAATACTACAGTAAAACACTGTAGCAAAATACTACAGTAAAACACAGTATGCCGAAAATCAGCAAAACAGAGAATCCACACGGCCGTGTGGAAATTTTGCAAGCCTGTGTGGAAAATCCACAGGGGCGTGTGAAACCCCGATTTCAGCTCGATTTTAGCATATAAATAGCCCGTTTTCATATCTATTCGGGGATCCCCCCTTCTATCTCTTACCTATCTTTTGGGGGGGTTTCGGCTAGGGTTTGGAGAGGTTCTTGGAGTTCTTTGGAGGTGATTATACGGCATCGGCATCAACATCCTTTGGAAGATAGCTATTCGGGGAGCTTTCGTCTGCATCGATTAGGCGAGGTGTGCCCTAGGCTTGACAAGGGATTCGTTGGAGAAGACACGAGGCTCCATAAGACCATCGATACGATCTACAAGGGGGTTTTTTTTTATGGTTTTTATGCATATGTTCTTAAAATCTTTATTGATTTTGTATTGCTCCATGGAGAGCTAAACCCTAGTGGGTATTCGGAGTTGTAAACCCTAGGATGATTATGTTTCTATAACATTGTTATTATGTTTTTCCATTATTGATGAATAAAATTGAGTTTCAATCTTAATTGCATCTTGTAATTTTTTTCCCTTAGCCATGACACTAGGGTTGAGAACAATTTAGGTTATCCTTTGGAGGTGTGACAACTCCTATAGGTTTAGACTACTTAAGATTGGAGAGGGTCGAGAGGGTAAGTCGTGAGGTAGCGAAACGTCACCTTTCCCCTCCGGTGTGATTCTCCCTACCTCCATGTTCCATGATTTCTCAGCAGTCGAGATAGAGTGAAGTGCTAGGAGATAAACTCCCCTGGGGCTTAGTTGCACAAGCGACAGAGTGAAAGGTTGAAGTGAATCCTAGTGCTGGGGCTTAATTTAGACTAGAGTTCTTTCACTTGGACCAAAGGGTTAGAACTATACATAGGAACAGGGTTTATCACTAGGAATCCCTAAGAATTAAAGCAATTCCACAAAGTGTGAGGCTTAGTAAGACGAACTCCCATAGGGCTTAGTTGACAGGTCAACAAGAGCCAAGGGTCGTAGTGAAACCTAATGTCAGGGCATAGTGTTGGGGTTAATCACGGTTGACCTTAGGTTTGGGACTGTGTGTTTAAGGATATCCTCAATTCATTAGACATCAATAGGAGAGTATAATAGCATTGTCTTGCACTAGAAGCATTAGTCCTAGGAGGAGCTTTGTCCGGGTACCCCATCTTTATATCGATTACCTCTCCTACCCTCATTACTCTTCTTGTGCTCTTTTATTTTCTTTTACATATATATATATATATATATATATTGATTCTCTCAACATCGACTCCACTCGTAGCTAAATAGCGATAACACTTGTTTCTGAACACTATTCCCTGTGGATACGACTACCCACCTACCAGGGTATTTTATTACTTCGACAACCCGTGCACTTGTAGGGTACACACGCAAGGGATGTGTCAAGTTTTTGGCGCCGTTACGGGGAATAGGCGTTTTAGAGACATTTGTATTTTGTTATTTTATCTATTCATCATTCATTTTATTTCACCTTTTCTTATTCTTCCATCATTCTTATTTGTTTTCTTTTCTTTTTTTTTTGTTTTACTTTTTCTTGCAAGGAGCCTAAATGGAGATTGATCCAGTCATTGCGCTATATTTTCAAGTTGAAGCTCTGAGTAAAAAGGTTGATAGAATTTTTGCTTCACAACAATAGAGCAATCCATGCTACAGCACATATCATCCAAATGAGAGGAGCTACCCAAATGTTTTATGGAATAATGATGGACAACAATGGGAACCACTTCAAGAGCAATTTCAAAAGTATGAGATACTCGAAGAGGATGCACCTCAGTGGAAAAAAGTGCTAGCTAACTTTATTGAAGCATCCGATGCCTCTTGCCGAAGTATGGAAGCCACACGAAAATGTAATGAAGCCTCCTATAACAACCTTGAACATCAATTAGGATGGATACTTGACACACTTTCTAAGGAACATGAAGTATTTGAGCAGGCAACGCAAGGTCCTTGTAGAGATGATGTGGTAGTGAACAACAATGAAGAAATGGGGCAAACCGAGTATGTTGCTATAGAAATTGAAGAGGAAAAAGAAGAACATCATTTAGAGAATTGGGATTGCTTGAATAAAGATTGTGCTTGTGAGCAAGAAAATTTTCATGGGGATTTGCTAGTGTCATGTTCTTTTCAAGCTGAAAATACACAAGGAGAAGCAATCCCTAAGGTAATGGAACAAGCACCATTCTTTGGGATTGATTAACTCATAGAATGCAAAAAAGAGGTATTGGGTTTGGGACAAGATGTGGGGAGGATATTCAAACCATCCAATGACGTACCTATGCTAAGCTTGGACAATTCCCAACCCAAATTATTTCCTTGGAGGCTAAAGGTAAGATTGTTGGACTCTCCAACAAATACTCCACCCGTGCAACTAGATTTTTGGTTTAAAGGAAGTAGCTATGCAATGTCTAGTCGGGAGGAACACACTCTTTTCAAGCCGCCATAAGGTAAGAAAGAGGTACGTCAAGCTAAGTGATGTTAAACAAGCGCTTCTTGGGAGGCGACCCAAGCTTTTATTGTTTTTCTAGGCTTTAGTTTAGTTTTAGCATGAATAATTGCCTAATGTCAGTGTTTTCATTTTATTATGCATGTGCTGTGATTTTCTCATGGATTATTGGTGTTTTAGTGTGCCTAATTGTGATTGTCGAAGTTTTGGGTCGTTTGAGTGTGTTTTCATGGATCTCTGGTCAAATTTTTATCGTATATGTAGGCTCTGAACGTTGTATTTGAGTTTCTAAAATTTTCTGCAAAGCTTGTAAATTTTTCTAAGTCATCTAGAGAAGACACACGGTGACACACCCCTTACGTGTGTACCCCGCAAGTGCACGGGTTGTCGAAGTAATAAAATACCCTGGTGAGTGGGTAGTCGTATCCACAGGGAATAGTGTTCAGAAACAAGTGTTATCGCTATTTAGCTATGATGGGAATCGATGATGAGAAAAGTATATATGTATAGATGTAAAAGAAAATAAAAGAGTGCAAGAAGAATAATGAGGGTAGGAGAGGTAATCGATATAACGATGGGATACCCGGACAAAGCTCCCCCTAGGACTAATACTTCTAGTGCAAAACTTATATTATGCTCTACAATTGATGCCTATTGAGTCAAGGATATCCTTAAACACACGGTCCCAAACCTAAGGTCAACCGTGACTAACCCCAACACTATGTCCCGGTAATAGGATTCACTTCAACCCTTCACTCTGTTACTTGCGTAACTAAGCCCCAGGGGAGTATATCTACCTAAGCCTAACACTACGTGGAATTGCTTTAAGCTCTAGGGATTCCTAGTGATAAAACCTGTTCCAATGTGTAGTAGTTCTAACCCTTTGGTCCAGGTGGAAGAACCCTAGTCTAAATAAAGCCCCAGTGCATAGGATTCACGTCACCCCAAAGCCTTGGGGGAGTTTATCTACCTAGCACTTCACTCTATTTTGACCGCTAATAAATCAAGGAATCGGAGGTAGGGAGAAATCACACCGGAAGGGAAAGGGGTACATCGCTACCTCACAACTCTCCCTCTCAACCCTCTTCAATCTTAAGTAGTCTAACCCTATAGGAGTTGTCACACCTCCAAAGGGTAACCTAAATTGCTCTCAACCCTAGTGTCACGGTTAGGGGAAAACAATAGCAAAAGATAATTAAAATTGAAACTCAATTAAATTCATCAATAAAGAAAACATAATAAAAGTCATTGAAACAATATCATCCTAGGGTTTATAAGTCCGAATACCCACTAGGGTTTAGCTCTCCATGGAGCAATACAAAATCAATAAAGAGATTGATAAGTGCTCATGTTATAGTAATGCGAACGTTATTATCTTGCAATGAGCATTAATTTAATCAGATTTTATCACTAAAAAGTGTGCATTTGTTTACTTTTGTGCATTGTAGGGTTGTGGAGCCAATTTGGAGAAGAATGAAGCAAGAATAGGTTATGTTCGCCATTGTTGACGAGTTCTTGGACCAAGCAAGGAACAAGGCACGAGTTTAGACTTGTGGGTGTGTGTCAACCTCCATTGGAGGGGCACAAGGGCAGTCACATTCACAAAAGTCTAACTCGTGTAGCATTGGAGAATTTCGTCAAAGAAGAGAAATGAATTAATCGACATAATCTACCATTAATTGTGTGCCCAATTCAATGGCCTCGATGAAGAACGATGAATTCGGGAGCATTTCGGCTAAGTACTGTAGCAGTCACTATAGCAAATATTGTAGCGAAAGTCATGTAGCAAGTTACTGTTCACTGTTGCCGAAAATAAGGATTTCAGAGAGTTCACACGGGCGTGTGGAAATTCCACACGGTCGTCGTACTGTAGCAAAAGTACTGTAGCAAATTTACTGTTCACAGTGCCGAAAAATCACGATTTCAGAATTTCCACACGGCCGTGTGGAATTAAGACACGGGCGTGTGGAATTCCTGGTTTTACACAGGGCCGTGTGGAATTAACACAGGGGCGTGTGGAACTCCGATTTCAACCCGATTTCAGCCTATAAATAGCCCGTTTTCATATCTATTTGAGGACCCTCCCCTTCTATCACTTGGATATCTTTTGGGGGACTTTCGGCTAGGGTTTGGAGAGGTTCTTGGAGGTCTTTGGAGGCGATTAAAAGGCATCGACATCGACATCCTTTGGAAGAAAGCTATTGGGGAAGCTCTCATCGGCATTGATTTGTCGAGGTGTGCCTTAGGCTTGACAAGGGATTCGTTGGAGAAGACACGCGACTACACAAGACCATCGATACGATCTACAAGGGGGTTTTCTTTATGGTTTTCATGCATATGTTCTTAAACTATTTATTGACTTTGTATTGCTCCATGGAGAGCTAAACCCTAGTGGGTATTCGGACTTGTAAACCCTAGGATGATATTGTTTCTATGACTTTTATTATGCTTTCTTAATTTAATGTTCTATTATTGAGTTCCAATCTTGCATGCCGATTGTATGAGATTTTCCCTTAGCCGTGACACTAGGGTTGAGAATCTATTAGGTTATCCTTTGAGGGTGTGACAACCTCTATAGGATTAGACTACACAAGGTTGGAGAGGGTTGAGAGGGAGAGTTGTGAGGTAGCGATGTACCCCTTTCCCCTCCGGTGTGGTTTCTCCCTACCTCCGTTTCCTTGATTCATTAGCGGTCGAGAAAGAGTGAAGTGCTAGGTAGATAAACTCCCCTGGGGCTTAGTTACGCGAGTAACAGAGTGAAGGGTTGAAGTGAATCCTATGCACTGGGGCTTAATCTAGACTAGGGTTCTTCCACCTGGACCAAAGGGTTAGAACTACACATAGGAACAGGTTTTACCACTAGGAGTCCCTAGAACTTAATGCAATCCCACGTAGTGTGAGTCTTAGGTAGATATACTCCTCTAGGGCTTAGTTGACAGGTCAACGAGAGTCAAGAGTCGTAGTGAATCCTAATGTCGGGGTATAGTGTTGGGGTCAGTCACGGTTGACCTTAGGTTTGGGACCGTGTGTTTAAGGATATCCTCGACTCAATTAGACATCAATTAGAGGGTATAATACTAGTCTTGCACTAGAAGCATTACTCTTAGAGGGAGCTTTGTCCGGGTACCCCATCTTTATATCGATTATCTCTCCTACCCTCATTATTCTTCTTACACTCTTTTATTTTTTTTACATTTATATATATATATACTTCTTTCATCATCGACTTCTTTCATAGCTAAATAGCGATAACACTTGTTTCTGAACACTATTCCCTGTGGATACGACTACCCACTCACCAGGGTATTTTTATTACTTCGACAACCCGTGCACTTGCGGGGTACACACGCAAGGGGTGTGTCAAGTTTTTGGCGCCGTTGCCGGGGAATAGGCGTTTTAGAGACATTTGTACTTTGCTATTTTAGCAATTCATCATTCATTCTATTTCACCTTTCTTATTCTTCCATCATTCTTATTTGTTTTTCTTTTGTTTTGTCTTACTTTTTCTTGCAAGGGGCCTAAATGGAGATTGATGCAATCATTGAGCTATATTCTCAAGTTGAAGCTCTCAGTACAAAGCTTGATAGAGTTATTACTTCACAACAACAGAGCAATCCAGGCTATAGCACACATCATCCAAGTGAGAGGAGCTACCAAAATTTTTTATGGAATAACGATGGACAACATTGTGAAGCATCTCAAGAGCGATTTCAAAAGGATGAGAGACTCGAACAGGACGCACCTCCGTGGAAAAAAGTGCTAGATAACTTCATTGAAGCATCCGATGCCTCTTGCCAAAGTATGAAAGCCACACAAAAGTGTCATGAAGCCTCCTACAACAACCTTAAACATCAATTAGGATGGATACTTGACACACTCTCTAAGGAACATGAAGTATTTGAGCAAGTAAAGCAAGACCCTTGTAGAGATGATGTGGTCGTGAATGATAATGAAGAAATGGGGCATACCGAGTATTTTGATGTAGAAATTGAAGAGGAAAAAGTAGAACATCATTTGGAGAATTGGGATTGCTTGAATGAAGATGGTGCTTGTGAGCAAGAAAATTCTCGAGGGGATTTGCTAGTGTCATGTTCCTTTCAAGATGAAAATACACAAGAAGAAGCAACCCCTAAGGTAATGGAACAAGCACCGCTCTTTGGGATTGATCAACTCATAAAAAGCAAGAAAGAGACTTTGGGAAGGGAAAACGATGTGGGGAGGATATTTAAACCATCCTATGACCCACCTATGCTAAGCTTGGACAATTCCCAACCCAAATTGTTTCCTTGGAGGCCAAAAGCAAGATGGTTGGACCCTCCAGCAAATACTCCACCTCGGCAAGTCGATTTTTGGTTTAGAGGAAGTAGCTATGCAAGTTCTTGTCGGGAGGAACACACTCTTTTCAAGCCGCCTTGAGGTAAGAAAGAGGTACGTCAAGCTTAGTGACGTTAAACAAGCGCTTCTTGGGAGGCAACCCAAGTTTTTATTGCTTTTCTAGGCTTTAGTTTAGTTTTAGCATGAATAATTGCTTAGTGTTGGTATTTTCATTTTATTATGCGTGTGCTGTGATTTCTTATGGATTATTGGTGTTGTAGTGTGCCTAATTGTGATTGTTGAAGTTTTGGGTCGTTTGAGTGTGTTTTCATGGATCTCTGGTCGTGTTCTTATCGTCTATGCAAGCTCTAAGTGTTATAATCGTGTTTCTGAAATTTTCTTTAGAGTTTGTAATTTTTCTAAGTCATCCAGAGAAAACACACGGCCGTGTGGAATTTCCACACGGCCGTGTGAACCATTTCAGAGCTCATCAAGAGAAGACACAGGGGCGTGTGATTGCCCCTGTGAACGACCATATGAAGGCACACGGCCGTGTGGATCTCTGCAGAGCTACAACTCTCCATCCCGAGAGACACAGGGGCAGTGTGAGTGCCCCTGTGAGTGCCCATGTGTATAGCACACGGCCGTGTGGATGTTCTGCAAAATAACAACTTCATCTAGAGGCTCACAGGGGACGTGTTCACGGTTGTCCTTAGGTTTGGGACCGTGAGTCTTAGGATATCCTCGACTCAATTAAACATCAATAGGAAAGTATAATAGCATAGTCCTGCACTAGAAGCATAGACCCTAGAGGTAGCTTGTCCGGATGCCCTATTTCATTCATTACTAGTCCTCTCTATTCTCTTTTACTTGCATTCTCTCATCTTCCATCTTTCTATTTAATTTCTTGTCTTTCATTCTGTTTGACTCTATATTCACTCATTGACTCTACTATTGCTTTTCCGTACTCCGCATAGCTTAATTAGTGAAATCTCGTATTGTAATTCCCTATTCCCTGTGGATTTGACTACCCACTCACCAGGGTAAATTTATTACTTCGATAAACCCTTGCACTTGCGGGATACACGCAAGGGGTCGTGTCATTATTCATCAATAAATGGAAAAGCATAATAATAATGTCAAAGAAACATAATAATCCTAGGGTTTACAAGTCTGAATACCCACAACGGGTTTAGCTCCTCATGGAGCTATACAAATCCATCAAAATAAGAAAAGAAATACAAATTGAATGCATAGATGAAAGCCCCCTTGTGTGTGGTGTGGTCGTGGTCTTGTGCGGCCGCCGGACGTTGATGTCGACGCCGATGACAAGCTCCAAACCTCCACCAAGTCTTCTCCAAACCCTAGCCGCGCCTCTCCAGAAGTTCGGTCAGAAGAGAGCCAAAAAGATCCAAAAACAGTCTCCAAAATGGGCTATTATAATTCTGAGTCGCTGCTTTAAATCGGCTGAAATCGGGGTTTCACACGGCCGTGTGGAATTTCCACACGCCCGTGTGAAGTTGCTGTTTTGCTGATTTTCAGCAGACAGGAATATTAAATTGCTACAGTATTTTTCTGCAGTGCAAATACAGTACTTTTGCTGAAACGCTCCCGAATTCATTGTTCTTCATCGAGGCCGTTGAATTGGGCACACAATCAATGGTAGACCGTGCCGATTACTTCAAATCTCCTTATTGGCGAAGTTCTCCTTGTTAATACGAGCTAGACTTATTGTGAATGTGACTGCCTTTGTGCCCCTCCAAAGGAGGTTGCCACACACTCACAAGTCTATGCTCATGCCTTCTTCCTTGCTTAGTCCGAAAACTCCCCAACAACTACGAACAGGATCTAACTTCATTCCTTTTCTCCAATTTATCTTCACAACCCTACAATGCACAAAAGTACACAAATTGATAAGTGCTCGTGTAATAGTAACACGAAGCGTTATTATCTTACGATGAACATATCTTTTATCAGATTTTATCACTAAATTGTGTGTGTTTGTGTATTCTTATGCATTGTAGGTTTATGGAGCTAATTTGGAGAAAAAGAACGAAGTTAGATCGTGTTCGCCGTTGTTGGGAGGTTTTCGGACCAAGCAAGGAACAAGGCACGAGCCTAGACTTGTGAGTGTGTGCCAACCTCCTTTGGAGGGGTACAAAGGCAGTCACATTCACAATAAGTCTAACTCGTGTTGCCTAGGAGAACTTCACCAAGGAGGAGACTTGAAGCAATCGGCACGATCAGCAATTGATTGTGTGCCCCAAACAATGGCCTCGATGAAGAACAACAGATTCAGGAGCGTTTTCGGCAAGTACTATAGCAACACTGTAGCTTGTTACTGTAACAAAACACTGTAGTAAGCTACTGTTCATTTCCTGCCGAAATTCAGAATTCCAGAGAATTCACACAGGCGTGTGGAAATTCCACACGGCCGTGTGAATTAATTTTCCAGCAAGCAAGAAACTTCACACGCCGTGTGGAAATTCCACACGGCCGTGTGAAGTCCCGATAAGTTCAAATTTAAAGTCGCACTCAACATTATAAAAAGCCGATTTGGAGACTTTCAAGACATCTTTTGACCTAACTTTCTCCCCACCTTCTAGAGAGTGCGGCTAGGGTTTCGAAGAGGACTTCGTGGAGGTTTGGAGTGCGTCATCGGCATCGTCACCGACATCCGATGGCCGCATAAGACCACGGCCACACCATACGCAAGGGGGGTTTTCATCGATGCTTTTAATTTGCACTTTCTTTCATATTTTGATGAACATGTATAGCTCCATGAGGAGCTAAACCCCTTGTGGGTATTCGGACTTGTAAAACCCTAGGATTATTATGTTTGTATGACATTGCTATTATGCTTTTCCATTATTGATGAATAAATTCGAGTTTCAATTTTAATTATCTTTTGGTATTGTTTTCCCTTAGCCGTGACACTAGGGTTGAGAGCAATCTAGGTTACCCTTTGGAGGTGTGACAACTCCTATAGGGTTAGACTACTTAGGATTGAAGAATGTTGAGAGTGTGAGTCGTGAGGTAGCGAAGCGTCCTCTTTCCCTTCCGGTGTGATTTCTTCCTACCTCCATTTCCTTGGATAATTAACGGTCGAGATAGAGTGTTAGGGCTTAATCTAGACTAGGGTTCTTTCATCTGGACCAAAGGGTTAGAACTACATATAGGAATAGGTTTTATCACTAGGAATCTCTAGAGCTTAAAGCAATCACACTTAGTGTTAGGCTTAGGAAGATAGACTCCCCTGGGGCTTAGTTGACAGGTCAACAAGAGTCAAGGGCCGCAGTGAATCCTAATGCCGGGGCATAATGATTGGGTTAGTCACGGTTAACCTTAAGTTTGGGACCGTGAGTTTAAGGATATCCTCGACTCAATTAACATCAATAGAAAAGTATAATAGCATAGTCTTGCACTAGAAGCATAAGTCCTAGGGGTAGCTTGTCCGGGTACCCAACTTTACTCATTGATTGTCCTTCTCTACTTACTCCTATTTGTACTCTCTTACCTTCCATACTTCTCTTTAGTTCTTGTTCTTTATAATTGTCTTTACACTCACTCATTGATTCTCTTTACACTCATCGTACACCGCATAGGTAAATAGTAAATTCTTGTGTCTTAAATCCCTATTCCTTGTGGATACGACTACCCACTCACCAGGGTATTTTTATTATTTCGACAATCCGTGCACTTTCGGGCCCCTGTCAATCTTGCACTTAATGTTAGATCCTAGGGGGAGTATTGCCAGAGTACTACATTTTCATTGATTGTGATCTCCCTCATTTCTACTCTTCCTTGCTTGCTTGACATTCATATTCTTGTGTTTGAGTTCATTTTACCATATTCTTGATTCCAACTAAATAACTTAGAAGTAGCCATTACTAATACTTTCATTTCCTGTGGATTTGACTACCCGACCCATTTGGTACTTTATTACTTCGACACCCGTGCACTTGCGGTACACGCATGCAAAAGGTGTGTCAAGGGGGATGCTTGATGAAAAAGCACTTGCCAATCTTGGGGCGAGTATCAATTTGATGACTTATAAAATTTTTCAAAAGTTGGGGCTTGGTGAGCTTAAGCCAACAAAGATGACTTTACAAATTGCCAATCGGTCCGTTCAGGACCCCATGGGCATTATTAAAGATGTTCCAGTCAAGGTGGATTGATTCATCTTCTAGATGGATTTTGTTATTCTAGTTTTGGATGAAAATGCTAAGGTTCCTTTGATACTTGGGCATCTATTTTTTGGCACTTCACAAGCTTTGATTGGCGTCAAGGATGGTCATGTGGTGTTAAGAGTGGGTGATGAAGAAGTAGTGTTCAAGTTGAGAGATGTTATGCACCAATCTATGGATGCTGACGACATGTGTTATGCTTTGGATATTATTGATGATTATATTTTTGATTTTGTGCAGGACACGTGGGTGAAGGATGACTTATCCGATTTACTGGATGATAAAGAACCACCTGATGAATTAGTGGAGGAGCTTCACCCCCAATGTAACACTGAAGAGCATGACAGGGAACTGAAGTTGGTCGATCATAGGATCTCTCAAACTAAGAACCGGTCTAAGCATTTTGCTGCTAACAAGAAGAGCATTAGTGCACCGACCTCCCCTAGGGCTGCATGTATCCTTTGGTTTTAACTGAGGAGGAAGTTTGCCTAATTGATACATTAACACCATATTTGTTTGTTCAAGGTGCAAGAAATGGTGGGGTAATTCATTTCTATGAACCCCCACGGGCGTTACAAGGTATGTCAAACTAGTGGCATTAAATAAGCACTTCTTAGAAGGCAATCCCAAGTATTTTCATTGTGTTTTTCTTCTCTTGGTTGCATTTTGGTTTTCTTTAAATTAATTTCTTTATTTGGTTGTTTTCTGCTATTAGACTCAGTTATTTTTGTGTTCACGTCATTTTGGGGGCTCTTTATTGTTCATGTTTAAATTCTAAAGATCTATTTTCATGTTAGAAGTTTTTTGGCCATTCTTTTTGCAGGAGTTGTATAAACTTTGTATTTGGAGTAAGCACTGGTGTGCTCTTGCTCGTACCGATGACTGTGCTTGTGAAAGCACAGTTTGGCAGCTCCTTGCAAGGTCGTGCTTTGTTTTTTGCATTTTGCCAAAATTTTCTAGTAAAAAGCACAGTCTCAAGCACGGCTGTGCTTTTCATATTATTTCTTTGATAAGGGGCTCAGCATGGTCTTTAGCATGACCATGTTAATAGGGCACACTCCAGCACGACCGTTCTCCTTCCAATTTTTTCTTTTTATTTCTGACCACCAGCGTGGCCCGCCGTATATGTCTTCTCTCTTGAGCCTCTGTCTTTCATTTTGGTTGGACTTTGGTTCTTACCAAATTTTTAAGCATGTTCTCTTATGGATTCTCTCTCCCTTGTTCTTTTTCTCTTACTACTAGACAAGGTATGATTCAATTTTTATTTCTATTCCATGAATGTTGACATTAGCAAAAGTTGATAATAAGCAACCACGGTTTCATAAATCATTTAATTTCAAAATCTAAGTATGATCATTGGCATCTTGACTAATATGTCAAGCATTTCATAAAACAACAATAAATTGGAAAACTTTTCAAATCAATCAAAACCTTGGTTCGACATGATAAAATAATGAATCATTATCGTTCATACAAATAGAATACTTAAATAATATATATTCTATTAGAATTATGAAATAATAAATCCCATTCACACTCAGGCGAGAAAACTCCAAGTAAGCTACTCCTCTGTCAGCTTACTACTTCACGACGAGATCTCACCACCTAGCCAACCAAGCACACACACATACACACATCAACAACAAGAATTAAACAAAGAAGACAAGAATGAAACCATAGGTTAAGAATGTCATGCAACCCTAATTCGATCCAACGGTTGACTCAAAACTAGGTTTCAAGGTTCCCAATGAATTCCTATGGGTTTGAGCTTCACTCTACATTAAAGAATCCAAAGAAACACCTAAGTTATCAAGCTACAATGTCCAAGAACCTTAGCGAGCAATGTTTCATGGATACAACTGATCAAAGGAACTATAACAATTCAAATCAAACTCTCAAGTTCTCAAAGCAATAACTAACAAGAAAAACAAGGATCAAGCATCAATCTAACCCTTAGATCATCCATCCAACCACCAAACACTAAACAAGAAAGAATGGAGAAAGCTTACCTAGAAGCTAAAGGAGAGGGATTGATCCAAAACTCTAATCTTAAAAGAACAAGGCCTAGTAAGGCCTTCCTTCTTGCTCCAAGGACCCCCAAGGAAAGAGAAAAAGAAGTGGAGGAAGAGAGGCCCAAAGAAAAGGAGAGAACATACAAATAAAAGAAGGCCAAAGAGGCCTTGAAAACCCAGCTGGGCGCATCTCGTGAGCTCTATGCGGGCGCACGCAATAGGTAGGGTTGTGCCTGCGGGGCACGCTACCCATAGGGGTGCGCTGGGCATGCCCTGCGGACTTCCTGACGGAGTAGGCAACCCGATGGCTGCCCAACATGCATGGGCACATGACCTGGCCTTCACCTTAGGCCCAAGCCAACAAGGCGAGCACGCACCCACACGCACAATGTGCGATCCCGAAAATGGCTTGAACACACTCAAGCAGACTCAGTCTCAACTACAGAGTTAAAAACAATAGGCTCTAACAAAAGTTTGAGTTGATGCACTCAAAAAAACCAAAAAACCGCAATGTCGATCATAGATCAAAGCATGGAATAAATTAAAGAAAAAGAAAGAAGAAACTCTTGGTCCTCTACACATGATGGTCTTGTAGATTGATGAATCTCTACCTTGATCTTTATTCTTTTTCTCATTTTTGATAGCTTTAGATGATCTCTAGAGATCATATCCTTATTATCGTAGCCAAAAGATCCCTGGAAAATCCTCTTTCTTGGCCTTATATAGATGAGGGTTAAATTATGGTTGTGATAGTGGCAATGATTTATGGCTATGTTAGCTAGAATGGGCTGGCTATGGTTTTTCTGGGGTTTGATTTTTGTTTTTTAATGTCTACACCACAATTCATGGGTCTGGTAGCTACCACAGGTCACCGGCATTTTGAATAAAGGCCGAACTCTACTTATTTATATGTAAAATGATGTAGAGTAGTAACTTGAACCAAAAAAATGGAATTCAATTAAAAATATGTGTAAAGATGTATGACTGACTATGAAATGAAACCTAAATACATTAAAATATACTATAAATTTAACACTTACAAGTAAGAAGACTAGCAAATCTAGAATTAGCTGCTCTACCTCTTGGGAGAAGAATATATGCTATACCACTTTAGGTTACAGTCAATATAATATCCCTTTTAATCCTAATGTTGCTTAAAAAAAATTCCTCATAAAAGTTTTTCTTATACCTCCATATCTGTAAAGAAAGAATACACTACCTAATCACCTTTGACAACACTCGTAATTTTTATATAAACATCATTTTACTTAGTTATCAAATTTGATGCAAACACATTGTTGTTCTTAGCCAAAGTAATTCTATCATAACGTAGCTCATCCTATATTATCCTATTTTAGTGAAAGGAAACATTGATAATTTTAAGGGAAATTATTGTTGGAAAATCATGAAGACTTTTTCCACTACTCTGTAAGAGCTTTTCAACCTCCACAAGGGTATAATTTTTATCTCTTCATCATTCAACTGCAACTCTACCAAGTGAAAGAAAATAAATAGATGATTAGAATTAAAACTATGATATATCAATCTTTATTATTATATAAGAAAGTTATTAAACAATATATTACTTTCTTGATGTAAAGGCTACATTGCCTATGAAGTATGTCAGTTGATAGATAACGACAACTTTCTTCCCAAGCAAATTCAGGCCTTGACAAAGAATATGATAATAATAAAGTTTTAAATAGATTTCTTAGATAGCACGCAGATTGGCAATGACTTGCTTCATCTATCCCATCAACATTTTCTTTATCATCATCATCTAACAAATCAAGGACATAGCAAGCATATAGATGAATTATATTGAATACCATTTATAGTCATCATTTCTTCATAACTTCTTGGTCCTCAAACTATGCTATGTAGAATTATCCAATAATAACTTTCACCACTTCCTAGAGTGACAAAAAATCCATGCTTCCTTGGTTGCCACTTTCTTAGTGATTACTTACATACAAATTTAGTAGGAAACTTTGTATTAGTTAGCCCCCTTGCTTCAATATATTTTTAATTAGCTTCCATCTATGTTGAAAACATTAATTTGTTCACAGGAGGTCAACTCATGACAACATCAATTGAATCAGTATCTTAAAATATATATGATATTTTGCTCATTAGGAAGATGAAAACTTAATCGCTCAGTTGATGGGTTTCTATAATGAATATCAAAACTATAAAGCCTCCAAGATGCCTCACATGATGAGACATATCTACAATCATAATACATATTTATCTCATCCGCATGATTTTGATAAAAAGATATAATGACTCGGTCATTTCCTTTGTTGACATATTTAAAAAGATACTTAATTGACTTGAATTGGTTGCACCGCTCAATCTTTGCATGAGCACCATACTTCAAAAGAAAGTAACACTTGCATGGAACTACTTATCTATTATCCAAGTCAATCCTATTCTTTTAAACTGTTCTTTTATTTTCTGTGTGAATGTGGGCACCCCGTGTTTTTGGAACTCAACGGTGTATATTATTACTACAACAAATTTTGATATTTGATTTATAATAGCAATGTATTTTTTTTTTAAATTTCATTAAAAAATATTTTTATTGAAACATAATACTGTATGCACTCCCTTACTGAATACATATTTCACCAAAGAACAAAAATATACAATAAAAAAAAAGGAAATATTGGTCACAGTTCTTGTTGTGATTAATCACTGACACAAGCCATATAATCCATCACATTATGCTATTCTTCTTTAACAGAATCAAATTTAGACTGCAGAGATGGCAACCAAATTTCAATTCTAGTCCCGCCAGCACTAAGAACCGCATCAGGTCTGCATGGTGAAATAACACGAATCACACAACCGTAGCTCTCCAAAATTTCATGTGCAACAGTCAGTCCGGCAATGAAATTCCAACTCACACTGTCCTCAACCACGCCATGAGAAAAAAGATCGGCTCCAAATGGCGTGAGAGGGTGCATCTGAGTCTGCCAGGGAAAAACAAAGAAAAAAGAACGGGAAGAAAGAAAACAGCTCATTAATAATGGACTGAGTTTTGCTAACAGACAATGACAAACTGATTGATAAGATACTCTTTAAAAATTTCATGAAATTCAACTCCATTATAACTGATGACTGTTGGGGAAGTCATACAAGTACGAAGAACAGGAACTCACAAATTTCCGCATCTTTTGAGACAAAAATAGCCCGTTGGTGATTCACACTGTCATACAAGTTTAAAAAGCAGTTCGTTTTCCTAATGTATAGCATCTCTTACCGCTCCCTAATGTGATACATAGAATTTTTGTTTAGATCCCCCATTCACTGTCAGCCTACATCATGAACTACATGAAACCTAGAAAATTTTCATACCTATATCATTCTAAACACAAAAGTGCACAGCTTTTTACATCCTTTTATTGGTAACAGAGAAAATAACATACCTAACAAAGTATTAGAGTTACCAGCTTCTTTGTAGAAAGTATACAATAAGACAACAATCCATTATTTCTGTCTCAAATGCAAATTTGAAATCTCCAAAAAAAAAAAAAAAAAAAAAAAAAAACCATATAAATACTATCATGATATCAGCCAAGGTCATTCTTTTAGCTAATGAAACCAGTAGATGGATTGTCCATCTCAAAGGGAAAACACTATGATTTCCTGCAAGGTAAATTCCTAATTCTCCTGTTGGCCCATGGCACTGCTAACCTAACCTAACAGCACATCAAAGAAAGGGATTGCAATAAATCATCAAAAAACAAAAAAACACAAAAAAACAAAACTCAGTTGTTATTGTTACCATGTAACGCATGTCAGGTCCATCATCATCAATGATGATCAATGCACCACCAGCTGGTGCCCTGGCTGTAAGTACTTGAACTTTACCACCAACATGTGTCCGCAGCAAGGCCCCTTCAATTAAATTACTCAATGCTTGTCGCAAGCCAGATTCATTGACAGCAGCATGCAATTCTTGGGACAGCTCACTTAGTTCTAAAGATCGTTGTTGCAAATTTGCAAGAGGCCTCGCAGATTCCACCAAGTCTCTCAATATATATGAGACATCACATGATCTGCCTGACAAATAAAAAGCATATAAGAACTCCAAATACTCCAGACAATAGTCAGCAATATACAATAGGTCCTGATTATTATGTCAGAGCTTAATTCGATGTCTACAAATTTAACTAGAATAGGTTTGAAGATAACACTAAAGAAAATAAACAAGAAACAAAAAGCAAATGACTTGAAGGTGAAGACTTTCTGAAGCTGGTTGTAAATGAAATCAGCATCTTGAGTCAGCGTCCACTTTGTGCTGAGTCTTCCTCATTGAAAGCTTGTCTTTAAGGTTTGGCAGAATATGTTTGCGAGTACTAAGTTTTGTAGGTTAATGGCTTAAATTCTAATATCGAAAAATAGTGTTGTTGACAATTTTCATGTGAACATTTTGATTTACTTTGTCGAAGCCTTCTAAATTTTTTATTACAATCCATTATAGATCCCATACGATAGGATATGATGATGCCGTTTTTTACAACATAGAATTGGCAAGAAAACATTGAAGAGTCATACTACAAAATCACACATAGCATAGCCAAAATCCAGTCATTTGAATTGGCTTCTAGGTAAAAGCAGAAGCACCAAAACAGCTCCTCGTAAAGCCCAGCAGGTTTGTTCTTCTTGGAGAAATGCTTAACATGAAAGACAGTGTTTCTTTCAGTTATTGATTAACACCAATTGCATTTTCCCCCACATGGCATCATTTCTTATGCTGCTGGACTTCAGGCAGAGGAATTGAACAATACCAAATGCATTGTACCCTTCAAGATAGAGCAAAGTAAAAAGTTTAGAAGATTAAATGCTCATTTTTCTCTCTAGCAGCTGCTGGCCATATGACTTTTTTATAAGGTTGTGGTTCCTCGAATGTTGCCATGTTTATGAAATCAATGAGGGAGCTTCATCTCGGTTAGTTACTATTTGTGATTAACGTTAAGTTTATGTGGGAATTCCACTTAGGAGTGACAAACTCAATTATTTAATTCTTGATGTTAATTGTCTATATACACCAAGCTAGCATGATGTATGAACAAGAAATTCCACACATGAAGTGTGATAAGCAGTCCTATAATCTAACACAATGAAGAAGTGTTTATGCATGCCCTCATTAGTAAACAAACACATAAAAAGAATTTCTAAATTTTCCCACTCAAATGCACAAATTAAACTAAGTGCTTCTTTGGTAAGTTGTTCAAAAGTTGTACAGCTTAATTTATTTTAAGAAACATTTGCATAGAGCCATCAATCATTCAAGCTATTCATGAGCAATTCAAGCTCGTCTCAGTAGAAGCTCAAACTCAACTCAAAATTTCAAGCTTTCATATTGAGCCTAAGCATGTTTTTTGAGTTCAATTGGACTTCCATACAAATAATATAATTTTAAGTTGAGGGTGAGCTGAAGCAGACTCAATGGAGCTTAGATGTATAACGTGAAGCATATAAATATATTATAATTTTTATATATTTATAATACATAATACTATTATATAATATATTTATACAAAACAAATATTATATACTTTGTATTGTTTATCATTAAAGTGCAAAATCAAGCTATAAATGAGAGTTTCAAGCTAAATTCAGTGAAATTCAAATTCTTGAAAATAAATTGATTCAACTTTAAGCTAAAAGAAAAAAATCAAGAGAAGCTTAAGGCTTCAACATTAAAAATCGAGTCTAACTCAATCAGACCTTTTCAATAAAATTTCCAGCTCAAGCTACTCAATCTTGAGCCAAGCTTAAGCCAGCCTGGTCAAGCTCAGATTATTTACAACCCAACTTATGCTAAAAGACTTCTTGAAAACTTTAAAAATATGTATATACATATACTTGTCTCATAATGTTACGCCCGGTCCATAAAGACTAATGTGATAAGCACTTGATGACACATATTTTTCACATTAATAATTGAAACATTTTGCTTGATATTTGATGATTTCGATGTATTTTAATACTTAATTCATTTATATTTCTTGTTCTTGCCTTTATTATTAATTTGGAAGCAAAAGAAAATTGCTTGAGCAAGTTTTAGGGTGTTTTGATGAAGAATTGAAGATTTTGGAGCAACCGCACCTTAAAACCACAGTCATGTTTTAAACCACAGCCTGATTTAGAGTGAAAGAGAATTCAGAGGGTGCCCACGGCCAGAAACCACGGCTGGGGTCATGGAAATCATGGCCGTGGTTTGTCTTGTAGCGGGTATGGTTTAGAGCCTTGCTTTTTCGGTGAAAGTGAGTTTGGAGAGAATTATCTCAAGAACAGCAACCTTTTTACATGCCTATAATTTTTTGGCAGTAATTAGGCATACATAGCCAGAATTCAGGAGGTTTAAGAGGACTTTTTGGAGGGACTTTTGGAAGAGATTTCTAGATTTTTTGAGGGATTTCACCATAGACCTTCGAAGCAATGCAAGAGTAGATATTGAGCCTTGGAGAGCTAGATTCAATAAGGAAGCCATCTTCTCATCTTTATCTTCAAGATTCGAGTGAGTTCTTCATGTTTTCTTTAATTTCTTCTTGTTTGATCAGATATTGTATGAATTTTAGGATCATGATTGAGTAAGCATCCTTTGGTGCTTAGATTTGATGAACTTTGGGTTATAATTTGACTTCTTGACTACATTTTTATAGATTTAATATAATTTAGTGTTGAGATTTAATTGTGGTAATTCTGAATTACGTTAGTGTGAGCCCATGTTCATGTGCATAGATTTAGTTAGGGAAAGCCTAAGTCTATAATTGATCATGTATTAAGTTAGCAAGAGCACGAATACATATGAGATCTGCTACAATTAAAAGAGATTAAATTCATTCTTCAAAGATAGGATGACAAGATCTCTCAAAATTAGGGTGGTCTAAAAGAATGGTTCACAAAACATAATGCATTCATAGAGAGAATGTGCGAAATACCTGCATAGTGCATACTATGTTTAGCTGTTAAGTAGATTAGAAATAAGGGCCAGCATAAGCAAGGAACCACCACAGTCCATTGATCAAAAGGTTTAGACTCAAGAACCTTCATTAGAAGTCTTTTTAATATTTAAACCCAAAGGGATTCTTAATCCAAACACCATCTTTATAAATTGATCTACTTTTAGTTAATTGCTTGTATTTTTGGAATTGTTGGTGTTAGTTCTTGTTTGTTGTCTTTGTTAATATTTAACTCATTGATTGCTTAGGCTAGATAATAGAAGAAAAGTTTGTAGCTAGTATTCATTTTCATCTAGAGATAGACTTTGCTATTAGAGCACACTTGATCGATACATGCACTGGTGTTTAATAGCCACACACAATCAGCTCATCATTATGCTAGGTGCAAATCCAAAAGAAAGAAAGAGTCGATTAAGGAACTCAATCAGGGGCAGATTAGTAATTTTGGTTTCTAGGGCTTAAGTATAAATAGGAGGTTAAGAAAAGAGGAAAAGGGTTATGCTTGTTCTTTTTATTCTTAGGAGTAGTTAGGAATTGGGAAGGTTGGCCTCGAGATACATGTTAGTGTGAGCCCTAGCCCCAATACATTGTATGAACTCTTATTATTTGGATAATTATTATGAGGCATCGTTTTATCTATTATTATTTCTGTGCATAGTTAATAAAATAAAATATCCTTGAATATTGGTTATGCTCAAGTTATCAAATGCGTGATTTGGATAGTAAAACCTTGTAGCATAAACTAGAACAATATTCTAAATGTCCCTAGTCGATTATTTCCATGGGAATGAAAATAAATTAAGACTAGTATGTCGTTCGTGAGATGGCCTTATTTTACGGGTCATAGGATATGGGATATCAATCAAAAAACATAGATACATGTTAGGGAATAGTGTACCTGGATCGATCCGCTCTTGAGAACACTACATGGTTGTGAAGTCATAAGTGTTTTTCTCAAGCAATTCTTGTACTAGAATCCTTCGACCTGAATCACTATGGATCTCGGATGAATCCTTACATGCTTTGACTTACGCCTAACATCATTCGTAACTGAGTGGTAAGTACGGGTATGATTGGGCATGTCGCGATTCATTCTGAAAGACATGAGTGAAGTGAAGGGATTGTCCCTCTTTGTAGAGAAAGTGAATATCATCAGCCACTTGATTAGTAAGACTGAGTAGTGCGTGGCCACGCCCAAGGGAAATGATAAGAGTTATCATTTACTTGACCTAGTCAGTTCACTAAGAGATCAAGAAATTAATTAGCATTAAAATAAGGGTGGCTCACTCCATGCCATACACTAATTAAGATATTCAGTGACAAAGGATTGTATGAGGTTGCAATAGGTTCCGTTAATTCTCAAAATTGACCTTCATTTAATATTGGGTAATCGTATTATCTTGCTAGAGAATAATTATGATTTATGAGCGTTAAAATTGTTTAAGCTCATTGCCAATGTTAAATGGACCTACAGGATCATATACTAAGAATGCCGGGATCAAGGTTACTTATTGGACCACCTGTTTAGGGTTTTGGTGAAAAACCTAAATTAGGTGGAACGAATAGCTTATTCGGGTTGGGTCTTATTAAGTGTTGATCCAATCTAATCGATTTGGTTAATTAAAATGGTTTAATTAATCAAGTAAGAAGAGATTCCTAATTTGATTAGGATTGAAGGGTTTTTTCATAAATTAGGGTTTTCGGTTTCCAATATAAATAGATGGTCTAACCCTAATATGAAAGAAAGAAAAAAAATAGAGTAATTGAGAGATTGTCTCTCAAGAAACCCTAGCTGCCACCCACTCTTCTCCCTTGGCACCCGCCACCGGATCCCACCGCCGCCGCGCCTACAACCCCTTTTCTCTTAAATCTCGGGTGCTTGCTATTCGAACCAAGAAACAAATGTTGTTTCTTGAGATACTAGCATACCTGCTTGATTCCCAGAGGCGTTCGTGTGTACGTGATTGTAGAGGGGAGTCGCGATTCGCAGTCCCTTTCGATGTCGGGAAAACAAGAGTACGTTAAGAATCGTCATCAAAAGAAAGGTATAACATTTAATTACCTATTTATTTAGAATTTAATCCTAGTTCTGGCATGCATTAGGGTTTTATCATGTTTACTTGCCATTAAAATTTTGTTATCCGCTGCGTATTGACATGTATTTTCACATGATAATTCCCTTGTTAGAGTGATAAGATCCCAACAATACAGGCCGAGCTTTGGTGTTCTTTGATTCGTGTATCAATAAATTTGCAATTGATTTTCTTTGATTCCTATAACATAGATGAATCCAAGTGGGCAAAACAATTGTTTTGTGCTGTCCACAGTCCCCTCTACCGATTTAAGACAAATCCAAATCGGCAATTTGTGTTGTCCACTATCCTTTTTAGCTCATTTTTGTTTTCCCCGCTTTATCTCTTCACCAAATGCTATCTATAGATTCTGTGTAAAATTCTCGTGTATATAACAAATTATCCCAATCATACTAGAACCCATACTGCTTAGATTGCAATCAACTCTGGCAATGGTCTTTCTAAAATATAGTGCTCTTCTAGCTTTCTTGTGGCAATGACTAGAAAAGGATAATGGTTTCTCACCAAAAATATATGGCTAACTCTAACATACTCATTCAAGAATTCCTAAAAACACAAGCCTAGTACTTGCATCCATGTAACACTTTGAAGAAATATAGGTACATAAAAAATGAATATTCATATTTGAAACTATCTAAATTCTGCTTAGAAATAGAATCCAAAACCTTGATAACCAAATTCAACCATTGAAAATTTCAATTTCCATGTGAATATGGACGTTACATCAGTCATAATGTTCTTATCTCAAATACTCAGAAATTATGTCAGACTTTCATCTCTATGCAACTGCTTCCAACTAAAATCATTTAAGAAATTGTCTTGCATACGTTATTAAAGGGTTAGAATGAGAAATGCCCAACAATTGTATGAATTTCATGTTAACTATTTATTATTATTACGACAAGAAATATGCATGTGCCTAGTGTTTAAGCAATGTAATGGTGCAACAGTAATATTACCAGATAAATGACTAATGAAAAGGTTAAGAGAGAGAGAGAGAATAAGACGACCATATTAAAGAAAAATTAGATTCATATGATCAAACGCACCAAAAGGATAGATGTTGCATGCATGCGTAATATATGGCATACTAAATCAGAACAAGTAGCATAATAATTACCCAACTTTGTCCAATTGCGAAGGTGCTAGCAAAGGATCTATATTTTGAGGCCCATAATCTTGAGTTTCTCTTGACCTTTCGCCAGACAAAAGAGGCTTTGGCGATTCTGCTACAACGTCTACTGAGTCATGTATTCTTCTTAATGTTTCTTCATTTTGCCAAAGAACATTAGCCTGAGAAACAACAATGGAGAAGTTCTGATACTATTTCATTGATGTATAGCTAAAGTGCAGGAGTACTACTAATTCAATGACAAGGACTTAGAATATTACATTGAAGGCCCAAAGAATTGGAAGGATTGATTTTCAACCACCATAGCAAAAGCTTGAATGTTATTTAATTTGATAATTCAACTTAAAATAAAGGGCCTAACTTGATTCCAGGAATATGACTTACAACCTTTGCACTGGCAAACAATCTACTCAAATATATAAGCTGAAGATAAGCAGTAGCAATTATCCTGTCTTTGTGCATGAGGCCATTAAAATTATTTTGTACAGGATATTGACTGCACATGAGAACATAAGTGGGACGAAAATATTGATTTGACAATCACAAGTAAACATCTCTTTTAACTAAAAAGCATTTACTTTGGGATGTTAACATTGTTCAAAGTAATTATCCATTACAGAAGAAAATGAATTAAAAGAACACTATTGTATTGGTAGGTAGGCCATTTCAATTGTAGTTGTGATTTTAATCAGAGCTTCATATTTACAATTCAAACAAGATAAATTTCATAATTCTAGAAAAAGAACAATATGCATCTAATGATGCTTTAGGTTTTAGTTGAAAATAACTCTCCTTCAGCATTCGGGTGATTGCAGAATCTCTCGCTTGGGACAATGGTCGCTTCCCTTCTAAAACAGTGATATTAGATATTTGCAAGTTCTAAAACTTTAATTCAAAGATTAATTTTAAAATTAGATTTCCCTTAGGCGAAGTGTTACTTGAAACAACTACTCTTTCCAACTTTCCTTAGTCATTAAGGCCTTGTTTGTTAGAGGATATCCTAGGAACCACAGATTATCCCACCGCCTCCAACCGAACACCGCATGTTGGTTTAGGGTTATCCTACCAATCTTTCTTTCCAATAGTTAATTATTTAAATAAATATAAATTTTTGAAAGAATTACTAATATCAACATTCCTCATCAATTGCGAACAAAATTTAATCTCTAAATTTTTATTTTAATTAATATTAATTAAGTCAAAACTTAACCACTTTCACATAAAAGCAAATTTAAACAACCAAACCAGAATCCCATTATCTTAATTCCTAACAACAAAAGCCTAATTTATCGTTTATAAATGACAAATTCTCAATATCCTCATATATCATCACAAATGTAACTATATCAATGGGATGTACTGAACTCTATATCACCCTCAATATGCTTTGCACTATGATAAGTTTATATCTGCCATTGGAAGAAAGATCTTCAACAAGTTCTCCCAGTGCAAATAAAAGTTCCAATACAATCAGACTATAAAATAGGATAAAATCATCCCTGCAAGGCTTTCCAAGTAAATTACAATTTCATGGTGGACAACATTTTAGTAGTTGGTGTTAATGCTAGTTACCTATTTGTTCTTTTGCTATTAAGCATGGAACCTCCTATAGGTGACCATAAACTGCACTAGGCATCAAGAAAAATTCTTTTGTTATTAGCTTCTGCCAATGCACATGATCTTCACTCTTCATGTTGATAAATAAATCCATATTGTTACGATTGTAGAAACAAAATTGAAGATTTTTTATCATCATCATCATCAAAGAAGAATCCATGCCCTTCCTTTCAAGGAAAACTAACAGCTCTCGAGCAAAAATTTCTTATCAAGTCCTTCCTACAGGGCTCGTCCAACCAAAGATCTATATTTCATGAGTGTCTCGTAGTGGGTCAAGATGATTAAGAAGGATGATGAACCACTTAAACCTTACAAACCTACTATTACGGAAGTGGAAAATACCAAGGACACTCACCCAAGGAATGATTCATGAGGTAAGAAATCTGAGAATGACCAAACAAAAAAAAAAAAAAGGGGAGAGAGGAGGATGTCCTCAACTGAGGAGCTTAATCATTGACCATTTTGTTATGAAGCCAATCCATTGGAATTGCAGGGTATCCCGAACAGAAATCATGTTAGTTTTAATTTCTGTATAATCAATCAGGTGAACCCAGGTTTATTTTGTCTTGTTGAAACTCGTGCTAACCAGGAAAGGATCTTGAGGTTTTGCAAGGAACTTGGGAATAGTTGGAAATGGGCTGTTATCCAATCTCACGGCTTCTCAGGTGGAATTATTACTTTTTGGCACCCATATATGGGTGATGTTATCCCTACTTCAATGTCTAGATATGTGTTCCATCTTGTGATTTTGTTTCAGGAAAGAACCAGGCTGATTATCTGTGCGGTTTACAATAGCCAAGCTATTGCCAAATAACAAATGGTGCAGAAATTGTTGAAACGCCTCAATGCAACTCACATATTCTTGGTGCTACCAGGAGATTTTAGTCTGATACTTCACCATTCTGAACAAACTTCGGAACAATCCTATGCATGATATATATCTCACAAATTTGACAACATAGGGAGAATGCTGCTCATATTTCACAATTCTTTGCCCAGTTCTTTTTCTTGTCATGGTAATGTCCAACATATTAGGAACATGCCTATTCGGGCCAATCCTATCCATGATATATCTCACAAATTTGACAACCTTGGAAAGGATACTAAGAAAAAGCGCAAAACTGGCTTAAATAGGCTAGAAGTTTACATTAAAGGATCTTATTGTTGAGGCTACACTAGAAGAAATCGGCAACAGTTGCAGTCTCTTTATCACAAAAACCAAGCTATTCTGTGTCAAATGGCCTGTTACTTAGGCCCAGATATTCCCTTCTATCGTGCTTGAGAATGGCAATTATAAATCTAGCCACTTTCATAATCTTACCCATGCTCACCGCAATTGAAATAAGATGTTTTCTAATAAGCTGAAAGACGGGTGAGCTAACAAGCTAATCCAACAAAACAGAAAAACAAAAAAAAAAGATAGGAATCAAAATATCAGCCCAGCTGCAGCAACAGCATCCTCCAACCACCTCGGACGGTCTGTTCCGCGGTGAAACAGGGATAGGAAAGGATTCCTTCTCCTGTAGTTGGCTAACGAATCCACAACGTTGCTGAGCTCCCTTGGGTAATAAGATAATTTCATCAAAGAGTTTTGGTTGAGAAGGTCTTTAACGAGTTGAACATCTCCATGAATGCACCAATCGCATTGAGGGTTATGACCACCTAAGATTGCCAGAACTGCTGGGCAATCAGTGTATATTCTGTCCAATTCCCAACTTTTCCATCTACGTTGTTCCACAGCAACTACAACTGCTAGAATTTTTTAATAATCTGAAATTGGAAATGCTTAATATCTCACTATAGTAACTTGTGGTGCAATAATAGTTGTCAGAGTATGGAACCTATTCTTAATTGCCTTCCTACCAGAACATACTAGAAGGAAAACGAGAAAAAAAAGGGTAGGCTTTTGAGCTTCAGCAAGACGATTGGGTGGTGAAATTTTATGTTGTGAACCATTGTGTTGCTCTTCTCATCTATATAATTGATTTCTCATTTGGTTTCTCTTTGGTACTCTTTTGGAAACTCCTAATTTGGTGAGATCTAAGCCCATTTTTTATGTTATTTTGGTTATCGATTCTTGATAATAGTGTCGTTGTTTTGAGCCTCTAGTTTGTGTCTATAGAGAAACTTTAAAATCTCATTGTTGATATAGTGAAAGTTTCTAAGTAGCTTATAGGTCCCATAGTTTTCCTCTCAATCTTAGAGGTTATCCATTCTAAAATTGGTGTTTTGTATTTGTAGATTATTGTGCTTGGTTAATTTAATTTGTTGTTCATCTAGTTGATCAGCTTTGTTAGCATTTTGCTTGAGATCCTATTTCAGCACACAGAGGGAAAGTTTCATTTTGAAATTGTTTCTAGTAGTTAGCCCAACAAGTGATATCAAAGCAAATTGGTTAGCTAGGGGCAATTTCTTGTTTATTAAGATTAAAGAACAAAATTCATATGTGATAATAAAATTAACTCCTTCGAATTATTCTACATGGAAACACAAAATGCAAGACTTGCTTATTGTTAAAGATATGTTTATGCCTGTTATGGGAAAGCAAAAGCCTGACAAAAACAAGTGATGATGAATGGGAAATATTACATATGCAAGCTGCAGCTACAATTAGGCAATAGGTTGATAATAATATTTTGCATCATATTTCTAAATAAGTGAAAGTTGATGAACTCTGGAAGAAATTAAAGACCGTGTATAAGAAAAACACCTTCAGGAATAAAGCCACGACCATTAGAAGACTTACGAAATTGAAGTATAGAGATGGAAAAGTATGATTAAGCACATTAGTGACTTCTGAGACTTAGTGAACCAATTGGTAGCAATAAATATACCTCATGAAGATGAGTTGCAACTATTGTTACTCTTCAAGTTTTTGCCTAAAGACGTTAGTGGTATCACTAAGCACTTCAATGTTTGGAGCAAAGCTAACAAAGGAGATGATTAAAGAAAGCTTACTGAGTGGAAGATACAAAAAGATGGATCTTTCTCTGAGGTAGTTGTTCTGAAAAGGGTGAAAGGTTTGAAAAAGCAAAAGTAGGCATCCTTAGGGTCATGGAAAAAGGATACATCTAGAGAAAAATCAAAGAATAGGAAAATTAAAAGGCACTAACAAGATAGGCCACATTAGAAAGGAATGCAGACTTTTGAAGAGAGAACGAGGCGAAGTAAATAAAAATGAGGGGACTAATATAGCAGCTGCCGAAGGTGGCGTTACCATTATTAAAACACGTACTAAACCCTGTAATCTAAACTGTTTGCAAAAAAGTGCCAAAATACTTAACTCCACTAAATTTATCTTTTTGCCTTTGTTTACATTACTAAAACACGTACTAATTAAGAACCATTCAAGTCTACCTCCAATCGTAACTTGAATGGTTTTTAAACACTGTACAAATAAACATGAATGGTTTTTATTAGTACAAGTTTTAGTAATGCAAATAAGGGCAAAAGGGTGTAAACTTAGGTCTATTTTTATGCTACGTCAGTAAGAATTAACAGAATGAAGCGTTTTGGCACCTTCTTGCAAATGGTTTATACTACAGGATACTAAAGTGTTACAACTCAAACTATAAGTCCCGAATTGATAAAAAGGCAAACCACAAGATACTTTAGCAAAATTTCCCCATGTTTAAAACTTCTTGCTAGAAAGAAATTTCTACCCAACTTGAAAGGTATGTCTTTTAGACTTATGTTGATTGTTAGCTGGAAAAAACGTTTCATTCACATCCTCCATCTAGAAGATCAAATATTATTGATTTGATTCATTTTGATGTTTGTTTCAAATAAGAAAAAACTCTTAGAAATGCATTCTTTCTTGTGACTTTCTTCAATAACCATTTAAGAAAGGTTTGGGCTACTACTTAGAAAACTAAAGGCTAGGTGCTTAATGTCTTTGAAGAATTCCATGCCAAGATTGAAAGGGAAATAGGAAAATAGTTGAAATCATTTCAGGCTGATAATGGTGGTGAATATGGAGGACCATTTAAGAATTAATGTAAATTGCATGGAGTCATGCTTAAGAGGACTATAGCTAAAGCACCTTAGCTGTCTTAGCTTAATGGTGCATCTGGGAGAATGAACAAACTAATTGAAAATAGTTACACATGCGTGCTTTCTTGCACCAAGCTACGTAAGTCCTATTAGGGATAGGCTCTGAGAGCCACAATCGATTTGATAATGTTGGAAATATAGTCCCACATTAGTTGTGTGATAGAAGTGTAATGGGTTTTTATATATAGGTATAAAGATTGAGCCACTAAGTATTGAGACTTTTGGTGTAAGACCCCTAAATTTATGTAGCACCCATATAGGGCCCACTAGTACAAAATATAAAATCTAGTCTTTCTCCAATAGTGGCTTTGGATGGTGATGTACCGCATAGAGTTTGGATTGGGAAAGATGTCTCTTATGATTACTCGAAAGTTTTTGGCTGCAAGGCTTTTGTTCATATTCCTAAAGATGAAAGATCCAAACATAATGACAAAATGAACAGTGTATTTTCTAAGGATATTGCCACTATGTGTTAGAATACTAATTATGGGATCTAGTGAACATGAAAATTGACAAAAGTAAATATGTTCTATTTCTTGAGGACCAAGAATGAAAATTCTAATTCATCAATTGAAATTCTTATTAAATTAGATCCAATTTCTCTACTTATAAGAATATTGGTCAAGGGGAAGATGTCCAAGAAAATGGTTTGTTAATGATGAAGAGAGAATTGTACTCCTAGTTGATACACTACTAACATGAATGTCATGCTCGATGATGGTGAAGAGCCAAAAACTTACCAACAAGCTATGTTTCATGAGAAAAAAACATAAATAATTTAAAGCCACGTCATGATTTTATAAGGACTTCATGTCATGATTTTAGATATTTTGTCTTTGATTGGATTACTTGGTTGATTTTTGTATAGTTAGTAGTTTAAGTTAATGGAGAAATTTTCATTTGATTACGGAATCATAGGATTGTTTGGTTGAGTTAGTAGGGTTGCTCCTGGTAAACTATGTTTGTTTATTCTCTTGATTTGAATGCTTCAATTTGATTGTCTCCTTGTTTATGGAATTCTTTTGGCCATTGAAGTTTCGTTGAAAGGAGTGTCGTATTCAAGATTTAGCATAAAACGCATATAAGTTGATTTTTTGGATATAATTGTATTTAAGATGGTGTTATCTTGATAAAATGTAGATCTACATGTCAAAGGCTTGTTTGTGCCCAAATTTGCTGGTAGTCAATTGAATGTTATAAATGCTAGGCTTTTCCAACTCCAATATTTGCTATTATGACTTCTTTGATCTTCATGTTGTCCTTAAAGATGTATTGGAACGACCACTACCATATGTTGAAAACAGTAGAAGATAGTACTCACTTCCAAAGATATTTGTCTAGTTATAAACATTTTTATAATCAACATAAAAAATTTGGTACAGGGGAATTATAGATTCTTGATGCTGGGTATACAACTATGGCTGGGTTCATTGCGCTATATCAGGGTGTGCAATACCATTTGAAGAAGTATAATAGTTACTTCCTAACAAACCCTAAAGAATAGTTAAACCTTAGGTATGTGACACTATCTTCTAAGATTGAGTGGGTCTTCGGAATATTGAGGAATTGTTTCAAGATTCACACTTGAGAAGGCATTTTATATACATATTTTATATACCTCCTATCCATATTTTGCTTGTTTTTTAGCATCTGTTTTATATATTTTAGTGCTACTTTGGGTATTTTGTGTTCTTGTGCAGATTAGCATGTCTTGGGTCATAAGAAGAAGAATTAGAGCAAAAACACCATCAAAAGAACTCAACTACAAGTATCCAGGATAACCACGGCCTTGGAGCCCAAAGCACGGTCGTGCTTATGGAAGCACGGCCCAAGCACGGCATGCTTTTCGACTATGCACTTTGCTGTCTAATGAAAATTCACTTGATGCAGAACCCTAGATTTGGCCGCAAAGAGCACGGCTGAAAAGCACGGCTCAAGCACGCTCGTGCTTGGGTTGAAAACTCCTTTTTAAGTCCCAAAGTTAGGGTTTCAAAGGGATTTGGCCAAGGAATTTGGAGGTGACTTTCAAACAATCATCACCACCATCCATCTAGAGAGTTGAGCAAGAATTTGGAAATGCGATTTGGAGTGAAGCTTTGCCAGCGGATAGGTCCTCGGAGCACAATAGGATTGATTGAGAAGCAATAGGGAGTCAATGGATTTCTACTTGATTGTTTTCTTATTCTTTCCAATGTTGTGCGAACCTATGAGGGGCTAACCGCTCTCCGGTGCCTCGGATTCATGAACTTGTGTTAATTTGTAGTTGATTTACTCTTTTGCAATGATTATGGAGTTTTTTGGTTTCCTATGTTAAAACTTATGTTACATAACTTGATGTGCATGATTTGCGTAGTTGTAATTATAAAACTTGACATGTGTTGATTGCCATAGTGTAGTTGCAAAACTCGATGTGCATGATTCCCATAAATGTGACATTACTTTGAGAGCACACATAGGATCCATAGGATGTACCTGATAATCATTGCAGAAGAGTCACTGAATTTTCACTAGGGAATTGATTTAGGGCGCTATTCCGCATCGCTGCTTCTACTCAATTCTTATCCCGTCTTTTTCCACCCTCTTTTCACCTTTCTTATTCTTTCTTTAGATTCATAGGCTAGAGCTTTTCCCCAATCTTTGAGTAGGCTATATATTAGGAGATTGCTAATCCTATGGATTCAACTACCCGATCCTCTATTGGGTACATTATACTACTTTTTACGATGCGTGCACTTGCGGATACGCAAGGGGCGTATTATCAACACTTCACTGCTATTTTTCCCTTACATAACCCAACTTGACCAGGTTCTAGCGGCAACTGTTTCAAATAACCCAAATAATTACTTTATTCAATAAACGTCCTCGTCCATAGAAGTAGTTTGTAACTCATCACATCCTAGAACACAACAAGAGAGGCACGAGGAAAACCGACTTTGGTTCAAATCACTTTAAGTAATATTACCCCAAATGAGGGCATAGTACACAGCCAATCTTTTTTTATGAGCTTGTATTTAATTATGTCCAATGATCTAGGGGCAATTTCATTATTTATATATAGCAAATGTCTATATGCATAATGTTTGATTTTTATAGCTAGAAAGTATCTTTATTAATCAATTATATTCCATTCATTCTGCCAAGTGATAGATTAATTGCCACCGTCGAAACGGCTAAATGGTTAAGGTATTTAACTCTCGTGTGAGAAGTCAAGGGGGTGTGAGTGGTGGTTTGTCACATTATCAAATGAAAAGTACAAAAATATATAAAAAGATGATGCAATAAATTTGTTTATCTAAAGTATGATCGATCGCGCTGGATTATTTATATCTAGCAAATGTATGATCAATCATGCATTTTAATCCTTTATTATGTCTTAAGATCAATTGGTGATTACTTTTGCAATGAATGAATAGAATCAAAAACACTAAGACGTACTACTGATTGGTGTCAAAAGATTTAGCTTAGTTATAAGAACATGCAACTATTCTCCCATATGAGTAGTCACGTAATTTAGAATTTTCGGGCTAGAATTGAGTTGTATAAAAATTTATGTTGGTACTCATCAAAAAAGTATGTCATTAGAAATGTGTTATTCGATCAAATTATGTCATAAGACATGCGCTATTTATCAAATTATGTTATTAGGAATGTGCTATTCGATCAATTTATGTCATGAGATATCCGCTATTTTATCAAATTATGTCATTAGAAATGTGCTATTCTATCAAAGCTTGAGTGCTTAAAGAAGTATAACCCAATGTATTCGGAAAGGTCAAATACAACATCACTACTGGAATACCTTTTCTTTTGATTTTTAAGAGGGTAGTTAACAATGTATTTACTTTGTAGGTAGAGCATATGCAATTTTTTTTATATGAACTATAATTTTAGATGTCATCATTGTAGAGGAATCCCTGATTTTCAAGAATCTGCTGGCTATTTTTCAAGGATAAGACAATCATATGTTCTGCCTGATTTTCAAGAACAACCATATATTATAAGGATCTGATTCTTTTATATTGATATACAATTGTAAATCTACTTCTTAAGGATGCAGTGTGCAAATAAGAGTGTATTTTTCTTTCTTTTGTGTAACAAATAGAAAGAATCCTTTTCTTACAGCCAATCACTCAACAGGGTATCAGAGCTATTGGTTCTGTCTTGAGGGATATTTTTTCATTTCTCACTCATCTTTCTTTGCTGAATTCTTTTTTCCCTGTTCACCTAAATCTTATCTTTTCTCTTCAATCCTTTCAAGCAATGATGTCAAAATTCGCCAAAGCCAATTCTTGTTCGATGCTCCTACAATAAAGAATCCAGTTGCTACTTCAACAGGAGGTTTGCAAAACATCCAAATGGCATATTGATCGAATAAAAAGAATTATTTGAAGCAGTCACAACTAGTCCGCATGTTCTTCAAGGGTAAAGGAAAATTGAGTCATCTATTTGGAATGGGTTCTTCGAAAGAAAATTCGAGATTTAAGGCATGGGATGAGCAAGATTCCATGGTGATGTCATGGTTGTGGAATTCAACGCTTCCAAAGATAAGTGATATGTGTATGTTTCTTGGTAGCACTGAGGAGATTTGAGATGCCATTAGACAAACGTATTCTGAAGTCCATGATGCCATTCAAATTTATCAAATTAAAACAAAAATTTCAGCAACCAAGCAACAAGCAATGGAATCAATCTATCACAGAATACTTGAACTACTTGCAAGGTTTATGGCCGGAGATGGATCATTATCAAAGCATTCAAATGAGTTGTAGTCAGGATGCTGCAATTCTTAAATGATTTATAGAAAAGGAGCATATCTATGACTTTTTAGCCAGCCTCAATATAGAACTTGATGTTGTGAAAGTGCAGGTTTTGGGGAAGAAAAACCTTCCCCAAAATTGCAAGTCTCAGGGAATCAATGTCTAATACTCGGGCTGATGAGGGACAAAGCAATCTCATGCTTGAAACTCAAATGGGAGATGGTTCTGCACTCGTGACTAAAATTGCAGGACTAAAGGAATTAATCTTGTCACAACCTACCAAATGTGTTAAATACTCAGATATGTCCAAGCTCTTCAATAAGTACTCTCTCTTTTGCACATATCGCAGGGAGCATCACCGCACAAGAAAGCATTGCTAGAAACTCAACGACAGGCCCTCAATGAATAATCAGAGCTCTAATGATAGAAGACAAGCACATGTAGCACTCAACCAAGCAATGAAGAGAGTCCACAAAGCTTAGTCTCTAAGTTCAACAAGAGATTGAGAAATTGAAGACCTTGTTGGGGTCACGTGAGAAACCACCTTCGGCGAATACATGCTCACTAACTTTTTTAGGTATGTCTTCCTCTTATTGTTTTGCTACTGCCTTGGAAAAAATTTCTCTAACAATGTGGGTAATTGATTACAAAGCCACTGATCACATGCCATGTTCTTCCTATCATCTGCCTTCTTGTACTCATTTTTCTAGATTTAGGAAGACAGCTATTGTTGATGGGTCAATTACCACTATAGCAGGCCAAGGAGGCATCAACTTGAATAGTTCCATTACAATAAAAAATGTCTTTGACGTTCCTAAATTATTTGCAAACCTTATTTCTGTTCAAAAACTTACTAAAGATTCTAATTGTCAAGTAATATTTTCCCTTCACATTGAGTTTGGGAATAGAGCATAAAGAGGATGATTGGACTTGCTAGTGAGAAAAATGGCTATTATCACTTGGAAAATCAAAGTGGAAGAGTTAAGAGTTAAGAATTCCCGGTCTACATCATTCCTTTCTGAGTCTATCATGTCCAATAAAGGTAAAAATTGGCTTTACCATCGTCATTTAGGCACCCATCTTTTAAAGTCCTTAAGTCAATGTTTCTTTCCTTTTTTAAAAGGTTGGCAGTTGAGTCCTTTCATTGTAATATTTGTTAACTTGCAAAACACAAGCGCGTTTCCTTTCCATTAAGCAATGCTAGAATTCATATTACTTTTTATCTCCGTCATAGTGGCATTTGGGGACCTTCTACAACTCCAAATATTTCTGGTGCTAGGTGGTTTGTATTATTTATTGATGATTGTACTAAAGTAATGTGGATTTATCATTTGAAAAATAAGTCAGAAATCAGCACTGTTCTTCTTATATTCCACAAGTAGATTAAAACTCAATTTGATGTGAAAATTAAGAGATTTCATTCTGACAATGCCAAAGAATATTTTAATCAAATGCTCTCTCCATTCTTTGAAAAAGCAGGGATAATTCATGAATCCTCGTGTTAGCACAACTCAACAAAATGGGAGACGGAACACAAATGGTCACCTTCGAGATATTACAAGAGCATTATTGTGTCAAAAAAATGTTCCCAACCAATATTGAGGAGAAGCCATCTTAACCACTGTCCATCTCAATAATAGACTTCCAATAAGGGTTCTTGATCTCAGAAGTACAATAGATGTTCTCATAAAATTTTTCCCAAACTTTAGTGCTTCAAAAAATCTTATTTCTAGAATCTTTAGAAGTGTTGCTTTTGTTCATGTTCACCCTCAAAATAGGAGGAAACTTGACCTATGAGCTCTTCTATGTGCTTTTGTTGGACACAAAAAGGATACAAATGCTTCCATCCACCTACTTAAAAATTTTTCGTTTCAGTTGATGCTACTTTTGCCAAAACAGTCTTTTTCAACATTCCTATCTTCAGGAGGAGACCTTGAGTAAAGATAGAACAAAGGACTTATTCCTCCTTGACTTTCTTAGCTAACATAACTTTGTTGATTTTCCTTATCAACATATATCAACTAAAAATATTCAACATATGTCAACTGGAGATGGTCAATTTCCTACTTCCGTTGAGTCTACTCATGTTCCCATTGAACCAAACCCTATTCCATTTGAGTCAACACCATTTATTGAGTCACCTAGATCTAGTGGAATGATGAAGAATGATGAAGGATATAGAAAAATAAAACAAAACTCGACCATTGCAGATTTATTCTAGGAAGAAATTACCTCTCTCTCAATCTTTGTAAGTGCAACTCTTATTCAAACTGCTATTCAACCACCTCAAATAAGTTCCAGGCTTAAAAACATTATAACTCCAGCTGACTTTCCTTGACTTATTGATGAACCTAACCAACAAAGTGATGTTGATCTTCCAACTGCCCTTAGAAAAGGCACTAGGGCTTACATGAAACATCCATTATACTTGTTCAAGGCTTATCAAAACCTATTCCAAAGTTATAGGACCTTGCCAATCTTCATGTGATTCCCATTCCAAGAAATCTATTTGAGGCAATAGGAGACGAGCCGAGAAGATGCCATGAAATTGGAGATAGAGGCTCTAGAGAAAAACAAAACATGAGAGTTGGTTAAATTACCGAGAGGAAAGAAGCTAGTTAGATGTAGATTGGTTTTCACCATGAAATATATGTCAACATAGAAAAATACAAGGCAAGGTTAGTTGCAAAAGGGTATACTCAAACCTACAGCATTGATTACCTTAAAACTTTTGATCCAGTGGCAAAGAGGAGTATGTTATGAGTCTTATTATCATGGGCAGCCAGTTTTGGGTGGAATCTAAGACAGTTTGATGTAAAAAAATGCTTTTCATGGCGATCTAGAAGAGGAAATTTACATGAAGGTACCTCCTGGTTTTGAATCTTAAAAAGGAATAGTGTGTGAATTAAAGAAAGCCCGCTGCAAACTTAAACAATCAGTAAGGGCTTAGTTCGGAAGGTTCACTACGGTGATGACTACCTTAGGGTATAAGCAAAGTCTAGGAGACCATACTTTGTTTGTAAGACACTCAAAGTCAGGAAGAGAGACAACATTATTGGTATATGTGGATGATATTATAATTATAGGCAATGACACACAAGAGATGAAAAATTTAAGAAAGTGCCTGCTAAAGGAATTTGACATCAACGAAATTGGAAAGTTAAAATACTTTCTAGGTGTCGAAGTGGCGTATTTAAAGCAAGGAATTTTTATTTCATAGTGGAAATCTGTGTTTGACACATTAAAGGAACTTGGGAAATAGAGTTGTAACCCAATTAATACACCCATGAAATTTGTTTAGCACATACAAGACTAGATATTGCATTTGCGGTGAAAAATAACGTAGGAAGATCAAATGCATAATCTAAGTCCAGATCGATTGCATTGGGAATATGAGCTTTTATGGTTAAAAATAACTCTTGATGAGTTGAAGACAAAATGAGAACGCCCAATCAGCAATCAGTGTCACTCATGACCCCATGCAACACTATTGAACAAAGCATATTGAAGTTGATAAACATTTCATCAAAGAGAAACTCGACAATGGCCTAATCTACACTCCATTTGCGTCAACCAAAGACCAGTTCGCAGACATACTCACAAAGGCTCTACCAACCACTGTGTTTCAAGACATTGTTAGCAAGCTTGGAATGGAGGATATCCATTCATCAGCTTGAAGGGGAGTGTAGAAGAATCCCTGACTTTCAGGAATCTGATGATTATTTTTCATGGATAAGACAACTATACATTCTGCCTGATTTTCAGGAACCATATATTATGGGGATATGATTATTTTATATCGATATATAGTAGTAAATCTACTTCTTAAGGATGAAGTGCCTATAAAAGGAGTGTATTTTTCTTTCTTCATGTGTAACAAACCGAAAGAATCCTTTTCTTACAGCCAACAACTCAACAATCATATACATGAACAAAATACCAATAAATAGTTGAAATAAAATAAAATAAAGTTGCTCTAACATAAATAAAACATAAAATCAGAGTATGTTCATTATAAAATTTTGAATATATAACTTTAATGAGAATAATATTTGTAAAAAATTAAATCTATCAATTGGAAGCAAAATAAATATAAATTTTTATTTGACATAACTCTAATTCCAACTAATCTAGAGGTAATCAAAGTTTTCAAAAGGCAAAACATTTTAAAAAATTCCTTCCAGGTATTTACTTATACCCAAAGACAAAGCAAAAACATTTTTTAAAATAGGCTCCTAAACAATTTTTCAAACAATTTAAATTTTTAATGGGAAAAAACAAGAAAACTAAGGAGGCATTTGGTGTTGTTGTCAATTCCTATTTTTTGTTTTCAATTTCATGTTTTGGAAATAAAACTAATAAAAACATATTTAGCACCTTGTTTTTGTTTTCAAAAATTTTAGCAACAATTCTCATGTTTCCAAAAAAATAGCAAACAACATTTTTATGTTTTCAACTTTTTTAAAATGTTTCCAAAATCCCTCCTCCCACCATGAAATTCCTCCTCTCTTTCTCTCTTCTTTTGTTTTTTAATTTTTATTTAAAAAAATTACAAATTAATGCCAATAGTCTTAAAAAATAATATTTTCAAGAAAAATATTTATAAAAATTTATTATTTGGCATGTTGATATTTTATAAAATTGGTTTATACACCATAAAAAATTATATTTTTAGAAAATATTTGTGAAAATTATTGTTTGACTCTGTGATTTTCATAACTAAGATATAACATATAATATATATACACATTTAAAAAAATATTTGTAAAAATCTATTGTTTGAGCTATTGGCTTTTTACTTGATCTCCCAAAAAACATTTATGACTACATCTCTATAACCCCTTCTTCCCTTTTATTTTTTTTTAAATTAGATGGGTCCAATCTAAATATATTTAATAATATAATCAAGTAAACTAATATGAAAAAAATTATAAAAAATATAAAAAATGTGAATTTAAAAAAAATAATAATAATAAACCATCATAATAATTTTGTGCTAACCAAACGTGCTTTTGCTTTCAGCTTTTTAAAATGTACAACAGTTAGTGTATCAAAACATGCTTTTATTTCTAAAAAAATTGATAATACAAAAACAAAACAAAAACAAAAAACAAAAAAACAAATGCCAAACGACCCTAAACTACCAATCAAACTGCTAATTAAATTAATATTGTTGTCACAAATTAATATAAAAAATAATTAACAATTAATAAACATCAATCATTAATTTAATAGATGAAAATTAATTTCAAAACATTTATATTTAATTAGTATTAATTAAATCGATACAAGTCAACTTGGTATAAATGTTTCTCCCCACAAACAAATTCCAACTTCACAGCTCATGACCTAACTCATTCCAATTACTTCAGCACCCACTAAAACAACAGTAAAATAATAATCCAGCTGAAAGTCCTGGTGCAACCAAATCTTCACCACCAAACAACTTCAGAAGTCAAGCCTGACCACCCTCATAGAAAACTACTATATTAGCTCTTGTCAGACTATTTTGTTGGCAAGCATAGAAAACTTCCATATCATAGTATTTTGTTGACTTGCCAAGTCATGAGAGTTGAAAATTCAGATCTCCTTTTGGATGAACATTTCTTTCTCCCAAAGTTTCAATCTACTTATTATGAGGGTTGTTTAAAAATTTGCTCTACTCAAGAAAATTAAACATTGATTAACATGAGTCACCAAGTTTACTCACTAAAGTTAAACAACTTTCTATGTGTCAGAGTAAGTTAATAACTTAATACTTTCCAACATTGTTAACAAAGATCATTGGTCTCCCTCTAAATGGTTTGGATCTTTAACACAAATCAATTTAAGGGTCAAATGGGATGGACGCATGCGTCTCTACTGTGATAATAAGTCGGCAAAAAATATAGCACACAATCCAGTGCAACATGATAGGACAAAACATATTGAAGTTGACAAGCATTTCATTAAAGAGAAGCTAGAAGCTAGACAGTGGCTTGATATGTACACTGTATGTGCCTACCAGTTCACAAATTGCCGATGTGCTGACCAAAGGCTTGAATAATCTAGCCTTTAAGACTATCATTACCAAGCTAGGAATGGATAACATCTACTCACCAGTTTGAGGGGGAATGTTGGAAAGTATATTTAATGTTGGAGAATATTCTAAGGAACCAGCATATTATAAGAATATCTTATAGACACTGGTTAGGTTTTCATTGTCTCTTGTAAAAGGCATATATATACAGATGTAACTCTTCTTTATGAGAACAACACAAAAATCATTTTTGACACATTTACAAGAAATTGCTCTAGGATCTTTGCATAAACTTTTTTGCAGGAATATTTATAAACCAATTTCTTTGAAGCCTTTAACAGTTTCAGGTATAAATCAAACAACAGATTACCTTTGTGAGGAAGACAGCATCTTGAAGTTGCTGCAATGCACCATTCATATTGTCACCTTGAAGGAGTATGTCTTCAATAATGTCATACGCAACCTGTGTACTGCTTGATGTTTTCTTACATGCTTAAAATGTTATATGACACAAAGACTTCAAATAGCTACAACTGGCTAACCTCACTTCTCGTTACTTGCATAGACAGCATTTTGCTCAGAGCCCTGATGCTTGAGAGAGAACCACGGATCTGGCAATTAACTAACCAAGTAAACAAATGCATTTTTTAAGTATTTGGCATAAGATAAAATTAACAATGTACTTGCTCAACAAGATGGCGAATTTGGAAATTATTTTGCCATGATGATTGTTGAAGCAGCATCGCTCTCTGTAAAGGAAGTACATCAGATACAACCAAACAAAGCCCACAAGAAGAAGAAGAAGAGTGAGATACGCATATACTTGATGAAACAAAATTGAAAATATAGATAAACTATCAGAGCATGTATACAGCAAACATTTTTACAATATAATAAACATTCTTGACCACAGAGAGATGCTACAGAATGAACATGAGTACTGCCAGAAAAGAAAAAGGTGGTGATTTTTAAAGCATCATTACTTTGAAGTTTCAAGTCTTTGAAGCTTTATACAACATGTGGATGAGTTCCATTAACCCAAGTGACAGAGGAGTGATGTAAAAAAATGGTATATGATCAATATGAAGGTTGAAAATCAGTGTAGACATGTGATTTTCAAATTTCAACCAAAGTCTGACAACCTTTTCACAAAGATTCTTCTAAAGAGCTAGTAGAATATTATCAAAAATAATTAGAAAATAGATTGAACTTTAATGAAGACAACTCAGAAAAATAAACAAGCAGAATAGAAAAGGCACTTTATTTCATGAATAGGCCTGCCTTAGCGTAACACTTATTTATAGGCCCAAGAGATTATAAACATAGGGTGTTTCCAACATAGGGTGTTCCCAACATAAGAAACATTCTAATTGCAATATTATTGGGCTGAGAACCAGACATTCAACATAAATAATAATATAGCAATCTCCTTGATTAGTGAAAAGAGATTGTCATATCTTGCCTTAGTTAGGCCTTTCCTTCCTGAGTAAGTCTTGCCAAGTTTAAGGTGATTGTGCATCTCCAAATAAGAATCAGCAGCATCTTCAATATTAACAATGATATTTTCTCGATTATGCACTGCATCAGGATCCTCTGGTTCAAAATAATTCAGTTTAATATACTCCCAAAAAAGGACATAAGTATCCATTGAATGTATCATGAATATGTAGTTCAGAAGGTAATTTAACTCTATGGCATTGCTATTGAATTTCTCAATGATTGACCGAAGAATAATGCATTTGGTTTCAACTTATGATATTCTTTTTCTGGCTGTCTCTTCTTAGAAAGATAGATCCAAAATCCTCAACTTTGAAGGAAAGATGGCGGCGATGAAAATCAGCTAGCTCCTTACACTTGGTACTAGATTATTCAATGTTGGCACAAACTTGGGCATGTATGACCTTAAATTTGTTGATCTAATCTTCAGCATTCTGTGGTACATTAGTTGATGCTAGTAAAGGAAAGGAGCCAAGTCCAATGGGCTCTTAGGATTGGCCCCATGAAAAATCTCAAATAGCAAGAATCCAACAGTATGGCTCTTGGAACAATTGACTTCTAACCCAATCTTTGAGAAAGCATAATCCATTTCCCAAGAACACAAACTTGTGAGTATAGCAAACTCCCAGGTGCTCAGTTGATGACCTCAGTTTGGCAATTTATCTCAGCATGGTCCAGCTATAAGGACTGTAGTAAAACACCCAAGTCTCCACAAGGTCTTCCAAACAGAACTTACAAATCAGGTGTCACAACCAGATGTGATAAGTGTATGAAGCCCATGATATTGTGATACTTCACTGATGAATAAAGTAGCAATCCAACCAGCACCAAAGTAACCTTCCATGGTATAAAGTGTGCCGCTTTGGAGAATTAATACAAAACTCCATATATAGTATCCCAACCTTTCAATGTGTGTGGTAAACAGACAGCAAAGCCCACAGCAATTTCAAGTTATGGGCAAGAAGGAATGGAAAAGGAGTGTTAGCCTAGTGTTAGAAGATCATTTTTGCTTTAGAGCAAACATTGCAGCAATTGGCATATGCAAAGACATCTCGATCAATGTTGGCCAAAAGCATCTTTCTACAACCGCATAAAACAACCAGTGGTATATCCCTTAATGGATTTGTATTATAGGCATGCTTTTGTTGTTGTTCCTCTTTGGTGTTTGGTAGGATTTTGGAGGAAAACTTTTATCTGGAGTTGATTAAACTTTCACTTAATTAATAATTATTAAAATGAAAAATTTTGCCTTCCTATCTGAATCAGATTATGCTAATCACCACCTGGTAAAACAACCTGTTGTGTACGCATTAAAGTGTGTTATATCATGGCCATTGTCTTGGTTGTCACTCCCACAACAAGATCATAGATCACGATAGTTGTGCATACTTTGTAGTTTTAGGGGGAGGTAGAACGTTGTATGACTAATGGTACCTCCATCTTGGGTATTTCCAAGGCAACACTTGGATGACTTTCATAATTTTTCTAAGGGACAGACAAAATTGTGAACCTGCAAGTTTGGGTTTCATGGCTATCTGCCCAGAATCTTGAACACATAAAATAACTAAATTGAACATGTTCTCCAGTCAACAACAAAACTTGTTTGCTCTTGAATATTATAAACGGAAGCAAAGAATTAGATATTAAGAACATAATTTGCAAAATCTATTTAGGAAGAGCAGCAAATAACTTCTTTGAAAGAATCTACAATTTGCTCAGCTATTCTTTTAGAAACAACAATCCAAAATTGTTTGATCTCATTCTTCAGGTGATGTTTGGTTGGTGAGTTAACCAAACACCCATGAGTTATCCCACCAACTCTTTTCTATAAGAATTAATTATTTTAAAGATATATTTACAGATTAATTTTTAAAAAAATTAATATTAATAAATAGTTATTATTAATTAAAAATTACCATTCTTATTTTGGTAAGAACTAATTAAGACAAATTATGGTCAGAACATATAAAAGCTTTTCCACCAAGCCAATATTCAAAACTGATTCCCTTAAACACCCTCTAACTTACCAACTAAGCACAACTATCAAGTTCCCCAAAAGAGGTTTATGTTAGCAAGATATGTAAATATTGAAGCTCATGTATATGGATTTTGTGGCAGATTCTAGATTAAACTTGTGCTCTGAAAAGTTCTAGAATTTCTTATTGACTTAATAGCATGCAAGAAAACTAAAGTAGGAATTTTTGTAAGTCTAATTACTTAGAAGATGTATACACTAAATGCTGGGATTTGCAACTATCTTTTATCATCCTTTATGTTTAGCCATTGAACTCTAAGTCTAGACTACAACAATCTAATCAAAACAAAAATATTTTCTTTGATGGAGGTGTACAAGAGATGTTTTGAATGCTATGTTTTGTAACTCATGGTTCTGTCCCTAAAATACAACCAAAAACTTAGAATATAGAAATAAACTTGAGAGAAATCTCTAAGGACTCCAGAATGGGGTTCCAATTCCTATAGTGATACTTTCAGAAAAATTCGTTAGGAACATCCGCAGAAGCATCAAATGCAAAGAAAAGGTTGGAGAAAGTGCTAAAACATGATAAGATTTGCTTTTCTCAATCATCTAGTGTTGATTCAAATTATCTACAGCATACCTGATCCATGACATATGCCATAGCCAAAGAACGAGAAATCATGATAGCTCCAGCTCTTTGTTTGGTTGTCAAAAAAATGCAGTTGTTCATTACATCCTCCTTGGAAGTTTGAACCTCACTAATTTTGTCAATGAAACTTGGCAGTGATAAATCGATTGCCATGTTTTCTTGAACCTTTTCCTTCTTTGTTCTTGTTTCTGGCCCAACACTCAGAAGCTCAGCAACCAGAAATCCCACAACAAATGGCTGTCTTACCAAGGGAAGAACCAAAGCTTCATATTCAGGAATATATTCCACCTAAAGTCCACAAACATTAGGGAATTAGTAAATTGCAAGAATTGAAATGTTTTCCCTGGAATCACTAATATTTAAGTCAGCAACACACCTGCAGTTTTGAAAGAGCTGCTTCTGCAGAACGCAAACCTGCTGGCAAGGTAAAATTAGCAACTAATATGGCACAGTCCACATTTTCAGATTTATCATATCCAGGATAGCAAGCGACCCGGCGTAGTTCAAGCTGGTTCATAATAAAACTACCAGCTGGTCTCACAAAAACCTGCAAAACAAATTAGTGTGATGATTAGTGACAAAAATAGCTCGCTAAGTCATATTATTTGCATAACAAGGTTTAGTAGGACGTTGTTGCATTTCACTCAAGTCAATAATGAGATTCACTATAGATAAATATGAATCGAGAATGAGCTCCCCGTTCAACCTACTAAGCTGATGCAGAGGAAATGGTTTTACTTTTTAGAACTGACAATAATCTGTAAATTATTCCAAATCAATTGATGAGGGCTCCAACTAAGCCCGAGGATGGAAACTGAAACAACTTATTCATAATAAAAGAACTAACGAGCTCTCAGAAGGTCCAAAATTTGATGTTGCAGGCCCTGCTCAAAAGGAAAGCATCTCAGTCTCAAACAATTCAGCTTTCGTAGTATGTCAAAAGAATGAATTTTATATATAATTAGAAAAGAATTTATTTCTAACACATCCACACAGACACACACGCACGCACACACAAAATCACCACTAGCAATTACATCCAGATGTAATCATCAACTTCATTCTTATCCTCTACGGCTCTACCAAATAGCAAGCAATTCAGACTGTCCATTTGGCTAGAAATCCAGTCATTGAGCATCCGAATTTTAGGAATAAAAAGCAGAGTGAGTGCTTTATAAACTCCATGACTCAGGTTGAATTGGTTAGTTCCTTCAATGCATCGTCCCAATCATTTTCCAGAGAATTCATTTCCATTCCAGTAGAAAATAAAATTCAAGAGCTTAATGGAGTCAAACCAACCGAAAGGACAGCTTCATGATGCACGACTGCCCGGAAGAGTTCGAGCTGTTCAATGCAGAGCCGCTGGAAATCAGGGCTGGGAGAGATGATACCATTCTTCCCAGGTTTCTCCATCCTCTCCGCAAACTCAACCGGGGACGTCGGCGAAGCCTTGAGGATGGCGGCGGCCACCGCAGCGGCGGAGGGCGGGGAAAGGGAGTCGTTTGGGGGCTCCGGCGGGAGGGAGACAGGACGGAGAGCGGAGTGGCTTCTGAGGGATCGGAGAGATGGTTTTTCAGGGGAGGAGTGGGAGTGGCAGTGGTGAGGGAGAAGCTGGGAGGTAATGGCGCAGGAGAGGAGCATCTCGGCGGAAGTCCTGTTGCATATGGAAAACCAGCGCCTGCTTTTTAGATAAGCAGCTACCAATCCGTTCTCCATCACTCGAGGAGCGTATTACCTCCATAATAATAATTATTATTATTATTATATAATAATATTATAATGGCATAATTCCCTAAACATACCTTTATATTTTCCAAACTTACTTTTAATTTAGTTATATTAGTCCCCCTAAACCCTAAATCCTAACTAACGCTAAACCATCAAAAAGAGGAAATGATATGGTTCATTTAAAAGTAGTAGAGGGACTAAAAAGATTACAATTTAAAATGAAAAACTAAAAGAGTAAATTTGAAAAAGTAGAGCGACTATTTACATAATTATACATATTATTATTTTTGTTGTTGTTGTTATTATTTGCTGAAAACCCCTGGAAGTTTTCATCCTGCACACATGTTTTAACCAAATTTGGGTATCCCAAAAGGCCCCTCTTTTTCCCTCCACTTACTTTTGAACCCCTTAAACTTCTAACGGAGAGAAACGGGGTGAATTTTATCTTAGTTGGATGAAAATGTCATTGCCTGGGAAGTTGTGAACAACCACGACATGGTGGGAAATGATATCATGCCTTTCCGTAACCATTTTGGCGCTAGAACATTTTAGAGAAGATAATCAAGTTTTTTTTCGGCAATCCCGAGAGAACTTCATCATTAATGGCGCACCTTTTTTTTCCTCACTTCACCCCTTCATCTACTTGCAACAAAGCAAACAAAACTCTTCCCCCTCTCCACCAAGCATCTGATTCCTAGATTCCATCTCCTCGGTCGTTTTTTCGTTTAACCGCTGGTTTGAAGGAGAACTCACATTGTGCACTACTACAGTTTTGAAGACTCGTTTCAGTCCACACTAGTCAAAGGTCATGCTCCAAGGTAGGGAGGCAAGTTGGGAACAAATGAAGAAGATTACCAATTGTACTCCCCTCCCCCCCACACCCCAATTTGATTTGTGACGCACCGATTTATGAAGAAAGGTTTTTCGGCTTATGCTATGATTTTGGGTTAATCTAAGCATTCCTAGGGTTTAGTGTTTTCTTTGCTTTGTGTATGTTCTGTACGCAACCCAAAGTGAGAATGTTGTGTTCAATTAGATCATTTCTTTGGGCATGTCTTTTGTTATGCAATCTTACATGTGTGTTCCATGGATGTTGTCTAATGTGTATCATGCCTTTTTTTTCGTTCTTTAAGTTTACATGCTTGTACTACATGTGTGTTATTTGCTAGGTTTGTCTCAATTAAACAATTCCCCCCCCCCCCCCCCCCCAAAAGATATATACATCAATTAGTTTAAATAGTTTCAGTTTAAAGACAGGTTTTCATTCTTAATAATACGTCTTCCCGTTTAAGTGGACTAAATACTTCATAATGTCTTGCTCTTTCTCATAAGCTTGTTCATATGGTGGTTAACCTTGTCAATGGGAGGTGCTACTTGATACCGATAGTTGAAACTTTTACCGAATCGAAGCATCACATGAGCGAAAGATACTAGGAAATCATCCAGAGAATACCATTTGCCACACTTACTGAGTAGAACTGGTATTGCTAGATAGGAGGTTACTCGATGCCTTGTTACAAAGGTATGACAAACACCCTAAGAAATTCAAGATTGGGCAGGGCTTGCTTAGTTTTAGGCCTGAAGATGCGGCTATCATTCTTGGGTTCCTGTGTCATGGAGATGTTTTGTTTTTCAAAATAAGAAAATGCAAACCGCTGTTGAAAGGAAAATATTTATTAAAATTCTATGAACAACATAGAGACTCCATAAAAAAAAAAACACTTCTCCAAATTGTTCGGAAGAGGAAAGAAAAAAAAAATTTGTAAAGCTCATTGTGGTGTACCTCATGGGTACTTATGAGTGCATTTCATATCGCTATTTTATTTACCTCCGAGTTAAATTTTTCTTGTCTTTTAGCATTCTTCATACATATTCGATGCTATTCTGAGTTTTTTATATCTATTGTTCAGATTGTTAGGGTTCGGGACAATGGAAGTGAATTTGGAAGAAAAATCGGTAAAAGAACATCATTTGCTAAGTGTTCAAGCTAAGTACGACCTATGCAAAGTCGTGCTTTTTGGCTGTGCTTCTGGGTTGTGCTTGTAATACCATGAACCTTTGGATATCTGTTGGAAAATATATTCAGGGTATTATCACAGTTACAGTGAGATTTTTCTACAGAGCATTTTTGTTGAGAAACCCAAGTGGAAAGAACAAGGACCTTATTATGAGAGTTTATAGAAGATTTTGGATTTACATGTAATTAAAAAGGGTTGATCTGAACTGCTTCGGAGAAGGATCCTTCAAGACATTGAGCGGCCCATCAAGGCCATGGTTTACATTGCTTTTCATTGTATTATCTCTTGCTTTGTAATAAGCCCCATGCATGGCTAAACCCTAGTGGGTATTTGGGCATGTGAACCCTAGGATTATATTCATGTATTGATTTACTTTATGCTTTCTATTAAATCTGAGTTTGTTTGAGTTTCAATCTTGTTTAATCAGTGCTTGCATGCCTTATTCATACTTGTGATTGATTGATTTTGCTTGATTTGTTACCTTGGTGAGAGCGGTCTCCGTTAGTGTTAGAACATACAAGATTGAAGAGAGTTGAGAGGGTGAGTCATGAGATAGTGGAAAGCCCCTTTCCTCTCTGAATTAGTGTTTCCTATCTCTGTATTCCCTAAGCTATATGCAATCATATTTGGTGTGACACATGAGATTGATAGATTTCTCCGCTGGGACCTTGTACGTGGTTAGGGATCTTTTTCCTGGACCAAAGGGTTAGATCTATCTTTAGGAATCAGTTTCACTCTTAGGTATCCCTAGAGTTCATTACGGTCATATGTAGTGTGAGGTGTTGAGATTGACTGATTTCTCCACCGGGACCTCGTAGGGGACTAGTATTGGTTGCCTAGAGGCAAGAACCGATTATTCTTGGATTACCTCGACTCTTTTAACTCGGTCTAAAAGCATTTAGTAAGTCTTGCACTTCATGATAGATCCTAGGGGGAGCATTGCCCGGGTACCTCATCTTTATTGATTGAGATCTCCCTTATTTTCTTGTCTCTTTGCTTGTTATTGATTTTTATAGTTTTTGCATTAAGTTCATCCCATCATATTATTGATTCTGACTAGATAACTGAGAATTAGTCATTACTAGTATTTTATTACTTCGACACTAGTGCACTTGCAGTGTATACACGTAATCAGATCGTGTCAATATACATTTAGACACTTATCAAACATCCCCACACCTAAGCGTTTGCTTGTCCCCAAAAACAAATCATGAAAAATAAGGAGAAAAATAAGTGGTTAAATGTACTATTTCCGGCTCAAATAAATATAAGAGTCTACAAGCAATGGACAATGATACATAGATGTTGAGTTACAATCAATAAGCATAACAGAAGGATCCCACCTCACCTCTTATATGTCTGTGCCCTGTGTGTGAATCTTCTATCTCATTTGCCCTGATCTAGTCTAGCTTAATGACTTTAATAAGTACTGCTCTAGATGCCAATCACTCCACAAACAAAGAATAATGAGTCTTAAAATGCTAAGTGCTACTTCAATAAACAAGTAAGATCCTTCTAACTCTTGAACTTGAAACTAATTCCCTTTTCTTCTTAGAACCTCCAGTAGGCAATCAAAAAGATCAATAGGATTTTTATTGTCATTTCAATCATCATTATTTTTTTTCGAGTCCGACTAACGTAGACTGCACAAAAAATCTTTTTAAAAGGTGCACATGCAAGTTAGGCACAAAAGTCACCCAACTACTCAATTACAGTCTAGATAGATGCATTCATGCTTCATTAGTAGAGGAATACTGACATAGACTCTTTTTTTTCTTTTTCTTTCATATTTTTTTCATATTCATCCTAGATTACGTCTTTAGGCTACTCTATATGCCACACAACTAGGGCTAGCTCAACAAGACTTATAAGTTCTTAAGAGTTCATTGAAAGATAGAACTTAGTGTTCTAAGGCTAAGTATCCAAAGTTGTGTGTTAAGTATACTAGAGAGTTAGGGTAGTCAAGATGGCTATTCCCAGTGCATCAACACAAGATTCAGTGCACAAGATAGTACTAGAGGTGAAGCAGGGTTCAATAAGGCACAAGAAGCATGTAAACCACATCATTCAATAATCCTTGTTAAAAGAATCTCACAAAAATGAATAAAGCCATCATTGATAACACTAGCATGTAAATAATGGTCCAAATACAAGGAATACATTCATCCCCACACCTAGTGTTGTACATTGCCCTCAATGTACACTAATCATGAAGAGCAAGGTAATATATGCAATGAAAAGAATAGAATATGGTGAAAACAAACTTCCCCGGTTCATCTTGTGCACGTGGCGAGGAATGACCGGAATATAATGTGTGGTGAGATAAACATGTCAGGTCCAGTCTCTATTGGATATGGAGAAGCTCACCAAACTCCCTTAATGCCCTATAAGGCAAAAAGGGACATCATCATTCCAAAGAAAATTTTAAATGCAAAGAGTAAACACTAGGGAGTAGTCAAACACACATAATAGAAAAAAGCAAACAAAGTTCTACAAAAGGTTAGTAGGGCATAACCCTTCCCAATGTATTAGTACCAAATAAACACACTTGTAGAAATTAAAAGGAAACAATAAACTGCGGAAATAAAACTAAGTGTCCATGCTAAGAAGTGAAACTAGTTGTCACTGGCTGCTGTAGGTGGTGGTGGTGTGGCGGTACAGGATGTGGTGGAAGTGTGTGAAGATGATCCACGAAAGGAAATGGCAAACTAATGAAAGTCCTCTGTAAGCTGCCGTTATTCCTTTAATATCCGGTAGAGCTGGCCTCGCATCTCGTGCTGCTCATAACGTATGGCCTGAATGTCCCTCTCCATGGCTCTCAACCTAGTGTCGAAGTCTGGTGGTAGTATGGTACCAGGAATTGGGGTGAATGTATCCTCAGGTTCTAAATCTGTCTCAGCTGGCTCTCACATACTAGACTCTCCTGTGGCTGAGTGTCGGGCAAGTCTGTAGTTGCTACCCCTTGACACACCCCTTGCGTGTGCGTACCACAAGTGCACGGGTCGTCAAAGTAATAAAATACTCCTGCAAGTGGGTAGTCGAATCCACAGAGAAAAGATTCTCAGAAACAATAAGAATTGCTATTTAGCTAAGGTGAAAAACAAGTTGTGATTTAATTCAAAATATCAATGCAAAGAAAACTAAAAGAGAAAAGAGATAGCAATGGAGCAAAGAGAGGTAATCAATGATAAAATGGAGTACTCAGACAATGCTCACCCTAGGACTAATGTTTCCAGTGCAAGACTAATATTATGCCTCCTAATTGAAGTTTAATGAGTTGTGAAAATCCAAAGACATACGATCCCAAACCTACGGTTGACAGGGACCCGAAAGTGCACGGGTTGTCGCAGTAATAATAGTACCCCGGTAAGAGGGTAGTCGAATCCACAGGGAATAAGGATTTAAGACACAAGAATTCACTATTTAGCTAAAGCGGTGTGCGAAGAGTGTGAAGAGAATCAATGAGTGAGTGCAAAAGTAATTTTTAAGAAACAAGAAATAAAAGAGAAGTATGGAAGGTAAGAGAGTGCAAGTAAGAGTAAATAGAGAAGGACACTCAATGAGTAAAGTTGGGTAGCCGGACAAGCTACCTCTAGGACTTATGCTTCTAGTGTAGGACAATGCTATTATACTCTTCAATTGATGATTAATGAGTCGAGGACATCCTTAAACACACGGTCCCAAACTTAAGGTCAACCGTGAATAACCCTAATATTATGCCCCGGCGTTAGGTTTCACTACGACCCTTGACTCTTGTTGACCTGTCAACTAAGCCCTAAGAGAGTTCATCTTCCTAAACCTCACACTACGTGGGATTGCTTTAAGTTCTAGGGATTCCTAGTGATAAACCCTGTTCCTATGTATAGCTCTAACCCTTTGGTCTATGTGAAAGAACCCTAGCCTCAATAAAACCCTAGTATTAGGATTCACTACGACCCTTCACTCTGTTGCTTGCGTAACTCCCCAGGGGAGTTTATCTTCTAGCACCTAGTTTTATTTCGACCCCTAAGAACTCTTGGAACACGGAGGTAGAGAGAATCACACCGAAGGGGAAAGGGGATGTTTCGCTACCTCACGACTCACCCTCTCGACCCTCTCCAATCTCAAGTAGTCTAACTCTATAGGAGTTGTCACACCTCCAAAGTAATGCTCATCGTAAGATAATAACACTTCGCATTATTATAACACGAGCACTTATCAACGGTCAGCAGTGACTAGCCCTCTACACTATGCCCCTGCGGAAAGGAATGCTCTCAACACCTCATACTGTGTAGGACTGCTTGAAGCTCTATGGATTCTAAGTGATAAACCCTATTCCCTAATTTAGATCTAACCCTTTGGTCCAAGCGAAAGATCCCTAGTTACAATTAAACCCCAGCACTAAGGATTACTTAACACTTCACTCTATTGCTCATGCAACTATGTCCTAGTGGAGTTTGTCTCTTAGCACTTCACTCAATCGTGACCACAAAAAATTTTTGGAATACGGAGGTAGGATAAATCATGTTGAAGGAGAAAGGGGACGTTCCACTACCTCTTGACTTACCCTCTCAACCCTCTTCAACCTTGCTAAGTCTAACCCTAATGAAGTGTGACACATCCCTTGCGTGTGTGTACTACAAGTGCACGGGTTATCGAAGTAATAATTACCCTGATGAGTGGGTAGTCAAATCCACAGGGAACGGAAGTACTAGTAATAACTAATTCTCAGTTATCTAGTCGAATCGATTATATGAAGCAATGGATGTAATGTGTAAAATAAGAAAATCGCAAGCAAGCAAGTAAAGGAAAAAGGTAAAGGAGATCTCTATCAATGAAGTGCAAGACTAACTAAATGCTTCTAAACCGAGTTCTATGAGTCGAGATAATCCAAGAATAATCGGTCTCTGCCTCCAGGCCACCGATACTAGTCCCCTACAAGATCCCGGTGGAGAAATCGCTCAATCTCAATACCTCACACCCCATATGACCGCAATGAACTTTAGGGATACATAAGAGTGAAAATGATTCCTAAAATTAGATCTAACCCTACTTCTAGGTGAAAGATCCCTAACCCCTACAAGGTCCCGGCGGAGAAATCTATCAATCTCACGCCTCACACGCCATACGATTGCATAAAACTTAGGGAAAATGGAGATAGGAATCACTCAATCGGAAGGGAAAGGGGACACTCCTCTATCTCAAGACTTACCCTCTCAACCCTCTTTAACCTTGTATATTCTAATCCCCAATGGAGACTTCTCTCTTATTAAGGTAACTACTTAAGCATAAACAATCAGTCACAATGATGAACATGTCAAGCAAGCAATGATTAAATAAGGTTAAAACTCAAATTAACTCAGAATTAAAAGAAAGCATAAAGAAAGTCAATACATGAATCGAAACATAGGGTTCACATGCCCAAGTATCTACTAGGGTTTAGCCCTCCATGGGGCTTATTACAAAGCAAAAGATAATGAAATAAAGAGAAATGTAATCCATGAAAGTAAACCCCCTCGAATCCGTGATGATGGCCTTGATGAATCGTTCAACGTCTCGAAGAAACCTTCTCCGAAGCTAGGTCGCCAATGGCTCCCTGATGCTATCTCGTTGAAGGATCTATCAAAGTTGGTGAAGAACAACCCCCAATATCTCCAAAGACCTCGTCCTTGAAATCCTAGCCGCTCTCGCCTTCAATCATGCGCAAAAAGTCTCTAATAGAATCGGCAAAAAGGGCTATTTATAATTCTGAAATGCGCCAGTCACGTGCCTCCACGTAACCACGTGAATTCCCACGCGGTCATGTGGGCTGCAGAATTCACAGGCGGTCGCGTGAACAGTAATTTCTGCTACATTACTGCTACAGTAAAAACATTATTTGCTACAGTCTCTTCATAAAACACGGTCCAAACTCTCTTATCTTGAGGCCACATGGTTGGGCACACGTCCATGTGGTGAGTTATAAGACTTTTCCTCCATCGAGCCATCATTTGGAAGCTTTAGCTATCTTCACACAAGTAGGGACATGAAGGTATGACTGCCTTTGTGCCCTTCTATCACACAAATCGGCTTGAATTCTTCTGGAATTGACACACACCCTCATGTACATGAGCCTCTCTTGTGCCTTGACACTTGTGTTGTATAAAAGCTCCCAACAATAAGTCTTTATAACCCATCTTTGCTTCTTTTTTCCTCCTTCAACACTTTCACAACCTAATTGCACAAAGGAACACCAAAATACACTTTATGAGATATAATCCATGGTAAAATGATGCTCAATGCATGTAAAACAAGTAGATAAAACATGTCTACTCAAGCACTTATCAAAGTGTCACTCATTCAGAAGGATTACCTAGATAGATTCTCAACTCTAATGTCACTCTAAGGGAAAATCAAATCAATATACATACAAGATTGAAACTCAATTCAAACATCAATTAAAAAAAACATAATAGAAGTCAATGAAATAAAATCATCCTAGGGTTTACAAGTCCAAGCATCCACTAGGGGTTTAGCTCTCCATGAAGTGACATGGTCCGATTGCATGTATACACTACAAGTGCAAGGATGTCAAAGTAATAAAATACCCAGTGAGTAGGGTAGTCAAATCCACAGAGAACGGAAGTACTAGTAATGACTAACTCTCAGTTATCTAATCAGAATCAATAATATGATGGGCTGAAGTTAATGCGAAAACTATGAAAATCATAAGCAAGCAAAGAGACAAGAATATAAGGGTGATCTCAATCAATGAAGATGAGGTACCCGGGCAATGCTCCCCCTAGGATCTATCAAGAAGTGTAAGACTTACTAAATGCTTCTAGACATAGTTATAAGAGTCAAGGTAATCCAAGAATAATCGGTCCCTGCTTCCAAGCAACTGATATTAGTCCCCTACGAGGTCCCGGTGAAGAAATCGCTCAATCTCAACACCTCATACCACATATGTCTGCAATGAACTCTAGGGATACCTAACAGTGAAGCCAATTTCTAAAGATAGATCTAACTCTATTTTTATGTGAAAGATCCCTAACCCCCTACAAGGTTCCCGTAGAGAAATATATCAATTTCACGCCTCACACCAAATATGGTTGCATAGAGCTTAGGCAATATGGAGATTGGAAACACTCAATTGGAGAGGAAAGGGGATGCTCCACTATCTTATGACTCACCCTCTCAACTCTCTTCAATTTTGTATGTTCTAACCCTAATGGAGACCTCTTTCACCAAGAGAAAAGGTGGTGAGAAGTAAAAGGAGGGCCCGATACATACGGCCTTAATGAGGGCCTCATTGAGGCCGTATGCGTTAGTTAAAATTCTCTGGATAAGGTATATGGCATCAATGAGGTCCTCATTAAGGCCGTATGAAGTAGTTCAAAGGCTTTGGATGTGGCAGACGACCTCAAGGAGCTCCTCATTGAGGCCGTATGAACGTGGGAAATGCCCTTGAGCCAAAATTTGCTTCTCCAAGTGAATAAGGAAGGCTTTAAAGGGATTTAGAAAACTTCCAACTTGAAAGAAATACATAAAAACTCAATCTAATGCATGACATAACATCAAAAACATGGGTTTCTCAACAAGGAAAATGATTAAACCATGCCAAAGATGATAAGAAAAAATGCAAAAAGCATGCGAGCATGGACTTATTCAAATTCATAACAACTAAGAAAATATGGAAAGAACAATAAAATTAACACATAGAGTATGAAAACTGGAAATATAACCCCCGAATACTTGGGTTGCCCCCCAAGAAGAGCTTGTTTAATGTCACGAGCCAGACGTACCTTGTCACTTACCTCTCGGGGGTTCAAAGGGATTAAAATTACCCTTGGTCATCTTTTGAGCATTTTTTTATCCCGGAAAATTCAATGACAATAACCTATGAACTTCAAAATTTTCATAAGTAAAGAGGGGTGAGAATTGTACCTTTCCTCCTTGAGATTGTGAATGATGAGGATTGATACCTTTTTTTTTCTTTCCATGGACTTCCCTCCAAATTTTCCTCAATAATGATTCTTTTTTCTCTTTTTCTTTGGCATTAGTGCATATCACCTTCTCCTTTGGTTGCTTTAAATTGTGACTTGGAAGGGGAGGATGGGGTTTTTCTTGTTCTCCATTCTCTTGCTCCTCCAAGTATTCATCAAAGGGGTTTAATGACAACATCTCCTGCACACAATTAGAAATTAAGAGATCAGTTTCATCAATGAAATAAAGCATGTCATCATGGTCAAGTGAGTGTTTCATGGGCGCCTGTAACATGTACACTGCTTCTTCCTCTCCGACCCTTAACGTCAATTTTCCTCCTTTTAGGTCGATTAGGGCACTCGAGGTACTAAGGAATGGACGACCAAGAATTAATGGTGTTTCCACATCTTCATCAATATCCATAATGACAATATCTACAAGAAAGACAAATTTATCTACCTGGACAATTACATCCTCCATAATCCCACAAGGTTTTCTTATCGATCGATCTGCCAACTGTAAAGTCATCCTTGTGGGTCTAAGCTTATCTAAACCAAGCTTCAAATACATGGTGTATGGCATGTCGTTAATGCTGGCCCCCAAATCTGTTAAGGTATTCTCTTGAACTCCTCCTTCGAGCACACAAGGAATGATGAAGCTCCCCAGATCTTTCAACTTTTGTGAGAGTTTCTTTTCTAATATGGTTGAGCAATTTCTCATGAGTGCCATAGTGTCTTCTTTCTCTAATTTTCTTTTGTTGGTGAGAAGCTCTTTTAGAAAGTTGGCATATTTAGGTATTTGAGTCAAAGCTTCCACTATTAGGATATTTATGTGGAGTTGTTTGAAGATGTTGATGAACTTTCTGAACTGAACATCCTCCTTGTCTTTTTTTTAGCCTAGTCGGATAGGGAATTGGGGATTTGTACTCGGATGAATTTGATGATCCCCGTGGTTGAAGTTCATTGTTTCCTCCCCGATTAGCTTTCTCAATAACTTTCTCAGTTGAATTGCAGTCTTCCTCAATGACTACCCCAGTTTCCTTGACACTTGGGTCAACTTCGACCCTTGTCTCAACTTTTCCTCAGCTTCTAAGGGTAATGGCCTTCAACTGTTTCCTTGGATTCTCTTCAGTATTACTAGGAAGACTGCCTGAAGGTCGTTCAGAATTTGCCTTAGCAAGTTGCCCCACCTGGTGTTCAAGTGATTGCACAAAAGCTTGGAGATTTCTTAAGATTGAGCCTATCTTATTGAACTGACTGGCATGCTGAGCAAGCTGAGCATTTACTTTACCAAACTGTGTATCCATGCTGCTGGTTATGTTATTGAATCTTGATTAGGTGTTAATCATAAATTTGGCAATCATATCTTCAGTAGCAAATCTATTCTCTCATAGCGGTTGTTTCACTTGGGAACCCTGAGGGGGTACAGCTTTTTGTTGTTGTCCTTGATTCCATGAAAAATTTTGGTAGTATTTCCACCCCGGATTGTCAGTTGTGCTGTATGGGTTTCCTTAAGGTCTTTGCCTCCCAATATAATCAACATTCTCGATTAGTGCAACGGAGGAGCTAGAAATAGGACATTGGGCAACTCCATGTCCACCACCATAAGTGCTACAACTCATCATTGATTCTGACTTCGAACTACTGCCCATGAGTGTTGCACAACCCAAGCGCACAGTTTTACCAAGTAGTAATAAGTTATTGATCCCACGAGGACCAAGTGTGATTACCGATCTATTGCAATGATAGGCTATCTAGACAATTAAAAGTTGGAATAATGAAAATAACAAAGTAACAGAAAATACTTAAATAAGAAACACAGGCATGCAGGAATGTGGACTGGGATTCAGGTTTGGATGAACTTAGGTTTGGGAACTCACCACAAAGAGCAGTGAATGATGTGTTTGGATCAAAACTTAGGTTGGGTAGGTTACTTGAAGGGTGATAATCCTAGAATACTTGCCACTCTCTTTCAAGAGATAACAAGTTGATCTTTATTAGGTCATCTCCTACTTTCGTGGTAGATAAACCCTTTCAAAACCCTACTAAGAACAATGATTATATGAAGAACCCTCAAGAATTACCTTTCAGCAAGTTCAGGGTGACTTAAGAAGTTTAAAGACCCTGGTTAACCTTTCAGTTAACCTTGATCTGTAGGATAAAACAAGTAAGATTTTCATACTCACAAGTCAAGTTACTTAAATCAAAAGTCAGCTCAAGAAATCTGCCATTAAACATAAAAGATCCATACAAATGTAACACACATCAAACAACCACTACTTTGGGTTAATCCCAAACCTAAATTAAAGTTTACAACTCCATGTCTCAGTTACAAAGAAAAATAGGAGAAATAAAAGTTATGTAAGGAACAACACAACACAAACACAACAAAGCTGAGAAAAATCCCTATGATGTCCACATAATCTGCTCTTCAATTTCCAGCCTTGTTCTCCTCCTTCAGCCCCTTTCAGAGCCTTAGAACTTCTTTCTTTTCTCCTCTCTAGCCGTCTCCACTTTTTCCTTTGCCTTTCTTTCTCTCCCAAAAGAACCCTAAGACTGTCTTTTTAAAGTTATTGATAGAAGCTGGGCCCCATGCTGCTTTTCAGACCACATGCACTTTTCGCAGGCCACAGGTGGGTTGTGTTTTCTCCAGAAATTGATCCTCATTCTCCAGTTTTCTCTCAGTTAGCTCCAGCTTTCTACAAAAACAACTAAAAGGAGTAGATTGTGCAGGAGTAGGGGAAATCATTAAGAAAACTAGGAAATATGCATGTTTGGTGATGGATTACTAACTAAATGCATGATGATATAACACAATTTTTATGTACAACAATGAGCATGTCTAGCTTTCGAAACAACATATCAACCTTCATGGCAAGAGCATCATTGGCACTAACTTTATAATTTTCGACTCCTTTCTGTGGTGTTCCTCTTGAGGCCCAATAAGATTCTGATAAGTGCTCATGTTAAAGTAATACTAAGTTTTATTTTCTTACATTGAGCATTACTTTTCTTAGATTTTATCATTAGGGTTGTGGAGAAGAGTTAGAGAAGAAGGAGCAATATTAAGTCATGTCTGTCTTTGTTGTGGAGTTTCTTGGACTAAGCAAGGATCAAGGCACGGGTTCTAAACTTGTGAGTGTGCCAACCTCCATTGTGCTCAAATGGTTCTATGATTTAGAGGGGCACAAAGGTAGTCACACTTATAAAGTCTAACCCATGTGACATTGAAGAACTTCATCAATAAGGAGAAACAAAGAAACGAAGAAATGAAGAAACGGCATGATCTATCGTTGGTTATGTGCCTAATTTAACGGCCTCAATGAAGAAAATGAAATCGGGAATAATTTGGATGAGAGTACTCTAGCAAATCACTGTAGCACTTTACTGTTCACTGCGCGACAGAAAATGATTTCCAAAAAATCCACACAGACGTGTGGAAATCCCACACGGCCATTTGGATGCCCGATTTCAGCCTTTAAATACCATGACTCAGATTTATTTTGGAGATTTTTTGACCTATTTTCGCCCAACTTCTGTAATACCACGGCTAGAGTTCGGAGAGGATTTTGTGGGGTTTTGGAGCAAGTCTACAGCATCAATATCAACGTTCTTTGGAAGATAGTTATTGGGGGAGCTTTCATCGGCATTGATTCGGCGAGGTGTGCCCTAGGCTTGATGAGGGACTTGGTGGAGAAGACGGAGCAGCTTCATAAGACCATTGTCACACATCACAAGGGGGTTTTATTCTATGCTTGTTCTTACATATACTTTGATGATTTTGTATAGCTCCATGGAGAGCTAAACCCCTAGTGGGTATTCGTACTTGTAAACCCTAGGATGACATTATTTCTATGACTTTTATTATGCTTTCTTAATTGATGCTTTTAATTGAGTTCCAATCTTGAATGATAATTGCATTGATTTTCCCTTAGTAGTGACACTAGGGTCGAGAGTCATCTAGGTTATCCTTGGAAGGTGTGATAACTTCTATAGGATTAGACTACATGAGATTGGAGAGGGTCGAGAGGGTGAGTCGTGAGGTAACGAAACGTCCCCTTTCCTCTTCGACATGATTTTTCCTACCGCCGTGTTCCAAGATTTCTTTGTGGTCAAAGTAGAGTGAAGTGCTAGGAGATGAACTCCCCTGGCGCTTAGTTGCGCGAGCAACAGAGTAAAGGGTTGTAGTGAGTCCTAGTGTTGGGCTTAACTAAGACTAGGGTTCTTTTGCTTGGTCGAAATGGTTAGAACTACATTTAGGAACAGGGTTTATCACTTGGAATCCCTAGAACCCCAAGTAGTTCCACGTAGTGTGAGGCTTAGGAGATGGACTCCTTTGGGGCTTAGTTGAGCAATCAACAGAGTGAAGGGTTGTAGTGAATCTTAATGTCGGGGCATAGTGTTGGGACTAGTCACGGTTGGCCTTAGGTTTGGGACCGTGTGCTCAAGGATTTCCACGGCTCTTTAAACATCAATATGGGAGTATAATACTAGTCTTGCACTAGAAACATTAGTCCTAGGGGGAGCTTGTCCGGGTATCCCATATTTTCATTGATTGTTTCCTCTTTACTCTTTGCTTGCACTTTTCTTTTTGCCATATTTCTCTTTCTTTTATTGCACACACATTATTTTCTCTCACCACCATCATTTCCATACTAGCTAAGTAGCAACTTCTCCTGTCTTGAATCACTACTCCCTGTGGATTCGACTACCCACTCACTAGGGTATTATTACATCGACAACCTGTGCACTTACGGCGCACTCATAAGGGGTGTGTCAGATTCATTGCTTGCCATAGATTTAAGTAGTTGCTTGGCTTTATCGAGGTGCTTATTGCTAAGGGATCCACCTGCTACAGCATCAATTAGTTGGCGAATTGAATATTTCAGCCCATTGTAAATGATTTGTACTCGCATCCATGAAGTAAAACCGTGATGGGGGCATCTTCTAAGGAGGTCCTTAAATCTTTCATATGTCTCAAATAGTGTCTCAGACTCCCCTTATTTAAATGCCAAAATTTCTTGCCTTAGTTTCGTCACCATGCTTGGTGGAAAGTATCTCCCAAGGAATATCTTGACCATGTCCTTCCATGTCTTAATTGATCCTGGAGGTAGAGATGTAAGACACCGATATGTCGCATCTCTTAGGCTGAATGGGAATAGTTACAATTGGATTGCATCATCCATTACTTCATTTATCTTGAATGTTGAGAAAATTTGGAGAAAACGGGCAAGGTGATCATGTGCATCCTCATTTGCAAGACCATTGAACTGAACTGAATTCTAGATCATGCCAATTGTGCTCGCTTAACTAGAAACATTAGTCCTAGGGGGAGTATGTCACATCTGTGTGTATAACTCAAGAAAGAACTATGGATCTCTCCATTAAGTAGTTCTAGGCATGAAACACAATATACTAAATCATAAATCAACCCAAGCTTTGGAATTAATTAAAAGTCATCCAAATTACATGATGAACCCCCCTCTCCCCAAGGTTTACCAACATCCGGTGGCCATGGGGTCAAGTGTGCCATCATACAACTATGAACAAAAAAGTAAAAAAAAACATAAGTAGAGTTCATAGATGACACTCCCTAGGTGACATGATGAAGAAAAAGGTGGAAATCCGACCAAATGATGCTTCCTCCATCCAAGGAGTGCCAAATGACGTTTCCCTTAGCCGAAGACCGCTTCCCGGTCCTAGAACCTTCCTTCCTTTGATGATCTAGCCCTTGCCTCCTTCTTTAGCCCAAGATCGTTGCCTCTACAAGATATCTTCATTCTTCCTCTTTTCTTGTTCAAGTGCTGGCCGAAGGTCCCCCATTCATGCCCTAGAAATGTTCTTTTATACCCCCATGGTATACATACAGGCCGCATGGGTGTCGTATAGATGTCACACAGAGCCCAAAACCTTCAAAATTCGAGGCATAACAGGGTCAATACTGGGTGGCATTGAGGCAGTATGGCTTAGACCAACTTTCTCTCTTGAAAATTCTCCATGTGCTATAGTGGCTGATGGAGTGAAATAGTACTATGGCTACAGTGAATACATACAGTACTCCAGCTACAATATATACACTACAGTGCTGTGACCTGGTTTTCTTCTCTTTTCTGCCCTAATTGTATCCTCGTCTTCTTCGTGGCTTCTCCATGCCCTACAAAGCAAATAATACTCGATTAAGAATGAAACAGGCATCAATTCTTAGCATGAAAGCTTCAATTTAGAGTATTGAGAAACATGTTGGACAAAATGCCACATCAATTACAGAGAGAACACAAGGTAGTCTCCCTAGCAACACTGATACTAATCCGCGGGAACATCTGCAAGCTATCACTCTACGGCCTGGCAAGGAGGTTAAGGCTCAGCCAAACTCTAGACCATCTGAGGATAAGGTGAGAACATGGTGAGAGACACTTCTTTCATTGATGGGGAGGAAGCTAATGACAACCATAATAAAGTGACTGAACCTTAAAGCAGAGAGAGATAAGTGCAGGAACACCAACAGAAAGTCCCATACCCGGCAAGACTCAAGAGAGATAAGGAGAATAGCCAATTTAAGAATTTCTTAGAAATGATTAAGCAAGCTCACATCAACCTTTCGCTCATCGAAGCTTTATCTCAAATGCCAAAATAAGCAAAATTCATGAAGAAGTTGCTCACAAATAGAAAAAACTAGAGGAAACTTCGACGGTGTCTCTTGGAGAGAGTTGTTTGGAAATCATACAAAGCAAGCTGCCCAAGAAGATTAAGGACCCTGGTGGTCTAATTGTGGAATGTCACTTTGGTGACTCGGTTGTAGAAAAAGCCCTTGCCGATTCTAGTGTAAGCATTAATGTAATGCCCCTACAAGCTTTTCCTTAAATTGGGCCTTCAAGACTTGGAACTGATGCGAATCGCCATCCAACTTACTGATCGAACCATTAGATGTCCACGTGGTGTCGTAAGTGATGTCATTATCAAGGTGAGTGAGTTGGTCTTTCCGACCGATTTTGTCATCCTCGATGTGGATGAATGTATTGAAGTTCCTATCATCCTTAGCTAACTATTCCTTGCTACATCTAAAGCTTTTTTGGATATCCAAGATGGGAAAATGACTTTGCATGCCTGGAGTGAAGAAGCCACTTTCAAAATTCCGATGCCATGAAGCATCCAAAAGAGCTCGAAGACACCTCCTATGCACTTGATGACACAAAATTGCAAGTTTAAGACTATGTGCAAGAGTTTCTTATGTTGAGCCTGTTAGATGAATACTTACAAGACATTAATGTTGAGGGAGAAGAAACAAAAAAGAAGCCACACGATGATTCGCCTAAGGTTAGTCGTGCAAGCAACAACTCTAATAACAAGGTACAAATGACATGCTTCATCGACCTAGGTATGCATAACATTGATTCTCTCCTCTCATTGAACTTACCAGCTGGATCATCATTTAAACCAATGAAAGCGTTAGGTAAAATCTTTTCCTTTAAACCACCCTAATTTTGCAACACTTGAACATCAGGCTTGTGACATTAAACAAGCACCCTTGGGAGGCAACCCAAGCTTTTTACATTTTCATATTCTTTTATTTCCGTATTTTAGTTGTTCTTGTGTTGTCACTTGAATTTTGAGCTCTTTCTCTCTTGCTTTCAATTTTGCTTTGTATGTGTGTCATTATTTCACCTTCATTTTGGCGAAATCTTTTGTGTGTTGGTGTTAAAATTTCATATTTTATACCCAAGACGTGCTTTAAGGCGCATTTTCACCACTGTTTACTTATTTGGGAGGCTGAACATTTAAGTTTTTGTGCACACCAGTGTGGTGTACGGGCTGTATGCAGCCCACACACCCTTGCTAGTAGGGTGTGCAGGGGTGAGTGAGGCTTGTGAAAATTGTGGCAATATGTTTTAATGATTCATGATCATGTTGTTTTATACCCATTCATTCTCACAACTTGTTTCTTGATTCATGCCAATTATGCAATTAAGAAATTATGCCATTGCTTGATTTTTGTTATATGGTTGTAGGAAAGTTGCCGATAAAAAATACTTCAAGTAAACGTGCAAGAGTGAGAGCGGGTTCTTAATCAGAAATTCACCTCAACAACGAAACTTTTCAAGAGCATTATGATATCCTAAGGATGGAGCCATTTTCCCAAAACCATATCATCGATTGGAAGGTGCTTGAACAATTAGGCTTGGCTAATGAAGTGCAACAATTAGTAGGATTCGATCGTTGGCTTGCAGTTTTTAACATTGATGAACAAGTGTATCACGAGCTCACATTGGAAGTCTTGAGTACATTTGAAGTTAGTCTAACCTATACCCACATTCACTGGCTGGGTGGTATCACATTTCAAGTCTATGGTGAATCGAAGTCCATTAGCTATAGAGAGTTCGCTAATGACTTGGGAATCCATGACCATTACTTCCTCAACAGCATGCGCTACCCCGGGTTACCACTCGATTTCCCTTTCTATGTTGAAGTAAGATATTTTTGGCACACTATCACACAAGCAGTTGGCCAGAACTCTAGAAAAGTATCTCTTCTCCGTAACTTGGCCCACTGTTATATCCATACATTGATGAGCCGGGCCGACAGTACTATGGTGGTATCTCATATGGATCTCTTGATCATGTACAACATGATAAACCACTACCCCATCAACCTAACCTATGTTTTAGTTGAATGCATTGCTCGCTAAAATCAGCATCCATCAATTGGGGTCATTTTCACCGAGCCATACATCACAAGGTTAGTGAGCGACATGAATACACTGGGTCACATTCGTTCAATGAAGAGAGTTGGTGGCACACTTGAACTCGGGATTCAAACTTTTTAAGCCATTGGCCTTGTGAAACACTGAGGGACCACCTAGTAGATCGGTGACTCCACAAGCAAGGCGAGTGATAAGAGCCTAAATGTATGTATTTATAAATAGGTTTTTGTATTGGATTGCATGCAATTTTGGATGAATCGATGCCCATTTTTACCTAAATTTGTTGTATTCTTGTTACATGCCTCAGGGAAGCTAAAATGAGCTCGAGAACCTAATTGGAGAGAAATTGGTACCAAAAATAGTGTTTTTGGAGAGAAAACACTATAGCAGCACTGTAACAAAGAAATCGGGTCTCACAGGAATGGGGCTGCAAACCTCATGGGCTCCATGCGCCAGCATGAAGCCCATGAGACTCGCTGAAGATTTCGGGGGCCAGTACTATAGAGGATTAATGTAGCAGAATAACTGTAGAAAAGTTCTGCAGATAGTATTGTAGTAGAGTACTATAGCACTAACCCGGTTTAGCGAGCAGAAAGGCAGTCACGGGTACTGTGCGGCCTGCAGTGAGCCAAAACTCATTAAAAGAAAAGGCTAGGACTCACTGTCGACATTTCTTCTTCCACATCCAAAGGGCTCTCGATGGAGGCGACTTCACCAAGGTATTTTAAAGCCAAAACTCATGATCTATTGTGGGAAAATCAAGGGGAGAAGCTTTATTAGGAAAGATCTTTACTGATTTCCTCTTTGGGAAGCTTGGAGACAACAAGGGAAGCCGCTCCCCATTGCGGCATCCGTGGAAGACATCCGCACCATTCCTTCTCCTCTTCTTGTACTCATAATTTGAGGGTGTTTTTTGTATGCATTTTATAGTTATTTCCATGGATTTATCTTGTTTAGTTACTTGTATAGACAGCTAAACCCCAAGTTCACCGGATGTTGGTGAACCTTGTGGTGAACTTGTGTTGTTGAATGCTTTGATATGTTAATGCATGTGGTTTGTTTCATGGTTTAAGCTGTGTGTAGTTTGATGTGTTGATTTGAATGGGAACTCTGTATTTTGACTTCTAGGTTGTACTTGGTGGGTGACCATCGGCCTTGTAATAGACATACCATGCTTAATGGGGATTCATGTATGAACACAACGTGATTATCGGGTGTTTCATACTTTTCTGACCATTAGGCTGGACCTAGGTTGAGTATTAGCCCTAATTAGAGTTTTCCCTGTGTGTATTGCAATCATAGGAGGACTTGGGCGGAAGAGATTCTGAGCCAATACTCGTATGGGATTAGGGATTATCGCCGTGACCATCGGGTTAATCTATTTTCGGATTTCTCTTGGACTAAACCACCACATGCTTATCAATTCTATCATTCTTCTAACCCTTAGTAGCCCCAGGAGGATCCACATCCATGATCATCCTCATCCCTTGATTTTCATCCTTCCACTTGGCGTGTTGACATTAATTCACTTAGGTTTTATTACATTAGTAGTTGTAGCTCTCAACAAGAATTAGTAGTTTAGATAACGAGTAAAGAGGAAGTAAGGATAACTCCTTGGGCCCAGGGAATATGACCTTCTTGTGCTTGCACGAGAGGTATTATTTGATAACCTTGTGCAGTTGCGGGACTCTCATCAAGTTTTTGGTGCCGTTGCCAAGGACTCACAAGGAATACTTGGAACATTTAGAGCTTGTTGATTTAACCATTGTTTTTATTTATTTACTTCGTTCACTTATTTTCACTTTCCTTCATTGTAAATATTTCCATTCGGATATTTTCATCTCTTTATCCTAACCTCGTGTTGATCTTGACCATTTGTTGGTAATTCTTGTGTGAGGTACCTTTCTTATGACAAGAGGAAAATAGACAAATTTAATAGAACCAGATATAGAGATTGAAAGGACTCTTCATCAGAGGTTGAGTGAAGTGGCTGAGTGTTCAAGGCAACAAGAGGTTTAGATTGAATATAGTGAACCATCAGTCATGGCAGAACCAAGGAGAATTCAGTACAATTGGGATGATTCAAAATTTAGTTCAGTTTGATGGGTTAGTTAATGAAGACCCTCATGCTCATTTGTCTCATTTCCTTCTGATTTGCTCCACTTTTAAGATCAATTCAGTCTCAGATGATGCCATCAGATTGAGGCTATTTCCATTTAGCCTGAGAGGAGCAGCTTATTGATGGCTTACTTCATTAGCTCCTGGGTCTATTACCACTTAGAAAGGAATGGTGGAAAATTGTTTTGCAAGATACTTCCCGCCATGCAAAGTAGCTAGACTAAGGCAAGAGATTTCAGCCTTCAGGCAGGAGGATTCTGAGACACTCTTTGAGGCACATGAAAGATTCAAGAATCTCCTAAGAAGATGTCCTCATCATGGTTTTTCTTCTTGGATGAGAGTGCAGATGCTATGCAATAGGTTGAATTCTTATGGTACCTATACCCTCGGTGGAGAAGCCATCCTAATCTCCCTTGGGGCCAAGGTTCACAACAATGAGCACCATCACCACCTTCATAAGTACATCAACAGCCATCACAGCAACAAGAAAGGAAGTACACTACTAAAGATGTTCTGGCCAAGTTCATGATCAACACAGAGGCCAAATTTCATAACATAAACACTAGGCTTGATGAATTTAACATAGTTTTGAGGAATATCCCAGCTTCAATTCATGCCCTTGAAAATCAAGTTGGGCAACTTGCTAGGACACACTATGAGCGCCCCCCAAGTAGTCTCCCAAGCAACACTTAGGTGAATTCTAGGGAGCAATTGAATGCTATCACTCTTAGGAGTTAGTTATAAGGAGGTTGAGACAATGGATGGAAATGATCCCATGATGAAGAACAAGAAGACAACAGTGTATGAAATGCCTAGAACAAGTGAGAATTCTGAAAAATAAAAGAGGAACTTTCTTCACCACCACAATAAGAGAAAATTCGAGAATACAAGCCTCGCATTCCTTATCCAGAGAGGCTTAAACAAGACAAAGATGATGCTCAATTTAAGAAGTTCCTCAGTATCTTCAAGAAACTTCATATTAATATCCCCCTTGTTAAAGTGTTACCACAAATGCCAAAATACGCCCAATTCATGAAGGATTTCCTCACAAATAAAAGAAAGTTGGAGTGATAGAAACGGTGGCACTTAACGGAAATTCTTCAGCAGTTCTGCAGAAGAAATTACCAAGAAAATTAACTGATCCTAGAAGTTTCATTATTCCATGCATGATGGGAGATGGCATTAAAGAGAAAGCTTTGGCAGAGTCTGGGACCAATATCAACGTTTTGCCATATACACTCTTTCTAAAGTTGGGATTGGAAGACTTAAGACCCATAAGGATGATTGTGCAACTGGGCGACCGTACAATGAGAAAATTGCACGAGGGGTGGTGGAGGATGTCTTGGCGAAGGTAGATAAGCTCATCATTCGGGTGGATTTTGTAATTCTTGACGTGGATGACAAGTTTGATGTTCCATTGATCCTAGGGGGCCCATTTCTTAACACGGTGGGCATTTTGATTGATGTGAAGGGAGGTAAAATGACATTGAGGGTAAGAGAGGAAAAAGTGGTCTTCACACTCTCGGACGCCTTAAGGCACACACTAGACCATGATGATAAATTTTATTTTACTGATGAGACTGACATTGTTACTTTTGACTGTGTGCAGGAGGTTTAATCAATGAACATATTGGATGAATATTTGGCAGAGTTGTACAATGAAGAACTCCAAGAAAAAGTTTCCACCCCCACTGGTGCAACGTGTGATGTATATGGAGAAAAATTCTTTACTAATTAGAAAAAAGAAGAAGATGTTAAATAAAGTGTGGAGTAAGGTGAATAAAAAGATGAAGGGCATGGATCTTGCACTATCACCACCAAGAGAGATACAGCGGTTATACTTTGATGGGTAACGTGAATTTCAAGTCTATTCATACCTTTCGATGAACCTCCCATGTGGAAATATGTCCAAGAAGACCCGAGGCAATTCTCCTTCATTTGATCCACCTTGAAGTTAAGAAGATGGTATGCCGAGCTAATGACGTAAAACAAGCGCTTCTTGGTTGGCAACCCAAGTTTCAAATCCTTCACTTTTCAATTTTTTTCATCTCATATTCAAATTGATTATTGAGTGTGGTTTATTATAATTCTAGTTGTGTTATGCTCGTATTTTTGTTTGTTTGAATGATCCATTCCTGTCTTAGATTTGTGAATTTTCCCAGTGGTTTGGTGTTGTTTGATTATGTTTCAATGTATATCTCAGTGTTATAGACACTGTAAATTAGTTTTGTTCTAAGTTGCAAGGGAGTCTATGCCAAAATTTTGATTTTCCAAGTTCTTAGGGGCTCCATGCGCCTGCATGAAGCTTGTGAGGCTTACAGCTTGGCGGGTTAAGGGGAGTTAAATCCTCTATCTCCTCTCTAATTTCCTTCATTCTTCCTTTCCCTTGTTCTCACTCATTTCTCATCTGTTTACCCTCATTTTTTTTCACCATTTTTTCTTCATTTCTCATTCTCTAAACTTCTCTCCCACCTTTTACAACTTGGATCTAGTGTTTTATTGAAGGTTTCACTGTCTATTTCACTGATTTCTGTAGATATATGTTTTGGAGCCCTAACCATAGTTTTGGGCCAAACATGATTTTTCTTCTTTGTTTTGCTTGCTTATCTTGTACCAAACTGTGGGAAATGTTGTGTGGATGATTAATATTTTATTTTATTTTTTACATTTTGAGACATTGTTTATAAATTTTTGGGCTTCAAAAACAAGGAGAAACTCTGGCTCTTTCAAGTATGTACTACAGTAACTTTTGAATGGTGCTTTCCTTGAACTTGTTTGACACTTGTAGAAAACCCCTAGCAACACTTGAAACAGAGAGGTTTGGACATCATGATATTGATTGATCATAAGGCTTGCTAGGACTCTTTCTTATTTCAGTGTTCTTGTTATTTTAGTTGTTTGTTCATTGTATGTTTGTTGTTCATTTGTTTGTGTGTTTTTGTATTTTATTTTTATATTTGTGTAATAGATGCCTTGAGATGATGTTCCATTCTATCTTGCAGGGTGGAATTCGGACATCAAGCACATATTTCTTTCTCCATCATCTACCGAAATCATTGGTGGCAACCCCGGGCTCATGGACTTCAAGCCTAATGCTTCAAGACTTGGGGAAGTTCACGAAACCCTATTACTATGCTTTTATTGTCTTATTTTTGCATGATGTTGGTTTAGCCACATTGAGGACAATGTGTATCTTTAAGTGGGGGATGGATGTTCGTGAACTTTGAAAATTTTTACTTGTGCATGCTTATTTAACCAATCATAGCTATGATTTAATGTTGAGAACTTCCTAGCTTGAAGGAATGATAGATATGAGTTTCCATTCTTGATAATGCTTAAAATGAAGTGCTATTCCTACTTTAGTGTTTTCTATATGTTTTTAGCACATACTTCTACTTTATTCATTCCGACTAACCCATTGCTATGACTTAAGGTGTTAGGTTGTTAGATTCTACATTCAATGATCATCTAAAAGCTTTTGGCACTTATTTATTTTTGCTTTTAGTCCAAAGTGACATTTTGCATGAAGGGGGTCAGGAGACATGAACTAAGGCATGTATATATTTATAATTGAAAAAGAAAAGAAAAAAAAAGAGTCTATGACAGTATTCCTCTGCTAGTGTAGCATGAATGCGTCTATGTAGGCTTATAATCAAGTAAGTTGGGTGACTCTTGTGCCTAATCAACATGTGCATCCTTAGGAAAGATTTTGTGCAGTCTAGCGAGGATTGAAAGACTCTTAGTTGACAATTGAGGGTGCTTTTAGCAAACTTAACCTTGGTAGCCATAGCATGGAGTAATTAGGGAGAGCAAGAAAAAAAGTATGCAACCGCTCACGTGAGAACACTTTAGTTGGGATAGAACTATCTTTAATGTGTTGATTGCCTTGCAACTGATCATCTTGATTTCATTTCATTTGTGCTAGTGGAGTTCTCTACTCTCGAGCTTGAGGTCATACATTTAGCCTCTTATCATTATCCTCTTGTTCTTCATGTTTTGTTTGCTTGAGGGTAAGCAAAAGCTAAGGTGAGGAAATGTTTGATAAAAACCTAAATGTATGCATTTGTACACAGGTTTTGTATAGGTTTGCATGCAATTTTGGATGAATCGATGCCCATTTTTCACCTAAATTGGATGCATTTGTAGTATTTCGGGTTTTTCCCTTCTTGCGTAGGTTGGTGTTTTCCGCTTTTTCTTGTTTGTTTGTTTGAAGTTTTGGGTGAGTTCTTCTTTGTTTTGATTTGGTGAGGCTTGTCGAGGGTTTTAGGTCGAGTTTTGAGGGTTTTAAAGGGTGTTCGGGCCATGTACAGGTCGCACAGGGGGTGTGCGGACTGTACACAGGTTGCACAGGGGGTGTGCGGACTGTACACAGGCCGCACAGGCCTTTCTGTGGCTGTGTGGCTTGTGTGCGGGGCCGCATAGTGGCCGCACACCCCTGGCAGAGGGATGTGCATGCTGTGTGCGGGCCGCACACCAGGCCGCACACCCCAGGCTGTGGGGTGTGCGGCCACTGTGCGGGGCCGCACACCGGCCGCATAACCCCATGTTTTTTCCTTTTTAAACCCGATTTAAACCCTCTTCTCTTCATTTCTTCTCCCCAAAACCCCTCATTCCTTCCCCATTTCTTCCTCCACCATTCTTAAGAGTTTAGGGCTAGTTTTGGAGGAGATTTTGTGCTTGGTTGTGGAGATTGCAAACCAATCCCTTGGTTGTTCAAGGTAAGCTCTTCCCCTCTTTCTTCCTTGTTTCTTTCTCCTTCTTTGGATGATGAGTCTAGGGTTTGTTTGTAGCCTTGAGAGGAGTTTAATCCTTGTTTTCATGCTTGTTTATTGTTTGTGAATATTGAGAGAAGCTTTTGGCTTGATTGTTTGCCTTTGATCTCAAGAAACCTTTTAGTGGTCTTCTTCCTTGTTCTTGGAGCTATTGTAGCTCCGGTGATCTCCACTTGTTTTCTTGATTCCCTTGGGTTAGAGAGTGAGGCTTTAACCCTTAGAGTCTCTTTGGTAGCCTCTAGGGTTAGTGGAGCAAACCCTAGACTGGTTAGGGTTGTTGGTAGGGGAAACCTAGGGTTTCCTTGTGTGGCTTGTGCTAACATTGTGTTTATGGTGTTTTGTTCAAGGAGAAGATGCTTTGACTCGAGGCAAGGGAGTAGCCGAGGAGTAGCTTGCGAGGAAGGCGAATCACTAATTCTATGAGTGGGATCTTTATGCATAGCCTTGTTGGATGAACGCCGATAACTAGACATAAATACACGCACACACACTTATATACATTTATATACACTTATATCATGCTTTGAGTATAGTTTTATGGATTTATACTTGTCTGGCTTTTTGGTGAATGATAATTATTATTTGAGATGATCTTGAATGTCTTATTTGATAATTGATTTGCTAATGTTTGAGTTGTGTTGGATTATTACTTCAATGAGGTTGTGAAACCCTTGTTTGTGTTAAACTTAGGATTTGTTGTGGAATCATTAGGTTTTTTTTGAGAATTCTTAAGCTTGAAACTTATTTTAGAATTTGTTGAGGTTTTCCATGTTATTCCTTGTATTGGGATTTTCTTATCCCCTTGTGTTTAAAAGCGTGAGTTTCGATTGTGTTTCTATCGTTTCCTCGTGGGAATGCGGAGGTTTATTTTTGATTGTTGGGTGTTTTGTTGGCTATTGTACTTCGTGTGGAGTTGCTCGTACTATTAGTTTTGTTGGTGAATTACTATGAGGGCCAGTTGATAAGTGCTTGATTATACATGTTTTACCTACTTGTTTTACATACATTGAGCATCATTTTACCATTGATTATGTCTCATAAAGTGTATTTTGGTGTTCTTTTATGCAATTAGGTTGTGGAAGTGTTAAAGGAGGAAAAGGAAGCAAAGATGGGTTATAAAGACGTATTGTTGGGAGCTTTTGTACAACACAAGTGTCAAGGCACAAGAGGGGATCATGCACATGAGGGTGTGTGCCAACTTCCTTAAGAATTCAAGATGATTTGTGTGATGGAAGGGCACAAAGGCAGTCACACCTTCATGTCCCAACTTGTGTGAAGATAGTTAAAGCTCTCAAATGATGATTCGAAGAAGAAGAAATCTTATAACTCACCATATGGACGTGTGCCCGACCATGTGGCCTCAATATGAGAGAGTTTGGATCATGTTTATGAAGAGTACTGTAGCAAAAACACTGTTCATTTCACTGTAGCAGTAATGTAGCAAAATTACTGTTCACGCGACCGCGTCAAAATCTCACGCGACCGCGTGGAAATTCTGCAGCCCACGCGATCGCGTGGGATCTCACGCGGTCGCGTGAAGACACGTGACTGGCGCGATTCAGACTTATAAATAGGCCGTTTCGTCGATTCTTTTGATATCTTTTGTGTGCCTTTTGAGAGAGGAAGCGGCTAGGGTTTGAGGAGGAGGTCTTTGCCGAATTGGAGGGCCGTTCTTCACCAACTTTGATAGTTCTTTCCTCCGTCATAGCATCGAGGGAGTCATCGGCGACCTAGCTTCGGAGAAGGATCCTTCAAGACGTTGAGCGACCCATCAAGGCCATCATCACGAATTCAAGGGGGTTTATTTCCATGGTTTACATTGCTTTTCATTGTGTTATGTTTTGCTTTGTAATAAGCCCCATGGAGGGCTAAACCCTAGTAGATACTTGGGCATGTGAACCCTAGGTTTCGATTCATGTATTGACTTTCTTGATGCTTCCTTTTAATTCCGAGTTAATTTGAGTTTTAATCTTGTTTTATCATTGCTTGCATGCCTTATTAATTCGTATGGTTGTTTGGTATGCTTGATTTGTTTCCTTGGTGAGAGAGAGATCTCCATTAGGGATTAGAACATACAAGATTAAAGAGGGTTGAGAGGGTGAGTCATGAGATAGTGGAGTGTCCCCTTTCCCTTCCGATTGAGTGTTTCCTATCTCCGTATTCCCTAAGTGTTATGCAACCATATGGGGTGTGAGGTGTGAGATTGATAGATTTCTCCACCGGGACCTTTGTAAGGGGTTAGGGATCTTTCGCCTAGAAGTAGGGTTAGATCTAATTTTAGGAATCGGTTTCACTTTTAGGTATCCTTAAAACTCATTGCGGTCATATAGGGTGTGAGGTGTTGAGATTGAGTGAATTCTCCGCCGGGACCTTGTAGGGGACTAGTATCGGTGGCCTGGAAGCAGGGATCGATTGTTATTGGATTACCTCGACTCATAGAACTCGGTTTAGAAGCATTTAGTTAGTTTTGCACTTCATGATAGAACCTAGGGGAAGCATTGCCCGGGTATCTCATCTTCATTGATTGAGATCTCCCTTTATTTACCCTTCGTCTATTTGTCTCTGGTATTAATTTCTATGCACACTAGATCACTACAAAATCACATTGGTCATTAGGCTAGATTGCAGAGAAGAAGTTAGTACTAGTAGCCCTGTTCCCTGTGGATTCGACTACCCTACTCACCGGGGTAATTATTACTTCGACAACCCGTGCACTTGCGGTACACACACGCAAAGGGGTGTGTCACCAGTCCAGGTGGGAGCGGAGAATCCTGACTAGACATTTACTACGAGGGCCAGTGCAAGAGGGAGTGGAGGATCTTGACTGGACATACACTCACCGGGAAGCTGGAGTCACCAACCAGTGTACCAGTTGGTCAACGTCAAGGGCATGAGTACCTTGATGGCCCTAAACCAAGCTGTGGTAATAGTGAAGGCCCAGGGATATACTAAACCACTTTGTGCTGGGTGTTATTTTATTTACTTGGTTTGAGATTTATTTTCCATCGAATTACTTGCCTTGGGTTATCTTAAACTTGTGGTGAGGGGGAGAAGCCCAGCTGTCGCTCCTAGGAGCACAGTCTCCCGCAAGTTTGACTTAACTCAGGAGTTGAGTATTCTCGAATTGGTGTTTCTTGTATTTGATTTGAGGTTTAACGTATTCTATTCTCCATTGTTGCCACCTTGAATTTATGGTGAGGGGGCGAAGCCCAGCTGTTACTCCTCGGGGGACAGTCTCCCATAAATTCAATTTGGCTCTATTTTATTTTGAAATTCGCATTATTTATCCGGTTATGCTATGTATCAAGTTATTCTGGGTTTTATGAGTTATTGTTGATGCTTGGTTTGAAGTTTAACTTATCCTTTTATATTGAACCGATGTTCAGTATTTTATCGGATTTGAGGTTGTTATAATCTTGTTGTAGTAAGAATGGTTTCTTAACCCTATCTTTCTTTTATACTATGTTAAGTTTGCTATCGTATATAATTATGTTTTAAATGCTTATCTTGTTTTTGGTAAAATACTTATTTCGATGCTTTATTATTATCTTTGTTATTGGTGTTTCTTGTGAGGTTGTGCTAGTCTCCCTTCACTGAGTAACGCTAGTTGCTCACCCCCTCTTTCTTCTCCTAGACTGTTGCAGGTAGTAGGTGAGGCGGTGCGCACTGTGCTGGGCATTTTTCGCTGCTCTATCTTCTGCTGTATGTTTGTAGTAAATCCTGTTGTATGTTTTGAATCTATCCCAACTTTCAACTCTTGTGTATTAAGACTTGTTATTGTTGTTATAGCTTCCCTGTGCATTTGTGATCTTGTTTACTGTTGTATATCATCATTGTTGTCATTGTTGATGTTGTTATTCTAGCTGTGCATCACTACGTCTCTTTCTTGTATCTTCATGTTAAACATTGTGGATTCCAAGTTGTTGTTTAGCCTTGCAGCGTCCCGAGGGCTGAGTGGCAGCTGTATCCCTCCTTGGGATTATTGCGGCGGTTGTCGCGTCCCGTGGGCCCGTGGGTCAGGGCGTGACAGTATTCTTGTTACAGGCCTCAAGGAAGCTAAAATGAGCTTGAGAACATAATTGGAGAGAAATAAGCACAAAAAATAGTGTTTTTGGAGAGAAAACACTATAGTAGTAATGTAGCGAGGAAATCGAGTCTCACAAGAATGGGGCTGGAAACCTCACGGGCTCCATGCGCCCGCATGCAGCCCGTGAGACTCATTGAAGATTTTAGGGGCCAGTACTATAGAGGATTACTGTAGCAGAATCATTGTAAAAAGTATTGCAGATGATTACTGAGTAGAGTACTGTAGCACAGACTCGATTTCGCGAGTAGAAAGACAGTGAGCCTCGCGGGCACTGTGTGGCCTGCATACAACCCATTAAGCTCGGGGCAGAACTCTTTAAAGGAAAAGACTAGGGGTCACTGTAGACACTTCTTCTTCCACATACAAAGAGCTCTCGGTGGAGGCAATTTTACTACGGAATTTTGATGCCAAAACTCATGATCTAGAGAGGAAAAATCAAGGAGAAAAGTGTTATTGGGCAAGATCTTCACTGATTTCCTCTTTGGGAAGCTTGAAGATGACGAGGGGAACTGACCCCCATTGCGGCGTCCGTGGAAGACTGATAAGTGCTCGTGTTATAATAATGCGAAGTGTTATTATCTTACATTGAGCATTACTTTTACTAGATTTTATCATTAATATGTGTGCATTTGTGTTTTTTTGTGCATGTACGGTTGTGGAGCCAATTTGGAGAAGAAAGAAGCAAGAATAGGTTATGTTCGCCATTGTTGAGGAGTTCTCAGACTAAGCAAAACACTGTAGCAAGTTACTGTTCACAGTCTGCCGAAAATCAGCAAAACAGAGAATCCACACGGGCATGTGGAAATTCTGCAGGTCCGTGTGGAAAATCCACAGGGACGTGTGGAACCCCGATTTCAGCCTATAAATAGCCCATTTTCAGATCTATTTGGGGACCCCCCCTTCTATCTCTTGCCTATCTTTTGGGGAGCTTTCGGTTATCTTGGAAGTCTTTGGAGGTGATTATACGGCATCGGCATCGACATCCTTTGGAAGATAGTTATTGGGGGAGCTTTCGTCGGCATCGATTCGGCGAGGTGTGCCTTGGGCTTGACAAGGGATTCGTTAAAGAAGACACGCGGCTCCACAAGACCATCGATACGATCTACAAGGGGGTTTTCTTTATGTTTTTTATGCATATGTTCTTAATCTCTTTATTGATTTTGTATTGCTCCATGGAGAGCTAAACCCTAGCAGGTATTCGGAGTTGTAAACCCTAGGATGATTATGTTTCTTTGACATTGTTATTATGCTTTTCCATTATTGATGAATAAAATTGAGTTTCAATCTTAATTGCATCTTGTAATTGTTTTCCCTTAGCCGTGACACTAGGGTTGAGAACAATCTAGGTTATCCTTTGGAGGTGTGACAACTCCTATAGGGTTAGACTAGTTAAGATTGGAGAGGGTCGAGAGGGTGAGTCGTGAGGTAGCGGAACGTCCCCTTTCCCCCCTGGTGTGATTCTCCCTACCTTTGTGTTCCATGATTTCTTAGAGTGCTAGGAGATAAACTCCCCTGGGGCTTAGTTGCGCGAGCAACAGAGTGAAGGGTTGAAGTGAATCTTAGTGCTGGGGCTTAATTTAGACTAGGGTTTTTTCACCAGGACCAAAAGGTTAGAACTATACATAGGAACAGGGTTTATCAGTTGGAATCTCTAGAACTTAAAGCAATTCCATATAGTGTGAGGCTTAGGAAGACGAACTCCCCTAGGGCTTAGTTGACAGGTCAACAAGAGTCAAGGGTCGTAGTGAAACCTAATGCCGGGGCATAGTGTCAGTGTTAGTCACAGTTGACCTTAGGTTTGGGACCGTGTTTTTAAGGATATTCTCGACTCAATTAACATCAATAGGAGAGTATAATAGCATTATCTTGCACTAGAAGCATTAGTCCTAGGGGGAGCTTTGTCTGGGTACCCCATCTTTATTCTGATTACCTCTCTTACCCTCATTACTCTTCTTGCACTCTTTTATTTTCTTTTACATTTATATATATATTGGTTTCTCTCACCATCGACTCATTTCATAGCTAAATAGCGATAACACTTGTTTCTGAACACTATTCCTTATGGATACGACTACCCACTCACCAGGGTATTTTATTACTTCGACAACCCGTGCACTTGTGGGGTACACATGCAAAGGGTGTGTCAAGTTTTTGGCGCCGTTGCCGGGGAATAGGCATTTTAGAGACATTTGTACTTTGCTATTTTAGCTATTCATCACTCATTCTATTTCACTTTTTCTTACTCTTTTATCATTCTTATTTGTTTTCTTTTGTTTTGTCTTACTTTTTCTTGTAAGGAGCCTAAATGATGATTGATCCTATCATTGAGCTATATTTTCAAGTTGAAGCTCTGAGTAAAAAGGTTGATAGAATTATTGTTTTACAACAACAAAGTAATCCATGCTACAACACATATCATCCAAATGAAAGGAGCTACCCAAACTTCTTATGGAATAGTGATGGACAACATTGGGAAGCACCTCAAGAGCAAGTTCAAAAGGATGAAGTACTTTAAGAGGATGCACCTCAGTGGAAAAAAGTGCTAGCTAGCTTTATTGAAGCATCCGATGCCTCTTGCCAAAGTATGGAAGCCACACGAAAATGTCAAGAAGCCTCCTATAACAACCTTGAGCATCAGTTAGGATGGATACTTGAGACACTCTCCAAGGAACATGAAGTATTGGAGCAAGTAATGCAAGACCCTTGTAGAGATGATATGGTAGTGAACGGTAATGAAGAAATGAGGCAGACCGAGTACGTTGCTGTAGAAATTAAAGAGGAAAAAGAAGAACATCATTTGGAGAATTGGGATTGCTTGAATGAACAGTGTGCTTGTGAGCAAGAAAATTTTCAGGGGGATTTGCTAGTTTCATGTTCCTTCCAAGCTGAAGATACACAAGGAGAAGCAACCCCAAAGGTAATGGAACAATCACCATTCTTTGGGATTGATCAACTCATAGAATGCAAGAAAGAGATATTAGGTTTGGAAAATTATGTGGAAAGGATATTTAAACCATCCAATGACCCACCTATGTTAAGCTTGGACAATTCCCAACCCAAATTGTTTCCTTGGAGGCCAAAAGTTAGATGGTTAGACCCTCCAACAAATACTCCACCTCGGCAAGAAGATTTTTGGTTTAAAGGAAGTAGTAATGAAATTTCTTGTTGGGTGGAACACACTATTTTCAAGCCTTCATAAGGTAAGAAAGAGGTACGCCAAGCTTAGTGACGTTAAGCAAGCGCTTCTTGGGAGGCAGCCCGAGTTTTTATTGCTTTTCTAGGCTTTAGTTTAGTTTTAGCATGAATAATTGCCTAATGTCGGTGTTTTCCTTTTATTATGCATGTGCTATGATTTTCTCATGGATTGTTGGTGTTTTAGTGTGCCTAATTATGATTGTCAAAGTTTTGGGTCGTTTAAGTGTGTTTTTATGGATCTCTGGTCAAATTTTTATCGCATATACAGGCTCTGAATGTTGTATTTAAGTTTCTGAATTTTTTTGCAAAACCTGTAAATTTTTCTATGTCATCTAGAGAAGACACACGGCCGTGTGGAATTTCCACACGGGCTTGTATCATCGTTCAGGGTTCATCCTGAGAAGACACAGGGGCGTGTGACTGCCCTTGTGAATGATCTTGTGAAGGGCACACGGCCGTGTGGATTCTTTGCAGAACCAAGTCTTCATCCAGAGAGTCCACAGGGTCATGTGGTTGCCCCTGTGGGTGGGCTTGTGAATGGGACACGGCCGTGTGAAAAACGTGGGCGGATTTTTGAAGTTCCAGAGAAGTCACAGGGGCGTGTGTATGCCCCTGTGGCCGGCCTTGTCTTGGCTAGGTTGGGCACACGGCCGTGTGGAAATTCCACACGACAGTGTGGTTGTTCTGAGAAGCAAATAGAGGAAACACAGGGGCATGTGATTGCCCCTGTGAAACCTAACAGTGGAGGTACACGGCCGTGTGGATTCCCAGAACTTAAAGGGCTACGACTTTTCTTTAAAATCCAATTGTGCCTTTTTCATTTTTAAATGCCTCCACAACCAAGGAGAATGCATGGCGACGCGTAGGCCTGGTACCGCACTATGACCCCCGCCACACTAAGGTAACCACACTTCGCTCCCCCACGTTATGGTACATTCACTTTCTGCTCAGTTATACTATAACTGGGCCTGGGGATAGCACGGGGGTTGTCAGTCTGAGAGATCTTGATTTTCAGTTGAGCATGGTAGACGGGTTCCACTTGCATTTGGGATACGAGGTTGCTGTGCCTATCTCTCGCCAAGGAACGAACCCCCGTATTGGCATGATCTTTGTTGGCCTGTACATCACACGGCTGGCTCAACACATGGGTATTCTTCCGAGCACCACTACGAGCCAGATGCGAGTGGTTGGCGTGGTAGTTCCCATTTCCCTTGAGACATTATGATCCATGGGGATGCTCCGCTGGATCCAGACAGATCAGGGGATTGAGTTCCGGGTTTGTAGAGATATTGATCCTTCGGCCCCCGCTCCTTCTACCCCATCCTCATCTCAGCTGGGCCCCGCTATTTATCAACCCAAACTGATCACGTGTTCTGATAAGTGCTTGTGTTGTAGTAACGCGAAGCGTTATTATCTTACAAATGAACATACTTTTATCAGATTGTATCACTAAATAGTGTGTATTTGTGTATTCTTGAGCATTGTAGGTTTCGTGGAGCTAAGTTGGAAAAGAAGAACGAAGTTAGGTCGTGTTCGCCGTTGTTGGGAGGTTTTCAGACCAAGCAAGGAACAAGGCACGAGGTTAGACTTGTGAGTGTGTGCCAACCTCCTTTGGAGGGGCACAAAGGCAGTCACATTCACAACAAGTATAACTCGTGTAGCTTAGGAAAACTTCACCAAGAAGGAGACTCGAAGCAATAGGCACGATCTACCATTGATTGTGTGCCCAATTCAATGGCCTCGATGAAGAAACAACATATTCGGGAGCATTTCGGAGAGTTACTGCAGCAACACTGTAGCTTGTTACTGTAGCGAATCACTGTAGCAAGTTACTGTACACTTCTGCCGAAGAGTCAAGGTTCCAGAGAATTCACACGGGCGTGTGGAATTAACACACGGCCGTGTGAACTAATTTTCCAGCAAACCAGAGACGTCACACGGGCGTGTGGAATTAACACACGGCCGTGTGGATTGATTTTCCAGCAAGCCAGAAACTTCACACGGGCGTGTGGAATTAACACACGGCCGTGTGAAGCAATTTTCAGGAAAGACAGAAACTTCACACGGGCGTGTGGAAATTCCACACGGCCGTGTGAATTCCCGATAACTTCAAATTTAAAGCCGCACTCAGCCTATTTAAAGCCGATTTGGAGACTTTTTGAAGAATCTTTTGACCTATCTTTCTCCCCAACTTCTGGAGAGTGCGGCTAGGGTTTCGGAGAGGACTTTGTGGAGGATTGGAGCGCGTCATCGGCATCGTCACCGACGTTCGAAGGCCGCACAAGACCACGGCCATACCATACGCGAAGGGGTTTTCATTGATGTCTTTAGTTTGTTCTTTCTTTCATAAATTGATGAACATGTATAGCTCCATGAGGAGCTAAACCCCTCGTGGGTATTCGGACTTGTAAAACTCTAGGATAATTATGTTTCTTTGACATTGTTATTATGCTTTTCCATTAATTGATGAATAAATTCGAGTTTCAATTTTAGATTTCTTGTGCTATTGTTTTCTCTTAGCCGTGACACTAAGGATTGAGAACAATCTAGGTTATCCTTTGGAGGTGTGACAACTCCTATAGGATTAGACTACTTAAAATTGAAGAGGGTTGAGAGGGAGAGTTGTGAGGTAGCACCGTACCCCTTTCCCTTCCGTTGTGATTTCTCCCTACCTCCGATTCCTTGAGTCATTAGAGGTCGAAATAGAGTGAAGTGCTAGGTAGACAAACTCCCCCAAGGTTTTGGGGTGACGTGAATCCTACGCACTGGGGCTTAATTTAGACAATGGTTCTTCCTCCTGGACCAAAGGGTTAGAACTATCATACATAGGAACAGGTTTTATCACTAGGAGTCCCTAGAGCTTAAAGCAATCCCACGTAGTGTTAGGCTTAGGTAGAAATACTCCCCTGGGACTTAGTTGAGCAATCAACAGAGTGAAGGGTTGACGTGAATCCTATTGCCGGGACATAGTGTTGGGGTTAGCCACGGTTGACCTTAGATTTGGGACCGTGTGTTTCAGGATTTTCCTCGACTCAATTAACATCAATAGGAAGGTATAATAGCATAGTCTTGCACTAGAAGCATAAGTCCTAGAGGTAACTTGTCTGGATACCCTATTTTCACTTATTACTAGTCTCTCTCTTTTTACTCGTTGCTTGCACTTTTCTCTCTTTCATCTTTCGATTTATTTGCTTTGCATCTACTCTAGTTCCCATAAATTCACTCATCACTCCGATCATTGTTTCTTTTCGTACATCACACGACTCAATAGCAACTTCTCGTATTTTAAATCCCTATTCCCTGTGGATTAGACTACCCACTCACCGGGGTAACTTTTATTACTTCGACAAGGCCGTGCACTTGCGGTACGCACGCAAAAGGTCGTGTCAAGTTTTTGGCGCCGTTGCCGGGGAATAGGCGTATTTTTGATACTTGTTTTTGCTATTTTAGTCATTCACTTCGTTGACTATTTCATACTTTCTTTAACTATCATCGTTCTTATTTTTCTTTTCTTTGTGTTGGCTTCAGGGTATGACCCGCGGGAACCCTTCGATTCTTGTTGAAGGAGACCCGAACATTGGTAGGAGAACACACCGTAAAGGGAAAGAGCCTGTGGAAGAACAATCCGAGCAAGCCAGCATAGATTCAGAAGGGTCGGAAGCTATGGCAGAACAGAACGAACAACAAAGGACATTGGCTGATTTTGCTAGACCCGCGGTAATGGGGACCCAATCAAGCATTGTGAGGCCCCCAATTACCGCAAATAACTTTGAGTTGAAGCCGTCGTTCATTCAAATGTTGCAACAGTCCGCACAGTTTAATGGGTTGGCCGATGAAGATCCCAACAACCATATAGAGAATTTCCTTGAAGTGTGCGACATGTTGAAGATCAATGGGGTAACGGACGACGCAATCAGATTGAGAGCCTTCCTATTTTCATTGAAGGGGAAAGCAAGACATTGGGAGCTTGAGGCCGGGTTTTGGAGGCAATTCTTGAGGAGAGGACGACGGGGAGAGCACGACACGGCGAGTCCACACCTTCGATTCACATTTGAGAGGAAGATTGACAAAGGAAGCCACTCCTTGGGTGTCATCCTTGGAAGTATCATTCGGCCTTGATCCTTTGAGGGAGTGTTCTTGTTATGCTTTTGGTTGTTTTCATGTATTTTCTTGCCTATTTTGTGATCATGAGTAACTAAACCCCAAGGCACCGGATGTAGGTGAACCTTGGGGGTGAACTTGTGTATTTTGGATGCTTGTTCTAGTTTTATGCATTTGGATTGGTTTGTGATCCTTGTTTGGTGGTTCTTGATTGCCTTGATATGTATGAGAACTCTATGTATCAATTCCTAGACAATGCTAGGTTGCATGACCATTGCCCTAGTATTAGGCTCACCAAGCTTGGAAAGGAATACATGTATGAATACACCGTGACCATCGGGTATTTGCACCCCTCCAATTGTTAGGGTTGTCCTTGATTGTGTTTCAACCCTAGCTTGGGCAAATCCACTAAACCCATTGTGATCATACAAGGATTTGGGTGGAAACAATTCCGTATTCCAATACTCGTACCGGATTAGGGACCAACACCGTGACCATCGGGTTGGTCTAATTTAGGGTTTCCCGGTCCAAACCACCCACGTGCATGCTAGTTAGGGCATCCTTAACACTTTAGTAGCCCCCGAGGGAATCCTCATCCGTGACCATTTCCTCGCCTTGATACTTCCCTCCGTATTTATTCTTACTATTTGCATGCTCTTTGCTCTAGCAGATTATTTGTAGTTCTTCTTCCAAGTGATTGATTAGGTTGGACAACATTGTGATAAGGAAGTAGGAATAGATTCTCGGGCCCTTGGGAATACGACCCCCTCGTGTTCGCGCGAGGGGTATTACTTGGCGACCCCGTGCACTTGTGGGTGAGCGATTCAAACGCGTACCAGCGTGCAAGTGTGGCCATCCCGTCCTGTTCCTCAGTTTTGTGCCCGCTTACATTAGCCCGGCCAATTCCTTGATGACTCTGTGGCTCTGTTCACTTAGGCGTGGAAGTGTGGCTATCTCGTCCCTTCCCTCATTGTGTGTTCTCTCAAGCTTGCGTTGCGCAAGGCTGCGTGGCTTTGCCCGGACCCAGGCCCGCATGCGTGGCATCATATTCCCTCATGAATGCGCTCGACGAAGCCTTCGTGGTGCGCCTCCGTGGCGACCCGCGTCGCCGCCCATTGTCTTCTCCCCTAACGGGGTTTTTCACGCCGGGCCCGATACCGTGTCGGCGCGTGAGTGGTCTCAGATTGGCTGTCCCCGACGGGCCCGACACCGTGCTACTTCTGACCGTCGGGACGCCGCCCCCTCATTCGGTCCTTCATCTGCGCATGACACCACGATGAGGCCTGTTGCCTGTGTACCGATTTCCGCATCCAGCGGGAACACCGGCCCCATTGATACAATGTTTAGTCACCACCTGGTGGTGCGGCCTGCCCGCGTCTATTCCGGCGGCAGTGTTGCCCGGTCCCCGACCACTTGCGCGCCAGCTTGCCGCGCCATCCTCCCGTACGCCTACCGGTGGTGCCTCCTCGGCATCACGGGCGAGGAGGGGGCAGAAGGACATGACCCTACAAACAGTGCGGGAAGTGGCAAGGATATCCCGACAGGACGCGTGAGTAGCGGCGCCCACCAGGCGCCGCGCGTCGGCGTAGAGGAAAGAAACGACACGTGAGTCACACGACTCTCGGCAACGGATATCTCGGCTCTGGCATCGATTAAGAACGTAGTGAAATGCGATATTTGGCATGAATTGCATAATCCAGTGAACCAACAAGCCTTTGAATGCAAGTTGCGCCCGAGGCCACCAGATCAAGGGCACGCTTGCTTAGGCATCACGCGAATGAGTCGCTCTGAAGCGCGTGCGCGGCCGCGCGCGAAGACTGGCGCCTGCCCTCCACCGGTGCGGGGCGGGGCGTGACGAGCGTTGGTCTGGCGACGCGCCAAGTTACCAAGGTTGTCGCACCCCCTCCGCACGCGAGAGAGTAGGGGGAGAGAGAGAGAGGAGAGGGAGACACCCTGCACGCCACCAACGGATGACAAGGGCCGTCGTGAGTGTGGGCGGGGATGACCTCCTCCCTTCGTCGGCCCTCGCGCCGTGACCCTTGGTCATGCGGGGTCACCCGATGAGTTTAAGCATATCAATAAGCGGAGGAGAAGAAACTTAAGAAGATTCCCCTAGTAACTGCGGCCGAAACGGGAAGAGCCTAGCTTGAGAATCGGGCGGCGACACCGCCCGAATTGTAGCTGCAGAAGCGTCCTTAGCGACGGAAGGGGCCCAAATCCCCTGGAAAAGGGTGCCGAAGAGGGTGAGAGCCCGTCGTGCCCAGACGTGCCGCACCATGAGGTGCTGTCGGTGAGTCGGGTTGTTTGGGAATGCAGCCTCAATCGGGTGGTAAATTATGTCCAAGGCTGAATACGGGCGAGAGACCGATAGCGATCAAGTACCGCGAGGAAAAGATGAGAAAGACTTTGAAAGAGAGTCAAAGAGTGCTTGAAATTGCCGGGACAGAAGTGGATGGGGGCCGACGATGCGGCCCGGCCGGATGCTAAACGGCGATGAGCCTATCCACCGCTCGGCTCGAGCCGCGGACTGATATGGGCCGCACCGGCGGCTGAAGCTTGGGTAGATGACCCCGCCCAAGGAGACGCCGCCAGTTGACACAGCGCGCACTAGTCCCTCGTCGTGCCCACCCCCGGCACAAGCGCACTCCAGTAATCGGCTCGCGTGCTCCCCATTCGACCCATCTTGAAACACGGACCAAGGAGTCTGACATGCGTATGACAGGCTCCCCGAAAGTGCACAGGTTTGTCGAAGTAATAAAAGTTACCCCGGTGAGAGGGTAGTCGAATCCATAGGGAATAGGGAGTTAGAGTATGAGATTTCACTATTAAAACTATGCGAAGTACGGAAAAGTAATAATCGATTCGTGTGTGAATTGTGAGAACAACTATACTAAAAGACAGGAAATCAAATAGAGAGAGGTGAAAGATTAGAGAGTGCAAGAAAAAGAGATTAAGGAGGATTTAATAATGAATGAAGTGGGGTATCCGGACAAGTTACCTCTAGGATCTATGCTTCTAGTGCAAGACTATGCTTTTATACCTTCCTATTGATGCTAATTGAGTCAAGGAAATCCTAAGACTCATGGTCCCAAACCTAAGGTCAACCGTGACTAACCCCAACATTATGCCCCGGTATTAAGATTCACAACAACCCTTCACTCTATCGCTCGCACGATTAAGTCCAATAAAATCGGCCGGAAAACTCCAATAAAATCCTCCGAAAAGCTCAAAGACAGTCGGGGAAGTAGTAGACAGGGTAGGAGAAGAGTTTAGAATGAAAATATCAAGAGGCACAAGTGAAAAACAAAAAGAAATCGCACGGCTTTTGAAGTTCTGGGAATTCACACGGCCGTGTGACAATGCCACACAGCCGTGTGCCTCTGAATTAGGTTTCACAGGGGCCGACACACGCCCCTGTGTGCATTCTGTTCACTCTCTGGGCTACCCCACACGGCCGTGTGGAAATTTCACACGGCCGTGTGCCTACACAGGAAGATCCACAGGGGCCGATACACGACCCTGTGGATTCACGGGAAAACACAGCAAGTCTCTGAAAAATTTCACACGGCCGTGTGCCCAACCTGGCCAAGAAGAAGGCTGGTCACAGGGGCACATCACACGCCCTTGAGGCCTCTCTGGCTTGCCCGAGAAATACCAAGTGTTTCACACCGCCGTGTGAATAATCCACACGGCCGTGTGCCTTTCACAAGCTCATCCACAGGGGCACCCACACGCCCCTTTGTATTCTCGGGAAGAAGGGGTTATCTCTGCAGAGTTTCACACGGCCATGTGGAATTTCCACACGGCCGTGTGCCTTGGCACAGTGGCACTCACAAGGGCACCCACACGCCCCTGTGGACTCTCTCGAAAAGAGTTTAAGTTCTGCGAATTTCCACACGGCCGTGTGTTAATTCCAAATGGCCGTGTGCCTCTTCTGAAGTTTTTCATAGGGGTAAGGTCACGCCCCTGTGCCCTGACTGGTTGAGCTCTGATTTGGTAACACACGGCCGTGTGTTAATTCCACACGGCCGTGTGTTTTCTCTGGTTCACTTAGAAAAATTCATAGACTCTTCCAAAAATTTCAGAAACTCTTTTAAAACACTTAGAGCCTGTACAAATCATAAAAACACGACCAAAGACCATAGAAAACACACTCAACCGACTCAAACTTCGTCAATTATCATTAAGGCACACGAAAATATCAATAATCCACAATAGAAATCGCAGCACATGCATTGAAACTTCAAGACATCAACACTAACACTTTTATTCATCCTAAAACTAAACTAGATCCTAGGAAAACTGTAAAACCTTGGGTTGCCTCCCAAGAAGAGCTTGTTTAACGTCACTTAGCTTGACGTACCTGATCTTACCTTACGGCGGCTTGAAAAGAGTGTATTCCTCCCGACAAGACATTGCATAGCTACTTCCTTTAAACCAAAAATCTACTTGCCAGAGTGGAGTATTTGTTGGAGGGTCCAACCATCTTACTTTTGGCCTCCAAGGAAACAATTTGGGTTGGGAATTGTCCAAGCTAAGCATAGGTGGGTCATTGGATGGTTTAAATATCCTCCCCACATATTTTTCCCTTCACAAAGTCTCTTTCTTGCTTTCTATGAGTTGATCAATCACAAAGAATGGTACTTGTTCCATTACCTTAGGGTTTGCTTCTTCTTGTGTATTTTTATCTTGGGAAGAACATGTCACTGATAAACGCCTAACTGTACGTATTATTTATGTATGTTCGCGTATTTTTCAAGTATTTTTATATGTGTGGATGCCCGTTTTCGGTCTAAATTGGTTTATTTCGTGTTACAGGTACAAAAGTTACCGTGGGGAGCTCGACAACATGATTTAAGGAGAAATTGGCAAGGAAAACACCATTTTCGACCCCCGGTACTGTAGCAACCACTGTAGCACGAACACTTGATGAAACGGCTAAGTCTGGAGTTTCATGCGGGCTACCATGCGGGCACTGCAGAGGCCGCATGTATGCACTGTAGCAATTTCACTGTAGCAATTTCACTGTAGCGGCACTGTAGCAACTTACGCGCTTTTCGGGATTTCTCCGGAATTTTCTCTCCCCGCATGCGGGGCCGCATGGGAGGCCGCATAGCTCGCTGGAATTGGTTTTAAGGGCTTTTTGGTCACATTCTTAGAGGATTCTTTTGGGGAGACTTTTGGGCCGCCGCCCCACCCATTTTGGCGGCGATTTCCGGCGATCTACGGCACGAAGCTTCACCAAGAGGGAGACAACGTCGAAGGAGGAGCTTGGAAGGAAGATCCAAGACATTGAGGCATATTTTTAGGGTTTTCATCCATCAAGGGATTCCAAGGCTAGAGGGAGTGTTTCTTGCTTCATTTCTTGTTTTGTTATTCCTTGTAGTTGTATGAGTTTTCCTCTTTCATGAGGAACTAACTCATTTGTGATTTGGACATGATGAACCTTAGGGTTGGTTGTTTGTAATTTGGATGAACATCTTTATTGATGCATTGTTTGATGTTGTATTTCTTTTATGGAATCTTGTAGTTTGTGGTTCAAGCCTTGTGTACTTTGATGTGGTGATTTGCATGAGAACTCTGTATTTCAACTTCTAGGTTGTACTTGGTTGCGTGACCATCGCCCTTGTACTAGACACACTAGGCTTGGAAGGGATACATGTACGAGTACACCGTGACCATCGGGTATTTGTACCCCTCCAACCATTAGGGTTGAACCTAGATATTGTGTTTGACTCTAATTTGAGATTTCCCTAGGCGTAAGGCAATCGTGCGAGGATTTGGGCGGAAGTGATTCCGTATTCCAATACTCGTACCGGATTAGGGGTTATCACCGTGACCATCGGGGTGACCTAGTTTTGGAATCTCTTGGCCCAACTACCATCATAACATTTCATCCTAAATTCAGGGCTTTATGACAACTCTAGGGGGATTCGTTGTCCAAATCACACCTTCGCATGTTTGATTCTTCCTTGTTTGCTAAATGTGTGTCGTAGTAGCCCGGATTTCATTATAGTTATTTCTTTCTCCATTTTGTAATTATTACTTGTTAATCGAATTGCTAGGTTAGGAAATAGATGAAGGGGAAGTAATAGTAGTTCCTTGGCCCTTGGGAATACGACCCCCTCGCGCGTGCGTGAGGGGTATTACTTGGCGACCCGTGCACTTGCGGTAATCGCATCAAGTTTTTGGCGCCGTTGCCGGGGACTCACAAGGAATACTAGGAAAACCTGTAGTCTATTGCTCTAGCCACTTTGTTTTTTCTTGTTGTACATACTGCTTTGTTATTTATTTTGTTTGTTTAGTTTTGTTTTGTTTCACTTTGTGTTTTCTTTCTTTTTTGTGCGAGGTACACTATTCTTGACAAATGCAAGCTCAAAATTGCCCTCCAAGTCCTAACCATGGTGCATCGCAAGAAAGGAGATATACTACTGAGGAGGTCTTGGCGCGATTCATGATCACCACGGAGGCAAAGTTTGAAAGGATAGAAAAAAGGTTTTATGAATTCGGCACAATTCTAAGGAATGTCCAAGCCTCTATTCATTCTCTTGAGAGCCAGGTTGCACATCTTGCTTGGGCCCAATCTGAACAATACTCAGCCCTTGATGCCAAATATGAAGCTAGATTTGAGGCCATCCATGCCACACTTTCGGATGTGCAAGGTTCTCTTCAAAAGCTAGAGAGCAGGGTTGAACAACAATGTCGTGAACCAACAATGGAAGGCCCAACTACAACCTATAATGAGAAGGAAGAGAACTTTGGTATTTTGGAGGTTGAAGGAGTCAAAAGAGTACCATTGATAGCACTTGAGCAAGCCATTTGCATAAAAGCTAACAAGAAAACCAAGCACAAGAAAGAATTATTTGGGACAAAAGAAATTGTGGGTCGGAGGTTGAAGCCATCCATTGACCCACCTATGCCGAGGTTAGACACGTCCCAACCAAAACTATTTCCTTGGAGGCCCAAACGATTCTTGTGGGTAATTAAAGGAAGACTGACAATGGTTGAAGAAGGAGATGTGGGTAGGAGGTTTACACCCCCCAAGGACCCACCCATGCCAAGCTTAAGATTTTTTCAACCTTACTTATTCTCTTGGAGGCCAAAACAAGCTTTGTGGATGCTCCAAGGAAATTCAGCCGGGACCAAAGTAGAGGCGAGGAGGAGGTTCAAGCCGTCCAAGGATCCGCCAAAGTTTAAATTGTGTAATGCCCGGCCAAAGCTTTTTCCGTGGAGGCCAAAAGGTAGCTCATGCATTGCCTCCAAATTTGCATCATCCCGAAAGGTATGTTTTATATTCCTTGGTAGTTCTTATGCAACCTCTTGCCGGGATGAACACACCGTTTTCAAGCCTCCTTAGGTAAGAAAAAGGTACGTCGAGCTAATGACGTTAAACAAGCGCTTCTTGGGAGGCAACCCAAGCATAAAAATTCATTGCATGTGTGTTTTTCGTATTTTGGTGTGTTTGGTTACTTTAGTGTTCTTTGTTTTCATGTGTGTGATTGTGGCTAGTTAGTTATTTTCATAATTTATTTACTTGTGTTTGTTCATGATACTTGTGAGTTCTTTGTGTTATCATTCATCTTCATGCATCAAACATCATGTTTTGGGTGTTGTGGGTGAATTCGGCATTGATTTTATGCGATTTTGGGGTGTTTGGAGCCCGTATTTGCATGCAGAGAGTTGTGCGGCCTGCTATGCGGCCGCATAGCAGGCCGCATGTTTTTTCCCGAGCCTTGTGCGGCCTGTCATGCGGCCGCACAAGGAACCGCATGAATTTTCCCGAGCCTGATGCGGGGTACCATGCGGCCGCACAAGGGGCCGCATGGACTCTCGGGCTGAATGATAAGTTGTGTACCCCTTCACCATTTTTCACATATCTCTCTCATTTCTCATCCGTTTTCCCTCATTCTTTCACCGTTTTTCTCCATTTTTCTTCCTCTACACGAATCTCCTACTTCCAAGGACTTAATTTGCATGATTTATTGGGAGTTTTTCCATCATCTTCACCGATCTTTGCCGATTCAAGCTTTGAAGCCCTAACTTGTGTTTTGAAGAAAACTTGTTTCTTTTTCTTGAGTTTCATGCGTATCTTGCTTCAAACTTTGGGGAATGATGTATGAATGTGTAATCTCTGATTTATTTGTATTTTTATACATTGTTTGTAAATTTTTGGGCTTCAAAAACAAGGGGAAACTCTGTCTCTTTCAAGACTATGCTACAGTAACTTTGGGCTGAAATTTCTCTTGAATTTATTTGTTCACTTGTAGCATCATTGTAAATATCCTACAACACTTGAAATGAAAAGAATTGGATTTCATGATCTTGATTGCACAAAGAACTTGCTTGGATCATTTCTTGTTTAGTTGTTCTTGTGATGTTACTTGTTTGCTTGCATGTTTGTGTGTGTTCTTGTTTCTTTTCGTATTTTCTTTTTAGGTGTGTGATTTGATGCCTTGAGTTGATGTTCTTGTCTACCTTTCAGGGTGGAATTTGGACATCAAGCACACTTCCCGTCTCCTATATCTACCATGAAGCTTCGGTGGTCACCCCGATCTCATGGACTTAAAGACTCATGTTTTGAGACTCGGGGAAGTTCACGAAACCCTCCTACTATGTTTTTATTGTCAATATTGTTGCATTTCATTGCTTAGGCACATTGAGGGCAATGTGCAACTTTAAGTGGGGGGTGGAGTTGGATCTTCGTGAACTTTTAAAATTTTTGCAATTGCATGCTTGGATTACCTATGATAGCTATGATTGTATTGTTTAGGACTTCCTAGCTTGGTAGAATGATAGTTGTGAGCTGTACTTTACCTGCGCTTGAATGTAGTTCTGTTTCATCTTTAGTGCACCCTTATACTTGTTCACGATCACTTTCACCTTGTACATTCCAACCAACCCATTGCAATGTTTTTGGCATTAAATTGTTAAAGTCTATTTTCAATGCACTTTTAAGAGCCTTTGAGGTCCTTTGTTGTTTTCTTTGGCCTCAAGTGAGACTGTTTAACAAGTTCTATTCCAGGGGATACGAGATACATTGTATATATGTATAAAAAAAAAAAAAAAAAAAAAAAGAAAAAAAAAAAAAGAAAAGTGGAGTCTATGACAGTATTCCTCTGCTAGTACAGCATGAATGCGTCTATGTGGACTGTAATCAAGTAGGATGGGTGGCTCTTGTGCCTGGCCAGCATGTGCACCTGTCTGAAAGATTTTTGTGCAGTCTACGTTAGTCGGACTCAGAAAAAAAAAAAAAAAAAAAAAAAAAAAAAAAAAAAAAAAAGGTATGTATATATGTAGGAAAAGAATAAAGTATCTTGTCTGTGTCCCCTGGAACCTGTTGCACTGCCACTTGAGAGCCAGAGTTTTATTTAGGACCCAAAGGACTCTTAACTGGGTATTGAGGGTGTCTTTAACATTTTAATGCCATCTTCATTGTGCGTGGGGTGAATGGTCATCCTGGGGTAATCTAGGGTGTGGAGGTCAAGGTGGAAGTTAGCACATACTCACGGGAGCACTCTAGGGGAAACAGAGCTAGTATTACTTGACTATTCATTGAACAGCTTACTTCTTGATTTCGACCCATTTGTGCTTGCGGAGTTCTTTACTATTGAGCTTGAGGTCGTACATTTAGCCGTTTATCTTCTTGCCCCTGTTCTTCATGTTTGTTTGCTTGGGGACAAGCAAACGCTTAGGTGTGGGGATGTTTGATAAACGCCTAACTGTACGTATTATTTATGTATGTTCGCGTATTTTTCGAGTATTTTTATATGTGTGGATGCCCGTTTTCGGTCTAAATTGGTTTATTTCGTGTTACAGGTACAAAAGTTACCGTGGGGAGCTCGACAACATGATTTAAGGAGAAATTGGCAAGGAAAACACCATTTTCGACCCCCGGTACTGTAGCAACCACTGTAGCACGAACACTTGATGAAACGGCTAAGTCTGGAGTTTCATGCGGGCTACCATGCGGGCACTGCAGAGGCCGCATGTATGCACTGTAGCAATTTCACTGTAGCGGCACTGTAGCAACTTACGCGCTTTTCGGGATTTCTCCGGAATTTTCTCTCCCCGCATGCGGGGCCGCATGGGAGGCCGCATAGCTCGCTGGAATTGGTTTTAAGGGCTTTTTGGTCACATTCTTAGAGGATTCTTTTGGGGAGACTTTTGGGCCGCCGCCCCACCCATTTTGGCGGCGATTTCCGGCGATCTACGGCACGAAGCTTCACCAAGAGGGAGACAACGTCGAAGGAGGAGCTTGGAAGGAAGATCCAAGACATTGAGGCATATTTTTAGGGTTTTCATCCATCAAGGGATTCCAAGGCTAGAGGGAGTGTTTCTTGCTTCATTTCTTGTTTTGTTATTCCTTGTAGTTGTATGAGTTTTCCTCTTTCATGAGGAACTAACTCATTTGTGATTTGGACATGATGAACCTTAGGGTTGGTTGTTTGTAATTTGGATGAACATCTTTATTGATGCATTGTTTGATGTTGTATTTCTTTTATGGAATCTTGTAGTTTGTGGTTCAAGCCTTGTGTACTTTGATGTGGTGATTTGCATGAGAACTCTGTATTTCAACTTCTAGGTTGTACTTGGTTGCGTGACCATCGCCCTTGTACTAGACACACTAGGCTTGGAAGGGATACATGTACGAGTACACCGTGACCATCGGGTATTTGTACCCCTCCAACCATTAGGGTTGAACCTAGATATTGTGTTTGACTCTAATTTGAGATTTCCCTAGGCGTAAGGCAATCGTGCGAGGATTTGGGCGGAAGTGATTCCGTATTCCAATACTCGTACCGGATTAGGGGTTATCACCGTGACCATCGGGGTGACCTAGTTTTGGAATCTCTTGGCCCAACTACCATCATAACATTTCATCCTAAATTCAGGGCTTTATGACAACTCTAGGGGGATTCGTTGTCCAAATCACACCTTCGCATGTTTGATTCTTCCTTGTTTGCTAAATGTGTGTCGTAGTAGCCCGGATTTCATTATAGTTATTTCTTTCTCCATTTTGTAATTATTACTTGTTAATCGAATTGCTAGGTTAGGAAATAGATGAAGGGGAAGTAATAGTAGTTCCTTGGCCCTTGGGAATACGACCCCCTCGCGCGTGCGTGAGGGGTATTACTTGGCGACCCGTGCACTTGCGGTAATCGCATCAGTCACTAGCAAATCCCCTTGAAAATTTTCTCGCTCACAAGCACCATCTTTATTCAAGCAATCCCAATTCTCCAATTGATGTTCTTCTTTTTCCTCTTCAATTTCTACAGCAATGTACTCGGTCTTCCCCATTTCTTCATTATCGTTCACTACCACATCATCTCTACAAGGAACTTGAGTTGCTTGCTCAAATGCTTCATTTTCCTTGGAGAGTGTGTCAAGTATCCATCCTAATTGATGCTCAAGATTGTTATAGGAGTCTTCATGACACTTCCGTGTGGCTTCCATACTTTGGCAAGAGGCATCGGATGCTTTAACAAAGTTATCTAGCGCTTTTTTCCACTGAGGTTCATCCTCTTCAAGTATCTCATCCATTTGAAATTGTTCTTGAGATGCTTCCCAATGTTGTCCATCATTATTCTATAAAACATTTTGGTAGCTCCTTTCATTTGGATGATATGTGCTGTAGCATGGGTTGCTTTGTTGTTGTGAAGTAAAAATTCTATCAACCTTTTTACTTAGAGCTTCAACTCAAGAATATAGCTCAATAGCTTGATCAATCTCCATTTAGGTTCCTCGCAAGAAAGAGTAAACATACAAAAGAAAACAATTTAGAGTGACGGAAGAATAAGAAATTGTGAAATAGAAAATGAAGTGGATAGCTAAAATAGTGAAAAACAAATATCTAAAACGCCTATTGCCCGGCAACGGCGCCAAAAAACTTTGACAGGCTCCCCGAAAGTGCACGGGTTTGTCGAAGTAATAAAAGTTACCCCGGTGAGAGGGTAGTCGAATCCACAGGGAATAGGGAGTTAGAGTATGAGATTTCACTATTAAAACTATGTGAAGTACGGAAAATTAATAATCGATTCGTGTTTGAATTGTGAGACAACTATACTAAATTACAAGAAATTAAATAGAGAGAGGTGAAAGATTAGAGAGTGCAAGAAAAAGAGATTAAGGAGGATTTAACAATGAATGAAGTGGGGTATCCGGACAAGTTACCTCTAGGATCTATGCTTCTAGTGCAAGACTATGCTGTTATACCTTCCTATTGATGCTAATTGAGTCGAGGAAATCCTAAGACTCACGGTCCCAAACCTAAGGTCAACCGTGACTAACCCCAACATTATGCCCCGGTATTAAGATTCACAACAACCTTTCACTCTATCGCTTGCACGATTAAGTCCCAGGGGAGTACATCTACCTAAACCTCACACTACGTGGGATTGCATTAAGTTCTAGGTATTCCTAGTGATTAAACCTGTTCCTATGTGTAGTTCTAACCCTTTGGTCCAGGAGGAAGAACCCTAGTCTAGATTAAGCCCCAGTGCATAGGATTCACTTCAACCCTTCACTCTGTTACTCTCGTAACTAAGCCCCAGGGGAGTTTATCTACCTAGCACTTCACTCTATCTTGACCGCTAATAAATCAAGGAAACGGAGGTAGGGAGAAATCACACCGGAAGGGAAAGGGGTACATCGCCACCTCACAACTCTCCCTCTCAACCCTCTCCAATCTTGAATAGTCTAATCCTATAGGAGTTGTCACACCCCCAAAGGGAAACCTAGATTGCTCTCAACCCTAGTGTCACATCTAAGGGAAAACAATAGCAAAATAAAATCAAGATTAAAACTCAATTCTTATTCATCAATAATGGAAAAGCATAATAACAATGTCAAAGAAACATGATAACCCTAGAATTTACAAGTCCGAATACCCACAAGGGGTTTAGCTCCTCATGGAGCTATACATGTTCATCGATGTATGAAATAAATCACAAAGTAAAGACATAGATGAAAACCCCCTTGCGTATGGTGTGGCCGTGGTCTTGTTCGGCCGCCGGACGTCGGTGACGATGCCGATGACCCCCTTGCGTATGGTGTGGCCGTGGTCTTGTGCGGCCGCCGGACATCGGTGACGATGCTGATGACGCGCTCTAAACCTCCACGAAGTCTTCTCCAAAACCCTAGCCGCACTCCCAGAAATTGGGGAGTAGAATAGGTCAAAAGATATCTCAAAAAGTCTCCAAATCGGGCTTTTATAATGTGGAGTCGCGGCTTTAAATTTGCTGAAAACAGGATTTCACACGGTCGTGTGGAATTTCCACACACCCGTGTGAAGTTTCTGCAATTCTGATTTTCGGCCGACTGTGATTTGGGAACAGTAATTCTGATTTTTGGCCGACTGTGATTTTCGGCCGCCTGTGTGAATAGTAATTTGCTATAGTACTTCTACGGTAATTGTGCCGAAACGCTCCCGGATTCATCGTTCTTCATCGAGGTCGTTGAATTGGGCACACAATCAATGGTAGATCGTGCCGATTGCTTCGAATCGCCTAATTGGTGAAGTTCTCATTGTTGCCATGAGTTAGACTTATTGTGAATGTGACTGCCTTTGTGCCCCTCCAAAGGAGGTTGGCATACACTCACAAGTCTATGCTCACGCCTTACTCTTTGCTTGGTCCGAAAATCTTCCGAACAATGCCAAACACGACCTAACTTCGTTCCTTTCCTTCATTTTATCTTCACAACCCTACAATGCACAAAAGTAAACAATTGCACACTTTTTAGTGATAAAATCTGATTAAATTAATGTTCATTGCAAGATAATAACACTTCGCATTACTATAACACGAGCACTTATCAAATCCCGCCACACTTAAGCTTTTGCTTGTCCTCAAGCAAAAATAGAATGTGAAAGTACTTGGGAAGAACAATTGAAAGTGCTCGGCCTTAGGTTCACCAAAAGTATGCAAAAGAAGCATTCTACAAGTAAGGGAAAATCAAAACATTGCATAAATTTACCATTGTTCTAGCTAAAAACTCGAATCAAAAAGGATGAAAACTCAAAAATGTGTTAGTGTGTGAAATCTCACTCGAGAGAACCAACGAGTACTCCTCAAACTTTGGTTAGAAAGGACTTATTTACATACAAAAACAAAAATAGGGGAGGAAGTAGTAGCTTCACACATCCTTGAAGGTAGCCCTCTCCTAGGCGGCCGCCAAAGGTGGCTTTCACACTTTCGAGGAGGTAGCTCTTTCTACCGGGGTAGTAGCTTTCACGCATCCCATGAGATAGCTCTTTCTCTCATTAGGGCATAACTTGTATCCGACTTATGAGAGTAGCTACATACTTCATAGGCGGTAGCTCTTTCCACCCCAAATGCATAATTAAATCAAAGCTAATATTTACAAACTCATATACTTTTTTTCTTTTCTCTTTTCCATATTTTTTCATTTTTTTTTTCATTTTTTTTATGCATTTTCCAAAGTAAAACTAAGAACGATGATAAACTTGTCCTTAAAAACTTCAAGATTGAGTTTCCAAAAGATTCCAAGAGTAAGTTGTGCAATATGAGAATATCGAGCAAAAAATTCCTAAAATTCATGTAGAAACTAGAGCATGATAGGACACAATGTTAAAAATTCTCCTAAACTATAAGAATACAACCGTTGCAACTAAGGTGAACCGCCATAGGCTACATGAGCATAAGCAATTGAATGCACAAGTAAATGTGTGTGCAATGTGAACTCCCCCCCACACTTAAGATGTACATTGTCCTCAATGTACGCATGCAAGCACAATTAAAAAAAAATAAGAATTGTAAAATAATTAGTGTGGAAGTAGGCAATTGAAACATTACTCCCCTGAACTCCAAGTGCTGCATTTGATGGAGCTAGGTGCATTGAGAGTTGAGTCTCAATGGGTTGTGAAGCACACACGGTCCCATGACCGTGTTTATGACTATTCCTTAGATTCCTTTCATCCAAGACCATCTGCGCACACATACACAAGGGTTCAGTATAGCTAAATAAAAACTCGAGTATATAAAATATGAAAATGAAATACAACTCGAGATAAAAGAAAAGCTAAATAAAAGATAAACTCAGAAGGAGAGTCCTTTCTGAGTAATACTAGTCAAAAATAAAATAGAAAATACAAGAATGAAAATCAAATAAAAATAAAATCTAAGACACCTCAGCGTCAGTGTCCTGAATAGAAGCCTCTGGTGCTGCTGAAGGCTCTGTCGGTGATGGTGGATCTGCTGCTACTAGTGCTGGTGATGCTGGTAGTGGAGGAGTGGAAGCTCGGGGTCGGACCACGAATGGTGAAGTCATGGCTCGCTCGAATAACTGCTGTATGCTGTGTAATCGAGCCATGACCTCTGTGTGGTGCGCTACCTGTGTGGCCCTGACCTCGGCCACCTCTGTCTGTAGCACCCCCACTGCGCTCTCAAGGCACTCCAATCGATCCTGGCCTCAGGAAGGCGAGAAGATACGCACCGGAGGTGGCTCTGGCGCGGTGGGTGGTACCTCGGTCTCTGTGTCCGCTGGGGGTGGCTCTAATGCTGCCTGTGACCCCTCGGCCTGATCTGTACGAGGAATGATCAAAGTGTAAACTCCTGGTCCTGATCTGCGCACCATCCCCATCATCCTCAGGGTCTCCATGCCTAACGGAGCTGGTGTAGAAGTCCTCTCAGCGCCACGTACTCCGTCTTGAAGTCCTAACCCCATAATCAGTCGCGTGATATACGGGCCTGAGAAGATCACTCCCACCCTAGGGTACTGGCCCTGATGGCGAATGTACTCTGCTACAATATGCCCCAGGTGGAGTTGCTCTCCCTCTACCATCGAATATAGGTACAGGAGCTCCTGACGGCTCAAAACCCCCGTACTGTCTCCCCTGCCGCTAACTGATCGGCTGAGAATAGCATGGAGGTACCTGTACGAGGCCCTGGTCAAATATGTGGCCTTGGACACTCCTGGCTCGTACTGTCCCTGGCCACATAACCTACTTTACGCACGCTGCGGGGTCAAAGTACCCGGGTAGTCTGTCGGTAGCAATGCGTACTCCTCTGTCTCGGTGTGTGCCTGATCATACAGTCCCATCCGTACTGAAAACTCGGTCATGCTCAAAGCGAAGTGTCGACCAAGGGCCTGGAACTTAATGGTATCAACATCGGTGAAACTGTCGTACCCCCGGTTGAACTCGAATGAGGAGAGCACCTCCTGCGTAAGTGATCTGATCGCTGGCTCTCGAATGGAAAGGAGTCTGCTCCAGTTCCCCAATGAGAGGAGCTCCTTGACCTCACCTACCATCTCTGCTCCCCCCTGAATGTCCCATAGAATGCTCAAATCGGGGAAACGGCTCTGTCCAAAGCGGAGGTCTGATAATCGCTTGAACCGTTCCCGATGCTCAGGTGATGGGAAATCTATCTCTTCGGGAGGTGGGATAGGCTCACACTGACGCTTCCCAGCCGACTTCTTAGACCTAGAAGCCATATCTGCAAAGTTGCAAAAGAAAATTTTCAAAGATCAGTTCAAAAACTCACTCTGCAGAAATCCACACGGCCGTGTGTTAATTCCACACGGCCGTGTGAAGCTTATGGCGGACAGAACATCACGGCCGTGGGCTAAAAATCCAAAATTTACACTTCAATTCATTCTAATTCTAATCTAAACATGTTCGCATAAGTATAACTCATTCAAAACAAGCGAAATAAACAAAAAGAATGAATTAAATCAAGGATTGACGAAGAAAAAGGGGTTGGAGTTCTTACCGATGGTGTGGACGAATACAATTGAGAAATCGGCCGGAAAACTCCAATAAAATCCTCTAAAAAGCTCAGAGACAGTCGGGGAAGTAGTAGAGAGGGTAGGAGAAGAGTTTAGAATGAAAATGTCAAGAGGCACGAGTGAAAAACAAAAAGAAATCGCGCGATTTTGAAGTTCTGGGAATTCACACGGCCGTGTGACAATGCCACACGGCCGTGTGCCTCTGAATTAGGGTTCAGAGGGGCCGACACACGACCCTGTGTACATTCTGTTCACTCTCTGGGCTACCCCACACGGCCGTGTGGAAATTCCACACGGTCGTGTGCCTACACAGGAAGATCCACAGGGGCCGATACACGGCCCTGTGGATTCACGGGAAAACACAGCAAGTCTCTGAAAATTTTCACACGGCCGTGTGCCCAACCTGGCCAAGAACAAGGCTGGTCACAAGGGCACATCACACGCTCTTGTGGCCTCTCTGGCTTGCCCGAGAAATACCAAGTGTTTTAGACGGCCGTGTGAATAATCCACACGGCCGTGTGCCTTTCACAAGCTCATCCACAGGGGCAGCCACACGCTCCTTTGTATTCTCGGGAAGAAGGGGTTATCTCTGCAGAGTTTCACACGGCCATGTGGAATTTCCACACGGGCGTGTGCCTTTGCACAGTGGCACTCACAGGGGCACCCACACGCCCCTGTAGACTCTCTGGAAAAGAGTTTAAGTTCTGCGAATTTCCACACGGCCGTGTGTTAATTCCACACGGCCGTGTGCCCCTTCTGAAGTTTTTCACAAGGGCAAGGTCACGCCCCTGTGCCCTGACTGGTTGAGCTCTGATTTGGTAACACACGGCCGTGTGTTAATTCCACACGGCCGTGTGTTTTCTCTGGTTCACTTAGAAAAATTCATAGACTCTTCCAAAAATTTCAGAAACTCTTTTAAAACACTTAGAGCCTGTAAAAATCATAAAAACACGACCACAGACCATAGAAAACACGCTCAACCGACTCAAACTTCGTCAATTATCATTAAGGCACATGAAAATATCAATAATCCACAATAGAAATCGAAGCACATGCATTGAAACTTCAAGACATCAATACTAACACTTTTATTCTTCCTAAAACTAAACTAGATCCTAGGAAAACTGTAAAACCTTGGGTTGCCTCCCAAGAAGCGCTTGTTTAATGTCACTTAGCTTGACGTACCTGATCTTACCTTACGGCGGCTTGAAAAGAGTGTATTCCTCCCGACAAGACATTGCATAGCTACTTCATTTAAACCAAAAATCTACTTGCCAGAGTGGAGTATTTGTTGGAGGGTCCAACCATCTTACTTTTGGCCTCCAAGGAAACAATTTGGGTTGGGAATTGTCCAAGCTTAGCATAGGTGGGTCATTGGATGGTTTAGATATCCTCGCCACATCTTTTTCCCTTCCCAAAGTCTCTTTCTTGCTTTCTATGAGTTGATCAATCCCAAATAATGGTACTTGTTCCATTACCTTAGGGTTTACTTCTTCTTGTGTATTTTTATCTTGGGAAGAACATGTCACTAGCAAATCCCCTTGAAAATTTTCTTGCTCACAAGCACCATCTTTATTCAAGCAATCCCAATTCTCCAATTGATGTTCTTCTTTTTCCTCTTCAATTTCTACAGCAATGTACTTGGTCTTCCCCATTTCTTCATTATCGTTCACTACCACATCATCTCTACAAGGAACTTGAGTTGCTTGCTCAAATGCTTCATTTTCCTTGGAGAGTGTATCAAGTATCCATCCTAATTGATGCTCAAGATTGTTATAGGAGTCTTCATGACACTTCCGTGTGGCTTCCATACTTTGGCAAGAGGCATCGGATGCTTTAACAAAGTTATCTAGTGCTTTTTTCCACTGAGGTTCATCCTCTTCAAGTATCTCATCCTTTTGAAATTGTTCTTGAGGTGCTTCCCAATGTTGTCCATCATTATTCTATAAAAAATTTTGGTAGCTCCTTTCATTTGGATGATATGTGCTGTAGCATGGGTTGCTTTGTTGTTGTGAAGCAAAAATTCTATCAACCTTTTTACTTAGAGCTTCAACTCGAGAATATAGCTCAATAGCTTGATCAATCTCCAGTTAGGTTCCTCGCAAGAAAGAGTAAACACACAAAAGAAAACAATTTAGAGTGATGGAAGAATAAGAAATTGTGAAATAGAAAATGAAGTGGATAGCTAAAATAGTGAAAAACAAATATCTAAAACGCCTATTCCCCGGCAACGGCGCCAAAAACTTTGACAGGTTCCCCGAAAGTGCACGGGTTTGTCAAAGTAATAAAAGTTACCCTGGTGAGAGGGTAGTCGAATCCACAGGGAATAGGTAGTTAGAGTATAAGATTTCACTATTAAAACTATGTGAAGTACGGAAAAGTAATAATCGATTCGTGTGTGAATTGTGAGAATAACTATACTAAAAGACAGGAAATTAAATAGAGAGAGGTGAAAGATTAGAGAGTGCAAGAAAAAGAGATTAAGGAGGATTTAACAATGAATGAAGTGGGGTATCCGGACAAGTTACCTCTAGGATCTATGCTTCTAGTGCAAGACTATGCTGTTATTCCTTCCTATTGATGCTAATTGAGTCGAGGAAATCCTAAGACTCACGGTCCCAAACCTAAGGTCAACCGTGACTAACCCCAACATTATGCCCCGATATTAAGATTCACAACAACCTTTCACTCTATCGCTCACACGATTAAGTCCCAGGGGAGTACATCTACCTAAACCTCACACTATGTGGGATTGCATTAAGTTCTAGGGATTCCTAGTGATTAAACCTGTTCCTATGTGTAGTTCTAACCCTTTGGTCCAGGAGGAAGAACCCTAGTCTAGATTAAGCCCCAGTGCTCTCAACCCTAGTGTAACTAAGCCTCAGTGGAGTTTATCTACCTAGCACTTCACTCTATCTTGACCGCTAATAAATCAAGGAAACGGAGGTAGGGAGAAATCACACCAGAAGGGAAAGGGGTACATCGCCACCTCACAACTCTCCCTCTCAACCCTCTTCAATCTTGAATAGTCTAATCCTATAGGAGTTGTCACACCTCCAAAGGGAAACCTAGATTGCTCTCAACCCTAGTGTCACATCTAAGGGAAAACAATAGCAAAATAAAATCAAGATTGAAACTCAATTCTTATTCATCAATAATGGAAAAGCATAATAACAATGTCAAAGAAACATGATAACCCTAGAATTTACAAGTCTGAATACCCACAAGGGTTTTAGGTCCTCATGGAGCTATACATGTTCATCGATGTATGAAATAAAACACAAAGTAAAGACATAGATGAAAACCCCCTTGCGTATGGTGTGGCCGTGGTCTTGTCCGGCCGCCGTACGTCGGTGACGATGCCGATGACCCCCTTGCGTATGGTGTGGCCGTGGTCTTGTGCGGCCACCAGACGTCGGTGACGATGCCGATGACGCGCTCTAAACCTCCACGAAGTCCTCTCCAAAACCCTAGCCGCACTCCCAGAAGTTGGGGAGAAGAATAGGTCAAAAGATATCTCAAAAAGTCTCCAAATCGGGCGTTTATAATGTGGAGTAGCGGCTTTAAATTTGCTGAAAACGGGATTTCACACGGCCGTGTGGAATTTCCACATGCCCGTGTGAAGCTTCTGGAATTCTGATTTTCAGCCGACTGTGAACATTAACTTGCTACAGTGTTTTTGCTACAACGATTTGCTAAAGTGCTGCTACAGTATTGTGCCGAAAAGGCTCCCGGATTCATCGTTCTTCATCGAGGCTGTTGAATTGGGCACACAATCAATGGTAGATCGTGCCGATTACTTCGAATCGCCTAATTGGTAAAGTTCTCATTGTTGGCATGAGTTAGACTTATTGTGAATGTGACTGCCTTTGTGCCCCTCCAAAGGAGGTTGGCACACACTCACAAGTCTATGCTCACGCCTTGCTCCTTGCTTGGTCTGAAAATCTTCCTAATAATGCCAAACACGACCTAACTTCGTTCCTTTCCTTCATTTTATCTTCACAACCCTACAATGCACAAAAGTAAACAATTGCACACTTTTTAGTGATAAAATCTGATTAAATTAATGCTCATTGCAAGATAATAACACTTCGCATTACTATAATACGAGCACTTATCAGCGTGCGAGTCGACGGGACGGAAAGTCGGAAGGTGCAAGGAAGCTGAAGGACGAGATCCCCCCAAGGGGTGCACCGTCGACCGACCCTCGATCTTCCGTGAAGGGTTTGAGTTGGAGCATGCCTGTCGGGACCCGAAAGATGGTGAACTATGCCTGAGCAGGGCAAAGCCAAAGGAAACTCTGGTGGAGGCCCGCAGTGATACGGACGTGCAAATCGTTCGACTGACTTGTGTATAGGGGCGAAAAACTAATCAAACCATCAAGTAGCTGGTTCCCTCCGAAGTTTCCCTCATGATAGCTGGACCCCGTAAGTGAGTTCTATCGAGTAAAGCAAATGATTAAAGACATCGGGGGCGCAACGCCCTTGACCTATTCTGAAAATTTAAATAGGTAGGATGGGGCGGCTGCTCCGGAGAGCCACGCCACGGAATTAAGTGCTCCAAGTGGGGCATTTTTGGTAAGCAGAACTGGCGATGCGGGATGAATAGGAAGCCGGTTACGGTGCTCGACTGCATGCTTTCCCAAAATCCACAAAGGGTGTTGGTAAATTAAGACAGCAGGACGGTGGTCATGGAAGTCGAAATCCACTAAGGAGTGTGTAACAACTCACCTGCAGAATCAACTTGCACCGAAAATGGATGGCGCAGAAGCGCCGACCCAAACCCGGCCGTGAACGGCACTTGAACATGGGTTAGCCGATCCTAACGGAATAGGGAGGCCCGTTAGAGAGCGCGGGGGTTAAAATTCCCGAGCTGGGATGTGGCAGCTGACGGCAACGTTATGGAGTCCGGGGACGCCGGTGGGGGCCCCGGGGAGTGTTATCTTTTCTGCTTAAGGGCCTGCCCATCATGGAAACGGCACAGCCAGAGGTAGGCTCCAGTGGCCGAAAGAGCACCGCACGTCATGCGGTGCCCGGTGCCCCCCCGGCAGCCCTTAAAAATCCGGAAGACCAAATGCTATCCACGCCCAGTCGTACTTATAACCGCATTAAGTCTTCATGGTGAACAACCTCTGGCCGATGGAGCAATATAGGCAAGTTTAGTCAGTAAAACGGATTCGTAACTTTGGGAAAATAATTGGCTCTGAGGACTGGGTACGGGGTCCCGGCCCCGAACTCATCGGCAGTTAGCGGACTACTCAAGCTGCGTCCGCAGTGAGAACAGGCCGCCGCGTGCCGGCTAGGGGACAGACCGGGAATGGCCCACGCGCCGCTCCCTCGGTGCAGGGGTCTTCACCGGGTGTCGAACAACCGAGTCAGAACTGGTACGGACAAGGGGAATCCTATTGTTTAATTAAAACAAAGAATTACCATGGTCCCCGCGGATGCTCACATAATGTGATTTCTGGCCTGAGCTCTGAATGTCAAAGTGAAGAAATTCAACCAAGCTCGGGTAAACGGCGGGAGTAACTATGTTTCTCTTAAGGTAGCCAAATACCTCATCATCTAATTAGTGACGTGCATGAATAGATGATTAAATCGATCCGCAAGCGCACGGGTCGCCAAGTAATACCTTGCACAAAAGCACAAGGGTCGTATTCCACGGGGCTAAGGAGCTACTCTTACTCCTCCATCGCCTATTATCTAACCTAACCAAACAAGCATTGATGTACGTTCTTTTGAAGCAAAGAAATAAATACGATGTAATTAGACAAATTTAAAAGCATATAATATGGTTGCAAGTGCTACAATGAAGAGTAAAGGCCTATGGATGTGGATCCCCTTGAGGGGTCATCATGATACATGGATGAAGGATGAAAGGTAGCTTGGTTGATTTAGACCGAAGGATCTCAAGATTAGATCAACCCCAATTTCTCGGTGATTGAACCCTAATCCCATACGGATATTGGTCGGAATCTCTTCCTAACCAACATCCCTACGATTGCATTAAGTATAAGGAGATCCCAAAATAAGGATACACTAAACCCTAGTCTATCCTTAAAGCTCGGAGGGCTATCGACACCCAATTTCTCGGTGTGCCAATACAAGTAACCCCTTTTAATTCATTAAAGACCTAATACACGTGAGTAGGTCACGTCTACGTGTATAATTCAAGAAAGAACTACGGATCTCTCCATATGGTAGTTCTAGACATAAAGCACAATGAACTAAATCTTAAACCAAACCAAGCTTGCAATTAAGTAAAGATCATCCAAAATACATGATGAACCCCCCAAGGTTCACCAACATCCGGTGGCCTTGGGGGTCTAGTGTGCCATCAAGCAAGTAACAACAAGAATACAAAGTAAATCACTTAAAAAGCTCATAAATGACACTCCCTAGATGAAATGGTGAAGGAGGAGGTGGAGGTCCGGCCAAATGACGCTTTCCCCCGTCCAAGAGATGCCGAATGACGCTTCCCTTGACTTGGATCCTTGCCTCCTTGATGGTGAAGCTTCTCCCCTTTTAAAATGATGTTCTTGCCCCCTTCCTTGGCTCCAAATCGTCGTCTCCTCAAAGATTTCTTCGTTTCTTTCCTTTAGATGCCGGCCAAGAAGTTTTTTTTTTTGTGTGCCCTAAAAACCTCTATATATACTCCCGCAGGATCCCGGGGTGGATAGATCCATCCCGGGGTGGATAGATAGGCAAAAATAGGGTAAAACCTGTCTCATGTGGGGGTGCATCCCGGGGTGGATGAATGGATCCCGGGGTGGATAGGGGGCCGTGAGAGCTAGTTGAAAATCCCTGTCTTTTGGTGCTCACGGCCCCTTATACGGCCCCGCATGCTGCAGTACTCCAGCACCTTGATTCTTCATCCTTTTTCGCCCAAATCGTATTATCATGTTCCTCATGGCTCCTCCATGCCCTACAACATAAATAATGCTCAATTAAGCATAAAACGGGCATCCATTCATATAAAAACACATGCTAAGTGAACAAAATATGTATGTTAAAACACATACATTTAGACACTTATCAAACATCCCCACACCTAAGCGTTTGCTTGTCCCCAAGCAAACAAATCATGAAAAACAAAGGGAATGATAAGTGGCTAAATGTACATCTCCGGCTCAAACAAATACGAGATTATACAAGTATAGAATAATGATATACAGATGTCGAGTTACAGTCAATACGTACAATAAACAGATCCTGTCTCACCTCTTATATGTCTGTACAGTGTAGGTGAATCTTTCATCTCATTTGCCCTGACATGGTCTAGCCCTATGACTTCAATCAGTACAGCTCTATATGCTAATCACTCCACAAGTACAGAGTACTAAGTCTTAAAAGGCTAAGTGCCACTGCAATGAACAAATAAGATCCTTCTAAGTCTATACGTGAAACTAAATTCCATTTCCACTCACGAATTCAAGTAGGCAGTCTGAGAGATCACTAGGGTTTTATTTACATGTATATACACTTTTTTTTTTTTTTTTTTTTTTTTTTTTTTTTTTTTTTTTTTTTTTTTTTTTTTTTTTTCGAGTCCGCCTAACGTAGACTGCACAAAAATCTTTCTGGAGGATGCACATGCTGGTTAGGCACAAGAGTCACCCAACTACTCGATTACAGTCTACATAGACGCATTCATGCTCCATTAGCAGAGGAATACTGACATAGACTCTTTTTTTTTTTTTTTTTTTTTTTTTTTTTTTTTTTTTTTTTTTTTTTTTTTTTTTTTTTTTTTTTTTTACATACCCTAAATCAAACCTTTAGACTGCACTACAAGTAACAAACCTAGGATTAGCTCAACAAGACTTAGAAGTTCTTAAGTATTCATTGAAGGATAGAACTTAGTAGTCTAAGGCTAAGTACTCAAACTTGTGTGTTAGGCATACAAGAGAGTTAAGAAAGTCAAGCAGGCTATTCCCAGGGCATCAACAAAAGACTCAGTGCACAGAATAATACTAGAGGTGAAACAGGATTCACTAGAGCACAACAAGAAAAAATGTAACTCACATCAATCATTAATTCACACTTGAAGAATCTCACAAGAAAGTAACAAGCCATCATTGATGACACTAGCATGTAAAGTTGACTTAATACATGTAGATACACCCATCCCCACACCTAGTGTTGTACATTGCCCTCAATGTACACTAATCATGAAAATAGAGGCAATATACACAATAATAACAAAGGAGGAGGGTGAAAACGAACTTCCCCGGTTTATTTAGTAAGAATGGCGAAGTGTGACCCGACAAAAGTGTACGGCGAGCTTTACATGTCGGGTCCGGCTCCCACAAAATGTGGAGATGCTCACCAAATTCCCTTCAATGCCCTGCAAAGAGCATGGGCAAAACCATCATTCCAAAAAAAAAAAAAACAAGAAAGATTAATACTAGGGAGCGGTCAAACACACAACTAAATAAAAGCAAACAGAGTTCTACAAAGTGTTGTTCAGGGTATAACCGTTCCCAACTTATTCAAAACAAACAAACACACGTGCAGAAAATAAAGAAAACAACAATAAAAGAAACAACATGCTGCTAAAAGAGAAAAAAAAAAAAAAAAAAAAAAAAAAAGTGTCCATGCTTAAGGATGAAACGGCTCGTCGATAACAGGTGGGACAAGTGTGTCGGTGCAGGAGGCGGTGCCAGTCCGCGAAGATGAACCGCGAGCAGAGATGGTAAACTGGCGAAAGTCCTCGTAATGTGCCATGTGAAGAGGGTGCATGAACGTAGGTTCCTCGGGATTTTGTGTTGAAGCTCGTGGACGTTTTGAAACAACCCTCTTGATGTTTGGCATCCCTACAACACATAAGATCTTCATCAAGCCTAAACCAATCCAATACAACACCAAAAAGAACACAAGAAGCAAGAAACAAATGAGTAATGGCCATGAATAGGGTCCATACGGCCGTATAGGGGGCCGTATGGACACTATTCATGGTGTAGCATTTCATTACCATCATAAAAATCGAAAAATTTTTACAAAAATTCAATGGAAATTGAACAAACAACAATCACACCATCAACACATGATAAAAGCATGAATTTATCCACCAAAAAGCTCCATGAACTCAAGAGAAAATGAGAAAGAGAAATCTAGGGCATCAAAAAGCTTACCGGTGAATCCTTGGTGGAACTTGCTTGAAGCTCTTGGTAAATCACTAGATCGATGTCACAAAATGTCTAGGAGGTGATCTAGAACGAAAAATGGAGAGATTTGGTTGAGAAATGATGGAAAGAGGGGAGGGGAAATGGTGGAGATGAAAGGGGAATGGAGAAGAAGACTTAAAGGGCCAAATAATGGGGGGGGTTAAGGTGCTAGGCCGAGCCTCACGGCCCCCCCCTCACGGCCGTGAAGGGGGCCGTGAAGGCTAGTACAAACCCCCAGCCCACATGAAAAATTCCCTTGCCAAGCTCTCACGGCCCCCCATACGGCCGTGAGGGGGGCCGTGAGCTCTAGTGTATTTTCACTGGAGATTAGCTCACGGCCTCCCTCACGGCTCCTTCAGGGCCGTGGGGACCTGGGGAAGCTTGTTTTGGGTCTCAACGCAATCTCAAACTCTCCGGGAAAGTAATAACATGATCCAAAACACCTCCTACTCAGAAGAAATACGCAAAAGACTCGAATAAACTCATGAATTGACAATATAGCAAGTAGGCACAACAAGGAAAAATATAAAACAACACACATGATGAGAGCAAAGATTTTGAGGATGGACTTATTCAAATGCACAACAGACAAGGAAACTAGCATAATGCAAAGTAGATAAGAACAACTAAAATATGAAAATTGAATTTAAAACCCCCGAACACTTGGGTTGCCTCCCAAGAAGCGCTTGTTTAACGTCACGAGCCTGACGTACCTTCTTTCTTACCTCAAGGGGGTTCGAAGAGTTTGAAGTGACCCCCGGTGCCCATTGAATCGTTATTGTTGAAGTAGCATTTCAGTCTCTGTCCATTCACCTTGAAAGTACCTTTTTCTGGGTGAGTGACCTCCACTGCTCCATGCGGGAAGACTTGAGTAACAGTGTATGGGCCCGACCAACGCGATTTTAGCTTTCCGGGAAACAGTCTCAACCTAGAATTGAAAAGTAACACTTGGTCTCCTTCTTGAAATTGTTTTGGATGTTTGATGTGCCGGTCATGGTACTCCTTCACTTTTTCTTTGTAGAGCTTTGAATTCTCATATGCATTAAAACGCCATTCATCCAACTCATTCAGTTGTAGCTTCCTCTTGCATCCTGCAAGAGTAAAATCAAGATTTAGAAATTTAATTGCCCAATAAGCTTTGTGTTCAAGTTCAACTGGTAAGTGGCATGCTTTCCCATAAACTAGCCTATAAGGAGTAGCCCCTATAGGAGTTTTGTATGCAGTTCTGTAAGCCCAGAGAGCGTCATCCAAGTGTTCCGCCCAGTCTCTTCGGTTTTGACTCACCATTTTCTCAAGTATTCGCTTTAAGTCTCGATTGGACACTTCTACCTGCCCACTAGTTTGTGGGTGATAGGGTGTCGCCATTTTGTGGTGTACACCATATCGCTTCAAGATTTTTGTGAATTGGGCATTGCAGAAGTGTGTGCCTCTGTCACTGATGATTGCGCGTGGTGTGCCAAACCTGGAGAACAGTTTCTTCAAAAATTTTACCACCACCCTAGCATCACTTGTTTGCAAGGCTTGTGCTTCCACCCATTTGGATACATAGTCTACTGCCACAAGGATGAACTTAAACCCATGGGAGCTAGGAAATGGTCCCATAAAGTCAATCCCCCAGACGTCAAAGACTTCACAAGCTTGATTCCAATTCTGGGGCATCTCATCCCTACGAGATATGTTGCCAACCCGTTGACAACGATCGCAAGATTGTATGAATTTTTGGGTATCTTGAAATAATGATGGCCAATAGAAACCTGCGTCAAGGATCTTCTTTGCAGTCCGGTTCGCATTATAGTGGCCTCCAGTAGGCCCTGAATGACAATGTTTCAAGATGCTAAGGCCCTCCGGTCGGGATACACATCTTCGAGCAACTTGATCGGCACAAGTTCGGAATAAGTAGGGATCTTCCCATATGTAGTGCTTGGCGTCCGAAAAAAATTTCTTCCGTTGTTGATAGGTGAACCACTTTGGGATAACCCCTCCAACCAAATAGTTGGCAAAATCGGCAAACCAAGGCGGCTCATTCTCCTCCATAACTTGAATGTTGTACAAGTGCTCTTCAGGGAATGAATCATTGATCTCTCTCTCAGTTATAGTTTCCCTACTGGGGTTCTCTAAGCGGGATAAGTGATCAGCTGCCAGATTTTCTGCCCCACGCTTATCCTTGATTTCTAGATCAAACTCCTGAAGGAGCAACACCCATCTAATCAGCCTTGGCTTGGCGTCTGACTTACTGAGCAGGTATCTCAAGGCTGAATGATCTGTGTACACTACAACTCTGGACAGAACTAGGTAGGAACGGAATTTATCAAATGCGAACACCACGGCAAGTAGTTCTTTTTCAGTTGTGGTGTAATTCTCCTGAGCTCCAGTTAAGGTTTTGCTCGCATAATAGATAGGGTGGAAATGTTTGTCTCGGCGTTGCCCAAGAACCGCACCCACTGCAAAATCACTTGCATCACACATCAGTTCAAATGGGGAATTCCAATCCGGAGCTACCACAATAGGAGCTTGAACTAGCATCTTCTTGAGTGTAAGAAATGCTTTCATGCAGTCATCGCCAAACTCGAATGGGACATCTTTTTCCAACAACTTTGTTAGGGGTCTAGCAATTTTTGAGAAGTCTTTGATGAATCTTCTATAGAAGCCTGCATGTCCCAGAAAACTTCTAATGGCTTTCACTGAATTTGGGGGAGGTAGCTTTTCTATGACAGAGATCTTCGCCTTATCTACCTCAATCCCATCCTTTGAGATTTTGTGACCCAAGACTATCCCTTCTTGTACCATGAAGTGGCATTTCTCCCAACTAAGCACAAGATTAGTTTCCTCACATCTAACAAGAACCCGCTCAAGATTTTTGAGGCAACAATCAAATGTGTCTCCGAAGACGGAAAAGTCATCCATAAACACCTCCATGAAGTCTTCCACCATGTCTTCAAAGATTGCCATCATGCACCTCTGAAAAGTAGCAGGGGCATTGCAAAGTCCAAAAGGCATACGGCGATAGGCAAACGTCCCATAAGGACATGTGAATGTGGTCTTTTCCTGATCCTCCGGCGCAATGGGGATTTGAAAGTACCCAGAAAACCCATCCAAGAAGCAGTAGTAGGAGTACCCTGCTAGTCGCTCCAGCATCTGGTCAATGAATGGTAGCGGGAAATGGTCTTTCCGAGTGGCATCATTCAATTTTCTGTAGTCAATGCAGACACGCCACCCAGTGACAGTTCGGGTTGGAATCAACTCATTTTTCTCATTGGTGATCACGGTCATCCCTCCTTTCTTAGGGACCACTTGCACTGGACTAACCCACTCACTGTCAGATATTGGGTAGATGATGCCTGCATCAAGGAGCTTTATGACCTCAGCCCTGACCACTTCTTTCATATTTGGATTGAGTCTTCTTTGAGGTAATACTGAGGGTTTGTGATTTTCTTCCATCAGAATTTTGTGAGTGCAAAAGGATGGATTTATTCCCTTTATGTCGGCTATCTTCCACGCAATTGCTTTCTTATGTTTCTTTAACACATTCATTAAGCTCTTTTTCTGTTCAACTGTTAGATTTGCAGCAATGATAACTGGAAGTTGTGTTCCTTCTCCAAGGAAAGCATACTCGAGGTGCCCAGGCAACTCTTTCAGCTCTAATTCAGGTGCTTCTTCTGTTGACGGTCTTAAGCTTTTATTTCCCAGTCCATCATGCTGAACTGCATTCTCCTGCTCTTCTGACTCCGAACCCTCATCCGAGCTATCATTTATGCCAAACACATGTTGCATAATGCATTCTTGTGTATCTCTCTGATCCTCAACAAATTTGACCATCCGACTTGGCCGGGGTTCGTCTATTCCTTTCAATTTTCGAAGCAGCAACTCAGTAGAGAAGTTATCATCCTCATTTTGTGAAACCACCCCGTTGTTCATGTATTCTGTGAATAGTGTCTTCAATGTGTCACTCTTGTTTTCTAGGGTTGAGCCTTCCCATGGCCTGAATCTGCAGAAAGAATTATCCTGAATGTGTGACAAGTGATGTTTAGGTGGTAACCACTCCCGCCAAATCTCATTCAAAATCGATTCATTTCCTTGTGTATAGTTTAGGTTTGCCATGGACGGTGCCTTGCAAGATCAAGAAAGATAAAATAAGTTAAGCTCAAAAGAAACAAAAAACAAAAGGAAATAAAAAAAAAAAACAATAAATAAATAAATGAATGGCTAGAGCAATAGGCTAGAAGTTTCTCAGAATTCCTTAGATTTCCCCGGCAACGGCGCCAAAAACTTGATTGAATCGATCCGCAAGCGCACGGGTCGCCAAGTAATACCTTGCACAAAAGCACAAGGGTCGTATTCCACGGGGCTAAGGAGCTACTCTTACTCCTCCATCGCCTATTATCTAACCTAACCAAACAAGCATTGATGTACGTTCTTTTGAAGCAAAGAAATAAATACGATGTAATTAGACAAATTTAAAAGCATATAATATGGTTGCAAGTGCTACAATGAAGAGTAAAGGCCTATGGATGTGGATCCCCTTGAGGGGTCATCATGATACATGGATGAAGGATGAAAGGTAGCTTGGTTGATTTAGACCGAAGGATCTCAAGATTAGATCAACCCCAATTTCTCGGTGATTGAACCCTAATCCCATACGGATATTGGTCGGAATCTCTTCCTAACCAACATCCCTACGATTGCATTAAGTATAAGGAGATCCCAAAATAAGGATACACTAAACCCTAGTCTATCCTTAAAGCTCGGAGGGCTATCGACACCCAATTTCTCGGTGTGCCAATACAAGTAACCCCTTTTAATTCATTAAAGACCTAATACACGTGAGTAGGTCACGTCTACGTGTATAATTCAAGAAAGAACTACGGATCTCTCCATATGGTAGTTCTAGACATAAAGCACAATGAACTAAATCTTAAACCAAACCAAGCTTGCAATTAAGTAAAGATCATCCAAAATACATGATGAACCCCCCAAGGTTCACCAACATCCGGTGGCCTTGGGGGTCTAGTGTGCCATCAAGCAAGTAACAACAAGAATACAAAGTAAATCACTTAAAAAGCTCATAAATGACACTCCCTAGATGAAATGGTGAAGGAGGAGGTGGAGGTCCGGCCAAATGACGCTTTCCCCCGTCCAAGAGATGCCGAATGACGCTTCCCTTGACTTGGATCCTTGCCTCCTTGATGGTGAAGCTTCTCCCCTTTTAAAATGATGTTCTTGCCCCCTTCCTTGGCTCCAAATCGTCGTCTCCTCAAAGATTTCTTCGTTTCTTTCCTTTAGATGCCGGCCAAGAAGTTTTTTTTTTTGTGTGCCCTAAAAACCTCTATATATACTCCCGCAGGATCCCGGGGTGGATAGATCCATCCCGGGGTGGATAGATAGGCAAAAATAGGGTAAAACCTGTCTCATGTGGGGGTGCATCCCGGGGTGGATGAATGGATCCCGGGGTGGATAGGGGGCCGTGAGAGCTAGTTGAAAATCCCTGTCTTTTGGTGCTCACGGCCCCTTATACGGCCCCGCATGCTGCAGTACTCCAGCACCTTGATTCTTCATCCTTTTTCGCCCAAATCGTATTATCATGTTCCTCATGGCTCCTCCATGCCCTACAACATAAATAATGCTCAATTAAGCATAAAACGGGCATCCATTCATATAAAAACACATGCTAAGTGAACAAAATATGTATGTTAAAACACATACATTTAGACACTTATCAATAGATTAACGAGATTCCCACTGATCCTATCTACTATCCAGGGAAACCACAGCCGAGGGAACAGGCTTGGTAGAATCAGCGGGGAAAGTAGACAATGGTAAGCTTGGCTCCAAGGCCGCGCCCCGCGCGCGGCTGATCCGGGCTTAAGACATTGTCAGGTAGGGAGTTTGGCTAGGGTGGCACATCTGTTAAAAGATAACGCAGGTGTCCTAAGATGAGCTCAACGAGAACAGAAATCTCGTGTGGAACAAAAGGGTAAAAGCTTGTTTGATTCTGATTTCCAGTACGAATATTGATAAACGTCTAAATGTACGTATTTTATATATATTCGGGCGTATGTATTGTGTATTTTGTTATGAGTTGATGCCCGTTTTTGGTCTGATTTGTTTCTTTCATGTTACAGGTACCAATGAGACCCCTTTGAGCTCGTTGACAGAATTTTAGAAGAAATCGGTATCGAAAACACTGTTCCTGAGCCCGGGGGTACTGTAGCAGGCACTGTAGCAGGCACTGTAACAATCGCTGTAGCACGAAAGTTCGAAGAATTTGGTAAGGAGATTCATGCGGGTTACCATGCGGGTGCTGTTGAGGCCGCATACGGGGCTGTAGCAGTTTACTGTAGAAGGTTTACTGTAGCATTTACGCGACTTTCGGGATTTCTCGATGACTTTCTCTCCCCGCATGCAGGGCCGCATGGGAGGCCGCATAGCTCGCTGGAATGGGTTTTTAAGGACTTTTAGGGCATCATTTCTCTTGTCTTTTGGCCACCATTCTCCTCCACCACCATCTAGGGTTTCAAGGGCTTCAAGGGGCTGGAGGAGGCACTTTAGAGGAGCAAATCAGAGGGAGAAGAAGATCACACGCAAGGGAGACCATCTAGGAGTTCGTCGGCATCGATCCGCGAGTTCCCATCACCATCTTCATCTAGTCAACATTAAGGGGGTTTTCTTTGGTTTTGATCATTCTTGTATTATATTTTGAGACTTCTTCCTTATTTATGTTGAACTAGACTCCCAAGGTCGCCGGGTATCCGGTGAACCTTGGGATGAACTTGCTTGTATGAATACTTGATTTACATGTATGGTATTTGTGTGGTTTATGGTTCAAGCTTGGTGTACTTTGATGTATTGGTATGCATGAGAACTCTGTGTATCGATTTCTAGGTTATACTAGGTTGCGTGACCATCGCCTTAGTATTAGACACACCAAGTTTGGAAGGGATACATGTACGAATACGCCGTGACCATCGGGTATTTGTACCCCTCCAACCATTAGGGTTGAGCCTAGATGTGTGTTTGACCTTAATTAGGGATTTCCCTAGGCCCATTGCAATCGTGTGAGGATTTCGGCGGAAGTGATTCCGTATTCCAATACTTATACCGGATTAGGGGTTATCACCGTGACCATCGGGGTGACCTACCTTTGGACGTCTCTTGGCCTAACCACCTTTGCCTGTGTAATTCGAGTATTCTTCTAGCTTTAGTAGTCCCGAGGGGATCCTCGCCCGGGGACCTCGAACTTTCATTGTTACTTGCTTCCTTAGAATGCTATTGTGGTGAGCCTTAGTCCACTTGTTTATAGTTTTCTCTTTGTTATTCTTCTTATCTTTCTTTTATCACAAAATTGTTAGGTTAGGAAATAGATGAAGGGGAAGTAATAGTAGTTCCTTGGCCCTTGGGAATACGACCCCCTCGTGCGTGCGTGAGGGGTATTACTTGGCGACCCGTGCGCTTGCGGATCGATTCAATCAAATATGAACCGTGAAAGCGTGGCCTATCAATCCTTTAGCCCTTCGGGATTTGAAGCTAGAGGTGTCAGAAAAGTTACCACAGGAATAACTGGCTTATAACAGCCAAGCATTCATAGAAACGTTGCTTTTTGATCCTCGATGTCGGCTTTTCCTCTTATTGTGAAGCAGAATTCACAAGTGTTGGATTGTTCACCAACCAATAGGGCATGTGAGCTGGGTTTAGACGGTCATGAGATAGGTTAGTTTTACCCTACTGATGACTGCGTCGCCATAGTAATTCAACCTAATACGAGAGGAACCATTGATTCACACAATTGGTCATCGCGCTTGGTTGAAAAGCCAATGGCGCGAAGCTACCGTGTGCCGGATTATGGCTGAACGCCTCTAAGCCAGAATCCAAGCTAGCGTTCGGCGCCAAGCCCCGCCGCCCGGAACCCCGACCCGCACTAGGGGATCCCGCATCCCCCACGGGCCCGTGTCATAGGCAACGGCGCCGGCGGCAGACCTAAATACGCGATGGGGCATTGTAAGTAGCATAGTGGTATTGTAGTGAATCCTTTTCAGATGACTTAAATACACGACGTGGCATTATAAGTGGCAGAGTGGCCTTACTGCCAGGATCCACTGAGATCAAGCCACTCGTCTCATGGATTCGTCCCACTCCTCCGTCTCCCGCCCCACATCAAGTCCGCCCAGCACCGAAAAGGTTAGACTTTATACTTAGATGAAATATGCAGTATCACTGACGTAACTTTGTGTCCATGCCACATCTGTCGCTCGGCACCATCGGGGACATCGGGTCGATGGTGCCATCCTTGCCTGGCGCCAACATCGCATCGCTCGGCATCAAATGAAGCCCCTCAGGCCAACTTTCATCAAGTTTGCATGACGAGATCACCGATTCGGCCGGAGCACACTCATCTGATCAAGTGATCAAACGGAGACGCCGGCGGGGCATCCCGGGCGATGGTGGCATCAAGGCTCGGCGACCCCGTCGCATCACTCAGCATCACGTGAATGACCTAGGGCAAAGTTTTGTCGAGTTTGCACGACGGGATCACCGATTCCGCCGGAGCGCACTCGTGTGATCTAGTGATCGAACAGCGGCGCCGGCGGTATCCCGGCCCGGCGCCCCCCCCCCACCCCCCCACGTATCATTCGGCATCATATGAAACGCCCTGGGGCAAAGTTTTGTCGAGTTTGCACGACGGGAACACCGATTATTCCGGAGCGCACTCGTGTGATCAAGTGATCGAGCGGCGCCGCCGGAAGGCCGTCCCTGTCGACGGCAGCATCCTGGACCGGCGCCCCCGCCGCATCACTCGCCATCACTTGAAACCTACTCGGGCCAAATTTCAAGGAGTTTACATGACGGGATCACCGATTCTGCAGGAGCACATTCGTGTGATCAAATGATTAAGCGGCGGCGCCGTCGGGGCGTCCCGGGCGACGGAGGCATCCCGGCCCGGCGTCCCCGCCGCATCACTTGAAACCCCATCGGGCAAAGTTTCAAGGAGTTTGCATGACGAGATCACCAATTCTGCCGGAGCACACTCGTGTGATCAAGTGATCGAGCAACGGCGCCGGCGGGGCGTCCTGAGCGACGGAGGCATCCTGGCCCTGTGCGCCCGCCGCATCACTCGGCATCACTTGAAACCCCATCAGGCAAAGTTTCAAGGAGTTTGCACGATAGGATCACCGATTTTGCTAAAGTACACTCGTGTGATTAGGTAATTGAGCACCGGCATTGGCGGGGCATCTAAGGCGATGGTGTCATACCTGCCGAGCGCCCTGCCGCATCACTTGGCATCACAAGAAACACCCTCAGGCAACATTTTGTCAAGTTTGCATGACGGGATCACCGATTCTGCCTTAGCGAACTCGTGTGATTAAGTGATCGAGGGGTGGCGCCAGCGGGGTCTCCCGGGTGATGGTGGCATCCTGGCCCTACGCCAACGCTCCATCACTAGGCATTACAGAAACCCCCTTAGGCTAAGCTTCAAAGAGTTTACAAGACGGGATCACCGATTCCGGCGGAGTGCACTCGTGTGAGCAAGTGATCGAGTTGCGGCACAGGCGGGACGTCCCAGTCAACGGAGGTATCTCGGCCCGGTGCCCGGCCGCATCGCTAGGCATTAGTTGGAACCCCCTCAGGCCAAATTTCAAGGAGTTTGCATGACGGGATCACCGATTCCCTCGTAGCGCACTCGTGTGTTATCAAGTGATCGAGCGGCGTCGCCGGCTGGGTGTCAAGGGCGATGGTGGCATCCCGTCCCGGTGCCCCCGCTGCATCACTCGGCATCACTTGAAACCTCCTCAGGGCAAGTTTTAATGTGTTTGTACGACGAGAGCACGGATTATGATGGAGCGCACTCATGTGATCAACTGATCGAGCGGTGCTGCTGGCGGGGCGTCACCGGCGATAAAGGAATCCCGGGCCGATGACCCCGCCACATCACTCAGCATCACTTGAAACCCACTCTAGCCATGTTTCAAGGAGTTTTCACGAAGGGATCACCGATTCAGCCGGAGCGCATTCGTGTGATCAAGTGATCGAGTGGCGCCGCCGGCGGGGCTTCCCGGATGACTTAGGCATCCAAGCCCGGCGGCCCCGCCGCATCACTTAGCATCACTTGAAAACCAATCAGGCCAAGTTTCAATGAGTTTGCAGGACAGGATCCCCGATTCAGCCAGAGCGCATTTGTATGATCAAGTTATTGAGTAGCGGGTCCGGCGGGGCGTCCCGGGTGACGGAGGCATCCCTGCCCAGCGCCACCACTGCATCACTCGGCATCGCTTGAAAACCCCTCAGGCCAAGTTTCAAGGAGTTTGCATGATGGGATCACCGATTCCGCCAGAGCGCAATCATGTGATCAAGTAATCGAGCAGCGGCGCCGGCAGATCGTCTTGGGTGATGGAACCATCCCAGCCCGCCTCCCCCGCCGCATAACTTGCCATCACTTGAAACCCACTCGGGCCAAGTTCAGTGAGTTTGCATGACGGGATCACCGATTCCGCCGGAGCGCACTCGTGTGATCAAATGGTCGAGCGGCGTCGTCGGCGGGGCGTCCTAGGCGACGGTGGCATCCCTACCCGACACCCCCGCCGCATCACTCGGCATTACTTAAAACCTGCTCGGGCTATGTTTTAAGGAGTTTGAATGACGGGATCACCGATTACGCCGGACTGCACTTGTGTGATCAAGTGATCGAATGGCAGCACCGGCGGAGCATCCCAGGCGACGAAGGCATCCCGACCTGGCTCCCCCGCCGCATCACTCGGCATCACTTGAGACCCCCTCGGGCTAAATTTCATGGAGTTTGCACGACAGGATCACCAATTACGCCGGAGTACACTCACGTGATCAAGTGATCAAGCGACGGTGTCGGCGGGGCGTCCTGGGTGATGGCGGCATACCTGCCTAGCACCCCGCCGCATCGTTCGGTATCACTTGAAACCCCCGTGTGCCAAGTTTCAAGGAGTTTGCACGACGTGATCATTTATTCCTCCGGAGCGCAGTCATGTGATCAAGTGATTGAGCGGCGGCAAAGACGGGGCATCCCAGGCAACGGCGGCATCCGGGCTGATAAGTGCTCGTGTTATAGTAACGAGAAGTGTTATTATCTTATAATGAACATATTTTTTATCAGATTTTATCACTAAATTAGGTGCGTTTGTGTATTCTTATGCATTATAGGTTTGTGGAGCTAATTTGGAGAAAAAGAACGAAGTTAGATCCTGTTCGCCATTGTTGGGAAGTTTTCGGACCAAGCAAGGAACAAGGAACGAGCCTAGACTTGTGAATATGTGCCAACCTCCTTTGGAGGGCACAAAAGCAGTCACATTCACAACAAGTCTAACTCTTGTTGCTTAGGAGAACTTCACCAAGAAGGAGACTTGAAGCAATTAGCACGATCAATCATTGATTGTGTGCCCATATCAATGGCCTCGATGAAGAACAACGGATTCGGGAGTGTTTCGGCTAGTTACTGTAGCAAGCTACTGTTCACTCTCTGCTGAAAACCAGGATTTCAGAGAGTTCACACAGGCGTGTGAAAATTCCACACGGCCGTGTGAATTAATTTTCCAGCAAGGTAGAAACTTCACACTGGCGTGTGAAGTCCCGATAAGTCTGATTTTTAAAGCTGACTCAACATTATAAAAGTCCGATTTTGGAGACTTTTGAGATATCTTTGACCTAACTTTCTTCCCAACTTCTTGAGAGTGCGGCTAGGGTTTCGGAGAGGACTCCATGGAGGTTTGGAGCGTGTCATCAGCATCGTCATCGACATTCGGCGGCCGCACAAGACCACGGCCACACCATACGCAAGGGGGTTTTTCATCAATGCCTTTAATTTGTATTTTCTTTTACATTTTGATGAACATGTATAGCTCCATGAGGAGCTAACCCCCTCGTGGGTATTCGGACTTGTAAAACCCTAGGATTATTATGTTTCTATGATATTGCTATTATGCTTTTCCATTATTGATGAATAAATTCGAGTTTCGATTTTAATTATCTTTTGCTATTGTTTTCCCTTAGCCGTGACACTAGGGTTCTTCCACCTGGACCAAAAGGTTAGAACTACACAAAGGAATAGGATTTGTCACTAGGAATCCCTAGAGCTTAAAGCAATCCCACGTAGTGTTAGGCTTAGGTAGATATACTCCCCTGGGGCTTAGTGGCGTGAGCGACAGAGTGAAGGGTTGACGTGAATCCTAATGCCGGGGCATAGTGTTGGGGTTAGTCACGGTAAACCTTAGGTTTGGGACCGTGAGTTTAAGAACTTCCTCGACTCAATTAATATCAATAGGAAAGTATAATGGCATAGTCTTGCACTAGAAGCATAATTCCTAGAGGTAGCTTGTTCGGATAAACTATTTCATCTATTGCTAGTCCTTCTCTAATTCACTTCTACTTGTACTTTCTTGTCTTCCATCTCTCTATTTAATTTCTTGTCTTTTATTCTCATTACTTCCATAATTCACTCATTAATTTTATTATCACTTTTCATACACCGCACAAGTAAATAGCAAAATCTTGTGTTTTAAATCCCTATTCCCTGTGGATTCGACTACCCACTCACAAAGGTAATTTTATTACTTCGACAAACATGTGCACTTGTGGGATACACGCAAGGGGTCGTGTCAAGTTTTTGGTGCCGTTGCCGGGGATTAGGCGTATTTTTAATACTTGTTTTTGTTACTTTAGTAATTCACTTCATTTTCTATTCCACACTTTCTTTATCTATCATTGTTCTTATTTTTCTTTTCTTTGATTTTAGTTTCGGAAGGGATGCTTGACTCAAGCGAAGCCTTTGAAACACTTGCAGGACTGGTTAAGGAGGTGGAACAGAAAATGCAGTTATTTACTGTACAACCAGTTCTAAATTATATTGAGTTTGGGCAATCAGTGAGACACCCTTTTACAGAATAGGGGATATTGTTGATCAGTTTTGTATGGGGTAGCACATAAATTATGAATTGGGCAGTGTATTGGACGAATTTGATAAATCAGCCACAGCTTTCTGAAATGGTGACACAGAAGAAACCCTAGAGAAGGTCCTTGCACAGTTTGAATCAGGTTATTGGGAGCACAAGCAAGCAGTCTTTTCAATGGGAATTATAGACCTGACAGAGGAAGCTTGTGAGTTGGGGACTACAGTGGAGCCCTAAGATAAACCCAAGAAGTGTGATTTGGAAAAGGGTTCCGGTTGTGTTAATGAACAACAAGCTATTCAATTTGAAGAAATTAATAGAGTAAAGGAAAGCCGACTTCAACCATCCATTGAAGAGCCACCTGAGTTGGAGTTAAAAACACTTCCAGAGCACTTAGAGTATGCATTTTTGGAAGAAGAAATGAAGTTGCCCATGATCATAGCATCAACTCTCTCTTTAGAACAAAAGGCTAAGTTGGTGAGTGTGTTGAAGAAACACAAGTCTGCCCTGGCATGGAAAATTACAGATTTAAAGGGAATAAACCCCTCATTTTGTACGCATAAGATTTTAATGGAGGATAACTTCAAATCAGTGATCCAACCTCAAAGAAGACTAAACCCGAACATGAAGGAAGTTGTAAAGGCAGAGGTGGTGAAACGACTAGATGCAGGGATCATTTATCCTATTTCTGATAGTGCTTGGTTGAGCCCAACGCAAGTGGTTCCGAAGAAAGGTGGGATGATAGTGATCAAGAATGAAAGAAATGAACTCATCCTAACTAGAACGGTCATAGGATGGAGAGTCTGCATTGATTACAGAAGGCTGAATGATACAACCTGGAAGGATCACTTCCTATTGCCTTTTATTGACCAAATGTTGGAGCGATTGGCAGGGTATCAGTTTTATTGCTTTCTAGATGGGATGTCAGGATACTTTTAGATTCCTATTGCTCCGGAAGATCAAGAGAAGACAACTTTTACTTGTCCCTACGGGACTTTTGCATACAGACGAATGCCATTCGGGCTATGTAAAGCGCCTGCCACATTCCAGTGTTGTATAACTGCTATTTTCGATGACCTTATCGAAGACATAATGGAAGTATTTATGGATGATTTCTCCGTATTTGGTGACTCCTTCGACATATGTTTGAAGAACTTAGAAAGAGTGTTGATAAGGTGTGAGGAGACAAATCTTATGCTAAATTGGGAGAAGTGTCACTTTATGGTTCAAGAAAGCATTGTTCTCGGGCATAAGATTTCCCATATGGGTATGGAGATGGATAAGGTAAAAATCGAAGTCATAGATAAGCTTCCTCCGCCAACAAATGTTAAGGGAATTCAGAGTTTTCTGCGGCATGCAGGCTTCTATAGGCGGTTCATTAAGGGTTTTTCGAAGATCACTCAACCGTTGAATAAGCTCCTTGAAAACGATGCTCCGTTTGATTTTGGGAAAGATTGTGTAGTAGCTTTTAATGTGTTAAAAGAAAAACTAGTTCAAGTTCCAATCTTGATCACCCCAGACTGGAATGAACCGTTTGAGCTCATGTACGATGCTAGTGACTATGCTGTCAAAGCAGTTTTGGGACAAAGGAAGGGCAAGCAATTCCAACCTATTTATTATGCAAGTAAGACTCTCACAGATGCGCAGGAGAATTACACTACTACAGAGAAGGAATTATTAGCGGTGGTGTTCACCATCGATAAGTTCAGGCCGTATCTTATCCTATCAAGAGTCATCGTGTTTACAGACCATTTAGCTCTCCGTTACCTCATGAACAAAATTGATGCAAAACCAAGATTGATCCGTTGGATACTACTCTTACAGGAGTTTGATATGGAGATAAAGGATAAGAAAGGAACTGAAAATGTAGTGGCAGATCACTTGTCGCGGTTAGAAGGTAGCATTAGGCAAGAGCCATTGATTGCTCACCCGCAAGTGCACGGGGTCGCCAAGTAATACCCCTCGCGCGAGCACGAGGGGGTCGTATTCCCAAGGGCCCGAGAATCTATTCTTACTTCCTTATCACAATGTTGTCCAACCTAAGCAATTACTTGATAGAGAGAACTACAAATAATATACGGATATAAAAAGCATGCAAATAGTAAATACAACTACGGAGGGAAATCAAGGCTAGGAAATGGTCACGGACGAGGATTCCCTCGGGGGTTACTAAAGTGCTAAGGATACCCTAACTAGCATGCACGTGAATGGTTTGGACCGAGAAACCCTAAATTAGACCAACCCGATGGTCACGGTGTTGGTCCCTAATCTAGTACGAGTATTGGAATACGGAATTGCTTCCGCCTAAATCCTCTTACGATCGCATTGGGTGCGGTGAATTTCTCAAGCTAGGGTTGAAACACAATCAAGGACAACCCTAACAATTGGAGGGGTACAAATACCCGATGGTCACAGTGTATTCGTACATGCATTCCCTTCCAAGCTTGGTGAGCATAATACTAGGGCAATGGTCATGAAACCTAATATTTTCTAGGAATTGATACATAGAGTTCTCATACATACCAAGGCATTCAAGAAACACCAAACAAGGATCACAAACCAAAACAAATGCATAAACTAGCTCAAGCATCCAAAATTACACAAGTTCACCCCCAAGGTTCACCTACATCCTGTGACCTTGTGGTTTAGTTACTCATGATCACAAAATAATGAAGAAAGTACATGAAAACAACAAAATACATAATGAGAACACTCCCTCAAAAGATCAAGGCCGAATGATGATAAGTGCGAAAATACATCATGTTTTAGCTATGATGTTCTTGTACATTCATGCAACTTATGTGTATTTTCGATGAGTTTTTGCGCACTTGATGTTTTATTTTCATTTCAGGGTTTCGAGGACCAAGTGCGCAAGTTTCGACCGTATTCGTGTCATTCCGGGGAAGATTGAAGAAGAAACGAAGAGTTGGAGCACCCTGGAAGCCGACGCGCCGCACACGGACACATTTTCTCGGCCGTGTGCGGCCACTGTGCGGCCCGCACAGTGGCCGCACAAGGGAGACAGAGAGGTGTGCGGCCAGTGTGCAGCCCACACACTGGCCGCACAGCACAGCCAGAAGGCTGTGTGGGCACTGTGCGGCCCGCACAGTGCCCGCACACCTTCGGGCTATATATGCTTGTTCTGAAGAGTTTTTGAGAAAAATTTTGGGTTCTCATCCGGCCTCCACTTGTCCTAGACTTCATTTCACCATTTCTTGAGGGATTTTGGAAGGATTTTCGGCTAGATTCGAAGGAGAGAAGAAGGGGAAGACGTCGAGAAGCTTCATAGGGCTCGCCGGCGCGGATCCGACGAGCTACGCCTTCAACCCTAGTCGACATCTTCGAGGGGGTTTTTCTTGTTTTTATTGGATGGAATTGTTGTATGATGAGCTCCTTAGTTTTGTGATGTTGAACTAAACCTCCCAAGGCCGCCGGGCTCCCGGTGAACCTTGGGAGGAGACTTTGTATGAATGACCTATATTTTGCTTTAAATGAATGTGTTAGTTTGATTGTTTGGTTTTAATTCATCATCATGTTGTTCATTCTACAATGGATGGATTCCGTAGAATTGATTTTGAATGATACTTGTTTGGCGGGATGCTAGCTTGTATTAGGTCCTTTGATGAGTTAAAGAGGGTAACATGTATTAATACACCGGAGGTTCCGGGTGTTAATAGCCTCCCGCGCGATTAGGGTTAATTTAGCCGATAGCGTGCATTAGATTAACCCTAATCAAGACTCCTTGTTCTCATTGACATCGTAGGGGTATTTTCTGGATAGAGAAACCCGTACTGGATTAGGGCTACACTACGGAGGTTCCGGGGTAGTCGACATCCGAGTCTAGCGGACCGAAACCAAGCCAACCCTAGTTTTATAATTATCTTGGTCATTCGTATTTAGTCTTCTCCCGGGGGAATCCTCGCCCGAGGCCTTCCATAATTATTGGATTCTTCATCTCTATTTTATTCCGGATTGAGTTTTATCTTATTTGCATTTCTTTACTTGTTTTTATTATTTTAATATTGCTTCAACCTTGTTTCGATCGACTAGAAAGTGACTCCCAAAAGGAAGTAATAGTAGATCTCGGGCCCTTGGGAATACGACCCTCCTCGTGAGGTTTATTACTTGACGACCCGTGCACTTGCGGCCGGGGAGTCGCGTGCTAGCTCTGTAGCTAGTCGCGCGCTCGCTCATCAAGTTTTTGGCGCCGCTGCCGGGGAACATCCGAGAATTCTAGGAAAACTTTTGGATCATTGCTCTAGTCATTTCGCTTTCATTTGTAATTATTCACTAATATCTCTCTCTTTGTCTCTTGTGCATTTCCAGGTACCCCATTTTAAACCTTCACATCGATGGATCAATACTTGAGTGAACCTACTTCTCACTACTTGGATCAATGGAAAAGGCAGTTTCTGGTTCATAATGAAGGCTCTAATTTGAAGACTACGGATCAGGATGATTGTACTCTCAGCAACAACGAATTTTTTTCGCGATTCATGAGTGGAGCCGAGTATGTAAATTCTGTTCAGAACGGAGCTCACAACCGGCAGCCGACCACAGTTCACGAGTTTACCACTTTTTTGCCTCCTAAGCAGTCTGTGTGCGAGGTGCAAGATGAATCTGAATCTGACAACTCTATTGATGATGAGATGGAAGAATTTGAGAGAATACAACGTGATAACATGAACAGACTAAAGCCATCTGTCGATGAACCACCAGAATTGGAGTTGAAGGAATTACCCCCACACCTTGAATACGCATTTCTTGATGGAAATCTTAAGTTACCAGTGATAATTTCCTCTAGCCTATCAATAGAGCACAAGAATGAACTCTTAAAGGTGTTAAAGAGGCACAAGCGGGCGTTGGCGTGGAAGATTTCAGATATCCGGGGAATAAATCCATCTTTCTGCACTCATAAAATTCTAATGGAAGGCAACCACAAGCCGTCGGCCCTCCCGCAACGGAGGTTAAACCCGAATATGAAAGAAGTGGTAAAAGCTGAAGTGATCAAACTGCTAGACGCCGGCATAATCTACCCAATCTCTGATAGTGCTTGGGTCAGTCCCACCCAGGTGGTACCAAAGAAAGGGGGCATGACAGTAGTGACTAACGAGAAGAATGAGCTCATCCCTACTAGGCAGGTCACTGGTTGGAGAGTCTGTATTGATTATAGAAAGCTCAATGACGCCACTCGCAAGGATCATTTCCCTCTTCCGTTCATTGATCAGATGCTCGAAAGGTTGGCCGGACACGAATACTATTGCTTTCTTGATGGTTTTTCCGGGTACTTTCAAATTCCCATAGCCCCTGAAGACCAAGAGAAAACCACTTTCACCTGCCCTTATGGTACATTTGCTTACCGCAGAATGCCTTTCGGGTTGTGCAATGCCCCTGCCACATTTCAGAGATGCATGCTTGCTATCTTCGAGGACATGGTTGAAAACACGATGGAAGTGTTCATGGATGACTTCTCAGTGTATGGGAGCTCATTTGACTTGTGTTTGAAAAACTTGGAGCGTGTTCTGGAACGATGTGAGGAAACCAACTTAGTGCTGAGCTGGGAAAAATGCCACTTCATGGTAAAGGAGGGTATAGTTCTGGGACATAAAATTTCAGGTGATGGCATTGAAGTAGACAAGGCAAAAATCTCTGCCATTGAGAAGCTCCCTCCTCCAACATGTGTCAAGGCAATTAGAAGTTTTCTGGGGCATGCCGGGTTTTACAGGAGATTTTTCTAAGATTGCAAAACCATTGACTAAGCTCCTTGAGAAGGATGTGCCGTTCAATTTCACCCCGGAGTGTTTGACTGCCTTCACTACACTAAAGAATCAACTTATCCGGGCACCTATCCTCATCGCACCAAACTGGGAGCTACCATTCGAATTAATGTGTGACGCTAGTGATTTTGCAGTGGGAGCAGTTCTGGGGCAAAGGAAAGACAAACATTTCCATCCTATTTATTATGCAAGCAAAACTCTCACCGGGGCTCAGGAAAATTATACTACCACTGAAAAAGAACTCCTTGCGGTGGTCTTTGCTTTCGACAAGTTCAGGCCTTATTTGGTGCTTTCCAAAGTTGTGGTTTATACTGATCATTCTGCACTTCGATATCTCCTGAGTAAGACTGATGCTAAGCCGCGTTTGATCCGTTGGGTGCTCCTGCTGCAGGAATTCGATTTGGAAATCAAGGACAAAAGAGGTGCTGAAAATTTAGCTGCTGATCATTTGTCTCGACTTGAGAACAACTACTCATCATCTACCATAGATGGTGAGATCAATGACTCCTTTCCGGAAGAACAACTGTTTTGTGTTCAGGTGACTCAGGAAGAAGATCAACCCTGGTTCGCAGACATTGCTAATTATCTGGCAGCGGGCATTCTCCCAAAGTGGTTTAGTTACCAACAAAGGAAGAAATTTTTCGCTGATCTGAAGCATTATATTTGGGAGGAACCTTACTTGTTCCGCGTCTGTGCCGATCAGGTGGTTAGGCGGTGCGTATCTCGACAAGAAGGAGTGCACATTATCAAACATTGCCATGAAGGCCCAACCGGGGGGCATTATAGCACCAATCGAACAGCTAAAAAAATTCTTGACGCTGGATTCTTTTGGCCCACTATTTTTCTAGACGCACAGATCCATATTCGATGCTGTGATCGATGCCAAAGAGCAGGGAACATTTCGTGCCGGGACGAAATGCCTCAGAGTGCTATCCAAGTTTGTGAGGTTTTTGATGTGTGGGGGATCGATTTCATGGGTCCCTTTCCAAACTCCCGGGGGCACAAGTTTATTCTAGTTGCTGTGGATTACGCATCCCGCTGGGTGGAAGCTCAATCGTTGCCGTCTAGTGATGCCCGTGTTGTTGTGCAATTCTTGAAGAGGTTGTTCTCGAGGTTTGGGGCGCCGCGAACAATTATCAGTGACCGAGGAGCACACTTTTGTAATTCCCAGTTTGCGAAGATCTTGAAAAGATACGGTGTCTCCCATTATACATCTACCGCTTATCATCCACAAACTAGTGGTCAAGTCGAAGTTTCCAACCGAGAACTCAAGCGAATTTTGGAAAAAACTGTTGCTCATCATCGCAAGGACTGGGCAGACCATCTGGATGATGCACTTTGGGCCTACCGTACAGCATATAAAACACCTACGGGGAGCAGTCCGTATCGCCTAGTTTATGGCAAGGCTTGCCATCTCCCTGTTGAGCTGGAGCACAAAGCATATTGGGCCACCAAATTCCTGAATTTTGATTTCAACCTGGTTGGGGAGAAAAGGAAGATGCAACTGAATGAACTTGAGGAATGGAGGGTTCTGTCCTACGAGAATTCAAGATTATACAAAGAAAAAGTGAAGCGATTCCACGACAAAAATATAAAACAGGGCAAGAAGTTGGAGGAAGGGGATCAAGTGTTGCTATACAATGCCCGACTTCGCCTATTTCCAGGGAAGCTCAAATCGCGATGGACAGGACCGTACACAGTCATGAGTGTCTCACCTCAGGGAGTAGTCGAAATCAACCACCCGGAGAAAGGTCGGTTCAAGGTAAACGGGCATCGCCTCAAGCTATATTTCGGTAAGAGCTCGTTTTTGCCCGATTCGTCAGGTAAAATCTTTCCCTTTGAACCTCATTAATTCGGGACACTCATGCTTCGAGCTCGCGACGCTTAGCGAGCACTCTTGGGAGGTAACCCAAGCCTTTTTTTTTTCGTATTCTTGTTTTCTTTGTTGTTTTTGTGTGTTTGTTAGAATCTCGAGTTTAATCCTCCTCTCCCTCGTATTTTATCTTGTCGGTGCGTCTTGTCTTAATCATCTCGGTACCGATTTTTTTTTTTTTTTTTTTTTTTTCTTTCTCGTATTCATTGTTTAAAATACTTTATCCCATGAGGTAATTGCTCGTTTGCAATTGTTGTATCCTTGTTTGCATTCCAAGGGGGTGAAAATTTCCAATTTCCTGAAGCTTTGTGCGGCCACTGTGCGGCCCGCACAGTGGCCGCATGACACAGACAGAAGCCCATGCGGCTGGTGTGCGGCCCGCACACCAGCCGCACACTTGAGACAGAGCCTTGTGCGGTTGGTGTGCGGGCCGCGCACCACCCGCACACATCATATGCGGTTGGTGTGCGGCCCCCCCCCCCCCCCCCCCCCCCCCCCCCGCACACCAACGAGTGACAAGTGGCTGATTCTTGCCACTTGTCCACCATCTTGCCATGCTCAGTGTCCTCTTTAGTCTTATCCCTTTCAAAGACTTCTTTTCAGCCCCTATTCTCCATCTTTGACTCTTAAGCACTGAAATTTCTCCAAGACTCACCTCCATCACCTTGGCCGACCATCTCCAAAACTAGCTCCCTGATTTCCCTCTTCTTCTTCCAAGCTCGTCCTCGTCCTCACTAGCTCTTCAACCTCATCTTGCTTGTTTTCCCTTGCCCTTAAGGTCTGTTTCATCTTACTTCTTTTTCTTGAGATCTTGGAGAACTTGCTACTTCATTGTGGTACTTGTTACATTTATTTGTGAGTGTTTAATCTTGGAGAGTTTGATTTCCCTTTTTGGGTGTAATTTTTGTAGCTCACTGTTGTCTTGAGTGGAATGTTTCCTCATGGTGTTGTTTCAAAGTTGTTCCACATTTATACTAATTTCTATGGTGAATTTAGGATGTTATGCTTGCTTTTAAGAAATCTTTGTTTCCATCCTCTATTTTGATCTCACATGCCTTGTTTTCATGCTAGTAAACTATTGTACTCACCCTTGTTGCCTTTGTTTGATTTTGTAGTCTCCTTTCTTATCTTTCCATATTGTTAATGTATTATGATAATATTAATTCTTGTGTCATACCTATCTTGTCGCACTTGCTATTATGGGATGAAATTTGATTTTATCTAAATTGTGTGATTATAGATATGGCACCGAAGGCTTCTAACAAGCGCGCATTGGCCCGAGCTAGCTCTTCATCCGAGATCCAATTCAATGACAATGTATTCCATGAACGCTACGATTCACTTAGCACAAAGCCATTTGGCCAAACCCGAATAATTGATTGGGAACTACTTGAACAATTGGGTTTGGCCGATGGTGTTCGGCAATTAGTTGGGTTTGATCAGTGGCTCACCGTTTTTGATATCAACGAACCTGTTTATCGCGAGCTCACCCTCGAAGTTCTGAGCACCTTTGAATTTAACAAGACCTATGCCCGTCTTCATCGCCCAGGAGGAATTTCATTCCAAGTCCATGGTGAACATAAATCCATTAGTCTCCGTGACTTTGCCAACCACTTGGGCATTTATGACTGGGAGTTCCTGAAAAGTATGCACTACCCCATCTTACCACTTGATTTTTCCCCGCATGTCGAGCCAAGACACTTTTGGCGTTCTATTACACTTGCTGCTGGTCAAGATTCCAAGAAAGCGTCACTCCTTCGTAGTCCCGCCCACCGTTATGTACACGCATTGATGAGCCGATCTATCACCGGGCGCGCCGACAGCACTGGGGTAGTATCTCGCATGGACCTGCTCATTCTATACAGTATGATTAACCATTATCCCATCAATTTGGCGTGTGTGCTAGCAGAATGCATTGCCCGACATAATCAACACCCCCCGATCGGGGTCATCTTCGCCGGACCATATATCACACGCCTTGTGAGGGGCATGCAGGTTCTTGGCCGTATTCGTTCAATGAAGAGGGTTGGGGGAACGATTGCATTGGGGATTCAAACCTTACTCGCGATTGGTATTATCAAGCGCCGAGGATCATCCTATTTTGTCGTTTCTCATGAGAGCCTCCTCAATTCCGACGACAACCAGAGTACACCGGATATTCCTCAGGGTGACCAAGCTCAATCGAGTTCCAATCGCACCGTTTCCCCTGCAGAGTTACAGCGTGATATACAAGATTTGCGAGACATACAGCGGCGTCAGGGAGAAGATATTTCTCGGATCATCCAGGGGCAACTTAACCTTTTTCAGGGCCAACAGGACATCCTGGCCCTCTTGCAGCATCAACCCCACTCTCCACCATTTTCTGCACCACCAGCTTCTACTGACGACTGGGATGACTGGGATTGAGGCTCCCAGGCTTTCCTCTGTTCCTGTTCTTTTTATTGCTATTTCCGTTTCTGTTCTTTTTATTGTTGTCTCTTGTGTGCTTGCGTTTGTTGTATTAATCTAGTTGTCTAGGGCTTATCCTTACAACTTAGTTTGTTGAGTGTTGTTTTATTCTATCGCTTAAAAACTCTTGTTTGCTCTTGTAAACCGTGTTTCTTGTCTTCAATTTCTGTGTGGTTGATGGATGCTTGACTCGACGTCTTTTCTCCTTGTAGGTAGACCAAGACGTCCATTTTTCTTCCTCTCCACTTCGCTTGTAGCCATGGTGATGGTCACCCCGAGCTCGTGCCTTGCAAAGCTCATTACCAATTTCTCGGGGAAGTTCATGACACCACCCTCTTTATTTTCCATGCATAAATTTTTCTGTACTGCTGATCAATGTACATTGAGGGCAATGTACTGCTTTAAGTGGGGGGTGGCTATGCATGTCTGATCTTCGTTACTTGTTTCGTGAACTTGCATGAAAATTTTTGATAATTCTTGACTTGTTGCATGATTGTAAACCTAGGATGGCGTACTTAATTGTGATTGTATTATAGCTCGAAATCATGATAAATGCTAAGCTTTTTATGACCCTGCCCACTTGAGATTTTCATGTCATTCTAGGCAATTCTCGCACTATTCCCTTAGGTAGAACCCTGGACATCTAGGCGAGGAACCACAACACTTTCGTGACCCTCTTAGTTGCTAACCCATACTAGTGGTCTCGCGCCTTGACGTGTTAGAATACCTTCTAATAGGGTTTTAAGGACCTTCTTCTTGTTCTTTTTTGCAATACGGTCGAAAAAAAAAAAAAAAAAAAAAGAGGCAAAGTGAATAAAAACGTGGACAGTGCTCCTCTGTCCTAATAGCGAAGTAACCTGGGGTTCTGGCTCCTAACCAGAGTGTTCCTCTCGCCAAAAGCTATAAGGACATGAGCGCGTTTACATGAATGTGCAAAGCTCCAGGTAATGTGGATTTGCAGTTCATGTTAGTACCCGGAAAAGAAAAAGATAAACATATTGCGTACAGAAAAATAAATTTCGACCGGTTATTGTTCGAAAATAAAAGGAAGGATCCTTACGACTCTACTAGAAGTATTTCTACCACCTCAAGGCCGTATTCCACTAGGTGGCGTGAATTGCTTCAAGAAGTGGTCCTCGGGGTCCTGTCTACCTTGTTTGGACTACAGGACTTCGAACTAGGGGATTTGCACACACACAGCACGACACGGCCAATGAATGCGTGAATCATCTCAAGTGGTCTTTGCTTAATATTTTGAGTTTCACTTTGGCTATGATACTTCCATCTCTGGCCGGAGGTTATGTATTTTGTCACTTATGATTATCTCTGGTTCTCCATGTCCGTTTGCTTGGGGACAAGCAAATGCTTAAGTGGGGGGTATTTGATAAGTGCCAAAATACATCATGTTTTAGCTATGATGTTCTTGTACATTCATGCAACTTATGTGTATTTTCGATGAGTTTTTGCGCACTTGATGTTTTATTTTCATTTCAGGGTTTCGAGGACCAAGTGCGCAAGTTTCGACCGTATTCGTGTCATTCCGGGGAAGATTGAAGAAGAAACGAAGAGTTGGAGCACCCTGGAAGCCGACGCGCCGCACACGGACACATTTTCTCGGCCGTGTGCGGCCACTGTGCGGCCCGCACAGTGGCCGCACAAGGGAGACAGAGAGGTGTGCGGCCAGTGTGCGGCCCGCACACTGGCCGCACAGCACAGCCAGAAGGCTGTGTGGGCACTGTGCGGCCCGCACAGTGCCCGCACACCTTCGGGCTATATATGCTTGTTCTGAAGAGTTTTTGAGAAAAATTTTGGGTTCTCATCCGGCCTCCACTTGTCCTAGACTTCATTTCACCATTTCTTGAGGGATTTTGGAAGGATTTTCGGCTAGATTCGAAGGAGAGAAGAAGGGGAAGACGTTGAGAAGCTTCATAGGGCTCGCCGGCGCGGATCCGACGAGCTACGCCTTCAACCCTAGTCGACATCTTCGAGGGGGTTTTTCTTGTTTTTATTGGATGGAATTGTTGTATGATGAGCTCCTTAGTTTTGTGATGTTGAACTAAACCTCCCAAGGCCGCCGGGCTCCCGGTGAACCTTGGGAGGAGACTTTGTATGAATGACCTATATTTTGCTTTAAATGAATGTGTTAGTTTGATTGTTTGGTTTTAATTCATCATCATGTTGTTCATTCTAGAATGGATGGATTCCGTAGAATTGATTTTGAATGATACTTGTTTGGCGGGATGCTAGCTTGTATTAGGTCCTTTGATGAGTTAAAGAGGGTAACATGTATTAATACACCGGAGGTTCCGGGTGTTAATAGCCTCCCGCGCGATTAGGGTTAATTTAGCCGAGAGCGTGCATTAGATTAACCCTAATCAAGACTCCTTGTTCTCGTTGACATCGTAGGGGTATTTTCTGGATAGAGAAACCCGTACTGGATTAGGGCTACACTACGGAGGTTCCGGGGTAGTCGACATCCGAGTCTAGCGGACCGAAACCAAGCCAACCCTAGTTTTATAATTATCTTGGTCATTCGTATTTAGTCTTCTCCCGGGGGAATCCTCGCCCGAGGCCTTCCATAATTATTGGATTCTTCATCTCTATTTTATTCCGGATTGAGTTTTATCTTATTTGCATTTCTTTACTTGTTTTTATTATTTTAATATTGCTTCAACCTTGTTTCGATCGACTAGAAAGTGACTCCCAAAAGGAAGTAATAGTAGATCTCGGGCCCTTGGGAATACGACCCTCCTCGTGAGGTTTATTACTTGACGACCCGTGCACTTGCGGCCGGGGAGTCGCGTGCTAGCTCTGTAGCTAGTCGCGCGCTCGCTCATCAAATGACGCTTTCAAGGACGCCACCCAAGGAGTGGCTTCCTACGTCGATCTTCCTCTCAAATGTTGATCAAGGGTGTGGCCTCGTCGTGTCGTGCTCTCCTCAAGAATCGCCTCCAAAACCCGTCCTCAAGCTCCCAAGGAAGATGGTGAAGTCAAGCTCTCCCAAGACCTAGGCTCTCCTCCCTCAAAAAATGCTCCAAAAATCTTTAAAAACCAATTCCAGCGAGCTATGCGGCTTTCCATGCGGCCCCGCATGTAGGGAGAGAAGATTTCCGAGAAATCCCGAAAATCGCGAAAGTTGCTACAATACCGCTACAGTAATTTGCTACTGTAAAACTGCTGCAGTACCACATGCAGCCTCCACTGCGCCCGCATGGTAGCCTGCATGAATCTCCTGACCAAGCTGTTCTTCAAGTCTTCATGCTACATTGGTTGCTATAGTACCCCCTCCCCCCCCGGCCGGCTCAGAAACAGTGTTTTCGATGCCGATTTCTTCTCAAATTCTGTCATTGAGCTCGCTGGGGTCTCATTGGTACCTGTAACACGAAAGAAACCAATTCAGACCAAAAACAGGCATCAACTCATATAAAAATACGCAATACATACGCCCGAATACATAGGAAATACGTATATTTAGGCGTTTATCAGCCATCAAGCAAGGAAATCAATGACTTCTTCCCAGAGGAACACTTGTCTTCAGTTCAGAAATCAACATCATCAAGTAATACTCCATGGTTTGCAGATTTTGCTAATTACGTGTCAGGGAACGTCCTCAAACAAGGGCTCACGTTCCAACAAAAGAAGAAGTTCTTTAGCGATTTGAAGAACTATTTCTGGGACGATCCCTTCCTCTTCCGCAATTGTGCAGATCATATAGTTCGGAGATGTGTATCGTGGAGGAAGGATGGGATATCCTTGCTCATTGTCATTCAGTCCCAGTTGGGGGGCCATTATGCATCAAGTAGAACCGCAAAAAAAGTCTTAGCTGCAGGATTCTATTGGCCGACACTCTTTCACGATGTGCACCAGTTTGTTCTTTGATGTGATAATTGTCAAAGGGCAGGGAATTTATCTCGGCGGGATGAGATGCCTCAGAACCCTATGCAATTCTGTGAGGTTTTCAATGTTTGGGGCATTGATTTCATGGGGCCGTTTCCAAAGTCTAACGGGAACCAATACATATTAGTGGCAGTCGATTATGTATCCAAATGGGTTGAAGCACAAGCATTGCCGAGTAATGATGCTAGAATGGTGGTAAAATTTTTGAAGAGGTTGTTTACCCGGTTTGGTACTCCGCGAATCATTATTAGTGATCGAGGGACCCATTTTTGCAATGCCTAATTAGAAAAACTGTTGAAACGATATGGGTTACGACACCGCCTTGCCACTCCGTATCACCCGCAAACTAGTGGTCAAGTGGAAGTCACAAATAAAGAACTCAAGCGAATCTTGACGAAGTCTGTGGAGCAAGGGAAACAGGATTGGTCTGAGCGGCTGGATGATACACTTTGGGCCCATCGAACAGCATACAAGACCCCAATAGGAACTACTCCATACAATCTGGTTTACGGGAAGTCATGTCATCTACCCGTGGAACTTGAACATAAAGCATATTGGGCAATCAAGGCAATGAACTTCGATTTGAGAGGAGTCGGTGAACAAAGACTACTTCATCTTAATGAGCTCGACGAATGAAGATTAAAAGCATATGAGAATGCTAGAATTTACAAGGAGAAGATTCGAACGTGGCATGATAAACATATCAAATTGCCTAAAGATTTCAAAATAGGTGACCAAGTGCTACTATTTAACTCTCGGTTATGACTCTTCCCCGGAAAGCTAAAGACTAGATGGTTTGGCCTATACACAGTCACTCAAGTACCACCCCATGGGTCAATTGAGATCACTCATCCGGAGAAGGGTACATTCAAAGTAAACGGGCACCGGCTGAAGCCATACTTTGGCGGCGAGGTTTGTAATGAGGACAAGGAGATATTCTTTCTTCAACCCCCGTAAGGTAAGGCCAGGTACATCAAGCTAAGTGATGTTAAACAAGCGCTTCTTGGGAGGCAACCCAAGGTTTTACAGCTTTTCTAGGATCTAGTTTAGTTTTAGTACGAATAAAAGCTTTAGTTTTGGTGTCCTAAATTTCTAATGCATGTGCTGCAATTTTATTGTGGTTTGTTGATGTTTTCGTGTGCCAAAACGATAATTGATGAAATTTGACTCAGTTGAGCATGTTTTCAATAATATCTGGTCATGTTTTGATGGTTTTCACAGGCTCCAAGCATCATATTTATGTTTCTGAGTTTTTCTGTGAGTCTAAGAATTTTTCTAAGAAAGCCAGAGAAAAAACACGGCCGTGTGGAATTAACACAGGGGCGTGTGTTACCATTTAGGGCTCAACCAGAGAGGGCAGAGGGGTATGACCTCGCCCCTGTAAAAAACCTCAGAATGGGCACACGGCCGTGTGGAATTTACACAGGGCCGTGTGAGATCCTGCAGAACTTAAACCCTCATTCCAGAGAGTTCACAGGGGCGTGTTACTACCCCTATGAGTGCCCATGTCTCAAGATACACGGCCGTGTGAAATTCTGCAGAGAATCCCCTTCTTTCCCGAGAAAACACAAGGGCGTGTGGCTGCCCCTGTGGGAGAGCTTGTGAAAGGCACACGGCCATGTGGATACTTTACACGGCCATGTAGAACACTTAGACAAATCTCATGACAAACCAGAGAAACCACAGGGGCATGTGGGTACCCCTGTGGCCGGCCTTGTGTTCTTGGCTTGGTTGGGCACACGGCCGGGTGGAATTTCCACATGGCCGTGTGACATTTTACAAAGACATTGCAATTTTCCCGAGAGTCCACAGGGGCATGCACCAGCTCCTGCGGAGCTCCCAGTGAAGGCACACGGCCGTTTGTAATTTTCACACAGCCGTGTGGGGTAAGCCAGAGAGAAACCAGAATGCGCACAGGGGCGTGTGTCTGCCCCTGTGAACCCTCTCAGTAGAGGAACACGGCCGTGTAACAAATCCACACGGCCGTGTGAGAGCGCAGAATTAAATAGGGCCGAAACTTTTGTTTAGATCTTTCTAGCTCCGCGGCTCTAAACTTCTTTGCACGCGAAGAAACACTATTCTCTACAATCGTAATCACTTCTCTGGTGATTTCTAATAGTTTAAGAAGGTTTTCCGGCCGGATTTTAAGTTTTAGATTTATTAACCACCGGTAAATCATTCTTGATCTTTTCACTTCATCAATCTGAATTTATTAGTTATTGGATCTATTTACACGAGTTGTACTTGCGTATTTACTTCTGCAAAAGTTCTGGAAAGTTTTAAAACAACTTGGGTGTATTCTGTTTTCTACGCCCCGAGGATCCACACGGGCATGTGGAAATTCCACACGGCCGTGTGGAATCCTGCAGAACTACTCTCCAACAATGTTTTGCTTAAATTTTACATTTTGCAGCAATGGCACCTAGAAAGAAGCAAGTGACTGGTAAGAGGACCCGTGAACCTTCTACGGAATAGTTGCGCTTCGCCACAAAAGAACACCATGCTAGATATGCAAGGTTGGCAAAGCTTAAGTTCGGACAATCTCGATACATAGATGTGAGCTACCTAAGGCCAGCCTACTGGGGTGATGATATGGCAGACGAGATTGAAGAGCTCGTAGCAGCGGGGAATTGGAGGTGCTCGCATCCTTTGAGTTTGACAGATCAAGTAAAGGCTTGACAAGTGCAGATGCTATATAGTTTAGGGCTTTTGGGCATGATTACAGTATGTCGGTGATGCAGTTCTTTGTTCGCATGGGTGTATATGATGAAGCATTTACTAAGACAGAAGACTATGAGAACCTTTCGATTGACTACCCTGATAATTTTATCCCTCAAGGAGCTTACCGAGTGTTGTGTGGACAGGGAAAATATGAACCAGGGATATCGAAGGCTACTTATCTATCACGACAAGCATATAGATACATTCATGCCATTCTAAGTAGGTCAGTGAGTGGCCGGGGTGATAGTACAGGGGTCCTTAGCCGACAGGAACTCCTATACCAACATTCAATGGTACAGAGCGAGCCGCTCCATCTTGGTTATATTCTCGCAGATTATATGCGTCATCAAGGCTAATATCCTAGGCTTGGAGCTATCTTTGCAGGACCATATGTTACAAGACTTATCAAGGAGATGGACCTTCGCGAGGCAATTAGAGGGATAGAGAAAACTGTCATACCCTCTCCTATCAGCTTGGAGATGTTGAGACAGATGGGTATGGCCAAGAAATGTTACCAAACTTATGCACTGAACTGGCCCCCATCTGGGCCAGCCGAGGGGTCACAGGCAGCGTTGGAGCCACCCACAGGGCAGGCAGAGACTGAGGTACCACCCACAGCATCGAAGCCACCTCCAGTGCGGATATTTTCTCCATCTCGAGGCCAGGATCGATTTGAGCACCTCGAGAGTGCTGTGGGTATTCTGCAGACAGATTTGGCCGAGGTCAGAGCTACACACGCAGCACAGCACTTAGAGACGATGACACAACTTGATACTATACAACGATTACTTGAGCAGCCCGTGTCATCACCATTCATGGTCCAGCCCAGACCCCCTACTCCACCACCTTGACCAGCTCAATCAGCAGCTGATCCACCCACACCAGTAGAGCCTAAAGCAGCACCAGAGGCTCCACAGCAAGACACTGACGCTGAGGCATCATAGTTTTATTTTTTATTTCTGTTGCACTTTTATTTTCGTATTCTGTTGGACTTGTAGTACTCAGAAAGGATCTTCCTTTTGAGTTTATCTTTATTTTGCTTTTATTTTCGCTTTATTTTGTCTCAAGTTGTATTCCATTTTTATATCTTTATATACTCGAGCTTTATTTTGGTTTTTCTTGAGCTATACTGAACACTTGCGTATGTGTGCAGATGGTCTTGGATGTAAGGAATTTGAGGAATAGTCATAGGCACGGTCATGGGACCGTGTGTGCTCCACAAAACCATTGAAACTCAACTCTCAATGAACCTAGCTCCATCAAACGCAACACTTGTAGTTCAGGGGAGTAATGTTTCAATTGCCTATCCCTACATTAATTGTGTGAATTATTTTACTTTTTCGTTGTGCTTGCATGCGTACATTAGGGACAATGTATATCTTAAGCGTGGGGGGTATGGGGGGGATTCACATTGCACACACCGTTACTTGTGCATTCAATTGTTTATGCTCATGTAGCCTATGGCGGTTCACTTTAGTTGCAATAGTTACATTCTTAGCGTTTAGGAGAATTTTTAACATTGTATCCTATCATGCTCTAGTATTACTTGAATTTTAGGGGATTTTTGCTCGATTGCCCTGACAGGGATCCGAAAGTGCACAAGTTGTCGAAGTAATAAATACCCTGGTGAGGGGTAGTCGAATCCACAAGGAATAGGTTTAAACACAAGTTTTTGCTATTTAACTAAGTGATGTGCGAGAGTGAAAAATTGGTTCAGTGTATGTTTGTTCAAGAGTAATTGAAAATAAGAATTAAGTAAAAGAAATATGGAAGATGTAAGAATGCAAACAAAGGTAATAAGAGGAAGACAATCAGTGAATAAAGATGGGTACCCGGACAAGCTACCCCTAGGACTTATGCTTTAAGTGCAAGATGATGCTATTATACTTTCCTATTGATGATTATTGAATCGAGGGTATGCTTAAGCACACGGTCCCAAATCTAAGGTCAACCGCGACTAATACCAACACTATGCCCCGGCATTAGCTTTCACTACGACCCTTGACTCTCGTTGACCTGTCAACTAAGCCCTAGGGGAGTTCGTCTTCCTAAGCCTCACACTATGTGGAATCGCTTTAGGTTCTAGGGATTCCTAGTGATAAACCGGGTTCCTATATGTAGTTCAAACTCTTTGGTCCAGGTGAGAGAACCCTAGTCTAGATTAAGCCCCAATACTAAGATTCAATATAACCCTTCACTCTGTTGCTCATGTAACTAAGCCCTAGGGAAGTTTATCTCCTAGTACTTCACTCTATTTCGACCGCTAATGAATCATGGAAAACGAAGGTAGGGAAAATCACATCGGAGGGGAAAGGTGACGTTCCGCTACCTCATGACTCACCCTCTTGACCCTATTTAATCCTAAGTAGTCTAACCCTATAGGAGTTGTCACACCTCCAAAGGATTACCTAAATTGTTCTCAACCCTTGTGTCACGGCTAAGGGAAAACAATAACAAAATTAATCAAGATTGAAACTCAATTTTATTCATCAATAATGGAAATGCATAATAACAATGTCAAAGAAACATAATAGTCCTATGGTTTACAAGTCCGAATACCCACAAGGGGTTTAGCTCCTTATGGAGCTATACATGTTCATCAAAATATGAAAGAAAGTACAAATTAAGAGCATCAATGAAAATCCCCTAGCGTATGGTGTGGCCGTGGTCTTGTGCGGCCGTCGGACGTCGGTAATAATGCTGATGACTCGTTTTAAACCTCCATGAACTCCTCTCCAAAACCCTAGCCGCACTCTCCAGAAGTTGGGGAGAAAGATAGGTCAAAAGATGTCTTCAAAGTCTCCAAATCGGCTTTTTATAATGTTGAGTGCGGCTTTAAAATCGGACTTATCGGGACTTCACAGGGCCGTGTGGAATTTCCACACACCCGTGTCAACTCTTTGGAATCCTGATTTTCGGCAGAAAGTGAACAGTAGCTTGCTACAATGTTTTGCTACAGTGCAAACTACAATGCTGCTACAGTAACTTGCCAAAAACGCTCCCGAATCTGTTGTTCTTCATCGAGGCCATTGATTGGGGCACACAATCAATGGTTGATCATGCCAATTGCTTCAAGTCTCCTCCTTGGTGAAGTTCTCCTAGGCAACACGAGTTAGACTTATTTTGAATGCGACTGCCTTTGTGCCTGATAAGTGCTTGTGTTATAGTAATACGAAGTATTATTATCTTACATTGAGCATTACTTTTCTCAGATTTAATCACTAATTAGTGTGTATTTGTGTTCTTTTGTGCATTGAAGGGTTGTAGAGAAGATCTAGAGAAAAAGAAGCAATAATAGGTTATGTTCGCCATTGTTGAGGAGTTCTCGGATCAAGCAAGGAACAAGGCACGAGTCTAGACTTGTGGGTGTGTGCCAACCTCTATTGGATGGGCACAAGGGGAGTCACACTCACAAAAGTCTAACTCGTGTAGCATTAGAGAACTTTGATAATGAAGAGAATTGAAGTAATCGACATAATCTAATGTCGATTGTGTGTCCAATTCAACGTCCTCGATGAAGAACGATGAATTCAGGAGCATTCCGGTGAGTACTGTAGCTTGTTTATGTAGTGAAACACTGTAGCGAGCTACTGTTCACAGACTGCCGAAAATCAACAAAACAGAATTTCCACACGGCCGTGTGGAATTAAGACACGGGCGTGTGGAAATTCTGGTTTTTCACAGGGCCGTGTGGAAAATCCACAGGGGCGTGTGGAACTCCGATTTCAGCCCGATTTCAGCCTATAAATAGCTCGTTTTCAGATCTATTAGGGGACCCTCCCCTTCTACTTCTTGCCTATCTTTTGGGGGACTTTCGGCTAGGGTTTGGAGAGGTTCTTGGAGGTCTTTGGAAGCGATTATACTTCATCGATATCGACATCCTTTGGAAGAAAGCTATTGGGGGAGCTTTCGTCGGCATCAATTCAGCGAGGTGTGCCCTAGGTTTGACAAGGGATTCGTGGACAAGATTAGGCGGCTCCACAAGACCATCGATACGATCTACAAGGGGGTTTTCTTTATGGTTTTCATGCATATGTTCTTAATCTCTTTATTGATTTTGTATTGCTCCATGGAGAGCTAAACCCTAGTGGGTATTCGGACTTGTACACCCTAGGATGATATTGTTTCTATGACTTTTATTATGCTTTCTTTATTGATGAATTTAATTGAGTTTCAATTTTAATTATCTTTTGCTATTGTTTACCCCTAGCCGTGACACTAGGGTTGAGAGCAATTTAGGTTACCCTTTGGAGGTGTGACAACTCATATAGGGTTAGACTACTTAAGATTGAAGAGGGTTGAGAGGGAGAGTTGTGAGGTAGCGATGTACCCCTTTCCCTTCCGGTGTGATTTCTCCCTATCTCTGATTCCTTGATTTATTAGCGGTCGAAATAGAGTGAAGTGTTAGGTAGATAAACTCCCCCAAGGCTTTGGGGTGACGTGAATCCTATGCACTGGGGCTTAATTTAGACTATGGTTCTTCCACCTGGACCAAAGGGTTAGAACTACTACACATAGGAACAGGTTTTATCACTAGGAATCCCTAGATCTTAAAGCAATTCCGCGTAGTGTTAGGCTTAGGTAGATATACTCCCCTGGGGCTCAGTGGCGTGAGCGACATAGTGAAGGGTTGACGTGAATCCTATTGCCGGGACATAGTGTTGGGGTTAGTCACGGTTGACCTTAGGTTTGGGACCGTGTGTTTAAGGATATCCTCGACTCAATAGGCATCAATTGTGGAGCATAATACAAGTTTTGCACTAGAAGCATTAGTCCAAGGGGGAGCTTTGTCCGGGTACCCCATCGTTATATCGATTACCTCTCCTACCCTCATTATTCTTGTTGCACTCTTTTATTTTCTTTTACATCTATACATATATACTTTTTCTCATCATCGATTCCAATCATAGCTAAATAGCGATAACACTTGTTTTTGAACACTATTCCCTGTGGATACGACTACCCACTCACCAGGGTATTTTATTACTTCGACAACCCGTACACTTGCGGGGTACACACGCAAGGGGTGTGTCAGTGCCCCTCCAATGGAGGTTGGCACACACTCACAAGTCTAGGCTCATGCCTTGTTCCTTCCTTGGTCCGAAAACCTTCCAACAACGGCGAACATGACCTAACTTCGTTTTTTTTCTCCAAATTAGCTCCACAAACCTACAATGCATAAGAATACACACACGCACGCAATTTAGTGATAAAATCTGGTAAATATATGTTCATTGTAAGATAATAACACTTCATGTTACTATAACACGAGCACTTATCAAATCCCCCCACACTTAAGCTTTTGCTTGTCCTCAAGCAAAATAGAATGTAAAAGTACTTGGGAGAGACAATTGAAAGTGCTCGGCCTTAGGATCACCAAAAGTGTGCAAAAGAAGCATTCTACGAGTAAGGGGAAATTAAAACATTGCATAAGGTTATCATTTCTCTAGCTAAAAACACGAATCAAAAAGGGATAACAACTCGAAAACGTGTAAGTGTGTGTAAATTCACTTAAGAGAACCAATGAGTACTCGTCAAACTCTTGTTACAAGGACTTATTTATATACCCAAAGTAAGGAAGTAGTAGCTTCACTCAACCTCTAAGGTAGCCCTTTCCTAGGCGGCCGCCAATGGTGGCTTTCACACTTTCGAGGAGGTAGCTCTTTCTACCGGTGTGGTAGCTTTCACACTTCCCATGAGATAGCTCTTTATCTCATTAGGGCATAGCTTGTATCCGACTTATGAGAGTAGCTTCATACTTCATAGGAGGTAGCACTTTCCAACCCAGATGTAAGGCTTAAACTAATATTCACAAGCTCACAATTTTTTTTTTCAGCTACATAGTACTTCACAATTTACTAAAGTAATACTAAACTAGTCCTTAAAACTTCGAGTTCGATTTTCCAAAAGATTTCAAGAGTGAGTAGTGCAATAGGGTGTAATCTGGCAAAAATCCCCTAAAAATTCAAGTAAAACTAGAGCATGATAAGATACAATGTTAAAGATTCTCCTAAACTCTAAGAATACAACCTTTGCAACTAAGGTGAACCGCCATAGGCTGCATGAGCATAAACAATTGAACACACAAGTAAAGTTGTGTGCAATGTGAATCCCCCCCCCCCCCCCCCCCCCCCCCCCACACACACACACACACACACTTAAGATGTACATTGTCCCCAATGTACGCATGCAAGCATAATAAAAATAAAGTAAATGAAAAACAATTAGTGTGGAAGTTGGCAACTGAAACATTACTCCCTTGAACTACAAGTGTTGCATTTGATGGAGCTAGTTCATTGAGCGTTGAGTCTCAATGGTTTGTGGAGCACACACAGTCCCATGACCGTGCCAATGACTATTCCTCAAAATCCTTACATCCAAGACCATCGGCGCACACATACACAAGGATTCAGTATAGCTCAACATAGATAAAATAAAACTTGAGTAAATAAAGGTAAAGCAATGAATATAACTCGAGATAAAAGAAAAGCAACAGAACAGAAAAGATAAACTCAGAAGGAAAATTCTTTCTGAGTGCTACAAGTCCAAAATATAATAAAGAGTACAAAAGAAAGTAAAATAAAAATAAAAATAATCAAAAATAAAAATTCCACACGGCCGTGTACTGTAGTAAAAACATGTAGCGGAAACACTGTAGCAAGTTACTGTTCACAGAATGCCGAAAATCAGCTAAACAGAATTTCCACACGCCCGTGTGGAATTAAGATACGGGCGTATGGAAATTCTGGTTTTTCACAGGGCCGTGTGGAAAATCCACAGGGGCGTGTGGAACTCCGATTTCAGCCTATAAATAGCCCGTTTTCAGATCTATTTGGGGACCCTCCCCTTCTACTTCTTGCCTATCTTTTGGGGGGCTTTTGGCTAGGGTTTGGAGAGGTTCTTGGAGGTCTTTGGAGGCGATTATATTTCATCGATATTGACATCCTTTGGAAGAAAGATATTGGGGGAGCTTTCGTCGGCATCGATTAGGCGAGGTGTGCCCTAGGTTTGACAAGGGATTCGTGGACAAGATTAGGCGGCTCCACAAGACCATCGATACGATCTACAAGGGGTTTTTCTTTATGGTTTTCATGCATATGTTCTTAATCTCTTTATTGATTTTGTATTGCTCCATGGAGAGCTAAACCCTAATGGGTATTCGGACTTGTAAACCCTAGGATGATATTGTTTCTATGACTTTTATTATGCTTTCTTTATTGATGAATTTAATTGAGTTTCAATTTTAATTATCTTTTGCTATTGTTTTCCCCTAGGCATGACACTAGTGTTGAGAGCAATTTAGTTACCCTTTGTAGGTGTGACAACTCCTATAGGGTTAGACTACTTAAGATTGAAGAGGGCTGAGAGGGAGAGTTGTGAGGTAGCGATGTACCCCTTTCCCTTCCGGTGTGATTTCTCCCTACCTCCGATTCCTTGATTTATTAGCGGTCGAAATAGAGTGAAGTGTTAGGTAGATAAACTCCCCCAAGGCTTTGGGGTGACGTGAATCCTATGCACTGGGGCTTAATTTAGACTAGGGTTCTTCCACCTGGAATAAAGGGTTAGAACTAGTACACATAGGAACAGGTTTTATCACTAGGAATCCCTAGAGCTTAAAGCAATTCCACGTAGTGTTAGGTTTAGGTAGATATACTCCCCTGGGGCTTAGTGGCGTGAGCGACATAGTGAAGGATTGACGTGAATCCTATTGCCGAGACATAGTGTTGGGGTTAGTCACGGTTGACCTTAGGTTTGGGACCGTGTGTTTAAGGATATCCTCGACTCAATAGGCATCAATTGTAGAGCATAATACAAGTTTTGCACTAGAAGCATTAGTCCTAGGGGAGCTTTGTCCGGGTACCCCATCGTTATATCGATTACTTCTCCTACCCTCATTATTCTTCTTGCACTCTTTTATTTTCTTTTACATCTATACATATATATACTTTTCTCATCATCGATTCCCATCATAGCTAAATAGCGATAACACTTGTTTCTGAACACTATTCCCTGTGGATACGACTACCCACTCACCAGGGTATTTTATTACTTTGACAACCCGTGCACTTATGGGGTACACACGCAAGGGATGTGTCAAGTTTTTGGCACCGTTGCCGGGGAATAGGCGTTTTAGAAACGTTTGTACTTTGCTATTTTAGCTATTCATCATTCATTCTATTTCACCTTTTCCTATTCTTCCATCATTCTTATTTATTTTCTTTTGTGTTGTCTTATCTTTTCTTGCAAGGAGCCTAAATGGAGATTGATTCGTTCATTGAGCTCTATTGTCAAGTTGAAGCTCTAAGTAAAAAGGTTGATAGAATTTTTGCTTCACAACAACAAAGCAACCCATGCTACAGCACATATCATCCAAATGAAAAGAGCTACCAAAATTTTTTATGGAATAATGATGGACAACATTGGGAAGTACCTCAAGAACAATTTCAAAAGGATGAGATACTTGAAGAGGATGAACCTCAGTGGAAAAAAGGGCTAGATAACTTTGTTAAAGCATCCGATGCCTCTTGCCAAAGTAAGGAAGCCTCACGGAAGTGTCATGAAGACTCCTATAACAATCTTGAGCATCAATTAGGATGCATACTTGACACACTATCCAAGGAAAATGAAGCATTTGAGCAAGCAACTCAAGTTCCTTGTAGAAATGATGTGGTAGTGAACGATAATGAAGAAATGGGGCAGACCGAGTACATTGCTGTAGAAATTGAAGAGGAAAAAGAAGAACATCAATTGGAGAATTGGGATTGCTTGAATAAACAGTGTCCTTGCGAGCAAGGAAATTTTCAAAGGGATTTGCTAGTGTCATGTTCTTTTCAAGATGAAAATACACAAGAAGAAGCAAACCCCAAGGTAATGGAACAAGCACCGTTCTTTGGGATTGATCAACTCATAAAAAGCAAGAAAGAGATTTTGGGAAGGGAAAAAGATGTGGGGAGGATATTTAAAACATCCAATGACCCACCTATGCTAATCTTGGACAATTCCCAACCCAAATTGTTTCCTTGGAGGCCAAAAGTAAGATCGTTGGACCCTCCAACAAATACTCCACCCCGGCAAGTAGATTTTTGGTTCAAAGAAAGTAGCTATGCAAGTTCTTGTTGGGAGGAACATACTCTTTTCAAGCCGCCTTAAGGTAAGAAAGAGGTACGTCAAGCTTAGTGACGTTAAACAAGCGCTTCTTGGGAGGCAACCCAAGTTTTTATTGCTTTTCTAGGCTTTAGTTTAGTTTTTAGTATGAATAATTGCCTAGTATTGGTGTTCTCATTTTATAATGCGTGTGTTGTGATTTTCTCATGGATTATTAGTGTTTTAGTGTGCCTAATCATGATTGTCAAAGTTTTGGGTCGTTTGAGTGTGTTTTCATGGATCTTTGGTCGTGTTTTTATTGTTTTTACAGGTTCTAAGTGTTATGAATGTGTTTCTGAAATTTTCTTTAGAGTCTGTGATTTTTTCTAAGTCATCCAGAGAAAACACACGGCCGTGTGGAATTTCCACACGGCCATGTGAACCATCTCAGAACTCATCCCGAGTGTCACAAGGGCCGTGTAGCTGCCCCTGTGAGCGACCCAGTGAAGGGCACACGGCCATGTGGATTTTCCACACGGGCGTGTGAAATTCTGCAGAACTTCAATCCTCATTCTAGAGAGTCCACAGGGGCGTGTGGATGCCCCTATGTGTGCCGATGTGTTATGACACACGGCCGTGTGGAATATCTACACGGCCGTGTGAAACTCTGCAGAGACTTCCCTTCCATCCCGAGAAAACACAAGGGCGTGTGCCCGCCCCTGTGAGAGGCCCTGTGAAAAACACACGGCCGTGTGGATTCTTCACACGGCCGTGTGGAACACTTAGAGTTTTTCGGGATATTCAGAGAGGCCACAAGGGCGTGTGGGCTTTACTGAACCCTCGTTTATGTGTGCGCAGATGGTCTTGGATGTAAGGATTTTGAGGAATAGTCATTCACACGGTCATGGGATCGTGTGTGCTCCATAAACCATTGAGACTCAACTCTCAATGACCTAGCTCCATCAAACGCAACACTTGGAGTTCAGGGGAGTAATGTTTCAATTTCCATTTCCACACTAATTGCTTTTATCTTTTTCACTTATTATTGTGCTTATATGCGTACATTGAGGACAATGTACATCTTAAGTGTGGGGGGGAGTTCACATTGCACACACCTTTACTTGTGCGTTCAATTGTTTATGCTAATGTAGCCTATGGCGGTTCACCTTAGTTGTAACGGTTGTATTCTCATAGTTTAGGAGAATTTTCAACATTGTATCCTATCATGCTCTAGTTTTCACTTGAATTTTAGGGAATTTTTGCTCGAATCATCTTAGTACACAACTTACTCTTAGAATCTTTTGGAAACTCAATCTTGAAGTTTTTAAGGACAAGTTTATCATCGTTCTTAGTTTTACTTTGGAAAATGCATTTAATCTAAAAAAAAAAAAAAAAAAAAGGTATATGAGTTTGTAAATATTAGCTTTGTTTTGATTATGCATTTGGGGTGGAAAGAGCTACCTCCTATGATGTATGAAGCTACTCTCATAAGTCGGATACATGTTATGCCCTAATGAGAGAAAGAGCTATCTCATGGGAAGCGTGAAAGCTACTACCCCGGTAGAAAGAGCTACCTCCTCGAAAGAGTGAAAGCCACCTTTGGCGGCCGCCTAGGAAAGGGCTACCTTCAAGGATGTGTGAAGCTACTACTTCTTCACTTATTTTTGATCTTTGTATATAAATAAGTCCTTTTTAATCAAAGTTTGAGGAGTACTCGTTGGTTCTCTTGAGTAAGATCGCACACACCAACACGTTTTCGAGTTTTCATCTTTTTTGATTCAAGTTTTTAGCTAGAGCATTGATAACCTTATGCAATGTTTTAATTTCCCCTTACTTGTAGAATGCTTCTTTTGCATACTTTTGGTGAACCTAAGGCCAAGCACTTTCAATTGTTCTTCCCAAGTACTTCCACGTTCTATTTTGCTTGAGGACAAGCAAAAGCTTAAGTGTGGGGGGGTTTTGATAAGTGCTTGTGTTATAGTATCGCGAAGCGCTATTATCTTACATTAAGCATACCTTTTATCAGGTTTTATCACTAAATGTGTGCATTTGTGTTCTCTTGTGCATTGAAGGTATTGTGGAGCCTAATTGGAGAAGAAGAATGAAATTAGGTCGCGTTCACCAATGTTGGGATGTTCTCAGACCAAGCAAGGAACGAAGCACGTATTTGGACTTGTGGATGTGTGCCAACCTCCTTTGGAGGGGCACAAAGGCAGTCACATTCACAACAAGTCCAATCCGTGTTACTTAGGAGAATTTCGCGAAAGAAGAAGACTTGAAGCAATCGGCGCGACCTACCGTTGCTTGTGTGCCCAATTAATGGCCTCGATGAAGAACAATGAACCCGGGAGGTGTTTCGGCAAGTTACAATCCTGTTCAGCTGAAGATTAGAGTTTTAGAGAAGTCACACGGGCGTGTGGAAATTCCACACGGCCGTGTGAACCAGTTTCCAGCCAGACAGAAAAGTCACACGGGCGTGTGGAAATTCCACACGGCCGTGTGTTTGTGCAATTTCAGCCATCCAGTGAAAACACACGGGCGTGTGGAAATTCCACACGGCCGTGTGAAATTAATTTTTCAGCCGAGACAGAAGCTTCACACGGGCGTGTGGAAATCCCACACGGCCGTGTGAAGCCCCCGATAAGTCTAATTTTAAAGCCGCGATTCAACAATATAAAAGGGGATTTTTGCAACCTTTTGAGGCATCTTTCGACCTATCTTTTCCCCAACTTTCTGGAGTGCGGCTAGGGTTTCGGAGAGGATTTCGTGGAGGTTCTAGCGCGTCGTCGGCATCGATTTCGAGGTTCGACGTTTGCACAAGACCACGGCCACACCAATTCGAGGGGGTTTTTCATTGATGTCTATGTTTTATGCTTTATTTCTCACATTGATGAACATGTATAGCTCTATGAGGAGCTAAACCCCTTGTGGGGTATTCGGACTTGTAAACTTTAGGGTTTCTTATGTTTCTTTGACATTGATTATTATGCTTTCCATCGTTGATGAATAAAATTGAGTTTTTAATCTTGATTATCCTTTCATATTGTTTTCCCTTAAACGTGACATTAGGGTTGAGAGCAATCTAGGCTTTCCTTTGGAGGTGTGACAACTCCTATAGGATTAGACTACTCAAGATTAAAGAGGGTTGAGAGGGAGAGTTGTGAGGTAGCAATGTACCCCTTTCCCCTTCGATGTGATTTCTCCCTACCTCCGATTCCTTGATTTAATAGCGGTCGAAATAGAGTGAAGCAATAGGTAGATAAACTCCCCTAGGGCTTAGTTACGCAAGTAATAGAGTGGAGGGTTGTAGTGAATCCTATTTGCTAGGGCTCAATCTAGACTAGGGTTCTTCCACCTGGACCAAAGGGTTAGAATTACGTATAGGAACAGGTTTAATCACTAGGAATCCCTAGAGCATAATGCAACTCCACATAGTGTGAGGTTTAGGCAGATGGACTCCCCTGGGGCTTAGTCATCTAGGTGACAGAGTGAAGGGTGTCGTGAATCCTAATACCGGGGCATAGTGTTGGAGTTAGTCACGGTTGTCCTTAGGTTTGGGACCGTGAGTCTTAGGATATCCTCGACTCAATTGACATCAATAGGAGAGTATAATATCATAGTCTTGCACTTGAAACATAGACCCTAGAGGTAGCTTGTCCGGATACCCCCCTTTTATTCATTGTTAGTCCTTCTCGATTTTCCTACTTGCACTTCTTTCTTCCATCTCTCTATTTAGTTTATTGCTTTGCATTATTTTCACTCATCAATCTTATTATCGATCTCCGTATTTTGCTTAATTAGTGAAACCTTATATTCTATCTCCCTATTCCCTGTGGATTCGACTACCTTCTCACCAAGGTAAATTTATTACTTCGACAAACCCGTGCACTTGCGGGATACACGCAAGGGGTCGTGTCAAGACGGGTTTGTCGAAGTAATAAATTTACCCTGGTGAGTGGATAGTCGAATCCACAGGGAATAGGGAATTAGAATACGAGATTTCACTAATAAAGCTATGCGGAGTACGAACAAGCAATAGTGGGATCAATGAGTGAATATAAAATCAAATAGAATGAAAAGCAAGAAATTAAATAGAAGGATGGAAGATGAGAGAGTGCAAGTAGAAGAGAATAGAGAGGACTAGTTATGAATGAAATAGGGCATCCGGACAAGCTACCTCTAGGGTCTATGCTTCTAGTGCAGGACTATGCTATTATACTTTCCTATTGATGTTTAATCGAGTCGAGGATATCCTAAGACTCACGGTCCCAAACCTATGGACAACCGTGACTAACCCCAACACTATGCCCCGTTATTAGGATTCACGTCACCCTTCACTCTATCGCTCGCACAACTAAGCCCCAGGGGAGTATATCTACCTAAACCTCACACTACGTGGGATTGCTTTAAGCTCTAGGGATTCCTAATGGTAAAACCTGTTCCTATGTGTAGTTCTAACCCTTTGGTCCAGGTGGAAGAACCCTAGTCTAGATTAAGCCCCAATGCATAGGATTTATTTCAACCCTTCACTCTGTTACTTGCGTAACTAAGCCCCAGGGGAGTTTATCTGCCTAGCACTTCACTCTATTTCGACCGCTATGAAATCAAGGAAACGGAGGTAGGGAGAAACCATGTCGGAGGGGAAAGGGGTACATCTCTACCTCACAACTCTCCCTCTCAACCCTCTTCAATCTTAAGTAGTCTAACCCTAAGGAGTTGTCACACCTCCAAAAGGCAACCTAAATTGTTCTCAATCCTAGTGTCACATCTAAGAGAAAACATTAGCAAGATGAAATTAAGATTGAAACTCAATTTTTATTCATCAATAATGGAAAAACATAATAACAATGTCAAAGAAACATAATAACCCTAGAGTTTACAAGTCCGAATACCCTTAAGGGGTTTAGCTCCTCATGGAGCTATACATGTTCATCAATGTAGAAAAGAAAGCACAAAGTAAAGACATCAATGAAAACCCCCTTGCGTATGGTGTGGCCGTGGTCTTGTGCGGCCGTCGAATGTCGGTGACAATGCCGATGACTCGCGCTAAACCTCCACGAAATCCTCTCCGAAACCCTCGCCGCACTCCCCCAAGTTGGAGAGAAAGATAGGTCAAAAGATATCCCAAAAGGTCTCCAAAATCGCCTTTTATAATGTTGAGTCGCGGCTTTAAAATCTGTCTTATCGGGGGCTTCACACGGCTGTGTGGAATTAACACACGGGTGTGTGAAATTTCTGTCTGCTGAAAAATTAATTCATACGGCCGTGTGTTAATTCCACACGGCCGTGTGAACTTTCTGGAATTCTGAATTTTGGCCGAAAGTGAACAGTAACATTACTATAGTGTTTGCTACAATACAAGCTGCATTGCTGCTACAGTACTCGGCGAAACGCTCCCGAATCCATTGTTTTTCATCAAGGCCATTGAATTGGCCACACAATCAATGGTAGATCGTGCCGATTGCTTCAAGTCTCCTTCTTGGTGAAGTTCTCGTAAGCTACACGAGTTAGACTTGTTGTGAATGTGACTGCCTTTGTGCCCCTCCAAAGGAGGTTGGCACACACTCACAAGTCCAAACTCGTGCCTTGTTCTGTGCTTGGTCCGAAAACTTCCCAACATCAGCGAACATGACGTAATTTTGTTCTTCTTCTCCAATTTAGCTCCACAAACCTTCAATGCACAAAAATACACAAATGCACGCCATTTAGTGATAAAAACTGATAAAAGATATGCTCAATGTAAGATAATAACGCTTTGCGGTACTACAACACAAGCACTTATCAAATCCCCCCACACTTAAGCTTTTGCTTGTCCTCAACCAAAATAGAACGTGAAAGTACTTGGAAAGAACAATCGAAAGTGCTCGGCCTTAGGTTAACCAAGAGTATGCAAAAGAAGCATTCTACAAGTAAGGGGAAATCAAAACATTGCATAAAGTTACCATTGTTCTAGCTAAAAACTCGAATAAAAAAAGGACAATAACTCGAAAACGTGAAGTGTGTGCGAATTCACTCAAGAGAACCAACGAGTACTCCTCAAACTCTTGTTACAAGGACTTATTTATATACACAAAGTAAGGAAGTAGTAGCTTCACTCAACCTCTAAGGTAGCCCTTTCCTAGGCGGCCGCCAAAGGTGGCTTTCACACTTTCGAGGAGGTAGCTCTTTCTACCAGGGTAGTAGCTTTCACGCTTCCCATGAGATAGCTCTTTCTCTCATTAGGGCATAACTTGTATCCGACTTATGAGAGTAGCTACATACTTCATAGGAGATAGCTCTTTCCACCCAAATGCAAAGATAAAAGCTAGATTAATATTCACAAGCTCATTTTCAAATTTGGTTTTTTTTTTTATATATAGAACTTCACAACTTACTAAAGTGATACTAAACTAGTCCTTTAAACTTCGAGTTTGAGTTTCCGAAAGATTTCAAGAGTGAGTAGTACAATAAGATGTAATCGAGCAAAAATTCCCTAAAAATTCAAGTAAAAACTAGAGCATGGTAGGACACAATGTTAAAAATTCTCCTAAACTATAAGAATACAACCGTTGCAACTAAGGTGAACCGCCATAGGTTACATGAGCATGAACAATTGAACGCACAAGTAAAAGTGTGTGCAACTTGAACTCCCCACCACACTTAAGATGTACATTGTCCCCAATGTACGGAAGCAAGCACAATTATAAGTAGCAAATAAAACAATTAGTGTGGAAGTGGGCAATTGAAACATTACTCCCCTGAATTCCAAGTGTTGCGTTTGATGGAGCTAGGTCATTGAGAGTTGAGTCTCAATGGTTTGTGGAGCCCACACGGTCCTATGACCGTGCCCATGACTGTTCCTCAAAATCCTTTACATCCAAGACCATCTGTGCACACATTCACAAGGTTTCAGTATAGCTCAATAAAACTCGAGTATATAAAATATGAAGCAGTAAATACAACTTGAGATAAAAGAAAAGCAAAATAAAAGATAAACTCAGAAGGAGAATCCTTTCTGAGTACTACAAGTCCAAAATAAAAATAAAAAGAGTACAAAAAAATGAAAATCAAAAGCAATAAACATGAAAACTAAGACGCCTCAGCGTCGGTGTCCTGAATAGTGGCCTCTGGTGCTACTGGAGGCTCTGGAGATGCAGGTGGATCGACTGATGCTGGAGGAGATGGTGGTGGAGGAGTGGGGTCTCTAGGTCGGGCCGCAGAAGGTACTGACACGGCCTGCTCAAGAAGTCTCTGTATGGTGTCAAGCCGTGCCATAGTCTCTGCATGTTGTGCCACCTGTGCGGCCCTAATCTCGGCCTGCTCTGCCTGTAGCATGCCCACTGCGCTCTCGAGGCGCTCCAACCTATCCTGACCCCGAGAAGGCGGCTCCGGCACGGTGGGTGGTGCCTCGGTCTCTGTCTCCGCTGGGGGTGGCTCTAATGCTGCTTGTGACCCCTCGGCCTGATCTGTACGGGGAAAAATCAAAGTGTAAACTCTTGGTCCTGATCTGCGGACCATCCCCATCATCCTCAGGGTCTCCATGCCTGACGGAGCCGGTGTAGAAGTCCTCTCAGCCCCGCATACTCCGTCTCGAAATCCTAACCCCATAATCAGTCACGTGATATACGGGCCTGAGAAGATCACTCCCACCCTGGGGTACTGGCCCTGATGGCGGATGTACTCTACTACAATATGCCCCATGTGGAGTGGCTCTCTCTCTACTATCGAATATAGGTATAGGAGCTCCTGACGGCTCAAACCCCTGTACTGTCTACCCTGCCGCTCACTGATCGGCTGAGTATAGCATGGAGGTACCTGTACGAGGCCCTGGTCAAATATGTGGCCTTGGACACTCCTGGCTCGTACTGTCCCTGGCCACATAACCTACTGTACGCACGCTGTGGGGTCAAAGTACACGGGTAGTCTGTGGGTAGCAATGCGTACTCCTCTGTCTCGGTGTATGCCTGATCGTACAGTCCCATCCGTACTGAAAACTCGGTCATGCTCAAAGCGAAGTGTCGACCGAGGACCTGGAACTGAATGGTATCAACATCGGTGAAGTTGTCGTACCCCTGGTCGAACTCGAACGAGGAGAGCACCTCCAGCGTAAGTGACCTGATCGCTGGCTCTCGAATGGAAAGGAGTCTGCTCCAGTTCCCCACTGAGAGGAGCTCCTCGACCTCCTCTACCATCTCTGCTCCCCCCTGAATGTCCTCTAGAATGCTCAAATCAGGGAAACGGCTCTATCCAAAGCTGACACAACCCCTTGCGTGTATCCCGCAAGTGCACGGGTTTGTCGAAGTAATAAATTTACCTTGGTGAGAAGGTAGTCGAATCCACAGGGAATAGTGTTTAGAAACAAGTGTTAATCGCTATTTAGCTATGATGGGAATCGATGATGAGAAAAGCATTTATATATAGATGTAAAAGAAAATAAAAGAGTACAAGAAGAATAATGAGGGTAGGAGAGGTAATCGATATAAAGATGGGGTATCCGGACAAAGTTCCCCCTATGACTAATGCTTCTAGTGCAAAACTTGTATTATGCTCTACAATTGATGCCTATTGAGTCGAGGATATCCTTAAACACACGGTCCCAAACTTAAGGTCAACCGTGACTAACCCCAACACTATGTCCCGGCATTAGGATTCACGTCAACGCTTCACTCTGTTGATTGCTCAACTAAGCCCCAGGGGAGTATTTCTACCTAAGCCTAACACTACGTGGAATTGCTTTAAGCTCTAGGGATTCCTAGTGATAAAACCTGTTCCTATGTGTAGTAGTTCCAACCCTTTGGTCCAGGTGGAAGAACCCTAGTCTAAATTAAGCCCCAGTGCATAGGATTCACGTCACCCCAAAGCTTTGGGGGAGTTTATCTACCTAGCACTTCACTCTATTTCGACCGCTAATAAATCAAGGAATCGGAGGTAGGGAGAAATCACACCGGAAGGGAAAGGGGTACATCGCTACCTCACAACTCTCCCTCTCAACCCTCTTCAATCTTAAGGAGTCTAACCCTATAGGAGTTGTCACACCTCCAAAGGATAACCTAGATTGCTCTCAACCTTAGTGTCACGGCTAAGGGAAAACAATAGCACAAGATAATTAAAATTGAAACTCAATTAAATTCATCAATAAAGAAAGCATAATAAAAGTCATAGAAACAATATCATCCTAGGGTTTACAAGTCCGAATACCCACTAGGGTTTAGCTCTCCATGGAGCAATACAAAATCAATAAAGAATTTAAGAAAATATGCATGAAAACCATAAAGAAAACCCCCTTGTAGATCGTATCGATGGTCTTGTGTAGTCGCGTGTCTTCTCCAACGAATCCCTTGTCAAGCCTAGGGCACACCTCGCCAAATCAATGCCGATGAGAGCTTCCCCAATAGCTTTCTTCCAAAGGATGTCGATGTCGATGCCGTTTAATCGCCTCCAAAGACCTCCAAGAACCTCTCCAAACCCTAGCCGAAAGCCCCCCAAAAGATATCCAAGTGATAGAAGAGAAGGGTCCCCAAATAGATATGAAAACGGGCTATTTATAGGCTGAAATCGGGCTGAAATCGGACTTCTGTAAAAATCCAGAAATTCCACACGGCCGTGTGTTAATTCCACACGGCCGTGTGGAAATTCTGGAATCGTGATTTCTCGGCACCTGTGAACAGTGTTTATGCCCGTGTGGAATTTCCACACGCCGTGTGAACTCTCTGGAATTCTGAATTTCGGCAGAATGCGAACAGTAGCTGCTACAGTATTTATCTAGACTCGTGCCTTGTTCCTTGCTTGGTCCGAGAACTCCTCAACAACGGCGAACATAACCTATTCTTCCTTCTTTTTCTCTAAATCTTCTCCACAACCCTTCAATGCACAAAAGTAAACAAATGCACACTTTTTAGTGATAAAATCTGATTAAATTAATGCTCATTGCAAGATAATAACGCTTCACATTACTATAACACGAGCACTTATCAAAAGCAGAGGTCTGATAATGGCTTGAACCGTTCCCGATGCTCAGGTATACTGAACTCGGTCTCCTCTGGAAGGGGTGTAGGCTCGCGAGGACGCTAACCGGACGTTTTCTTAGACTTAGAAGCCATATCTGCAAAGTTGCAAAAGAAAATTTTTCAAAAATCAGTTCACAAACTCATTCTGCAGAAATCCACACGGCCGTGTGAAGCTTCTGGCGGACAGAACATCACGTCCGTGGGCTAAAAATCCGAAATTTACACTTCAATTCATTCTAATTCTAATATAAACATGTTCGCATAAGTATAACTCATTCAAAACAAGCGAAATAAACAAAAAGAATGAATTAAATCAAGGATTGACGAAGAAAAAAAGGTTTGGAGTTCATACCGACGGAGTGGATGAAGAAATACTAGAATCGGCCGGAAAAACTCCAACAAAAGCCTAAAAAATCCTCTGAGATGGTCGGGATAGTAGTGGAGAGGGTAGGAGAAGAGTTTAGAATGAAAATGTTAAGAGGCACGAGCGAAAACCAAAAGAAATCGCGCGGCTTTTGAAGTTCTGGGAATTCACACGGCCGTGTGACAATGCCACACGGCCGTGTGCCTCTGAATTAGGGTTCACAGGGGCCGACACACACCCTTGTGTGCATTCTTTTCACTCTCTGGGCTACTCCACACGGCCGTGTGGAATTTCCACACAGCCGTGTGCCTACACAGGAAGATCCACAGGGGCCGATACACGGCCCTGTGGATTCACGGTAAAATACAGAAGGTCTTTGAGAATTTTCACACGGCCGTGTGTTAATTCCACACGGCCGTGTGCCCAACCTAGCCAAGACACAAGGCCGGTCACAGGGGCACATCACACGCCCCTGTGGCCTCTCTGACTTGCCCGTGAAACACTAAGTGTTTCACACGGCCGTGTGAATAATACACACGGCTGTGTGCCTTTCACAAGCTTATCCACAGGGGCACCCACACGGCCCTGTGTATTCTCGGGAAGAAGGGGCTTTTCTCTGCAGTGTTTCACACGGCCGTGTAGAATATCCACACAGCCGTGTGCCGTAGCACAGTGGCACTCACAGGGGCACTCACACGGCCCTGTGGACTCTCTGGAAAAGAGTTTAAGTTCTGCGAATTTCCACACGGTCGTGTGTTAATTCCACACGGCCGTGTGCCCCTTCTGAAGTTTTTCACAGCGGTAAGGTCACGCCCCTGTGTCTTCTCTGGCTGAGCTCTATTTGGTACCAAACGGCCGTGTGTTAATTCCACACGGCCGTGTGTTTTCTCTAGTTCACTTAGAAAAAATTTACAGACTCTCAGAAAAATTCAGAAACTCTTTTAAAACACTTAGAGCCTGTACAAATCATGAAAACATGACCAGAGACCACTGAAAACACACTCAACTGACTTAAACTTCGTCAATTAACATTAAGGCACACGAAAACGTCAATACTCCACCAGAAAAATCACAGCATAAGCACATGAAAATCAGGACACCAAATCTAAGGCTTTTATTCAGACTAAAACGAAACTAAATCCTAGAAAAACTGTAAAACCTTGGGTTGCCTCCCAAGAAGCGCTTGTTTAACGTCACTAAGCTTGACGTACCTGGTCTTACCTTACGGAGGTTCATGAGTGAAGGTTGCCCTCTTCCCTACAATCTGAAAGCATGCATTACATAATCTTTGTAGAATAGAGGGAGAGTTGTCGAATTTGTTACCACAAAAGGGTGTTACATCCTTACTCCGTGAATGCTCATCCCCTTTCTTGTTGGGATTCTTCTTGTGGCGTTTTTTCGACCTCTTCATCCTCCGAAGCATCTTCTTCATACGCTCCTTCTCCATCTTGATGTCATCCATCTTGACTGGACCAAGTGCGAGTACTTCTTCTTCTTGTATCTCCATGTCTTGGTCCGGCCACCCTTCATATGGATCTGGGTTTAACATTTCCTGCACATATTCATCAATGCACTCATCAGTAACATCAAGATAATAAAGAGTGTCATCAAAGTCAAGAGAATGTCTCATGGCATCGGCGAGGCGATAAGTGAGCTTGTCATCTCCGACTCTGAGTGTGAGCTCTCCACCGTCCATGTCTATCAAAGCCTTGGAAGTGCGCAAGAACGGCCTTCCAAGAATCAGTGGCACCTCGACATCCTCATCCACATCGAGCATAACAAAGTCCACCGAGAAGATGTACTTGTCTATCTTCACCAACACATCTTCCACAATACCCCTCGGATGCCTCACCGATCGATCCGCAAGTTGAAGTGTCATCCGAGTCGGCCTAGGCTCGCCCAAGCCTAGCTTTTGGAAGAATGTGTAGGGCATGACGTTGATACTTGCCCCGGAATCGGCCAATGCCATCTCTTCACCCAAGTTTCCTATGTTGCATGGTATTATGAAACTCCCGGGGTCTTTATTCTTGCTTGGCATATTCTTTTGCAACACGGCCGAGCAATTGGCATCGAGAATCACGGATGCACTCTCCTCCAATTTCCTCTTGTTGGTCAAGAGGTCCTTCAAGAACTTCGCGTATTTAGGCATTTGGGCCAACGCCTCCGCGAATGGGATATTGATGTGCAATTGTTTGAAGATACCCAGAAATTTCTTGTATTGCTCGTCATCTTGGTCACTCTTCAATCGTGAAGGATAGGGAATTCTTGGCTTGTAAGGTGGGGGTGCCACCTCTTTTTCCTTTGGTGCTTCATCCTCTACCTCCACAACCTCGGGTGATTCTTTCGTCTTCTCTAGAGGGAGATTCCTCTCAACCTCTTTCCCACTCCTCAAGGTGATCGCCTTTAGTTGCTCCCTTGGATTGGTCTCCGTATTACTAGGCAAGCTACCTTGAGGTCTTTCCGCCAATGTCTTCGCAATTTGCCCTACTTGATTTTCCAAATTGTGTAGGGAGGTGGTGTGATTGTGAAGAGTAGCCTCCACCAACTGAAATCTAGTATCCGATGAAGAAACAAACCGTGTAAGGGCTCTCTCGAGATCGGTCATCTTCCCTTCAAACCCGGTCACTCGGCTTTCTAAGTTCGGAGCTTGTTGTCCTTGAAATCCCGGTGGTGCATTATTTTTCTGTTGTGACTGCCCTTAATTGCTCCAAGAGAAATTTGGGTGGTTCTTCCACCCCGGATTGTATGTTCCACTGTACGGGTTGGCTTGGCCTTGTCCTCTAAAAGCATTGCCAACAAAATCAGCCTGCTCCACCGCACTAGTACCTCCAATAGCAATCGGACAATCACTCGAAGCGTGACCTCCCCCACAACCGTTACATGTAGTAATGGCCGCAACTCTTGGTGAAGCTAAAGCATCAAGCTTCCTACTTAGTGACTCTACTTGTGCCACCAATGATGTAACCGCGTCAACTTCATGAATTCCGGCAACCTTCTTTCTATCCCTTGAATTCCATTGATAGCTATTCATAGCCATCTCCTCTATAAGGTGCCGGGCTTCACCGGGAGTCTTGCTTCCTAGAGTCCCTCCGGCCGCCGCATCTAAGAGTTGCTTGGTACTCGGATTTAACCCGTTGTAGAAGGTTTGAATGATCATCCACTCGGGAAATCCATGTTGCGGGCACTTGCGAAGGAGTTCCTTGAACCTATCCCATGTCTCAAATAGAGACTCCAATTCCATTTGCGCGAAGGATGATATTTCATTCCGCAGCCTTGCAGACTTCCCCGGCGGAAAGTATCTAGCCAACAATGCCTCGGCCATCTCCTCCCACGTAGTGATAGATGCTCTCGGTAATGAATGAAGCCAGTGTCTTGCTTTTCCCTTCAATGAAAATGGGAAGGCTCTCAAACAAATTGCGTCGTCCGTTACTCCATTCATCTTCAACATGTCGCACACTTCAAGGAAATTCTATATATGACTGTTGGGATCTTCATCGGCCAATCCATTGAATTGTGCGGACTGTTGCAACATCTGTATGAACGACGGCTTCATGGATGACAAATGGATGGAGGCATACCTTGATCAAGTGAAGGAGTAACTTGATGATCCAAGTTTCAAGCCCTAAAACCTCCTCTAAGCCAGCCTTAGAACCTCAAGAGATGATGGAGGAAGAGAGGAGAAGAAGATGGAGGAGTTTGGGAGAAAAGAAAATGAAGAGAAAGGGTTGGAAATGGGATTTAATAGCCAATCTCGTGTCGGTGTGCGGGCTGCATGCGGGTTGCGCAGTGGCCGCACGCCCTCGGCAGAAGGGTGTGCGGGCTAGTGTGCGGCCCGCACACCAGGCCGCACGCCCCTCTGCCTGGGGTGTGCGGCCACCTGTGCGTCTGGCACGGGAGGCCGTACAGCTGCCAGGACGGGCTGTGCGGCCTGTGCACAGCCCGTGCACGCTCAAAATTCCTCTAAAACGTGACCAAAACATGCTCAAACACCCGGCAACAAACTCCAAAGATTCAACAAAATGATTTAAAGAAAACTAAATGGGGAAACAACAACAACAAGGGCAAAGAGACCGAAACTCCACATCCTACCCCCCTTACAAAAATTTCGACCTCGAAATTTCACATACCTCTAACTTCAAACAAAAAGGGGTACTTGCTCAACATCAAAAATTCTGGCTCCCAAGTTACTTCTTCTACCACATCATTCCTCCAAAGCACCTTGACCAAAGGAATGACGTTTCGGTAAAGCATCTTCTCTTGACGATCAAGAATCATCACGGGTTGCACTTCAAACTTTAAGTCCTCTCTCAATTCAATTGGTGGCGCTTCAAGACAATGAGATGGGTCGGGGATATACTTCTTCAACATGGACACATGGAACACGTTGTGAATCTTCTCCAACTCAGGCGGTAACTCCAATCGATAAGCTACCAGTCTAATCCTCTCTAGGATCAAAAATGGACCTATAAACCGGGGATTCAGCTTTCCCCTACCTCGAAACCGAATTACCCCTTTCCATGGAGAGATCTTCAAGAACACTTTATCCCCAATCTCAAACTCCAAAAATCTTCGGTGGTTGTCAACATAGCTCTTTTGATGATCTTGGGCTGCTTTCAATCTGTCTTTAATCACTTTCACTTTCTCAACAGTCGGATCTATCAGTTCCACACTCTGAAGTTTCCTTTCTCCAACTTCATTCCAACAAAGAGGAGTCCTGCACTTCCTTCCATACAAAGCTTCATATGGAGCCATACCGATGCTTGCTTGGAAACTGTTGTTGTAGGCGAACTCCACCAAGGCTAGGTGTTGATCCCAACTCCCTTGAAAATCCATAACACAAGCTCTCAACATGTCTTCAAGGGTCTGAATGGTCCTCTCGGTTTGACCATCTGTCTGAGGATGGTAAGCGGTGCTGAACTTCAAACTTGTACCGAAGGCTTCTTGAAATCTTGGCCAAAAATGAGAAGTGAATCTGGGGTCCCGATCTGCAACTATAGAGACTGGCACTCCATGCAACTTCACTATCTCATCAATGTACAACTTTGCCAATTTTTCCAAAGAATACTTAGTACGCACTGCTAGGAAATGTCCTGACTTAGTTAGTCTGTCCACTATCACCCACACTGCATCGAAACCACGAGGTGTTCAGGGTAAACCCACCACAAAATCCATGGTTATATGGTCCCACTTCCACTCTGGGATTGGAAGAGGTTGCAAAAGTCCTGAAGGTCTCTGGTGCTTTGCCTTGACTTGTTGACACACCAAACACTTAGCCACAAACTTTGCTATCTCTCTCTTTATTCCTGACCACCAATAGCTTTCCTTAATTGTTCTGTACATCTTGGTACTTCCAGGATGAACTGCATAAGCTGAGGAATGAGCTTCTTCCAAGATAGCTTTCCTGAGCTTTGAATCTGCTGGAACACAAATACGTCCTCGAAATTCTAGGATTCCATCTTCTCTCAATCTGAACTCACTAGGCTCGCCTGCTTGCAACTTCTGTATACCTTGTATCAACTCTTCATCCTTACTCTGGAGTTCCTTAATACGTTCCAATAATGAAGGTCTTACCACAAAGCTGGCCACTAAAGCTCCACTATCTTCAGTCTCAAGTTCCAATCTTAAACTCTTCATTGCTGTAAGTAGTTGTAGGTAGGACACTCCCATGGAGGACACTGTAGTAGATTTCCTGCTCAAGGCATCAGCTACCACATTGGCTTTTCCTGGATGATAGTCAATGATCAAATCATAATCCTTGATTAATTCCAACCATCACCATTGCCTCAAATTCAACTCCTTCTGAGTGAAGAGATACTTCAATCTTTTATGGTCTGTGAAGATCCGACACTTTTCTCCATAAAGATAATGCCTCCAAATCTTCAAAGCAAAGACCACCGCTGCCAACTCCAAGTCATGGGTAGGGTAGTTCAACTCATGTTGCTTCAGCTGCCTAGAAGCATAGGCCACCACTTTGCCTTCTTGCATCAACACACAACCCAAGCCTTGTCGAGAAGCATCACTGAAGACTACAAACTCTTTCCCACTTTCTGGCAAGGTAAGCACTGGGGCTAATATCAAATGATCCTTCAGCATCTGAAAGCTCTTCTCACACTCATCATTCCAAGTAAACTTCACATCTTTGCGAGTCAACTTTGACAATGGCAAGGCAATCGACGAAAATCCTTCCACAAATCTCCTATAATAACCCGCAAGTCCAAGAAAACTTTGAACTTCAGTCACATTCCTTGGCCATTCCCAATCAACAATAGCTTCCACTTTCTTTGAATCCACAAAGATACCTTCTCCTGACACCACATGTCCAAGATAACCAACTTCATAAAGCCAAAACTCACACTTGGAAAACTTAGCAAATAATTGCTCCTCTCGAAGGGTTTGCAAAACAATCCTTAAGTGCTCAACATGATCCTCATCTGAAGGTGAATAGACCAAAATGTCATCAATGAACACAATCACAAACTTGTCCAAGTAAGGCCTGAACACTCTGTTCATCAAGTCCATGAATGCTGCAGGGGCATTGGTCAAACCAAATGGCATCACCAAAAACTCATAATGTCCATAACGGGTCCGAAATGCCGTCTTCGGAACATCCTCAGGCTTAATCTTCAACTGATGATACCCGGACCGTAAGTCAATCTTAGAGAACACTCTTGCTTCCTTCAACTGATCAAACAAATCATCTATCCTCGGCAAAGGATACTTGTTCTTGATTGTCACCCGGTTCAATTGTCTGTAGTCGATGCACAACTTCAAAGATCCATCCTTCTTCTTCACAAAGAGAACTGGTACACCCCAAGGTGAAACACTTGGACGAATGAAACCCTTATCCACAAGGTCTTGCAATTGAGTCTTCAACTCTCTCAACTCTGCTGGTGCCATCTGGAGGGTGATATAGAAATAGGAGCCATGCCAGGTAGCAGGTCTATAGCAAACTCCAACTCCCTGTCTGGTGGCAAACCAGGCAGTTCCTCAGGAAAAACATCTGGAAACTCCCTTACTACTGGCATCTCTTCTAAGGTTGGCTCCTGAACTCTGGTATCCATCACATGTGCCAAGAACACAGGACAACCCTTGCTCACCAATCTTCTAGCTTCTAAGGCTGAAATCAAACACGAAGGTAGAGTCCTTCTCACACCCTTCAGCACAACTGTGGATCTCAAGGATCCAGGAAAAGTTACTTCCTTCTTGAAGCAATCAATGGAAACAAGATGTCTATCCAACCAATCCATGCCAAGAATGTCATCAAAATCCTTGATCTCCAAAGGAATTAAATCTGCCTCCAACACTACTCCATAAACTATCACAGGACACTCTCTAAACACCAAACTCCTGACTACCTCCTCACCAAGAAGAGTGTGAATGACCAACTCACACTCTAAGGGAGAAGGAGGGCTATCGGCATGACATGCAAATGCAGTGCTAACAAAAGAACGCTCGGATCCAGAATCAATCAATGCATAAGCATCATGCTGAAAGATAGACAGTGTACCTGTGATCACATTGGGCCTACACTCAGCCTCTTCCTCTATCATGGCAAAAACTCCGGTCTGAGCTCTGGTCTGGGGTCGCTGGGAACCCGACTGTGAAGTGTTGCTGGCAGCTCCTGACTTGCTAGGGACTGGTGTAGATGCCACTAGCTGTGGACCTCTGGACTGACTAGGACGTCCCTGAGATGGTGGTGCAGATCCACTCCGTCCTAGCTCTGGACAAGCTGATCTCAAATGTCCGGTCTGACCACACTGGAAGCACTTGCGGGGAGCTAAGCACTGTCCCTTATGTGACTTCCCACAGTTCCTGCACTTGTTGCTAGCATCTGGGCCTCTGACACTAGGAGCACTATCAGCACGGGAGAATCTTTGTTAATCACCACTGTGAGAAGGTGGAGGTCTAGGTCGACCTGAAACAGAGGTGCCTTTGGAAGAACCCTCAGTCTTGCTCTTCTTGGATGGCTGTCCCATCTCCAAACTTCTCCTCTTAGCAATATTTTATCGGACTCTCTTGCTTTCTCTAACAAGTTGCTCTGCTCTCAAAGCTGACTGTACCATCTCTTTGAAGCTCTGCTTGCTTGTGACTATCATCCTTTCTCTAATGCCCAAGTTTAGAGCAACTTCAAATTTGGAACAAAGAACCTCCTCTGTAGGTGCCAACTTAGGAACAAAAGTAGCCAAATCCTTCAACTCTGTCTCATATTCTGTAACTGTCCTATTCCCCTGAACCAATCTCATAAACTCATGCCTCTTCTGATCACGATGAAATTGAGTGCATTACTCTTCATCAAACTCATGCAAGAAATCTGTCCAAGTGACTTTTCCAAAGGATCTACTCTTCAAGCTTTCCCACCAAATCCTAGCTCGGCCCTCAAGTAGTCGGGTAGCAACCCTGAGTCTCATCTCATCTCCTAAACTCATATCATCAAATGTAGCAGTCACCCTCTTGATCCATTCTTTAGCAATCATGGCATCACTGGTGCCATCAAAAGATCCACATCCAAGCTGTGGGGCTTCCTTCAAAAGCTTGGACAAGGCTAGAGACTCACTGGATCCACTGGCCTCTGCAGGTGCATGCTGAGCTGCTGGGGCTTGCGGTGGTGCTGGTGCTTGTGCTGGTGCTGGGGTAGTCTGAGGCTGTCCCCCAAAATTTCTGCAATAGTCGAGGAAGTCCTGATACTCCTGGTAAGTAGGTTGCCTTCCCTTGGTAGCCCAATGAGCCCTGAAGGCTTCTAGTGCCTCTGGAGTTGGAACAGAACCAGGCACTAGAGCAGCTCCCTGAACCTCAGGGCCGTGCACTGAAGCTGCCATGGCAGGATCATGCCCTAAACTGGCATCCTGCCTAGGTGGCGACAGAGAGGAAGGCGGTGATGGCTCTCCTCGCCTCCCACCCCTCTGCTCTCTCGGTGTTGCAACAGCAGGGGGAGTGGCTCTCCCACGGCGAGTGCGTGAACACTGTGCTGGTATTCTACTGAAAAAGAAACACAAGACACTCTTTAGAATTCAATTTCTACATGCAACAATGCTATATGCAACTCTACTGGGATCCACTGAGAACAAGGACAAGGAATCACACTTCTAACCCAAATGAAGGAAGTGACATTGGAACTGGATTAAACTGTCAAACCAAAGCCTATATCTAAACCAGGTCTCTGATACCACTAAAGTATGTCACGCCACGACCCGCAGGTCCTGAGCATGACATACCGCCATGACAACCCAGGGGAGGTCCAACACTGCCTCAACCCTAGGTGGCCGTAAGGCTAACCTGTTACCTGTACAATACATCTATAGTCACAATACATAACTGAACAACAGATACTTATATTACTCAACAAGGTATCACACACTGATACTCATAACAAAGGGTACATAAGAAAGATAATAACAACCACTTCAAATAGAGGATACACTCCTCAAACAAAATAAGAACTAGACTGGCATACAGAATATTCCAAGTATGGAGAAACATGAAAGGGTTCAATAATACATAGTGGATCCCTATTAATACATGCCAAGACAATAGATAACATACACAACCCAAAATGAGAAGACTGTGATGACTCTAGCCAAACAATTCACGCCTTCACCCCTGCGCTGTGCTAAGACCTGGGCGGAAGGAAGAGGGGGGTGAGTAACTAGGTTACTCAGTGAGGGGTTAGTCACAGGACTATAGTTCAAACATGATCAAATCGAGATAAATCATTAAAATAATAGTTCAATACTCAATGAGAATGAAACATATTTTGAGTAACAAATAGTTCATAACAATACAGCTTTTCTCATTGTAATGCAAGTAAAGGTTCTTTGAAAATCATCATGAAAACATATGCCATCCTGGACCTAGTATAAGCACAATACTTATTGGTAGTTTCAAATATCAAGATACTTAGAAACAAGTAATTCAACTTTCTCAAATAAACAATATTGTCCAGAATAGCCTCAAAACTCTCCGTCGCTAACCATGACCTTAGTTAGTTCTGGAGCTACCAAGATGTGGGTATCTTGGCATGGCCGCTGGGAAGTTCGTGTGGTGACCCCGAACAACCCAACTATATCCATGTCGGGAATCTACGCTCCCACCTGACATGGCATAACAATTTTTGACAGTATTCCACGCCACCTCTATATAGGGCGGCCCGTGGAAACCATCCACTTCTTACTGCAGCAAGTTCTGGAGCTCGACTCCCATGTCACCAACAAATGATTTAAACAATAACCTAGCCTGTAGACTCAATATATACAACATGATAGCATCATTCTCAATAAGAGACAATAAGTGTTCACAATGGCAATTCTCACCCCAAGGGTGATCAATTTGATCATAATATTAACAATGAAACCACTTTTCATCAAAACAACATAAGAAAGTGTCTTTTGAAAATACACATCAACATTGTCTTAACACAATCAAATCAACTTGGTTTCACATGCTTTTTCGTCATCATAATGAGAACATCAATCCCTTGAAAAATACATAGCTTGAAATATATATATATATTGAACATAGAGCTTCTCATCATAAGTGATACATATAGACTTCGCAAATATTCAAGAAATAAACTAACTCATAAATCATAATGATTCAAACCTTCAATCAAAGCTTTCAAGGAACATTTAGCAATAAAGAATCCATCATCCAAATGAGCAATTTAAATCTCAAATATCATGCATGTGTCATAGTCCAATGTTAGTAATTTCCCACTCACCAACTTGGCGAGCAAACGCCTCGAAGTCACTTCTCCACCGGTTCTTTGCCCTTACTCGAGGTCTCACCCCCTAGAAGCCATAAAACACCCAAAACAAGCAACCAAACATCAACAAACAATTGATCAACTAGAATGAATGAAAATGCTCAAAAATGGGTAATGAATGCCTCTAGGGTTTGCTAAACACCAAAGCAAGAAGTTATAGCAAGGAGGAGACCTCTCACAACTCATAAAACCAACAAGGAAAACAAGAATGACCTAACACGGTCGGTGCTACAGTAATTCCGGAATTAGGGTTTTGAAGATTTATGGATTTCATGGAGTTAAAGCCATACAACTTGATAAAATCAATCCTCACAAGATTAACCATCAAAGAGGGAGAAAAGAGACAACAATCAAGCTCTCATAAGGGTTCATGATCAACTCTAACCATCATCATCAAAGAACAAAGAAAGATGACAAATGGATGGAGGCATACCTTGATCAAGTGAAGGAGTAACTTGATGATCCAAGTTTCAAGCCCTAAAACCTCCTCTAAGCCGGCCTTAGAACCTCAAGAGATGATGGAGGAAGAGAGGAGAAGAAGATGGAGGAGTTTGGGAGAAAAGAAAATGAAGAGAAAGGGTTGGAAATGGGATTTAATAGCCAATCTCGCGTTGGTGTGCGTGCTGCGTGCGGGTTGCACAGTGGCCGCACGCCCTCGGCAGAAGGGTGTGCGGGCTGTTGTGCGGCCCGCCCACCAGGCCGCACGCCCCTCTGCCTGTGGTGTGCGGCCACCTGTGCGGCCCATACAGGAGGCCGCACAGCTCCTAGGACGGGCTGTGCGGCCTGTGCATAGCCCGTGCACGTTCAAAATTCCTCTAAAATGCAACCAAAACACGCCCAAACACCCGACAACAAACTCCAAAGATTTGACAAAAAGATTTAAAGAAAACTAAATGGGGAAACAACAACAACAACAACAAGGGCAAAGAGACCGAAACTCCAGACTAACACTAACAGCAACCTGTAGCACACAAATTTGAGTAATTTTCTAGTTCTGGAAACCCTCACGGGCAAGCTCACGACCGTGAGGTCAACTGCAAGCAATTCAGAGGCAGACAACGCTGTAGCAATGTACTGTAGCAGTATCTTTTGACTCACATTATAGGCTACCTCACGGGCCATATATGGACCGTGAGATCACCCGTGAAGAGGCATGAATTCACCCTTCTATTGGGAATTCTAGGGTTTTCTTGGGGGCATCAAGTGTTCTTCTTAGAGCCTCTCACCACTACTCCGGATCTGAGGAAGAAGAAGCTTTTGCAGGGCGATCTCTGGGAGGATTTGGTGAGGAGAGCAAGGTTTTGGGAAGGATCTATGATCTAGAGCTTGAATTTAGAAGGTTGAAGACAAGGGAAGCCACCCCTTTGATTGGCGTCTTTGGAACTTCTCCGGCCATCATTCTTTGAGGGAGTTCTTCTCATGCTTTTGTTGGTTGTTTTCATGTATTTCTTGTTGTATTTAGTGAATATGAGCAACTAAACCCAAAGGTCACCGGATGTAGGTGAACTGATAAGTGCTTGTGTTATAGTAATGCAAAGCGTTATTATCTTATAATGAGCATACATTTTATTAGATTTTATCACTAATTAGTGTGTATTTGTGTTCTTTTGTGCATTGTAGGGTTGTGGAGTCAATTCGGAGAAGAAAGAAGCAAGAATAGGTTATGTTCGCCATTGTTGAGGAGTTCTGGGATCAAGCAAGGAATAAGGTACGAGTCTAAACTTGTGGGTGTGTGCTAACCTTCATTAGAGGGGCACAAGGGCAGTCACACTCACAAAAGTCGATAACTCGTGTAGCATTGGAGAACTTCGCCAATGAAGAGAAATGAAGTAATCGACATGATCTACCATTGATTGTGTGTCCAATTCAACGGCCTCGATGAAGAACGATGAATTCGGGAGCATTTCGGCAGCAATGTAGACTTGTTACTATAATCGACATGATCTACCGTTGATTGTCAAGCGGCACTGTAGCAAAATACTGTAGCAAGCTGTTGTTCACTTTCTGCCGAAAATCAGGATTCCAGAGAGTTCACACAGGCGTGTGGAAATTCCACACGGCGGTGTGAACTGATATTTCAGCTAGACAGAAACTTCACATGGGCGTGTGAAAATTTCACACGCACGCGACTGTAGCAAGTTACTGTTCACAGTCTGCCGAAAATCAACAACACAGAATTTTTCCACACGGACATGTGGAAATTCTGATTTTCCACAGGGCTGTGTGGAATTTCCACAGGGGCGTGTGGAACCTGCAAAAGAAGTATTCTACAAGTAAGGGAAAATCAAAACATTGCATAAGGTTATCATTGCTCTAGCTAAAAACTCGAATAAAAAAGGATAACGACTCGAAAACGTGAAAGTGTGTGCGAATTCACTCAAGAGGACCAACGAGTACTCCTCAAACTCTTATTACAAGGACTTATTTATATATACAAAGTAAGGAAGTAGTAGCTTCACTCAACCTCTAAGGTAGCCCTTTCCTAGGCGGCCGACAAAGGTGGCTTTCACACTTTCGAGGAGGTAGCTCTTTCTACCAGGGTAGTAGCTTTCACGCTTCCCATGAGATAGCTCTATCTCTCATTAGGGCATAACTTGTATCCTACTTATGAGAGTAGCTACATACTTCATAGGCGGTAGCTCTTTTCACCCCAAATGTAAGGATAAAAGCTAGATTAAAGTTCACAAGCTCACAATTTTTTTTTTAAACTACATAGAACTTCACAACTTACTAGAGTAATACTAAACTAGTAATTTAAGCTTCAAGTTCGAGTTTCCAAAAGATTTCAAGAGTGAATAGTGCAATAAGATATAATCGAGCAAAAATTCTCTAAAATTCAAGTGAAAACTAGAACATGATAGGACACAATGTTAAAAATTCTCCTAAACTATAAGAATACAACCATTGCAACTAAGGTGAACTGCCATGGGCTACATGAGCATAAACAATTGAGCGCACAAGTAAAGGTGTGTGCAATGTGAACTCTCCCCCACACTTAAGATGTACATTATCCCCAATGTACGCATGCAAGCACAATAATAAGTAAACAAACAAAAACAATTAGTGTGGAAGTGGAAAATTGAAACATTACTCCCCTGAAATCCAAGTGTTGTGTTTGATGGAGCTAGGTCATTGAGAGTTGAGTCTCAATGGTTTGTGGAGCACACACGGTCCCATGACCGTGCCAATGACTGTTCCTCAAAATCCTTACATCCAAGACCATCTGCGCACACATATACAAGGATTCAGTATAGCTCAACAAAGATAAAATAAAACTCGAGTATATAAAATATGAAGCAATGAATACAACTCGAGATAAAAGAAAAGCAAAATAAAAGATGAACTTAGAAGGGAGATCCTTTCTGAGTACTACAAGTCCAAAATAGAATAAAAAGTACAAAAATGAAAATCAAAAGTAAATAAAAACTAAAACTATAATGCCTCAGCGTCGGTGTCCTGAGTAGTGGCCTCTGGTGCTGCTGGAGGCTTTGAAGGTGCAGGTGGATCTGCTGCTGCTGGAGGAGATGGTGGTGGAGGGGTAGAAGCTCGGGGTCGGACCACGAATTGTGCTGACACGGCCTGCTCAAGGAGTCTCTGTATAGTGTCAAGCCGTGCCATGGTCTCCAAGTGCTGCGCAGCCTGTGTAGCACTAACCTCGGCCACCTCTGTTTGTGGCACACCCACTGCGCTCTCGAGGTGCTCCAGTCGATCTTGGCCTCGAGAGGGCGAGAACATGCGCACCGGAGGTGGCTCCGGTGCTGTGGGTGGTGTCTCGGCCTCGGCCTGCCCTGTGGGTGGCTTTATCGCTGCCTGCTCCCCCACCTCGGTCTGATCTGACTAGGATATGATCCATGTGTAAGTCCCTGATCCAGCTCTACGGATCATACCCATAAGTCTCAGTGTCTCTGTACCTAAAGGGGCTGGTCTAGTCATCTTCTCGGCCCCGCGTATCCCCTCCCTGAGTCCCAGTCCAATGGTCAAGCGAGTAATGTATGGGCCTACGAAGATGACTCCGATCCTGGGGTATTGGCCCTGGTGACGGATGTACTCGGCCATGATGTGCCCCACGTGGAGTGGCTCACTCTCCACTATCGAGTACAGGTACAGAGGCTCTTGTCGGCTCAGAACCCCTGTGTTGTCTCCTCGTCCACTCACATATCGGCTAAATATGGCGTGGATGTATCTGTGAGAAATCCTGGACAAATAGGTGGCCTTGGACACCCCCGGTTCATACTGGCCCTGTCCGCATAATCTGCTATACGCGCGCTGCGGAGTCAATGTACCGGGGTAATCTGTAGGGAGTAGTGCGTACTCCTCCGTCTCAGTATATGCCTCATCATATAATCCCATCCATACTGAGAACTGGGTCATGCTCAAGGTAAAATGTCGACCGAGGGCATGAAACTGGATGGTGGCATAGTTAGTACAACTCTTGTATCCTCGGTCAAACTCGAACGATGATAGTACCACCAGAGTGAGTGATCGAATCACTAGATCTCTAATAGATAACAACCTGTCCCAGCGACCAACTTCAAGCAGCTCACTAATCTCATCTGTTATACTGTCTCCCCCCTAAATACCTCTCACGGCACTCAGGTCGACATATCGTGTCTGCCCAAATTAGAGTCGTGATAATCGCTCAGGGCGAGCCTTATGCTCGTGTATATTGAACTCAGGCTGCTCTGGAGGGGGTGAGGGCTCACGAGGATGCTTGCCGCCTGATTTCCTAGGCCTAGAAGACATATTTGCAAAGTTGCAAAGGAAAACAGTTATAAATCAATTTAAAAACTCAATCTGTAGAAATCCACACGGCCGTGTGTTAATTCCACACGGGCGTGTGGAGCTTCTGGCGGACAGAGCCTCACGGCCGTGGGTCAAAAAATCCAAAAATACAACTAAATTTGCTCCAATTCTATTCTAAACATGTTACCATACATATTAATCATTCAAAACAAGCGAAATCATCCAAAAAGATCGAATTAAATCAAAAATTGATGAAGAAAAAGGTTTTGAAGTTCATACCGACGGTGTGAATGTGAAAAGCTTAGAAATCGACCGGAAAAACTCGTCTCAATCCTCCAAAAACACGAGGAGAAGGTCGGGAGAACAAGAGAGGGAGTCGGAGAGTAATTTGGAGTGGAAAAGTAAAGAGGCACAAGTGGAGAACCAAAGAAATTGCGCGGCTTTTGAAGTTCTGGGAATCCACACGGCCGTGTGGAAATTCCACACGGCCGTGTGCCTCTGAAATTAGGGTTCACAGGGGCCAAGACACGCCCCTGTGTGCAATCTGGTCACTCTCTGAACTACCCCACACACCTTGTGAAACATCCACATGGCCGTGTGCCTTTACAGGGGAATCCACGGGGGCAAGTACACGGCCCTGTGGATTTACGGGTAAACACAGAAGGTCTGTCAAAATTTTCACACGGCCGTGTGCCCAACCTGGCCAAGAACACAAGGCCTGCCACAGGGGCACGTCACACGCCCCTGTGGCCTCTCTGACTTGCCCGAGAAACCCTAAGTGTTCCACACGGCCTTGTGTATAACCCACACAGCCGTATGCCATTCGCAAGCCCTTCCACAAGGGCACACACATGCCCCTGTGTATTCTCGGGATGAAGGGGGAGGTCTTTGCAGAGTTTCACACGGGCGTGTGGGAATTACCACACGGCCGTGTGCCTTGGCACAGTGGCACTCACACGCCCCTGTGGATTCTCTGGAAAAGAGTTTAAGTTCGGCAGGATTTCACACGGCCGTGTGAAAATTCCACACGGTCGTCTGCCCCTTCTGAGGTTTTTTTCATAGGGGCATCGTCACGCCCCTGTGCCCTCTCTGGTTGAGCTCACACTGGTAACACACGCCCATGTGGAAATTCCACACGGCCGTGTGTTTTCTCTGGATGACTTTGAAAAATTACAAACTCCGCAGAAAAAATTCAGAAACTCTTTAAAAACTCTTAGAGCCTGTACACACCATGAAAAGATGCCCAGAGATCATAGAAAGCATGCTCAACCGACTCAACTTTGTCAATTACATTAAGGCAAACGAAACCATTGATAATCCACAAGAAAACTCACAGCATATGCACATGAAAATCAAGACACCAAAACTAAGACTTTTATTCAACCTAAAACTAAACTAAGTCCTAGAAAAGCTGTAAAACCTTGGGTTGCCTCCCAAGAAGGGCTTGTTTAACGTCACTTAGCTTGACGTACCTGTCTTACCCTACAGAGGTTCATGAATTGAAGTTGCCCTCTTCCCTATAATCTGAAAACATGCATTACATAATTTTTGTAGAGTAGAGGGAGAGTTGTCGAATTTGTTACCACAAAAGGGTGTAACACCCTTACTCCATGAATGTTCATCCCCTTTATTGTTAGGGTTCTTCTTGTGGCGTCTTTTCAACCTCTTTATCCTCTGAAACATCTACTTCATATGCTCCTTCTCCATCTTGATATCTGTCTTGACTGGACCAAGTGCAAGTACTTCCTCTTCTTCTATCTCCACGTCTTGGTCCGGCCACCCTTCATAAGGATCCGGGTTTAACATTTCCTGCATGTATTCATCAATACACTCATCAGTAACATCAAGATAGTAAAGAGTATCATCAAAATCAAGAGAATGTCTCATGGCTTCGGCGAGGCGATAGGTGAGCTTATCATCTCCAACTCTAAGTGTGAGCTCCCACCGTCCATGTCTATGAAAGCCTTGGAAGTGTGCAAGAATGGTCTCCCAAGAATCAACGGCACCTCAACATCCTCGTCCACATCAAGTACAACAAAGTCCACCGGGAAGATGTACTTGTCTATCTTCACCAACACATCTTCCACAATTCCCCTCGGATGCCTTACAGATCGATCCGCAAGTTGAAGTGTCATTCGAGTTGGTCTAGGCTCGCCCAATCCTAACTTTTGGAAGAATGTGTAGGGCATGACGTTGATACTTGCCCCCGAGTCGGCCAATGCCATCTCTTCACCCAAGTTGCCAATGTTGCATGGTATTATGAAACTCCCGGGATCTTTCCTCTTGCTTGGCATGTTCTTTTGCAATATGGCCGAGCAATTGGCATCAAGGATCACGGATACACTTTCCTCCAATTTCCTCTTGTTAGTCAAGAGGTCCTTCAAGAACTTCGCATACTTAGGCATTTGGGCCAATGCCTCAGCGAACGGGATGTTGATGTGCAATTGTTTGAAGATACCCAGAAATTTCTTGTATTGCTCGTTGTCTTGGTTATTCTTCAATCATGAAGGGTAGGGAATCCTTGGCTTGTACGGTGGGGGTGTCACCTCTTTTTCCTTTGGTGCTTCATCCTCTACCTCCATGACTTCGGGTGATTCTTTCGTCTTCTCTAGAGGGAGATTTCTCTCGACCTCTTCCCACTCCTCAAGGTGATTGCCTTCAATTTCTCCAATGGATTAGTCTCCGTATTGCTAGGCAAGCTACCTTGAGGTCTTTCTGCCAATGTCTTCGCAATTTGCCCTACTTGATTTTCTAAATTGTGTAGGAAGACGGTGTGATTGCGAAGAGTAGCCTCCACCGACTGAAACCTAGCATCTGATGAAGACACAAACCGTGTGAGGACTTTCTTGAGGTCGGTCATTTTCCCTTCTGACCCGATCACTCGGCTTTCTAGATTCGGAGCTTGTTGACCTTGAAATCCCAGTGGTGCATTGTTTTTCTGTTATGACTGCCCTTGATTGCTCCAAGAAAAATTTGGGTGGTTCTTTCACCCGGGATTGTAAGTTCCACTGTACGGGTTGCCTTGGCCTTGTCCTCTATAAGCATTACCAACAAAGTCAGCCTGCTCCACCGCACTAGTACCTCCAATAGCAATAGGACAATCACTCGAAGCGTGACCTCCCCCACAACCGTTACATGTAGTGATGGCCGTAACTCTTGGTGAAGCCAGAGTATCTAGCTTCTTACTTAATGACTCTACTTGTGCTGCCAAAGATGTAACCGCGTCAACTTCATGAATTCCGGCAACCTTCTTTCTGTCCCTTGAATTCCATTGATAGCTATTCATAGCCATCTTCTCTACAAGGTGTCAGGCTTCACCGGGAGTCTTGCTTCCTAGAGTTTCTCCGGCCGCCACATCTAATAGTTGCTTGGTACTCGGATTCAACCCGTTGTAGAAGGTGTGAATGATCATCCACTCGGGAAATCCATGTTGCGAGCACTTGCGAAGGAGTTCCTTGAACCTATCCCATGTCTCAAATAGAGACTCCAATTCCATTTGCACGAAGGATGATATCTCATTACGGAGCCTTGCAGATTTTCCCGGTGGAAAGTATCTAGCCAAGAATGCCTCGGCCATCTCCTCCCACGTAGTGATGGATGCTCTCGGTAATGAATGAAGCCAATGTCTTGCTTTTCCCTTCAATGAAAATGGGAAGGCTCTCAAACGAATTGCGTCGTCCGTCACTCCATTGATCTTCAACATGTCACACACTTCGAGGAAATTCTCTATATGACTGTTGGGATCTTCATCGGCCAATCCATTAAATTGTGCGGACTGTTGCAACATCTGTATGAATGACGGCTTCAACTCAAAATTCATTTCCGTGATTGGGGGCCTCACAATGCTCGATTGGGTCCCCATGACTGCGGGTCTAGCAAAATCGAACAATGTCCTTTGTTGTTCATTCTGTTCTGCCATTGTTTCTGAACCTTCTGTCTCAATATCAGCTTGATTTGAAGCTTCTTGCTTAGGTTCCTTCCCTTTGCGATGTGTTCTTCGTCCAATGTCCGGGTCTCCTTCAACAAAAATCGAAGGGTTCCCACAGGTCATAACCTGTAGCCGAAAACCAAGAAAAGAAAAATAAGAACAATGATAGATAAAGAAAGTATGAAATAGAATGCGAAGTGAATAGCTAAAATAGTGAAAAACAAATATCTAAAACGCCTATTCCCCGACAACAGCGCCAAAAACTTGACACGACCCCTTACATGTATCCCGCAAGTGCACGGGTTTGTCGAAGTAATAAAATTTACCCTGGTGAGAGGGTAGTCGAATCCACAGGGAATAGGGATTTAGAATATGAGATTTCACTAATAAAGCTATGCGGCGTATGGAAAAGCAATAACCGGATCAATGAGTGAATGTAGAAGCAAACAGAATAAAAGACAAGAAATTAAATAGAAAGATGGAAGATAAGAAAGTGCAAGTAAAAGAGAATAGAGAGGACTAGCAATTAATGAAATAGGGTATCCGGACAAGCTACTTCTAGGATCTATGCTTCTAGTGCAGGACTATGCTATTATACTTCCCTATTGATGTTAATTGAGTCGAGGATATCCTAAAACTCAGGGTCCCAAACCTAAGGACAACCGTGACTAACCCCAACACTATGCCCCGGTATTTGGATTCACGTCAACCCTTCACTCTGTCGCTCGTACGACTAAGCCCCAGGGGAGTATATCTACCTAAACCTCACACTACGTGGGATTGCTTTAAGCTCTAGGGATTCCTAGTGGTAAAACCTGTTCCTATGTGTAGTTCTAACCCTTTGGTCCAGGTGGACGAACCCTAGTCTAGATTAAGCCCCAGCACGTAGGATTCACTTCAACCCTTCACTCTGTTACTCGCGTAACTAAGCCCCAAGAGAGTTTATCTTCTTAGCACTTCACTCTATTTTGATAGCTATGAAATAAAGGAAACGGAGGTAGGGAGAAACCACGTCGGAGGGGAAAAGGGTACATCGCTACCTCACAACTCTCCTTCTCAACCCTCTTCAATCTTAAGTTGTCTAACCCTAAAGGAGTTGTCACATCTCCAAAGGATAACCTAAATTGTTCTCAACTCTAGTGTCACATCTAAGAGAAAACATTAACAAGATGAAATTAAGATTGAAACTCAATTTTTATTCATCAATAATGGAAAAACATAATAACAATGTCAAAGAAACATAATAACCCTAGAGTTTACAAGTCCGAATACCCTCAAGGGTTTAGCTCCTCATGGAGCTATACATGTTCATCAAAATAGAAAAGAAAGTACAAATCAAAGACATTGATGAAAACCCCCTTGTATATGGTGTGGCCGTGGTCTTGTGCGGCCGTCGAACGTCGGTGACGATGCCCATGACGCGCGCTAAATCTCCACGAAATCCTCTCCAAAACCCTAGCCGCACTCCCAAACTTGAGGAGAAAGATAGGTCAAAAGATATTCCAAAAGGTCTCAAAAATCCCCTTTTATAATGTTGAATCGCGGCTTTAAAATCGGACTTATCGGGGGCTTCACACGGCCGTGTGGAATTTCCACACGCCCATGTGAAGGTTTTGTCTGGCTGAAAAATTGATTCACACGGCCGTGTGGAATTTCCACACGCCCGTGTGAATCCTCTGAAATCCTGATTTTCGGCAGAAAATGAACAGTAACTTGCTACAGCACAAGCTAAAGTCCGTTGCAGTACTCGCCGAAACGCTCCCGAATCCATTGTTCTTCATCGAGACCATTGATTGGGCACACAAATAATGGTAGGTCGTGCCGATTGCTTCAAGTCTCCTTCTTAGTGAAGTTATTCTAAGCTACACGAGTTAGACTTGTTGTGAATGTGATTGCCTTTGTGCCCCTCCAACGGAGGTTGGCACACACTCACAAGTCCAAGCTCGTGCCTTGTTCCTTACTTGGTCCGAAAACTTCCCAACATCGGCGAACACAACCTAATTTCGTTCTTCTTCTACAATTTAGCTCCACAAACCTTCAATGCACAAGAATACACAAATGCACACCATTTAGTGATAAAACCTGATAAAAGATATGCTCAATGTAAGATAATAATGCTTCGCGATACTATAACACAAGCACTTATCAGAACCCCGATTTCAGCCTATAAATAGCCCGATTTTAGATCTATTTGGGGACCCCCCCCCTTCTATCTCTTGCCAATCTTTTGGGGGGCTTCCGGCTAGGGTTTGGAGAGGTTCTTGGAAGTCTTTGGAGGCGATTATACGGCATCGACATCGACATCCTTTGGAAGAAAGCTATTAGGGGAGCTTTCGTCGGCATCGATTCGGCGAGGTGTGCCCTAGGCTTGACAAGGGATTCATTGGAGAAGACGAGCGGCTTCACAAGACCATCGATACGATCTACAAGGGGGTTTTCTTAATGGCTTTTATGCATATGTTCTTAATCTCTTTATTGATTTTGTATTGCTCCATGGAGAGCTAAACCCTAGTGGGTATTCGGACATGTAAACTCTAGGATGATATTGTTTCTATGACTTTTATTATGCTTTCTTTTATTGATAAATAAATTGAGTTTCGATTTTAATTATCTTGTGCTATTGTTTTCCCTTACCCGTGACACTAGGGTTGAGAGCAATCTAGGTTATCCTTTGGAGGTGTGACAACTCCTATAGGGTTAGACTACTTAAGGTTGAAGAGGGTTGAGAGGGAGAGTTGTGAGGTAGTGATGTACCCCTTTCTCCTCCGGTGTGATTTCTCCCTACCTCCGTTTCCTTGGTTAATTAGCGGTCGAGATAGAGTGTTAGGGCTCAATCTAGACTACGGTTCTTCCACCTGGAACAAAGGGTTAGAACTACATAGAGGAACATATTTTATCACTAGAAATCCCTAGAGCTTAAAGCAATCCCATGTAGTGTTAGGGTTAGGAAGATAGACTCCCCTGGGGCTTAGTTGACAGGTCAACAAGAGTCAAGGGTCGTAGTGAATCCTAATGCCGGGACATAATGTTGGGGTTAGTCATGGTTGACCTTAAGTTTTAGGACCATGAGTTTAAGGATATCCTCGACTCAATTAACATCAATAGGAAAGTATAATAGCATAGTTTTGTACTAAAAGCATAAGTCGTAGAGGTAGCTTGTCCGGGTACCTCATCTTTATATCGATTACCTCTCCTACCTTTATTGCCCTTTTTGCACTCTTTTATATATATATATATATATATATATACATATTGAATTCTCTTATCATCGATTCCTCTTTCATAGCTAAATAGCGATAATACTTATTTCTAACACCATTCCCTGTGGATACGACTACCCACTCACCAGGGTATTTTATTAATTCGACAACCCGTGCACTTGCGGGGTACACACGCAAGGGGTGTGTCATGAACCTTGGTGGTGAACTTGTGATGTTTTGGATGTTTTGTTCTAATTAATGTTTGTGGCTTGTTTGTGATCCATTGTTTAGTGTTTTTACATGCTTGATATGTATGAGAACTCTATGTATCAAAAGACTAAGGAAATGCTAGGTTGCATGACCATTGCCCTAGTGTTAGACTCACCAAACTTTGGAAGGGAAATACGTATAAATACGCCATGGCCATCGGGTATTTGTACCCCTCCACTCCTATGGTTAAATGCTAAGTTGCACTTCAACCCTAGTTTGAGAGAACCATTGTACCCATAGCAATCGTAGGGGAATCTTGGGCGGTAGAAATACCGTATTCCAACTCACTTTAGTAGCTCCTAAGAGGACCCTCATCCGTGACCACTCCTAGCCTACATTTACCCGATATCTTGTCCTCATCAATTCACATTAATTAATTAGTTGTTTAATTTCTTTACATTCAATTCACTCTTTTTAATCTTGTCGGTTGAACAACATTGCAAAAAGGAAGTAAGTGTAGCTTCTCGGGCCCTAGGGAATATGACCCTCTTGTGTTTGCACAAGAGGTATTACTTGACGACCCGTGCACTTGCGGGATAGTAAACACACCAGTCAACCCAAACATAACATTAAGTGCAAATAATCTCGTAACGCGCTTGAATCGCTCACCCGCAAGTGCACGGGGTCGCCAAGTAATACCTCTCGCGCGAACACGAGGGGGTCGTATCCCCAAGGGCCCGAGAAGCTATTCTTACTTCCTTATCACAATGTTGTTTGACCTAATCAATCACTTGGAAGAAGAACTACCAATAACCTACTAAAGCAAAGAGCATGCAAATAGCAAGTATAAATACGGAGGGGAAAAATCAAGGTGAGGGAATGGCCACGGATGAGGATTCCCTTGGGGGCTACTAAAGTGCTAAGGATGCCCTAATTAGCATGCACGTGGGTGGTTTGGACAGGGAAACCATAGATTAGACCAACCCGATGGTCACGGTGTTGGTCCCTAATCCAATACAAGTATTGGAATACGGAAATGCTTCCGCCCAAATCCTTGTATGATTGCAAAGGGTTTAGTGGATTTCCCCAAGCTAGGGTTCAAACACAATCAAGGACAACCCTAACAATTGGAGGGGTACAAATACCCGATGGTCACAGCGTATTCGTACATGTATTCCCTTCCAAGCTTGGTGAGCCTAATACTAGGGCAATGGTCATGCAACCTAGCATTGTCTAGGAATTGACATATAGAGTTCTCATACATATCAAGGCATTCAAGAACCACCAAACAAGGATCACAAACCAAACCAAGTACATAAACTAGAAAGTAGCATCCAAAATACACAAGTTCACCCCCAAGGTTCACCTACATCTGGTGACCTTGGGGTTTAGTTGCTCATGATCACAAAGTAAGCGAGCAAATACATAAAAATAACCAAAAGCATAATGAAAACACCCCCTGAAAAGATCAAGACCGAATGACGCTTCCAAAGACGCCACCCAAGGAGTGGCTTCCTTTGTCAAACTTCCTCTCAAATGCAAATCGAAGGCGTGGATTCGTCGTCTCGTGCTCTCCCCGTCGTCCTCTCCTCAAGAAATGCATCCAAAAGCCGGCCTCAAGCTCCCAAAGAAGATGGTGAAGTGTAGCTTTTCTCAAGACCTAGCCTCTTCTCCTCCCAAATGGACTCAAAACCCTTAAAAACCTTTTCCAGTGGGTTATGCGGCCCCGCATGCGGGGAGAGAAAATTCCCGAGAAAATCCCGAAATCGCGTAAGTTGCTACAGTGCCGCTACAGTAGAACTGCTACAGTACAGTATGCAGCCTCTGCAGTGCCCGCATGACAGCCCGCATGAACCTCCAGACTTAGCCATTTCGCCAAAGGGTTCGTGCTACAGTAGTCGCTACAGTAACCCCCCCCCCCCCGCTCAGAAATAGTGTTTTCGTCGCCGATTTCTTCTCAAATTCTATCAACGAGCTCGAAGGGGTCACATCAGTACTTGTAACACGAAAGAAACCAATTCAGACCAAAAACGGGCATCAACTCATAGAAAAATACGTAATATATACACCCGAATACATGGAAAATACGTATGTTTAGGCGTTTATCATAATCCAAAATACATGATGAACCCCGCCCAGTGGCCTTGGGGGTCTAGTGTGCCATCATACAAACAATAACAACAAGGTAAAGTAAATCACTCAAAAAGCTCATTAATGACACTCCCTAGATGAAATGATGAAGGAGAAGGTGGAGGTTCACCCAAAAGATTGCCAAATGACGCTTCCCCTTAGCTTGGCACCTTGCTCCCTTGATGGTGAAGCTCTTCCCTTGTTGATGATGCTCTTGCCTCCTTCTTTGGCTCCAAATCATCGTCTTCCAAAAGGTATCTTTGTTCTCCCCTTCAATATGCCGGCCAAAGGTCCCCTTCAATAGCCCTAGAACTCCCAATTTATACCCCGAAAGCCTACGGGCCGTATGAGGGGTCGTGATGATGTAGATTAGATCAAGGGAATCCCCAAATCCCGAGCCTCATGGGGTAGTTAACGGGGGGAGTGAAGGGTTAACAGGGTAGTTAGCGGGGGAGTGAAGCCTAGGCAAAAATTTCTGGAAATTCTTCACTGGGTCGCAGACTGGGCCGTGAGAACTAGGTTAAGACTTCTAGAAATTCCTCACGGGGTAGCAGATCGGGCCGTGAGGCTTAGGCAAAATTCTCAAGATTTTCTTGCCCGAAGACCCCCCAAGTGATACAGTAGCTGCTATAGTGTATGTACTACAGTACTTTAGCTACAATAGATCTGCTGCAATACCGCGACCTGGTTTTTCTTCTCTTTTCTGCCCAGAATATGTGCTCACAATCTCCATGGCTTCTACCTACCCTACAAAGCAAATGTGACATAATACATGCAAAGTACACTTAATAAGTATACTAGAATACATACATTTAGACACTTATCAAACATCCCCTGACTAAGCGTTTGCTTGTCCCCAAGCAAACAAATCATGTAAAATAGAGGGAAAGATAAGTGGCTAAATGTACTATCTCCGGCTCAAATAAAAATGAGATTCTACAAGCAATGAATAACGGTATACAGATGTTGAGTTACAATCAGTAAGTACAACAAAAAGATCCTGTCTCACCTCTTATATGTCTTTGCAGTGTAAGGAATCTTTTATCTCATTTGCCCTTGCTTGGTCTAGCCTACTGACTTCAATCAGAACAGCTCTAGATGCTAATCACTCCACAGACAAGAATACTTGGTCTTAAAATGCTAAGTGCTACCTCAATGAACAAGTAAGATCCTTCTAAGTCCTGTAATTGAAACTAAGACCCTTTTCTTCTCAAAACATCAAGTAGTAGTCTAAGTGATCACTAGGGTTTTATTTATATGTATATATTTTTTTTTCGAGTTCGCCTAATGTAGACTGCACAAAAATCTTTCTAGAGAGTGCACATGCTGTTTAGGCACAAGAGCCACCCAACTACTCGATTACAGTCTACATAGATGCATTCATGAGTCTTCTAAGGCCAAGTACTCAAGGTTGTGTGTTAAGCATGCAAGAGAGTTAAAGTAGTCAAGTTGGCTATTCCTAGAGCATCAACAAAAGATTCAGTGCACAAAACAATACAAGACGTGAAACAGGATTCATTAGGGCACCAAAAAAATATGTAACTCACATCAATCATTAATCCATGCTAAAAGAATCTCACAGGAATGAACAAAGCCATCATTGATAACACTAGCATGTAAATATGGCCCTAAACATGTAATACACCCATCCCCACACTTAGTGTTGTACATTGCCCTCAATGTACACTAGTCATGAATAACAAGGAAAGATAGTCAATTAAAACAATAGAGGAGGGTGAAAACGAGCTTCCCCGGTTTATCTTGCGTAAATGGCGAGATGTGACCCAAGAAAATGTGGGGAATATCATCATTCCACATAAAAAAAATAAATGCAAAGAGAAAGCACTAGGGAATAGTCAAACACTCATGCTAGATAATCAAAATACATAAAGTTCTACAAAAGGTTGTTTAGGGCATAATCCCTCCCAACTTATTCAAACAAACCAAACACACATGCTGAAAATGAAATAAAAACAAAACAAACAAAAAGCTACTGAAATAAAAGTAAATGTCCATGCTCAGAAGTGGAAGTGATCATCGCTGAAAGGTGGTGCAGGTGTGGCAGCGCAGGAAGTGGTGGCGGCCTGTGAGGATGAGCCACGAGAGGAAATGGTAAACTGGCGAAAATCCTCAGTGAGCTGGCGCTGTCCCTCTAAGATCTGAAAGAGCTAACCATGCATCTCACGCTGCTCATGACGAATGGCCAGAATATCGCCCTCCATCCCTCGCAACCTGGTATCAAAATCTGGTGGCAGTGTAGTGCATTGAGATGGAGCGGGAGCGCCCTCGTGATCTGAGTCGGACTCCACTGGCATACTGGATTCTCCCGTGACTGAGTGTCGGGAGAGCCTGTACTGGTCACCTCTCTTCTCAATTAATCCAATGGCCCGCTGGATTTCCGCATTAAGGGGTGCCACATTCCCCACGATGGTCATATTAGTTACCCCGTCCAATAAATTCATTCCTTGGATCAGCCTAGTAATGTAAGGACCCACGAAGATGGCACCTAATCAGGCAAACTGCGCCTGTTGTAAGAAAGCCTCGGCCACAAGATGCCCCATGTGGAGAGGATACTGCTCAAAAAGCCTGCATAAGATGAGTAGATCGGATTGAGAGACCACTCCAGGACTGTCCCGTTGACCCTCGATGGACCTAATAATCAAGGCATGAATGTATCTCTGTATAGGGTCCGCAATTCAAGAAGCTTTCTGGGTGTTCTTGGTGTCACTTGGAGCTATGGCAGCCCAATAATCCTTCGCAGTCATGTCAGACGGGAAATCAATGTGGAGTTGGCCGACCGGTAATGAACTAGTATAATCTTCATCATGAATCCCCAAGTACTCGGCAAACTCCAAATGATTCATATCATAAGTCCTCCCAAAGGCTTGAAAGCGAATGACGCCTTGTTTTTGAGAGATGATAGCCCTTTGGTCTTGGCGTGCTTCGAAGGTACTAAGAACTTCTAAGGTAAGTTGGCGAAAAGTTGGCTCATCAATGGAGAAAAGGTTCTCCCACACATTTTGTGATAGCAACTGTTTTACTTGCTTGGCTATACCAATTATCCCTAAGATTCCCCAATCAATGTTTCAAAGAGTGCCAAATGGCTTGGTCATCAAAACCTCATATCTTGCTTTGTGGAGGGCGTGTGTGAGATGGGGTTCTTCGGGGGTTTGAGTGGAAGCCCTCGGACGTTTCGAGGCAAGCTTCTTGAAGTTCGGTATCCCTACAATGTCAATAAACCTCATCAAGCTTCAAGTAATCCAAGATAATGCGAAATAACCTGCAAATAATGGGAAAGGAAGAGAAAAAGAGGATGAATAGGGTCCATACGGCCGTGAGAAATGCCGTATGGATACTATTCATCAAGTAGCATAACCCCTCATTCTCAAAAATCCAAAAAATTTGTACAAGAATTCAATGGTAAATGATCACACACCATTCAAAACAAAAAATACAAGCAACATACTTGAAATCATCCATCAAGAAGCTCAAAGAAACCAAGAAAAATGAAAAAGAAAAATCTAGGGCATCAAAGAGCTTACCGATGAAACCTTGATGAATCATACTTGAAAACCTTGGAAAAACACTAGATCAAAGTCTCAAAGTATCTAGGAGATGATCTAGGAAGAAAAATGAGTGGATTCGGCCAAGAAATGAGAAAGAAAGAAGGAGAAAAATTTGTGTTTTGAAGAGAGGATGAAGAAGTGAGAGAAGAAGTGAATAAGGATGAGAGGAGGGGGATATAACCCATGCCTCACGGCTTCTATCATGGGGTGAGGGGGCCGTGAGGCCTAGGCAAAACCTACGGCTTGATGGGCAGACAGCCGCATGGTGGCCGCGAGAGGGGCCGTGAGCCCTAGGCCAAATACTCGGCTAAGGGGCAGACGACCCTTCTCACGGCCCCTTGAGGCCATGAGGAACTGGAAAAACATTCAAAGTTAAAATTTTCTTCACAAAATGGCTAAGTGCAGCATCGAAACATTATAGAACACCTCCAACTTGAAAGAAACACAAAACAATTTGATCTAATGCACAAAATGACGACAAAAACAAGCGATGTTCAACAAATTAATTGATTACACCACTCTTAAGATGATAAGAAAATTGCTAGCACGGACTTATTCAATTTCAAAACTAGTAAAGGAAATGGCAACTAAAACAATAAGATGAAAAACCTAGAATATGAAAAGTGAACTAAAAGCCCCCCGAATGCTTGGGTTGCCTCCCAAGAAGCGCTTGTTTAACGTCACGAGCCTGACGTACCTTCTTCCTTACCTTACGGGGGTTCAAAGAGCTTGAAGTTAGCCCCGGTCAAGCTTGAAGAATCATTATGGTTGAAGTACAATTTTAGTCTTTGCCCATTCACTTTGAAGGTACCACGATCTGGGTGGGTCACCTCAATTGCTCCATGCGGGAACACCTGAGTGACATTATATGGACCTGACCATTGTGATCTGAGCTTCCCTGCGAATAATTTCAACCTGGAATTAAATAGTAACACTTGATCCCCTTCTTGGAATTATTTTGGGTGCTTGATATGCCTATCGTGGTACTCCTTTACTTTTTCCTTGTAAAGCTTCGAATTCTCATATGCATTGGAGCGCCATTCATCTAGTTCATTTAGTTGTAGCTTTCTCTTGTTACCTGCAAGAGTAGAGTCAAGATTTAGAAATTTTATGGCCGAAAAAGCTTTGTGTTCAAGCTCAACTGGTAAATGGCATGCTTTCCCATAGACTAGCCTATAAGGGGTAGTTCCTATAGGAGTCTTATATGCAGTTCTGTAAGCCCAGAGAGCGTCATCCAAGTGTTCTGCCTAGTCTCTTTAGTTTTGATTTTCCATTTTCTCCAGTATTCGCTTTAAGTCTATGTTGGACACTTCTAGCTGCCCACTAGTTTGTGGGTGATACAGTGTTGCCATTTTGTGGTGCACACCATAACCCTTAAAGATTTTTATGAATTGGGCATTGCAGAAGTGCGTGCCCCTGTTACTAATGATTGCGCACGGCGTGCCAACCCTGGAAAACAATTTCTTCAAAAACTTTACTACTAACCTAGCATCGCTTGTTTACAAGGTTTGTGCTTCCACCCATTTGGACACATAATCAAATGCCACAAGGATGAACTTAAATCCATGGGAGCTGGGGAATGGTCCCATAAAGTTAATCCCCCAAACATCAAAGACTTCACATGCTTGATTCCAATTCTGGGGCATCTCATCCCGGCGAGATATGTTGCCAACCCACTGACAATGATCGCAAGATTGTATGAATATCTGAGTATCTTGAAATAATGATGGCCAATAGAAACCTGCATCTAGAATCTTCTTTGCTGTCCGGTTCACATTGTAGTGGCCTCCAGTAGGCCCTGAATGACAATGTTTCAGGAAATGAATCATTGATGTCTCTCTTAGTTACGGTTTCCCTACTGGGGTTCTCTAAGCAGGATAAGTGATCGACTGCAAGATTTTCTGCCCCACGCTTGTCCTTGATTTCAAGATCAAACTTCTGAAGGAGCAACACCCATCTAATCAACCTCGGCTTGGCATCTGATTTGCTAAGCAGGTATCTCAAGGCTGAATATCAGTATACACCATGACTTTGGACAGAACTAGGTAGGAACAGAATTTATCAAATGCAAAAACCACGGCAAGTAGTTCTTTTTCAGTTGTAGTGTAATTCTCCTGAGCTCCTGTCAAGGTTTTGCTCGCATAATAGATGGGATGGAAATGTTTGTCTCGGCATTGCCCAAGAACCGCACCCACTTCAAAATCACTTGCATCACATAGCAGTTCAAATGGGGAGTCCCAATCTGGAGCTACCTGATTGAATCGATCCGCAAGCGCACGGGTCGCCAAGTAATACCTCGCACAAAAGCACGAGGATCGTATTCCACGGGGCTAAGGAGCTACTCTTACTCCTCCATTGCCTATTATCTAACCTAACCAAACAAGCATTGATGTATGTTCTTCTGAAGCAAAGAAATAAACACGATATAATTAGACAAATTTAAAAGCATACAATGTGGTTGCAAGTGCTACAATGAAGAGTAAAGGCCTATGGATGTGGATCCCCTTGAGGGGTCATCATGATACATGGATGAAGGATAAAAGGTAGCTTGGTTGATTTAGACCGAAGGATCTCAAGATAAGATCAACCCCAATTTCTCGGCGATTGAACCCTAATCCCATACGGATATTGGTTGGAATCTCTTCCTAACCAACATCCCTACGATTGCATTAAGTACAAGGAGATCCCAAAATAAGGATACACTAAACCCTAGTCTATCCTTAAAGCTCGGAGGACTATCGACACCCAATTTCTCGGTGTGCCGATACAAGTAACCCCTTTTAGTTCATTAATGACCTAATACACGTGAGTAGGTCACATCTACGTGTATAATTCAAGAAAGAACTACGGATCTCTCCATATGGTAGTTCTAGACATAAAGCACAATGAACTAAATCTTAAACCAAACCAAGTTTGCAATTAAGTAAAGATCATCCAAAATACATGATAAACCCCCCAAGGTTCACCAACATCCGGTGGCCTTGGGGGTCTAGTGTGCCATCAAGCAAGTAACAACAAAAATACAAAGTAAATCTCTTAAAAAGCTCATAAATGACACTCCCTAGATGAAATGATGAAGGAGGAGGTGGAGGTCCGGCCGAATGACGCTTTCCCCCATCCAAGAGATGCCGAATGACGCTTCCCTTGACTTGGATCCTTGCCTCCTTGATGGTGAAGCTTCTCCCCTTCAAAATGATGTTCTTGCCTCCTCCCTTGGCTCCAAATCGTCGTTCCCCAAAGATTTCTTCGTTTCTTTCCTTTTAGATGCCGGCCAAGAAGTCCCCTTTGTGTGCCCTAAAAACCTCTATAAATACTCCCGCAGGATCCCGGGGTGGATGGATCCATCCCGGGGTGGATAGATAGGCAAAAATAGGGCAAAAACTGTCTCACGTGGGGGTTCATCCCGGGGTGGATGGATGGATCCCGGGGTGGATAGAAGCATCCCGGGGTGGATAGGGGGTCGTGAGAGCTAGTTGAAAATTACTGTCTTTTGATGCTCACGGCCCCTTAAACGGCCCCGTATGCTGCAGTACTCCAGCACCCTGATTCTTCATCCTTTTTCGCCCAAATCGTATTATCATGTTCCTCATGGCTCCTCCATGCCCTACAACATAAATAATGCTCAATTAAGCATAAAACGGGCATCCATTCATATAAAAATACATGCTAAGTGAACAAAATATGTATGTTAAAACACATACATTTAGACACTTATCACTACCACTATAGGAGCTTGAACTAGCATCTTCTTGAGTGTAAGAAAAGCTTTTATGTAGTCATCTCCAAACTCGAATGGGACATCTTTTTCCAACAACTTTGTCAAGGGTCTAGCAATTTTTGAGAAATCTTTGATGAATCTTCTATAGAAACCTGCATGTCCCAGAACACTTCTAATGGCTTTCACTGAAGTTGGGGAAGGTAGCTTTTCTATGACAGAGATCTTTGCCTTGTCTACCTCAATTTCATCTTTTGAGATTTTGTGACCCAAGACTATCCCTTCTTGTACCATGAAATGGCATTTCTGCCAACTTAGCACAAGATTTGTTTCCTCACACCTAATGAGAACCCGCTCAAGATTTTTGAGGCAACAATCAAATGTGTCGCCGAAGACGGAAAAGTCATTCATAAACACCTCCATGAAATCTTCCACCATGTCTTTAAAAATTGCCATCATGCATCTTTGAAAAGTAGCAGGGGCATTGCACAGTCCAAAAGGCATTCGGCGATAGGCAAATGTTCCATAAGGACATGTGAACGTGGTCTTTTCCTGATCTTCCGGTGCAATGGGGATTTGAAAGTACCTAGAAAAACCATCCAAGAAACAATAGTAGGAGTGCCCTGCTAGTCACTCAAGCATATGGTCAATGAATGGTAGTGGGAAATGGTCTTTCCGAATGGCATCATTCAACTTTCTGTAGTCAATGCGAACACACCACCCAGTGATGGTTCGGGTTGGAATTAACTCATCTTTCTCATTGGTGATTACAGTCATCCCCCCCTTTTTAGGAACTACTTGTACTGGACTCACCCATTCACTATCAGATATTGGGTAAATAATGCCTGCATCAAGAAGCTTAATGACTTCAGCTCTTACCACATCCTTCATATTCCGATTAAGTCTTCTTTGAGGTAAAACTGAAGGTCTGTGATTGTCTTCCATCAGAATTTTGTGAGTGCAAAAGGATGGATTTATCCCCTTTATATTGGCTATCTTCCACGCAATTGCTTTCTTGTGTTTTTTTAAAACATTCACTAAGTTTCTCTTCTGTTCAGCTGTTAGATTTGCAGCAATGATAACTAGAAATTATGTCCCTTCCCCAAGAAAGGCATATTCAAGGTGCTCAGGCAGCTTTTTCAGCTCTAATTCAGGTGCTTCCTCTGTTGAAGGTCTTAAGCTTTTATTTCTCAGTTTATCACACTAAACTGCATCCTCCTCTTTCTCTGACTCTGAATTCCATCCGAACTATCATTTATGCCAAACACATGTTGCACAACACATTCTTCTATATCTCTTCGATCCTCTATTAATTCGACCATCTGACTTGACCGGGATTCTTTTATTTCCTCCAATTTTCATAGTAGCAACCCATTGGAGACACTAGCACCCTCATTTTGTGGAACCACCCCATTATTCATGTACTCTGTGAATAATGCCTTCAATGTGTCACCCGTGTTTTCTAGGGTTGACCCTTCCCATGGCTTAAATATGCAGAAAGAATTATCCTGAATGTATGATAAGTGTTGTTTAAGTGGTATCCACTCCTGCCAAATCTGAGTCAGAATTGATCCATTTCCTTGTGTAGAGTTTAAGTTTGCCATGCACGGTGCCTTGCAAGATCAAGAAAAATGGAATGAAGTTAAACTCAAGAGAAATGAAAAGAAAAGAAAATAGAAAAATAAATAAATGGCTAGAGCAATAAGCTAGAAGTTTCCTAGAATCGCTTATAGATCCTCGGCAACGGCGCCAAAATCTTGGTGAGAAATCACGCAAGCGTACGGGGTCGCCAAGTAATACCTCGTGCAAAAGCACAAGGATCGTATTCCACGGGGCTAAGGATCTACTATTACTCCTTCATCACCTACTATCTAACCTAACATCTTAAGCATGATTATAGTGCTCTAATTAAAGCAAGAAACAAGAACAAAATGTATAAGCGAATTTAAAGTCAAACACAATGGTTGCAAGTACTACAGTGATGAATGAAGGCCTATGGATGTGGATCCCCTTGAGGGGTCATCATGATACATGGATAAATAGTAAAAGGAGAGTTCGGGTGATTTAGACCGAAGGATCTCAAGATTAGATCAACCCCAATTTCTCAGTGATTGAACCCTAATCCCATTGACAGGCTCTCAGAAAGTGCACGGGTTTGTCGAAGTAATAAAAGTTACCCCGGTGAGAGCGTAGTCGAATCCACAGGGAATAGGGAGTTAGAATACGAGATTTCACTATTAAAACTATGCGAAGTACAGAAAAGTAGTAATCGATTTGTGTGTGAATTGCGAGAACAATTATACTAAAGACAGGAAATTAAATAGAGAAAGGTGAAAGATTAGAAATCGCAAGAAAAGAGATTAAAGAGGATTTAACAATTAATGAAGTGGGGTATCCGGACAAGTTATCTCTAGGATCTATGCTTCTAGTGCAAGACTATGCTATTATACCTTCCTATTGATGCTAATTAAGTCGAGGAAATCCTTAGACTCACGGTCCCAAACCTAAGGTCAACCATGACTAACCCCAACACTATGCCCCGGTATTAGGATTAACAACAGCCCTTCACTCTATCGCTCGCACGATTAAGTCCCAGGGGAGTACATCTACCTAAACCTCACACTACGTGGGATTGCATTAAGTTTTAGGTACTCCTAGTGATTAAACCTGTTCCTATGTGTAGTTCTAACCCTTTGGTCCAGGAGGAAGAACCCTTGTCTAGATTAAGCCCCAGTGCGTAGGATTCACTTCAACCCTTCACTCCGTTACTCATGTAACTAAGCCCCAGGGGAGTTTATCTACCTAGCACTTCACTCTATCTTGACCGCTATTAAATCAAGGAAACGGAGGTAGGGAGAAATCACACCGGAGGGGAAAGGGGTACATCGCTACCTCACAACTCTCCCTCTCAACCCTCTTCAATCTTAAAGAGTCTAATCCTATAGGAGTTGTCACACCTCTAAAGGAAAACCTAGATTGCTCTCAACCCTAGTGTCACATCTAAGGGAAAACAATAGCAAGATAAAATTAAGATCGAAACTCAATTCTTATTCATCAATAATGGAAAAGCATCATAACAATGTCAAAGAAACATAATAACCCTAGAGTTTTACAAGTCCGAATACCCACAAGGGGTTTAGCTCCTCATGGAGCTATACATGTTCATCAATGTATATAATAAAACAAGAAGTAAAGACATAGATGAAAAAAACCCCCCTTGCGTATGGTGTGGCCGTGGTCTTGTGCGGCCGCCGGACGTCGATAACGATGCCGATGACGCGCTCCAAACCTCCTCGAAGTCCTCTCCAAAACCCTAGCTGCCTTCTCCAAAGTTGAGGAGAAAATTAGGTCAAAGATCCTCTCAAAAAGTCTCCAAATCGGGCTTTTATAATGTGGAGTCGCGGCTTTAAATTTGCTGAAATCGGGGTTTCACACGGCCGTGTGGAATTTCCACACGCCCGTGTGAAAATTCTGGAAAACTGATTTTCGGCCGACTGTGAACAGTAACTTGCTTCAGTGTTTTGCTACAGTAATTTGTTATAGCGGTGCTACAGTAATTGTGCCGAAACGCTCCCGAATTCGTCGTTCTTCATCGAGGCCATTGAATTGGGCACACAATCAACGGTAGATCGTGTCGATTGCTTCGAATCGCCTAATTGGTGAAGTTCTCCTTGCTGGCATGAGTTAGACTTATTGTGAATGTGACTGCCTTTGTGCCGCTCCAAAGAAGGTTGGCACACACCCACAAGCCTATGCTCACGCCTTACTCCTTGCTTAGTCCGAAAATCTTCCCAATAACGCCAAACACGACTTAACTTCGTTCCTTTCCTTCATTTTATCTTCACAACCCTACAATACACAAAAGTAAACAATTGCAGACTTTTTAGTGATAAAATCTGATTAAATTAATGCTCATTGCAAGATAATAACAATCGGCACAATTACCGTTGATTGTGTGCCCAAGTTACTGTTCACAGTCGGCCGAAAATCAGTTTTCCAGAATTTTCACACGGGTGTGTGTAAATTCCACACGGCCGTGTGAAACCCCGATTTCAGCAAATTTAAAGCCGCGACTCCACATTAAAAAAGCCCGATTTGGAGACTTTTTGAGAGGATCTTTGACCTAATTTTCTCCTCAACTTTGGAGAGGGCGGCTAGGGTTTTGGAGAGGACTTCGTGGAGGTTTGGAGCGCGTCATCGACATCGTCATCGATGTCCGGCGGCCGCACAAGACCACGGCCACACCATACGCAAGGGGTTTTTTTTTCATCTATGTCTTTACTTCTTGTTTTATTATATACATTGATGAACATGTATAGCTCCATGTGGAGCTAAACCCCTTGTGGGTATTCGGACTTGTAAAACTCTAGGGTTATTATCTTGCAATGAGCATTAATTTAATCAGATTTTATCACTAAAAAGTCTACAATTGTTTACTTTTGTGCATTGTAGGGTTGTGAAGATAAAATGAAGGAAAGGAACGAAGTTAGGTCGTGTTTGGCGTTGTTGGGAAGATTTTCGGACTAAGCAAGGAGTAAGGCGTGAGCATAGACTTGTGGGTGTGTGCCAACCTCCTTTGGAGGGGCACAAAGGCAGTCACATTCACAATAAGTCTAACTCATGCCAACAAGGAGAACTTCACTAATTAGGCGATTCGAAGCAATCGACACGATCTACCGTTGATTGTGTGCCCAATTCAATGGCCTCGATGAAGAACGACGAATTCGGGAGCGTTTCGGCACAATTACTGTAGCAAATTACGGGAGCGTTCACAGTCGACCGAAAATCAGTTTTCCAGAATTTTCACATGGGCGTGTGGAAATTCCACACGGTCGTGTGAAATCCCGATTTCAGCAAATTTAAAGCCGCGACTCCACATTATAAAAGCCCGATTTGGAGACTTTTTGAGACATCTTTTGACCTAATTTTCTCCTCAACTTTGGAGAGGGCGGCTAGGGTTTTGGAGAGGACTTCATGGAGGTTTGGAGTGCGTCATCGGCATCGTTATCGACGTCCGGCGGCCGCACAAGACCACGGCCACACCATACGCAAGGGGGTTTTTCATCTATGTCTTTACTTCTTGTTTTATTATATACATTGATGAACATGTATAGCTCCATGAGGAGCTAAACCCCTTGTGGGTATTCGGACTTGTAAAACTCTAGGGTTATTATGTTTGTTTGACATTGTTATTATGCTTTTCCATTATTGATGAATAAGAATTGAGTTTCGATCTTAATTTTATCTTGCTATTGTTTTCCCTTAGATGTGACACTAGGGTTGAGAGCAATCTAGGTTTTCCTTTGGAGGTGTGACAACTCCTATAGGATTAGACTCTTTAAGATTGAAGAGGGTTGAGAGGGAGAGTTGTGAGGTAGCGATGTACCCCTTTCCCCTCCGGTGTGATTTCTCCCTACCTCCGTTTCCTTGATTTAATAGCGGTCAAGATAGAGTGAAGTGCTAGGTAGATAAACTCCCCTGGGGCTTAGTTACACGAGTAACGGAGTGAAGGGTTGAAGTGAATCCTACGCACTGGGGCTTAATCTAGACTAGGGTTCTTCCTCCTGGACCAAAGGGTTAGAACTACACATAGGAACAGGTTTAATCACTAGGAGTCCCTAAAACTTAATGCAATCCCACGTAGTGTGAGGTTTAGGTAGATGTACTCCCCTGGGACTTAATCGTGCGAGCGATAGAGTAAAGGGTTGTTGTGAATTCTAATGCCGGGGCATAGTGTTGGGGTTAGTCACGGTTGACCTTAGGTTTGGGACCGTGAGTCTAAGGATTTCCTCGACTTAATTAGCATCAATAGGAAGGTATAATAGCATAGTCTTGCACTAGAAGCATAGATCCTAGAGATAACTTGTCCGAATACCCCACTTCGTTAATTGTTAAATCCTCTTTAATCTCTTTTCTTACGATTTCTAATCTTCCACCTTTCTCTATTTAATTTCCTGTCTTTAGTATAATTGTTCTCGTAATTCACACACAAATCGATTACTACTTTTCCGTACTTCGCATAATTTTAATAGTGATATCTCGTATTCTAACTCCCTATTCCTTGTGGATTCGACTACCCTCACACCGGGGTAACTTTTATTACTTCGACAAACCCGTGCACTTTCGGGGAGCCTGTCAAGCGCTCCAACCGATCCTGGCCTCGAGAGGGTGAAAACATGCGCACCGGAGGTGGCTCCGGCGCGGTGGGTGGTGCCTCGGCTTCTGTATCCGCTGTCGGGGGTGGCAAAAGTAGATGTAAGGTTGGTTGTACTTCCCCAACCTCATCGTCCTCCATTGGCCTTTGTTGGTGTATGTTCAAAATATAGCGCTGATAATGTTTTCTGGCCATGCCCATCTGTCTCAGCATCTCCAAGCTAATCGGGGACGCTAGTACTTCCAAAGAGAGTGAGCGATTTGCCGGTTCTTTAATAGTCAACAGATGTTTCCATCGCCCAGCCGCTAAGAGTTCTTCAATCTCATCTGCCATTTCGTCTCCCCACTCAGCTATCCTTAAACAACTTAAGTCTATTTATCGAGATTGTCCAAACTTTAGTTTCTCCAATCTATCATATCTCGTTCGGTGCTCGGGCTTGGCGAAGGTAATCTACTTCTTAGATAGCTCGAAGGGCCTCTTGCTAGCTGCTTGCCGTGTCCTGGATGCCATTCCTGAAAAGAAATAAATTAATCGGTCATTAGATTCAATTCCTCAGGATCCCACACGGCCGTGTGGATTTCCAGGCGGACGCACTGCACGGTGATAGAGTTAGCATATAAAAAAGTTGTTCTTGAAACCTTTGCGAATGTATGCGTATGCCACTAAATCATGCAAATCGAATGAAAGCATAACAAAAACGGAGTGAATTTGTTATTGACGAAGAACAAGGGTTTGAAGTTTTTACTGGTGATGTTGATGAAGAAAAACTTAAAAATCGGCCGGGAGACTCCAAATAAACCTCAGAAAAGATCGGGGAAGTGATAGAGAGGGTCGGAAAGTGTTCCAGAGTTCAAAACAAAACGAGGCACGAGTGGAATCCACAATGGAACGCATAACTTTTGAAGTCCTGGGGATCCACACGGCCGTGTGCCTCTGGAATTATGGGTCACAGGGGCCAACACACGCCCCTGTGTGCACTCTGGTTGCTCTCTGAACTACCCCACACGGCTGTGTGAGACAACCACACGGCTGTGTGCCTTCACAGGGGGATCCACAGGGGCACCCACACGGCCTGTGGATTCTCGGGAAAACACAGAAGGTCTCTGAAAAATTTCACACGGCCGTGTGCCCAACTTGGCCAAGAACACAAGGCCGGCAACAGGGGCACCCACACGCCCCTGTGGCTTCTCTGACTCGCCCGAGAAACACTAAGTGTTTCACACGGCCGTGTGAATACTCCACACGGCCGTGTGCCTTTCACAAGCTCTCTCACAGGGGCTCACACACGCCCCTGTGTATCCTCAGGAAGAAAGGGTTTTCTCTGCAGAGTTTCACACGGCCGTGTGCCTTAGCACAGTGGCACTCACAGGGGCATCCACACGCCCCTGTGGACTCTCTGGAAAAAAGTTGTTGTTCTGCGAGAATCCACACGGCCGTGTGGAATTTCCACACGGGCGTGTGACCCTTCTGAGGTTGTTCATAGGAGCACACACACGCCCCTGTGCCCTCACTGGTTGAGCTCTGATTAGGTAATACATGGCCGTGTGGAATTTCCACACGGCCGTATGTTTTCTCTGGTTACTCAGAAAAATTCACAAACTCTTCCAAAAAATTCAGAAACTCTTTTAAAACACTTAGAGCCTGTACAAACCATAAAAACATGACCAGAGACCGTAGAAAACACACTCAACCGACTCAAACTTCGTCAATTATCATTAAGGCACACGAAAATATCAATAATCCACGATCGAATTTGTAGCACATGCATTGAAACTTCAAGACATCAACACTAAGACTTTTATTCATCCTAAAACTAAACTAGGTCCTAGAAAAACTGTAAAACCTTGGGTTTCCTACCAAGAAGCGCTTGTTTAACGTCACTTAGCTTGACGTACCTGATCTTACCTTACGGGGGCTTGAGAAATAAAACCTCCTTGTTGTCATCGCACACTTCACCACCAAAATAAGGCTTCAACCGATGCCCATTCACCTTAAACGTACCCTTCTCCGGATGAGTGATTTCAACTGCCCCATTGGGTGATACATGCGTAACTGTGTAAGGACCAAACCATCTCGATTTCAATTTCCCCGGGAAGAGTCACAACCGTGAGTTGAACAATAATACCTTGTCACCCACTTTGAATTCTTTAGGTGACTTAATGTGTTTATCGTGCCACCGTCTGATCCTTTCTTTATAGATTCGAGCATTCTCATATGCTTTCAGCATCCACTCATCAAGTTAATTGAGATGGAGCAATCTTTGCCCACCGGCCTTGCTCAAATCAAAGTTCATCGCCTTTATTGCCCAATATGCCTTATGTTCGAGCTCCACTGGCAAATGACATGACTTCCCATAAACCAAACTGTATGGAGTAGTTCCTATCGGAGTCTTGAATGCTGTTCGATAAGCCCAGAGTGTATCATCCAACCGTTCAAACCAATCTCTCTTTCCTTGCTCTACAGATTTCGTTAGAATCCTCTTGAGTTCTCTATTGGTCACTTCAACTTGTCCACTAGTTTGTGGGTGGTACGGGGTCGCAAGGCGATGGTGTACTCCGTATCTTTTAAGCACTTTTTCCAATTGAAAGTTGCAAAAATGTGTGCCTCGACCACTGACCCTCGGGGTCCCAAATCGAGCAAACAGCCTCTTTAGAAATTTTGCCACTGTCCTAGCATCATTAGTCGGCAGTGCTTGAGCTTCGACCCATTTTGAAACACAATCGACTACCACCAATATGTATTGGTTCCCATTGGACTTCGGAAACGGCCCCATGAAATCGATGCCCCAAACATCAAATACCTCACAAAATTGCATAAGGTTCTGAGGCATCTCATCTCGCCGTGACAAATTTCCTGACCTCTGGCAGCTATCACATCGAAGGACAAATTGGTGAGCATCCTGGAATAAAGTCGGCCAATAGAACCCTGCAGCCAAAACTTTCTCTGCAGTTCTACTTGATGCATAATGGCCTCCAACCAGTCCAGAATGACAGTGAGCAAGGATATCCCATCTTTCCCTCCTCGAGACGCATCTCCGAACCACATGGTCTGCACAAATACGAAAAAGGTATGGATCATTCCAGAAATAATGCTTCAGATCACTAAAGAATTTCTTTTTCTGTTGGAATGTCAGCCCTTGTTTGAGCACCTTCCCTGACAAGTAATTGGCAAAGTCTACAAACCATGGGACCTCATATAATGATAATTCTGAATTCTCAAGTGAGTATAGGTGTTCCTCCGAGAAAGAATCGTTAATTTCCTTAGTTGATGGCTCTTGTCCAACACTTCCCTCTAACCGAGACAAGTGATCTGCCACCATGTTTTCAGTCCCTTTCTTGTCCTTTATCTCCATGTCAAACTCTTGCAGTAGCAGTATCCATCTGATCAACCGTGGCTTCACGTCTGCTTTGCTCATGAGGTAACGAAGAGCTGAATAGTCTGTAAAAACAGTGACTCTCGATAGGATGAGATACGGTCTGAATTTGTCGAGGGCAAATACCACTGCTAGCAACTCCTTCTCCGTGGTGGTGTAGTTCTCTTGAGCCCCTGTGAGAGACTTACTTGCATAATAGATAGGTTGGAAATGTTTACCCCTTCTTTGCCCCAAAACTGCTCCAATAGCGTGATCACTTGCATCGCACATGAGCTCGAATGGCTCGTTCCAATCAGGTGTAACTAGAATTGGGGCTTGCACCAGTTTCTGCTTAAGCGCATAGAAGGCCGTCGTACATTCCTCATTGAAATCAAACGGAGCATCTTTTTCGAGGAGTTTGGTCAATGGTTGCGTGATTTTCGAAAAGTCCTTGATAAACCGTCTATAAAATCCTGCATGACCCAAGAAACTCCGAATCCCCTTAATATTTGCTGGTGGTGGTAGCTTGTCTATCACTTCGATCTTGGCTTTGTCTACCTCCATACCTTGCAGAGAGATCTTGTGCCCTAAAACAATACCTTCCTGAACCATGAAATGGCATTTCTCCCAATTAAGTACAAGGTTTGTTTCTTCACACCTCGTTAGCACTCTTTCCAAATTTTTCAAGCATAGATCAAAGGAATCACCGAACACTGAAAAGTCATCCATGAATACCTCCATTATATCTTCCAGAAAGTCATCAAAAATAGCAGTCATGCACCGTTGGAATGTTGCGGGTGCATTACACAGTCCGAACGGCATCCTTCTATATGCAAACGTCCCGTAGGGACAAGTGAAAGTTGTCTTCTCTTGATCTTCTGGGGCTATAGGGATCTGAAAATAACCTGACATCCCATCTAAGAAGCAGTAATATTGATGTCCGGCCAGCCGCTCCAACATTTGATCAATAAAAGGCAGTGGAAAATGATCCTTTCGGGTTGTGTCATTCAACCTTCTGTAATCAATGCACACCCTCCATCCGGTGACTGTTCTCGTTGGAATGAGTTCATTTATTTAATTCTTGATCACTGTCATCCCTCCTTTCTTTGGAACTACTTGCGTTGGGCTCACCCAAGCGCTGTCAGAGATAGGATAGATAATTCCTGCATCCAACAGTTTCACCACTTCTGCCTTAACAACCTCCTTCATATTTGGATTTAGCCTTCTTTGAGGTTGAATTACCGACTTGAAATTGTCCTCCATTAGGATTTTATGTGTACAAAACGAAGGATTTATTCCCTTCAAATCTGAGATTTTCCAAGCAATGGCAAATTTGTGCTTCTTCAACATTTCAACCAACCTTCCCTTCTGATCCGGGGAGAGAGAAGAAGCTATGATAACGGGGAGTTTCATTTCTTCTGCTAGATATGCATACTCCAAATGTGTTGGTAATGTCTTTAATTCCAAATCAGGTGGTTCTTCAATAGATGGCCGCAGACGGTTTTCCTTCAATCGATCAATATCTTCAAACTGAATCGTTCCTTGTTCCCCAATATTTTCTGCGATGTTCTGTAAAACCTGGCTGTTGAGATGTTCTTGGGTTCCCTTCGTAGCCTCTATCTCACATGCTTCCTTAGTTAAGTCTATGATTCCTACTGAAAAGACCTCTTGACTTTGTTCGATATAACCTGATTCAAACTGAACAAGGACTCTTTCTAAATTCTCTTCTGAATCCTCGCTCAAAGAAGCCAAAGCCGATCTCTCAAAGTCATCTAACATAGTGCCTAACTCACACTCCATGGCCTATCCTATACAAGGATGATCGACAACTGTTTCTCTTTCCATGGAGGTACTGTTAAATGATTGCCCGTACTCAATGCTATTCACAACCACATGTACTGGGAACAATTGAATTTTCTGTTCCACCACCTCCACCATTCCTGTAAGTGTGTCAAAAATTTCAGTTGCATCAAACATCCCCTTTCTTCTCAAGCTGAGACCAAAAACAAAAGGAAGAAAGGTAAGAACAATGATAGATGAAAAAAATATGGAATAGAAAGTGAAGCGAATAGCTAAAATAGTGAAAAACAAATATCTAAAACGCCTACTCCCCGGCAGCGGCGCCAAAAACTTTGACAGGCTCCCCAAAGTGCACGGGTTTGTCGAAGTAATAAAAGTTACCCCGGTGAGAAGGTAGTCGAATCCAAAAGGAATGGGGAGTTAGAATACGAGATTTCACTATTAAAACTATGCGAAGTACGGAAAAGTAGTAATCGATTTGTGTGTGAATTGCGAGAACAATTATAGTAAAGACAGGAAATTAAATAGAGAAAGGTGAAAGATTAGAAATCGCAAGAAAAGAGATTAAAGAGGATTTAACAATTAATGAAGTGGGGTATCCGGACAAGTTATCTCTAGGATCTATGCTTCTAGTGCAAGACTATGCTATTATACCTTCCTATTGATGCTAATTAAGTCGAGGAAATCCTTAGACTCACGGTCCCAAACCTAAGGTCAACCGTGACTAACCCCAATACTATGCCCCGGTATTAGGATTCACAACAACCCTTCACTCTATCGCTCGCACGATTACGTCCCAGGGGAGTACATCTACCTAAACCTCACACTACGTGGGATTGCATTAAGTTTTAGGGACTCCTAGTGATTAAACCTGTTCCTATGTGTAGTTCTAACCCTTTGGTCCAGGAGGAAGAACCCTAGTCTAAATTAAGCCCCAGTGTATAGGATTCACTTCAACCCTTCACTCCGTTACTCGCGTAACTAAGCCCCAGGGGAGTTTATCTACCTAGCACTTCACTCTATCTTGACCGCTATTAAATCAAGGAAACGGAGGTAGGGAGAAATCACACCGGAGGGGAAAGGGGTACATCGCGACCTCACAACTCTCCCTATCAACCCTCTGCAATCTTAAAGAGTCTAATCCTATAGGAGTTGTCACACCTCCAAAGGAAAACCTAGATTGCTCTCAACCCTAGTGTCACATCTAAGGGAAAACAATAGCAAGATAAAATTAAGATCGAAACTCAATTCTTATTCATCAATAATGGAAAAGCATAATAACAATGTCAAAGAAACATAATAACCCTAGAGTTTTACAAGTCCGAATACCCACAAGGGGTTTAGCTCCTCATGGAGCTATACATGTTCATCAATGTATATAATAAAACAAGAAGTAAAGACATAGATGAAAAAAAACCCCCTTGCGTATGGTGTGGCCGTGGTCTTGTGCGGCCGCCGAACGTCGATGACGATGCCGATGACGCGCTCCAAACCTCCACGAAGTCCTCTCCAAAACCCTAGCCGCCCTCTCCAAAGTTGAGGAGAAAATTAGGTCAAAGAATTCGTCGTTCTTCATCGAGGCCATTGAATTGGGCACACAATCAACGGTAGATCGTGTCGATTGCTTCGAATCGCCTAGTTGGTGAAGTTCTCCTTGTTGGCATGAGTTAGACTTATTGTGAATGTGACTGCCTTTGTGCCGCTCCAAAGGAGGTTGGCACACACCCACAAGTCTATGCTCACGCCTTACTCCTTGCTTAGTCCGAAAATCTTCCCAACAACGCCAAACAAGACCTAACTTCGTTCCTTTCCTTCATTTTATCTTCACAACCCTACAGTGCACAAAAGTAAACAATTGCACACTTTTAATTGATAAAATCTGATTAAATTAATGCTCATTGCAAGATAATAACACTTCGCATTACTATAACACGAGCACTTATCACCCATACGAATTCCTAGTGGAATTTCTTCCTAACTGGTATTCCTATGATTGCAATAAGTACAAGAAAATCCCAATATAAGGGTACCCTAAACCCTAGTTTACCCTTATAGTTCGGAGGCCTATTTATATCCAATTTCTCGGCAATACCAATACAAGAAACCCCTTTTTGTTCATCGAAGAACTAATACACGCGAGTAGGTCACGTCTACGTGTATAACTCAATAAAGAGCTATGGATTTCTCCTTCAAGAAGCTCTAGGCATGAAACACAATGAACCCAAACATAATATTAAGTGCAAATCATCCAAAATACATGATGAACCCCCCAAGGTTCATCAACATCCGGTGGCCTTGGGGGTCTAGTGTGCCATCATACAAACAATAACAACAAGGTAAAGTAAATCACTCAAAAAGCTCATAAATGACACTCCATAGATGAAATGATGAAGGAGAAGATGGAGGTCTGGCCGAATAACGCTTTACCTCGCCCAAAAGATTGCGAAATGACGCTTCCCCTAGGCTTGGCACCTTGCTCCCTTGATGGTGAAGCTCTCCCCTTGTTGATGATGCTCTTGTCTCCTTCTTTGGCTCCAAATCATCGTCTTCCAAAAGGTATCTGACACACCCCTTGCGTGTGTGTACCACAAGTGCACGGGTTGTCGAAGTAATAATTACCCCGGTGAGTGGGTAGTCGAATCCATAGGGAACGAAAGTACTAGTAATGACTAATTCTCAGTTATCTAGTCGAATCAATAATATGAAGCAATGGATGTAATGTGTAAAATAAGAAAATCGCAAGCAGAAAAGCAAGTAAAGGGAAAAAGTAAAGGGGATCTCTATCAATGAAGATGAGATACCCGGGCAATGATCCCCCTAGGCTCTATCATGAAGTGCAAGACTAACTAAATGCTTCTAAACCGAGTTCTATGAGTCGAGGTAATCCAAAAATAATCGGTCCCTGCCTCTAGGCCACCGATATTAGTCCCCTACAAGATCCCGGCGGAGAAATCGCTCAATCTCAACACCTCACACCCCAGATGACCGCAATGAACTTTAGGAATACCTAGGAGTGAAACCGATTCCTAAAATTAGATCTAACCCTACTTCTAGGTAAAAAATCCCTAACCCCCTACAAAGGTCTCAGCAGAGAAATCTATCAATCTCAAGCCTCACACCCCATATGGTTGCATAAAACTTAGGTAATACGGAGATAGGAAACACTCAATTGGAAGGGAAAGGGGACACTACTTTATCTCAAGACTCACCCTCTCAACCCTCTTTAACCTTGTATGTTCTAATCCCCAATGGAGACCTCTCTCTCACCAAGGAAACAAATCAAGCATACCAAACAAACATATGAATCAATAAGGCATGCAAGCAATGATTAAACAAGATTAAAACTCAAATTAACTTGGAATTAAAAGAAAGCAATAAGAAAGTCAACACATGAATCGAAACCTAGGGTTCACATGCCCAAGTATCTACTAGGGTTTAGCCCTCCATGGGGTTATTACAAAGCAATTAATAATGTAATAAAGAGCAATGTAATCCATGAAAGTAAACCCCCTCGAATTCGTGATGATGGCCTTGATGAATCGTTCAACGTCTCGAAGGAACCTTCTCCAAAGCTAGGTCGCCAATGGCTCCCCGATGCTATCTTGCCGAAGGATCTATCAAAGTTGGTGAAGAACGACCCCCAATATCGCCAAAGAAATCGTCCTCGAAACCCTAGCCGCTCTTGCTTTCAAACGTGCGCAAAAAGTCCTCTAAAAATCGGCAAAATGGGATATTTATAACTTTGGAAACGCTCCAGTCACGTGTCTTCACGCGACCACATGAGAACCCACGTGGTCGCGTGGGATTTTGACGCTGTCGTGTGAACAGTGATTTATGCTACATTACTACTATAGTAAAAATGAACAGTATTTTTGCTACAGTACTCTTCATAAACCGCGATCCAAACTATCTTATCTTGAGGCCACATAGTCGGGCACACGTCCATGTGGTGAGTTATAAGACTTCTCCTCCATCGAACCATCATTTGGAAGCTTTAGCTATCTTCACACTGTTGGGATCGACAAGAGTCTACGAGCATGCTAGAAGCAAAATATGCACAGCGGATAACAAACAAAACTAGCATGGAGCCTAGCATGCAATGGAAGCGAAGAAAGATATAAAAAATCTACAATAAATTAATAAATACAATTCCAAGGGTGTAGTCGAAAAAGGGACTGCATATACGCAACTCCCCTCTACTCTCACATACACACAAGCCGGAAACAATCCGGTATGGATTGCTAGTATCCAACGATAACTCTTATTGAGAAATACGAATAGCAATTAAAAATTAGGTCTCAAAACCTAATCATAAACATGTGTAAGGAATTGTAAATTCAAAAACCGACACGCGGCTAATGTTTCACATGTGAGAATCTTTTGAGAAAAATTCCACAACCATTATGAAACAAATCTCAAAAGGCTCTCACTCTGGCGATCTTCATTGATAATGAAATATCAATGAAAAAGCCGGCCTGTGAACTAACATACATGAATCAACAAGAAAGATCAGAAGAGTGTCGACCTACATCTTTGCCGGAGCCGAGTAATGGCAATCCGGATGGAGAAAACTTTCTCCAAAAGGGGGGGAAAGGCGGAAAACACCTTTGCAAAGGATGACGGCGACCAACAATTGGACCCGACGGCGGCCTCGGCTTAGGCGGACCGGCGGCGGTGGCGTCCTCTTGGCTAGGGCGGACCGGCAACCTCCTTTGAGGAAGAGAGGGAGAGGAAAGATTAGGGTTAGGGTTTTTTTTCTAATACACATGTATTTATAAAACCCTAAAACAAATCCCAATGCAATATCAACCATTGATTCCACATATTGGATCTTCTCTCTTATTAGATATTAATCATATTAGATCCAATAAGCTAACACTTCATTTCTAATTAAGTTCCTCATTTTTAAGTTATCTCATAACGCAATCCTTACACATTCGCGGTTAGACCAAATCAACTCTTGATTTATCTAAACTCCATTTATCTATTTGAATCATTAGATTGAGTCCGGATTTCACAGCTTTTACGTGTGCGATCCTGTAGGCCCGTTTTAAAATTGGCAATGGCTTTTTAACCTCGTTAAGGTCCATAAGTCACAAATGCCGTCTAGCATGGCAATGTGACTGCCTGAATTAAAACGGAGGTCGACTGGGTAATCAACTAACCTCGTAACCTTATCGGATTCCTTTGCCAATTGAATATCTCGATCAACATAAGGCATGGTGCTTAGTCACCCTTATTTATTTGTCGATCGATTTCTTGATCCTCGGTGAACTGACTAGGTCAAATAAATGATAACCCTTACAATTTCACTTGGGCGTGGCCACGCACTACTCAGTTTCGCCGATCAAGTGGCCGGTGATATTCTCTCTCCTCAGAGAGTGGCAATCAAAGTACACCAACATTCGTCCAAGCTCCATAGCGACCTTGAGTCTGAGGATTCGGTATAAGCGTTACACGAGAACCACTTATGACTTTACAACCATGTAGTGATCTCGTGAGCGGATCGATCCAGACACGCTATTCACTAACACGTGTCTATGTCTATTGATTGACATCACATGTCCTATAATCCGTAAAACATTATTATCACACAATAGGAATACTAGTCTTAGTTTACTATCATTCCCATGACAGTAATTGACTAGGGATGTTTAGAAAGTTGTTCCTTTACGCACCAAGGTTTTACTGCCCGAATCACGTATTCGGCAACTTGTGCGGAACAAACTCTCAAGGATAGTTCTATCCAAGCATACATGCACAGAAATGCAGTAAGATAAAACAAGCCAGGTTTTATTAAAAATAAACATATAACTAATAAAGGTTTAGATCAACGTATTGGGGCTAGGGCTAACACTAACAATCTCCCACTAGCACTAGTCCCAATCGGACATAGCCCTAAGACCCATTGATCTCATGTGACGGTCATGTTTCACCTTAACCAACTGCTTGGTCAGGGGGTCAGCTACTTTGTCTTCTCCAACTATCTTGCACACCTTCACATCTCCTTTGTCGACGTTCTCTCGGATGAGTTGGAATCGCTTGAGTATGTGTTTGGACTTCTGATGTGATCGGGGCTCCTTAGCCTGTGCGATGGCCCCGTTGTTGTCACAATAGAGGCTAACTGGATCTAGGATTGATGGAACAATGCCTAACCTAGATAAGAACCTCTGAAGCCAAACAGCCTCCTTAGCAGTATCTGTAGCTGCTATGTACTCAGACTCTGTAGTAGAATCAGCGACGGTGTCTTGTTTTGAGCTTTTCCAACTAACAGTACCTCTGTTTAAGCAGAACACATAACCTGATTGTGATTTGCAATCATCTACGTTAGTTTGAAATGCAGCATCGGTGTAACCAGTTACAACGAGCTCATTCTCACCACCATACACCAAGAAATAATCCTTAGTTCTTCGTAAGTACTTTAGGATATTCTTGACAGTAGTCCAATGGTTTTCACCTGGATCCTGTTGGAACCTGCTCGTTATACTCAGTGCATGAGCGACATCCAATCTAGTACATAACATGGCATACATGATAGATCCTATTGCATAAGCATAAGGAATCCTACTCATGTATTCTCTCTGCTCTTTAGTTTTAGGACAATCCCTTTTACTAAGAACTACTCCCTGAGATAATTGTAGGAACCCTTTCTTGGAGTTAGACATGCTGAATCTCTTCAACACCTTGTCTATGTATCTAGATTGACTTAGCCCGAGAAGCCGTTGCGATCTATCTCTATAGATCTTTATCCCTAGGATATGATAAGTGTCTAAATACATCACTTTTATTATGTACATTTTATTTACTTTCATGCATTTTTGTATGTCTCCGATGCCCTTTACGCGCTTTTCTTGTTAATTATCATTTCAGGACATCGGAAGACCATCTAGTGCGTGTTTGAGCTTCTTTTGGCATCATCGAAGAATTTATTGATGCTCACACATATCCTCAAGTTTCGGGCAAGAAAAGAGTGGATTTGAGGAAGTTACTGTAGCGATTTTACTGTAGCACCGTTACTGTAGCAGTGTGCGGCCAGTGTGCGGCCGCACAGTACCCGCACAGGACAGACAGAAGGGTGTGCGGGCACTGTGCGGCCCGCACAGTGCCCGCACACGCACGGGCTGATGAGGCTTTGTTTGGGTTATTTAAGGCTTTCTAGGGCTTTGGAGAGCTTGTCTTTTGGCCAGCATCCTCTCCATCCTTCTCCACCATCATCTCCTCCATTCTCCACCATCATCTCCACCCATTTCCACCATCATCACCGGATTGGAGAGGCAATTTGAAGAGCAAAACTCAGGGGGAGAAGAAGGAAGCACTCAAGGTTGTCATCACGGAGCTTGATCGGCGCGGATCCGGCGAGCTTTCATCACAACCTTCTAGCCTACATCTGAGGGAGTTCCTTATGAGCATTTTCATTGATTATCTTGTGTATTATCTCCTTTGATGTGGAACTAGGCTCCCAAGGCCACCGGGCTCCGGTGAACCTTGGGAGGAGAACTTGTATGGATGATGATAATTGTTTATAATTGATTGTTGGCTTGTTTGTTTGATTTCAATCTATTGTTTTAATGTTCAACCTACAATGGATGGATTCCGTAGGTTTTGATTCTTGAATTGTATGTGTATGGCGGGATGCTTGCATGTATTAGGTCGCACATAGATTGAAGGGGGATTCAATGTGCCGGTACACCGGAGGTTCGGGGTGCCGGTAGCTCCCCGCGTGGTTAGGGTTGTTTTAGCCGAAAGCGCGCATTAGAATAACCCTAATCGAGACTCCATGTTCCTAATGACATCGTAGGGGTATCTTCTGGATAGAGGAACCCGTATTGGATTAGGGCTACACCACGGAGGTTCCGGGGTAGTCGACTCCCGAGTCTAGCGGATCAAACCTAGCCAACTTAGCGCTCAATTTCCTATATTCATCCTAACTTGTTCTTCTCCTTAGGGGATCCTCGCCCGAGGCCTCTAGTTATCATTGCTACTTGTTCTTTACATTGCTTGTATGGTGTGCCTTAGTCCATTTTGTTTATAGCTTTTCTTTTATTTAATTTTCCTATTTGTGTTTATATTAAACTCTTGATTTGGTAGACCAGATAGTGATACCTAGGAGGAAGTAATAGCAGATCTTGGGGCCCTTGGGAATACGACCCTCTTGTGTTCGCACGAGAGGTTATTACTTGACGACCCGTGCACTTGCGGCCGGGGAGTCGCGTGCTCGCTTCTTTAGCGTGTCGCGCGGCGACTCATCAAGTTTTTGGCGCCGCTGCCGGGGAACATCCAAGAATGCTAGGAAAACTTCTAGCTCGCTAGTCTAGTCATTTATCTTTTCTTTTGTAAATATTCTTGTTTTCTTTTATACCTCAATTTTTTTTATTGTCTTTTGTGCACAGGGCAATGGATTTTCAGGAAGGCTCAGGTGGTTTCCCTTTTCATCTTGAAGTATGGCAGATCAATGAGTATGAGGCCTTGAGAGCAAGAAGTACCAATCAATTTGAACATGTGTATGATCCATATTGGCAAGGACACCTAGATTTTTCATCACATCACCATGGACAACATTGGGAGCCCTCTAACCAAGAATTGCAAGAGCCTCCCTTTCAAGAATCGTGGTGTCATTTGAATGAAAATATTTATAATCTGTACTCAGGAGGCCACCCAGATTTGTTAGAACCGCAAGAGCCCTCCTTTCAAGAACCTTGGCATCACCCCCCTCCAGTTGTTCAAAGTAGGCCACTGAATGAATGGGGTTTCAATACAGAAAGTGTGCTTGAAAGATTTATGATGAATGCGGATGCTCAACTTGAAGCCTTGATTGCCGCAAATTTTAATGCCCAACCATCTCTTCAAAGCATGGAAAGCCAGATAGGAGTATCTTCCAATACCTCGACCAAGTTGCCACACACTGTAGAAGACCTATCTGAGAATGACACTAGAAGGGAAGAGAATAAAAGTGAATTTGAGGTGGAAGTGGAAATTGAGGTATTTGAGGCTGAAAAAGAAAATAAAGTGGCATCAATACCCAGTGAGCAAATAGTAGAAGTTTCACCTCAAGATGAAATTGAAGAAGAAATGGGGGAGGATCAAATAGTGGCCATTGAGAAGTGTGAGGAAGTAGAAACAAGTCCATCAAGCACAATTGAAGAAGCTACTTTCCTTAACATCGATCATTCCACCCATTTGCCCATTTTAGTCTTGTGCACTAAGAAAATTTTGGGAATTGTCATCGAGGATGAGGGTAGAAAAATGAAACCATCAATGAACCCACCTATGCCTGGACTGGACAATTCCCAACCAAAAAAATTTCCGTGGCGGCCCAAGCAAATTCTGTGGGCAATGGTTGACTATTCCACCATGGTTGAGGAAGGATATGTGGGTAGGAGTTTGAAGCCATCCGCGAACCCACCCGTGCCAAGCTTGGATAGTTCTCAACCAAAGCTTTTTCCCTGGAGACCCAAACAAGTTGGTGGGATACTCAAAGGAATTTGGGCCGGGAATCAAGAAGAAGCGGAGAGGAGGTTCAAGCCATCCAAGGATCCGCCCAAGTTCAAATTGCACAATTCCCGTCCCAAGCTTTTTCCATGGAGGCCAAAAGGTAGTGCATGCTTGACCTCCACATCAGCACCATCCCGGCAGGTACGTTTCATATTCTTTGGTAGTAGTTATGCCATTCTTGGCCGGGAGGAGCATACCATCTTCAAGCCTCCATGAGGTAAGAGAGGTACGTTAAGCTCGTGACGTTAAACAAGCGCTTCTTGGGAGGCAACCCAAGGTGTCAAATTTCGTATTTTGCTTTGTTTGTTTGTGTGTCATAGTTTTCTTAGTTTTATTTTTTTTAACTTTGTGTGGTTGTATTCTTTTCATGTTTTTATTGCTTGTATTGCTTGGATTTGTATTTTCATTCATGTTGGTGATTCTTGGTGTGTTCTTCATTGTTTATGATCATCTTTGTGTTTTGATGAGTTTTATGCATGTTGGGTCAAGAATGTAAGTTTTTTGGAGGTGATTCATGATGTTTAAAAGCCAGAAGAACAAATTTTATGGGTGTGCGGGCTGTGCACAGCCCGCACACACTAGCCAGAGCATTGTGCGGCTGTTGTGCCGCCCCGCACATCTATCCGCACACACCAGACAGAAGGGTGTGCGGCCAGTGTGCGGGGCCGCACACAGGCCGCACACAAACACCAGAAGGGTGTGCGGGCTGTGTACAGCCCGCACACGCATGCGTGGGCTGTGTACAGCCCGCACATAGCAATTTTTCAGCCCCTTCAGCCCAATTTCAGCATCTTCGGGGCTGATTTTTCCGTCCTTCTTTCACCCGATTTTTCTTCAATTTTTTTTGGTGTATCTTCCTTGATTACCTCCTCATTTGGCCAACCTTTCCATGATCTTAAAGTCTCTCATCAATTTTGAGTTTTAATTTTGTCGATCTATCATTTTCATTGAGTTCTCGCCGACATCTTTGAACTTTGTCATCTAGGTTTGGGTTTTTGCGTATCTCTCATCTTTGTTGATTTTCATTGTTTAAAATTGTTTTAAATCCCAAACTCTTTGATGTGAGAATGTTTTTAACTTGAAGTTGCATGCTCTTATATTATTTCTTTTCAAGTTTTGCCAAGCATTGAGTTGGAAAGTTTCACTCGAACACCCACACATTGTGTTTCATATTTCTTGTTTTCTTTGTTCTTAGCCTTGCTTATTTGTGTGTTTGTTGTATTTTATTTTTGTGTGTGTGATGGACACCTTGAGATGATGTTCTTTTCTACCTTGCAGGTGGAATTGGAGCATCTAGTGCATTTTTCTCTCCCAACATCTACAAGATTCATCATTGGCCACCCTGATCTCATGGACTTCAAGATTATACTTGGAGACTCGGGGAAGTTCACGAAACCCTCTTACCTTGCTTTAATTGCATATATTTTACTGAGCTGCTGATTTAGGTACATTGGGGACAATGTACTACTTTAAGTAGGGGGGTGGACTTTCATGATTTTCGTGAACTTTAAGAATTTTTGAGCAACTTTGCATGTTAGTAAACCAAGGATGGCATGAATGATTCTTGTATGTGTATGATAGTGTAGAACAATGATAGATGCTAAGTTACTCATAACCTTGCACTCTTAAGAATTTTGTGTCATTCTCGGCATTCCATCACTTAACCTCCTATGTAGGACCTTGGACACCTAGGTTAGGAAAGCAGTAACCTTCGTGACCCTCTTAGTGGCTAACCCATTCGTGGGGTTTCGTGCTTTGACGTGTTAGGTATTTCTCCTAATAGACTCTTAAGGACTTTCCTCTATGTTTTTCGCTCAACACGGTAAAAAAAAAAAAAAAAAAAAAAAAAAAAAAAAAAAAAAAAAAAAAAAAAAGGACAGTGTTCCTCTGCCCTACTAGCGAAGTAACCTGGGGTTCTTGCTCCTAACCAGAGTGTGCCTCTCGCCAAAAGCTATAAAGGCATGAGCGCGTTTATATGAATGTGTAAAGTTCCAGGTAATGTGGATTTGCAATTCATGTTAGTCCAGAAAAAAAATATGTGTGTAAATATATACTTATACATGTACATATATGTGTATAACAGAAGAAAGTGTAACGACCGGTGGTTTTTCGAACAATAGAGGAAAGATCCTTGGGAGCCTACTAGGAGCATCTCTACCACTTCAAGGCCGAATTCCACTAAGTGGCGTGATTTGCCGCAAGATGTGGTCCTCGGGGTTCTGTCTACCTGACTTGGACTACAGGGCTTCGAAATAGAGGGGTTGCACACAAACATCATATCATTGCCGTTGAATGCATGAAATTTCTTAAGTGGTTCTAGCTTAGTATCTTGAGTTTTACCATTGCTATTGTACACTTACACTTAAGCCGGAGGTTGTGTATTTAGCCACTTATCAATCCCTTTTGTTATTCATGTTTGTTTGCTTAGGGACAAGCAAACGCTCAAGTAGGGGGGTATTTGATAAGTGTCTAAATACATCACTTTTATTATGTACATTTTATTTACTTTCATGCATTTTTGTATGTCTCCGATGCCCTTTACGCGCTTTTCTTGTTAATTATCATTTCAGGACATCGGAAGACCATCTAGTGCGTGTTTGAGCTTCTTTTGGCATCATCGAAGAATTTATTGATGCTCACACATATCCTCAAGTTTCGGGCAAGAAAAGAGTGGATTTGAGGAAGTTACTGTAGCGATTTTACTGTAGCACCGTTACTGTAGCAGTGTGCGGCCAGTGTGCGGCCGCACAGTACCCGCACAGGACAGACAGAAGGGTGTGCGGGCACTGTGCGGCCCGCACAGTGCCCGCACACGCACGTGCTGATGAGGCTTTGTTTGGGTTATTTAAGGCTTTCTAGGGCTTTGGAGAGCTTGTCTTTTGGCCAGCATCCTCTCCATCCTTCTCCACCATCATCTCCTCCATTCTCCACCATCATCTCCACCCATTTCCACCATCATCACCGGATTGGAGAGGCAATTTGAAGAGCAAAACTCAGGGGGAGAAGAAGGAAGCACTCAAGGTTGTCATCACGGAGCTTGATCGGCGCGGATCCGGCGAGCTTTCATCACAACCTTCTAGCCTACATCTGAGGGAGTTCCTTATGAGCATTTTCATTGATTATCTTGTGTATTATCTCCTTTGATGTGGAACTAGGCTCCCAAGGCCACCGGGCTCCGGTGAACCTTGGGAGGAGAACTTGTATGGATGATGATAATTGTTTATAATTGATTGTTGGCTTGTTTGTTTGATTTCAATCTATTGTTTTAATGTTCAACCTACAATGGATGGATTCCGTAGGTTTTGATTCTTGAATTGTATGTGTATGGCGGGATGCTTGCATGTATTAGGTCGCACATAGATTGAAGGGGGATTCAATGTGCCGGTACACCGGAGGTTCTGGGTGCCGGTAGCTCCCCGCGTGGTTAGGGTTGTTTTAGCCGAAAGCGCGCATTAGAATAACCCTAATCGAGACTCCATGTTCCTAATGACATCGTAGGGGTATCTTCTGGATAGAGGAACCCGTATTGGATTAGGGCTACACCACGGAGGTTCCGGGGTAGTCGACTCCCGAGTCTAGCGGATCAAACCTAGCCAACTTAGCGCTCAATTTCCTATATTCATCCTAACTTGTTCTTCTCCTTAGGGGATCCTCGCCCGAGGCCTCTAGTTATCATTGCTACTTGTTCTTTACATTGCTTGTATGGTGTGCCTTAGTCCATTTTGTTTATAGCTTTTCTTTTATTTAATTTTCCTATTTGTGTTTATATTAAACTCTTGATTTGGTAGACCAGATAGTGATACCTAGGAGGAAGTAATAGCAGATCTTGGGGCCCTTGGGAATACGACCCTCTTGTGTTCGCACGAGAGGTTATTACTTGACGACCCGTGCACTTGCGGCCGGGGAGTCGCGTGCTCGCTTCTTTAGCGTGTCGCGCGGCGACTCATCAGGATACTTTCTGCTTCAGCTAAGTCTTTCATTAAGAAACACTTACCCAACCATTGCTTAACACTTAATAATGTTGGGATGTCATTCCCAATGAGTAGAATGTCATCGACGTATAACACTAAGAAAATAACTATGCTCCCACTAGTCTTCTTGTACACACAAGGCTCATCTTCATTTTTGATAAAATCAAACTCTTTGACTGTCTCCTCAAATCAAAGATTCCAGCTTCGGGTTGCTTGCTTGAGCCCATAAATGGATCTCTGGAGCTTGCAAACCTTTGTAGGATTCTGTTGGTCGACAAAACCCTCAGGCTGTGTCATGTACACGTCCTCGAGAAGGTTTCGGTTAAAGAAAGCCATTTTGATGTCCATTTGCCATATCTCATAGTCATAATATGCGGCTATGGCAAGTAGAATCCTAATGGATTTGAGCATGACTACTGGTGAAAAGGTTTCGTCATAGTCTATACCATGAGTTTGTCAAAATCCCTTCGCCACTAGTCTACCTTTGAAGGTATTATCGCCTTTACGCTTGAAGATCCATTTGCACTCAATGATTTTTGCACATTCTGGTGGGTCAACCAAGTTCCAAACTAGATTATCATACATTGATTGCATCTCAGATTTCATGGCTCCAAGCCATTTGTCTGAGTCTGGACTCTCAATAGCCTCACGATAGGTGGTGGGTTCATCCTGATCCACCAGCTCTAAGCTTTGGTCATCAGTTATGAGATAACCATATCTCATATGCGCGTGACGCACCCTACCGGACCTTCTAGGTGCTTGTGTAATTGGTTCGGGTTCCACAACATCTTGTGAATTCGATTCCATTTTCAACCTTTCCTCAATCGGAGTCTGTGGGACTTGAATCTCTTCGAGTTCAACTCTACTCCCACTATCTTTCTTGAGAAGAAACTCCTTCTCTAAGAAAATAGCATGTCGAGCAACAAACACTTTGTTCTCGGTGGGGTTGTAGAACGAATAACCCTTCGTTTCCTTAGGGTATCCCACAAACAGGCATTTGTCTATTTTGGATGCGAGTTTGTCCGATGTTAACCGCTTAACATGACACTCGCACCCCCAGATCTTTAGAAAAGACATATTGGGATTTCGCCCATACCATATCTCATATGGAGTCTTATTTAGTGCCTTAGTTGGAGTACGGTTTAGTAGGAACACAGCCGTTTCAAGGGCGTATCCCCAAAAGGATCTTGGAAGACTCATTTGATTCATCATCGATCGGACCATATCTAATAGGGTTCGATTTCTCCTCTCGGACACACCATTCTTCTGAGGTGTTCTAGGTGGAGTGAGTTGTGAAACAATTACACACTCTTTGAGATAATGATCAAACTCTTAGCTCAAATATTCACCACCTCGATCAGATCGAATGGCCTTAATACTTTTTCCAAGCTGGTTTTGTACTTCGTTCTTAAATTCTTTGAACTTTTCAAAGGTTTCGGACTTATGCTTTATCAGGTAGACGTATCCAAACCTGCTTAAGTCATCTGTAAAGGTTATGAAATACACATAACCACCTTTGGCCTGCATGCTCATTGATCCACATACATCGCTATGTATAAGACACAATAAGTTGCTAGATCTTTCACCAACTTTGGTGAAAGGTCTCTTTGTCATTTTTCCATGCAGACAAGATTTGCATGTGTCAAATGATTCTAAATCAAATGACCCAAGTGCTCTGTCTCTATGGAGTCTTGAGATGCGTTTGTTGTTTGCATGTCCTAAACGACAATGCCAGATGTAAGAGGGATTTAACTCATTTGTTTTTATCCTCTTACTATTTACATTGTAGATTGATTTGTGATTAGTCAAGTCTAGAACGTAAAGACCATTGTTTAGCACACCATTGCCATACAAGATGTTATTACGATGAATGGAAAATTCATTATTCGAAATAACAAAATTGAATCCGTCATTGTCTAAATATGAAATCGAAATAATGTTCCTGCTTATAGCAGGTACATAATAAACATTCGATAATTGAATCACTAATCCTGAAGGTAAAGTCAGAGAATAGTCACCTATCTCCAATGCCGCAACTCTTGTGTCGTTACCTACTCTTAGGTCGACTTCGCCCTTCTTCAATATCCTCCTATTTCTCAGTCCCTTCACATTTGAACAAATATGAGAACCACATCCGGTATCTAATACCCAAGAAGTAGAAATAGAGAGATTGATCTCTATCATGTAAATACCTAAAGCAGGGGGAACCTTTCCTTTCTTCAGATCTTCCAGATATAGTGGACAGCTCCTTTACAGTGAAAGTAGCTGCCTTCCTTTAGAGGCTTGGACTTGGGAGTCTTGGCCGCCTTGCCCTTGGTGTAAGGTCCAACCTTTTCCTTTTGCTTGGCCTTGGCCTTTCCCTTTCCCTTTCCACTTTGACCCTTGTTCTTCTCAAGAACAGATCGCAAAGAAAAAATGTTCTGATTTATGATTGTCATTGAAACTATACAGTAAATGTACAAAATAGTATTAGTTTTTGGCTATTAAAACATTCCCACAAATATTCAAAAAATAATTCGTGTTAGTTGATAAGTGTCTAAATACATCACTTTTATTATGTACATTTTATTTACTTTCATGCATTTTTGTATGTCTCCGATGCCCTTTACGCGCTTTTCTTGTTAATTATCATTTCAGGACATCGGAAGACCATCTAGTGCGTGTTTGAGCTTCTTTTGGCATCATCGAAGAATTTATTGATGCTCACACGTATCCTCAAGTTTCGGGCAAGAAAAGAGTGGATTTGAGGAAGTACTGTAGCGATTTCACTGTAGCATTTTTCCACTGTAGCTCCGTTACTGTAGCAGTGTGCGGCCAGTGTGCGGCCGCACAGTACCCGCACAGGACAGACAGAAGGGTGTGCGGGCACTGTGCGGCCCGCACAGTGCCCGCACACGCACGGGCTGATGAGGCTTTGTTTGGGTTATTTAAGGCTTTCTAGGGCTTTGGAGAGCTTGTCTTTTGGCCAGCATCCTCTCCATCCTTCTCCACCATCATCTCCTCCATTCTCCACCATCATCTCCACCCATTTCCACCATCATCACCGGATTGGAGAGGCAATTTGAAGAGCAAAACTCAAGGGGAGAAGAAGGAAGCACTCAAGGTTGTCATCACGGAGCTTGATCGGCGCGGATCCGGCGAGCTTTCATCACCACCTTCTAGCCTACATCTGAGGGAGTTTCTTATGAGCATTTTCATTGATTATCTTGTGTATTATCTCCTTTGATGTGGAACTAGGCTCCCAAGGCCACCGGGCTCCGGTGAACCTTGGGAGGAGAACTTGTATGGATGATGATAATTGTTTATAATTGATTGTTGGCTTGTTTGTTTGATTTCAATCTATTGTTTTAATGTTCAACCTACAATGGATGGATTCCGTAGGTTTTGATTCTTGAATTGTATGTGTATGGCGGGATGCTTGCATGTATTAGGTCGCACATAGATTGAAGGGGGATTCAATGTGCCGGTACACCGGAGGTTCCGGGTGCCGGTAGCTCCCCGCGTGGTTAGGGTTGTTTTAGCCGAAAGCGCGCATTAGAATAACCCTAATCGAGACTCCATGTTCCTAATGACATCGTAGGGGTGTCTTCTGGATAGAGGAACCCGTATTGGATTAGGGCTACACCACGGAGGTTCCGGGGTAGTCGACTCCCGAGTCTAGCGGATCAAACCTAGCCAACTTAGCGCTCAATTTCCTATATTCATCCTAACTTGTTCTTCTCCTTAGGGGATCCTCGCCCGAGGCCTCTAGTTATCATTGCTACTTGTTCTTTACATTGCTTGTATGGTGTGCCTTAGTCCATTTTGTTTATAGCTTTTCTTTTATTTAATTTTCCTATTTGTGTTTATATTAAACTCTTGATTTGGTAGACTAGATAGTGATACCTAGGAGGAAGTAATAGCAGATCTTGGGGCCCTTGGGAATACGACCCTCTTGTGTTCGCACGAGAGGTTATTACTTGACGACCCGTGCACTTGCGGCCGGGGAGTCGCGTGCTCGCTTCTTTAGCGTGTCGCGTGGCGACTCATCATTAGTGATTTTATTGTGGGCCAAGGTCCGTATTTCACTTTGTCCTGGTCAAGCTGAGCTTGTACACCCAAGACTCGGTTATTTAGGTAGGAACTCTTTCCAATCACATCACCATGAGACCCTTGGATCAAATGGGATTAACAACTATTATGTTAAAGCACTTCCCATTTTAATGCCTAGGGCTAGGACTGTCACTACTACCCTTGTTAAGTCAAACCATTACCCAAATGTCGGACATAACATTTATTCTGGCACTTGCCTCACAAAGATAATCTAGCATACACCAGCGATGGCATGGCGTCCGTTTCGACGATCGATGCTTGACAAGTTTTGAGTAGTGGAAGGCACTTTAAGACTTACTATTTGATGGGATTTAAATCTTTTACAGCTTAACATGCATCCATTCACAATGAAATAAAAATAACGAAAAACATGGTGACAATCATGAGCCCGAAAAACCTAAACCTAGAGACTATCTCTTAGGCGGGCTTCTCGTCTGGATCCGCCTCTTTGAATCTCGCCATCTTCATAAAAGGAATTAAATGAAAAATAAATAAAATGGTACGCATACCGTATACAAAGAAAAATAACTCGCAGGCCGTATTAAATTACCATGACACGCAGGTCGTATCCAAATGTAAAAACGGCATGCAGGCCGTGTCTATCTAAGGCCCATGGTAGCACGAAATAAACCATACATACATAACATTCACCATACAAATATTCATCACATGAATAAAACATTCACACATGCATGCTATCATCACATGATATAAAACAGATTTTAAATAAACAATTTAAGTTAAGCCGTTTGGAATCGTGTGTTCAAGTTACCCCGTAAGATCAAACCATTTGATCTCAATCGATAAATTTGAACTCATTATTAATTGATTTGTGCTAAAATCAATCAATCAATTCCATATACTTTTATGTTTTATTTGAACCAAACAAACATCAAATAATATGAAAGATGAGAACAAATAAAACCAAAGTCCAAAGCATGCAAAAGAAAAACCTAGCTCTGGTACCACTATTGGGATCGACAATGGTCTACGAGCATGCTGGAAGCAAAATATGCACAGCCGATAACAAATAAAACTAGCATGGACCCTAGCATGCAATGGAAGCGAAGAAAGATATAAAAAATCTACAATAAATAAATAAATACAATTCCAAGGGTGTAGTCGAAAAAGGGACTGCATATACGCGACTCCCCTCTACTCTCACATACACACAAGCCGGAAACAATCTGGTATGGATTGCTAGTATCCAACGATAACTCTTATCAAGAAATATGAATAGCAATTAAAAATTAGGTCTCAAAACCTAATCATAAACATGTGTAAGGAATTGTAAATTCAAAAACCGACACGCGGCTAATGTTTCACATGTGAGAATCTTTCGAGAAAAATTCCACAACCATTATGAAACAAATCTTAAAAGGCTCTCACTCCGGCGATCTTCATTGATAATGAAATATCAATGAAAAAGCCGGCCTGTGAACTAACATACATGAATCAACAAGAAAGATCAAAAGAGTGTCGACCTATACCTTTGCCGGAACTGAGTAATGGCAATCCGGATGGAGAAAACTTTCTCCAAAAGGGGGGGAAAGGCGGACAACACCTTTGCAAAGGATGACAGCGACCAACACTTGGACCCGACGGTGGCCTCGGCTTAGGCACACCGGCGGCGGTGGCGTCCTCTTGGCTAGGGCGGACCGGCGACCTCCTTTGAGGAAGAGAGGGAGAGGAAAGATTAGGGTTAGGGTTTTTTTTTCTAATACAGATGTATTTATAAAACCCTAAAAGAAATCCAATGCAATATCAACCATTGATTCCACATATTGGATCTTCTCTCTTATTAGATATTAATCATATTAGATCCAATAAGCTAACACTTCATTTCTAATTAAGTCCCTCATTTTTAAGTTATCTCATAACTCAATCCTTACACATTCGCTGTTAGACCAAATCAACTCTTGATTTATCTAAACTCCATTTAGCTATTTGACTCATTAGATTGAGTCCGGATTTCACAGCTTTTACGTGTGCGATCCTGTAGGCCCGTTTTAAAATTGGCAATGGGATTTTAATCTCGTTAAGGCCCATAAGTCACAAATGCCGTCTAGCATGGCAATGTGACTACCTGAATTAAAACAGAGGTCGACTGGGTAATCAACTAACCTCGTAACCATATCGGATTCCTTTGCCAATTGAATATCTCGATCAACATAAGGCATGGAGCTTAGTCACCCTTATTTATTTGTCGATCGATTTCTTGATCCTCGGTGAACTGACTAGGTCAAACAAATGATAACCCTTACAATTTCACTTGGGCATGGCCACGCACTACTCAGTTTCGCCGATCAAGTGGCCGGTGATATTCTCTCTCCTCAGAGAGTGGCAATCCCCTCGCATCGCAAATGTTACTCGGTATAAATCTCGATGCACCCAATCATACCCACACTTGTCACTCTATTACGAATGACGTTAGGCATATATCAAAGTACACCAACATTCGTCCAAGCTCCATAGCGACCTTGAGTCTAAGGATTCGGTATAAGCGTTACACGAGAACCACTTATGACTTTGAAACCATGTAGTGATCTCGTGAGCGGATCGATCCAGACACGCTGTTCACTAACACGTGTCTATGTCTATTGATTGACATCACATGTCCTATAATCCGTAAAACATGATTATCACACAATAGGCATACTAGTCTTAGTTTACTATCATTCCCATGATAGTAATTGACTAGGGATGTTTAGAAAGTTGTTCCTTTACGCACCAAGGTTTTACTGCCCGAATCACGTATTCGGCAACTTGTGCGGAGCAAACTCTCAGGGATAGTTCTATCCACGCATACATGCACAGAAATGCAGTAAGATAAAACAAGCCAGGTTTTATTAAAAATAAACATATAACTAATAAAGGTTCAGATCAACATATTATGGCTAGGGCTAACACTAGCACACACAAGAAGGGACATGAAGATGTGACTACTTTGTGCCTTTCCATCACACAAATTGGCTTGAATTCTTCAGGAAGTTAGCACAAACCCTCATGTGAATGATCCCCTCTTGTGCCTTGACACTTGTGTTGTACAAAAACTCCCAACAATAGGTCTTGATAACCCATCTTTGCTTCCTTTTCCTCCTTCAATACTTTCACAACCTAATTACATAAAAGAACACCAAAATACACTTTATAAGACATAGTCCATGGTAAAATAATTCTCAATGCATGTAAAACAAGTGGATAAAACATGCCTACTCAAGCACTTATCAGTATCTTCGTTCTCCCCTTCAATATGCTGGAATAGCCCTAGAACTCCCAATTTATACCCCGAAAGCCTACGGGCCATATGGGGACCGTGAGGATGTAGATTAGATCAAGGGAATCCCCAAATCTCGAGCCTCACGGGGTAGTTAATGGGGGGAGTGAAGGGTTAACTGGGTAGTTAACGGGGGAGTGAAGCCTAGGTAAAAATTTCTGGAAATTCTTCACTGAGTCGTAGACTGGACCGTGAGAACTAGGTTAAGACTTCTGGAAATTCCTCACAGGGTAATAGACAGGGCCGTGAGGCTTAGGAAAAATTCTCAGGATTTTCTTACCCGAAGACCCCCCAAGTGATACAGTTGCTGCTATAGTGTATGTACTACAGTACTTCAAATACAATAGATCTGCTACAGTATCATGACCTGGTTTTTTTTCTCTTTTCTGCGCAGAATATGTGCTCACGAACTCCATGGCTTCTACCTACCCTACAAAGCAAATATGACTCGATTAGGGATAAAAATGGGAACAAAACATGACAAAATACATGCAAAGTGTACTGAATAAGTATACTAGAATACATACTAGAATACTCGATGGCGGCATCCCGGTACGGTGTCCCCGCCGCATCACTCGGTACCACTTGAAACCCCCTCGTTCCAAGTTTTGTCGAGTTTGCATGACGTGATCCCCGATTCCTCCGGAGCGCACTCGTGTGATCAAGTGATCGAGCTACGGCGCCAGCAGGGCGTGCTCGTCGACAGCGGCATCCCGGCCTGGCGCCCCCGCCGAATACTCAGCATCACTTGAAACTCCCTTGGGCCAAGTTTCAAGTAGTTTGCAAGACGTGATCACCAATTCAGCCGGAGCGCACTTGTGTGAGCAAGTGATCGAGAGGCGGCGCTAGCAAGGTGTCCCGGTCGACGGCGGCATCTTGCCACGGCGCCTCCACCGCATCACTTGGCATCACTTGAAACCCCCTAGTGCTAAGTTTCATCAAGTTTGCACCACAGGATCACTGATTCCTGCGGAGCGCACTCATGTGATCAAGTGATCAAGCGGCGGCGCCGACGGGGCGTCCCGGTCGATGGCGGCATCCCATCTCGGCGGTCCCGCCGTATCACTCGGCATCACTTGAAACCTCCTCGGGCCAAGTTTCGTCGAGTTTGCCTGACGGGATCACTGATTCCGCTAAGAGACACTCGTGTGATCAAGAGAACCAGCGGCGGCGCCGGCGGGGCATCCCGGTCGACGGCGGCATCCCGGCCCGGTGCCCCCGCTGCTTCACTCGACATCACTTGAAAGCCCCTCGGGCCATGTTTCGTCGAGTTTGCATGACGCGATCTCCGATTAATTACCCACAAAAATCGTTTGGGCCTCCAAGGAAATAGTTTTGGTTGGGACGTGTCTAACCTCGGCATAGGTGGGTCATTGGATGGCTTCAACCCCCAACCCACAATTTCTTTTGTCCCAAATAATTCTTTCTTGTGCTTTGTTTTCTTGTTAGCTTTTATGCAAATGGCTTGCTCAAGTGCTATCAATGGTGCTCTTTCGACTCCTTCAACCTCCAAAATACCAAAGTTCTCTTCATTTTAATTATAGGTTGTAGTTGGGCCTTCCATTATTGGTTCACAAATTTGTTTTTCAACCCGGCTCTCTAGCTTGTGAAGAGATGCTTGCACAGCCGAAAGTGTGGCATGGATGACCTCAAATCTAGCTTCATATTTGGCATCAAGGACCGAGTATTGTTCGGATTGGGTCCTAGCAAGATGTCCAACCTGGTTCTCAAGAGAATGAAGGGAGGTATGGACATTCCTCAGTATGGTGCCAAACTCATCTAACTTTTTTTCTATACCCTGAAACCTTGCTTCAGTATTGATCATGAATTTAGCCAACACATCCTCGGTAGTGTACTTCCTCTCTTGCGATGTTCCATGGTTAGGACTTGGAGGGCAATTTTGAGCTTGCATTTGTCAAGAATAGTGTACCTCGCACAAAAAGAAAACACAAAGTGACACAAAGGAAAACAAGAAAACGAAAGTAGATAATTAAATAAAATAATATGTACAAGAAAAAGAAAACACAAAGTGAAACAAAGAAAAACAAAACAAACATAATAGACACTAAAATAATGTGTACAATAAGAGAAAAATGGCTAGAGCAATAGACTACAGGTTTTCCTAGTATTCCTTGAATTCCTCGGCAACGGCGCCAAAAACTTGACGATTACCGATTCCGCTAGGGCGCACTTGTGTGATCAGTTGATCGGGCGGCGGCGCAGGCGGGGCATCTCGGTCGACGGCGTCATCCCTGCCTGGCGCCCCTGCCGTATCACTCGGCATCACTTGAAACCTACTCGGGCCATCATTCATCGAGTTTGCACGATAGGATCACCGAATCCGCCATAGCGTGCTCGTGTGATTAAGTGATCGAATGGCGGTGCCGGCTGGGCGTCCCGGTCGATGGCGACATCCCCGGTGGCGCCCCCGCCGCATCACTCGACAACACTTGAAACCCCCTCGTGCCAAATTTCATCGAGTTTGCAAGACGGGATCACTGATTATGCCGGAGCACACTCGCCTGATCAAGTGAATGAGCGGCAATGCCGACAGGGCGTCCTGGTCGACGGCGGCATCCCAGCCAAGCGCCCCAGCCGCATCACTCGACATCACTTGAAACCCCTCATGCCAAGTTTCATAGAGTTTGCACGACGGGATCCACGATTCTGCAGAAGCGCACTCGTAAGATCAAGCGATCGAGCGGTGGTGTCGGTGCGGCGTCATGGTCAACGGCGTCATCCCGGCACGATGCCCCCACCGCATCACTTGGCATCCATTGAAACCCCCTCAGGCCAAGTTTGGTCGAGTTTGCAAGACGGGATCACCGATTCCGACGGAGCGCACTCAATTGATCAAGTGATCAAGCGGCGGCGCGGGCGGGGCGTCGCGGTCGACGGTGGCATCCCAGCCTGGCGCCCACGCCGCATCACTTGGTATCACTTGAAACCCCCTCTGGCCAAGTTTCGTCGAGTTTGCACGACATGATCCCCAATTCCGCATAAGCGCACTCGTGTGATCAAGAGATCGAGCGGATGTACCGGCGTGGCGTCTCAGTCGATTGCGGTATCCCAGCCCGGCTCCCCCGTCGTATCACTCATCATTACTTGAAACCCCCTCGGGCCATGTTTCGTCGAGTTTGCACGACGGGATCGCCGATTCCACCGGAGCGCATTCGTGTGATCAAGTGATCAAGCGGCGGCGCCGGCGGGGCCTCCCGGGCGACGGCGGCATCCCTGCCCGGCGGCCTCGCCGCATCACTTGGCATAACTTAAAATCCCCATGGCCCAAGTTTCACTGAGTTTGGACGACAGGATCACCGATTCCGCAGGAGCGCACTCGTGTGATTAAGTGATCGAGCGGCGACGCTGGCGGAGCGTCCCGTTCGACTGCGGCATCCAGGCCCGTCGCCCTCGTCGTATCACTTGGCATCACTTGAAATACCCATGGTCCAAGTTTCGTCGAGTTAGCACGACGGGATCACCGATTCCGCCGGACGCACTCGTGTGATCAAGTGATAGAGCTGGAGCGCAGGCGCGGCATCCCGGTCGATGCGGCATCCCGGCACGGCGCCCCTGTTGCGTTACTCGGCATCACTTGAAACCCCCTTGGGCTATGTTTCATTGAGTTTGCACTACGTGATCCCCGATTTCGCCGGAGTTCACTCGTGCGATCAAGTGCTCGAGTAGAAGCGCCGGTGGGGGGTCCTGGTCGACGACAGCATCCCCGCTGGCGCCCCTGCCGCATCACTCGCCAATACTTGAAACCCCCTCGGGCCAAGTTTCATCAAGTTTGCACAACGGGATCACTAATTCCGCCATAGCGCACTCACCTGATCGAATGACTGAGCGGCGGTGCCGGCGGGACATCCCAATCGACGGCGGTATCCCTGCATGGCGTCCCCGTAGCATCACTTGGTATAACTTGAAACTCAATTGGGCCAAGTTTCATCGAGTTTGCACGACGGGATCACCAATTCCACAGGAGCGCACTCATGTGATCAAGTGGTCGAGCGGCAGCGCCGACGGAGCATCCCTATCAACGGCGGCATCCATGCCCGGCGTCCCCACCGCATCACTCGGCATTACTTGAAACCCCCTCGCGCCAGGTTTCTTCAGGTTTGGACGATGTGATCCCGATTCCTCCAGGGCGCCCTCGTGTGATCAAGTGATCGAGCGGCGGCGCCGGAGGGGAGTGTTGGTCGACGGCGGCATCGCACCCGGCACACCAGCCATATCACTCAACATGACTTGAAACCTCTTCGGGCAAAGTTTCGTCGAGTTTACACGATGGGATCACCGATTCAGCCAGAGCGCACTCGTGTGATCAAGTGATCGAGCGACAGTGCCTGCTGGAGATCCCGGTCGACGGCGGCATCCCAGCCGGTGCCCAAGCTACATCACTCGGCATCATTTGAAACCTAGAGCCAAGTTTCATCGAGTTTGCACAACAGGATCCATGATTCCGCCAGAGCGTATTGTGAGATCAAGTGATCGAGCGGCGGCGCCAGTGAGGCATCCTGGTCGACGGCGGCATCCTGGTACGACGCCCCCGCCGCATCACTTGGCATCACTTGAAACCCCCTCAGGCCAAGTTTGGATAAGTTTGCATGACAGGATCACCGATTCCACCGGAGCGCACTCGTGTGATTAAGTGATCGAGCGGTGGCGCCGGCTGGGGCGTCACGGTTGACGGCGGCATCCCAGCCCGGCACCCTTGCCGCATCACTCGGGATCACTTGAAACCGATTCGGGACAATTTTCGTCGAGTTTACACAACGTAATCCCCGATTCCGCCGGCGCATACTCGCGTGTTCAAGTGATCGAGCGGCGGCGCCGGAGGGGTGTCCCGGTTGACGGCAGTATCCCGGCCCGAAGCCCTCGCCGCATCACTCGACGTCACTTGAAAACTCCTCGGGCCAATTATCGTCGAGTTTGCACGACGTGATCCCCGATTACACCGGCGCGTACTAGTGTGATCCAGTGATTTAGAGGCGGCGCCGGCGGGGCGTCCCCTTCGATGCCGGCATCCTTGCCTGGCACCCTCGCCCATCACTCAGCATCACTTGAAATCCTCTCATGCCAAGTTTCGTCGAGTTTGCATAACTGGACCACCCGATCTCGCTGGGGCGCACTCACGTGATCAAGCGATCGAGCGGCGATGCCTGCAGGAAGTCCCGGTCGATGGCGGCATCCTAGTCTAGTGCCCCGCCGCATCACTCGGTATCACTTGAAACCTTCTCGGGACAAGTTTCATCGAGTTTGCATGACGGGATCACCGATTCCGCCCGAGCGCACTCATGCGATCAAGTGATCGAGCTGCGGGATCGGCGGGGCGTCTCGGTCGATGGCGGCATCCCAACTCAGGGCCTCCCCGCATAATTTGGCATCACTTTTAACCCCCTTGGTTCATGTTTCGTAGAGTTTACACGATGGGATCCCCGATTCCGCCGGAGCGCACTCGTGTGATAAAGTGATCAAGCGGAGGCGCCGGCGGGGTGTCAATATCGATGGCGGCATCCCGACCCGGCTCCCCCGCCGCATCACTCGGCATCACTAGAGACCCCCTCGGGCCAAGTTTCATCGAGTTTGTATGACGAGATCAACAATTTCGCTTAAAAGCACTCATGTGACCAAGTGATCGACCGGCGGCGCCGGCTAGTCGTCCCGGTCGACGGCAGCATCACGTCCTGGCGCTCACGCCGCATCACTCGGCATGACTTGAAACCCCATCGGCCAAGTATCATCGAGTTTGCACGACGGGGTCACCGATTACGCCAGAGCACACTCGCGTGATCAAGTGACCGACTGGCGGTGCTGGCAGGGTGTCCTGGTCAGCTGCATCATCCCACCACAGCACCCCCTCCGCATCACTCGGCATCACTTGAAACCCCCTCGGGCCAAGTTTGGTCGAGTTTGCATGATGTGATCACCGATTCTGCCAGAGCGCACTCGTGTGATCAAGTGATCTAGTGGCGACGCCGGCGGGGCGTCCTAGTCGATGGCGGCGTCTCGGTCCGGCACTCCCACTGCATCACTCAGCATCACTTGAAACCATCTCATGCCAAGTTTCGTTGAGTTTGCACGACGAGATCACCGATTCCGCTAGAGCACACTCCCATGATCAAGTGACCGAGCGACGGTGCCGGCAGGGTGTCCTTGTCAATGGTGGCATCCTAGCACAGCGCCCGCACCGCATCACTCGGCATCACTTGAAACCCCCTCGGGCCAAGTTTCGTCAAGTTTGCACGACGTGATCCCCAATTCCGCCGGAGCACACTCGTGTGATCAAATGATGGAGCGGCAATCCCAATCGATGGCGGGGCATCCCAATCGACGAAGGCATCTTGGCCCTGCCCCCCCGCTGTATCAGTTAGCATCACTTGAAACCAACTCATGCCAAGTTTCGTAGAGTTTGCACAATGGGATCACAGATTCCGCCAGAGCGCACTCACTTGATCAAGTGATCGAGCGGCGCCGCCGCCGTGGCTTGCCTTTAGACGGTGTTATCCAGGCCTAGTGCCCCCACTGCATCACTTGGCATCACTTGAAACCACCTCGGGACAAGTTTGGACGAGTTTGCACGACGTGATCCCCGATTCCGCTAGGGCGCACTCGTGTGATCAAGTGATCGAGCGGCGGCGCCGGCAGGGCGTCCCGGTCGACTATGGCATCCCAGCCTGGCACCCCCACCGCATCACTTGGTATCTATTGAAACCCCTCGGGCGAAGTTTTATCGAGTTTGCAGGACAGGATCACCGATTCCGTCCGAGCGCACTCGTGTGAACAAGTGATCGAGCTACGGCGCCGGCGGGGCGTCCTGCGCTACGGCGCCATCCCGACTCGGGCCCCAAATTGACACGACCTTTTGTTTGCGTACCACAAGTGCACGGCCTTGTCGAAGTAATAAAAGTTACCCCGGTGAGTGGGCAGTCGAATCCACAGGGAATAGGGATTTAAAATACGAGAAATTGCTATCCAGTCGTGCGATATACGAAAAGAAACAATGATCGGAGTGATAAGTGAATTTATGAAAATTAGAGTAGATGCAAGGCAAGTAAATAGAAAGATGAAAGAGAGAAAAGTGCAAGCAACCAGTAAAAAGAGAGAGACTAGGAATAAGTGAGAATAGGGTATCCGGACAAGTTACCTCTAGGACTTATGCTTCTAGTGCAAGACTATGCTATTATACTTTCCTATTGATGTTAATTGAGTCGAGGAAAATCCTAAAACACACGGTCCCAAATCTAAGGTCAACCGTGACTAACCCCAACACTATGTCCCGGCAATAGGATTCACGTCAACCCTTCACTCTGTTGATTGCTCAACTAAGCCCCAGGGGAGTATTTCTACCTAAGCCTAGCACTACGTGGGGTTGCTTAAAGCTCTAGGGACTCCTAGTGATTAAACCTGTTCCTATGTGTAGTAGTCCTAACCATTTGGTCCAGGAGGAAGAACCGTAGTTAAATTAAGCCCCAGTGCGTAGGATTCACGTCACCCCAAAACCTTGGGGGAGTTTGTCTACCTAGCAACTCTCCCTCTCAACCCTCTTCAATTTTAAGTAGTCTAATCCTATAGGAGTTGTCACACCTCCAAAGGATAACCTAGATTGTTCTCAATCCTTAGTGTCACGGCTAAGAGAAAACAATAGCACAAGAAATCTAAAATTGAAACTCGAATTTATTCATCAATTAATGGAAAAGCATAATAACAATGTCAAAGAAACATAATTATCCTAGAGTTTTACAAGTCCAAATACCCACGAGGGGTTTAGCTCCTCATGGAGCTATACATGTTCATCAATGTATGAAATAAAACACAAACTAAAGACATCAATGAAAACCCCCTCGCGTATGGTGTGGCCGTGGTCATGTGCGGCCGTCGAACGTCGGTGACGATGCCGATGGGGCGCTCCAATCCTCCACAAAGTCCTCTCTGAAACCCTAGCCGCACTCTCCAGAAGTTGGAGAGAAAGATAGGTCAAAAGATGTCTCAAAAAGCCTCCCAATTGGGCTTAAAATAGGCTGAGTGCGGCTTTAAATTTGAAGTTATCGGGGCTTCACACGGCCGTGTGGAATTTCCACACCCCCGTGTGAAGTTTCTGTCTTCCTGAAAAATTAATCCACACGGCCGTGTGTTAATTCCACACGCCCGTGTGAAGTCTCTGGCTTGCTGGAAAATTAATTCACACGGCCGTGTGTTAATTCCACACGCCCGTGTGAAGTCTCTGTCTTGCTGGAAAATTACTTCACACGGCCATGTGTTAATTCCACACGCCCGTGTGAATTCTCTGGAATCATGATTTTTGGCAGAAGTGCATAGTAACTTGCTACATTGATTTGCTACAGTAACAAGCTACAGTGATGCTGCAGTACTCTCCGAAATGCTCCCGAATACTTTGTTTCTTCATCGAGGCCATTGAATTGGGCACACAATCAATGGTAGATCGTGCCTATTGCTTCAAGTCTCCTTCTTGGTGAAGTTTTCCTAAGCTACACGAGTTGGACTTGTTATGAATGTGACTACTTTTGTGCCCCTCCAAAGGAGGTTGGCACACACTCACAAGTCTAACCTCGTGCCTTGTTCCTTGCTTGGTCCGAAAACCTCCCAATAATGGCGAACACGACCTAACTTCGTTCTTCTTTTCCAACTTAGCTCCACGAACCTACAATGCACAAGAATACACAAATGCACACTATTTAGTGATAAAATCTGATAAAAAGTATGTTCAATTGTAAGATAATAACGCTTCGCGTTACTACAACACAAGCACTTATCAAATCCCCCCACACTTAAGCTTTTGCTTGTCCTCAAGCAAAATAGAACGTGAAAGTACTTGGGAAGAACAATTGAAAGTGCTCGGCCTTAGGTTCACCAAAAGCATGCAAAAGAAGCATTCTACAAGTAAGGGGAACTCAAAACATTGCATAAGGTTACCAATGCTCTAGCTAAAAACTCGAATCAAAAAGGATGAAAACTCGAAAATGTGTTAGTGTGTGCGATCTTACTCAAGAGAACCAACGAGTACTCCTCAAACTTTGGTTAGAAAGGACTTATTTATATACAAAAACAAAAAATAGTGGTGGAAGTAGTAGCTTTACACATCCTTGAAGGTAGCCCTTTCCTAGGCGGCCGCCAAAGGTGGCTTTCACTCTTTCGAGGAGGTAGCTCTTTCTACCGGGGTAGTAGCTTTCACGCATCCCATGAGATAGCCCTTTCTCTCATTAGGGCATAACTTGTATCCAACTTATGAGAGTAGCTGCATACTTCATAGGCGGTAGCTCTTGCCACCCCAAATGCATAATTAAAACAAAGCTAATATTTACAAACTCATATATTTTCTTCTCTTTTTCTCTTTTCCATATTTTTTTTTCATTTTTTAATTTTTTTTAATATGCATTTTCCAAAGTAAAACTAAGAACGATGATAAACTTGTCCTTAAAAACTTCAAGATTGAGTTTCCAAAAGATTCCAAGAGTAAGTTGTGCAATATGAGAATATCGAGCAAAAAATTCCTAAAATTCAAGTAGAAACTAGAGCATGATAGGATACAATGTTAAAAATTCTCCTAAACTCTAAGAATACGAATGTTGCAACTAAGGTGAACCGCCATAGGCTACATGAACAATTGAACGCACAAGTAAAGGTGTGTGCAATGTGAATTCCCCCCCCCCCCCACACACTTAAGATGTACATTGTCCCCAATGTACGCATACAAGCACTATAAACAATAAAACAATGAAAGACAAATAGTGTGGAAGTTGCAATTGAAACATTACTCCCCTGAACTCCAAGTGTTGCGTTTGATGGAGCTAGGTCATTGAGAGTTGAGTCTCAATGGTTTGTGGAGCACACACGGTCCCATGACAGTGCCTATGACAATTCCTCAATTTCCTTAAATCCAAGACCATCTGCACACATACGCAAGGGTTCAGTATAGCTGAAGAAAAACCAAAATAAAGCTCGAGTATATAAAGATATGATAATGAGATACAACTCGAGACAAAGTAAAGGAAAAAATAAAAGCAAACCTAGAAGGAGAGTCCTTTCTGAGTACTATAAGTCCAACAAAATAAGAAAATAAAAGTGCAACAAAAGAAAAATAAAATCTACGACGCCTCAGCGTCGGTGTCCTGATGTGTATCCTCTGGTGCTACTGCTGCTGGTGCTGCTGGAGATGGAGGCGGAGTCGGTGAGGGGACCCGTCGGGGTCGCACCACAGACCGCTCAAATAACTGGATCACTGTGGCAAGCTGTGCCGACAAGTGAGCGAACTGTGATGCCTGAGTGGCCCTCAACTCGGCAAACCCTGCTGCCTGTGTGATCCTCAACTCTGCTAACTCTTGCTGCATGATACCCACAGCACTCTCGAGGCGCTCGAACCTGTCCTGTCCTCGAGATGGAGAAAAGATACGCACTGGAGGTGGCTCCGGTGCTGTGGGTGGTGCCTCGGCCTCTGCTCCTGCCTCTGTGTCCACTGGTGGTGGCTCTAACGCTGCATGTGAGCCCTCGCCCGGGTAAGCCTCGGGCCAGTATAGAGTGTAACGCTGGTAATGTTTCCGGGCCATGCCCATTTGTCTCAACATCTCCAAGTCGATTGGAGAAGGTGTGACTGTCTTTTCTATCCCTCTAATTGCAGCCCAAAGACCCATTCCCTTCATAAGTTTTGTGATGTATGGTCCTGCAAAAATCGTCCCAAGCCTGGGGTACTGACTTTGGTGACGCATGGATTCGGCAAGTATGTACCCAATATGGAATGGCTCCTTCTACACCATTGAATATAAGTATAGGAGTTCCTGCCGACTAAGAACTCCTGTACTGTCGCCCCGGCCGTTTATTGACCTACTCAGAATGGCATGAATGTATCTATAAGCTGGTCGTGATAGACAAGTAGCTTTTGATACACCTGGCTCATAGTTCCCTCGTCCACATAATACTTTGTAAGCTCTTTGAGGAGTCAAATTTCCGGGGTAGTCAGTTGGAAGGTTCTCGTACTCCTCTGTTTTTGTGAACGCTTCGTTGTACAACCACATGTAAATGGAAAACTGTGTCACTGACAAATTGTACTCATGCCCATATGCCCGAAAATGTATAAAGTTGGCACTCATCGACTCTCTACTTGCTTTGTCGAATTTGAATGATGAGAGCACCTCTAAAGTAAGCGATCGGTTTGCTGGATCTCGAATTGACAGCAAGCTCTTCCAACTTCCTTCTGCAACAAGCTCTTCAATCTCTTCCGCCATTTCAACACCCCAATCAGCTGGTCTTATACATCCTATGTCTAAGTATCGAGATTGTCCAATTTTGAGTTTCGCCAATCTTCTATAGGTTTCTTGGTGTTTAGATGGGATGTCTTTGATCGGCTCTGGAGAGTGCTCTCGTGCTCTTTTGTTGGTGTTTTTCCTGGGTGCCATTCCTGAAAAGTAGTTTTAAAAGAACATTAGTCACTTTGTTATATTGATACGTCCTGATAAGATCCACACGGCCGTGTGTAATTTTCACACGCCCGTGTGGATTATCGGGCGGACATGGACGCAAGGTTGAGAATCAAAACTCAAAAGTCACACAAAATTTTGCTTAAGAACCTCTGTAAACTCACTAGTAGCTAGGTTAATCATGCAAAACAGCCGAAATATTTATCATAAACGATCTAAACCTGGATTAGTAGAGAGGAAAGATTTGTTGTCCTCACCGACGGTGTGGATGAGGAGAAATTCGGAGTTTGGTCGGGGAACTCGAGAAGAAACCTTAATGACTGAAGGTGCTGGTCAGGAAAGTAGCAAAAGAAGTCGGAGAGTGTTTTGGAGTGAAAGTGAAAGAGATACGAGTGAAATTCCAAAAGAGAAACCTTCGGCTTCTTGAAGTTCTGGGAACTCACACGGCCGTGTGTTAATGCCACAAGGCCGTGTGCCTCTAAAATTAGGGTTCACAGGGGCCAACACACGCCCCTGGGTGCATTCTATTCACTCTCTGGGTTACCCCACACGGCCGTGTGTTAATTCCACACGGCCGTGTGCCTTCACAAGGATATCCACAGGGGCTGGTACACGGCCCTGTGGATTATCGGGAAAACACAGAAGTTCTCTGAAAAATTTCACACGGTCGTGTGTTAATTCCACACGGCCGTGTGCCCAACCTGGCCAAGAACACAAGTCCAGCCACAGGGGCACACCACACGCCCCTGTGGCCTCTCTGACTTGCCCGAGAAACCTAAGTGGTTCACACGGCCGTGTGAATAATCCACACGGCCGTGTACCTTTCACAAGTTCTCCCACAGGGGCACCCATATGCCCCTGTGTTTTCTCAGGAAGAAAGGGGGTTTTCTGCAGAGTTTCACATGGCCGTGTGGAATTTCCACACGGCCGTGTGCCTTAGCACAAGGCCGGTCATAGGGGCACCCACACGCCCCTGTGGACTCTCTGGAAAAGAGTTGAAGTTTTGCGAAATTTCACACGGCCGTGTGTTAATTCCACACGGCCGTGTGCCCCTTCTGAAGTTTTTCACAGGGCCAAAGTCACGCCCCTGTGTCTTCTCTGGTTGAGTCCCAATTGGTAGCACACGGCCGTGTGTTAATTCCACACGGCCGTGTGTTTTCTCTGCCTTACTTAGAAAATTTTACAGACTTCTCAGAAAAATTCAGAAACTTTTGTATAACACTTAGAATTTGTAAAAATCATAAAAAACACGACCAGAAACCACATAAAACACACTCAACCAACTTAAACTTCATCAATTATCGTTAAGGCACACGTAATTCATCAAAAACCCATAAGAAAATTGTAGCGAAACACATGAAAAATTCAGGACACCAAAACCAAGACTTTTATTCAATCTAAAGCTAACTAGGTCCTAGAAAAACTGTAAAACCTTGGGTTGCCTCCCAAGAAGCGCTTGTTTAACGTCACTAAGCTTGACGTACCTGGCTTACCTTACGGAGGTTGAAGGAAAAATATTTCTTTGTCGTTGCTACAAACCTCTCCGCCAAAGTATGGTTTCAGCCGGTGCCCGTTTACCTTGAACGTGCCTTTCTCCGGATGAGTAATCTCAATTGAACCTTGGGGTGATACCTGAGTGACTATGTACGGCCCAAACCATCTAGTCTTTAACTTTCTGGGGAAGAGTCGTAATCGGGAGTTGAATAGTAGAACTTGGTCACCGACCTTGAATTCCTTAGGTAATTTGATATGCTTGTCATGCCATTTTCGAATCTTCTCTTTGTAAATTCTGGCATTCTCATATGCTCTCAATCTCCATTCATCGAGCTCATTAAGATGAAGTAGCCTCTGTTCACTAGCTCTTCTTAAGTCGAAGTTCATTGCTTTAATTGCCCAATATGCTTTATGTTCAAGTTCTACGGGTAGATGGCATGACTTCCCGTAGACTAGATTATATGGAGTGGTGCCTATGGGCGTCTTGTATGCTGTGCGATGGGCCCATAGTGTGTCATCTAACCGTTCTGACCAGTCTCGCTTTCCTTGTTCCACAGATTTGGTCAAGATTCGCTTGAGTTCTCTATTGGTGACTTCCACTTGACCACTAGTTTGAGGATGATATGGAGTGGCAAGGCGGTGGCATACCCCGTATCTTTTCAACACTTTTTCTAATTGGGCATTACAAAAGTGGGTCCCTCGATCACTAATGATGATTCGCGGAGTTCCAAATCGAGTGAATAACCTCTTTAAGAATTTCACCACCGTTCTAGCATCATTACTTGGCAATGCTTGTGCTTCAACCCATTTGGAGACATAGTCAACTGCTACTAGTATGTACTGGTTCCCGTTAGACTTTGGAAACGGTCCCATGAAATCAATGCCCCAGACATCGAATACCTCACAGAATTGCATAGGATTTTGAGGCATCTCATCCCGCCGAGATAAATTTCTAGCCCTTTGACAATTGTCACATCGAAGAACGAACTGGTGTGCATCGTGAAAGAGAGTTGGCCAATAAAATCCTGCCGCCAAGACTTTTTCAGCGGTCCTACTTGATGCATAATGGCCTCCAACTGGCCCTGAATGACAATGAGCAAGGATATCCCATCCTTCCTCCCTCGATACGCATCTCCGAACTATATGATCTGCACAAATACGGAAGAGGAACGGATCATCCCAGAAGTAATTCTTTAAATCACTGAAGAACTTCTTCTTTTTCTTAATTACTGTCATCCCACCTTTCTTCGGAACCACTTGAGTTGGGCTTACCCAAGCACTATCAGAAATTGGGTAAATAATTCCTGCATCCAGGAGTTTCACCACCTCTGCCTTCACAACCTCTTTCATGTTTGGATTCAATCTTCTTTGAGGTTGGATTACCGTTTTGAAGTTATCCTTCATTAAAATCTTATGTGTGCAGAATGAGGGGTTTATTCCTTTTAGGTCTGCGATTTTCCATGCTAACGCAAACTTGTGTATTTTCAACACGTTCACCAGTTTATCTTTTTGCTCCCGAGAAAGATTTGATGCTATAATCACGGGCAACTTCATTTCTTCTGCCAAAAATGCATATTCTAAGTGCTCTGGAAGCGTTTTCAACTCTACATCGGGTGGCTCATCGATGGATGGTCGAAGTCGGTCCCCCTTTAGTCTGTCAATTTCTTCGAATTTAGTATCTTGTGGTTCATTGACACAACCTGAGACCTTCTCTAGATCATACCCCTTGAGTTGGTCCTGGGACCCCAACCTAACCCCCAACTCACATGCCTCCTCTATCAGGTTTGCGATCCCCATTGAAAAGACTTCTTGCTTATGTTCCCAATAACCTGATTCAAACTGTGCGAGAACCTTTTCAAGGGTTTCTTCTATGTCACCATTTGACGAAGCTAGAGCTGATTTATCAAATTCGTCCAACACACTGCCCAATTCATAATTCATGTTCTGCTCCTTGTAGAACTGATCGATACTATCCACTATTTCCGTGCAAGGTTGCCTCACTGATTGATCATACTCAGTATAACTTGGATATGGTTGGGTGATAAACAACTGCATTTTCTGCTCCACTTCCTCAACTAGGCCCACAAGTGTATCAAAAGCTTCGCTTGCGTTAAACATTCCCTCGGTAAACTACAATTAGCAAAGAAAGAATTGGTGAGAATAGTGATAGATAAAGGAAGTGTGAAATAGTCAACGAAGTGAATGACTAAAATAGCAAAAACAAGTATAAAAAATACGCCTAATCCCCGTCAGCGGCGCCAAAAACTTGACACGACCTTTTGCGTGCGTACCGCAAGTGCACGGCCTTGTCGAAGTAATAAAAGTTACCCCGGTGAGTGGGTAGTCGAATCCACAGGGAATAGGGATTTAAAATACGAGAAATTGCTATCCAGTCGTGCGATATACGAAAAGAAACAATGATCGGAGTGATAAGTGAATTTATGAAAATTAGAGTAGATGCAAGGCAAGTAAATAGAAAGATGAAAGAGAGAAAAGTGCAAGCAACCAGTAAAAAGAGAGAGACTAGGAATAAGTGAGAATAGGGTATCCGGACAAGTTACCTCTAGGACTTATGCTTCTAGTGCAAGACTATGCTATTATACTTTCCTATTGATGTTCATTGAGTCGAGGAAAATCCTGAAACACACGGTCCCAAATCTAAGGTCAACCGTGACTAACCCCAACACTATGCCCCGGCAATAGGATTCACGTCAACCCTTCACTATGTTGATTGCTCAACTAAGCCCCAGGGGAGTATTTCTACCTAAGCCTAACACTACGTGGGGTTGCTTAAAGCTCTAGGGACTCCTAGTGATTAAACCTGTTCCTATGTGTAGTAGTCCTAACCCTTTGGTCCAGGAGAAAGAACCGTAGTCTAAATTAAGCCCCAGTGCGTAGGATTCACGTCACCCCAAAACCTTGGGGGAGTTTGTCTACCTAGCACTTCACTCTATTTTGACTTCTAATAAATCAAGGAATCGGAGGTAGGGAGAAATCAAATTGGAAGGGAAAGGGGTATGGTGCTACCTCACAACTCTCCCTCTCAACCCTCTTCAATTTTAAGTAGTCTAATCCTATAGGAGTTGTCACACCTCCAAAGGATAACCTAGATTGTTCTCAATCCTTAGTGTCACGGCTAAGAGAAAACAATAGCACAAGAAATCTAAAATTGAAACTTGAATTTATTCATCAATTAATGGAAAAGCATAATAACAATGTCAAAGAAACATAATTATCCTAGAGTTTTACAAGTCCGAATACCCACGAGGGGTTTCGCTCCTAATGGAGCTATACATGTTCATCAATGTATGAAATAAAACACAAACTAAAGACATCAATGAAAACCCCCTCGCGTATGGTGTGGCCGTGGTCTTGTGCGGCCGTCGAACGTCGGTGACGATGCCGATGGCGCGCTCCAATCCTCCACAAAGTCCTCTCCGAAACCCTAGCCGCACTCTCCAGAAGTTGGAGAGAAAGATAGGTCAAAAGATGTCTCAAAAAGCCTCCCAATTGGGCTTAAAATAGGCTGAGTGCGGCTTTAAATTTGAAGTTATCGGGGCTTCACACGCCCGTGTGAAGTTTCTGTCTTCCTGAAAAATTAATCCACACGGCCGTGTGTTAATTCCACACGCCCGTGTGAAGTCTCTGTCTTGCTGGAAAATTACTTCACACGGCCGTGTGTTAATTCCACACGCCCGTGTGAATTCTCTGGAATCATGATTTTTGGCAGAAGTGCACAGTAACTTGCTACATTGATTTGCTACAGTAACAAGCTACAGTGATGCTACAGTACTCTCCGAAATGCTCCCGAATACTTTGTTTCTTCATCGAGGCCATTGAATTGGGCACACAATCAATGGTAGATCGTGCCTATTGCTTCAAGTCTCCTTCTTGGTGAAGTTTTCCTAAGCTACACGAGTTGGACTTGTTATGAATGTGACTGCTTTTGTGCCCCTCCAAAGGAGGTTGGCACACACTCACAAGTCTAACCTCGTGCCTTGTTCCTTGCTTGGTCCGAAAACCTCCCAACAATGGCGAACACGACCTAACTTCGTTCTTCTTTTCCAACTTAGCTCCATGAACCTACAATGCACAAGAATACACAAATGCACACTATTTAGTGATAAAATCTGATAAAAAGTATGTTCAATTGTAAGATAATAACGCTTCGCGTTACTACAACACAAGCACTTATCACAAATCGCATCACTCGGCATCACTTTAAACCCCCTCGGTCCAAGTTTCATTGAGTTTACACGACAGGATCCCTGATTCCGCCGGTGCGCACTCGTGTGATCAAGTGATCTAGCGGAGGCGCCGGAGGGGCGTCCCTGTCGACGGTGGATTCCCGACCCAGAGTGCCCGCCGCATCACTCGTAATCACTGGAAACCCCCCGGGCCAAGTTTCGTCGAGTTTGCACAACGGGATCGTTGATTTCGCCGGTCAACGATGACATCCCGGCCCTGCGCTAGTGCAGCATCACTTGAAACCCCCTCGGCTCAAGTTTCGTCGAGTTTGCATGACGGGATCATTAAATCCGCCGGAGCGCACTCATGTGTTCAAGTGATCGAGCGGAGGCGCCGGCAGTGCGTCATGGTCGACGGTGGCATTCCGGCCCGGTGCCCTCGGTGAATAACTCGGCATCGCTTGCAACACCCTCGGGCCAAGTTTCGTCGAGTTTGCATGACGTGATCCCCAATTCCACCGGAGCACACTCGTGTGATCAAGTGATCGAGCGGCGGCGCCGGCGTGGTGTCCCAGTCGACGGTGGCATCCTGGCCTGGCGCCCGGGCCGCATCACACAGCATCACTTGAAATCCTCTCAGGCTAAGTTTCGTTAAGTTTGCACGATGTGATCCCCGATTCCGTCGAAGCGCACTCGTGTGATCAAGTGATCGTGCGGCAGCGCCGACGGGGCGTCCCGGTCGACGGTGGCATCCCGGCCTCGTGCCCCCGCCGCATCACTCGTTATCACTTGAAACCCACTCGTGCATGTTTTCTTTAGTTTGCATGGCAGGATCACCTATTCCGACTGAGTACACTCGTATGATCAAGTGATAGAGCGGCGGCGCCGATGGTGCGTCCCGGTCGACGGCGGCATCCTGGCCCAGCGCCCCAGCCGCATCACTTGAAACTCGACGACGGCATCTCGGCGCCCGGTTTCAAGTAGTTTGCACGACAGGATCACCGATTCAGCTAGAGCACACTCGTACGATCAAGTGATCAAGCGGCGGCACGAGAGGGGTGTCCCAGTCGATGGCGGCATCCTAGCCCGGCGCCCCCACCGCATCACTCGGCATCACTTGAAATCCATTCGGGCCATGTTTCGTTGAGTTTGCTTGACGGTGTCATGCCCCGACCCGTAGGTCCTAAGCACAACATACCGCCATGACAACCCAGGAGGTCCAACACTGCCTCAACCCTAGGTGGCCATAAGTCTAACCTGTTCCCTGTGCAATACATCTATAATCACATTACTCAACATGGTACCACACACTGATACTCATGACAAGGAATACATAAGGAAGATAATAACAACCACTCCAAATAGAGGATACACTCCTCATACAAAACATAGGCTAGACCAGCATACAAAGTGTTCAAATATGGAAAGACATGATAGGGTTCAACAAATACATAGTGGATCCCTAATAATACATGCAAAGACATAATAACATACACACATCAAAATGAGAAGACAATGATGACTCTAGCCAAGCATTTCACGTCTTCACCTCTGCGCTATGCTATTGATAAGTGCTTGTGTTATAGTATCGCGAAGCGCTATTATCTTACATTAAGCATACCTTTTATCAGGTTTTATCACTAAATGTGTGCATTTGTGTTCTCTTGTGCATTGAAGGTATTGTGGAGCCTAATTGTAGAAGAAGAATGAAATTAGGTCGCGTTCGCCAATGTTGGGATGTTCTCGGACCAAGCAAGGAACGAAGCACGTATTTGGACTTGTGGATGTGTGCCAACCTCTTTTGGAGGGGCACAAAGGCAGTCACATTCACAACAAGTCCAATCCGTGTTACTTAGGAGAATCTCGCGAAAGAAGAAGACTTGAAGCAATCGGCGCGACCTACCGTTGCTTGTGTGCCCAAGTAATGGCCTCGATGAAGAACAATGGACCCGGGAGGCGTTTCGACAAGTTACCAAGCCTGTTCAGCTGAAGATTAGTGTTCCAGAGAAATCACACGGGCGTGTGGAAATTCCACACGGCCGTGTGAGCCATTTTCCAGCCAGACAGAGAAGTCACACGGGCGTGTGGAAATTCCACACGGCCGTGTGTTTTGCAATTTCAGCCATCCAGTGAAGACACACGGGCGTGTGGAAATTCCACACGGCCGTGTGAAATTAATTTTTCAGCCGAGACAGAAGCTTCACACGGGCGTGTGGAAATTCCACACGGCCGTGTGAAGCCCCCGATAAGTCCAATTTTAAAGCCGCGATTCAACAATATAAAAGGGGATTTTTGCAACCTTTGGAGGGATCTTTGGACCTATCTTTTCCCCAACTTTCTGGAGTGCGGCTAGGGTTTGGGAGAGGGTTTCGTGGAGGTTTTAGCGCGTCGTCGGCATCGATTTCGAGGTTCGACGTTTGCACAAGACCACGGCCACACTAATTCGAGGGGGTTTTTCATTGATGTCTATGTTTTATGCTTTATTTCTCACGTTGATGAACATGTATAGCTCTATGAGGAGCTAAACCCCTCGTGGGGTATTCGGACTCGTAAACTTTAGGGTTTCTTATGTTTCTTTGACATTGATTATTATGCTTTCCATCATTGATGAATAAAATTGAGTTTTTAATCTTGATTATCCTTTCATATTGTTTTCCCTTAAACGTGACATTAGGGTTGAGAGCAATCTAGGCTTTCCTTTGGAGGTGTGACAACTCCTATAGGATTAGACTACTCAAGATTAACGAGGGTTGAGAGGGAGAGTTGTGAGGTAGCAATGTACCCCTTTCCCCTTCGATGTGATTTCTCCCTACATCCGATTCCTTGATTTAATAGCGGTCGAAATAGAGTGAAGCAATAAGTAGATAAACTCCCCTAGGGCTTAGTTACGTAAGTAATAGAGTGGAGGGTTGTAGTGAATCCTATTTGCTGGGGCTCAATCTAGACTAGGATTCTTCCACCTGGACCAAAGGGTTAGAATTACGTATAGGAACAGGTTTAATCACTAGGAATCCCTAGAGCATAATGCAACTCCACATAGTGTGAGGTTTAGGCAGATGGACTCCCATGGGGCTTAGTCATCTAGGTGACAGAGTGAAGGGTGTTGTGAATCCTAATACCGGGGTATAGTGTTGGAGTTAGTCACGGTTGTCCTTAGGTTTGGGACCGTGAGTCTTAGGATATCCTTGACTCAATTGACATTAATAGGAGAGCATAATATTATAGTCTTGCACTTGAAACATAGACCCTAGAGGTAGCTTGTCCGGATACCCCCCTTTACTCATTGTTAGTCCTTCTCGATTTCCCTACTTGCACTTCTTTCTTCCATCTCTCTATTTAGTTTATTGCTTTGCATTATTTTCACTCATCAATCTTATTATCGTTCTCCGTATTCTGCATAGCTTAATTAGTGAAACCTTATATTCTATCTCCCTATTCCCTGTGGATTCGACTACCTTCTCACCAAGGTAAATTTATTACTTCGACAAACCCGTGCACTTGCGGGATACACGCAAGGGGTCGTGTCAGCTATCACCTGGGAGGAAGAAAGAGGGGGGGGGTGAGTAACTAGGTTACTCAGTGATGGGTTAGTCATGGGACTAGTTCAAGCATGATCAAATCGAACTAAAACATCATGAAAAAATTTCAATACTCAACAAGAATGAAACATGGTTTGAGTAACAAATATCTTATAAGAACATACCTTTTCTCAATGAAATACAAATAGAGGTTCTTTGAAATCATCATGAAAACACATGCCATCCTAGACGTAGTATAAGCATAATTCTTATTGATAGTTTTGAATATCAAGATACTTGGAAACAAGTAATTCAACATTCACAAATAAACAATAATGTCCAGAATGGCCTCAAAACCCTCCGTCGCTAACCATGGCCTTGGTTAGGTCTACAGCTACCATGATTCGCGTATCTTTGCATTGGCCGCTAGGAAGTTCGTGTGGTGACTCCGAACAACCCAACTATATCCATGTCAGGGATCTACGCTCCCACCTAACATGGCATAACCCTCCACTTCTTACTGCAGCAAGTTCTAGAGCTCGGCTTCCATGTCACCAACAAAGAATTTAAACAATAACTCAGCCCGTAGGCTCAATATATACGTCATGGTAGTATAATTGTCAATAAGAGACAACAAGTGTTCACAATGGTAATTCTCACCCCAAGGGTGATCAATTTGATCAAAACATTAATAATGAAACCATTTTCATCAAAAGTATCATATAGAGGTGTCTTTCGAAAATACACTCTGAGCATTGCATTAATAACATAAAAATCAACTTGTTTTCATATGCCTTTGTACATCATAATGAGAACATCAATTCTCTTGAAAACACATAGCTGAAAACATGTATTTTGAACATAGAGTTTCAAATCATAAGCAACTTATATACACTTTACAAGAATTCAAGAAATAAGCCAATCTAATGAATCATTATGATTCTAAACATAAATTCAAGTTTTTGAAGAAGTTTAGCAATAAGGAGTATATAACTCAAAACATGTAAGTCAATGTCAAGAAATATCATGCATGAATCATAGTCCAACTTTGGTAAATTCCCACTCACAAACTTGGCGAGTAAAAGCCTCGAGGTCACTTCTCCACCGGCTCTTTGCCCCTACTTGAAGCCTCACCCCCAAGAAGCCATTAAACAACCAAAATAAGCAACTAAACATCATCAAACACTTGATTAACTATGATGAAGAAAGAATGATCAAAATGGGGAATGGTTGCTTCTAGGGTTTGCTAAACACCATAGCAAAGAGTTCTAGCAAGAAGGAGGCCTCTCACAACTCATAAGTTCAAGATGAAGTTCGCGGGTCCTAGAGGATTTCTACACCAGCCCCATTGGGCATTGAGACACTGAGACTGATGGGGATGGTCCGCAGATCAGGACCAGGAGTTTACACACTGATAATCCCCCACTCAGGGTCTACAGAGGGAGAGCATTCTGAGGGGTCACAGGCAGCATTAGAGCCACCCCCGGGACAGGCAGAGACACAGGCACCGCCCACCGCACCAGAGCCACCTCCAGTTCGCATGTTCTCACCCTCTCGAGGCCAGGATCAACTAGAGCGCCTCGAGAGCACAGTGGGTGTGCTACAGTCCGAGTAGGCCGAGATTAAGGCTACACAGGTTGCGCAGCACTTAGAGACCATGCCATGGCTTGACACTATACAGAGACTTGTTTAGCAGGCCGTGTCAGCACCATTCGTGGTCCGACCCCGAGCTTCTACCCCTCCACCACCATCTCCCCCAGCAGCAGCAGATCCACTTGCATCTTCAGAGCCTCCAGCAGCACCAGAGGCCACTACTCAGGACACCGACGCTGAGGCATCGTAGTTTTAGTTTTTATTTGCTTTTGATTTTCATTTCTGTACTTTTTGTTCTATTTTGGACTTGTAGTACTCAGAAAGGATCTCCCTCCTGTGTTTATCTCTTATTTTGCTTTTTTTTTATCTCGAGCTGTATTCATTGCTTCATATTTTATATACTCGATTTTTTTTTTATCTTTGTTGAGCTATACTGAACCCTTGTATATGTGTGTGCAAATGGTCTTGGATGTAAGGATTTTGAGGAACAGTCATTGGCACGGTTATGGGACCGTGTGTGCTCCGCAAACCATTGAGACTCAACTCACAATGACCTAGCCCCATCAAACGCAACACTTGGAGTTCAAAGGAGTAGCGTTTCAATTGCCCACTTACACACTAATTGTTTTTATTTGTTTACTTATTATTGTGCTTGCATGCGTACATTGGGGACAATGTACATCTTAAGTGTGGGGGGAGTTCACATTGTGGGGGGAGTTCACATTGCACACACATTTACTTATGCACTCAATTGTTTATGCTCATGTAGCCCGTGGCAGTTCACCTTAGTTGCAACGATTGTATTCTTATAGTTTAGGAGAATTTTTAACATTGTGAACTATCATGCTCTAGTTTTCACTTGAATTTTTAGGGAATTTTTGCTCGATTACATCTTATTGCACTACTCACTCTTAAAATCTTTTGGAAACTCAAACTCGAAGTTTAAAAGACTAGTTTAGTATTACTTTAGTAAGTTGTGAAGTTCTATGTAGTTAAAAAAAAATTATTATTTGGTGAGATTGTGAACATTAATCTAGCTTTTATCTTTACATTTAGGGTGGAAAGTGATACCTCTTATGAAGTTTGTAGCTACTCTCATAAGTCGGATACAAGTTATGCCCTAATGAGAGAAAGAGCTATCTCATAGGAAGCATGAAAGCTACTACCCCGGTAGAAAGAGCTACCTTCTCGGAAGTGTGAAAGCCACCTTTGGCGGCCTCCTAGGAAAGGGCTACCTTAGAGGTTGAGTGAAGCTACTACTTCCTTACCTTGTATATAAATAAGTCCTTGTAACAAGGGTTTGAGGAGTACTTGTTGGTCCTCTTGAGTTAATTCGCACACACTTTCATGTTTTCGAGTTGTTATCCTTTTTTATTCAAGTTTTTAGCTAGAGCAATGACACACCCCTTGCGTGTGTGTACCACAAGTGCACGGGTTATCGAAGTAATAATTACCCTGGTGAGTGGGTAGTCGAATCCACAGGGAACAGAAGTACTAGTAATGACTAATTCTTAGTTATCTAGTCGAAACGATAATATGAAGCAATGGATGTAATGCGCTGAAATAAGAAAATAACAAGCAAGCAGGTAAAAGAAAAGGTAAAGGAGATCTCTATCAATGAAGATGAGATACCCGGGCAATGCTCCCCCTAGGATCTATCATGAAGTGCAAGACTAACTTAATGCTTCTAAACCGAGTTCTATGAATCAAGGTAATCCAAGAATAATCGGCCCCTGCCTCCAGGCCACCGATACTAGTCCCCTACAAGGTTCCGGCGGAGAAATTGCTCAATCTCAACATCTCACACCCTATATGACCGCAATGAACTCTAGGAATACCTAGGAGTGAAACCGATTCCTAAATTTAGATCTAACCCTAGTTCTAGGTGAAAGATCCCTAACCCCCTACAAAGGTCCCGGCAGAGAAATCTATCAATCTCACGCCTTACAACCCCATATGGTTGCATAAAACTTAGGGAATACAGAGATAGGAAACACTCAATCGGAAGAGAAAGGGGACACTCCTCTATCGCAAGACTCACCCTCTCAACCCTCTTTAACCTTGTATGTTCTAATCCCTAATGGAGACCTCTCTCTCACCAAGGAAACAAATCGAGCATACCAAACAACCATACGAATCAATAAGGCATGCAAGCAATGATTAAACAAGATTAAAACTCAAATTAACTCGGAATTAAAAGAAAGCATAAAGAAAGTCAATACATGAATCGAAACCTAGGGTTCACATGCCCAAGTATCTACTAGGGTTTAGCCTTCCATGGGGCTTATTACAAAGCAAAAGATAATGAAGTAAAAAGCAATGTAATCCATGAAAGTAAACCCCCTCGAATTCGTGATGATGGCATTGATGATACGTTCAACGTCTCGAAGGAACCTTCTCCGAAGCTAGGTCGCCAATGGCTCCCCGATGCTATCTCGTCGAAAGATCTATCGAAGTTGGTGAAGAACGACTCCCAATATCTCCAAAGACCTCGTCCTTGAAACCCTAGCCGCTCTTTCCTTCAAACATGCGCAAAAAGTCCCTTAAAAATCGGCAAATCGGGGTATTTATAAATATGAAAACGCGCCAGTCACGTGTCTTCACATGACCACGTGAGATCCCACGCGGTCGTGTGAACAGTGATTTCTACTACAGTGCTGCTACAGTGAAATGAACGGTGTTTTCCGCTGCAGTACTTCTCATAAAACGCGATTCAAACTCTCTTGTCTTGTGGCCACATGGTCGGGCACACGTCCATGTGGTGAGTTATAAGACTTCTCCTCCATCGAACCATCATTTGGAAGCTTTGACTATCTTCACACAAGTGGGGACATGAAGGTGTGACTACCTTTGTGCCCTTCCATCACAAAAATCAACTTGAATTCTTCCGGAAGTTGGCACACACTCTCATGTGCATGATCCCCTCTTGTGCCTTAACACTTGTGTTGTACGAAATCTCCCAACAATATGTCTTTATAACCCATCTTTGCTTCCTTTTTCTCCTTTAACACTTCCACAACCTAATTGCATAAAAGAACACTAAAATACACTTTATGAGACATAATCCATGGTAAAATGATGCTCAATGCATGTAAAACAAATAGTTAAAACATGTATACTTAAGCACTTATCAAACTCCCCCACACTTAATCCTTTGCTTGTCCTCAAGAAAAATTAACCATAAACTCATGAAAAGCAAAGAGAAGTGCTTGGCCTTAGGTTCACCAAGAGGGTACAAGAATAAAATTCTAAAATCATGGAGAGAAACAAACAATAGATGAAACAATCAATACTCTAGCAAATAATCAAATCAAAAATGAAAGTACTAAAGTCCGAAAGTGTGTGTGTGTGAAGACTCAACTCATGTCAACACTATATCCACTACTCAAAGTCTTTATTAGCAATGGATTTATTTAAAAACAAAAAGATTAGGTAGTAGCTTCACACATCCTCTAAGGTAGCCCTTTCCCGAGATGCATCCCGAGTGGCTTTCACATTTTCGAGGTGGTAGCTCTTTCTACCGAAGGTAGTAGCTTTCACACATCCTATGAGATAGCTCTTTCTCTCATTAGGGCATAACAAGTATCTGACTTATGAGAGTAGCTTCATACAACATAGGCGGTAGCTCTTTCCATCCCCTATATACAAACACAACTGAAATTCTGAATTTTGTGAATTTTCTCATCATTTTTTTTCAAATTAAACTAATACTAGAAAATTGCACTATAATGAACTAGAGTAAATTTCAATAGGTTTAATGAGTGAGAAAAGTGCATTAAAGAGCAATCGGACAAAAATTTCAAGAAAATTTGATAAAAACTAGAGCATGATAAAACCTAATGTTTACAACCTCCAAAAATTAAGAATTAAACTCTCAACTCTAAGGTGAACCTTCATGGGAAACATGAGCATGATCATGAAAACACAAGTAAAGGCCATGTATAAGGTGAACCCTCCCCCACACTTAAGATGTACATTGTCCTCAATGTACACATGTAAGCACAAGAAAAATATAAGCAATAAAAACATGATGTGGATGAAAATGCAATTGAAATAAAACTCCCCTGAACTCCTTAGTGATCGATTGGTAAAGCTAACTCGAGGGTGTGTTATTGTTCCACGGGTTGTGAAGCTCACACGACCAAGTCACTTGGTCATGTGTATGACAAAAACATCATCATCATCACTCTCAAAGCCATCTGCACGGATTTAAGGGGTTCAGTGAAGCTCAATAAAATATAAAAATACACGAGTTAATAAAGATATAATCACTGAAGCATAAACTCGCAACAAAAGCTAAGATATGAAGATAACTCTCAGAAGGTAAAACCTTTATGAGTAAACAAGTCCACAAAATAAAATAATGCAAGTAAAATGAAAAACGAAAACTAAAAGAAAATCCCATGAGTAAAAACGCCTCAGGCATCAGTGTCTGGTGCTGCTGGTGTCGCTGGAGAATCTGACTCAGTATCACCGTCCAATGTCTGCTGAATGCGGTCCAAGCGCTCCATGATCCGTGCCTGGTTCTCAAGAATGGTGGCGACGGCAGCTTCGAGTCGAGCCAGTCGCTCGTGTACTCGATCAGAAGATGTGCCAAGATCGGCCGATGAACTTGGTGCTGTTGGATTGACTGTAGGCTCTGCGGGAGGTGGTGCGTCTGGAGCTCCAGCGGACTCGTCATCGTCGGATGACATCTCTACCAATGCATATCGACCTGATCTTGTACGTCGCACTACTCCCATCAGTCGGAGAGTGACTAGGCCCAAAAATGATGGACTACTAACTCTCTCCTCGCCTCTCACTGAACGCATGAGCCGCATCTGGAACATGAGTCGAGTAATATATGGTGCTATGAATAGCGCGAAAATGCGTAAATACTGACTCTAATGGCAAAAGAAGTCTGCGACTATAAATCCAAGATGTATGGGCACTCGTTGAGTCATGGAGTATAGGTAGAGTAGATCTGCACGGCTAAGTGCACCTGTACCATTTCCCCGTCCAGTGATCGACCTGCTGAGCACAGCATGTACATACCTATGTTCGTGACGTACAAGAGAAGAACCCTTCGACTGACCCGGAACATATCGAGTACCTCCGCATAAATCATGGAAAACTTGGCTCGGTGTAATGTCCGAAGGAAAGTCAGTCAAAAGCTCCCGGTACTCCAATGTGTCCACATAATCCTGATCATATAGTCCAAGCAATGTCGCAAACTACGTTAGTGACATCCCGTGAAACTGACCGAAAGCCCTGAATCGAATGACATTCTCCGCATCAAAACTCACATCTGGTCACTCACGGTCAAAAGAGGACGTCGACAACACCTCCAAAGTGATATCTCGTCGAACAAGCGCACAAATAGACATAGTCGGTCCCAACCCCCAACCTGTATCAGTCCTCTAACCTCCTCTATAAGGCCAACTGCGTCGAGTGTCTCAAAAAAAATGTAGCATGACTGCCCAATTTTAAGTCTCCGTAGACGCTCAAATCTCTGCCTATGTGTAGGATCAATAAACTCAGCCTCAGGTGGTGGTGTTGGCTCCCTATCATGACGAGGGCGTTTCTGTGCTACTTTCTTTGTCCTAGGTGTCATACCTGTAAGAAAACTCAAAATAAATCAGTTCAGCATAATTTCAACAAGTGCAGGTGGAGACCTACGTGCAAAAGTGTGAAAAACAGCAAAACAAGTATGTTCTCAGCCCACGTGGGCGCGTGAAATGCTCACGCGCCGGCATGGGCGTGTGTTTGCATGGTAGAAGACCCACGCGACCGCGTTGATCAGCCGCGCGGTCGCGTGGTTGCTGGATTAGCACCCTTGGCAGGCCACGCGGTCGTGTGGTCGCAGACAGAGAGGCTGCGTCTCGGGTGAAAGCCACGCATTCGCGTGGCTGGCTGGTTGTGCCCAGCGCTAGCCCACGCGGTTGCGTGGGATGGTCCACGCGATCGCGTGGACTGTTGGCCGGCCCACGCAGCCGCGTGGTTCGGTCACACGCGCGCGTTGGCGGTCATCCATGGCCAAAGGCCATGGATGACCTCCAACAACCCTCTACAACTTAAATCTAAGTTCTCTAAGTGTTTTCACAACATTAACCATGAAAAATAAAGTCTAAGAAATTAGAAAACACCATGGAAATGAAAATTGAAAACTAGGGCAAGAATGGGAGGGGAAAAGCCTTACCGATGCGAATCAATGTATGAAACTCGATGCAAATGCCGGCAAAACCCTTTTGAAATCCCAAAGAATCGAAGAAAAATGGATTTGAGACCTTATGGATGAGGAATTTGGAGAGGACAAGATGAAGAAATGAAGAGCTTCAAGGTTAAGGATGATGAATAGTAATCCTTCAAGTCATTATATAAGCCACATGGGGGTGTGGAAATTCCACACCACCGTGTGAGTACTGTACACGGTCGCGTGAGAATCTCACGTAACCATGTGAGCTGCAGAATTTCTGCAGACAGTCCACGCGGCTCTCCAAACTTCTAAATTAGCCCATTTCTTCAACAATTATCATGAATTAAGACCCGAAACATGCCCAAACATGTGAAAACACTAATAATCACCAAAAATTGATCATGAAAACTCAGCACAAAGAAAAATTTCATCAAAACGCAAACTCATGACTTTATTACTGTAGAATTTAAAAACTAAGACTAGAAAATACATAAAAACTTGGGTTGCCTCCCAAGGAGCGCTTGTTTAACGTCACTAAGCTTGACGTACCTGTTCTTACCTCATGGTGGCTCATGTAAATGGAAAATTTCCTTCTTTGCAACCTGCATACATGTGGGACAGAATTGTTTCATGTTTAAGGAGAATTGCTTAAATATGTTACCAATTGAGGAAGGATAACTCTCTTCTTTCGTGTGCTTGTCTCCAGCTGCACATGAACGATTCCTATGTCGACGCCTTGCTCTTTTGACACGATGGAAAATATGTTTAAGCACCCCTCCTTCCAATTGGTCCTTTAAAAGGCATGATGCTTGATCATGAAGTCTCTCCTCCTCAATAACTGGCCATTCTTCATATGGGTCCGGGTGTGCAATTTCCTGCAAATACTCATTAGCAATCTCATCATTAACATCTAAAAAATAACATGAATCATCAAAGTCTAGAGAATGCTTCATTGCTTCGGCAAGGCGGTATGTGATCTTTTCTTCTCCAACTCGAAGTGTCATCTCGCCTCCATCCATGTCGATGAGCGCCTTGGAGGTTCGTAGAAATGGTTTTCCCAAAATTAATGGAACCTCCACGTCTTCATCCACATCGAGCACCACGAAATCTGTAGGAAAAATATATTTGTCAACCTTTACCAAAACATCTTCAATTATACCTCTAGGATGACGAATTGAGCGATCGGCTAATTGTAGAGTCATGAGGGTTGGCCTTGGCTCTCCCAATCCCAATTTCTGAAACAAAGTGTACGGCATGACGTTAATACTAGCTCCCGAATTAGCCAATGCTTTTTCTTCCCCCAAACCTCCGATCACACATGGTATGATAAAACTTCCCGGATCCTTCATCTTGTTTGGCAAATTCTTTTGAAGCAATGCTGAACAATTTCCCTCTAAGACCACAGCCACACATTCTTCCATTTTCTTCTTGTTGGTCAAGAGATCCTTCAAGAATTTTGTATACCCAGGCATTTGCGACAACGCCTCAACAAATGGTATATTGATGTGTAGTTGCTTAAATAGATCCAGAAATTTTCTGTTTTGCTCATCAATTTGATCTTTCTTCAAACGCGCCGGATAAGAAATTCTTGGGGCAAATGATGAGGATGGTATAGCTGCCCCCTTCTCCTTGTCATGCACCTTACTCATCGGCTTTTCCTGAGGATTTTCAGCTATCTTCCCAGTGGGGGTTAACTCGTGAGGAATTTCAGAATTCTTTTCAGCAGTGAGCTTTTCTTGGAGCTCCCGACCACTGCTCAAAGTGATTACCTTTACATGCTCTCTTGGGTTTATCTCGGTGTTACTTGGCAAGCTTCCTTGAGGTTTCTCCGCTAACGACTTCGCTATTTGTCCTACTTGATTCTCCAAATTATGTAATGAAGCGGTGTGATTTCAGAGTGTTGCCTCAATATTCTGAAATCTTGTGTCGGTTGATTGAATGAACTTTGACAAAACCTTTTCTAATTCTGAAACTCTCTCTGAAATCGGAGGTGGTTGCTGAAATCCTGGTGGGGCAGCACGGCTTTGCTGCCCTTGATTACTCCAAGAAAGATTGGGGTGGTTTCTCCACCCTTGGTTGTAGATGTTGCTAAAAGAATTACCTTGTCCTCTACTTGAATTCCCCATAAAATCAACTTGTTCAATTGGGGCTGAGTTATTAATCGAAATAGGACAATCAGTTGGCATATGTGAACCCCCACAACCATCGCAACTAGTGACTGCGTCAACTCTTGAAGAAGTTAAAGTGTCCAATTTCTTGCTCATAGCCTCAACTTGGGCTGCCAATGACGTAACTGCGTCAATTTCATGAATCCCGGCCACTTTCTTCTTCTCTCTTGCATTCCATTGATAACTATTGAGTGCCATCTCTTCGATTAGTTGTCGGGCCTTTTCCGGAGTCTTGTTTCCCAATGTTCCTCCCGCGGCAGCATTAAGTAACTGTTTGGTGCCTGAGTTCAACCCATTGTAAAATGTGTGAATAATCATCCATTCAGGTAATCCGTGTTGAGGACACTTCCGCAAGAGGTCCTTAAATCGCTCCCATGTCTCAAATAATGACTCTAACTCAATCTGAACATAAGATGAGATCTCATTCCGAGGCTTTGCCGATTTCCCCGGTGGAAAGTATCTTGCAAGGAAAGCTTCTACCATTTCATTCCATGTTGTGATGGAAGCTCTTGGTAAAGAATGGAGCCACTGTTTGGCTTTTCCTTTTAGTGAAAATGGAAAAGCCCTCAAGAGAATTGCATCATCTGAAACCCTATTAATTTTCAGCATGTCGCACACTTCAAGGAAACTTTCGATATGACTATTCGCAACTTCATCTGTTAATACATTGAACTGTGCAGACTATTGAAGCATTTGAATGAAGCCCGGCTTCAACTCAATATTTTGGGCTGTGACTGGTGGCCAAATAATGCTTGATTGCGAACCACGAATCATAGGACGAGCAAAATCTGAAAGTGTTCTCTGCTGCCCTGCTTGTTCTGCTATGTTTTCAGACTCTTCGATTTCGATCTCTGCAGGAAAATTCTGTGCTACTACAGATTCCTTCCAGTTTCTACGCAATCTGCGCTCAATTTCAGGATCTTCTTCAACGAATGTCGAAGGATTTCCTCAAGTCGTAACCTGTAGAAGGAATCAAGAGAAGAAGTAATGAGAGCAATGAAAGAAAGAAATATGGAATAAAAAAGAAATAAAATGATGAATGACTAAAGTAACCAAGTCCTAGCGTTCCTAATATCCCGTTCCCCGGCAACGGCGCCAAAAACTTGACACACCCCTTGCGTGTGTGTACCGCAAGTGCACGGGTTGTCGAAGTAATAATTACCCTGGTGAATGGGTAGTCGAATCCACAGGGAACGGAAGTACTAGTAATGACAATTCATAGTTATCTAGTCAAAACGATAATATGAAGCAAGGGATGTAATGCGCTGAAATAAGAAAATAACAAGCAAGCAGGTAAAAGAAAAGGTAAAGGAGATCTCTCATGAAGTGCAAGACTAACTAAATGCTTCTAAACCGAGTTCTATGAATCGAGGTAATCCAAGAATAATCGGTCCCTGCCTCCAGGCCACCGATACTAGTCCCCTACAAGGACCAGCCGGAGAAATCGCTTAATCTCAAAACCTCATACCCTATATGACCGCAATGAACTCTAGGAATACCTAGGAGTGAAACCGATTCCTAAATTTAGATCTAACCCTACTTCTAGGTGAAAGATCCCTAACCCCCTACAAAGGTCCCGTTGGAGAAATCTATCAATCTCACGCCTCACACCCCATATGGTTGCATAAAACTTAGGGAATACGGAGATAGGAAACACTCAATCGGAAGGGAAAGGGGACACTCCTCTATCTCAAGACTCACCCTCTCAACCCTCTTTAACCTTGTATGTTCTAATCCCTAATGGAGACCTCTCTCTCACCAAGGAAACAAATCGAGCATACCAAACAACCATACGAATCAATAAGGCATGCAAGCAATGATTAAACAAGATTAAAACTCAAATTAACTCGGATTTAAAAGAAAGCATAAAGAAAGTCAATACATGAATCGAAACCTAGGGTTCACATGCCCAAGTATCTACTAGTGTTTAGCCCTCCATGGGGCTTATTACAAAGCAAAAGATAATGAAGTAAAAAGCAATGTAATCCATGAAAGTAAACCCCCTCGAATTCGTGATGATGGCCTTGATGAATCGTTCAACGTCTCGAAGGAACCTTCTCCGAAGCTAGGTCGCCAATGGCTCCCCGATGCTATCTCGTCGAAAGATCTATCGAAGTTGGTGAAGAACGACTACCAATATTGCCAAAGACCTCGTCCTTAAAACCCTAGCCGCTCTTTCCTTCAAACGTGCGCAAAAAGTCCCTTAAAAATCAGCAAATCGGGGTATTTATAAATCTGAAAACGCGCCAGTCACCTGTCTTCACGTGACCACGTGAGATCCCACGTGGTCGCGTGGGCTACAGAATTCCCACACGGTCGCGTGAACAGTGATTTCTGCTATAGTACTGCTATAGTGAAATAAACATTGTTTTTGCTGCAGTACTCTTCATAAAACGCAATTCAAACTCTCTTGTCTTGAGGCCACATGGTCGGGTACACATCCATGTGGTGAGTTATAAGACTTCTCCTCCATTGAACCATCATTTGGAAGCTTTGACTATCTTCACACAAGTGGGGACATGAAGGTGTGACTGCCTTTATGCCCTTCCATCACGAAAATCAACTTGAATTCTTCCGGAAGTTGGCACACACCCTCATGTGCATGATTCCCTCTTGTGTCTTAACACTTGTGTTGTACAAAAGCTCTCAACAATATGTCTTTATAACCCATCTTTGCTTCCTTTTTCTCCTTTAACACTTCCACAACCTAATTGCATAAAAGAACACCAAAATACACTTTATGAGACATAATCCATGGTAAAATGATGCTCAATGCATGTAAAACAAATAGGTAAAACATGTATACTTAAGCACTTATCAAGCAATTATAACCTTATGCAATGTTTTGATTTCCCTTACTTGTAGAATGCTTCTTTTGCACACTTTTGGTGAACCTAAGGCCAAGCACTTTCAATTGTTCTTCCCAAGTACTTTCACGATCTATTTTTGCTTGAGGACAAGCAAAAGCTTAAGTGTGGGGGGATTTGATAACTGCTTGTGTTATAATACCGCGAAGCGGTATTATCTTACATTGTGCATATCTTTTATCAGTTTTTATCAGTAAATAGTGTGTATTTGTGTACTTTTGTGCATTGAAGGTTTGATGGAGCTAAATTGGAGAGGAAGAACGAAATTAGGTCGTGTTCGCCATTGAGTGTGTGCCAACCTCGTTTGGAGGGGCACAAAGGCAGTCACAATCATAACAAGTCTAACTCGTGTAGCTTAGAAGAACTTCACCAAGAAGGAGACTTGAGCAATCGGCACGACCTACCATTATTTGTGTGCCCAATCAATGGCATCAATGAAGAACAATGGATTCGGGAGCGTTTCGCAAGTTACTGTAGCATCAATGTAGCTTGTTATTGCAGCAAAACACTGTAGCGAGTTACTGTTCATTTTCTGCCGAAAATCAGGATTCCAGAGGATTCACACGGGCGTGTAAAAATTCCACATGGCCGTGTGAATCGATTTTTCAGCCAGATAGAAACTTCACACGGGCGTGTGGAAATTCCACACGGCCGTGTAAAGCCCCCGATAAGTCCGATTTTAAAGCCGTGATTCAACATTATAAAAGGGGTTTTTGGAGACCTTTTGGGGGATCTTTGGACCTATCTTTCTCCTCAACTTGGGGAGTGCGGCTAGGGTTTTAGAGAGGATTTTGTGGAGGTTTAGCGCGCATCATCGGCATCGTTACCGACGTTCAACGGCCGCACAAGACCACGGGCACACCATATACAAGGGGGTTTTCATCAATGTCTTTGATTTGTACTTTCTTTTCTATTTTGATGAACATGTATAGCTCCATGAGGAGCTAAACCCCTTTGAGGGTATTCGGACTTGTAAACTCTAGGGTTATCATGTTTCTTTGACATTGTTATTATGATTTTCCATTATTGATGAATAAAAATTGAGTTTCAATATTAATTTCATCTTGTTAATGTTTTCTCTTAGATGTGACACTAGGATTGAGAACAATCTAGGTTACCCTTTGGAGGTGTGACAACTCCTTAGGGTTAGACTACGTAAGATTAAAGAAGGTTGAGAGGGAGAGTTGTGAGGTAGCGATGTACCCCTTTCCCTCCCGACGTGGTTTCTCCCTACCTCCGTTTCCTTGATTTCATAGCGGTCAAAATAGAGTGAAGCGCTAGGCAGATAAACTCCCCTGGGGCTTAGTTACGCAAGTAACAGAGTGAAGGGTTGAAGTGAATCCTACGCGCTGGGGCTTAATCTAGACTAGGGTTCTTCCACCTGGACCAAAGGGTTAGAACTACATATAGGAACAAGTTTTACCACTAGGAATCCCTAGAGCTTAAAGCAATCCCACGTAGTGTGAGGTTTAGGTAGATATACTCCCCTGGGGCTTAGTCGTGTGAGCGACAGAGTGAAGGGTTGACGTGAATCCTAATACCGGGGCATAGTGTTGGGGTTAGTCACGGTTGTCCTTAGGTTTGGGACCATGAGTTTTAGGATATGCTCGACTCAATTAACATCAACAGGGAAGTATAATAGCATAGTCCTGCACTAGAAGCATAGATCCTAGAGATAGCTTGTCCGGATACCCTATTTCATTCATTGCTAGTCCTCTTTATTCTCTTTTACTTGCACTTTCGTATCTTCCACCTTTCTATTTAATTTCTTGTCTTTCATTCTGTTTGATGCTATATTCACTCATTGATCCTATTATTGCTTTTCCATACACCGCATAGCTTTACTAGTGAAATCTCGTATTCTAAATCCCTATTCCCTGTGGATTCAACTACCCTCTCACCAGGGTAAATTTTATTACTTTGACAAACCCGTGCACTTGCAGGATACACGCAAGGGGTCGTGTCAGCAACCCAAGCTTTTACAGTTTTTCTAGGATTTAGCTTAGTTTAGGGTGGATAAGAGTCCTAGGGTTGGTGTCTTGTTGATACATGCTTGTGTTATGATTTTCTTGTGGATCTTTGATGTTTTCGTGTACCTAAATGTTAATTGACGAAGTTCTGGGTCGTTTGAGTGTGTTTTAATGGATCTCTGGTCATATTTTTATCGTTTATACAGGTTCTAAGTGTTATGAATGTGTTTCTAAAATTTTCTACAGAACTTGTAATTTTTTTGAGTCATCCAGAGAGAACACACGGCCGTGTGAACCATCTTAGAGCTCATCCTGAGAGTCACAGGGGCCGTGTTTTTGCCCCTGTGAGCGACTCTGTGAAGGGCACACGGCCGTGTGGAAGTCCACACAGCCGCGTGAAGTTCTGCAGAATGTAAACTCTCATTCCAGAGAGTCCACAAGGGCGTGTGAGTGCCCCTGTGCGTGCCACTGTGCCAAGGCACACGGCCGTGTGAAACTCTGCAAAAACCCCTCTGTTTTCCCGAGAAACCATAGGGACGTGTGGCTGCCCCTGTGGAAGAGCTTGTGAATGGCACACGGCCGTGTGGAACACTTAGGGTTTCTTGGGCAAGTCAGAGAGGCCATAGGAGCGTGTGACATGCCCCTATGAACGGCCTTGTGTCTTAGCCAAATTGCGCACACGGCCGTGTGGAATTTTCACACGGCCGTGTGAAAATTTTCAGAGACCTTCTGTGTTTTCCCGTGAATCCACAGGGCCGTGTACCAGCCACTGTGGATACCCCTGTGAAGGGACACGGCCGTGTGGATGTTTCACACGGCCATGTGGGGTAGTTCAGAGAGTGACCAGAGTGCACACAGGGGCGTGTGTTGGCCCTTGTGAACCCCCAATTTCAGAGGCACACAGCGGTGTGGAAGTTTTACACGGCCGTGTGGAAGTGCAGAACTTAAAAATCGCGATCTCTCTTTAGGTTTTACTCGTGCCTCTGTACGCCTATTGCCTTCAAGCACTCTCTAGATCCCCACTCGCACTCTTCCGACTCTCTTTTATTGAATTGCTGAGGTTTTGCTGAGTTTTCTGGCCGATTCTAAGATTTCACATTTTACACCGTCAGTAAACTCCCTCTCCCTCTTTTCTTCCATCAATCTTGAATTACTTTGCTTCTGGCAGTGAATTCATTTAGTTTACACGATTTACCTGCTCGCGAACTTACTTAAACAGGGATTCGAAACAAGCTGAGTATGAAACCTTGAGTAGTTGATCCCTCAGCCGTGTCTCTCTTTCATCCCGACAATCCACACGGGCGTGTGCAATTAGCACACGGTCGTGTGGATCCCTGTAGAGATGCTTTGGAAACATTGATCTGATTAGTTGTTACACTCTTGCAGAAATGACACCTAAAAAGAAACAAGCAGCTAGTAAGAGGCCCCTTGAACCTTCTACCGAACAGTTGAGTTTCGCCACAACGGAACACCGAACAAGATATGCAAGGTTGGAGAAACTCAAGTTCGGACAGTCTCGATACATAGATTTGAGTTGCATAAGGCCTGCCTATTAGGATGAAGATATGGCGGACGAAATTGAAGAACTCATAGAAACAGGGAATTGGAAGAACTCATAGAAACAGGGAGTTGCATAAGGCCAACCGTTCCCTCTCTTTAGAGGTGCTCGCATCCTTTGAGTTTGACAGATCGAGTACAAGTTTAACAAGTGCAGATCCTATCCGGTTCAGGGTTTTTGGGCAGGACTACAGTATGTCAGTAACACAATTCTCTATTTACATGGAGCTCTATGACGAGGCATTCACTGAAACAGATGAATATGAGAGCCTACCGACTGATTACCCTGGTAATTTGACTCCTAAAGGAGTTTACCAAATTTTATGCGGGCAAGGGCAATATGAGCCAGGGATATCGAAAGCTACTTGTCTATCACGACCAACTTATCGATACATTCATGCCATTCTGAGTAGATCAGTGAGCGCCCGAGGTGATAGTACAGGAGTCCTTAGCCGGCAAGAACTACTGTACCTACATTCAATGGTGAAGAAAGAGCCTCTCCATCTTGGGTATATTCTCATAGATTACATGCGTCATCAAGGTCAATACCCCAGATTGGGAACTATCTTTGCAGGACCATATGTTACGAGACTGATCAAGGGGATAGGCCTTCGTGATGAGATTAGAGGGATGGAGAAGACTATCATACCATCTCCAATCAGCTTGGAGATGTTGACACAAATGGGTATGGCCAGGAAACGTTATCAGACTTACTCGCTGATCTGGCCCGAAGCTTATCCAGCCAAGGGGTCATAGGCAGCATTAGAGCCATCCCCGAGAGAGACAGAGACACAGGCACCACCCACCGTACCGGAGCCACCTCCGGTGTGCATGTTCTCAGCCTTTCGAGGCTAGGATTGACTGGAGCGCCTCGAGAGCGCAGTGGGTGTGCTACAGTCAGAGCAGGCCGAGATTAGGGCTACACAGGCTACGCAGCACTTAGAGACCATGACACGGCTTGATACTATACAAAGACTCCTTGACCAGGCCGTGTCAGCACCATTCGTGGTCCGACCCCGAGCTTCTACCCCTCCACCACCATCTCCTCCAGTAGCAGCAGATCCACTTGCATCTTCAAAGCCTCCATCACCACCAGAGGGTACTACTCAGAACACCAATGCTGAGGCGTCGTAGTTTTAGTTTTTATTTGCTTTTGATTTTCATTTCTGTACTTTTTGTTCTATTTGGACTTGTAATACTCAGAAAGGATCTCACTTCTGAGTTTATCTTTTCTTTTGCTTTTCTTTCATCTCGAGTTGTATTCGTTGCTTCATATTTTATATACTCGAGTTTTATTTTTATCTTTGTTGAGCTATACTGAACCCTTGTATATGTGTGCGTAGATGGTCTTGCATGTAAGGATTTTGCGAAACAGTCATTGGCACGGTCATGGGACCGTGTGTGCTCCACAAACCATTGAGACTCAACTCTCAATGACCTAGCTCCATCAAACACAACACTTGGAGTTCAGGGGAGTAACGTTTCAATTGCCCACTTCCACATTAATTGTTTTTATTTGTTTATTTATTATTGTGCTTGCATGCGTACATTGGGGACAATGTATATCTTAAGTGTGGGGGGGAGTTCACATTGCACACACCTTTACTTGTGCGCTCAATTATTTATGCTCATGTAGCCCGTGAAGGTTCACTTTAGTTGCAACGGTTGTATTCTTATAGTTTAGGAGAATTTTTAACATTGTGTCCTATCATGCTCTAGTTTTCACTTGAATTTTTAGGGAATTTTTGCTCGATTACATCTTATTGCACTACTCACTCTTGAAATCTTTTAGAAACTCAAACTCGTAGTTTAAAGGACTAGTTTAGTATTACTCTAGTAAGTTGTGAAGTTCTATGTAGTTAAAAAAAAATAAAAAAAAAAATTATTTTGTGAGATTGTGAACAATAATCTAGCTTTTATCTTTGCATTTGGGGTGGAAAGAGCTACCTCTTATGAAGTATGTAGCTACTCTCATAAGTAGGATACAAGTTACGCCCTAATGAGAGAAAGAGCTATCTCATAGGAAGCGTGAAAGCTACTACCCCGGTAGAAAGAGCTACATCCTTGAAAGTGTGAAAGCCACCTTTGGCGGCCGCCTAGGAAAGGGCTACCTTAGAGGTTGAGTGAAGCTACTATTTCCTTACTTTGTATATAAATAAGTCCTTGTAACAAGGGTTTGAGGAGTACTCGTTGGTCCTCTTGAGTGAATTCGCACACACTTTCACCTTTTCGAGTTGTTATCCTTTTTTATTCGAGTTTTTAGCTAGAGCAATGATAACCTTATGCAATGTTTTGATTTCACGCGCGAGGGGGTCGTATTCCCAAGGGCCCGAGAATCTACCCTTACTTGCTCTTCGTATGATTGTTTGGCCGATCAAGTCAAGTGTTGTGCAAAAGAAATTAAAAAGATGATTAACATGCAAATAAAATGCTCTAAGGTGGAGGCAATAATCGAGGGGTAAAACAATGTAAAGAAAGGGTCACGGATGAGGATTACCGAGGGGGCTACTAAAGTGCGGGGGTTGCCTTAACTAGCGCGCAAATGGGTAGTTTGGACCGAGAAACCCGAAGTTAGACCAACCTGATGGTCACGGAAATTGGTCCCTAATCCTGTGCAAGTATCGAGTACGGAATTCCTTCCGCTCGAAACCTCACACGATTGCAAAGGGAGCAAAAGGTTTCTCAAGTTAGGGAGAAGACACAATCTAGGTCAACCCTAACAATTGGAGGGGTACAAATACCCGATGGTCACGGCGTATTCATACATGTATCCCTACCAAGCTTGGTGAGCCTAATACTAGGACAATGGTCATGCTTCCTAGCATTTTCTAAACATTGATACACAGAGTTCTCATGTGTACCAAGCATTCAAATACACCAAACAAGGTTCACAAACAAGTCCCAAAATGCATAAATCAAGTCAAGCAAGCATCCTACACAAGTTCACCCCCAAGGTTCACCTACATCCGGTGACCTTGGGGTTTAGTTGCCCATGAATACAAAATACACAAGATAATACATAGAAACAACCAAATACAAAGACAAGAACACCCCCTAAGAAGGTAGAGGCCGAATGACGTTCCAAAGATGCCACCAAAGAGGTTGCTTCCCTTGTCGATTCTCCTCTCAACTATGGATCAAGAAGGTGGATCTTGTCGTATGTCGCTCTCCTTGTCGTTCTCTCCCCGGAAATGGCCTATGACGGTAGCTCCTAGCTCCGATTTGAAGGTGGTGGCAAGTATGCTCAAGACCTAGGGCTTCCTCCTTAGAAAAATGAACTCTCCCCCTTTAAAAACCCAATTCCAGCAACTTTTGCGGGCTGGCATACGGGCCGACATACGGGTACTGTAGCACCCGAGTTCCGTGTAAGTTGCTGCAGTGAGTGCTACAGTAAATGCTACAGAATCCTGCTACAGTACCTCTGCTGCAAAAGCTGTATGCGGACAGTCCAGCGCCTGTATGAAATTCCAGACTTAGCTATTTCGCCAAAATTCTCATGCTACAGTGCTGCTACAGTACCATGCTCGGAAATAGTGTTTTCTTTGCTGATTTCTTCTAGAATTTCATTGTCGAGCTCCCCACGGTATCTTTTGTACCTGTAACACAAAATAAACCAATTTAGACCGAAAATGGGGATCCACACATATAAAAATACTCGAAAAATATGCTAACATACATAAATAATACGTGCAGTTACGTGTTTATCAACCTCCACGAAATCCTCTCCAAAACCCTAGCCACACTCCCCAAGTTGAGGAGAAAGATAGGTCAAAAGATATTCCAAAAGGTCTCAAAAATCACCTTTTATAATGTTGAATCACGGCTTTAAAATCGGACTTATCGGGGCTTCACATGGCCGTGTGTAATTTCCACACAGCCATGTGAAGTTTCTGTCTGGCTGAAAAATCGATTCACACAGCCGTGTGGAATTTCCACACGCCCGTGTGAATCCTCTGAAATCCTGATTTTCGGCAGAAAATGAACATTAGCTTGCTACAGTGTTTTGCTGCAGTACAAAACTACAATGCTGCTACAGTATTCGCCGAAACGCTCCCGAATCCGTTGTTCTTCATCAACACCATTGATTGGGCACACAAACAATGGAAGGTCATGCCGATTGCTTCAAGTCTCCTTCTTGGTGAAGTTCTTCTAAGCTACACGAGTTAGACTTGTTGTGAATGTGACTATCTTTGTGCCCCTCCAAAGGAGGTTAGCACACAGTCACAAGTCCAAGCTCGTGCCTTGTTCCTTACTTGGTATGAAAACTTCCGAACATCGGCGAACACGACCTAATTTCCTTCTTCTTCTCCAATTTAGCTCCACAAACCTTCATTGCATAAGAGTACACAAATGCACACCATTTAGTGATAAAACCTGATAAAAGATATGCTCAATGTAAGATAAGAACGCTTCGCGGTACTATAACACAAGCACTTATCAAGCTTACCCAAAACATCAAACAAACAAACAAAAAAATGCGAAAACACCAACTGACGCAAGAAGGAAAAAACCCGAAATACTACATTCCGGCCATCTTCCGGCGACGATACTTGAGGGAAACGAGAACACATCATCACCAAGAGGAAGTGGAGCAAAGGAGAAGGAGTTGGAGTGAAGATCAAAGCCATCATCGACAAAACTTATGTAGCTACATCCATTCAAGAGGATCACGACCTTAAGGGAGTTTTCTTTACTTCTTTTATGGTTTTATCTTCCTTGTATGTTGTATAAGTGTCTCTTGTCATGAGGGATTAACTTATTGTTGTGTTTGGATTTGGATGAACCCTAGGATTTATCTTGTGTATGAACTTTGGATGTAATTATTAATTTAGTTTGATGGTTGTTTGAGATTCAATCTTTCATGCTTTCATGTCTAGAATTACATTTGTGGAGAAATACATGATTCTTTTATGAGTTGTACACGTATACATGACCTACTCACGTGTACTAGATCTAGGAGAGATTGAAAGGGGATTCTTGTGCCGACACGCCGAGAGATTGGGTGTCGGTAGGCCTCCATTGCTAGGTTTAAGCTGAAAGATAGTAGGTTTACTCCTATTAGAGATTTCCTTGAACTTTTTGCAATCATAGGTGGGTTAATATGGAGAGATTCTGATTAACACTCGTACGGGATTAGGGGTTAAACGCCGAGAAATTTGGGTTAACCTTTTTATGAGATCTCTAGGTCTTAAATGCCATCAACACATTTTAAACCATCCTAGTTTGGACCTTAACGACAACACTAGGTGGATTCCTTATCCAAACACTCCCTTCTTGTGCTTGATACTCCCTTGTTTATTTACATCCGTGTGCTAGTCACCAGGCCATAAGATTAGTTTAAATTAGTTTGTTTGTTTTATTTCTTTTCCACTCATATTGAATTGTAGGCTAGAAAATAGATGAAGGGTGAGTAATAGTACTTCCTTGACCCCAGTGGAATACGACCCCTGTGTCACTCACAGGGTATTACTTGGTGATCCTGTACACTTGCGGGGAAGCAACCAAGTTTTTGGCGCCATTGCCGGGGACATTCAAGGAATATTAGGAAAGCTTGTAGTCTATTGCTCTAGCCATTTTTCTTTTCTTTGTACATTATATTTTTTGTAGATATTTTTCTTCTTGTTCATATTACTTTTATTTTCTACTCTTTTATTTTAACTTTGTTCTTTGTATTCTCTTTTGTGTCAGGTACAATCATCTTGCAAAATGCAAGGTGCCTGTAATTTGAATGATTCAGCCTCAGTTCAAAACAGCCCAACTTATAATCCGGAGTGGAAATACCACTCAAACTGTTCATGGAATCAAGGCCAACAACAACCAAAAGTTGCCCCCCATCAAGGTCCTCAGTATCAAACACCACAGGTAAAAGGATTTACTACTAAGGATGTATTGGCGAAATTCATGATTGGTACTGAAAGTAGATTTCAAGTCGTTAATACCAAACTTGAAGCCATCACCATTGAACTTGAAGCCCTTGATGCCAAATATAATGCATGATTTGAGGGCATTGATGCCACCCTTTTGGCTATACAAGCCTCTCTTCACAAGATAGAAAGTCGGGTTGAACAATTAATTCACGAGAAAGAAAAAGAGCCCCATTCTACGAACAACAATGAAATTTAAGAGAGATACTTTCAAAGAGAGGTGGATGAGGACTTTGGTACCTTGGTTGTTAAAATGGAAGAAAAAGTGGTATCAACATCACTTGAGCAAGCCCTTAGCATGGAAGTGACTCAAAGCACTAAGCACAAAAGAGAATTATTCGGGATGACTGAAGATGTGGGTAAAAGGTTGAAACCAACCAATGACCCATTTATGCCGATTTTAGACACGTCCCAACCAAAACTGTTCCCTTGGAGGCCCAAACAATTTTTGTGGATGATCAAAGGAAGATTGACATTGGTTGAAGAAGGAGATGTGGGTAGGAGGTTTACACCACCCAAGGTCCCACCCATGCCGAGTTTGAAAAGCCTTCAACCTTATCTATTTCCTTGGAGGCCAAAACAATTCTTCAGAAAGCTTCAAGGAAATTCAGCCGGGACTAAAGTTGAAGTAGGAAGAATGCTCAAATCAACCAAGGATCCGCCTAAGTTCAAATTGCACAACTCCCGGCCCAAGCATTTTCCATGGAGGCCAAAAGGTGATTCATGCTTGACCTCCAAATTTGTATCATACCAGAAGGTATGTTTTGTATTTCTTGGTAGTTCTTATGCCACTTCTAGTCAGGATGAACACACCATTTTCAAGCCTCCTTAGGTAAGAAAGAGGTACGTTGAGCTAATGACGTTAAACAAGCGGTTCTTCGGAGGAAACCGAAGCATCAATTTATTCATTTTCTTCTTTTTGTATTTTTAGTTGAGTGTGGTTTGTGTATTTGTGTTTCTCTCATACTTTTTGTTTGTTTGAATAATTCCATGCTTGCATACCTTGTGTATTTGTTCTTGTCATCTTTCTTGTGTTATAATCGATAACCATCTTGAGAAAAGCATGTTTTTAGTGTATTTCATGCATTAGATCGAAGTCTTTAAGCATTTCTTTCAAGTTGGAGGTGTTCTAAATCCCTTTAAAGAATTCCTATTCATGTGGAGAAGCAAATTTTTGGCGTAGAATGATTTCTAGGTGCATATGGCCTCAATGAGGACCTCATTGAGGCCGTCTACCACAATCCAGAGCCAAATGCCTATCTAATACGGCCTCAATGAGGGCCTCATTGAGGCCGTATGGATCCTGTAGCACATTAAGTTCTTGCCACCTTCTCTCTCTCCTCATTTCTTCTTCTTCTCACCCGATTTTCTTTTTTCTTTCGCCACCATTTCTTTGCCAAATCCTCTCATTTCTTCTCCTAGATTACCTCCTAACCATTTTGATAAGTTGTTCTAGTGGTTTTCTTCGAGCTTAACTCTAGTTTTCTCAAGTTTTCGTCGGTAAGCTCTTTGGTGCCCTAACTTTATGTTTTTCATTCTTCTTGCATTCTTGGAGCTTTTGTGTGGATGTTTTCAAGCATTTTGCTTGATTTTGGTGGTGTGGTGGTTATGGATGATTCTTCCATTGATTTTATGTAAAAATTTTTTGATTTTCATGTTTTTTGGGGAGGTTATTTCGGAGTGAACAGTATCCATACGGGCCCCATACGGCCGTATAGTTACTATTCATCATTTTATCCAATTTTTCTCCATCTTTTACACCACATTTTGGTTTGTCTTGGATTCCTCTATGCTTGATTGGGTTTTTCATGATTTGTAGGAATGTGGATGATGAGGGAATCGATAAGAAATCATGGAGTTATGTTTATACCACACGGATGACCACATTTTCGACGAACTCAATTCCAATGACAAGGGCTAGCATGGATACTTTATTTTGTTGTTTTAGACTTTATTTTCTAGCTTTTGTGTCTTTTTGTGTTTTTTTTTTGTTTTTGCATGATTACCCCCGTCTCTCCTTTGTGAATTTTGTGGAATGATGATGTGCCCTTTTTGCATTGCAGGGCATTAAGGGAAGTTTGGTGAGCTTCTCCTCATTCAATGGAGATTGGACTCGACAAGTATAACTCACCGTACAATGTGTTCGGGTCACCTCTCATCATTCACACAAGATAAACCGGGGAAGTTCGTTTTCACTCTCCTCTAGTGTTTTTATTGCATATATTGACTTGTAATTCATGACTAGTGTACATTGAGGGCAATGTACAACATTAAGTGTGGGGATGGGTGTATTACTTGTATTAGGGTCATATTTACATACTAGTGTTATCAATGATGGCTTTATTCATTCTTGTGAGATTCTTCTAGCATAGACTAATGATTGATGTGAGTTACACATTTTTGTGCTCTATTGAATCTTGTTTCACCTCTAGTATTATCATGTGCACTGAATTTTTTGTTGATGCCCTGGGAATAGCCAACATGACTACTCTAAACCTCTTGTATGCTTAACACACAACTTTGAGTACTCGGCCTTAGAATACTAAGTTCTATCCTTCAGTGAACTCTTAAGAACTTCTAAGTCTTTTTGAGCTAGTCCTAGTTGTGTGACATGTAGTGCAGTCTAAAGACATGATCTAGGGTGAATGTAAAAAAAAAAAAGAAAAAAAAAGAAGAGAAAAATGAGTCTATGTTAGTATTCCTCTGCTAATGAAGCATGAATGCGTCTATGTAGACTGTAATCGAGTAGTTGGGTGACTCTTGTGCCTAACCAGCATGTGCACCCTCTAAAAAGATTTTTTTTTGGGCAGTCTACGTTAGTCGGACTCAGAAAAATAATTGTATAAATATGTATATACGTGTAAATAAAAACCCTAGTGATCTTTTTGACTGCCTACTTGATGTTTTGAGAAGAAAAGGGATTTAGTCTCAAGTTAGAGAGTTAGAAGGATCTTACTTGTTCATTGAAGTAGCAGTTAGCATTCTAATGCCTAGTATTCTTATTTGTGGAGTGATTAGCATCTAGAGCTGTGCTGATTGAAGTCAGTAGGCTAGACCAAGTCAGGGCAAATGAGATAAAAGATTCACTTACACTGCACAGACATATAAGAGGTGAGGCAGGATCCTTGTGTTATGCTTATTGATTGTAATTCAATATCTATGTATCATTGTCCATTGCTTGTAGAATCTTATATATGTACTTGAGCTGGAGATAGTACATTTAGTCACTTATCTTTCTCTTTGTTTTTCAAGATTTGTTTGCTTGGGGACAAGGAAACGCTTAGTGTGGGGATGTTTGATAAGTGTCTAAATGTACATATTTTAGTATATGTATTTTATACACTTAGCATGTATTTTTATAAGAATGGATGCCCGTTTTGTGGTTAATCGAGTATTATTTGCTTTGTAGGGCATGGATACGCCATGGGGAACACGATAATACGATTAGGGTAGAAAAAGGAGAAAAACCAGGTGTCGCAGTACTGTAGCGTATTTACTATAGATGGAGTACTGCAGACACTGTAGCACTTGAGGATTTTTTTCATGGTAGGAATCTGATTCGAGGCATACGGCCTCAATGAGGATGTATGAGAGGCCGTCTGCCCCATCCAGAGAGGGATAACTAGTTCATACTGCCCATCATTGACCCCGGTATGCCTCGGGTTTTCGCATTATAAAAGGATTTTTTAGGGCATAATGGGGGAGACTTCTTCTTGGCCTTTTGGGCCGCCACCAGCACACTTTCTTGAGGCCTTCCGGCCATCTTCCGGCGACGATCCTTGAGGTAAACGAGCACATATCATCACCAAGAAAGAGAGGAGCAAAGGAGAAGGAGTTGGAGTGAAGATCTAAGCCATCATCGGCAAAACTTGTTGACACGACCTTTTGCGTGTGTACTGCAAGTGCACGGCCTTGTCGAAGTAATAAAATTACCCTAGTGAGTGGGTAGTCGAATCCACAGGGAATAAGGATTTAGAACACAAGAATTTACTATTTAGTTATGCGGTGTACGAAAAGAAATAATCGGAGTGATGAGTGAATTTATGGAAACAATTAAAATAAACAACAAGAAAGTAAATAGAGAGATGAAAGACAAGAGAAAAGCAAGTAGAAGTTAAAAGAGAAAGACTAGCAATGGGTGAGATAGGGTATCCGGATAAGCTACCTCTAGGACTTATGCTTCTAGTGCAAGACTATGCTATTATACTTTCCTATTGATGTTAATTGAGTCGAGGATATCCTTAAACTCACGGTCCCAAAACTTAAGGTCAATCATGACTAACCCCAACATTATGTCCCGGTATTAAGATTCACTATGACCCTTGACTCTTGTTGACCTGTCAACTAAGTCCCAGGGGAGTCTATCTTCCTAACCCTAACACTACGTGGGATTGCTTTAAGCTCTAGGGATTCCTATTGATAAAACCTGTTCCTCTATGTAGTTCTAACCCTTTGGTCCAGGTGAAAGAACCCTAGTCTAGATTGAGCCCTAAAACTCTATCTTGACCGCTAATTAACCAAGGAAACGGAGGTAGGGAGAAATCACACCGGAAGGGAAAGGGGTACATTGCTACCTCACAACTCTCCCTCTCAACCCTCTTCAGTCTTACGTAGTCTAATCCTATAGGAGTTGTCACACCTCCAAAAGATAACCTAGATTGTTCTCAACCCTAGTGTCACGGCTAAGGAAGAACAATAGCAAAAGATAATTAAAACTGAAACTCGAATTTATTCATTAATATTGGAAAAGCATAATAACAATGTCATAGAAACATAATGATCCTAGGGTTTTACAAGTCCGAATACCCACGAGGGGTTTAGCTCCTCATGGAGCTATACATGTTCATCAAAGTGTAAAATAAATTACAAAATAAGAACATCAATGAAAACCCCCTCGCGTGTGATGTGGCCGTGGTCTTGTGCTGCCGTCGGACGTCGATGACGATGCCGTTGGCGTGCTCCAATCCTCCACAAAGTCCTCTCCAAAACCCTAGCCGTACCCTCTCGAAGTTGGAGAGAAAGCTAGGTCAAAGAGATTCTCAAAAAGTCTCCTAATCAGGCTTTAAATAGGCTGAGTGCGGCTTTATTTTTGAACTTATCGGGGCTTCACACAGCCGTGTGGAATTTCCACACGCCCGTGTGAAGTTTCTGTCTTCCTGAAAAATTACTTCACACGGCCGTGTGGAATTTCCACATGCCCGTGTGAAGTCTCTGGCTTGCTGGAAAATGATTCACACGGCCGTGTGTTAATTCCACACGCCCGTGTGAATTCTCTGGAAACTTGATCTTCAGCAGAAAATGCACAGTAACTTGCCGAAACGCTCCCGAATATGTTGTTCTTCATCGAGGCCATTGAATTGGGCACACAGTCAATGGTAGATCGTGCCGATTGCTTCAAGTCTCCTTCTTGGTGAAGTTCTCCTAGGCTACACGAGTTAGACTTGTTGTGTATGTGACTGCCTTTGTGCCCATCCAAAGGAGGTTGGCACACACTCACAAGTCCAAGTTCGTGCCTTGTTCCTTGCTTGGTCCGAAACCTCCCAACAACGGCGAACACAACCTAACTTTGTTCTTCTTTTTCCAACTTGGCTCCACAAACCTACAACGTACAAGAATACACAAATGCACACTATTTAGTGATAAAATCTAATAAAAGAGATGCTAATAGTAAGATAATAACGCTTCGCGTCACTATAACACAAGCACTTATCACTTGTGTAGCATCATCCATTCAAGGGGATCACGACCTTAAGGGAGTTTTCATTACTTCTTTTATGCTTTTATCTTCCTTGTATGTTGTATAAGTGTCACTTTTAATGAGGGATTAACTTATTGTTGTGTTTGGATTTGGATGAACCCTAGGGTTTATCTTGTGTATGAACTTTGGATGTTATTATTAATTTAGTTTGATTGTTGTTTGAGATTCAATATTTCATGATTTCATGTCTAAAATTACATTTGTGGAGAAATCCATGATTCTTTTATGAGTTGTACACGTAGACATGACCTAAACACGTGTTCTAGATCTAGGAGAGATTGAAAGGGGATTCTTGTGCCGGCACGCCGAGAGATTGGGTGCCGGTAGCCCTCCATTGCTAGGTTTAAGCCGAAGGATAGTAGGTTTACTCCTATTAGAGATTTTCTTGAACTCTTTGCGATCGTAGGTGGGTTAATACGGAGAGATTCTTATTAACACTCGTACAGGATTAGGGGTTAACCACCGAGAAATTGGGCTTCCTTGGCCCTAGTGGAATACGACCCCTGTGTCACTCATAGAGTATTACCTGGCGATCCCGTACACTTGCGGGAAAGCAAACACCATGATTGCTAAGGAGTGGATTAAGAGGGTGACTGCTACATTCTAAGATATGAGTCTAGTAAATGAGATGAGACTCAGGGTTGCTACCAGACAACTAGTGGGACGAGCTCAGATTTGGTGGGAAAGTCCGAAGAGTAGATCCTTTGGAAAAGTGATAAGTGCTTGTGTTATAGTAACGCGAAGCGTTATTATCTTACAATGAGCATATCTTTTATCGGATTTTATCACTAAATAGGGTGCATTTGTGTATTCTTGTGCATTGTAGGTTTGTGGAGCTAAGTTGGAAAAGAAGAACAAAGTTAGGTCGTGTTCGCCGTTGTTGGGAGGTTTTCGGACCAAGCAAGGAACAAGGCACGAATTTAGACTTGTGAGTGTGTGCCAACCTCCTCTGGAGGGGCACAAAGGCAGTCACATTCACAACACGTCTAACTCGTGTAGCTTAGGAGAACTTCACCAAGAAGGAGACTTGAAGCAATCGGCACGATCTATCATTGATTGTGTGCCCAATTCAATGGCCTCGATGAAGAACAACATATTCGGGAGCGTTTCGGCGAGTTACTGTACATTTTCTACAGAAGAACAGATTTCCAGAGAGTTCACACGGCCGTGTGGAATTAACACACGGGCGTGTGAATTAATTCCCAGCGAGCCAGATGCTTCACACGGGCGTGTGTAGTAATTTTTCCAGGAAGCCAGAAATTTCACACGGGTGTGTGGAAATTCCACACGGCCGTGTGAAGCCCCGATAAGTTCAAATTTAAAGCCGCACTCAGCCTATTTAAAGCCCGATTTGGAGACTTTGAAGGGGCTTTTGGACCTATCTTTCTTGGGAACTTCTGGAGAGTGCGGCTAGGGTTTCGGAGAGGACTTTGTGGAGGATTGGAGCGCGCCATCGGCATCGACATCGACGTTCGACGGCCGCACAAGACCACGGCCACACCATACGCGAGGGGGTTTTCATTGATGTTTTTAGTTTGTGCTTTATTTTACACATTGATGAACATGTATAGCTCCATGAGGAGCTAAACCCCTCGTGGGTATTCGGACTTGTAAAACCCTAGGATCATTATGTTTCTATGACATTGTTATTATGCTTTTCCATTATTGATGAATAAATTCGAGTTTCAGTTTTAATTATCATATGCTATTGTTTTTTCTTAGCCGTGACACTAGGGTTGAAAACAATCTAGGTTATCCTTTGGAGGTGTGACAACTCCTATAGGATTAGACTACTTAAGATTAAAGAGGGTTGAGAGGGAGAGTTGTGAGGTAGCAATGTACCCCTTTCCCTTCCGGTGTGATTTCTCCCTGCCTCCGTTTCCTTGGTTAATTAGCGTTCGAAATAGAGTTTTATGGCTCAATCTAGACTAGGGTTCTTCCACCTGGACTAAAGGGTTAGAACTACATAAGAGGAACAGGTTTTATCACTAGGAATCCCTAGAGCTTAAAGCAATCCCACGTAGTGTTAGGGTTAGGAAGATAGACTCCCCGGGGGCTTAGTTGACAGGTCAACGAGAATCAAGGGTCGTAGTGAATCCTAATACCGGGACATAATGTTAGGGTTAGTCACTGTTGACCTTAAGTTTTGGGACCGTGAGTTTAAGGATATCCTCGACTCAATTAACATCAATAGGAAAGTATAATAGTATAGTCTTACACTAGAAGCATAAATCCTAGAGGTAGCTTGTCCGGATACTCTATTTCATCCATTGCTTGTCTTCTCTTTTAACTGCTACTTGCTTTTCTCTCATCTTCCACCTCTTTATTTACTTTTTTATCTTTTACTCTAATTGATTCCATAAAATTCATTCATCACTCCGATCAATATTTTTCGTACATCGCACGACTGAATAGCAAATTCTCGTATTTTAAATCCCTATTCCCTGTGGATTCGAGTACCCACTCACTAGGGTAATTTTATTACTTCGACAAGCCCGTGCACTTGCGGGATACACGCAAGGGGTCGTGTCAAGTTTTTGGCACCGTTGCTAGGGAATAGGCGTATTTTTGATACTTGTTTTTGCTACTTTAGTTATTCACTTCGTTATCTATTTCACACATTCTTTATTTACTACGATTCTCACCAATTCTTTTCTCTTAATTTCAGTTTACCGAGGGAATGTTTAACACAAATAAAGCTTTTGATACACTCGTGGGACTAGTTAAGGAAGTGGAGCAGAAAATGCAGTTGTTTATTGCACAACCATTTCCAAATTATATGGAGTGTGGGCAATCAGTGAGACAACCTTGTACAGAAATAGTGGATAATATTGATCAGTTTTGCAAAGAGCAGAGCGTGAATTATGAATTGGGCAGTGTGTTGGACGAATTTGATAAATCAGCTCTAGCTTTTTCAAATGGTGACACAGAAGAAACCCTTGAGAAAGTTCTTGCACAGTTTGAATCAGGTTATTTTGAACACAAACAAGAGGCCTTTTCAATGGGTGTTATAGACCTGATAGAGGAAGTTTGTGAATTGGGGATTAGAATGGAACACCAGGACCAACCCAAGGAGTGCGATTTGGGGAAGGTTTCAGGGTACAGTAATGAACAGCAAACTACAAAATTTGAAGAGATTGGCAGATCAATTGGAGACTGACTTCGACCATCCATCGACGAGCCACCCTATTTGGAATTGAAAACACTTCCAGAACACTTGGAATATGCATTTCTGGCAGAAGAGATGAAGTTGCCTGTGATCATAGCATCGAATCTCTCTTTGGAGCAAAAAGACAAATTGGTGAATGTGTTGCAAAAGCATAAGTCTGTCTTGGCATGGAAAATTGCAGACTTAAAAGGTATAAACCCTTCATTCTGTACACACAAGATTTTAATGGAGGACAATTTCAAGTCAGTGATCCAACCTCAAAGAAGATTAAACCCGAACATGAAGGAAGTCGTAAAGGCGGAGGTGGTCAAATTATTAGATGCAGGGATCATTTACCCCATTTCTGATAGTGCTTGGGTAAGCCCAACACAAGTGGTCCCGAAAAAAGGTGGGATGACAGTGATCAATAATGAAAAGAACGAACTCATCCCAACTAGAACAGTCACAGGGTGGAGAGTTTGTATTGATTATAGAAGACTGAATGACGCAACCCGTAAAGACCACTTCCCTTTACCTTTCATTGATCAAATGTTGGAACGATTGGCAGGGCATCAATTTTACTTCTTTCTAGATGGAATGTCAGGGTACTTTCAAATCCCTATTGCTCCAGAAGACCAAGAGAAGACAACTTTCACTTGTCCCTACGGGACTTTTGCATATAGACGAATGTCGTTCTGGTTATGTAACGCACCTGCTACATTCCAAAGATGTATGACTGCTATTTTCGATGATCTTGTCGAAGACATAATGGAAGTATTTATGGATGATTTCTCTGTGTTTGGTTATTCCTTCGACATGTGTTTGAGAAATTTGGAAAGAGTGCTGATAAGATGTAAGGAGACAAATCTTATGCTAAACTGGGAGAAATGTCATTTCATGGTTCGAGAAGGCATTGTTCTCGGACACAAGATTTCCCATCTGGGTATGGAGGTGGACAAGGAAAAAATTGAAGTCATAGAGAAACTCCATCCACCAATGAATGTCAAGGGAATTCGGAGTTTCCTGGGACATGCAGGTTTCTATAGACGGTTCATCAAGGATTTCTCGAAAATCACTCAACCATTGACTAAACTTCTCGAAAAAGATGCTCCGTTTGATTTTGGGGAAGATTGTGCAACAGCTTTTAATGTGTTAAAAGAAAAACTAGTTCAAGCTCCAATCTTGATTACCCCTGACTGGAGTGAACCTTTTGAGCTCATGTGCGAAGCTATTGATTACGCCGTAGGAGCAGTTCTGGGACAAAGGAAGGGCAAGCAATTCCAACCCATCTATTATGCGAGCAAGACTCTCACAGATGCACAGGAGAATTATACTACTACAGAGAAAGAATTATTAGCAGTAGTGTTTGCTCTCAATAAGTTCAGGCCATATATTATCTTGTCGAAGGTCATTGTGTTTACAGATCATTCAGCTCTCCGTTACCTCATGAACAAAGTCGATGCAAAACCAAGATTGATCCGGTGGATATTACTCTTACAGGAGTTTGACATGGAGATAAAGGATAAAAAGGGAACTGAAAACGTAGTGGTGGATCATTTGTCACGGTTAGAAGGAAGCATTGGGCAAGAGCCATCAAGTAAGGAGATCAATGATTTCTTCCCGGAAGAACACTTACATTCAATTTAGGAATTAACATCATCAGGTGATACGCCGTGGTTCGCAGATTTTGCTAATTACTTGTCAGGAAAAGTCCTCAAGCCAGGGCTCACATTCCAACAAAAGAAAAAGTTCTTTAGCGATTTGAAGAACTATTTCTGGGACGATCCATTCCTTTTCCGCATCTGTGCAGATCATATTGTTCGGAGATGCGTTTCTAGGGAGGAAGGATGGGATATCCTTTCTCATTGTCATTCAGGACCAGTTGGGGGCCATTATGCATCAAATAGAACCGCGAAAAAGTTTTGGCAGCAGGGTTCTATTGGCCAACCCTCTTTCACGATGCACACCAGTTTATTCTTCGATGCGATAATTGTCAGAGGTCAGGGAATTTGTCTCAGCGGGATGAGATGCCTCGGAATCCTATGCAATTGTGTGAGGTGTTCGATGTTCGATGTTTGGGGCATAGATTTCACGGGGCCGTTTCCAAGGTCTAACGGGAACCAATACATATTAGTGGCAGTTGATTATGTCTCCAAATGGGTCGAAGCGCAAGCATTGCCGAGTAATGATGCTAGAACTGTGGAAAAATTGATAAGTGCTTGTGTTATAGTACCACGAAGCGTTGTTATCTTACATTGAGCATATCTTTTATCAGATTTTATCACTAAATAGGGTGCATTTGTGTATTCTTGTGCATTGTAGGTTTGTGGAGGTTTTCGGACCAAGCAAGGAACAAGGCATGAATTTAGACTTGTGAGTGTGTGCCAACCTCCTCTGGAGGGGCACAAAGGCAGTCACATTCACAACAAGTCAAACTCGTGTAGCTTAGGAGAACTTCACCAAGAAGGAGACTTGAAGCAATTGGCATGATCTACCATTGATTGTGTGCCCAATTCAATGGCCTCGATGAAGAACGATGGACTCGGGAGCGTTTCGGTCGAGTACTGTAGCTTGTTACTGTAGTAAAGCACTGTAGCAAGTTATTGTTCACTTTCGGCCGAAATTCAGAATTCCAAAGAGTTCACACGGCCGTGTGGAATTAACACACGGCCGTGTGAATTAATTTTTCAGTCGACAAAAATTTCACACGCCCGTGTGTTAATTCCACACGCCCGTGTGAAGGCCCCGATAAGTCAGATTTTAAGGCCGCGACTCAACATTATAAAAGGCGATTTTGGAGACCTTTTGGGATATCTTTTGACCTATCTTTCTCTTCATCTTGGGGGAGTGCGGCTAGGGTTTCGGAGAGGATTTCGTGGAGGTTTAGCGCGTGCCATCGGCATCGTCACCGACGTTCAACGGTCGCACAAGACCACAGCCACACCATACGCAAGGGGGTTTTCATTGATGTCTTTACTTTGTGCTTTCTTTTCTACATTGATGAACATGTATAGCTCCATGAGGAGCTAAACCCCTTAAGGGTATTCGGACTTGTAAACTCTAGGGTTATTATGTTTCTTTGACATTGTTATTATGCTTTTCCATTATTGATGAAGAAAATTGAGTTCCAATCTTAATTTCATATTGCTATTGTTTTCTCTTAGATGTGACACTAAGATTGAGAATAATTTAGGTTGCCTTTTGGAGGTGTGACAACTCCTTAGGGTTAGACTACTTAAGATTGAAGAGGGTTGAGAGGGAGAGTTGTGAGGTAGCGATGTACCCCTTTCCCCTCCGACGTGGTTTCTCCCTACCTCCGTTTCCTTGATTTCATAGCGATCGAAATAGAGTCTAGTGATTGAGTGAAGGGTTAAAGTGAATCCTACGCATTAGGGCTTAATCTAGACTAGGGTTCTTACACCTGGACCAAAGGGTTAGAACTACACATAGGAACAGGTTTTACCACTAGGAATCCCTAGAGATTAAAGCAATCCCACGTAGTGTGAGGGTTAGGTAGATATACTCCCCTGGGGCTTAGTCGTGCGAGCGACAGAGTGAATGGTGATGTGAATCCTAATACCAGGGCATTGTGTAGGGGTTCGTCACGGTTGTCCTTAGGTTTGGGACCGTGAGTCTTAGGATATCCTCGACTTAATTAAACATCAATAGGAGAGTATAATAGTATAGTCCTGCACTAGAAACATAGACCCTAGAGGTAGCTTGTCTGGATGCCCTATTTCATTCATTAGTAATCCTCTCTACTCTCTTTTACTTGCACTCTCTCATCTTCCATCTTTCTATTTAATTTCTTGCTTTTCATTCTGTTTGATTTTATATTCACTCATTGATCCCACTATTGCTCTTTCGTACTCCGCATAGCTTTATTAGTGAAATCTCGTATTCTAATTCCCTATTCCCTGTGGATTCGACTACCCACTCACCAGGGTAAATTTATTACTTCGACAAACCCTTGCACTTGCGGGATACACGCAAGGGGTCATGTCAGAAATTCTGAAAGAGGTTGTTCACTCAGTTTGGAACTCCGCGAATCATCATTAGTGATCGAGGGACCCACCTTTGTAACGCCCAATTAGAAAAGGTATTGAAACGATACGGGGTACGTCACCGCCTTGCCACTCCATATTATCCCCAGACTAGTGGTCAAGTAGAAGTCACTAATAGAGAACTCAAGCGGATTTTGACGAAGTCTGTGGAACAAGGGAAGCGGGACTGGTCGGAACGGTTGGACGACACACTCTGGGCCCATCGCACAGCATACAAGACGCCCATAGGAACCACTCCGGATAATCTAGTTTACGGGAAGTCATGTCATTTACCCGTGGAACTTGAACATAAAGCATATTGGGCAATCAAAGCAATGAACTTCGATTTGAGAAGATCAGGTGAACAAAGACTGCTTCATCTTAATGAGCTCGATGAATGGAGGTTGAAAGCATATGAGAATACTAGAATTTACAAGGAGAAGATTCGAAAGTGGCATGACAAGCATATCAAATTACCTAAAGAGTTCAAAGTCAGTGATCAAGTTCTACTATTCAATTCCCGGTTGTGACTCTTCCCCGAAAAACTAAAGACTAGATGGTTTGGCCCATACACAGTCACTCAAGTATCACCCCATGGTGCAATTGAGATTACTCATCCGGAGAAGGGCACGTTCAAAGTAAACGGACACCGGCTGAAACCATACTTTGGTGGCGAGGTTTGTAATGATGATAAAGAGATATTCTTTCTTCAACCTTCATAAGGTAAAACAGGTACGTCAAGCTAAGTGACGTTAAACAAGCGCTGCTTGGGAGGCAACCCAAGAGTTTTATATGCTTTCCTAGCTAGCTAGTTTAGTTCTAGGTTGAATAAAAGGCTTAGTCTTGGTGTCCTAATTTTTATGTGCTTATGTTGTGATTTCCATTGTGGATTATTGACCTTTTCATGTTCCTTGATGTTAATTGACGAAGTTTAAGTCGGTTAAGTGTGTTTTCTATGGTCTCTGGTCATGTTTTTATGAATTGTACAGGCTCTAAGTGTTTCAAAAGAGTTTCTGGATTTTTTGGAAGAGTCTGTGAATTTTTCTAAGTAAACCAGAGAAAACACACGGCCGTGTGGAAATTCCACACGGGCGTGTGCTACCAAATAGAGCTCAACCAGTGAGGGCACAGGGACGTGTCCATGCCCCTGTGAACAACCTCAAAAGGGCACACGGCCGTGTGGAAATTCCACACGGCCGTGTGACATCTCGCAGAACTTCAACTCTTTTCCAGAGAGTCCACAGGGGCGTGTGGGTGCCCCTGTGAGTGCCACTGTGCTAAGGCACACGGGCGTGTGGAAATTCCACACGGCCGTGTGAAACTCTGCAGAGAAAAACCCTTCTTCCCGAGAACACACAGGGGCGTGTGAGTGCCCCTGTGGAAGAACTTGTGAAAGGCACATGGCCGTGTGGATTATTCACATGGCCGTGTGGAATACTTAGTGTTTCTCGGGCGAGTCAGAGAGGCCACAGGGTCGTGTGGGTGCCCTTGTGGCCGGCCTTGTGTTCTTGGCCAGGTTTGGCACACGGCCGTGTGGAATTTCCACATGGCCGTGTGAAAATTTTCAGAGATTTTTTAAGATTTCCCGAGAATCCACAGGGCCGTGTGTTGGCCCCTGTGAACCCTAATTTCAGAGGCACACGGCCGTGTGGAATGTCCACACGGCCGTGTGAATTCCCAAAACTTCATAAAGCCGAAGGTTTTCTTTTGGAATTCACTCGTATCTCTTTCGTTTTCACTCCAAAACACTTTCCGACCTCCTATTTCACTTTCCCAACCGTTTCTTACATTCATTGAGGTTTCTTTTCGAGTTTTCCGACCGATTACGAATTTTTCCCCATCTACACCGTCGGTGAGAACGACAAACCCTTCTTCTGTATCAATCCTGATTTAGATCGTTCATGATAAGTATTTCGGCTATTTTACATGATTAACCTGGTTACCAATGAGTTTACAAGGGTTTTTAAGCGAATTTTTGTGTGGATATGGAGTTTTGATTCTACAATCTTGCAGCCATGTCCGCCCAATAATCCACACGGGCGTGTGGAATTTCCACACGCCCGTGTGGAGCCTATCTATACACAAATGATTGACTTCCTCTTATAATTCTTTTCAGGAATGGCAGCTAGAAAAGAAACTAATAAAAGGGCATGAGAACACTCTCCAGAACCAATCAACTTCGTCACATCTGAACACCGAGAAATATATAGAAGATTGGTGAAACTCAAGATCGGACAATCTCGGTATTTGGACATAGATTATTTAAGACCAGCTGATTGGGGTAATGATATGGTAGACGAGATTGAAGAGCTTGTTGTAGTGGGAAGTTGGAAGAACTTACTATCTATTCGAGATCCAGTGAACCGTCTGCTTACTCTGGAGGTGCTCTCATCATTCAAGTTTAACAAAACAAGTAGGGAGTTGACGAGTGCCAAGTCTATACAGTTTCAAGCATTTAGGCATGAGTACAATATGTCAGTGACACAGTTTTCCATTTATATGGGGTTATACAACGAGGCATTCACAAAGACAGAGGAGTACGAGGGCCTTCCAACTGACTATCCCGGCAGTTTAACTCCTCAAGGAGCTTACAAAGTATTGTGTGCATAAGGGAACTATGAGCCAGGTATATCAAAAGCCACTTGTCTGTCACGACCATCTTATAGATACATTCATGCCATTCTAAGTAGGTCAATAAATGGCCGGGGCGATAGTACAGGGGTCCTTAGTCGGCAAGAGCTCCTCTACTTACATTCAATGGTACAGAAGGAGCCGCTACATCTTGGATATATACTAGCCGAATCCATGCGCCATCAAAGTCAGTACCCCAGGCTTGGAACGATTTTTTCAGGGCCATACATCACAAGACTTATGAAGGGGATGGGTCTTCGGGCAGCAATCAGAGGGATAGAAAAGATGGTCACACCTTCACCAATCAACTTAGAAATGTTGAGACAGATGGGCATGGCCAGGAGACGTTACCAACAGTGTGCACTGAATTGGCCCGATGCCTTTCTACACGAGGGGTCCCAGGCAGCCTTGGAGCCACCCCCGACAGACACAGAGACACCACCCACAGCACCGGAGCCACCTCCGGTGCGTATTTTCTCTCCCTCCCGAGGCCAGGACAGGTTGGAGCGCCTCGAGAGCGCAGTGGGGGTGCTACAGACCGAGGTGGCCGAGGTGAGGGCCACACAGGCTACACAGCACTTAGAGACGATGACGAGGCTCGATGCCATACAGAGACTACTCGAGCAGGCCATGTCATCACCATTCGTAGTCCACCCCCGGGCCCCCACTCCTCCACCACCATCTCTCCCAGCACCAGCGGCAAAAGCAGCAGATCCACAGACATATTCAGAGCCTCCAGCAGCACCAGAGGCCACCACTGAGGACACCGACGCTGAGGCATCTTAGTTTTACCTTTTATTTGTTTTTTGATTTCCATTCTTGTACTTTTTATTATATTTTGGACTTGTAGTACTCAGAAAGGATTCTCCTTCTGAGTTTATCTTTTAGTTTGCTTTTCTTGTTATCTCGAGTTCTATTCATTGCTTCATATTTTATATACTCGAGTTTTTATTGAGCTATACTGAACCCTTGTGTATGTGTGCGTAGATGGTCTTGGATGAAAGGAATCTAAAGAATAGTCATAGACACGGCCATGGGAACGTGTGTGCTCCACAAACCATTGAGACTCGACTCTCAATGCACCTAGCTCCATCAAACGCAACACTTGGAGTTCAGGGAAGTAATGTTTTAATTGCCCACTTCCACATTAATTGTTTTTATTTGTTTACTTATTATTGTGCTTGCATGCGTACATTGGGGACAATGTACATCTTAAGTGTGTGTGTGGGGATTCACATTGCACACACCTTTACTTGTGCGTTCAATTACTCATGCTCATGTAGCCTATGGAGGTTCACTGATAAGTGCTTGTGTTATAGTATCGCGAAGCGCTATTATCTTACATTAAGCATACCTTTTATCAGGTTTTATCACTAAATGTGTGCATTTGTGTTCTCTTGTGCATTGAAGGTATTGTGGAGCCTAATTGGAGAAGAAGAATGAAATTAGGTCGCGTTCGCCAATGTTGGGATGTTCTCGGACCAAGCAAGGAACGAAGCACGTATTTGGACTTGTGGATGTGTGCCAACCTCCTTTGGAGGGGCACAAAGGCAGTCACATTCACAACAAGTCCAATCCGTGTTACATAGGAGAATTTCGCGAAAGAAGAAGACTTGAAGCAATCGGCGCGACCTACCGTTGCTTATGTGCCCAAGTAATGGCCTCGATGAAGAACAATGAACCCGGGAGGTGTTTCGGCAAGTTACAATCCTGTTCAGCTGAAGATTAGAGTTCCAGAGAAGTCACATGGGCGTGTGGAAATTCCACACGGCCGTGTGAACCAGTTTCCAGCCAGACAGAGAAGTCACACGGGCGTGCGGAAATTCCACACGCCCGTGTGTTTGTGCAATTTCAGCCATCCAGTGAAGACACACGGGCGTGTGGAAATTCCACATGGCCGTGTGAAATTAATTTTTCAGCCGAGACAGAAGCTTCACATGGGCTTGTGGAAATCCCACACGGCCGTGTGAAGCCCCCGATAAGTCTAAATTTAAAGCCGCGATTCAACAATATAAAAGGGGATTTTTGCAACCTTTTGAGGATCTTTCGACCTATCTTTTCCCCAACTTTCTGGAGTGCGGCTAAGGTTTCGGAGAGGATTTCGTGGAGGTTCTAGCGCGTCATCGGCATCGATTTCGAGGTTCGACGTTTGCACAAGACCACGGCCACACCAATTCGAGGGGGTTTTTCATTGATGTCTATGTTTTATGCTTTATTTCTCACATTGATGAACATGTATAGCTCTATGAGGAGCTAAATCCCTCGTGGGGTATTCGGACTTGTAAACTTTAGGGTTTCTTATGTTTCTTTGACATTGATTATTATGCTTTCCATCGTTGATGAATAAAATTGAGTTTTTAATCTTGATTATCCTTTCATATTGTTTTCCCTTAAACGTGACATTAGGGTTGAGAGCAATCTAGGCTTTCCTTTGGAGGTGTGACAACTCCTATAGGATTAGACTACTCAAGATTAAAGAGGGTTGAGAGGGAGAGTTGTGAGGTAGCAATGTACCCCTTTCCCCTTCGATGTGATTTCTCCCTACCTCCGATTCCTTGATTTAATAGCGGTCGAAATAGAGTGAAGCAATAGGTAGATAAACTCCCCTAGGGCTTAGTTACGCAAGTAATAGAGTGGAGGGTTGTAGTGAATCCTATTTGCTGGGGCTCAATCTAGACTAGGGTTCTTCCACCTGGACCAAAGGGTTAGAATTACGTATAGGAACAGGTTTAATCACTAGGAATCCCTAGAGCATAATGCAACTCCACATAGTGTGAGGTTTAGGCAGATGGACTCCCCTGGGGCTTAGTCATCTAGGTGACAGAGTGAAGGGTGTTGTGAATCCTAATACCGGGGCATAGTGTTGGAGTTAGTCACGGTTGTCCTTAGGTTTGGGACCGTGAGTCTTAGGATATCCTCGACTCAATTGACATCAATAGGAGAGTATAATATCATAGTCTTGCACTTGAAACATAGACCCTAGAGGTAGCTTGTCCGGATACCCCCCCTTTTATTCATTGTTAGTCCTTCTCGATTTTCCTACTTGCACTTCTTTCTTCCATCTCTCTATTTAGTTTATTGCTTTGCATTATTTTCACTCATCAATCTTATTATCGATCTCCGTATTTTGCATAGCTTAATTAGTGAAACCTTATATTCTATCTCCCTATTCCCTGTTGATTCAACTACCTTCTCACCAAGGTAAATTTATTACTTCGACAAACCCGTGCACTTGCGGGATACACACAAGGGGTCGTGTCATTCACCTTAGTTGCAACGGTTGTATTCTTATAGTTTAGGAGAATTTTTAACATTGTGTCCTTTCATGTTCTAGTTTTCACTTGAATTTTTAGTGAATTTTTGCTCGATTACATCTTCGTGCACTACTCACTCTTGAAATCTTTTGGAAATTCGAACTCGAAGTTGTAAGGACTAGTTTAGTATTATTTTAGTAAGTTATGAAGTTCTATGTAGCAAAAAAAAAACTTGTGAATATTAGTTTAAGCTTTTCATTTGGGGTGGAAAGAGCTACCTCCTATGAAGTATGAAGCAATTCTCATAAGTCAGATACAAGTTATGCCCTAATGAGAGAAAGAGCTATCTCATAGGAAGCATGAAAGCTACCACTCCGGTAGAAAGAGCTACCTCCTCGAAAGTGTGAAAGCCACCTTTGGCAGCCGCCTAGGAAAGGGCTACCTTAGAGGTTGAGTGAAGCTACTACTTCCTTACTTAGTGTATATAAATAAGTCCTTGTAACAAGAGTTTGAGGAGTACTCGTTGGTTCTCTTGAGTGAATTCGCACACACTTACACGTTTTCGAGTTGTTCTCCTTTTTGAGTCAAGTTTTTAGCTAGAGCAACGATAACCATATGCAATGTTTTGGTTTCCATTTACTTGTAGAATACTTCTTTTGTATACTTTTGGTGAACCTAAGGCCGAGCACTTTCAATTGTTCTTCCCAAGTATTTTCACGTTTTATTTTTTTGCTTGAGGACAAGCAAAAGCTTAAGTGTGGGGGGATTTGATAAGTGCTTGTGTTATAGTAACGCGAAGCGTTATTATCTTACAATGAGCATATCTTTTATTATCTTACGATTAGGGCAGAAAAAGGAGAAAAACCAGTTGTCGCAGTACTGTAGCATATTTACTATAGATGGAGTACTGCAGACACTGTAGCACTTGGGGATTTTTTTCGTGGTAGGAATCTGATTCGAGGCATACGGCCTCAATGAGGATGTATGAGAGGCCATCTGCCCCATCCAGAGAGGGATAACTAGTTCATACTGCCCATCATTGACCCCGGTATTGACCCCATCATTGACCTCGGTATACCTCGGGTTTTCGCATTATAAAAGGATTTTTTAGGGCATAATGGCGGAGACTTCTTCTTGGCCTTTTGGGCCGCCGCCAGCACACTTTCTTGAGGCCTTCCGGCTATCTTCCGGCGACGATCCTTGAGGGAAACGAGCACACATTGATGAGTGTTATCCCGCAAGTGCACGGGTCGTCAAGTAATACCCTGTGCGTGACACAGGGGTCATATTCCCTGGGGCCCGAGAAACTACCCTTACTTCCGTTTTACAATGTTGTTTGACCAATACAATTCAAGAGAGAGTGAATATAATGCAAAGAAGCTAAATAAGTAAATAACTAATGCAAACATACGAGGGCAAGATATGCGGTATAATAGGACTAGGAGTGGTCATGGATGAGGATTCCCTTAGGGGCTACTAAGGTGAGTAGGAAGCTTGGACTAACATGCAAGTGGCTAATTGGACAAAGAAAACCCTAGATTAGGCCAACCCGATGGTCACGGAAGTCGACCCCTAATCCGGTATGGGTATTGGATACGGTACGTATACCGCCCAAGATTACCCCTACAATTGCAAAGGGTGAAGTGGTTTTCTCAAACTAGGGTTACAATACAAAAGAGTACTTAACCCTAGGAGTGGAGGGGTACAAATACCCGATGGTCAAGGTGTATTTATACGTATTTCCCTTCCAAGTTTGGTGAGTCTAACACTAGGGCAATGGTCATGCAACCTAGCATTTCCTAAGTCTTTTGATACATAGAGTTCTCATACATACCAAGCATGTAAAAATACCAAACAATAGATCACAAACAAGCCACAAACAATAAATAGAACAAGATCATCCAAAACATGACAAGTTCACCCCCAAGGTTCACCTACATCCGGTGACCTTGGGGTTTAAGTGCTCATGTTCACTAAATACAACAAGAAATGCATGGAAACAACCAACAAAGGCATGAGAAGAACTCCCTCAAAGAATGAAGGCCGGAGAAGTTCCAAAGACGCCACTCCAAGGGGTGGCTTCCCTAGTCTTCAACCTCCAAATGTAAGCCCTAGAACGTAGAATCTTCCCAAAACCTTGCTCTCCTCGCCAAATCCTTGCTTAGATCGCCCTCCAAGAGCTTCTTCTTCCTCAATTCGAAGGTGGTGATGAGAGGCCCTAAGAAGAAAACTCAAGATGCCCTAAAAAGAAGTCTCCAAGTCCATAAAAAGGTGAGTTCGTGCCTCTTCACGGGTGAGCTCACGGTCCATATATGGCCCGTGAGGTAGCCTGTAATCTGCTACAGTGACATTGCCCCTGAATTCCATACGGTTGACCTTACGGCCGTGAGCTTGCCCGTGAGGATTTCCAGACTTAGAGAATTCTTCAAACGTTCGTGCTTCAGACTGCTACAGTGTTGCTACAGTGCCCGTGACTCAAAAACGACGATTTCGGTGTCGATTTCTTCTCAAATTGCATCGTTGAGCTCCCCAAAGCATATTTTGCACCTAAAACACAAAATAACCCAATTTAGACCACAAAAGGGCATTGATTCATTAACAAAATACAAAAAGCATGCACAAGTATACTTATAAAATATGTACATTTAGACGTTTATCAAACATCCCCACACCTAAGCGTTTGCTTGTCCCCAAGCAAACAAACATGAAGAACAGGGGCAAGAAGATAAACGGCTAAATGTACGACCTCAAGCTCAAAAGTAAAGAACTCCACAGGCCCCAATGGACAGAAATCAAGAAGTGAGCTGATCAATGAATAGTCAAGTAATACTAGTTCCATTTCTCCTAGAGTTCCCCGTGAGTGTGTGCTAACTTCCACCTTGACCTCTACACCCTGGATTACCCCAGGATGACCATTCACCCCACGTATAATGAAAATGGCATTAAAATGTTAAAAACATCCTCAATACTCAGTTAAGAGTCCTTCGGTTCCTAGATAAAACTTTAGCTCATAAGTGACTATGCAGTAAGCTCCAGGGGATCAAGATATTTTATTACTCTCACATATGTACAGACATACACTTTTTTTTTCTTTTTTTTTCTGAGTCCCCGACTAACATAGACTGCACAAAAATCTTTCAGACGGATGCACATGCTGGCCAGGCACAAGAGCCACCCATCCTACTTTATTACAGTCTACATAGATGCCTTCATGCTATACTAGCAGAGGAATACTGTCATAGACTACCCTTTTTTTCTTTTTTAAATATATATATATATATATATATGTACAGACTAGCTCTTAAATCCCCTGGTTAAACCCACTACAAAAGTTCACAATAGGCTAAAGAAATAATAATGGAACACAAAAGCTCTTAAAAGAGTATTGAAAATAGAGTTTAACAATTTAATGCCAAAATCATTATAATGGGTTGGTTGGAGTGTACAAGGTAGAAGTTATCATGTACAGGTATAGGGGTGCACTAAAGGTGAAATAGAACTACATTCAAGCACATGTACAGGTACAGCTCACAACTATCATTCTACCAAGCCAGGAAATTCTAAACATGCAAATCATAGCTATCATAGGTAATCAAAGCATGCACAGAATAAAAGTACTCCAAAAATCCATCCCAACACCTAAAGCTGTACATTGCCCACATTGTACATAAGTCAACAGAACAGGGTGGGACAAAATGGTAAGTGTAAGTAAATGGAGTAAAAGAAACTTCCCCAACAGCGGATGAAGTAAGTCATGTGGTCCTCTATGTTGATGGGGTAAAAGTGTACTGAGGGCGTGGAGTGTGAAATCCAGTAGCAATTTCCCTGAAAGTACAAGAAGCATAGATCACAACTCCAGAAATCAAAATAGCAGAAGAGAGCAAATGGTAAAATCCTCAAGAGTACAAAGTACAACATAAAACAGAAAAGCAGCGAGAACAGAAATAAAAAACAACAAAGTAACACGGCAAGCATGCAGCGTGAGTCTAAGGGCCTGAAGGAAATAACGGTGCTGCACAGGTGGTGACAGCCGAGGTGGTGCCGACTGACGATGACGAGCTGCGCAAAAATGCTAAAATGTCGGCAGTGGCGGTCTCAAGAAGGCTCACGGAGGCAGTCAGCATCTGCAACTGCTCGCAGACCTCAGCACGGAAAGTGTCAAATCTCTCCTCCAACGAATGCCCAGATGCCCTGGGTGCAGCAACATCGTCCGACTCGGACTCGGATCGAGACTCAAACTCGGTGTCATGAGATGGGCTGGGGTCAGACTGGCGTCACACTATCCTGTGTGTGCTGCCCCGCCGCTCAACAATACCGATGCATGCCAATGTCTGCAAACTGAGTGGGACGACTGCACCCACAACTGTCATGCCCTGGGTTCCCTCAAGAAGATCCATACCCTTGATCATGCGTGTGATGTAGGGCCCGGCGTAAATGGATCCCAGGCGGACAAACTTGCCTTGGTGGGCAAAAACATCGGCGACCAAATGACCCATGTGGAGGGGGTACCGCTGTATAATGCTGTACAACATCAGTAAGTCCATGCGTGATACCACCCCAGTGGAATCCAGTCGACCCCCAATGCTCCGAGTCAGTAGAGCGTGAATGTATCTGTGGGTGGGGTCTTTCAACTGGGAGGCCTTCTTGGTACGTGACCGATTAGCAATGGTGTCCCAATAGGTGGCATTAGTCACGGGATAAGGGAAATCCCTGCCTAAATCCTTGAACTCTGGCCTTTGGGTGAATGCTTCTGTGTAGAATCCGATGTAAATGCCCAATTGATATTGAGTGATTTGGTGGCTCTTCCCGAAGGTGCGAAATGACACGTAACCTGGTTGGCGAGAGAAGGGATTGAAGTGATAGATTTCAAAGGTGCTTAACACTTCAAGAGTTAATTCCTTGTATGTGGGTTCGTCAATGGAGAATAATTTATTCCAACCGTCGTGTGTGATGAGCTCCAAGATTGTTTCATCCAAACCCAGAGTTTTTAGAACATCCCAATCAATCTTCTTGATCGTCCCGAAATTCTTGCGCGAAAGGAGCGCGAATCGATTCTTATGTTCTTCTTTTTTAAACTTAGGTTGCTCGTGAGGCGGAGGAGGGTCATTCTGGGCTCTCTTGTAGGCAACCTTCTTAGTCCTCATCCTACAAGGTTAATGGAAGCTCAATTAGATAAGTTACAAGCAAAATAGTCTTGAAAAAATGAAGGAATCATGAAAATTGTTCAGTGCTACAGTAATTCCGAAAATTTTTTTCAAGAACCTTGTTTGAAAACTTGATGATCTCAACATACAATCATTCCAAAACATTAATACAAGATTGTAATGGCCAAGGAGAGAATAAAACATGAGAAAATCAGCCCAAACAACCATGGAAATACCAAGTTCATGAGATCAAAAGCTCACCTCAAAACCTAGGGTTTATGGAGTGAACCTTGGGTTGAATCCTGCCAAAAGAGTGGTTTTTCTTCAAATCTTAAGCACCAAATGTTTTTAGAGGAGAGTGAGAGTGTTTTAAAGCAAGAAAAATGGAAGAAAATGGAGGAGAAATGAGAGGGAAGTGAGGGAGTTAAGTTGAGAAGATGATGAATAGAGAAAAAGGCCAAATGGGGGCTTAAAAACCTAAGGCCCGAGAGGCTTCACGGGTGGGCTCACGGGCGTGAGCTCACCCATGAGCCCTCTCGGTTTGGCTCACGGCAACGCTCACGGCCGTGAGCCCTCTCGGGTTTGCTCACGGGCTGAGTTCACGGGCGTGAGCTTGGCCGTGAGTGGCCTCGGGTTTGCTTGCGGGCAAGCTCACGACCATGAGCTTGCCCACAAGGACTCTCTCCCTTGCTTAAAGGCTCAATCATGGGTACAACAAAGCTCTCAACTCAATTTATCATTGAAGAACATTCCTCTAAAGCTCAAAAACACTCAACATAAAGCCGAACAAAGCATGAAAGCATTCAAAACATGAATCTCATGAAATCTAATCATTAGACAACTCACAACAACACACAAGCATGCATGAATAATGAAACTAAAATTAAAGAAAGGTTGACTACAACATGAAGAAAACTTAGACAACTAACATGCCAACACAACTCAAGAATACGGAAAAGAAACAAAACATGCATTCAAACTACAAGAAAAAAAAAGAATTGCAAAGAATTTAAACTTGGGTTTCCTCCCAAGAAGCGCTTGGTTAACGTCGTTAGCTTGACGTGTTTTACCTCAACAATCATGGTGGGACAAAAGGAGGAAATTTACCTCCGACCTTTGATGATGCATTGTTACCCGAAAAGTTCATGGAGAGGCATGAAAATATCTTGAACTTCCTTTGATTTTCCATGAGTATGTCATCTACATCCACGGGTGGCGATGATACAACCTTCACATCTTTCGTAGGCTTATTCTTTGTCTTCCTCCACATCTTCTTCAAAGTTTTCTTTTCTTGGACATGTGGTGGAGGTTGAATCATCACTTGTGCAACTTGTTGTATAGGAATAGGTGTGGCATCAAAATTTTCAATCTCATCATCATCCAACTTCCCCAAAATCTCATCCAATGGATTTGATGCTAGAACTTCTTGCACACAATCAGAAATAATTGCATCAGTTTTATCCATGAAATATAGACTATCATCGTGGTCGAGTGTGTGCTGCATTGCGTCGGGAAGAGTAAAGACCACTTGTTCATCACCAACTCTTAATGTCATCTTTCCACCCTTGACATCAATCAATGCACCCGAAGTGTTCAGGAATGGGCGACCGAGAATGATGGGGACCTCAACATCATCATCCATATCTAGAATCACAAAATCCACAGGGATGATGAGTTTGTCAACCCTTACAAGGACATCTTCAACAACACCCCTTGGTCTCCGCATAGAATGGTCGGCTAGCTGTAGGGTCATTCGTGAGGGCCTTAAATCCTCCAACCATAGATTCAAGAACAACTTGTAGGGCATCACATTAATGCTCACACCCGAGTCGGCTAAAGCATTTTCTTGTATTCCTTCACCAAGTACGCAAGGGATGATGAAACTGCCAGGATCATTGAGTTTCTTGTGCAACTTTTTTTGAATCAAGGCGGAGCAATTCCCCGATAGTGTCACCGAGTCCACATCTTCTAGTTTTCTTTTGTTCGTGATGAGGTCTTTCATGAACTTGGCATACTTGGGCATTTGTGAGAGGGCCTCAACCAATGGAATATTAATGTGGAGTTGCTTGAATATGTTCAAAAACTTTTTAAATTGAGCATCCTCCTTGTCTTGTTTCAACCTTGTCGGGTAAGGCACCACGGGCTTGTACTCGCTCACCTTTGGGATTGGGGATTCTCGGACATCATCACTACATTCCCTTTTATTGTCCATGCATTCCTTCTTGTTCAAATGAGGGTCTTCCCGATTGGTTACCCTATCATTAGAAGCAATTGGACTCGTCTCGGACCTTGCTTCCAATTGCTTTCCACTCCTCAGTGTAACAGCTTTCAAGTGTTCCCTCAGGTTGCTTTCAGTGTTGCTTGGCAAGCTACCCGAAGGACGATCAGAATGTGCTCGAGCAAGCTGTCCCACTTGGTTATGCTTGAACATTCCTCAACACAGTACCGAACTCATCCAATCTTTTCTCAACACCTTGAAACCGTGTTTTGGTATTAATCATGAATTTAGCCAAAACATCCTCTGTGGTATACTTCCTTTCTTGTTGCGGCGGTGCTTGGTAATGGCTTGCTTGAGGTGGAAGGGGCCTCTGTTGAACTTGGCCTTGACCCCAGGGCATGTTTGGGGGATTCCTCCAACCTTGATTGTATGTGTTACTATATTGATTTCCCGGCCCTCTAGGTCCACCTCCAACATAATCAACAGACTCCACAGGTGCAGATGGGGCAATGAATATAGGGCATTGTGACATTGCTTGCCCCGCTTCACATGTGTCACAAGACATCACAGCCTTAGGGGTGGAATTGGACCCCAACATCAATTGCTCAACTTTATGTGCCAATAAACTAACCAAGGCATTACTGTCTGAGAGATTCTTTGACAAGGCCGCAACCTTAGCTGTCAATGTTGTGTGTTCATTCACCTCAAATAGGCCTGCAGCCTTTGGTGCTTTCTGCCTAGTACTCCAGTGACACTCATTACTGGCCATGCTCTCAATCAAAGCTTCAGCTTCTTCAGGCAGTTTGTTACTCAAGAATCCACCTGCTGTAGCATCTATCAATTGCCTTGTTGGATAATTCAGCCCATTGCAAAACATTTGTACTCTAATCCAAGATTGAAATCCATGGTGAGGACATTTGCGCAACAAGTCTTTAAACCTTTCATGTGCTTCAAAGAGTGTCTCCAAATCTCCCTGCCTGAAGGATGAGATTTCTTGCCTCAACCTCGCTGCTTTGCTACGAGGAAAATATCGGGCCAAGAATTTTTCCACCATATCCTTCCAAGTGGTGATGGAGCCGGGAGCCAAGGATGTGAGCCACCTACAAGCTGCTCCCCTCAAACTGAATGGAAAAAGTCTCAGCCGGATAGCATCATCAGATACCGAGTTTATCTTGAAGGTTGAACAAATTTGCAAGAAGCGAGATAGATGAGCGTGAGAGTCTTCATCTGCCAACCTGTCAAACTGAACCGAATTATGAATCATTCCAATTGTGCTCGCTTTTATTTCAAAATTGTTAGCTGGAACTGCCGGTGCTTGAACACTGAATTCTTCACCGGTGAATTGTGGCCGCTCATAATCAGACAAGGTCCTCTTTGGTTCGGCCATAATGGTAGGTTCACTTGATTCCACACTAACCTCTTGTCCACTTTGTCTCGAACTCTCACCCAACTCTCTCAACCTTTGATGCAAAGTTCTCTCTATTTCGTTGTCGGGTTCAACCAAGTTTGCTTGACTCGACCTTGTCATAAAATAGGTACCTTGCAAAACCGGAGTCAAGAATTAGTAATTGACGAGAGGTAAGAAAATAGAAATTGCAAGACGATAGATAATGGAATATATACAAAGGATGATAAATGCAAAACAAGAAAATGGTCAAATGAACACGCGCAAAGTTTTCTGAATATTTCTCGTGGGTCCCCGGCAACGGCGCCAAAAACTTGATGAGTGTTATTCTGCAAGTACACAGGTCGTCAAGTAATACCCTGTGCGTGACACAGGGGTCGTATTCCCTGGTGCCCGAGAAGCTACCCTTACTTCCATTTTACAATGTTGTTTGACCGATACAATTCAAAAGAGAGTGAATATAATGCAAAGAAGCTAAATAAGTAAATAACTAATGCAAACATACGAGGGCAAGATACGGGGTAAAATAGGACTAGGAGTGGTCACGGATGAGGATTCCCTTAGGGGCTACTAAGGTGAGTAGGAAGCTTGGACTAACATGCAAGTGGCTAATTAGACCGAGAAAACCCTAGATTAGGACAACCCGATGGTCACGGAAGTCGACCCCCAATCCGGTACGGGTATTGGATACGGTACGTATACCGCCCAAGATTACCCCTACGATTGCAAAGGGTGAAGTGGTTTTCTCAAACTAGGGTTACAATACAAAAGAGTACTTAACCCTAGGAGTGGAGGGGTACAAATACCCGATGGTCACGGTGTATTTATACGTATTTCCCTTCCAAGTTTGGTGAGTCTAACACTAGGGCAATGGTCATGCAACCTAGCATTTCCTAAGTCTTTTGATACATAGAGTTCTCATACATACCAAGCATGTAAAAACACCAAACAATGGATCACAAACAAGCCACAAACAATAAATAGAACAAGATCATCCAAAACATGACAAGTTCACCCCCAAGGTTCACCTACATCCGGTGACCTTGGGGTTTAAGTGCTCATGTTCACTAAATACAACAAGAAATGCATGGAAACAACCAACAAAGACATGAGAAGAACTCCCTCAAAGAATGAAGGCCGGAGAAGTTCCAAAGACGCCACTCCAAGGGGTGGCTTCCCTAGTCTTCAACCTCCAAATGTAAGCCCTAGAACGTAGAATCTTCCCAAAACCTTGCTCTCCTCGCCAAATCCTTGCCTAGATCGCCCTCCAAGAGCTTCTTCTTCCTCAATTCGAAGGTGGTGATGAGAGGCCCTAAGAAGAAAACTCAAGATGCCCTAAAAAGAAGTCTCCAAGTCCATAAAAAGGTGAGTTCGTGCCTCTTCACGGGTGAGCTCACGGTCCATATATGGCCCATGAGGTAGCCTGTAATCTGCTACAGTGACATTACCCCTGAATTCCATACGGTTGACCTCACGGCCGTGAGCTTGCCCGTGAGGATTTCCAGACATAGGGAATTCTTCAAACGTTTGTGCTTCAGACTACTACATTGCTACAGTGCCCGGGACTCAAAAACGACGATTTCGGTGTCGATTTCTTCTCAAATTGCGTCACTGAGCTCCCCAAAGCATATTTTGCACCTAAAACACGAAATAACCCAATTTAGACCACAAAAAAGGGCATCGATTCATTAACAAAATACAAAAAGCACGCACAAGTGTACGTATAAAATACATACATTTAGACGTTTATCACACATCATCACCAAGAAGGAGAGGAGCGAAGGAGAAGGAGTTGGAGTGAAGATCTAAGCCATCATCGACAAAACTTGTGTAGCATCATCCATTCAAGGGGATCACGACCTTAAGGGAGTTTTCATTACTTCTTTTATGCTTTTATCTTCCTTGTATGTTGTATAAGTTTCACTTTTCATGAGGGATTAACTTATTGTTGTGTTTGGATTTGGATGAACCCTAGGGTTTATCTTGTGTATGAACTTTGGATGTTATTATTAATTTAGTTTGATGGTTGTTTGAGATTCAATATTTCATGATTTCATGTCTAGAATTATATTTGTGGAGAAATCCATGATTCTTTTATGAGTTGTACACGTAGACGTGACCTAAACACGTGTTCTAGATCTAGGAGAGATTGAAAGGGGATTCTTGTGCGGACACGCCGAGAGATTGGGTGCCGGTAGCCCTCCATTGCTAGGTTTAAGCCGAAGGATAGTAGGTTTACTCCTATTAGAGATTTCCTTGAACTCTTTGCGATCGTAGGTGGGTTAATACGGAGAGATTCTGATTAACACTCGTACAGGATTAGGGGTTAACCGCTGAGAAATTGGGCTTAACCTATTTATGAGATCTCTAGGTCTTAAATGCCATCAACACATTTTAAACCATCCTAGTTTGGACCTTAACGACAACAATAGGTGGATTCCGTATACAAACACTCCCTTCTCGTGCTTGATACTCCCTTGTTTATTTACATCCGTGTCCTAGTTACCAGGCCATAGGATTAGTTTAAATTAGTTTGTTTGTTTTATTTCTTTTCCACTCATATTGAAATGTAGGCTAGAAAATAGATGAAGGGTGAGTAATAGTACTTCCTTGGCCCTAGTGGAATACGACCCCTGTGTCACTCATAGAGTATTACTTGGCGATCCCGTACCCTTACGGGAAAGCAAACACTATAATTGCGAAGGAGTGGATTAAGAGGGTGACTACTACATTTTAGGATATGAGTCTAGTAAATGAGATGAGACTCAGGGTTGCTACCAGACTGCTAGAGGGACGAGCTCAGATTTGGTGGGAAAGTCTGAAGAGTAGATCCTTTGGAAAAGTGATAAGTGCTTGTGTTATAGTAACGCGAAGTGTTATTATCTTACAATGAGCATATCTTTTATCAGATTTTATCACTAAATAGGGTGCATTTGTGTATTTTTGTGCATTGTAGGTTTGTGGAGCTAAGTTGGAAAAGAAGAACAAAGTTAGGTGGTGTTCGCCGTTGTTGGGAGGTTTTCGGACCAAGAAAGGAACAAGGCACGAATTTAGACTTGTGAGTGTGTGCCAACCTCCTCTGGAGGGGCACAAAGGCAGTCAAATTCACAACAAGTCTAACTCGTGTAGCTTAGGAGAACTTCACCAAGAAGGAGACTTGAAGTAATCGGCACGATCTACCATTGATTGTGTGCCCAATTCAATGGCCTCGATGAAGAACAACATATTCGGGAGCATTTCGGTGAGTTACTATACATTTTCTGCCGAAGATCAGGTTTCCTGAGAGTTCACATGGGCATGTGGAATTAACACACGGCCGTGTGAATTAATTCCCAGCGAGCCAGATACTTCACACGGGCGTGTGGAAATTCCACATGGCCGTGTGAAGCCCCGATAAGTTCAAATTTAAAGCCGCACTCAGCCTATTTAAAGCCCGATTTGGAGACCTTGAAGGGGCTTTTGGACCTATCTTTCTCGAGAACTTCTGGAGAGTGCGGCTAGGGTTTCGGAGAGGACTTTGTGGAGGATTGGAGTGCACCATCAGCATCGACATCGACGTTCGACGGCCGCACAAGACCACGGCCACACCATACGCGAGGGGGTTTTCATTGATGTTTTTAGTTTGTGCTTTATTTTACACTTTGATGAACATGTATAGCTCCATGAGGAGCTAAACCCCTCATGGGTATTCGGACTTGTAAAACCCTAGGATCATTATGTTTCTATGACATTGTTATTATGCTTTTCCATTATTCATGAATAAATTCGAGTTTCAGTTTTAATTATCATATGCTATTGTTTTTCCTTAGCCATGACACTAGGGTTGAGAACAATCTAGGTTATCCTTTAGAGGTGTGACAACTCCTATAGGATTAGACTACTTAAGATTAAAGAGGGTTGAGAGGGAAAGTTGTGAGGTAGCAATGTACCCCTTTCCCTTCCGGTGTGATTTCTCCCTGCCTCCGTTTCCTTGGTTAATTAGCGGTCGAGATAGAGTTTTAGGGCTCAATCTAGACTAGGGTTCTTCCACCTGGACCAAAGGGTTAGAACTACATAAGAGGAACAGGTTTTATCACTAGGAATCCCTAGAGCTTAAAGCAATCCCACGTAGTGTTAGGGTTAGGAAGATAGACTCCCCGGGGGCTTAGTTGACAGGCCAACGAGAGTCAAGGATCGTAGTGAATCCTAATACTGGGACATAATGTTAGGGTTAGTCACGGTTGACCTTAAGTTTTGGGACCTTGAGTTTAAGGATATCCTCGACTCAATTAACATCAATAGGAAAGTATAATAGCATAGTCTTGTACTAGAAGCATAAATCCTAGAGGTAGCTTGTCCGGATACTCTATTTCATCCATTGCTAGTCTTCTCTTTTAACTGCTACTTGCTTTTCTCTCGTCTTCCACCTCTCTATTTACTTTTTTATCTTTTACTCTAATTGATTCCATAAAATTCATTCATCACTCCGATCAATAATTTTTGTACATCGCACGACTAAATAGCAAATTCTCGTATTTTAAATCCCTATTCCCTGTGGATTCGAGTACCCACTCACCAGGGTAATTTTATTACTTCGACAAGCCCGTACACTTGCGGGATACACGCAAGGGGTCGTGTCAAAAAGTCACTTGGTCAGATTTCTTGCATGAGTTTGATGAAGAGTACTACTGTCACGCCTCGACCCGCGGGTCCACAGGACGCGACAACCACCATGACAATCCCGAGGAGGGATGCTCCACCACTTAATCCTCAAGACAGTGTAAGGCTAAACAACAACCTGGAATTCCACAATATTCCACCAAAAACACAAGAGCGGAAGTAACAACAACAACAATGACAACATTGATGATGTATAACAGTAAACAAGATCACAAGTGCATAGGAAAGCTATAACAACAATAATAAGTCTTAATACATCAGAGTTTCAAAGTTGAGATAGATACAAAACATACAACAGGGTTTACTACAAACTGGTGGATCCATATGCCCAACAACATGTCTATGACACAAAAGAAAACATACATGAAACAGAAAAGATACACAGAAGATGGAGCAGTAACAAATGCCCAGCACAGCGCACACTGCCTCACCTACTACCTGCAACAGTCTAGGAGAAGAAAGAGGGGTGAGCAACTAGCGTTACTCAGTGAGGGGAGACTAGCACAACCTCACTAGAAAACGGCAATAACAAAGATAACAATAAAGAATCCAAGTAAATATTTTACCAAGAGCAAGATAAATATTTAGAACATAATTTATATATACGATAGCCAACTTAACACAGTATAATAAAAGATAGGGTTAAGAAACCTTTCTTACTATAACAAGATTTCAACAACCTCAAATCCGGTAAAACACTGAACATTGGTTCAATAAAAAGAATAAGTCAAACATCAACCCAAACATGCCCTCGCATTAAATGTCCAGTTTGAGCTGGCCCTCATAGTAAATGTCCAGTATGAGTTGGCCCTCGTAGTAAATATCCAGTCTAAGCTAGCCCTCGTAGTAACCCACCAACAAAACCAACAGTATGCGCAAATCCGCACGAAGCACAAAAGCTAACCAACACACCCAACCAACAACAATGCTTTCGCATTCCCGCGAGGAAACGATAGAAACACAATCGATACTCAAGCTTTAAACACAAGGGGATAAGCAATTCCCAATACAAGGAATAACACGGAAAACCTCAACAATTTCCAAAATAAGTTCCAAGCTTAGAATTCTCAAAAACCCAATAATTCCACAATCAAATCCTAAGAATAACACAAACAAAGGTTTCACAACCTCAATGAAGTGATAATCCAACACAACCCGAACATTTGCGAATAAATTAACACATAAGACATTCAAGATCATCAATAGAAATCATCATTCACCAAAATGCCAAACAAGTATAAGTTAAGAAAACACTACTCAAAACATGATATAGTTGTATATGAATGTAATATAAGTGTGTGCTCATGAGTTATATCTAGCTATCGGCATTCATCTAATAAGACAATGCATAAATATCCCACTCACAGAATTGGCGATCCACCTTCCTCGCAAGCTACTCCCTTGCCTCGAGTCAAAGCATCTTCTCCTTGCCAAAGCACGACAAACACAATATTAGCGCAAGCAACACAAGTAAACCCTAGGTTTCCCCTACCAACAAACCTAACCGGCTCTAGGGTTTGCTCTACTAACCCTAGAGGCTACCAAAGAGATCCTAAGGGTTAAAGCCTCACTCTCTAACCCAAAGAAACCAAGAAAATAAGGGGAGAGGGCCGGAGCTACAGTAGCTCCAAGAACAAGGATGAAGACCAATCAAGGGCTTCTTGAGATCAAAGCCTACAACCAAAGCCAAAGCTTCTCTCAAGATTCACAAACAATAAACAAGAATGGAAACAAGCCTCTCAAGGCTACAAACAACCCTGGACTCATCATTCAATGAAGAAGAAGGAAACAAGAAGGAAAAAAGAGGAAAAGAGCTTACCTTGAACATCCAAAGGGTTAACTTGCAAGCTCCACAAACCAGCCAAAGATCTCCTCCAAAACAAGCCCTAAACTCTCAAGGATGGTGGAGGAAGAGAAGGGGAGGAAATGAGGAGTTTTGGAGAGAACAAATGAAGAGAAGAGGGTTAAAATCTAGTTTATAAAGGGCAAAACAGTGGGTTGTGCGGGCGCTGTGCGGCCCCACATATAGGCCGCACATGCAAAAAAATGGCCTGTGCAGGCTGTGTACAGCCCTCACACCCCTGTGCGGCCTGTACACGGCCCGAACCCCCCTTTAAAACCCTCAAAACTCAACCTAAAACCTTCGACAAGCCTCACCAACTCAAAACAAAGAAGAGCTTACCCAAAACATCAAACAAACAAACAAGAAAATGCCAAAAACAGCAACTGACGCAAGAAGGGAAAAACCCGAAATACTAAAACTACATTCAATTTCATCGTGATCAGAAGAGGCATGAGTTTATGAGATTGGTTCAGGGGAACAAGACAGTTATAGAGTATGAGACAGAGTTGAAGGACTTGGCTACTTTTGTTCCTGAGTTGGCACCTACAGAAGAAGTCTTTTGCTCTAAATTTGAAGTTGGTCTGAACTTGGGCATCAGAGAGAGGATGACAGTCACAAGCAAGCAGAGCTTCAACGAGATGGTACAGTCAGCTTTGAGAGTAGAGCAGCTTGTTAGAGAAGGCAAGCGAGTTTGAGAGAACATTGCAAAGAGGAGAAGCTTGGAGATGGGACAACCATCCAAGAAGAGCAAGAGTGAGGGTTCTTCTAAGGCCACCTCTGTTTCAGGTCCTCCTAGACCTCCACCACCTCACAGCGGGGATCAGCAGAGATTCTCATATGCTGACAGTGCTCCTAGTGTCAGAGGCCCAAAAGCTAGCAACAAGTGCAGGAACTGTGGGAAGCCACATAAGGGACAGTGCCTAGCTCCTTGCAAGTGCTTCCAATGTAGGTAGACCGGACATTTGAGATCAGCTTGTCTAGAGCTAGGATGGAGTGGATCTGCACCACCATCTCAGGGACGTCCTCGTCATTCCAGAGGTCCGCAGCCAGTATCATCTACACTAGTCCCTACCAAGTCAGGAGCTGCCAACAACACTTCACAGCCGGGTTCCCAGCGACCCCAGACCAGAGCTCAGACCTGAGTCTTTTCCATGACAAAGGAAGAGGCTGAGTGTAGGCCTAATGTGATCACAGGTACACTGTATATCTTTCAGCAAGATGCTTATGCGTTGATTGATTCCGGATCTGAGCGTTTGTTATTAGTTCTGCATTTGCATGTCATGCTGATAGCTCTCCTTCTCCCTTAGAGTGTGAGTTGGTGATTCAAACTCCTCTTGGTGAGGAGGTAGTCAGGAGTTTAGTGTTTAGAGAGTGTCCTGTGATAGTCTGTGGAGTAGTGTTGGAGGCAGACTTAATTCCTTTGGAGATCAAGGATTTTGATGCCATCCTTGGCATGGATTGGTTGGATCAGCATCATGCTTCCATTGATTGTTTCAAGAAGGAAGTAACTTTTCCTGGATCCTTGGGATCCACAGTAGTGCTGAAGGGTGTGAGAAAGACTCTAACTTTGTGTTTGATTTCAGCCTTGGAAGCTAGAGGATTGGTGAACAAGGGTTATCCTGTGTACTTGGCACATGTGATGGATACCAAAGTTCAGGAGCCAGCTTTAGAGGAGATGCCATTAGTAAGGGAGTTTCCAGATGTTTTTCCTGAGGAGCTGCCTGGTTTCCTACCAGACAAAGAGATGGAGTTTGCTATAGACCTACTACTTGGTGCAACTCCTATTTCTATACCACCCCACCGGATGGCACAAGCAGAGCTGAGAGAGTTGAAAACTCAAGTGCAAGATCTTGTGGATAAAGGTTTCATTCATCCAAGTGTTTCATCCTGGGGTGCACTAGTTCTCTTTGTGAAAACGAAAGATGGATCTTTGAGGTTGTGCATCGACTACCGATAATTGAACCCGGTGACAATCAAGAACAAGTACCTATTGCCGAGGATTGATGATTTGTTTGATTAGTTGAAGGGAGCAAGAGTATTCTCCATAATTGACTTGCGGTCCGGGTATCATCAGTTGAAGATTAAGTCAGAGGATGTTCCAAAGATGGCGTTTTAGACCCATTATGACCATTATGAGTTTTTGCTGATGCCGTTTGGTTTGACCAATGCCCCTACAGCATTCGTGGACTTGATAAATAGAGTGTTCAGGCCTTATTTGGACAAGTTTGTGATTGTGTTCATTGATGACATTTTGGTCTATTCACCTTCAGATGAGGATCATGTTGAGCATTTGAGGATTGTCTTACAAACTCTCCGAGAGAAGCAGTTATTTGCCAAGTTGTCCAAGTGTGAGTTTTGGCTCTATGAAGTTGTGTTTCTTGGACATGTGGTGTCAAGAGAAGGTATCTTTGTGGATCAAAAGAAAGGGGAAGCCATTGTTGATTGGGAAAGACCAAGGAATGTCATGGAAGTTCAAAGTTTTCTTGAACTTGCGGGATATTATAGGAGATTTGTGGAAGGATTTTCTTCTATTTCTTTGCCATTATCAAAGTTAACTCGCAAAGATGTGAAGTTCTCCTGGAATGATGAGTGTGAAAAGAGCTTTCAGATGCTGAAGGATCGTTTGATTTCAACCCTAGTGCGTACCTTGCCAGAAAGCAGGAAAGAGTTTGTAGGCTTCAGCGATGCTTCTCGACAGGGCTTGGGTTGTGTACTGATGCAAGAAGGTAAGGTGGTGGCCTATGCTTCTAGGCAGTTGAAGCCGTATGAGTTGAACTACCCTACCCATGATTTGGAGTTGCTAGTGGTGGTCTTTGCTTTGAAGATTTTGAGGCATTATCTCTTTGCAGAAAAGTGTTGGATTTTCACATACCATAAAAGCTTGAAGTATCTTTTCACTCAGAAGGAGTTGAATTTGAGACAACGACGATGGGTGGAATTAATCAAGGACTATGATTTTATCATTGACTATCATCCAAGAAAGCCAATGTGGTAGCTGATGCATTGAGCAGGAAGTCTACTTCAGTATCCTCTTTGAGAGTGTCCTACCTGCAGCTACTTTCGGAAATGAAGAGTTTGATATTGTAACTTGAGACTGAAGATAGTGGAGCTTTAGTGGCCAGCTTTATGGTGAGACCTTCACTGTTGGAGCAGATTAAGGAATTTCAGAGTAAGGATGAAGAGTTGATGCAAGAAATGCAGAAGTTGCAAGCAGATGAGCCTAGTGAGTTCAGATTGAGAGAAGATGGAATCCTAGAGCTTCAGGGACATGTTTGTGTTCCAGCAGATTCAGAGCTCAGGAAAGCTATCTTGGAAGAAGCTCATTCTTCAGCTTATGCAGTTCATCCTGAGAGTACCAAGATGTACAGAACAATCAATGAGAGCTATTGGTGGTCAGGGATGAAGAGAGAGATAGCAGAGTTTGTGGCTAAGTGTTTGGTATGTCAACAAGTCAAGGCAGAGCACCAGAGACCTTCAGGACTTTTACAACCTCTTCTAATTCCATAGTGAAAGTGGGACCTTATAACCATGGATTTTGTGGTGGGTTTACCCCAAACACCTCGTGATTTCGATGCAGTGTTGGTGATAGTGGACAGACTAACCAAGTCAGGATATTTATTAGCAGTGCATACCAAGTATTCTTTGGAGAAATTGGCAAAGTTGTACATTGATGAGATAGTGAAGTTGCATGGAGTGCCAGTCTCCATAGTTTCAGATCGAGACCCCAGATTCACATCTCGCTTTTGGCCAAGATTTCAAGAAGCTTTGGCCACAACTTTGAAGTTCAGCACTGCTTACCACCCTCAGACAGATGGTTAATCCGAGAGGACCATTCATACCCTTGAAGACTGTTGGGATCGACAAGGGTCTACGATCATGCTAGAAGCAAAATATGCACAGTGGATAACAAACAAAACTAGCATGGACCCTAGCATGCCATGGAAGTGAAGAAAGATATAAAAATCTAAAATAAATAAATAAATACAATTCCAAGGGTGTAGTCGAAAAAGGGACTGCATATATGCGACTCCCCTCTACTCTCAGACACACACAAGCCGGAAACAATCCGGTATGGATTGCTAGTATCTAACGATAACTCTTATCGAGAAATACAAATAGCAATTAAAAATTAGATCTCAAAACCTAATCATAAATATGTGTAAGGAATTGTAAATTCAAAAACCGACACTTGGCGAATGTTCCACATGTGAGAATCTTTTGAGAAAAATTCCACAACCATTATGAAACAAATCTCAAAAGGCTCTCACTCCGGCGATCTCCATTGATAATGAAATATCAATGAAAAAACAGGCCTGTGAACTAACATACATTAATCAACAAGAAAGATCAAAAGAGTGTCGACCTATACCTTTGCCGGAGCTGAGTAATGGCAATCCGGATGGAGAAAACTTTCTCCAAAAGGGGGGGAAAGGCGAACAGCACCTTTGGAAAGGATGACAGTGACCAACAATTGGACCCGACAGCGGCCTCGGCTTGTCGGACCGGCGGCGGCGGCGTCCTCTTGGTTAGGGCGGACCGGCGGTCTCCTTTGAGGAAGAAAGGGAGAGGAAAGATTAGGGTTAGGGTTTTTTCCTCTGATACACATGTATTTATAAAACCCTAAAACCAATCCCAATGCAATATCAACCATTGATTCCACATATTGGATCTTCTCTCTTATTGGATATTAATCATATTAGATCCAATAAGCTAACACTTAATTTCTAATTAAGTCCCTCATTTTTAAGTTATCTCATAACTCAATCCTTACACATTCGCGGTTAGACCAAATCAACTCTTGATTTATCTAAACTCCATTTAGCTATTCGACTCATTAGATTGAGTCCGGATTTCACGGCTTCTACGTGTGCGATCCAGTAGGCCTATTTTAAAATCGGCAATGGGATTTTAACCTCGTTAAGGCCCATAAGTCACAAATGCCATCTAGCATGGCAATGTGATAACCCGAATTAAAACGGAGGTCGACTGGGTAATCAACTAACCTTGTAACCTTATCCGATTCCTTTGCCAATTGAATATCTCGATCAACATAAGGCATGGAGCTTAGTCACCCTTATTTATTTGTTGATCGATTTCTTGATCCTCAGTTAACTGACTAGGTCAAATAAATGATAACCCTTACCATTTCACTTGGGCGTGGCCACGCACTACTCAGTTTCACCGATCAAGTGGCCGGTGATATTCTCTCTCCTTAGAGAGTGGCAATCCCCTCGCATCGCAAATGTTACTCACTATGAATCTCGATGCACCCAATCATACCCACACTTGTCACTCTGTTACGAATGATGTTAGGCATATGTCAAAGTACACCAATAATCATCCAAGCTCCATAGCGACCTTGAGTCTAAGGATTCGGTATAAGCATTACACGGGAACCACTTATGACTTTGGAACCATGTAGTAATCTCGTGAGCGGATCGATCCAGACACGCTGTTCACTAACACGTGTCTATGTCTATTGATTGACATCACATGTCCTATAATCAGTAAAACATGATTATCACACAATAGGCATACTAGTCTTAGTTTACTATCATTCCCATGACAGTAATTGACTAGGGATGTTTAGAAAGTTGTTCCTTTATGCACCAAGGTTTTACTGCCCGAATCACGTATTCGGCAACTTGTGCTGAACAAACTCTCAGGGATAGTTCTATCCAAGCATACATGCACAGAAATTCAGTAAGATAAAACAAGCCAGGTTTTATTAAAAATAAACATATAACTAATAAAGGTTCAGATCAACATATTGGGGCTAGGGCTAACACTAACAATCTCCCACTAGCACTAGTCCCAATCGGGCATAGCCCTAAGACCCATTGATCTCATGTGTCGGTCATGCTTCGCCTTAACCAACTGCTTGGTCAGGGGGTCAGCTACGTTGTCTTCTCCAACTATCTTACACACCTTGACATCTCCTCTGTCGATGATCTCTCGGATGAGATGGAATTGCCTGAGTATGTGTTTGGACTTCTGATGTGATCGGGGCTCCTTAGCCTGTGCGATGGCCCCGTTGTTGTCACAATAAAGGCTAACTGGATCTAGGCTTGATGGAACTATGCCTAACCCAGATAAGAACCTCCGAAGCCAAACATCCTCCTTAGCAGCATCTGAAGCTGCTATGTAGTCAGGCTCTGTAGTAGAATCAGCGACGGTGTCTTGTTTTAAGCTTTTCCAGCTAACAGCACCTCCGTTTAAGCAGAACACGTAACCTGATTATGATTTACAATCATCTACATTGGTTTGAAATGTAGCATCAGTGTAACCAGTTACAACGAGCTCATTCTCACCACCATACACCAAGAAATAATCCTTAGTTCTTCACAAGTACTTTAGGATATTCTTGACAGCAGTCCAATGGTTTTCACCTGGATCCTGTTGGAACCTGCTCGTCATACTCAGTGCATGAGCGACATCCAATCTAGTACATAACATGGCATACATGATAGATCCTATTGCAGAAGCATAAGGAATCCTACTCATGTATTCTCTCTGCTCTTTAGTTTTAGGACAATCCCCTTTACTAAGAACTACTCCCTGAGAAAAGGGTAGGAACCCTTTCTTGGAGTTAGACATGCTAAATCTCTTCAACATCTTGTCTATGTATCTTGATTGATTTAGCCCGAGAAGCCATTGTGATCTATCTCTACAGCTCTTTATCCCTAGGATAGTTTCGGCTTCACCTAAGTCTTTCATTGAGAAACACTTACCCAACCATTGCTTAACACTTAATAATGTTGGGATGTCATTCCCAATGAGTAGAATGTCATCGATGTATAACACTAAGAATATGACTATGCTCCCACTAGTCTTCTTGTACACACAAGACTCATCTTCATTTTTGATAAAATCAAACTCTTTGTCTGTCTCATCAAATCAAAGATTCCAGCTTCGGGATGCTTTCTTGAGTCCATAAATGGATCTCTGGAGCTTGCAAACCTTTGTAGGATTCTGTTGGTCGACAAAACCCTCAGGCTGTGTCATGTACACGTCCTCGAGAAGGTTTCCATTAAGGAAAGCCGTTTTGACGTCCATTTGCCATATCTCATAGTCATAATATGCGGCTATGGCAAGTAGAATCCTAATGGATTTGAGCATGACTACTGGTGAAAAGGTTTCGTCATAGTCTATACCATGAGTTTGTCGAAATCCCTTCACCACTAGTCTACCTTTGAATGTATTATCGCCTTTATGCTTGAAGATCCATTTGCACTCAATGATCTTCGCACCTTCCGGTGGGTCAACCAAGTTCCAAACTTGATTATCGTATATTGATTGCATCTCAGATTTCATGGCTCCAAGCCATTTGTCTGAGTCTGGACTCTCAATAGCCTCACGGTAAGTGGTGGGTTCATCCTGATCCACCAGCTCTAAGCTTTGGTCGTTAGTTATGAGATAACCATCTCTCATATACGCGTGACGCACCCTACTGGACCTTCTAGGTGCTTGTGTAATGGGTTCGGGTTCCACAACATCTTGTGAATTTGATTCCATTTCCAACCTTTTCTCAGTCGGAGTCCGTGGGACTTGAATCTTTTCAAGTTCAACTCTACTCCCACTATCTTTCTTGAGAAGAAACTCCTTCTCTAAGAAAATAGCATGTCGAGCAACAAACACTTTGTTCTCAGTGGGATTATAGAATGAATAACCCTTCGTTTCCTTAGGGTATCCCACAAATAGACATTTGTCTGTTTTGGATGCGAGTTTGTCCGATGTTAACCTCTTAACATGACACTCGCACCCCCAAATATTTAGAAAAGACATATTGGGCTTTCGTCCATACCATATCTCATATGGAGTCTTATTTAGTGCCTTAGTTGGAGTACGGTTTAGTAGGAACGCAGTCGTTTCAAGGGTGTATCCCCAAAAGGATCTTGGAAGACTCGTTTGATTCATCATCAATCGGACCATATCTAATAGGGTTCGATTTCTCTTCTCGGACACACCGTTCTACTGAGGTGTTCCAGGTGGAGTGAACTGTGAAACAATTCCACACTCTTTGAGATAATGATCAAACTCTTGGCTCAAATATTCGCTACCTCGATCAGATTGAATGGCCTTAATACTTTTGCCAAGCTGGTTTTGTACTTCGTTCTTAAATTCTTTGAACTTTTCAAAGGTTTCGGACTTATGTTTTATCAGGTAGACGTATCCAAACCTGCTGAAGTCATCCGTAAAGGTTACGAAATACACATAACCACCTCTGGCCTGTGTGCTCATTGGTCCACATACATCGCTATGTATGAGAAACAATAAGTCGCTAGATCTTTCACCAACTTTGGTGAAAGGTCACTTTGTCATTTTTCCATGCAGACAAGATTCGCATGTGTTAAATAATTCTAAATCAAATGACCCAAGTGCGCCATCTCTATGGAGTCATGAGATGCGTTTGTCGTTTGCATGTCCTAAACGACAATGCAAGATGTAAGAGGGATTTAACTCATTTGTTTTTATCCTCTTACTATTTACATTGTAGATTGATTTGTGATTAGTCAAGTCTAGAACGTAAACACCATTATTTAGCCCACCATTGCCATACAAGATGTTATTACGATGAATGGAAAATTCATTATTTGAAATAACAAAATTGAATCCATCATTGTCTAAACATGAAATCGAAATAATGTTCCTGTTCATAGCAGGTACATAATAAACATTTGATAATTGAATCACTAATCCTGAAGGTAAAGTCAGAGAATAGTCACCTATCTCCACAGCCGCAACTCTTGTGCCGTTACATACTCTTAGGTCGACTTCGCCCTTCTTCAATACCCTCCTATTTCTCAGCCCCTTCACATTTGAACAAATGTGAGAACCACATCCGGTATGTAATACCCAAGAAGTAGAAATAGAGAGATTGATCTCTATCATGTAAATACCTAAAGCAGGGGGAACCTTTCCTTTCTTCATATCTTCCAGATATAGTGGATAGTTCCTCTTCTAGTGGCCAGCTCCCTTGCAGTGAAAGCAGCTGCCTTCCTTTAGAGGCTTGGACTTGGGAGTCTTGGCCGCCTTGCCCTTGGTGTAAGGCCCAACCTTTTCCTTTGGCTTGGCCTTGGCCTTTAACTTTCCCTTTCCACTTTGACCCTTGTTCTTCTCAAGAACATATCGCAAAGAAAAAAGTTCTGATTTACGGTTGTCATTGAAACTATACAGTAAATGTGCAAAATAGTATTAGCTTTTGGCTATTAAAAACATTCCCACAAATATTCGAAAAATAATTCGTGTTAGTGATTTTATTGTGGGCCAAGGTCCATATTTCACTTTGTCCTGGTCAAGCGGAGCTTGTACACCCAAGACTTGGTTATTTAGGTAGGAACTCTTTCCAATCACATCACCATGAGACCCTTGGATCAAATGGGATTAACAACTATTATGTTAAAGCACTTCCCATTTTAATGCCTAGGGATAGGACTGTCACTACTACCCTTGTTAAGTCAAACCATTACCCAAATGTCGAACATAACATTTATTCCGGCACTTGCCTCACAAAGATAATCTAGCACACACCAGCGACGGCATGGCATCCGTTTCGACGATCGATGCCTTGACAAGTTTTGGGTAGTGGAAGGCATTTTAAGACTTACTATTTGATAGGATTTAAATCTTTTACGGCTTAAAATGCATCCATTCACAATGAAATAAAAATAACAAAAGACATGGTGACAATCATGAGCCCGAAAAACCTAAACCTAGAGACTATCTCTTTGGTGGGCTTCTCGTCTTGATCCGCCCCTTTGAATCTCGCTGTCTTCATAAAAGGAATTAAATGAAAAATAAATAAAACGGTACGCATACCGTATACAAAGAAAAATGACACGCAGGCCATATTAAATTACCACGACACGCAGGTCGTATCCAAATGTAAAAACGGCACGCAGGCCGTGTCTATCTAAGGCCCATGATAGCACGAAATAAACAATACATACATAACATTCACCAAACAAATATTCATCACATGAATAAACATTCACACATGCATGCTATCATCACATGATATAAAAAGCATTTTAAATAAACAATTTAATGTAAGCCGTTTGGAATCGTGTGTTCAAGTTACCCCATAAGATCAAACCATTTGATCTCAATTGATAAATTTAAACTCACTATTAATTGATTTGTGCAAAAATCAATCAATTAATTCCATAAACTTTTATGTTTTATTTGAACCAAACAAACATCAAATAATATGAAAGATAAGAACAAATAAAACCAAAGTCCAAAGCATTCAAAAGAAAACCTAGCTCTGATACCACTGTTGGGATCGACAAGGGTCTACGAGCATGCTAGAAGCAAAATATGCACAGCGGATAACAAACAAAACTAGCATGGACCCTAGCATGCAATGGAAACGAAGAAAGATATAAAAATCTAAAATAAATAAATAAATACAATTCCAAGGGTGTAGTCGAAAAAGGGACTGCATATACGTGACTCCCCTCTACTCTCAGACACACACAAGCCGGAAACAATCCAGTATGGATTGCTAGTATCCAACGATAACTCTTATCGAGAAATACGAATAGCAATTAAAAATTAGGTCTCAAAACCTAATCGTAAACATGTGTAAGGAATTGTAAATTCAAAAACCGACACTCGGCGAATGTTTCACATGTGAGAATCTTTTGAGAAAATTCCACAACCATTATGAAACAAATCTCAAAAGGCTCTCACTACGGCGATCTCCATTGATAATGAAATATCAATGAAAAAGCCGGCCTGTGAACTAACATACATGAATCACCAAGAAAGATCAAAAGAGTGTCGACCTATACCTTTGCCGGAGCCAAGTAATGGCAATCCGGATGGAGAAAACTTTCTCCAAAAGGGGGGGAAAGGCGGACAGCACCTTTGGAAAGGATGACAACGACCAACAATTGGACCCTACGGCGGCCTCGGCTTGGGCGGACCGGCGGCGGCGGCATCCTCTTGACTAGGGCGGACCGGTGGCCTCCTTTGAGGAAGAGAGGGAGAGGAAAGATTAGGGTTAGGGTTTTTTTCTCTAATACACATGTATTTATAAAATCCTAAAACCAATCCCAATGCAATATCAACCATTGATTCCACATATTGGATCTTCTTTCTTATTGGATATTAATCATATTAGATCCAATAAGCTAACACTTAATTTCTAATTAAGTCCCTCATTTTTAAGTTATCTCATAACTCAATCCTTACACATTCGCGGTTAGACCAAATCAACTCTTGATTTATCAAAACTCCATTTAGCTATTCGACTCATTAGATTGAGTCCGGATTTCACGGCTTCTACGTGTGCGATCCTGTAGGCCCGTTTTAAATTCGGCAATGGGATTTTAACCTCATTATGGCCCATAAGTCACAAATGCCGTCTAGCATGGCAATGTGATTACCCGAATTAAAACTGAGGTCGACTGGGTAATCAACTAACCTTGTTACTGATACACCCCTTGCGTGTGTGTACCGCAAGTGCATGGGTTGTCGAAGTAATAATTATACCCGGTGAGTAGGGTAGTCGAATCCGCAGGGAATAGGGCTACTAGTACTAACTTCTTCTCTGCTATCTAGCCTAAGGTTAGATGTGATGTTTTCGTGATCTAGTGTGCATAGAAATTAATACCATAGATGAATAGGCTAAAGGTAAATAAAGGGAGATCTCAATCAATAAAGATGAGGTACCCGGGCAATGCTCCCTGACACGACCTTTTGCGTGTGTACCGCAAGTGCACGGCCTTGTCGAAGTAATAAATTTACCTTGGTGAGAAGGTAGTCGAATCCACAGGGAATAGGGAGATAGAATATAAGGTTTCACTAATTAAGCTATGCGAAATACGGGAAACGATAATAGGATTGATGAGTGAAAAATAATGCAAAGCAATAAACTAAATAGAAGGATGAAAGTAAGAGGTGCAAATAGGAAAATTGAGAAGGACTTGCAATGAGTAAAAGGGGGTATCCGGACAAGCTACCTCTAGGATCTATGTTTCAAGTGCAAGACTATGATATTATACTCTCCTATTGATGTCAATTAAGTCGAGGAAATCCTAAGACTCACGGTCCCAAACCTAAGGACAACCGTGACTAACCCCAACGCTATGCCTTGGTATTAGGATTCACAACACCCTTCGCTCTGTCACCTAGATGATTAAGCCCCAGGGGAGTCCATCTACCTAAACCTCACACTATATGGGATTGCATTATGCTCTAGGGATTCCTAGTGATTAAACCTGTTCCTACAAAAATAGTTCTAACCCTTTGGTCCAGGTGGAAGAACCCTAGTCTAGATTAAGCCCCAGCATATAGGATTCACTACAACCCTTCACTCTATTGCTTGCGCAATTAAGCCCTAGGGGAGTTTATCTACCTATTGCTTTACTCTATTTCGACCGCTAATGAATCAAGGAATCGGAGGTAGGGAGAAATCACATCGGAAGGGAAAGGGGTACATTGCTACCTCACAACTCTCCCTCTCAACCCTCTTTAATCTTAAGTAGTCTAATCCTATAGGAGTTGTCACACCTCCAAAGGAAAACCTAGATTGCTCTCAACCCTAATGTCACGTTTAAGGGAAAACAATATCAAGAGATAATTAAGATTAAAACTCAATTTATTCATCAACGATGGAAAGCATAATAATCAATGTCAAAGAAACATAAGAACCCTAAAGTTTACAAGTCCGAATACCCCGCGAGGGGTTTAGCTCCTCATAGAGCTATACATGTTCATCAATGTGAAAATTAAAGCATAAAACATAGAAATAGATGAAAACCCCCTCGAAGTTGGTGTGGCCGTGGTCTTGTGCAAACGTCGAACCTCGGAATCGATGCCGACGATGTGCTAGAACCTCCACGAAACCCTCTTCGAAACCCTAGCCGCACTCCAGAAAGTTGGGGAAAAGTTCGGTTCCAAGCTCCCCCAAAAGGTTGCAAAAATCCCCTTTTATAATGTTGAATCGCGGCTTTAAAATTGGACTTATCGGGGGCTTCACACGGCCGTGTGGAATATCCACACGCCCGTGTGAAGCTTCTGTCTCGGCTGAAAAATTAATTTCACACGGCCGTGTGGAATTTCCACACGCCCGTGTGTCTTCACTGGATGGCTGAAATTGCAAAACACACGGTCGTGTGGAATTTCCACACGCCCGTGTGACTTCTCTGGAACACTGGTCTTCAGCTGAACAGGCTTGGTAACTTGCCGAAACGCCTCCCGGGTCCATTGTTCTTCATCGAGGCCATTACTTGGGCACACAAGCAACGGTAGGTCGCGCCGATTGCTTCAAGTCTTCTTCTTTCGCGAAATTCTCCTAAGTAACACGGATTGGACTTGTTGTGAATGTGACTGCCTTTGTGCCCCTCCAAGGGAGGTTGGCACACATCCACAAGTCCAAATACGTGCTTCGTTCCTTGCTTGGTCCGAGAACATCTCAACATTGGCAAACGCGACCTAATTTCATTCTTCTTCTCCAATTAGGCTCCACAATACCTTCAATGCACAAGAGAACACAAATGCACACATTTAGTGATAAAATCTGATAAAAGGTATGCTTAATGTAAGATAATAGCGCTTCGCGATACTATAACACAAGCACTTATCAAACTCCCCCGCACTTAAGCTTTTGCTTGTCCTCAAGCAAAAATAAAACGTGAAAGTACTTGGGAAGAACAATTGAAAGTGCTTGGCCTTAGGTTCACCAAAAGTGCAAAAGAAGCATTCTACAAGTAAGGGGAAATCAAAACATTGCATAAGGTTATCAATGCTCTAGCTAAAAACATGAATTAAAAAGGATGAAAACTCGAAAATGTGTTAGTGTGTGCGATCTTACTCAAGAGAACCGACGAGTACTCCTCAAACTTTGGTTAGAAAGGACTTATTTATATACAAAAACAAAAATAGTGGTGGAAGTAGTAGCTTCACACATCCTTGAAGGTAGCCCTTTCCTAGGCGGCCGCCAAAGGTGGCTTTCACTCTTTCGAGGAGGTAGCTCTTTCTACCGGGGTAGTAGCTTTCACGCATCCCATGAGATAGCTCTTTCTCTCATTAGGGCATAACTTGTATCCGACTTATGAGAGTAGCTGCATACTTCATAGGCGGTAGCTCTTGCCACCCCAAATGCATAATTAAAACAAAGCTAATATTTACAAACTCATATATATTTTTTTTCTTTTTCTCTTTTCATTTTTCCACTTTTTTTTTTTTTTTTTTTTTTTATATTTTTCTCTCCTTATATATGCATTTTCCAAAGTAAAACTAAGAACAACGATAAACTTGTCCTTAAAAACTTCAAGATTGAGTTTCCAAAAGATTCCAAGAGTAAGTTGTGCAATATAAGATAATCGAGCAAAAATTCCCTAAAATTCAAGTAGAGACTAGAGCATGATAGGATACAATGTTAAAAATTCTCCTAAACTATAAGAATACACCGTTGCAACTAAGGTGAACCGCCATAGGCTACATAAGCATAAGCAATTGAACGCACAAGTAAAAGTGTGTGCAATGTGAACTCCCCCCCACACTTAAGATGTACATTGTCCTCAATGTACGCATATAAGCACAATAATAAGTGAAAACGATAAAAGCAATTAGTGTGGAAGTGGCAATTGAAACATTACTCCCCTGAACTCCAAGTGTTTCGTTTGATGAAGCTAGGTCATTGAGAGTTGAGTCTCAATGGTTCGTGGAGCACACACGATTCCATGACCGTGTCAATGACTATTCCTCAAAATCCTTACATCCAAGACCATCTGCGCACACATAAACGAGGGTTCAGTAAAGCTCAATAAAACTCGAGTATATAAAATGTAAAGCAATGAATACAACTCGAGACAAAATAAAAAGCAAAATAAAAGCTATACTCAGAGGGAGAATCCCTTCTGAGTACTACAAGTCCAAAATAAAGTAAAGATATACAGAATGACAAATAAAAGAAAAGAATCTAAAATCTAGGACGCCTCAGCGTCGGTGTCCTGAGTGGTGGCCTCTGGTGCTGCTGGAGGCTCTGTATCTGCTGGTGGATCGGCTAATGTCGGTGCAGGTGGATCTGCTGGTGATGCAGGAGATGGAGGTGGTGGAGTGGAAACTCGAGGTCGGACCACGAAGGAGGAGGAGGCAATCTGCTCGAAGGTCTGTCGTAAGCTCTGGAACTGCGCCATCACCTCCTGGTGCTGTGAAATCTGTGTGGCCCTAACCTCGGCCACCTCGGTCTGTAGGATCCCCACTGCGCTCCAGTCTGTCCTGGCCTCGAGACGGTGAAAACATCCGCACCGGAGGTGGCTCCGGTGCGGTGGGGGGTACCTCAGCCTCTGCCCCTGTCTCTGTGTCCTGCGGGGGTGGCCCCAATGCTGCCTGGGAGCCCTCGCCCGGGAATGCCTCGGGCCAGTATAGTGTGTAACGCTGGTAATGTCTCCAGGCCATGCCCATCTGTCGTAGCATCTCCAAGTCGATTGGGGAAGGTGTGACTGTTTTTTCTGTCCCTCTGATTGCAGACCGAAGACCCATTCCCTTCATAAGTTTTGTGATGTATGGTCCTGCGAAAATCGTCCCAAGCCTGGGATATTGACTTTGATGACGCATGGACTCGGCGAGTATATACCCAATATGGAGTGGCTCCTTTTGTACCATCGAGTATAAATAAAGGAGTTCCTGCCGACTAAGAACTCCTGTACTATCGCCCCGGCCGTTTATTGACCTACTCAGAATGGCATGAATGTATCTATAAGCCGGTCGTAATAGACAAGTAGCTTTTGATACACCAGGCTCATAGTTCCCTCGTCCACATAACACTTTGTAAGCTCTTTGAGGGGTCAAATTTCCGGGGTAGTCAGTTGGGAGGTTCTTGTACTCCTCCGTTTCAGTGAATGCCTCGTCGTACAACCCCATGTAAATGGAAAACTGTGTCACCGACAAATTGTACTCATGCCCGCATGCCCGAAACTGTATAGAGTTGGCGCTCATCGACTCTCTACTTGCTTTGTCGAATTTGAATGATGAGAGCACCTCTAAGGTAAGCAAACGGTTCGCTGGATCTCGAATTGTTAGCAAGCTCTTCCAACTTCCTACCGCAACAAGCTCTTCAATCTCATCCGCCATTTCAATACCCCAATCAGCTGGTTTTACATATTCTATGTCCAGGTATCGAGATTGTCCAATTTTGAGTTTCGCCAATCGTCTATATGTTTCTTGGTGTTCAGATGGAATGTCATTGATCGGCTCTGGAGAGTGTTCTCGTGCTCTTTTGTTGGTGCCTTTCCTGGGTGCCATTCCTGCAAAGTGGTTTTGAAAGAAAATTAGTCATTTTGGTATAATGGAGATCCACACGGCCGTGTGGAAATTCCACACGCCCGTGTGGAGTATCAGGCGGACACTGATGCAAGGTTGAGAAGCAAAACTCCAAAGTCACACAAAATTTTTCATAGGAATCCTTGTAAACTCATTAGTAGCCAGGTAAACCGTGCAAAACAGACGAATTTTTTTTTTATCACAAACAATCAAAATTCGGAATTTAGTAAAGAAGAAAAAGGCTTTGAAGTTCATACCGACGGAGTGGATGAAGAAATACTAAGAATCGGCCGGAAAACTCCAATAAAACGCCTCAAAAATCCTCTGAGATGGTTGGCGAACTAGTGGAGAGGGTAGGAGAAGAGTTTAGAATGGAAATAGAAGAGGCACAAGTGAAAACCAAAAGAAATCAGTCGGCTTTTGGAGTTCTGGGGATTCACACGGCCGTGTCACGATTCCACACGCCCGTGTGCCTCTCAAATTAGGGTTCACAGGGGCCAACCCACGCCCCTGTGTGCATTCTGTTTGTTCTCTGACTACCCCACACGGCCGTGTGTTAATTCCACACGGCCGTGTGCCTTCACAAAGATATCCACAGGGGCTGGTACACGGCCCTGTGGAGTCTCGGGAGAACACAAAAGGTCTCTGAAAAACTTCACACGGCCGTGTGGAATTTCCACACGCCCGTGTGCCCAACCTGGCCAAGAACACAAGGCCGGTCACAGGGGCATGTCACACGCCCCTGTGACCTCTCTGGATTGCCCGAGAAAACTAAGTGTTTCACACAGCCGCGTGAATGAACCACACGGCCGTGTGCCTTGACAAGCTCTCCCACAGGGGCTCACACACGCCCCTGTGGTTTCTCGGGAAGTTTGGGGTTCTTTCTGCAGAGTTTCACACGGCCGTGTGGAAATTCCACACGGCCGTGTGCCTTGGCACAGCGGCACTCACAGGGGCATCCACACGCCCCTGTGGACTCTCTGGAAAAGAGTTGAAATTCTGCGGAATTTCGCACGGCCGTGTGTTAATTCCACACGGCCGTGTGCCCCTTCAGAAGTTTTTCACAGGGGCAAAGTCACGCCCCTGTGTCTTCTCTGGTTGAGCTCCAATTGGTAACACACGGCCGTGTGTTAATTCCACACGGCCGTGTGTGTTCTCTGGTTTACTTAGAAAATTTTACAGACTCTCAGAAAAATTCAGAAACTCTTTTAAAACACTTAGAGCCTGGATAAACCATAAAAACATGACCAGAGATTATCGAAAACACACTCAACCGACTCAAACTTCGTCAATTAACGTTAAGGCACATGTAAATAATCGAAAATCCACAAGAAAACCCAGCATATGCACATGAAAATTGGGACACCATTGCTAAGACTTTTATTCAATCCTAAAACTAAACTAAGTACTAGAAAACTATAAAAACGCTTGGGTTGCCTCCCAAGAAGCGCTTGTTTAACGTCACTTAGCTTGACGTACCTGTCTTACCTTACGGAGGTTTGAGAAAGAATACCTCCATGTCATCATTGCAAACTCCTCCACTGAAATAGGGCTTCAACCGATGCCCATTCACTTTAAATGTACCCTTCTCCGGGTGAGTGATCTCCACTGCCCCCTGGTTGAATACTTGCGTAACAGTATACGGGCCAAACCATCTTGATTTGAGTTTGCCAGGGAAGAGTCGCAATCGCGAGTTGAATAACAACACTTTATCGCCCACTTTGAATTCCTTTGGTGATTTAATGTGTTTATCATGCCACTTTTTGATCTTCTCCTTATAGATTCTAGCATTCTCATATGCTTTCAATCTCCACTCGTCAAGTTCATTAAGATGAAGCAACCTCTGCTCACCGGCCTTTTTCAGATCAAAGTTCATTATCTTGATTGCCCAATATGCCTTGTGTTCAAGCTCCACCGGTAAATGACATGACTTCCCATAAACCAAATTGTATGGAGTAGTCCCTACAGGAGTCTTGTATGCTGTCCGATGGGCCCATAGTGTGTCATCTAACCTTTCAGACCAGTCTCGCTTCCCTTGCTCTACAGATTTTGTTAAGATCCTCTTAAGCTCTCTGTTGGTCACCTCAACTTGTCCACTTGTTTGTGGATGATACGGGGTTGCAAGGCGATGGTGTACTCCGTATCTTTTCAATATCTTTTCCAATTGGAGATTACAGAAATGTGTTCCGCGATCACTGATAATCACTCGTGGAGTGCCGAACCTAGTGAATAACCGCTTTAAGAATTTTACCACTGTCCTTGCATCATTTGTTGGCAAAGCTTGAGCTTCGACCCATTTAGAGACGTAGTCTACTGCTACCAGTATATATTGATTCCCGTTAGATTTCGGAAATGGTCCCATGAAGTCTATGCCCCATACATCAAAAACTTCGCAGAATTGCATAGGATTCTGAGGCATCTCGTCTCTTCGCGATAGATTCCCTGCCCTTTGGCAGCTATCACATCGAAGAACAAACTGGTGTGCATCTTGGAATAGAGTCGGCCAATAGAATCCTGCGGATAAGACCTTTTCGGCAGTTCTACTCGAGGCATAATGGCCTCCAACCGGACCGGAATGGCAATGAGCAAGAATATCCCATCCTTCTTCTCTTGAGACACATCTCCGAACAACCTGATCCGCACAAACACGGAAGAGGAATGGATCATCCCAGAAGTAATGCTTCAGGTCACTAAAGAATTTCTTCTTTTGTTGGAATGTAAGCCCTTGCTTGAGTACCTTTCCGGATAGGTAATTGGCAAAGTCTGCGAACCATGGCGCGTCATCTGATGGTGAGTCTAGGTCTTTGATTGAGTATAGATGTTCTTCCGGAAATGAATCATTAATTTCCTTACTTAATGGCTCTTGAACAGGACTCCCTTCTAGCCTAGACAAATGATCTGCTACCACATTTTCAGTCCCCTTCTTGTCCTTTATTTCCATATCAAATTCCTGCAGCAGTAATATCCACCTAATTAACCTTGGCTTTGCATCTGCTTTGTTCATGAGGTAACGGAGAGCTGAATGATCTGTAAAAACAATCACCCTTGACAAGATAAGATACGATCTGAATTTGTCTAGGGCGAACACTACTGCTAACAGTTCTTTTTCTGTAGTGGTGTAATTCTCTTGTGCACCTGTGAGAGTCTTACTAGCATAATAAATGGGCTGAAACTGTTTTCCTTTTCTTTGTCCCAAAACTGCTCCAACAGCATAATCACTTGCGTCACACATGATCTCAAAAGGCTCATTCCAATCAGGCGTGATCAAAATCGGGGCTTGCACCAATTTGTCCCTTAACACATTGAATGCCGTCTTACATTCTACCCCAAAATCAAATGGAGCATCTTTTTCAAGGAGTTTAGTTAGTGGTTGTGTGATTTTTGAGAAATCCTTAATAAATCGTCTATAAAACCCTGCATGACCCAAGAAGCTTCGAATGCCCTTTACATTTGCTGGAGGAGGGAGTTTGTCTATAACTTCAATCTTGGCTTTGTCTACCTCTATACCTTTCCGAGAGATCTTATGTCCTAAAACAATACCTTCTCGGACCATGAAATGACACTTCTCCCAATTGAGAACAAGGTTTGTTTCTTCGCACCTTGTTAGCACTCTCTCCAAATTTTTTAAACATAGATCAAAGGAGTCACCAAACACCGAGAAATCATCCATGAACACCTCCATTATATCTTCCAAAAGGTCATCAAAAATAGCAGTCATGCATCGCTGAAACGTTGCGGGTGCGTTGCAAAGTCCGAACGGCATTCGTCTATATGCAAACGTACCGTAGGGGCAAGTGAAGGTAGTTTTCTCTTGATCTTCCGGGGCTATAGGGATCTGAAAATACCCTGACATCCCATCGAGGAAACAGTAAAACTCATGCCCGGCTAACCGCTCTAGCATTTGATCAATGAAAGGCAATGGGAAATGATCCTTTCGGGTTGCATCGTTCAACCTTCTGTAGTCAATACACACCCTCCATCCTGTAACCGCTCTGGTTGGAATAAGTTCATTCTTTTCATTCTTGATCACTGTCGTTCCACCTTTCTTTGGAACCACTTGCGTTGGACTGACCCAAACACTGTCAGAGATGGGGTAAATAATTCCTGCATCTAGCAACTTCACCACCTCTGCCTTGACAACCTCCTTCATGTTTGGGTTCAGTCTTCTCTGGGGCTGAATTACTGACTTGAAATTATCCTCCATTAGAATTTTATGTGTGCAAAACGAAGGATTTATTCCCTTCAAATCTGAAATCTTCCAAGCAATGGCAGGCCTGTGTTTTTTTAACATGTCCACCAACTTCTCTTTCTGTTCTGATGAAAGATCAGAGGCTATGATAACAGGGAGTTTCATTCCGTCTGCTAGATATGCATACTCCAGGTGCTGCGGTAATGTTTTTAACTCCAAATCAGGTGGTTCTTCAATGGACGGCCGCAAACGGTTCTCTCTCAATCGATCAATCTCTTCAAACTGACATGATTCTTGTTCTTCTACACTTTCTGTATTGTTCTGTAGAACCTGGCTAATGAGATGATCTTGGGGTTCCACTGCAACCTCTATACTACATGCTTTACGGGTTAAATCGATTATCTCTACTGAAAAAAACTCCTGTTTCTGTTCTTGACAATATGATTCAAACTGGGAGAGAACTTTCTCTAGAGTCTCTCCCGACTCTTCCCTTGAAGCGGATGCAGACCTTTCAAATTCATCCAATACCTCGTACAATTCACATCCTATGTGCTGTTCCATGCAAGACTGATAAACCTTGGTGTCTTCTTCAACGGAAGGAGTGAGAATTATTTGCTCATACTCAATACCACTCATAACTGCTTGTACTGTGAATGACTGAAATTTCTATTTCACCTCTTCTACTAATCTTGTAAGTGTATCGATCATTTCAGTTGTATAAAGCATCCCTTCTTTTCTGTACTCAAGATCAAGTCAGTGCAAACCACTAAGAACAATGGTAGATAAAGAAATTATGAGATAGAGTGCGAAGTGAATAGCTAAAGTAGTGAAAAACAAATATCTAAAACGCCTATTCCCCGGCAACGGCGCCAAAAACTTGACACGACCTTTTGCGTGTGTACCGCAAGTGCACGGCCTTGTCGAAGTAATAAATTTACCTTGGTGAGAAGGTAGTCGAATCCACAGGGAATAGGGAGATAGAATATAAGGTTTCAGTAATTAAGCTATGCGAAATACGGGAAACGATAATAGGATTGATGAGTGAAAAATAATGCAAAGCAATAAACTAAATAGAAGGATGAAAGTAAGAGGTGCAAATAGGAAAATCGAGAAGGACTTGCAATGAGTAAAAGGGGGTATCCGGACAAGCTACCTCTAGGATCTATGTTTCAAGTGCAAGACTATGATATTATACTCTCCTATTGATGTCAATTAAGTCGAGGAAATCCTAAGACTCACGGTCCCAAACCTAAGGACAACCGTGACTAACCCCAACGCTATGCCTTGGTATTAGGATTCACAACACCCTTCGCTCTGTCACCTAGATGATTAAGCCCCAGGGGAGTCCATCTACCTAAACCTCACACTATATGGGATTGCATTATGCTCTAGGGATTCCTAGTGATTAAACCTGTTCCTACAAAAATAGTTCTAACCCTTTGGTCCAGGTGGAAGAACCCTAGTCTAGATTAAGCCCCAGCATATAGGATTCACTACAACCCTTCACTCTATTGCTTGCGCAATTAAGCCCTAGGGGAGTTTATCTACCTATTGCTTTACTCTATTTCGACCGCTATTAAATCAAGGAATCGGAGGTAGGGAGAAATCACATCGGAAGGGAAAGGGGTACATTGCTACCTCACAACTCTCCCTCTCAACCCTCTTTAATCTTAAGTAGTCTAATCCTATAGGAGTTGTCACACCTCCAAAGGAAAACCTAGATTGCTCTCAACCCTAATGTCACGTTTAAGGGAAAACAATATCAAGAGATAATTAAGATTAAAACTCAATTTATTCATCAACGATGGAAAGCATAATAATCAATGTCAAAGAAACATAAGAACCCTAAAGTTTACAAGTCCGAATACCCCGCGAGGGGGTTTAGCTCCTCATAGAGCTATACATGTTCATCAATGTGAAAATTAAAGCATAAAACATAGAAATAGATGAAAACCCCCTCGAAGTTGGTGTGGCCGTGGTCTTGTGCAAACGTCGAACCTCGGAATCGATGCCGATGATGTGCTAGAACCTCCACGAAACCCTCTTCGAAACCCTAGCCGCACTCCAGAAAGTTGGGGAAAAGTTCGGTTCCAAGCTCCCCCAAAAGGTTGCAAAAATCCCCTTTTATAATGTTGAATCGCGGCTTTAAAATTGGACTTATCGGGGGCTTCACACGGCCGTGTGGAATATCTACACGCCCGTGTGAAGCTTCTGTCTCGGCTGAAAAATTAATTTCACACGGCCGTGTGGAATTTCCACACGCCCGTGTGTCTTCACTGGATGGCTGAAATTGCAAAACACACGGCCGTGTGGAATTTCCACACGCCCGTGTGACTTCTCTGGAACACTGGTCTTCAGCTGAACAGGCTTGGTAACTTGCCGAAACGCCTCCCGGGTCCATTGTTCTTCATCGAGGCCATTACTTGGGCACACAAGCAACGGTAGGTCGCGCCGATTGCTTCAAGTCTTCTTCTTTCGCGAAATTCTCCTAAGTAACACGGATTGGACTTGTTGTGAATGTGACTGCCTTTGTGCCCCTCCAAGGGAGGTTGGCACACATCCACAAGTCCAAATACGTGCTTCGTTCCTTGCTTGGTCCGAGAACATCTCAACATTGGCAAACGCGACCTAATTTCATTCTTCTTCTCCAATTAGGCTCCACAATACCTTCAATGCACAAGAGAACACAAATGCACACATTTAGTGATAAAATCTGATAAAAGGTATGCTTAATGTAAGATAATAGCGCTTCGCGATACTATAACACAAGCACTTATCACTCCCCCTAGGATCTAACATGAAGTACAAGATTCACTTAATTCTTCTAGGCCGAGTTGTATGAGTCGAGGTAATCCAAGAACAATCGGCCTGGTACGCGTTTGAATCGCTCACCCGCAAGTGCACGGGATCGCCAAGTAATACCCCTCACGCGAACACGAGGGGGTCGTATTCCCAAGGGCCCGAGAATCTATTCCTACTTCCTTATCACAATGTTGTCCAACCTAATCAATCACTTGGAAGTAGGACTACAAATAATCTACTAAAGCAAAGAACATGCAAATGGCAAGTTTAAATACGGAGGAAAGTATCAAGGTAAGGAAGTGGTCACGGATGAGGATTCCCTCGGGAGTTACTAAAGTGACAAGGATGCCCTAACTAGCATGCACGTGGGTGGTTTGGAACGGGAAACCCTAAATTAGACCAACCCGATGGTCACGGTGTTGGTCCCTAATCCGGTACGAGTATTGGAATACGGAAGTACTTCCGCCCAAATCCTTGTATGATTGCAATGGGTTTAGTGGATTTCCCCAAGCTAGGGTTGAAACACAATCAAGGACAACCCTAACAATTGGAGGAGCACAAATACCCGATGGTCACGGCGTATTCGTACATGTATTCCCTTCCAAGCTTGGTGAGCCTAATACTAGGGCAATGGTCATGCAACCTAGTATTGTCTAGGAATTGATACATAGAGTTCTCATACATAGCAAGGCATTCAAGAATCACCAAACAAGAATCACAAACCACACCAAATGCATAAAACTAGAACAAGCATCGAAAATACACAAGTTCACCCCAAGGTTCACCTACATCCGGTGACCTTGGGGTTTAGTTAGTCATGATCACAAAACAAGTTGGAAAATACATGAAAATAACCAAAAGCATAACAAGAACACTCCCTCAAAGGATCAAGGCCGAATGACGCTTCCAAGGACGCCACCCAAGGAGTGGCTTCCTTTGTCAATCTTCCTCTCAAATGTGAATCGAAGGTGTGGACTCGTCGTGTCGTGCTCTCCCCGTCGTCCTCTCCTCAAGAATCGCCTCCAAAACCCGGCCTCAAGCTCCCAAGGAAGGTGGTGAAGTCAAGCTCTCCCAAGACCTAGGCTCTCCCCCCTCAAAATGGACTCAAAACCCTTAAAAACAAGATCCTGCGAGTTATGCGGCACCCCATGCGGCCCCGCATGCGGGGAGAGAAAGCCTCCAAAAAAATCCCGAAAGTCGCGTAAATGCTACAGTGAAACTGCTACAGTACCGTATGCGGTCTCAACAGCGCCCGCATGGAACCCCGCGTGGATCTCCTGACCAAGTCCTCCAAGTCCTCCAAGCCACCGATACTAGTCCCCTATAAGGTCCCGGCGGAGAAATCGCTCAATCTCAACACCTCACACCCCATATGATTGCAATGAACTCTAGGGATACCTAAGAGTGAAACCGATTCCTAAAAATAGATCTAACCCTACTTCTAGGTGAAAGATCCCTAACCCCTACAAGGTCTCGGCAGAGAAATCTCTCAATCTCATGCCTTACACCAAATATGGTTGCATAGAGCTTATGGAATACACAGATAGGAAACACTCATTCGGAAGAGAAAGGGGACGCTCCACTATCTCATGACTCACCCTCTCAACCCTCTTCAATCTCATATGTTCTAACCCCAATGGAGACCTCTCTCTCACTAAGGCAATAAATCAAGCATACCAAACAACCATATAAATCAATAAGGCATGCAAGCAATGATGAAACAAGATTGAAACTCAAATAAACTCGGATTCAATAGAAATCATGAAGTAAATCAATATAAAGAGTAAGATCCTAGGGTTCACATGCCCAAATACCTACTAGGGTTTAGCCCTCCATGGGGCTTATTACAAAGCAAAACATAACACATTGAAAAGCAATGTAAACCATGGAAATAACCCCCTTTGAATTCGTGATGATTGGCCTTGATGGGTCGCTCAACGTCTTGAAGGATCCTTCTCCGAAGCTAGGTCGCCAATGACTCCCTCGATGCTATGACGGAGGAAAGAACTATCAAAGTTGGTGAAGAACGGCTCTTCAATTCGGCAAAGACCTCCTCCTCAAACCCTAGCCGCTTCGCCTCTCAAAAGCCACACAAAAGATACCAAAAGAATCGGCAAAAAGTGCTATTTATAAGACTGAAGCGCGCCAGTCACGTGCCTCCACGCGACCACGTGAGATCCCACGCGGTCGCGTGGGCTGCAGAATTCCCATGCGGTCGCGTGGGATTTTGACGTGGGCGCGTGAACAGTGATTTCTGATACAGTAATGCTACAGTGAAATGAACAGTATTGAGGCCACATGGTCGGCCACACGTCCATGTGGTGAGTTATAAGACTTCTCATCCATCGAACCATCATTTGAAAGCTTTGGGTATCTTCACACAAGAAGGGACATGAAGATGTGACTGCTTTGTGCCCTTCCGTTACACAAATTGGCTTGAATTCTTCTGGAAGTTAGCACACACCCTCATGTGCATGATCCCCTCTCGTGCCTTGACACTTGTGCTGTACAAAAACTTCAAACAATAGGTCTTTATAACCCATCTTTGCTTCCTTTTCCTACTTCAATACTTTCACAACCTAATTGCATAAAAGAACACCAAAATACACTTTATGAGACATAATCCATGGTAAAATGATGCTCAATGCATGTAAAACAAGTGGATAAAACATGTATACTCAAGCAGTTATCAGTAACCTTATCCGACTCCTTTGCCAATTGAATATCTCGATCAACATAAGGCATGGAGCTTAGTCACCCTTATTTATTTGTCGATCGATTTCTTGATCCTCGGTGAACTGACTAGGTCAAATAAATGATAACCCTTACCATTTCACTTAGGCATGGCCACGCACTACTCAGTTTCATCGATCAAGTAGCCGGTGATATTCTGTCTCCTCAGAGAGTGGCAATCCCCTCGCATCGCAAATGTTACTCGCTATGAATCTCGATGCACCCAATCATACCCACACTTGTCACTCTGTTACGAATGACGTTAGGCGTATGTCAAAGTACACCAACATTCATCCAAGCTCCATAGCGACCTTGAGTCTAAGGATTCAGTATAAGCGTTACATGAGAACCACTTATGACTTTAGAACCATGTAGTGGTCTCGTGAGCGGATCGATCCAGACACGCTGTTCACTAACACGTGTCTATGTCTATTGATTGACATCACATGTCCTATAATCTGTAAAACATGATTATCACATAATAGGCATACTAGTCTTAGTTTACTATCATTCCCATGACAGTAATTGACTAGGGATGTTTAGAAAGTTGTTCCTTTACGCACCAAGGTTTTACTGCCCGAATTACGTATTCGGCAACTTGTGCGGAACAACCTCTCAGGGATAGTTCTATCCAAGCATACATGCACAGAAATGCAGTAAGATAAAACAAGCCAGGTTTTATTAAAAATAAACATATAACTAATAAAGGCTCAGATCAACATATTGGGGCTAGGGCTAACACCAACAAGAAGACATGTTGAGAGCTTGTGCTATAGATTTCCAAGGGAGTTGGGATCAACATCTACCCTTGGTGTAATTCGCCTACAACAATAGTTTCCAAGCAAGCATTGTTATGGCTCCATATGAAGCTTTGTATGGAAGAAAGTGTAGAACTCCTCTTTGTTGGGATGAAGTTGGAGAAAGGAAGCTTCGGATTGTGGAATTAATAGACCAAACTGTTGAGAAAGTGAAAATGATAAAAGACAGACTAAAAGCAGCCCAAGATCGTCAAAAGAGCTATGCTGACAACTGCAAAAGATTCTTCGAGTTTGAGGTTAGGGATAGAGTGTTCTTGAGAATCTCTCCATGGAAAGGGGTAATTCGGTTTCGAGGTAGGGGAAAGTTGAATCCCCGGTATATAGGTCCATTTTTTATCCTAGAGAGGATTGGACCGGTAGCATATCGATTGGAGTTACCGCCTGAGTTGGAGAAGATTCATAACGTGTTCCATATGTTCATGTTGAAGAAGTATATCCCTGACCCTTCTCATTGTCTTGAAGCACCACCAGTGGAGTTGAGAGAAGATTTAAAGTTTGAAGTGCAACCTGTGATGATTCTTGATCGCCAAGAGAAAATGCTTCGACGAAGAGTCAATCGTGTGGTAAAAGTGCTTTGTAGGAATGATGTGGTAGAAGAGGTCACTTGGGAGCCAGAGGTTTTGATGTTGAACAAAGACACTCATTTGTTTGAAGTTAGAGGTATGTGAAATTTTGACGTCACTTGGGGTAGGATGTGGTGTTTCGGTCTCTTTGCCCTTGGTTGTTGTTTCGGTTGTCTTAGATGTTGTGATCATTTCCTCGTTGAATTTTCTTCGAGTTTTCTTATGGAGTCCTTGGATTTGTTTTCCGGATTTTTGAGAGTGTTTGAAGGAGTTTAGAGAGGGTGTGGGCTGTGCACAGGCCGCACAGCCCTTCCTGGGGGCTGTGCGGCCTCTGTGCTTGGCCGTACAGAGGCCGCACACCCCAGGCAAGGGTGTGTGCGGCTGGTGTAAAGGGCCGCACAACACCCGCACACCCTTCTGCATGTGGTGTGCGGCTGGTGTGCGGGGCTGCACATAGCCCGCACACCGGCCCGAGTTAAGAAAGTAAAAGGGCGCAAAAAGGGCAATAAAGGTAGGAGAGGTAATCGATATAAAGATGGGGTACCCGGACAAAGCTCCCCCTAGGTAATTGATGTATATATATATTTAATGCTTCTAGTGCAAGACTAGTATTATACCCTCTAATTGATGTGTAATGAGTCATGGAAATCCTTAAGCACGCGGTCCCAAAACCTAAGGTCAACCGTGACTAATCCCACACTATACCCGGTCTAGACTTCTTTACGACCCTTGAGTCTCGATGACCTGTCACCTAAGCCCCAGGAGAGTACATCATACTAATGCCTAGCATAGTGTGAAATTGCAAGGAGTTCTAGGGATTCCAAGTGAAAGACCCTATCCCTAACTAAAATTCTAACCCTTTGGTCCAGGTGGAAGAACCCTAATCTAAGTCAAGCCCCAGTCCTAGGATTCGCTCAACCTTTTGCAAGAGAGTTCATCTCCTAGTACTTTACTCTACTTCGATTGCGATTAACTCTTGTGATACGGAGATAGGGAAATTCACACCGGAGGGGAAAGGGGACGTTCCGCTACCTCTCGACCCACCCTCTCAACCCTCTCCAACCATGTGTAGTCTAATCTTATAGAGGTTGTCACACCCTCAAAGGATAACCTAATAGATTCTCAACCCTAGTGTCATGGCTAAGGGAAAATCTCATACAATTGGCATGCAAGATTGGAACTCAATTAGAAAACATCAAATTAATAAAGCATAATAAAAGTCATAGAAACAATATCATCCTAGGGTTTACAAGTCTAGCTCTCCATGGAGCAATACAAAATCAATAAAGAGTTTAAGAACATATGCATAAAAACCATAAAGAAAACCCCCTTGCAGATCGTATCGATGGTCTTGTGGAGCCGCCTAATGTTCTCCACGAATCCTTTGTCAAGCCTAGGGCACACCTCGCCGAATCGATGCCGACGAAAGCTCTCCCAATAGCTTTCTTCCTAAGGATGTCGATGCCGATGCCGATGCCGTATAATCACCTCCAAAGACCTCCAAGAACCTCTCCAAACCCTAGCTGAAAGCCCCCCAAAAGATAGGCAAGAGATAGAAGGGGGGAGAGGGGGGGGGTCCCCAAATAGATTTGAAAACGGGCTATTTATAGGCTGAAATCGGAGTTCCGCGCGCCCCTGTGGATTTTCCACACGGGCTTGCAGAATTTCAACACGCCCGTGTGGAAATTCTGTTTTTCTGATTTTTGGCAGACTGTGAACAGTTACTTGCTACAGTGTTTTCCTATAGTAACTGCTATAGTACTTCGCCGAAATGCTCCCGAATTCATCGTTCTTCATCGAGGCTATTGAATTGGGCACACAATCAACGTTAGATTATGTCGATTACTTCATTTCTCTTCATTGTTAAAGTTCTCCAATACCACACGAGTTAGACTTTTGTGCATGTGACTTCCCTTGTGCCCCTGCAATGGAGGTTGGTACACACCCACAAGTCTAGACTCGTGCCTCGTTCCTTGCTTGGTCCGAGAACTCGTCAACAATAGTGAACATAACCTATTCTTGCTTCTTTTTCTCCAAATTGGCTCCACAACCCTACAATGCACAAAAGCAAGTAAATGCACACAAATTAATGATAAAATCTGAGAAAAATAATGCTCAATATAAGATAATAATACTTCGTATTACTATAACACGAGCACTTATCAAACTCTCCCACACTTAAGCTTTTGCTTGTTCTCAAGCAAAAATAACCCGTGAAAGTACTTAGGAAGAACAATTGAAAGTGCTCGGCCTTAGGTTCACCAAAAGTGTGCAAAAGAAACATTCTACAAGTAAGGGGAAATCAAAATATTGCATAAAGATATCAATGCTCTTAAAAACTCGAATAAAAATGAAAAAGAACTAAAAAATGTGTAACTGTGTGTGAGCTCACTCAAGACAACCCAAGGAGTACTCCTCAAACTCTTGTTAAAAAGGAATTATTTATATACAAAAAAGAAAGAAAGTAGTAGCTTCACACAACCTCTAGGGTAGCCCTTTCCTAGGCGGCCGCCAAAGGTGGCTTTCACGCTTTCGAGGAGGTAGCTCTTTCTATAGGGGTAGTAGCTTTCACGCATCCCATGAGATAGCTCTTTCTCTCATTAGGGCATAACTTGTATCCGACTTATGAGAGTAGCTGCATACTTCATAGGCGGTAGCTCTTTCCACCCCAAATGCACAAATAAAACAAACAACTATACACAACCTTGCTTTTCTTTTTCTCTTTTCCATTTTTTTCAATTTTTTCTTTTTTTCATTTATGTATTTCTCAAAACAAAACTAAGAGCTTACTAAAATGATGATAAACTCGTCCTTAAAACTTCGAGTTCGAGTTTCTAAAAGATTTCAAAAGTGAGTAGTGTAATAAGAGGTAATCGAGCAAAAATTCCCTAAAAATTCAAGTAAAACTAGAACATGATAGGATACAATGTTAAAAGTTCTCCTAAACTCTAACAATACAACCATTGCAACTAAGGTGAACCACCATAGGCTACATGAGCATAAGCAATTGAACACACAAGTAAAGGTGTGTGCAAAGTGAACTTCCCACACACTTAAGATGTACATTGTTCCCAATGTACGCATGTAACCACAATAAAAATATAACAATCCAAGCAAAATATGTGGGAGTGGGCAATTGAAACAATACTCTCCTGAACTCCAAGTGTTGCGTTTGACGGAGCTATGTTCATTGAGAGTTGAGTCTCAATTGGTTGTGGAGCACACACGGTCCCATGACCGTGTCTATGACTATTTCTCAATTTCCAAACATCCAAGACCATCTGCACGTATACACAAGGGGGTTCAGTGAAGCTTAATAAAAGTAAAATAAAACAAAAGAAACATAAAGTTAAAAACGCCTCAAGTGTCGGTGTCGTCTGCTATTGGTGCCGATGTTGCTGCTGTTGTTAATGGTGATCCTGGAGCTAAAAAAGAAAATAAAAGATTGACGAAGAAAAGGAGAAAAGATGCTCACTGATGAAATGGAAATAAAAAACTTTAAATATGGCCGGAAAATAACTTAAAAACTCCTTAAACAGATGAAGAGAGGGATGGGAAGATGGGAGGAAACATCCATTGCGTGTAGAGGCATCTAGAATTGAAAAGGCATAATTAGATTTTAAAAAGAAGTCAAAGCCTATTATGTTCTTCGTAACCATACGGCCGTGTGCCTCTACTGGAATCAGTCACAGGGGCAATGATACGCCATGTGTTTCCTCTGTTTGCTTTCTAGATCATCCACACAACCGTGTGGAAATTCCACACGGCCGTGTGCCCAACCTGGCCAACACAAGGCCGGCCACAGGGGCACCCACATCCCCTGTGGCCTTTCTAGATATCCCGAAAAACTCTAAGTGTTCCACACGGCCGGGTGAGAAATTCACATAACCGTGTGCTTTTCACAGGACCTCTCACAAGGGCGGCCACACGCCCCTGTGTTTTCTCGGGATGGAAGTGAAGTTTCTGCAGAGTTTCACACGACCATGTAGATATTCCACACGCCCGTGTGCCATAACACATGGGCACTCACAGGGGCATCCACATGCCCCTGTGGACTCTCTGGAATGAGAGTTGAAGTTTTGCAGAATTTCACACGGCCATGTGGAAATTCCACACGCCCGTGTGCCCTTCACTGGGTCGCTCATAGGGGCAGCTACAAGGCCCTTGTGACACTCGGGATGAGCTCTGAGATGGTTCACACGCCCTTGTGTTTTCTCTGGACGACTTAGAAAAATTATAGACGCTACAAAAAATTTCAGAAACACGATTATGACACTTAGAGCCTGTATAGACAATAAGAACACGACCAGAGATCCATGAAAACACACTCAAACAACCCAAAACTTCAACAATCACAATTAGGCACACTACAACACCAATAATCCATAAGAAATCACAGCACATGCATAATAAAATCAAAACACCGAAACTAGGCAATTATTCATGCTATAAACTAAACTAAAGCCTAGAAAAGCAATAAAACTTTGGTTGCCTCCCAAGAAGCGCTTGTTTAACGTCACTACACTTAACGTACCTCTTTCTTACCTTATGGCAGCTTGAAAAGTGTGTGTTCCTCCCGACAAGAACTTGCATAGTTACTTCCTTTAAACCAAAAATCGACTTGCCGGGGTGGAGTATTTGTTGGAGGGTCCAACCATCTTACTTTTGGTCTCCAAGGAAACAATTTGGGTTGGGAATTGTCCAAGCTTAGCATAGGTGGGTCATTGGATGGCTTAATTATCCTATCCACATCTTGTCAAAAACCCAATATCTCTTTCTTGCGTTCTATGAGTTGATCAATCCCAAAAAATGGTGCTTGTTCCATTAACTTAGGGGTGCTTCATCTTGTGTATTTTCAGCTTGAAAGGAACATGACCCCAGCAATTCCCTGATAAGTGCTTGTGTTATAGTAACGCGGAGCATTATTATCTTACAATGAACATATCTTTTATTAGATTTTATCACTAAATTGTGTGCATTTGTGTACTCTTGTGCATCGTAGGTTTGTGGAGCTAATTTGGAGAAAAAGAACGAAGTTAGATCATGTTCGTCGTTGTGGGGAAATTTTTGGACCAAGCAAGGAACAAGGCACGAGGCTAGACTTGTGAGTGTGTACCAACCTCCTTTAGAGGGGCACAAAGGCAGTCACATTCACAACAAGTCTAACTCGTGTAGCATAGGAGAACTTCACCAAGAAGGAGACTTGAAGCAATCGGCACGATCTACCATTGATTGTGTACCCAATTCAATGACCTCGATGAAGAACAATGAATTCGGGGGCATTTCGGCGAGTAATGTAGCTTGTTACTGTAGCAAGGTACTCTTCACTTTCTGCCGAAAATCAGCTCTCCAGAAACTTCACACGGGCGTGTGGAAATTCCACACGGCCCTATGAAGCCCCAATAAATCCGATTTTAAAGCCGTGACTCAACATTATAAAAGCCGTATTTGGAGACTTTTGAAATATCTTTGCACCTATCTTTCTCCGGAACTTCTGGAGAGTGCGGCTAGGGTTTCGGAGAGGACTTTATGGAGGTTTGGAGCACGTCATCGGCATCGTCACCGACGTCCGGCGGCCGCACAAGACCACGGCCACACCATACGCATTGGGGTTTTCATCAATGCCTTTAATTTGTGCTTTCTTTTATATTTTGATGAACATGTATAGCTCCATCAGGAGCTAAACCCCTCATGCGTATTCGGACTTGTAAACCCTAGGATTATTATGTTTCTATGGCATTGCTATTATGCTTTTCAATTATTGATGAATAAATTCGAGTTTCAATTTTAATTATCTTTTTCAATTGTTTTTCCTTAGCCGTGACACTAGGGTTGAGAACAATCTAGGTTGTCCCTTGGAGGTGTGATAACTCCTATAGGATTAGACTACTTAAGATTGAAGAGGGTTGAGAGGGTGAGTCGTGAGGTAGCGAAGCGTCCCTTTTCCCCTCCGGTGTGATTTCTCCCTACCTCCATATTCCTTGATTTCTTAGCGGTCGAGATAGAGTGAAGTGCTAGATAGATAAACTCCCTTGGGGCTTAGTTGCGCGAGGAACAGAGTAAAGGGTTGACGTGAATCCTAAGCACTAGAGCTTAATCTAGACTAGGGTTCTTCCACCTGGACCAAAGTGTTAGAACTATACATAAGAATAGGTTTTATCACAAGGAGTCCATAGAGCTTAAAGCAATCCCACATAGTGTGAGGCTTAGGTAGATATACTCCCCTGGGGCTTAGTTGCGTGAGCGACAGAGTGAACGGTTGACGTGAATCCTGATGCCGGGGCATAGTGTTGGAGTTAGTCACTGTTGACCTTAGGTTTGGGACCATGAGTTTAAGGATATCCTCGACTTAATTAACATCAATAGAAAAGTATAATAGCATAGTCTTGCACTAGAAGCTTAGGTAGCTTGTCCGAATACCCTATTTCATCCATTGCTAGTCATTCTCTATTCAGTTCTACTTGCACTCTCTTGTCTTCCATCTTTCTATTTAATTTCTTGCCCTTTATTATATTTTCTTCCATAATTCAATCATCAATTCTATTATCACTCTTCGTACACCGCATAGCTAAATAGTGAAATCTCGTGTTTTAAATCCCTATTCCCTGTGGATTTGACTACCCACTCACCAGGGTAATTTTATTACTTTGACAAACCCGTGCACTTGCGGGATACACGCAAGGGGTTTCCTTGCTCACAAGCATAATCTTCATTCAAGCAATCCGAATTCTCCAAATGATGTTCTTCTTTTCCCTCCTCAATTTCTATAGCAATTTACTTGGTTTCCCTCATTTCTTCATTATTGTTTACGACCACATCACCTCTACAAGGATCTTGCGTTGCTTGCTCAAATACTTCATGTTCCTTGGAGAGCGTGTCAAGTATCCATCCTAATTGATGCTCAAGGTTGATATAGGAGGCTTCATGACATTTTCGTGTGGCTTCCATACTTTGGCAAGAGGTATCGGATGCTTCAATAAAACTAGCTAGCACTTTTTTCCACTGAGGTGCATCCTCTACAAGTACCTCAACCTTTTGAAATTGCTCTTGAGATGCTTCCCAATGTTGTCCATCATTATTCCATAAAACATTTTGGTAACTCCTCTCAAAGCCCCAGTCCTAGGATTCGCTCAACCCTTTGCAAGGGTGTTCATCTTCTAGTACTTTACTTTACTTCAATCTCGATTAACTCTTGGGATACGAAGGTAGGGAAATTCACACCGGAGGGGAAAGGGGACGTTCCACTACCTCTCGACTCACCCTCTCAACCCTCTCCAACCTTGTGTAGTCTAATCCTACAGAGGTTGTCACACCTCAACGAATAACCTAATAGATTCTCAACCCTAGTGTCACGGCTAAGGGAAAATCTCATACAATTGGCATGCAAGATTGGAACTCAATAAGAAAACATCAAATTAATAAAGCATAATAAAAGTCATAGAAACAATATCATCCTAGGGTTTACAAGTCCGAATACCCACTAGGGTTTATGACACGACCTTTTGCGTGTGTACCGCAAGTGCACGGCCTTGTCGAAGTAATAAATTTACCTTGGTGAGAAGGTAGTCGAATCCACAGGGAATAGGGAGATAGAATATAAGGTTTCAGTAATTAAGCTATGCGAAATACGGGAAACGATAATAGGATTGATGAGTGAAAAATAATGCAAAGCAATAAACTAAATAGAAGGATGAAAGTAAGAGGTGCAAATAGGAAAATCGAGAAGGACTTGCAATGAGTAAAAGGGGGTATCCGGACAAGCTACCTCTAGGATCTATGTTTCAAGTGCAAGACTATGATATTATACTCTCCTATTGATGTCAATTAAGTCGAGGAAATCCTAAGACTCACGGTCCCAAACCTAAGGACAACCGTGACTAACCCCAACGCTATGCCTTGGTATTAGGATTCACAACACCCTTCGCTCTGTCACCTAGATGATTAAGCCCCAGGGGAGTCCATCTACCTAAACCTCACACTATATGGGATTGCATTATGCTCTAGGGATTCCTAGTGATTAAACCTGTTCCTACAAAAATAGTTCTAACCCTTTGGTCCAGGTGGAAGAACCCTAGTCTAGATTAAGCCCCAGCATATAGGATTCACTACAACCCTTCACTCTATTGCTTGCGCAATTAAGCCCTAGGGGAGTTTATCTACCTATTGCTTTACTCTATTTCGACCGCTATTAAATCAAGGAATCGGAGGTAGGGAGAAATCACATCGGAAGGGAAAGGGGTACATTGCTACCTCACAACTCTCCCTCTCAACCCTCTTTAATCTTAAGTAGTCTAATCCTATAGGAGTTGTCACACCTCCAAAGGAAAACCTAGATTGCTCTCAACCCTAATGTCACGTTTAAGGGAAAACAATATCAAGAGATAATTAAGATTAAAACTCAATTTATTCATCAACGATGGAAAGCATAATAATCAATGTCAAAGAAACATAAGAACCCTAAAGTTTACAAGTCCGAATACCCCGCGAGGGGTTTAGCTCCTCATAGAGCTATACATGTTCATCAATGTGAAAATTAAAGCATAAAACATAGACATAGATGAAAACCCCCTCGAAGTTGGTGTGGCCGTGGTCTTGTGCAAACGTCGAACCTCGGAATCGATGCCGACGATGTGCTAGAACCTCCACGAAACCCTCTCCGAAACCCTAGCCGCACTCCAGAAAGTTGGGGAAAAGTTCGGTTCCAAGATCCCCCAAAAGGTTGCAAAAATCCCCTTTTATAATGTTGAATCGCGGCTTTAAAATTGGACTTATCGGGGGCTTCACACGGCCGTGTGGAATATCCACACGCCCGTGTGAAGCTTCTGTCTCGGCTGAAAAATTAATTTCACACGGCCGTGTGGAATTTCCACACGCCCGTGTGTCTTCACTGGATGGCTGAAATTGCAAAACACACGGCCGTGTGGAATTTCCACACGCCCGTGTGACTTCTCTGGAACACTGGTCTTCAGCTGAACAGGCTTGGTAACTTGCCGAAACGCCTCCCGGGTCCATTGTTCTTCATCGAGGCCATTACTTGGGCACACAAGCAACGGTAGGTCGCGCCGATTGCTTCAAGTCTTCTTCTTTCGCGAAATTCTCCTAAGTAACACGGATTGGACTTGTTGTGAATGTGACTGCCTTTGTGCCCCTCCAAAGGAGGTTGGCACACATCCACAAGTCCAAATACGTGCTTCGTTCCTTGCTTGGTCCGAGAACATCTCAACATTGGCAAACGCGACCTAATTTCATTCTTCTTCTCCAATTAGGCTCCACAATACCTTCAATGCACAAGAGAACACAAATGCACACATTTAGTGATAAAATCTGATAAAAGGTATGCTTAATGTAAGATAATAGCGCTTCGCGATACTATAACACAAGCACTTATCAGTTTAGCTCTCCATGGAGAAATACAAAATCAATAAAGAGTTTAAGAACATATGCATAAAAACTATAAAGAAAACCCTTTGTAGAACATATCGATGGTCTTGTGGAGCAGCCTAATGTTCTCCACGAATCCTTTGTCAAGCCTAGGGCACACCTCGCCGAATCGATGCCGACAAAATCTCCCCCAATAGCTTTCTTCCAAAGGATGTCGATGCCGATGCCGTATAATCATCTCCAAAGACCTCCAAGAACCTCTCAAAACCCTAGCCGAAAGCCCCCCAAAAGATAGGCAAGAGATAGAAGGGGGAGGTCCCCAAATAGATCTGAAAATGGGCTAGTTATATACTGAAATCGGAGTTCCACACGCCCCTGTGGATTTTCCACACGGGCCTGCAGAATTTCCACACGGCCGTGTGGAAATTCTGTTTTGCTGATTTTTGGCAGACTGTGAACAATAAGTTGCTATAGTAATTAGCTACATTACTGCTATAGTACTTCACCGAAATGCTCCTGAATTCATCGTTCTTCATCGAGGCCGTTAAATTGGGCACATAATCAATGTAAGATTATGTCGATTACTTTATTTCTCTTCATTGGCGAAGTTCTCCAATACCACACGAGTTAGACTTTTGTGCATGTGACTGCCCTTGTGCCCCTCCAATGTAGATTGGCACACACCCACAAGTCTAGACTCGTGCCTCATTCCTTGCTTGGTCCGAGAACTCCTCAACAATGGCGAACATAACCTATTCTTGCTTCTTTTCCTCCAAATTGGCTCCACAACCCTACAATGCACAAAAGCACACAAATGCAAACAAATTAATGATAAAATCTGAAAGAAATAATGCTCAATATAAGATAATAATACTTCGTATTACTATAACACTAGCACTTATCAGTGGGGGCTGTGCATAGGCAGCACAGCCCCTCTTGGGCGCTGTGCGGCCTTTGTGTGGGGCCGCACAGAGGCCGCACACCCCAGGCAGAGGGGTGTGCGGCTGGTCTGCAGGGCCAGACACCACCTGCACATCCTTTTGCCTGTGGTGTGCGGCTGGTGTGTGGGGCCGCACATAGCCCGTGACACGACCTTTTGCGTGCGTACCGCAAGTGCACGGCCTTGTCGAAGTAATAAAAGTTACCCCGGTGAGTGGGTAGTCGAATCCACAGGGAATAGGGATTTAAAATACGAGAAGTTGCTATTAAGTCGTGTGATGTACGAAAAGAAACAATGATCGGATTGATGAGTGAATTTATGGGAACTAGAGTAGATGCAAAGCAAATAAATCGAAAGATGAAAGAGAGAAAAGTGCAAGCAACGAGTAAAAAGAGAGAGACTAGTAATAAGTGAAAATAGGGTATCCGGACAAGTTACCTCTAGGACTTATGCTTCTAGTGCAAGACTATGCTATTATACCTTCCTATTGATGTTAATTGAGTCGAGGAAAATCCTGAAACACACGGTCCCAAATCTAAGGTCAACCGTGGCTAACCCCAACACTATGTCCCGGCAATAGGATTCACGTCAACCCTTCACTCTGTTGATTGCTCAACTAAGTCCCAGGGGAGTATTTCTACCTAAGCCTAACACTACGTGGGATTGCTTTAAGCTCTAGGGACTCCTAGTGATAAAACCTGTTCCTATGTATGATAGTTCTAACCCTTTGGTCCAGGAGGAAGAACCATTGTCTAAATTAAGCCCCAGTGCATAGGATTCACGTCACCCCAAAACCTTGGGGGAGTTTGTCTACCTAGCACTTCACTCTATTTCGACCTCTAATGACTCAAGGAATCGGAGGTAGGGAGAAATCACAACGGAAGGGAAAGGGGTACGGTGCTACCTCACAACTCTCCCTCTCAACCCTCTTCAATTTTAAGTAGTCTAATCCTATAGGAGTTGTCACACCTCCAAAGGATAACCTAGATTGTTCTCAATCCTTAGTGTCACGGCTAAGAGAAAACAATAGCACAAGAAATCTAAAATTGAAACTCGAATTTATTCATCAATTAATGAAAAAGCATAATAACAATGTCAAAGAAACATAATTATCCTAGAGTTTTACAAGTCCGAATACCCACGAGGGGTTTAGCTCCTCATGGAGCTATACATGTTCATCAATTTATGAAAGAAAGAACAAACTAAAGACATCCATGAAAACCCCCTCACGTATGGTATGGCCGTGGTCTTGTGCGGCCGTCGAACGTCGGTGACGATGCCGATGACGCACTCCAATCCTCCACAAAGTCCTCTCCGAAACCCTAGCCGCACTCTCCAGAAGTTGGGGAGAAAGATAGGTCAAAAGATGCTTCAAAAAGTCTCCAAATCGGCTTTAAATAGGCTGAGTGCGGCTTTGAATTTGAAGTTATCGGGAATTCACATGGCCGTGTGGAATTTCCACACGCCCGTGTGAAGTTTCTGTCTTTCCTGAAAATTGCTTCACACGGCCGTGTGTTAATTCTACATGCCCGTGTGAAGTTTCTGGCTTGCTGGAAAATCAATCCACACGGCCGTGTGTTAATTCCACACGCCCGTGTGACGTCTCTGGTTTGCTGGAAAATTAGTTCACACGGCCGTGTGTTAATTCCACACGCCCGTGTGAATTCTCTAGAACCTTGACTCTTCAGCAGAAGTGCACAGCAACTTGCTACAGTGATTCGCTACAGTAACAAACTACATTGTTGCTACAGTAAGTCTCCGAAATGCTCCCGAATATGTTGTTTCTTCATCGAGGCCATTGAATTGGGCACACAATCAATGGTAGATCGTGCCTATTGCTTCGAGTCTCCTTCTTGGTGAAGTTTTCCTAAGCTACACGAGTTAGACTTGTTGTGAATGTGACTGCCTTTGTGCCCCTCCAAAGGAGGTTGGCACACACTCACAAGTCTAACCTCATGCCTTGTTCCTTGCTTGGTCTGAAAACCTCCCAACAACGGCGAACACGACCTAACTTCGTTCTTTTTTTCCAACTTAGCTCCACGAAACCTACAATGCTCAAGAATACACAAATGCACACTATTTAGTGATAAAATCTGATAAAAGTATGTTCATTTGTAAGATAATAACGCTTCGCGTTACTACAACACAAGCACTTATCAGCCCGCACACCGGCCCGAGTTTGCTTATAAAAACCCGTTCCTAGCTTCTTTTTCTTCATTTCTCTTCTCCCAAACTTATCTAACTCCTTCTTCTCTCCTCCTCCATCATCTCTTAAGGTTCTAAGGCTGATCTAGAAGGAGTTTTAGAGCTTGAAACTTGTATTATCAAGTTGCTCATTCTTAAGATCAAGGTATGCTTTCATCCACGTGTTCCTTCTTCTTTGATCTTTGATGAGGATGGTTAGGGTTGTTTGTGAACCCTTATGAGAGCAGGATTGTTATCTCTTTTTCTTCCTCTTTGATGGAAAATCTTGTGGGGATTGATTGTATTGAGTTGTTGGCCTTGAATTCATGAAATCCTTGAACCTTCATAACCCTAATCCCGGAATTACTGTAGCACCAACCATGTTAGGTCATTCTTGCTTTCTTTGTTGGTTTGATGAGTTGTGAGAGGTCTTCTTCTTTCTAGAACTCTTTTCTATGGTGTTTAGCAAACCCTAGAAGCAACCATCCCTTATTTTGAGCATTTTCCTCCATTTTAGTTGATCTTATAATTATTGATGTTTAGTTGCTTGTTTTGGTTGTTTAATGGCCTCTAGGAGGTGAGGCTTCAAGTAAGGGCAAAGAGCCAGTGGAGAAGTGACACCGAGGTGTTTTGCTCACCAAGTTTGTGAGTGGGAATTTACCAAATTTGGACTATGATTCATGCATGATATTGCTTGATATTGAGTTGCTTGTTTTGAATTATAAAATCCTTATTGCTAAACTTCTTCAAAGACTTAAATTGATGTTTAGAATCGTGATGATTTATGAGATGGGCTTAATTCTTGAATTCTTGCAAAGTGTATATATGTTGCTTATGAGTTGAAACTCTATGTTCAAAATATATGTTTTAAGCTATGTGTTTTCAAGAGAATTGATGTTCTCATTATGATGAACAAAAGGCATGTGAAAACAAGTTGATTTTCATGGTATTAATGCAAGGCTCAAAGTGTATTTTTTGAAAGACACCTTGATATGATACTTTTGATGGAAATGGTTTCATTATTAACGTTTTGATAAAATTGATCACCCTTGCGGTGAGAATTGCCATTGTGAACACTTATTGTCTCTTATTGAGAATTATGCTATCATGATGTATATATTGAGTCTATGGGCTGAGTTATTTTTTAAATTCTTGGTTGGTGACATGGGAGCCGAGCTCCAGAACTTGCTGCAGTAAGAACTGGATGGTTTCCACGGGCCGACCTATATAGAGGTGGCGTGGAATACTATCAAAAACGGTTATGCCATGTTAGGTGGGAGCGTAGATCCTTGACATGGATATGGTTGGGTTGTTCGGAGTCACCACACGGACTTCTCAGTGGCCAATGCCAAGATACGCGCATCTTGGTAGCTCTAGACCTAACCAAGGCCATGGTTAGCGACGGAGAGTTTTGATGCCATTCTGGACATTATTGTTTTATTTGTAAACGTTGAATTACTTGTTTCTAAATATTTTGATATTTGAAACTATCAATAAGAATTGTGCTTATACTAGGTCCAGGATGGCAGGTGTTTTCATGACGATTTCAAAGAACCTCTATTTGTATTTCAATGAGAAAAGCTATGTTTTTATGAGATATATGTTACTTAAAGTATGTTTCATTCTTGTTGAGTATTGAAATATTTTTATGATGTTTTATTTCGATTTGATCATGCTTGAACTAGAGTCCTATGACTAACCCCTCACTGAGTAACCTAGTTACTCACCCCCCTCTTTCTTCCTCGCAGGCTACGTGAAGTGGTTGGCAAGAGTCACCCTTGTCCTCTTATTTGAGTTGTGTATGTTCTTATGTCTTGGCATGTATTAATAGGGATCCACTATGTATTTTTGAACCCTATCATGTTTCTCCATACTCGTAACACTTTGTATGCCAGCCTAGTACTTGTTTTGTTTGAGGAGTATATCCTCTAGTTGGAGTGGTTATTATCATTATTATCTTCCTTATGTACTCTTTGTTATGAGTATCAGTGTGTGATACCTTGTTGAGTAATATAATTATTTGTTGTTGAGTTATGTTTGTGATTATAGATGTATTGTACAGGGAACAGGTTAGCCTTACGGCCACCTAGGGTTGAGGCAGTGTTGGACCTCCCCTGGGTTGTGGTGGCGGTATATCGTTCGCAGGACCTGCGGGTCGGGGCGTGACATACTTTAGTGGTATCAGAACTCAGGTTTAGAGTTTGGCTTAGGTTTGACAGTATAATTCAGTTCCACAGTCAGTCCTTTGATTTGGATCAGGAGTGTGATTCCTTGTCCTTGAACCTAGTGGATCCCAGTAGAGTTTGCATATAGCATTATTGCATGTAGAAATTATTTCTAAAGGGTATCTTGTGTTTTTTTTTCAGTAGGATGCCAGCACAACGTTCATGCACTCGCCGTGGGAGAGTCACTCCCCTTGTTGTTGCTACACCTAGAGAGTAGAGAGGTGGGAGCCGAGGAGAGCCATCCCCGCCCTCCTCTCCATCGCCACCTAGGCAGGATGCCAGTTCAGGGCATGATCCTGCAGTGGCTGCTTCTGTTCATACCCCTGAGGTTCAGGGAGCTGCTCCAGTGCCTGGATCTATTCCAACTCCAGAGGCACTAGAAGCCTTCAAGGCTCATTAGGCTACCAAGGGAAGGCAACCTATCAGGAGTATCAGGACTTCCTAGATTACTGGAGGAATTTTGGGGGACAGACTCAGACTGCCCCAGCACAAGCACCAGCACCGCCACAGGCCCCAGCAGTTCAGTATACACCAGTAGAGGTCGGTGGATCCAGCCAGACTCTAGTTGATGAGTGCATTTTATATCATGTTTCTTGCCCCCTATTATAGTCTTTTCTCTGTCCTTAATCATATTTACTGATTGGAATTTGTGCTATTTAAGGTATTCTTATTCCTTGTGCAGGAATCTGGGGCCCGAGTCAATTTCGTGTGAAACCTAGGGTGTTTCCCGTATGTACAGTGACCAAAAGTTCAGAACTGGCTGACACAAGCATGACACGCCCGTGTCACAAGTGCTGCAAGTCCCAGCCTGGAGTATAGAAGAGCTAAAATCCTGACATTGGAGTGTCCTGGGTAGGACACGGTCACCACACTCCCGTGTCCCAAGTGCTGCAAATCTCAGGAGACGTTCCCTCTTGAACGACATGGGCATGGTGCCTAGTACACGGTCGTATGCCAGGTAACACGGGGGACACACGCCTGTGCCCCAACTGCTGTAAATCTCAGGAGTTTCACCCCTGGATTCCAGAGAAAAAATGAAAGGAGCTACCCAAATTTTTCATGGAATAATGATGGACAACATTGGGAAGAACCTCAAGAGAAATTTCAAAAGGATAAGGTACTTGAAGAGGATGCACCTCAATGGAAAAAAGCGATAGATAACTTTATTAAAGCATCTAATGCCTCTTGCCAAAGTATGGAAGCCACGCGAAAGTGTCATGAAGCCTCCTATAACAACCTTGAGCATCAATTAGGATGGATACTTGACACACTCTCCAAGAAAAATGAAGTATTTGAGTAAGCAACGCAAGTTCCTTGTAGAGATGATGTGGTATTGAACGATAATGAAGAAACGGGGCAGACCGAGTACGTTGTTGTAGAAATTGAAGAGGAAAAAGAAGAAGATCATTTGGAGAATTGGGATTTCTTGAATGAAGATGGTGCTTGTAAGCAAGGAAATTTTCAAGGGGATTTGCTAGTGTCATGTTCCTCCCAAGATGAAATTACACAAGAAGAAGCAAACCCTAAGGTAATGGAACAAGCACCATTCTTTGGGATTGATCAACTCATAAAAAGAAAGAAAGAGATTTTGGGAAGGGAAAAAGATGTGGGGAGGATATTTAAACCATCCAATGACCCACCTATGCCAAGCTTGGACAATTCCCAACCCAAATTGTTTCCTTAGAGGCCAAAAGTAAGATGGTTGGACCCTCCAACAAATACTCCACTCCGGCAAGTAGATTTTTGGTTTAAAGGAAGTAGCTATGCAAGTTCTTGTCGGGAGGAACACACTCTTTTCAAGCCGCCTTGAGGTAAGAAAGAGGTACGTCAAGCTTAGTGACGTTAAACAAGCGCTTCTTGGGAGGCAACCCAAGTTTTTATTGCTTTTTTAGGCTTAATTTAGTTTTAGCATTAATAATTGCCTAGTGTTGGTGTTTTCATTTTATTATGCTTGTGCTGTGATTTTCTCATTGAATATTGGTGTTTTAGTGTGTCTAATTATGATTATCGAAGTTTTGGGTCGTTTGAGTTTGTTTTCATGGATCTCTGGTCGTGTTTTTATCATCTATGCAGGCTCTAAGTGTTATAATAGTGTTTCTAAAATTTTTTGTAAAGTCTGTAATTTTTCTAAGTTGTCCAGAGAAAACACACGGCCGTGTGGAATTTCCACGCGGCCGTGTGACTCATCTCAGAGCTCATCCCGATTGTCACAGGGGCCGTGTAGCTGCCCCTGTGAGCGACGTAGTGAAGGGCACACGGCCGTGTGGAATTTCCACACGACCGTGTAAAATTCTGCAGAACTTTAACTCTCATTCCAGAGAGTCCACAGGGGCGTGTGGATGCCCATGTGAGTGCCCATGTGTTATGACACACGGCCGTGTGGGATATCGACACGGCCGTGTTAAACTCTGCAGAGATTTCCCTTCCATCCAGAGAAAACACAAGGGCGTGTTACCGCCCGTGTGAGAGGTCATGTGAAAAGCACACAGCCATGTGGATTTCTCACACGGGCGTGTGGAACACTTAGAGTTTTTCGGGATATCCAGAGAGGCCACAGGGGCGTGTGGGTGCCCCTGTGGCCGGCCTTATGCTTGGCCAGGTTGGGCACATGACCGTGTGCGTGTGTTCAGAGGCAAACAGAGGAAACACAGGGGGGTGTAACTGCACCTGTGAACCCTATCAGTGGAGGCACACGGCCGTGTCGAAATTCCACACGGCCGTGTGAATGTATAGAACACGATAGGCTGTAATTTAATTTTAAAATTGTTTTCGCCTTTTCAATTATAAATGCCTCTATACTTGAGGGATGCTTCCTCCCGTCTTCCCAACCCTCTCTTCGTCTACTTAAAGAGTTTTTTAAGTTGTTTTCCGGCCATATTCAAGTTTTTGATTTCCATTTCATCGGTAAGCATCTTTTCTCCTTTTCTTCATCAATCTTTTCTTTTCTTTTTCAGCACCAGATCCACCAGTATCAGCACTGACAGCAGCACCGGAGATCGCAAAGCGGATGACACCGACGCTTGAGGCGTCTTTATCTTTATGTTTCTTTAGATTTTATTAGATTTTTGTTGAGCTTCACTGAATCCCCTTGTGTATACGTGCAGATGGTCTTGTGAGTAAGGAATTTGAGGACTAGTTGTTGGCACGGTCAAGTGACCATGTGTGCTCCACAACCCATTGAGACTCAACTCTCAATGAACATAGCTCCATCAAACGCAACACTTGGAGTTCAGGGGAGTACTGTTTCAATTGCCTACCCCTACACTAATTGTTTTAATTGCTTACTTTTCATTATGCTTGCATGTGTACATTGGGGACAATGTACATCTTAAGTGTGGGGTGGAGTTCACATTGCACACACATTTACTTGTGTGTTCAATTGCTTATGCTCATGTAGCCTATGGCGGTTCACCTTAGTTGCAATCATTGTATTCTTAGAGTTTAGGAGAATTTTTAACATTGTATCCTATCATGCTCTAGTTTCTACTTGAAATTTTAGGGAATTTTTGCTCGATTATCTTATATTGCACAACTTACTCTTGGAATCTTTTGGAAACTCAATCTTGAAGTTTTTAAGGACAAGTTTATCATCGTTCTTAGTTTTACTTTGGAAAATGCATATATAAAAAATATATATATGAAAAAGATGGAAAAATGAAAAAAAAATATGGAAAAGAGAAAAAGAAAAAAAATATATGAGTTTGTGAATAGTTGCTTTGTTTTATGTATGCATTTGAGGTGGAAAGAGCTACCACCCATGAAGTATGTAGCTACTCTCATAAGTCGGATACAAGTTATGCCCTAATGAGAGAAAGAGCTATCTCATGGGATGCGTGAAAGCTACTACCCCGGTAGAAAGAGCTACCTCCTCGAAAGAGTGAAAGTCACCTTTGGCGGCCGTCTAGGAAAGGGCTACCTTCGAGGTTGTGTGAAGCTACTACTTCCTTTCCTACTTTTCATATATAAATAAGTCCTTTTTAACAAGAGTTTGAGGAGTACTTTTTCGGTTGTCTTGAGTGAGTTCACACACACTTACACATTTTCGAGTTCTTTTTCCTTCTTGATTCGACTTTTTAGCTAGAGCAATGGTAACCTTATGCAATGTTTTGATTTCCCCTTACTTGTAGAACGCTTCTTTTGCATACTTTTGGTGAACCTAAGGCCGAGCACTTTCAATTGTTCTTCCCAAGTACTTTCACGTTCTATTTTGCTTGAGGACAAGCAAAAGCTTAAGTGTGGGGGGATTTGATAAGTGCTCGTGTTATAATAATGCGAAGTGTTATTATCTTGCAATGAGCATTGATTTAATCAGATTTTATCACTAAAATGTGTGTATTTGTGTCCTTTTGTGCATATAGGGTTGTGGAGATGAATTAATGATAAAAGAAGCAAGAATAGGTTATGTTCGCCATTGTTGAGGAGTTCTCGGACCAAGCAAGGAACAAGGCACAAGTCTAGACTTGTGGGTGTGTGCCAACCTCCATTGGAGAGGCACAAAGGTAGTCACATTCACAAAAGTCTATAACTCGTGTAGGATTGGAGAACTTCACCAATGAAGAGAAATGAAGTAATCGACATGATCCACCGTTGATTGTGTGTCCAATTCAACGGCCTCGATGAAGAACGATGAATTGGGGAGCATTTCGGCGAGTTATTGTAGCAGCACTGTTCACAAACTGCCGAAAATCAGCAAAACAGAATTTCCACACGCCCGTATGGAAAATCCACAGGGGCGTGTGGAACTCCGATTTTAGCCTATAAATAGCCGGTTTTCAGATCTATTTGGGGACCCCCCTTCTATCTCTCGCCTATCTTTTGGGGGGCTTTCGGCTAGGTTTGGAGAGGTTCTTCGAGGTCTTTGGAGGTGATTATATGGCATCGGCATCGACATCCTTTGGAAGAAAGCTATTGGGGGAGCTTTCGTCAGCATCGATTCGGCGAGGTGTGCCCTAGACTTGACAAGGGATTCGTTGGAGAAGACACGCGGCTCCACAAGACCATCGATACGATTGACAAGGGGGTTTTCTTTATGGTTTTTATGCATATGTTCTTAATCTCTTTATTGATTTTGTATTGCTCCATGGAGAGCTAAACCCTAGTGGGTATTCGGACTTGTAAACCCTAGGATGATATTGTTTCTATGACTTTTATTATGCTTTCTTTATTGATGAATTTAATTGAGTTTCAATTTTAATTATCTTGTGCAATTGTGTTTCCCTTAGCCATGACACTAAGGTTGAGAGCAATCTAGGTTACCCTTTGGAGGTGTGACAACTCATATAGGGTTAGACTCCTTAAGATTGGAGAGGGTTGAGAGGGAGAGTTATGAGGTAGCGATGTACCCCTTTCCCCTCTGGTGTGATTACTCCCTACCTCCATTTCCATAGTTAATTAGTGGTCAAGATAGAGTGTTAGGGCTCCATCTAGACTAGGGTTCTTCCACCTGGACCAAAAGGTTAGAACTACATATAGGAACATGTTTTTTCACTAGGAATCTCTAGAGCCTAAAGCAATCCCACGTAGTGTTAGCCTTAGGAAGATAGACTCCCCTGGGGCTTAGTTGACAAGTCAACGAGAGTCAAGGGTCGTAGTGAATCATAATGCCGGGACATAATGATGGGGTTAGTCACGGTTGACCTTAAGTTTTCGGACCGTGAGTTTAAGGATATCCTCGACTCAATAGGCATCAATTGTAGAGCATAATACAAGTTTTGCGCTAGAAGCATTAGTTCTAGGGGGAGCTTTGTCTGGATACCCCATCGTTATATCGATTACCTCTCCTACCCTCATTATTCTTCTTGCACTCTTTTATTTTCTTTTACATCTATACATATATACTTTTCTCATCATCAATTCCCATCATAGCTAAATAGCGATAACACTTGTTTCTGAACACTATTCCCTATGGATACGACTACCCACTCACCAGGATATTTTATTACTTCGACAACCTGTGCACTTGCGGGGTACACACGCAAGGGTGTCTCATCCGTCCGGCATTCGAAGGGGATTATTGAGGATGTGTTAGTCAAGGTTGACAAGTTCATCTTGCCGGTGGACTTTGTGATTCTTGATATTGATGACCGAGTGGAGGTGCCATTGATTTTGGGCCGGCCGTTTCTTGCAACATCTATGGCATTGATTGATGTATAGGATGGCTGAATGATGCTTCGTGTGGGGGATGAAGAAGTCATTTTCAAGCTTAAGAACTCCATGCGACACTCCATGGATTTTGATGACACATGCTACTCTCTTGATGTTATTGACGATTTTGTTTTTGATTTTGTTTAGGGCACATTCGTGAGAGACATCTTGGGAGAATTATTAGGGGGAGAACCCCCATCTGAGTATAGTGCGATGGAAGAGCTTCAGTGCGCAAACCTGGCTGCGGTAGAGAGCATATCGCCTCCCGCATCTACTTCGAGGAAGCTCTCTTGCAGAGAAACCTAGTGGCGCTCATCACCCATGAAAGGAAGGAAAGCCACATCACCCCTCCGGGTCCTAGCACATGATAAGTGCTTGTGTTATAGTGCCGCGAAGCGTTATTATCTTACATTGAGCATATCTTTTATCAGATTTTATCACTAAATATGTGCATTTTGTGTACTTTTGTGCATTGTAGGTTTGTGGAGCTAAATTGGAGAAGATGAACGAAATTAGGTCGTGTTCACCGATGTTGGGAAGTTTTCGGACCAAGCAAGGAACAAGGCACGAGCTTGGGCTTGTGAGTGTGTGCCAACCTCCTTTGGAGGGGCACAAAGGCAGTCACATTCACAATAAGTCGAACTCGTGTAGCTTAGAAGAACTTCACCAAAAAGGAGACTTGAAGTAATTGGCACGACCTACCATTGTTTGTGTGCCCAACCAATGTCCATGATGAAGAAACACAGATTCAGGAGTGTTTCGGCGAGTTAATGTAGCGGCACTGTAGAAAACACTGTAGCAAGTTACTGTTCATTTCTGCCGAAAATCAGGATTTCAGAGGATTCACACGGGCCTGTGGAAATTCCACATGGCCGTCTAAAGCCCCCGATAAGTCTAATTTTAAAGCCGTGATTCAACATTATAAAAGGCGATCTTTGAGACCTTTTGGGATATCTTTGGGCCTATCTTTCTATTCAACTTGGGGAGTGCGGCTAAGGTTTCAGAGAGGATTTCGTGGAGGTTTAGCGCGCATCATCGACATCGTCACCGACGTTCGACGGACGCACAAGACCACAGCCACACCATATACAAGGGGGTTTTCATCATTGTCTTTGATTTATACTTTCTTTTCTATTTTGATGAACATGTATAACTCCATGAGGAGCTAAACCCCTTGAGTGTATTCGGACTTGTAAACTCTAGGGTTTTACCACTAAGAATCCCTAGAGCTTAAAGCAATCCCACGTAGTGTGAAGTGCTAGGCAGATAAACTCCCCTAGGGCTTAGTTACGCAAGTAACAGAGTGAGGGGTTGACGTGAATCCTAATACCGGGGCATAGTGTTGGGGTTAGTCACGGTTGTCCTTAGGTTTGGGACCGTGAGTTTTAGGATATCCTCGACTCAATTAACATCAATAGGAAAGTATAATAGCATAGTCCTGCACTAGAAGCATAGATCCTAGAGGTAGCTTGTCCGGATACCCTATTTCATCCATTGCTAGTTCCTCTCTATTTTATTTTCCTTGCATTTTCTTATCTTCCATTTTTCTATTTAATTTCTTGTCTTTCATTATGTTTGATTCTATATTCACTCATTGATCCTAATATTGCTTTTCCATATGCCTCGTATTCTAAATCCCTATTCTCTGTGGATTCTACTACCCTCTCACCAGGGTAAACTTTATTACTTCGACAAACCCGTGCACTTGCGGGATACACGCAAGGGGTCATGTCAGCACACCAAAGACAATCTGGCCCCGACCTTTCAGTGAGAGTGAACTAATTGATTCTTTTTATCCATATCATTATGGTGTGATTTCAGGAAAATTATTGAGGCCCGGATTATCTGAGCCCCCTTGAGACGAAACGTGGACGTTAAGCTAGTGATAGAAAACGAGCACTTCTTGGGTGGTAACCTGATAAGTGCTTGTTTTGTAGTAACGCGAAGCGTTATTATCTTACAAATGAACATACTTTTATCAGATTTTATCACTAAATAGTGTGCATTTGTGTATTCTTGAGCATTGTAGGTTTCGTGGAGCTAAGTTGGAAAAGAAGAACGAAGTTAGGTCGTGTTCACCGTTGTTGGGAGGTTTTCAGACCAAGCAAGGAACAAGGCACGAGGTTAGACTTGTGAGTGTATGCCAACCTCCTTTGGAGGGGCACAAAGGCAATCACATTCACAACAAGTCTAACTCGTGTAGCTTAGGAAAACTTCACCAAGAAGGAGACTCGAAGCAATAGGCACGATCTACCATTGATTGTGTACCCAATTCAATGGCCTCGATGAAGAAACAACATATTCGGGAGCATTTCGGAGAGTTACTGTAGCGAATCTGTAGCTTTGTTACTGCAGCGAATCACTGTAGCAAGTTACTGTGCACTTCTGCCGAAGAGTCAAGGTTCAGAGAATTCACACGGGCGTGTGGAATTAACACACGGCCGTGTGAACTAATTTTCCAGCAAACCAGATACGTCACACAGGCGTGTGGAATTAACACACGGCCGTGTGGATTGATTTTCCAGCAAGCCAGAAACTTCACACGGGCGTGTGGAATTAACACACGGCCGTGTGAAGCAATTTTTAGGAAAGACAGAAACTTCACACGGGCGTGTGGAAATTCCACACGGCCGTGTGAATTCCCGATAACTTCAAATTTAAAGCCGCACTCAGCCTATTTAAAGCCGATTTGGAGACTTTTTGAAGAATCTTTTGACCTATCTTTCTCCCCAATTTCTGGAGAGTGCGGCTAGGGTTTCGGAGAGGACTTTGTGGAGGATTGGAGCACGTCATCGGCATCGTCACCGACGTTCGACGGCCGCACAAGACCACGGCCATACCATACGCGAGGGGGTTTTCATTGATGTCTTTAGTTTGTTCTTTCTTTCATAAATTGATGAACATGTATAGCTCCATGAGGAGCTAAACCCCTCGTGGGTATTCGGACTTGTAAAACTCTAGGATAATTATGTTTCTTTAACATTGTTATTATGCTTTTCCATTAATTGATGAATAAATTCGAGTTTTAATTTTAGATTTCTTGTGCTATTGTTTTCTCTTAGCCGTGACACTAAGGATTGAGAACAATCTAGGTTATCCTTTGGAGGTGTGACAACTCCTATAGGATTAGACTACTTAAAATTGAAGAGGGTTGAGAGGGAGAGTTGTGAGGTAGCACCGTACCCCTTTCCCTTCCGTTGTGATTTCTCCCTACCTCCGATTCCTTGAGTCATTAGAGGTCGAAATAGAGTGAAGTGCTAGGTAGACAAACTCCCCCAAGGTTTTGGGGTGACGTGAATCCTACGCACTGGGGCTTAATTTAGACAATGGTTCTTCCTCCTGGACCAAAGGGTTAGAACTATCATACATAGGAACAGGTTTTATCACTAGGAGTCCCTAGAGCTTAAAGCAATCCCACGTAGTGTTAGGCTTAGGTAGAAATACTCCCCTGGGACTTAGTTGAGCAATCAACAGAGTGAAGGGTTGACGTGAATCCTATTGCCGGGACATAGTGTTGGGGTTAGCCACGGTTGACCTTAGATTTGGGACCGTGTGTTTCAGGATTTTCCTCGACTCAATTAACATCAATAGGAAGGTATAATAGCATAGTCTTGCACTAGAAGCATAAGTCCTAGAGGTAACTTATCCGGATACCCTATTTTCACTTATTACTAGTCTCTCTCTTTTTACTCGTTGCTTGCACTTTTCTCTCTTTCATCTTTCGATTTATTTGCTTTGCATCTACTCTAGTTCCCATAAATTCACTCATCACTCCGATCATTGTTTCTTTTCGTACATCACACGACTCAATAGCAACTTCTCGTATTTTAAATCCCTATTCCCTGTGGATTCGACTACCCACTCACCGGGGTAACTTTTATTACTTCGACAAGACCGTGCACTTGCGGTACGCACGCAAAAGGTCGTGTCATAACCCAAGGTTTTGGTGTATAAACTCTTTCCATTTGATTTCTTTGTTAGTATGTTATTGAATTATTTTGTTTTCAAACTATGCTGTGGAGGATTCGAGGGGAATGCCTGTTAATCTAGCCCTTCAGTTTGATGTAATAGCGGGGGATTGATCGTTGTTGTTGAGGATGTTGTTTTAGGAAAGGAGTTGTCATTCTAAAGATTTTTCATGCTTGACACGGGAGTGACACCACCGTGTTTGAAATGCTGATCTTTACAGGTTGTGCGGTTTTTGTTTTCTCCAGGATGACCCTTCGTTTTCGTTTTCTCAGTACACGTTCGTGTCCCATTTCGGTAAGTTTAAATGGTTTTTCCTGAAATCTGCAACACTTGGGACACAGGCACGACACGGGCGTGCCACTTTGGGAACGGCGTTGGCCTCGAGATACGTGTGTCAGGGACGTGTTAGGTTGCCCCTCTTCAATAATCGGCTGTTACCTTCGAAGTGCCTCTTCACCCTCTGCGCATTCGTTCATCGCGCCGCAGTTTACTCCCGATCTCCTCTTTAAATTCTCACGAACCAGATCTGTTGTTGTTGTTACCTGCGATCCTTGCGTTTAATGTTCATGTTGCATGCATTCTTGTTTTCCTATGCTTTATGTTGTACTGATTTGGTGTTTGAGGTCTTCGCGACCTCGGTTGGGGACGATGACCATCGCGGAACGGATGTGTCATCTCGACACGACCGTGTCAGCCCCTTGCCTGATTTTTCTGCGCTGTTTTGACATGGTCGTAACTCCCATGACACGAGCGTGTCGATGACTTGTTTCCTGACTATGACTGAAATCGTGTTGTCTTCCTCTCTTGCAGTTCATGCCTAGGAAATCTGTTGCTTCCAGGCCTCCAAAGATACCTAGGACTGACCCTTTCGTGAATCGTAGTGACACGACACCGCGATTCCACACTCAAGTCCACCAAGCATGCTACGATCACCTTGTTCGCCTTCATTTCGGGGGAGTCGTGCGAAGTTGACTTGGATGTTTTGTGCAAGGTGGGTCTTGGGAGGACGTCCGGTAATTAGTGGGTGTTGGGGCTTGGAGGTAGTTATTCTCGATCACGGACACCACATATGAGCGGTTGACTCTCGAGATCCTCTCTACATTCGAGAAGTTTTGGGCACATTGCCTTCCATCAGGCTGATTATATTCAGTTTCAGGCTTTCGAAGCACTCTACCGGATGAGTCGTACTAAGTTTTCCATCCTTCTGGAGCTTTATGATGCTACTTTCACTCAGACTGCTGAGTATAATGCGTTACTGACATCTCGGCCACCGGGTGAATCTTTTGAGCAAGCTTGGCAGCGCATTGGCACGTCGCTACCATATGACCCTCGTCGGACTAAGGCGACTACACTGCACTCTCCCGCCGTCTGTTACATACACTATCTGCTGAGTCATTGATAAGTGCTTGTGTTATAGTACCGCGAAGCGTTATTATATTACATTGAGCATATCTTTTATCAGTTTTTATCACTAAATGGTGTGTATTTGTGCACTTTTGTGCATTGAAGGTTTGTGGAGCTAAATTGAAGAAGAAGAACGAAATTAGGTCGTGTTCACCGATGTTGGGAAGTTTTTGGATCAAGTAAGGAACAAGGCACGAGCTTGTACCTGTGGGGGCGTGCCAACCTCCTTTGGAGGGGCACGAAGGTAGTCACATTCACAACAAGTCTAACTCGTGTAGCTTAGGAGAACTTCACGAAGGCAGTCATATTTCTCTTTTATTTCTTGTTTTCTTTACAAAATTACTTTTACACCCACTCACTAATTCTCTTCACACTTACCGTACACCACACAGGTAAATAGTGAATCTTGTATCATAAATCCCTATTCCTTGTAGATAGGACTACTCACTCACTAGGGTATTTTATTACTTCGACAACCCGTGCACTTTCGGGCCCCTGTCAAAGGTGAGAAAAGGTGCCCACCCCGCGTCCGATCAAAATGGTCATCGTATCCGAGAGCGCTGTCGGCAACCCGGCCGCGCGTAGACAGTGGGCGGGCTACCGTCGAGGGCGGTCGGGGACCGGGCAACACTGCCGCCGGAACGGGCGTCGGCAGGCCGTGCCACCCGCCGGTGACTTAACATTGTATCGATAGGGCCGGTGTTCCCGCTGGGTCGCGGGTATCGGTACACAAGCAACTGGCCTTACCTCGGGGTTGGGCGCGGACGGAGGACCGAATGAGGGGGCGGCGTCCTGGCGGTCAAACGCAGGACTACGTCGGGCACATCGGGGACAGCCAGTCCGAGAATACTCATGCGCCAACACCGTCTGCCGACGAGCGCACCTCATCGCCCTGCCGCAGCGCCCCTCGTCAAAACCCTCATTAGGGGGGAAGATAATGGGCGGCGATGCAGGTCGGCACGAAGGCTCCTCCGAGCGAGTTCATGAGGAAATATGATGCCACGTCTGCACGCCTGGGCCTGGCAAAGCTACGCAGCCTTGCGGAACGCAAGCGTGGAAGAGCACACAATGCGTGACGGGACGGGACTGCCACACTTGCGTGCCTAGGTGAACGAAGCCACAGAGCCCTCAAGTTACCGGCCGGGCTGATCCGCGATTTCCTTGCGGTACGCAAGCGGCACTGATAAGTGCTTGTGTTATAGTAACGCGAAGTTTTTTAATCTTACAATGAACATATCTTTTATCGGATTTTATCACTAAATTGTGTACATTTGCGTGTTCTTATGCATTATAGGTTTGTGGAGCTAATTTGGAGAAGAAGAATGAAGTTAGATCATTTTCACCGTTGTTGGGAAGTTTTTGGACCGAGCAAGGAATAAGACACTAGCCTATACTTGTGAGTGTGTGCCAACCTCCTTTGGAGGGGCACAAAGGCAGTCACATTCACAACAAGTCTAGCTCGTGTAGCTTAGGAGAACTTCACCAAGAAGGAAACTTGAAGCAATCGGCACAATCTACCATTGATTATGTGCCCAATTCAATGGCCTCGATGAATAGGAGTGGATTCGGGAGCATTTCTTTGAGTACTATAGCTTGTTACTGTAACAAAACACTGTAGCAAGCTACTGTTCACTTTCTGCCAAAAATTAGGATTCCAGAGAGTTCACATGGGCGTGTGGAAATTCCACACGGCCGTGTGAATTAATTTTTCAGCAACCCAGAAACTTCACACGGGTGTGTGGAAATTCCACATGGCCGTGTGAAGCCCGATAAGTCCGATTTTAAAGCCGTGACTCAACATTATAAAGAACCGATTTGGAGACTTTTGAGACATCTTTTGACCTAACTTTCTCCCCAACTTCTGGAGAGGGCTACTAGGGTTTCAGAGAGGACTTCGTGGAGGTTTAGAGCACATCATCGCCATCGTCACCGACGTCCGGTGGCCGCAAAAGACCATGGCCACACCATACGCAAGGGGGTTTTCATCAATGCCTTTAATTTGTGCTTTCTTTTATATTTTGATGAACATGTATAGCTCCATGAGGAGCTAAACCCCTCATGGGTATTTAGACTTGTAAACCCTAGGATTATTATGTTTCTATGACACTGCTATTATGCTTTTTCCATTATTGATGAATAAATTTGAGTTTCAATTTTAATTATCTTTCACAATTGTTTTTCTATTAGCCGTGACACTAGGGTTGAGAACAATCTAGGTTATCCTTTGGAGGTGTAACAACTCTTATAGGATTAGACTACTTAAGATTGAAGAGGGTTGAGAGGGTGAGTCGTAAGGTATCGAAGCGTCCCCTTTCCCCTCCGGTGTGATTTCTCCCTACCTCGGTTTTTCTTGATTTCTTAGCGGTCAAGATAGAGTGAAGTGTTAGGTAGATATACTCCCCTAGGGTTTAGTTGTGTGAGCGACAGAGTGAAGGGTTGACGTGAATCTGAATGCCGGGGCATAGTGTTGGGGTTAGTCACGGTTGACCTTAGGTTTGGGACCGTGAGTTTAAGGATATCCTCGACTCAATTAACATCAATAGGAAAGTATAATAGCATAGTCTTGCACTATAAGCATAAGTCCTAGAGGTAGCTTGTCCGGATACCCTATTTCATCAATTACTAGTCTTTCTCCTTTCACTTCTACTTGCACTTTCTTGTCTTCCATCTCTCTATTTATTTTCTTGCCTTTTATTCTAATTGCTTCCATAATTCACTCATCAATTTTATTATCACTTTTCGTACTCCGCACAACTAAAATAGAGAAATCTTGTGTTTTAAATCCCTATTCCCTGTGGATTTGACTACCCACTCACCAGGGTAATTTTATTACTTCGACAACCCCGTGCACTTGTCGGATACACGCAAGGGGTCGTGTCAGGCACAAAATCGAGGAACGGGACAGGACGGCCACACTTGCACGCCTTGGTGAACGCGACAGGATGGTTTTCTATTTCACACTTCTTTTATCTATCATCGTTCTTATTTATTTTCTTTTTCTTATTTTCGGCTCCAGGTTATGACCCGTGGGAACCATTCAATTCTTGTTGAAGGAGACCTGGACATTGGTAGAAGAACACATCGCAAAGGGAAGGAACCTGTACAAGAATCTTCAAATCAACCGATATTGAGACACAAGGGTCAGAAACAATGATGAAGCAGAATGAACAGTAGAGGACATTGTTTGATTTTGCTAGACCTGCAGTCTTGGGGACCCAATCAAGCATAGTGAGGCCCCTAATCACAACTCAAAATTTTGAGCTAAAGCCTGGTTTCATCCAAATGTTGCAACAGACAGCACATTTTAATGGATTGGCTGATGAGGATCCCAACAGTCATATCGAGAACTTCTTGGAGATGTGCGACATGTTGAAGATCAATGGAGTAACGGATGATGCCATCAGACTTAGAGCTTTCCTATTTTCCTTGAAGGGGAGAGCGAAGCAATGGTTGCACTCACTACTAAGGGCACCTATTACCACATGGGAGGAGATGGTTAAAGCGTTCTTAGCCTGATATTTCCCTCTTGATAAATCAGCAAAGCTTCATAATGAGATCTCATCCTTCATGCAAATGGAATTGGAGTCTCTCTTTGAGACATGGGATAGGTTCAAAGAGCTCCTGCGGAAGTGTCCACAACACAGATTTCCCGATTGGATGATCATTCATACCTTCTACAACAGGTTGAATCCGAGCACTAAACAGTTATTGGATGCAGCGGTAGGGGGTACTCTTGGAAGCAAGACTCCCGGTGAAGCCCGGTAACTTATAAAGGAGATGGCTCTCAATAGCTATCAGTGGAATTCAAGGGACAGAAAGAAAGTTGTCGGTATTCATGAGATCAACGCAGTTACATCGTTGGCAGCACAGGTGGAATCATTGAGTAAGAAGCTAGATGCTCTAGCTTCACCAAGGATTACGGCCATCACTACTTGTAATGGTTGTGGGGGAGGTCACGATTCGAGTGATTGCCCTATTTCTATTGGAGGCACTAGTGCGGTGGAGTAGGTCAATTTTGTTGGCAATGCATATAAAAGACAAGGCCAAGGCAACCTGTACAGTGGAACTTACAATCCAAGGTGGAAGAATCACCCAAATTTCTCATGGAGCAATCAAGGGCAGTCATAACGAATGAACAATGCACCACCGGGATTTCAAGGTCAATAAGCACCGAACTTAGAAAGCCGAGTGACCGGGCTAGAGGGGAAAATGGCCGATCTAGAGAGAGCCCTCATGAGGTTTGTTTCTTCATCGGATGCTAGATTTCAGTCTGTTGAGGCTACACTTCACTATCACACAGCCTCCTTACAAAATTTGGAAAATCAAGTGGGGCAAATTGCGAAGACATTAGCGGAAAGACCTCAAGGTAGTTTGCCTAGTAATACAGAGACCAATCCAAGGGAGCAACTAAAGGCGATTACCTTGAGAAGTGGAAAAGAGGTTGAGAGAAATCTCTCTCTAGAGAAGACAAAGGAAGCACCCGAGGTCGAGGAGATAGGGGAAGAAGTATCAAAGGAGAAAGAGGTGGCACCACCACCCTACAAGCTGAGGATCTCTTAATCAAAGGAGAAAGAATGATCAAGACAATGAGCAATATAAGAAATTTCAGGGAATTTTCAAATAGTTGCACATCAACATACCATTCGTGGAGGCATTGGCCCAAATGCCCAAGTATGCGAAGTTCTTGAAGGACCTCTTAACCAACAAGAGGAAATTGGAAGAAAGTGCAGCTATAGTTCTTGATGCCAATTGCTCAGCCATCTTGCAAAAGAACATGCCGAGTAAAGAAAAGATCCGGGAAGTTTTATCATACCTTGTAACATTAGCAACTTGGGTGAAAAATGGCGTTGGCTGATTCTGGGGCAAGCATCAATGTCATACCCTACACCTTCTTCCAAAAGCTAGGTTTGGGTGAGCCTAGACCTACTCGGATAACACTTCAACTTGCGGATCGATCGGTGAGGAATCCGAGGGGGATTGTGGAAAACGTGCTGGTAAAAGTGGACAAGTACATATTTCCTGTTGATTTCGTGGTGTTACACGTCGATGAGGAAGTCGAGGTGCCATTGATCCTTGAAAGGCCCTTCTTGTGCACTTCCAAGGCTCTCATTGACATGGATGGCGGGGAGCTCACATTGCGAGTTGGAGATGACAAGTTTACATACTGCCTCACCGAAGCCATGAGACACTCTCTTGACTTTGATGATACTTTATATTTTCTTGACACCACTGACACGACCTTTTGCGTGTGTACCGCAAGTGCACGCCCTTGTCGAAGTAATAAAAGTTACCCCGGTGAGTGGGTAGTCGAATCCACAGGGAATAGGGATTTAAAATACGAGAAGTTGCTATTGAGTCGTGTGATGTACGAAAAGAAACAATGGTCGGAGTGATGAGTGAATTTATGGAAACTAGAGTAGATGCAAAGCAAATAAATCGAAAGATGAAAGAGAGAAAAGTGCAAGCAACGAGTAAAAAGAGAAAGACTAGTAATAAGTGAAAATAGGGTATCCGGACAAGTTACCTCTAGGACTTATGCTTCTAGTGCAAGACTATGCTATTATACCTTCCTATTGATGTTAATTGAGTCGAGGAAAATCCTGAAACACACGGTCCCAAATCTAAGGTCAACCGTGGCTAACCCTAACACTATGTCCCGGGAATAGGATTCACGTCAACCCTTCACTCTGTTGATTGCTCAACTAAGCCCCAGGGGAGTATTTCTACCTAAGCCTAACACTATGTGGGATTGCTTTAAGCTCTAGGGACTCCTAGTGATAAAACCTGTTCCTATATGTGATAGTTCTAACCCTTTGGTCCAGGAGGAAGAACCATTGTCTAAATTAAGCCCCAGTGCGTAGGATTCACGTCACCCCAAAACCTTGGGGGAGTTTATCTACCTAGCACTTCACTCTATTTCGACCTCTAATGACTCAAGGAATCGGAGGTAGGGAGAAATCACAACGGAAGGGAAACGGGTACGGTGCTACCTCACAACTCTCCCTCTCAACCCTCTTCAATTTTAAGTAGTCTAATCCTATAGGAGTTGTCACACCTCCAAAGGATAACCTAGATTGTTCTCAATCCTTAGTGTCACGACTAAGAGAAAACAATAGCACAAGAAATCTAAAATTGAAACTCGAATTTATTCATCAATTAATGGAAAAGCATAATAACAATGTCAAAGAAACATAATTATCCTAGAGTTTTACAAGTCCGAATACCCACGAGGGGTTTAGCTCCTCATGGAGCTATACATGTTCATCAATTTATGAAAAAAAGAACAAACTAAAGACATCAATGAAAACCCCCTCGCGTATGGTGTGGCCGTGGTCTTGTGCGGCCGTCGAACGTCGGTGACGATGCCGATGACGCGCTCCAATCCTCCACAAAGTCCTCTCTGAAACCCTAGCCGCACTCTCCAGAAGTTGGGGAGAAAGATAGGTCCAAAGATTCTTCAAAAAATAGAACAAATCGGCTTTAAATAGGCTGAGTGCGGCTTTAAATTTGAAGTTATCGGGAATTCACACGGCCGTGTGGAATTTCTACACGCCCGTGTGAAGTTTCTGTCTTTCTTGAAAAATTACTTCACACGACCGTGTGTTAATTCCACACGCCCGTGTGAAGTTTCTGGCTTGCTGGAAAATCAATCCACACGGCCGTGTGTTAATTCCACACGCCCGTGTGACGTCTCTGGTTTGCTGGAAAATTAGTTCACACGGCCGTATGTTAATTCCACACGCCCGTGTGAATTCTCTGGAACCTTGTCTCTTCGGCAGAAGTGCACAGTAACTTGCTACAGTGATTCACTACAGTGACAAAGCTGCAGTGTTGGTACAGTACTCTCCGAAATGCTCCCGAATATGTTGTTTCTTCATCGAGGCCATTGAATTGGGCACACAATCAATGGTAGATCGTGCCTATTGCTTCGAGTCTCCTTCTTGGTGAAGTTTTCCTAAGCTACACAAGTTAGACTTGTTGTGAATGTGACTGCCTTTGTGCCCCTCCAAAGGAGGTTGGCACACACTCACAAGTCTAACCTCGTGCCTTGTTCCTTGCTTGGTCTGAAAACCTCCCAACAACGGCGAACACGACCTAACTTCATTCTTCTTTTCAAACTTAGCTCCACGAAACCTACAATGCTCAAGAATACACAAATGCACACTATTTAGTGATAAAATCTGATAAAAGTATGTTCATTTGTAAGATAATAACGCTTCGCGTTACTACAACACAAGAACTTATCAACCACCAATGAACTAATTGATGATTATGTGCAGAAAATATTGAACCAGGATACATATGAAGGGTGGGTGGACCAAGATGTGCAGATCGAAGAAGAAGTGCTATCACTTGGTCTAGTCGAGAAGGAAGTCAAGCCAGAATTGGGACTCATGAAAAAGATGAGAAGGAAGATAAAGAGAGCGAGGAGGCGCCACACGAAAAGCCCCAAAGTCAATGGGGATGAGCAAGCACGGAGTAAGGGTGTTTCACCCTTGTGTGGTAACAAATTCACTAACTCTCCCTCTAGACTACATAAGCTATGTCATGCATGTTTTCAGGTGGTAGGAAAGAGGGCAACATCCATTCATGATCCTCCATGATCTTAAACAGGTACGTTAACAGGGGCCTGAAAGTGCACGGGTTGTCGAAGTAATAATATACTCTGGTGAGTGGTTAGTCGTATTGACAAGGAATAGAGATTTGAGATACAAGTATTCACTATGTAGATAATGTGATGTGTGGAAAGAAATCAATAAGTGAGTATGAAAGTAATTAATAAAAACAAGAATTAAAATATAAGTGTGGAAGGTGAGACAGTGCAAGTAGGAGTAAAAAGAGTAGGACAAGCAATGAGTAAAGTTGGGTACCCGGATAAGCTACCCTACGACTTATGCTTCTAGTGCAAGACTGACACGACCCCTTGCGTGTATCCCGTAAGTGCACGGGTTTGTCGAAGTAATAAAAGTTACCCCGGTGAGAGGGTAGTCGAATCCACAGGGAATAGGGAGTTAAAATACGAGATTTCACTATTAAAACTATGCGAAGTACGGAAAAGTGATTAATTGATTCGATGAGTGAATTATGGAAACAATTATACTAGAAAATGAGAAATTAAATAGAAAGATGGAAGATGAGAGAGTGCAAGTAAAAGAGAATAGAGAGGACTAGTAATGAATGAAATAGGGCATCCGGACAAGCTACCTCTAGGGTGTTTGCTTCTAGTGCAGGACTATGCTATTATACTTTCCTATTGATGTTTAATCAAGTCGAGGATATCCTAAGACTCACGGTCCCAAACCTAAGGACAACCGTGACTAACCCCAACACTATACCCCGGTATTAGGATTCACGTCACCCTTCACTTTATCGCTCGTACGACTAAGCCCCAGGGGAGTATATCTACCTAAACCTCATACTATGTGGGATTGCTTTAAGCTCTAGGGATTCCTAATGGTGAAACCTGCTCCTATGTGTAGTTCTAACCCTTTGGTCCAGGTGGAAGAACCCTAGTCTAGATTAAGCCCCAATGCATAGGATTCACTTCAACCCTTCACTCTGTTACTTGCGTAACTAAGCCCCAGGGGAGTTTATCTACCTAGCACTTCACTCTATTTTGACCGCTATGAAATCAAGGAAACAGAGGTAGGGAGAAACCATGTCGGAGGGGAAAGGGGTACATCGCTACCTCACAACTCTCCTTCTCAACCCTCTTCAATCTTAAGTAGTCTAACCCTAAGGAGTTGTCACACCTCCAAAAGGCAACCTAAATTGTTCTCAATCCTAGTGTCACATCTAAGAGAAAACATTAACAAGATGAAATTAAGATTGAAACTCAATTTTATTCATCAATAATGGAAAAGCATAATAACAATGTCAAAGAAACATAAGAGCCCTAGAGTTTACAAGTCCGAATACCCTTAAGGGGTTTAGCTCCTCATGGAGCTATACATGTTCATCAATGTATGAAAGAAAGCACAAAATAAGGAAATCAATGAAAACCCCCTTGCGTATGGCGTTACCGTGGTCTTGTGCTGCCGTCGAACGTCGGTGACGATGCTGATGACGCGCGCTAAACCTCCACAAAATCCTCTTCAAAACCGTAGCCGCACTCCCCAAGTTGAAGAGAAAGATAGGTCAAAAGATATCCCAAAAGGTCTCCAAAATCGCCTTTTATAATGTTGAATCGCGGCTTTAAAATTTGACTTATCGAGGGCTTCACACGGCCGTGTAGAATTAACACACGAGCGTGTGAAGTTTCTGTCTGCTGAAAAATTAATTCACAAGGCCGTGTGTTAATTCCACACACCCGTGTGAATTCTCTGGAATTCTGAATTTCGGCCGAAAGCGAACAGTAACTTGCTACAGTGTTTTTGCTATAGTACAAGCTAAAATGCTGCTACAGTACTCGCCCAAAACGCTCCCGAATCCGTCGTTCTTCATCGAGGCCATTGAATTGGGCACACAATCAATGGTAGATCGTGCCGATTGCTTCAAGTCTCCTTCTTGGTGAAGTTCTCCTAAGCCACACGAGTTAGACTTGTTGTGAATGTGACTGCCTTTGTGCCCCTCCAAAGGAGGTTGGCACACACTCACAAGTCCAAGCTCGTGCCTTGTTCCGTGCTTGGTTCGAAAACTTCCCAACATCGGCGAACACGACCTAATTTCGTTCTTCTTCTCCAATTTAGCTCCACAAACTTTCAATGCACAAGAATGCACAAATGCACGCCATTTAGTGATAAAAATTGATAAAAGATATGCTCAATGTAAGATAATAACTCTTCGCGGTACGATAACACAAGCACTTATCAAATCCCCCCACACTTGAGCTTTTGGTTGTCCTCAAGCAAAATAGAACGTGAAAGTACTTGGGAAGAACAATTGAAAGTGCTCGGCCTTAGGTTCACCAAAAGTATGCAAAAGAAGCATTCTACAAGTAAGGGGAAATCAAAACATTGCATAAGATTATCATTGCTCTAGCTAAAAACTCAAATCAAAAAGGATAAAAACTCGAAGATGTGTTAGTGTGTGTGATTTCACTCAAGAGAACCAACGAGTACTCCTCAAACTTTTGTTAGAAAGGACTTATTTATATACAAAAATAAAACTAAAGAGAGAAGGAAGTAGTAGCTTCACACATCCTTGAAGGTAGCCCTTTCCTAGGCGGCCGCCAAAGGTGGCTTTCACACTTTCGAGGAGGTAGCTCTTTCTACCAGGGTAGTAGCTTTCACGCATCCCATGAGATAGCTCTTTCTCTCATTAGGGCAAAACTTATATCCGACTTATGAGAGTAGCTACATACTTCATAGGTGGTAGCTCTTTCTACCCCAAATGCATACATAAAAGAAAGCAACTATTCACAAACTCATATTTTTCTCTTTTTTTTTTTCATTTTTCTCTCCTTATATATGCATTTTCCAAAGTAAAACTAAGAACAACGATAAACTTGTCCTTAAAAACTTCAAGATTGAGTTTCCAAAAGATTCCAAGAGTAAGTTGTGCAATATAAGATAATCGAGCAAAAATTCCCTAAAAATTCAAGTAGAAACTAGAGCATGATAGGACACAATTTTAAAAATTCTCTTAAACTCTAAGAATACAAATGTTGCAACTAAGGTGAACCGCCATAGGCTACATGAGCATGAGCAATTGAACGCACAAGTAAAGGTGTGTGCAATGTGAACTCCCCCCCACACTTAAGATGTACATTGTCCCCAATGTACGCATGCAAGCACAATTATAAGTAGCAAATAAAAACAAATAGTGTGGAAGTGGGCAATTGAAACATTACTCCCCTGAACTCCAAGTGTTGCGTTTGATGGAGCTAGGTCATTGAGAGTTGAGTCTCAATGGTTTGTGGAGCACACACGGTCCTATGACCGTGCCAATGACTGTTCCTCAAAATCCTTACATCCAAGACCATTTGCACACATATACACAAGGGTTCAGTATAGCTCAATAAAAACTCGAGTATATAAAATATGAAGCAATGAATACAACTCGAGATAAAAGGAAAGCAAAATAAAAGATAAACTTAGAAGGATAATCCTTTCTGAGTACTACAAGTCCAAAATAAAATAAAAAGTACAAAAATGAAAATCAAAAGCAATAAAAACTAAAACTAAGACGTCTCGGTGTCGGTGTCTTGGATAGTGGCCTCTGGTGCTGCTGGAGGCTCTGGAGATGTAGGTGGATCTACTGATGCTGGAGGAGATGGTGGTAGAGGAGTAGGGTCTCTGGGTCGGGCCACAGATGGTACTGACACGGCCTGCTCTAGAAGTCTCTGTATGATGTCAAACCGTGCCATAGTTGATAAGTGCTCATGTTATAGTAATGCGAAGCGTTATTATCTTGCAATGAGCATTAATTTAATCAGATTTTATCACTAAAAAGTGTGCATTTGTTTACTTTTGTGCATTGTAGGGTTGTGGAGCCAATTTGGAGAAGAATGAAGCAAGAATAGGTTATGTTCGCCATTGTTGACGAGTTCTTGGACCAAGCAAGGAACAAGGAACGAGTTTAGACTTGTGGGTGTGTGCCAACTTCCATTGGAGGGGCACAAGGGCAGTCACATTCACAAAAGTCTAACTCGTGTAGCATTGGAGAATTTCGTCAAAGAAGAGAAATGAAGTAATTGACATAATCTACCATTGATTGTGTGCCCAATTCAATGGCCTCGATGAAGAACGATGAATTCGGGAGCATTTCGGCTAAGTACTGTAGCCTGTTGCAAAAAGTCAGGATTTCCGAGAGTTCACACGGGCGTGTGGAAATTCCACACGGCCGTGCACTGTAGCAAAAGTACCCCATCTTTATATCAATTACCTCTCCTACCCTCATTATTCTTCTTGCACTCTTTTATTTTCTTTTACATTTATATATATATATATATACTTCTTTCATCATCGACTTCTTTCATAGCTAAATAGCGATAACACTTGTTTCTGAACACTATTCCCTGTGGATACGACTACCCACTCACCAGGGTATTTTTATTACTTCGACAACTCGTGCACTTGCGGGGTACACACACAAGGGGTCGTGTCAAGTTTTTGGCGCCGTTGCCGGGGAATAGGCGTTTTAGAGACACTTGTACTTTGCTATTTTAGCTATTCATCATTCATTCTATTTCACCCTTTTCTTATTCTTCCGTCATTCTTATTTGTTTTCTTTTGTTTTGTCTTACTTTTTCTTGCAAGGAGCCTAAATGGAGATTGATGCAATCATTGAGCTATATTCTCAAGTTGAAGCTCTAAGTGAAAAGTTTGATAGAATTATTACTTCACAACAACAAAGCAACCCATGCTACAGCACATATCATCCAAATGAGAGGAGCTACCAAAATTTTTTATGGAATAACGATGGACAACATTGGGAAGCACCTCAAGAGCAATTTCAAAAGGATGAGATACTCGAAGAAGATGCACCTCAGTGGAAAAAAGTGCTAGATAACTTTGTTGAAGCATCCGATGCCTTTTACCAAAGTATGGAAACCACACGAAAGTGTCATGAAGCCTCCTATAACAACCTTGAGCATCAATTAGGATGGATACTTGGCACACTCTCCAAGGAAAATGAATTATTTGAGCAAGCAACGCAAATTCCTTGTAGAGATGATGTGGTAGTGAACGATAATGAAGAAATTGGGCATACCGAGTATGTTGCTGTAGTGATTGAAGAGGAAAGAGAAGAAGACCATTTGGAGAATTGGGATTGCTTGAACGAAGATGGTGCTTGTGAGCAAGGAAATTTTCAAGGGGATTTGCTAGTATCATGTTCCTTTCAAGAAGAAAATACACAACAAGAAGCAAACCCTAAGGTAATGGAGCAAGCATCTCTCTTTGGGATTGATCAACTCACAAAAAGCAAGAAGGAGATTTTGGGAAGGGAAAAAGATGTGGGGAGGATATTTAAACCATCCCATGACCCACCTATGCTAAGCTTGGACAATTCCCAACCCAAATTGTTTCCTTGGAGGCCAAAAGCAAGATGGTTTGACCCTCCAGCAAATACTCCACCTCGGCAATTCAATTTTTGGTAAAGAGGAAGTAGCTATGCAAGTTCTTGTCGGGAGGAACACACTCTTTTCAAGCCGCCTTGAGGTAAGAAAGAGGTACGTCAAGCTTAGTGACGTTAAACAAGCGCTTCTTGGGAGGCAACCCAAGTTTTTATTGCTTTTCTACGTTTTAGTTTAGTTTTAGCATGAATAATTGCTTAGTGTTGGTGTTTTCATTTTATTATGCGTGTGCTGTGATTTCTTATGGATTATTGGTGTTGTAGTGTGCCTAATTGTGATTGTTGAAGTTTTGGGTCGTTTGAGTGTGTTTTCATGGATCTCTGGTTGTGTTCTTATCGTCTATGCAAGCTCTAAGTGTTATAATCGTGTTTCTGAAATTTTCATTAGAGTTTGTAATTTTTCTAAGTCATCCAGAGAAAACACATGGCCGTGTGGAATTTCCACACGCCCGTGTGAACCATTTCAGAGCTTATCAAGAGAAGACACAGGGGCGTGTGATTGCCCTGTGAACGACCATATGAAGGCACACGGCCGTGTGGATCTCTGCAGAGCTACAACTCTCCATCCCGAGAGATACAAGGGCAGTGTGAGTGCCCCTGTGAGTGCCCATGTGTATAGCACACGGCCGTGTGGATGTTCTGCAGAACAAGAACTTCATCTAGAAGCTCACAGGGGACGTGTGAGTACCCTTGTGGGTGAGCGTCTGCATGACCCACGGCCGTGTGGAACACTTAGATGATTTTCTTGGGATCCAGAGAGTCCACAAGGGCGTGTGGGTGCCCCTGTGGCCGGCCTTGTGTTGGCCAGGTTAGGCACACGGCCGTGTGGGATTTCCACACGGCCGTGTGTATGTTCTGGAAAGCAAACAGAGGAAACCCAGGGGGGTGTGACTGCCCCTGTGAACCCTTCTAGTGGAGGCACACGGCCGTGTGGAAAATCCACACGGCCGTGTGGATGTACAGAACATGATAGGTTGTTTTTAATTTTAAAATCTTCTTTTGCCTTTTCAATTCTAAATGCCTCCACACTCAAGGGATGTTTCCTCACATATTCCAAACCCTCTCTTTGTCCATTTAAGGAGTTTTTAAGTTGTTTTCCGGCCATATTCGAAGATTTTGATTTTCACTTTGTCGGTAAGCATATTTTCTCCTTTTCTTTGTCAATCTTTTCTTTTTCAGTACCAGATCCACCAGTATCAGCACCGACGGCAGCACCGGAGATTGAAGAACGGACGACACCGACGCTTGAGGCGTTTTTAGCTTTATTTTTTTCTTTTGTTTTATTTTACTTTTATTGAGCTTCACTGAACCCCCTTGTGTACGTGCAGATGGTCTTGGACGCAAGGAATTTGAGTACTAGTCATAGGCACGGTCATGGGACCGTGTGTCCTCCACAACCCGTTGAGACTCAACCCTCAATGAACATAGCTCCATCAAACGTACCACTAGGAGTTCAGGGGAGTATTGTTTCAATTGCCCACCTTCACACATTATGTTTTGATTGTTATACTTCTTATTGTGCTTGCATACGTACATTGAGGATAATGTACATCTTAAGTGTGGGGGAGAGTTCACATTGCACACGCTTTTACTTGTGCGTTCAATTGCTTATGCTCATGTAGCCTATGGCGGTTCACCTTAGTTGCAACGGTTGTATTCTTATAGTTTAGGAGAATTTTTAACATTGTATCCTATCATGCTCTAGTTTCTACTTGAATTTTAGTAATTTTTTGCTCGATATTCTCATATTGGACAACTTACTCTTGGAATCTTTTGGAAACTCAATCTTGAAGTTTTTAAGGACAAGTTTATCATCGTTCTTAGTTTTACTTTGGAAAATGCATATAAAAAAAAATTGAAAAATGAAAAAAAAATATGGAAAAGAGAAAAAGAGAAGAAAATATATGAGTTTGTAAATATTAGCTTTGTTTTAATTATGCATTTGGGGTGGCAAGAGCTACCGCCTATGAAGTATGCAGCTACTCTCATAAGTCGGATACAAGTTATGCCCTAATGAGAGAAAGAGCTATCTCATGGGATGCGTGAAATCTACTACCCCGGTAGAAAGAGCTACCTCCTCGAAAGAGTGAAAGCCACCTTTGGCGGCCGCCTAGGAAAGGGCTACCTTCAAGGATGTGTGAAGCTACTACTTCCTTCCCTATTTTTTGTTTTTTGTATGTAAATAAGTCCTTTCTAACCAATGTTTGAGGAGTACTCGTTGGTTCTCTTGAGTAAGATCGCACACACTAACACATTTTCGAGTTTTCATCCTTTTTGATTCGAGTTTTTAGCTAGAGCATTGGTAACCTTATCCAATGTTTTGATTTCCCCTTACTTGTAGAATGCTTGATAAGTGCTCGTGTTATAGTAATGCGAAGTGTTATTATCTTGCAGTAAGCATTAATTTAATCAGATTTTATCACTAAATAGTGTGCATTTGTTTACTTTTGCGCATTGTAGGTTTATGGAGCTAATTTGGAGAATAGGAACGGAATTAGATCATGTTCGCCGTTGTTGGGGAGTTTTCGGACCAAACAAGGACAAGGCACAAGCCCGGACTTGTGAGTGTGTGCCAACCTCCTTTTGGAGGGGCACAAAGGCAGTCAGTCACATTCACAACAAGTCCGACATGTGTAGCTTAGGAGAACTCTACCAAAGAGAAGACTTGAAGCAATCGACACGATCTACCATTGATTGTGTGCCCAATTCAATGGCCTCGGTGAAGAACAACGTATTCGGAAGCATTTCGGCAAGTTACTGCAGCAGAACTGTAGCTTGTTACTGTAGCAAGGTACTGTGCATTTTCTGCCGAAGATCGGGAATCCAGAGAGTTCACACGGGCGTGTGGAATTAACACACGGCCGTGTGAAATATTTTCCAGCAAGCCAGAGACTTCACACGTGCGTGTGGAAATTCCACACGGCCGTGTGAAGTAATTTTTCAGGAAAGACAGAAGCTTCACACGGGCGTGTGGAAATTCCACACGGCCGTGTGAAGCCCCGATAAGTTCAAAATTAAAGCCGCACTCAGCCTATTTAAAGCCCTATTTGGAGAGTTTTTGGGCATCTTTTGACCTATCTTTCTTCTCAACTTCTGGAGGGTGCGGCTAGGGTTTCGGAGAGGATTTTGTGGAGGATTGGAGCGCGCCACCGGCATCGTCACCGACATTCGACGGCCGCACAAGACCACGGCCACACCATACGCGAGGGGTTTTCATTGATGTCTTTAGTTTGTGCTTTCTTTCGTAAATTGATAAACATGTATAGCTCCATGAGGAGCTAAACCCCTCGTGGGTATTCGGACTTGTAAAACTCTAGGATAATTATGTTTCTATGACAATGTTATTATGCTTTTCCAATTTTGATGAATAAATTCGAGTTTTGATTTTAATTATCTTTTGCTATTGTTTTCTCTTAGCCGTGACACTAAGGATTGAGAACAATCTAGGTTATCCTTTGGAGGTGTGACAACTCCTATAGGATTAGACTACTTAAAATTGAAGAGGGTTGAGAGGGAGAGTTGTGAGGTAGCACCGTACCCCTTTCCCTTCTGATGTGATTTCTCCCTACCTCCGATTCCTTGATTTATTAGCGGTCGAAATAGAGTGAAGTGCTAGGTAGACATACTCCCCCAAGGCTTTGGGGTGACGTGAATCCTATGCACTGGGGCTTAATTTTGACTAGGGTTCTTCCACCTTGACCAAAGCGTTAGAACTACTACGCATAGGAACAGGTTTTATCACTAGGAGTCCCTAGAACTTAAAGCAATTCCACGTAGTGTTAGCCTTAGGTAGAAATACTCCCCTGGGGCTTAGTTGAGCAATCAACAGAGTGAAGGGTTGACGTGAATCCTATTTCCAGGACATAGTGCTGGGGTTAGTCACGGTTGACCTTAGGTTTGGGACCGTGTGTTTAAGGATTTTCCTCGACTCAATTAACATCAATAGGAAAATATAATAGCATAGTCTTGCACTAGAAGCATAAGTCCTAGAGGTAACTTGTCCGGATACCCTATTTTCATTCATTGCTAGTCTCTCTCTTTTACTCTTTACTTGCACTTTTCTTTCTTTCATCTTTCTATTCATTTCCCTTGCTTTTATTCTAATTTCCATAAATCCACTTATCACTCCGATTATTGTTTTCTCATATATCGTACGACTGAATAGCAATTTCTCGTATTTTTAATCCATATTCCCTGTGGATTCGACTACCCACTCACCGGGGTAATTTTATTACTTCGACAAGGCCGTGCACTTGCGGTACACACGCAATAGGTCGTGTCAAGTTTTTGGCGCTGTTGCCGGGGACTAGGCGTTTTAGAGACATTTGTACTTTGCTATTTTAGCTATTCAGCATTCATTCTATTTCACCTTTTCTTATTCTTCCATCATTCTTATTTGTTTTTCTTTTGGTTTGTCTTACTTTTTCTTACAAGGGGCCTAAATGGAGATTGATGCAATCATTGAGCTATATTCTCAAGTTGAAGCTCTCAGTACAAGGCTTGATAGAATTATTGCTTCACAACAACAAAGCAATCCAAGCTACAACACATATCATCCAAATGAAAGGAGCTACCAAAATTTTTCATGGAATAATAATGGACAACATTGGGAAGCACCTCAAGAGCAATTTCAAAAGGATGAGGTACTTGAAGAGGATGCACCTCAGTGGAAAAAAGCGCTAGATAACTTTATTAAAGCATCCGATGCCTCTTGCCAAAGTATGGAAGCCACAAGAAAGTGTCATGAAGCCTCCTATAACAACCTTGAGCATCAATTAGGATGGATACTTGACACACTCTCCAAGGAAAATGAAGTATTTGAGCAAGCAACGCAAGTTCCTTGTAGAGATGATGTGGTATTGAACGATAATGAAGAAACGGGGCAGACCGAGTATGTTATTGTAGAAATTGAAGAGGAAATAGAAGAAGATCATTTGGAGAATTGGAATTGCTTAAATGAAGATGGTGCTTGTGAGCAAGGAAATTTGCAAGGGGATTTGCTAGTGTCATGTTCTTCCCAAGATAAAAATACACAAGAAGAAGCAAACCCTAAGGTAATGGAACAAGTACCATTCTTTGGGATTGATCAACTCATAGAAAGCAAGAAAGAGATTTTGGGAACGAAAAAAGATGTGGGGAGGATATTTAAACCATCCAATGACCCACCTATGCTAAGCTTAGATAATTCCCAACCCAAATTGTTTCCTTGGAGGCCAAAAGTAAGATGGTTGGACCCTCCAACAAATACTCCACTCCGGCAAGTAGATTTTTGGTTTAAAGGAAGTAGCTATGCAATGTCTTGTCGGGAGGAATACACTCTTTTCAAGCCGCCATAAGGTAAGGAAGAGGTACGTCAAGCTTAGTGACGTTAAACAAGCGCTTCTTGGGAGGCAACCCAAGTTTTTATTGCTTTTCTAGGCTTTAGTTTAGTTTTAGCATGAATAATTGCTTAGTTTCGGTGTTTTGATTTTATTATGCGTGTGCTGTGATTTCTTATGGATTATTGGTGTTATAGTGTGCCTAATTGTGATTGTCGATGTTTTGGGTCGTTTGAGTGTGTTTTCATAGATCTCTGGTCGAATTTTTATTGTATATGCAAGCTCTGAACGTTGTATTTGAGTTTCTGAAATTTTCTGCAAAGCATGCAAATTTTTCTAAGTCACCCAGAGAAGACACACGGCCTTGTGGAATTTCCACACGGGCGTGTGTCACAGTTCAGAACTCATCCAGAGAAGACACAGGGGAGTGTGATTGCCCCTGTGAACGACCAAATAAAGGCACACGGCCGTGTGGAATTTCCACACGGCCGTGTGGATCTCTGTAGAGCTACAACTCTCCATCCAGAGAGACACAGGGGCGGTGTGAGTGCCCCTGTGAGTGCCCATGTGTATTGCACACGGCCGTGTGAAAATTTCACACGGCCGTGTGGAGGTTCTGCAGAACAATAACTTCATCTAGAGGCTCAAAGGGGACGTGTGAGTGCCCCTGTGGGTGAGCGTCTACATGGCACACGGCCGTGTGGAATTTCCACACGGCCGTGTGTATGTTCTGGAAAGCAAACAGAGGAAACACAGGGGGGTGTGACTGCCCCTGTGAACCCTTCTAGTGGAGGCACACGGCCGTGTAGATGTACAGAACATGATAGGTTGTTTTTAATTTTAAAATCTTCTTTTGCCTTTTCAATTCTAAATGCCTCCACACTCAAGGGATGTTTCCTCACATTTTCCCAACCCTCTCTTTGTCCATTTAAGGAGTTTTTAAGTTGTTTTCCGGCCATATTCGAAGATTTTGATTTTCACTTCGTCGGTAAGCATATTTTCTCTTTTTCTTCGTCAATCTTTTCTTTTTCAGCACCAGATCCACCAGTATCAGCACCGACGGCAGCACCGGAGATCGAAGAACGGACGACACCGACGCTTGAGGCGTTTTTAGCTTTATTTTTTCTTTTGTTTTATTTTACTTTTATTGAGCTTCACTGAACCCCCTTGTGGACGTGCAGATGGTCTTGGACGCAAGGAATTTGAGTACTAGTCATAGGTACGGTCATGGGACCGTGTACCCTCCACAACCCGTTGAGACTCAACCCTCAATGAACATAGCTCCATCAAACGTACCACTAGGAGTTCAGGGGAGTATTGTTTCAATTGCCCACCTTCACACATTATGTTTTGATTGTTATACTTCTTATTGTGCTTGTATGCGTACATTGAGGACAATGCAGATCTTAAGTGTGGGGGGGGAGTTCACATTGCACACGCTTTTACTTGTGCGTTCAATTGCTTATGCTCATGTAGCCTATGGCGGTTCACCTTAGTTGCAACGGTTGTATTCTTATAGTTTAGGAGAATTTTTAACATTGTATCCTATCATGCTCTAGTTTCTACTTGAATTTTAGGAATTTTTTGCTCGATATTCTCATATTGCACAACTTACTCTTGGAATCTTTTGGAAACTCAATCTTGAAGTTTTTAAGGACAAGTTTATCATCGTTCTTAGTTTTACTTTGGAAAATGCATATAACAAAAAAAAAAAATTTGAAAAAAAATTGAAAAATGAAAAAAAAAATATGGAAAAGAGAAAAAGAGAAAAAATATATGAGTTTGTAAATATTAGCTTTGTTTTAATTATGCATTTGAGGTGGCAAGAGCTACCGCCTATGAAGTATGCAGCTACTCTCATATGTCGGATACAAGTTATGCCCTAATGAGAGAAAGAGCTATCTCATGGGATCCGTGAAAGCTACTACCCCGGTAGAAAGAGCTACCTCCTCGAAAGAGTGAAAGCCACCTTTGGCGGCCGCATAGGAAAGGGCTACCTTCAAGGATGTGTGAAGCTACTACTTCCACCACTATTTTTGTTTTTGTATATAAATAAGTCCTTTCTAACCAAAGTTTGAGGAGTACTCGTTGGTTCTCTTGAGTGAGATCGCACACATAAACACATTTTCGAGTTTTCATCCTTTTTGATTCGAGTTTTTAGCTAGAGCATTGGTAACCTTATGCAATGTTTTGAGTTCCCCTTACTTGCAGAATGCTTCTTTTGCATGCTTTTGGTGAACCTAAGACCGAGCACTTTCAATTGTTCTTCCCAAGTACTTTAACGTTCTATCTTGCTTGAGGACAAGCAAAAGCTTAATTGTGGGGGGATTTGATGAGTGCTCGTGTAGTAATGATGCGAAGCATTATTATCTTGCAATAAGCATTAATTTAATCAGATTTTACCTCTAAATAGTGTGCATTTGTTTACTTTTGCGCATTGTAGGTTTATGGAGCTAATTTGGAGAATAGGAATGAAATTAGATCGTGTTCGCCGTTGTTGGGGAGTTTTCGGAACAAACAAGGACAAGGCACAAGCCCGGACTTGTGAGTGTGTGCCAACCTCCTTTTGGAGGGGCACAAAGGCAGTCACATTCACAACAAGTCCGACATGTGTAGCTTAGGAGAACTCTACCAAAGAGAAGACTTGAAGCAATCGACACGATCTACCATTGAGTGTGTGCCCAATTCAATGGCCTCGGTGAAGAACAACGTATTCGGAAGCATTTCGGCAAGTACTGTAGCAGAAATGTAGTTGTTACTGTAGCAATTCACTGTAGCAAGTTACTGTGCATTTTCTGCCGAAGATCGGGAGTCCAGAGAGTTCACACGGGCGTGTGGAATTAACACACGGCCGTGTGAAATATTTTCCAGCAAGCCAGAGACTTCACACGTGCGTGTGGAAATTCCACACGGCCGTGTGAAGTAATTTTTCAGGAAAGACAGAAGCTTCACACGGGCGTGTGGAAATTCCACACGGCCGTGTGAAGCCCCGATAAGTTCAAAATTAAAGCCGCACTCAGCCTATTTAAAGCCCTATTTGGAGAGTTTTTGGGCATCTTTTGACCTATCTTTCTTCTCAACTTCTGGAGGGTGCGGCTAGGGTTTCGGAGAGGATTTTGTGGAGGATTGGAGCGCGCCATCGGCATCGACACCGACGTTCCACGGCCGCACAAGACCACGGCCACAACATACGCGAGGGGGTTTTCATTGATGTCTTTAGTTTGTGCTTTCTTTCATAAATTGATGAACATGTATAGCTCCATGAGGAGCTAAACCCCTCGTAGGTATTCGGACAATGTTAAAAGTACTGTAGCAAAGTTACTGTTTACAGTGCCGAAAATCACGATTTCAGAATTTCTACACGGCCGTGTGGAATTAAGACACGGGCTTGTGGAATTCCTGGTTTTACACAGGGCCGTGTGGAATTAACACAGGGGCGTGTGGAACTCCGATTTCAGCCCGATTTCAGCCTATAAATAGCCCGTTTTCAGATCTATTTGAGGACCCTCCCTTTCTATCACTTGGATATTGATAAGTGCTCATATTATAGTAATGCGAAGTGTTATTATCTTACAATGAGCATTAATTTAATCAAATTTTATCACTAAAAAGTGTGCAATTGTTTACTTTTGTGCATTGTAGGGTTGTGAAGATAAAATGAAGGAAAGGAACGAAGTTAGGTCGTGTTTGGCGTTGTTGGGAAGATTTTCGGACTAAGCAAGGAGTAAGGCATGAGCATAGACTTGTGGGTGTGTGCCAACCTCCTTTTAAGGGGCACAAAGGCAGTCACATTCACAATAAGTCTAACTCATGCCAACAAGGAGAACTTCACCAATTAGGCGATTCGAAGCAATCGACACGATCTACCATTGATTGTGTGCCCAATTCAACGGCCTCGATGAAGAACGACGAATTCGGGAGCGTTTCGGCACAATTACTGTAGCAAGTTACTGTTCATAGCCGCCCGAAAATCAGTTTTCCAGAATTTTCACACGGGCGTGTGGAAATTCCACACGGCCGTGTGAAATCCCGATTTCAGCAAATTTAAAGCCGCGACTCCACATTATAAAAGCCCGATTTGGAGACTTTTTGAGACATCTTTTGACCTAATTTTCTCCTCAACTTTGGAGAGAGCGGCTAGGGTTTTGGAGAGGACTTCGTGGAGGTTTGGAGCGCGTCATCGGCATCGTCATCGACGTCCGACGGCCGCACAAGACCACGGCCACACCATACACAAGGGGGGTTTTCATCTATGTCTTTACTTCTTATTTTATTATATACATTGATGAACATGTATAGCTCCATGAGGAGCTAAACACCTTGTGGGTATTCGGACTTGTAAAACTCTAGGGTTATTATGTTTCTTTGACATTGTTATTATGCTTTTCCATTATTGATGAATAAGAATTGAGTTTCGATCTTAATTTTATCTTGCTATTGTTTTCCCTTAGATGTGACACTAGGGTTGAGAGCAATCTAGGTTTTCCTTTGGAGGTGTGACAACTCCTATAGGATTAGACTCTTTAAGATTGAAGAGGGTTGAGAGGGAGAGTTGTGAGGTAGCGATGTACCCCTTTCCCCTCCGGTGTGATTTCTCCCTACCTCCGTTTCCTTGATTTAATAGCGGTCAAGATAGAGTGAAGTTCTAGGTAGATAAACTCCCCTGGGGCTTAGTTACGCGAGTAACGGAGTGAAGGGTTGAAGTGAATCCTACGCACTGGGGCTTAATCTAGACTAGGGTTCTTCCTCCTGGACCAAAGGGTTAGAACTACACATAGGAACAGGTTTAATCACTAGGAGTCCCTAAAACTTAATGCAATCCCACGTAGTGTGAGGTTTAGGTAGATGTACTCCCCTGGGACTTAATTGTGCGAGCGATAGAGTGAAGGGTTGTTGTGAATCCTAATACCGGTGCATAGTGTTGGGGTTAGTCACAGTTGACCTTAGGTTTGGGACCGTGAGTCTAAAGATTTCCTCGACTTAATTAGCATCAATAGGAAGGTATAATAGCATAGTCTTGCACTAGAAGCATAGATCCTAGAGATAACTTGTCCGGATACCCCACTTCATTAATTGTTAAATCCTCTTTAATCTCTTTTCTTGCGATTTCTAATCTTCCACCTTTCTCTATTTAATTTCCCGTCTTTAGTATAACTGTTCTCACAATTCACACACAAATCGATTACTACTTTTCCGTTCTTCGCATAGTTTTAATAGTGAAATCTCGTATTCTAACTCCCTATTCCTTATGGATTCGACTACCCTCTCATCGGGGTAACTTTTATTACTTCGACAAACCCGTGCACTTTCGGGGAGCCTGTCAGATATCTTTTGGGGGCTTTCGGCTAGGGTTTGGAGAGGTTCTTAGAGATCTTGGGAGGTGATTAAACGGCATCGACATCGACTTCCTTTGGAAGAAAGCTATAGGGGAAGCTCTCATCGGCATCGATTCGGCGAGGTGTGCCCTAGGCTTGACAAGGGATTCGTTGGAGAAGACGTGCGACTCCACAAGACCATCGATACGATCTACAAGGGGGTTTTATTTATGGTTTTCATGCATATGTTCTTAAACTCTTTATTGACTTTGTATTGCTCCATGGAGAGCTAAACCCTAGTGGGTATTCGGACTTGTAAACCATAGGATGATATTGTTTCTATGACTTTTATTATGCTTTCTTTATTGATTAATTTAATTGAGTTTCAATCTTGATTTATTCTTGTATTGATTTTCCCTTAGATGTGACACTAGGGTTGAGAGTCATGTAGGTTATCCTTTGGAGGTGTGACAACTCGTATAGGGTTAGACTATTTAAGATTGAAGAGGGTTGAGAGGGAGAGTTGTGAGGTAGCGATGTACCCCTTTCCCCTCCGGTGTGATTTCTCCCTACCTCCGTTTCATAGTGATAACGTTTGTTTCTGAACACTATTCCCTGTGGGTACGACTACCCACTCACCAGGGTATTTTATTACTTCGACAACCCGTGCACTTGCGGGTACACACGCAAGGGGTGTGTCAAGCACACATGAATGTCATTGGAATGTACCGAGGTAGTCAATTAGGATGAGATATTGTGCATGAGTCATTGGAGACTTCCGTAGGGATTTACTGTTGTGATTATTGAATACTTGGTCCTAATCTCTTCCATTATCACCACCATTACCTTTTATTCATTGTTGTTATGATCCCATACCTTTTCTATTTGTTTCACTAGACATCAAAGGATCAACGAGTACTTTAAGTATAGTTCCCTGATGTTCGACAACCCTACTCTTAATTGAGTACCACTTTATTACTTCTTGCGACCCGTACACTTGCCGCCATCGACCGGGATGCCCCGCCGGCGCCACCGCCACCGCTCGATCACTTGATCATACGAGTGCGCTCCAGCGGAATCGGTAACCCCGTCATGTAAACTAGACGAAACTTGGCCCTAGAGGGTTTCAAGTGATTCCGAGTGATGCGGCGGGGGTGCTGGGCCGGGATACCGCCGTCGACCGAGAACCCTCGCCGTCACCACAGCTCGATGACTTGATTACACGAGTGCGCTCCTGCAGAATCGGTGATCTCGTCATTCAAACTCCTTGAAACTTGGCCCGAGGGGGTTTCAAGTGATGCTTAGTGATGCTGCTGAGGTGCCGAACCGGGATACCGCCGTCGACTGGGATACCCTAATGAACAACCCGCAAGTGCACGGGGTAGTCAAGTGATACTCCTCGTGCAAGCACGAGGGGGTCGTATTCCCAAGGGCCAAGGAACTACTATTACTTCCCCTTCATCTATTTCCTAACCTAGCAATTCGATTGTCAAGCAATAATTACAAAATGGAGAAAGAAATAACTATAACGAAATCCGGGCTACTACTACACACATTTAGCAAACAAGGAAGAATTAAACATGTGAAGGTGTGATTTGGACAACGAATCACCCTAGGGTTGTCATTAAGCCCTGAATTTAGGATGAAATGTTATGATGGTAGTTGGGCCAAGAGATTCCTAAACTAGGTCACCCCGATGGTCACGGTGATAACCCCTAATCCGGTACGAGTATTGGAATACGGAATCACTTCCGCCCAAATCCTCACACGATTGCTTTACGCCTAGGGAAATCTCAAATTATGGTCAAACACAATATCTAGGTTCAACGCTAATGGTTGGAGGGGTACAAATACCTGATGGTCACGGCGTATTCGTACATGTATCGCTTCCAAGCCTAGTGTGTCTAGTAAAGGGTGATGGTCATGCAACCGAGTACAACGTAGAAGTTGAAATACAGAGTTCTCATACAAATCAACACATCAAAGTACAGAAGGCTTGAACCACAAACTACAAGATTCCATAAAAGAAATACAACATCAAACAATGCATCAATAAAGATAATCATCCAAATTACAAACAACCAACCCCAAAGTTCATCATGTCCAAATCACAAAAAAGTTAGTTCCTCATGAAAGAGGAAAACTCATACAACTCCAAGGAATGACAAAACAAGAAATGAAGCAAGAAATACTCCCTCTAGCCTTGGAATCCCTTTGATGGATGAAGACCCTGAAAATATGCCTTAATGTCTTGGATCTTCCCTCCAATCTCCTCCTTCGATGTTGCCTCCCTCTTAGTGAAGCTTTGTGCCGTAGATTGCCGGAAATCGCCGCCAAAACGGGTGGGGCGGCGGCCCAAGAGTCTCCAAAATTCTCCCCCTCTAAAATGTGCCCTAAAAGTTCTTTTCACACCCCCACTCGGGCATCCATGCGGCCTGTCATGCGGTCCGTATACGGGCACTATAGCACCAGAATTTTGTGTAAGTTGCTGCAGTGGAGTTCTACAGTAAAAATGATACAGTACCCCATACCCCTCTAGTGTGATTTCTCCCTACCTCCGTTTCCTTGGTTAATTAGCGGTCAAGATAGAGTGTTAGGGCTCCATCTAGACTAGGGTTCTTCCACCTGGACCAAAGGGTTAGAACTACATAGAGGAATAGGTTTTATCACTAGGAATTCCTAGAGCTTAAAGCAATCTCACGTAGTGTTAGGGTTAGGAAGATAGACTCCCCTGGGGCTTAGTTGATAGGTCAACAAGAGTCAAGGGTCGTAGTGAATCCTAATGCCGGGACATAATGATGGGGTTGGTAATGGTTGACCTTAAGTTTTGGGACCGTGAGTTTAAGGATATCCTCGACTCAATTAAACGTCAATAGGGAAGTATAATAGCACAGTCTTGCACTAGAAGCATAAGTCCTAAAGGTAGCTTGTCCGAATACACTATCTTTCATAACTCCTACTTGCTTTTCTCTTGTCTTCCATCTCTCTGTTTAAATTCCTGCCTTTTAGTATAATTGATTTCATACTCTACTCACCAATTCGATTATCACTTCTCGTATATCGCACAACTAAATAGCAAATTCTTGTGTTTTAAATCCCTATTCCTTGTGGATTCGACTACCCACTCACCAGGGTAATTTTATTACTTTGATAACCCGTGCACTTGCGGGGTATACACGCAAGGGGTCGTGTCAACTTTGCTTTAATTGGCTACATTTTTTGCACGTTGTTGGTTTAGGTACATTGGGGACAATGTACTACTTTAAGTAGGGGTGGATATGATTTTCGTGAACTTTGAGAATTTTTGAAAATTTTGCATGTTAGTAAACCAAGGATGGCATTAATGATTGCAGTATGTGTATGATAGTGTAGAACAATGATAGATCCTAAGCTACTCATAACCTTGCACTCTTAAGAATTTTGTGTCATTCTCGGCATTCCATCACTTACCCCCTATGTAGGACCCTGGTAACCTAGGTTAGGAAAGCAGTAACCTTCATGACCTTCTTAGTTGCTAACCCATTCGAGTGGCTTTGTGCCTTGATGTGTTAGGCATTGCCTCTAATAGACTCTTAAGGACTTTCCTTTTTGTTTTTCTCTCAACACGGTCAAAAAAAATGAAAAATGAAAAAAAAAGGGGATTTTAGCAAATAAAAAAAGGGTCAGTGCTCCTCTGCCCTACTAGCGAAGTAACCTGGGGTTCTTGCTCCTAACCAGAGTGTTCCTCTCACCAAAAGCTATAAAGGCATTAGCACGTATATATGAATGTGCAAAGCTCCAAGTAATGTGGATTTGCAGTTCGTGTGACCATGTATTAGATCCAAATAGATTGAAGTGGGATTCAGTGTATCGGTACACTGGAGATTGCGGGTGCCGGTAGCTCCCCGCGAGCCTTAGGGTGGTTCTAGCTGAGAGCGAGCATTAGAATTAAACTAGGCAAGACTCCCTATTCCCAATGACATCGTAGGGGCATCTTATGGATAGAGGAACCTGTTGATAAGTGCTTGTGTTATAGTACCGCGAAGCTTTATTATCTTACATTAAGCATATCTTTTATCAGGTTTTATCACTAAATGGTGTGCATTTGTATACTCTTGTGCATTGTAGGTTTTTGGAGCTAATTTGGAGAAAAAGAACGAAGTTAGATCGTGTTCGCCGTTGTTGGGAAGCTTTCGGGCCAAGCAAGGAACAAGGCACGAACTTGGACTTGTGAGTGTGTGCCAACCTCCTTTGGAGGGGCACAAAGGCAGTCACATTCACAACAAGTCTAACTCGTGTGGCTTAGGAGAACATCACCAAGAAGGAGACTTGAAATAATCGGCACGATCTACCATTGATTGTGTGCCCAAATCAATGGCCTCGATGAAGAACAACGGATTCGGGAGTGTTTCGGCAAGTACTGTAGCAGCAATGTAGCTTGTTACTATAGCAAGCTACTGTTCACCATCTGCCGAAAATCAGGATTCCAGAGAGTTCATACGGGCGTTTGGAAATTCCACACGGCCGTGTGAATTAATTTTTCAGCAGACAGAAACTTCACACCCCCGTGTGTTAATTCCACACGGCCGTGTGAAGCCCTGATAAGTCCAAATTTAAAGCAGCGACTCAGCATTATAAAAGCCAAATTTGGAGACTTTCAATCTATCTTTTGACCTATCTTTCTCCCCAACTTCTGGAGAGGGCGGCTAGGGTTTCGGAGAGGACTTCGTGGAGGTTTGGAGCGCGTCATCAGCATCATCACCGACATCCGGCAGCCGCACAAGACCACGGCCACACCATACACGAAGGGGTTTTCATCAATGCTTTTTATTTACATTTTCTTTTATATTTTGATGAACATGTATAGCTCCATGAGGAGCTAAACCCCTCGTGGGTATTCGGACTTATAAACCCTAGGATTATTATGTTTCTATGACATTGTTATTATGATTTTATATTATTCGTGAATAAATTCGAGTTTCAATTTTAATTATCTTGTGCTATTGTTTTCCCTTAGCCGTGACACTAAGGTTGAGAGCAATTTAGGTTATCCTTTGGAGGTGTGACAACTCCTATAGGGTTAGACTCCTTAAGATTGAAGTAGGTTGGGAGGGAGAGTTGTGAGGTAGCAATGTATCCCCTTTCCCTTCCGGTGTGATTTCTCCCTACCTCCGTTTCCTTGGTTAATTAGCTGTCGAGATAGAGTGTTAGGGCTCAATCTAGACTAGGGTTCTTTCACCTGGACCAAAGGGTTGGAACTACATAAAGGAATAGGTTTTATCACTAGGAATCCCTAGAGCTTAACGCAATCCCATGTATTGTTAGGGTTAGGAAGATAGATTCCCCTGGGCTTAGTTGACAGGTCAACAAGAGTCAAGGGTCGTAGTGAATCCTAATGCCAGGACATAAGGTTGGGGTTAGTCGTGGTTGACCTTAAGTTTTGGGACCGTGAGTTTAAGGATATCCTTGACACGATCCATTGCGTGTATCCCGCAAGTGCACGGGTTTGTCGAAGTAATAAAATTTACCCTGGTGAGAGGGTAGTCGAATCCAAAGGGAATAGGGATTTAGAATACGAGATTTCACTAATTAAGCTATGCGCCATATGGAAAAGCAATAACTGGATCAATGAGTGAATGTAGAAGCAAACCGAATAAAAGACAAAGAATTAAATAGCAAGATGGAAGATCAGAAAGTGCAAGTAAAAGAGAATAGAGAGGACTAGCAATGAATGAAATAGGGTATCCGGACAAGCTACCTCTAGGATCTATGCTTCTAGTGTAGGACTATGCTATTATACTTCCCTATTGATGTTAATTGAGTCGAGGATATCCTAAAACTCACGGTCCCAAACCTAAGGAAAACGGTGACTAACCCCAACACTATGCCCCGGTATTAGGATTCATGTCAACCCTTCACTCTATCGCTCGCACGACTAAGCCCCAGGGGACTATATCTACCTAAACCTCACACTACGTGGGATTGCTTTAAGCTCTAGGGATTCCTAGTGGTAAAACTTGTTCCTATGTGTAGTTCTAACCCTTTGGTCCAGGTGAAAGAACCCTAGTCTAGATTAAGCACCAGCGCGTAGGATTCACTTCAACCCTTCACTCTGTTACTCGCGTAACTAGCCCCAGGGGAGTTTATCTGCCTAGCACTTCACTCTATTTAGACCGCTATGAAATCAAGGAAACAGAGGTAGGGAGAAACCACGTCGGAAGAGAAAGGGGTACATCGCTACCTCACAACTCTCCCTCTCAACCCTCTTCAATCTTAAGTAGTCTAGCCCTAAAGGAGTTGTCACACCTCCAAAGGGTAACCTAGATTGTTCTCAATCCTAGTGTCACATCTAAGAGAAAACATTAACACGATGAAATTAAGGTTGTAACTCAATTTTTATTCATCAATAATCAAAAAGCATAATAACAATGTCAAAGAAACATAATAACCCTAGAGTTTACAAGTCTGAATACCCTCAAGGGGTTTAGCTCCTCATGGAACTATACATGTTCATCAAAATAGAAAAGAAAGTACAAATCAAAGACATTGATGAAAACCCCCCTTGTATATGGTGTGGCCGTGGTCTTGTGCGGCCGTCGAACGTCGATGACGATGCCGATGATGCGTGCTAAACCTCCACGAAATCCTCTCCAAAATGCTAGCCGCACTCCCCAAGTTGAGGAGAAAGATAGGTCAAAAGATAGAAGGGGGGATCTCTAAATAGATCTGAAAACGGGCTATTTATAGGCTGAAATCGGGCTGAAATCGGAGTTTCACACGCCCCTGTGGATTTTCCACACGGCCTTGTGGAAAACCAGAATTTCCACACGCCCGTGTCTTAATTCCACACGGCCGTGTAGAAATTCTATTTTGCTGATTTTCGGCAGTCTGTAAACAGTACGCGGCCGTGTGGAATTTCCACACGCCCGTGTGAAGTTTCTGTCTACTGAAAAATTAATTCACACGGCCGTGTGTTAATTCCACACGCCCGTGTGAATTCTCTAGAATTTTGAAATTCGGCCGAAACTAAACAGTAGCTTGCTACAGTGCTCGCCAAAATGCTCCCGAATTCATCGTTCTTCATCGAGGCTGTTGAATTGAACACATAATCAATGGTAGATCATGTCGATTACATCATTTCTCTTCATTGGCGAAGTTCTCCAATACTACACGAGTTAGACTTTTGTGAATGTGACTGCCCTTGTGCCCCTCAAATGGAGGTTGGCACACACCCACAAGTCTAGATTCGTGCCTTGTTCCTTGTTTGGTCCGAAAACTCCTCAACAATGGCGAACATAACCTATTCTTTCTTCTTTTCTCATTAATTCGTCTCCATAACCTTATATGCACAAAAGAACACAAATACACACATTTTAGTGATAAAATCTTATTAAAAGTATGCTCATTGTAAGATAATAACGCTTTGCATTACTATAACACAAGCACTTATCAATGCTCGACTCAATTAACATCAATAGGAAAGTATAATAGCATAGTCTTGCACTAGAAGCATAAGTCCTAGAGGTAGCTTGTCCGGATACCCTATTTCACCCATTGCCTGTCTTTCTCTTTTAACTTCTACTTGCACTTTCTTGTCTTCCATCTCTCTGTTTAAATTCTTGTCTTTTAGTATAATTAATTCTATAATCTACTCATCAATTCGATTGTCACTATTCGTACACCGCACAACTAAAGAGCGAAATCTTGTGTTTTAAATCCCTATTCCCTGTGGATTCGACTACCCACTCACCAGGGTAATTTTATTACTTCGACAAGCCCGTGCACTTGCGGGATACACGCAAGGGGTCGTGTCACCTGTACTGAATTAGGGCTACACTATGGAGGTTCCGGGGTAGTCGACATCCGAGTCTAGCGGACCAACTCTTGCCAACCTTAAGCCTTAATTCCTATATTCATCCTAACTTGTTCTTCTCTTTAGGGGATCCTAGCCTGAGGCCTCTATTTCTCATTGCTACTTGCTTTTTAGATTGCTTGTATGGTGTGCCTTAGTCCAATTTATTTATAGCTTTTCTTTTATTTATTTTTTGTATTTGTGTTTCATACTACAACTCTTGATTTAGTAGACTAGAGAGTGATACCTAGGAGGAAGTAATAGCATATCTTGGGGCCCTTGGGAATACGACCCTCTCGTGCAAGCACGAGAGGGTCGTATTCCCAAGGGTTTCGAGATCTACTATTACTTCCCTTTGGGGTTCACTGTCTAGTCGAATAAAACAAGGTTGAACCGATTATAAGATTGAAAATAATAAAAGTGACGAGAAAGTAAAAATAAAAGAAAACTCGATCCGGACAGAAGTGGGGATGAAAAATCCAATAGTTGAGGAAGGCCTCTAGTGAGGATCCCCCTGGGAGAAAACTAAGTACGGATGACGGTAATAAACTTAAGGATAAAGTTGACTTGGTTTTGGCCCACTAGACTCGGATGTCGACTACCCCGGAACCTCCGTAGTGTAGCCCTAATCCAGTACAGGTTCCTCTATCCAGAAGACACCCCTACGATGTCATTGGGAATGGGGAGTCTCGGTTAGGGTTATTTTAATGCACACTCTTGGCTAAAACAATCCTAACCTCGCAGAATGCTACTAACACCCGGAATCTCTGGTGTATTAGTACAATGAGTTCCTCTTTAATCATCACAAGACCTAATATATGCTAGAATCCCGCCAAACAAGTATAATTCAAAATCAAATCTACGGAATCCATCCATTGTAGACTAAACATGAAAATGATAGATTAAAGCCAACAACGCAAGTCACACACAATTAAATACAAATACCAATGTCATCCATACAAAGTCTCCTCCCAAGGTTCACTGGGAGCCCTGTGGCCTTGGGAGTCTAGTTCGACATAACAAAATGAGAGGGTTCAAAATACATAATAGCCATTATACAATCAACAATGAAACTTCCCTCAAAATGTCGGCTAGAAGATGTTGATGAGGATTCGTCGGATCCGTACCGGCGAGTCCTTGATGCTTCTCTACATTCTCCCTTTTTTCTCTCTTTCAATTCCTACCGAAATCGCCTCCAAGAATGACAGAAAATGGCCTGATGAAGAGTGGAGGTCGGATGAGAGCCAACAGCCCTAGAATGTCCCAAAACCTTTGAAGAGCTGCTTTAAATACCTCGAGGCTGTGTGGGCACTGTGCGGGGCTGCATAGCCACCGCACAGCTGTCCCACAGCCTTCTGGCTGTGTTGTGCGGCTGATGTGCGGGGCGGCACACCAGTCGCACACGGTTCTAGCAATGGTGTGCGGCCAGTGTGCGACCCTGTACACTAGCTGCACAGGCTTCTGGAGGATGTGTGCGGCCACTGTGCAGGGCCGCACACTGGCCGTACAGATGCTCAATGTGAGCGTTGCGAGCATGATGCGCTCTCCGCAAGTGTACGGGTCACAAGAAGTAATAAAGTGATACTCAATTAAGAGTGGGGTTGTCGAACCTCAGGGAACTGTACTTAAAGTACTCGTTGATCCTTTGATGTCTAGTGAAACAAATAGAAAAGGTGTGTGATCAACATACAAAAGAATAAAAGGTAATGGTGGTGATAATGGAGGAGATTAGGACTAAGTATTCAACAATCACAGGAGTAAATCCCTACGGAAGTTTCCAATGACTCGTGCACACTATCTCATCCTAGTTGACTACCTCGGTACATTCCAATGACATTCATGTGTGCTCAATAGCAATATTGCATCTATGTGTTCGAAGATACACCACAATTTTGCTAGGACAACCTAACAACTATGCACTCCAAACACACTACAGTTATGCAATACAAGATTAAACACAAGCATCAATTAGAACTCCATAGCCAAATACAATGAGTGTATAAGCAATACAGTCTGACAATTATCCACAACCAAGGCACTATGGCCAGTTGGCCCCTGAGGGCAGGTACACAAGGTAAGGTAAAAGATAGAACAAATAAAGAGAGAAAGAACCCTCTTCAACACTCAAGATGTCCTCCCATGTAGTGTCCTTGCACCAACTCCACCTCTTGCCATACCTCCTACTAGTCCTTGATCTCCTTAGGTGGTTTGGTGAAGCTTGATCTTCGATCTCATAAACGTCCTCCCGGTGGAGAGATGAATCCCTGAACAAAAGATGAGAAAGAACCCTAATTTCTGGAGTTAGAAAGAGTGATTCGGGGCTCGACACAGTCAGGACACGGGCGTGTCCCAACCGTGAACTCTACATAGGAATCCAGGGGTGAAACTCCTGAGATTTGCAGCACTTGGGGTACAGGCGTGTGTCCCCTGTGTCACCTGGAACACGACTATATACTAGGCACCGTTCCCATGTCGTTCATGAGGGCACGGGCGTGTGGTGATTGTGTCCTTCCTGGGATACTCCCGTGTCAAGATTTCAACTCTTCTATACTCCACGCCGGGACTTGCAGCACTTGGGGCACGAGCGTGCCATGCCTATGTCAGCCAGTTCTTAACCATTGGTCACTGCACACGTGGGAAACACCCTTAGTTTCACACCAAATTGACTCGGGCCCCAGATTCCTACACAAGGAATAAAATACCTTAAATAGCACCAATTCCAGTCAGTAAATATGCTCAAGGGCAAAGGCAAGACTATAATAGGGGGTAAGAAATATGATATAAAATGCACTCATCAAATACCCCCACACTTGAACATCTGCTTGTCCTCAAGAATAACACAAACACATAAAGAGAAGTACAGATGAGTGCCAAACTTCCAACCTCACATGAAAGACAGAGCTTAAAACAAAAGAGGAACAATGAGAGTTAGAAGACCCCATAATTCATATAAGACTCTTCTCTACTTACAAGACCATGTGTGTGTTCAAGACCCAAGAGTATGAGCCCCACAATCTCGAAAGGACTTAAACTACCTCACTTTAATTACACTCAACAAAATGGGTAGTAGCTTCATACACCTTAACAGTTGTGGGGGAGGACATGCTTCGAGTGATTGTCCCATTGCCATTGGAGGCACTAGTGCAGTGGAGCAGGCCGATTTTGTTGGAAACTCTTATAGAGGACAAGGCCAAGGCAATCCGTACAGTGGAACATATAACCCGGGGTGGAAGAACCATCCGAATTTCTCTTGGAGCAATCAAGGACAGTCACAACAGAAAAATAGTGCACCACCGGGATTTCAGAGTCAACAAGCTCGGAATTTAGAAAGCCGAGTGACCGGGCTAGAAGGAAAGATGTCCGACCTCGAGAGAGCACTCACACGGTTTGTTTCTTCATCGGATGCTAGATTTCAGTCAGTGGAGGCTACTCTTCGCAATCACACCGCCTCCCTACATAATTTGGAAAATCAAGTGGAGCAAATTGCGAAGACATTGGCGGAAAGGCCTCAAGGTAGCTTGCCTAGCAATACGGAGACTAACCCAAGGGAGCAACTAAAGGCAATCACCTTGAGGAGTGGGAAAGAGATTAAGAGAAATCTTCCTCTTGAGAAGACAAAAGATTCACCAGAAGTTGTGGAGGTAGAGGAAGAAGCACCAAAGGAGAAAGAGGTGGCACCCCCACCTTACAAGCCAAGGATTCCCTATCATTCACGGTTGAAGAATGACCAAGACAATAAGAAATACAAGAAATTTTTGGGTATCTTCAAACAATTGCACATCAACATACAATTTGCGGAAGCATTAGCCCAAATGCCTAAGTACGCGAAGTTTCTAAAGGACCTCTTAACCAATAAGAGGAAGTTGGAGGAGAGTGCAGCTGTAGTTCTTGATGCTAATTGCTCGGCCGTCTTACAAAAGAACATGCCGAGTAAGAGAAAACATCCCGGGAGTTTCATCATACCTTGAAACATCGGCAATTTAGGTGAAGAGATGGCATTGGCCGATTCGGGGGCAAGCATCAATGTCATGCCCTATACCTTCTTCCAAAAGCTAGGCTTGGGCGAGCCTAGAACCACTCGGATGACACTTCAACTTGTGGATCGATCGGTAAGGCATCCGAGGGGAATTGTGGAAGACGTCTTGGTAAAAGTAGACAAGTACATCTTTTCGGTGGACTTTGTTGTGCTTGATGTGGATGAGGATATCGAAGTACCACTGATTCTTGGAAGGCCGTTCTTACGCACTTCCAAAGCTTTGATAGACATGGACGGTGGAGAGCTCACACTTAGAGTTGGAGATGACAAGCTTACCTATCGCCTCGCCGAACCATGAGACATTCTCTTGATTTTGATGACACTCTATATTATCTTGATGCTACTAATGAGTGTATTGATGAATATGTGCAGGAAATGTTGAACCTGGATCCATATGAATGATGGTTGGACCAAGATATGGAGATCGAAGAAGAGGAGGTACTTTTGCTTGGTCCAGTCCAGACAGACATCAAGATGGAGAAGGGTCGTACGAAGAAGATGCTTCGGAGGATGAAGAGGTCGAAAAGACGCCACAAGAAGAACCCCAACAAGAAAAGGGATGAACATTCACGAAGTAAGGGTGTTTCACCCGTTTGTGGTAACAAATTCGACAACTCTCCCTCTACTCTACAAAGATTATGTAATGCAAGCTTTCAGGTTGTAGGGAAGAGGGCAACTTCTATTCATGAACCTCCATGAGGTAAGATCAGGTACATCAAGCTAAGTGACGTTAAACAAGCGCTTCTTGGGAGGCAATCCAAAGTTTTACAGTTTTTCTAGGACCTAGTTTAGTTTTAGTTTGAATAAAAGTCTTCGTTTTGGTGTCTTGAAGTTTTAATGCATGTGTTGCGATTTTTAGTGTGGATTGTTGACGTTTTCGTGTGCCTTAATCTTAATTGACGAAGTTTAAGTCAGTTGAGTGTGTTTTCGATGGTCTCTGGTCGTGTTTTTATGATTTGTACAGGCTCTAAGTGGTTTAAAAGAGTTTCTGAATTTTTAGAAGAGCCTGTGAATTTTTCTAAGTAAACCAGAGAAAACACACGCCCGTGTGGAATTTCCACACGGGCGTGTGTTACCAAATCAGAACTCAACCAGTAAGGACACAGGGGCGTGTGTGTGCCCCTGTGAACAACCTCAGAAGGGGCACACGGCTGTGTGGAATCTCGCAGAACTTAAATTCTTTTTCCAGAGAGTCCACAGGGGCGTGTGGGTGCCCCTGTGAGTGCCACTGTACTAAGGCACACGGCCGTGCGGAAATTCCACACGGCCGTGTGAAATTCTGCTGAGAAAACCCTTCTTCCCGAGAATATACAGGGGCGTGTGTGTGCCCCTGTGGGAGAACTTGTGAAAGGCACATGGCCGTGTGGATTATTCACACAGCCGTGTGGAATACTTACCGTTTCTCGGGCGAGTCAGAGAGGCCACAAGGGCGTGTGGGTGCCCTTGTGGCCGGCCTTGTGTTCTTGGACAGGTTGGGCACACAGCCGTGTGGAATTTCCACACAGCCCTGTGAAATTTTCAGAAGACCTTCTGTGTTTTCCCGTGAAACCAAAGGGCCGTGTACCAGCCCCTGTGGAGTCCTCTGTGAAGGCACACGGCCGTGTGGGATTCGCACACGGCTGTGTGGAGTAGTCCAGAGAGTGAACAGAGTGTGCACAAGGGCGTGTGTTGGCCCCTGTGAACCCTAAATTCAGAGGCACACGGGTGCGTGAAGTCCCAGAACTTGAAAAGCCGCGCGTTTTCATTTATATTTTACTCGTGCCTCTTGATTCTTCCACTCTAAACTCCTCTCTTACCCTCTCTACTACTTTCCCGACCGTCTCAGAGGATTTTTGAGGTTTTATTGGAGTTTTTCCGACCGATTCTAAGTATTTCTTCATCCACTCCGTCAGTAAGGACTTCAAAGCCTTCTTTTCTTTGTCAATTCTTTATTTAATTCATTCTTTTGTATTATTTTGCTCGTTTTGAATGTTTAAAATGTATGCAAGCATGTCTAGGAATGAATTAGAACAAATTTAGTTGTAAATTTTGGATTTTTAGCCCCACGACCGTGATGCTCTGTCCGCCAGAAGCTCCACACGGCCGTGTTAATTTTCCACACGGTCGTGTAGATTTCTGCAGAATGAATTTTTGAATTGATCTTTGAAAATTTTCTTTTGCAACTTTGCAGATATGACTTCTAGGTCTAAGAGATCGGCAGGAAAGCGCCCACGGCAAGCCACTCCACCTCCAGAGGAGGTGGAGTTTGATTTACCAGAGCACAGGGAACGGTTCAAGAAACTCTCGGCACTTCGGTTAGGACAATCGTGCTACCCTGATTTGAACATATTGAGAGACATACAGGGGGGCTATGCCATAGCTACAGAGGTGGAGGAGTTGCTGGCTGTAGGCAGTTGGGATCGTTTGTTATCAATCAGAGAGCCAGCGACTTGAGCACTCACTCTCGAGGTCCTGTCGAGTTTTGAGTTCGACTGAGGATACGACAGCTTCACAAATGGCGAGACGATCCAGTTTCGTGCCCTTGGTCGACACTTTAGCATGAGTGTTACTCAGTTCTCAATCATGATGGGTCTGTATGATCAGGCATATACCGAGACAGAGGAGTATGCACTACTACCCACCGAGTACCCCGGGACCCTGACACCTCAGAGGATTTACAGGGTATTGTGCGGGGATGGGCAATACGAGCCGGGGGTTTCGAAGGCGACATTCCTTTCCCGGCCAGTGTACAGGTACATTCATGCCATCTTGAGCAGGTTTATCAGCAGCAGAGGGGACAGTACATGGGTGCTGAGCAGACAGGAGCTACTGTACTTGCACTCCATGGTACAGAGCGAGCCACTCCACCTGGGGCACATTCTAGCCGATTACATGCGCCACCAGGGCCAGTACCCCAGGGTTGGAGTCATCTTTGCAGGTCCCTACGTCACACGCCTCATCATAGGCTTGGGACTCAGAGATGGGGTGCGCGGGGCCGAGAAGATTGCTACGCCTGCTCTGCTCACCAGAGATACATTGAGACTGATGGGTATGGTCCGCAGGCAGCCTTGGAGCCACCCCCGACAGACACAGAGGCCGAGGCACCACCCACAGCACCGGAGCCACCTCCGGTGCGCATGTTCTCGCCCTCTCGAGGCCAGGATCGACTGGAGCGCCTCGAGAGCGCGGTGGGGGTCCTACAGACCGAGGTGGCAAAGATGAGGGCCACATAGGTTGCGTAGCACGCAGAGGCGATGGCACGGCTCAATACCATACAGAGACTTTTTGCGAAGGCCGTGTCAGCACCTTTCATAGTCCGGCCTAGAGTTTCTCCTCCACCACCATCTCCCCCGACAACAGTTGATCCACCAGCATCTACAGAGCCTCCAGCAGCACCCGAGGCCACTGTTCAGGACACCGACGCTGAGACGTCTTAGTTTTAGTTTTTATTTGCTTTGATTTCATTTTTTGTACTTTTTATTATATTTTGGATCTGTAGTACTCAGAAAGGGTCTTCCTTCTGAGTTTAGCTTTTATTTTGCTTTTCTTTTATCTCGAGTTGTATTCATTGCTTTATATTTTATATACTCGAGTTTTATTGAGCTATATTGAACCCTTGTGTATGTGTGCGCAGATGGTCTTGGATGTAAGGATTTTGAGGAATAGTCATTGGCACGGTTATGGGACCGTGTGTGCTCCATAAACCATTAAGACTCACCTCTCAATGACCTAGCTCCATCAAACGCAACACTTGGAGTTCAGGGGAATAATGTTTCAATTGCCCACTCTCACACTAATTGTTTTTATTGGTTTACTTTTTTTTTTATTATTGTGCTTGTATGCGTACATTGGGGACAATGTACATCTTAAGTGTGGGGGGGAGTTCACATTGCACACACATTTACTTGTGCGTTCAATTGCTTATGCTAATGTAGCCTATGGCGGTTTACCTTAGTTGCAACGGTCGTATTCTTGGAGTTTAGGAGAATTTTTAACATTGTATCCTACCATGTTCTAGTTTTCACTTGAATTTTATGTAATTTTTGCTCGAATTATCTTAGTACACCACTCACTCTTGAAATCTTTTGGAAACTCGAGTTCAAAGTATTAAGGACTAAGTTTACTTTCATTTATTATGGTTTTTGCTTTTGTTTAGCATATACGAAAAAAAAATTGTGAAGTTGTGAGTACTATTTTAGCTTTATTTTGCACATTTGGGGTGGAAAGAGCTACCTCCTATGAAGTATGAAGCTACTCTCATAAGTCGGATACAAGTTATGCCCTAATGAGAGAAAGAGCTATCTCATAGGAAGCATGAAAGCTACTACCCCGGTAGAAAGAGCTGCCTCCTCGAAAGAGTGAAAGCCACCTTTGGCGGCCGCCTAGGAAATGGCTACCTTAGAAGTTGTGTGAAGCTACTACCTCCTTTCTTTTTTTGTACATAAATAAGTCTTTTCTACGTGAGCTTTGAGGAGTACTTTTTCGATTATCTTAAGTGAGTTCGCACACACTTACACATTTTCGAGTTGTTATCCTTTTTTATTCAAGTTTTTAGCTAGAGCAATGATAATCTTATGCAATGTTCTAAGTTCCCCTTACTTGTAGAATGCTTCTTTTGATGCTCTTGGTGAACCTAAGGCCGAGCACTTTCAATTGTTCTTCCCAAGTACTTTCACATTTTATTTTGCTTGAGGACAAGCAAAAGCTTAAGTGTGGGGGGGGGGGGGGGGGGGGGGGGTTTGATAAGTGCTTGTGTTATACTAACGCGAAGCGTTATTATCTTACATTGAGCATATCTTTTATCAGATTTTATCACTAAATGTGTGCATTTTGTGTATTCTTGTGCATTGTAGGTTTGTGGAGCTAAATTAATGAAGAAGAACGAAAGTAGGTCGTGTTTGCCAATGTTGGGAAGCTCTCGGACCAAGCAAGGAACAAGGCACGAACTTGGACTTGTGAGTGTCTGCCAACCTCTTTTGGAGGGGCATAAAGGCAGTCACATTCACAACAAGTCCAACCCGTGTAGCTTAGGAGAGCTTCACCAAAGAAGGAGACTTGAAACAATCGGCATGACCTACCATTGTTTGTGTGCCCAAGCAATGGCCTCGATGAAGAACAAAGGATTTGGGAGCATTTCGGTGAGTCACCGTAGCAGTATTGTAGCTTGCCACTGCAGCAAAACATTGTAGCAAGTTACTGTTCACTTCAAGCAGAAAATCAGGATTCCAGAGGATTCACACGGGCGTGTGGAAATTCCACACGGCCGTGTGAATCGATTTTTCAGCCAGACAGAAGCTTCACACGGGCGTGTGGAAATTCCACACGGCCGTGTGAAGCCCCCGATAAGTCCGATTTTAAAGCCGCGATTCAACATTATAAAAGGGGACTTTTGTAACCTTTTGGAGGATCTTTTTGACCCATCTTTCTCCCCAATTTCTGGAGGGCAGCTAGGGTTTCGGAGAGGCTTTCGTAGAGATTTAGAGCGTGCCATTGATATCGTCACCGACGTTTGACAGCCGCACAAGACCACGGCCACACCATATACAAGGGGGTTTTCATCAATGTCTTTGATTTGTATTTTCTTTTCTATTTTGATGAACATGTATAGCTCCATGAGGAGCTAAACCCCTTGTGGGTATTCGGACTTGTAAACTCTAGGGTTATTATGTTTCTTTGACATTGTTATTATGTTTTTCCATTATTGATGAATAGGAATTGAGCTTCAATCTTGATTTTATCTTGCTATTATTTTCCCTTAGATGTGACACTAGGGTTGAGAACAATCTAGGTTTTCCTTGGGAGATGTGACAACTCCTATAGGATTAGACTCTTTAAGATTGAAGAGGGTTGAGAGGGAGAGTTGTGAGGTAGCGATGTCCCCTTTCCCCTCCTGTGTGATTTCTCCCTACCTCCATTTCCTTGATTTATTAGTGGTCAAGATAGAGTGAAGTGCTAGGTAGATATACTCCCATGGGGCTTAGTTACGTGAGTAACAGAGTGAAGGGTTGAAGTGAATCCTACGCACTGGGGCTTAATCGAGACTAGGGTTCTTCCTCCTAGACCAAAGGGTTAGAACTACACATAGGAACAGGTTTTATCACTAGGAGTCCCTTGAACTTAATGCAATTCCATGTAGTGTGAGGTTTAGGTAGACGTACTCCCCTGGGGCTTAATCGTGCGAGCGATAGAGTGAAGGGTCGATGTGAATCCTAATACCGGGGCATAATGTTGGGGTTAGTCACGGTTGTCCTTAGGTTTGGGACCGTGAGTCTGAGGATTTCCTCGACTCAATTAGCATTAATAGGAGAGTATAATAGCATAGTCTTTCACTAGAAATATAGATCCTAGAGGTAGCTTGTCCGGATACCCCGCTTCATTCATTGTTAAATCCTCTCTATTATCTTTTACTTGCACTTTCTCATCTTCCATCTTTCTATTTAATTTCTCGTCTTTTAGTATAATTGTTTCCATAATTCACTCATCGAATCAATTGATCACTTTTCTGTACTTCGCATAGTTTTAATAGTGAAATCTCGTACTCCAACCCCTATTCCCTGTGGATTCGACTACCCTCTCACCGGGGTAACTTTTATTACTCCTACAAACCCGTGCACTTGCGGGATACACGCAAAGGGTCGTGTCAACACCTGAGATATGAGGAGGCAAAAAGTGAAATAGTGCAACAAAATATGGCAATGGCAAATGAAAAGTAAACAAATCAAAATGTCAGTTAAGCAGGGGGATCTGATAAGTGCTTGTGTTATAGTACCACAAAGCGTTATTATCTTACATTGAGCATATCTTTTATCAGTTTTTAATCACTAAATGGTGTGTATTTGTGTACTCTTGTGCATTGAAGGTTTGTGGAGCTAAATTGGAGAAGAAGAACGAAATTAGGTCGTGTTCGCCGATGTTGGGAAGTTTTCGGACCAAGGAAGGAACAAGGCACGAGCTTGACTTGTGAATGTGTGCCAACCTCTTTTGGAGGGGCACAAAGGCAGTCACATTCACAACAAGTCTAACTCATGTAGCTTAGAAGAACTTCACAAAGAAGGAGACTTGAAGTAATTGGCACGACTTACCACTATTTGTGTGCCCAACCAATGGCCTCGATGAAGAACAACGAATTCGGGAGCATTTCGGCGAGTACTGTAGCAGCACTGCAGCCTGTTATTGTAGCAAAACACTGTAGCAAGCTACTGTTCAATTTCTGCCGAAAATCAGGGTTTCAGAGGATTCACACGGGCGTGTGGAAATTCCACACGGCCGTGTGAATCAATTTTTCAGCCAGACAGAAACTTCACACGGGCGTGTGGAAATTCCACACGGCCGTGTGAAGCCCCCGATAAGTCCGATTTCAAAGCCGCGATTTAACATTATAAAAGGGGATTTTGGAGACCTTTTGGGAGATCTTTTGACCTATCTTTCTCCTCAACTTGGGGAGTGCGGCTAGGGTCTTAGAGAGGATTTCGTGGATGTTTAGTGCGCGTCATCGACGTTCGACGGCCGCACAAGACCACGGCCACACCATATACAAGGGGATTTTCATCAATGTCTTTGAGTTGTACTTTTCTATTTTGATGAACATGTATAGCTCCATGAGGAGCTAAACCCCTTGAGGCTATTCGGACTTGTAAACTATAGGGTTATCATGTTTCTTTGACATTGTTATTATGCTTTTCCATTATTGATGAATAAAAATTGAGTTTCAATCTTAATTTCATCTTGTTAATGTTTTCTCTTAGATGTGACACTAGGATTGAGAACAATCTAGGTTACCCTTTGGAGGTGTGACAACTCCTTAGGGTTAGACTACTTAAGATTGAAGAAAGTTGAGAGGGAGAGTTGTGAGGTAGCAATGTACCCCTTTCCGTTACGACGTGGTTTCTCCCTACCTCCGTTTCCTTGATTTCATAGCGGTCGAACTAGAGTGAAGTGCTAGGTAGATAAACTCCCCTGGACTAGGGTTCTTTCCCCTGGACCAAAGTGTTAGAACTACACATAGGAACAGGTTTTACCAATAGGAATACCTAGAGCTTAAAGGAATCCCACATAGTGTGAGGTTTAGGTAGATATACTCCCCTGGGGCTTAGTCGTGCGAGCGACAGAGTGAAGGGTTGACGTGAATCCTATTACCGGGGCATAGTGTTGGGGTTAGTCACAGTTTTCCTTAGGTTTGGGACCGTGAGTTTTAGGATATCCTCGACTCAATTAACATCAATAGGGAAATATAATAGCATAGTCCTGCACTAGAAGCATAGATCCTAGAGGTAACTTGTCCGGATACCCTATTTCATTCATTGCTAGTCCTCTCTATTCTCTCTTACTTGCACTTTCTGATCTTTCATCTTACTATTTAATTCCTTGTCTTTTATTCGGTTTGCTTCTACATTCACTCATTGATCCAGTTATTGCTTTTCCATATGCCGCATAGCTTAATTACTGAAATCTCATTGTCTAAATCCCTATTCCCTGTGGATTCGACTACCCTCTCACCAGGGTAAATTTTATTACTTCGACAAACCCGTGCACTTGCGGGATACACGCAAGGGGTCGTGTCAGGATCCCCTTGCCTCTGGACTTACAAAGTACAAAGTTCAACTAAAATATAAAACACAAGAACAACAGGACATAAAAACAGAAAGGAAGACGGATGCAGCCGATGAAGGTCACGGGGTAGCACTGTTGTCCTCGGCGGGCGGAGCCGAAGGGCCAACTTGATCAAGTGAACGCGGGGGTGAATGATCAGGTGAAAGTGGTGGAGTCGGCAAACTGACCCTTAGATGATCAGCGATGAGCTGGAGACTCGTCTACAGCCACGGAATGTCTGAGTCCGCGATGGACGCTGCAGCGGGGGTTGTAACTTGAAGCATACATCCCAGGTGGAGTAAACGCAGCCGAGTAAGGCTGGCAAAAGAAAAAGAGTGGCAGCCGCCGACACGAGGTAACCGGGATTCATCCCCCAGAAGGCCCATCCCGCGTAATAATCTGGTGATAAATGGGCCCTCGAAGAGGTAAGAAATTCGGGAGTCAGAGGACTGACGGTGAAAACCGCAGGCCACCACCGAATCCAAATGACAGGGAATGCCCAGCTCCATGCCCAGTAACTAATCAAACTCCGCGCCGTATCAAATACCCATACCGGATTAGGGGTCAATTACCGTGACCATCGAGTTGGCCTAGTCTAGGGTTTTCTCGGTCCAACTAGCCACTTGCTTGTTAGTTCAAGCATCCTACTCACTTTAGTAGCCCCTAAGGGAATCCTCATTCGTGACCACTCCTAGCCCTAAATTATCCCATACCTTGTCCTCATCAATTTGCATTAGTTAATTATTTGTTTAGTTTCTTTGCATTCAATTCACTCTCTTAAATCTTGTCGGTTGAACAACATTGTAAAAAGGAAGTAAGGGTAGCTTCTCGGGCCCCAGGGAATACTACCCTCTCGTGTTCGCACGAGAGATATTACTTGACAATCCATGCGCTTACGGGGTAGCAAACACATCAAGTTTTTTCCGCCGTTGCCAGGGACCTATGAGAAATACTCGGAAAACTTTGAGCGTGTTGATTTGACCATCATCTTATTTCATATTTACCGTTCTTGTATATATTCTGTCATTTCTTTATTTGCATTTTATTTTATTGTATCTCTTTTGTTTCTAATTCTTGACTCCAAATTTTGCGAGGTACCCATCTTATGACAAGAGTGAGTTAAGCTAACTTGGTTGAGCTTGACAACGAAATTGAAAGAACGTTACATCAGAGGTTGAGAGACGTGGCTGAGAGTTCAAGACAACAAGAGGGTAGAGTGGAATCAAGTGAACCTTCAATCATGGCCGAACCTAGGAGGACTTTATCAGACTATGAAAGACCACAATTCACCGGTGATGAATTTAGTGTGCAAGCACCTGCTGTGCTGGCTAATAATTTTGAAATCAAGGCGAGCACAATTGGAATGATATAGAATTTAGTTCAGTTTGATGGGCTAGCTGATGAAGACCCACAAGCTCACCTTTCTCGCTTCCTTCAAATTTGTTCAATTTTCTAGATTAACTCAGTATCAGATGATGCTATTAGACTAAGACTGTTTCCTTTCAGTTTAAGGGGAGCAACATATAGATGGCTCACATCCTTAGCCCCCGGATCTATCACCACGTGGAAGCACATGGTGGAGAAATTCCTTGCTAGATATTTTCCGCCAAGTAAGGCTGGGAGACTGTGGCAAAAGATATCATCTTTTAGGCAGGGGGATTCAGAAACACTTTTTGAGGCTCACGAGCGGTTCAAGGATTTGTTGCGCAGGTGTCCTCATCACAGATTCCCTTCTTGGATAAGAGTATAGATGTTTTGTAATGGGCTAAACTATGCAACAAGACAACTGATTGATGCTGTAGCAGGAGGATCTTTGAGTAACAAATTGCCTTAGGAAGCTGAAGCTTTGATTGAGAGTATAGCCAGCAATGAGTGTCACTAGAGTACTAGGCAGAAAGCACCGAAGGCTGCAGGCCTATATGAGGTAAATGAAAATACAGCATTGACAGCTAAGGTTGAGGTCTTGACAAAGAATCTCTCAGACAAAAATGCCTTGGTCAGATCATTGGCACAGAAAGTTAAGCAATTGATGTTGGGTTCCAGTTCCACCCCTAAGGCGTGCGACACCTGTGGTGTGGGGCATGCAACCTCACAATGCCCCATATTTATTGCCTCATCGCCACCTGTGGAGAATGTGGATTATGTTGGCGGTAGGCCTAGAGGAACGGGGAACCAATTTGGTAACACCTATAACTCGGGGTGGAGAAGCCACCCAAACATGTCCTGGAGCTAAGGTCAAGCATCGCAGAGACCCCCGCCACCTCAAGAGAGCCAATACCATGCACCTCCACCGCAAGAAAGGAAGTACACTACTGAGGACATATTAGCCAAAATCATGATAAATACCGAAGCAAGGTTTCAGAACGGCGAGAAGAGGCTTGATGAATTTGGCACTATACTAAGGAATGTGCAAGCCTCCATCCAGTCACTTGAGAACGAGGTTAGGCAGCTTGCCAGGGTCCAGTCTGACCGATCCTCGTGCAGTTTACCAAGTAATACTGAGAGTAACCCAAGGAAGCACTTAAAGGCTATCACATTGAGAAGTGGAAAGCAGTTGGTGGCAAGGGCTGTGGGAAGCCCAAGTTTCTCCAATGATAGGGTAGCCGTCCAGGAGACCCTGTTGTTGCATGTCCTAATTTACATCAAGTAAAAAAAAAAATTTAAATCACATACAACCAAATTGTAATCAAACAACATCTGGTTTAAATACAAAAATTTCATCATAATTTGATATATTTAAATCTTAAGATCAGCCGAGTGCACAGATCTTGAGGCGATCTAAATGTTCAAAACTCAAGATCGGCCAAGAGCACAAATCTCAAGGCGATCTAAAATGTTCAAATCTCAAGATCAGACAAGAGCACAGATCTCAAGGAGATCTAAAATACACAAATCTGAGAGCACAGATCTCGAGGCGATCTAAAAATATTCAAATTTTCGGATCAGCTAAGAGCACCGATCTCAAGGTGATCCAGAATATTCAAAATTACAAAATTACCCCTGAGAATATATCTCGAGGTAAAATACAAATTACAAAATTGCCCTTGAAAACATATCTCGAGGCAAAATACAAATTACAAAATTGCCCTTAAGAACATATCTCGAGGCAAAATATAAATTATAAAATTGCCCCTAAGAATATATCTTGAGGCAAAATGCAAATTACAAGATTACCCTTGAAAACACATATCTCAAGTCAATCATAGGATAGCCCGAATACACATCCTTAGGTAATCCCAAATTTCATATAGCCAGAGAACATATCTCGAGGCAACTTGAGAAAGTGTAAATCACGAGGCATCCAAACACATATCTCGAGGCAAATTAGATTTGAATTTCGAAAATTTAAATTTTGAATTTAATCATATCCTTGTTTCATTTAAAAAAAAAATTTGAATTTGAATTTTTTAATCCTATCCTTTTGGATCTGGAGTTAAGATCGGGGATAGGAACGAGCGATTCCATGGGGGGTTTGGATTCGAGAAGAGATCTTTAAAAGGTGAAAAAAAAAAGATAGGGGGAGGACCTTTTTTTCTCACTTTCTTCTGAATCAGACAAAAACAAAAAACAAAAAAAATATATTCTTGTCTTCTCAACCAGACAACAAAAAAGAGGGAAAAAAAAAACGACGATCGTCCCAAGTTGAAGGTGAAAAAATTCTTTCCTATTATTATTATTATTATTATTATTATTATTATTATTATTATTATTATTATATGTAATAAAGCCTTAGAACCCCTCCCCTTTTTATTTTTTTTTATCAGGAAGCCTCACAGGGGACATAAGTAAACCTAGATCAAGGGCGTGTGAGGATGGGAGTCATAAGGAGTAAAACAAAAAAAAAAAAGAAGAGTGATATAAATATTATATATTAATATATATTCTATAAAAAAATTAATAAATATATGTTTATATATATAATAAATAAATAAATAAAAGGAAAAAAGGCGAAAGGAAAAAAACACTAAAAAAAATGATAAAAAAAGAAGAAAAAAAAATCGCCGCCTGATGCTATTGCCGTCGCCTCTACTCTTGCTGCCTCTGCCATCCCCTTCCTGGTTGTTGTTCATGGTCACTGCATCGAATCCGCTCCTCGATTGCATCAGGTGGCGATTGCCTCCCACTTCTCTACTTTCTAAGGCCAAAACCCTAGACTTGCATCTTTCTTCAAATCTCTTCCAATTTTCTCGGCCTCAATTCTTGTTGTATTCCCTTTACAAGGTTTGAGAGATGTTGAGTATTGAAGCCAATAAGGAGGAGAAGGAACTTGATTTTTTTTTTCTTCCCCAAATGTTGTCATTAAATACAAGAGCGCTGCAGATATCGTCAACGAAGCTTTTGTTAGAATTTGATTGAAGATGTGAAGTTTGGAGAAGAATTGAAGAAGATATGAAGTGTTCTGCAGATTAATATGTCCTGGTGTCATTAAGACTGAAGTTAAGGGTATTGTGGTAATTTGCTGTGTTTGAAAGGTTGTTAAAACAGTTGGAAGATTAGAGGGAAAGCAATGGACGGTAGGGATGTGTTTCATCAATCTGATTTGGTTTAAGTTCGAGGCATGGATTGAAGCCATGGATTGTGTTAGTTGTGGACGGCTGAGATCTGACGATCAAGCAATTGTGAGTAAGTTCGAGGCAAAGTTGGCTAAACGGTGGAGTTAAGACGAGCCCGACACGTAGCCTGGTGACAAAGCTGGTTCGTTTCGTTTTGGGGACCAGACTTTGACGGTGTGTTATATTATTATGTTTGTTTAATGAAAGTGTTGTTGTTTTTCTGGTTATCATATATGCACTCACTTCTTGTATGAATTATCCAGTGATGTACACTCGTTTTTAAGCTTAGCTTTGAATACAAAACTTGTTCCCCTTGATGTCTAGTTTCTTTATGTTCATTATCAGCTTTTCAGGTTGTGGTGTCACAGTGCTAGCCTGGAATCAAAGTAGTCGACCTCTGCAAGAAAGGTGATGTCTTCATCAGAGACCAAGTTGGAAGTGTGAATAAGAATGTGAAGAAGAAGATGAGAAGGCATTGCCTTCCTGACATGCACATCTGTTAACAATGTTGTCTGCCACTTCTCGCCGCTTGTTAGTGATGATACGGTCCTGGTGGAGAACGATATTGTGAAGATTGACATGAGGTGTCATATTGATGAGTTTGTCGCTGTGGTGGTTCACACTCATGTCAATCATGAAGGGCCAGTTACCATGAGGGTTGCGGATGTCATTGCAGTTGCAAACACTGCTGCAAAAGTCGCCTTGAGGCTTGTCAGGCCTAGAAAACATAACAAGGATGTCACTGAAGCTATTCAGAAGGTTACTGCTACTTATGACTGTGAAATTGTTGAAGGAATTCAGCCACCAACTCAAGCAGTTTGTTATTAATAGTACCAAAATTGTATTTAGTGTAGCCAGCCCGAGGACTAGAGTTGATGATGTAGAAGTCAAGGGAAATGAAGTTCAATGCAATTGATATAGTCACCAGTACTGGGGAAGGAAAGCTCAAAAGCCACAAGAAGCATAAGATGAAAATATCCTTCCATTTAAGTTCTTCAAAGGAAAGCTTTGATGTGAATTCTTATTAGAAGATCTTGTGAGCTAGAAACGAAATCAACAACAAAAAAAAAAAAGAAAGAAAGAAAGGTGATGAGAGGACAGAAGCAACATGATGGCATTGCATAACATCTGAAAACTTCCTTAAGGATTGAAGAGATGAATCTTGGAAGAATGAATCTGTTTTTTTAGCTTTCGCTGTCATTATCCTGTCTTGTGCTCCTTCAAGCGCTCAGCTTCAAATTGGTTCCTATAATGGTGCATGCCCCGTAGCTAAATCTACATTCAAAGAAGAAGTTATGAAAGCTCTTAATGATGATTCTGGCTTGGTTGCTGGCCTTGCTAAAATGCATATTCATGATGGATTTGTCAGGGGTGCTGATGCATCAGTTCTGATAGATTCAACAAGCAACAACATAGCAGAAAAAGATTCACAGACAAATAATCCAAGTCTCCAAGGTTTTTTTTTTTTAAATCATCAATGCAGTAAAATCCCACCTCAAGACTGAATGCAAAGGCATAGTCTCATGTGCTGATATCCTTGCATTTGCAGCAAGAGACAGTGTTCTATCTAGCATGGGAATACCATATGCTGTACCATTTTAATCTCACATGAAACTTCAGTGATGAATATGGATGCAATGTTGGGAAAATTAGATCTCCATAGGTTGCTTTATGTGGAAAATAAATTAGTCATTGTTATCAAGCTGCTTTACCTATGCTTAATTTCTTTTCCCAGGTCTTTGTGTAGATTGATCCATTTGTCAGGCTAAGAACCACCAAACGATCCATTTGATTATGCATCTTCACTATGCTGGCATTGTATATTAAAAAAAAAATAACAAAGTCATAGTGTACCTGACAATTGGATGGGTTATATATATAAGACACGAATGCAAATGAAAATGGGCAGGAGTGCATGCCGCCCATGCATGGTGACGTGCAAAAATAAATAAATAAATAAATAAATAAATAATGGAAAAAGAAGCGTGCATAAATACATGATAAAAAAAATAATAAATAAAAATGAGAAAAGGATGTAATGCTATAAAATAAAAAAAAACGATGAGAAAATAAAAGGGCATGCATACGTGCATGGCAAAATAAAAAATTAATTAAAAAAATGATGAATAGCATGCATACATGCATGAATTTTTTAAAATAATAATAATAATAATAGTACAAAAAATAAAAAAAAGCATTCATTCTCACCATGTGGGCCCCATAAAAAATAAAATGTATATGGGAATAAAGAAAATAATTAAAAAAATGACAATATGAAGCTTAAGCTAAAAAAATGGAATAAATAAAATAAATAAAAAAATCCCTTGAAGATCAAGATAGGCTTGTCCATTTGACTGGAGTGGCAATTTTCTTCTAATCCCAAGCCCAAATTTCACATTGGCACTTAACATGACAAGACTCAAAATGACAAAATAAATGGCAATGACCGTGGTGACTATGTGTAGTATTTCGGGTTTTTCCACCATCCTTGAGAGTTTAGTGCTGGTTTTGGAGGAGATCTTTGGCTGGTTTGTGGAGCCTGCGAGTCAACCCTTTGGATGTTCAAGTTAAGCTCTTCTCCTCTTCTTTACTTCTTGTTTCCTTCTTCTTCATTGAATGATGAGTCTAGGGTTGTTTGTAACCTTGAGAGGAGTTTAATCCTTGTTTCCATTTTTGTTTATTGTTTGTGAATCTTGAGAGAAGCTTTGGCTTTGGCTGTAGGCTTTGATCTCAAGAAGCCCTTGAGTGGTCTTCATCCTTGTTCTTGGAGCTACTGTAGCTCCGCCCTTTCCCTTATTTTCTTGGTTACTTTGGGTTAGAGAGTGAGGCTTTAACACTTAGGATCTCTTTGGTAGCCTCTAGGGTTAGTGGAGCAAACCCTAGAACCAGTTAGGTTTGTTGGTAGGGGAAACCTAGTTCCTTGTGTTTCTTGTGCTAACATTGTGTTTGTGGTGCTTTGTCAAGGAGAAGATGCTTTGACTCGAGGCAAGGGAGTAGCTGAGGAGTAGCTTGCGAGGAAGGTGGATCACCAATTCTATGAGTGGGATATTTATGCATTGCCTTATTAGATGAATGCCGATAGCTGGATATAACTCATGAGTACACACTTATATTACATTCATATACAACTATATCATGTTTTGAGTAGTGTTTTCTTAACTTATACTTGTTTGGCATTTTGGTGAATGATGATTTCTATTGAGTTGATCTTGAATGTCTTATGTGTTAATTGATTCGCAAATGTTCGGGTTGTGTTGGATTATCACTTCATTGAGGTTGTGAAACCTTTGTTTGTGTTAAACTTAGAATTTGATTGTGGAATTATTGGGTTTTCGAGAATTCTTAGCTTGGAACTTATTTTGGAAATTGTTGAAGTTTTCCATGTTATTCCTTGTATTGGGAATTGCTTATCCCCTTGTGTTTAAAGCTTGAGTGTCGATTGTGTTTCTATCGTTTCCTCGCTGGAATGCGAAAGCATTGTTGTTGGTTGTGTGTTTTGGTTAGCTTTTGTGCTTCGTGCGGATTTGCGCATACCGTTGGTTTTGTTGGTGGGTTACTACGAGGGCCAGCTTAGACTGGACATTTACTACGAGGGCCAGCTTAGACTTGACATTTACTATGAGGGCCAACTCAGACTGGACATTTACTATGAGGGCCAGCTCAGACTGGACATTTACTATGAGGGCCAGCTCAGACTAGACATTTACTAAGAGGGTTAGCTCAGACTGGACATTTACTACGAGGGCCAGCTCAGACTGGACATTTACTATGAGGGCCAGCTCAGACTGAACATTTAATGCGAGGGCATGTTCGGGTTGATGTTTGACTTATTCTTTTTATTGAACCAATGTTTAGTGTTTTACCGGATTTGAGGTTGTTAAAATCTTGTTATAGTAAGAAAGGTTTCTTAACCCTATCTTTTGTTATACTGTGTTAAGTTGGCTATCGTATATATAAATTATGTTCTAAATATTTATCTTGCTCTTGGTAAAATATTTATTTAGATGGTTTATTGTTATCTTTGTTGTTGGCGTTTTCTGGTGAGGTTGTGCTAGTCTCCCCTCACTGAGTAATGCTAGTTGCTCACCCCTCTTTCTTCTCCTAGACTATTGCAAGTAGTAGGTGAGGCGGTGTGCACTGTGCTGGGCATTTGTTGCTGCTCCATCTTCTGTGTATCTTTTCTGTTTCATGTATGTTTCCTTTTGTGTCATAAACATGTTGTTGGGCATATGGATCCACTAGTTTGTAGTAAACCCTGTTGTATGTTTTGTATCTATCTCAACTTTGAAACTCTGATGTATTAAGACTTGTTATTATTGTCATAGCTTTCCTATGCACTTGTGATCTTGTTTACTGTTATATATCATCACTGTTGTCGTCGTCGTTGTTGTTACTTCCGCTTTTGTGTTTTTGGTGGAATATTGTGGAATTCCAGGTTATTGTTTAGCCTTGCACTGTCTCTAGGGTTGAGTGGCGGAGCATCCCTCCTCGGGATTGTCGCAGCGGTTGTCGCGTCCCGTGGACCCGCAGGTCGGGGCGTGACACTATGCGATATGGATCAGTAAAAAAGGCCTAAGTAAGAACAACTAGTGCAATCTTATGTCAGCACTTGACAACCTGCGTTTCCTTATTCTGAAGCAATAAAAACACTTATTTTGATGCCATATTGGAACACATATCCTGAGACGGTTGATGAAATCCAAATCTTGAAGGAGATATACAAGTTTGAAGCGGCAATAAAAAGGCAACAAATAAAGAATACGAATTTTAAGTTGCATGAATTTCTGAACAACAATGAGATTTTGAAATAGTCAATCTCAAATCGGCAATGAAGCATGAGACGGCGGCGAAGCATGGTGGATGATGGCGTTAAAAATAATAATAATAATAATAATAATAATAATAATAATAATAATAATAATAATAATAATAATAATAATAATAATAATAAATAAATAAAATATGTCTGGCTATATATATATGGCAATATTCATATGTAATGGATCACCATATGTTTTGACAATAAATTTATTATTTTTTTCATTGCCTTTTTATTTGTACTTTTGCCCCTTAATCAGAGGTTCCCAAGACACTGTCTAGGGTAATTAATAATAGAGGCTTGCCTCTATTAGGAATGAAAGAACCCATAAAACAAATATGATATTTGTGTTTCGATATATCGTCTGATGTCTTCTTCATAGACACGATGCCAAACGCGTATTTTCGTTCCCACAAATTCTGGCACGCCCGGTGGGACCATTCCTTCTCCCATCTTTGATGCAAAAGTACAAGTAAAGGCATTGTTTATACATCCTGTGAAAGAAATCTAATATTGTTGATTGTTTTATTACAGAAGAAGAAGAAACGGCACTCAAGAACTCAACCACCTCTGGAAGCCCAAAACTCACGATCTTCTTTGGCGAAGGAACTGAAGTTGAACTACCCAACTGCACTTTCAACACTGGGGCTGCAGGAGCTGAGCTGACCTTCGGCACAATATCTGAGTCGGTGCAATTCATAAGGAGACCTGCACCTTTGGAAGAAAACTTGACGGTCCCGCGACTTCCATCGAAGGGTCGTCGCCCTAATGTGATCGTTCCTGCAACTGGTGAGGATGTTACTGTCAAAGAATCACCAAGAGTATCTGCATTCAAGAGGCTATCCCACCCTAAAAGGGTAGTCTCTACAAACGATGATGATGATGATGAACCTACCTTTACTATTACAGCAAAGGGGAGGGAAAGCGGAATCTTCCACTCATCTGATGAAGACACGCCTAAGAAGAAAGGCGTGCTTTCAAGGCTCACTCAAAGGAAAGTCAAAATTCCAAAACAAAAGCTAGATTTTGTATCATTCCAAGAACACAAGAATAATCAAATGGGTACCTTCAATAATTCATTTGACCCTCTTAAGCTAGTGAAGAAAAATGCAACCACTGCAGACTTGCGTCCTCAACTGAATGAAAACAAGGTTAGTAGACCTCCAAGATCCTATCACAAGAACTCATTTGGCCAAGATCTTTACAAGACTTATACAACGGCAAAGAAATTGTAGTCAGAGAAGATAAGGCCAAAAGAATTTTATCAAAAGAAGAGGCAATTGATTTCAAAAGCACGGAATACAGTGTTTGACCGTTTAACTCCTTCAAGGAATCAGCCCAGGATTTCCCGCTCAAAATTCCAATGGAGAAGGGAAATGAAAGATGAAGAAATGACTCATGCGAATGAGGAAGTAAGAAGTCAACCTAAGGTTTCCCGTTCTAAATTCCAATGGCAAAGGGAAATGAAAGATGAGGAAATGTCTGATGCTGATGTGGAAATACACACTTGTCGGATGGTTACTGAGGCAAGAAGAGATCCCACACCAGAACAAGACCAACCAGGACCTGTTACGAGATCCCGCAGAAGAGCAGCAGACTCCCTGAATGGAGAAGAAGGCTCCAGCTACATGCCACCACATGGTGGGCAAGGGATAGGAACTAGCCTTCCACCACTCCACATGCCAAGGAAACACAAAGAGGCAAATCCTATAAATGAAGTCGATGAAGATGAACCTGTTTTTGTTCCTCAAAAGGGACACCGTGATACTGAATATAAAAGACTCAATGACAACATGGCAATGTTGATGGAGTCAATGTTACAAATGCAGAAACAAATCAAAATACTAATGGAAGATCGACCTGAACAAGTAGGAAGGTCGAGGAGTCCGACCCGACGGCCGAGAGAAGCCCTTAGGCCAGCTGAGCAAAGGTCGAGAAGTCCAACACCTCATCCAAGGGAAACCTTCATGCCAGTGGAACATGCAGGAACTTATATTCCAGTTCAAGAACAGTCAGCTGTAATAACTCGGGAAGAGATACAACAAATGGTAGTTGCTGAACTACAACAGGCCAAAGGAAGTGAGACAAGGGCCGATGGAGACAAGCCCTATCCTAGTTATCATGACTTGGTACCTTATCCCAAGGGATATAATGTTCCTAAATTTAAGCAATTTACTGAGATCAGCAATCCTGACCAACATTTGGCTCATTTTGTGACATCCTGTGGAGATACAAGTGCAAAGCCGTCACTCCTCCTAAGACAGTTCTCTGCAAGTCTCGCAGGAGTAGCATTTGAATGGTATGTGAATCTACTACCCGAGTCAATTCAAACATGGCAGCAGTTGAAAGATGCCTTTCGAGTACGGTTCGGGGACATAAGTGACAAAATCACGATTGCTGACCTCGCGGCCACTCGCCACAACAAAGATGAAAAAGTGGTCGATTATATTATGAGATGGAGGAACTTGAGCATTAAATGTGAATAACCACTTGATTAGCCACAGGCGGTGGGTTTATTGCTCGGGAAAATTGATAATTGGATGGCACCCTTTCTGAGTACATCTGGCATCACAACATTAGAAAGGACTAACCCAAAAGTGTTGACTAATTTCCAATCTACTTCAAGGAATGATAGAGACAAATCGAAGAGGACAGAAGGCGTCAAGTACACTGCTACAACCTTCAATGTTGAGAAAGGGAAAGACGTAGCTGAGCCCCATAAGCCGGAACAAGTTAAGGCAACTGCTTTAGGTATTACTGAATCAAGACCTCTCCCCTCCTTGAAGGATAGGATGAATAAGAAGTATTCCTTCAGAAGGGACAAAGTACATAAGATCTTCAAAGAAGCTGTGAGAGAAGGTCTGCAGCTTCCTGAATGCAATAGGCCTGAGATGCAAAGCAAGAAGGACCATCCAAATTACTGTCCATATCATAGGGTGTTAGGACATACAATAGAAGATTGCTATGTTTTCAAGGACTGGGTGGAGCGACAGTACCAAGAAGGCAAAATCACACTCTCAAAGAACGTTTTGTCTGAGCAACCAGCTGAACACACCCGCTATGTTACTACCTTAGACTCAGAGGGATCATCCCAAGGGGAGGTCATAGTGGTTCGCAATAAAGTGATACTTCCATCGACAGAAGATGATAAACCTTTTGTTGTTCCAGAAGAGGTATGGGAAGTATTTATATCCAAAAGATCAATGAAGATGTTGAAGAAGTTGGCTGAACTCCCAAGGATATCTTGGAAACGCTCTCAAGAATCTCCTAAAGGACCCCCGACAAAACAATCAAAGAAGAAGAACAAGAAGAAAAAGCGCGAATAATCAAAGCGCAAGAAATCCATTATTAAGGAGTATATAGAGACTCTTGATGAATATGAACAGAAGGAAAGGGTTCTGATTACCCTCAAAGATTATTTTCCTGAAGAAGTCAAAGAATTGCTTGGAGAATTAACTAAGGAAATTGATGAAAATGATGAAGATGTGTAACTAGAGACTTGCAGGGTTATTTCGGGAAGAGAATACCCTCTAGACAACCCAGAAGATGATGACAATGATGATTATGATAGTTTCTCTGAGCCAGAAGAATCATATGACCGTTATGGCCGACCCTATATTAGCAAGAAGTAGAGAAAGAAGATAGCATTCAGGGAGAAAGTAAAGAAGGCGAACGCCAAGCTCTTGGAACCTTACCAATAAACAAAACCCAAAGAACCATATTATACCCCGAAGAGCCCAAAATATAAGGTCTTGAGGAAAGTTATGCCTGCTGAAGACATTCCTGCTTTCATTCAAAGGGTGACGGAAGAGTCAACTAATAGGTTGTTGCAGTTACATATTGAAGATGCTGAATGGGACGAGTCTGGGACATACCCTCCAGAATCATCGGGACAAAATTTTGTCTCAGAGGTTGTGAATTCTCCGACTCCTACTAAAACAACAAATACTAAGGGAAGGTTTATCTCTCAGGTTATCAAAATAAAAAAGGATAAGAGAAAAGAGCTTTTTGATCAAGCCATAGAAAAAGGGTTGGATTTGCCTAGACCCAAAAGGTCATGCTTGATGCATCTTGATAGTCATCCAAACTACTGTCCATATCACCGCCTTGTAGGACACACCATAGAAGAATGCAAAACATTTCAAAATTGGTTGCAAAGACAGGTCTGTATGGGAAATTTGACACTCACAGAGGACTACTTTGAAGAAAGAGGAGAATGTTGTGCTATAGCCTTTTTTGATGATTCAGAAAACGAGCTAAAATTTCCTGATGAGGAAGAGGAAGTACCACAACATGTACATTAGATGCAACTCAGAACTGGGAAGACACTTCAACCAAGATAGGCTTCTAGCTCAAATAACAGAAATAAAGGGAATGCTTCTAGCTCAAATGGCAGAAATAAAGGGAAAATAATTGAAGAAGATAATGTCTCTCCGAGGAAACCCTCAAAAAAGCCAAATTATAACATTTTGGCACATTTGAAGAAGGTCCCAGCACTCCTCAGTATGTACGATGCATTGATTATGTCAACTGAAGTCAGGGAGTCCTTAATACATGCTCTACAAAATCCTGAAGAGTATCAAGCATACTTTGCCGAGGTCAACATGAAAGACGTTTTGCATACAGTATATAAATCTTCAATGTCCTTCACAAATGAAGACCTATGCTTGGAACTATAGCACACAACAGACTGTTATATGTGATAGGGTTTTGTGAAGGAATAAAGATCAACCGGGTTTTGATTGATCCAGGGTCTTCTGTGAATTTAATGACCCTCAAAACACTTTGAGCATTGGCCTTTGAAATATGCCACTTATCTCCGGAGAAGATCATTATCCAAGGCTTCAATTAACATAGCCAAAAGGCATTGGGGTCCATTACTCTTCCCAGTAAATTTGGAAAGATGACATCTGATGTGAAATTCCATGTGATTAATGCTGATGACTGCTATAAAACTCTCCTAGGAAGGCCATGGATTCATGAAAACTAGATGGTTCCTTCAACACTTCATCAATGTGTGAAGTACCTGTTAGACGGGGAAGAGTTCAGAATTGATGGAGAGAGCCAACCCTTTGGCATTCATGAAATACACTATGAGGACGCAAGGTATTATCATAGTGCAACCAAAGGAGGCAAATCAACCGAAGAGGGTAAATTGCCAAGTCCAAAAGAAGGTTCTTTGATGAAGATGACCAGAGCTACTCCAGTGTTCCAAAAGAGGGAACCAGTACTACCTCACTTTGGTAGTGACACTGATTCATTAGAAGATGAAAGTGATGAGGATATACACCAAAGCAAGGGTTAAGATGAAAGATCTGCTCAAGAAAGTGTGTTGCACATTACAAGGGTTCCTGATGGACTCTACAAGTCCTTAGAGGATTTGAATGTGAATACAGTTGAGCATATGAAGACATTCTATGTACCAGCTCGGCATGAAAATGAGAGAGGCATCCTCTTCTACGAGGCCAAGAGCAAGAAGATTTCAAATGATGATATCATAAACATTGAAGAAATAGAAGATGATGAAGGTCAATCTATAAATTTCCTAAGCTATTACTCTAACAAGCTTAAGACGCTAGTTGAGAGGTTTGGGGGCAAAATCAAGTGGTCGAGGAAGTCATATTAGAGTTTTCACCGATTGTGGGATCCTACACATATGGATAAGAGAGGAATAGGCTACTCTGAGTCTTCCATGTACTCATATTACATGGTAACATCCCAGGCAAAAGAAGAAGAAATCAAAATAAAGAATGCACCGCTTGAATTAGAGGACGGGGGGGCAAGAAACAATCGATGAGTTGGTCGAAATTAACTTGGGAAGCAATGAGGACCCAAGGCCGACTTTCCTAAGCACACAGCTATCAGAAGAAGAAAAGGAATTATTCAAGGCTCTTTTGAAGGAACATATTGACTTCTTTGCCTGGAACTATAATGAAATGCCGGGGTTAGATGATGAGGTAGCTGTTCACAGACTGGCCATTGACCCTAATGCTATTCCAGTCAAACAGGCACCGAGAAAGATGAAGTTTGACCTGGATGAAGGGTGATAGAAGAGACAAAGAAGCTGATTGAAGCAGGATTCATCAGAGAAGAGAAATACCCTGATTGGGTAGCTAGCATAGTTCCTATGAAAAAGAAGAATGGGCAAATATGAAAAAGAAGAATAATGAGGGTAGGAGAGATAATCGATATAACGATGGGGTACCCGGACAAAGCTCCCCCTAGGACTAATGCTTCTAGTGCAAAACTTGTATTATGCTCTACAATTGATGCCTATTGAGTCGAGGATATCCTTAAACACACGGTCCCAAACCTAAGGTCAACCGTGACTAACCCCAACACTATGTCCCGGCATTAGGATTCACGTCAACCCTTCACTCTGTTGATTGCTCAACTAAGCCCCAGGGGAGTATATCTACCTAAGCCTAACACTACGTGGAGTTGCTTTAAGCTCTAGGGATTCCTAGTGATAAAACCTGTTCCTATGTGTAGTAGTTCTAACCCTTTGGTCCAGGTGGAAGAACCCTAGTCTAAATTAAGCCCCAGTGCATAGGATTCACATCACCCCAAAACCTTGGAGGAGTTTGTCTACCTAGCACTTCACTCTATTTCGACCTCTAATGAATCAAGGAATCGGAGGTAGGGAGAAATCACAACGGAAGGGAAAGGGGTACGTCGCTACCTCACAACTCTCCCTCTCAACCCTCTTCAATCTTAAGGAGTCTAACCCTATAGAGGTTGTCACACCCTCAAAGGATAACTTAATAGATTCTCAACCCTAGTGTCACATCTAAGGGAAAACAATAACAAGATAAAATCAAGATTGAAACTCAATAAAAGAACATCAAATTAAGAAAGCATAATAAAAGTCATAGAAACAATATCATCCTAGAGTTTACAAGTCCGAATACCCACTAGGGTTTAGCTCTCCATGGAGCAATACAAAATCAATAAAGAATTTAAGAAAATATGCATGAAAACCATAAAGAAAACCCCCTTGTAGATCGTATCGATGGTCTTGTGTAGTCGCGTGTCTTCTCTAACGAATCCCTTGTCAAGCCTAGGGCACACCTCGCCAAATCAATGCCGATGAGAGCTTCCCCAATAGCTTTCTTCCAAAGGATGTCGATGTCGATGCCGTTTAATCGTCTCCAAAGACCTCCAAGAACCTCTCCAAACCCTAGCCGAAAGCCCCCCAAAAGATATCCCAGTGATAGAAGGCGAGGTCCCTCAAATAGATATGAAAACGGGCTATTTATAGGCTGAAATCGGGCTGAATTCGGGCTGAAATCGGACTTCTGTGAAAATCCAGAAATTCCACACGCCCGTGTGTTAATTCCACACGGCCGTGTGGAAATTCTGGAATCGTGATTTCTCGGCACCTGTGAACAGTGTTTCTGCTACAGTATCCCTGCTACAGTGCACGCCGTGTGGAATTTCCACACGCCCGTGTGAACTCTCTGGAATTCTGAATTTCGGCAGAATGTGAACAGTAGCTGCTACAGTATATATCTACAGTATTTTTGCTACTCCCGAATCGATCGTTCTTCATCGAGGCCGTTGAATTGGGCACACAATCAACGGTAGATTATGTCGATTACTTCATTTCTCTTCATTGGCGAAGTTCTCCAATGCTACACGAGTTATAGACTTTTGTGAGTGTGACTGCCCTTGTGCCCCTCCAATGGAGGTTGGCACACATCCACAAGTCTAGACTCGTGCCTTGTTCCTTGCTTGGTCCAAGAACTCGTCAACAATGGTGAACATAACCTATTCTTGCTTCATTCTTCTCCAAATTGGCTCCACAACCCTACAATGCACAAAAGTAAACAAATGCACACTTTTTAGTGATAAAATCTGATTAAATCAATGCTCATTGCAAGATAATAACACTTCGCATTACTATAACACGAGCACTTATCAAATCCCCCACACTTATGCTTTTGCTTGTCCTCAAGCAAAATAGAACGTGAAAGTATTTGGGAAGAACAATTGAAAGTGCTCGGCCTTAGGTTCACCAAAAGTATGCAAAAGAAGCATTCTACAAGTAAGGGGAAATCAAAACATTGCATAAGGTTATCATTGCTCTAGCTAAAAACTCGAATCAAAAAGGAAGACGAACTCGAAAATGTGTAGTGTGTGTGAACTCACTCAATACAACCAACGAGTACTCCTCAAACTTTTGTTAACAAGGACTTATTTATATACGAAAAGCAAGAAAGGAAGTAGTAGCTTCACACAACCTCGAAGGTAGCCCTTTCCTAGGCGTCCGCCAAAGGTGGCTTTCACACTTTCGAGGAGGTAGCTCTTTCTACTGGGGTAGTAGCTTTCACGCATCCCATGAGATAGCTCTTTCTCTCATTAGGGCATAACTTGTATCCGACTTATGAGAGTAGCTGCATACTTCATAGGCGGTAGCTCTTGCCACCCCAAATGCATAATTAAAACAAAGCTAATATTTACAAACTCATATATTTTTTCTCTTTTTCTCTTTTCATTTTTCCACTTTTTTTTTTTTTTTTTATATTTTTCTCTCCTTATATATGCATTTTCCAAAGTAAAACTAAGAACAACGATAAACTTGTCCTTAAAAACTTCAAGATTGAGTTTCCAAAAGATTCCAAGAGTAAGTTGTGCAATATAAGATAATCGAGCAAAAATTCCCTAAAATTCAAGTAGAAACTAGAGCATGATAGGATACAATGTTAAAAATTCTCCTAAACTATAAGAATACACCGTTGCAACTAAGGTGAACCGCCATAGGCTACATGAGCATAAGCAATTGAACGCACAAGTAAAGGTGTGTGCAATTTGAACTCCCCCCCACACTTAAGATGTACATTGTCCTCAATATACGCATGCAAGCACAATAAGAAGTATAACAATCAAAACATCATGTGTGAAGGTGGGCAATTGAAACAATACTCCCCTGAACTCCTAGTGGTACGTTTGATGGAGCTATGTTCATTGAGGGTTGAGTCTCAACGGGTTGTGGAGGGTACACGGTCCCATGACCATGCCTATGACTAGTACTCAAATTCCTTGCATCCAAGACCATCTGCACGTACACAAGGGGGATCAGTGAAGCTCAATAAAAGTAAAATAAAACAAAAGAAACCTAAAGCTAAAAACGCCTCAAGCGTCGGTGTCGTCAGTTCTTCGATCTCCGGTGCTGCTGTCAGTGCTGATACTGGTGGATCTGGTGTTGAAAAGGAAAAGATTGACGAAGAAAAGGAGAAAATATGCTTACCGACGAAGTGAAAATCAAAAACTTCGAATATGGTCGGAAAACAACTTAAAAACTCCTTAAATGGACAAAGAGAGGGTTGGGAAAATGTGAGGAAACATCCCTTGAGTGTGGAGGCATTTAGAATTGAAAAGGCAAAAGAAGATTTTAAAATTAAAAACAACCTATCATGTTCTGTACATCCACACGGCCGTGTGGAATTTCCACACGGCCGTGTGCCTCCACTAGAAGGGTTCATAGGGGCAGTCACACCCCCTTGTGTTTCCTCTGTTTGCTTTCCAGAACATACACACGGCCGTGTGGAAATTCCACACGGCCGTGTGCCCAACCTGGCCAACACACGGCCGACCACAGGGGCACCCACACGCCCCTGTGGACTCTCTGGATCCCAAGAAAATCATCTAAGTGTTCCACACGGCCGTGTGCTATAAACATGGGCACTCACAGCGGCACTCACACTGCCCCTGTGTCTCTCGGGATGGAGAGTTGTAGCTCTGCAAAGATCCACACGGCCGTGTGGAAATTCCACACGGCCGTGTGCCTTCATATGGTCGTTCACAGGGGCAATCACACGCCCCTGTGTCTTCTCTGGATGAGTTCTGAACTATGACACACGCCCGTGTGGAAATTCCACACGGCCGTGTGTCTTCTCTGGATGACTTAGAAAAATTTGCAAGCTTTGCAGAAAATTTCAGAAACTCAAATACAATGTTCAGAGCTTGCATGTACAATAAAAATTCGACCAGAGATCCATGAAAACACACTCAAACGACCTAAAACTTCGACAATCACAATTAGGCACACTATAATACCAATAATCCATAAGAAATCACAGCACACGCATAATAAAATGAAAACACCAACACTAAGCAATTATTCATGCTAAAACTAAACTAAAACCTAGAAAAGCAATAAAAAACTTGGGTTGCCTCCCAAGAAGCGCTTGTTTAACGTCACTAAGCTTGACGTACCTCTTTCTTACCTCAAGGCGGCTTGAAAAGAGTGTGTTCCTCCCAACAAGATCTTGCATAGCTACTTCCTTTAAACCAAAAATCGACTTGCCGTGGTGGAGTATTTGTTGGAGGGTCCAACCATCCTACTTTTGGCCTCCAAGGAAACAATTTGGGTTGGGAATTGTCCAAGCTTAGCATAGGTGGGTCATGGGATGGTTTAAATATCCTCCCCACATCGTTTTCCCTTCCCAAAGTCTCTTTCTTGCTTTTTATGAGTTGATCAATCCTAAAGAGCGGTGCTTGTTCCATTACTTTAGGGTTTGCTTCTTCTTGTGTATTTTCATCTTGAAAGGAACATGACACTAGCAAATCCCCTTGAAAATTTTCTTCCTCACAAGCACACTGTTCTTTCAAGCAATCCAAATTCTCAACAAGATGTTCTTCCTCTTTCTTTTCAATTTCTACAGCAATGTACTCGGTATGTCTCATTTCTTCATTGTCATTCACTACCACATCAACTCTACAAGGGTCTTGCGTTACTTGCTCAAATACTTCATGTTCCTTGGAGAGTGTGTCAAGTATCCATCCTAATTGATGCTCAAGGTTGTTGTAGGAGGCTTCATGACACTTTCGTGTGGCTTCCATACTTTGGCAAGAGGCATTGGATGCTTCAATAAAATTGTCTAGCACTTTTTTCCACGGAGGTGCATCCTCTTCGAGTCTCTCATCCTTTTTAAATTTCTCTTGAAGTGCTTCCCAATGTTGTCCATCATTATTCCATGAAAAATTTGGGTAGCTCCTTTCATTTGGATGATATGTGTTGTAGCATGGATTGCTTTGTTGTTGTGAAGCAATAATTCTATCAAGGCTTGTATTGAGAGCTTCAACTTTAGAATATAGCTCAATAACTCGATCAATCTCCATTTAGGCTCCTTGCAAGAAAAAGTAAGACAAAACAAAAGAAGAACAAATAAGAAGGATGGAAGAATAAGAAAGGTTAAAATAGAATGAATGATGAATAGCTAAAATAACGAAGTACAAATGTCTCCAAAACGCCTATTCCCCGGCAACGGCGCCAAAAACTTGACACGACCTTTTGCGTGCGTATCGCAAGTGCACGGCCTTGTCGAAGTAATAAAAGTTACCCCGGTGAGTGGGTAGTCGTATCCACAGGGAATAGTGTTCAGAAACAAGTGTTATCGCTATTTAGCTATGATGGGAATCGATGACGAGAAAAGTATGTATGTATAGATATAAAAGAAAATAAAAGAGTGCAAGAAGAATAATGAGGGTAGGAGAGATAATCGATATAACGATGGGGTACCCGGACAAAGCTCCCCCTAGGACTAATGCTTCTAGTGCAAAACTTGTATTATGCTCTACAATTGATGCCTATTGAGTCGAGGATATCCTTAAACACACGGTCCCAAACCTAAGGTCAACCGTGACTAACCCCAACACTATGTCCCGGCATTAGGATTCACGTCAACCCTTCACTCTGTTGATTGCTCAACTAAGCCCCAGGGGAGTATATCTACCTAAGCCTAACACTACGTGGAGTTGCTTTAAGCTCTAGGGATTCCTAGTGATAAAACCTGTTCCTATGTGTAGTAGTTCTAACCCTTTGGTCCAGGTGGAAGAACCCTAGTCTAAATTAAGCCCCAGTGCATAGGATTCACATCACCCCAAAACCTTGGGGGAGTTTGTCTACCTAGCACTTCACTCTATTTCGACCTCTAATGAATCAAGGAATCGGAGGTAGGGAGAAATCACAACGGAAGGGAAAGGGGTACGTCGCTACCTCACAACTCTCCCTCTCAACCCTCTTCAATCTTAAGGAGTCTAACCCTATAAAGGTTGTCACACCCTCAAAGGATAACTTAATAGATTCTCAACCCTAGTGTCACATCTAAGGGAAAACAATAACAAGATAAAATCAAGATTGAAACTCAATAAAAGAACATCAAATTAAGAAAGCATAATAAAAGTCATAGAAACAATATCATCCTAGGGTTTACAAGTCCGAATACCCACTAGGGTTTAGCTCTCCATGGAGCAATACAAAATCAATAAAGAATTTAAGAAAATATGCATGAAAACCATAAAGAAAATCCCCTTGTAGATCGTATCGATGGTCTTGTGTAGTCGCGTGTCTTCTCTAACGAATCCCTTGTCAAGCCTAGGGCACACCTCGCCAAATCAATGCCGATGAGAGCTTCCCCAATAGCTTTCTTCCAAAGGATGTCGATGTCGATGCCGTTTAATCGCCTCCAAAGACCTCCAAGAACCTCTCCAAACCCTAGCCGAAAGCCCCCCAAAAGATATCCCAGTGATAGAAGGCGAGGTCCCTCAAATAGATATGAAAACGGGCTATTTATAGGCTGAAATCGGGCTGAAATCGGACTTCTGTGAAAATCCAGAAATTCCACACGCCCGTGTGTTAATTCCACACGGCCGTGTGGAAATTCTGGAATCGTGATTTCTCGGCACCTGTGAACAGTGTTTATGCTACAGTGTTTCTGCTACAGTATCCCTGCTACAGTGCACGCCGTGTGGAATTTCCACATGCCCGTGTGAACTCTCTGGCTTGCTGGAAAATTAATTCACACGGCCGTGTGGAATTTCCACACGCCCGTTTGAACTCTCTGGAATTCTGAATTTCGGCAGAATGTGAACAGTAGCTGCTACAGTATATATCTACAGTGTTTTTGCTACAGTGCCTGCTACAGTGGTTCTCCGAAATACTCCCGAATCGATCGTTCTTCATCGAGGCCGTTGAATTGGGCACACAATCAACGGTAGATTATGTCGATTACTTCATTTCTCTTCATTGGCGAAGTTCTCCAATGCTACACGAGTTATAGACTTTTGTGAGTGTGACTGCCCTTGTGCCCCTCCAATGGAGGTTGGCACACATCCACAAGTCTAGACTCGTGCCTTGTTCCTTGCTTGGTCCAAGAACTCGTCAACAATGGTGAACATAACCTATTCTTGCTTCATTCTTCTCCAAATTGGCTCCACAACCCTACAATGCACAAAAGTAAACAAATGCACACTTTTTAGTGATAAAATCTGATTAAATCAATGCTCATTGCAAGATAATAACACTTCGCATTACTATAACACGAGCACTTATCAACTACCGCATTAGAAGGGTCTTTGGGAGCTATGTTGGCCCAGAACAATGAAGAAGGCCGGGAAAATGCGCTATATTACCTCAGCAGGATGTTGATAGGGGATGAGAGTAAATACACGCCAATTGAAAAACATTGCCTAGCTTTGGTATTTGCAGTTAAGAAGTTGAGACACTACTTGCTAGCGCATAAAGTAATACTCATATCAAAAATAGATCCACTCAAGTACCTTATGACGAGGCCATTGCTTACTGGAAGACTAGCAAAATGGGCGCTGATTCTGATGGAATTTGACATAACATACACTCCACAGAAGGCTATTAAAGGGCAGGCGTTGGCAGATTTTTTAGCAGCACATCCTCTCTCTGATGATTCACCACTGAATTTTGACCTCCCTGATGAAGAGACATTAACAGTGGAAGAAGCAAGATGGCGACTATACTTTGATGGAGCGTCATCTATAAAGCCGGCACTCATGTCCCAAATTCCGCAAATCAAAGCTAGGATAGGACTCGTGTTTGTCACACCAGAAGGGGGAATCCTCAGATATGCTTTCTCCCTTACGGAGCCATGTACAAACAATGAGGCAGAATATGAAGCTCTCATAGTTGGTTTAGAACTAGTGATCAAAATGGAGATCCAAGGCATACACATATTTGGAGACTCACAACTCATAATGAAGCAAGTCAAAGGAGACTATAAGATATATAAACCTGAACTTCTTAAATATTACAAGAAAGTCAAAAATCTGATGAAGAAAATCCCCCAGATACAGTTGAGGAGGGTTTCAAGATCAGAAAATGGAGAAGCTGATTCTTTGGCAAGAGTAGCAAAGGAGCTAGCAAATCTGAATTATGAAGAAATCCATATAACCATAAGAAATAAAACGCCCATTAGTGCAATCCTTGACGAAGTCGAAGAGAAAAGTGCTGGGGACAAAGCGGAAGTCTTCACTCTCGAAATGCCAGAGGAAGATTAGAGGCAACCGTTCATAGAATATTTGCAATATGATAAACTCCCAGGGGATAAATCAGAAGGCCTTCAGATAAAGTGAAGAGCCCTAAGATTCATTCTTATAAATGATATATTATACCGCAGGTCATATGATCAACTACTCCTGCGGTGCCTCTCACATGAAGAAGCCCAAGAAGTTATGCATGATATACATTCCGGGATATGTGGTGCACACTAATCCAGACCCAATATGCGACTCAAGATCAAGCGCTTGGGATATTACTGGCCAACTATGGTTGGGGATTGCATCAATTATGCTAGAAAATTCCATCTATGCCAGATACATGGAGATTTTATTCATCAACATCAAAATCCTTTACACCCTACAGCCTCGTCATGGCCCTTTGAGATATGGGGAACGGATGTAGTCGGTCCTATTGAACCACCATCATCTTTGGGACAACGGTTTATATTTGCTGCGACAGATTACTTTTCCAGATGGGTAGAAGCAATCCCGCTGAGAGAAGTCAAGATTGAGAATGTCATCAAATTCTTCAGGGAGAACAACTTATACAGATTTGGGAATCCAAGAAGAATTATTTCATATAATGGCCCCGCTTTCAGAAGCTTCAAGATCGGGAGATTTGCACAACACCATAAAATAGACTGGAGATATACCTCCATCTATAACGCTAGAGCGAATGGGTTGGCAGAAGCATTCAACAAGACCCTCTCAAAATTGTTGAAGAAAGCAGTATCCAAGAACAAAAAGGATTGGGCAGAAAGACTCCCGGAGATGCTATGGGCATATCGCACCACCTATAGGACTCCAACACAATGCACACCATACTCTTTGGTGTTTGGAACTGAAGCGGTCTTGCCTCTCGAAATCCAGATATCCTCACTAAGAATGGCAGTGCAAAATGAAATCTCAAATAAATATAATGTTATGCTTCGCATGGATGAGTTGGACTCTCTTGACGAGAAAAGGTGAGGAGCACAACAGAATCTTGAAGTTTACAAAGCAAAAATGTCTCAAGCTTACAATAAGCTGGCTCATTTTCGGACTTTTACTAAAGGAGAGATGGTCCTTGTCCTTAGAAGACCCATCATCACCAATAAAAAAGTCGGGGGCAAATTGAAAGCAAATTCGAAAGACCCTTATGTTGTGGAGATCGTCTATAAAGGAGGCGCTTATCAACTTATTGACGCCAACGGAGAAAGACCGATGCCGCCTATCAACGGCCGATTCGTAAAGAAATACTATGTCTAATGTAAAAATGTTTGCCTAGGACGGAACGTCTGGTCCCTCACAAGGGTAGACTAGTCATGTACAATTAAATGTACTTCTTGAGGCAAAACATTCATTTTCATATATTTTTGTACTAAATTCACTTTTTGTATTAAGTTTTATTTAATGAAATAAAGAGGCATGTGTTTGTCTATGACGGAACGTCTGGTCCCTTTAAATAAAAAAGGGTAGACCGGTCGTGCGCGATTAAATGTGCTTCCTAAGGCAAATACATCGGCCCTTGTGTTTTCTAAACAAAAATAAAATAAAATAAAATAAAATAAAATAAAATAAAATAAAAATCATAAAGTAAAAAAAACAAACAAAGAAAAACTCAAAACAAAAAAAAAAGAAGCAAAAAAAAAACTAAACTAAACTAAACAAAAAAAAAGAACAAAAGAAGAAAAAAGTATAAAAAAAACAAAAGAACATAAAAAAAAACAACAAACAAAAGAAAAAAATCATGACGGAAAATTTTCAAAATTTCTGAAAAAAGAAAAGAAAGAAAGAAAATAAATTATGGAAAAAATAAAAAACAAGGGAAAAAACGTGAAAGAAAAAAAATTGTAAAAAAATCATGAAGGAAAAGGAAAAGAGAAAATTTCAGAATTTCCTAATTTCCAAAAAAAAAAAAAGGAAAAGAACCCATAAAAAAAATATAATAAATTTTCAAAATTTCTGGACCAGGCAAGTTGTGCTAGGAGTGTGGCGCATGAAGATTTGACATTAGGCGATCTCATTGCAATTTTGGGCCATATCCCAAAAAGGTTGGGAGATATCGGCCATGACAAAAGAAAGGGCTGGGGATTCATGCTTCTCCCACTCAATCTTATTAAATTTCTTCGTGAGAGAAATATGAAGGGGGCATTTGTTGCATGTCCTAATTTACATCAAATAAAAAATTTTTAAAATCACATACAACCAAATTGTAATCAAACAACATGTGGTTTAAATACATAAATTTCATCATAATTTGATATATTCAAATCCCAAGATCAGCCGAGAGCACAGACCTCGAGGCGATCTAAAATATTCAAATCTCAAGATCAGCCGAGAGCACCGATCTCGAAGCAATCTAAATGTTCAAAACTCAAGATCGGCCGAGAGCACATATCTCGAGGCGATCTAAATGTTCAAAACTCAAGATCGGCCGAGAGCACAGATCTCTAGACAATCTAAATATTCAAATCTCAAGATCAGCCGAGAGCATAGATCTCGAGGCGATCTAAAATGTTCAAATCTCAAGATCAGCCAAGAGCACAGATCTCATGGCGATCTAAAATACACAAATCTCAAAATTAGCCGAGAGCACAGATCTCGAGGCAATCTAAAAATATTCAAATTTTCGAATCAGCTAAAAGCACCGATCTCAAAGCGATCCAGAATATTCAAAATTACAAAATTGCCCCTGAGAATATATCTCAAGGCAAAATACAAATTACAAAATTGCCCTTGAGAACATATTTGGAGGCAAAATATAAATTATAAAATTGCCCTTGAGACATATCTCGAGGCAAAATATAAATTATAAAATTGCCCCTGAGAACATATCTCGAGGCAAAATGCAAATTACAAGATTGCCCTTCAGAACACCTATCTTAAGGCAATCTTATGATAGGCCGAATACACATCCCGTGGCAATCGTAAATTTCATATAACCAGAGAACATATCTCGAAGCAACTTGAGAAAGTGCAAATCACGAGGCACCCAAACACATATCTCGAGGCAAATTGGATTTGAATTTTGAAAATTTAAATTTTGAATTTAATTATATCCTCATTTCATTTTTTTTTTTAAAAAAATTTGAATTTGAATTTTTTAATCCTATCCTTTTGGATCTGGAGTTGGGATTTGACGGGGGAGGTTGAGATCGGGAATAGGAACGGGCGATAATACAAGGGGTTTGGATTCGAGAAGAGATCTTTAAGAGGGGAAAAAAAATATATGGGAGGACCTTTTTTCCTCACTTTCTTCTGAATCAGACAAAAAAAAAACAAAAAAAAAAATATATATTCTTGTCTTCTCAACCAAACAACAAAAAACAGGATAAATAAATAAAAGAAAAAAAGGCGAAAAAAAACATTTAAAAAATGATAAAAAAAAAAAGAAAAAAACCACCTTTCTTGCTATCACCGTCGCCTCCACTCTTGCTGTCTCTGCCATCCCCTTCCTTGTTGCTGCTAATGGTCACTGCATCGAATCCGTTCCCGAGCTTCCCCTCGTCATCTATGATTCCTCTGAATCCATCAAGAAAACCACCTTCCTCGACGACGTTGCTTCCCTCCAGCTTTGCCATCAGGACCTTCATTTAAGGTCGACCTTGATGCCGCTGTTGGAGATCTCGGTACCTACATCAATTTACAACGCCGTCATCGGCTTCCTCTTCACTGTCCCTATGCCCGTTTAGCCGATGAAGTCCATTGCTGCTGTTGCTATCTCCGAGTCGTTCCATTCTTCAGATCAGGCTTCTGCACTGCGGGGTCCTCTTCATCCTCGAAGCCCCAAGCTCTCCTTGAATAGCCCCTTAACCCTCCATTCATCCATGTCCGCTTTTCTCTCCACAATGCAAACCCCACGGCTAGCCTTGATTGCCTCCCACTTCTCTGCTTTCTAAGGCCAAAACCCTAGACTTGCATCTTTCTTCAAATCTCTTCCAATTTTCTCGGCCTCAATTCTTGTTGTATTCCCTTTACAAGGTTTGAGAGATGTCGAGTATTGAAGCCAATAAGGAGGAGAAGGAACTTGATTTTTTTTTTTCCCCAAATGTTGTCATTAAATACAAGAGCACTGCAGATATCGTCAACGAAGCTTTTTAGGTTGTGGTGTCACAGTGCAAGCCTGTAATCAAAGTAGTCGACCTCTGCAAGAAAGGAAATGTCTTCATCAGAGACCAAGTTGGAAGTGTGAATAAGAATGTGAAGAAGAAGATGAGAAGGGCGTTTCCTTCCTAACATGCACATCTGTTAACAATGTTGTCTGCCACTTCTCGCCGCTTGTTACTGATGATACGGTCCTGGTGGAGAACGATATTGTGAAGATTGACATGAGGTGTCATATTGATGGGTTTGTCGCTGTGGTGGCTCACACTCATGTCAATCATGAAGGGCCAGTTACCATGAGGGTTGCGGATGTCATTGCAGTTGCAAACACTGTAGCAGAAGTCACCTTGAGGCTTATCAGGCCTAGAAAACATAACAAGGATGTCACTGAAGCTATTCAGAAGGTTACTGCTACTTATGGCTGTGAAATTGTTGAAGGGATTCAGCCACTAACTCAAGAAGTTTGTTATTAATGGTGACAAAATCATATTTAGTGTAGCTAGCCGGAGACTAGAGTTAATGATGTAGAAGTCAAGGGAAATGAAGTTCAATGTAATTGATATAGTCACCAGTACTGGTGAAGGAAAGCTCAAAAGCCACAAGAAGCATAAGATGAAAATATCCTTCCATTTAAGTTCTTCAAAGGCAAGCTTTGATGTGAATTCTTATTAGAAGATCTTGTGAGCTAGAAACAAAATCAACAACAAAAAAAAAAAAAAAAGAAAGAAAGAAAGGTGATGAGAGAACAGAAGCAACATGATGGCACTGCAAAACATCTGAAAACTTCCTTAAGGATTGAAGAGATGAATGTGTTTTTTTAGCTTTCGCTGTCATTATCCTGTCTTGTGCTCCTTCAAGCACTCAGCTTCAAATTGGTTCCTATAATGGTGCATGCCCCGTAGCTAAATCTACATTCAAAGAAGAAGTTATGAAAGCTCTTAATGATGATTCTGGCTTGGTTGCTGGCCTTGCTAGAATGCATATCCATGATGCATTTGTCAAGGATGCTGATGGATCAGTTCTGATAGATTCAACAAGCAACAACATAGCAGAAAAAGATTCACCGACAAATAATCCAAGTCTCCAAGGTTTTTTTTTTTTTAAAATCATCAATGCAGTAAAATCCCAGCTCAAGACTGAATGCAAAGGCATAGTCTCATGTGCTGATATCCTTGCATTTGCAGCAAGAGACAGTGTTCTATCTAGCATGGGAATACCATATGCTGTACCATTTTAATCTCACACGAAACTTCAGTGATGAATATGGATGCAATGTTGGGAAAATTAGATCTCCATAGGTTGCTTTATGTGGAAAATAAATTAGTGTCATTGTTATTAAGCTGCTTTACCTATGCTTAATTTCTTTTCCCAGGTCTTTGTGTTGATTGATCCTTTTGTCAGGCTAAGAACCACCAAACAATCCATTTGATTATGCATCTTCACTATGCTGGCATTGTATATTAAAAAAAAAAAAAAAAGTAAAGTCATAGTGTACCTGACAATTGGATGGGTTATATATATAAGACACGAATGCAAATGAAAATTGGCAGGAGTGCATGCCGCCCATGCGTGGTGACGTGCAAAAAAAAAAAATAAAATAAATAAATAATGGAAAAAGAAGCATGCATAAATGCATGATAAAAAAAAAAATAAAAAATAAATAAAAATGAGAAAAGGATGCAATGCTATAAAATAAAAAAAAATGATGAGAAAATAAAAGGGCATGCATACGTGCATGGCAAAATAAAAAATTAATTAAAAAAAATGATAAATAGCATGCATGCATGCATGATTTTTTTTTTTAAAAAAATAATAATAGTACAAAAATAAATAAAAAAAGCATGCATTCTCACCCATGTGGGCCCCATAAAAAATGAAATGTAAATGGGAATAAAGAAAATAATAAAAACAATGACAATATGAAGCTTAAGCTAAAAAAAAATGAAATAAATAAAATAAATAAAAAAATCCCTTGAAGATCAAGATAGGCTTGTCCATTTGACTGGACTGGTAATTTTCTTTTAAGCCCAAGCCCAAATTTCACATTGGGGCTTAACATGACAAGACTCAAAATGGCAGAATAAATGGCAATGACCATGGTGACTATGCATATGGAGCAGTAAAAAAGGCCTAAGTAAAGACCAACTGGTGCAATCTTATGTCAGCACTTGATAACCTGCGTTTCCTTATTCCGAAGCAATAAAAACGCTTATTTTGATGCAATATTGGAACACATATCTTGAGACGGTTGATGAAATCCAAATCTCAAAGGAGATATACAAGTTTGAAGCGGCAATAAAAATGCAGCAAATAAAGAATACAAATTTTAAGTGGCATGAATTTCTGAACAGCAATGAGATATTTGAAATAGTCAATCTCAGAGCGGCAATGAGGCATGAGATAGCGGCGAAGCATGGCAAATGATGGCGTTATAAAAAAAAAAAAATTAATTAATTAATTAATTAATTAATAATAATAATAATAATAATAATAATAATAAATAAATAAAATATGTCTGCCTATATATATATATGGAAATATTCATATGTAATGGATCACCATATGTTTTGACAATAAATTTATTATTTTTTCATTGCCTTTTTATTTGTACGTTTGCCTCCTAATCGGAGGTTATCAAGACACTATCTGGGGTAATTAATAATAGAGGCTTGCCTCTATTAGGAATGAAAGAACCCATAAAACAAATATGATATTTGTGTTTCGATATATCGTCTGGTGTCTTCTTCACAGACATGATGCCAAACGCGTATTTTCGATCCCACACCTGTTTTGAGCGAAGATGCTAGTGAAGAGAATAAGAGCAAGCATAGGGAAGGTGCCCAAAAATTCCAATCTCCGAAGGGAAATGAGTACAAGCCCGTTTTGCCTTACCCATTAAGAATGAAACAAGATAAGGAGGATGCCCAGTTTAAAAATTTTTTGAACATATTCAAGCAACTCCACATCAACATCCCATTGGTTGAGGTCTTATCCCAAATGCCCAAGTACGGCAAGTTTTTTAAGGACCTCATCACGAACAAAAGAAAATTGGAAGAACTTGACTCTGTGACATTGTCCGGGAACTGCTCTGCGTTGATTCAGAAGAAACTGCCGAAAAAACTCACCGATCTCGGTAGTTTCATTATCCCATGCGTGCTTGGCGAAGGATTGCAAGAGAATGCCTTGGCAAATTCGGGGGCAAGCATAAATGTAATGCTATATAAATTGTTTCTGAAGCTAGGATTGGAAGATTTGAGACCAACACGTATGACCCTACAACTTGCCGACCGTTCAGTGCGAATACCACGAGGTGTAGTCAAGGATGTTCTTGTGAGGGTCGATAAACTTATCATTCCGGTGGATTTTGTTATATTAGATGTGGATGATGATGTGGAGGTCCCCATAATCCTTGGACGCCCTTTTCTTAATACTTCCGGTGCTTTAATTGATGTTAAGGGTGGTAAGATGACTTTAAGAGTGGGGGATGAACAAGTGATCATCACCCTCCCCGAAGCAATACGACACACACTCGACCACGATGATAGTTTATATTTCATGGATAAAACTGATGCAATTATTTCTGATTGTGTGCAGGAAGTTCTAGCTTTGAACCCGCTTGATGAAATTTTGGAAGAGTTAGGGGATGAAGAAATTGAAGAAAAAAAAGCCCCTCCTTCGCCAATGCAACAAGGTGCTTAAGTATTGGTTGACTCCCCACCACATGGCAAGGATAAGAAAATTCTGAAAAAGATGTAGAGAAAAATGAAGGAAAAGCTAAAGAAAGTTGTGAAGTTTGCAACAATGACAACCGAGGAAGTGGATACCATACTTTTTGAGAATCGAGGAAAATTCAAGATCTTTTCATGCCTCTCAATGAATTTTTCGGGTAACAATGCATCATCAAAGAATGGAGGTAACTTTCCTTCCTTTGTCCCACCATAAACTTTGAGGTAAAACACGTCAAGCTAACGACGTTAACCAAGAGCTTCTTGGGAGGCAACCCAAGTTTTAAATTCAATGCAATTCCATGTTCTTGAGATTTGAATGCATGTCTTGGTTCTTTTCCGTATTCTTGGAATGTTGTAGCATGTTAGTGTTCTAGGGTTTTTCTTCATGTTTTCTTTATTCTTGTCATCATTTTGTTTATTTGATCATTCATGCATGCTTGTGTGTTGTTGTGAGTTATTCAATGATTAGATATCATGAGATTCATGTTTTGAGCCTCTCCATGCTTTGTTCGGCTTTATTTCGAGTGTTTCTAAGACTTAGAGGAGTGTATTTCAATGCTAAATTGAGTTGGGAACTGTTTTCCACCCGTGAGGATGGTTGTAAGGCATCCAGAACTCCTTCACGGGCAAGCTCACGGCCGTGAGCTTTACCCGTGAAGCATCCAGAACTTCCTCACGGCCTGGCTCACGCCCATGAGCCAGGCCATGAGCCATCCAGAACTCCCTCACAGGTGAGCTCACGCCCGTGAGCCCACCGGTGAGGCATCCAGAACTTGCTCATGGGTGAGCTCATGCCCATGAGCCCACCCGTGAACACTTGCGGGCTAGGGCACTTAAGGCCCTTTTGGGTCTTCCCTCCTATTCATCATCTTCCATACTTCTCTTCCTCATATCTCCCTCCATTTTTCTTCATTTTTCTTCATTTTTCTTGCCCTAGAATCCTCTCCTCCTCCTCTAAAAACATTGTGCCGGAGTTTTGAAGATTAATCGCTCATTTGGCCGGATTTAACCTAAGAAATACTCCATAAACCCTAGGTTTGAGGTGAAACTCTTTTCTTGTGATGCTTGGGGTTTTTATGGCTTTGTGGGGTGATTTTTGCATGGATTCTTGTCTCCTTGAGTGCAATAATCTTGTGATGATGTTTTGGCATGTTTGTCTTTCTAGATCATCATGTTTTCAAGCAAGACTCTTGAAAACTTTTTTTTTCGGAATTACTGTAGCACTGCAAAATTTTCATCAATCTTTCATTTTTTCAATATTGTTTTGCTTGTAACTTGCTTAATTGGGATTCTCTTGACCTTGTAGGATGAGGGTGAAGAAAGTTGCCTACAAGAGAGCCCGGAGTGAACCTTCTCCGCCCCCCGAACAACCTAAGCTCAAAAAGGAAGATCATAAGAACCGTTTCGCGCTCCTCTCGCGCAAGAGCTTTGGCACAATTAAGAAAATTGATTGGGATGTATTGAAGACCCTGGGCTTGGATGAAACGGTCTTGGAACATATATCACACGGCGGTTGGGACAAGTTATTCTCCATTGAAGAACCTACATACAAGGAACTTGATAAGTGCTTGTGTTATAGTACCGCGAAGCGTTATTATCTTACGTTGAGCATATCTTTTATCAGGTTTTATAACTAAATAGTGTGCTTTTGTGTACTCTTGTGCATTGAAGGTTTGTGGAGCTAAATTGGAGAGGAAGAACGAAATTAGGTCGTGTTCGCCGATGTTGGGAAGTTTTCGGACCAAGTAAGGAACAAGGCACAAGCTTGGACTTGTGATTGTGTGCAAACCTCCTTTGGAGGGGCACAAAGGCAGTCACATTCACAACAAGTCTAACTCGTGTAGCTTAGAAGAACTTCACCAAGAAGGAGACTTGAGCAATCGGCACGACCTACTATTGATTATGTGCCCAATTCAATGGCCTCGATGAAGAACAACGTATTCGAGAGCATTTCGGCGAGTTACTGTAGCAGCAATGTAGCTTTGTTACTGTTCCAATCCACTGAAGCAAGTTACTGTGCATTTTCTGCCGAAGATCAAGTTTCCAAAGAATTCACAGGGGCGTGTGTAATTAACACACGGCCGTGTGAATCATTTTCCAACAAGCCAGAGACTTCACATGGGCATGTGGAAATTCCACACGGCCGTGTGAAGTAATTTTTCAGGAAGACAGAAACTTCACACGGGCGTGTGGAAATTCCACACGGCCATGTGAAGCCCCGATAAGTTCAAATTTAAAGCCGCACTCAGCCTATTTAAAGCCCGGTGGGGAGACTTTTCGAGCATCTTTTGACCTATCTTTCTCTCGAACTTCGAGAGGGTGCGGCTAGGGTTTCGGAGAGGACTTTGTGGAGGATTGGAGCATGCCAACGGCATCGTCATCAATGTCCGACGGCAGCACAAGACCACGGCCACATCACACGCGAGGGGGTTTTCATTGATGTTCTTATTTTGCAATTTATTTTACACTTTGATGAACATGTATAGCTCCATGAGGAGCTAAACCCCTCGTGGGTATTCGGACTTGTAAAACCCTAGGATCATTATGTTTCTATGACATTGTTATTATGCTTTTCCATTATTGATGAATAAATTCGAGTTTCAGTTTTAATTATCTTTTGCTATTGTTCTTCCTTAGCCGTGACACTAGGGTTGAGAACAATCTAGGTTATCTTTTGGAGGTGTGACAACTCCTATAGGATTAGAATACTTAAGATTTAAGATGGTTGAGAGGGAGAGTTGTGAGGTAGCAATGTACCCCTTTCCCTTCCGGTGTGATTTCTCCCTACCTCCGTTTCCTTGGTTAATTAGCGGTCAAGATAGAGTTTTAGGGCTCAATCTAGACTAGGGTTCTTCCACCTGGACCAAAGGGTTAGAACTACATAGAGGAACAGGTTTTATCACTAGGAATCCCTAGAGCTTAAAACAATCCCACGTAGTGTTAGGGTTAGGAAGATAGACTCCCCTGGGCTTAGTTGACAGGTCAACAAGGGTCAAGGGTCGTAGTGAATCCTAATAACGGGACATAATGTTGGGGTTAGTCACGGTTGACCTTAAGTTTTGGGACCGTGAGTTTAACGATATCCTCGACTCAATTAACATCAATAGGAAAGTATAATAACATAGTCTTGCACTAGAAGCATAAGTCGTAGAGGTAACTTGTCCGGATACCCCATCTCACCCATTACTAGTCTTTCTCTTTTAACTTCTACTTGCTTTTCTCTTGTCTTTCTTCTCTCTATTTACTTTCTTGTCGTTTATTCTAATTGTTTCTATAAATTCACTCATCACTCCGATTATTTCTTTTCGTACACCGCATAACTAAATAGTGAATTCTTGTGTTCTAAATCCCTATTCCCTGTGGATTCGACTACCCACTCACCAGGGTAATTTTATTACTTTGACAAGGCCGTGCACTTGCGGTACACACGCAAAAGGTCGTGTTAGAACTCACCCTTGAGGTGTTGAGCACGGTTGAGGTCACTAATGTCTGTCCGTTCACCCGTCAGCCCGCACACATCTCATTCCATACATTTGGGAAAAGCCACAGATTCACTCAAGATCAGTTAGGAGTGTACATGGGATTCTACACTGAAGCCTACACCCAAAGGCTTGAATTCAAGGGTTTAGGTAAGGATTTCCTGTATCCTATGACTGGTGCTGCCTACTGGAACACCATTGCCACCAAATCACGAACTAAGAAGGTATCCCAGTTGAAGGACCCAGCTCATAGGTATATCCATGCCATACTGACATGTGGCATAGGGGGTCGACTGGATTCCACCAGGGTGGTAACACGGATAAACCTACTGATGTTGTACAGTATCATACAACAGTACCCCCTTCATATAGGCCACTTGGTCGCTGAGGTTTTTACTCATCAGGGAAAGTTTGTTCACCTTGGAGCCATTTATGCCCGACTTTACATTACTCGCATGATCAAAGGTATGGAGCTCATTGACAGGACCCAAGGCATGACAGTTGTTGGTGCAGTTGTTCCATTCGGTATTGATAAGTGCTTGTGTTGTAGTAACGCGAAGCGTTATTATCTTACAAATGAAGATACTTTTATCAGATTTTATCACTAAATAGTGTGCATTTGTGTATTCTTGAGCATTGTAGGTTTCGTGGAGCTAAGTTGGAAAAGAAGAACGAAGTTAGGTCGTGTTCACCGTTGTTGGGAGGTTTTCAGACCAAGCAAGGAACAAGGCACGAGGTTAGACTTGTGAGTGTGTGCCAACCTCCTTTGGAGAGGCACAAAGGCAGTCACATTCACAACAAGTCTAACTCGTGTAGCTTAGAAAAACTTCACCAAGAAGGAGACTCGAAGCAATAGGCACGATCTACCATTGATTGTGTGCCCAATTCAATGGCCTCGATGAAGAAACAACATATTCGGGAGCATTTCGGAGAGTTACTGTAGCGAATCACTGTAGCAAGTTACTGTGCACTTCTGCCGAAGAGTCAAGGATCCAGAGAATTCACACGGGCGTGTGGAATTAACACACGGCCGTGTGAACTAATTTTCCAGCAAACCAGAGACGTCACACGGGCGTGTGGAATTAACACAACGCCGTGTGGATTGATTTTCCAGCAAGCCAGAAACTTCACACGGGCGTGTGGAATTAACACACGGCCGTGTGAAGTAATTTTCAGGAAAGACAGAAACTTCACACGGGCGTGTGGAAATTCCACACGGCCGTGTGAATTCCCGATAACTTAAAATTTAAAGCCGCACTCAGCCTATAAAAAGCCGATTTTGGAGATTTTTTGAAGAAATCTTTTGACCTATCTTTCTCCCCAACTTCTGGAGAGGGCGGCTAGGGTTTCGGAGAGGACTTTGTGGAGGATTGGAGCGCTTCATCAGCATCGTCACCGACGTTCGACGGCCGCACAAGACCACGGCCACACCATACGCGAGGGGGTTTTCATTGATGTCTTTAGTTTGTTCTTTCTTTCATAAATTGATGAACAGGTATAGCTCCATGAGGAGCTAAACCCCTCATGGGTATTCGGACTTGTAAAACTCTAGGATAATTATGTTTCTTTGACATTGTTATTATGCTTTTCCATTAATTGATGAATAAATTCGAGTTTCAATTTTAGATTTCTTGTGCTATTGTTTTCTCTTAGCCGTGACACTAAGGATTGAGAACAATCTAGGTTATCCTTTGGAGGTGTGACAACTCCTATAGGATTAGACTACTTAAAATTGAAGAGGGTTGAGAGGGAGAGTTGTGAGGTAGCACCGTACCCCTTTCCCTTCCGTTGTGATTTCTCCCTACCTCCGATTCCTTGAGTCATTAGAGGTCGAAATAGAGTGAAGTGCTTGGTAGACAAACTCCCCCAAGGTTTTGGGGTGACGTGAATCCTACGCACTGGGGCTTAATTTAGACAATGGTTCTTCCTCCTGGACCAAAGGGTTAGAACTATCACACATAGGAAAAGGTTTTATCACTAGGAGTCCCTAGAGCTTAAAGCAATCCCACATAGTGTTAGGCTTAGGTAGAAATACTCCCCTGGGGCTTAGTTGAGCAATCAACAGAGTGAAGGGTTGACGTGAATCCTATTGCCGGGACATAGTGTTGAGGTTAGTCACGGTTGACCTTAGATTTGGGACCGTGTGTTTCAGGATTTTCCTCGACTCAATTAACATCAATAGGAAGGTATAATAGCATAGTCTTGCACTAGAAGCATAAGTCCTAGAGGTAACTTGTCCGGATACCCTATTTTCACTTATTACTAGTCTCTCTCTTTTTACTCGTTGCTTGCACTTTTCTCTCTTTCATCTTTCGATTTATTTGCTTTGCATCTACTCTAGTTCCCATAAATTCACTCATCACTCCGATCATTGTTTCTTTTCGTACATCACACGACTCAATAGCAACTTCTCGTATTTTAAATCCCTATTCCCTATGGATTCGACTACCCACTCACCGGGGTAACTTTTATTACTTCGACAAGGCCGTGCACTTGCGGTACGCACGCAAAAGGTCGTGTCAAGTTTTTGGCGCCGTTGCCGGGGAATAGGCGTATTTTTGATACTTGTTTTTGCTATTTTAGTCATTCATTTCGCTGTCTATTTCACATTTTCTCTATCTATCACTATTCTCACCAATTCTTTTTTCGCTAATTGCAGTTTTACCAAGGGAATTTTTAACGCAAGCGAAGCTTTTGATACACTTGTGGGCCTAGTTGAGGAAGTAAAGCAGAAAATGCAGTTGTTTATCGCCCAACCATTTCCAAGTTATACTGAGTATGATCAATCAGTGAAGCATCCTTGCACAGAAATAGTGAACAGTATCGAGCAATTCTACAAGGAGCAGAACATGAATTATGAATTGGGCGGTGTGTTGGATGAATTTGATAAATCAGCCCTAGCTTCGTCAAAGGGCGACACAGAAGAAACCCTTGAGAAGGTTCTCGCACAGTTTGAATCAGGTTATTGGGAACATAAGCAAGAAGTCTTTTCATTGGGAATCGCAAACGTAATTGAGGAAGCTTGTGAATTGGGGGTTAAGTTGGGATCCCAGGACCAACTCAAGGAGTATGGTCCAGAGAAGGTATCAGGTTGCGTTAATAAACCACAAGATACTAAATTTGAAGAAATTGATAGACTAAAGGGGGACCGACTTCGACCATCCATTGATGAGCCACCTGAGTTAGATTTGAAAACACTTCCAGAACACTTAGAATATGCATTTTTGGCAGAAGAAATGAAGTTGCCAGTGATCATAGCATCGAATCTTTCTCGGGAGCAAAAAGATAAACTGGTGAACATGTTGAAAATACACAAGTCTGCGTTAGCATGGAAAATCGCAGACCTAAAAGGAATAAACCCCTCATTTTGCACACATAAGATTTTAATGGAGGATAGCTTCAAAACGGTAATCCAACCTCAAAGAAGACTAAACCCAAACATGAAAGAGGTTGTGAAGGCAGAGGTGGTGAAACTCTTGGATGCAGGAATTATTTACCCAATCTCCGATAGTGCTTGGGTAAGCCCAACTCAAGTGGTTCCGAAAAAAGGTGGGATGACAGTAATTAAGAATGAGAAGAATGAGCTCATCCCAACCAGGACAGTTACGGGATAGAGAGTTTGCATTGATTACAGAAGGTTGAATGATGCAACCCGAAAGGATCATTTTCCGTTGCCGTTTATTGATCAAATGCTGGAACGATTAGCAGGGCATCAGTTTTACTGTTTTCTAGACAGAATGTCAGGATACTTTCAGATTCCTATTGCTCCGGAAGATCAGGAGAAAACGACTTTTACTTGTCCATATGGAACGTTTGCATACAGACGAATGCCGTTCGGGCTATGTAATGCACCTGCTACATTTCAACGCTGTATGACTGCTATTTTTGATGATCTCATCGAAGACATAATGGAGGTATTCATGGATGATTTCTCTGTGTTTGGTGACTCCTTTGATATATGCTTAAGAAACTTGGAACGAGTGCTGAAAAGATGTGAGGAGACAAATCTCATGTTAAACTGGGAAAAGTGTCACTTCATGGTTCAAGAAGGTATCGTTCTCGGTCACAAAATTTCTAGTGTGGGTATGGAGGTGGATAAAGCAAAAATAGAGGTCATAGATAAACTTCCTCCGCCAATAAACGTCAAAGGAATCCGAAGTTTTCTGGGGCATGCAGGTTTTTACAGGCGGTTTATTAAGGATTTTTCAAAGATCACTCAGCCGTTGACCAAGCTTCTCGAAAAAGATGCTCCATTTGACTTTGGGGAAGATTGTGCAGTAGCTTTCAAGGTTTTAAAAGAAAAACTGGTTCAAGCTCCGATTCTAATCACCCCGAATTGGGATGAACCATTTGAGCTGATGTGCGATGCTAGTGATTATGCAGTTGGAGCAGTCTTGGGGCAAAGGAGAGGTAAGCAATTCCAACCCATCTATTACGTAAGCAAGACTCTCACAGATGCCCAAGAAAATTACACTACAACATAGAAGGAATTATTAGCGGTGGTATTTGCACTCGATAAGTTCAGATCATATCTCATTTTATCTAGAGTTATTGTATTCACAGACCATTCAGCTCTCCGCTACCTCATGAACAAAGTTGATGCAAAACCAAGATTAATCCGCTGGATACTGCTCTTACAGGAGTTTGATATGGAGATAAAAGATCAGAAGGGAACCGAAAATGTTGTGGCGGATCACTTGTCACGGCTAGAGGGTAGCATTGGACAAGAGCCATCAAGCAAGGAAATTAATGACTTCTTCCCGGAGGAGCACTTGTATTCAATTCAGAAAATGACTTCATCAGGTGACACTCCATGGTTTGCGGATTTTGCTAACTGTTTGTCAGGGAAGGTGCTCAAACAAGGGCTCACATTCCAGCAAAAGAAGAAATTCTTTAGTGATTTAAAGAATTATTTCTGGGACGATCCGTTCCTCTTCCGTATTTGTGCAGATCAAATAGTTCGGAGATGCGTATCGAGGGAGGAAGGATGGGATATTCTTGCTCACTGTCATTCAGGGCCAGTTGGGGGCCATTATGCATCAAGTAGGACTGCCGAAAAAGTCTTGGCAGCAGGATTCTATTGGCCAACTCTCTTTCGAGACGCACACCAGTTCGTTCTTCGATGCGACAATTGTCAGAGGGCTGGAAATTTATCTCGGCGGGATGAGATGCCTCAGAATCCTATACAATTCTGCGAAGTATTCGATGTCTGGGGCATTGATTTCATGGGACCATTTCCAAAGTCTAACGGGAACCAGTACATACTAGTAGCAGTTGACTATGTCTCCAAATGGGTGGAAGCACACGCATTGCCAAGTAATGATGCTAGAACGGTGGTGAAATTTTTAAAAAGGTTATTCACTCGATTTGGAACTCCGCGAATCATCATTAGTGACCGAGGAACCCATTTCTGTAATGCTCAATTAGAAAAAGTGTTGAAAAGATACGGGGTACGCCACCGCCTTGCCACTCCATATCATCCTCAAACTAGTGGTCAAGTGGAAGTCACCAATAGAGAACTCAAGCGAATCTTGACCAAATCTGTGGAACAAGGAAAGCGAGACTGGTCAGAACGGTTGGATGACACACTATGGGCCCATCGCACAGCGTACAAGACACCCATAGGCACCACTCCGTATAATCTAGTCTACAGGAAGTCATGCCATCTACCCGTGGAACTTGAACATAAAGCATATTGGGCAATTAAAGTAATGAACTTCGACTTAAGAAGAGCTGGTGAACAGAGGCTGCTTCATCTTAATGAACTCGATGAATGGAGATTGAAAGCATATGAGAATGCCAAAATTTACAAAGAGAAGATTCGAAAATGGCATGACAAGCATATCAAATTACCAAAGGAATTCAAGGTCGGTGACCAAGTCCTACTATTCAACTCCCGATTACGACTCTTCCTCGGAAAGTAAAAGACTAGATGGTTTGGCCCGTACACAGTCACTCAGGTATCACCCCAAGGTTCAATTGAGATTACTCATCCGGAGAAGGGCACGTTCAAGGTAAACGGACACCGGTTGAAACCATACTTTGGTGGAGAGGTTTGCAGCAACGACAAAGAAATATTTTTCCTTCAACCGCCTTGAGGTAAGCCAGGTACATCAAGCTTAGTGACGTTAAACAAGCGCTTCTTGGGAGGCAACCCAAGGCTTTACAGTTTTTCTAGGACCTAGTTAGCTTTAGATTGAATAAAAAGTCTTAGTTTTGGTGTCCTGAATTTTTCATGTGCTTACGCTGCGATTTTCTTGTGGGTTTTTGATGAATTTCGTGTGTCTTAACGATAATTGATGAAGTTTAGGTTGGTTGAGTGTGTTTTCTTTGGTTTTTGGTCGTAATTTTATGGTTTTTACAGGCTCTTAGTATTTTTAAAGAGTTTCTGAATTTTTCTGAGAGTCTGTAAAATTTTCTAAGTAAATCAGAGAAAACACACGGCCGTGTGGAATTAACACACGGCCGTGTGTTACCAATTGGAGCTCAACCAGAGAAGACACAGGGGCGTGACTTTGCCTCTGTGAAAACTTTAGAAGGGGCACACGGCCGTGTGGAATTAACACACGGCCGTGTGAATTTTCGCAGAACTTCAACTCTTTTCTAGAGAGTTCACAGGGGCGTGTGGGTGCCCCTGTGAGTGCCACTGTGCTAAGGCACACGGCCGTGTGGAATTAACACACGGCCGTGTGAAAATTCTGCAGAAAAATCCCTTCTTCCCGAGAAAACACAGGGGCGTGTGACAGCCCCTGTGGAAGAGCTTGTGATTGGCACAAGGCCGTGTGGAATTAACACACGGCCGTGTGAAACACTTAGATTTTTCGGGCAAATCAGAAAGGCCACAGGGGCGTGTGTTGGCCCCTGTGACCGGCCTTGTGTTCTTGGCCAGGTTGGGCACACGGCCGTGTGGAATTAACACACGGCCGTGTGATATTTTTCAGAGAGCTTCTGTGTTTTCCCGAGAAGCCACAGGGCCGTGTACCAGCCCCTGTGGATATCCTTGTGAAGGCACACGGCCTTGTGGAATTTCCACACGGCCGTGTGGGGTAGCCAGAGAGTAAACAGAATGCATACAGGGGCGTGTGTTGGCCCCTGTGAACCCTAATTTCAGAGGCACACGGCCGTGTGGCATTGTCACACGGCCGTGTGAATTCCCAGAACTCCAAAAGCCGTGCGATTTCTTTTGGTTTTCACTCGTGCCTCTTCCATTTTCATTCTAAACTCTCCTTCTACTCTCTCCACTAGTTCCCCAACCATCTCAGAGGATTTTTAAGGCTTTTATTGTAGTTTTCCGGCCGGTTCTTAATATTTCTTCATCCACTCCGTCGGTAAGGACTTCAAAGCCTTCTTCTCCGTCAATTCTCAACTTAATTCGTTCTTTTTGATGATTTCACCTATATTGAATGATTAATGAGTATGCGAGTATGCTTAGGAATGAATTGGAACGAATTAGATTGTTAATTTTGGAATTTTGGCCCCGCGGCCGTTATGCTCTGCCCGCCCGATGATCCACACGGGCGTGTGGAATTAACACACGGCCGTGTGGATTTCTGCAGATTGTTATATTTTAATGTTTTTGATCAATTCTCTTTTCAATCTCGCAGATATGACTTCCAGGTCCAAGAAGTCGGCTGGGAAGCGACCCCGTGAGCCCACACCCCCTCTAGAGGAGACAGAGTTCAGTATACCTGAGCACCAGACCAGGTTTGATAGATTATCCACACTCCGTTTCAGACAGTCACGATACCCCGACCTGAGCATTATCAGAGAGATCCAGGGGGGTGACGGTATTGCCGAGGAGGTTGAGGAGCTACTCTCGGTGGGTGGCTGGAGGAGATTATTGAGGATTAGAGACCCAGCCATTCGAGGGGTGACACTGGAGTTCCTGGCTTCATTTGAGTTTGACAGATCATACAGGGATTTTTCCACTCCTGATACCATTCAGTTCAGGGTATTAGGCCATCATTTCAGCTTCAGCTTGACCCAGTTTTCGATCCATCTGGGACTATACGATGAGGCCTATACACAGACCGAGGAGTACAGGGATCTTCCTACAGACTACCCGGGCAGTCTTACCCCGCAGAGGGCATACAGAGATTTGTGCGGAGAAGGCCAATATGAGCCAGGGATCTCAAAGGCCACGTGCTTGTCTCGCCCGGCCTACAGATACTTACATGCCATTCTTAGTAGATCAGTGAGTGGCCGAGGTGATAGCACTGGGGTTCTAAGTCGCCAGGAGCTTCTTTATCTATATTCGATTGCTCAGAGGGTACCACTCCACGTAGGGCACATCTTAGCAGAGTATTTGCGCCATCATGGCCAGTACCCTAGGGTTGGAGTGATCTTCGCAGGACCCTACATTTCGAGACTCCTGATAGGGATGAGTCTCCGAGACGGAGTACGAGGGGCAGAGAAGACCAGTATACCGATCCCTCTGGGCACAGATACACTGAGGATGATGGGGATGATCCGCAGGACAGGGCCAGGAGTATATACATGGACCATTCCCCAGACAGAGCAGGCCGAGGGCTCACAGGCAGCCTTAGAGCCACCACCAGTGGACACAGAGACAGGGGCAGAGGCTGAGGCACCACCCACAGCACCGGAGCCACCTCCAGTGCGTATCTTTTCTCCTTCTCGAGGACAGAACAGGTTCGAGCGCCTCGAGAATGCTGTAGGTATCATGCAGCAGGAGTTAGCCGAGCTGAGGGTCGCACAGGCAGCAGGGTTTGCCGAGTTGAGGACTACTCAGGCATCACAGTTCGCTCACTTATCAGCACAGCTTGCCACAGTGATTCAGTTGCTTGAGCGATCTGTGGTGCGACCCCGATGGGTTTCCTCACCGACTCCGCCTCCATCTCTATCAGCATCAGATTCACCACCACCACCAGCAGCAGCAGCAGCACCAGAGGATACACATCAGGACACCGACGCTGAGGCGTCGTAGATTTTATCTTTCTTTTATCGCACTTTTATTTTCTTATTTTTGTTGGACTTGTAGTACACAGAAAGGACTCTCCTTCTGGGTATGTTTTTATTTGTTTTGTCTCGAGTTGTACTTCATTATCATATCTTTATATACTCGAGCTTTATTTTGAGCTATACTGAACCCTTGCGTATGTGTGCAGATGGTCTTGGATTTAAGGAAATTGAGGAATTGTCATAGGCACGGTCATTGGACCGTGTGTGCTCCACAAACCATTGAGACTCAACTCTCAATGACCTAGCTCCATCAAACGCAACACTTGGAGTTCAGGGGAGTAATGTTTCAATTGCAACTTCCACACTAATTTTTCTTCATTGTTTTATTGGTTATAATGCTTGCATGCGTACATTGGGGACAATGTACATCTTAAGTGTGGGGGGGGGGGGGGGGGGGGGGGGGGGGGAGAATTCACATTACACACACCTTTACTTATGCGGTCAATTGATCATGTTCATGTAGCCTATGGCGGTTCACCTTAGTTGCAACGGTTGTATTCTTATAGTTTAGGAGAATTTTTAACATTGTATCCTATCATGCTCTAGTTTCTACTTGAATTTTAGGAATTTTTTTTGCTCGATATTCTCATATTGCACAACTTACTCTTGGAATCTTTTGGAAACTCAATCTTGAAGTTTTTAAGGACAAGTTTATCATCGTTCTTAGTTTTACTTTGGAAAATGCATATAATATATATATATATATATATATATATGAAAAAAAATATGGAAAAGAGAAAAAGAAAAGAAAAAAAATATATATATATATATGACTTTGTGAATATTTGCTTTGTTTTATGCATTTGGGGTGGAAAGAGCTACCACCTATGAAGTATGTAGCTACTCTCATAAGTCGGATACAAGTTATGCCCTAATGAGAGAAAGAGCTATCTCATGGGATGCCTGAAAGCTACTACCCCGGTAGAAAGAGCTACCTCCTCGAAAGTGTGAAAGCCACCTTTAGCGGCCGCCTAGGAAAGGGCTACCTTCGAGGTTGTGTGAAGCTACTACTTCCTTTCTTGCTTTTCGTATATAAATAAGTCCTTGTTAACAAAAGTTTGAGGAGTACTCGTTGGTTGTCTTGAGTGAGTTCACACACACTACACATTTTCGAGTTCTTCTTCCTTTTTGATTCAAGTTTTTAGCTAGAGCAATGATAACCTTATGCAATGTTTTGATTTCCCCTTACTTGTAGAATGCTTCTTTTGCATACTTTTGGTGAACCTAAGGCCGAGCACTTTCAATTGTTCTTCCCAAGTACTTTCACGTTCTATTTTGCTTGAGGACAAGCAAAAGCTTAAGTGTGGGGGGATTTGATAAGTGCTTGTGTTGTAGTAACGCAAAGCGTTATTATCTTACAAATGAACATACTTTTATCAGATTTTATCACTAAATAGTGTGCATTTGTGTATTCTTGAGCATTGTAGGTTTCGTGGAGCTAAGTTGGAAAAGAAGAACGAAGTTAGGTCGTGTTCGCCGTTGTTGGGAGGTTTTCAGACCAAGCAAGGAACAAGGCACGAGGTTAGACTTGTGAGTGTGTGCCAACCTCCTTTGGAGGGGCACAAAGGCAGTCACATTCACAACAAGTCTAACTCATGTAGCTTAGGAAAACTTCACCAAGAAGGAGACTCGAAGCAATAGGCACGATCTACCATTGATTGTGTGCCCAATTCAATGGCCTCGATGAAGAAACAACATATTCGGGAGCATTTCGGAGAGTTACTGTAGCGAATCGCTGTAGTAAGTTACTGTGCACTTCTGCCGAAGAGTCAAGGATCCAGAGAATTCACACGGGCGTGTGGAATTAACACAACGCCGTGTGGATTGATTTTCCAGCAAGCCAGAAACTTCACACGGGCGTGTGGAATTAACACACGGCCGTGTGAAGTAATTTTCAGGAAAGACAGAAACTTCACACGGGCGTGTGGAAATTCCACACGGCCATGTGAATTCCCGATAACTTCAAATTTAAAGCCGCACTTAGCCTATAAAAAGCCGATTTTGGAGACTTTTTGAAGAAATCTTTTGACCTATATTTCTCCCCAACTTCTGGAGAGGGCGGCTAGGGTTTCGGAGAGGACTTTGTGGAGGATTGGAGCGCGTCATCGGCATCGTCACCGACGTTCGACGGCCGCACAAGACCACAGCCACACCATACGCGAGGGGGTTTTCATTGATGTCTTTAGTTTGTTCTTTCTTTCATAAATTGATGAACAGGTATAGCTCCATGAGGAGCTAAACCCCTCGTGGGTATTCGGACTTGTAAAACTCTAGGATAATTATGTTTCTTTGACATTGTTATTATGCTTTTCCATTAATTGATGAATAAATTCGAGTTTCAATTTTAGATTTCTTGTGCTATTGTTTTCTCTTAGCCGTGACACTAAGGATTGAGAACAATCTAGGTTATCCTTTGGAGGTGTGACAACTCCTATAGGATTAGACTACTTAAAATTGAAGAGGGTTGAGAGGGAGAGTTGTGAGGTAGCACCGTACCCCTTTCCCTTCCGTTGTGCTTTCTCCCTACCTCCGATTCCTTGAGTCATTAGAGGTCGAAATAGAGTGAAGTGCTTGGTAGACAAACTCCCCCAAGGTTTTGGGGTGACGTGAATCCTACGCACTGGGGCTTAATTTAGACAATGGTTCTTCCTCCTGGACCAAAGGGTTAGAACTATCACACATAGGAAAAGGTTTTATCACTAGGAGTCCCTAGAGCTTAAAGCAATCCCACATAGTGTTAGGCTTAGGTAGAAATACTCCCCTGGGGCTTAGTTGAGCAATCAACAGAGTGAAGGGTTGACGTGAATCCTATTGCCGGGACATAGTGTTGAGGTTAGTCACGGTTGACCTTAGATTTGGGACCGTGTGTTTCAGGATTTTCCTCGACTCAATTAACATCAATAGGAAGGTATAATAGCATAGTCTTGCACTAGAAGCATAAGTCCTAGAGGTAACTTGTCCGGATACCCTATTTTCACTTATTACTAGTCTCTCTCTTTTTACTCGTTGCTTGCACTTTTCTCTCTTTCATCTTTTGATTTATTTGCTTTGCATCTACTCTAGTTCCCATAAATTCACTCATCACTCCGATCATTGTTTCTTTTCGTACATCACACGACTCAATAGCAACTTCTCGTATTTTAAATCCCTATTCCCTGTGGATTTGACTACCCACTCACCGGGGTAACTTTTATTACTTCGACAAGGCCGTGCACTTGCGGTACGCACGCAAAAGGTCGTGTCAGGTATGCAGACCCTGGTGTGTTTTGTATTGTTGAGAGGCGGGGTAGCACCCACAGATTGGTGCCACGCCAGACTGAGCCCGGCCCATCTCACGGCACCGAGTCTGATTCTCAGTCTGAGTCAGAGCCAGACCATGATGCTGTACCCTGGGAGCGTCGACCTCCACTTGAGGAGAGATTTGACACATTTCGTTATGAGGTCTATGAGCAGTTGCAGATACTAGAGAGGACCCACAGAGACCTGACTGCCTTGGTGAGCCGTATTAAGACCACCACTGCTGACATTTTAGCTTTCTTGCGCAGCTCCTCATTGTCCATCGGCACCACCTCTGCGGCCAACACCTGCGCATCACCATCATTTCCATCGGGCCCCTAGACTCACACAGCATGCTTGCTACTTTATTTCGTACATTTCCTATTCTATGTTGTATTGTGTACTTTTGAGTTAGTCAGGGCTTTGCCCCTACTAAACTTTTTTTGGTTGTTCTGAGATTTTTGTCTACTTGCTCTTTTCTACTATTTTGATTTCTAGAGTTGTGATATGCGCTTTTCTTTTGTGCTTTTAGGATGTTTGTTACTGAGTTTCACACTACATGCCCTCGTTGCACTGTTTGTCCCCAAAACTGGAGGATCACATCACATACTTCATCAACTGTTTGGGGAAGTTTCTTGTACTTAGCATGTTTGCCCACCCTGGTCTACTGACTTATGTACATTGGGGACAATGTACAGCTTTAGGCATAGGGATGGATTTTTGGAGTACCTTTTATCAGTGCATGTTTTGATTAACTATGATAGCTATGATTTCTCTGTTTAGAACTTCCTGGCTTGACAGAATGATAGTTATGAGCTGTACTTTACTCGTGCTCGAATGTAGTTCTATTTCACCTTTAGTGCACCGCTATACCTGTACACGATCACTTTTACCTTATGCACTCCAACCAATCCATCATAATGATTTTGGCATTAGACTATTAAATTCTATTCTCAATACTCTTTTAAGAGCTTTTGAGTTCCTTTATTGTTTTCTTTAACCTATAGTGAACTATTGTAGTGGGTTTAACCAAGGGATATGAGAGATAGTCTATACATGTAAAAAAAAAAGAGTCTATGACAGTATTCCTCTACTAGTATAGCATGAATCCGTCTATGTGGACTATAATCAAGTAGGATGGGTGGCTCTTGTGCCTGGCCAGCATGTACATCCGTCTGAAAGATTTTTTGTAGTCTATGTTAGTCGGGGACTCAGAAAAAAAAAGTGTATGTCTGTATATACGTGAGAGTAATAAAGTCTCTTAATCCCCTAGTACTCGTTCTGTAGTCACTTAGGAGCTAAAGTCTTCTCTAGGAACTGAAGGACTCTTAACTGAGTATTGAGGGTGTATTTAACATTTTTATGCCGTTTTCATTGTGTGTGGGGTGAATGGTCATCCTGGGGTAATCTATGGTGTGGAGGTCAAGGTGGGAGTTCTTTACTGTTGAGCTTGAGGTCGTACATTTAGCCGTTTATCTTCTTGCCCCTGTTCTTCATGTTTATTTGCTTGGGTACAAGCAAACCGTTAGGTGTGGGGATGTTTGATAAACGTCTAAATGTACGTATTTTATACGTATGCATGCACATAGTTTCCATATTTTGTTTTTGAATTGATGCCCCTTTTTTGTCTAAATTGGTTTATTTTGTATTTCAGGTGTAAAAGATGCCTAGGTGAGCTCAACGACGCAATTTGAGAAGAAATCTACGTCGAAATCGTCGTTTTAGGGTCCGGGCACTGCAGCACACTGTAGTAGCCTAAAGGACACACATTTGAGGAATTCTCTAAGTCTGGAAACCTTCACGGGCAGGCTCATAGCCGTGAGGTCAACCGTAAGCAATTCAGAGGCAGACAGTGCTGTAGCAGTGTTACTGTAGCAGTTTTACAACTCTGCAGATTCTTTCGACTCACATTACAGGCTATCTCACGGGCCATATATGGACCGTGAGCTCACCCATGAAGAGGTACGAATTCACCCTTTTTATGGGAATTTTAGGGTTTCCTTGGGACATCAAGTCTCTTCTTCTTGTAGCCTCTCACCACCATCTGAAATTTGAGGTTGAAGAAGCTTTTGGAGGGCAATTTCGTGGAGAATTTGGTGAGGAGAGCAAGTTTATGGGAAGGATTTCCAAGCTAGAGCTTGCATTTGGAGGTTGAAGCCAAGGGAAGCCACCCCTACAAGTGGCATTCTTGGAACTTCTCCAGCCTTCACCTTTGAGAGAGTCTTTCTCATGTTTTCTTTGGTTGTTTTCGTGGACTATGTGTTGTATTTCCTGAGCATGAGCAACTAAACCCCAAGGTCACCCGATGTAGGTGAACCTTGGGGGTGAACTTGTGATGTTTTGGATGATTTTGTGCTAATTAATGTTTGCGGCATGTTTGTGATCCTTTGTTTGGTGTTTTTACATGCTTGATATGTATGAGAACTGATAAGTGCTTGTGTTATAGTACCGCGAAGTGTTATTATCTTACGTTGAGCATATCTTTTATCAGGTTTTATAACTAAATAGTGTGCTTTTGTGTACTCTTGTGTATTGAAGGTTTGTGGAGCTAAATTGGAGAGGAAGAACGAAATTAGGTCGTGTTCGCCGATGTTGGGAAGTTTTCGGACCAAGTAAGGAACAAGGCACGAGCTTGGACTTGTGAGTGTGTGCAAACCTCCTTTGGAGGGGCACAAAGGCAGTCACATTCACAAAAAGTCTAACTCGTGTAGCTTAGAAGAACTTCACCAAAAAGGAGACTTGAGCAATCGGCACGACCTACCATTGTTTGTGTGCCCAATCAATGGCCTCAATGAAGAACAACGGATTCGGGAGCATTTCGGCGAGTTACTGCAGAACCACTGTAGCTTTGTTACTGTAGCAAAAACACTGTAAAGCCCCCGATAAGTCCGATTTTAAAGCCGCGATTCAACATTATAAAAGGGGATTTTGGAGACTTTTGGGATATCTTTTGACCTATCTTTTTCCTCAACTTGGGGAGTGCGGCTAAGGTTTTGGAGAGGATTTCGTAGAGGTTTAGCGCACGTCATCGGCATCGTCATCGACGTTCGACGGCCGCACAAGACCACGGCCACAGCATATACATCGGGGTTTTCATCAATGTCTTTGTTTTGTACTTTCTTTTCTATTTTGATGAACATGTATAGCTCCATGAGGAGCTAAACCCCTTGAGGGTATTCGGACTTGTAAACTCTAGGGTTATTATGTTTCTTTGACATTGTTATTATGCTTTTCCATTATTGATGAATAAAAATTGAGTTTCAATCTTAATTTTATCTTGTTAATGTTTTCTCTTAGATGTGACACTAGGATTGAGAACAATCTAGGTTACCCTTTGGAGGTGTGACAACTCCTTTAGGGTTAGACTACTTAAGATTGAAGAGGGTTGAGAGGGGGAGTTGTGAGGTAGCGATGTACCCCTTTCCCTTCCGACGTGGTTTCTCCCTACCTCCGTTTCCTTGATTTCATAGCGGTCGAAATAGAGTGAAGTGCTAGGCAGATAAACTCCCCTGGGGCTTAGTTACGCGAGTAACAGAGTGAAGGGTTGAAGTGAATCCTACGTGCTGGGGCTTAATCTAGACTATGGTTCTTTCATCTGGACCAAAGGGTTAGAACTACACATAGGAACATGTTTTACCACTAGGAATCCCTAGAGCTTAAAGCAATCCCACGTAGTGTGAGGTTTAAGTAGATATACTCCCTTGGGGCTTAGTCGTGCAAGCGATAGAGTGAAGGGTTGACGTGAATCATAATACCGGGGCATAGTGTTGGGGTTAGTCACGGTTTTCCTTAGGTTTGGGACCGTGAGTTTTAGGATTTCCTCGACTCAATTAACATCAATAGGGAAGTATAATAGCATAGTCCTGCACTAGAAGCATAGATCCTAGAGGTAGCTTATCCGGATACCCTATTTCATTCATTGCTAGTAATCTCTATTCTCTTTTACTTGCACTTTCTGATCTTCCATCTTGCTATTTAACTCTTTGTCTTTTATTCGGTTTTCTTCTACATTCACTCATTGATCCAGTTATTGCTTTTCCATACGCCGCATAGCTTAATTAGTGAAATCTCGTATTCTAAATCCCTATTCCCTATGGATTCGACTACCCTCTCACCAGGGTAAATTTTATTACTTCGATAAACCCGTGCACTTGCGGGATACACGCAAGGGGTCGTGTCAAGAACTCTATGTATCAAAAGACTTAGGAAATGCTAGGTTGCATGATCATTGCCCTAGTGTTAGACTCACCAAACTGGGAAGGGAAATATGTATAAATACGCCGTGACCATCGGGTATTTGTACAACTTCACTCCTAGGGTTAAATAATCATTTGTACTTCAACCCTAGTTTGAGAAAATCACTTCACCCATTGCAATTGTAGGGGTAATCTTGGGCGGTAGATGTATCGTATCCAATACCCATACCGGATTAGGGGTCATTTGCCGTGACCATCGGGTTGGCCTAGTCTAGGGTTTTCTCGGTCCAACTAGCCACTTGCTTGTTAGTCCAAGCATCCTACTCACTTTAGTAGCCCTAAGGGAATCCTCATCTGTGACCACTCCTAGCGCTAAATTATCCCGTACCTTGTCCTCATCAATTTGCATTAGTTAATTATTTGTTTAGTTTCTTTGCATTCAATTCATTCTCTTAAATCCTGTCAATTGAACAACATTGTAAAAAGGAAGAAAGGGTAGCTTCTCGGGCCCCAGGGAATACGACCCTCTCGTGTTCGCATGAGAGGTATTACTTGATGATCCGTGCGCTTGTGGGGTAGCAAACACATCAAGTTTTTGGCACTGTTGTTGGGGACTCAAGAGAAATACTCGGAAAACTTTGAGCGTGTTGATTTCTGATGAGCGTCGCGTGACACGCTAAAGAGCGAGCACGTGACTCCCCGGCCACAAGTGCACGGGTTGCCAAGTAATAACCTCTTGTACACGCACGAGAGGGTCATATTCCCAAGTGTCCCGAGATCTACTATTACTTCCTTTTGGGGTTCACTGTCTAGTCGAATAAAACAGGGTTGGAGTGATTATAAGATTGAAAATAAAAGAAATAACGAGAAAGTAAAAGTAACATAAAATGTGATCCGAAAGGAAATGGGGATGAAGAATCCAAAAGTTGAGGAAGGCCTCGGGCAAGGATCCCCCTGGGAGAAAACTAAGTACGGATGACGGTAATAAACCGAAGGATAAAGTTGACTTGGTTTTGGCCCGCTAGACTCGGATGTCGACTACCCCAGAACCTCCGTAGTGCAGCCCTAATCTAGTGCAGGTTCCTCTTTCCAGAAGATACCCCTACGCTGTCATTGGGAATGGGGAGTCTCGGTTAGGGTTATTTTAATGCACACTCTCGGCTAAAACAATCCTAACCTCACGGAAGGCTACTAACACCCGAAACCTCCGGTGGAATAGTATAATGAGTCCCTCTTTAATCATCACAAGACCTAATACATACTAGCATCCAGCCAAACATGTATAATTCAAAATAATATCTACGGAATCCATCCATTGTAGATTGAACATGAAAATGATAGATTAAAGCCAAAAACATAAGGTACACACAATTAAATATAACTACCAATGTCATCCATACAAAGTTTCCTCCCAAGGTTCATCGGGAGCCCGGTGGCCTTGTGAGTCTAGTTCGACATGACAAAATTGGAGGATTCAGAATACATAATAGCCATTATATAATCAACAATGAAACTCCCCTCGAAATGTCGGCTAGAAGGTGTTGATGAGGCTTCGTCGGATCTGCGCCGGCGAGCCCTTGATGCTTCTCAACGTTTTCCCCTTCTTCTCTCCTTCAATTCCCACCGAATTCGCCCCAAGAATGACAGAAAATGGCCTGATGAAGAGTGGAAGTCGAATGAGAGCCAACAGCCCAAGAATGCCCCTCAAAACCCTTGAAGAGCAGCTTAAATACCTCGAGGCTGTGTTGTGCGGCTAGTGTGCGGGGCAGCGCACTACTCGCACAGGCTTCTGGCCATGTTGTGCAGCTAGTGTGCGGTCTTGCGCACTAGCCGCACAGGCTTTGTGAGGGTGATTGCGGTCACTGTGCGGGACTGCACAGTGGCCGCACAAATGCTTTAGTATAAGCATCACGCGCGTCCCTTGGCGCCTTGAAGAAGCTTCACCATTACTAAGTAAGTCATCACATGGCGTCGAGTTGGAAGAAGGCAACTTAGTAATGGTGAAGCTTCTTCAACACGAAACCCGAAGGTTTTCCAAGGTGCACAAATGCCTAGTGCCGAGATATAAGGGTTCGTTTGAGGTAGTGAGGAAAGTAGGCAAGGTGGCCTACCAATTGAAGCTACCAACGCAATTGGAGATGCATCCCGTGTTCCATGTAAGCCTTTTGAAACCTTATCATGCCTATAAGGTGGAGCCAAGCCGAGGAGAGTCAAGGAGGGCGCTTACGGCTATCACAACCTTGGAGGAGCGAGATGTTGAGGAGATATTATCTCATCGCACCATTCGGTGGAGAGGTGCGTATCCGAGCTACAAGGAGTATTTTGTCAAGTGGAGGGGCCTACCCACGAGTGAGGCAAGTTGGGAACCGGTTCTCAAGTTATTGAACCACCAGGACATCCTCAAGGCCTACGAGGAAGATGCGACGTGGACGTCACCGGATTGAGTGGGGGAGAATGTCACACCCTACAATTTTCTCCATCACCATAGGAGGGCAAGGATAACATTTCTCATTACTTGTCATGACTTGGTGGTAGGTAGAGAATGAGAGTGGGGGTTAGTGGGGATTATTTTATTGTATTTGGTGGTAGGTGCCGCCTACCCCCTTAATGTGAGCCCTTGGATCAAATTGATCCTAGCCCTTGGTTTGTTAGGTGGAGGGCTATATAAATCCCTCATGACAATTGTAAAGACACACAATTTAGCTTCATTTCAAGCATACAATATACAAGAGAGATTTCTCCTCATTTTCTTTCTTGTTCTTTTACTTGTGTTCTTGCATATTTTCTTTAAGTGATTACTTGCTTTACTTTCTTGCCTACTTTACATTTTCATGCTTGCAAGCTTGTAATCTATAATATTCTAAGTGGGAGGGCTGCCTTGGTTTGGTTTGAACCCCTTGACCAAACACGTATAGTGTGAACATAAAAAAACAAAGGCCCGCATGGAACCTTGAATGAAATAACAAGCCCGTGACACGCCGCGTGATCACTTGATCACACGAGTGCGCTCTAGCGGAATTAGTGATCCCGTCATGCAAACTCGTTGAAACTTGGCACTACGGGGTTTTAAGTGATCCCGAGTGATGCGGCGGGGGAGCCAGGCCGGGATGCCGCTGTCGATCGAGACGCCCTGTCAGCGCGCCGAATGATCACTTGATCAGACGAGTGCGCTCCAGCGAAATCGGTGATTCCGTCGTGCAAACTCGACGAAACTTGGCCCAAGGGGGTTTCAAGTGATGCCCAGTGATGCGGCGGGGGAGCTGGGCCGGCATGCCGCCGTCGACCGGGACGCCGTGCCGGCGCCGCCGCTCGATCACTTGATTACACGAGTGCGCTCCGGCGGAATCAGTGATCCCATCGTGCAAACTCGTTGAAACTTGGCCCGAGGGGGTTTTAAGTGATGCCGAGTGATGCGGCGGGGATGCTGGACGGGGATGCCATCGTCGACCGGGAAGCCCCGCCAGCGCCGCCGCTCGATCACTTGATCACACGAGTGCGCTACGGCGGAATCGGTGATCCCGTCGTGCAAACTTGTTAAAAATTGGCCAGAGAGGGTTTCAAGTGATGCCGAGTGATGCAGTGGGGGAGCCGGGCCGGGATGCCGCTGTCGACCGGGACGCTCCGCTGGCTCCGCCACTCGGTCACTTGATCACACGAGTACGCTCCGGCGGAATCGGTGATAACGTCACGCAAACTCGACGAAACTTGTCTCGAGGGGGTTTCAAGTGATGTCGAGTGATGAGGCGGGAGAGCCGAGCCATGATGGTTCATTGACCGGGGCATCCCGCCGGCGCCTCCGCTCGATCACTTTATCACACTACTACGCTCCGGCGTAATCGGTGATCCCATCGTGCAAACTAGGCAAAACTTGTCCCGATGGTGTTTCAAGTGATACTGAGTGATGCAGCGGGGGCTGCGGGCCGGGATGCCGCCGTCGACCGGGACGCCCGGCCGGCGCCAACGCTCGATCACTTGATCACACGAGCGCGCTCCGGCGGAATCGGTGATCCTGTCATGAAAACTCGTTGAAACTTGGAACGAGGGGGTTTCAAGTGATGCCGAGTGATGCGTCAGGGTTGCCGGGCTAGGATGCCGCCGTTTACCGATATGCACCGCCGGCGCCGCCGCTCGATTACTTGATCACACGAGGGCGCTACGGCAGAATCGGTGATCCCGTCGTGCAAACTCGATGAAACGTGGCCCGAAGGGGTTTCAAGTGATGCCGAGTGATGTGTGATAAACGCCTAAACATACGTATTTTCCATGTATTCGGGTGTATGTATTACGTATTTTTCTATGAGTTGATACCCGTTTTTGGTTTGAATTGGTTTCTTTCGCGTTACAGGTACTGATGGGACCCCTTCGAGCTGATTGATAGAATTTGAGAAGAAATCGGCGACGAAAACACTATTTCTGAGGGGGTTACTGTAGCGACCACTGTAGCAGATCCTGTAGCACGAACCCTTTGGCGAAATGGCTAAGTCTGGAGGTCCATGCGGGAACTGCAGAGGCCGCATACAATACTGTAGCAGTTTTACTGCAGTAGGTTACTGTAGCGACACTGTAGCAACTTACACGATTTCGGGACTTTCTTGGAATTCTTCTCTCCCCGCATGCGGGGCCGCATAGGGGGCCGCATAACCCACTGGAAAAGGTTTTTAAGGGTTTTGGGAGTTCATTCTTGAGGGGAGGCTAGGTCTTGAGGGAGGAAACACTTCATCATCTTCTTGGAGAGCTTGAGGCCGGCCTTTGGAGGTATTTCTTGAGGAGAGGACGACGGGGAGAGCACGAGACGACGAACCCACGCCTTCGATTTGCATTTGAGAGGAAGTTTGACAAAGGAAGCCACTCATTGGGTGGCGTCCTTGGAAACGTCATTCGGCCTTGATCTTTTCATGGGGTGTTTTCATTATGCTTTTAGTTGTTTTCATGTATTTGTTTACTTATTTTGTGATCATGAACAACTAACCCCAAGGTCACCGGATGTAGGTGAACCTTGGGGGTGAACTTGTGTATTTTGGATGACTCTTTCTAGTTTATGCATTTGGTTTGGTTTGTGATCCTTGTTTTGTGGTTCTTGAATGCCTTGATATGTATGAGAACTCTATATGTCAATTCCTAGATGATGCTAGGTTGCATGACCATTGCCCTAGTATTAGGCTCACCAAGTTTGGAAGGGAATACATGTATGAATACGCCGTGACCATCGGGTATTTGTACCCCTCCAATTGTTAGGGTTGTCCTTGATTGTGTTTCAACCCTAGCTTGGGGAAATCCATTAAACCCATTGCAATCGTACAAGGATTTGGGCGGAAGAAATTTTGTATTCCAATACTTGTACCGGATTAGGGACCAAACACCGTGACCATCGGGTTGGTCTAATTTAGGGTTTCCCGGTCCAAACCACCCACGTGCATGCTAGTTAGGGTATCCTTAGCACTTTAGTAGCCCCCGAGGGAATCCTCATCCGTGACCATTCCCTCGCCCTGATTTCCCTCAGTATTTGTATTTATTATTTGTATGCTTTTCATACATCCGTAGATTATTTGTAGTTATCTCCTTTGAGTGATTGCTAGGTTAAACAACATTGTGATAAGGAAGTAAGAATAGCTCCTCGGGCCCTTGGGAATACGACCCCCTCGTGCTCGCGCGAGGGGTATTACTTGGCGACCCCGTGCACTTGCGGGTGAGCGATTCAAACGCATTCTCACCAATGTGGCTGGGGGACGGGCCGAGATGCCGCAGTCAACCGGGACCACACGCCAGCGCCACCGCTCGATCACTTGATTACACGAGTGCGCTACGGCGGAATTGGGGATCACGTCGTGCAAACTCAACGACACTTGTCCCGAGGGAGTTTCAAGTGATGCCGAGTGATGCGGCGGGGACGCCGTGCCTGGATGCCACTATCACCCGGGACACCCCGCTGGCGCCGCCTCTCGATCACTTGATCACACGAGTGTGCTCCGGTGGAATATGTGATCCCGCCGTGCAAACTCAACGAAACATGGCCCGAGTGGGTTTCAAGTGATGACGAGTGATGCGGCGGGGTCGTCTGGATGTGATGCCGCCGTTGACCGGGACGCCCCGCAGGTGCCGCCGCTCGATCACTTGATCACACGAGTGCGTTCTGGCGGAATCGGTGATCCTGTCATGAAAACTCGACGAAAGTTGGCCCGATGGGGTTTCAAGTGATGCCGAGTGATGCGGCAGGAGCGCCGGGCCAGGATGTTGCCGTCCACCGGGACGCCCCGCCGGCGCTGCCGCTCGATCACTTGATCACACGAGTGCGCTCCGGCGTAATCTGTGATCCAGTCGTACAAACTCCTTGAAACTTGGCCCGAGGGGGTTTCAAGTGATGCTGACTGATGTGGCGGGGCGCCGGGCTGGGATGCCGCCATCGACCGGGACGCCCCATGACACGACCACTTGCGTGTATGACGCAAGTGCACGTGCTTGTCAAAGTAATAAAATTACCCTGGTGAGTGGGTAGTCGAATCCACATGGAATAGGGATTTAAAACACATGGTTTCACTATTTAGTTGTGCGGTACATGAAAAGTGATAATCGAACTGATGAGTGGATTATGGAATCAATTATAATAAAAGGCAAGAAATTAAATAGAGAGATGGAAGACAAGAAAGTGCAAATAGAAGTTAAAAGAGAAAGACTAGCAATGGATGAAATAGGGTATCCGGACAAGTTACCTCTAGGACTTATGCTTATAGTGCAAGACTATGCTATTATACTTTCCTATTGATGTTAATTGAGTCGAGGATATCCTTAAACTCACGGTCCCAAAACTTAAGGTCAACCGTGACTAACCCCAACATTATGTCCCGGTATTAGGATTCACTACGACCCTTGACTCTTGTTGACCTGTCAACTAAGCCCCAGGGGAGTCTATCTTCCTAACCCTAACATTACGTGGGATTATTTTAAGCTCTAGGGATTCCTAGTGATAAAACCTGTTCCTATATGTAGTTCAAACCCCTTGGTCCAAATGAAAGAACCCTAGTCTAGATTAAGCAGCGAACTACGATGCCTCATCTCGACCGCTAATAAATCAAGGAAAACGGAGGTAGGGAGAAATCACACCGGAGGGGAAAGGGAACGCTTCGCTACCTCACGACTCACCCTCTTAACCCTATTCAATCCTAAGTAGTCTAACCCTATAGGAGTTGTCACACCTCCAAAAGGTAACCTAGATTGCTCTCAACGCTAGTGTCACGGCTAAGGGAAAACAATAGCAAAAGATAATTAAAATTGAAACTCAAGTTTATTCATCAATAATGGAAAAGTATAATAGCAATGTCATAGAAACATAATAATCCTAGGGTTTTACAAGTCTGAATACCCACGAGGGGTTTAGCTCCTTATGGAGCTATACATGTTCATCAAAGTATAGAAGAAAGCACGAATTAAAAACATTGATGAAAACCCCCTTGCGTATGGTGTGGCCGTGGTCTTGTGTGGCCGCCCGACATCGGTGATGATGCCGATGACGCGCTCCAAACTTCCACGAAGTCCTCTCCGAAACCCTAGCCGTACTCTCTAGAAGTTGGGGAGAAAGTTAGGTCAAAAAGATGTCTTGAATGTCTCCAAATCGGGCTTTTATAACGTTGAGTGCGGCTTTAAATTTGAACTTATCGGGACTTCACACGGCCGTGTGGAATTTCCACACGCCTGTGTGAACTCTCTGGAATTCTGAATTTCGGCAGAAAGTAAACAGTCGCTTGCTACAGTGTTTTGCTACAGTACAAACTGCAGTGCTGCTAGAGTACTCGATCACTTGGTCACTTGCTCGCATTAGTGCGCTCCGGCAGAATTGGTTATCCCGTCGAGTAAACTCCATGAAACTTGGTGCGAGGGGGTTTCAAGTAATGCCGAGTGATGCGGCGGGGACGCCCCGCCGGTGCAGCCGCTTGATCACTTGATCACATGAGTGCGCTCTAGCGGAATCGGTGATCACGTCGGGCAAACTCGATAAAACTTGGCCCGATGGGGTTTCAAGTGATGCCGAGTGATGCGGCGGGGACGCTAGGGCGGAATGTCACCGTCGACCCAGAAGCCCCGCCTGCGCCGCCCCTCGATCACTTGATCACACGAGTGCGCTTTGGCGGAATTGGTGATCTAGTCATGCAAACTCCTTGAAACTTGCCCCGAGGGTGTTTCAAGTGATGCGGAGTGATGGGGCTGGGGCGCCAGGCCGAGATGCCGCCATCGACCAGGATTCCCCCCCGGAGCCGCCGCTCGCTCACTTGATAACACGAGCGTGCTCCGACAGAATCGGGGATCACGTCGTGCAAACTTAATCAAACTTGGCCCGAGGGGGTTTTAAGTGATACAAAGTGATGCGGCGGGGGCGCCGAGCCAGGATGCCGCCGTCGACCCGGACGCCGCGTCGGCACCGCCCCTCGATCACTTGATCACACGAGTGTGTTTCGGCGGAATTGGTGATCTAGTCGTTTAAACTCCTTAAAACTTGGCCCGAGGGGGTTTCAAGTGATGCCGAGTGATGCGGCGGGGCGCAGGGCCGGGATGCCGCTGATGAAGCATCGCGCAACAAGCTAAGAAGCTAGCACGCGACTTCCCGGCCGCAAGTGCGCGGGTCGTCTGTTAATAACCTCTCGTGCAAGCACGAGAGGGTCGTATTCCCAAGGGTCTCGAGAGCTACTATTACTTCTCTTTGGGGTTCACTGTCTAGTCGAATAAAACAGGGTTGAAGTGATTACAAGATTTGAAAATAAAAGAAATAATGAGAAAGTAAAAATAAAATAAAACGCGATCCGGACTGAAATGGGGATGAAGAATCCAATAGTTGAGGAAGGCCTCGGGCGAGGATCCCCCTGTGAGAAAACTATGTACGGATGACGATAATAAACATAAGGATAAAGTTGACTTGGTTTTAGCCGGCTAGACTCGGATGTCGACTACACCGGAGCCTTCGTAGTGTAGACCTAATCCAGTACAGGTTCCTCTATCTAGAAGATACCCCTACGATGTCATTGGGAATGGGGAATCTTGGTTAGGATTATTCTAATGCACATTCTCGGCTAAAACAATCCTAACCACGTGGAAGGCTACTAACACCCGAGACCGAGTACATGCTAGCAGATACATAGTACATGCTAGCATCCCGCCAAACAAGTATAATTCAAAATAATATCTACGGAATCCATCCATTGTAGATTGAACATGAAAATGATAGATTAAAGCCAACAACACAAGTCACACACAATTAAATACAAATACCAATGTCTAGTTCGGCATAACAAAATGAGAAGATTCAGAATACATAATAGCCATTATACAATCAACGATGAAACTCCCCTCGAAATGTCGGCTAGAAGGTGTTAATGAGGATTCGTCGGATCCGCGCCGGCGAGTCCTTGATGCTTCTCTACGTTCTCCCCTTCTTCTCTCCTTCAATTCTCACCTAATTCGTCCCAAGAATGACAGAAAATGACCTGATGAAGAGTGAAGGTCGGATGAGAGCCAACAGCCCCAGAATGTCCTCCAAAACCTTGAAGAGCAGCTATGAAGAGTGGCACTGTGCGGGACCGCACAGTGGCCTCACAGTCTTCTGGCTGTGTCGTGCTGCTAGTGTGCGGGGCTGCACACTAGCCGCACAAGCTTCTGCCTATGGTGTGTGGCCAGTGGGCGGCCCTGCACACTAGCCATATAGGCTTCTGGAGGGTGTGTGCGGCCACTGTGCAGGGCTGCACAGTGGCCGCACAAATGCTCATTGTGAGCATTGTGCGCACGTCCGTTGGTGTCCGGAGCATGTAACGACTTTTTTTTTTCCTCATTTCCCTCCGAAACAAAAATAAACGCATCAAGCGTACCAAATGTCATCCAAGTAAATACAAATTGCATGAAAGTAAACAAATTTTATAACTAAAACATGATGTATTTAGGCACTTATCAAATATCCCCCACTTGAGTATTTGCTTGTCCCCAAGCAAACAACCATGAAGAACAACAAGGGCTGATAAGTAACTAAATACACAACCTCAGGCTTAAAAGGTAATGAATCATAATAGGATAAGACTCAAGACATAAAGCAAAGACGACCCAAGACGCCTCATGCACTCAACGGTAGTCATGATGTGTGTGTGCAATCCCCCTATTTCGAGACCCTGTAATCCAGGGAAGGTAGACAGGACCTCGAGAACCACATCTAAAAGCAAGTGATGCCACTTTGTGGAGTGTGGCCTTGAAGCGGTAGATACACCCCTAGTAGGCTCCTAAAGATCTTTCCTCTTCTGTTCGAGCAACCGGGGTAGTAACTTTGTTTAGTATGTACGTGCATGCATAAGAATTTTTTTTTGTTGGGACAAACATGAACTGCAAATCCACATTACCTGGAGCTTTGTACATTCAAATAGATGCGCTCATACCCTATTTGCTTTTAGCTAGAGGAACACTCTGGTTAGGAGTGAGAACCCCAGGTTACTTTGCGAGTAGGGCAGAGGAGCACTGCCCTTTTTTTTTTTTTACCGCGTTGCAACAAGGAGGAAAGTCCTTAAGAGGCTATTAGGAGCGATATCTAGCACTTCAAGGCACACAATCATATGAGTGGGTTAGCAAAAAGAGGGCTATGAGGGTCACTGTTGTTCCTTACCTAGGTGTCTAGAGTTCTAGATAAGTGCTTAGTGATGGGGCTACCGAGAATGACATGAAGTGCTTGAGAGTGCAGGGTCATAGGTAGCAGAGTGTCTATTATAGTCTACACTATGATTCACTAACGGTTAAGCATGCCTTCCTCGGTTCAACAATCAAGCAAAAAGTTAGTCTAATCTTCCCCAATTATGTTCACAAAGTTTAGAGTTATGCACAACACACACCAACCCCCCACTTAGAGTAGTACATTGCCCTCAATGTACCTAAAGCAGCAGTGCAAAAATAATGAACAAGAAACATAAGAAGGCTGAGTATGTGAACTTCCCCGAAACATGAGGTGTGATTCATGTGGATGATGAGTTCGGGGTGGACTTGCAAAAATATCTCAAAAGTTGGAGAGAAGAGATCATGTAACGTCTAATTCATCCTGCAAGGAGGAAAGATGTTGAACCAAGCATCCATCAAACCCATAAAGGTAAAATACGGAATTGCATAACATTAACACAAGTTCACAAGCCAAAGTGAAATAACAACAACAAAGTGGTAGGGGTAGGCCCAAATCCACTAGACTACAACAAAAACAAACAACACTCAAAGGCACACCAAAAGCAAGAAAAAAAAACTAAAGGAAAGTGATCTCTAATCCCAGTTGTCCCAGTTGTTTGTGGAAGTAGGTGGTGCAGAGGTATCTGGAGATGAAGGGTGCTGCAGTAAGGCGATGAGGCTCTGCTGGCCACGGAGAAGTTCCTGCTGTCCTTGTATAAGCCTGGTGATGTCTTCCCCCTGTTGCTGCTGTGTGTCGCGCAAGTCCTGTAGCTCGTGATACAACTCTGCAAGGGTAAGGGGACGATCAGCGCGCGGTCATGATTGCCCTCCCCACGGGGCTCCTTGCGTACTGGTATCTTCCTTAGAATCAGATGAAGACTCCACGTGAGGTACGAGGGTATAGGTGGACCCGCGGCGTCGCACAAGGCCTATAGCTCAAAGAACCTGAATTCTGAGCGCAATTGTTCCCCCAACTCTTTGCATAGAATGGATATGGCCTAAGGCACCCAAACCGTGCACTAGACGAGTAACGTAGGGCCCTGCGAAGATGATTCCAATAGGTGGATGCTGATTATGATGAGCAAGACACTCGGCCACGATATACGCCACATTGATGGAGTAGCGGTTTATCATGCTATACATGATTAACAAATCTATTCGAGACACTACCCCAGTGCTATCAGCTTGACCCATCAGAGATCGGCTCAATAATGTGTGAATATATTTGTGAGCTGGGTTGTGGAGAAGTGTCACTTTTTTTGAGTCCTGGGCAGCTGCTGTTGTGATAGTGCACCAAAAGTACCTCGGTTCGACATGCGCAGGAAATTTGAGAGGAAGACAAGGATAGTGCATGCTCCTAAGGAAATTGTGGTCGTATATCCCCAAATAATTGGCAAAATCTCGAAAGCTGATGGATTTGGGCTCACCATGAACTTGGAATGTAATGGCACCCGAGTGATGAAGACGAGCAAATGTATGATTCACCTCAAGGGTGCTCAGAACCTCCAATGTTAGTTCGCGATACACGGGTTCATCGATATAAAAAACTGCAAGCCAACGATCAAACCTCACCAGTTGTCATACGTCATCAGCTAGCCCCAACTGTTCAAGCACTTCCCAATCAATGACACGGGTTTGACCAAAAGGTTTGGAATGGAGGGTGTCGTAGCGTTCTTGAAAAGTTTTATTGTCGAAATGAAGATCAGATGACATGCTCGCTCTGGCCCTCGCACGTTTCCCCACCGCAAGTATGGCGACATGAGCTTAGAAAGAGTCTAGCAATTTGGAAAACAAAACCAAGATACAAAGTCAAGATTTTAGAACAAGCCCGAGCTTTCAAGAACAAAGGATTTGCACAACAACAATAACTAACACCACATAGCACAAAAGCAAATGAATCATACAACATCAAGTGCAAGAATAAAAAAAAGATAGGAATGGATAGCATACCTTGCAAGAAGTAGGAGAAAATGACTCAAAGAGAATGAGTAGAGCTTCTAGGTAGGAGATAAAGGCTAGGGCACCAAGTGGGAGAGGTATTTGTGAGGTAGGAGAGGGAGATTGGTCGGGTGGAAGCATATAAAGGTGAAGAAAAGTGGACAAGTGGAAGCATCTTTGCCACTTGTTACTCAAGAAGACGAGTGGCACACCAAAGTGTGCGGTTGGTGTGCAGGGCCACACATCAACCGCACACAGTTCTGCCCAAGTTGTGCGGTCGGTGTGCGGTGCCGCACACTGACTGCACATGGTTTTGCCCATGTTGTGTGGTCGATGTGCGGTGCCACACACTGACCGCACATGGTTCTGCCCATGTTGTGCGGTCAGTGTGCGGGGCAGCATACCAGCCGCACAAAACCCAGAATCAGGTGAAAACTCAGTAGAAGCTCACACAACAAGCAAAACACAAAGGGAAATGAGAAACAAGCATCATTAAGGTAGGAGAGACATGCATTTGATCATAAAAACAGAAAGAGATTCACCACAACGATGATGAATCGATGGCACACAAATAAAACTCAAAAGGGAAGAATGAAAGAAAGAGCTCATAATCCAACAATCAACATATTAAAAAAAAAAAAAAACTAAAAACGGAAAGTGCAAATATACGAAACCTTAAACAGAAAAACTTGGGTTGCCTCCCAAGAGCACTCGTTTAGTGTCATAAGCTCAACGATCAGGTGCCGCAGAGTTAGTGTGGGTCAAAAGGAAAGATTTTACCTGATGTGTCGGAAGGTGTTGAACTCTTACTAAAATTTGATTTGAGGCGATGCCCGTTTACCTTGAACCGACCCTTTTCTGGATGAAGAATTTCAATTACTCCTTGAGATGAAACACTAGTAACAGTGTATGGTCTTGACCATCATGACTTAAGCTTCCCCGGAAATAATCATAGTTGGGCGTTGTATAGCAATACTCGATCTCCTTCCTCAAATTTCTTGTCTTGCTTTACGTTTTTATCATGGTACTGCTTCACCTTGTCCTTGTATAATCTTGAATTTTCATAAGCCAGCGCCCGCCATTCGTCAAGTTCATTCAATTGCATTTTCCTCTTTTTCCCAACCAAGTTGCAATCAAAATTTAAGAATTTGGTTGCCCAGTATGCCTTATGCTCAAGCTCTACCGGAAGGTGGCATGCTTTGCCATAGACTAATCTATAAGGACAACTCCCAGTAGGTGTTTTGTACGCTGTGTGATATGCCCATAATGCATCATCCAAATGATCCGCCCAATCCTTACTATGATGAGCAACGGTTTTTTCAAGGATTCTTTTGAGCTCTCTGTTGGAAACTTCGACCTGACCACTAGTTTGTGGGTGGAAGGTGGTGGATGTGTAATGAGAGACGCCATATCTTTTTAGAATCTTCGCAAACTGGAAATTGCAAAAATGCGCTCCCCTGTCACTGATGATTGCCCGCGATGCTCCAAATCTCGAGAATAATTTCTTCAGGAATTGCACAACAACTCGAGCGTCACTAGACGATAGCGACTGAGCTTCCACCCAACGGGAAGTATAATCCATTGCAACTAAAATGAACTTATGACCCCGACAGTTTGGGAATGGCCCCATAAAGTCTATTCCCCACACATCAAAGACTTCACACACTTGGATAGCATTTTGGGGCATCTCATCTCGCCGCGAAATGTTCCCTATTCTTTGGCAACGGTCACAAGCTTGCACATGTTTCTGTGTATCCTGAAAGATGGTAGTCCAAAAGAATCTGGCATCTAAGATTTTTTTAGCTGTTCGGTTGGTGCTGTAATGCCCCCCAGTTGGCCCTTCATGACAATGTTTTATGATATCCAGCCCTTCTGCCCGTGACACACATCGCCTTACCATTTGTTTAGCACATATATGAAACAAGTAAGGTTCTTCCCAAATGTGATGCTTAAGATCGGAGAAAAATTTCGTCTTTTGTTGATAGCTGAACTATTTGGGAATAATGTCAGCTGCTAAGTAATTAGCGATGTCTGCAAACCAAGGTGGTTCTTCATCCTGTACCATATTAACTCGGAAGAGTTGCTCCTCAGGGAAAGAGTCATTAATTTCAGTGTCTACTATTGATGATGAGCGGCTACTCTCTAATCGAGATAGATGATCTGCAGCCAAATTCTCAGCACCCCGTTTATCTTTGATTTCCAAATCAAATTCCTGAAGTAATAACACCCAACAGATTAGGCGTGGTTTAGCATCAGTTTTACTTACGAGGTACCAAAGGACAGAATGATCAGTGTACACCACCACCTTAGAAAGCACCAAGTATGGTCCGAATTTGTCAAAAGTGAAAACCACAGCGAGGAGTTCTTTTTCAGTAGTGGTGTAATTTTCCTAAGCTTCTGTGAGAGTTTTTCTTGCATAATAAATCGGGTGAAAGTGGTTGTTCCTCCTCTGCCCTAACACTGTCCCATAGCATGGTCGCTGGCGTCACACATTAGCTTGAATGGTAGTCCCCAATCTAGAGTGACTAAGATTGGTGCATGAGTGAGCTGATTTTTCAGCATAATGAAAACAGTTAGGCATTCCGGGGTAAAATTGAATGGCACGTCTTTCTCGAGGAGCTTAGTCAATGGTTTTGCTATCTTTGAGAAGTCCCAAATGAATCTCCTGTAAAACCCAGCATGTCATAAGAAACTCCTAATAGCCCTGACCGATGACGAAGGGGGAAGCTTCTCAATGGCGGCAATCTTTGCTTTATCAACTTCAATGCACCCGCTTGAACTTTTATGACCCAAAACTATTCCCTCTTTCACCATGAAATAGCATTTCTCCCAACTCAGAACTAAGTTGGTCTCTTCACATCTTTTTAGCACACACTCCAAATTCCTCAAACACAGTTCAAAAGAGTTACCATACACCGAAAAATCAACCATGAAGACTTCCATGGTGCTCTCAACCATATCTTCAAAGATGGCTAGCATGCGTCGTTGAAAAGTGGTAAAGGCATTTCATAACCCAAAAGGCATCCTACAATAAGCGAAAGTGTCGTACGGTCAGGTGAAGGTTGTCTTCTCTTGATCCTCCGGGGCTATAGGGATTTGAAAATACCCAAAGAAACCATCAAGGAAGCAATAGTACTCGTGGCCGGCCAACCTTTCTAGCATCTGATCAATGAAAGGAAGAGGAAAGTGATCTTTACGAGTGGCATCATTGAGCTTCCTGTAGTCAATGCAGACCCGCCAACCAGTCACTTGCCGAGTAGGGATGAGCTCATTCCTTTCATTAGCTACCATTGTCGTACCCCTTTTTTTTGGTACCACCTGTGTTGGGCTAACCGACACACTATCAGAGATTGGGTAAATTATACCAGCATCCAACAAATTAATGACTTCAGCTTTCACTACTTCTTTCATATGTGGGTTTAGCCTCCTTTGTGGTAGAGCTAAAGGTTTGTAGTTATCTTCCATCAAGATCTTGTGGGTGCAGAAAGATGGGTTTATCCCCCTGATGTCGGAGATTTTCCAAGCTAAGGCTCTTTTATGCCTCCCCAACACTTTCAAAAGCTCACTCTTTTGCTCTGCTGACAGATCAGAAGATACAATTACAGGTAGCCTTGAGTTCGTCTCAAGAAATGCATACTCAAGGTGCGGGGGCAATTCCTTCAATTCTAACTCTGGTGGCTCTTCAATGGATGGCTTCAACCTGTTCATGTTGTCACGTTGTACTCTTTCAAACTCTTCAAATTCATCTGTAGAGCTATCTGACTCAGACTCTGTGTGGATTTCATAAACAACTTCCTCGGGCTCTGGCAAGCATCTCTTCTCAATGGCATGGTCGGTCAGTAGGTCATGAGCCCCACTTTGGGCAATATCAGTATAACTGGCCTCATTCATGATTTGGCGAAAGATTTTATTGTTGCTGAAGTTTCTTCTTTCCCAACCCACGGTGACCAAATCAAATACTTCCTCATGAGTCAAAAACTGCTTTGTCCATCGATCTAGATAATAAGAGGTGGGTTCACATAGATGCGATTCCATTGATGCAGGGATATATAAAAGAGTACCTGGGAAAAGGGGTTGAAAAGGCAAATTAATCGGTATGTACAGAAGAAAATAAGAGATGGTGAATAAATATAAATGGAAGTGAAGTGACTAGGTCATTGATCCAAAAGTTTTCCTAGTAGTCTCGGAAGATCACCGGCAATGGCGCTAAAAACTTGATGAAGCGTTGCGCAACAAGCTAAGAAGATAGCACGTGGCTCCCCGGCCGCAAGTGCACGGGTCGTCAAGTAATAACCTCTCGTGCAAGCACGAGAGGGTTGTATTTCCAAGGGTCCCGAGAGCTACTATTACTTTCCTTTGGGGTTCACTGTCTAGTCGAATAAAATAGGGTTGAAGTGATTATAAGATTTGAAAATAAAAGAAATAATGAGAAAGTAAAAATAAAATAAAACGCGATGCGGACGGAAATGGGGATGAAGAATCCAATAGTTGAGGAAGGCCTCGAGCTTGGATCCCCCTGGGAGAAAACTAAGTACGGATGGCGGTAATAAACCTAAGGATAAAGTTGACTTGGTTTTGGCCCGCTAGACTCGGATGTCGACTACACCGGAGCCTTCGTAGTGTAGCCTAATCCAGTACAGGTTCCTCTATCCAGAAGATACCCCTATCATGTCATTGGGAATGGGGAGTCTCGGTTAGGGTTATTTTAATGCATATTCTCGGCTAAAACAATCCTAACCTCGTGGAAGGCTAATAACACCCGAAACCTCCGGTGTATTGGTACAATGAGTCCCTCTTTAATCATCACAAGACCTAATACATGCTAGCATCCCGCCAAACAAGTATATTTCAAAATCAAATCTACAGAATCCATCCATTGTAGATTGAACATGAAAATGATAGATTAAAGCCAACAACACAAGTCAAACACAATTAAATACAAATACGAATGTCATTCACACAAAGTTTCCTCCCAAGGTTCACCGGGAGCCAGGTGGCCTTGGGAGTCCAGTTCGACATAACAAAATGAGAGGATTCAGAATACATAATAGCCATTATACAATCAACGATGAAACTTCCCTCGAAATATCGGCTAGAAGGTGTTGATGAGGATTCGTCGGATCCGCACCGGCGAGTCCTTGATGCTTCTCTACATGCTCTCCCTTTCTTCCCTCCTTCAATTCCCACTGAATTCACCCCAAGAATGACAGAAAATGGCCTGATTAAGAGTGGAGGTCAGATGAGAGCCAACAGCCCCAGAATGCCCTCCAAACCCTTGAAGAGTAGCTATAAATACCCCGAGGCTGTGTTGTGCGGCTAGTGTGCGGGGCCGCACACCAGCCGCACATGCTTCTGGCTATGGTGTGCGGCTATTGTGCGGCCCTGCACACTGGCCACACAGCCTTCTGGAGGGTGTGTGCGGCCACTGTGCGGGGCCACACAGTGGCCGCACAAATGCTCAGTATGAGCATCGTGCGCACATCCCTTGGCATCCGGAGCATGTAACGACTTTCTTTCTTCCACATTTCCTTCCGGAACAACTGAAATACGTATCTTCATCGCGACAACGGTCCACAAAGCCATGAAATGAAAATAAACGCATCAAGCGTACCAAATGTCATTGAAGTAAATACAGGTTGCATGATAGTAAAAAAATTTAATAACTAAAACATGATGTATTTAGGCACTTATTAGCCATCGTCGACCGAGACGCCCCGCCGGCGCCGGTGCTCGATCACTTGATCACACGAGTCCACTACGGCAGAATCGGTGATCCCATCTTGAAAACTTGATGACACTTGGCCTGAGGGGGTTTCAAGTGATGCCGAGTGATGCGGTGGGGGCGCCGGGCCGGGATGCCGCCATCGACCAGGACGCCCCACCTGCCCCGCCGGTCGATCACTTGATCACACGAGTGCACTCCGGCGGAATGAGTGATCCCGTCGTACAAACTCGATGAAACTTGGCCTGAGGGGGTTTCAAGTGATGCCGAGTGATGTTGCGGGGGCGCCGAGCCAGGATGCCGCCGTCGACCGGTACACCCTGCCGGTGTCTCCCCTCGATCACTTGATCACACGAGCGCGCTCCGGCGTAATCATTGATCCAGTCCTGCAAACTCCTTGAAACTTGGCCCGAGGGGGTTTCAAGTGATGTCGAATGATGTGGTGGGGGCACTAGGCCGGGATGCCGTCGTTGATCGAGACGCCCCGCCGGCGCCCCCACTCGATCACTTGATCACATGAGTGCACTTCCACGGAATGGGTGATCCTGTCATGCGAACTCAATGAAACTTGGCGGCGGCTTGTGCGCTGGGCCGGGATGCCACCATCGACTGGGACGATCCGCTGGCGCCGCCGTTCGATCACTTGATCACATGAGTGCGCTCCGGAGGAATCGGTGATCGCGTCATGCAAACTCGACGATATTTGGCCCGAGGGGGTTTCAAGTGATACCCAGTGATGCAGCTACAGCGCCAGGTCGGGACGCCGCCGTTGACCGTTACACCCCGCCGGCTCCGCCGCTCAATCAATTAATCACATGAGTGCGCTACGGCGAAATCTTTGATCCCGTCGTGCAAAATAGTTGAAACTTGGCAAGAGGGGGTTTCAAGTGATGCCGAGTGTTGCGGCTGGGGCACCGGGCCTAGATGCCACTGTCGACCGAGAAAAAACCCTGGTGGGGCAACTGCTCCATCACTTGATCACATGAGTGCGCTCCGGCGTAATCGGTGATCCCGTCATACAAACTCGACGAAACTTGGCCCGATGGGGTTTCAAGTGATGCCGAGTGATACAGCGGGGGCACCGGGCTAGGATGCCGCCGTCGACTAGCGCGGCCAGCCGGCGCCGCTGCTCGATTACTTGATCACACGAGTGCGCTCCTGCGGAATCGGTGATCCCGTCATGTAAACTCCTTGAAACATACCCCAAGGAGGTTTCATGTGATGCAGAGTGATGTGATGGGGGCACCGAGCCGGGATACCACCGTTGACCGGGAGGTCTCGCCGGCGTCGCCGCCCCATCACTTGATCACACGAGTGCGCTCCGGCGGAATAGGTGATCTCATCGTGCAAACTCGATGACACTTGGCCCGAGAGGGTTTCAAGTGATGCCAAGTGATACTGTTGGGGCGCCGGGCCTGGTGGTCCCCTTTGATCGGGTAGCCCCGCCGGTACAGCCGCTCGATCACTTGATCACACCAGTGCACTCCTGCGGAATCGGTGATCCCGTCATGCAAACTCGACGAAACTTGGCTCGAGAAGGTTTCAAGTGATGCCGAGTAATGCAGCGGCGGCGCCAGGCTGGGATGCAGTCGACCATTACGCCCCGCCGGCTCCGCAGTCGACCGTTACACCCCGCCGGCTCCGCCGCTAGATCACTTGATCACACGAGTGCGCTCCGGCGGAATTGGTGATCCCGTCGTGCAAAATCTTTGAAACTTGGCCCGAGGGGGTTTTATGTGATGCCGAGTGATGCGGCGGGGGCGCCAGGCCGGGATGCCGCCGTCGACCGGGACGCCGTGCCGGCGCCGCCACTCGATCACTTGATCACACGAGTGCACTACGGCGTAATGGGTGATCCCGTCATGCAAACTCAATAAAACTTGGCCCGAGTGGGTTTCAAGTGATGCCGAGTTATGCGGCGTGGGCGCTGGGCCGGGATGCCGCCGTCGATCGGGACGTCCTGTCGGCACAGCTGCTCGATCAATTGATCATACGAGTGCGCTACGGCATGATCGGTGATCCCGTCATGTAAACTCGATGAAACTTGGCCCGAGGTGTCTCAAGTGATGCCGAGTGATGCGGCGGCAGCTCTAGGCCGTGATGCCGCCGTCGAGCGTTACGCCCCACCGGCTCTGCCGCTCGATCACTTGATCACACCAGTGCACTCCGGCGGAATCGGTGATCCCGTAATGTAAACTCCTTGAAACTTGGTAAGTGGTGGTTTCAAGTGATGCCGAGTGATGCAAATTGTAGTCTGCAGAAGCGTCCTCAGCGATGGACAGGGCCCAAGTCCCCTAGAAAGTGGTGCCGGGGAGGGTGAGAACCCCGTTGTGCCCGGACCCTGCCGCACCATGAGACACTGTCCGTGAGTCGGGTTGTTTGGGAATGCTGCCCCCAATCGGGCGGTAAATTCAGTCCAAGGCTGAATACTGGCGAGAGACCGATAGCGAACAAGTATCGCAAGGGAAAGATGAAAAGGACATTGAAAAGAGAGTCAAAGAGTGTTGAAATTGCCGGGAGGGAAGCAAATGGGGTCCAGCGATGCCGCGCGGCCGGATGCAGAATGGCGACAAACCGGTCCGCCCCTCAGCTTGAAACATGGACCAAGGAGTCTGACATGCGTGCGAGCCGACGGGCACGGAATGCAACCCCCACCCCCGGCTACAGCCGCCGCTGCCCGCCCACCGGCCTGCCGAACTCCGGCGAGCTCCAGCCGGATACCGGCAAGCTTTGGCCGGTCTCCGGTGAGATCCGGCTGGTCTCCGAGAAAACTTGCCCAGGCATGCCTAGTTACCCGGAAAACTTGCCCATGCACGCCTACTTACCGAGAAAAATTGCACCGGCGAGCCTAGTTACCGAGAAAACTAGCCCCGGCGCGCCTTGTTACCGAGAAAACTTGCCCCGGCGGGCCTTGTTACAGAGAAAACATGCCCTTGCGCGCTTTATTAGCGAGACAACTTGCCCTAGCGCGCCTTGTTACAGAGAGAACATGCCCCTGCGGGCCTTGTTACCGAGAAAAACTTGCCACGGAGTGGCTTGTTACCAAGAAAACTTGATCCGGCCCGCCTTGTTACAGAGAAAACTTGCCACGGCGTGCCTTGTTGCCGAGCAAACTTGACCAGGCAATGAAGGCAGGCAGGCCGTCGTGGGCATAGGCGGGATGATAGGTGCCGGAAAAGCACTAGTTTTGCGAAATGAGGTTAAACGCCCCTTCTAAAAAAAAAGGGAGTCTCAGAGACCCTTTGTACCCCTGGGGTTGCTTTGGGCGGGATGTTTTGTAGGTATAGTAGGGGATGGGAATATGTTTGGGTACATGGGCATTAGGCTGGCGCGGCGCACTCAATTGCTCGGGACATGGCGCGCACGGCCATAGCGCGTCTAGGTGGCTGCCCGTGGGCCGCCCGGACCTAGGCCGATGACAGGACAGCGAGGCTGATTGCTTAACCGCAAGTGTACGGGATCGCCAAGTAATACCTCGTGCAAAAACACGAGGATCGTATTGCACGGGGCTATGGATCTACTATTACTCCTCCATCGCCTACCATCTAACCTAATGTCCTAATCATGAAAGGTCACCAAATTAAATGCAATAAAACAAATATGAGATGGATATACAAATTTAAAAGCAAATAAGATGGTTGCAAGTGCTACAGTAATGTGCAAAGGCCTATGGATGTCGATCCCCTTGAGGGGTCACCACGATACCTGGATGAACAGTGAATAAAATTGCATGGGTGATTTAGACGGAGTGATCTCAAGATTAGATCAACCCTAATTTTTCGGTGATTGAACCCTAATCCCATACGAATGTCGATTGGAACTTCCTCCTTACCAACATTCCTACGATTGCATTAAGTACAAGGAGATCCCAAAATAAGGGCACACTAAGTCCTAGTTTACCCTTAAAGATTGGAGGGCTATTGATACCTAATTTCTCGGCATATCAATACAAGAAACCCCTTTTAGTTCATTAAAGATCTAATACACGCGAGTAGGTCACATCTACGCGTACAACTCAAGAAAGAACTATGGATCTCTCCTTTGAGTAGTTCTAGACATGAAGCTCAATGAACTAAATCATAAATCAACGCAAAGCATATAATTAAGTGCAAATCATCCAAGATACATGATGAACCCCCCAAGGTTCACCAACATCCGGTGGCCTTGGGGGTCTAGTGTGCCATCATACAAACAATCACAACAAAGTAAGAGAAATCAAGCTCAAAGTTCATAAATGACACTCCCTAGGTGGAATGATGATGAAGAAGGTGGAGGTCCAGCCAAATGACGCTTTCCCCCATCCAAGAGAGGCCGAATGACGCTTCCCTTGGCTTGGAACCTTGTGCCCTTGATGGTGAAGATTTTCCCCTTTTGATGATAAAGCCCTTGCCTCCCCCCTTGGCTAAAGATTGTCGCCTTTTTATGATATCTTCGTTCTCCTTCTTCTCCTCATTTCAATACCGGCCAAGAGTACTTAAGAAGCCCTAGAGATACTCTTTTATACCCCCAAGCCATACTGGGACATATGGGGGCCGTATGGATGCGAAAAAGGGCTCAAAACCATCAAATCCCGAGCCATACCACACCCAAAATGGGGTCACGAGGGTAGTTTAGGGGGTGGTATGGCGTACGCAAAGTAATCTGATTTTCTTGGGACAGACGCCCTCCCATAAGGCCTCCATGTGGGCGTATACCTCGAATTGGATTCCAGCCATGAAAACTCCCCAAAAGCGACAGTGATTCTGCTACAGTACTCCATCTACAGTACTCATCTATAGTAATACACTATAGTACTGCGACCTGGTTTTCTTCTTTTTTCTGCCCAAATTATGTCTTCGTGTTCTCCGTGGCTCCTACACACCCTACAAAGAAAATAATACTCGATTAAGCACAAAACGGGCATCAATTCATACAAAACTACATGCTAAGTGTATAAAATATGTATAATAAAGTATATACATTTAGACACTTATCAAACATCCCCACACCTAGTCATTTGCTTGTTCCCAAGCAAACAAATCATGAAAAATGAGAAGACAGATAAGTGGCTAAATGTACTATCTCCGGCTCATGTAAATGTGAAAATCTACAAGCAATGGACACTGATACATAGATGATGAGTTGCAGTCAATAAGTATAATAGAAAGATTCTGTCTCACCTCTTAATTGTCTGTGCAGTGTAAGTGAAACTTTTATCTCATTTGCCCTTACTTGGTCTAGCCTAATGACTTCAATCAGTATAGCTCTAGATGCCAATCACTCCACATGCAAAGAGTACTGGGTCTTAAAATGCTAAGTGCTACCTCAATGAACAAGTAAGATCCTTCTAACTCTTAAATTTTCAACTAAATCCAATTTCTTCTCAAAACATCAAGTAGGCAGTCTAAGTGATCACTAGAGTTTTTATTTACATGTATATACACTTTTTTTTTCGAGTCCGCCTAACGTAGACTGCATCAAAATCTTTATGGAGGGTGCACATGCTGGTTAGGCACAAGAGCTACCCAACTACTGGATTACAGTCTACATAGACACATTCATACTTCATTAGCAGAGGAAAACTGACATAGACTCATTTTTCTTTTTCTTTTTTTTTCCACATTCACCCCAGATCATGTCTTTAGACTGCACTACAAGTTACAAAATTAGGGCTAGCTCAACAAGGTTTAGAAGTTCTTAAGAGTTCATTGAAGGATAGAACTTATTCTTTTAAGGCCAAGTACTCAAGGTTGTGTGTTAAGCATACAAAAGAGTTAAAGTAGTCAAGTTGTCTATTCCTAGGGCATCAACAAAAAATTCAGTGCATAAGCCAATATTAGAGGTGAAACAGGATTCAATAGAGCACAAAAAGTGTGTAACTCACATCAATCATTAGTCCATGCTTGAAGAATCTAACAAGAATGAATAAAGCCATCATTGATAACACTAGCATGTAAAAATGGCCCTAATACATGTGATACACCCATCCCCACACCTAGTGTTGTACATTGCCCTTAATGGACACTAATCATGCATAACAAGGAAATATATTCAATAAATACAATAGAGGAGGGTGAAAACGAGCTTCCCCGGTTGATCTTGTACAAATGGTGAGGGGTGACCCGAACAAATGTATGGCGAGCTCTACATGTCGGGTCCAGCTTCCACAAAATGTGGGGAGGCTCACCAAACTAGCCTCAATGCCCTGCAAGGCACAAGGGCACATCATCATTCCACATAAAGAAATTAAATGCAAAGATGAAACACTAGGGAATAGTCAAACACTCATGCTAAATAACCAAAATACATAAAGTTCTACAAAAGGTTGTTTAGGGCATAACCCCTCCCAACTTATTAATACTAGACAAACATATAGACTAAAAAGGAAATAAAGCACGCTAAAGCAATAAAACAAGTGTCCATGCTCAAGTGAGGAACTAGTCATCGCCCGATGTTGTAGATGATCTTGGTGTGCCTCGAAAATGCTCAAAACCCCAAGGTTAGTTGGCAATGGGTGGGATCATCAATCATGAACAAATTCTCCCAACAACCATGTGAGAGTAACTCCTTCATTCATTCATCCATCCCAACCAAGATGCCCCATTCAATGTGATGAAATGTGCCCAAAGGTTTGGCTTCAAAACTTTATGCTTCGCCGTGTGATGATCATGCTCAAAGTAGGGTCTACGGGGGTTGGGATCGGGATCCTTGGACGTTTCGAGGTGAGTATCTTGATGTTCGGCATCCTTACAATGTAAATAAACCTCATCAAGCTTAAAAGAATCCAAAACAATACCAAATAGAATGCAAAAGATGGAGAAAATTAAGAAAATGACATGAATAGGGTCCATACGACCGTATGGACACTATTCAGCATGAATCATTTCCCCACATTTTCAAAAATCCAAAACATTTGTACATAAATTCAATGAAAATTGGTTATACAACATTCACAACATCAAATGTAAGCAAAATACTCGAAATCATCCACAAAGAAGCTCAAAGAATGCAAGAGAAATGAAAAAGATAGAGTTAGGGCACCAAAGAGCTTACCGACGAAAGCTTGCTAAAACTTGAGTAAAGCTTAGGGAAAAACACTAGATCGACTTCTCAAAGTGTTTAGGAGGTGATCTAGGAGAAGAGGGGAAGACATTTGGCCAAGAAATGAGGAGAAAAGAAGAAGAAAATCGGGTGGAATGAAAGAGAAGTTAAAAGAAAGGAAATGGGAGTGAAGAAGACAAGAAGGGACCCGCGGCATACCATGCCCACATTGGCTGTTTGGGGAGCCGTTTGCCCTAGGCAAACCTTGCTGGAATTGCAAATTGGCCTGCCAAACGGCCTTGTGGAGGCCGTTTGCCCTAGGCAAACATTGCGGTTTGGGCAAATTGGCCTCCCAAACGGCCCAATAAAGGCCGTTTGGACATGGAAATCAATCAAAACACAAAATTTGCACTCGCAAATGACTAAGGTTTTAAAGTGATTTAGAGCACCTCCAACTTGAAGTAAATACGGAAAAATTCGATGTAATGCATGAAATGACGACAAAAACAAGCAATACTCAACAAAGAAAACGATTAAACCACACTCAAGACGATAAGAGAATTGTGAACATGGACTTATTCAAATGCAAAACTAGTAAAGAAAATAATGACAAGAAGAGTGAAATGAACACTTAGAATATGAAAATGGAATTAAACACCCCCGAATGTTTGGGTTGCCTCCCAAGAAGGGCTTGTTTAACGTCACGAGCCTGACGTACCTTCTCACTTACCTCACTGGGGTTCGAAAAGCTTGAAGTTACCCCTGGTCATCCTTGGCGCCCCTCCCCTCTCCCCCCCCCCCCGGTCGCTCGGGCCATTGCCCGAATGGCCATGGTGCATCCGGGTGGCTGCCGGTGAGCCACTCGGACCTTGGCCGGGGTCAGGCGACGTGAACCGGTCCTTCGGTTTAGCCGTGCCGTGCGCGTCGTGCCCCATTGCACTAGGGGCTGGCTACAACGGTGCTCCGCCGTCCGCGGCGGGGCGCCGGTGTCCCTTTTAGTTTTTCTACGCGCTTGCGTACCACAAGGCAATTGCGGATCAGCCCGGCCCTTTCCTTTAGGGCTATGTGGCTCCGTTCACCTAGGCACGCAGGTGTGGCTGTCCAGTCCGGTTCCTCGGTTTTGTGCCCGCTTGCGTACTGCAAGGTAATCGCGGATCGGCCCAGCCCATTCCTTGAGGGCTCTGTGGCTCCGTTCACTTAGGCACGCAAGTGTGGCCGTCCCGTCCCCCGTTATGTGCTCTCCCACGCTTGCGTTCCGCAAGGCTGCCTGGCTTTGTCCGGCCGAAGGCACGCAAGCGTGGCATCATATTCCTTCATGAACGCGCTCGGCGGAGCCTTTGTGCCATGCCTCGGTCTCGACCCGCGTCGCCGCACCTTGTGTTCCCCCTAATGGGGGATTTGACGCGGGGCGCTGCGGTAGGGTGGTGAGACGCGCTCGTCGGGTGATAGTATCAGCGCGTGAGTGGTCTCGGACTGGCTGTCCCCGATGGGCCATACGCCGTGCTGCGTCTGACCGCTGGGCCGGGATGCCGCCGTCGCCTAGGACGCCCCGCCGGTGCCGCCGCCCAATCACTTGATCACACGAGTGTGCTCCGACGGAATCGGTGATCCCGTCGTGCAAACTCCTTGAAACTTGGCCTGAGGGGGTTTCAAGTGATGCCGCGTGATGGGGCAGGAGCGTCGGGCCGTGATGCCGCCGTCGCCTGGGACGCTCCGCCGGCGCCGCCGCCCGATCACTTGATTACACAAGTGCACTCCTACGTCATCGGTGATCCCGCCGTGCAAACTGCTTGAAACTTGGCCCGAGGTGGTTTCAAGTGATGCCGAGCGATGCGACGGGGACGCCGGGCCGGGATGACGCCGTCGACAGGATGGCCCAGACGGTGTCGGGTGATTGATGTCGCATGGGCGCCAGAAAGTTACGCCGGAGATAGCGCGGATTTCGTCTAAGTATAAAGTCTATCCTTTTCAATGCTTAGCGGATTTGACATCAGGAGGGAGACGGGGGGGAGGGACGAATCCGTACGACGAGGGGTTGGATCTCAGTGGATCGTGGCAACAAGGCCACTCTGCCACTTACAATGCCCTGTCGTGTATTTAAGTCGTCTGCGAAGGATTCAGCCCGCCGCCAGCTGGGAATCACGCTTCAAGGCCGCCGCCCACGGTAGGTCTATCAAGGGGACCGCTACCTGTGACACGGGCCCGTGGGGGACGCGGAGTCCCCTACTATGGATCAGGGTTTCGGGCTGCGGTGCGTGGCGCCGCACGCTAGCTTAGATTTTGGCTTAGAGGCGTTCAGCCATAATCTGGCACACGGTAGCTTTGCGCCACTGGCTTTTCAACCAAGTGCGATGACCAATTATGTGAATCAATGGTTCCTCTCGTACTAGGTTGAATTACTATGGCGGCGCGGTCATCAGTAGGGTAAAACTAACCTGTCCCACAACAGTCTAAACCCAGCTCACGTTCCCTGTTGGTGGGTGAACAATCCAACACTTGGTAAATTCTGCTTCACAATGATAGGAAGTGCCGACATCGAAGGATCAAAAAGCAACGTCGCTATGATCGCTTGGCTGCCACAAGCCAGTTTTCCCTGTGGTAACTTTTCTGACACCTCTTGCTTCAAATCCCAAAGGGCTAAAGAATCGATAGGCCACGCTTTCACGGTTTATATTCGTACTGGAAATCAAAATCAAACGAGCTTTTTTCCTTTTGTTCCACACGAGATTTCTGTTCACATTGAGCTCATCTTAGGACAACTGCGTTATCTTTTAACAGATGTGCCACCACAGCCAAACTCCCCACCTGACAATGTCTTCCTCCCGGATCGGCCGTGCGTGGGGCGCGGCCTTGGAGCCAAAAGGAGGGGCGGAGCCCCACCTCCAATCCATGGAATAAGTAAAATAACGTTAAAAGTAGTGGTATTTCACTTCCGCTTGAGGGCTCCCACTTATCCTACACCTCTCAAGTCATTTCACAAAGACCGACTAGAGTCAAGCTCAACAGGGTCTTCTTTCCCCACTGATTCGGCCAAGCTCGTTCCCTTGGCTGTAGTTTCACTGGATAGCAGATAGGGATAGTGGGAATCTCATTAATCCATTCATGCGCATCACTAATTAGATGGCAAGGCATTTGGCTACCTTAAGAGAGTTATAGTTACTCCTGCCGTTTACCCGCACTTGGTTGAATTTCTTCACTTTGACATTCAGAGCACTGGGTAGAAATCACATTGTGTGAGCATCCACGGGGACCATCGCAATTAAACAGTCATATTCCCCTTGTCCGCACTAGTTCTAATTCGGCTGTTCGACGCAGCTCGAGTAGTCCGTCGATAGCTGACAGGTTCCGGGCCGGGACACCAGTGCCCAGCCCTCATAGCCAATCCTTTTTCCTAAGTTACGGATCCGTTTTGTCGACTTCCCTTACCTATATTGTTCCATCGGCCAGAGGCTATTCACATTGGAGACCCGATGCGGTTATGAGTACGACTGGGCATGGGAGGCACTGGGTCCTCCGGATTTTCACGGGTCGCCTTAGCGTACCGGACACCACGCAACTTGTGGTGCTCTTCCGGCCGCTGCAGCCTACCTCCGGCTGAGCCATTTCAGGGTGGGCGGGCCATTAAGCAGAAAAGATAACTCTCCCCGGGGCCCCGCCGGCGTCTCCGGACTCCCTAACGTCACCGTCAGCCGCCACATCCCGGCTCAGGAATTTTAACCCTATTCCCTTTCGGAGCTCACACGTGAACGTGCTCTCTTACTGGCCTCACCCGTCCCTTAGGATCGGCTAACCCATGTGCAAGTGCCATTCACATGGAACCTTTCCCCTCTTCGGCCTTTAAAGTTCTCATATGAATATTTGCTACTACCAACAAGATCCACACGGGCGGTCACTCCACCCGGGCTCGCGCCCATGGCTTTGCGAAGGCCACCGCACCTTACTACTCATCGGGGCATGGAGCTCACCCCAATCGCTGGGTGTGGGTCGCGCGCTTCAGCGCCATCCATTTTCGGGGCTAGTTGATTCGGCAGGTGAGTTGTTACATAGTCCTTAGAGGATTTCGACTTCCATAACCACCGTCCTGCTGTCTTAATCGACCAACTCCCTTTGTGGGTTCTAGGTTATCTCGCTGTCGGGCACCGTAACCCGGCTTTTGGTTCATCCCGCATCGCCAGTACTGCTTACCAAAAATGGCCCACTTGGAGCTCTCGATTCCGTGGCGTGGCTCACTGAGCAGCCGCGCCGTCCTACCTATTTAAAGTTTGAGAATAGGTCGAGGGCGTTGCGCCCCCGATGACTCTAATCATTGGCTTTACCCAATAGAACTCACGCACGGGCTTCAACTATCCTGACGGAAACTTCGGAGGGAACTAGCTACTAGATGGTTCGATTAGTCTTTCGACCCAATACCCAAGTCAGAAGAATGATTTGGACGTCAGTATCGCTGTGGGCCTCCACAAGAGTTTCCTTTGGCTTCGCCTCGCTCAGGCATAGTGATTGATTCCCCGCAAGTGTACAGGATCGCCAAGTAATACCTCGCACAAAAGCATGAGGATCGTATTCCACGGGGCTAAGGAGCTATTCTTACTCCTCCATCGCCTATTATCTAACCTAACCACACAAGCATGGATGTATGTTCTACTGAAGCAAAGAAATAAATACGATATAATTAAATAGAATTGAAAGCATACAATGTGGTTGCAAGTGCTACAATGAAGAGTAAAGTCCTATGGATGTGGATCCCCTTGAGGGGTCATCATGATACATGGATGAAGGATAAAAGGTAGCTTGGTTGATTTAGACCGAAGGATATCAAGATTAGATCAACCCCAATTTCTCGGCGGTTGAACCCTAATCCCATACGGATATTGGTTGGAATCTCTTCCTAACCAACATCCCTACGATTGCATTAAGTACAAGGAGATCCCAAAATAAGGATACACTAAACCCTAGTCTATCCGTATAGCTCGGAGGGCTATCGACACCCAATTTCTCGGTGTACCGATACAAGTAACCCCTTTTAGTTCATTAATGACCTAATACACGTGAGTAGGTCACATCTACCTGTATAATTCAAGAAAGAACTACGGATCTCTCCATATGGTAGTTCTAGACATGAAGCACAATGAACTAAATCTTAAACCAAACCAAGCTTGCAATTAAGTAAAGATCATCTAAAATACATGATAAACCCCCCCAAGGTTCACCAACATCCGGTGGCCTTGGGGGTCTAGTGTGCCATCAAGCAAGTAACAACAAAAATACAAAGTAAATCACTTAAAAAGCTCATAAATGACACTCCCTAGATGAAATGATGAAGGAGGAGGTGGAGGTCCGGCCGAATGACGCTTTCCCCCGTCCAAGAGATGCCGAATGACGCTTCCCTTGACTTGGATCCTTGCCTCCTTGATGGTGAAGCTTCTCCCCTTCAAAATGATGTTCTTGCATTCTTCCTTGGCTCCAAATTGTCGTCTCCTCAAGATTTCTTCGTTTCTTCCCTTTTAGATGCCGGCCAAGAAGTTCCCCCTTTTGTGCCCTCAAAAACATCTATAAATACTCCCGCAGTATCCCGGGGTGGATGGATGGATCCCGGGTTGGATAGGTAGGAAAAGACAAGGCAAAACTTGTCTCATGTGGGGGTGTATCCCGGGGTGGATAGATGGATCCCGGGGTGGATAGGGGGCCGTGAACCCTAGTATAAAATCACTGTCTTTTGATGCTCACGGCCCCTTATACGGCCCCGTATGCTGCACTGTTTACTCTTATGCACTTCCATCATTTCCACCCCAAAACTCCTCAGATGCAACAGCAACTGATACAGTAAGAATGCTACAGTGCTCCAGCTACAGTAAATACGCTACAGTGCTGTGACGCCTGAATTTCATCCTTTTTCGCCCAAATTGCATTCTCGTGCTCCTCATGGCTCCCCCATGTCCTACAACATAAATAGAATTCAATTAAGCACAAAACGGGCATCAATTCTTAACAAAATACATGCTAAGTGTACAGAATACATATATTAAAACATATACATTTAGACACTTATCAAATATCCCCACACCTAAGCGTTTGCTTGTCCCCAAGCAAACAAATCATGAAAAATAAGGAGACAGATAAGTGGCTAAATGTACATCTCCGGCTCAGACAAATACGAGATTCCACAAGTATAGAGTAATGATACACAGATGTTGAGTTACAGTCAATACGTACAACAAACAGATCCTGTCTCACCTCTTATATGTCTGTACAGTGTAAGTGAATCTTTCATCTCATTTGCCCTGACATGGTCTAGCCCTATGACTTCAATCAGTAGTACAGCTCTATATGCTAATCACTCCACAAGTACAGAGTACTAAGTCTTAAAAAGCTAAGTGCCACTCCAATGAACAATTAAGATCCTTCTAATTCTACAACTTGAGACTAAATCCCATTTCCACTCACGAACTCAAGTAGGCAGTCCAAGAGATCACTAGGTTTTTTTTTTTTTTTTTTTTTTTCGAGTCCGCCTAACGTAGACTGCACAAAAATCTTTCAGGAGGATGCACATGCTGGTTAGGCACAAGAGTCACCCAACTACTCGATTACAGTCTACATAGACGCATTCATGCTCCATTAGCAGAGGAATACTGACATAGACTCTTTTTTTTTTTTTCCTAGATCAAACCTTTAGACTGCACTACAAGTAACAAAACTAGGACTAGCTCAAAAAGACTTAGAAGTTCTTAAGAGTTCATTGAAGGATAGAACTTAGTAGTCTAAGGCTAAGTATTCAAAATTGTCTGTTAAGCATATAAGAGAGTTAAGAAAGTCAAGCAGGCTATTCCCAGGGCATCAACAAAAGACTAAGTGCACAAAACAATACTAGGGGTGAAACAGGATTCAATAGAGCACAACAAGAAATGTAACTCACATCAATCATTAATTCATACTTGAAAAATCTCACAAGAAAGTAACAAGCCATCATTGATGACACTAGCATGTAAAGTTGACCTAATACATGTAAATACACCCATCCCCACACCTAGTGTTGTACATTGCCCTCAATGTACACTAATAATGAAAATAGAGGCAATATACACAATAATAACAAAGGAGGACGGTGAAAACGAACTTCCCCGGTTTATTTTGTACAAATGGCGAAGTGTGACCTGACAAAAGTGTACGGCGAGCTTTACATCTCGGGTCCGGTTCCCACAAAATGTGGAGATGCTCACCAAATTCCCTTCAATTCCCTGCAAAGCGCAAGGGCAAAACCATCATTCCAAAAAAAAATAAAATAAGAAAGATTAATACTAGGGAGCGGTCAAACACACAACTAAATAAAAGCAAACAGAGTTCTACAAAGTGTTGTTCAGGGTGTAACCCTTCCCAACTTATTCAAGACAAACAAACACACGTGCAGAAAATAAAGAAAACAACAGTAAATAGAAACAACATGCTGATAAAAGAGAAATAAGTGTCCTTGCTCAAGAATAAAACGGCTCGTCGGCGACAGGTGGGATAGGTGTGTCGGTGCAGGATGCGGTGCCAGTCCGTGAAGATGAACCGCGAGCATAGATGGTAAACTGGCGAAAGTCCTCGGTGAGCAGGCGCTGGCCCTCTATAATCTGGTATAGCTGTCCGCGCATCTCACACTGCTCATGACGGATGGCCTGAATATCGCTCTCCATTCCTCGCAACCTAGCTTCGAAGCCTGATGATGATGTGGTGCCAGGAGTGGGAGTGGGCGTGTCATCAGGATCAGAGTCAGTGTCTGCTGGCAAACTGGACTCCCCGGCCGATGACTGTCGGGAAAGTCGGTAGCGGGTACCTCTCTTTTCAACTAGACCAACAGTAAGCAAGACATTCGCGCCAAAGGCCGCAGCACCACCCACAATCGTCATATCACGAGCGCGGTCCAACAATTTCATACCGCGAATCAACCTGGTGATATACGGACCCAAGAAAATAGCACCTAACCGCGAGCACTGTGCGTGATGAATAAATGCTTCAGCCACAAGATACCCAAGGTGAAGGGGGCATTGCTCAAAAATCCCAAACAAAATCAGTAGATCAGAGTTAGACACCACTCCCGTACTATCCTTTCGGCCCCCTATGGAACGAGTAATTAGGGCATGCACATATCTCATGATAGGATCTTTAATCCGGGATGCCTTGCGAGTGTTTTTAGTGTCGCCTGAGGCTATGGTGGCCCAATATTGATTCGCATTCATATGCGGTGGAAAATCGACTCGGATTTGGCCGATCGGGATGGAGTTCATGTATTCCTCGTCATAAACCCCCAAGTAACTTGCAAATTCGACGTGAGTCAACTCGCGAAGCCTTCCAAAAGCTTGGAAGCGGATAGTCCCCTGTTTCTGACAAATGATTCGTCGCCGGTCTTGTTGTGCCTCAAAGGTGCTCAAAACCTCCAAAGTGAGCTGCCGGTATGTTGGTTCATCGATAGTAAATAAATTCACCCAACCATTTTGAGATAGAACCTCCCTCACTTGGTCGGCAATCCCAAGCTCTTCCAAAAAATTCCAATCAATACGTCAGACGGTGCCAAAGGGTTTAGTCTTCAATATTTCGTAATGTGTCATGTGAAGGGGGTGCGTGAACGTAGGTTCCTCGGGATTTTGTGTTGAAGCTCGTGGATGTTTTGAAGCAACCCTCTTGAAGTTTGGCATCCCTACAACACATAAGATCTTCATCAAGCCTAAACCAATTCAATACAACACCAAAAATAACACAAGAAGCAAGAAACAAATGAGAAATGGCCATGAATAGGGTCCATACGGCCGTATAGGGGGCCGTATGGACACTATTCATGGTGTAGCATTTCATTACCATCATGAAAATCGAAAACTTTTTACAAGAATTCAATGGAAATTGAACAAACAACAATCACACCACCAACACATGATAAAAGCATGAATTTATCCACCAAAAAGCTCCATGAACTCAAGAGAAAATGAGAAAGAGAAAGCTAGGGCACCAAAAAGCTTACCGGTGAATTCTTGGTGGAACTTGCTTGAAGCTCTTAGTAAATCACTAGATCGAGGTCTTAAAATGTCTAGGAGGTGATCTAGAATGAAAAATGGAGATATTTGGTTGAGAAATGATGGAAAGAGAGGAGGGGAAATGGTGGAGATGAAGGGAGAATGGAGAAGAAGACCCAAAGAACCAAAGAATTGGGGGGGGGGGGGGGGGGGGGGGTTAAGCCACTAGGCCGAGCTTCACGGCCTTTCTCACGGCCGTGAGAGAGGCCGTGAAGCCTAGTGCAAAACCCCAGCCCGTGAGTAAAATTCATTGTCCAGTGTCTCACGGCCCCCTATACGGCCGTGAGGGGGGGCCGTGAACTCTAGTGTATTTTCACTGGAGAATCGCTCACGGCCTCCCTCACGGCCCTTTTTAGGGCCGTGAGGACCTGGGGAAACTGGTTTGGGGTCTCAACGCAATCTAAAACTCTCTGGGAAATTAATAACATGATCCAAAACACCTCCTACTCGGAAGAAATACGCAAAAGACTCGAATAAACTCATAAATTGACAATACAACAAGTAGGCACAACAAGGAAAAATATAAAACAACACACATGATGAGGGCAAAAATTTTAAGGATTGACTTATTCAAATGCACAACAGATAAGGAAACTAGCACAATGCAAAGTAGATATGAACAACTAAAGTATGAAAATTGAATTGAAAACCCCCGAACACTTGGGTTGCCTCCCAAGAAGCGCTTGTTTAACGTCACGAGCCTGACGTACCTTCTCACTTACCTCATGGGGGTTCAAAAAGTTTGAAGTTACCCCCGATCATCCTTGGAATGTTGCTATTGTTGCCCGGTAAGTTCAATGACATCAAAGAGAAAACATTACACTTTTCATGAGTAAAGAGGGGTTCGAACTTTACCTTCCCTCCTAGAGACTTTGAACGACGAGGGTTGGTACCTTTTCTTTTCTTTCCTCGGACCTCCCTCCAAATTTTCTTCAACATTGATTCTTTTTTCTCTTTTTCCTTGGCATTGGTACATATCGCTTCCTCTTTTGGTTTCTTCAAATTGTGACTTGGAGGGGAATTGTGGGGTTCTTCTTGTTCTTTGTCCTCCACCTCCTCTAAGTATTCATCCAAAGGATTTAATGATAATACCTCCTGCACACAAGTAGAAATTAACCGATCAGTTTCATCAACAAAATACAATGTGTCATCATGGTCAAGGGAATGTTTCATGGCAGCCGGTAATGTGTAAATTACTTCTTCCTCCCCAACCCTTAAAGTCAATTTTCCTCCTTTTAAATCGATGAGAGCTCCAGAAGTGGTTAGAAAGGGGCGACCGAGGATCAGAGGTATCTCCACATCTTCATCTATGTCCATGATCACAAAGTCTACAGGAAACACCAATTTGTCCACCCGGACAATCACATCTTCCACAATCCCACGGGGTTTTCTTGTTGATCGATCCGCTAATTGCAAAGTCATCCTTGTAGGTCTGAGCTCTTCCAAACCAAGCTTCATGTACATGGTGTAAGGCATAACGTTGATGCTTGCCCCCGAATCCGCTAGTGCATTTTCCTTCACTCCCCCCTCAAGTACACATGGGACTATAAAGCTACCCGGATCTTTCAATTTTTGTGGGAGCTTCTTCTCCAAAATGGCCGAGCAATTTCCCGAGAGTGCCACATCTTCGGACAAGTAATAGGCAAAGTCTGCGAACCATGGAGCATCACCTGATGATGGATCTGAGTTCTTAATTGAATATAAATGTTCCTCCGGAAACGAATCATTGATCTCCCTACTCGATGGCTCTTGTCCAACACTCCCCTCTAATCGAGATAAGTGGTCTGTGACTACATTTTTGGTCCCCTTTTTGTCCTTTATCTCGATATCAAATTCTTGCAGTAGCAATATCCATCTAATCAACCTTGGCTTCGTATCGACTTTGTTCATGAGGTAACGAAGAGCTGAATGCTCTGTAAAAACAATGACTCTCAACAAGATGAGATATGGCCTGAATTTATCAAGGGCAAATAACACTGCTAGTAACTCCTTTTCTGTTGTGGTGTAATTTTCTTGAGCATCAGTGAGAGTTTTACTAGCATAATAAATGTGTTGAAACTATTTACCTTTTTTTTGCCCCAAAACTGCTCCAATAGCATAATCACTTGCGTCGCACATGAGCTCCAAAGGTTCGTTCCAATCAGGTGTGATCAGAATTGGGGCTTGCACCAATTTCTCCTTTAGCACATTGAATGCTGTCGTACATTCTTCCCCAAAATCGAATGGAGCATCTTTTTCGAGAAGTTTAGTCAACGGTTGTGTGATTTTTGAGAAATCCTTGATGAACCTTCTATAAAACCCTGCATGACCCAAGAAACTCTGAATGCCCTTTACATTTGTTGGTGGAGGAAGCTTGTCTATGACTTCAATCTTGGATTTTTCCACCTCCATACCCTTCCGGGAGATTTTGTGTCCTAAAACAATACCCTCTTGCACCATGAAATGACATTTCTCCCCACACGACCCCTTCCGTGTATCCCGCAAGTGCACGGGCTTGTCGAAGTAATAAAATTACCCTGGTGAGTGGGTACTCGAATCCACAGGGAATAGGGATTTAAAACATAAGATTTCGCTATTTAGTTGTGCGGTATACAAAAAGTGATAATCGAACTGATGAGTGTATTATGGAATCAATTATAATAAAAGACAAGAAATTAAATAGAGAGATGGAAGATAAGAAAGTGCAAATAGAAGTTAAAAGGGATAGACCAGCAATGGATGAAATAGGGTATCCGGACAAGCTACCTCTAGGACTTATACTTCTAGTGCAAGACTATGCTATTATACTTTCCTATTGATGTTAATCGAGTCCAGGATATCCTTAAACTCACGATCCCAAACTTAAGGTCAACCATGACTAACACCAACATTATGTCCCGGCATTAGGATTCACTACGACCCTTGACTCTTGTTGACCTGTTAACTAAGCCCTAGGGGAGTCTATCTTCCTAAGCCTAACACTACGTGGGATTGCTTTAAGCTCTAGGGATTCCTAGTGATAAAACCTGTTCCTATATGTAGTTCTAACCCCTTGGTCCAGATGAAAGAACCCTAGTCTAGATTAAGCCCCGAACTACGACGCCTCATCTCGACCGCTACTAAATCAAGGAAAATGGAGGTAGGGAGAAATCACACCGGAGGGGAAAAGGGACGCTTCGCTACCTCAAGACTCACCCTCTCAACCCTCTTCAATCCTAAGTAGTCTAACCCTATAGGAGTTCTCACACCTCCAAAGGGTAACCTAGATTGCTCTCAACCTTAGTGTCACTGCTTAGGGAAAACAGTAGCAAAAGATAATTAAAATTGAACTCGAATTTATTCATCAATAATGGAAAAGCATAATAGCAATGTCATAGAAACATAATAATCATAGGGTTTTACATGTCTGAATACCCACGAGGGGTTTAGTCATCATGGAGCTATACATGTTCATCAAAGTATAGAAGAAAGCACGAATTAAAAACATTGATGAAAACCCCCTTACGTATGGTGCGGCCGTGGTCTTGTGCGGCCGCCGGACATTGGTGACCATGCCGATGACGCGCTCCAAACCTCCACGAAGTCCTCTCTGAAACCCTTGCCACACTCTCTAAAAGTTGGGGAGAAAGTTAGGTAAAAAAGATCTCTTGAAAGTCTCCAAATCGGGTATTTATAACGTTGAGTGCGGCTTTAAATTTGAACTTATCGGGACTTCACACGGCCGTATGGAATTTCCACACGGGCGTGTGAAGTTTCTGGCTTTCTGGAAAATTATTTCACACAGCTGTGTGGAATTTCCACACGCCCGTGTGAATTTTTAGAATTCTGAATTTCGGCAGAAAGTGAATAGTAGCTCGCTACAGTGTTTTGCTATAGTAACAAAGCTACGGTGGTGCTGCTGTAACTCGCCGAAAAGTTCCCGAATCCCGGGCAACGGCGTCAAAAATTTGACACGACCCCTTGCGTGTATCCCGCAAGTGCACGGGTTTGTCGAAGTAATAAAATTTACCCTAGTGAGAGGGTAGTCGAATCCACAGGGAATAGGGATTTGGAATACGAGATTTCACTAATAAAGCTATGCGGCGTATGGAAAAGCAATAATAGGATCAATGAGTGAATATAGAATCAAACAGAATGAAAGACAAGAAATTAAATAGAAAGATGGAAGATTAGAAAGTGCAAGGAAAAGACAATAGAGAGGAACTAGCAATGGATGAAATAGGGTATCCGGACAAGCTACCTCTAGGATCTATGCTTCTAGTGCAAGACTATGCTATTATACTTTCCTATTGATGTTAATTGAGTCAAGGATATCCTAAAACTCACGGTCCCAAACCTAAGGACAACCGTGACTAACCCCAACACTACACCCCGGTATTAAGATTCACGTCAACCCTTCATTTTATCGCTCACGCGACTAAGCCCCAGGGGAGTATATCTACCTAAACCTCACACTACGTGGGATTGCTTTAAGCTCTAGGGATTCCTAGTGGTAAAACCTGTTCCTATGTGTAGTTCTAACCCTTTGGTCCAGGTGGAAGAACCCTAGTCTAGATTAAGTCCCAGTGCGTAGTATTCACTTCAACCCTTCACTCTGTTACTTGCGTAACTAAGCCCCAGGGGAGTTTATCTGCCTAGCACTTCACTCTATCTCGACCGCTATGAAATCAAGGAAACGGAGGTAGGGAGAAACCACGTCGGAAGGGAAAGGGGTACATCGCTACCTCACAACTCTTCCTCTCAACCCTCTTCAATCTTAAGTAGTCTAACCCTAAAGGAGTTGTCACACCTCCAAAAGGTAACCTAAATTGTTCTCAACCCTAGTGTCACATCTAAGGGAAAACATTAACAAGATGAAATTAAGATTGAAACTCAATTTTTATTCATCAATAATGGAAAAGCATAATAACAATGTCAAAAAAACATAAAAAACCCAAGAGTTTACAAGTCCGAATGCCCTCAAGGGGTTTAGCTCCTCATGGAGCTATACATGTTCATCAAAATAGAAAAGAAAGTATAAATCAAAGACATTGATGAAAACCCCCTTGTATATGGTGTGGCCGTGGTCTTGTGCGGCCGTCGAACGTCTGTGACGATGCCGATGACGCGCGCTAAACCTCCACGAAATCCTCTCCAAAACCCTAGTCGCACTCCCCAAGTTGAAGAGAAAGATAGGTCAAAAGATATCCCAAAAGGTCTCTAAAATCCCCTTTTATAATGTTGAATCGCGGCTTTAAAATCGGACTTTCCGAGGGCTTCACACGGCCGTGTGGAATTTCCACACGCCCGTGTGAAGTTTCTGTCTGGCTGAAAAATCGATTCACACGGCCGTGTGGAATTTCCACACGCCTATGTGAATCCTCTGGAATCCTGATTTTCGACAGAGAAATGAACAGTAACTTGTGAAAGTGTTTTGCTACAGTAACAAAGCTGCATTGCTGCTACAGTGCTTGCCGAAAAAGCTCCCGAATCTGTTGTTCTTCATCGAGGCCATTGGTTGGGCACACAACCAATGGTAAATCGTGCCGATTACTTCAAGTCTCCTTCTTTGTGAAGTTCTCCTAAACTACACGAGTTAGACTTGTTGTGAATGTGACTGCCTTTGTGCCCCTCCAATGGAGGTTGGCACACACCCACAAGTCCAAGCTCGTGCCTTGTTCCTTACTTGGTCCAAAAACTTCCCAACATTGGCGAACACGACCTAATTTCGTTCTTCTTCTTCAATTTAGCTCCACAAACCTTCAATGCACAAAAGTACACAAATACACACCATTTAGTGATAAAAACTGATAAAAGATATGCTCAATGTAAGATAATAACGCTTCGCGGTACTATAACACAAGCACTTATCACCGCACGGCCATGGCGAGTCCGGGTGGCTGCCGGTTCATTCGGTCCTCCGGCCGCGCCCGACACCGGGGCGAGGCATGTTGCTTGTGTACCCTGCCTCGTCGGCCCCAGCGGGAACATCGGAACACCATCGATGCCCATTTTGATTGGGAGCGGGGTGGGTGCTGTTCCTCGCCGTCGTCCCTGATCTCCCGCGACACACGCAAGATGCGGCCGTTGCGTGTCCCCTAGCGCCGTTCCCCCGTCGTAACAAGGTTTCCGTAGATGAACCTGCGGAAGGATCATTGTCGAGACCCGCCGCAAACACGCCGAAGACCAGAGAACACGCGGAAGAGCGGGGTGCGGCCGGGGCGGGGTGAGTGAGGAGGGCGCACGCGCGAGCGCCGCGTCGCCCCGCCTGCTCGTTGGCGTACCGCGCAGTCCACCCACGCCCCAATTGTTGGCGCGGGCGGGGAGGGGGTTGGGCGACACGAAACCACAACCGGCGCGGGAAGCGCCAATGACCTCCTGACCCGACGCACGGGCAGCGGTGCCCCCCGGGCGCCGCGCGCAGGCGTGGAGGAATGAAATGACACATGAGTCACACGACTCTCAACAATGGATATCTCGGCTCTCACATCGATGAAGGACGGAGCGAAATGCGATACTTGGTGTGAATTGCAGAATCCCGCGAACCATCGAGTATTTGAACGCAAGTTGTGTACGAGGCCACCCGGCATAGGGCACACCTGCCTGGGCATCACGTGAACGAGTCGCTCGGGCGCGCGCGCACAGTCGGACGCGGAGACTGGCCCTCCGCCGCGCGGTGGGCCGAAGACCGGCGTCCATCCTCCCCCAGTGCAAGGCGGGGCACGACGAGCGTTGGACCGATGATGCGCCGAGTTCCCGAGGTCGTCGCTCCCCGTCCGCACGTGGGAGAGGCACCCTGGACGCCACCGACGGATGACAAGGGCGGCCGCGAGTGGGGTTGGGATGACCTCCCCCCTCCACCAGCCCTCGCGCCACGACACCAAGTTAGGCGGGGCCAACCGTTGAGTTTATGCATATCAATAAGCAGAGGAAAAGAAAATTACGAGGATTCCCCTAGTAAAGGCGAGCGAACCAGGAAGAGCCCAGCTTGAGAATCGGGTGGTCACGACGCCCGAATTGTAGTCTGCAGAAGCGTCCTCAGTGACGGACCAGGCCCAAGTCCACTGGAAAAGGGTACCGGAAAGGGTGAGAATTCAGTCGTGCCCGGACCATACCGCACCATGAGGCGCTGTGGGCGAGTCAGGTTGGTTGATAATGCAACCCCAATCGGGCTGTAAATTCCGTACAAGGCTCAATACGGGCGAGAGACCGATAGCGAACAAGTACCGTGAAAGAAAGATGAAAAGGACTTTGAAAAGAGAGTCAAAGAGTGCTTGAAATTGATGGGAGGGAAGTGGATAGGGGCCGGCGATGCGGCCCAGCCTGATGCGAAACGGCGATGAGCCGGTCCGCCGCTCGGCTCAGGCCACAGACCGATGCGGGTCGCTCCGGCGGCCGAAGCTCAGGCGGATGACCCCGCCCGAGGAGACACCGCCAGTGCAACCGTGGACGCAACGCGCGCCAGCCCCTGGGCGTGCCCACCCGTGGTACGGTTGCACTCTAGGCACCGGCCCGCAGGCTCCCCATCCGACTCATCTTGAAACACGGACCAAGGAGTCTGACATGTGTGTGAGCCGACGGGCGCGGGAACCCAGAAGGCGCGAGGAAGCTGAAGGGCGGGATCCCCCGAGGGGTCCATGGCTGATCGACCCCGATCTTCTATGAAGGGTTCGAGTTGGAGCACGCTTGTCGGTAGCCGAAAGATGGTGAACTATGCCTAAGCGGGGCGAAGCCAGAGGAAACTCTGGTGGAGGCCCATAATGATACTGACGTGCAAATCGTTCGTCTGACTTGGGTATATGGGGCGAAAGACTAATCGAACCATCTAGTAGCTGGTTCCCTCTGAAGTTTCCCTCAGGATAGCTGGAGCCCGTGTGCGAGTTCTATTGGGTAAAGCCAATGATTAGAGGCATCAGGGGCGCATCACCCTCAACCTATTCTCAAACTTTCAATAGGTAGGACGGCGCGGCTACTCCGATGAACAGCGCCACAAAATCGAGAGCTCAAAGTGGGCCATTTTTGGTAAGCAGAATTGGCAATACGGGTTACAGTGCCCGACTGCGCTAAGGAGTGTGTAACAACTGGCCATTTTTGGTAAGCAGAACTGTCCATTTTTGGTAACCCAGAACCCACAAAGGGTGTTGGTCAATTAAGACAACAGGACGGTGGTCATGGAAATCGAAATCCGCTAAGGAGTGTATAACAACTCACCTACCGAATCAACTAGCCCCGAAATGGATGGCGCTGAAGCGCGCGAACTACACCCGGCCATCGGGGCGAGCGCCATGCCAATGTGAAGCCCGGGGCGTGAGCCCGGGAGGAGCGGCCACCGGTGCGAATCTTGGTGGTAGTAGCAAATATTCAAATGAGAACTTTGAAGGCCGAAGAGGGGAAACATTCCATGTGAACGGCACTTGCACATGGGTTAGCCGATCCTAAGAGACGGGGGAGGCCCGTTAGAGATCGCGTCTGCGCGCGAGCTTCGAAAGGGAATCGGGTTAAAATTCCTCAGCCATGACGTGGCGGCTGACGGGGACGTTAGGGAGTTCGGAGACGCCGGCTGGGGCCCCGGGGAGAGTTATCTTTTCTGCTTAACGGCCCGCCCACCCTGGAAACGGCTCAGCCGGAGGTAGGGTCCAGCGGCCGAAAGAGCACCGCACGTTATGCATTGTCAAGTGCACCCCCGGCGGCCCATGAAAATCCGGAGGACCGAGTGCCGCCCATGCCCAGTCATACTCATAAACGCATCAGGTCTCAAAGGTGAACAGCCTCTGGCCGATGGAACAATGTAGGCAAGGGAAGTCGGTAAAACAGATCCGTATCTTCGGGAGAAGGATTGGCTCTAAGGGGTGGGCACGGGGGTCTCGGCCGGGGGACGGACCGGGAATGGCCCGCACGCCGCTCCCGCGGCACGGGGGCCTTCCCCCGGTGTCTAACAGCCAACTCAGAACTGGTACGGATAAGGGGAATCCGACTATTTAATTAAAACAAAGCATTGCGATTGTCCCAACGGATGCTCGTGCAATGTGATTTCTGCCCAGTGCTCTCAATGTCAAAGTGAAGAAATTCAACCAAGCGCGGGTAAACGGCGAGAGTAACTATGACTCTCTTAAGGCAGCCAAATGCCTCGTCATCTAATTAGTGACGTGCATGAATGGATTAACCAGATTCCCACTATCCCTTCTACTATCTAGTGAAACCACAGCCAAGGGAACGGGCTTGGCCGAATCAGCGGGGGAAAGAAGGCCCTGTTGAGCTTGACTCTAGTCCGACTTTGTGAAATGACTTGAGAGGTGTAGGATAAGTGGAAGCCCTCTGGCGGAAGTGAAATACCACTACTTTTAACATTATTTTACTTATTCCGTGGACCGAAGGCGGGGCTCTGTCACTCCTTTTGGCTCCATGACACACCCCTTGCGTGTATGTACCACAAGTGCACGAGTTGTCAAAGTAATAATTACCCTGATGAGTGGGTAGTCGAATCCACAGAGAACGGAAGTACTAGTAATGACTAATTCTCAGTTATCTAGTCGAATCGATAATATGAAGCAATGGATGTAATGTGTAAAATAAGAAAATCATAAGCAAGCAAGTAAAGGAAAATGGTAAAGGAGATCTCTATCAATGAAGATTTGATACCCGGGCAATGCTCCCCCTAGGCTCTATCATGAAGTGCAAGACTAACTAAATGCTTCCAAACCGAGTTCTATGAGTTGAGGCAATCCAAGAATAATTGGTCCCTGCCTCCAGGACACCGATATTAGTCCCCTACAAGATCCCGGCGGAGAAATCGCTCAATATCAACACCTCACACCCCATATGACCGCAATGAACTTTAGGGATACCTAAGAGTCAAACCGATTCCTAAAATTAGATCTAAATCTACTTCTAGGTGAAAGATCCCTAACCCCTACAAGGTCCCGACGGAGAAATCTATCAATCTCACGCCTCACACCCGAAACAGTTGCATAAAACTTAGGGAAAATAGAGATAGGAATCACTCAATTGGAAGGGAAAGGGGAAACTCCTCTATCTCAAGACTCACCCTCTCAACCCTCTTTAATCTTGTATGTTCTAATCCGCAATGGAGACCTCTCTCTCATTAAGGTAGCTACTCAAGCATAAACAATCAATCACAATGATGAACACGTCAAGCAAGCAATGATTAAACAAGGTTAAAACTCAAATAAACTCGGAATTAAAAGAAAGCATAAAGAAAGTCAATACATGAATCGAAGCCTAGGGTTCACATGCCCAAGTATCTACTAGGGTTTAACCCTTCATGGGGCTTATTACAAAGCAAAAGATAATGAAATAAAGAGCAATGTAATCCATGAAAGTAAACCCCCTCGAATTCGTGATGATGGCTTTGATGAATCGTTCAACGTCTCGAAGGAACCTTTACCGAAGCTAGGTCGCCAATGGCTCCCCGATGCTAACTCGTCGAAGGATCTATCGAAGTTTCTGAAGAATGACCCCCAATATCTCCAAAGACCTTCTCCTTCAAACCCTAGCCGCTCTTGCCGTCAATCGTGCGCAAAAAAGTTTTTTAAAGAATCGGCAAAAAGGGCTATTTATAATTCTAAAACGCGCTAGTCACGTGCCTCCACGGGCGGACGTGAATTCCCACGCGGTCGCGTGAACAGTAATTTCTGCTACATCCTGCAACAGTAAAATGAACAGTGTTTGCTACAATACTCTTCATAAAATGTGATCCAAACTCTCTTATCTAGGGGCCACATGGTCAGGCACACGTCCATGTGGTGAGTTATAAGACTTTTCCTCCATCGAACCATCATTTGGAAGCTTTAGCTATCTTCACACAAGTAGGGACATGAAGGTGTGACTGCCTTTGTGCCCTTCCATCGCACAAATCGGCTTGAATTCTTCTAGAAGTTAGCACCTACCCTTATGTACATGATCCCCTCTTGTGCCTTGACACTTGTGTTGTACAAAAGCTCCCAACAATAGGTCTTTATAACTCATCTTTGCTTCCTTTTTCCTCCTTCAATACTTTCATAACCTAATTGCACAAAGGAACACCAAAATACACTTTATGAGATATAATCCATGGTAAAATGATGCTCAATGCATGTAAAACAAGTAGATAAAACATGTCTACTCAAGCACTTATCAGTCCAAGGACGCGCCCCGCGCGCGGCCGATCCGGGCGGAAGACATTGTCAGGTGGGAAGTTTGGCTGGGGCGACACATCTGTTAAAAGATAACACAGGTGTCCTAAGAGGAGCTCAACGAGAACAGAAATATCATGTGGAACAAAAAGGTAAAAGCTCGTTTGATTCTGATTTCCAGTACGAATACGAACCGTGAAAGGGTGACCTATCGATCCTTTAGCCCTTCGGGATTTGAAGCTAGAGGTGTCAGAAAAGTTACCACAGGGAAATTAGCTTGTGGCAACCAAGCGTTCATAGCAACGTTGCTTTTTGGTCCTTCGATGTCGGCTCTTCCTATCATTGTGAAGCAGAATTCACCAAGTGTTGGATTTTTCACCCACCAATAGGGAACGTGAGCTGGGTTTAGATCGTCGTGATACAGGTTAGTTTTACCCTATTGATGACCGCGCCGCCATAGTAATTTAACCTAGTATGAGAGGAACCGTTGATTCACACAATTGGTCATCGTGCTTGGTTGAAAAGCCAGTGGGTGAAGCTACCGTGTGACAGATTATGGCTGAACGCCTTTAAGCCAGAATCCAAGCTAGCGTGCGGCGCCACGCCGTGCCGCCAGGAACCCCGATCCTCAGTAGGGACCCCACATCCCCCACGGGCCCATGTCACAGGCAGCGGCCCCTGTGGCAGACCTGCCGTGGACGGCGGCCTTGAAGTGCAATTCTGAGCGGGCGGCAGGCTGAATCCTTTACAGACGACTTAAGTACACAACGGGGCATTGTAAGTGGCAGAGTGGCCTTGCTGGCACGATCCACTGAGATCCAGCCCCTCGTCGCACGGATTCGTCCCTTCTCCTCGTCTCCCGCCCCGCATCAAGTCCGCCCAACACGGAAAAATGTTAGACTTTATACCTAGATGAAATCCGTGCTATCTCGGCGTAACTTTCTGGCGCCCATGCGGGATTTATCACCCGGCACCATCAAGGCCGTCCGGTCGACGGCGTCATCCTAGCCCAGCGACCACGCCGCATTGCTCGGCATCACATGAAACCCGCTCGATCCAACTTTCATCGAGTTTGCACGACAGGATCACCGATTCCGTCAGAGAACACACATGTGATCGAGCGGCGAGCCGTCCCGATTGACGGCGGCATCCCGGCCCAGTGCCCCCGCCACATTACTCGGCATCACATGAAACCCCCTCAGGTTAAGTTTCAAGGAGTTTGCATGACAAGATCATCGATAACATCGGAGCGCATTCGTGTGACAAAGTGATAAGGCGGCGGCGCCAGCGGGGCGTCCCGGTCGACGGCGGCATTCAGGCCCTGCGCCCCCACCGCATCACTCAGCATCACTTGAAACCCCCTCGGGCCAATTTTCAAGGAGTTTGCACGACGGGGTCACCGATAATGCCGGAGCGCACTCGTGTGATCAAGTGACCGGGCGGCGGCGCCGGCGCGGCGTCCCGGTCGACGTTGTTATCCCGCCCCGGCACCCTCGCCGCATCACTCGGCATCACTTGAAAATCCCTCAGGTAAGGTTTCGTCGAGTTTGCAAGGCGGGATCACCAATTCCGTAGGAGCGCACTTGTGTGATTGATAAGTGCTTGAGTATACATGTTTTACTTACTTGTTTTATATGCATTGAGCATCATTTCACCATGGATTATGTCTCATAAAGTGTATTTTGGTGTTCTTTTATACAATTAGGTTGTGAAAGTGTTAAAGAAGGAAAAGGAAGCAAAGATGGGTTATAAAGACATATTGTTGGGAACTTTTGTACAACACAAGTGTCAAGGCACAAGAGGGGGTCATGCACATGAGGGTGTGTGCCAACTTCCTGAAGGATTCAAGATGATTTATGTGATGGAAGGGCACAAAAGCAGTCACACCTTCATGTCCCTTCTTGTGTGAAGATACCTAAAGCTTCCAAATGATGGTTCGATGGAAGAGAAGTCTTATAACTCACCACATGGACGTGTGCCCGACCATGTGGCCTCAAGATAAGAGAGTTTGGATCGCGTTTCATGAAGAGTACTATAGCAAAATACTGTTTTGTTTCACTGTAGCAGAAATCACTGTTCACGCGACCGCGTCAAAATCCCACACGACCGCATGGGAATTCTGCAGCCCACGCGACCGTGTGGGATCTCACGTGGTCGCATGGAGGTACGTGACTGATGCGCTTCAGGCTTATAAATAGCCCTTTTTGCCGATTCTTTTGGTATCTTTTGTGTGGCTTTTGAGAGGCGAAGCGGCTAGGGTTTGAGGAGGAGGTCTTTGCCGAATTGGAGGGCCGTTCTTCACCAACTTTGATAGTTCTTTCCTCCATCATAGCATCGAGGGAGTCATTGGCGACCTAGCTTCGGAGAAGGATCCTTCAAGACGTTGAGCGACCCATCAAGGCCATCATCACGAATTCAAGGGGGTTTACTTCCATGGTTTACATTGCTTTTCATTGTGTTATGTTTTGCTTTGTAATAAGCCCTATGGAGGGCTAAACCCTAGTAGATACTTGGGCATGTGAACCCTAGGTTTCGATTCATGTATTGACTTTCTTTATGCTTTCTTTTAAGTCCGAGTTAATTTGAGTTTTTATCTTGTTTAATCATTGCTTGCATGCCTTATTGATTCGTATGGTTGTTTGGTATGTTTGATTTGTTTCCTTGGTGAGAGAGAGGTCTCCATTAGGGATTAGAACATACAAGGTTAAAGAGGGTTGAGAGGGTGAGTCTTGAGATAGAGGAGTGTCCCCTTTCCCTTCCGATTGAGTGTTTCCTATCTCCGTATTCCCTAAGTTTTATGCAACCATATGGGGTGTGAGGCGTGAGATTGATAGATTTCTTCGCCGGGACCTTTGTAGGGGGTTAGGGATCTTCCGCCTAGAAGTAAGGTTAGATCTAATTTTAGGAATCGGTTTGACTCTTAGGTATCCCTAGAACTCATTGCGGTCATATGGGGTGTGAGGTGTTGAGATTGAGCGATTTCTCCGCCGGGACCTTGTAGGGGACTAGTATCGGTGGCCTGGAGGTAGGGACCGATTATTCTTGGATTACCTCAACTCATAGAACTCGGTTAGAAGCATTTAGTTAGTCTTGCACTTCATGATAGAGCCTAGGGGGAGCATTGCCCGGGTATCTCATCTTCATTGATTGAGATCTCCCTTTATTTACCCTTTGCCTATTCATCTCTGGTATTAATTTCTATGCACACTAGATCACCACAAAATCACATTAGTCGTTAGGCTAGATTGCAGAGAAGAAGTTAGTACTAGTAGCCCTGTTCCCTGTGGATTCGACTAACCTACTCACCGGGTATAATTATTACTTCGACAACCCGTGCACTTGCGGTACACACACGCAAGGGGTGTGTCAGTGATCAAGTAATAGAGCGGCGGCGCAGCGGGGCATCCCGGGCAACACCGCCATCCCCGCCCGGTGCCCCCGCCGCATCACTCGGCATCACTTGAAACCTCCTCGAGCCAAGTTTAAAGGAGTTTGCATGGTGGGATCACCGATTTTGCCGCAGCGCACTCTTTCGATCAAGTGATCGAGCGGCTGCACTAGCGGGGCATCCCGGGCGACGGCGGCATCCCTTCCCGGCGCCGCCGTCGCTTCACTCGGCATCACTTGAAATCCCCTCGGGCCCAGCTTCAAGGAGTTTGTGCGACGGGATTCCTGATAATGTCGAAGCGCACTCGTGTGATCAAGTGGTCGAGTCGAGGCGCCGGTGGGGCGTCGCGGACAACGGTGTCATCCCGGTCCGGCACCCCAACTGCATCACTCGGCATCACTTGAAACCCTCTCGGGCCAATTTTCAAGGAGTTTCCATGACGAGATCACCGATAACGCCTGAGCGCACTCATGTGATCAAGTGATCGGGCGGCGGCGCAGGCGGGGCGTCCCGGTCGACGGCGGCATCCCGGCCCGGCGCCCCCACCGCATCACTCGACATCACTTGAAGCCCCCTCGGGCCAAGTTGGTGCTTGCTACCGAGAAAACGTGCACCGGGTTGGCTCGTTACTGAGAGAACTTAGCCCGGCGAGGCTTGTTACCTAGAGAACTTGCTACGGAGTGGCTTGTTACCGAGAAAAATTGCCATATTGGTGCTCGTTACCAAGAAAACTAGCCCTGGTGAGGCTCATTACTGAGAAAACTTACCATGGAGTGGCTTAATAGCGAGAAAACTTGCGTCGGCGGTGCGCGTTACCGAGAAAACTTGCCACGGGGGGGATTGTTACCAAGAGAACTTGCCTCGGAGAGGCTCCTTACTGAGAATAAATGACGCGGCGGGGCTCGTTACAGAGAAAACTTGCCATGGGGTCCCGGTCCCCCGGTAAAGCACTACATTCCCGAAATGGGGTTATGCACCACTTCTCCAAAATAGAGGGGCCTCATACACCCTTTGTACCCCCGGGTTGCCATGCGGCGGATGTCCTGTAGGTATAGTAAGGGGAGGAAAAAATCCTCGTGGGTTAAGGTGTGGTCACGCTCGCTATGCCGCCGGTGGGTAGAAGGGGGCTTTTTCTTGACTGAGACCGTGACGCAAGTACCCATATATAAATTTAAGAAGAAGAAGAAGAAGAAGGAGGGAGGGATGGATGGGATGGACCGCACGGCGCCGGCAGGGCGTCTCGGTCAACGGCGGCATCCCAGCCCGGTGCCCCAGCCCCATCGCTCGACATCACTTGAAACCCCCTCGGGCAAGGATTCATCGAGTTTGCACGGCGGGATCACCGATTCCACCGGAGCACGCTAGTGTGATTGAGCGATCAAGCGGCGGCGCCGGCGGGGCGTCTCGATCGACGGCGGCATCCCGGCCCGGCTCCCCCGCCCCATCGCTCGGCATCACTTGAAACCTCCTCAAGCAAGGTTTCATCCAGTTTGCACGGCGGGATCACCGATTCCGCTGGAGCGCGCTAGTGTGATCGAGCGATCGAGCGGCGGCGCCGGCGGGGCGTCCCGGTTGACGGCGGCATCCCGACCCGGCGTCGCCGCCCCATCGCTCGGCATCACTTGAAAGCCCCTCAGGCAAGGTTTCATTGAGTTTGTTCTGCGGGATCACCTATTCTGCCAGAGCGCGCGCGTGTGATCGAGCGATCGAGCATCGTGTCACACCCTACAATTTTCTCCATCACCATAGGAGGACAAGAATGACATTTCTCTTTGCTTGTCATGACTTGGTGGTAGGTAGAGAATGTGAGTGGGGATTGGTGGGGATTATTATATATTTTTTGTGGGTAGGTGCCACCTACCCCCTTAATGTGAGCCCTTGGATCAAATTGATCCTTGCCCTTGGTTTGTTATGTGGAGGGCTATATAAAACCCTCATGACAATTTTAAAGACACACAAGTTTTCTTTATGATAAGCATCTAATATACAAGAGAGAGTTCTCCTCATCTTCTTGCTTGTTCTTTTACATGTGTTCTTGCATATTTACATTATTGCTTACTTGCTTTACTTTCTTGCCTTACTTTGCATTTTCATATTTGCAAGCTTGTAATCTTTAATATTCTAAGTGAGAAGGATGCCTTGGTTTGGTTTGAACCCCTTGAACAAACACGTGTAGTGTGAATAAAAACAAACCAAGGGCCGCACAGAACCTTGAACGAAATAACAAGCCCGTGACAAGTGGTACCAAAGATTTGGTTTTCCTTTACATCTTGCTTTTGTGGAAATGTCAAGATCTCAAAGTGGCATGACCCAAGGTGTCAAGGAGAAGCAACCAAGGAAGGAGAGGACAAGCTCAAGAGATGTCATGGTGGACATAAACACAAGGCTCTCAAAGATGGAACTTGTGGTGGCCGAGGGGCAAGAGCGAAGTGATGATGTTGAGCATCGCATCGGAGGACTCGAGCATCGCGTCGAGGGAATCGAGCATGTGGGAGATGAGTTCTGGGAGGAGATGCAAGGTGCTCTCAACATCACCGCCTCTAAATGCCTAGACCATATCAAGAGCTTGGAGGATTCCCTCCAACCCCAAGTTGTTCATACCGAAGGCGAAATTGCAAGGGTCTACACAGAGTTGTGTGCAAGGTTGAAGCAAGTTGAAGAAGAGCTTGCAATATGCAAGAGGGTGATTGCCCAAGGAGCAAGTGTGGCTATTCTGGCCACTACCTCGTTATCATCCAAGATCGATGTCCCTAGGCCCAAGCCTTACAACGGGTCTAGGAATACCAAGGAGATTGACAATTATTTTTGGGGCATAGAGCAATATTTCAAGGCCCATGGCATGGAGGAAGCCAAGAAGGTCGATAGTACGGCTTTGTATCTCACCGACGCCGCTAAGATTTGGTGGAGAACGAGTTATGGTGACATTGAGAAGGGCACCTTGACTATCAACACTTTTGATGACTTCAAGAGGAAGCTAAAGAAGCATTCTACCCCGAGAATGCGGAGAATGAGGCAAGAGTGAAGCTTCGTCAGCTATCTCACAAAAATAGTATTCAAGAGTATGTGAAGGAGTTCTCCGAGGTACTCTTCGAAATCACCGACTACCCCGACAAGGAAGCTCTCTTCACCTTCACGGATGGACTCCAACATTGGGCTAGATTGGAGATCCAAAGGAGGGGTGCTCAAGACCTCGCCACCGCCATTACCATCGCCGAATCTCTCATTGAGTTCAAGAAGGGGGAGAAACCCAAGTCCTTCAAAGACAAGGGGTTTAAGGGCAAGAATGGTGGTGAGGGCAAGAAGGAGAATTTTTCGAAGTTCTCTAAACCCAAGGAGGGATGCAACACGCCGGAGAGCAAGGAGCGTCCCCCTCTCAAGTGCTACTTTTGTGATGGTCCTCATTTTGCTAGGAATTGTCCTAAAAAGAGCAAGATCTCCGCCTTGGTGGAGGAGAAGGAGAATGCTCAAGAGGAGAAAAAGATGGGCTCTTTACAAATATTAGACGCCATCAAAGCCAAGGTTGAAGCCAAAGGCAAGAAGAAGGGGCATTTATTTGTAGATGCCAAGGTGAAAGGCCAAGATGTGAAGGCCTTAATTGACACCGGTGCCTCCAACAACTTCCTAGATGTGAAGGAAGCCTAGAGGTTGGGCGTAACCTACAAGACAGAGCATGAATGGCTCAAGGCCATCAACTCCGAGGCCAAGTCCATTTTTGGCGTAGCCTGTGGAGTGGAGGTGCGCCTTGGAGAATGGAGAAGCCAAGTTGAATTTTCCATTGTGCCAATTCCCTTCGCTAACACCATGTGCATCGTTGGAGATGGAAGCCCGAGTATGATACCCTTGGCAAGGGAGGTGAGCCTCCAAGCCAAGCAAATTTCGGCCTTACAACTCCAAAATGGCCTCAAGAAGTCTTGTTCCACTTTCCTTGCCATACTCAAGGAGGAAGCCGAAAAGACACCTTGTGAAGTGCCCATGGAGATCATTCCCATCCTTGAAGAGTTCAAAGACATCATGCCACTGGAGTTGCCAAAGAAACTTCCTCCTAAGAGGGAGGTTGATCACAAGATTGAGCTAGAGCATGGCTCGACACCACCGGCCGCAATTCCTTACCGAATGGCACCACCCAAACTTGATGAGTTGAGAAAGCAATTAAAGGAGTTGCTTGATGCCGGCTATATTCGACCCTTGAAGGCACCTTATGGCGCTCCCGTTCTTTTCCAAAAGAAGCATGACGGGTCCTTAAGGATGTGCATTGACTACCGAGCTCTAAACAAGCTTACGGTAAAGAACAAGTATCCAATCCCCCTTATAGGAGACTTGTTTGATTGGCTTGGAGATGCGAGATGGTTCACCAAGCTTGACCTAAGGTCCGGGTACTATCAAGTGAGGATTACGGAGGAAGATGTGCCTAAGACCGCATGTGTGACAAGGTATGGTTCTTATGAGTTCCTTGTCATACCCTCTGGGCTTACCAATGCCGCGGCCACATTTTGCACTTTGATGAACCATGTGTTTCATCCCTTCTTGGACAAATTTGTTGTAGTGTACTTGGATGATATAGTAGTCTATAGTAAGACCTTGGACAAACACATCCAACACCTACAACAAGTTTTCCAAGTTTTAAGGGAAAATGAGTTGTTTGTGAAGAAAAAGAAGTGTGAATTTATGAGGCTGGAAGTCTCTTTCTTGGGGCATTTGGTCGGCCATGGGAAGCTCAAGATAGACAAGGCCAAGATCCAAGCCATTGAGTCTTGGGAGGCACCACAACGAGCTACCAACTTGCGGAGTTTTTTTGGGTTCGTGAACTACTACCGCAAGTTCATTCGTGGACACTCTTCCATTGCTTCCCCTCTCGCCAACCTACTAAAAAAGAACAAGGCGTGGGAGTGGGATGTGGCATGCCAAGAAGATTTTGAAAAGTTGAAGCGAGCCGTGATGGAAGAACCGGTCTTGGCACTCCCCGATCATGCCAAGTCTTTTGAGGTACAAACCGATACTTCTGACTATGCTATTGGTGGTGTATTAATGCAGGAGGGACACCCCATTGGCTTTGAAAGCCGGAAGCTCAATGACACAGAGAAGAAGTACACGGTCCAAAAGAAGGAGATGACGGCTGTTGTACATTGCCTTATAACTTGGAGGCTGATAAACGCCTAAATATATGTATTCCATACGTATTCGGGTGTATGTATTGCGTATTTTTATATGAGTTGATGCCTGTTTTTGGTCTAAATTGATTTCTTTCATGTTACAGGTACCAATGAGGCCCTAGCGAGCTCGATAACGGAATTGGAGAAGAAATCAACATCGAAAACACCGTTTCTGAGCCGGTACTTTAGGAACCACTGTAGCATGAAGACTTGAAGAAATAGCTTGGTCAGGAAGTTCATGCGGGCGGAGTGAAGATCGTAAGCAGTACTATAGCAGTCTACTATAGCAGTTCCTGTAACACTTACGTGATTTTCAGGATTTCTCCAATTCTTCTCTGCCCGCATGGCGCCCTGGAATGGGTTTTTAAGGCACTTTTTGGAGCAATTTGAGAGAACCCTAGGTCTTTGGAGAGCTTCACTTCACCACCTTGATTTGAGAGTTTGAGGCCGGGTTTTGGAGGAGATTCTTAAGGAAAGGATGACAGGGAGAGCACGACACGATGAGTCCACACCTTTGATCCATATTTGAGAGGAAGATCGACGAAGGAAGCCATTTCTTGGGTGGCGTTCTTGGAAGCGTCATTCGGTTTTGATCTTATGAGGGAGTGTTCTCATTATGTTATTTGGTTGTTTTCATGTATTTTCTTGCTTATTTTGTGATAATGAGTAACTAAACCCCAAGGTCACCGGATGTAGGTGAACCTTGGGGGTGAACTTGTGTTGTTTGGATGCTTGACTTAGTATTTGCATTTGTTTTGGTTTGTGATCCATGTTTGGTGTATCTTGAATGCCTTGGTATGTATGAGAACTCTGTGTATCAATTCCTAGAAAATACTAGGTTGCTTGACCATTGCCCTAGTATTAGGCTCACCAAGATTGAAAGGGAATACATGTATGAATACACCGTGACCATCGGGTATTTATACCCCTACAATTGTTAGGGTTGTCCTTGATTGTGTCTCAACCCTAGCTTGAGAAATCCACTATCCCCAATGTGATCATACGAGGATTTGGGCAGAAGTGATTCCATATTCCAATACTCATACCGGATTAGGTACCAAACACCGTGACCATCGAGTTGGTCTAATTTTGGGGTTTCTCAGTCCAAACCACCCACGTGCATGCTAGTTGGGGCATCCTTAGCACTTTAATAGCCCCTAAGGGAATCCTCATCCGTGACCATTTCCTTGCCTTGATTTCCCTCCATATTTGTATTTGCTATTTACATGCTCTTTACATCCGTAGATTATTTGTAGTTCTCTCTATCAAGTGATTTCTAAGGTTAGACAACATTGTGATAAGGAAGTAAGAATAGATTCTCGGGCCCTTGGAAATACAACCCCCTCGTGCTCGCGCGAGGGGTATTACTTGGCGATCCCGTGCACTTGCGGGTTAGCAAACATCGCAATCAGAGGCATTATTTGTTAGGTGCCAAGTTTAAGGTGAAGACGGACAATGTTGCCACAAGCTACTTCCTTACCCAAAAGAAGTTGACACTGAAGCAAGCAAGGTGGCAAATGTTCCTAGCCGAGTTCGACTTCATGATGGAGCACAAATGAGGGCCTATTATTGGCCTCAAATGAGGGAAGACATTGAGTTGTATGTGAAGACTTGTCTTGTGTGCCAATAAGACAAGGTAGAGCATGGTCGCACACCAGGACTTCTCTAACCTTTACCCACTCCGGAGAAGCCATTGGAGAGCATTTCCATGGACTTCATTGTTTGCTTGCCGAAGTCCGATGGATGTGGAAACATCATGGTGGTCGTGGATCGATTTAGCAAGTATGGAGTCTTCATTCCCGTACCCACCAAGTTCAATGCCGAGGATGCCGCAAAATTGTTTCTCAAATATGTGTGAAGTATTGGGGTATTCTGAAGAGCATTGTGAGCTCTACCTTCGTCACTATGTGAGTGCCAACCAACAAGATTGGGTGAAGTATCTTGACATGACACAATTTTCTTACAACTTGCAAAGGAGCGAGTCGTTAGGGGTAAGTCCATTCGAGGTGGCAACGGGGAGGCAACCAGCCACACCACATACTTTGGAGGGCGGCTACAAGGGTCCTAGTCCGGCGGCATTCAAGTTTGCCAAGGGATGGCAAGAAAAAGCGGACATGGCAAGGGCTTACTTAGCTAAGGCCTCAAAGAAGATGAAGAAGTGGGCCGATATGAAGAGGAGGCATATCGAGTTTGAAGAAGGTGACTTAGTGATGGTGAAGCTTCTTCAACATCAAACCCGAAAGGTTTTCTAAGGTGCACTAAGGCCTAGTGCAGAGATATGAGGGGCCTTTTGAGGTAGAGAGGAGAGTAGGCAAGGTGGCCTACCAATTGAAGCTACCGTGGCACTTGGAGATGCATCCCATGTTCCATGTGAGCCTCTTGAAGCCTTATCATGCCGATAAGGTGGAGCCGAGCTAAGGAGAGTCAAGGAGGGCGTCTACGGCTATCACCACTTTTGAGGAACGGGATGTGGAGGAGATACTATCTCATCGCACCATTCGGAGGTGAGGTGCGCATCCAAGCTACAAGGAGTATTTTGTCAAGTGGAGGGGCTTGCCTATGAGTGAGGCAACTTGGGAACTGGCTCTCAAGTTACGGAACCACCGGGACATCCTCAAGGCTTATGAGGAAGATGCGACGTGGACGTCGCCGGATTGAGTCGGGGGAGATGTCACACCCTACAAATCTCTCCATCACCATAGGAGGACAAGAATGACATTTCTCTTTACTTGTCATGACTTGGTGGTAGGTAGAGAATGTGAGTGGGGGTTGGTGGGGATTATTATATATTATTTGTGGGTAGGTGCCACCTACCCCCTTAATGTGAGCCCTTAGATCAAATTGAACCTAGCCCTTGGTTTGTTAGGTGGAGGGCTATATAAACCCCTCATGACAATTGTAAAGACACAAAAGTTTTCTTTATGATAAGCATCTAATATACAAGAGAGAGTTCTCCTCATCTTCTTGCTTGTTCTTTTACTTGTGTTCTTGCATATTTACATTATTGCTTACTTGCTTTACTTTCTTGCCTTTCTTTGCATTTTCATACTTGCAAGCTTGTAATCTTTAATATTCTAAGTGAGAAGGCTGCCTTGGTTTGGTTTGAACCCCTTGAACAAAGACCTGTAGTGTGAACAAAAACCAACCAAGGGCCGTACGGAACCTTGAACGAAATAACAAGCCCGTGACAGGCGGCGCCGGCGGGGTGTCCCGGTCGACGGTGGCATCCCGGCCCAGCGCCCACGCCGCATCACTCGGCATCACTTGAAACCCCCTTGGGCCAAGTTTCATGTGTTTTTGCCAAGTGTAGGTGGTGTTTGATCGGGGGACAAAGCTTCGCCGGTGGGAGGGACGGCCAGTCGATGTTTGAATCTAACCGCGGGACCATCGTAGATGGATTTTTCATCATAAAAAACCCCCAGGGGTGAAGTTTCATCAAAAACGCAAGAGTGGATTGGGAGATTACCGGAGTTGGGTGCCATTGTGCGGCGTCATCCCGCACAGCTACCGGTCAGGCCTCTTTGTAACGTGCGTAGTGAGCGGCCCAGAAAAAAGGGGGGTCTCAGAAACCGTTTGTACCCCTGGGGTTGCTTTGGGTGAGATGTTTTGCAGGTTATATAGGGGGAGAGCACTTCTCTCTCCCCATGGGCTCCAAGGCGTGCGCACCGTCACGCCGCGCCGCATGGCACCACCCGCCCCTGGTGGGCGGGTGGGCTGTCCACCACCCCCGGCCATCGCCGCCGCTACCCGGCCGCCGCTCGGCTGGACTCCGGCGAGCTCCGATCGGACATCTGCGAGCTCTGTCCAGACACCGGCAAGCTTCAGCTGGTCTCTAGCGAGCTCTGGCCGGTCTACGGTGAGCCCGACGAGCCATGTTACCAGGAAAACTTGTTCCGGCGAGCCTAGTTACCGAGAAAACTTGCCCCGGTGCACCTAGTTACGGAGAAAACATGCCCCGGTGCGCCTTGTTACCGAGAAAGCATGGCCCTGCGTGCCATGTTACCGAGAAAGCTTGCCCCGGCACACGTTGTTACCGAGAAAACATGCCCCTGAGCTCCTTGTTACTGAGAAAACTTGCCACGGAGTGGCTTGTTGCCAAGAAATCTTGATCTGGCCTGCCTTGTTACCGAGAAAACATGACACGGCGTGCCTTGTTACCTAGCAAACTTGCCCCGCCACGCCTAGTTACCGAGAAAACTTGCCCCGGCTTGCCTAGTTACTGAGAAAACTTGCCCCAGTACGCCTAGTTACCAGGAAAACTAACCCTGGCGTGCCTTCTTACTGAGAAAACTAGCCCCAGCGCACCTTGTTACCTAGAAAATTTGCCCCGGCGATCTTAGTTACAGAGAAAACTTGCCCCTGCGCGCCTTGTTACCGAGAAAACTTGCCCCGGCACACCTTGTTACCGAGAAAACATGCCCCAGCGTGCCTTGTTACCAAGAGAACATGCCCCAACGTGCCATGTTACCGAGAAAACTTGCACGGAGTGGCTTGTTACTGAGAAAACTTGATCCGGCCCGCCTTGTTACCAAGGAAACTTGCCACGGCGGGCCTTGTTGCTGAGCAAACTTGACTCGACGCACCTTGTTACCGACAAATTCTGCCTTGACTGGGCAATCAAAGCAGGCAGGCCGCCGTAGACATGGGCGGGATGATGGGTGCCGGAAAAACACTAGTTTTGCGAAATGAGGTTAAACACCCCTTCTAAATAAAGGGGGGGGGGGTCTCAGAGACCCTTTGTACTCCCGGGGTAGCTTTGGGCGGGATGTTTTGCAGGTATAGTAGGGGGTGGGGATATGTTTGGGTACATGGGTGTTGGCCGGGCGCGCGACATGCTCAATTGCTTGGGACATGGCGTGCACGGCCATGGCACGTCTGGACGGCTGCCCGTGGGCCGCCCGG